>PNEP01000013.1:0-2995000 GCA_002939055.1 Hypocreales sp. Mo6-1
ATAATAATATATTAAAGGAGCTATATATTTAATTAAGTATTTTTTAATTATTAAAATCTTTAGACCTTTATATAATACTTATATTTAAATAAAAAATAAATATAATAATATATATATTTAATACCCTTTAACTTTATTATTAAGTATTATATTAAGAAAAGTAATCTTATAAATATTTTATTAAGAAAGCTAAAATATAAAAGTAAATTACCCTTAAATTAAAGTTTTTTACTAAAACTTTAAAAGAAGTTAAAGAATACTTTAATATAAGTAATATAAATAATATATTATAAAGGCTATAATAAAATATCTTTATAAAATAAATTATTTTAAGTCTCCTTTTAGTTTAAGTATAGTAAAATACTTTTATAAAATATAGAAACTTTAATTTATTACTTATAAAATAAGGAAGATATACCCTTAAGTTAAGAAGGTCTAATTAATTAAATTAAGATAATAGTTAGTTATAAATAGCTTACCTTATAGTATTTAATATAATATATTATTAAGTATAAAGGGGTTTATATAAAAGAGGTATTATAGCCCTTTAAAGACTTAATTTAAAAAGTTTAAGTATAGAATATATAAATTATTATTTAAAGAGACTATACTTTTTTAATAAAAAAGTAAGGAAATAAAAGTAATTAAATACTTAATAACTTTAAAATACTATATTAAAAGAGTAAAGTAATAGTCCCTTAAGACTTAATATTATAATAAAAGCTCCTATAATTATATTATAATAACCTATTAATAAGGTATTTTAAAAGGAAGTATACCCTAAAGCTATTATAATAAAAGTTTTATTAACTATATATATATTAAGATATTATAAAATATATCTAAAGTTATTCTATTTATTAAAGAGTTATTATATAAAGGTATTACTTTTATAATACTCTTAAATTACTATTAATATTAATTAGTTTTTAATAAGAAATTACTATAAATTTTATTATAGAGTTACCTTTTATTAATTTCTAAGAATAAGAAGTTAATACTATTTTTATTATTATAAATTAATATATAAAATATTTAATATTTATTTTAGTTTATATAATAATTACTATATTTAACTTAATATAACTATTTTATTATAAAATAAAGTTTTATTTTAAAGCCCTAAAAGGTATTATTATAAATTAAGGATCTATTTTTATTAATTAATACTAGTTATAGTTTTATTATCTTTCTAAAATAAAATAGAAGCTATTTATAGCATTTTACCCTTAAATTAATAGTTAAATAAAATAAATAAATTAGACTTTAGAATATTACTTTTATTATTTTATTAATTTTAAATAAATTAATTAAATATCCTTATTATATATAGCTTAATTTACTTATAATAATATTATTAATTCTATAACTAACCTCTCCCTAAATAAAGCTTTATTTAATTACTAACTATTAATTTATTTTATTATTAAGAATAATAATATAATAAGAGAGGTCCTTAAAGTAAAAGTAAAAGTAAAAAGACTAGCTACTTTATATTAATACCTTAAAGGATAATAAATAAAAGTAATATAAATATAAGCGAAATATTATAATTAGTAATATTAGCTCTTATAATTAAAAAGGGGCGATTTTATAACTTTATTAATATAAAATATTAAGTTTAAGGAAAGGAAAAGAAAACTTCTTTTAAAATACTATTAAATATATTAATATATAAGCCTTACTTAGCCTTTATTTAATAAGAGTATACTTTAACTATAAAGTATAAAGGTAAGAAAAAGCTTATTACTAATTACTTATATAAATTAATATTAATAGAGTTTTTAAGTACTAGCTTTAGCCTTAATAATATAATTATATTATAATTAAATAATTAGGCTATATAATATTTACTATATATAATTAATTAAGGAAATAATAGTATAAAACTAGCTACTTACTTATTTAAGTACTTTACCTTAATATTTATAAAAGGCTATAGAGCCTATAGCTTAATTAAAAGAATAAAAGCTTTAATCTTAATATTTAAATCTCTTTTAGCTATTCTTTATTAATTATAAGCCCAATTTATATTAATACTTCTAAAATTCTACTATACTTATTTTTAGTCCTTTAATAATTACTTATTTTAATCCTTTAACTACTTATTTAATTCTTTAATAATTATTTATTTACTATATTTTAATAAGTTTATTTATTTAATTAATAAGTATTTATCTTTATTTAATAAAACTATCTTTAAATAAAGAAATAGAATCTTTTAATTTACTTAATTAAATATATATTAACTATAATTATAAATACTAAAAATATTAATAACTCTTTTTAGGTAATAACCCTTAAAGGGCTTAGTAACTAAAAGTAATAAATAAGCTATATATAGAAAACTACTATTAGTCTTAAGATCTAAGACTTAATTAATTTAAATTAAGAGGTTAAACTAAAAGCTTTTTTAACTAAATTAATTAATTCTATAAAGAATAAAGAGATTTATAAATTAATATTAAAATAACTTAAAATTTATAAATAAATATATTTATATTATTAAATAATAGTATAATAATATAAAACTTAAAGGAAGGTATTTACTATACTTTAATAGGCTATTCTTAAAACTATTAAAAGTTATTACTTAATAATTAAAAAAGAATATAATATTATAAAAGGACTAAAGCTCTTTAAGGATTAAGTTTAGCCTATAGATTAAGTATATAAATAAAAAGTTTTAGATTAATTTTATAATATACTAAAAGTAATACTTTACTTAATAAAGATTAAAGATTAAGTTATTAAGTAATATTAAGTATTTATAGAGGCTAAATAACTAGACTTACTTAATATAAAAGACTTATACCTTACTTAATACTTCCTTTAGGTTATAGTATTAATTAACTTAATATTTATAAACTATTAATTAAATAAAATAAAAAATAAAGCTTATAATAATAAAATAAGTTAAAAGAGTATATTTCTAAATACCTTTTAAATCTATAACTTTTATAAATATTAAATAAAGGGAAAGAAAACTATAACTCTTAAGGGCTCTTTTATTATTTATTAAGGGAAAAGTAATAATATCTCTTAATAAAAAAATTAAGAAAATAATATTTTATAAATATAAAAAGAATAGTAATTAAATAATTTATTAATAAAAACCCCTTTTAAATATCTTTATAGCTAAGATTATTACTTTAAGAATTACTTTTATTTTAATAAAATAAAATAACCCTTAAGATAAAAGCTAAACCTAAATATCTCTTAAAAAATTAAAGAAAGAGAGAATAATAGCTTTACTTTCTAAAAACTAGTTAAATAAGTTTAGGAAAAATTTAATAAATAAAAAGAGTAATAAAAACTAAAAGATAAAAAAGAAAAAAATAATAAGAACTTAAAAGTTAAAGCTATATTCTTTATAATATAATTAAATAATTTAATATCTTTTATAATAATTATAACTTATATTTATTCCCTTTAAGACTCTTTTATTATAAACTTAAGCTTAGACTTATATTTATATAATAATTAATTTTATATAATTAACCTTAAATTAATAAATTAAAATAACTTAAAGTATATTTATTTAAAAAGTTAAGTCCTTACTATAAAAAGTTATAGATAAGTTTATATTTATATTAATAAAAGGATTCTTCTCTTAAATAATATTTATTATATATTTAGATTTTATATAAATTTTATTTCTCTAAATAATATAATAATTTATAAATACTATTAGAACTTAGTCTTTAGCCTAATTATAAAAATAAAATAAAAAGTTTATTAAATAATTTAAATATATTAATAAAGAGTTATTAAATATAATAAAATACTTAATAATTAAATAATTCTTATAATATTTTAAGTATTATTATTATTATTATATAAAGAATAGGTAGTTAAAGCCCTATTATAATATTAATAATTAAGTTATATTAATTTAATATTTTTAAAGAAATTAATAAAAAATACTATTAAAGCTTATATTAAAGAATTATTAATAGTTTAATATAAAGCCTATATTATTTTAAAGGCTAAAAGAATTATCTCTTAAAGGTATCTATAGGCTAAAGTATTATACCTTTTTTAAAGGATTTATATTAATATTTTTAGCCTTTAAAAGTTATATAATAAAAAAAAGGTAGCCTTATTTATTAAAAATAAATTTATAAATATAATATTTATTTATTTATTTAATAATTAAATATATATATCTTTAATCTTAATACTTAATATATTTATTATTTTTATAGATTAATAATTTAATTTAAAGGTTTATATAATTTATAGAGATAATAATTAAAGACTTTAGGAAGCCTATTAAAGTTAAATTAAAGAAAAAGAGATTAAGAATAAACCTATTATATTATATATACTAACTTAAAATAAAGTAATTTAATAGAGTATTAAGGCACCCGCTAAGGGATATAATATTATTATAGGAAGTAATTAAAGGCTAATAAGTATATAAAAGAGAAAAAGGCCTCTTAAAATTATTTAATTAAATAAGTATAGTATATATAGGAGGTAAGACCTAGGAATAGCCTATATATTAAGCTAATTACTAAAAGTATAACTCTTAGCTATAAACTAAGTAAAGATATCTCCTTAACTTTTATTAATATCTCTATTTTAAGTAACCTTTTTTACTTTTCTATTATAAATACTATTTAATTAAAAGTATCTATACTTATATATTTATTTATTAAGTCTATTTATCCTCTATTAAAACTAGTCTTTAGGGCATAAGAGTCTATTCTTAATATAAAAAGAATCTTAGCCCCTTTTATAATAATAGAGATACCTTTTAGCTATTAATTAAAGAATATAAGAAAAAGAGAAAGCTAGTTATCTTAAAGAAGTAATAATTATAGTTTTCCCTTTATTTAATTATTAATTAATCTTTTATAATTATAGACTAATACCTTAATATTAAGATTAATATAATAAAGTAGTTTTTCTAACTAAAAGATTATATAAGGGGCTTATATATAACCCTTTATAATATAAGATAAATAAGGAAAGCTTATTTTATTAATAATTACCTTAACTAAAGGGAAGTAATTTTAGTATTAATAATCTTATAAAATTAATATTTAGCTAAGCTTTAGAAATAAAGTATTAATATATAAAGGCCTTATAGATAATTAAGACTATTTAATTAAAGCTTAATTAAGCTTAGTTTATTTTAATAACTTAAATTTATTTTAGTCTTTATCTATATAATAATTACTTAAACTTTAACTAAAAGCTATATTCTTATAATTTACTTTATAGTATATTATATAGCTTACTATAAAGAAGAAAGGTATAGACTTAAGTACTTAAAGAGAAGGATTTCTCTTAAGAATTATTAATTAAAATAGGAGGGAAGAAAGATATTATCTCTACCTAAAGTTAAGTCTATCTCTCTTTTATTTAATTAAGATAAGCTAAATTATTCTAAACCTTTAATTAAAGCTAGACTATTTAATTAATTATTAAAGATACTTAAGATTAATTATAGTAAGCTTAACTATATTATTAAAGAGTTTATTTAAGTAGAATAGTCTTAACTTTTTAGGTAGCTTTATTAACTTTAATATCTCTCCCTTTTAAAGAAATTTAATAATTAAAATATTACTAACTTCTTAATTAAGTTTAAAAGAGAAATAAAAATTAATAATATCCTTAATAATAAAAAGGCTAGCTAGCTTAACTCTTATATTAATAAAAAAGAAGCCTTTAGTATTAAGATATTTATAAATATTATTACTTAAGAAAGTATTAAAAAAGCTTTTCTTAAATATTATTATACTTTAAATATAAAGTAAGTAATAATAGCTATAAATAAGCTAAAATACTATAATACTCTTTATTTTTAGTCTATCTTAAAGGTAATTAATTAATTAATTATATATATATATTATTAATATAAAATAAGACCTAACTTTTAGGCTATTAATAATAGTTAATTATATACTATTTATTAAATTATATTAAGAGATTTAATTATTAATATTATAGAGAAGAATTAGCTTTTATTTAAAAAATTAGTCTTAAAGCTCTATTAAGATCTTATTTAAATAATTAATACCTATCTATAACCTTAACTAAATATAGATTAAAGAGATTTAATAGTCTAGCTTTTTAATAATATAGCTTAAATATATTCTAAATCTAATTAATTAAAAGAGGCTATTAACTTAGACCTTAAGGCTAAAATAAAAAGGAAGAAGCCTATAGAAATTAAATAAAGACCTATTATTAAAGACTTTATAAAGTAAATAAAGGACCTTTAAATTAATATAATTAAAAAGAATAATAAACTTAAGGAGCTCTTAACTTATAAAGTATAAAGATTCTAAAAGAATAACTAGCTTTTTTAAGGTAGTACCTATAAAGGCCGAGAAGGCTATATTAAAGTAATTTAAAGTTATTAATTATTTAATTAAAATAGTATTAATAACTTTAGCGTTAATACTCTTACTCTTAAAAATAATAAAAGGGAAAGAAAGTATTAGTATTATAATATACTTAAATATTACTTTAATAACTATTTTAAATATTAATATAATAATAACTTTAGATTTTACCTTTATAATATTACTATAAGGGAAATCTATCTTAATAGAACTTATAGCTAAAATACTATACTCCCTAAACTAAGTTTCTAATATATTATAATAAATAGCTATATATAATAACTTATTATATATTAAGCTATATTATTTTCTAATTATTTTATAAACTCTTTAATTAAGTTAATAAAAAATAAAGCTCTCTTTAGATACCTTATTTAAGAACTTAATAATTAAGAAAATAATGCCTTAAATACTTTCTTTAAATAGACTAATAAAAAGGCCTAGATTTTAAAGAAGCTTTTATAAAATAATATAGTAAAGAGACTAAAAGCTTAAGCAGCTAGTAGTTCTATAACTATTATCCTTTTCTAAAAAGAGTAAGAACTCTATTCTATATTTTTAGACCCTTTATTAATTAATATAAATATATATAAAAAGAAGAGAGTATAGTTTTCGAAAGATATTAATAAAAATTAATTAATTAAAGAAGCTTCTATATAGAAGGAAACCCTTAAGACTATTAAGTAACCTTTACTCTTTTTATAACTATAAGTTAAGGATTCTTCCTAAAAAAAGCGACTCCCTTTATTTTATATACTTCTACCTTAAGGTAATAAGACTAAAAGAATATAAAGATATACTAACCTTTTAGTAATAGATATCTTTACTTAAAAAATCCTTATATTATTAAATAATTTTATTAACTTTATTCTAGACTTAAAAGAAGCTATTAGTAAGCTTTATTATAATAAAGTCTATAGAATTAAGAAAGTCTATTAATAAGAAAAGATAATTAAAGGAAAAGGACTTTAAGGAGCTTTTATTATTAAATTCCTTAACTCTTTAAGTAATAATATTATAGTACTTTTTAAGAAGTTATAAAAAAGACTTTAGGCTTCCTTTAAATAACTTAAAGGGGGTCTAATTATTAATACTATCTTTTAAGTATAGGAATTATTTAATTAAAGTAAGAAGAACCTAAAAGTTTATTAATATAAACTAATAGTAATACCTTACTTAATCTATAAATCCCCTAAAAAGAAGTATACTTATAATAATAATAAATCTAAAGTTATAGTTAGAACCTTTATAACTATCTTTAGGACTAAGACCCTTAAATATATATAAAACCTTCTTAAGATTTAAGTTTACTTTAACTTTACTTATAGAAAAATTTTAACTACCCTTTTAGACTTAAGCTTAAAAGGGAACTTAATTAATAAGTATTATATTAAAACTTATAGCTTTAAAATATAACTTATAAAAGCTTTTATTATATTTTACTTTAACTCTTCTATTTATATAAATAGTAAAATTAAGACTAATCTTTTTATAAGTTATACTTAAATATTAATTAAACTTTATATTATATTAAATAATATTTTAATTCTCTTTATTCTAAAGATACCTTTTATTTATTTAATATAAGTAATATTTAATTATTTATTAAAAAATAAAGACCTTTTAGTTTAATATTAAATAAGCTTTATTTAAATAATTATACTTATTATTAAAGTAATATAATAAGAATATCCTAATAATATTAACTTATAGGGTTTCTTAAGGGTTAATATTACCTTTATAGTTTTTAATAATAATAAGGATAGATCTATTTCTTTCTTCTCTTTAAAATCCTTCTTTTAAGACTTTAAAAATAAGAAGCTTAATTAAAACCTCCCTTTATAGAAAGAGAAAGACTTTAATTATAACTTAAGCGCTTATTTATTACTACTTAAAATAATAATATTATAATCCTTTTAATTAAGTTAAAGTTAATTATAGCTATTCTAAAGATTCTTATAGAGACTAGAATTACTAAATATAAAGTAAATTAAAAAAGGATATATAAAAAGTTCTAAAAGGTATAGCTTTACTTTTAATACTTTAAGAGAGTTAAAACTAATTAATTAAATAGTTTAAATATTAATATACTTTATAAATATAAAGTAAATAAGAAAAACTTAAGGGATAATATATTATTAAATAGTAATATCCTAGAAGGAGACTTTAAATAAAGAGAGAAAAAATAGGCTTAAGTTAAAGATTAACTTTAACTTATTAATTATTCTAACTTTATTATTAAGAAGTTCTTTAAGATTAAAAAGGGGTTATACTTTATATAAAAAAGGCTTAATAAAATCTTTAAGTAAATTAATAACTTTCTTACCCCTAGAGAGAAGAATATCTTAACTATTATTCTTTATAATAAAAAAGTAATATTAATATAGGACTTTACTTATTAAAGGACTATTAATTAAATAGTTATTTCTCCTTAAATTATTAAAACTATTAATTATAAAGTATAATAATAAGGTTTAATCTTTATTCCTTAAAGCCTTAAATAAAAAGTTATAAAAATTCTTAAAACTTATTTAAAGACTAAAATCCTTAAGGAATTATATATTACTTATTAAAACCCTTTCTTTTTTATAATTAAAAAGAATAAAAGTATTAAATTAATTAATTTAATAATATAAATAAATAAAGTAATAATATATAATACTAAACTTCTACTTTTTATTAATAAATATAATAAGGACTTTATAATATATTAAATTCTTTTTTTATTTAACCTTTTCTTTAAATATAACTAAATATTACTTAATTTAAATAGTAAGGACTTAATAACTTTCGCTATATCCCTTAAACTTTATTAAATATATATTTTTTTATAAGAAGTAACTAATTTTATAAGTTAATTTATATAAATTATATTTAAAATTCTTTAAGGATTAATTCTTAATATTTATTAACTATTTCTTAATAATATTATAATTAAAGGCCTTTATATAATATATAGAGATAAACTTATTATCCTTAGAGTCTATTAATTTATAATAAAATACCTAGCTAATATTAATAAGGTTTTTATTAATATTAAATTAACTAGCTATTTAATCTTTATAGTTAAATTTAAGTTCTATTAAAAGGCTATTAATATAATTAGCTATATTTATAGGATTAATAAAAGGACTTTAAAAGAATAAAAAGTCCTTAAAATCTATAAGTAAGTTATTTATAAGAATATATTAAAAGTTCGCGCTTTTTTTAAACTTATTAAATATTACTAAATTTAAATTAAATAGTTTACTTAAATTACTTTATTATTAATATATCTCTTAAAGAAAAGTATCCCTTAAGAATAGAGAGATAAGTAAAAAGCTATTATAAAGCTCTTAAAAATAAAGCTTTAAAATCTACTTATTTTAATATCTCTTAATATCTTTAAAGGATATAAAGAGATTATCTTAATATATAATATTAGCCTTTTTAATTAAAGGGTAGTCTTAATATAAATTATTTATAGAAAATAGTACTTAATTTACTTTAAAAGTAAAACTTAAATTAATATTAAATAAAAATATAATACTATAAAAAGAGAGTATAAAGTAGTTTTATATATATTTAAATAATTATATAGCTTTATTTATAGGATTTACTTCTTTCTTAAGATAGATATAAAAGTCTTTATTAATTAATTAAAAGGTATTATTAAAGATATTCTTAATACTTTAATTACTTATTAAATTAACTATATTTTCCTTTTTAACTTTATAGTTTAATATATTATTAACTTAAAGAATATAATAATAAATAGCCTTTTAAGGAAACTAAAAGGACTTTTTAATACCCTTAATAAAAAGCTTAAAGGTAATATTAAGGATTTTATTAACCTTTATTTTAATCTTATTAAATATATTAATCTTAATAGTAATTACTTAAAGGAGTTTTAATAAATTATTTATTTTTTTTAAATATTAAAGTAATTATTTAATTAAAATATAAAGTAGTTCTATAAGTTAAAAAGAAAAGCTCTTAACTTCTTTATAGTAAAGTAAAAGCTTTAATAAAAGCCTTTTTATTTTAATAAAAAATTAAAATTAATAATAGATAATAAAATTAAATAAAAAACTCTTATAACTTAAGCTTATATTTAGTTAAGTTATAAAGGAAAAGAAGTTACTTATAATACTCTTATAACTTATTATTAATAGTAAGGAATATAAAATAATATTAATATTATTATTAATACTTATAAAATATATTAAAAGTTTTCCTCTTAATATTCTTAAAAGCCTATAATTTTTATAACTTTAAGATATCTTATAAATAAAATATACTTTAACTATTAATACCTACTATTTAATTAAGGGTACTCCTATTTCTTAAAGGCTTATTATAACCTTATAGGCTAGCTTAAAATATAACTTATTAAGAAACTTAATACTTAAATTATAATATATTTTATACTTTTAATTATTTTTTATTATAGAATTCCTATTTATATAATTATTAATAAAGGTCTAAAGATAAAGAAATAATTTAAACTTATTATAAAAGACCTTAAGTTAAAAATTATATAAATTTCTATTTATAACCTTAAAGTAAATATAGTTATAGAAAGTAGCTACTTTATTCTTTTATTTACTTTAATAAAGTTAAGCTAAAGAATAGGTAAATAGAAGTATTTCCTTAATTATACTATTCTTATTAATTAGACTATTATTAAAAATTTATATAAAATATCTATCTTTTATCTTATTTATAGTTAAGAGCTAGTATTACCTCTTAAAGTTAAAAACCTAACTTAATAACTTATTAATTAAAATAATATTATAATTATAAGAGATCTTTTTAAAGCTTAAATAAAAGTCCTTTAATAGAAAAAGGAAGATATTAAGCTTACTTAATAATATATAGCTAAATATTATTAATACCTAACTCTTAAGATTAATATTAAAAACTAATATATATTATATAAAGGAGATAATACTCTTCTTTTAAGAGACCTTATTTTACTTTATAATATTTAAAAATTAAATAATTTATTAAGAAATATAAAGTATTAATTATACTAAAATAATCCTTTTTAAATTAAATTTTAAGTACTTAAAACTAATACTTATTAACTTAAAACTCTTAATAGAATTAGCTTTAATAAAATTATATTAAAAGAATATATTAAGAAGTTTATTTAAGACCTTAATAATTAGTAGACTTTATCTTTTAACTATTAATTACTTTAAGATAGAATAGTTTTAAAAAATAAACTATTACTTAAAAAGAAAGTTCTAAAAGATTTTCTTTTTAACTCTTTATAAATAGCCTTTAATTAAATAGTTATTAATAATATCTAACTATTAATTCTTTTAAAAGGATTATTAAATAATATAGAATTATAATTAATAAAGAAAAGGCTATTAATTATTAAAGTCTAACTTCTATAATTAAGTACTAAAAAAAGAAAGTAATATAAAACACTTTTTATAAAATCTATTCTTTAAATATATTATATTGCGGCCTATTTAGCTTATAGCTTATAAAAATATTATTACTAAGGCTTAGGGAGAAGAGTAGCTATAATATATAAAAAGTTAATACCCCCCCCTTTATAATTTTTTTTTTACTTTTATTTTTTTTATAAAGATAATAATATTAAGATTAAATAATTAAATATCCTTTTAGTTATAAATTCCCTATATATAAAAGCTAAAACTTTAATTACTTTTAACTCTTACTACCTTTATCTTTAATTACTATAAAGTTAAGAAATAGATAAAGAGAATTCTTTATAATTTAAGAGTAATTACTATTAGTAATATACTTTATAGAAAGTATAATAATCTTAAGATCTAGCTTATTATAATTATAGAAAGAAGAGTTAATATATCTTTTATTATAAAGTTAAGAAGTATAATTTAAGAAAAGGCGCTATTTATATATTATAATATAACTCCTATTCTAAATATAGTTAGTATAAGTATTACTACTAAAAGATAAGCTTAAAATATATTTATAAAAAGGGCAGAGAATATACTCTTTAGTTATAGTAATAGTTAAGGTATAAGTCTAGATATAATAACTATATATATAGTTATTTTAATAGTTAGTAAATAAAAGAGTAAAAGTTAAGGTATACTTAAAGTATAGATTAATTAATTAAATAAAGAAAAAGCTATTTAAATAAGTAATTTTAGCTAGTATATAAATAATTTAATTTAGCTTAAAAGGTATTAGCCCTTTAAGTAATAAGACTTCTTTAAAGAAGTAAAGGGTTAATAAATAATCTCCTATAACTTTATAGATAAAGTTAAGTATAAAAAGAGACTACTCTTTTTAAAAAGCGACTTTAATAAAAATAGGGATATCTTAATAGCTAATATTATAACCTTTATAGACTTAAACCTTAAGGTAATAATAGATCTAAAAAAATTATTAGCGCTTTTAAAGACTTAAGATTAAATAGTCTTAAAAAACGTTACCTAAAAATAGTTTATAAAGCTTAAGTTTAATATATATTTAATATAATAATTCTAAAAGAGCTAGACTTTAGCTATAAAAAAACTTATAGAAATAAATTAATAAATATTTTTAAAGATATTTAAAAAATCTATTTACTTTAAAGAGCTTATAAAAGTATTATTACTTATCTTAAAGGGCTAGAAGGAAGAAAAGAAAGAAGAATTAATAGCGCGGCTTAAAATAAAGAAGAAAAAAAGGTAAGAGCTATAATATTATAAAAAATAATTAAAAGAAAGTAGGGAAGTCTTTAATTAGAGAGAAGGGTATAAAATTAAAATATAAATAAAAAAAAAGTAATATATTAATTAAGAGGTAGTAATAAATAAAATCTTATAAAGAAGATATACCTTAAGTTAATAAATAATAGGAATATATTTAGTTATAGTAATAAGTAATTTATTAACTCTATAAATAAGTATTTTATTTATTATAAAGGTATATTAATATATAGAAAGAGACTTTATATATATAGTACCTTTTCTTTCTTTTATACCTTTTCTATAAATATAATTCTTTTCTTTTTATATTACTTTTAGACTTTATAATCCTTTAATAAGCCTATAGACTAATTAAATAATTATAAATAATTCTAATTTTCTTTATTTTAATAAAAAACCTTAATAAAGAACTATAAATAAGATCTTATTTTAAAAAGCCCTTTCCTAATTTATATATATTATCCTTAGGGAAATACTTATTCTTTATTTACTTTATAAATTATATTTAATTATTTAATTAAAGTATTTTCCTTTTCTTTTCCTTTCTTTTATAATATCTTTTAGCTTTATTTTAGTTAATACTATAACTTTTAGATAACTTAACTATCCGCGCCTCTAAGCCTTTAAAATAACTTTCTTTAAAAAGTATTTTAAAAGGGGCGTTAAAGTAGCGCTTAAAGGGATTACTAAAAGTATTTACTTTAATAAAAGTATTAGGAATTTCTATAATAAAAAAGAAAATAACGCTATATACTATTTAGGGATACTATATAAATATTAGTCCTTTTAGTTTATTTTATATAAATACTAGCCTATAGTCTCTATTTATATATCTAGTAAGGAAGTTTAATTAAGTAAGATTAAGAATAGTATATACTATTTAGGCTTAATAGCTATACTTAGCTATATAAAGCTTTATACTTAAAGTAATTATATAATTAATATTTATAATTTTATAGTTAATATACTTTAAAAGAAGTAAATAAATAACTTTAGTAATATAATAATACTTTAAATTCTTACTAAAGGTATTAAAAATATAATAATAGTTATAAAGACTCTAGCTATAATTATAGTTAATAGGGAATATAAGCTAGCTAATTAGATTATTTAAAAAGAGAAGAAATTTACTTACTATATACCTTTTAATATTATTAAGGTCTAAAGCTTATTTATATTTAATATTTATATTAAAGTATATAAACGCTATTTATATATTAACTTAATTAACTTTATAAATAAAAATAATAATAGGGTATATTAAGGAGCTTTCCTATAGGATTACCTTAAGGGAACCTTATTATACTTTAACGCTAAACTTAATAATTACTTATAGAGACTATAAGCCTTTATTAATTTTTAAATATAAGTTTTATATAAAGCTAACTTATTTTATAACTTTAACTTTTTTCTTATTCTTTATATAGCTTAAAAGAAAAGCTAGAAGTATAAATACTTAATTATTTAAATAATTTAATATTAAATTAAAGGCCTAATTAATATTTATTATTAAAAGCTATCTAATTATAATAGCTAAATTAAAATTAAATTATACCTTAAATTCTCTTTTTTATTAAATAATTTTAAAGACTTCTTCTTTTATAATTAATACTTATATTTCTTAACTTAATAATAAGAAGTTTATAAAATCTATTTTTAATAAACTATTAAGAACCTCTTAATAATTACTAAAAATAAGCTTAGGATTTAAAGTTTAAGCTAAATTAATTAAGCCTTCCCTTAACTTAAAGTTCCTTCTTAAAACCTTAATAAATTTAAGGTCTATTTCTAAAGCTTTTATAAGTCTATTTACTTAAATAATATAGTTACTATTATTAATAATCTTTATTTAATAGAGAGTTTTAATAGAAAAATAGGCTATAATAAAAACTAATTATTTTAAAATAACTCCTTAATAATATTATATAATTCTTAAGTTATAGTACTATTTAAATTAAGCTAAAAGGATTTAAAGTAAAAGCTAGAGCTATTTAAAGAGATTAAAGAGATATAATAAGCTTAATTAGTATTTCTATAAATATAAAAAGCTTCTTAAATACTTTAAGCTTTATAAATAAGCTAGCCTATAAGAAAGCGCCTACCTATAAGCGCTTTAACTCCTATTATTATATTAATTAAAGATAAGCTACTTATAAAGTTAGCTTCTAGCCTTTTACCTTTTTTAAGAGCTCTATTAATAGCTTAATAGCTTTTAAGAGCTCTATCTATTACTTAATAGCCTTTAAGAGCCCCTTTTAAGTCTATAGGCCTCTTAAAATATATCCTAGCTATTATTATAGCATTAAAATAACTATTAGATTCCCCTTTTTTGTAAATTATAGCGCTTAAGTAAACCTTAATTCTCTTTTCTTTATATTCCGGTAGTCTTACTTTAAATAACGCTTTTAAGTCTAGTAATATATTTAAAGCTTTTTCTATAAACTATAAGCTTAAGGCTAAAGTTTATTAATCTCTAAGACTTCTTTTAATAGTTTTTAAGCCTCTTAATCTAACTATAGCTTTACTTACTATTATTATATTAAAAAAGTCTAGCTTACTCTTTTCTTTATAATTCTTAAGTTTAAGTAACCCTTTTAAACTTAATAGAGCGTCTTCTATAACTTTTAGACCTTTAAAGCCTCCTTCTTTTTAATAGTTAATTAATTTAGTAGAGCTACTTTAAAAAGCTAATAAGCTTCTTATAGTAATTAATTAAAAGGTTATAGCTATTTTAAAGGCTACTATTCTATTAGTTTAATAATTATAACGCTTTTCTTAAGTTGCCTCTATAAGGCTTATTAATCTTTCTATACCCTAAACTCTTAAGGGAGCTAGTAAGTAAGCCTTAACGACTTTTATAATTACTTAAAGAATTCTAATAGGCCTAAAAACTATAATTTAAAAGAATTAATAAGCTATAAAGGTCCTATAGCGAACTTCCCTTCTAAATATATATTATAAAGCTTCTTTTTCTAGCTCTATAACTATAAGTAGATTAAATAAGCTTTTAGGAATAATTCCTATAACTATTTATTAATAAATAGAGTTTAGAGGCTAATTAACTATTAATTCTAGCTATTATAAATAGATTAACAATAAGGTTTTTATATATAATAGCTTTAATATTAAATAAACTAATACTTAATAAAAGGTTTAATTAAAAAGGAGAGAGATAAGTATTAAAATAATTAATTAATACTTAAAACTTACTTATAGAATACTAAAAGTCTTAAGTATTAAACCTTTTAAGACTTTTATTTCCTTAGTCCCTTTTAGTTTAATAGACTTATATACTTAGAATAAAGTTAAAGTAACTATTAATAAAATAAACGAAAAGCTTAAGGCTAATTAAATAAAAGAGTAAGAACTCTATCTTTAATACTATTAGTAATAATAAGTAAAGGAACTTAAAGAGGAACTTTAAGAGAAAAATAGTAAAAAAGGAGTTAAATTAAGCCTAAATTAAAGAAAGGCTTTAAAGTAATTTAAATTAAAAGGTTTAAAGAGTATAGAAGTAGATTATACTTTCCTTTATAAAGCTTTTTTTATATAATAATTTTACTTTATAGTAACTTTTCTTTCTATAAATACTTAGCTATATTAATTAATCTTTTCTTTATAGTTTTATAAAACTTATTACTTAATACTCTATTTTTTTATTATACTCTCTTTTAGTTAGGGCGGCTTTTATATATTAAGAAGAAGTTTAATAAAGTATTAAGATATTTATTAAGAGATATAATACTATTATAGAAAGTAATTAAAGGCTAATAAGTATATAAAAAAGGAAAAGGCCTTTTAGGATTATTTAATTAAATAAGTATAATATATATAGAAGGTAAGACTTAGGAATAGCCTATATATTAAGCTAGTTACTAAAAGTATAACTTTTAGCTATAGATTAAGTAAAGATACCTTCTTAACTTCTATTAATACTTTTATTTTAAGTAACCTTTTTTACTTTTCTATTATAAATACTATTTAATTAAAAGTATTTATATTTATATATTTACTTATTAAGTCTATTTATCCTTTATTAAAGTAACTAAGCGCTTAAAGAGTATTATTACTACTAAAGCTTATATTATATTAAATAATACTTAATTATTATATAATCTTTAACTAAAAGCTTAATAAGTTATAATATACTTATATAACTATTTATTTATTTAAAATATTAATTAAAAAACCCTTTTCTAAAAGCTTTATTTATAGTTTTAAGTTAATAATAAAAATATAAGCTATATAGAATAATTATAACTAAATATTATATATCTTAAAGTATATAAATATAAAGTATATTTATTAATAACTTAAGTTATATAAAATATATAGAAAAAGGACCTTAAAGTTAAAGTTTATATTAAAATTAACTACTTTATTAAATATAATAATATTAATATTTATTAAATCTAAATTTTAAATTAATTTAAAATTAAAAGAATTAAAGATATTACTTTTAATAAAAGTAGTTTATATTAAAAATAATAAAAGCCTATTAAAATTATATAATTTTAATTACTTAATTATATTAATTTAAATAATAAAAATATTAAAGTTAAGGAATACTTCCTTAAAGATTAAAAAATAAAGAGTAAAGAGTTTACTTAATATATTTTACTTTAATATTTAAATAATTCTAAACCTATAAATCTAAATTAATAGTTTAATAATATAATAAAAGAACTAAAGGTATAAAAAGTAAGTTTATTAAATAATATTTCTTTAAATTTAAGTAACTTAATATAAAAAATATAAAAAGTAATTAATTAAAAAAAGAAGGAAAAGGGCTATAAAGACTTATATTTAACCCCTAAATTAATACCTTTATAGAATTATAAAAATCTATTAAATAAATTATAAATAAACCTATAATTAATAATTAAATTATTATTTTAATTAAAAGATTTTAATTATAAGAATTATATAAATTAATTAAATAATATAAAAATATATTAAAGTAATTTCTTTACTAAAATTATTAAAAAACTTTATTAAAGGTTACTTTTTAATAAATCTTAAACCTAAAGAGACTTTAAGGGCTATTAATTTAAATAGGAATTTAAGAAAGTAATAATTAAAGAATAAAAATTACTTAAAGAATAAAAAACCTTTTAATTAATCTAAAGAGATAAAATTAAGAAATAACTTCTATTACTTACTTAAATATTTAAGTATAAATATAATAAATATAACTATTTTATTAAGTTTAAGGCTAGACTTTATATTAAAGAAGACTTATAGTTAAAGGATAATAAAAAGATTTATATAATAATACTTATAAAAAGAAACTTTTATATTCTTATAGTTATTATAATTAAATTTAATCTTAAAATAAAATAGTTTAATATAATTAATATATTTATAAATACTTTACTTAATAATAATAAAATTTATATTAAATTTCTAAATAGATTTAAATAATAAGAATAGATCTTTAAGTTACTTAAAGCCTTATATAAATTAAGATATTTATTACTCTTATAATAAAAAGATCTTATTATAACCTTTAAGGACTTAAAACTTAAATAATATATTAATAAGCTTTATATATTTTAAAATAATAATATAATAGTCTTCTTTTTTATAAATAATATTACCCTTTTATATTAAAAAGAAAATATATTTTAAGTTAAAGACTTTATTAAAAGGCTTAAGGAAAAATATAATATAATTAAATAAAGAGAGATTAAATAATTCCTTAATATTAAGATTATTTAAGACTATTTTAATAAAAAGCTCTAGCTTTATTAAGATTTATTTATTAAAAAAATAGTAATTAATTTTTATTAAAAAATTAATAAAATATATAAAGGGAATTCTTTCCCTATTAATTATTCTTAACTTAATTTAAAGTAAGTAATATTAAATTAAATCTATTACTATTAATAAAAAATAAGGTATATTAATTATATTAATATTATTATAAAACTAAATATTATAAAGCTATCTTTAAAACTTATAGAATTTCTATTTAATTTATTATTAAAATACTATAAGTTAATTAATTAAATAATTATATATCTTTATAGTATAAAATACTATACCCTTAAGTTCTTAAGAATAAGGAAAGACTTAATTATTACTAGTTATTATAATAATACTTATTATAATAAAGAAATATATATTATATTAAATATAGCCTTTATAAATAATTAAAAGATAAGAAAATCTTTATAAAGATTAATTTTATATTTATTTAAAGAATTAATCTCCTAAAAGTCTAGAAAATAGAATATAATTATTACTTTATTTATAAAAGTAAAACTCTTAGTATTTATATATATAGCTAAGGAAACTATTATAATAATTTAATTATTTAATTAAATTTCTCTTAAGTTAAAGGAGAAACTAGTTATTAAGTATAATAACATATAAATAATTTAATTTATTAATAATAAAATACCTTAAATTAAGATAGCCTTAAAATATATTAATATATATAACTATTAAGTAGAATAAATATATTAATAAAATTACTTTTAAATTAAATATATACTTATTAATTAAATAATTATTAATAGATTTATAAAGATTTTATTAAGTTAAAAGTTTAAATCTTTTATTTAATAATTAAGCTTTATAAATATATACTATTTACTTTAAAATAAGAACCTTTCTTTAAATAATTTAAATTAAGCTATAAATAAATCTAAGGGGATATATTAAATATATTAATATATAAGCTCTATTTAGCCCCTATTTAATAAAAGTATACCTTAACTATAAAGTATAAAAGTAAGAAAAAGCTTACTATTAATTATTTATATAAATTAATATTAGTAAAGTTTTTAGGTATTAGCCTTAGTCTTAATAATATAGTTATACTATAATTAAATAATTAAGTTATATAACGTTTACTATATATAGTTAATTAAGGAAATAATAATATAAGACTAACTACTTACTTATTTAAGTACTTTACTTTAATATTTATAAAAGGCTATAAAGCCTATAGTTTAATTAAAAGAATAAAAGCTTTAATCTTAATATTTAAGTCCCCTTTAGCTATTCTTTATTAAATACTTTAAGCCTTTTTAAGTCTTATAAATAATAAGTAAATAAGTCTATAGGGTAGCTTTATTAAAAAAGTATATAGGCTTATATAATATATTTTATATTAACTTATTAAAATTATAGAAGGAAGTAATAATTAAATACTTAATAAATAAAAATCTATTAATACTTAACCTTAAAAATAATAAAAATAAATAAAAAGTTAAAAAAATAAAAAACTATTAAGAAAAGAGTAATTTAATAGCTTATTTTATTAAGTAAAAAGAGTAGTTAATAAAATATAATTAATAGGTATTAATAAGTAATATAATTTATATAAATAAGCTTCTTTTAACTTATTATAAAAGAATTAAGTTATTTAAATAAATAAGTACTCCTAAAAGAAGGAAAAAGGAATAGTTTATTTAAGAATTAAATATTAATTTATTATATTTTAGTAACTCTTCTATTAATAATATAAAGTAATAGGGAAATAATTTATATTAAATACTTAAAAGATAATAAACTATATTTACTTAAATAACTATTATTAAAGTTAAAAAAGTAGCTATAAGGAAGTATAGTAAAGTAAATTAAACTTAAAATCTTTATTATAATTAATATAATAAAGAACTTAAATTAAATTAACTTACTATACCTTTTTATAACTATAAATAGACTTATTATTTCCTTTTATAAAGTCTTTTACTAATTTTAATTAATTATTATATTATTAAATAAAAGTATCCTTAAGAAAGTTATTAATAAGGATATAATATAATAAAGAATTAATTATAACTTATATATATATTATAAAATAAAAGATATAGTATAAAGACTAAATTTAAGTTTATTTAAATAAAAAGAAACTTAACTTTAAATAAGGGAGATATAAAAATAAAGACCTAAAACTTAATAGATAGATAAATATAATTATAATATTATAAGGCTAAACCCTTTACTTTTTTAATATAAAAGTTAGGAAAGGAAATATTACTTAATAATTAGCCTTAAAAGCCTTTAGGATATTATTTTATTTTATAAAAACTTTAGCTATATTAACCTAAAGAGAATACTTAGCTATAATTTAAGGAAAAGAGTTAATATTACCCTTTAATAAATAAAGATACTATAAGTCCTTTTATACTTATAGCGCCTCTATAGTTTAATTAAAAAGTTAGTAAAAAGGCTATAATATATTAAATAAAAATATTACTTATTAAAGTTATATTAATTATACCTATTTATATTAAAGAATAAAGGTATTATAATATTATTAAATAGTAGTATTCTTTAATAAAGATATAATAACTCTTCGCGCTTTAATTATTTTATTAATAGTATTATATTAAGTATCTTTAATTAAATATTTATATATTAATTGTCTTATAAATTAATAAGGCCCTAATTAGACTTATAGGCCTATTTAGTTATATTAAATATAATAGTAAACTATACTTATATTATAATTAAGTTATAATATATCTCCTTAAATAAAAGAAGATAAATATTAAAGAGAGCCTTTAATAAATTATTACTTATATTAAGTAATAAGTAAAGAGCGCGTACGTTTTAATAGTATAGCGTCTTTAACTAACTTATAGCTAGCGCTAGCTAGCTTATAACTAGAGTATTATTACTATTATTAATAATAAAAGTATTATTAACTTAAGTAATTAAATTAATAGTAATATAAGTTATATTTCTCTTTATTATAAGAGTATATTAATTAATTAAAATAGTTATATTATTATAATAAAGTTAAATAAAGTTATCTAACTATTTATTTATAACTATTAAGTTATAGTAATTATTAATTATTCTAAATATAACTTAATTATAACTATTAGCCTATTAAAAACTAAATAATATAGGGTTACTTACTTTATAATAATTATTATTATTATTTCTATAACTTTTATAATATAAAGAGTTAATACTTATAAAAGTATAAATAATAATAAGTAATTTATTAAATAATATTATTACTTTCTTAAGCTTTTTAAGCTTTAAGTAAAAGTAATTTATATATTAATTTTATAAAAAGCAGGCTTTATAAATATACTTAAAGTATTTATATTATTATACTTTTATAAGTTAATAAGTATAATATAAAGATATTATAATAATAATAAAGGGATAATATAAAAAGGAAACTAAAATAAATATAATACTCCCTAAAAATAATACTTTTATTATTTAACCTATTTTTATAATAATTAATATATTATAATATAATATATATAGTATATATATATAACTTAAATAAAAATAATAATACTTTACTTACCTTAATATAGTTAGGATACTTATATTAAGAAGGGGGAATAATTATAAAATATAAAGAATATAATATATTAAAGAGAAAAGCTAGTAAGAGCCCTTTTATTAATTAATTATAACTAGGCTATAGAACTTATATAATATAAAAAGAAGGATATATAGTAATATAACCCCTTTAAATTATATATATAAGTAAAGCTACTTAAACCTTAAAGAAAGGTTATTATAAGGCTATTATTAATATATAGTTATATTTACTTAAATAATAAAATAAAAGGAAACTTAAGCTTTAGTTTTATATAAATCTAAAGGCATTTAACTTATTTAGCCTTATATTTACTATTAACTATTATATATAAAATAATATTAATATTATTATTAATATTTATAAAATATATTAAAAGTTTTTCTTTTAATATTTTTAAAAACCTATAATTTCTATAATTTTAAAGTATTTTATAAATAAAATATACTTTAATTATTAATATTTACTATTTAATTAAAGATATTTTTATTTCTTAAAGGCTTATTATAACTTTATAGACTAACTTAAAGTATAATTTATTAAAAAACTTAATACTTAAATTATAATATATTTTATACTTTTAATTATTTTTTATTATAAAATTCCTATTTATATAATTATTAATAAAGGCTTAAAAATAAAAAAATAGTTTAAACTTATTATAAAAAACTTTAAGTTAAAAATTATATAAATCTTTATTTATAACTTTAAAATAAATATAGTTATTAAAAATAATTACTTTATTCTTTTATTTATTTTAATAAAATTAAGTTAAAAAATAATTAAATAAAAGTATTTCTTTAATTATATTATTTTTATTAATTAAACTATTATTAAAAATTTATATAAAATATTTATCTTTTATTTTATTTATAATTAGAAATTAATATTATTCTTTAAAGTTAAAAACTTAATTTAATAATTTATTAATTAAAATAATATTATAATTATAAAAAATCTTTTTAAAGTTTAAATAAAAGTCTTTTAATAAAAAAAGAAAGATATTAAACTTATTTAATAATATATAATTAAATATTATTAATATTTAACTTTTAGGATTAATATTAAAAATTAATATATATTATATAAAGAAAATAATACTTTTTTTTTAGAAAACTTTATTTTATTTTATAATATTTAAAGATTAAATAATTTA
Organism: Hypocreales sp. Mo6-1; assembly: GCA_002939055.1. Lineage (NCBI taxonomy): Eukaryota > Fungi > Ascomycota > Sordariomycetes > Hypocreales > Hypocreales sp. Mo6-1. The sequence goes on from PNEP01000013.1 coordinate 23,500, forward strand.
TTAAGAAATATAAAGTATTAATTATATTAAAATAATTCTTTTTAAATTAAAATTTAAATACTTAAAATTAATACTTATTAATTTAAAACTTTTAATAGAATTAATTTTAATAAAATTATATTAAGAGAATATATTAAGAAGTTTATTTAAAATCTTAATAATTAATAGACTTTATTTTTTAATTATTAATTACTTTAAAATAAAATAGTTTTAAGAAATAAGTTATTACTTAAAAAGAAAGTTTTAAAAGATCTTTTTTTTAACTTTTTATAAATAATCTTTAATTAAATAATTATTAATAATATTTAATTATTAATTCCTTTAAAAAAATTATTAAATAATATAAATTTATAATTAATAAAAAAAAGGCTATTAATTATTAAAGTCTAACTTTTATAATTAAATATTAAAAAAAGAAAGTAATATAAAATACTTTTTATAAAATCTTTTTTTAAATATATTATATTATAATTTATTTAACTTATAGCTTATAAAAATATTATTATTAAAGCTTAAAGAAAAAAGTAATTATAATATATAAAAGTTAATACTTTTTTTTATAATTTTTTTTATTTTTATTTTTTTTATAAAAATAATAATATTAAGATTAAATAATTAAATATTTTTTAATTATAAATTCTCTATATATAAAAGCTAAAAAACTTAATTATTTTTAACTTTTATTACTTTTACTTTTAATTATTATAAAATTAGGAAATAAATAAAAAGAATTCTTTATAATTTAAAAGTAATTACTATTATTAATATATTTTATAAAAAATATAATAGTTTTAAGATTTAATTTATTATAATTAAAGAAAGAAAAGTTAATATATCCTTTATTATAAAGTTAAAAAGTATAACTTAAGAAAAAATACTATTTATATATTATAATATAACTTCTATTCTAAATATAATTAATATAAATATTATTATTAAAAGTTAAGCTTAAAATATATTTATAAAAAAAGTAAAGAATATATTTTTTAATTATAATAATAATTAAAAGTATAAGTTTAAATATAATAACTATATATATAATTATTTTAATAATTAATAAATAAAAGAGTAAAAGTTAAGATATACTTAAAGTATAAATTAATTAATTAAATAAAGAAAAAGCTATTTAAATAAGTAATTTTAGTTAATATATAAATAATTTAATTTAACTTAAAAGATATTAACTCTTTAAATAATAAAACTTCTTTAAAAAAGTAAAGAATTAATAAATAATTTTTTATAACTTTATAGATAAAGTTAGGTATAAAAAAGGCTACTCTTTTTAAAAAGTAATTTTAATAAAAATAGAGATATTTTAATAATTAATATTATAACCTTTATAAACTTAAACCTTAAAATAATAATAAATTTAAAAAAACTATTAATATATTTAAAGACTTAAAATTAAATAATTTTAAAGAATATTACTTAAATATAGTTTATAAAGCTTAAGTTTAATATATATTTAATATAATAATTCTAAAAGAGTTAGACTTTAATTATAAAAAAACTTATAAAAATAAATTAATAAATATTCTTAAAGATATTTAAAAGATATATTTACTTTAAAAAGTTTATAAAAGTATTATTATTTATTTTAAAGAGTTAAAAGAAAGAAAAGAAAAAAGAATTAATAATATAACTTAAAATAAAAAAAAAGAAAGTAAAAGCTATAATATTATAAAAAATAATTAAAAGAAAGTAAAAAGGTCTTTAATTAAAAAGAAAAATATAAAATTAAAATATAAATAAAAAAAATATATTAATTAAAAGATAATAATAAATAAAATCTTATAAAAAGATATACTTTAAGTTAATAAATAATAAAAATATATTTAATTATAATAATAAATAATTCTTTAATTCTTTAAATAAATACTTTATTTATTATAAAAGTATATTAATATATAAAAAGAGACTTTATATATATAATACTTTTTCTTTCTTTTATATCTTTTCTATAAATATAATTCTTTTCTTTTTATATTACTTTTAGACTTTATAATTCTTTAATTAATTTATAAATTAATTAAATAATTATAAATAACTTTAATTTTTTTTATTTTAATAAAAAATCTTAATAAAAAACTATAAATAAAATCTTACTTTAAAAAACCCTTTCTTAACTTATATATATTATTTTTAAGAAAATATCTATTTTTTATTTATTTTATAAACTATATTTAATTATTTAATTAAAATATTTTTCTTTTCTTTTCTTTTCTTTTATAATATCTTTTAGCTTTATTTTAGTTAATATTATAACTTTTAAATAATTTAGCTATTTATATCTCTATACCTTTAAGGTAACTTTCTTTAAAAAGTATTTTAAAAGAGATATTAAATTAATATTTAAAGAGCTTACTAAAAGTATTTACTTTAATAAAAGTATGAAAAGCTTTTATAATAAGAAAGAAAATAATACTATATATTATTTAAAGATATTATATAAATATTAACTCTTTTAATTTATTTTATATAAATATTAGCTTATAGTCTTTATTTATATATTTAATAAAGAAGTTTAATTAAGTAAAATTAAGAATAATATATATTATTTAAGCTTAAAAGCTATATTTAGCTATATAAAGCTTTATATTTAAAGTAATTATATAATTAATATTTATAATTTTATAATTAATATATTTTAAAAGAAATAAATAAATAATTTTAATAATATAATAATACTTTAAATTCTTATTAAAAGTATTAAAAATATAATAATAATTATAAAGACTTTAATTATAATTATAATTAATAAGAAATATAAATTAATTAATTAAATTATTTAAAAAAAAAGAAGTTTACTTGTTATATACCCTTTAATATTATAAGAGTTTAAGACTTATTTATATTTAATATTTATATTAAAATATATTTTAATAAAAGAAAAATAAACTTTATAAATAAATATATAAATATAAATACTTTTAATTAAATAGTATTTATAATAAATAAGTAAAAAAAGTTACTTAAAATAAAAATATTAATAAAAGTTAAGAAGATATCTTTATTTAATTTATAATTAAAAGTTATACTTTTAGTAATTAACTTAATATATAGACTATTCTTAAATCTTACTTTTTATATATATATTATTTTTAATTAAATAATTTTAAAAGGCCTTTTCTTTTTTTATATATTTATTAATTTTTAATTACTTTTTATAATAATATTATATTCTTTAATAAATACCTTAATATTTTATTAAACTTTTTCTTAATATATAAAAGTTACTTTAATTAAAAGAGAGTATAATAAAAAAATAAAATATTAAGTATTAAGTTTTATAAAACTATAAAAAAAAGATTAATTAATATAATTAAATATTTATAAAAAGAAAAGTTATTATAAAGTAAAATTATTATATAAAAAAAGTTTTATAAAGAAAAGTATAATTTATTTCTATACTTTTTAGACTTTTTAATTTAAATTACTTTAAAGCCTTTTCTTAATTTAAGCTTAATTTAATTTCTTTTTTATTATTTTTCTTTTAAAGTTTTTTTTTAAATCCTTTTACTTACTATTATTAATAGTATTAAAAATAGAGTTTTTATTTCTTTATTTAATTAACTTTAGGCTTTTTATTTATTTTATTAATAACTATTTTAATTTTATTTTAAGTATATAAATCTATTAAATTAAAAGAGATTAAAGAAATAAAAGTCTTAAAAAGTTTAATACTTAAGACTTTTAATATTCTATAAGTAAGTTCTAAATATTAATTAATTATTTTAATAATTATTTCTCTCTTTTTTAATTAAACCCTTTATTATATATAAAAATCTTATTTTTAATTTATTTATAGTAATTAAAATTAATAGTTAGTTAACTTTTAGGCTTTATTTATTAATAAATAATTATTAATAAAACTCTTAAAAGTTTATTTAATTTACTTATAGATATAAAACTAAAAAAAGAAGCTTTATAATAAATATTTAAAAAGAGAGTTTACTATAAGACTTTTATAACTTATTAATTCTTTTAAATTATAGTTTTTAAGTCTATTAAGAAATAAAGATTAAATTTTATTATTATACTTTATAATTAATAATTTTAATAATTTAAGAAGAAGTAATTATTTAATTAATAATTCTTTAATAAATAAAGTTTTATATTAATACTATTTCTTTATTATAAAAAATAGTAATTAAAATATCTTTCTTTTTAAAAATAAGAAAATTATTAATTTACTTAAAGATTTTATTAAGCCTTTTTTATATAAAATATAATTCTTTTTTAATTTTAAAGAACTTTTTAATAATAAAGTTAGAATAATTAATAAATTAAAATTAATTTTTAATTTAAGTCTATTTCTTCTCTCTTTACTTAAAGTCTTCTTTTAAAATATTATTATTTAATAATATATTATCTTTTAAGTTTTTTTTATTTACTTTATATTTATAAAGTATATTAATATTTAAATTATTTAATTAATTAATTCTAACTCCCTTAAAATATTAAAAGTAAAGTTATATTTTTTAAAACTTTTTATATATCTTTTTTTAATTTACTTTATATTTAATAATTTTAATTTCTATAAGAATCTTTAGAATAATTATAGTTAATTTTAATTTAATTAAAAGAATTATAATATTATTATCTTTAAGTAATAATAAGTAAATACTTAAATTATAATTAAAGTCTTTCTTTTTTTATAAAAGGAGGTTTTAATTAAGTTTTTTATCTTTAAAGTCTTAAAAGAAGAATTCTAAAAAAAAAAAAAGTAAATTTATTCTTATTATTATTAAAAACTATAAAAGTAATATTAATTCTTAAGAAACCCTATAAATTAATATTATTATAATATTTTTATTATATTATTTTAATAATAAATATAATTATTTAAATAAAGTTTATTTAATATTAAATTAAAAGGTTTCTATTTTTTAATAAATAATTAAATATTATTTATATTAAATAAATAAAAAGTATTCTTAAAATAAAAGTAATTAAAATATTGTTTAATATAATATAAAGTCTAATTAATATTTAAATATAATTTATAAAGAAATTAATTTTAATTTTACTATTTATATAAATAAAAAAGTTAAAATAAAATATAATAAAAGCTTTTATAAATTATATTTTAAAATTATAAGTCTTAATATAATTTTATTAATTAAGTTCTTTTTTAAGCTTAAGTTTAAAAAAGTAATTAAAATTTTTTTATAAATAAAGTTAAAATAAACTTAAATTTTAAAAAGATTTTATATATATTTAAAGATCTTAATTCTAAAAGTAATTATAAAAGTTTTAATTATAACTTTAGATTTATTATTATTATAAATATATTTCTTTTTAAAAGATTTATAAATTAAGTAAAGTATTATTATTAATTTATATTAATAAACTTTTAAGTTCTTTTTATTTTAATTAAATAATTTTTATATTTAAAAATAGTATTAATAATTAAACTCCCTTTAAATTACTTAAAGAAAGCCTAAAATCTTTTTTATAACTTTTTAAAAAGTATTATAATATTATTACTTAAAAGGTTAAGAAATTTAATAATAAAAGCTTTTTAAAGTCTTTTTTCTTTAATTATCTTTTTTATTAATAAATTTCTTTAATTTTATAAACTTTATTATAATAAAGTTTATTAATAACTTCTTTTAAATTTAAAATAAAATTAATAAAATTATTTAATAAAATAAAGACTTTTTAAATAAAGATATTTATTATTAAAAAATTAATATATTTTTATATTCCTTTAGTTTTATTACTTTAAGGTAAATATATATAAAATAAAAAGAATTACTTTTTTTAAAAAGAATTCTTAATTTATAATTATAAAAAGAGTAAAAGTTATTTAATAGTCTTAAGAGTTTCCTTTTATATAAAAGCTTCTTTAATTAATTAATCTTTTTTAATATCTTTTAAAAACTATACTCTCTTCCTTTTATATATATTTATATTAATTAATAAAAAGTTTAAAAATATAAAATAAAGTTTTGACTTTTTTTAAAAAAGAATAATAATTATAAAACTATTAATTACTTAAGCTTTTAGTCTTTTTATTATATTATTTTATAAAAGCTTCTTTAGAATTTAAGCCTTTTTATTAATTTATTTAAAAAAAGTATTTAAAGTATTATTTTTTTAATTATTAAGTTCTTAAATAAAATATTTAAAAAGAGCTTTATTTTTTATTAATTTAATTAAAAAATCTATAAAGTAATTAGAAAATAATATAATTTAATATATAATAAGTTATTATATATAACTATTTATTATAATATATTAAAAATTAAGTTTAAAAAGTATAATATTTTAATTATAAATTCTATTAAAATAGATTTTCTTTATAATAATATTATAAAAATAAAATCTAAAGTTATTATTATATTAATACTTAAAATAATTATTAAAGTAATATTTAAATATATTATAATATTAATACTTTTTTTTCTTTTTATTATTCTTAAAAATAAAAGTATTAATATTAAAATTATTAATATTATTTTAATTAAATAATTAATAATTTTAAATTATTTTAATATAATTTTCTTAACTTTTATAAATATTATTTTAAAAGAGTTAATTATTTTTTTAAAATCTTTATATTTTATAAATTAAAAACTTTTTAAATTTATTATTTTTTTAATTATATTAATTTAAAGGTTTTTTATTTATTTTATAAAGTCTTTAATAATAAGTCTTTATTTAATTTCTATAAACTTTTTTCTTTTTATTTTAGCTTTAAGCTTTAAATAAAAAGCCTTTTTTAATTAATTAAATTTAAAATATATTTAAGTTATATTATTAAAGAGTTAAACTATTAAATCTCTTTAATTTATATTTAGCTAAAGTTATAAATAAATATTAATTATTTAAATAAGATTTTAGTAAAGCTTTAGGATTAATTTTTTAAATAAAAGCTTATTCTTTTTTATAATATAATTAAATCTCTTAATATAACTTAATAAATAATATATAATTAATTATTATTAATAACTTAAGAATTAAATTTTATTTTATATTAATAATATATATATATAATTAATTAATTAACTATTTTTAAAATAGATTAAAAATAAAAAGTATTATAATATTTTAACTTATTTATTATTATTATTACTTACTTTATATTTAAAATATAATAGTATTTAAAAAAGGCTTTTTTAATATTTTTTTAAGTAATAATATTTATAAATATTTAAATATTAAAGACTTCTTTTTTATTAATATAAAAGTTAAGTTAACTAACTTTTTTATTATTAAAGATATTATTAACTTTTATTTCTTTTTTAAACTTAATTAAGAAATTAATAATATTTTAATTATTAAATTTCTTTAAAGAGAGAAGATATTAAAATTAATAAAACTATTTAAAAAGTTAAAATTATTCTATTTAAATAAACTCTTTAATAATATAATTAAGTTTACTATAATTAATTTTAAGTATTTTTAATAATTAATTAAATAATCTAACTTTAATTAAAGGTTTAAAATACTTTAACTTATTTTAATTAAATAAAAAAAAGATAGACTTAACTTTAAGTAAAGATAATATCTTTCTTCTCTTTTATTTTAATTAATAATTCTTAAAGGAAACTCTTTTCTTTAAGTATTTAAATTTATACCTTCCTTTCTTATAGTAAGCTATATAATATACTATAAAGTAAATTATAAAAATATAACTTTTAATTAAAATTTAAGTAATTATTATATAAATAAAGATTAAAATAAATTTAAGTTATTAAAATAAATTAAGTTTAATTAAGCTTTAATTAAATAGTTTTAACTATTTATAAAGCCTTTATATATTAATATTTTATTTTTAAAACTTAATTAAATATTAATTTTATAAAATTATTAATATTAAAATTACTTCCCTTTAATTAAAGTAATTATTAATAAAATAAACTTTTCTTTTTTATTTTATATTATAAAGAGTTATATATAAGCCCTTTATATAATCTTTTAATTAAAAAGTTATTTTATTATATTAATCTTAATATTAAGGTATTAATTTATAATTATAAAAATTTAATTAATAATTAAATAAAAGGAAAACTATAATTATTATTTCTTTAAAATAACTAACTTTCTTTTTTTCTTATATTCTTTAATTAATAATTAAAAGGTACTTTTATTATTATAAAAAGAGTTAAGAATCTCTTTATATTAAAAATAGATAATAAAGGATAGTTAAAAGGGACTTAAATATTAAAATTAAAGCTTTCTTTTCTTTAATTAAACTATAAGCTTTATAGCCTTTTATAAATATTAAGGTAAAGTACTTAAATAAATAAATAGTTAGTCTTATATTATTATTTCTTTAATTAACTATATATAATAAATATTATATAACTTAATTATTTAATTATAGTATAACTATACTATTAAGGCTAAAGTTAATACCTAAAAACTCTATTAATATTAATTTATATAAATAGTTAGTAATAGGCTTCTTTTCACCTTTATACTTTATAATTAAGGTATACCCTTATTAAATAGAGGCTAAGTAAAGCTTATATATTATTATATTTAATATACTCTTTTAGATTTACTTATAACTTAATTTAAATTATTTAAAAAAAGGTCCTTATTTTAAAGTAAATAGTATATATTTATAAGGCCTAATTATTAAATAAAGGATTTAAACCTTTAGCTTAATAAAACCTTTATAAGTCTATTAATAATTATTTAATTAATAAATATATATTTAATTTAAAAGTAACCTTATTAATATATTTATTATATTTAGTAATTATATATATTAATATACTTTAAGGCTATTTTAATTTAAGGTATTTTATTATTAATAAATTAAATTATTTATAAGTTATTATACTTAATAACTAATTTCTTTTTTAACTTAAAAGAAATTTAATTAAATAATTAAATTATTATAATAGTTTCCTTAACTATATATATAAATACTAAAAGTTCTATTTCTATAAATAAAGTAGTAATTATATTCTATTTTCTAGACTTTTAGGAGATTAATCCTTTAAATAAATATAAAATTAATTCTTATAAAAATTTCCTTATCTTTTAATTATTTACGAAAACTATATTTAATATAATATATATTTCTTTATTATAATAAGTATTATTATAATAATTAATAATAATTAAGTCTTTCCTTATTCCTAAAAACTTAAGGGTATAGTATTTTATATTATAAAAATATATAATTATTTAATTAATTAACTTATAGTATTTTAATAATAAATTTAATAAAAATTCTATAAGCTTTAAAAATAGCTTTATAATATTTAGTCTTATAATAATATTAATATAATTAATATACTCTATTTTTTATTAATAATAATAGATTTAATTTAATATTACTTACTTTAAATTAAGCTAAGGATAATTAATAAGAAAAGAATTCTTTTTATATATTTTATTAGTTTTTTAATAAAAATTAATTACTATTTTCTTAATAAATAAGTCTTAATAAAATTAAAGCTTTTTATTAAAGTAGTCTTAAATAATCTTAATATTAAGGAATTATTTAATTTCTTTTTATTTAGTTATATTATATTTCTCTTTAAGCCTTTTAATAAAGTCTTTAATTTAAAGTATATTTTCTTTTTAATATAAAAAAGTAATATTATTTATAAAAAAGAAGATTATTATATTATTATTTTAAAATATATAGGGCTTATTAATATATTACTTAAGTCTTAAGTCCTTAAAGGCTATAATAAGATCTCTTTATTATAAGAGTAGTAAATATCTTAATCTATATAGGGCTTTAAGTAACTTAAAGATCTATTCTTATTATTTAAATCTATTTAGAAATTTAATATAAATCTTATTATTATTAAATAAAGTATTTATAAATATATTAATTATATTAAACTATTTTATCTTAAGGTTAAATTTAGCTATAATAACTATAAGGATATAAAAGTTTTTTCTTATAAGTATTATTATATAAGTCTTTTTATTATTCTTTAACTATAAGTCTCTTTTAATATAAAGTCTAGCCTTAAACTTAATAAAATAGCTATATTTATTATATTTATATTTAAATATTTAAGTAAGTAATAAGAGTTATTCCTTAATTCTATCTCTTTAAATTAATTAAAAGGTTCTTTATTCTTTAAGTAATTCCTATTCTTTAATTATTATTTCCTTAAATTTCTATTTAAATTAATAGCCCTTAAGGTCTCTTTAGGTTTAAGGTTTATTAAGAAATAGTCTTTAATAAAGTTTTTTAATAATTTTAATAAAAAAACTATTTTAATATATCTTTATATTATTTAATTAATTTATATAATTCTTATAGTTAGGATCTTTTAATTAAAATAGTAATTTAATTATTAATTATAAGTTTATTTATAATCTATTTAATAAATCTTTATAATTCTATAAAAGTATTAATTTAAGGGTTAAATATAAGTCTTTATAGCTTTTTTCTTTTTTCTTTTAATTAATTACTTTTTATATTTTTTATATTAAGTTACTTAAATTTAAAGAAATATTATTTAATAAACTTATTTTTTATACCTTTAATTTTTTTATTATATTATTAAGCTATTAATCTAAATCTATTAATTTAGAATTATTTAATTAATAAAGTAAGATATATTAAGTAAGCTCTTTACTCCCTACTTCCTAATCTTTAAGGAAATATTTCTTAACTTTAATATTTTTATTATTTAAGTTAATATAATTAAATAATTAAAATTATATAGCCTTAATAGGCTTTTATTACTTTTAATATAAGCTACCTTTATTAAAGATAATATTCTTAACTCTTTTAACTTTAGATTAACTTAAAATTTAAATTTAATAGATATTAATATTATTATATTTAATAAAATAGTTAATTTTAATATAAGCTTTAACTTTAAGGTCCTTTTTCTATATATTTTATATAGCTTAAGTTATTAATAAGTATACTTTATATCTATATATTTTAAGATATATAATATTTAGCTATAGTTATTTTATATAGCCTATATTCTTATTATTAACTTAAAGCTATAAGTAAAGCCTTTAGAAAGAGGTCTTTTAATTAATATTTTAAATAAATAAATAGTTATATAAATATATTATAATTTATTAAGCTTCTAGCTAAAGATAATATAATAATTAAGTATTATTTAATATAGCGCGGGCTTTAATAATAATAATACCCCCTAAGCGCTTAGTATTATAATCCTAGCTATACAGGCTGTAGGATAGGCTAATAAGGCTATATAAGATATACGTAACGGATACGGCACGGGAAAAGCTCGGGACACGCGGGCTAATAAAAGGAGAATTACTAAAATTATAGTAATTTAAGTAATCTAGGAGTAATAGGATTGCGGTAAGCTAACGCGATTTATAACAAGGGATTACTCTAAGAGAGGTAATCTAGGTATAGACTATAAGGTATATAAGGATCCCTAACTTTCGCTCCCTACCTAAATAATTAATTAGTACTTAATAAGTAATTAATTTATTAACTACCTTTATACTACTAGTTAAACCGCCTAGTAATACCTTTACTTAATATAATATCTTATTCCTTTTATTAATATAAACCTATAATATAGTTTATCCCTTAAGAAATACCCGTTTCATTATATATTAAGTACTTTTATTTAGTAGAATACTGCGTTACGCTAAGTAATATTCGTTACTATTAATATAGCTCCTAATAGTAATACTCGCACCCCTATAATTAATATTAAGGACTTTATAAGGGCGTTTTAAGCTCTTTATAAGGAGAATAAATAACTTTAGGAAGCCCTTATAATACTTTAGGAAGAATAGAGGATACTAAAGGAAAAGAATAGTAAAGAAAATATAAAGGTTCTTACCTTAATATACTTTAATAGGACCTTAGGATACCTTTAAGCCTTCTTAACCTAAGTCTATATCTATTATCGCTTTTATATAATATCCTTACCTAAATAGAGCGATAGAGTTCTTAATATAGGATTATTCCTAAAAGGAGATACCTTAATATAGTTTAAACTATATATAAGAGAGTATTTTAAAAAAGGAATTAATAGATATAAGCTAAAAATAAAGGCTATACTTAATAACTTTAATAACTTCAAAAAAGCCTTATAAGCTATATTTAAAGACCTTAATAAATAATAAGCTAATAAGAAAAGACTTATATAACTTACCTAAAAGGGATTAGCTTTTAAGTATACTATAGAATTCTAATAAGTAGCTTTATATATCTCTTAAAGTAAAGACACTCTTATAGCTTAGTTTTATAAAGGACTAAAGGAAACTATTAAAAATAATCTTATTAAAGAAGACTAATTAAACTAGCTTATAAAATATATTAAGATAGCGGTTAAAATCAATAATTAATAATATAAATAATATATAGAAAAAGGTAATAAGAAGGTTAGCTAAATTAATAAGTTTTTATATACGCTAAACTAAAAGAAAAAGCAAGAATCCTAAGAATTAATTACTTATAGATATACCCTTAATTTAAGATAGATAGAGGTTAATATAATTTAATATAATAAGAAAAAGAAGGATAGTAAGAAGTACTATAATTACGGAAAGTTTAGATACTTTATTAAAGAATATAGATAATTAAAGAAGCTTAGATAGAAACTAGCTCTAGAGGGTAAGAAATAACTTAATATTATTAATAAATAGATTCTAGACGAATTAAATTATATAAGTTTAAATTAGACTAGATATTATAATAATAGTTATCTTATATATATTAGCGATAAGTAAGGATTAGGATAGTTCCTAAAGAAGCTAAAAGGGATTAAGATACTTATTATAATAGGTTAAGGAACCGCCGCGAAGAGTAAGAGGACTTAATACTAGAACTATAAGGAAATAAGTTTAGAGGATAAATATTTCCCGGAAGATTCCTATACGCCTCTTAGATTATAAACGTTAACGCTATAACGCGAAGACGCGACCCTTAGGATATATACCCTATATAATAAAATAATAGATAATATTAAAACGTAAATCGAACCGGAACCCTTAAATAACATTTAATAATTAACTCTTATTTAATATTAGCCGGCATTATATAGGAGTAATTATATAATAGTAATAGTTACTATTAATATTATAAATATAATTTGTTAAATATAATAATATACAAGCCCTATCTAGCCCCTATTTAATAAGGGTGCACCTTAGCTATAAGGCATAAGGGCAAGAAAAAACCTACTACTAACTACCTATATAAATTAATACTAATAGAGTTTTTAGGCACTAGCCTTAGCCTTAACGGCACGGTTATACTATAATTAAATAATTAGGCTATATAACGTTTACTATATATAGTTAATTAAGGAAATAATAGTATAAGACTAGCTACTTATTTATTTAGGCACTTTACCTTAATGTCTATAAAAGGCTATAGAGCCTATAGCTTAGTTAGAAAAAAGAGAGCTCTAATCTTAACGTCTAAGTCCCCTCTAGCTATTCTCTATTAGTTATAAGCCCGGTTTATATTAGTACTCCTAAAATTCCGCTACGCCTATTTTTAGTCCTTTAATGACTACCTATTTTAGTCCTCTAACGACTACTTATTTTAGTCCTTTAATAACCGCCTATTTAGTCCTTTAATAACCGCTTATTTCCTATATTCTAATAAGTTTATCTACTTAACTAATAAGCACTTATCCTTATTTAAAAGGACTATCTTTAAATAAGGAAGTAAAACCTTTTAATCTATTTAATTAGGTGCGTATTAACTGTAATTATAGATACTAAAGATATTAATAACTCTTCCTAGGTAGTGACCCTTAAAGGGCCTAGTAACTAAAAGTAATAGATAAGCTATATATAGAAAACCGCTATTAGTCTTAAGATCTAAGACTTAGTTAATTTAAATTAAGAGATTAAACTAAAGGCTCCTCTAGCTAGATTAATTAATCCTATAGAGAACGAAGAGATTTATAAGTTAATACTAGAATAACTTAAAATTTAGAAGTAAGTATATCTATACTACTAAATAACGGTATAGTAATACGAAACTTAAAGAAAGGCATTTACTATACTCTAATAGGCTATCCTTAAGACTATTAGAAGCTATTACTTAATAATTAAGGAAGAATATAATATTATAAAAGGACTAAAGCTCCTTAAGGACTAAGTTTAGCCTATAGATTAGGTATATAAATAAGAAGTCCTAGACTAATTTTATAATACGCTAAAAGTAGTACCCTACTTAATAAAAATTAAAGATTAAGTTACTAAGTAGTATTAGGTGCTTATAGAGGCTAAATAACTAGACTTACTTAATATAAAAGACCTACGCCCTACTTATTACTTCCTTTAGGCTATAGTACTGATTAACCTAATATTTACGGACTATTAGCTAAATAAGATAGAAGATAAAGCCTATAGTAATAAGATAGGCTAGAAGAGTATATTCCTAGATACCTTTTAGATCTATAACTTTTATAAGCGCTAAATAAAGGGGAAGAAAACTATAACCCCTAAGGGCTCTTTCGCTACCTATTAAGGGAAAAGTAATAATACCTCTTAAGAGGAAAATTAAGGAAACAATACCTTATAAGTATAGAAAGAATAGCGATTAAATAATCTATTAATAAAGACCCCTCCTAAGTGCCTTTACGGCTAAGATTATTACTTTAGGGACTACTTTTATTTTAATGAGATAAAGCGACCCTTAAGGTAGAAGCCGAACCTAGATATCTCCTAGAAAATTAAAGAAAGAGAGAATAATAGCTCTACCTTCCGAAAACTAGCTAGATAAGCCTAGGAAAAATTCAGTAAGTAAAAGGAGTAATAAGAACTAAAAAATAAAGGAGAAGAAGATAATAAGAACTTAAAAGTTAAAGCCGTATTCTCTATAGTATAATTAAATAATTTAGTATCTTTTATAGTAACTATAACCCGCGTTTATCCCCTCTAAGACTCTTTTATTATAGACTTAGGCTTAGACTTATACCTATATAATAATCGATCTTATATAATTAACCTTAGACTAGTAGATTAAAATAACTTAAAGTATATTTACTTAGGAAGCTAAGTCCTTACTATAAAAGGTTATAGATAAGTTTATATTTATATTAATAAAGGGATTCTCCTCTTAAATAATATCTATTATATACCCGGATTTTATATAAATCTTATTTCCCTAGATATTATAATAGCTTATAGATACTATTAGGACCTAGTCTCTAGCCTAATTATAAAGGTAGGATGGGAAGTTTACTAAATAACTTAAATATATTAATAAAGGGTTATTAAATATAACGAAATACTTAATAATTAAATAATTCCCGTAATATTTTAGGTATTATTATTATCGCTATATGGGGAATAGGTAGCTAAAGCCCTACTATAATACTAACGGCTAGGCTATATTAACTTAATATCTCTAAAGAAACTAATAGAAAATACTATTAGAGCTCGTATTAAAGGACTACTAATAGTCTAGTATAAAGCTTATATTATTTTAAAGGCTAAAAGAATAGTCTCTTAAAGGTATCTATAGGCTAAGGCACTACGCCCCTTCTAGAAGATTTATATTAATATCTTTAGCTTTTAAAGGTTATATAATAGGAAGGAGGTAGCCTTACTTATTAGAAATAAATTTATAAGTATAATATTTATTTATTTACTTAGCGATTAAATATATATATCCCTAATCTTAGTACTTAATATATTTATTACCCTTATAGACTAATAATTCGATTTAAAGGTCTATATAATCTATAGAGATAATAACTAAGGACTTTAGGAAGCCTATTAAAGCTAGATTAAAGAAAAAGGGATTAAGAACGAACCCACTATACTATATATACTAGCCTAAAATAGAGTAGCTAAGCGCTTAGAGGGTATTATCGCTACTAAAGCCCGCGCTATATTAAATAGTGCCTAATTGCCGTATTATCTCTAGCTAGAAGCTTAGTAAGCCGCGGTATACCTATATAACTATTTACCTATTTAAAATATTAATTAAAAGACCCCTTTCTAGAGGCTCTACCTATAGCTTTAAGTTAATAATAAGAATATAGGCTATATAGAATAACTATAGCTAAATATTATATATCTTAAAGCGTATAGGTATAAGGTATATCTATTAATAACTTAAGCTATATAAAATATATAGAAAAAGGACCTTAAAGTTAAAGCTTATACTAAAATTAGCTACCTTATTAAATATAATAGTATTAATATCTACTAGATCTAGATTTTAAGTTAATCTAAAGTTAGAAGGGTTAGGGATATTACCTTTAATAAAGGTAGCTTATATTAAAAGTAATAAATGCCCGCTAAAGCTATATAATTCCGACTACCTAATTATATTAACTTAAATAATAAAAATATTAAAATTAAGGAATACTTCCCTAAAAATCAGAAAGTAAGGGGTAAAGAGCTTACTTAGCGTATCTTATCTTATTAATTAAATAATTCTAAACTAATAGATCTAGATTAATAGCCTAATAGTATAATAAAAGAACTAAAGGTATAAGAGGTAAGCTTATTAAATAATATTTCCCTAGACTTAAGCGACTTAATATAGGAAACGTAAGAAGTAATCGGTTAGGAAGAGAAGGAAAAGGGCTATAAAGACTTATATCTAACCCCTAAATTAATACCTCTATAGAATTATAAAGATCTATTAAATAGATTATAAATAAACCTATAATTAGTAATTAAATTACTATCTTAACCGGAAGATCCTAACTATAAGGACTATATAGATTAATTAAATAATATAAAGATATATTAAAGTAGCTTCTTTACTAGAATTACTAAAAAACTCTATTAAAGACTACTTCCTAATAAACCCTAAACCTAGAGAGACCTTAAGGGCTACCGATTTAAATAGGAATTTAAGGAAGTAGTAATTAAGGAATAGGAATTACTTAAAGAACGAGGAACCTTCTAACTAGTCCGAAGAGATAGGATTAAGGAACGACCCCTACCGCTTACTTAAGTATTTAAGTATAAGTATAATAAATATAGCTATCTTACTAAGTTTAAGGCTAGACTCTATGTTAGAGGAGACCTATAGTTAAAGGATAATAAGGAGACTTATATAGTAATACTTATAGGAAGAAACTTTTATATCTTTATAGCTATTATAGCTAAATTTAACTTTAAGATAAAATAGCTTAATATAGTTAATATATTTATAAATACTTTACTTAACGATAACGAGATCTATATCGAATTTCTAGATAGATTTAAATAATAAGGATAGATCCTTAAGTTACTTAGAGCCCTATATAGATTAAGATATTCGCTACTCCTATAGTAAAGAGACCTTACTATAGCCTTTAAGGACCTAGGATTTAAGTAATATACCGATAAGCCCTATATATTTTAGAATAATAATATAATAGTCTTCTTTTTTATAAATAATATTACCCTCTTATATTAAAAAGAAAATATACTTTAGGCTAAAGACCTTATTAAAAGGCTTAAGGAGAAATATAATATAATTAAATAAGGAGAGATTAAATAGTTCCTTAGTATTAGGATTATCTAAGACCGCTTTAATAAAAAGCTCTAGCTTTACTAAGACTTACTTATTAAGAAAATAGTAATTAATTTTCGTTAGAAAACTAATAAAGTATATAAGGGGAACCCTTTCCCTATTAATTATTCTTAGCCTAATTTAGAGTAGGTAATATTAAATTAAATCCGCTATTATTAATAAAAGATAGGGTATATTAACTATATTAGTATTATTATAAGACTAGATATTATAAAGCTATCTTTAAAGCTTATAGAATTTCTACTTAATTTATTATTAGAATACTATAAGTTAGCTAATTAAATAATTATATACCTTTATAGTATAAGATACTATACCCTTAAGTTCTTAGGAATAAGGAAAGACTTAACTATTACTAACTATTATAATAGTACCTATTATAATAAAGAAATATATATTATATTAGATATAGCCTTTATAGATAATTAAAAGATAAGAAAATTCTTATAAGGATTGATTCTATACTTATTTAAGGGACTAATCTCCTAGAAGTCTAGAAAATAGGATATAGTTATTACCTTATTTATAGAAGCGGAACTCCTAGCATTTATATATATAGCTAAAGAAACTATCGTAATAATCTAATTATTTAATTAGATTTCTCTTAAGTTAAAGGAAAAACTAATTATTAAGTATAATAATTTATAAATAATTTGGCTTATTAATAGTAAAATATCTTAAATTAAGATAGCCCTTAGGTATATCGATATATATAACTATTAGGTATAATAAGTATATTAATAAGGTTACTTTTAAATTAAATATATACCTATTAATTAAATAATTACCGATAGATTTATAAAGGTTCTACTAAGCTAAAAGTTTAAATCCTTTATTTAATAACTAAGCCTTATAGATATATACTATCTACTTTAGAACAAGGACCTTTCTTTAGACAATTTAGATTAAGCTATAGGTAAATTTAAGGGGATATATTAAATATAATAATATACGAGCCCTACCTAGCCCCTATTTAATAAGGGTATACCTTAGCTATAAGGCATAAGGGTAAGAAGAAACCTACTACTAACTACTTATATAAATTAATACTAGTAGAGTTTTTAGGCACTAGCCTTAGCCTTAATAGTACGGTTATACTATAATTAAATGATTAGGCTATATAACGTTTACTATATATAGTTAATTAAGAAAATAATAGTATAAGACTAGCCACTTATTTATTTAGGCACTTTGCCTTAATATTTATAAAAGGCTATAGAGCCTATAGCCTAGTTAGAAAAAAGAGAGCTCTGATCTCGACGTCTAAGTCCCCTCTAGCTATCCTCTATTATAATTAAAGGAGAATAGTAACTAAAAGGAGAGTTTAGAGATAACTCGCGAATTCTATCTAGCTACCTATACTATATAGAACTCTTATAAGTATCTTACGTCTACTTAGACTATAAGGTATACTTTCTTTTAAAAGTATAATATAATATATTTCTAATATAATTTAAAAGATAAATTCTTTAGTACCTATACCTTATTATAGAACTTTAAGAATAGAAGATAATAAAACGACTTATATATAATTAAGTTATAGTACTTAAACTTAATAATAATATACTACTTAAATATAAAAATAATATAAAGATTCTCGGAATATATTATATTAATACTTATAAGATTTATAAATAGGGAAAGATTTAGTAATAGTACTCCTATTACTTAAAAGGACAATACTTACTACCTATATTAAAAGTATTACTTTAATTAACTACTTATAAATAGGATAGATATAATAAATATCTATTCTTAAGCTACTTAAAATATATATAAGAAAAAGTATAAAAATAGTATAAAGAATATTATAGTATATCTTAAAAGTATAGATAATAAATTAATAAATTATAATAATAATATATATAAAGAGAACTTATTATAATATAAGTTATAAAAGAACTATAATATAATAAGGAAATACTTAACCTTTAGTATAAAGACTAAGTTAAGGAAGCTAAAGAATACTAATAGATATATATAATTAACTATAAAAATAATAAATATAAGAAGTATTAATAAGAGAAATAGGGACTTCTACTATAATTAAAAGATAACCTATTTAGATAAGTTATATTACTAGTAGAAAATAGTAGATACTAATACTAATATAATAAAGCTATATAATAAATTAATAAAGAAACAATTTAGGTAAAAAATAAGGTATACTATTTATAAAAGGGCTATAGACTAGTAAGATATAAAATAGTCTAAGGACCCTATATATAATAGAGGTAAGTTATAATAATAAATTAATATTAAATATTTAAATCGCGGGATATTACGTAAAGGCCTTAGTAAATAGTAGCGTAATAAGTAATTATATCTTACTAATAGTTATTAATTATTACTAACTATTATAAAAACGTAAAAAAGACTACTACTAGCTTTACTATATTAAAAGAGAAGTCTTTAACTATAATAATAGGATTATTAATATAAAGATTAATTACCTTAATATTAGGATCTAAGACTATAATAAATAAGTTAGCTTTAATATAATAGACCTAGTAGATAATAACTTTATATTAAGATACCTATAGCTTATAGCGAGTAACCTATTAATTAACTAAAGAACTAGCTAGCTGCAATAAAATAGAATTATAGACTCTAATAAATAGTAGATTTAGAAGGAAGCGAAATTTTATAATAATTTAATTACTAAACTAAATAATAAGGATAACCGTTTAAACGAATTATTACGGGCTATAATAACCTATACTCTAATTAATATAATTAAGTAACCTAAATAATAACTATGAATATAACTAAATAATAAGACTAAAGAAGAAGAGTAACCTAATACTTAGTAATATAAATAGCTAAATAGATAAATATAAAGGCTACTATAAAAAGGATTTAAGAAATAAGATAATAAAAAGGTACTTACTAAACTAATAGTATAACCTAAGATCTAATAATAATAAAATAAAAGTTATAGAATAAAGATCTAAAGAGTTATTACTACTCTATAGAGAAGCCTTAAAGATATTAATAATAATATAGAACTAATCTATAAGGAAAGCCCTAAAAACTAAGAAAATAGACTTAAGGATATCCTATAGGAATATAGAAAGTATAATAAACTATTCTAGAAAATACTTAATACTTAATTACTAAAATATAATTAATAGAATTATAAGATTTACCTTAAGGAGAGAATAATACTTATATTCTATAAGATTTATAACCTTAATAAAAAGTAATTAGAAACGTTATATAACTACTTTAACAATAACTTATAGAAAGAATATATTTAATCTTTAATATTTAAAGTAGGATATCTAGTTATATTTATTCTAAAAAAGAACGGAAAACTATAATTAGTAATTAATTACTAATAACTTAATAATATTATAGTTAAAGACCGGATATTACTACTACTTATTATAGAACTTAGAGATTAATTATATAATAAGAAGTAGTTTATATCTTTTAACCTTAAATCGGCCTATAACTTAATATAAATTAAGAAAGGCAATAAATAGAAAATAGCTTTTAGAACTAAGTTTAGACTTTTCGAATATTTAGTTATACTATTTAGACTTATAAATATACTAGCAATATTCTAATAGATAATTAATAATATCTTATAATAATTTCTAGATATCTTTATAGTAATATACCTAGATAATATCCTAATTTTCTTAGAGAACCTTAAAGAATATAAGGAATATATCTATAAGGTATTAAGTATACTTTAAAGTATAAAGTTACTAATTATACTAAAAAAGAGTAAGTTTTATATATAAAAAGTAGATTTCTTTAAATATATAATCTTATTAAGCGAGATATAAATATAAAAAGATAAGATTAATATAATTAGAGACTAATTAATACTAAAAAACGTTAAAGATATATAGAGCTTTCGCGGATTTATAAACTACTATTAATAATTTATTAAGGATTTTAGTAAAATTATAATACTAATAGACGACTTAATAAAGAAGATAAAAACCTTTATTTAGGGACTAAAAGTAAATAAAGCTTTTAAATAAACTAAGGAACTTATTATTTTAGAACTAGTTTTAAGTACCTTTAATTTAGAATAATAAATAGAATTTAAGATAAACGCCTTAAACTATACTCTTAGAGCGTAAGTCAAATAGTAAGATAATTAAGAAAGACTATAACCTATAGCCTTCTACTTAAAGAAGCTATATAGAGTAGAACTTAACTACCCTATCTATAATAAGGAATTTCTTATAATTATCTAAGCCTTTAAGGAGTTTAGATACTACCTTCTTAAAAGTAAGTATAGAGTTAAGGTATATATAGACTATAAGAATATTTTATACTTTATAATAATATAATAGTTAAATAGATAATAGATCTAATAGGCTAAATATCTCTTAGAATTTAATTACGAAATAATCTATAGGAAAGAATTAAAGAATAGTTAAGTTAATATACTTAGTTAATAAAGTAATTATAATATAGGAGAACCTATTAGACTAGGTTAACTCCTTAAACTAAATAAAAACAGTTATTATTAATAGAAATAACTTAATATAATATTTTCTATCTTACTAGATGAAAGCGTTACAGAAAGGCTATAAGATACTTATAAGAACCTTAATAAGTAAGAAGAGCTACTCGTTACTAAGAATAGTAAAATAGCTTAATATAATAGAAAGACCTATATACTAAAGGCATTATAGGAGTTAATACTTAAGGAAATCTATAAATATTTAATATATAGATATTAAGGAATCCGGAAAACTATAAATTAAATATAAAGGATTTATAACTTCTTAAATATAAAGAAAATAGTATAGAAGATTCTTAGTAAATACGAGCTATATATATATAATAAAATAGTATAATATAAACCTTACGGAGAATTATAACTATTACTAATACTAAAGAAACTATAGGATTTAATAGCTTTTAATTATATTATAAAGCTACTGCTATTAAAAGAACTTATAATAAATATAGAATATAATAATATCTTTATTATTATAGATAGACTTATAAAATATAGATACTTTATACTATATAGAGAAAATAGTAATATAGAAGAACTTATATATATATTCCTATAAATAATTATTAGTAATTATAAGTTATTAAACTAAATTGTCTTTAATAGAGGAAGTATATTTATAGTAAAATTTTAATAAGCTCTTATAGTATAACTTAAAACGAAATATAAGCTTAGTACTATATACTATCTATAGATAGATAGTTAAATAAAATAACTTAACTAAACGTTAGAATAGTACTTATACTATTATATTAATTATAATTAAAACAATTAAGTTAAATAGTTACTAATAGTATAACTAGTATATAATATTATTACTATAGAATTAATAAAGTTATTATTAATATATACTAATTATAAATATAACTTAAAAGTATACCGAGTTACTTAATAGGGACTATAAGCTAAATAAGTAGTCCTATAAGTAGATTAACTATAAAAATTATATAAAGAAATATAATAAGAACTTAAATTTATTAAAGAACAAATAGCTACTTACTATAATTAAAAAAAATTAAAGGGACTAACTTTTTAAAAGGGAGATATAGTTTACTTACTTTAATAAAATATTAAAATAATGTAATTAAGTAATAAATTAGACTTTAAGAAACTTAAACCTTTTAAAATTAAGAAGGTTATTTTAATAAATAACTATAAACTTTTACTACTAAAAATAATATAAATATATCTAATATTTTATATTTTATTACTAGAAATAGTACTAAAAAACGCTAAACTATAAATATAGATTAAAGTTAAAGATAATTTTAAATATAAAGTCAAAAAAATCCTAGATATATAATAAAAAGGTTAGTATAAAGAATATTTTATTAAATAGAAGGGATATAGACTAAAGGAGAATACTTAGGAACCGCTTAAATATTTAATATATTACTACGCGAAGCTTTAATAATTCTATTAGGGATATTAGGGGAGAGAAAACCTATATCCCTAAAACCTTCGCTTAAACTAAGAGAGAACTAGTTTATATCATTTAGAATACTTATAGACTAGATATCGTTTACTACTTAATACTTATAGGCCTTTAAGGTAAGAGAGATCCTATTCTCCTTATCTAACTCCTAAATACTATAATAAACTAATTCGGTACTTTTCTCTTTTACCTTATTTTAGATATAATAAATATAAGCTAGACGATTAATAATAGTTAATAACTAGGACTAAAGATCGGTAAGTTTAGAGTATAATGCGATTAGGCTCTTACCCGCCTCCTTCTCCTTAGCTTCTAACTTCTTTTATTAAGTTAATAAATAAGTTACTATATAGAGCTATTAGCTAAATAGATAACTAAAAGAAAGGACAGCTATATAAGAAGAAGCTACTATTACCCTATTATATAAACGGCCCTAGCGTATATATTCGCTATAGCGAGAAGAACTATTAGCTATATAATATAATAGGCCCCGCCTAAAATAAGAGGAGTACGGTATATCTACTATACTACTACTAGAGTTAAGAATATTAATAAGTATAGAACGTTTATAGGACTTTTAGGAGTAAGTTTTATTAATACGGCTTAATATAGTATTAATAAGATATCCTAAGGGCTAAGGAATAAGGGATGCCTATATATAGGAAATAGGCGATATAGGGTATTTATATAGCGCTTAGGTCTTAAGGGTAAGACCTTAGGAGAGGGGATATTATATTATAATCCTAGCTATATAGGCCGTAGGATAGGCTAATAAGGCTATATAAAATATATATAATAGATATAGTATAGGAAAAGGTCGGGATATATAGGCTAATAAAAGGAGGATTACTAGGATTATAGTAATTTAAGTAATCTAGGAGTAATAGGATTATAATAAGCTAACGCAATCTATAATAAAGGATTACTCTAAGAGAGGTAATCTAAGTATAGACTATAGGGTATATAAGGACCCCTAACTTTCGCTCCCTACCTAAATAGCTAGTTAGTACTTAATAGGCAATTAACCTACTAACTACCTTTATACTACTAGTTAAACCGTTTAGTAATGCCTTTACTTAATATAACGTCTTATTCCTTCTATTAATATAAACTTATAATACGGTTTATCCCTTAGGAAATACCCATTTTATTACATTTAGCTACTTTATTTTAGGCTAGTATATATAGTATAATAGGTTTATTTTTAATCTCTTTTTTTTTAATTTAACTTTAATAAACTTCCTAAAGTCTTTAATTATTATCTTTATAAATTATATAAACCTTTAGATTAAATTATTAATCTATAAAAGTAATAAATATATTAAGTATTAAAATTAAAGATATATATATTTAATTATTAAGTAAATAAATAAATATTATACTTATAAATTTTTCTTTAATAAGTAAAGTTACCTTCTTTTTATTATATAACTTTTAAAGGCTAAAGATATTAATATAAATCCTCTAAAAGGGGTATAGTACCTTAACCTATAGATATTTTTAAAAGATAATTCTTTTAGCCTTTAAAATAGTATAAGCTTTATATTAAATTATTAATAATTCTTTAATATAAGCTTTAATAATATTTTTTATTAATTTCTCTAGAAATATTAAATTAATATAATCTAGCTATTAATATTATAAGAAGGCTTTAGCTACTTATTCCCTATATAGTAATAATAATAATACTTAAAATATTATAGGAATTATTTAATTATTAAGTATTTTATTATATTTAATAACTCTTTATTAATATATTTAAATTATTTAGTAAACTTCTTATTCTATTTTTATAATTAAGTTAAAGATTAAGTCCTAATAGTATTTATAAGCTATTATAATATTTAAAGAAATAAGATTTATATAAAATCTAAGTATATAATAAATATTATTTAAAAGAAGAATCCCTTTATTAATATAAATATAAACTTATTTATAACTTTTTATAATAAGGACTTAACTTTTTAAGTAAATATATTTTAGGTTATTTTAATTTATTAGTTTAAAGTTAATTATATAAAATTAATTATTATATAAATATAAGTCTAAGCTTAAATCTATAATAAAAGAGTCTTAAAGGGAATAAATATAAGTTATAGTTACTATAAAAGATATTAAATTATTTAATTATACTATAAAGAATATAGCTTTAACTTTTAAGTTCTTATTATCTTTTTCTCTTTTATTTTTTAATTCTTATTATTTCTTTTATTTATTAAATTTTTCTTAAGCTTATTTAGCTAGTTTTCGGAAGGTAAAGCTATTATTCTCTCTTTCTTTAATTTTCTAAAAGATATTTAAATTTAACTTCTATCCTAAGGGTTACTTTATTTTATTAAAATAGAAGTAATCCTTAAAGTAATAATCTTAGCTATAAAGGTATTTAAAAGAGGTCTTTATTAATAAATTATTTAATTACTATTCTTTTTATATTTATAAAGTATTATTTTCTTAATTTTCCTATTAAGAAGTATTATTACTTTTCTTTTAATAAGTAGCGAAAGAGCTCTTAAGGGTTATTATTTTCTTCCCTTTTATTTAGCGCTTATAAAGGTTATAAATCTAAAAAGTATTTAGGAATATATTTTTCTAGTCTATTTTATTATTATAAGCTTTATTTTTTATTTTATTTAATTAATAGTCTATAAATATTAAGTTAATTAATACTATAGCCTAAAGGAAGTATTAAGTAAAGTATAAGTCTTTTATATTAAGTAAGTCTAGTTATTTAGCCTCTATAAATACTTAATATTACTTAATAATTTAATCTTTAATCTTTATTAAATAGAATATTACTTTTAATATATTATAAAATTAATTTAAGACTTCTTATTTATATACTTAATTTATAAGCTAAACTTAATCCTTAAGGAGCTTTAATTCTTTTATAATATTATATTCTTCTTTAATTATTAAGTAATAACTTTTAATAGTTCTAAAAATAGTCTATTAAAGTATAGTAAATACCTTCTTTTAAGTTTTATATTATTATATTATTATTTAATAATATAAGTATACTTACTTATAAATTTTAAGTTATTTTAGTATTAATTTATAAATCTCTTTATTTTTTATAAAATTAATTAATTTAATTAAAGGAGCCTTTAGTTTAACCTTTTAATTTAAATTAATTAAATCTTAAATCTTAAGACTAATAGTAGTTTTCTATATATAACTTATTTATTACTTTTAGTTATTAAGCTCTTTAAAGGTTATTATTTAGAAAGAGTTATTAATATTTTTAGTATTTATAATTATAGTTAATATATACTTAATTAAGTAAATTAAAAGGTTTTACTTCCTTATTTAAAGATAGTCCTATTAAATAAGGATAAATACTTATTAATTAAATAAATAAATTTATTAAAATATAAGAAATAAATAGTTATTAAAGGATTAAATAGGTAGTTATTAAAGGATTAAAATAAGCGGTTATTAAAGGACTAAAAATAAGTATTTATTAAAGAATTAAAAATAGGTATAATAGAATTTTAAGAGTATTAATATAAACCGGGCTTATAATTAATAGAGAATAGTTAAAAGGGACTTAAATATTAAAATTAAAGCTTTTATTCTTTTAATTAAACTATAAGCTTTATAGCCTTTTATAAATATTAAGGTAAAGTACTTAAATAAATAAGTAGCTAGTCTTATATTATTATTTCCTTAATTAACTATATATAGTAAATATTATATAACTTAATTATTTAATTATAGTATAACTATATTATTAAGGCTAAGGCTAGTACTTAAAAACTCTATTAATATTAATTTATATAAATAGTTAGTAATAGGCTTTTTTTTACTTTTATACTTTATAGTTAAGGTATACTCTTAATAAATAGGGGTTAAGTAAGGCTTATATATTAATACGCTTAATAATACGCTTTATAAATATAAAGTAAATAAAAAAAACTTAAGGGATAATATATTATTAAATAATAGTATTTTAAAAAAAGACTTTAAGTAAAGGGAGAAGAAATAAACTTAAATTAAAGATTAACTTTAATTTATTAATTATTTTAATTTTATTATTAAGAAGTTCTTTAAAATTAAAAAGGGGTCGCGCTTTATATAAAAAAAACTTAATAAAATCCTTAAGTAAATTAATAACTTTCTTACCCTTAAAGAGAAAGATATCTTAATTATTATTTTTTATAATAAAGAAATAATATTAATATAAGACTTTATTTATTAAGAGACTATTAATTAAATAATTACTTCTTCTTAAATTATTAAAACTATTAATTATAAAGTATAGTAATAAGATTTAATCTCTATTCTTTAAGGCCTTAAATAAAAAGTTATAAAAATCTTTAAAACCTACTTAAAAATAGAGATCCTTAAAGAATTATATATTATTTATTAAAACCCTTTCTTTTTTATAATTAAGAAAAATAAAAGTATTAAATTAATTAATTTAATAATATAAATAAATAAAGTAATAATATATAATATTAGACTTTTACTTTTTATTAATAAATATAATAAAAACTTTATAATATATTAAATTCTTTCTTTACTTAATCTTTTCTTTAAATATAATTAAATATTACTTAATTTAAAGAGTAAAGACTTAATAACTTTCGCTATACCCTTTAAACTTTATTAAATATATACTTTTCTATAAAAAGTAACTAATTTTATAAGTTAATTTATATAAATTATATTTAAAATTCTTTAAAGACTAATTCTTAATATTTATTAATTATTTCTTAATAATATTATAATTAAAGGCTTTTATATAATATATAGAAATAAACTTATTATTCTTAAAGTTTATTAATTTATAATAAAATACTTAATTAATATTAATAAAGTTTTTATTAATATTAAATTAATTAATTATTTAATTTTTATAATTAAATTTAAGTTTTATTAAAAGGCTATTAATATAATTAATTATATTTATAGAATTAATAAAAGGATTTTAAAAGAATAAAAAGTCCTTAAAATCTATAAATAAGTTATTTATAAAAATATATTAAAAGTTTATACTTTTTTTAAACTTATTAAATACTATTAGATTTAAATTAAATAATTTACTTAAATTACTTTATTATTAATATATCTCTTAAAGAAAAGTAACTTTTAGGAATAGGGAGATAAGTAAAAAGCTACTATAAAGCTCTTAAAAATAAAGCTTTAAAACCTATTTATTTTAATATCTCTTAATATCTTTAAAAAATATAAAGAGATTATTTTAATATATAATACTAGTCTTTTTAGCTAAAGAGTAGTCTTAATATAAATTATTTATAGAAAATAGTATTTAATTTACTTTAAAAGTAAAACTTAAATTAATATTAAATAAAAATATAATATTATAAAGAGAGAGTATAAAGTAATTTTATATATATTTAAATAATTATATAGCTTTATTTATAAGATTTATTTCTTTTTTAAAATAGATATAAAAGTCTTTATTAATTAATTAAAAGGTATTATTAAGGATATTTTTAGTATTTTAATTATTTATTAAATTAATTATATTTTTTTCTTTAACTTTATAATTTAATATATTATTAACTTAAAGAATATAGTAATAAATAGCCTTTTAAGAAAACTAAAAGGACTTTTTAATACCCTTAATAGAAAGCTTAAAGGTAATATTAAGGATTTTATTAACTTTTATTTTAATTTTATTAAATATATTAACTTTAATAATAATTACTTAAAGAAGTCTTAATAAATTACTTATTTCTTTTAAATATTAAAGTAACTATTTAATTAAAATATAAAGTAATTCTATAAGTTAAAAAGAAAAGCTTTTAACTTCTTTATAATAAAGTAAAAGCTTTAATAAAAGCCTTTCTATTTTAATAAAAGACTAAAATTAATAATAAATAATAAAATTAAATAAAAAACTTTTATAATTTAAGTTTATATTTAATTAAACTATAAAGAAAAAGAAGTTATTTATAATAGCTTTATAACTTATTATTAATAATAAGAAATATAAAATAATATTAATATTATTATTAATATTTATAAAATATATTAAAAGTTTTCCTTTTAGTATTCTTAAAAGTTTATAATTTCTATAACTTTAGGATATTCTATAAGTAAGATATACTTTAATTATTAATACTTATTATTTAATTAAAAATATTTTTACTTTTTAAAGACTTATTATAACTTTATAGGCTAGCTTAAAGTATAACTTATTAAGAAACTTAATACTTAAATTATAATATATTTTATACTTTTAATTATTTTTTATTATAGAATTCCTATTTATATAATTATTAATAAAAGCTTAAAAATAAAGAAATAATTTAAACTTATTATAAAAGACTTTAAGTTAAAAATTATATAAATCTCTATTTATAACCTTAAAGTAAATATAGTTATTAAAAGTAGCTATTTTATTCTTTTATTTACTTTAATAAAATTAAGTTAAAAAATAAATAAATAAAAGTATTTTCTTAATTATATTATTTTTATTAATTAAATTATTATTAAAAATTTATATAAAATATTTACTTTTTATTTTATTTATAGTTAGGAGTTAGTATTATCCCTTAAGATTAAAAACTTAATTTAATAACTTATTAATTAAAATAATATTATAATTATAAAAGATCTTTTTAAAGCTTAAGTAAAAGTCCTTTAATAAAAGAAGGAAGATATTAAGTTTACTTAATAATATATAGCTAAATATTATTAATACCTAACTTTTAGAATTAATATTAAAAACTAATATATATTATATAAAGAAAATAATACTTTTCTTTTAAGAGACTTTATTTTATTTTATAATATTTAAAAATTAAATAATTTATTAAGAAATATAAAGTATTAATTATACTAAAATAATTCTTTTTAAATTAAATTTTAAGTACTTAAAATTAATATTTATTAACTTAAAACTTTTAATAGAATTAGCCTTAATAAAATTATATTAAAAGAATATATTAAAAAGTTTATTTAAAACCTTAATAATTAATAGACTTTATCTTTTAATTATTAATTACTTTAAAATAAAATAGTCTTAAGAAATAAGTTATTATTTAAAAAGAAAGTTTTAAAAAATCTTTTTTTTAACTTTTTATAAATAGCCTTTAATTAAATAATTATTAATAATATTTAATTATTAATTTTTTTAAAAGAATTATTAAATAATATAAACTTATAATTAATAAAAAAAGAGTTATTAATTATTAAAGTCTAATTTCTATAATTAAATACTAAAAAAAAAGATAATATAAAATACTTTTTATAAAATCTTTCTTTTAAGTATATTATATTATAACTTATTTAACTTATAGCTTATAAAAATACTATTATTAAGGCTTAAAAAGAAAAGTAATTATAATATATAAAAGTTAATATCTTTTTATAATTTTTTTTACTTTTATTTCTTTTATAAAAATAATAATATTAAAATTAAATAATTAAATATTCTTTTAATTATAAATTCCCTATATATAAAAGTTAAAACTTTAATTACTTTTAACTTTTATTACTTTTACCTTTAATTATTATAAAGTTAGGAAATAAATAAAGAGAATTCTTTATAATTTAAGGGTAGTTATTATTAATAATATATTTTATAAAAAGTATAATAATCTTAAGATTTAACTTATTATAATTAAAGAAAGAAGAGTTAATATATTTTTTATTATAAAGCTAAAAAGTATAACTTAAAAAAAGGTATTATTTATATATTATAATATAGCTTTTATTCTAAATATAATTAGTATAAATATTATTATTAAAAGTTAAACTTAAAATATATTTATAAAAGAGGTAAAGAATATACTTTTTAATTATAATAATAATTAAAATATAAGTTTAGATATAATAACTATATATATAATTATTTTAATAGCTAGTAAATAAAAAAGTAAAAGTTAAGATATACTTAAAATATAAATTAATTAATTAAATAAAGAAAAAGCTATTTAAATAAGTAATTTTAATTAATATATAAATAATTTAATTTAACTTAAAAGATATTAACTCTTTAAGTAATAAGACTTCTTTAAAAAAGTAAAGAGTTAATAAGTAATCTCTTATAACTTTATAAATAAAGTTAGGTATAAAAAGAGGCTATTTTTTTTAAAAAGTAATTTTAATAAAAATAAAAATATTTTAATAGTTAATATTATAACCTTTATAGACTTAAACCTTAAGGTAATAATAAATTTAAAAAAACTATTAATACTTTTAAAGACTTAAAATTAAATAGTCTTAAAAAATATTATTTAAATATAGCTTATAAAGCTTAAGTTTAATATATATTTAATATAATAATTTTAAAAGAGCTAGACTTTAATTATAAAAAAACTTATAGAAATAAATTAATAAATATTTTTAAAGATATTTAAAAGATCTATTTATTTTAAAGAGTTTATAAAAGTATTATTATTTATCTTAAAGGGCTAAAAGAAAGAAAGGAAGGAAGAATTAATAATATAACTTAAAATAAAGAAAAAAGAAAAGTAAGAGCTATAATATTATAAAAAATAATTAAAAAAAAGTAAAGAAGTCTTTAGCTAAAGAAAAGAGTATAAAATTAAAATATAAATAAAAAAAAGTAATATATTAATTAAAAAATAGTAATAAATAAAATCTTATAAAAAAGATATATTTTAAGTTAATAAATAATAAAAATATATTTAATTATAATAATAAGTAATTCTCTAACTCTATAAATAAATACTTTATTTATTATAAAAGTATATTAATATATAGAAAGAGACTTTATATATATAGTACTTTTTCTTTTTTTTATATCTTTTCTATAAATATAATTCTTTCCTTTTTATATTACTTTTAGACTTTATAATCCTTTAATAAGCCTATAAATTAATTAAATAATTATAAATAACTTTAATTTTCTTTATTTTAATAAAAAACTTTAATAAAGAACTATAAATAAGATCTTACTTTAAAAAGCCTTTTCTTAATTTATATATATTATCCTTAGAGAAATACTTATTCTTTATTTATTTTATAAATTATATTTAATTATTTAATTAAAGTATTTTCTTTTCCTTTTCCTTTCTTTTATAATATTTTTTAGCTTTATTTTAGTTAATATTATAACTTCTAAATAACTTAGCTATTTATATCTTTATATCTTTAAAGTAACTTTCTTTAAAAAGTATTTTAAAAGAGGTATTAAAATAGTATTTAAAGGGATTACTAAAAGTATTTATTTTAATAAAAGTATTAGGAACTTCTATAATAAGAAAAAAGATAATATTATATATTATTTAAGGATATTATATAAGTATTAACTCTTTTAATTTATTTTATATAAATATTAACTTATAGTCCCTATTTATATATTTAGTAAGGAAGTTTAATTAAATAAAATTAAAAATAATATATATTATTTAAGCTTAAAAGCTATATTTAGTTATATAAAGCTTTATATTTAAGGTAATTATATAATTAATATTTATAATTTTATAGTTAATATATTTTAAAAGAAGTAAATAAATAACTTTAATAATATAATAATACTTTAAATTCTTATTAAAAGTATTAAGAATATAATAATAATTATAAAGACTCTAGCTATAATTATAATTAATAAGAAATATAAATTAATTAATTAAATTACTTAAAAAAAGAAGAAGTTTACTTATTATATACCCCTTAATATTATTAAGGTTTAAGGCTTATTTATATTTAATATTTATATTAAAGTATATAAATACTATTTATATATTAATTTAATTAACTTTAAGAATAAAAATAATAATAAAATATATTAAGAAGCTTTTTTATAGGATTACCTTAAGGGGACTTTATTATATTTTAATATTAAGTTTAATAATTACTTATAGAGACTATAAGCTTTTATTAATTACTAAATATAAGTTTTATATAAAGCTAACTTACTTTATAACTTTAACTTTTTCTTTATTCTTTTTATAACTTAAAAAAAGAGTTAAAAATATAAATATTTAACTATTTAAATAATTTAATATTAAATTAAAGGCTTAATTAATATTTATTTATTACTTAATAGCCTTTAAGAGCCTTTTTTAAGTCTATAGGCCTTTTAAAATATATTTTAACTATTATTATAATATTAAAGTAATTACTAAATTCCCTTTTTTTATAAATTATAATACTTAAATAAACCTTAATTCTTTTTTCTTTATATTTTAATAATCTTACTTTAAATAACTTTTTTAAGTCTAATAATATATTTAAAGCTTTTTCTATAAATTATAAGTTTAAAGTTAAAGTTTATTAATTTTTAAGACTTCTTTTAATAACTTTTAAGCCTTTTAACTTAACTATAGCTTTATTTATTATTATTATATTAAAAAGATTTAACTTACTTTTTTCTTTATAATTTTTAAGTTTAAGTAACTCTTTTAAATTTAATAAAGCGTTTTCTATAACTTTTAAACCTTTAAAGCCTTCTTTTTTTTAATAGTTATTTAAATTAATAAAATTACCTTAAAAAGTTAGTAAGCTTTTTATAATAATTAATTAAAAAGTTATAACTATTTTTAAGACTATTATTTTATTAATTTAATAATTATAATACTTTTTTTAAATTATTTTTATAAGGCTTATTAATTCTTTTATACTTTAAACTTTTAAAAGAGTTAATAAATAAGCCTTAATAACTCTTAAAACTACTTAAAGAATTTTAATAGACTTAAAAACTATAGTTTAAAAGAATTAATAAGCTATAAAAATCTTATAATAAACTCTCTTTTTAAATACTTATTATAAAGCTTTTTCTTTTAACTTTATAATTATAAATAAATTAAATAAACTTATAGGAATTTTATTAATAATTACTTATTAATAAATAAAGCTTAAAGGCTAATTAATTATTAATTTTAATTATTATAAATAGATTAAAAATAAGGTTTTTATATATAATAACTTTAATATTAAATAAATTAATACTTAATAAAGGGTTTAATTAAAAGAGAGAGAAATAATTATTAAAATAATTAATTAATATTTAGAACTTATTTATAGAATATTAAAAGTTTTAAGTATTAAATCTTTTAAGACTTTTATTTCTTTAATTTTTTCTAATTTAATAGATTTATATACTTAAAATAAAATTAAAGTAATTATTAATAAAATAAATAAAAAGCTTAAAGCTAATTAAATAAAAAAATAAAAACTCTATTTTTAATACTATTAATAATAGTAAGTAAAGAGACTTAAAGAGAAACTTTAAGAGAAAAATAATAAAAAAGGAGTTAAATTAAGCTTAAATTAAAGAAAGGCTTTAAAGTAATTTAAATTAAAAGATTTAAAGAGTATAAAAATAAATTATACTTTTCTTTATAAAGCTTTTTTTATATAATAATTTTATTTTATAATAACTTTTCTTTTTATAAATACTTAATTATATTAATTAATCTTTTTTTTATAGTTTTATAAAACTTATTACTTAATATTTTATTTCTTTATTATACTTTCTTTTAATTAAAATAGCTTTTATATATTAAAAAAGAGTTTAATAAAGTATTAAAATATTTATTAAAAAATATAATATTATTATAAAAAGTAATTAAAGGTTAATAAATATATAAAAAAAGAAAAGGCTTTTTAAGATTATTAAATTAAGTAAATATAGTATATATATAGAAAGTAAGACTTAAGAATAGCTTATATATTAAGCTAGTTACTAAAAGTATAACTTTTAACTATAAATTAAGTAAAGATATTTTTTTAACTTTTATTAATACCTTTATTTTAAGTAACTTTTTTTACTTTTTTATTATAAATACTATTTAATTAAAAGTATTTATATTTATATATATATTTATTAAGTCTATTTTTCTTTTATTAAATTATAGTTAAGAGTTATACTTTTAGTAATTAACTTAATATATAGACTATTCTTAAGTCTTACTTTTTATATATATACTATACTTAATTAAATAATTTTAAAAGACCTTTTCCTCTTTTATATATTTATTAGCCTTTAATTACTTTTTATAATAGTATTATATTTTTTAATAAGTACTTTAATACTTTATTAAAATAGTTTTAATTAAATTATATATTAATAATATTTATAATATTATATTTAATTTATTAATTATTAACTTAATATTATTAATAATTATAAATATTAATATTATTTAATTTATAAAGCTTTATATAATATTTATAAGCGCTTAATTTATTTAAGTAAAATAAAAAGTTAAATAACTTTAAGTATTTAATATATATATTATATATTAATTAATTAACTATATATTATATTATTATTAATATTATTATTAATATTATTATTAATATTATTATTAATATTATAATTAATATTATTATTAATATTATAATTATTAATACTAACTATTATTATTATAACTATTAATATTAATTATTAATATTATATAAATATATATATTTATTTAAATAATTAATTAAATATAAAATATACTTTACTTTAATTAATTAATTCTTAATATAAAATAATTTTACTTTTTAAAATAATTTTATTTTTTAAAATAATTTTAATAATTAAAATTATTTTAAGAAATAAAATTATTTTAATGCTAAAATTATTTTATTTTATAAATAATTTTATATTAATAATAATTATATAGTAAATAATAATTTATTAAGAAATTACTATATTTTTAAAAATAATAGTTTTAACTTAATAAATAATTAAATAGCTCTTTTATTACTTAATAATATAAAAACTATTCTTTTTACTTAAAGAGAAGTAATATTATTATTAATTAAGTACTTAATAATAAAATAATTAAGTTAAAGAGATAATATATTATCTTAATAATATAGTTTTCCTTAAATAGGAAGTATACGCGTATCTATAGGTACTATTAGTTAATTATAATTATATAAGTAAGGCTAAACAGCTTCTCGCCTCCTTTCCGGCAGCTTAAGTAATCGCAGCGATACCAGTATTTTTCTGTCCCTTTCCGATAATATCCTAAGATGGTCTATGCCAGCCGGAGTGATTAAAAGCCGTCTCTCGGATATTGCCGTCGATGTCCTGGTAGTAGACATGAATGTTAAGGTCGTCTTCGACCATAAATTTAATGGTGGCCAGGGCGGACCCCGTCTGGATTGGCGACATAATTGTTAAAATTGTGTTAAAGTAAACGACTTTTAGGGGTTCTTGCGTATAGGAAAAATGTTTTTAGCAAATCTGTTTCTAGTAGTGCGGTGTCTGTAACAGACTGATTGATCCCAAGCGTCGTGATGTCTAAAGGAGGTGATGCAAGTATATATATTCCCCGCGGCTTCAGGCAAAATATGATCGGACGCCTAGCGCTAAGGTGGTTCGGTAACTAGAAAGACGGCAAGAGTTGGAAATTTTCAACTAGTGGGGGGAAAAGTAGGTAAACTGAATCAGCAGGATGCATATACGCCGACATAACCACCCAATAGAAAGCTGCCACACTGAACATGCAACTGTGACGACGTAAGCAGAGGGCCTAGGATTTGGACCATGTGAGATGCTATAAGCCAGTTAGATCGACTGGAGAGAGCCATCCGGCGGCGGCGTAGCGTTCATTGTACACCAAGTGCCCCTAAGCAACCGTAACCCCCCCCCGGGCTCGGTGCACGGGGTCGCGCGACCAGGCCGCAGCTGCTGGCCACTGTCAAATTTGGAGCCTATCAGGTCCCATCCAGGTAGATCACCACCCAATCGCTATAGGGGCAAAGGAGGGCATCGCTACTAGTGGCAAAATACCCCGCTAAGGGCCCTTATTCTAGACTAACTAGAGCCCATCGTGGCGGCAGGGCCATGCGAAACATCGTTAGGCGACGTGTAGGAGTTAAAAGAGGAAGCAATGCTGCCATGGTATGGCTGCGAAACCCGAGTCAGAGTTGTCTTCAGAAGGTATTCAGAACTCAAGTCAATCCGGCAAAATTCGCCTCTTTCGCATTGGTCTCCGTTATTGTCTTACCGATAGGGCTGCGTGTTCGCCGATTCCTCGACTCAGGCTTCCCCCCAGCTTGTTTAAAGACTCTTTGCAATTCTTAGCACGATATTCTGGAACCTGCCTTCCATCCTTGCCAATTCATGTCGCCATTGCACTTGGCAGTAAAGATGAATAATCTCATTCCTTACGGAAATAAATCACCTAAAAATCCAGCTGACAGGGGTCGACGTGACCATATAGCTTTTAAGAGACAACTGACTCCATCCAACGTGTAGAAGCCGTGCGACATAATGATTGATCCAGTGTCAGGCTGCTTATTTAGCCGCAGGTTCTGAATCCTAAATCCCATCCTAGATCGTAGAACTAAGAAGAAAGATTTTGATTTCACGCCCCTGGGATTCAGGGGCGGATATCGCATTAATGCCTCTTTTCCTCACGCTAGATGCGTTGCGTATTGGTTCCTGGAACAACAGCTGCGTTCTGTGTGGTGTGTTGTCCGCTTGTACCAAAGGAACCTGAATCGTCGCTTCGTCGAGATGCCACATAAGACCCTCACGAATTGGTCCCCTGACTATACGCATCCATGGGTTGGTTGTAGACATGTTGAATAAGGACTGGATCTCCCCGAACTCAGTTCGTTCATACCCGCTAAAAGCGCCAAGGGTGACATTAATCGGTAAAGTTACGGCACCAAGCATAGCTCCGGATATCTGATCCTCGAGACTGATCCCGCCGAGAACATAGCCTTCATTACCTACAACACTCATGCAATTGCTGAAGTCGAAGAACGGTATCCGTAAGCAATTTCCTGATAGTGCCGCAGTGTAAGTCCAGGTTTGGACTGTGCAAAGGTGACGCGGCGGGCATTCTGCTTGCAAAGTAACGTCTTGCACAAATTGGGTTGAAGAGCTTCGATCTCTGGCTCCTCCGGCCGTCGATATGCCACTTTGTGACTTGCTTGATGTGCCACTCTGTGAGTCTGATGCACCACTCTGGGCATTAGTTGATGTGTGTTGATAATGGGCACTATGTAGCCTCCATGCCCGACCCCAAGATTTTTGCCTGGACGGCAAGTGAGCCTCCAGCGGTGTTTGAACTTTCAGATGACGTGGTTCGTGACTTCTCGAACGACTGGGTTACTGAATCTTCAAATGAAATGGTATTTGAGTTAGAATTGAGGATTTCGTAGTCTTGATGAGCGAATGGGTAGATATTGACTTCGACCTCGGATTCCGCAGGAACGTGGCGGTAATAAAGATTCCGCATCGTTAGCAATTTTTGGACCCTAGACTCGCATATCTAAGGCGATCGGATTTATTCGGTCCTAGCTCCGGACTATTTTCGTCCAGATGGACACCATAATAAGGGAGCTTCTCCTTTCGGGCGGCTTGCTTAATGCGGCCTAGAAGAACGTATTTAGAGATTGGGTCTTAGATTACGCCGATAAGCGTCTAAACAACTTGCTTGAAGGTGTGGGTGCTGGTGAGGAAATTAAGGAAATACGCCAGTATGGCGAAGAGGAAGAACCAGACAGGAACAGATAGAGAGGGAGGAGAAGGAGGAGGAGGAGGCGGGGACGGAGGGACAAAGCAAAGGTAGGAAGGGCAGAAAGGGGAGAAAGGAGAGGCAGGGCAGGAAGGGGAGGAAGGGGAGAAAGGGGCAAAAGGTCCTATAGAAGGGGGGTAAAAGTCCTCAGGAAGGAGAGCGGGAGGCGGCCGGGCTGGAGTCGACGGGTTCTTTCTTACAGGCATCAAGCCTGAAGTGAAGACTTTGCAGACCTACTAGGTCACTTGAGGGGTGAAGAAAGCGGTTAAACTCGATATTTGGCGCAAGCGGCGCGTAACCTCGGATCTTCCTGCTCGGCCAGAACGGGCGTCCGCGGCGCCTCGTGCTGCTGTTTCATCTCCGACAGAACCAAGTCAACTTGGTGCGATCTCTGACCTGTCTCGTCGCTCGGCCGTGTTAAAGTGATGCAAGAGTATGCTGCCAGAATCCTCGTCTAGCTTCGCTTTGGTGCGTTGGCTGCAAAACACGGCGTATTGTATATGCACCAGCCTCATGTAGCGCCATACCTAACGCAGCGTTCATCAAGGAATGGTAGGGACTCCCGTAGGCCGCATCCAGTCCGCCCAGCCCACATGAATCCACATATTACAGCGGCTTTCATCCCGGGCTGTCTTCACCCACGTGCCCGACAATGCACCGCTGCGGCTCGACCCCATCCATATCCATGCCGACTACCACTATGCCGACGCAAACCGTCACCGGACCTGGTAAGCAGCGATGGAGGCGGACCGAGGGAATGATCGAACCAAGGTCGACTGGACGTCTGTTGCTGGCGTTGGAGCCTAGACTCGGACAAGGCCTTCGTCTGCCGCTTTCTGGGCCGTACGCACGAGAGATGCTCCGTGTCGCCGGGATTTGTCATGACATCATTCTTTGGGCGAGGCTCTTCTGACCGACAGCCTCGGCTCTCGCTGCGGACATTCCAGTACTCAGATGCAACTACAACGACTGTTTTCCTCCGCTCACAGCAGCAGAGGCACATGGCAGCATGGCCAGGCCACGGCTGGCACGGCGCGCGGGCCAGCTTCCTCTTGCGGCTCCTCCATCGGCCGCCGCTCCCCTCTCGGAAGCCTCACCTGGAGCGCGTTGCAGCAACGCCAAGACTGGGGGTTGCAGTTATGGGTCTGTTGTGTCACTGTACATGTAGCATCCGTTTTCGTGTTGCCGACAACCATGGTGGACACGACGAGCCGCTCGGATACCTATATAACGCCTGTCCTCAGCCGGTTTCCCTCTCGGCGCGTACGAGACAGCCGTCATCCGGTTCCGCGGGCGCGAGGACAGGTAGATCTACCTCGAGATGAAGGCTGGAATCTTGATATCCCTCGCCTCTGTTGCGCTGGGCCACCCGTCCGGCTCAGCCGACGACGCCGTCTCCCAGTTCGACTATGCCAACCTCGACTTCTACTCGCAGCACGCCGCCGCCGCGTACTGCAACACCGACAAGAAGCACTGGCAGAAGGTCCAGTGCGACGGCAACTGCCCGACGGTCGAGGCAAACGGGGCCTTTGTAACCGACAGCTTCGTGTAAGAAGTCCCCCTGGGCTGGCCTGTCGCCAACTCACGCGGACCAGCGGCTCCTGGACCGGCATCGGCGGCTACGTCGCCGTCGACCAGGCGCGGCAAGAGATAATCCTGGCAGTGCGCGGCACGAACAACTTCCGCAACTTCCTCGCCAACATGTTCTTCTCGTGGCGGGACTGTGACCACCTCGTCGCCGGATGCCAGGTCCACGCCGGCTTCGCCTCGAGCTGGGCCGAGATCGCCGACGCCGCCTCGGCCGCCGTGGCAGCCGCCCGCCGCGCCTATCCCGGCTTCGGCCTCGTCGTCGTCGGCCACTCGCTCGGCGGCGCCGTCGCCACCCTCGCCGCCGCCGACATCCGCCGCGCCGGCCACGGCGCCGACCTCTACACCTACGGCGCCCCCCGCGTCGGCAACGAGGCCTTTGTCAACTTCGTCGGCTCGCAGGCCGGCGGCCGTCAGTGGCGCGTCACGAACGGCGACGACCCCGTCCCTCGCCTCCCTCCCATCGCGTTCGGCTTCCGTCACGTCTCGCCCGAGTACTGGCTCGTCGGGGACGGCAGCATCCGCCTCTGCCACGGCATAGAAAACGTCGACTGCAACGCCAACACGGACGGCTTCGACCTCGACGCCCACCTGCACTACCTGCGCCCCATTGCCGGCTGTGCTCCGTCGGCCTTGCAGTGGAAGCGCTCGGCCGACGACCTGTTCAGCCAAGAGTCTGACGGCCGTAAGACGTCAAGCAGCGACTCAGCGAGTAGACCCGCATGGACCTCGAGTTTGTCAAATATACCAACTACTACAACTACGAGACTGTATCATGACGGCCCGTAAATAGCAGACGAATCAAGGTCTTTTTATACAGCAGCTTATAGCATTCGTAACCACCTTCAGAGCGACACGTTCCCCAACCACTCTCAACGTCGTCATTCCCGTCCTCGAACGTCCATCGGCGAACACTTGAACGACTGCACATGCACATGTCAAGGAAACACGCTCAGTCCGTGCCCTCGGTTATCATGCCCCGGGCGTTGGGCACCCCCACCAGGATGACGCCGCGGGGCACCCTCACGTCCTTGACCTTCATGCAGCCAAAGACGTTGACCTCCTTGATCCTGGGGCACGCGCGGAAGACGCGGCCGAGGACAAAGTCGGTCACCTCCTCGCAGAAGCTGATTTCCAGCTTCCTCAGCTCGGGGTATACGGCCTCGTCGGCAAAGACCTCCTCAAACGCCTCCCGCGTGATGTGCCGGCAGGCGTGCACGTTGACCTTCTCCAGCTTGGACCCAGAGTGCGCCATGAGCGCCTTGAAGCCCTCGCTGCAGAGACCGACGCCGCCGTCGTTGCGACGCGGCCGATTCGAGTCGACGTGCCGGCATTTCTGCAAGTCGGCGAACTGAAGCGGTGGGTTCTTCCAGCTGGAGAAGAGCTCGACGAAGCCCTGGTCCGTCATCTTCTCGCTGTCGGTGATGCGAAGCTTGTTGAGGGCGCGACAATGCCGGTGGATGGCCTGCAAGACCGAGTCATCGGCATCTGGCACAATCTTCAGAGACAGCGTCTTGAGGTTGTGCCCGATCTTGGACAGGGCCCGGGTGATGGCAGCAGGTGAGGTGCGGTTCTGCAGCTGGAGTCCAAGGTGCTCGAGCGACGACAGGCCGCCAATCGCCTCGACGCCCTTGTCGGTGAGCTTTTGGTTGTTCTCGACCTTGAGACGCAGCAGGTCGGGACAGTGCTTTGCCACCATCTCGATGCTCTCGTCGCCAAAGTGCTTGTCCGTGTAGTAGACCTGCAGGCCCTTGAGGGTCCGGCCCTTGGCACCGAGAAACTCGTGCCACTTTTGCTCGCTCAGGAGGTTTGCGCCATGCAGGTAGAAGCTCTCGAGGGCAATGTCGCGAGAGAGGAGGTAGTCCATGACCTGGTCCTTGAACTGGATGGCGCATCGCGCCTTGAACCGCTGCAGGTTCGAGGCAACCTGGAAGACGCTGATGAAGTCCTGCTCGCCCAGTCTCGCGCCGTCGTAGATGTGCAACGTCTCGGTCGTGGGCTGCACAAACAGGGGGAGGGTCTCGGACCTGAGCAGCCTGCGCTTCGAGAGGATTCTGGCAATGCGGTCGACGAGGTGCTCGGGCAAGTGGCCCAAGCTCTCGGCCAGGTCGACATTCTTGGCCAGGGTCTGGACACACAGGGTGGAGAGGCTCTTGGTGCCGACGTCGCCGTCGAGGATGCGGCTCTGCAGGGCGCGACGGGAGCCAACGCCGCCCGCCTGCTTCCGGGGCTTCTTCTTGGGCTGGCCGTGGCGCTCCTTGGCAAGCTCCTTGCCGCAGGGAACACAGAGCAGCCCGCCATCGGGGCCAGCGAGGGAGTAAGGGGTCACGGTGAAGCGCTTGCCGCAGACGGCGCAGTTTTCCACCTGGCCCGGCAGCGCTTGGTTTGCGTCGAAGGCACGTGCGAGGTCGTCGTCATCCGAGTCCTTGGCGGGCTTTTTGCGCTTCTTGGAGGCCTTGGCCGTCCTGGTCTTCGTGGCTGCCTCGGCTTCTCCGTCTTGGGAGCCGGGGCGGTTTGCCCGTCTGCGGCGTGTGCTGGGACCGGCGGCAGCAGGGGCCTCCTCAGCGCCTTGCTGTGCCTGGACTGCTGCCATCCGGCGCTGCTCGGCATCCTCTCTGATCTGCCGAGCCGAGATGTTGTGTGAAGCGAGAAAGTCGCTCAGGGCCGATTTCCTATAGGGTCAGTGACGGACGGGCCGAGAGCTGCGAGGCTTACGGTCCTGTGACGGGTCCATGGCGCGGGGTCTGGTTCTGGCGAGCCCTGGAGGCGTCAGCAGCTTGCCACATGACGCCTGGGGGACAAACATCTGTGATGCTGGCACGTAGACTCGAGGTGCACTGCTGTGGTAGGGCTGGAGACGACGTCGTGGACGATTCCCCGCAGTTGACACGGTGTCACGTGACCGGCTGCGCTTCAACGACCGCGGGGTCCAGGCACGTGCTTTCGTGTCAAGTGAACGCGACGTTGCCAGCACTGCACTCGAATTTCTTTCTCATTTCTCCGCCATTGCACTTTGTCGTTACTGGCGTCGACTCCTTCCCGCCTTGCACGTCTTGTGGGCCGCCTCGTGGCCCCTGCCTCGTGGCCCTGCTCCCCGGGCCCTCCCGTTACCTGCGACCCGTCCTCCCCGCCACGTCACCATGCCCCCGGGTCGCCGCTCAGCCCAGGCTGCAGCTGCTTTGGCGGCATCCAAGGCGCCTGGTAAGTCCTGCAGTGCCTGGCGGGATCCCTGCCGCTGACACGACGTCTTGCAGCGTTGGCAAAGGATTCTGAAAACGAATCGGGACGCACGACACGCTCCTCGTCCAAGAAGCCCGCGGGCAACCCCACGACCGCTCCAAAACGGCCCAGAGGAAGGCCCTCCCGCGCCTCCTTGCTTGCAAAGGCCAACGAATCCGCTGCTGCGTCGCCGTCGTCTACCGACATAGCACCTCCCAGCTCGACGCGCTCTCGCGGCAGACCGGCAAGGCCCGCTGTCCTGGGCAGCGAGTCGGTCTCGTCGGCGCCCACGCCCGTCGATGCAGCGTCGTCTGGCGAAGAATACTCCACGCCGGCCACCAGCAAGGTCCCTACTCCCGCTGCCGCCGACGGCCTTGCGTCTTCCAAGGCTGCGTCCTTTGAGGTTCGGCTACCGGCAAAGTCTCGCCTGCAGGACCCGGACAGTGAGCGAGCCTTGCGGAGGAGCGTCTATTCGCTCGACGTCATCGAGATCATGGACTCGGACGACCAGGACTTTTCCGATGCGTCCGCCGGTGCCCAGGCTGCTCGCCGGCTCCAGAGAGAAGAATTCGCCAAAGCAGACCGGGGAACCAACCCCCAGCCGCCTTCCCTTCGTCGGAGCGGCCGCGCCTCTGCTTCCGCCGCACCAGCCTCGTCTCTGCTGCCCACCAAGGCTCCCAAGCGCGGCCGAGCTTCCACCGGCTCATCGGTACGGCAAGCACCCCCGGCCAAGAAGTCCAAGGTCGTCCCGGACTCGGAAGACCCCTCCGACTCTGACATTGACATGGACGCCGAGATTGCCGCTGGGGCTCCCTGGGACTCTGACGAGCTTTCGGGGCACTCCGACTTTGAGCGCGAGCTCTCCTTCACGGACTCGTTTGGGTCAAGCGATGACGGCGACCCAGGCCTATCATCTAGCGATGAGGAGCCTCTGTCTGCCAAGAGGCGGGGCAAACTACCGGCGGCGGCTCCGAGTTCGGCTCGCAAGGCCAAGGCCCCGGCGACCGTCCCTCGGAGACCGCCGGACACAGGACCA
Organism: Hypocreales sp. Mo6-1; assembly: GCA_002939055.1. Lineage (NCBI taxonomy): Eukaryota > Fungi > Ascomycota > Sordariomycetes > Hypocreales > Hypocreales sp. Mo6-1. The sequence goes on from PNEP01000013.1 coordinate 68,110, forward strand.
TCTCGAACCGCCCCACCTGACGAAGACGTTTTCGACGGCGACCATGCTACGACAGACGCCGTGCAAGAAGTGATCTCGGTCTCTTCCGGTCTCAACTCTGCCGCCACTAGCGACGGCGAGGCGGAGCGGGCCCGGGGCCTCGCAGAGCTGAGGCGCATTTCCGCTCGACGCCGTGGCTTCCGGCCCGGCAACCGCAGCCGCCTTAAGAAGGAGCGCGGTCGCCTGGAACACCACCACCCGGGCCTGGCCACGATGTGGCACGATATGGAAAGGAGGCCCGTGCTCAAGGCGGGCCCGGCGCAGCAGCCGCAGACCATCTCGCGGCAGCTCAAGCCTTTCCAGCTCGAGGGGCTCGCGTGGATGCAGGAGATGGAAAAGACGGAGTGGAAGGGCGGCCTCCTCGGCGACGAGATGGGCCTCGGCAAGACCATCCAGGCCGTCTCCCTCATCATGTCGGACTACCCCGCCGGGCGGCCGTCGCTCGTCCTCGTGCCGCCCGTCGCCCTGATGCAGTGGCAGTCGGAGATCAACTCGTACACAGACGGCACCCTCAAGACGTTCGTCTTCCACGGCACCAACCAAAAGGCCAAGGACATCACCGTCAAGGAACTCGGCAGGTTCGACGTCATCATGATGTCGTACAACAGCCTCGAGTCCATGTACCGCAAGCAGGAGCGCGGCTTCAAGCGCAAGGACGGGGTGCACAAGCAGAAGAGCGTCATGCATGCCATCCGCTTCCATCGCGTCATCCTCGACGAGGCGCACTGCATCAAGACGAGGACGACGATGACGGCCAAGGCCTGCTTCGCCCTCAAGGCCGACTTCCGCTGGTGCCTGACGGGGACGCCGCTTCAGAACCGCATCGGCGAGTTCTTCTCGCTCATTCGCTTCCTCAACATCACGCCCTTTGCCTCGTACCTCTGCAAGCAGTGCCCGTGCTCGTCGCTCGAGTGGGCCATGGACGACGGCCGCTGCACCAGCTGCAAGCACGCCGGCATGCAGCACGTCTCCGTCTTCAACCAGGAGCTGCTCAACCCCATCCAAAAGTTCGGCAACCTCGGGCCCGGCCGGGCCGCCTTGGGCAAGCTGCGCCTCATGATGGACCGCATCATGCTGCGCCGGCTCAAGAAGGACCACACCGACTCGATGGAGCTGCCGGTCAAGGAGATTTACGTCGACCGGCAGTTCTTTGGGGAGGAGGAGACGGACCTCGCCAGCAGTGTCATGACCAATTCGAAACGGAAGTTCGACACGTACGTGTCCGATGGCGTGCTGCTTTCCAACTACGCCAGCATCTTTACCCTCATCCTGGCGATGCGCCAGGTGGCCGACCACCCGGACCTGATCCTCAAGAAGAAGGCCGAGGGCGGGCAGAACGTGCTGGTGTGCTGCATCTGCGACGAGCCCGCCGAGGATGCGGTCCTCAGCCGCTGCAATCACCACTTTTGCAGGTCTTGCGTCGCCGGCTACGTACAATCGGCGGACGAGCCCGACTGCCCTCGCTGCCACATCCCGCTGTCCATCGACCTCGAGCAGCCCGAGATTGACCAGGACGCTGCTCAGCTGAAGAAAAGCTCGATGATCAATCGCATAAAGATGGAGAACTGGACGTCGTCGTCCAAGATCGAGCTGCTCGTGCACGAGCTTCACAAGCTTCGCTCAGACAATTCCTGTGAGAAGGCCATAATCTTCTCTCAGTTCACCTCGATGCTGCAGCTCATCGAGTGGCGGCTGCGACGGGCCGGCATCACGACCGTCATGCTCGACGGCACCATGACGCCGGCCCAGCGCCACGCCGCCATCGAGGTCTTTATGCACAACGTCGACGTCGAGTGCTTCCTCGTCTCGCTCAAGGCCGGCGGCGTCGCCCTCAACCTGACCGAGGCGTCGCGCGTCTTCATCGTCGATCCGTAAGTCGCCCTTGCTCACGGCTGTCCCGCGGCTGACAGAAGCAGCTGGTGGAACCCGGCGGCCGAGTGGCAGTCGGCCGACCGCTGCCACCGCATCGGCCAGACGCGCCCCTGCACCATCACGCGCCTCTGCATCGAGGACTCGGTTGAGAGCCGCATGGTGCTCATCCAGGAGAAGAAGACGAGCATGATCCACTCGACCGTCAACGCCGACGACAAGGCCATGGAGTCGCTCAGCCCCGAGGACATGCAGTTCCTCTTCCGCGGCACCTAGCCTGTCTTTTCCTTTTTGTGAGATTATACACACACACGTACATATATAGATTCCGCAGTCTACAAGGACAAGATGAATTGCAACGCCGAGACGCCGGCCCGGGCTGTCTCTACGTGTCATGGCCCATGTCATTGAGAACAGGAAACACTATTGCGGACCGGACAACCTTCTTGTCTGCTCGAGCCTGCAGCGGTCGGATGCGTGCGGCTTGCCCTTGGCGTACCCAGCCAGAAGCGCACCACCTCGAGCATGCGGTCGAGGGGCTCATCCGAGGGCTCCAGGTAAGCCCTGGCCAGGAGGAGAGCCGCCTGCGGGCCAAGGCGCCGGCGTGAGGCCGACCAGCGTGCTGCCGGCGCCGCGCCTCTCCGGCCGGCGTCGGGCTTCGTCGCATCCGAGCACGTCCACGTCGTGCGGCCCGGGTTTCCAGTCCCGACTCTACCACCACTACAGCGACACTTGTCATATTTGCCATGCCGCAGCAGACACAGACGCCGTCATCGTCGGAGCCCGACGTGGTGCCGGCGCCGGTGGTCATCCGGCGTAAGGCCCGTGATGGTGGAGGGGTAGGCATTCCGAGAGCAAACCGCATTGCAAGCTTTCTCCCACAGTGCCGGCAGTGACGCTCGGAGCAGTGAAGAAGATATGGAGCTCGAATTCAAGCGCTCGGCCTCGTGGCACCGGGCGGGGAGCTGTCGAGTCTCTCTTTTTTTTATCATGTACTTTAGCTGGGCATCCTCGCCTCGCTTGGCCTCGCCCGACATGCAACGGGCCGTGGCACGCAGGGCGTACTCGAGCGTGGCTTGTAGCCGCTCGTTGACGGCCACCACTCCCTTGAGGAGCTCGCACATCGTGTTGAGTCTCTCCGTCGCTTGTGCGTAGGTAGTATGTGGTGTAGACATGCAATTGACGACGCACAGAGGTAGTGGATGAAGAAATCCTTCATGATGCTCGCGGACGAGGGCTAGACCTTGTGTGCGTTGACTTCGCCGCCGTCATGGATGCCGCCAGTCGGCAGCAATGATGTAGTGGCCAAGCTGACGGCACGTCTGAGCGCCTCAACGGCCTCGCCGCGGGTGAGAAATTCTCTACGGCATGTCAGTAGCGGCCGTCGGCTGACGAGCGCCCTTGTGTCGTGTGCCGCCGCTCCTGGAGGGACCGACTGGAAGGAATGGCAACGCAGTTGAATAGATACATACACCGGGACAGTCTTTCGTCGTCACTACCACGATGCCTCGCTCTCCCTCGCCTCGTTCCAAGGTGCCCGGCGAGACCAGCACTGAGTCCCCTGAGAAAAAACGCTGTTATGCGCACCACCGCCGCAGGGAAAATTCAAGGGCCAACCGCCAGGCCACAGAGCAACAGCCCGATGCTCTTCGCTGCCCAACGCCGCACCGAAACGAAGCTGAAGACTCTGAGGACCTTGTGTGGGAGGTGAACGACACGGAACAGAAGTCCGACGTGCCAGCACGCCCTCCCGTGGGCAATTTTACAATTGCCTACCCCCCAGCCCGGATCGTCCTCGAAATGTTAGAAGCGAAGATTCAGAAATCCAATCTTCTGGACTCCGTGGAGGATGCCCGCTAGGCGGCGGCGGTACCGGCAGGCGGGATACTTCGAGGGGATGGAGGTTCCGGTAGTTGCTGCGGTCCTGTCACTATACGCCTATGGTTGCTTCCGCCTTTGTAGACTGCATCTCTGGGAGGTTTGATGGGTGATTTTAACATGATGGTCTTGTGAATTACCTGCAACGATTTCAACAGTCCCACCGTGCACTTACGCCAACAAACGCCTGTTCCTGTCACGTGGGAGTCGGTCACTTGAACAGAAGCGCCGCGTGAAAATTTCTCGGTCTTCTGCCTTCTAACTCATTACCATCCTCACAACCACCGCCGGCCACCGCAGCAACAGCAGCAACACAAGCAGCAGAAGCAGCAGCAGCGGAGGCAAAATGTCTCGTCGGCATGGTCGACGCCGGAGGGGGGATGAGGACCTCGACGCGGAGCTCGCAGGGCCCATTCTCCCGCCATATCGGGAGGCGACGACCGAGTGGCAGCCCACGGTCGGGGGGCGGATTGACGAACTTGAAGCGAGGCTATCCCAGTTCGTGCATCAGCTCCGACTCCGGCCCGGTGCCTCGGGGTCCGATGTGTGGTTCGCCACCTTCGCTCCTCAGTCGAATTTGCACTTTACCGGCCCCGAGGAGATAACTCCGGAGGTGCGTGCGGCGCTGCGAGACCAGTTCGCGCCACGACGCGTTCAGCCCCAGGCGGTCGAGCAGCCACAAGAGCTGGAGCGACGGCAACTCGAGGAGCGCCAGCAGCTCCGTCTCCAGCTCCAAGAGGGAGAGCGCCAGCAGCTCGATTTGGAGCGCCGGCAGCTCGAGGAGCGCCGGCAGCGGCTTGAGGAGCAGCATACGCTCCAGCTCCAGCTCCAAGAGCTGGAGCGACGGCATCTCGAGGAGCGCCATCAGCTCCAAGAGCGAGAGCGCCAGCGGCCCGAGGAGCAGCGGCACGGGCATGCGTCAGGGCCCTCTATGGGCTATTCCCGCCGCAGTGACGACGGCGAGCGCGTCGATTGGGCCGCCGATCGCATCGACTGGAGCAGCGAGGGGAGCGCGTCCTCGATGTGACCGAGTAGAATCGCGTTCGGCCAGAGCAACGATGCGCAGCCTAGTGCCCGGGACCAGAAGGACCCGGGCCAGATGGCTCGACGCCGCAGGGCAGTCGCATTCCGGGGCTCTGAGGGAGAGGTGCCGGCAGCCGCCCAAGACTGAGAGAAGGCCAGGATGGTCATCGAGGACTACGCGAACTCTGGGACCAAGTAGCGGCGGATGGAGGACGAAGTCACCAGTTGTGTTAATCTGAGCAACTTTCCGTCTCCCGTTTCATGAGTGGTGGTTGTGGAAAGCTAGACAGATGACCGAGAGCGACGGGACGGGCATTAAAGTCCAGCAAGCCGGAACCATAGATCCGGAACGGCCCGCCTTACAGACAGGCAGTCGATGCGACTTCAAGCTCCCCCAATGCCTTTTGCTGGCCTCGGGCACCTACGCGCCTCAGGCACCAGGCACCTATAGCCTTAGGGCTCCGCAGCCCGGCGACGCGTTCGTATCTATCGCACGCACTCTATAGCTTAAGTTTAACGAGCTGATAATAACATCTCGAGTAAGTGGAGGTCGTTTTCGCTATTGCGAGGCTAAGGATCAAAGAATACACACGAGGGCCGGTGCCCTAATCAACTTAAAAATCAATTCCAACAGCTCCATAACCCTAACTATAACCACTACTTGCAGCAGCTTTATCAGCAGTTATTAGCAGCCGCAGACCCCGGCGGAATTGGAGGTGGCATTGCAGCTAGAAGAGCTCCTGCTCTGGCGCCACTACCTCTCGGAACAGCACCTTCTCTAGCGCCACTACCTTACGGAGCGCCATCTACGCCTGCGGCAGTTGCTCCGGTGCCGGCAGATCCGACGCTAGGATTACGAGATTACGAGAAAATATGGCTACTCTAGCGTTAGTACCGCGATAAGCTATACCTACTCTAATGGCAAAACCTTAAGGAGAGGACCCTATACTAATAGCAATTTTAGGGCACGCCACTCGGGGAGTGGTAGTAGCCTAAGAACGGGATGCCCTATTGCTAGTCTAGAGTTACTAGTTAACTATTAGATATATAGGTATAATAGGTAGAGGACTAAGAGTAAGACTATTAATTCGCTTTCTAGCTATAATTACTATTTCTATTAATTCTTATATTCTTTTATCTCTTTAATTTTAATATCCGCCTCCCTAGACGATAGCCTTATTACTACGCCCTTAATCGCTACCCGCTTTAACTATTATCTAGCCTCCGGCCTGCTCTACCTCTTCGCCGGTAGCCGCACGCCGGCCTGGACTTATATCTAGTCCGGCCTTATCGGGGCGCCCCTAACCCAATGGGTGCTCGTCTTGCGGCCGCCCTGCTACTAACGAGCCGCGTAGCGACCCGGGGTGTGCTCGACCGGCCGCGAGGGCAGCGCCTGCGGCCTACCGCGAGGTCTAGAAGGCGATGAGGTGACATGGAGACGTGGGATCTTGGGAGTAGTCGGGCAGTATTGCCGCAGCAGCTGCCGCTCTGACTTCGCGATCCCTCTGCACGGCGTCTAAGGGTTCAAGAACGGCGTCTAAGGGTTCAAGACTAGTGCCCTGGGGCATACTGCTTGCATGGGACACTGCCATACCTGTACGGAAGAAGAGGGTTGGGAAAGTCTACACATTCGTTCAAGACGAGTCACTGTATCTTTGGCATATTTCAATGGGCCCAAAAAATCAATTGCATTTCCCTAGCCGGCGCTCACCCCACCCCCCCTTCCCACCGAAGCGACGGCTGCTCTCTACTGCTGCTGCTGCTGCCAAAGGTCAGTGGCCAAACCCAACACGAATGCCGATGGAGGCTTGCCTGCTCTGGCTGCCGCGGCTCGTAGAGCGTGTACAAAACATCCCAAATATCGCCCGGCTGTTGAACGCGTCAATACCAAGTATCACGTCCAACTGGAGGTGTGGTTGCTTACCTCGGCCTTAAGGAGCCGAACCGCCTCCATTCGGGCGGCGTCCAACTCATCCGTCCTCACACCGCGGAACAGGACGGTCTTGGTGCCATCGGCCTCGGTGACGATAGTGATGTCCATCGCGGTGGTGGCAGTGGTGGTGGTGGTGGTGATAGTGGTGATGGTGGTGATGATAAAGGAAGAAGAAAGAAGAGAGTTGCGGGAGGGGAGACGGCACGGGTATTCGTGCATGTTTATAGGGCACGTAGCCTGGGCGGTGAGGGCGTGAATCAGCAACTGTGCACAGCCACTCTGAGTCACACACCACGCATCTGAATTATCGTAGCTACTCTGAATCTGCGCAAATAGCCAGTCTGATTCACTGCACACGTAGCCACTCTGATTCACTGCGCATATAGCCACTCTGATTCACGACCGCAGCTATACGGTCACGACCCAGGCTCCGACTAAGAGGCTGTGTACCGACGGGACCTATGCTTTATGGACCGATAACTGGGGGCTGGCGTAATAGTGGTTTTACTACACGGCAGGCTTCACCTATACAACGGTCGTCATACTTTATGGAGCGTTCCTAAAATATCTCCAACCCGGCTGGCCGGTAACGTCTATAGAGGGGTATATTTATTTTGCAGTAGGTAGTGGTACTTTATTCCCTAGTAGTCTGCGTCGGGATTTAGGTACCTAGACTCTTATGCTACCAGCGGGGCTCCACCCTAGACGCTGCATATCTGCAGACGGGCCGCGCCGGGCCGCTGGCGGAAGCTTACATATAGTTGGACGTCAATAGTAATGTTGCGCATGAAGTCAAGATCCGGCAACGAAACGCGCTATAGGCAAAGTAGAGCGTCTCTACTACCGCCTCTATGTAGTGGTTCGTGCGCACGCACGAACACTTATCGTACAGAAGAAATTTTGCTCCATCAACCTCTCTAGCATTAGTAGCATCAGTACCGTCAAAATGCCGCAGATCAAGAACAACGAGGTGCTGCGCGAGGCTAAAGCTCGCCCCGTGTCTCCTAGTAGGGAGTGGGCTCTTGACGACCTCGAGAGCCGGGGCCGCAGCGAGGCCATTATCGCGACCACAAGGCGCGCTCGCGAGCAAGCGAAGAGCCCTCGCCAAGGGAGAACTAGAGCGCGTGGCCCAGGAGGCTCGCATCATGATGTACTAATAGCACATCAAGAAGGACATACTTATCCTCAATAGGGCCTACGTGGAATGGAACCTTAACCGGGCGCTATGTTAGCGCTACGGGGTAGTAGATACGCTAGGCGCGGAGCCGGATATTGCGTCCGAGCCCGCCGAGATGGCATATACGACCATATATCGGCGTATCTAGGAAGAGAAGAAGGCAGAGAAGGAGGCCAAGATGAAGTGGCATGACCGCCAGGAGATTTCATTAAGAATTGGATGGACCTAGTGGACTGCACGGTTTCGGACGCTATCCAATAAGGAGGTGGGACCCAAGAACGACGTCCCCATCTCCCAGTTCATGCTCCGATGCCATATGAACCGCATCAAGGCCATCCAGGACACGTGTGCCAGCAGGTCGGAGATAATTGGCGGCCGAGAAGGCCGCCTAGACTATCTAGTCGGCCCGGCGCATTGGGGCGTTTTGCTTTCCTTTTGTTGCTTTAGGGGATGCTATATAATGGAAACGGAGATGCAGGCGATAGAGGCAGACACGATTCACAACATATAGAGACGACTGGCATAAAATGATAAGAGACGGCATCGGCAGTGTATTAGACGGGCCCCGTTCTCCTGAACCCTCCCCCCTTCCGGACAGCAAAAATCACAGACAAAAACAGAAGAAAGAAAGTATTTAGCCCAGGCCCTAGTCGACAAAGCCATCGCCCTCCTTATCGCCCTTGTCGAGTGCCGCAGACCACTTTTGGTCAGGGTTTGTTCGAGCGCGTGTCGCGCCTGGAACGACCGGACGACGTCGACGCGTCTTCGGCAGGGGCGGTACGGCTGGGACGCCAGTAGGGGCCCCTTTCACGCCGGCGCTCGTTCGACTGCAGCAGCTGCTGCCGGACCGGTCCCGGCCGCTGAGGCTGCTGCCTCTGCGGCTGCGGCTGCGGCTGCGGCTGCTGCTGCTCCTCGAGCAGCCGAGGCCGAAATCGCTCACGGAGCGCAGCCCGATGCTGGGCCACATCCACCCGCTCCGGCATGTGGAGTCCCATGAAAGGGATTGTCGGCTGCTGCGGCTGCGGCTGCGGCTGCTGTTGAGGCTGCGGCTGCGGCTGCTGCTGCTGCTGCTGCTGCGGCTGCTGCTGCGGCCGGGGCCGAAATCGCTCACGGAGCGAGGCCCGATGCTGGGCCACATCCACCCGCTCCGGCGCGTGGAGTCCCATGAAAGGGATTGTCGGGCGACGGGACAAACTCATGTCCCATATGTCCGAGGGCAATGCCCCAGCCTGCTCGGTGACCGCATCCAAGCCTGCGTGGAGCTGGTCGGTCCGCAGCCCCATGGTCAACCACTGGGTGGACACGACGGCCACCTCCTGGGCATCGGGGAGAGGCACGACGGCCCTGGCGTCATCACCCTGACGCCGCTCCCCACCCCGACCTTGGTTGCGACTCATCTCTGCTGCCGCTTGTTGGTCGTTGTCGTCGTCGTTATTGTTATGTGTTGTTGCCGCTGCTGCTGCTGCGGGTGATGGTGATGATGGTGGTTGTGAAGTGGCAAAGTGAAAACGCGTAACAAGCAAGTTAGGGTCTTGAAAATTTTTCACGCGCCACGCTCGCATTCATGTGGCTCAGCTCGTCCGTGGCCGGAGGTAAATACAGGTAGCATGCGTTGTGGCAGCAAACATGAACAACTGCCAAGCAGCTGTCAGGCCAACGGACCATAACCTCAACTTCTCTAAGCAAACCTGACAAGAACCCCTCAACCAAAACGGCTGCTTCGATCCAGCACGCACACTCACGTCGAAAACGTCGTTTCTACTCAAGAACCTATAAAGTCTCGTTTGCCAAGATGCCGTCACCCTACGTTGTCCCCGCGGGGCCGCGTCGCTCTATGGACGCCCAAGAGTGGTTCCGGCAGACGTCGCAGTCGGTGGCCTTCGCCCACCTGGACGCGGCAGGCATAGGCATGCACCAGAGAGCCCGCGAGCTCATCGAGGCGGCCGTTGCCGCGGACCCAGCGTCCGTCGTGCTCTATGCCGTGCCGGATAAGTTGGAGCGGGAGCTCCTGGTCGACGAGTTAGGACAGGGTCTGCAGCCCATTAGGGCCACGTCGGGCTACTGCCCGTCGCCCAAGCTCTGTGTCGTCGAGTACGACATACTCCTTTCCGTCCTGCGCAACCCGGGGGCCCGGAAGAGCTGGCTCCAGAGCCGTCTTGTCGTCCTGGCCGAGGTCGATATGCATTACCCGGCCTCGTTTGCGCTCTGCATGTTCGCGCTCCTGGAGTCGGCGCGTACCGACGCACGAAGCCTGGCCGGCACCATGCGTGTCGTGACCGTTTCCCTTAGAGGGCCTGAGAAGTCCTTGGAAGCGGCGATGCAGATGGTGTGCCCGTCGGTCAGCATTCCTTGCCTGCTGAACCTGGGTTCAATCCAGCAGCCTCGCCGCGTGCCGTCCGTCCTCCGATGGACTGGCAACAATTTTTCCACGGACAGAGTTACCGACCAACTGGCCAAGGGCAAGAGCGTCATGGTGTTCTGTGACAACGATACTCGGAAGCAGATCGAGGGCAAGTTGAATCCAACTTGGAGGGTGTTGGCGTGCAACAACAATCCCGAAATGTCGGCCGCCGTCGTCGCCGCGTTGTGTCGCCGGCGGCAAGCTCCGGGTGATAGGCTCATAAGGCCCATGCTGCTCTTCATGAGTGCGCAGAGCCGAGTCCCCATGTTTATGGTGGACTTGGGGCTCGTGGTTGTCGCTAGCAGGCGTCGAGATGCCCAAGTGTGGAAGAGGGGTCACCTTGTGACCAAGGCGGTGCCCTACTCGAACTGGGAGCTGGAGCAGGCCGAGGCCTATACTCTTCAGTCGTCGAACATGGGGCTGGAAGAGGTCACCTTCTTGGCCCCTGAGGCCGCCGCCGTCTCCGGGGACGCGCCATGGCGCAGGCTCGAGGGCGACCAGGCCCTCACGTTTGTCTTCATGATGAGGATGATGTGCACCCGGCTGTCTCTGGAAAGCTCGCTGGCCTGGTTCCTGACGGACATGTGCCTAATGCAGCAGACGATCAAGAGGCTGATCGACATGCGGTGCCTCGAACGCACGGCGCCCGGCGCCCAGCAGGACGTCCAGCTGGTGGATGCAGCGCGCGCGAGCATTGTGGTAAATATGTTGCCCGCATTCAACTACAGCTTTTGCCCGGCCTGGTTCCTCTCGGCCGTGGCCATTGACAAAACCATGTCCGAGGACACTAAGCGCGCCATGGTCCGTATGGCGGCCATCCAGCACGTCGGTCTCCGGCTGGTCTCAGACTTTGTGCTCGAGGAGTCGGCGGCAGCTTATAACCGTTCCACCCAAGACGTCCTCGGGTACCTGTCGGCCTCGCTGGGCGATGCTTGCGCCATGCCGTCCCACTTTCTTCGTCAGGGGACTCTCTGGGTCGCACTGGCAGCGTGGCAGAAGGGCGCCATCGTGCTTAACAATTACGGCGGCGTCAATCACGATGATCCGGATACATGGGACGTCGATATCACCAAAGGTGATATGGAGGGCGTACTAATCGTCGATAAGCTGTACGGCGAGCTGATCGGACGGCTCGTCGGCTTTCTCGATGTGCGCCTTGGGCTGGCCAAGCCCGGAACCACGTGTGCTTCCAAGCTGGTCCTTACCGAGGACTGCTGTAACCGCATCCTCTACGCCCTCCTGGGCACTTGGATGCATCAGTCCGTCTTGCTGCTTCCGTCTGGGGACAATACGACGATTAGACTGACCGACGTGTCGGCCGGCGCCGATATCCGTCTGAACAAAGACGAACTGCTGCCCGTCCGCACTACTATGGGCAGCAAGTGGGCGGAACGCGACGGCATCTGGGCCGTCGCCTTGTCCTTGACGAGAACCGCAGAAGGTCACCTGGCGGCCAGCGGCCTTGTCGTCATCCCCTGGGACAAGATCGCCGCCTGGGAGACGGCAAACGCCAATGTCGACTTGATCGCAATGCTGGAGCACATCGAATAGAGGCCATACTGCAGATCAGACGAGTTATGGTGAATGAATACTTTGTCCATTGCACATTCTACCTTGCGTGTGCCTGATGCCTAGGTGATTCGTAGACCATCTAGAGCGGGCCCTTGAGTCGAGTCGTACACGTCCAGCAGAGTGACGCTAACTTCATATCCGTGCCTATCTGGGCGACGTTTCTAGGCTTCATGATACAGGGCCAGCTGACTCGTACGGTACGCACGCTGCGCGTCGCCTATAAGGTCAGCGTGAGAATAGGCCAACGCGGTCCGACACGGCGCTACGTCTAGATGCACAATCTAGGTATTCTTTCCTACCTGTCTTTTACAGGTTATTAGACAATCGACTCATCGCCACAAGGATCTACGTAGGCACTGCGTAAGGGCGATGCAACCATTATGATTCATCGACATATAGTAACATAAGCATCGCAGCAACTGCCGGAAAGCCTTCACCCTCTCGGCCTGCTACGGACTGGCTGTATCCGGCCTGCCAGTACCTATGTACCTCCGCCGTCTAGCGGGCAGCCTCCACGGCATACAGAATGTTTTATTTCTAGGTCTCATCTGGAAGGTAGGTAGGCAATCGCAAAATTGCCCACGGGAGGCACGTCGACCAACTAGTTGGACTCAGTGTCGATGACCTCCCACACCAAGTCCTCGCCCTTAGCGTCATCTCGGCTCTGAGCGCCGAGTTCGCCTGAGCAGCCCCGCTGTCGGGACAGCCGCGGCGTGCGGGGCCTCGGCGGCGAGGCTGTCCGTCGACTCTCGCGCGGCGGCGGCGTGGCCTTTGGTCGGCCCTCGTGCTGCGGCGGCCGGGACGGGGAGACTTTCCGGCCCGGCGGCGGATGGGACATGGCGATATCATCGTCGCCAAAGTCTATGTGGCCGTCATCGTCGTCGCCCAAGGCGTTATCAAGCCCGCCAGAGCCCACGCCGGCGTCGCTCATGCGCTCGTCGCCGGACTCGGCTTCGGACGCTTCGTCCGACTCGTCGCTAAAGACTACGGCGGCTCGCCGGGCCCTTGTCCGCTCGGTCTTCCTCCGCCGGAGCTGAGCAGCGGACGCTTCGTCCGACTCCGCTTCGGACGCTTCGTCCGGGTCGCCGACGGACGCTTGGTCCGGCTCGCCAGCAGACACTTCCGACTCGTCGCTATAGACTACGGCGCCTCGTGTGCGCCGGGGCCTTGGCCGCCCGATCTTGCGACGCCGGAGCCGACTGGCGGACGCTTCGTCCGGCTCGCCGATGGACTCTTCGTCCGACTCCCCACTAAAGTCGTCGGAGGCTCGCCTGGGCAGGGGCCCTGGACGCTCGGCCTTCCGCCGCTCCTCCTCGAGGATGGCTGCTCTGTGGTACTCACGGAGCTGGGCATCTCCCTTGAGGAGAGACACGCCCTTACGGGCTGCCATGGCCGTCTCGTAGCTGAGACTGGCCGGCTGGAACAAGCGGCAGCTCGTCGCTGGGTCCCTGGCTCTATCCAGAGCCTTGGTAAGGTTGGTCAGGTCCTCCGTCGTGACGCCGTACTCGTCGGGGCTCGAGTTGCCCGTCAACGGGGAGTCCGTTCCCCCGACCACGCCCTCCCTCGAGCGAGGTGAAGATGAAGGACAGCAGAGGTAGGACCTTGCCTCGCCTGGCAAAGGCCGCCCTGTCCAGCGCGTGCAGCTGCGCGACGGGCTCGGCTTTCTTCTTGGAGAGCCTGCCGACCTCGCTCGAGAACTCGTCCTCGTCGAGGCGGAATGGACGCTGATCGTTCGTCCTCACAATAACGGCGTACTTGATCGCCGTGGCGATGCTGGCCGCCCGCGCTTCCGCATGGGTCCATGCCCAGGCAGGATGCAGCACGAGAGGGGCCAAGCCGTCGCAGAATCCCTGCGACCACATATCGTTCAGCGGCTGCTGCCCCTGCACGGGAGTCCTGGCACTGATCTCGAAGACGAGATGGTGCCGGACGCCGACGATGTCCCACGGCGTACATTGGCCGTACATGTAGTGTAGGCACACCTTCCACAGCGCCATGTACCGCTTCTTGGTGTGCTCGCCGATCTGCCACCTGTGCCCTATGGCCTTCCAGACGGCGTCGGCATTCCTGCCGACGCCAGGCACGGCGGGGTGCACTTTGTGGAGATCGACTGGCTGGGCGTTGGCCAGCCGGTGTGCCGTGTCGTCGTCGACGAGGTCCTGGTAGTATCTCACCAAGCGCTCGAGCTCGGTCTTGACGCCCGCAGGGAGCCTGTCACTCGGGCCGGCAGCGTCGACCTTTGCCCTTTTCTGGCTGATCCCCTGGTCGGCGGCCCTCTTGGCCGCCATTCGATTCGACTGTCTTGCCCGCTGATTGCTCATCATGGACAGTGTTGGTAGAGGCGATCAAGGGAGTCGGCGAGGCCGGTAGGGAGCCCGACAGTCCGGTCGACTCTATTCGTTGGCCTTGCGACAACCCCGTCGCGGCGGATTGATCGTCGTCGTCGCCGCGATGGCGCACGTGGACCGACCTTAGCTGCAGCATCTACTGCACAGGGTCGTCAGCCACCACGTCCGCGTCCTTCAGCCGGTCTACTTACAGACGCCGCCGGGACAACACAGTGCATCGTGGCAGTCGATGGTGGGCGTTCAAGTGGCTCCTTGGTGCCTGGTCTCGGTTGCGTAGACACGGCGAGGTCTGTATCAGGTCTGAAACGGGCAGTCCAGGGGAACCGCAGTGGCATTTGCCACATGCCATGCAACATGCGGCCGGTGGACTTGTCGCCGGCAGGTGTCGAGAGGCGTGGGACGGTGCCGTGCTCAGCTGATGTCGGGGAAGTGCTTAGGACCATATCGTGGTCCTGGGCGCAGTGTGTAGAAGGGGCTGTATGCGTGGAAGACTGGAAGAGCAAAGGGAGAGGCGGCTGGATATATGGCAGCCCCGTAACGCTCCTGACAATGACGGGCCTTGTCGTTTGCAGGAGTGGACCGTGTTCCCGTCGCGGCACACTGCTGAGTGAATGGCCGGTAGGACAAGGCCCCGTGGCGCCTCCTGTTTTCCTATCTGTCTGGCGCGTCTGTTGCCGTCCTGAGGCTCGGCCGAGCACCTGACACCGGTTCGCCGGTCGTGCGCCTGAGTCAGATGCTGTTTGCCGGAGGACCCAGGATGCGACGACGTTGGCATCCGGATCACGTGACACGTGACCGACGACCGCGCAGCTCCCGGCGTCGTGACTCACAGCATGAGTCGAACCATCGGACCAATGGTCGAGCCGGTGGCTGCCGCGGCGCCTGCTCGGTGAATTTCGACAACGTTCCCAGGCGTTCCGCTTGCACTTCATCATTCGCGCTTGCACTTCATCACTCATCGATCCAGGCATTCACATCAGCCCACCATGTCGAACCGCGACCTAAACCTACTCGAGTACGACATCGAAGTCGCTGCCACGAGGATCGAAATTCTACGGTGCCGAATCATCGATGCCGACGGCGAAAAGAAGCTACGAGAACTCAAAGAGAAGGTGGACCGCGTCGGCGCCGATGCCGACAAGTGCGCGAACTGGCCGTAGGCGTCATCACTGCCGACGTTTCCACGCAGCAGAAGCTCGAGATGAAGAAGGAGCGGGCGATCAAAATGCTAGCGGACATTCTCTGCGACACCGAAATACCCAATGTCGACTGCGGATCACTTGTGCGCAGCCTCCGACAGGAAACCGACCGCGTGGTCAGGGCTGCCGATCTAACGGGCCCTGCTCCATGGACCTGGTTAGAGACATGGGGCCACGGCCTGGACCGAGAGCTCGTGCTGCGTCTCGAGGGTCGCACCTTGTCGCACGCCTGCATCGACCTCGTGTTCCGACACCGCAGCGGCCACCTCGGGACTCCCGGCCCTTTCGACGCCGTGGTACGAGTACATACGGTGCTCAAGAAATTCGCCCAGGCGGACGAGGTGGACTCGGGCCTCTGCCGTGCCCTCGTGCTGGCCGTCGACGAGGGACAAGTCGCGGGCAGAGCCCAGCAGGAGGTCGGAGCCGTCAAGGCCACCAACTTCGTCGTCGCCCTCCCCCTTCTTCAGCTCGTCTCCGTCATCATGGATAAGTGGCCGGCGTCGTGCTACAACGGCCACTATGTCGGCCAGGTGCGACAGCGGCTGGTGCGAGAGCTCGAGTACGAGCGGGTGCTGCTCCTCGACCGCATCCTCGAAGGCTGGGAGGGCTCTTTCGTTGACGGGCTGCCGCACGCCTCTCTGGTTGGTGGTTCCAACGATGCTGCCGTCGTCTTCCTTCCCGACCTCGCGGCTCTGCTCTGGGTCGGGCTGTCCAGCCGCCAACTGCGTTGGATTGGGCTCTAAGAATCACTTGCTGACGGTCAAGGCGTCCGTCTCGTTGGCACGCAGGGAAACTCGGGTTCGGCTGTCGTGTTTTCCCCAGGATGCGCGCGGCGCTTGTGCTGATGGAGCAGAGAGTGCTAGACCTACTCATGCCAAAGCGGTGAGCTTGGTGAAAAGACGTCGTCGCAACGAGTATGGTCCGTGAGGAGGGTGTTGTTCGTGCCCTGCTTTAGATGTATCAATATACTTCGTCAGACCGTTCCACGGGCCTTACGCCTGGCAACCGTGGTCGGACGTTGTATGAGACGAGGATTTCACGGTCCAGGATTTCGTGGTCTAAGGCTTCACCGCCAATTTGTTGCACCTGTCAGATTCCCACAAGACACTTAATATACCGCAACTCGCCAATTCCGTCGTATAGAGCGAGAAAACGTGGTTGTGGTGGACTGTCGCCTGCAGCAGCACACTGGACATGTGGGCCACCCTGCCCGTGCGCTGTTTGAGAGCATGGACGCTCCGCCTTATGAGTTGTGCTCCTGCTGGCCAAGGTCGCAGCCGGTAAGTGATTATTACATTAGATTACCGGCATTCAAACACACACGCCGACGTGGTCAACAACCTGAAGCGCCTGGCGAGCCAGCGGAGCGACGTCTCCGACCCGGTGACGGGGCAGGCCATCAGCGAGGACGAGCTGTCGCGGCGGAAGAAGACGGAGAAGAGCTTCAACGTGGAGGAGCAGATCCGGGCCATCCACCAGAAGTTTGCGAGGTGATGTATGAGATCATCCCTATTTCACCGGCATGACGAATCGACGGCTACGCAGCTTACTTCCGAACCCCAGTGGCAACCAGTACCGGGATCTAAGCCAGAGCAACGAGGAGGCGCTCGAGGACCTGGGACCAGTATTGATCGGAGACCGAGACGCGAACCCAGACTTCCGCGCCAGTCCCGGCAGGAGGTGGATTGATCTGGAATGCTAGTGACGGAGACAACGGGTCCCTTGCGCCACGACATGCATACACAGAGACCGTAGCGGGAGACCATGCGAGTGAATTGGTAGTCTCATTCAGCCGTCCAGCCCGCAACGTCGGCCCTTGGCACCTATACATCTAACAGTTGGCCAGCGCCTCCCGACTGGCGATAGGACGGTGCTTACCTCTTAGGTGCCCTTACGCGGCTGCTGTGTGGACGCGTCCCAATGCGCCGCAAAGGCGTTTCCGCCCCGTGCCCGGGCCAGCTGCAGCTGCACAGCCTCGAGACGCCGGCGCTCTTCGAGCTGCCGGCGCAGTAGCTCGGGCTCCCCCACCGACGCCAGCTCCTCGACCGTCCGAGGTCGCTGTCGCTCCGCGACCTGCTGGAGCTGGAGCCTTCGCATCTCCTCGAGGCGCAGGCGCTGCATCTCGAGCTCCCAGGAATGCTGCTCGGCAGCCTGGGACTGCGGCTGCTCTTCGGTAGCCTGCGTCTGCGGCGGCTCCTCGGCAGCCTGCGTCTGCTCGGCCAGCCGGGGCCGCTCCCGCTCCATGCGCTCCTGACGGAGGAGCTGCCGCAGGGTCTGGGCTTGCTGGCGCAGGAGCTCCGTTTGCTGCTGCATAGCCTGCTGATCGAGCTCCTGCGCCAATCTCCACGCCTCGGCCAGATCAGACACATCCGCGAGGTGCTGGCGCCTCGCGGTGTCCTGCTGCCGCTGGAGCTGCGCTCGTTCCTCGACCTGCTGACGCCGCAGCAGTCTCTCCTCGGCCGACAACACGCGCCCCTCGTCCGCCAGGGGCCGCTGCCGCTGCTGCCGCTGCCGCTGCGACTGCTGTCGCTGCCGCTGCCGCTGCTGCGACTGCTGCTGCCGCTGCCGCTGCTGTCGCTGCTGCCCTCGCCGCCACTGCTGCTGCTGCTGCGGCCCGCTCTCCGATCGCTCCTTATTGAAAGGCATGGCTGCTGCTGTAGTTGTTGCTGTTGCTTCTAGAGGTGAGCGGCGTAATCGGACACGACTGGTGGTGGAGGCTTGCCTGCTGCTGCTGCGAGTTGTGATGGCTGTGGTGGTGGTGGTGAGTTGTGGGAACGAGGAACGCGTGCGAAGTTGATGGAAGCTGGGGAATTTTTCATACGGCCGACCCACGTAAAACGTTTACAGGAAACGAGGCTGGTTGCTTAGAGTATTCTCCTAAGAAGCCAACGCCTAGACAATCCACACTTCCATACCGGAACATCATGGCATCATGGACGCTCAGGGTCTCCGTTTCCACCCCGTCCCCAAGGCTGCTGCCGTTGGAGCTGCTGGCGCTCCTCTAGCTGACGGCGCTGGAGCTCTTGGCGCTCCGCGACCTGCTGCTGTCGCAGCACATGGCGCTCTTTGAGATGCCGCAGCGATCCCTGCTGCTGCGCTGAGGCCAGTGGGCGTCACGGCTGGTCGAGACGGATTGTTCACCATGCCATAGGATTGTATGTTTCCTGGTCACTTGGGCCGATGAAGTGGACGGCACCGATGGAAACCTTTGGGACCGCCCACGGGCGGCGGCCACTGTCGCGGTCCTGGGCCATCGAGCCCGCATGGAAGATGGAGGGAGCGGAGGCGACGAATGAGTTTCTCTGCATCATGATCAGCAAGCACGGGACGCACGCGTGGCGGCGTGGAAGGCGAGGTTGACTGGGATTCAAGACAAACGACGGGAGCGTCATCTGCGACCTGACCACTTATCTATTTGCTCCATGGGTCGTAGGAAGCCGGCGTGGGACGAGCTCGACGTTTCCATTTCTCACGCGTTCCAATTCACTAACCATCGCACAGTTTCAACGATCTGCATGTCCAAGTACCCTTTCCCGCCTGCGCTACTGCAGGTACCTGAACCATGTCGTCGAAGACGGAGCGGCCCGCCTTCCAGGACAGGCAATCGCTGCAACGTCAAGGTTACTCGCCTGCTTACTAACCGGTGGCGAGGCAGCACAACCACCAGCGTCCGTGGTGGTGCGTCCAAAGTCCGCCTGTGCAGTGCCAACTCGAGGAGCGGCTCTGGACTAAATCCGTCGACGAAGCAGGCCGCCAGCAACAAGAGGCTTCACCCCCGTCCCTACCCAAGAGCTGTAGATTGTCCCATACGGAGACCAATTAAACTCGCCGCCGCCCGCCGTCGCCCTCGTTCCCGCCCTCTCAGCCCCCAGCCCTGGCCCTTCGCACCGGGCGCTCGAGCGCCTCAATATCCACGCGGACGAAATAGCTGGGGCCCGCCCAGCAGCTCCCCCCCAAGGGATAGAGGCGGTGTTGACCTAACTTGGTGAGTTCGTCCCCACGACCTCGCGGCCTTGGCGGCCTGCAGCATTCTCCACGGCAGTTCTTGTATACCAACCGCCCATAGCTGCCAGATGGATAAGGCGCAGTCGCTGCAGGCAGCTGCCAGGCCCTGTGGGGTTCACGTGCTGGCATGAAGCTACTGGACCCCGCAGAGTTCCTTTTCTGTACATATTCTAGGTGCCCGGAGAATTTCTTCATCTTCCACCTCTCTGCGTCGTCAAGTCTACACCACATACTACCTACAAGCGACGACGACATGGACGCCACCAAGGTCGTCGGCGAGCTCACGAGGATGCGCGAGCTCCTCGAGAGGCATGACTGCCGGGTGGGCGACCCGCTGCATGCGGTGATCGATGGCGCCCTGCGCGCCGCGACCCGTTGCATGCCGGACGTGGCCCAGCGTGGCGAGGATGCCGAGCTAGAGGCTCGACAGCTCCGCGCCCGGTGCCAAGAGGCCGAGGAGCGCGCTCGCGTGGCAGAGGCCAAGTGCCAGGCCCTCCGCGAGGAGAAGGAGCAGCTGCGTTCCTTGTATCAGGAACAGGCTGATCAGGAGGTCCGTCGCCTCAGGGCCCAGGCGGACCAGCATCGCGAGATGCTCCAGGCAGACTTTGCCGCGCGCAAGGCCGTCCTGGACGAGGCGGCCAAGACGGCCGACGCCCACCGCCACAGGGGGGCGGATGTCGCGGCGGCGCTGTACAGGCTGCGGATGGAGATGCGGGGCGTCTCGCAGCGCCTGAGAGATGCTCCGACGTCGGAGCAGATCGAGGGCGGGCTGTCCGAGTTGATGGCGCAGACGCATTCCGTCTCGGAACAGCTGCGAGACGTGGCCACGTCGGAACAGCTGGAACGCTGCCGCAGCGAGCTGGCCGAGACGCTCGCGACAACGCGGGACATGTCGGCCCTCGGCTCGCTGCAGGCGCAGACGACGGCCGCCATCAGGCGCGACCGGGAGTCGTCCCCGGCGGCAGCCCCGTCCCCGGCGGCAGCCCCATCCCCCTCCCCGTCTTCCTCGGCCCCGAGTATCCGGGAACAGCTGTCGCCGTTTTGGAAGACCGACCTCAAGGAGTTCCTTGATGCCCTCGATGCAATTAATGTGCAGGGCACATGCGACATTAGCGGTGCCGAGCTGATGGCCAGGCTCCTCGAGGTCTTCAAGGACCCTGAACAGGCCATATATGCCGGGCGGTACGCCACGCTAGGACCCCTTGGCGTCTGGAATTGTTTCCGGTACGTCATGGAGTTGGGTCTCTGGGAAGGGACCGAGATGATGTCGGTCGACCACTGCCCCTTCCACAGGGAACCAGGCTGTCTGCAGGCCCTGGTGGTCGACGACGAGAGCGAGAGCGGCAGGCGTTGCCGCCGTCGCGGCCTGTTCTTCCGGCTGACCAGGACGCCATAGCCGGCGCCGCCGCCTCCATGTCCCTTGTCAGTACAACGTACGTACAAATTCACTCTTAAGACATATTGTTTCGGCCCGTCTTGTCGTGCATTGTAGGAGGAACGACTAACTCTGACGCTACGATGGCGTTCCGTTAGACAACATGAATCTTATTGCCCTGTGACCCTACGACTCCTTCAGCATCATCTTGGCCAGAGTGACATACTTGGCGTCCATGGCCTCCCTCTCCTTGTCCTCCTGCAACACTTCCTTCACCCTCGCCATCACCTCCGCCTGCGTCGTTTCCAATTCAGCCAGCCGTCCGCGGAGCGCCTCGACCCGGTCGGCCAGCGACTTGCGCGCCTCCTGCCTGGCTTGGAGGCGACTGTCGACCGCTGCGTTCATGGCGGCGATGTTGTCCTTTATGAACGGTCGGCGCCGGAACACATCGTCCATAGCAGCATCGTAGTCGCAATTGGTCGGGTCGGATTGCTTTCCGCCAGGTTCAGTGGCGTTGAAGCCGTCCTGGGCCACGAGTGAGCTCGCCAGCAGGGAGACGACGCGCTCCGCCAGTTGCAGCTGGTTGGCCTCCCACACGCGCATCACGGGCCGCACCCGGAGCCGCGGTTCGAGACCCATCTCCTTGACCAGCATCATGGTCAGAACGAGGAGTTTGTTCATGTTGGCCAGCCTTAGCTGCCTGTAGTCCTCGAACCGCTGCTCGAGCTTGTCGGAGCAGCCGACGTAGAGCGGCGACTGGACTTGCTCGACGTTGCCCGTCGGGTCGAGGACGGGGCCGCATCGCTCGCCAAGGCGCCTCTTGAGCATCTGCACGCGCCTGAGGTCATCCCGGCCGGATATGCAGCGCGATTGCCCATTCCTCAGAGGCCCGAGGCTCGCCTCGACGGAGCGGAAGAATCGCAAGTCGGGGTTTCTCTCGTCGGGCCTCTGCTGCTTGGCCTCGACGTAGCCGTTGCAGTACTGCCCGATCATGTCCTGCAGCCGGGCGAGCTCGTTCCTCGAGAGGAAGCGGCCGTCCCGGCCGGCGATGGACAGCCCCATGACGTAGATGCCGGGGCCCTGGGCATCGTACCACGGGTCGACGGGGCTCGCCTTGATGGCGTGGGCCACAGTCCCGGATAGTATGGCTCTCAAAGCGACCGGCGATATTGCCGCGATCACCTCGAAGATGGCCTGGTGATTGTTCTCGGCAAAGGACGCCACCGTCCCTATGACAGAGATCCTGCTCAACTCGAGCTGAGCCTCCATGCCGGGCATCTTCAGGCCTTGGACGAGCACATCTAGGTTCTTCATGATGCCGTAGATGCCATGCTCGTCGTAGATCTTAAGAAGCGCCGTAGACGTGTTCTGAAGCGGCGCGGCCGCGGACGGGATCCTCGTTGCCGCCATGACGAGCAGAATGTGCGTTGGAGACGGTCAGGTCGAGATTTGTTGGGTGGGAGTTGCCCGGGTTTTGGCCGGAGGTGGCCTGGAAAATCAGGCATCGCTGGCCATGGGACTTCTCCGTCCTTGCTCTGTCCGTGGCCTCCTTGCTCTAACCTCACCTTGGCGCTGTAAGTCTACATCTCGCTGCTTATCGGCGAGTGTACATCTTAGCGTCCCTCTCTCTCCGATGAGTGATTCGATGTCTGTCGGGTGGTCCCGGGAGGCGCCGAGATGCGCAAACATGTTGTCCGCAGTCTACGTAAAACTCCGCTCCGAGCCTTTACACGATTATATGGAACCAGACCCGCGTATTCTAACTTGAACCATTATCTGAGAGAGAAACTGCAGGTGCCGTTTAATAGATGCACGTAAATTGTCCCTTTACCTGCTTCCTCCAAGCCTTTACACCGATTACTACACCTATTACTATGACACACACACAGATTTTAATTTGAACTATTATCTGACTCGCTATATTACAGCATTTAGGGAACCCGCAGGTGCCGGCTAATATAAGAATATCTAGATTGTCTGTAACGTACGCCCCCCTGGCCTCTATGCCGCAGTTAAATAAGGAAGGAACCCCCGCGATTTTCGCCTGACTCGTAGCACGTAAAAGCTGCTTAGGAACCTCTACGACACCTCGCAATACGGAAGCATATAGAGAGTCTCTTATTGATGCTTTATTACCTGCTCCGAGACTCTATATCGATATAAGGTAATAAATAAGGAAGGAACACACCCGGATTTCGATACGGACATTAGACTTTAAGCCAATCTAACACGTCTACTAGATTCCCTAAAAGACACTTATTACTACAGCTCTATTATACAGATCATTTAGACGGATGGTATAGTTGCAATTTGTTTGGCGTCGCGATGCCTTAAAGTTTATTGTGCCGAGTGTTGGGTAAGTTTACGGTTAACTAAATGTGTTGGAGCCTAGATTGTGACCGTATAAGTGCGGAGCTATAGGACGGTGGTGAGTCAGAGCGGCTACGTGCGCAATGTGGGAAGGCACGCACAAGAGAGCATGCCAATCGAGGGCGTGATGATGAGGAAGGTGTGGTGTTGAGGCCCCTGCCTTAGCCAGTCGTCACGTGCTGGCCGGGGTGCGGCTACCACCATCTTCCACGCTAACTGCTCCACACGCGACGACCGACAACGACCGACCAACGACGACGCGACCACGCCTGACCTGCGCACGGTCAAGCCAGAGGCAGCAGCGCTGCATCTCGTCTATAGGTGGCCGCTCGGCGAGAAACAGTTGAAGTCGGGCATCAACTGCGCTACCGTTCTCCTGCGCGTGGTGTTCGCTGCTCTCCTCCCCTCCATTTGGGACGGCAAGGACACGCGAGCCGCGCAGCTCGAGCAAGCCAGCCCGCTCATCACCCACGCGTGGCGTACGTTCAAGACGCTCGAGGACCACGATGCTATTGGCACGCTCGTGGAGAAGATGTGAGGGATGCCGCCGGAGGAGGTGGCCGCCGCCGACCACATGGCCCTCTCGTTTGAGCGGCTGGCGAGCGAAGCGCTGCTGGCGCTATGGCGGCTGGAAGAGTTCCAGCCCTTTTCCCAAGTCCTCTGGCGGCGCCTCGCTGACGGCGAATAGACGGGCATCGACCACCCCACGACCCCCCGCTCTGTCATTGCCAAGTTTCTGCGCCTCCGGGCCTTTCCCGGCATGAACCTCTCGTCTAAGGTCAATAAGCTCTTTAGGGGCTGGTACGAGACGCGGTCGACTCGTCCCTAGTAGACTAGTATATAACTATTAGCCATACATCTAATGTAAGTAAAGGCGTAGTTAAGATTACAGTTAGCCTTATCCTTAGTATTAATATAATCTCTAGTATATATAAATTATATAAGCTACTAGATAGTATTAGAATTAAAATTATCTATTTAGATAACTTTAGTTTATAGTTCTTATAGTACTAGTTAGTAAGCATCTAGATAAGGACGTAAGATATACCTTAACCCCCCTTATATAGTAGCCTAGATGATTAAAGAATAACTATAGACGACCGTCTTATAGACATTAAAAAATTCCGCATTACAAGAAAACAGAAAGTCACCAACTCCCCCCCACGATATCATACAACGGGTCGCGGCACGCAGGGCGCCCTCCATCATAGCACGCAGTGGGTCGCTGACCCGGCCGCCACGACTCTCGAGGAGCTCGCGCATCGTCGTGAGGTCTCCAACGACCTTAGTGGTATCCATCTTGTCGTCGCTTATGCAATTAACGACGACGCAGAGAGATGGTAGATGAAGAAATTCTCCATGGTTCTCGTGGGCGAGGCCTAGACCTTGTGTGCGTGGCCTGTCGTGCTCAGGGGGAAGGAGCGTCTCGTGAGGAAGGAGCGGCCGCGGTCGTCGGTACGCACATGGGTCCGTACCTCGCTGGTCCGACATCGACCACCAAAGTCGGCGTACAGAAGTCAGACGGGGACTTGCTGACCGGCAGCATGGCTCAACTGACCGCGGGGCGAACGGAGAGAGGGGAGCGTGTCACGATCTAGACGGCGCCGGGGACAGATCTACACGCAACCGTTTAATGTATGCCCGGATGCGAGGACGGGTCAGTCTGCAATGATAGAAGTCTTGTATTTAAACGCCCTCTGCGAGCTTCCATGTCTCCTCTTCCTGCTTACGCCAAGACCGCCTTGGATCCAGTCGCCGCAGTCTAACGCAGCCCTCGCTCGCACTGAGTCAGGTAACCATAACTCCCATTCAATCAGGCAGGCAGGGACAATCCGGCTGAGACAGACTGGCCTCGTCTTTAAGGTCCTGTTCTACCCCAATTACTTGCATCATCACTTGTGACGGCACGAGTAGAATTTCAACTTCTTCTGACAATCTCAGTCTCCCTCCCCTCTGTTCTCGCTGAGAGCCTGTCTCCTCCATCAAACCAGCCTGGTCCTTCTCCCATATCGAATATGTCGTTGGAGTGTGCTGATACCTCTCTCCCAGTGCCCCGGCATGCGACTACCCTGCGGCGTCGAGCCATTTGGCCCGGATCCTTCTGGTCCGCGAGGCGCTGGTATCCACCTCGTTTCTCTGACCGAGCGTGCCTCTACTCGGCGGCATCGAGGGACGTGCTCTCCTCGCTGACCCCATCGTCGCCGTCGTCGCCGCCGCCGTCACTGCGACGGGAATCGTCCGTGGAGGACATCGTCATGTCCTCCACGGCCCGGCAGAAAAATGTCGACGGACTGTCGATGACAATGTCCTGCCCCTCTCGCGGGGCGACGAGGCGCAGGGGCCACTCCAAAGACAACCGGGTCAGGCGGACCCAGCGCAGCTCACCGGCGAAGCCGACCCAGAGGAAGGCCCTGGCGTCGGGGACCAGGAAGACGGCGGCCTCATCGCCGGTCGGGGCCGCGTGGGGCAATCCCTCGCAAAAGGGCCCGTTCCAGCCCTTCACGATCCTCCTGACAAGGTTGCACTCCTCGTCGCCGAAGTCGAACTCCGCCCATACCTCGTCGACGAGGCGGCTGTCGTCGCCGAGCCACCTCGTGATGGCAATGGTGATCTGCAGCAGGGGCAGAGCCAGCGGGAGTTCCATGTCCACGGCGTTCCGGAAGACCTCGACGATGACGGCCCTCAGGCAGATCCAGATGGGCTCGTCCAGCTCGGCGCTCGTCTCCAGCGCCGAGTGGACGGCCTGGGCGCGCCTGGACGTCTCGAACATGTCGTCATCGGAGCGCTCCCACAGCCGCTGGCGCAGGCGGACCAGCAGGTCGACGCACGCCTGGGCGGCTGCACGCCCGCGGACGCGCCGCCGCCCGGCTTCGTCGTCGGGCTCCTCGCGGCAGCCCCACGGCTCGAGCCAGGTCCACCGGGGCGACGTGGCGACGACCGGCGGGGCCCGCATGCGCCGAGGAGCGTGCGGCACGAGCATGGGGGCGAGGGACTGCCAGTCCGGCCCCGCCACGTCCGAGTCGGCGAGGGTATCGACGAGCCGCAGCAGCCCGCCGATCCGCCGCGTCTTGTGCGCGAGCCGGGCGTCGGCCGCCTCGCGCTCCTTGGCGCGGTCCCGGCACTCCTGGTCCAGCTTGCCACGGAGCTCGGCCTCGACGCCACGGGCCGCCTTGTGCTCCTGGGCGCGGAGCCGGCGCTCCTTGTCCAGATTGCTTCGGAGGTCGGCCGCGACGGCCCCGGCCTCCTCGCCCTCCTTGGCGCGGATCCGGCGGCCCTCGGCCAACCTGCGGTGCAGGTCGGCCTCGAAGGCCTGGGCCATCTCTCGCTCCTTGGCACAGTCCTGGAGCGCCCGGTCCAGCCGGGCTTGCAGCTCGGCCTTGTCCCGCCGGCCGTTCTCGACGACCGTCTCGAGGTCCTGCATGAGGCGGCGGCGGCTTTCCGCGTCCCCCTTGAGACTTTCCATGGCCTGCTTGTCCGCCTGGCGATCCTCCTCGATCGCCCGGACCCTGCCCAAGGCCTCTGTCTTGTCTTTCTCGAGGTCCTTGATGAGGCGCAGCCTCTTGTCCGCCTGGACCTGGAGGTCACTCACGAGACACCTCTCCTCCTCCCGGCTCTGCTTGAGGATCTGGTGCTCACGGCGCTCGGTCCTGAGCGCCTCCTGCAGCGGGGCAATTGCAGCCCTGTCCTCTTCCCAGGCTCTCTCCGTGTCCTCGTTGCGGCGGCGCTGCTGCTCCGCCTCACGCGCCGCCTTGCCGAGGTCCTGGCGAACATTGTCCAGCTCCTCGACGACGCGAGCCTTGTCGTCGGCGAGACTCAGTCGCCCGAGACGCTCCTTGGCAAGATCCGACAAGACCGCCTTTACGGCGACGTCGTTGTCCTCCTCGAGGCCCTGGCGCTCGCGACGGGCCGCCTCGAGGCGCGCCTTGAGCCTCTGCGTCTCCCGCTCGTCGCCCTCCCTGAGCTCCTCGAGACCCTGCAGCTCGCGCCGCGTCTTGGCCAGGTCCGACTTGAGCCTCTGCGTCTCCAGCTCGTCGGCCTCCCTGAGCTCCTCGAGACCCTGTAGCTCGCGCCGCGTCTTGGCCAGGTCCGACTTGAGCCTGTCCATGGCTCGCGCGTCGGCTTCCTTGACCTCGCCGGCGGCCTCGCCGGCCTCCTCGAGGCTCTGGCGCTCGCGACGTTCTCTGGCCAGGCCCAGCCTGGGCGTCTCGATGGCCTCTTCGCGAGCTTCACTCGCCTCCTCGAGGCTCTGGCGATCGCGACGCTCTTTGGCCAGATCCAGCCTGAGCGTCTTGATGGCCTCTTCGCGGGCGCCACTCGCCTCCTCGAGGTTCTGGCGCTCGCGACGCTCCATTTCCAGGTCCATCCCGAGCGTCTTGATGGCCTCTTCGTGGGCTCTACTCGCCTCCTCGAGGCTCTGCCGCTCGAGACGCGCCTTGGCCAGCTGCGCCTTGAGCCTGCCCAGGGCCTGTCCGTCGGCATCTTTGTCCTCGGCCCGGCCCTGTCGCTCTCTCGCGAGGTCCGCCTCGACCACCTTGTTCGCCTCGGCGAGCCTGTCGAGGTCCGCCTGCAGGCCCCCCCTGGCCTCGTCGAGGCTCTTCCGCTTGACGCGCTCCTCGGCGAGCTCCGACTGGAGCTTCGCCCGGGCCTCGTCAAGCGGGCCACGCCTGAGGCGCTCCCTCTCGAGGTCCGCCTCGGCCTTGGTCTTGTCCGCGGCGAGCTTCTCCTTGGCACTGACGAGCGAGCGAAGCTCGGCGCGATCCTCGGCGCGCTCCGCCTGGTGCTTTGCCGCGGCGTCGTCGAGCTTCTCGCGCTCGAGCGCCAGGAGCTTGGCCAGACGTTCCCGCTCAAGGCGTCCACTGTCCAGGTCTTCCTGGACGCGCGCCATGGCGTCGTCGCGGCGCATGAGCTCCCTCACGAGCTTGCTATTGGTCTCTTCGAGGCCCTTGAGCTCGAGGCGCTCACTGCGCAGCTGCTCCTCGAGCGTCAAAAGCTCGGCTTCGAGCTGCTTGGCCTGCCACTCGGGGCCCATCTCCTCGAGTACGTCCTGCAAGAGGGACCGATCGGACACCGCGTGGTCCCAGAGGAGGCGGGCCGTCGCGACCCGCAGCTCCTGGGTCTCTTGGCCGCCGGTCAGCCGTGCCGAGGCGACCTTCTCTGCCAGCTCCTTGAGCGGGTGCAGGAGAGCGACGCGCTCGCCGAACTTGGCATTCAGCCGATCAAGCTCCCCTTGGAGCTTGCGATCATCCTCCCGATACTCATCTTCTGGTGCCTCCAGCCCCATAAGGAGAAACTTCGCCCAGCATTCTGTGATGCTGTCCTTGACAGCCACGACGTCACGATGCGGCGGCATCTTTTTGCTGTTGACTTATGCTGTGGAGGTGTATGGTGGGCAGTTCCTGTGCTGCCTTGTGGAAATCGTGGACGAAACTTAGTCTCATCGGACTAACGGTCGGGCCGGTGGCAAGGCAGCCCGAAACATTTCTCGTGCCAGTAAAGTATCGTTTTCTGTACCTTCTTGCCCCTCTGTCTTCCCGTAGCATTCTGTATCTATCCAGCCTGCTGCCAGCTTTGTCGTTGGCCTCCCATAGGTCTTTCGTCACGTGATTCGGACATCAACGTCGTCGCTGTGACAAGCGCTCACGACCGGCAAGCCTGCGTCCGGCTCGCCTCAACAGCAACAGACGCGTCACACGACCAGGACAAACAGCCCTTGTTCCACTAACAGCTCCCTCCGGTGCCCACCCAGCGCACAAGCTCGCGTCCTGGAACGCCACCACATCACGAGCAATCACCCAGTGCCGCGTGGGAACGACCCACTGACCCAGCTGTCACGCCTCCGTGATTCACCCCGGGCATTTGTGGCCGTTATAACCAGCCGTCGCCCTTCTCTTCCTTTCCTCTTCCACACATACGTCTACATACAGTTAGGACCACGATATGGCCTAAGCACTGCAGGCACCGCCAGAGTTAACACTGTAAGTAGACGGCTGATGGACGCGGACGTGTGGCTGACCCTCTGCAGGACATGCTGCCGCCGTACGTCCGGCTCCCAAGACCTACGAACTCGAAGCTTTTGTTGCTTCCTACCAGGAACTTCTGTATCTCCGATCAAAGCCGCCGATCTCGTGGGCCTGCTCCTCCATGGACCTGGCTCGAGACTGTGCCCACGGCCTAGCTTGTGCTACATCTCGAGGGCCGCAGCCTGCCGCACGCGTGCATCGACCTCGTTTCCGACTTTGCAGTGGTCTCGCGACTGCGGGCCCCTTCGACGCTGTGCATACGGTCCGTTAAAGACCTCCCTCGACCCATTGGAAGACCCGGCAACGAGCAGAAGAACAATGAAGCAACGTCAGGCTGGAGATGAATACGAGCGGCTGTCGACGGCACGGTCAAATACGACTTGGAAGGGCGCCCTGGGACCCGGTGCACCAATATGGACCGACTCTACTCGCCGCGGCCTCTACGCACCGCAGCGGATGTCAGAAGGGGCTTGACCAAGGGAGGCCGCTGCCAAGATGACTTCACACCCCATACAGCACCGACGCCGCAAGGCCTACGTGGAATGGCACGTTGACGAGGCCCTGTCATCGCTACGGGTGGTCGTTGCGCTGGCAATTGCGTCCGCCCCTGCCGACGTGGCGTACTCGACCATGTATCGGCAGGTCCAGGAGGAGAAGGCCGAGAAGAAGGCCGCGGTGGATGTCGAGACCAAGGCATTCCTGGCCCAGCACTGGGCGGCAACCAGGCAGGCCGCCGCCGAGAAGGCCGCCGCCGCCAAAGCCGCCATCCGCAGCAGCAGCCACGACACTGGCAGCAGAAGTTGGATGCCATACCTACTGGCCGGCTCCCCGACCAAGAACCTCCCTCTGGTCTCATCATCACACGTCGGCGCGGAAGCTCAAAGAGCGCCAAGAGCTGCAGCTGCAGCAGCTCGCGGAGCGCCAGCAGGTCCGGCGCGAGCTCCGGATCCAGGAGCTCGAGGAGCGCCATGAGCTGGAGCTGCTGCAGCTGCAGGAGCGGCAACAGCAGGGGGGGGGGGGGGGATGGAACAAATGTAGACTCTTCCTGTCGCTTTCTGTACCTCCAGCCGCTCTCTGCGTCTTCCTGTCGCTTTCTATCTTCCCATCGTTTTCTGTACCTTCCTGTCCCTCTCTGTCTTCCTGTCGCTTTCTATATCTATCTACATGTAGCTTTGCTCCCTCTCCGTGTTTGCTGCGTGTTCGGAATTCACTGAACCAAACGCCTCAGGCCTTGGCCTCCAACATACTTTGCAACTTGGTTCCGACGTCATCGTTTGGCCTCCCATCGCACGTCATGCCCAAGTAGGACCCCCCTTTCGCTGGATGTAGACGGATTGGATTTTCCGTCGCACGGGCTAAATCCCTAAACGTAGGCTTACGCCGGCAGTCGTTTATGACCGTCTGGCCGGATGTTCACGACGCGGGAGGTGTAGTGCTCACGTGATTCGGACGTCAACGCATCCTTCGCCTGCGCTGTGACAAGCGCTCACGACCGGCAAGCCTGCGTCCGGCTCGCCTCAACAGCAACAGATGCGTCAGACGACCGGGACAAACATGCCCTTGTTCCACCAACAGCCCCGTTCCGGTGCCGACCCCGCGCACGAACAGCTACGCGTCCTGGAACGGCACACATCACGATGCTGTCTGAGACGAGGCCAGTAGTCTCCGGCCTGACGAGGCCAATTGTTCATAGCATCCATAGTTAATTTACATTTGTCCGTACTGCTACTGCCTCTCCTCCAGGTGCTGCAGCTGGAGCGCATGGCGCTCCTCGAGCTCCTGGAGGCGGAGCTGGCGCCGGACCTGTTGGCACTCCTCGAGCTCCTTGACCCGGAGCTCGCGCCGGAGCTCTTGGCGCTCCGTGAGCTGCTGCCGCTGCAGCTCTTGGAGCTCGAGGAGCTACCGCAGCGAAGCCTCGGCACCACTGGTGGCCAGGGTCTCTTCGATGTAGCGGAACACCTGCTCGAGCATCGGTGACGACGGCTGCTAGAGGTTAGTGATGAAACCCGACACGACTGGTGATGGAGACTTGCCTGCGATGGCTGCTGCTGCTGCTGCTGCTGCTGTCAAAAGTTAGCGGTAAAACGACACGACTGGCGATGAATACTTGCCTGCGACGGCTGCTGCTGCTTTTGAGGCCCCTCTGGTGCATCCATGTCTGCTGTTGATGCTGTTGTTGCTGCTGCTGCTGTTGCTGTTACATGTCAGCAGACCCCTCGACGCCCCGCAGGCACCTGATGGGGAAACACGAGGGTAACTTACCTGGGGCTGTGACGACGTGTGATGAAGATGAAAGAAAGGAAGAGTCGGCGGCGAGGAGGTCGACCTTATGTAGCCACGGCCCGGAACCGCCCCACTTACTGATCTGCGCGCCGTCAGTTATTCACGGCACGGGGGCTGCCCAATCACGTTGCAGCCGACCCGGTGCGTACACCGCCCGCCCTCTTTACTGCCGCGTAAACGGGCCGCCCGTGTGACGGTGAGCTTGAAGAGAAATACAGGAGCCGCTTCTCTGCTACTTGTTGCGCAGCTGGCAGCACCGGTCCACGTAACCGGGCTAGATGCTTGAAAACTCCAGCTCAACTTCAGTCTTTGCTGCGTAGCCTGACCGGCAAGCAAACCACAGCTACCTGCACCTACTCCATTCTTATCCTCAACGTCTAGCGAGGGAGTTGGGCAAAGGTAGAGGGACCTGGAACGACGAAGGCATGAAGGACTTTGACGACGCAACACATTCTCTTAGAGTTTTCTACCTTGGCATATTCTAACAACTTCACCGCCGCCAAGAGCAACATATAAGAAAGGAGCAGGTGGAGCAGCTAGGATTCCTGAGTCCGGTCTGAGTGCGTATCTAGGACTAAAGTTGAGCTGTAGTTCCCGAAACAAACACCTAACCCGGTCACGTCGACCGATGCCAGCTGCGCAACAAGCCGAAGTGCTGCTTCCGAGTAGGAAGTTTGCACCAGCATCGTCACTTATACAGCAAAGAAGCGGCTCCTGTATTTATTCCATCACAAGCCGAATGACCGCGTCGGTCAATGCACCAAGCCCTAGGTGCGCACCCCACGGACCACGGCGATTACGGAACCCGACTACTGCTTAGGTTCTTGTCGTTGGTCTTGTCGTCCGCTGCGACTGCTGCTCTCGGGCGGAGCTAGTACGAGACGCGGTCGACTCGTCGCAGTAGACTAGTATATAACCGTCGGCCATACGTCTAACGTAGGTAAAGGTATAGTTAGGGTTATAGTCGGCCTCGTCCTTAGTATTAGTATAATCTCCGGTATATATAAATTATATAAGCTACTAGATAATACTAGAATTAAAGTTATCTATTTAGATAACTTTAGTTTATAGTTCCTATAGCACTAGTTAGTAAGTATCTAGATAAGGACGTAAGATATACCTTAACCCCCCTTATATAGCAGCCCGGATGATCAATAAATATGGACGACCACCTTATAGACAAGGGTTAGGTTCTGGGCCATGGTGAAGAGCAGAGGCGACAGACTCAGAATGAAGGGCGCGAGACGCCAAGGGCCACTGGATATTCGGAGTGCTGGCGCTTTAGCTCCTCGAGCTTCCGCGCCAGTAGCCACTCCTCGGCCGACTGCAGCCGAGAAGCGGGAGCCTGTGACCGCTGCTGCTGCCGCTCCTCGGAAAGCGACAGGAAGAGCCGGAAAGATGCGGAAAGTTGCAGGAAGAGGTGGACAGACGCAGGAAGCGGCGGTAAGAGGCGGACAGTCTATACATCCAATAGTTAGACAGCTCTCAGGCAGGAAAAAGCCGGTGCCTACCTCTCAGGTGCTCTTACGCGGCTACTGGGACGCATTCCAGTGTGCTGGGAGGTCGGCTGAAGAGATGGGATGATGCACGGTATGTAGAGATGATACCGATCATCAGGGCAGTAAGAGGCTGTATGCGGAAGCGAGGGCTGCGGCCCGGAACGACAGTCGGACCGGAGACGTAGCAATAAGGCCTACGACGGCGGGCGCGGCTTGCAGCGTTGATATGTCTTGGAACAGGGCTTGTGGGCAGTGTGCTGAAGTATAAAGAGGACCTCCTCCCGTAGCGCCGGTGCCTTAGAGGAGGCTCTCGTATAAGCGAGTTAGTAAGAAAGGAAGGAAAGGAGCAAGGCGCGGGAGTATGGAATTTATACCTAAGAATTATTAGGTTAGGGCGGTATATTAGTAATACTAATAGCTATTTATAGTAAACTCTATAAATAAAGGGTTAGTAATTCTTTAAGGAGATAGATAAAATATATATATAAATAGCGTATAACCGGGAATTAAGACCAAACGCTCTATAATAATAGGCAGTAAGGTCATCGCCAGTCCATACGGCGTCCGGTCGGACAGTCATGTTAAACAGGGCGGAACTAACGCTCGCTTCCTAAAACCAGGTTGATCATTACAGGCGATTCATAACGGAATATGCATTACTAGGAGCAGCGTTCATCAATAACGTCGCCTTACCATCATGCCGCCACCCATGCCATGCGCAGTGCGTCAGCTGTCCGTCGCGCTAAGGCTCCTCATACTCCGTCCCGTTAGTTACACCGGGAGCTCTGGCCATAGTGGCCCAGGGGCGCTACGTGAGACTCGCGAGCCGCGGGCATGCGCGGCGAGTAGCAGCCAGTATGCCGCCAGGCGTACGTTATCGGCCGCCTAGCCCTAGTGTACCTCGAGCGGTACTACGCGTTAACGAATCTCTGCGGTTAACGGGCCGCAGAGGCTTTCTACGACGGGATCTACGGCTCGTTAGACCCAGCCGGTCTTGAGCGGCACGAGGGAGTTGGCCAACACGCGAGCTGCCCCAGCTGCGTACCGTCGGGCGGATGAACCATGGAAACAGAATAACAAGTCGATTCTCGCTCCTGCTCAGCCTTTAGTGTGCCCTGGTGAGGCGATTGCTCCTGCATGCGTGGAGCAAGGGCCAACTTCCATTCGTGATGCTTCCAGGTGAGCTGTTGACTAGCAAGCCGACTGATAGCGCGGCTCCAGTTGATCGGGAATCCAGTGGACGCAAAACATGAGACTAATAAGTGGTATCCGGGCCGTAGTCTACGAGTCTGGCTTGTTTACGGTATGCGAACCTGAGGATTTATGCGTGCCAATGAGGCGGCAGCAGAAGCTCAACGAGGGCTACAAGGAACGCACAACGCGATTCCGTCTCCTCCGCTCACTCTTCCCGAGCCGATCAAAGTGTTTGCGAACATGGAATCTCAAGGCTCTACGGGTGCCAGACACGCCCTCTGGCCCTAACGGCTTGCCAACACCTGCAAAGAAGCTCAAGGCCGTACCGCGGAACGCCAGGCACTCGAGATGAAATACGAGCGAGCGATCAGAGTGCTTTCGGACATTCCCCGAAGTCGACTGCCATCTTCTGCCTTCAATGTCCGACAAGAAACAACCGCGTGGTCAAGGCCGACGATCGGACGGCACTGCTACATGACTGGCTTGAGACCGGGGCCACGGCCTGGACCGAGAGCTTGTTCTGCATCGTGAGGGCTGTAGCCTGCCGCGCGCCTGCGTTCAGATTGACCTCGTTTTCCACTCCACAGCGGCGACAGCGGCTGCTACTCCTGGACCTCTCTTTAATGGACGAGACGGACGGGGGCACTTTGCGCTGCGAGTTTTTGGACCGGGACGCCGCCGTCCTCGTGTTTCCCATTCGTCGCGTCGCTTGCACGGTCGGCTGGCATGCGGCGGCGGCAACAAAGCCTGACAACAATGGAGTAGTCGGGCAGTGTTGCCGCAGCAGCTGCCGCTCTGACTTCGCGATCCCTCTGCACGGCGTCGAAGGGTTCAAGGCTAGTGCTGAGGCATACTGCTTGCATGGGACGCTGCCATACGCAAGAAGAGGGTTGGGAAAGTCTACGCGTTCGTTCAAGACGACCGCAGCTATACGGTCACGACTGTATAACGGTCGTCGTTGTGGAGCGTTCTTAAAATATCTCCGACCCGGCTAACTGGTAGCGTCCGTGGAGGGGTAGATCTATTTTGTGGTAGGTAGCGGTACATTATTCACTAAGAACTCGCGCGTATTTCTAGGTATCTAAACTCTTGCGCTACCCGTGGGGCCTAATCCTAGACGGTGTATACCTAGCTTGCAGACGGGCCGCGCCGCTGATGGAATGCTTGGTTAGACGTCGATCAATAGTACGAGCATATATTTAAGCATGGAGTATTGCACTCGCGTTTCTCCCGTCGCTTTCTGTATCTGGCTCTTATTTACCGCCCGCGTGGTGCAGTACTAAGCAACTCGCTGCAGAGGTCCGTGCGCACGCACACAAAAGGAGGGGGAAAAAATATTACACTACCACAATCTCTCCACTGTCATCAACAGCAGCAGCATCGGCATCATCAGCAGCAGCATCAGCAGCAACAGCAGCCAAGGCAGGCAGGCAAGTTTCCATCGCCACTCGTGTCGGGTTTCATCGCTAATCTTTGACAGCAGCAGCAAAAATGGCGCAGTTCAACAAGAACGAGATTCTGCGCGAGGCTCGCGCTCGGCCCGTGTCTCCCAGCCGGGAGTGGTCCCTCGACGATCTCGAGCATCCAACTCGTCGAAAAGCCGTCATCGCGACGGTCAAGCGCGCATGTGAGGCGCAAAACCCTCTCCCTGAGGGGGAGATTGAGCGCGTGGCCCAAGAGGCCCGTATTCGGATGTACGAACGGTGCATCAAGAAGGACCTGGGGGTCTTGAGTCGTGCCTGGGTGCAGTGGCACGTTGACCAAGCGCTGTGTCGGCGCTACGGGGTGGACGTTCCGCCGGGCCCACGGCCGGACATTCTATCCGCCCCCGGCGACGTCGCATATACCACCATGTATTTGCGGCATATGCACGAGCAAGATATGAGGGAGATGGCCAAAATGAAGGCCGAGGTGAAGGCCCGTCGGGCCAAGAAGGCCGCCGTCGCCGCCGAGAAGGCCGTCGCCGAGCAGGTCGCCGCCGAGCAGATCGCCGCCGCCAAGAAGGCCATCGCAGAGAATGCCGTCGCCGTCGCAGAGCAGGCCGCCGAAAAGGCCACCGTGCCTCCCAGCGGCGGGCTGGAGTCGTCCACGCTGACGAAATAGCCGGGCCCCGCCCAGGAGGTCCCCCAAGGGATGGAGGCGGTGTTGACCTAACTTGGTGAGTTCGTCCCCACGAGCTCCGCACCGCAGCTGCAGCCCCAGCGGCAGCCCCAGTCTGGTGCCTCGCGTCCGATGGGTGGGACGTCGAGGTGTCTTCGACCGAGCCTCCCTCGAAGAGCAGCAGCCCCAGTGGCAGCGTGCCCAGCAGCAGCATTCTCCATGGCAGCCTCGGTGGCAGCCACGCCTCGGTGATGGCCAAGTGCGGCCTCAGTGGCCTACATCCTCCACGGCAGCCAAGCGGCAGCCTCACGGCTTCGGTGATGGCCAGTGGCCTTGATGATGGCCCAGTGGCGGCCTTGGTGGCCTGCATCCTCCACGGCAGCCTCTTTTGGCAGCCTCGCGGCCTCGGTGGCCTCAGTGGCCTGCATCCTCCACGGCAGCCTCGATTGGCTCGCGGCCTCGATGATGGCCCAGTGGTGGACTCGATGGCCTCGGTGGCCTCGATGGCAATGGCGGCTTTAGTGGTCTGCATTCTCCACGGCAGCCTCGATTGGCAGCCGCGCGGCCTCAGCGGCCTGCATCCTCCACGGCAGCCTCGAGCGGCGGCCTCCATGGCCTCGGTGACGGCTCCAGTGGCAGTCCCGACGGCAGCGTGCCCGGCAGCAAATGGCAGCCTCAGCGGCAGCCTTAATGGTCTCGATGACGGCCTCGGTGGCCGGAATTGGCTGGGGAGCTCGAGGTGCAGTGCCAGCACCTCGATGAGCGCCGACGGCTCCTCCAGGGGAGTCAGCGGCAGCAGCCACGGGCACGGGGTGGAAACGCCTTTGCGGGAATGCGTCGACAAGAGCCGAGGTAAGCACAGCCCTGCCGCTGGTTGAGAGCCACTGGCTAACTATTAGACGCAGGCGGGAGGATTGGGAGGACTGAGCATGTCGGCGACACGACCGTCGAATTAAGCACGACATCTGGGCCCAGATCATGGAGCGACGGAGACCAACGGGCAGCATGAAGCGCCTGGCTGGGGTGGCGGAGACCAACGGGGACTGGCGCTGTGAGTCCTGCACGAGGCGACGACTTGACGCGGCGCACGCTTGGGC
Source organism: Hypocreales sp. Mo6-1 (assembly GCA_002939055.1). Lineage (NCBI taxonomy): Eukaryota > Fungi > Ascomycota > Sordariomycetes > Hypocreales > Hypocreales sp. Mo6-1. The sequence goes on from PNEP01000013.1 coordinate 105,492, forward strand.
GGCACGGAGGTATGTTTCGCGCGTCCCTGTCGGATGCTGTGGCTAACTTTCTGGCGCAGAGTATCCAAGTGACAGACCAACGGGACGCGCCATGAGCTCCTGGCGCGTGGCAACGACGAATTGACGCGGCGACACTTGAGCGGCAGCTCCCCGACGGCCTGTCGGTGCGACGTGTCTGATTCGAACATTGGCCCGGGCCACCGAGATGTCGCAGCGCATGCCAGCGCAACCGAATCTGGAACTGAGATATTTGGAGTTCGGCTCCCCTGAGGTGTCGCTCGTCCTTTGGCGCTGGCAACGCATACGCCATGGGCTCGCATCATCCGCAGTCAGGCAAGTCTCTGCCAAGACGTGTTAGCATCAGAGCTGACGAGCAGCAGCGACGATCCTGAGCCGGCGTCAGGTGCGACGTCTGCGCCTCGGCGCCGCAAACTCGACGTGCGGGCCCGGCCCCAACCGTCGCGCTTCAACGGCCGTTGTCGATCGACTCCACCCCGGCCTCGACCAGCCCCTTCCCGCCGCGCGACCTGGCCAGCTACCACAGCATTTTCTCGCCCTCTCCACAGTCGGCGGCGTGCTGGTCCAGTGGCGGAGACCAACGGGAGCCCCGGCGCTACGACTTGACGCGGCGCTCGCTTGATGTGACGCCTGCCGGGCTGACATTCGGGCTCGGCTGCACCAATCAGCGGCAAGCTATTCTCATCACAGTGACGGCGACGACGGGGTCGGCGAGAGGAGCGCATCCCTCGACAGGGACAGCGCGCCGGGCCAAATGGCTCGACGCCGCAGGGCCGCACGATGCCACCGCCAAGACATCCGACATGGAGAAGGGCCATTGCTCCCTCGGTCGACACTGCAGATCGACGCAGACCCTCCGAGCAGACGACCAGAGCGACAATTACGTGGCGGGTGACGACTTACGGCAAGGGACAGGACATGCACAGGGAGCAGGTATACGACGTTGTGATTCTAGCTGACGCTACCGATACAGGACCTCGCTGGGCATCAGATGGCGCGGCAGAGGATGTGGGCGTCGGGCATGTCGACGTCGAGGGCGGCGTCGTCGCCAAAGTGGAACTCGAAGGCGTGGCCGTCTATGGCGAGCTCGGAGTCGGGGAGGTCGGGGTCGTCGAGGGCGAGGTAGACCTCGAGGTCGACGACGGAGGCGCCATCGGGGCCGAGGAGAAGGACGTCGTGGACGACGTTGGGGGGGTTGGCGGGAGGGGAGCTGGGGGGTGAGTCGCCCGAGCTGGAAGAGTCGCCGTCGCCGTCGGAGCCGCGGGGGTCGCTGGAGCCGCCGTCGCCGGAGCTGTGCGGCGAGTCGCCGGAGCTGCCATCGCCGGAGCTGTCGTCGTCATGGCCGCCACCACCATCGCATCCGCCGCATCCATCTCCATCCCGCCACACCGGAAGGAGGCCGGGCCCGACAAAGAGGCGGTCGAGAGAGACGCCGAGGCGGCGGGCGCGGTCGAGGGCCCGGTTTCCCTTGGCAATGAGGTCGGGGCGGACGAGGTCGCCGAGCTGGCGGGCGACGTCGAGGTCGGCGAGGCGGTCCTGGAGGACGGCGTGGAGGGGGGCGGCGGCGGGATCCCAGTGGAAGCCGGGCCAGGTCGGGAGGCAGTCGTCGCCGATGGCGAGGTCGGCGAGGCGGGCGCCGGCGGCGCGGGCGAGGGCGAGGCGGGCGTTGGCGCGGCGGCGCAGGAGTCGACGGAGGGGGGGGGGGATGAAGGCGATGGGGGCGGCGTCGCGCAGGAAGGCGGGAAGAGCGGAGGCGGCGGAGGCGTCCGACATGGCGGGGGAGGGCAGGCGAGGCGAGGCGGAGGTGAGGTTGATGAAGTTGATGAGGCGAGGTGGAGGCGAGGCGAGGTCGATGAGTTCGATGAGAGACTGTGACAGGCGAGGCGGGCAAAGTCGAATGAGTATTATTTACACACGCAAGTCTATGCACTTGGCCTTCCTGTCGTTTTCTTATCTAGCCACTGCGTCACGCTTCTAGAACGTGTGAGAAGATGTTCCTATTTGTCAGTGGCAAGCATCTGTGATGGGAGTTGTCTGACAACTGTTGTCGGGTGGCAGAGAGCAGGCGTGAATCACGTCGGCGGGTCACGTGCTGTGCCCGCTACTTAAGCCCCGCGAAGGCTCCTTTCTTTCTCTTCATCCCCACGGGTCCGTTACCTCCCTCGATACCGCTGGCGAGCCTAGTCCAACCCTTCGCGCCTCTTCTTTTCCGGTCGCGGTGGCCGCGGTGTCTGGCGCGGACCGAGGATCTGATGGCCTCGGTCCGCCAGCACCAGCACTTCCACCACCAAGCACAATGGACATCACCATCTTCACCGAGGCCAACGGCACCAAGTGTGCGGTGGTCCGCAACGTTGGGGGCGAGGACTTGGAGGCCTGTGTCAGAGAGATCAAGCGGCGCCGAGGTAAGCCACACCACCAGTCGGACGTGACACCAGGTACTAACACCTCCAGCAACCGGACCGGATTTGGGACTGGTGGATGCAGCCGCAGCAGCTGCAGCCGCAGGCAAGTCCACCGCCAGTCGTGTTGGGTGTCACCCCTAACTTTTGCAGCCGGAAGAGGAGAACTCGCGTTGGCTCTCGGTGGCTCGCGGCGTCCGTGATCGCCGTGGCTCGTGGCGCGCGAGGTCATGCGGCGCCTCGGCCTCGAGGTAAGCATGCACACCTCCAGTCGAACGTGATACTTGGTATTGACGCCTTCAGCAGCCAGGCGACCTGGATCTTGTGGACTTGCGAATGGTCCTCCACCCCGCGGAGCAGCAGAAGCAGGCAAGTCTCCATCGCCAGCCGTATTGGGTTTTACTGCTAACTTTTAGCAGCCGCAGCAGCAGTAGACGGCGTTTCGGTAGGGGGCGGTTGGTTTTGAGATATTCGAGACAATTGGCTTGGCTTTACTCCCTTCCTGTCGCTTTCTGAATCTATCTAGCGTGTACTCCACAGTACACTTTTATCATCGAAGACTGAAACATGGTGCCAGTGGTCACTTCTTCCTCTTTCATCTTCTCCCCCGTCACCACAGCACCAGGCAAGTTGTCCGGTGGCTGCGCGCGTCGGTGGCACAACACAACCCGCAACAACAATCATGGAACGCATATGGGTCCGCTGATCACGGAGTCGAACGGGAGCCGCCACCACGATTTCATAGCACGGGGCGACGACGAGTTCATGCGGCGGATACGCGCTCCAGGCCCAGGTCCCACCGCACATTCTCTATGACGTCCGCTACTTTCTGATTGAGCTGCCACGAGTAGGTGACGCGCGGATATGCTGTGGCTAGACAAGAGTGCTCGAACGTTCAGCAGTGGCGGGAGGGTCCTGTACGAATTCTTGGGCCTTGGAATGTGTGGAGGGCCCCAGCTCTATGTAGGTTGCCGGATCTCTGGACACTGAGACAAGCGACGGCAAGGGCCGACCAAGTTGCTGCGTTTGGTGGTCGGTGTTTGGGGCAGCCTCGCCACTGATCAGGCACAGGCTCTGTTTGCTTCTTAGACCTCCTGATAGCATCCCGGGTCGTCTGCGCTCCGTGACAAACGTCACGCGCAAGCCTGCGTCCGGCACAGAACAGCAGACGCGGCCGACCACGACAAACCGGAGACGCTGGGGCCTTGTCCCTTGTTCCACCACCGACCCAGCACGCGCGTTGTGCGACGGCAGCACGCGTCACGTCGCAGAGACGACCAACTGCACCGCGACGGAACACGACCCACTCCTACAAACGACGCAGAGCCCGTCACGCGGTATGTGATTCACCGCCGGGAGTGTGACCATTCTGAGTATAACCCGCTGCCTGCCCTCTTCTTCCTCTTCCAGTCTTACAGTCGCTCCCACTCAGACAGTCTTCCACATACTGCCAGGACCACGATATGGTCCTAGCACGGCACCGCCCACGCCTCTCGACACCGCTGGCGACAAGTCCGGTTGACTGGAATGTGGCAGATGCCACTCGGTTCCCCTGGACTGCCACAAGGCACGGCGTTGTCCCGGCGGCGCTCCCTGTAAGTAGAGCTGGTGGACGCCGAGGTGGTGGCTGACCCTGTGCAGGCTGCCGCCATACCTACGGACAACCAAGTCAGTCCACGTGCGGCATCGCGACGACGATCTTATCGCAAGGCGAACGAACAGAGTCGACCGGACGTCGGGCTCCCTACCAGCTTCGCCGACTCCCTCGATCGCCTCGCCCAGGGTCCCTCCGTTCAGAGGTACGTCTCGGTCCCTGTCCAGATGGGTTTGTGCTGACTGGCACGGAAGGGGACCGAGATCGACGCCCAGTAGTGGCCGAGCGCCACCGTCGTCCACATAGGAAACATAGCCGGGCTCCGTCCAAATAGACGAGGAGCACGAAAGGACGAGGACTGCCGGCGTTTGCCCCCGCAGACTCGAGGCCGTCCTCGAAACGGCCGTCAACTCCCGGGCCCATAGGCCGCCTCTGGCCCTGTACGCGAACAGGTTCAAGTTCGTGAAAAGGGCCGACAAGACTTGCGGGGCCACGATGGCATGTGGCAAATGCCGCTTCGTTTCCCATGGTCTGCCAGTTTCGGCATCGACCAGGGCCAGAAGCCAAGTCCGCCTTGGCTGTCGTTCCAGTATCGGAACGACGGGCGGCGGCTCCCGTTCGACCGCCGCACGCGCAACCTCAGGGCGGTCAAGGAGTCGTACGTCTCGTTCGAGGCCGAGTTTTCGCTATGCCGCTCGTCAGCAGGGTCTGCGGTACAAGGTGGCATCCATACCCGGGTTGGGAGTGCCCGACGACGCGCCCTTGGGGCCGCCCCGGCGAGGCGGCCCCGTCGCCGAGTGCGGGTACAGTACGCAGACGTCGACCGAATTCTTTACTGCGCCGCTCGTTAGCAGAGTTTACGGTCTGGTGGCATCCATACCCGGGACAGTCCAGGCGTGCGACTACCGGCGGCTGGACATGCTGGTGAAAAAAGGAGCAAACGGAGTCGGCACGCAATAGAGATGCCAGAGCAAAGCTCAGTTATGACGTGTTCCTAGGCTATTTGCACTTGCTGGACTCAATCCCCGTCCCGTCGCTGTCGGTCATCTGCCTAGCTTTCCGTACTCCCGCAGACAACCACATATGACACGAGAGACGGAAAGTTGCTCAGACTGACACACCCAGTAGCATAGGTATGTACAAAGCCCCTGACTTCGTCCTCCATCCGCCGCTACATGTACTTGGTCCCAGAGTTCAACGACATGGCGTAATCCTCGATGACCGTCCTGGCCTTCTCTCAATCTTGGGCGGCTGCCGGTACCTCTCCCTCAGAGCCCCGGCATGCGACTGTGCGGCGCCAAGCCACCCCTGGGTCCTTTTGGTCCCAGGAGCTAGACTCGGCTGCGGTCTGCCGGCGGACTGCTGCCTCGACGCGAAGGCATTTCCACCCTGTGTCCAGGGCTACTGCTGATACTCCTGGAGCTGCCGCTGCTGCTCTCGCTCCAGCCGGTGCCGCTCCTCGAGCTGCCGCTGCTCCTCCTCGAGCTGCCGCTGCTCCTCCTCGAGCCGCTGGCGCTGCGGCTCTTGCCACTCCTCGAGTTGCCGCGCCAATCCCTGCTCCCCAGCCGCCTGGGACTGCGCCTGCCGCTCGGGCTGCTGCTGCAGCTCCTCGGGGACGTACGGCCGAATGTTGACCTCACACCAATCGGACGCCGAGGCACCCGAGAGGCGGACGAGGTGACGAAGGACCGCTTCGAGTTGGTCAGTCCGCACTCCCACGGCAGTCCACTGCTGCTGCTGCCCGGGCTGCTGCTGCTGCCGCTCGGGCTGCTGCTGCTGCCGCTCGGGCTGCTGCTGCTGCTGGGCCCCTAGAGTCCTGACGGCGTCCTCCTGACGCCCCTCTGAAGCATCCTTATTCGGATACATGTCTGCTGCTGCTCCTGTTTCGGCTGTTGTTGTTGCTGCTGCTGCGGATGGGCGGTGGTGGTGATGGTGATTGAAGGTAGAAGACTTGAAAATTCCGCGGCGCTTCTGTTCAAGTGACCGACTCCCACGTTATATGAACAGGCATTTGTTGGCAGGGCAACTCCAGCCCCAAGCGTTTGCCGTTGAATCACGGAAGCGCCCTTAGCTAGACAAACGTTGTCTCGTCAAAGAACTAGCAACGCATACGGCATGGGCTCGCATTATCCGCAGTCAGGCAAGTCTCTACCAGACGTGTCGGGATCAGAGCTAGCAGCAGCGACGACACTATGGACTAAGCCGGCGTCAGCCGTAAGGCACAGACAACAGAGCGAACGCGGCGGCGGATACGTCGCGCGTCCGACCAGCGACGACGGCGACGACGGGGTCGGCGAAGGAGCGCGTCGCTCGACAAGGACAGCGCGCCGGGCCAAATGACTCGGCGCCGCAGGGCAGCCGCACGATGCCACCGCCCAAGACGACATGGGAGGGCATTGCTCCCTCGGTCGACACCACTTGGTGCAGCCTCTCCGAGCAGACGATCAGAGCGATGTTGCTCATCGAGAGCTACAATGCACGACAAGCAGTGGTGGCGGCCCAGTGGTTGCTGCCGACGTGGCTCAGCTCCGACGCGCTGACGCACGCTGCCGGCAAGGGTTGGCGAGGGCCCGGCGAGGGGTGCGGCTGGAGGTCGCGGCCCCGGCGCATCCGGCCCCACTTCCGACGTCGGACGCGGCGGCGGCAACGGACATGGACGCGGGAGTTGAGGACGGACGTGGATAAACCACGCACAGCCTGTCAACCGAATCAGCTCTTGGCAAGCTGCTCACAATTGAGAATGTCCAGGCAGCATCGTGGCTGGGTGCAACCGTCGCGACTAACGTAGCCCGCCATGTTAAACACCCCGTCGAACTACACTCGTTGACCCAACTTGACCTCGCAAACTTTGCGCGGACCGTCTTCGCGGCCGCCATCGAGCCCCGTCGATTTACCTGCCCCACCGTCAGCACTCTTGGCATCACCCTATCGGCAGCGCTGGCCCTTGGCGGCGGCACCATCGCCGACCCAACGCCGCAGCGGCCACGCTCTCAGTCGTGTGGCGCTCCCGGCCGACGGCCAGGTGCTCGGCGCTCGTCGGCGGCTTCGTCGCCGAAAGGCTGGCCATGGTCGCCGCCGGCGCCGCCCAAGGTGCTTGAGCGCAAGGCCGCCCGTCTACGCCGTCTCCGGGGCCAGTACGTCACGTGGTTCCATGTTTCACGTCGACGGAATTGTTTGGGTCTTCTGCCACGAGTCCGTCCCCGGCTGTCTCATCTAGACCCCCGTACGATAGAAGCGACTTTATTGATCCAGATCGAAACGCCCATCCTCAGCGGGTGCTCGAGGCGTCGCAGAGCGTCTAGCGAACGGCCCGCTCAGCCACGCTAGGGAAAGCGCCCGTCACAGGGATCACACCACGAACCGGTGGAGAAGCCCGTTGCTAGCGCGGGGGGGCACGCCGGGCGCTTCAAGCCGGGGGTTTCCGTGGCGGACGGGGTCGGCTTAGCTGCGAATGAACGAGCGAGCTCGGTCGGGGCCGAGGGTCCGTGAAGATGTGCGTGGAATCTAATCGACTCGAGACAGTGATGGTGCCAGTGGCGCTAGAGGACTTACAGGCGTTGAAGCAGTCATCACGGCGACCCCTGAACGCCCAAACACGGGTCGCCATCAGATGTGAGAAGATACGAGACTGTTCAGAAACCTGAGACTGTGGCGAATTGGAGTTGCGTTAAGAATTGCCGAGGCAATACGGAGTCGTTATAAAGAGGCTGTACGGTCGTTAAAGACCCAGGCTGTCGTTAAAGACCCAGGCTGTACGGTATACATAAAACATAACAGCCATCACTAACGTCATGAAATTTGGCTCTCTCGGGCTCTTGGCCGCGGCATCCGCCTTTCCAGGCATGGACAAGGTGCCGGCGCAAATACAGCAGCCCCTGCTCGGAGATCTCGAGACGCTCGACGACAGCAAGCTCACCCCCACGGCAAAGGACATCAAGGCGATCCTGCTGGGCAACGCGCCCGGGCAGGACACCAGCTCGACATATGACATGGTCCCGGACAAGGACTCGGACGAGTGTGCCCAGGACAAGTGCTGCATCTGGAAGTACGTGGCCGACGACATGGCGCAGTCCATGGTCGGCAACGCCGACCGCTGCAACGGCGTCGCCCGCGGCGCCGTCCGGCTCGGGTTCCACGACGCCGCCTCGTGGTCCAAGAAGACGGGACCCGGCGGCGGCGCCGACGGCTCCATCCTGCTGGCCGGCGAGTGCGAGTCGCGGGTGGAAAACAAGGGGCTGGAGCCCATCTGCGACCAGATGCGGCAGTGGTTCGACAAGTACAAGGGCTATGGCGTCGGCATGGCGGACCTGATCCAGATGGGCGCGACGGTGGGCGCCGTGGCCTGCCCGCTGGGCCCTCGCGTGCGCTCCTTCGTCGGGCGCAAGGACAGCAGCGAGCCGGCGCCCGGGGGAAACCTGCCGTCGCCGTTTGACGGCGCCGACGCGCTCATCGCCATGTTCGAGGACAAGACCATCAGCGCGCAGGGGCTCGTGGCCCTCGTGGGCGCGCACACGACCAGCCAGCAGGCGCTTGTCGACCCGAGCCGGGCGGGCGACCCGCAGGACAGCACGCCCGGCGTCTGGGACACCAACTTTTACGGCGAGACGACGAGCGCCGACGCGCCGAAGCGCGTCTTCAAGTTCCAGAGCGACATCAGCCTCAGCCGGGACGCACGGACGAGCCCGACGTGGCAGAACTTCACCGGCACGGGGGGGCAGGTTCCGTGGAACTTTGTACGCCTCTCGCCCTCGCGGAGGCTTGAGCTGACCGGGACAGGCGTATGCGAGCGAATACGTCCGGATGAGCCTGCTCGGCGTCTACAACATCAACGACCTGACAGAGTGCACCAAGGTGCTGCCCGAGGTGGTCGGCACGTTTGCCAACCCTGACGAGCAGCAGCTGCAGGAGTATGCCAACGGGTCCCCGGGGCAGGCCAGCCAGGCGTCGGCCGACCTGAAGGATGGCAACAAGATTGGGTGGGGAAGCAGGTGAATGGGAGTTAAATCCATCACATCACATAGTCCACCTCGGCCGAGGATCCTAGGTCCCCATCACATCATGTAGACAAGCACATAGTCCACCTCCATGCCCGAGCGCTCGCCGCCGACCGTCTCGGCCGTGGGCGTCGTCCTCCCGGCAATGGCGTTGGGAAAGTGTCCGCCGACGGCGACGTTGAGGAGAACCGTCTTGGGCATTCCGGCAACCACGCTCCAGGCGGCCTCCCCGTCCGGGACGCTGAGAAAGTCGGATTTCCTCTGCGTCGTCTGCCTGACGCCGTCAATGTACCAGCTCATCGACTCGTGCTGCCGGCGGTCGATCTCGAGGGTGAAGTTGTGCCACTGTCCGCGGGCGACGCCCTCGGAGGTGTGCGCGCGGCCGGTCCATTCGAAGCAGGGCCCCCCGGGCTGATTCTTGCCGCAGTGGATGACCTGCCAGGCCTTGGACAGGCCGTTGAGCGACTCGAGGATGTCGACCTCGCCGACCTCGGGCCACGACCAGTACTTTGGGCTGCCGTTGCGGAACTCGGAGCCGAGGGTCCAGAAGGCGGGCCAGATGCCGAGCTGCTTGTCGGCGGCCTCGTCGCCGAGCCTGATGCGCGCCTCGAAGTGCAGCAGGCGGCCCGGCGGGCAGGCAAAGTCGGCGGCCGTCTCGATGCGCGCCGACGTCCACCGGCCGGCGACGCGGAGCGGCGTGATGCGCAGCGTGCTCTCGTTGGTGACGACGATGTTGGCCGGGTCCTTGGTGTAGCTCTGCGCCTCGGCGTTGCCCCAGTTGGGGGGGCCGCCGGGGTACGAGGTGCCCAGGTCGAATATCCAGTTGGACTCGGAGGGCAGAGATCCGGCCTCGTCGAAGTCGTCGAAGAAGAGGCCGGTGCAGCCGGGTGGCACGGCGGGCCGGGCCCGGGCGCCGTGCAGGTGCAGCAGGGCGGCTGCGGCGTACAGGAGCATCTTAGACGGGAACGAGTAAAGGACACGATGGTATTCGAGGCATTGCAGCGATTTATGTCCAATTGCCGTCGCTATCTCAGGCTGTATAAGACTCGTATTAACAAGTCGGATTCCGGCTTCCTGTACGAGTTGCAACCCCAGCGCCCCAGATGTTGGTCTCTTGAGTCAGTTGCCTGCGGGCCCAATAGGTAACTAAAGTCTATCTGGGTTAATGCTTGGCATGCTTGGGATGAATCATATAAACATGAAGCTATCATTTCTAACCCGGAAGCATAAACGCCCAGACGTCGATGAATGCTACAACATGCACGGAGAATGACAATCTAGGGAAACGTAGAGCGTCGGTCTGGAATGAGTTATTTTAAGGTTACATGTAGCCGACTAAGTTCCCAGTCCCTAGGTTTGATCCTCTCGTATTTACACTCTGCCTAGGGCATTAGGACATATATGTATCCACACGAGCACCTGAATTTATACTCCCATCTGAACCTTCGGGTGGGATTCGCGAGTCGACGTGGAATGTGATGGAAGTGCCGCCTAAACAAGTTCTCGAGTCACATTCCTCGAGCCTGCAGGGACATGTGAGGTGGTCGTTGGGGCATCTTTCGGCACATATCAAGTCCTACAGTCGATGAGCTGCCTGACGCGAGACGGGCTTGTCAGGCGGTGCCCCGTCGCCCTCGTAGTACTTTGCGCAGTAGCGGACGCCGGGCTCAAAGGCACAACTCGCGTCGGACGTGTTCCGGAGGCCTGTGTCTCGTGAGCCGGGGATCCAGACCATGGCGCAGCACTCACTCGGGTTCCACGCGCCCAGGTCTTCCAACGAGACGCCGTACACCTGCGCCGCCAGGTCGCAGTTGGACTTGAGGCTCGACTTGGACACGTTCTTCTGGTAGTGGGCGCCGTCCAGGTAACTGGCGCAGCCGCCGCGCGATCCGCTGGCCAGGGGCCGCTGCGAGGTCGTCGCCGTCGGCGACCTCCACGCCACGTCGGGCAGCCGCGTGGCCGGATCCCCCGAGGGGCCGCCGCCGGACCGGGTGATGCCCAGGGTGAAGCTCACTTGACCCGGACGGCCGCTGTACGTGTTGACTGTCGCGGGGAGGGGGTTCGTCAGCGTACGGGCTCACCGCGTGGTCCGCGGCTACTCACTGTCGCCGACGGCCTGGACGCAGTACGACTGGTCCGCGTAGAGGTTGGTGCAGTTGCCGTTGATGGCCGGGTTGAGGAAGACAAAGTCGGCGAGCGAGATGGCGAAGCGGAGCGTCATGAGGTTGCAGAAGTCGCCGGCGACGACGCGGTAGAAGCGGCCGCAGCGCCTGTTGGTCCCGTCGGCGACGTCGGTGGGCACCGGCGCCGGGGTCGTCGGCACCGCCGGGGCCAGCGCCGTCGGCTTGGGGGACACGTACGGAGCCCCCGGCTTGTCGACGCAGAGCTGCAGCATGTCGCGGATGCCGCAGCGCGCCGTCTTGGACTCGTACAGCGAGCTGCGGCGCAGGGCCGGGCCGTCGTAGTACGGCGACGCGGCCCGGAAGCGCAGGGTGCCGACGAGGCACCGGTCGCACGGATCCGAGACGTTGAGGCCGCCGAAGTCGCCGCCGGCGGGGAGGCCGCCGGGCCGGGCGGCGGCGGCGGGGTCGAGGAAGGCGGCGTAGGCGGCGGCGGCGCTGTTGCAGAGCCGGGGCCCGTCGCGGAGGCACACCAAGCCGTAGTGGTAGCGGAGCAGGTCGGCTACGGCGGCCACGGGCTCCGCGTGGTCGTAGGGCCCGGGCCACGAGTCGGACGCGCAGGCGGCCGCGACGGCGCCGTGGAACGCGGCCAGCGACGCGGCGCAGCGGTCCGAGCACAGCTGCCGCAGCGTCGCGGCGGGGTAGAAGACGCCGGGCCGCAGCCCCGCGACGCCGGGGCTGCAGTCGACGTCGGCGCCGAGCGCCGCGCCGCACCCGGGACTGACGCCCGCGGGGATGGCGTACGGGGGGAGCAGGCGCGCGGCCTGGGCGGGAGCCACGAGCAGCGTTGCGAGAGCGGCGGCGAGGCGGCGGGCCATGGCCAAGTTGAGCGTGTTGGCGGTAGGGGGCTCGTGAAAGGGGGCTCGTGAAAGGGGGGTTCAAGTAATCGTTGGATCAGAAGACAGCTCGTCAGCCACGCACCTGGGGCAGTCTGGAGCGGACGATCAAGACTACATGTAGGAGTCCCGTTACGACTGGCCTCAATTCGACGTCCTCGTCTTGTCCGCCCTGAGCCGCCCCTGAGCCGCGGGTCCGCGGGTCTTCGGGCTTGCTCGACTCAGCCTCTCCGAAGCGTCCGTAGACCGGGCGAGATCGAGGAATGTTTGCCGTCCTGTCAGCATCGCGTGTTTCGAGGGCGCGCGGCTCCGCTGCCCCTAGCTGCGCCTCCGAAATTGCACATATCCCTGACTGTTTGCTTCGGGCGACGGCCTCTCGATGCCGCGGGCTGCGGACATGGGCGTCGGGACAGTTTGCTCGAGTCTCGCTCCTGGTGTAGACAAGGAGGCATGGAACTCACCGGGCCATGCTTAAAACACGGAGCCCTCGGCCTCGGCCACGGGCAGAGTTGCTCGTCTCCCAAGCACCGTCATCATGGCACACGTGGCCCTGCTACTCCTGTCGCTCTCCATCTCAGTTGCCCGTGCCCTGCCGGCGCCAGACTTGGCTTCCGTGGCCAACGCGACTTGCCGTCGCCACACCAGCCCCTTTGACTATGCGGCCAAGCCGCTCCAGGACCGGGCCGCGCCCGTGTGCCCGGCCGAGGCAGGCTCCGCCGAGGCGGACAGCCTCCTGTCCCGGCGCCAGGCCACCGGGCAAGACGACTCCTCGTGCTCGGCAACCAAGCCCTGCCATAACGGTCCGTCGCGCCCGGCTCGACTCGGACCGCATGCCCACTGCTGACCGTTGACAGGAGCGTGCTGTCCCAAGAAGACGGGCTGGTGCAACTACGGCCCCGCGGCCTGCGGCACCACGGGCACGTCGCCCAACGACGTCTGCTGGAGCAACTGCAACGCAAAGTCCGAGTGCGGCCGCCATGCCGACCCGCCGGGCAAGGAGTGCCCCCTGAAAGTGTATGAGCTGTCGCTGCGTCGAGTCGAGAGCCGGCTGCTGACTCGCCTCCGCAGCTGCTGCTCGCCATGGGGCTTCTGCGGCACGACCGACGACTTCTGCAGGGTCACCGGCAAAAACGAGACGTCGTGCCAGAGCAACTGCGAGCAGCCGGCCTCGGGCAGGTCGGGGGGCGACGTGCAAAGGCGCGTCGTCGGTTACTACGGAGCCTGGGCGGACAACCGCACGTGCAGCGGCATGGTATGTCCGTGTCTGTTGTCCTATTCCAAGCGGTGCCTGACATCAGATGCCCAGCCCATGGACCGGATGCCCGTCGGGGCGCTGACGCACCTCGTCTTCTCCTTTGCCTACATCACGCCGGGGACTTGGGATATCGTGCCCATGGACGACCTCGACGCCGGCCTTTTCTCCAAGATGACGGCCATGAAGCAGCACAACAAGGCGCTCAAGGCCATGGTGGCCCTCGGCGGCTGGACCTTTAACGACCCTGGCCCTACGCAGACGGTCTTTAGCACCGTCGCCAGCACCAAGAAGAACCGGTCCAGGTTTATCGTCAACCTGCTGAGCTTCCTGCGCGAGTACGCGTTCGACGGCGTCGACTTTGACTGGGTGAGCCCTGCCAACGAGCATCCCGGACGCAGCCGCTGAACAAGAGCCTCTAGGAATACCCCGGCGCGGACGACCGCGGGGGCGTCGAGAAGGACGGCGAGAACTTTACGCGCCTCTTGCGCGAGCTGCGCGAGGCCATCAAGGCCCAGCCCGTCGACTACGTCGTCTCCTTCACCACGCCCACCAGCTACTGGTACCTGCGCCATTTCGACCTCAAGGCGAGCGTCGATGCCGCCGACTTTGTCAATGTCATGAGTAGGTGCATTTCCGCCGGCGCGGCGAGGCAGGGATTTCAAAGCTAACGGGCGCAGGCTATGAGTGAGTACACGTAAGTCGTCGGATGAAGCCCCGGCTCACCGCTGCAGCCTGCACGGCGTCTGGGACAAGCGGAACCCGATCGGCAGCAGGGTGCTGGCACACACGAACCTCACCGAGATAAAGGGCGCGCTCGATCTCTACTGGCGCGCCGGCGTGCCGCCGGAGAAGCTCAACCTCGGACTCGGCTTCTACGGCCGGACCTTTGAGCTCGCGGACCCGGCGTGCCACAAACCCGGATGCCTGTTCAAAGGCGGCGCGGCGCCGGGGCCGGTGCGTGGGAGCGTGCCCGTTGCCGGGGGATGGCTGGCTGACGGGAGCGTACAGTGCACCGGCAAATCGGGGACGCTGTCCTACCGCGAGATTGTGGACGTGATGGACAAGAAGGGCCTGAAGCCGTACTACGACAAGGAGCACCAGGTCAAGTACATTGTCTGGGACCAGAACCAGTGGGCGAGCTATGTGAGTCGAGCCCGTGCGTGCATGAGTCGAGTTCAAGCGCGGCTGCTCACCCGACGCCTCCAGGACGACGCGGAAACAATCAGGGCGAAGATCAAGTTTGCCAACGATGAGGGCCTCGGGGGGCTGCTCATATGGTCGGTGCGTCGACGAGCTCCCTTGACAGGTGACCCCTGGCCGGACCCCTGATCGCCCTGACCCGTCCCTGACCCCCCTGACCCCCCTGACCCCCCTGACCCCCTGACCCGACACCTGGCTGACGCCCCGGCCCCAGATCGACCAGGACACAGACGACCTCGCATCCCTGGCGGCCGCCGTCGGTCCCAAGGCTATCGCGCAGTCCCGGGACAACCGGCAGGCCGAGAAAGCGGCCGCGTGGAAGGACGTCGGCAGCCAGGACTGCTACGTGACCGACTGCGGCGGCAGCTGCCGGCCGGGCTTCATCAAGATCACGTCGCAGCCGTGCGGCGGCCCCACGCCGGCCTTGAAACACTCCGACGCCGCCGACAGCCAGCTCTGCTGCCCGCTGCTGAGCGCGCCGGACCCGGCCCGGTGCCATTGGCGCGGCACGGCGCCGGGTTGCAACGGCCAGTGCCACGAGGGCGAGGCGGCGCTCCAGCTCAACCGCTGGGGTGATAGCACCTACTGCGAGGACGGCAACAAGGTCTACTGCTGCGAGGTCGACAAGGCCAAGCAGTCCAAGTGTTACTGGACCGGGGAGGGCAGTCCGTGCCGCGGAGACGACCTGCCCCTGACCTTTGGCACGTCCATCTTCAAAGAGTTCGCCGACGGGGCCCGAGAGTTCCTCGGGCTCATTGGCAAGCCGCTCGCCGACGCGCTCGACGGCCTCAACGACGCCCATACGCAGCGCTTCTGCTGCCCGCGCAAGGAGCTCGGCCGGTGGAAGAACTGCGCGTGGAAGGGAGAGCCCGGGTCCTGCTTCGACAACCACTGCGACGTCAACCGCCAGGTCCAGCTGGCCGCGCACCACTTCGGCCAGGGCCTCTCGTGCGGCGTGAGGATCGAGCGCAACCGCGTCTTCTGCTGCGACCCCCCCGACGGCGAGCCGCTCTTCCCGCCCGTGCCGCTGGCCGACCTGTTCGAGCACCCGCCCGAGGGCGACCACGTCGACACCGAGTTCGGGCTCCGCGTCGACAACACGTGGGGCCACGGCAGGCCCGAGTCCGAGTCCGACGACGACCCCAACGCGGCCGCGTTCGAGTTCTACGTGCTCGCGGGCCCGGACGAGGTGCACGCGTCGCTCGACCGCCGCGACGGCTCGCACTGGGCGCTCTTCAACTGCCTCGACGCCGTCGGCGAGGCCGAGCACGTGGTCCAGATGGTCTGCACCGACGACTCGGAGCGCAGCAACTGCGGCGCCATCTTCGCCGGCGCCGGCGTCCCCGGGACCATCCTCCAGATGCCCCAGGGCCAGGGCTGCGGGCCGGGCAAGTACGCCGTGGCCAAGAGCCTCGCGCCGGCGGCCGACCAGACGGTCCCGCGGCACCTGGCGCGGCGCGGGCTCGGCGTCGTCTACGACCTGGCCTTCGACTACGACTTCTCGCGCGTGCCCCGCGGCTTCGGCGACACGCAGCTGCGCGTCGACTACAGCAACCAGGAGGGCTACTGGGACCGCATCGTGGCCCGCCCGCCCGACGGCCACGGCCGCGGCCGCCGGGCCCGGCGCTCGCTGGCCGACGTCGGCGGCAGCCGCCGGCGCTGGCTCGACGAGGAGTGGCGCGACGACGCGCACCGGAGGCCCCTGAGCCGCGCCGAGCTGCACCGGCGCTGGTTCGGCGCCGACGCGGTCGACTGGCTCCGGGGCCTGCTCGGCAGCGGCATCAAGCTCGACAAGCGCCACGACCTGGACGAGACGCTGTCGGCCGTCATCCTGCGCGAGCAATGGGAGTGCGAGACCAAGCACGCGCGCTACGAGGCCCGCCTCGACGCCGTGGCCACGGCCGCCGTCCGCGTGTCGACGTCGTTTGGCTTCACCCTCGTCGCGGCGCTCGGCCGGCCGCTCGACCTGCGCCGCTCGTTCCTCCACTTCGACAACAAGGGCAGCATCGAGGCCGTCTTCACGCTCGAGGCCCTGGCCCGCGCCGACTGGGACTCGGGCGTCTTCAACCTGGCGTCGCTGCCGCTGCCCGGCGGCGCGTTCCGCATCCCCGGCATCCTGACCGTCGGCCCGCAGCTCCGCGTCGACGCGCGCTTCACGGCCGGGCTCGCCGCCCAGGGCCGCGTCGAGGCGCGCGTCGCCATCGCCGACTGGGAGGTGCGCCAGACGTACCCGCAGGCGGCGGCGGCCGACGATCTCGGGCCCAAGGCGCTCAGCCGGCCGGGCCGGGCCTTGGACACGCGCGGGCTCCGGCCGCCGGAGTTCGACGCGGCCGTCGAGGCGTCGGGCTACGCCGAGGCGCACCTGGTGCCGACGCTGAGCTTCGGCCTCGACTTCGACGCCCGCTGGCAAATCGGCCGGGCCGCCGTCGAGCTCGTCGCCGACGGCTGGGTGCGCATGCGCGCCCGGTCCGACCTCGGTTGCGGCTTCGGCTTCGGCGTCGACGCCGGCGCCGACCTCCGGGTCCAGGGCGTCGCCCCGGACGCCCTCGACTGGCACGTCGCGCCCGTGACGCTCGCCTCGCTCGCCAAGACGCTGGTGCCGGACAACGGCGACGAGTACCGGTGCCTCGCCGGCGGCGGCGGCTTGGGCCCCGGCGACGGCGGCTCGGGCCCCGGCGGCGGCGGCTCGGGCCCCGGCGGCGGCGGCTCGGGCCCGGGCTTGGCCGTCGCCGCGGGCCCGGCGCACCCGCTGCTCCACAAGCGCCTGGTGCCGTACGGCCCGCTCATCAAGCTGCCCGAGTCGCGGCGCGGGTGCCCCAACAAGGGCGCCGTCGAGCCCTCCGGCCAATGCATCGACATCCTCGACGTCGAGGCCGACGCCGGCTCGGCAGAGCCTCTACCCGCACACCGCTGGGAGGCCCGGGCCGGCTATAAGGCTTCGCTCTCCTTTTGCAAAGGCAAGCTCACCGCTGAATTCCCCAGGTATCCCGGCGGCACAGTCCTCTACGACAACCAGAACTGGGCCGACTGCAACAATTGTATGTAGGCCCCCTGCCTGCCCCTGCCCTGCCCCTGACGCTTACCACCCGAGCCAGACAACTTTGGCGTCCAGCAGGCCCAGCAGGCCGTCCCCGGGGAGAGATACATCGACGAGCACATCCTCGAGGCCAACATGGTCAAGGTATTCGTGGAGACGCTGTCAGAAAAGACGGGCACCTCCTTCTGCAACGACATGAGCAACCACGGCTGGGATAGACGTTACCGCTTCGCCGGTGAGCCCATGGTCATGACGCCCTGGGCATATGTTGGCCACGCCTACCCAGGCAACACCAATCACGCGAACGAAATGGTCCGCATCATCGAGTCCATCAACATCAGCAAGGAGAACGCCTTCAAGGTCAAGAACAATGTCCGCAGCTACCCCAAGATGCAGGCGGCCGTTGCCTCTGAGGAGCGCGTCGACAACGCCATCCGCACCATGAAGA
This sequence comes from Hypocreales sp. Mo6-1, assembly GCA_002939055.1. Taxonomy (NCBI): domain Eukaryota; kingdom Fungi; phylum Ascomycota; class Sordariomycetes; order Hypocreales; species Hypocreales sp. Mo6-1. The sequence continues at coordinate 123,456 of PNEP01000013.1, forward strand.
TTGTCCTCATGGCGCACAAGTACATGAGCACCGATGCCATCAAAGACATCCTCGTGGCCCAGGCGCGACGCGTTGGCCAGCGCCTCCAGGAAGCCGAGGACGTCGTCGCCCAGGACAACGCTGGTTACACCAGGTACAACCTCAAGGCCGAGTGGGAAGCCTTCATCGCGGCGCAGACCGAGCGGGCCGTGGGCAAGATGGACATCTTCCTGACCGACTGGATGCCCCGGATTCAACGGGTCTTGGCCGGGACAGACCCGAACCGTGACCACCAGCACCCGGGCCGCCGAGAGCGCAGGGAAAGGATTGGCAATCTCACAATGGCCGTCGCGGCGACGGCCTACACGTGGACGAATCCGTTTTGAGAGCCGTCAATGTCGACTGCCTTAGCTAGCTGCCCACTAGGGGGGCGAATCAGTTGAAGAAGATGCAACCCGGTCCGCTCGACGCCTCGAGCGCATGCCTCACGTTGGCGGGCATTTCCCAGTTGTCATCGAAATCCTCGTACATTCTGATGATCCATCGACGCTCGTCGCGACGGTGCTTGTCCTGTCCGTAGTCGAATGTCGCGCTCAACGCTTGCAAAGGCCCGAGGTAGCTGATTTCGCACCTAGGCTTCTTGCGGAACTGGATCTGTAGTCGCCTGAGAGCAGGCATGTGCAGGACAGCGTTGCCGAGGGCGACGACCAGGGGAGAAAAGGTGGGCTCGTGCGGTCGGGAGCGGAAGTAGAGGAGGGGCAGCATGCCGTTGAGTCGATCCCAAGCATAAGGCGGCCTGAAGTCCGACGTGTCCGAGTCGTCCGAGTCGAACGCGGCCGACGACCGCGAGGAAGGGGTGTGTACTCGGCCCTGCCACTCGCATGCATCGGCCGGGTCGCCGGTAAAGTACCACTGGCCGTCGGGCGTCGTGCACGACAGGTCCAGGGTCCATTCTGCCAGCGCCGGCCAGCCGTCGTCGTCAGAGTCGAGGCGGAACAGGTCCGCCGACAGGATGTGCGTCCCCGACAAGTCGAGCTTGCGAAGCGTCGGGAGCCGCGAGACACGGCGGATGGCAAGCGTCAGCTGGTCCGGGCCGCCGGCGTCGCCGACGTAGCTTTCCAGGGCAAACGCTTCGTCATGGGGATCCGAGTCGTTCCAGGACAGGCAGAAGTCTGTGAGTGACGCAAAGGAAGCCCGCAGCAGAGCGTCGGCCAAGGCTGACCTGATCTGGACGCGCAGGTCCATGTGCCGGCGAGGCGGCGGCAGAAACGACCATTCCATCTCCCGGACGCCGGGCATTGCGTCTGCCATGACGCGCAGGGCGCTCGGGTGCATCTGCCGACCCCGAAGCTGATATATATGCTTCAACGCTGTGATTCGCGGGACAGGCGGGAGGCAGGTCGTCGCCGGGTCCAGGGCCAGGAAGGCCAGGTCGTTGCGCTCGCGCCAGACGGGAGAGCTAGCGTGGCGGTAGGGGCTGTGATCGTAGGGCGTGTAGTCGTCAACGGGCGTCCTGTGCAAGAGCGCAAGGGCCAGGGGCAGGCCCGAGCCCGGCCCCCATGCGTGCAGCGTTGCGAAGAGGCGCGCCAGGGCGCTGGTGAAGGCCTTGTCGTTGGCCGCCGACTCTCGCCTGCCCTGGAGCTTCTTGACGCGCTTCTTGCTGATGGCCGGCAGCTCCACTGCGTACAGGAGCTCCCTGACGAGGTCGCGGCGCCCGTCGCTGGCGAGGGCGTCGAAACGCTCGAGCTCGTCGCTCGACACGGTTAGCGAGGCCCATGTGCGCTTCTCGACGCCGCGCTGCCACGCGCGCGAGACGGACGCATACGGCGCCAGGGGGGGGTCCAGCTGGCCGACGACGAGGCCGAAAACGTCTTCGGAGAGCGAGTCCATGGTGCGGTGAGAGGTCGGATTTGCGGCTGGCTGGCTGTTTGCTGTTGGCTTTGCCTGGCGCGGGGCGGCCCATCGTTGTTCCGCCGCAAGCAGGACATTCTGGCCAATCGCAGCCTACCCTCATGGGGCTAACCGCTTCCAGGAATTCCAACCAGTCCATGTCCAAGGAGCCGGTAGGTATAGTGCTATGTCAAACTTCTTGGAGACGAGAAAGGATTACCTTGGAAGTGAATAAAGCGCCACGAGTCGGTTGCAGCAGAAAGCTTGCGCGGCAAGAGATGCAAGGACTCTGCCGCTCCTTGCTTGGGGTCGCGCAGCAGCAAGTAAACACTGGGCAAATACCTAATTGGAACTCGCCACATGGTCCACCACCGCGAGCGAAGCACCAGATGCAATAGTAGAGGCTAGTGTGAATCGGTGTCATTCTAGCTCTCCACGGACGCTGTCCTCCTCTCGACCATGCTCGCAGTAAACCCTCCCGCCATTTTCGCTTATAAGCCGCAGAAACCCTCCATCCCAGTCCCATGTCCTCGTCCGTCACCGCGCCCTTACGTGCGCGGCCTCTTGGGCGACTCGTCGCCAGCCTGCTCGCTCGCTCCGGCATGCGGCCGCTTCCGCCCCGGGCCGGAGCTGTCAGACGCGCTCCCCGCGCAGCTCGCCTCGTCCTCGTCGGTCAGGTCGATGACGTTGGTCCCGGCGCTCACAGACGGCCCGCTGCGGCTGCTCTGGCGCCCGCTGCTGCTGGGGTCCATGTGGACGAGGCGGTCGTACGGCGTTGGGCTCGCGAACAAGCTCCCCTCCGTCCGATCCGTGCTTCCGCCGGCGCTCCGGCCACAGTCCAAGTCGGGATTGAGCCCTTTGGAGCGCGCAGGACTCAGCGCCATGTCGTCGCTGACAGGTGTCACTCTGATCCTCTCGTCCGGATATTTGTCGTCGCGCACAAACAACGAGCCCTCGTCCGATTCCTGATCGGAGCCCCGATGGCTCCTCTGATCTCCTGTCGGTGACTGGCGCAGTCCGGGAGGCGGCGGATCCTCATCCTCATCGACCATTGTGAGGTCGATCGCTTCGGCAGAGCTGCTTCTGCGCTGACTGGTCCCATCTGCGGCGTTATTGCCAGCTGCCTGAGCGCTGGTATCGGATGCTCGACCACCAGAGCCCGACGGCCAAGGACCAGGGCCTGGATCAGAGCCACCATCGGATTCATCGGCATCATGGTCCGACTCGTCAGAATCACTATGGGAGCTCTCATCGCTTTCTTCGGAGTCCTGCTCAGGATGACTCTCCCTCCGCCCCCGGCGGCGGACACTGGAACGAGGGGGGCTAAGATCACCTGAACTGATGCTGTTCGAGTTGAGATCAGTCTCCGAATCCGAGTCCGCGTCCGCGTCCGAGTCCGAGTCCGAGCCCGAGTCCGAGCTGCTGTCGTCGTCTATGTTGATCGGCGCTGCGGCCGAGGACCCGCAGGATGGTGAACCGGACCGATCGCTCTCACAGTCATGCTGATACTCGTTTTCGAGGACACGCCAGGCCTCATCTGGAGGCGCGTAGCCCAGAATCAACGGTGCGAGGTTCCGAAGCCTTGACCTCACGTGGTCCACGTCAGTCTTGGGCATGCTGGTGGTAGTTGCGACGTCCAGGCTAAAGGTTGTGTCCCTGATTAGGGACATTTCCTTCTTCTGAAGCCACTTGTCGTAGTCGTAAAACTCGACGCGCTCCAGGCCGCGGAGGCAGTGGATGTAGTCGATGCCTTTCAGCTTCCGCAAGTCCCTCGTCAGGCGAAAATTGGGCTGCTGCAGAGTCTTGTTCTTCATGTAGCGGATCATGCCTCGCGGCTCCCATGATCTCCTGATGTAGGCATTGGACGTCTCCTGAATGAAAACGGTAAACGTCAGGAGCCGTTTCGCCTCGGGGAGCCACATCAGAGGCTGCGTCCGCCGACAAATGACCCTGCGCCGGTTCGTCCGAGGATTGGCCAGGTGTTGCGAGCCAATCCACAACAGCTCGATGTGCTGGAGTCGTTGCAGCCTTGGGCCTATTCCCTTCGCGAAGCGACCCTATTCGCCAATCGAAGAAAAGGCAAAGGCATTCTCTCCGTAGAAGAGATGGCAACCCCAAAAATGCCACTCCTTGCAGACCAAGAGCGGCGAGAGCAAAGTGTTGGGTTTTGTCGCATAAGTGACGGAGACTGGAGAGTTCCCGACGTGGAATCGATGGAAAAGGCGGAATCGTCCTCCCGCGGACGGGACCATGTCAACGGACTCGGGCACTCGGAACGGGTCCAGCCGGGAAATGGCATGTATCGCCTTTCCAGGGAAGCAAAGTGCATAGCGAAGAATGCGGATCTGGATCGACTTGGGCAGCGGTCTCTGCGGGCGAGGCCCCGGAGCAAACTCTTCGTCGGGATTCTCGTCGAGATCACGCGCATCCGGTTCCCTGAGGGATAGGGCGGGGTGAAGTTTGACGGGATGCGTGCTCCCATTCTCCTCTAGGCAAGACAGCTTGTAAATGTCTTCGTAAGTCTGGATGCGCGAGTCCGGAAAGGAACGGCTGACGCGCGCCGGCCCCTCCTCGATCCACGCACGGAGGACTCGAGGCCATGTCTTCGGTCTGGTCAGCGCCATCCTCGCGGAGGGACTAGAGGCCAAATGCTTACAACATCGGTTCCGCGCGAGCCTGCTTGTCTTCGCACCTGCCTCTGGAGGGATTCGATCTCTTGTCGAAGATGCCTCACCTGCTGCCCATGCCTTTCAATCAGCTGTTTGATCCGTCGCTTGCGAGTCTGAGACTTTTCGTGAACGGCCAGCCAACGTATCCGGCACGTCTGATAGCACTCGGCGGAGAACTCTTCGTCTTTGCCGGCATCCGAGTCGTCGTCGCGAAGGTCTCTGTCGCCTTCGACTTGTCCCGGCTCATCATCCATGTCCATTGGCTCACCGCCGTCAACCTCCCCCGCGGCACCGTCCGGTGCACCAGCGTCCTCTTCGTCCTCTTCTCCATCCGGCTCAGGGTCTGGCTGGGCATCCTGTCCAGCTTGTCCGCCAGCAGGCGCGGGAGGGGAGGCGGACCCGGAATTCGAAGAGTTGAGGATGATGTGGTCCATGTCGTCCTCGGGCTGGTCCATTGTGGCGGGCTTGGGCAGCGGCTCGTGACTGGGAAACTGACTGGAAGCTGGCTCGATGAAGCAGACGTCGGCTCGGTGTGAGGCAGGAATAAGATCAGGCGCCGGAGTTTGTTTCGCGGAGATCTAACTGGAAGCTGGCTCGATGAAGCAGTAGGGAATCAAGCAATTGAAGTGTCTGGGCTCGGTGTGTGGCAGGAACAAGATCAGGCGCCGGAGTTTGTTTCGCAGAGATCTAACTGGAAGCTGGCTCGATGAAGCAGTAGGGAATCAAGAAATTGAATCGGTGTGTGGCAGGAACAAGATCAGGCGCCGGAGATTGTTTCGAGAGATTCTGGTCTAGACGGAGGGCGGTTTTAGAAAGGTGAACTGTGTTGGGCGCAATGCGGGAGACAACCGCAAGGCGCGTTGGCTCGGCCAGGAACGTGGCAACGAGAGCAGTCAGAGATTCCTGTGAGAGGAGTTACGTCAAGACCTTTCAGAAGTATTTAAAGATAATAACCTTTATTTAGTCCCAGTTACTGTAAAGATGTGACACCACGGTGCCTATTGAATAAGCCACTGTTGCTACGAGTGTCCAGATGCCAGTCCACTTCCGCTCAAGCACTCGGCTTGCGGCCGACCATGAGGTACATGGGCGTAAAGAGGCGCTCCCGTCCGCCGGCGACGAGGCAGTCGGCGGCGAGGGCCAGGCTGTCGGCCGTCTTCTTGGTGCCGGCGGGCGCCAGGCGCAGCATCTCGAGCAGGCCGGCCAGGTTGTGGGCTATGGCGCGGCCCCAGCGCGTCATGCGGACAATGGTGAAGACGTCGCCGACGGACTGCAGGTAGCGCAGGTCGCCCGACAGCGGCCAGTACCACGGCAGCGGGTCGGGGCGGTCGGCGAGGTCCTCGTTGCGCAGCAGCTCGAAGCCGGCGGCGCGCATGGCGGCGAGGGCGTCGGCGACGCTGCACATGTTGGAGATGCCGTCGCCCTGCTCGATGCCGAGGCGGACCTCGCGGTGGTGCAGGTTGTCGTTGTCGTAGGCGTCCGTCATGAGCCACTCGTAGACGCCGAAGACGCCGCCGGGCTTGAGGACGCGGAAGATCTCGCGGTAGATGCCCTCGAGCGTGGGCGCGTGGACCGTGGCCTCGATGGCGTAGACGGCGTCGAAGCTGTTGTCGGCAAAGGACATTTGCTGCCGTGGCGTCAGCGCGGCGCGGCGCACGCGGCGGGCGGCGCACCATGAAGTCGCCCTTGACGAACTTGACCTGCTCCGACAGGCCCTCCTTGGCGGCGTAGTGGGTGGCGCGCTCGATCTGGTAGTCGTTGTTGTTGAGGCCCGTGATGCGCGCGCCGGTGAACTTGGCCATCTCGCGCGCCGGGCCGCCGACGCCGCAGCCGACGTCGAGCACGCTGAAGCCGTCGCGGATGCCCATGCTGTGGGCGAGGTAGTGCTCGTGGCGCGCGATGGCCTGGTGGAAGGGCTCGCCGCGCGCGAAGCGGCAGAAGTGGAACGACTGGCCCCAGCCGTACTCGTACAGGTCGGTGGCGAGGTTGTAGTAGCTGGGCAGTCAGAGCCGACGTCCACGGGCGCGCGGCGAGGCCACTCACTGCCTCGTCAGCGTCGCGTACTCGGCGGCTCGCGCGGCCCGCTGCTCGGGCGTCTCGTCGGCGGCCGGCTTGTTGTCCCAGTGCTTGAAGTACTCGTCGACGGCCGCCTTGTGCGCGTCGGCGCCCTTGGAGAACATGGCCGCGATGCCGCCGCGGGCCTGCGCCGACCCGCCGTGCAGCGCCTTGCTGAAGGCGGCGTCGCGGACGTGGTCCTCGCGCTCGAGGCTGGGGTTGGAAGGGGCCATGGCGAGGGCTGGGCGATGATCTGGCAAGGGGTGCGGTCAATGGCGCTTTTATACCCTTGGTGTTCTGCCCCTGAGACCGGATACGAATACGAGTGCGAGCCATTAGTCAGGCCTCCGCTATCGATAAGCTTATGTTACCGACTCGCTCAGATTTCACATCATCATCCGCATCTCGCACCGCTCCCGCTGGACCCTCGCAATGCCCCAGATCAAACAGGACCTCAACCGCTCCGGCTGGGAGTCGACCGACTTCCCCTCCGTCTGCGAGACGTGCCTGCCCGACAACCCCTACGTCAAGATGCTCAAGGAGAACTACGGCGCCGAGTGCAAGCTGGTAGGTCGCTCGCCGCCGTGCCCGACGCCGCTGACGCCCGCAGTGCACGAGGCCCTTTACCGTCTTCTCGTGGAACTCGGACCGCGCGCAGGGCCGCGCCCGGCGCACCATGATCTGCCTGACGTGCGCCCGGCTCAAGAACTGCTGCCAGAGCTGCATGCTCGACCTCTCCTTCGGCCTGCCCATCGCCGTCCGCGACGCCGCGCTCAAGATGGTCGCGCCCGGCCCGCAGTCGGACGTCAACCGCGAGTACTTTGCCCAGAACAACGAGAAGCTCATCGAGGAGGGCAAGGCCGGGCTCGACGAGTACGACAAGACGGACGACAAGGCGCGCGAGCTGCTGCGCCGCCTCGCCAACAGCAAGCCCTACTTCCGCAAGGGCCGGGCCGTGGACGGCTCGGCGCCGGCGCCCGCCGCCGCGGGCCCGGGCCCGATCCGGACGCGCGACTCGCGGGCCGCCGCCGCCGCCGGCAAGGGCCGGCAGGCGTTCCCCAGCGCGGCGCAGCTGCCGCCGAGCCCGCGCGACTGGCTGCCGCCCGAGGACCCCAACATCATGTCGCTCTTCGTGACGGGCATCGAGGACGACCTGCCCGAGTACAAGCTGCGCGACCTGTTCAAGGCGTACGGCAAGATCAAGAGCCTGGTGTGCTCGCACATGTCGCACTGCGCCTTTGTCAACTACGAGACGAGGGAGGCGGCGGAGAAGGCGGCGGCGGCGTGCCAGGGCCGGGCCGTCGTTGCGGGGTGCCCGCTGCGCGTGCGATGGGGCCAGCCGCGGCCCATCGGCACCATGGACAAGGAGGAGCGCGGCCAGATGCTCCGCGACGCCCGCCCGCCCCGGCCGCAGGACGGGAGCCGCGCCGTCGAGGGCGGGCCGCAGCCGGGCACCGTCGCGGAGTCGGCCGCCGCATTTGTGGCGCCGCCTCCGGGAGCCGAGGACACGCCCAACTACGCGAGTCTCGCCGGGGACTAGCCGGGTCGTGCCATGCAGCGGGCGGTCGCTTCTATTGTCGGTAGTTTCAGTCTCTTGTACATGGCCGACCGTCGCCGTCACCCGCAGCCGCATCCACCTGAGCCGGCCGTGTTGATGCTCTCGTTGTCCCCCCGCTCCGTGTGCTCGTGGATGCGCAGCCCTGGCGAGTCAGCGGCATCGGGCGGCGCGGCGGGGCGCTCACGGTATGTGTTGTCGGCGGCGGCGCGGCGGCCCTGGACGACGTTTTCGCGCAGGATCTTGGCGACGTCGTCGGCGTGCCGGATGGCGGCGACGGCGTCGGGGGGCTCGAGCGACGCGCGCCGGCGGAACTCGCGGCGGATCTGGCCCTGCGCGGCGGCGAGGACGGGGGCGTCGCCTGTGACGATGAGGCTGGCTCGCAAGGACGGGGAGGGGGCGCACCCTGGAAGGCGATGCGCGCGGCGCGCAGCAGGTTCCTGTACGCTGCCAGGGCCATGGGGTCTGGTGTAGGTGGTTTTGGGCGGAGTACGGTTTTGGGCGGAGTACTCTGGTTGGACGTGGCCGGAGCGCGGTTTGGCCGTTCCGAGGCCCACGGAATTCGAAAAAGTTTCACCCGCCCCTGCTCTCCTCATCCACGATCCATCATGGCGACGGCTGCCCACGTGTCCATCGCGCTGCCGGCGCTGCCCGGCGGCTGGAGCGCCGAGCGCGACTTCCGGGCCGTCGGGCGGCTCTCCGGGGCGACGCGGCGCAGCGTCGAGCCCGTCGGGCCGCACTTCCTGGCGCACTCGCGGCGCTCGCGCAACAACCGCACCTTCTCCGAGGACGAGCGCATCCAGGCCCAGGAGCGGGCCAAGAAGATCGAGGACGGCGACGACAGCGACGTCAGCGAGCCCGAGGACCCCCTGCTGCTGCAGCTGCAGGCCAAGGACTGGAAGGTATTCACAGTCCAGGCGGCGGCGGCGGCGGCCGGCGTGCTGACCGACGACGCAGACCCAGGACCACTACAAGGTGCTCGGCCTCTCCAGGCACCGCCACCGCGCGTCCGAGGAGAAGATCAAAAAGGCGCACCGCAAAAAGGTGCTCAAGCACCACCCCGACAAGAAGGCGGCCCAGGGCCGCGCCGACGACGACCAGTTCTTCAAGTGCATCCAGAAGGCGACCGAGGTGCTGCTCGACCCCGTCAAGCGGCGCCAGTACGACTCGGTCGACGCCGAGGCCGACGTCGAGCCGCCGTCCAAGAAGCAGCTGCAAAAGGGCGACTTCTACCGGCTCTGGGCGCGCGTCTTCAAGGCCGAGGCGCGCTTCTCGCGCGTGCACCCCGTGCCCTCGTTCGGCGACGCCGCCTCGTCGCGCGACCACGTCGAGGCCTTTTACAACTTCTGGTACAACTTCGACAGCTGGCGCTCCTTCGAGTACCTCGACGAGGACGTGCCCGACGACAACGAGAACCGCGACCAGAAGCGCCACGTGGAGCGCAAGAACGCCAACGCGCGCAAGAAGAAGAAGGCCGAGGACAACGCCCGCCTGCGCCGCCTGCTCGACGACGCGTCGGCCGCCGACGAGCGCATCAAGCGCTTCCGCCACGAGGCCAACGCCGCCAAGCACAAGCGCCGCCTCGACAAGGAGGCCGCCGAGCGCCGCGCCGCCGACGAGGCGCGCGCCGCCAAGGAGGCCGAGGAGCGCGCCGCCCGCGACGCCGAGGAGCGCGCCCGCGCCGAGCGCGACGCCGGCAAGAAGGCCAAGGAGGCGGCCAAGAACGCCGTCAAGAAGAACAAGCGCGTGCTGCGCGCCTCGGTCAAGGACGCAAACTACTTTGCCGCCGGCGACGCGGGCCCCGCGCACATCGACGCCGTCCTCGGCGACGTCGAGCTGGTCCAGGCCCGCTCCGAGCCCGACGAGATTGCCGCCCTCGCCGCCGCCCTCGCGGGGCTGGCCGCCGCCGACGACATCCGCGCCGTCTGGGGGGCCGAGGTGAAGCGCCTGGTGGACGCCGGCCGGCTCAAGGACGGCGAGGCCAAGGCGCTGCGGGGTTGATAGAGCAGAAGCCATAGATTATAGAGGGGACACTGCTTTTGATAGACACAGTATAGTACATTCCCGTCCATGTCACGCCTCACGGTCGAGCGACTGCGCCTGCACCATGTCGTAGTAGACGCCGCGGCGGGCCAGCAGCTCGTCGTGGGTGCCGCGCTCGACGATGCGGCCGCGCGCAAAGACGGCGATGAGGTCGGCGTCGCGGACGGTGCTGAGGCGGTGGGCCACGGCGACGGTCGAGCGGCCCCGGGCGGCGGCGTCGAGGGCGCGCTTGACGACGCGCTCCGACTCGGCGTCGAGGGCGCTGGTGGCCTCGTCGAGCAGCAGCAGGCGCGGGCGGCGCAGCAGGGCGCGCGCGAGGGCGACGCGCTGGCGCTGGCCGCCCGACAGCGCGAGGCCGAGGGCGCCGCAGGGCGTGTCGAGGCCGGCGGGCAGCGAGGCGACGAACTCCCAGGCGTGGGCGGCGCGGCAGGCGGCCTCGACGGCGGCGTCGTCGGGGGCCGCGGCCGGGGCGCCGAGGAGGACGTTGTCGCGGATGGAGCCGCGGAAGAGCACGGGTTCCTGCTGGACGAGGGCGACGCCGCGGCGGAAGCGGCGGCGGTCGAGCGAGGGCAGGGGCCGGGCGTCGGCGCGGAGCTCGCCGCGCGTGGGGTCGTAGAAGCGCTCGAGAAGGCCGATGACGGTCGACTTGCCGCAGCCGGAGGCGCCGACGAGGGCGACCATGGACCCGGGGGGGACGGCGAGGTCGACGCCGCCGAGGACCTTTTGCCGGGGGCGCAGGGGGTACGCGAACTCGACGGCGTCGCAGACGACGTCGGTGCCGGCGCTCTCGTGGCCGTCCCCGTCCCCCTCGTCCCCCTCGTCGGCGAGGGCGACGCCGCGGCGCAGGCCAAAGACGTAGTTGGCGGCGGTGCGCGCCTTGCTGACGCTCGTCGAGTACTGGAACATCAGGGCGGCGGCCTCGCCCGAGTAGACGACGGCGACGAAGACGGTGTAGAACTGGCCGCTCGAGTACTCGCCCGTCGACACCAGGCGGCCGCCGTACCAGAAGCCGAGGGCCATGGCGAGCAGGGAGACGGACTGGCTGAGGGCGTAGAAGAACATCTTGGCGCCGAGCGAGGCGACGGCGCGGGCGGCGACTCCGCGCAGGCCGTGCTCGTAGCGCGCGACGACGGCGCGCTCGAGGGCCAGCGACGCGACGGTGCGGATGCCGAGGACCGCCTCGGCGGCGACGGCGCTGCTGGCGGCGAAGCGCGCGGCCGTGTCGTCGTCGAAGCGGAACTCGAGGCGGATGCGCACGTAGCCCGCGGCGACGAGGGCGGGCAGCGCGCCGAGGGCCAGGGCCAGGCCGAGCTTCCAGCCGTAGGCGATGGCGAGCGCCGACGACGCGAGCAGGTTGACGGCGTTGATGACGAGCAGCGCCACGTTGATGGAGAGCAGCTCCTGCAGCGCCGTCGGCTCGGCGGCGAGGCGCGACACGAGCGCGCCCGTCGAGTTGTCGGGCTTGTCGAAGAAGGCCATGTCCTGGCGGAGCGTCTTGTCGAAGACGTCGCGCCGGTAGAACTTCATGACGGTCTGGCCGCGTCAGCAGGGTCGGGCCGCGTCCGGCTTGCGGGACGGTCGCTCACCTGCGCCAGCAGGTTGGCCAGCCAGCCGACGACGGCATAGACGACGAGGTTGCCGAGGGCGACGACGAAGAACATGAGCGAGAGGAAGTTGCCGCGGCCCACGTCGACGGCCTCGAACGCCTCCATGGTGCGCGAGAAGAGCACGGCGAGGGCCGGGTACGTGCAGCCGCCGACGACGCAGCACACGACGGTGACGGCCATGGGCCACCGCAGCGACCTCTGCTCGCCGAGGACGAGATACAGCCCGTGCAGCAGCCCGTAGTCGCTGCCGCGCTGGTCCATGGCCGCCGAGGCGCGGGCCGCCGTGGCCGTCGAGAGCTGCGTCAGCGCGGGTCCGAGGGCGTCGTCGTCGACGGGGTCCTTGCCCTTTTCCTGCTCCTCCCCCTCTTCCTCCTCCTCCTCCTCCTCCTCTCCCCCCTTGCCGCCCGCACGGCCCAGGTCCTGCGCCCTGACGAGGCGGGCGTAGGCGCCGCCGCGCGCGAGCAGCTCGTCGTGCGAGCCGCTCTCGACGGCCTCGCCGCGGGCCATGACGACGATGCGGTCGGCGTCGCGCACCGTCGACAGGCGGTGGGCGACGACGACCATGGTGCGCCCGCGGCCGACGTTGTTGAGCGCCGCCTGCACGATGCGCTCGGCGGCCGGGTCGAGCGCGCTCGTCGCCTCGTCGAGCAGCAGCACCTTGGGGTCCGAGATGATGGTGCGCGCGATGACGATGCGCTGCTTCTGCCCGCCCGACAGCGACGCGCCGCGCTCGCCAATGCGCGTCTCATAGCCCTGGCCGGGTCAGCGGCGTCGGAGGCAACGGGCACGGGGGGCCTTGCGTCGGGCAGGTCCTGGATGAAGTCGTGGGCGTAGGCGGCCCTGCAGGCCTCGGTGACGAGCCGCCGCTTCTCGTCGTCGGGCAGGGCGGCCATGGCGGTGCCCGAGAGGCCGTCGACGACGTTCTGGAAGACGGAGCCGCTGAAGAGCGTCGGCTCCTGCTGCACCAGCCGGACGTTTGTGCGCAGCCACTGCAGGTTCAGGGCCTCGATGGGCTGGGCGTCGAGGGTGACGCTGCCGCCGGCCACGGGGTACCAGCGCTCGAGGATGGCGAGGACGGTGCTCTTGCCGGAGCCGCTGGCGCCGACGAGGGCCGTCGTCCGGCCGGCCGGCACGTCGAGGTCGAGTCCGGCGAGGACGGCGGCGCCGGGCCGCGACGGGTAGGCGAAGCGGACGCCGCGCAGCCGGATGTCGCCGCGCACCGACGGCGGGCGCGCGCCGGCGGGCGACAGCGAGTCGGCGGCCGAGACGCGGTCGATGACGGCGAAGAGGTCCTGCGCGGCGGCCGTCGCCTTGGAGATGGCGATGGTCTGCGGGGCGATCTGCGTCAGGGCCTGGGCGGCGACGAGGACGGCGAAGATGACGCTGGCGGCGTGTCAGACGAGAAGGGGAGCGGACGGGGGGCGCTCACGTCACGACGGTGCCCGGCTCGGCGATCTCGCCCGACGAGTACATGCGGATGCCCTGCCAAAAGGCCAGGGCGTAGCCGGCGATGACGCAGAAGAACTCGACGGGGAAGAGGACGGCGTAGATGAGCGACTTGGCCTCGGCGACGCGGCGGGCGCGCTCGAGGATGGCGTCGAAGCGGGCGACGAGGCGCGGAAAGGCCCAGAAGGCGTGGGCGGTGCGGATCGAGGCAAAGGCCTCGTCGGCCAGGCCGCTGCTCTCGCCGTAGATGGCAAAGAGACGGCGCTCGATGAGGGTGTCGCGGGCGAGGCAGACGACGGTGACGACGATGTTGAGGGGCACGATGGCGAGGACGATGAGCGTCAGCTTCCACTGGGCGACGAAGGCGACGACAAAGGCGGCGACGAAGGAGGCGACGGCCTGGATGGTGAGGCCGAGCTTCTCGGCGATGCCGTTGCTGACGAGGTTGCCGTTGGTGGTGACGCGGGCGGCGACGGACGACGAGGGCGTGTCGAAGAAGGCCATCTCCTGGCGCAGCGTCTGGCGCACAAAGTCGACGCGCAGGCGGCTGGTGGCGCGGATGGCGGTGATGTTGACGAGGACCTGGCCACGTCAGGGGCTGGCGACGCGGCGAGGGAGGGGGCGCACCGTCCAGGCGTACGTCAGGGCGAACTTGGCGACGAAGAGGTATATGAAGTAGAGCCTGTGCGAGTCAGCCTCGGCGACAAGGAGAAGCCGGAGAGAGACGTTAGAGCAAGCACGCACGTGTAGTGCGACACCTCGGCGCGGTAGTCGGCGGGCGACAGGGCGCCCGTGGCAAAGGCGTTGAAGACGTTGACGAACCTGCCGAATACGACGTCCATGAGCGGCAGCGCCGTGCCCGAGGCGACCATGCAGACGAGGGCGACGACGTTGAGCAGCCAGCCGCGGGCGTCGTTGTAGGCGAAGACGCGCTGCAGGGTCAGCGGCGGCGAGCAAGGGGTCGACGTCGAGCGCTCACCAGCAGGTAGGTGAAGCTCGAGGACGCGTCGTCGGCGGCATTGGCCTCGGCCGGCTCGCGCTCCTTGGGCTCCATGGCAGGCGGCGGACGCGTCGGCGGCGCGGCACAGCGGCCATGGTGCTGCCGGGCCGGGGGCGGCTTAAGTAGAGGCGGCGCATGCCGGCCGCAGAGCCGCTTCAGGCGAGGCGGCGCATGCCGGCCGCAGAGCCGCTTCAGGCGAGTGCGGCCGCGACGATCCGTCCCGTCCCGCCAGCCAATCACGGCCTCGGCCTCGCGCAGCCTCGCCGCGACGCCCGGCCGCCTCCGCTTGATCGCCGTCGAGGGCCGCTTGGCGCCGCCGCGCGTCTGACTCATGCCGGGCCCGAAGCGCGCCCCGGCCTCCGCGGGCCCCGCGGCTCCCGGGCCTCCGCCGTGGCGCCCCGATGACATATGACGAGGCCCGTCGACGCCGCTCCGTCCATACATGACACCACATGCATGCCTGTGCATGCAGCCCTCCGCTTCGCACGTTCCGCCCAGACACCCTATTCGACGAGCATGCAGAGCTCCCCCCAGCTCGGCCTCGGCCTCTCCCCCGCGGCCCCCGACGACCCGGCCGGCCGCCGCGCCGTACGTGCCATGTCTTGCTTGGCCCCCGGACCCTCCGGCTAACGACTCGGGTGAGCCCAGTGTGACCAATGCCGCCTGCGCAAGGTCCGGACCCCTGCGTCCGCCGTCCGGCCGCCCCAGGCTGACGTCCGGCCGCCAGATCCGCTGCGACCGCGAGTGGCCCTGCGCCAACTGCCGCACCGCCCGGCGGCCCTGCACGTCGACGGGCGCCGGCCAGCGGCCCAAGGAGCCGCGCCAGCGCGTCCTCATCTCGTCCCAATAGTCCGTCCCTCGCCGCCCGCGCCCTCCTCTCGCTCACACGCGCCCCTCCCGCTCACACCCCCCCAGCGAGCGCAAGATCGACCAGATCGAGGCCCGCCTCGGCAACATCGAGGCCCTCCTCCGCACGCTCGCCTCGTCCGCCGCCCCCGTCGACCCCGGCCGCGGCCCCGTCGCCGCCTCGCCCGCCACCCGCTGCAGCAGCGCGCCGACGGCCGCCTCGCCCGCCGCCAGCAGCGACGACGAGCCCGCCCTGGCCGGCGACTCGGGCCTCGCCGCCCAGACGGCCTTTGCCAGCGACTTCCTCGAGCGCGCCGTCCGCCGCACCTCGCTGCGCGAGGTCAACCCCGACGTCGACGCCGCCCTCACCAACCTCGGCCAGCTCGTCGAGATGCAGCAGCGCCGCTCCATCAGCCACGGGCCCCCCTTCCCCCTCCAGCTGCCGGTGCCCCCCGCCGGCATCACCAAGCTGCCCATGCCCCCCGTCGAGGCCGTCGTCGCCTTGCTCAAGCACACCAAGGGTAGGCCGGCCCTTGCGCCCCCGCGCCGGAGCAGCTCCCGCTGACGGGCCCAGCCGCCGCCCCGACCCTCTTCACCATCATCAGCTCCATCGTCGGCCTCGACGACTTCTCCAGCCTCTGCCGCCTCGTCTACTTTGCCACCGACGACTACTCCGACGCCACCTTTGCCATCGTCAACGCCATGCTCTACAACCTCTTCATGGAGCAGCACGCCGTCGCCGCCGATCCCTCCGTCCAGGACGAGTACCACTCGTACATGCAGCAGTGCCGCGCCAACCTCGAGACCATCCTCGCCAACACGCCCCTCTTCCTCGCGGCCAAGACGGAAAACGTCCAGGCCCTCATGCTCGGCGCGCGTCCCGCCCCCCCCCCCCTGGTGCGCGAGGCGGCTGCTGACCGGAGCAGACTGTGTACGCCATCGACGTGTCCAGGCCGTCGGTCGCCTGGCACCTCAACTGCCTGGCGGCCCAGCTCTGCCAGACGGCCGGCTTCCACCGCTCCGAGACGCTCAAGCACGACGCGCCCGCCACGGCCAGGCTCAAGCGCCGCCTCTTCTGGCACGTCTACACCATGGACAAGGGCCTGGGCCTGCGCCTCGGCCGCGCCCCCGTCATCCGCGAGTGCGACATTGACATTCCCCGCGTCTTCGAGTTCGACGGCCTCGACCACACACACGACGGCTTCGACCACGTCGTCGCGTCCTACTTCACCACCATGTGGATCAAGATCGGCAACCTCCAGAGCCGCATATACGAGGAGCTGTGCGTCTCAAGATGCCCCGTTTTTGGCTTTCTCCCCGCTCACAGCACGCAGCTACAGCCCTGCCGCGCTGGCAAGCCCCTCGACACGGCTGGCGGAGCGGGCCAGGGCGCTGGCGGCACTCGGTCGGAAGCTCGAGGTCGAGGCGCGCGAGCGCCGCGAGTCCCTGTACAGTTACCTCAAGGCCGTCAACACGTCAGACATTGTCGACATCTTCATGCGCGGCGAGGAGATCCAGGTCCTGGCCACCCTCACCCTCGTCTACCGCGTCATCCCCGCGCCCGAGGGCTCCGTCAGCCGCTTCTGCGACGAGTGTCTCGACGTGGCCCGCGAGGCCATGCGCGTCCATCAGCGGTGCGCCGAGTGGACCAACATGGCCAGTTTCCTCCGTTCCATCTACGTCCACTGGTGCGTGTCGGCGCCGCCCGTCGTCGGCTTGCTTCACGTGCTGACTCTTTCCACTACCTCAGGAACCTGTTATTGACCCCGTTTGCGCCCTTCTTCGTCCTCTTCTGCTACGTCATAGAGACGTCGTCGCTCGACGACCTCGACCTCCTGCAGGAGTTCGTCGCGACGCTGCAAGGGTCGCGCGACGCGTCCGAGACGATAGACAAGCTGTACCTGCTGTGCCGCGTCATGTGCGACGTGGCCAGCCTGTACGTCGAGGCCAAGTCGCAGCAGCAGGAGGACCAGACCATGGCGCCCATCGGCGACGAGTTCCAAATGTACCTGAGCCAGCTGGGATTCATGCCGACCGAGGACCAGGCCATGACGCACTTCCAGGGCAGCGGGGGGGCCATGCCCGTGAGCGGACAGGTGGCGCAGATCGCCGACTGGTTCTCGGGGAACCGCAACATGATGGGCCTGCTCGAGGAGGACCTGACGGAGATTGAGTCGACCCGGTGTATGCAGCAGCCCCACGACATGTAACATGGAACATGTAGACGAATATAGAAGCCAGGATGAGCACCATGCCGCTGCGCGTCTCCGGCGGCGTCAGTCGGTGGGGAACCGGGGGTCGTATCTCTGGTAGCCCTCGTCCTCGGTGCTGCTCTCCTCGGGAGAGTCGGGCCGCTTGGCGGGCCCTGGATGGGCGCCGGCCCTGGCAGCGCCGTCGGCGGCGGCGGCCGGGCTCTCCTTGGGGCCAAAGGCGCTCTTGAAGCCGGTGCGCTTGAAGCCCGGCCTCTTGACGGCGGGCGAGGCGGCGGCGGCGTCGGCGTCGCCGAGCCTGATGCTGACGAGGCCGTCGGCCTTGGCCTCGGCCTTGCGGGCGCGGGCGCCGGCGTTGGGGTCGCGCACCATGGCCTTCATGTCCTTGAGGCGCTGCTTGTGCGTGTGGTCGTAGCTGCTGAGGTGCGCCTCGTACTCGTTCATGCGCGAGTAGCCCTTGGAGCAGAGGGTGCAGTAGAAGGACTTTTGCGCCTCGCGCGCCGCCGACGTGGCGGGGGGGGGAAGCGTCTGGTGTCGCTGGGGGGGGGGTGAGCGGCTGGGCGGCGGACGGCGGACGGGGAGCTTACCGGCGGCATGGCGAGGTCTGAGGCCGGCGCTGCGAGCGGTTTGAGGCCGGAGAGGTTGAGAGGTTTGACGGGGCGAAGTCGAGCGAGGCTGGCGGGGCGACGCCCGGCGTCCACTAGCGTCAGGGCAGTTGCGCTGACGCGCTCTGCGGTCAGCATCAGCACCAGCATCAACGTCACCGCGTCAAGACCAAGCCGCGTCCCCTCTTCCTCGTCGCCTGCCGCCCATGGAGACGCCCGCGCGGTCGGACCGCCGGGACTCGCAGCAGACCTTCATCTCGCTGCTGCAGCTCGACCCGGCGCCCATGGAGACGCCGCCGCCCACGGAGCCGCCGCCGCCGCCCGAGACGGACAAGGGCCCCGAGACGGACAAGGACCTCCCGCCGCTGCCCGGCGAGCCCCCGGAGCGCCGCGCGAGCCCCGCCAAGGGCGGCCCGACGACGGCCGGCGGCCTCGGGCTCGGCGCCGGCGGCCACGGCGCCATGTACTACCGTGGGTCGCGCCGGATCCGACGAGGCTCTGCTGACCGGCGGCGGCAGTGGCGCGCGTCCAGCGGTACTCGAGCTACGCCGTGTCCGTCTTCACGTCGCTGCACCTGGCCAGCGTGTCGCTCATCCCCCTCGCCACGCGCTCCGTCGCCGGCTCCGAGACGTACCTGCTCATGGCGCGCGAGCTGTACCAGACGCCCGTCGCCGAGCCGCTGCTGGTGGCGCTCCCCGTCGCGGCGCACGTCGGCGCCGGCGTCGCCCTGCGGCTGCTGCGGCGGCGGCAGAACATGCGGCGCTACGGCGGCGCCACGCCCGGCATGTACGCGCTGCACCGGCGCGCGCGCGCCGCCGCGGGGCCCGGCGCCGTCGCCGTCCGCCTGTGGCCGCCGCTGAGCTACGTGTCGCTGTCGGGCTACGCGCTGGCCGTGCTGTACGCGGCGCACGTGGCCGTCAACCGCCTGCTGCCGCTGGCGGCCGAGGGCGACAGCGCCAACGTCGGCCTCGGCTACGTGGCCCACGGCTTCGCCCGGCACCCGGCCGTGGCCCTGGCCGCCTACGCGGGGCTCATCGCTGCCGGCTGCGGCCACATGGTCTGGGGCACGGCGCGGTGGCTCGGCCTGGCGCCGTCGACGCGCGGCTGGCGCGCCGAGGAGAGCGTCGCCCTCGGCGCCGAGACGCGGCGCCGCCGCCGGCGGCACTGGCTGGGCGTCCACGCCGTGGCCGTGGCCGCAGCCGCGCTGTGGGCGCTGGGCGGCCTGGGCGTCGTGGCGCGCGGAGGGCCGGCCGAGGGCTGGCTCGGGCGAGCGTACGACGACATGTTTGCTAGGGTCGGCTTGTGAGGGCGAGACTGGGCGCGGCGTCTTGGGGACGCCGTCATCAATAGAATGATGGAAGGCTTGCGTTTATGGTCAGCTGGGGTTCCTCTTCAGGCACAATAAAACAAAGGAAGAAGCAAGTCTCCGAGACAGCCGCAAGCAACGGCGGACCCAGCGATGCCGTCCGGGCGTTAGGTAATTCAGGCGGCCCGTGGCACCCGGGCACAGCAGACGCCGCCCAACCACCACGGACGCTCCCAGCCACCGACCCTTGAATTCCATCCCCTCTCCCCCAGCTCCTCCGACTCGATGCTGGCCAAGCGGCGGCTCTCCCGGAGCGAGGCCGACGACGCCCGGCCGGCGAAGCGTCCCCGGCCGGCGGCCTCGGCTCCGCGCGACGTCGTCTCGACGCTCTCGGACGAGCTGCTCGTGCGCATCCTGTCCTTCCTCGACGTGCGCGAGCTGCTCGGCATGTCGCCCGTGTCGCGGCGCTTCCACCGCGTCGCGGCCGACTCGCAGCTCTGGTGCCCGCTCTACTACCGCCACTTCGTCCTCTTCCGCGCGCACCGCCTCCCGGGCTTCCTCAAGCGCGTGCCCTTCCGCCGCTGGGCCGACAGGGAGCGGGTGCGCGCCCGGCGCGACGCGCCCGAGCCCGGCGGCGCGGCGCCCGACGGCGTCGACTGGAAGAAGCAGTTCCGGCTGCGGCTCAACTGGGCGCGCGGCCGCTGCGCCGTCGGCGAGGTGCCCGTGCACGACGCCGGGCGCGGCCCCGCGCCCCGGCGGCCGACGCTCGTCAAGGTCGTCGACGGGCTCGCCGTGACGGCCGACGGCGAGCCGGGCCTGCGCGCCTGGGACCTGCGCACGCGCCGGCTCGTCGCGCAGGCCGGCCTCGGGCCCGTCAAGCCCACGTGCCTGGCCGTCGACGACGGGCCGCTGGCGTCGGGCGCGCTCGGCGTCGCCGCCGGCTTCGAGGACGGCACCTTTGGCCTGTGGCGGCTGGACGCGCGGCAGGGCAGGCTGGCGCCGGCGCACCGGCAGGCCAAGGCCTACCTGGGCGAGCTCGTGGCCGTCGCCTACGGCCACCCGTACGTCCTGACGGCGACGAGGCTGGGCTTCATCACGCTCTACACGTTCGACGCGCCGACGGACGAGGGGCCGCTGCCGCCGCCGCGCCAGCTGACGTCGCTCAAGTCGCACAGCACGCGGCTGCCGCTGGCGCTGTCGATCCGGCGGATGGCGGCGTCGGCGGTGGCGTCCATCGCCTACACGTTCGACACGGCCGGCGGGTGGGCCATCGGCATCCAGGACCTGGACATCGGGCCGTCCGGGCGGGCGCAGCCGGACGTGGTCCGGTCGCGGGTGGCGTACACGGTGCCGACGCGGCCCGGGTCGCCGCCGGGGTGCGGGGCCGGCGGCGGCGGCGGCGGCGGCGGCGGCGGGCCGACGCGGCTGCGGTACAGCCACCCGTACCTACTGGCCAGCCTGGGCGACAACACCATGGTGCTGCACCTGTGCACGTCGACGGCGACGGCGCTGTCCATCTCGGCCGGCACGCGGCTCTGGGGCCACACGTCGGGCATCTCGGACGCCGAGATCACGCCGCGCGGCAAGGCCGTCAGCGTCAGCACGCGCGGCGACGAGATCCGGCTGTGGGAGCTCGAGGGGCGCGTCGGCGGCAGCAGCGTCGAGGTGCGGCCGCGGCAGCCGGGCGGCGACGCGGACGCGGGGCGCGACTGCGAGGACCGCAAGAAGTGCGTTGGCTTTGACGACGAGATGGTGGTGGTGCTCAAGGAGGCGCGCGACGGGCGGGACAGCCTGGTCGTCTACGACTTTACGTGAGGGTGGTTGTCGACGACTTGGACGCCTGGTTGTCGACGACTTGGACGCCTGGTTGTCGACGACTTGGACGCCTGGTTATCGACGACTTGGACGCCTGGTTGTCCACGACTTTGTGAGGCACGGACAGCCTGTCATCTCGAGTTTAACAAGACGTCAGGTCAGCCTCGTCACATCCCGGGACGCCTCGGCGCGGGCAGCGGAGCTGAAGCGCAACGGATGGGAGCACCCCGGGTTGGCGCACAGGCTGGATCAGATATGTCATCAGGCATGGTCGAGACCGGCCGCGGGCAGCTCAACGGCGGCGTCTAGCCCGGCTCGGAGAATCGGCGCCGGGCCCAGGCGTCAAGTGACGGCGGCCATCATCCGACCGCGTCACGACGTCGCATCGGCGGGCCGTCTTCAGCGTGAGGCAGGGTAGGCCAATCGTCTTGGAGCGTCAATGCCGTCAAGTGTCAGGCCGTGCAATGTCCAAGGCGTGCGCTTCCTTTTCCCCGTCCCACGCCACGGATGGCCCGTGCGCCCTGCCCCGGGATGACGTTTGGCCCGCGGCCCCGGGCGCGCCAATGCCGCCGATGCCGCCAATGCCGCCAATTCGCGCGTGTTCGTACAGACCAGCAGAGTCGCTCATATCGTACGCATTCAACACCAATCGAGCACTGCTGCGCTTATCGATAAGCCCCTGCTGGCGCTAGGCCAGGAAACGGCGGGCCTGTTTCGGCTATCTCGCGGCCGTGACTCACAGCTGACTGTCTCGAGCAATTGTGAATGCAGTCAGGCCGAGGATTGGCCAATCGAGGGCGCCGCGTGCCAATTGAGCGGCGCAGGGAGGCCTCCCTGCGCGCGTATCAGACGCATTGCGCCGGAGCCCGAAGCCGCGCAATGCTGCCAGCGCAGCGGCGGGCAGCAAACAGACGACGAGTACGTACACGGCTCTCCAGGCGGCCGTTGGCTCATGGCGGCGGCCGTCGCGCAGCCCCCATGATGCTTATGCCAGGCACCCCTCGGCCGCCAGCAGCGGCCACGGCGCGCACGCCTCGTCATGCGCATCAACCGCTCGCTTGCCGTCGGCCGCCGAGCTGGCGCTGGCGACGTCGCCCCAAGCACCTGGACGGCCTCTGGACGAGGCCCGCGCCAATCACAGCCCCGCGCGCCGCCGGTGTGCCTGATGACCTGGGGCGCCGCGGCACCTGACTGGCTGGTGGGGGGGTGGCCCTGCAGAGGTGGCCCTAGAGCCTGGGCCGTAGGCTGCACAGGGCAGGGCAGCCAACTGCGCAGCGCTGCATCGCCAACCGACCTACCTGATGTGGCCACGAGCCTCGTCTTGGCCTGCAGTCTGCCAGTCGCCGCGCCTCGTCTTGGTCTGCAGTCTGCCAGTCGCCGCGCCTCGTCTTGGCCTGCTGCGGTCCGCCAGGCCTGCTGCGGTCCGCCAGTCGCCAAGTGCCTGGCGTCTCTCGCCGTACCGGTACCTCGCCCGCCGCCCTGCCGCGCCGCTGCGCCATGTCACTGCCTCCCCCGGGGCTGCTACGCCCACGCCCCGTTCCCGTCGGCTGTCACGCCCTCCTCCGTCGTCCTCGTCCTCGTCCTCGCCTCCTCGTCCTCCGCTGCCTCACACTCCCCTCTGCCGCATCCTTCCTGCGTCGCGCGACCTGCAACAGCCGCGTGCGCATTCCGCCTTGTCGCCTGCCGTCCTGGGCCAATCCGCCGTCCTGCCTATTTCCTCGCGCCTGTCCGTCTCTCTCCTCCATCCGTCTCCCCGTCCGCCTCTGTCGACGCATCCGAGCCTCCAGGCCCGCCTCTCCTCAGCCCCTCCCAGTCACGCCGTCGACGCTCGGCTTCTTTGTCCGCGGGGGGCGTGTGCGCGAGCGCGTGCCTGCGCAAGGTCTCGTCCTGGCCCGCCACCTCGCGCCGTCCACGCTGACAAGTTGCACGGCAGGCAGCCCCAGTCCGTCTCCATCGGGTATCAACGACTGCGTGTCACATCACAGTCATCATCCCCGAGCACAAAAGCCAAAGGCGACTCCATTGCGCCCTCGCCCTCTCTCCTCCACTGGCTCCCAATCACAAAGGTGGTTCGCCAGCCGAAACCGCCATCCCGACACCAAGCCCGCAGCCCCTGTTCAACTCAATCGACAAGCAATCGACCGGCCGCCTGTTCACGCTCGGACAACCACGCACCCCACCACCCGTCACCACACTCATCAATCAACCGTCCGCCTCCTCCAGCCAAACTCCGTTTAATTCCGCCACAGACGTCCTGCTGCTCTGCCCGCTAGCCGCTCCCTGCAGCACTTCGCCACCCCAGAGTCCGCCTCGGTCCTCCGGCATGGCTGACAAACCAGCGCCGCCGCAGCCTTCCACCGCCTTCCAGGCCCGTCCCCTTGCTCCCTCTTCCTTCTCGTCGTCCTATTTCCATCATCCGCGACGCGTGTCGACGGCTGCGCCAATGGCCTCGGATCCACGCCCGACCGACCAGCCGCAGGCCTCAATGGCGCCGCCGCCCCTGCCCGCGCCGTCAATGGACGCCAAGAAACTCGACATCAGCAGCCTCATGTCGCCCCCCGATGCCGTCATGGACAGCTTCGCCCACGGCGCCCCCGCCGTCGAGGGCCGGGCGACGGCAAAGGCCGACGCCGTCGCCGGCCCGCAGCCGCTGCCCATGTCGCCGCCCGTCTCGCCCTACAGCAAGGCCCTGGCCGCGACGGCCGCCGCGCCGCCCCCGTCGGCCCAGCACGTCAGGGACCCCGTCCTGTACCCCGTCGACGACGGCTCGTCGCCCGCCAGCCCCCCGCAGCTGCCGCTCTTCGCGCCGACGGACATGGACCACGGCCGCATCGTCGACCAGCACGTGCGCGCCCGCCCGCACGGCATCTTCGCCGCCGGCGTGTCGCCCCCCCGCCGCGAGGACTACGAGCTGGTGCTCGCCTTCCGGTCCCAGGTGATGAAGCACTACACGACGAACCGCAAGGGCTGGCTGCGCCAGGAGCGGGCGCTGCTCGAGGCCGACCGGCGGGCCGGCGCCCAGCGCTACCACGCCATCATGCCGGGCCCGGCCAAGCCGGTCGCGACCAAGGCCGCGGGCCGGTCGCACGCGCGCGCCGACCGCGTCGCCAAGCCGCCGCAGGGCGCCCCGCGCCCGAACCGCAACGGCGCCGCGGCCGCGCCAACGGCGCCGCGGGCGGCCAGGACGTCGCGGCCCGCGCCCGGCGGCCGCGTTAGCGCGACGCCCGAGCCGTCGTCGCGCCGCGCCTCGCAGCCCAGCCGCGAGGACAAGGACTTCAACGCGCTGCCCGACTACTGCCCGCCGCTCGGGTCGCTGCCCAACCGGCCCAACAGCCTCAAGGTGGACTGGAAGGGCCAGCCCATCGACCTGAGCAACGACGCCAACGCCCACCTGATGCACCCCGACGAGCTGACGCTGGCGGCCAGCCTGCGCCTCGACTGCGCCACGTACCTGACGAGCAAGCGCCGCATGTTCGAGCGCCGCCTGCACTGTCTCCGCACCGGCAAGGAGTTCCGCAAGACGGACGCGCAGCAGGCCTGCAAGATCGACGTCAACAAGGCGTCGAAGCTGTGGACCGCCTTTGACAAGGTCGGCTGGCTGGATGCGAGCTGGGTGCGCCAGTACCTCTAGGATGTCTTACGACTTACGACTGCCCTTTACCCGCGGACGCCCCGGCTTCTAATTGCCTTCTTTTTTTTTTTTTTCCTACATGGCATCCACGGCACGGCACATTTGAGCAATTCGATACACCAGAGCAGTTTACGGACCCCTCACGCCACGATACCCGGAGTGCGACCCGTCGACGCCATTTTGTGCGATGACGTCAGGCCACTCCACGTTTCCTTGACTTGGTTTTGCAAGCGTCGGCCTCGTCGCCGCTCGTTCGAGATTGGCCTTTTTCTGTTTGCCGGGCGGGGCCACGCCGCCACGGATTGCGGGGTATGGATTCAGGATATGCATGCTCGGCGTTGTGCTTTCCGTCGGAGACAAGACAGATTGAGGACCGGAGCCGACGACGGACAAGGGGGGAGGTCTCGGGAGGTCTCGGGAGGTCTCGGGGCGGACGTCTCGGGTCGAGTTTTGTCGGTGGCTTTGGTGGTTAGATGGTCATGGCCGGGGCATTTCATGGCTTTGTTGTATGGACAGATAGCCGTGGCGGCGGCACGCTGCGGCGAGCAATGCAGTCTGTGGCCTGGGCAAGCGCGCGAGGTGACGTGGCCCGTGAGGGCAGCCTGACCATGTGGCATCCCTGCCGGCTGCACGTCATGGCCGCGGCGCCGGGACGGGAATGGGACCGGCGTTGAAGGCGCCGGGCTTTTCCGGGAGGCCCCGTTCAGCCCTACGGACGGGCCGGGGGGGGTGACGGGTGATGGGGCTGGGCGTGGCTGGTGTGGCGGAGTTGGCTGGGTTGTACGGAGTACTCGGCTTAAAGTAAATGTGCGAGGCGTTTGCGTTGAGCGTGAGCGCACTGGGCGAGGCGCCAAGGGCACGACGCGTTCGGCTGTGCTCTGGGAGTCGAAAGGCGTCTGAGACGGGACGAGGTGGCGTTGGGCACTGCGTAATCATTACGGAGAGCGTTCTGCGGATGCTTCAGCCGGTGTCTGGCATCGTCTCGTGTCGGGTATTCGTCGGCAGTATCCTGAGAGTTGATCATAGCCGGGCCTCGACCGCGGTGCCCGAGTATTTAACAGTCGGGAGATGGTCAAGAAGAGCCGGTCGTATCTCTTGGCTGTATTCGAGAGAGTTGCTCCACTCAACAGAGAAGCTTGGGGGCGGATGGCGCCGTGAGCTGTACGTGGCCAAGCGACTCTTCCGTTGAATGAGTAACGAGTGCATACTTCGAGCCACCTGAAACGACAAGTGAGGGAAAACGGCTACAGAACATATCTACGAGCCTTACGAATATATCCTCGCGCATCTACATATTCCTGTAATTCACATCGCTTATGCAGCACATTGTAAACATAGGTATAGCACTATAGGGTAGCACCAGCACTTGCAACTGCAACCAGATCAAGGGAGACGTCAACGTGGCACGTTGAGACACTGGTTCTGGCACTCTGGTATATACGACGTGACCACAGCAAGCACCGGCGTGAAATATACGTTGGCTGGATACAAGGTCGTCTGACGCCAGCTCTCAGCCGCCGAGAGCCCACTGCCCTGCATAGACCCAGCTGATGTCCACGTCAACACCAAGCGTAAGAACTGGCATCAAGATTCACGATGCGCTACAAAAAGTTAACGCTACATGTAGCTAAATGGGCTTCCCGATGCAACTGAAGCTAACTGCCTGAACGCATCAAGTCTCGTCTGTTACCCAAGTCTCCCAGTCGAAAAACAAAGTGATCCAAACTGTACTCTTGCTCTCAGCGAGAATCACCACACCCCAAAATACCATCAGGTGCCCGGACTGGCTCCGGTGAAGCAGTTGATTTTGCTGCACGGCGCCGGGAAAACCGGCTCGGGAATGGGCCCCGGCCTGAAGGCGCCCGTCGCGTCGGATGCCTCTCTGACGAGCGTGCGGATTGCCGGCAGAACCGTGCAGCACCGGTTGAAGTTGATGGCGGTCGTCACCTGCGCCGGATTGGCCTTGCCGTTCTGCAGGTTGTACAGGTTTCCCGGCACGCTCGGGAAATTGGCTTCCAGCACCGCCGCCGCGCGCTTCCCGGCGTCGCTGAGCCCGAGCACGGCCGACAGCGTCTTGAGGTGAGTGGGCTCGTCGACGGCGAAGGCGATGACCGTCGCGAGCGGGGTGGTGCCGCGAGGGTTGTTGAGGAAGCTGTCGACGGTGCAGACGTCGTTCAGCCAGGCAAGAGCCGCATTGACCACGTCGTCTGGAGTTGGACCGTTGAGATTGGGCGAGAAGGTCGGCGGCGTGGTCCCCGTTTGGACCTGACACTGGACGCTGGCGGGGGGCTTGCTGAGGAACATGGCAGTGGTTCTGCCCGTCTTGGCCTCTTGCTCACCCGTCCCAGCTTGGCCAGCCGAGTTGCCCGCAGGCATACGCGCAGATGCCACAATGGGAGAGCCCGCCACGAGGAGCGGGAAGAGGAGGAGAAGGGCTTTGGCGTGAGACATGTTGATGAGTAAAGCTCTGGTGCTCTGTGGTACGTGATGGACCGACAAAGGACCGGTTGCCTTGACGATGGGAGGCACGGGGCCTTTTTATAGACTACCTGAGTTGCCCGTGATATCCAGACACGGAGACATGTAAAGGGGTTGCCTGTTTTGGCCGATGGAGAAAAGGCTCCGCGACATGATTCAGATTGCAATTTCCAGTCTGAAGACGGTTGAGTGTTGAAGAATTTATTTTGATTGGGGCAAGACAGCACGCGGGCATCGGGAAATGGAATGACCCTGCAAACTGATGGGAAGCATTAGATTATTTATATTATATTTAAAGAACCTCTTATTAGAATAGAGGCGAGGAGCAGCATGGCCGCGGGGATGCCCTCGGCACTGTCACGTCCGGATGGATTGCTTCGACACGCGTCTGTCAGTCTTCAGGTTGTTTACCATTGAGGAATTCATCCAAGCGGTTTCCGCTAGACCGAGGAGGTAGGGCTCCGAGGAATGCTCCACGAATAGACCAATGTTTATTCCTAGAGCGACCTGAGCTGACATCAAAGATGCATACAAACCCTTATGATTTATTTCAAGGATACAAGAGATAGTTGATTCTTGTCGGCCTGCATCAACATAGCACGAGAGCCGACGACGGTCAACGACAAGGAGATGGCGACGAGCGTAGACCATGGAAACATTTGCGCAAATCCGGTTGTAAAATAAACACTGCAGCCATGTCAGTCCATTCCCTAGGCTAAGACAACACTGCCTGCCGTCGCCGCTCTGTTTACACCAGGAAGGGACGTGTGTGTTTTTGTGTTTTCTTGGCCGACGAGATCACCAGTTCAGAAACGAGTGCTTCCGCGTATATAATGCCCCCGGATGTCCTCGACGTCTGCAGGTCAGAATCAGCAACAGCCAACTCGTGAGGGCTCAGTCGTCTTATTCATTCGTTTTCTGCTTCATTCACTCGTTTAATCCATAATGCGCTTGCCGTCTGTTATACAGACGCTCGCGGCGCTGTCGCTCCTGACGGGCGAGGGCGCAGCCGTGCCGGCCGACAAGATCACCAAATGGCTCCGCGGCTCCAGCAAGCGCGCCGTCGTGCGACCCCGACAGGTCGGCGGCAACACCTTCATCCTCCAGCTGTCGACGCCTTCGTGGAGCCCGTCGACGGGCGGCTGCTCCAGCAAGCCGACGCAGTGGGTGGGCATCAACGGCATCAGCACTGACAACATCTTCTCGGCCGTCGTCTTCGCCATCATCGATGGCGAGCTCTTCGCCGTGACGCCCGAGGGCGGCGAGGTCTCGCTGCCCGGCGGCTCGTCGAGCCAGTTCTTCGCCCCGAATCCCCGAGTCGGAACCGTCGTCACCACCTTCACCATCAGCTCCACCAACACCCTTGTCTGGACCAACCCCGGGCTGACCGGCGGCGCCGCCATCTTCTGCTCGCGGGCCTCGGATGGCGCCGTCATTGCCTATGCCGGCCCTGCTCCGGCGAACTGCGTCGATACCACCCTGATTGTCGTCACCACGTTCCCGTCCAGCCCGTCCATAGCGAGCGGAGCAACACAACCGGGCAATGGCCCGACGCCGCAGTTCCCTGCGGGCGGTGGTGCTGCCGGCGGTGGTGCCGCTGGCGGAGGTGCTGCCGGCGGAGGCGCTGCCGGCGGAGGCGCTGCCGGCGGAGGCGCTGCCGGCGGAGGTGCTGCCGGTGGTGGTGCTGCCGGTGGTGGTGCTGCCGGCGGTGGTGCTGCCGGTGGTGGTGCTTCTGGCGGAGGTGCTGCCGGTGGAGGTGCTGCCGGCGGCGGCGCTTCTTCCGGCGGAGGTGCTGCCGGCGGAGGTGCTGCCGGTGGCGGTGCTTCTTCCGGTGGAGGTGCTGCCGGCGGCGGCGCTGCCGGTGGCGGTGCTTCTTCCGGCGGAGGTGCTGCCGGCGGAGGTGCCGCCGGCGGCGGTGCTTCTTCCGGTGGAGGTGCTGCCGGCGGCGGCGCTGCCGGTGGCGGTGCTTCTTCCGGCGGAGGTGCTGCCGGCGGAGGTGCTGCCGGTGGCGGTGCTGCTTCGAGCGGAGGTGCTGCCGGCGGAGGTGCTGCCGGTGGCGGTGCTGCTTCGAGCGGAGGTGCTGCCGGCGGCGGTGCTGCCGGTGGAGGTGCTGCTTCCGGCGGCGGTGCTGCCGGCGGCGGTGCTGCTGGCGGAGGTGCTGCTTCCGGCGGCGGTGCTGCTGGCGGCGGTGCCGCTGGTGGTGGTGCTGCCGGCGGAGGTGCTGCCGGCGGAGGCGCTGCCGGCGGTGGTGCTGCCGGCGGAGGAGCTGCTGGCGGAGGCGCTGCCGGCGGTGGTGCTGCCGGCGGTGGTGCTGCCGGTGGTGGTGCTGTCGTTACGACTACCGGTGCTTCGGGCGCTACCACGGGCACCGGCGCTTCGGGCGCTACTACCGGAACCGGCGCTTCGGGCGCTACCACCGGCACCGGCGCTTCGGGCGCCACCACCGGTACCGGTGCTTCGGGAGCTACTACCGGCACCGGTGCTACGGGCGCCACTGCTACCGGTACTGGAGCCGCTACCACTACTGGTGCTGGGGGCGGTTCCGGCGGTTCCGGCGGATCTGGCGGAGCTGGCGGATCTGGCGGAGCCGGTGGCTCCGGAGGTGCGGGCGGCGCTGGCGGCGGCACTGGCGGCGCGGGCGGCGCAGGCGGTGCTGGCGGAACCGGCGGCGCCGGAGGTGCGGGCGGCACTGGCGGCGCGTCGGGCGGTGCCGGCGGTTCGGGCGGTGCTGGCGGCGCCGGAGGATCTGGCGGCGCAGGCGGCTCCGGCGCATCTAATTCTACCACCGGCGGAGCAGGCGGCGCCGGAGGAGCAGGCGGCACCGGAGGAGCAGGCGGCGCTGGCGGTGCCGGCGGCACTGGCGGCACGTCGGGCGGCACTGGCGGCACTGGCGGTGCTGGCGGAACCGGCGGTGCTGGCGGAACCGGCGGCTCCGGAGGTGCGGGCGGCACTGGCGGCACGTCGGGCGGTGCCGGCGGTTCGGGCGGTGCCGGCGGTTCGGGCGGCGCTGGCGGCTCCGGAGGAGCTGGCGGCGCGGGTGGCTCCGGCGCATCTAATTCTACCACCGGCGGAACAGGCGGTGCCGGAGGAGCAGGCGGCGCTGGCGGAACCGGCGGCGCCGGAGGTGCTGGCGGCACTGGCGGCACGTCGGGCGGCACTGGCGGTACGTCGGGCGGCACTGGCGGCACGGGCGGCGCAGGCGGTGCTGGCGGAACCGGCGGCACCGGAGGAGCCGGCGGCTCGGGTGGTACGACAACGGGCGGTGGTACTGGCGGCACCGGCGGCGCTGGCGGATCTGGCGGCACCGGCGGCGCCGGAGGTTCGGGAGGTACGGGTGGCACTGGCGGTACCCCTGGTTCTCCCGGTGCCCCTGGCGCCCCTGGTGCCCCTGGCGCTCCCGGCGCACCGGGTGCTCCCGGCAATTCCACGTCCGGTGGCAGCGGCGGTGCCGGAGGAGCAGGCGGCTCCGGCGGCGCGGGCGGCACGGGCGGCTCCGGCGGCACAGGTGGCGGCGGTACGACTACCGGCGGCACCGGCGGTGCTGGAGGTACGGGCGGCACCGGAGGAGCTGGCGGCGCAGGTG
Source organism: Hypocreales sp. Mo6-1 (assembly GCA_002939055.1). Classification (NCBI taxonomy): domain Eukaryota; kingdom Fungi; phylum Ascomycota; class Sordariomycetes; order Hypocreales; species Hypocreales sp. Mo6-1. The sequence goes on from PNEP01000013.1 coordinate 154,174, forward strand.
GCTCCGGCGGCACGGGCGGCACGACTACCGGCGGTACCGGCGGCGCCGGAGGTTCCGGAGGTACAGGCGGCACCGGCGGCGCCGGAGGTTCGGGTGGCACTGGCGGTACCCCTGGTTCTCCCGGTGCCCCTGGCGCCCCTGGCGCCCCTGGTGCCCCTGGCGCTCCCGGCGCCCCGGGTGCTCCCGGCAATTCCACGTCCGGTGGCAGCAGCGGTGGCGGAGGTGGCGGCGGCGGAGGTGGCGGCGGCGGCGGCGGCGGCGGCGGTGGTTCCGGTAGCTCCACCACAACCACAACTACTCCCGGCGGCGGTGGCGGAGGCGGAGGTGGCGGCGCCGGCGGCGGAGGCGGCGGTGGCGGCGGTGGCGGCGGTGGCGGCAGCACGACCATCAATATCATCACTTCCGGCGGCGGCGGCGGTGGCGGCGGCGGAGGAGGTGGCGGAGGCGGCGGAGGCGGTGGCGGCGGCTCGGGTGTTCCTGGCCCTGCTGGTCCCGCGGGCCCCCCCGGTGCGCCCGGAGCTCCTGGTGCCCCTGGCGCCCCGGGTGCCCCCGGTGCCCCTGGTGCTCCCGGCGCCCCCGGTGCCCCCGGCGCCCCTGGACCTTCGGGACCATCGGGACCTCCCGGCTCCGGCGCCACCGGCCCTACGGGACCCCCGGGTCCTTCCGGTCCTTCTGGACCCTCCGGTCCGTCTGGCCCCAGCGGTCCCTCCGGTCCCCCAGGTCCTTCCGGCTCTTCGCCGACATCTCCGCCCACCTCGTCTCCTCCGCCAACGTCGCAAACGACGACGCCAACCTCCGGTGCGTCAACCACCGTATCATCAACCACAACGGCAACCACGTCTGGCTGCCCGACTGCGACCTGCCCGGGCGTTGTCGTTGCCGCATCGGCCAACGTGGTCGTCCTCGCCATCCAGAACATCACGGATCTGTCGCAAGCTCTCCAGACCCCTGCGGCTGCCATTGGAACCTCCCCGGCCGGCATTATCGCCGCACAGCAGGTCCTCGCCGGCTTCACGCAGATCGTTGCCACCATCACGGCAGACCTGGCCGTCCTGGCCAACATCCCGCCGATCAATGTGCAGTGCGACGCGATTGCGATCCAGGTCGCCCTGACGCAGTTCGTCCTCGTCCACCAAGCGCTCTTGGCCATCATCTTCGGCAAGGGCTCCATCCTCGAATCGATCCCCTTCGTCGGCGTCCCCATTGCCGCCATCCTGCAGTCTCTCGAGGCCGCCGTCGACGCCCTGGCCTTTGCCATCATCAACCTCATACCGACCCTTGCGGGCTGCGCGAGCGCGTCCGCCGTTGCCCTCGACATTGCCCTGAGAAACGCCTCGTCGGGCGTTTCAACCTGCGCGGCGCCAGTCCAGTGCCCGCAGGCCCAGATTGCCGCATCGGCGCAGGTCGTGGTCAATGCCATCAACGAGATCTCCAGACAATCCTTGAACCTTCAAGGCCCGGCTGGTGTGCTAACACCTCTCAACCCAGCCAGTGTCTCGGTGAGTTTCTAGTCTTGTGGTGACTTGCAGCTGCTGATCGCAAACCAGGCTGTGGTTGCTGGATTCGCCAACATTACGGCGACCATCACGGCCGACATCACGTTACTTGGTAGTATCCAAGTATTCAACCTTCAGTGCGACGCTGATGCCATTTCCATCGCTCTCACGAATGTAAGCTCCCAAGGTGGAAACGGTGGCCTCTTCCAGCCAAGCTGACTGTTTCAGTTCGTCGCGATCCACACGGCGCTCCTCAACATCATCATTGGGAAGGCTGGGCTCTTCTCAGCGTTCCCTGTCATCGGCGCTCCCATTGCCGCCGCTCTTAAGGCTTTGGAAGGCGTGGTAGACGTAAGTGCCAAGCCGGAGCCGAGTTGAATCACTCATGCTGGCCCAATCAAGACCCTCGCCCTCGCCTTGATTGCTCTTATCCCATCCAACAGCTGCTTCGCCACCAACCAGTCGAACAACATCTCGGCGTTGCTGGGCGTAGCCGCGGGCTCCTTCGTCTAGTTCAAAGTTCCTGGGCGGTTTGTCCCGAGGCCCATGACGTTAACCTTCGAGTAACAGGGGTTATTTTTTAACTGTGTCTTTCTATTTGTTTGCTATATCTACTTCTCATGCATAGATTTCTTAATGTTAACTTTAGCAAGGCATAATAAACTCCTTGCCTAAATGTTGCTGTCGTGAGGACTTGGACTTGTAGAATTTTGCCTTGCGCCTCGACGAATATTATCAATTTGCATCGGCAAGACATGACTTAGACGACATGTCACTCACGAGTTGGTTTTGAAAGTACGCCGATCTCGCTACATGTAAGGGGAGTCTCGGCCTCCCGGGAACTAATCGTTGACGTGGTGTTTCCCGAGGACGGGAGTTTGGTGTAAAGTGACCCGTGGGCTTACCCGTAGGTATGATGGAAGAGTCCTAACGATACCTTTCTTTACCACCTGTAGGCGTACTTTACGGCCTATCACGAGTCCGTAAAGGCAGCAGCACGAGGGACCAAGGCAGCAATCCCTTCATCGCAGCAAACGGCTGGTTAAATAGTCAATCATATTCAACTAAATGTGAAAATATGACACAGAAAAAAGCAGCATCTGTGCAGTCACCACGTAAAACTCTCCTCGATGAAATCCACAAAACTCAGACCCTGGACGTCTCTCACAGCCCTGCGGACGTCATCCGCGAGCCCACCCGGGCCGCAGACTGTCACGCACATTGCGCCAACTTGTTGCTCGACTTCTGCGTTGATGATGTGGGCGACGTTTGGCCTGCCGGGGATGGTCTCGAGCTCGTCGCCCGCCTCGTCCTTCGGGCTGCTCCTCGGCTTTGTGACAAAGACCCTGAGGTCGAAGATGCCCTTGGGCCCAGACATGGTGAGCAGGGCGCTGATCCAGGGCTGCGCCCACTGTATGTGCTCCAACTCCCGGATGACCCAGACGAGCACGATCCGCTGCGTTGCGACGGTGCCGTCCTCGTGGCCGCGGAGCAGGTGTCGAACGTACGGGATCTGGTGAGTTATGCCGCTGGCGCCGGCGAAGAGGACCACGTGGCCGTACGAATCCAGGCAGTGGTGGCCGGCGTATGGGCCTTCGAAGAGCGCATAGGTTTCAAGTCCGGCATGGGCCGCGGCGAAACCCAGCAGCCGGCGAGTCAGCCCGGTCTTGGCTTGGACGACAAAGGAGACGGATGTGCACGACGGAGCCCTGCGAGCGTCCCGCTCCATGTCCTCGATGAGGGTGTCGTTGCTGTCGGAACGGTACACGGCGGCGGCCCCCGCGGCCGTGGCGCGATCCTCGGTCCAGATGATGGAGAAGGGATGAGACTCCCAGACGTTTAGCCGCAAGAAGCGCAGATAGGCGTGGGTGCCGGGCTTGACGTCGATGCGACCCGGGAGGTGAAGGGTCAGCCGACAGGCGTCTCCCGGCAGGACCGTCATCTCGGCCTTTGTCAAGCCGTGGCGAGACATGTTGTGCTTGAGCGTGCGGACGACGCGGAGGAGGCGGTCGGCCATCCAGAGCCCGGCCGCGGCGACGACCCAGGGCAGCGGCGGGAGCTTGGCGATGCTGCAGTGGAGATAGGTGCCTACCATGACGGCGACGGCAAGCAGGATGTGCAGGTTGAGGAAGGTCTCGTAAAAGGCATGGCGGACGGGCCCCGGGCTGAAGACGGCGAGGAGGACCGTCGCGGCCACGGCAACCCCCCCCCACAGCATAAAGGGCGTCTTCATGTCCACCCAGACGCCTCCCCACTCGGCCATGGCGACCTTGGACACCATCCACGCGGCCGTGTGGACGACGGACTCGACGAGGACGATCCTGCCCATCCAGCGGTGCAGCAGGTTGTAGGTGTCGAAGCTCAGCTGCAGCACGGAAATCAGAGGGTTGTTGCGGCCGGCGAAGAGGACCAGGGGCACCATGTTGGTCACGGCGAGCGTGCCGGAGCGCCCGCGCAGCTCGGCGAGGATGGCGTACTTGTTGAGGACGTTGTAGTCGAGGATGGAGCAGTAGGCGAGGTTGCTCAGGAGGTAGAGGCCCAGGATGAGCGTCTGGAAGCGGGTCGGCAGCGTGCCGATGTTGACGGCCGACGACAGGCGGAGCTCCCGGTTGTGGCGCTTCCGGAACAGCGGCGCGTAGATGACGTGTCTCTTCAGCCGCGGCCACCACGGCGAGTTGTTGCGGGCGAAGTAGGCCTGGTGTTTCTTGTCCGAGTTCATGCCCAGCAGATGCCGCAGGTGGCCTCTTGCCAGCTCGAGCAGCCTGAGCAGCAGCACGGCTATGGCGAGCGAGCCCATGGTGCCGAGCAGTATACACTGGAGCATGTAGTCCATTTTCATGTTGACGCCGGCCAGCCCAATCGTATACGGCTCGATGGTCGCGGCCGGGCCGGTCATGGCCGTCGGTACGCCGTGGCCGTCGGCCGACGAGGCACTCTCATGGTTCTGCGGTGGTAAAGCCATGATCCTACCGATGTTAAGGGGAGGGCAGGTCAAAAAGAAATAGAGATGACGGGTGGTCCTAACGGCTAGCTATTTCTGTACAAGACCATTGTGCGATAGTTTCTCGTATTCCGCCACGCTGAACATGAGCCTATATATAGACTATAGCTCGAAAGACTGTTTACGACGTGCGCCCTCCCGTCTCTACAACAACCGCACGTGAAAGAATCGAGGCTCAAGTTGCTGGGCCGCTGGTCTTGGCATCGGACGGTTCAAGGTGATTGTGTCGATTGTTAGAGCGCACGCGAGGTCTCACTCTAGCATTACCATGGGCACGCATTCCACAATGCAGCGGTCCGCAGGTCGGCTAGGTGACTCGAAACATGCCTAGGCGTCTCCGGGCCACCCCATGCCTCCAAGCATCGCGGGTCCATGCCTGGAACTATTGTCAGCTGAGACGTCTGGACGACAGGAACCGTTAACCGGCGGGCCCGTTCTGTCTGCATTCCGGCGACCAAGACCACGCTGCCCCGAGCATGCAGCGGCCAGAAATAGCAGACACGACCCGCCGGTGCCCTCGATGGTTGCCCGCAGAGACCTGGGTGTCGCCAGTGAGACAGCACGGCCGCTCGCCTAGTCGCCCTGGCCAGCGATCGCCAAGGCGTGCCCGGCGCGAGGCTCCAACGCCACGGCAACTTGACGGCATAGCAGACGGCTCTTGGCCGCCGCCTCCGGCTGGCTGCGGCGAGAGATGCGTTCCTGGAGCGTTGGCAGAGGGCTACGCAGGCAAAGCGGCCGGTGAACCCTCGGGCTTGGCCAGTCGACTACAAGCCGCTGCCTCGCTTCAACTCGTTCTATCCTCGACTCCACACTCACCCGCAGCACTGCCACGCGGCACTTTGGAGCCAGATCGCCGCCGTCACTACCAAAGGGGGCCTGACTTTCCAGACGTGCCGCATTCGGACGCCGGAGCCCGATTCGGCAAGCCCTGAGCGCTAGCATTTCTCGCCACTTCAATTGATAAGTCTACTCCGTATATATTCTGAGCAATCTTCTATTGAGCGTCTTCTGCTTGTGGATCGAGGCCAGGAAGAAGACACGTGCCCCGAGACTGGCCTGTGCGGCGGCGACCAGCCGGAGGAACGATGAGCGGGCACATTCGCCGGCGCAGCCTGGCGGGCCTGAGCACCGAGGGCGAGGCTGTCCAGCCCCTTTCTGAAGGCTCGCGGGCCGTCGCCTGTGGCCATGGCCGGCCCGAGTGCGCCGTGTGTGCGGGCAGCCTCGGGCGGAGCGGCCCCCCCCCGGCCAAGACGGCGTGGGCAAAGACGAAGCGCTGGGCCGTGGCCTTTGGCAAGCACGTCGGCCCGGGCTTCATGATCTCCGTGGCATACAGTGAGCAGCTGGTGGCCGGCCGCGCCCGTCCCGAGGCTGACGCCGACCAGTCGACCCCGGAAACTACTCGACCGACATCGCCGCCGGGGCGTCGTACCAGTACCGGCTGCTCTTCGTCATCCTCTTCAGCAACCTCTTCGCCATCCTGCTCCAGGGCCTGGCCGTCCAGCTGGGCACCGTCACCGGCCTGGACCTGGCGTCCATGTGCCGCGTCCGCCTGCCCAGGTGGCTCAACTGGCTGCTCTACGGCCTCGCCGAGGTTGCCATCATGGCGACCGACATGGCCGAGGTGATCGGCACGGCCATCGCCCTGAACCTCCTGGCGCCGAAGCTGCCGCTGGTGGCCGGCTGCGCCCTGTCCATCCTCGACGTCATGGTCATCCTGTTCTTCTACCGGCCCGAGGGCTCGATGAAGGGCCTCCGGCTGTTCGAGGCGTTTGTGTGTCTCGTCGTCATGGGCGTCCTGGTTTGCTTCTGCATCCAGCTGTCCATGGTCAAGGTGGCCGGCGTCGGCGCGCTGTTTCGAGGCTACCTGCCCTCGGATGTCCTCGCCGAGGCGGGGGGGTGAGTCCGGATGCCAGCTTCGGCCTGCGTCGTTTGGGTCTGACGGGCTTGCAGCCTCTACCAGGCCTGCGGTATCCTCGGCGCCACGGTGATGCCTCACAGCCTGTATCTCGGGTCCGGCATCGTCCAGCCACGGCTGAGGGCGTACGACAGCAGCCACGGCCTCATGCCGCGGGACGCCGTCTCCGGCGCGGGCGGCGACGGGGGCACCTACGTCCCGTCGCAGGCGGCAGTCAAGCACTCGCTCAAGCACGCCGTGACGGAGCTCGCGCTGTCGCTCTTCACCTTTGCGCTCTTCATCAACTCGGCCATTCTCATCGTGGCCGGCGCGTCGCTGTACGGGAACGAGCAGGCGCTCGGCGCCGACATCTTTGGCATCCACGACCTGCTCTCCAGGAGCATCTCGCCGGCGGTGGGGACCGTCTTCGCGCTGGCGTTGCTCCTGTCGGGCATCTCGGCCGGCATCGTGTGCACCATCGCGGGCCAGATGATCAGCGAGGGCGCCCTCCGCTGGAGGCTGAAGCCCTGGCTGCGGCGACTCGTCACGCGCTCGGTCAGCATCGCGCCGTCCATCGTCGTCGCCGCGGCCGTGGGGCGATCCGGGCTCAACGCCGCGCTGAACGCGTCGCAGGTGGTGCTCAGCGCGGTGCTGCCCTTTGTCACGTTCCCGCTCATCTACTTTACCAGCCGCAGCAGGGTGATGACGACGCAGCCGGGCATGGCGCGGTATGTAGACTGGGACAAGGGACTCGATGCCGGCGGGACTCGGGGCGGCGTCGACATGTCCAACCCGTGGTGGCTGATAGTCACGGCGGGCGTCGTCTGGCTGGTCATTGCGGTCATGAATGTAGCAAACCTGGTGTTGCTGGCAAAGGGAAACTAGCATCAGCACTTGTACACGTTGTGCTAGACTTCCACGACGTTTCTCGCTTCTACTTGACATCCCCCTTGCCCCGTCCGCCCTCAGTCCCCCTTGCGCAGCTGCAGACAGTACGCCAGCCCCGACTCGACGCCCTCGCAGTCGTCCCCCGTCACCGACGGATTCTGGCCCGTCAGCCCGCGCCGGCCGCGCTCCGCTCGCGACTCACCAGCACCCTCAGGTCGTCGGGCGCGACGCCCGGCCCCGTGCGGAACTCGTCGCACCGCGTCCCCGTCTCGTACGTCTTCCACACGCGGCAGAACTGCGTCGCCGACCCCGGCGCCGCGTTGGCCGGGCCCGTGTACGGCTGCAGCTGCGGCGGCCAGTTGAAGGCGCGCGCGCGCCCGCAGGCGAGGAGCACCAGCGCTGCGAGGCGAGCCATGGGGACGATGGAGAGGCCGGCGCCTGGCCTGGGCCGGGCCGCTTCTTATAGCCGGCGGGCTCGTACGAAATATACATTTAATATCTTTGCCTTTGCAGCAAGTTGCCCGGGTCACCTGTCCGCGGCGTCTGGAATGCCGGCGGGTCCGGCCCCGCCCGGCCCCGCCCGGCCGCTCGGGTCCGGCTGGCCGGTAGCGATTGATTCAGCGTCTTGTGCGACGCCGAGGCCGCGTCTCTGGCGTCGGGTGCCAGGGTTGTCGGGCCCCAGGGCTGTCGAGTCTCCAGGGCCGTCCCCCGTCCCCGGCAGCTGATGGCCGTGGCGTGCCTCGACGACCTGCCGCGTGCCCCGACCCGGCGTCGAGAGCCTCCTCGCCGAGAGCCTCCTCGGCCTCACCGCACCTCGATGTGCTGCACCGCCTTCATCCACTTCTGCTCCTCGGCCCTGCTCCCGTCAGCCGCGCCCCTCCCGTCAGCCACGCCCCCCCCCCCCGGCAGGCGACTCACCTGTCGAAGCGGAGCAGCTTGCCCAGCACCGGCACCAGCTGCGCGCGCAGCCGCCCGTCCTTCTGCTCGAGGAACTGCAGCAGGATCGTCTTGAGGTACAGCGTGTCCGGCGCCGGCGCGGAGCCGCTGCCGGCCGACTCGGACGACGTCCGCGCCGCGGCCTCGGCCTCGCCGGCCTCCCTGGCCGCCCTGGCCGCCGCCTCCAGCCGCCGGCGCGCGTCGTCCAGCAGGCGCCGCAGCTCGGCGCGCTGCCGCTCGCCGTCGACCACCTGCTTCTCCGACGCGTCCAGCGCCGCGCGCACCTGCGCCACCGTCGTCCGCAGCTCCTCGGCCTCGGCCTCGGCCTCGGCCTCGACGGCCTCCAGCTCGGCCCGGCGCCGGGCCGCGTCGCGCTCGCGCCCGGCCAGCTCGTCGCGCTCGCGCCCGGCCGCCCGGGCCTGGCGCTCCAGCTCGCGCAGCCGCTGCCGCAGCTCCTCGGCCTCGCGCGCCCGCCGCCGCGCCGCCGCGCCCGCCTCGTCCTCGGCCCGCTCGCGCTCCTCGACGGCCGCCGCCATGCGCCCCTGCATCTCGCGCACCTTGGCCTCGGCCCGCCCGTCCGCGTCGGCCAGCAGCCGCCGCATCGTCTCGCCCTCGCGCGTCCGCTCCTGCAGCAGCCGCTGCACCTCGCCCAGCTCCTCCTCGGCCGCCTCGGCCTGCGCCTGCGCCTCCTTGAGCTGCGTCGCCGCCTCGGCCGCCTGGTCGCGCATGCTGCTCAGCAGGCCCTGCGCGTTGCCGTACTGCTGCGCCTTGAACTCGGCCTCGTCCAGCGCCGCCGCTCGCTCGCGCCGCAGCTGGTGCGCCTGCTCCTCCAGCTCCTTGGCCCGCCGCCGCTGCCGGCCCGCCTCGTCCTGCGCCCGCTGCAGCTCCCGCTCCGCCTTCTCCGCCCTGGCGCTCAGCTCGACCTTGTCCGCCTCGGCGCGCCGGAGCCCGCGCTCGGCGCCGCGCCGCGCCTCGTCCGCCTGCTGCCGCCCCGCGCCCTCGGCCTCGAGCCTCTCCTCGAGGCCCCGCCCCGAGGCCTCGCGCTCCGCCGACAGCTTCTGCGCCCGCGACGCCTCGCGCCTCAGCTCCCTCTCCCGCTGCTCCGCCTCGCGCAGCGCCCCGGCCCTGGCCGCGAGCTCCTCCTTGGCCGTCTTCAGCTCCGCCGACGCCTGCCGGAGGCTCTTGAGCTCGGGCTGCGCCTTTTGCAGCACCTCGCGCAGCTCCGTCAGGTCCCGGAACCGCGTCTGCGCCAGCTGCTGCGCCGCGCCGAGCTCCGCCTGCAGCGCCGCCGACTTGTCCCGGAGCTCGTCGTGCTCCTTTTGCAGCGCGCCCAGGTCGCGCTGCACCTGGCTGTCCGCCGCCGCCGCCTTGGACGTCCACGTGCCCACCTCGTCCTCGAGCTCTGCGATGCGCTTCCTCAGCCCGGCCTTGTCCTCTTCCAGCCTCTTGATCTTCTCCTTGGCCTCGACGTGGTCCTGCCCAATGCTGACCAGGTTCTCCTGCAGGCCCTCAATCTCCTCGCGGAGATCCTCCTCGGCCCTGCGCTTCTTGGACAGCCGCTCAATCTCGCCGTCCTTGTCCTTGACCTCTTCCCGGAGCCTGGACATCTCCGCCTCGAGGGCCGCGTTGGACGACGGCTCGGCCGGAGACTCTGCGGCCTGCTCCGCCTCCTCGGCAGCCGCGCCCGTAGTTCCCGGCGCACCGCCCTTGCCGCCCTTCTTCTTCTTCTTCTTCTTCGAGGCGGGCTGCTGAGCGGGTGTCGGAGACGGCTGCGCCCGGAGCTTCTTGGAGAGCTCGTCGATCTTGCCCTGGGCCTCCGCCTTGTCCCTCTTGAGCCCCTCGAGCTGCGTGTTGAGGTCGTCGATGAGCTTCTTGGAGACCGTCTTGGCGGCATTCGCCTTGGAGAGCTCGGCGTCGAGCTCGGCGGCGCGCCTGTCCGAGGTCGCCAGCGACGCCTCCATCTCCCTGGCCTTGGACGCGCTGGCCTCGCTGTCCCTCTGCGCCCCCTCGCCGAGCCGCTTCAGCTGCGCGCGAGACTCGTCGAGGCGCTCCGTCAGGCTCGCAACCTCGCCGTCGCGCGCGTCCAGCTGCGTCTGCAGAGCGTCGCGCGCGGCTCCGTCGCCGCGCGACTCGCCCAGCTCGCGCGTCGCCTTCTCCAGGCTCGTCGCCAGCCCCGCGCTGTCCTCCTTGGCGGCCGCGAGCTCCCTCTTCAGGTCGGCCACGTCGGCCCGGAGCCTGTCAATCTCGTCCGACTTGGCGGCCACGTCGGCCTGCAGCTGCGGAATCTCCTCGTCGTAGGAGAACAAGTCGGCGCCCTCGTCGGCGCCTTGGGGCTTTTGCTTGGGGGAGAACAGGCCCATGACGGACAAGACGGGCGACCTGACCTCGGCAGACTTGGGCCCGTCGGCCACGGCCGTCTCTGCCGGCTTGTCCGCCTTGAGCGCGTCGAGCTGCTCGTGCATCTTGCGCAGCCTGTCCTGCGCCTCGTCGTGCTTCCTCTTGAGCTCGTCCTTGTCGGCCGAGACGCGCTTCAGCTCGTCCATGACCATGTCGCCGCGCAGGTTGAGCTGGTTGAGGTACTCGACCAGGGCGTCCGGGTCGGCGATGGACGTGAGCGGCGTGTTCTCGCGGAGCGCCCGTTCGAAGGGCTCGATGGCGGTTGCGCGCCTGTGGGCGACCCTGTAGGAGCGTAGCAGTTCTGACGGCGTCAGCGGCGTCGTACGGCGGAGGGGGGCGTGGCTACCGGGATACGTCGCCTCCAGCTTGTCCAGCTTGCGCAGCCGCTGCTGCATCTCGGGCGGCAGGTCCGGGCCGCGGGCGGCGCCGGCGTCGGTGCCGTCGCCGGCCTCGGCGCCGTCGCCGGCCTTGTCGCGCGCGCCATCGGGCCTGCCGTCGGCCTCGGCCTTGTCCTCGGCACCGTTGCGCGGCGGCGCGTCGTCCTTGGCCGGCGGCGGCGGCCCGGGGGTGCCGGCGCGGCTCGGGTCGTCGCTGTCGTCGATGACAAAGGCGGCCTCGAAGACGGCCGGGTCCGGGTTCGGCGGCGCGTCGGGGGCCGAGGCCTTCCGGGGACGCGGGCGACGGGCGTCCGGGGAGCCGTCGGGGCGGCGCGACGCCGACCCGGAGCGGGACGCGGGCGGGCCCTCGGAGAGCGTCCGCTGGCGGGCCTGCTCCTCGGCGATGGTGCGGTCGATGGCGCCGCGGATCCTCTGGCGGGCGCGTGTCAGCGCGCGACGTGCGGCGAGGGCGCGGACCGACCTGGAACATGATGGCTCTCTTGGCGGTGCCGCGCGAGCAGAAGAGGGCGGAGGCAGCGATGGCGGTCGGCGGGGATACGGGCTTGGAGCGGCGCTCACAGCATTGTTGAGACGACGACAGCAAACAGCAGACGGTTCGTGCCAGAGATCCAAGTGCCGGTCGGTGCCAGGTGTGCTTGTGGTTGGAGGTGTGGCGCGGGTGGCTGGAGCCCAGCACGCGCCACGACGAGTGCGCACCACCTAATCCGCGTCCCGTCGCAGCTCGCGCGCGCCTCCTCCGCGCTCCGAGGCGCCGCGCAGCCACTCCTCGCGCTCTCGTCCGTCCGTCCTCTGCTGCTCTCGCCGACGCTCGCAGAAGCGAGTGCCGTCGACGGTGCCCGCGAGATGGTGTCCTTTTGGCCCTGGAAGGTATGCGCCCATCAACTCGCCATCAGCCTCGCCCGTGACCTCGCCCGCTGAACCCCCCAGGGCGACCCGTCGTCGACGGCCTCGTTCGAAAAGACGCTCTCGGCCCTCTCGGCCAAGATGGCCGACACGCAGACGCGCCTCGACCGCATCCGCGCCCGTGCCCGCCGCGCCCGCGCCCTCGGCACCCTCTACCTCTCCTTCGCCTACCTCGTCTACGCCATCGTCCTGCTGCTCGTCGTCGGCCGCGCCGGCCTCGGCGCCTACGAGTGGTCCGGCATCGCCGCCGGGCCCGTCCTGTAGGCCCGCGCCCGACCCGCGCCCTGCCCCCGCTGACGGCCCAAGCATCTACGCCTTCCGCGCCGCCGCCGCCTCGTATTATGGCCTCCGCGTCGAGCGCCTCGAGGCCCGCCTGAGGGACCACCAGGAGGAGCGCGCGCGCACCATCCAGAAGCTCAAGGACGCGACCAGGTACGACTCCACCATGGAGCTCATCGAAAAGTACGGCGGCGCAGAGGGCACGCCCGCCAAGGGCACCAAGCCCGACGACGCGGCGGACCAGGCCAAGGGGGCCAAGCCGGCCCAGCCCCCCGGCGCGAGAAGCACCCCCGGCCGGACCGCGATGCCGCCGCCCCCGACCGCCAACATCCAGAACCGCAGCCCTCCGCCGGCAACCCCCGACTCCTCCTCCCCTCCTCCGCCCGCCGGCCTCGACCCCGGCGCCGAGTTCGCGCCCAACGCCTTCGCCACGCCCAACGCCTCCGCCGCGCCCAACGCCTTCGCCGCGCCCCCCCCCCCCGCCGAGCGCCGCTGGTACGACCGCATCTTCGACGTGCTCCTCGGCGAGGACGAGACGGCCCCCAAGAACCGCTTCGTCCTCATCTGCCGCTCCTGCCGCCTCGTCAACGGCCAGGCGCCCCCCGGCGCCCGCTCCCCCGCCGACGCCGGCCTCTGGAAGTGCATGGCCTGCGGCGCCTCCAACGGCGACGACGCCACCGAGGGCGCCCGCATCGTCCGCGAGGTCCTCCGCCAGCAGGCCGCCGACGGCCAGGACGAGCACGCCGCCGCCGAGCAGGCTGACGGCCCCGAGAGCGAGGCCGCCGCAGAGCCCGCCGACACGCCGCCGGCGGGCGTGCCGGAGCGGCGCGGCGCGGCCAGCAAGCCGCCGGCTTGACGGACCGCGTGCGTCATCGCTCTGCCACAAGAAGCCTCCAGGGAGCCTCGTCCTCGGTGTACGACAGCTAGTCTCAAGAGACAGTGATACACCCGTCATCCCGGGCGGCTGTACTTATACACTATATACCCGTCATCTTGCTTCCATGCTTCCCCCATCCCTCACCCTCACACACGGGCACCGCGCACCAGCATTGCTCTCGCAGAACGCGTCGTGTGCAACGTCTATCTATCGGTCCTTGCCCGCCTTCCCCCGCCCATGCCATCGTGCCATCGTTGACCCGTTTCATCCAGCCACCCGGAGCTACAGCTCGTCACCCCCATAGCCAACGTAGTATGAGAGGCAGCAAGACATGCACCCCGTTCCGCACAGCCAACCCACAGCCCCGTGTCCCACCTCGGCCCTGCCGGCAGCCCCGGCACGGGCGCCTCCCATGGCCCGACGAGAGCAAGCGCAGCGACGAGGGCCGCGGCAGCCCCCGGTGTTCCGTGTTGCCTCGGCGCGTGCGCCCGCCGGCGCTCATCGTTTCCTCACCTCCGTCGCCCACCCGTCGATGCCCTCGCCCCTCCCGCCGACCTCGAGGCCCTCGATCCGGAGGCCCTTCATGCCGGGCGTGTCGTCGAGCCAGCCGTGGCCGGCCATGCCTCCGGCGTTTGCGCGCTTCTCCGGCACCAGCTCCAGCATGGGCACCAGGAAGTTGGAGATGCGCTTCGCCTCCTCCTCCTTGAAGTGGTACTTCTCGCGCAGCACGTCCGGCAGCGCCCAGTGCCGGAGCCGGTGGATGTTGCGCAGCTCGCCCTTGCGGTTGAAGATCTCCTGACTCCACTTGCCGCTGAGGCAGAGCGATCTGGGGAACGGGCCCAGCAGCTCGATGATCTGGGCGATGTGGTCGTCGTCCTTGCCGTACTTTGTGCCGGACTGGGGGTCGAAGAGGTAGTCGCCCGTGATGAGCTCAAACACCTGCGCGGCTCCGGCGTCAGCAGGGACCCCGCGGCGGCGGACGGGGGCCGGCACGTACCATGGCGGCCATGCTCCAGACGTCGGTGCTGGCGCCCCATTTGGCGCCGAGGATGACTTCGGGCGAGCGGTACTGCCGGGTCTGGATGTCGTTGGTGAAGTGGTGGTTCACCCAGCAGGCGTTGCCGAGATCGGCAATCTTGACGCTGATAATGTCGAAGGCGTGCGCGTCTTCGGCCTTGCGCTTCTCGCCCGTCGAGGCCGACGAGGTGCTCGACTTGTCGAGCGAGATGCCCGACACCTCGCGGGTGAGGAGTTCGCTGCGTCGGCACGGTTAGCGGGTCTGGCGGCGCGGGTCTGGCGTCGCGACGTACGCAGTCTTTTCCCGCTGCTTTTGCGGCTCGTCGGCCGGCTTGGGGGACGACTCTTGGACCGCGTCAGGCTGACGAGGTCTGGGAGGGGCGGGGCGGCCGGGCGCACCTTGGTTGAGCGCACCTTGGCTGAGGACGCCGGCGAGGCTGGGCTGGGAGCCGGACGGGGGGAACAGGTTGGAGTGGTTGAAGGAGGAGTTGAGGGGCGAGGGCAGGGGCTGGCTGCCGGTGATGAGGGTCCGCCGTCTCCGGCGGCCGTTGCGGTTGTTCTCCTTGTCGGCCGGCTCGTTCTTGACCACCTTCTTGACAATCTGCTCGACGTCGCCAATCTCGATGAGCACGTTCTCCGGCTTGAGGTCGGTGTGGATGATGCCGCACTCGCGGTGGAGGTAGTCGAGGCCGAGGAGGACCTGCTTGGTGATCTGCTTGACGAGGGGCATGGGGATGCCGCGGTGGTTCCAGCGCTTGATGAGGCCGAGCAGGTTCTCGCCGAGCACCTCGAAGACCATGCAGACGTGGGTGCCGTTGGGGCCCTTGTGCTCGAACGAGTCGAGCAGGCTGACGACGTGCTTGCGGCCCGGGTGGTCGGGCTTGGCCTGGACGATGCGGTTGAGCAGCTTGATCTCGTCGATGGCCGTCTCGGTGTAGTGCGCGGCCGAGCGCACCACCTTGAGGGCGACGTGCTTGCCGCTGGCGTTGTCGCGCGACAGCCAGACGGTCGAGAAGTGGCCCCAGCCGAGCTTGCGCACCACCGTGTACTTGGCGTCCTTGAACTTCTCGCCGATCTGGACGGGGTGGTAGCCGCCCTTGCAGTAGTCCTCGGAATCCTCCTCGTCGGCCGTGTTGTCGGTGGGGTCGTCGACCGACGACGTCGACGGCGACGGCGCCATTGCGCCCGACAATTGGTGCGATCTGCGAGGCGCGAGGCAGAGTCAGCGGGCGGACACGAGAGCGAGCGAGCAAGCAAGCCAAGGTTGTAAGCAGGCATGTGCTGTGGATGCGGGTTCCATCCTGCGGGGGCGCTTCGAGGGGGGAACCGCGCCGAGCACCTCGAGAGACGCCTGGGCCAGGTGACGGCGGCAGCAGGGCAACGGGGGGGCGCGAGACCTGGACTTGAGGAAGCTCATCGCGGCTACATGGCACCCGCGGCGGCTGGCGGGCGGCAGACACGGCCGGGGGGCGGCAGACACGGCCGGGCGCTGCGGACGCCGAGGTGCTGCGCGGAGGCGCGCGCGACGACGGCAGGCGGCGGCGAGGGCGATGCGGCAGGGGGCAAGCAGGAGGAAATCACCGCGCGGACGGGGCGTGCGTGTTGGTGTGCGCGCGGTGTGCGTGTGGTAGGATGGATGGCGAGAGCGGGACGGGACGGGGGAACAAAAGCCTCGCTGATGGCCTTCAGGGTAGGCGAGTCGGCCCCGGGCCTAAAAACCCGGCCCAGCTGCCACCCAGCACCCAGGACGGGCGGCTCGCACTGGCGCACGAGGCACGGCGCCCATCCGAGGCCACGACCAGGAGGAGCAAGGCTGGTGACGGGCTTCCATTCCAGCCGGGCCCAGGGTTGGCTGCTTGCGGCCCGCGCGCCTCGAGCCCCGCCGCCGCAAGCGCTCGCCGGACGGCCGTGGCGGACGAGCGGGGGAGCAGCTGAAGAAGCATGTGGCCGTGGCATGTGGCCGTGGCATGTTGCCGTGGCAGAGAACAAAGGAATCCGCAAACGTACCCCGGCTCGCCCTCGCCCTCCTGCATCGTGATGATGGGCTTGACGTCCTTCTTGCGCTTCTTGGCCACGCCGCTGCTGCCGTTGGAGCCGGCCTCGGAGCCGAGCGGCGGCTTCTGGGCCTCGCCCGCCCGGCTGCCGTTCATGGTGGCCGGTGTCGCGCGGCGAGGGCGTCGTCGCCATGGGCGTCACGGCGAGGCGGCGCTTACGAGGCCGCACCGCATGCGCCGTCCTGGAGCCTCCGGCGGGGGAGCGCTGCGAGAGACGAGCTTTCTGCTGGCCACGCCGTCAGCCGCCGTCGAGCAAGAGGAAACGCGGCGCAGGGCCGTGGCCGAGGCGGCGATGCCTGCGGCTGGGCCACGTCGGCGGCAGCGCAGCGCATCGCGGCGCGGCGCGGCGCGGCGCATCGCCCGGCAGCAGGGCCGACTCTCGACGCCATGTCCGTCCGCGCCGCTGCCGTCCGCGCCGCTGCCGTGCGCCCGCCTGCCGTGCGACGCCGACCCGGCCATCGTCTCGGGGGCTCGGTACCTTGGTCCGGTGCGCCAGGCAGCCGCGTCTCAACCGCAGACGGCGGCGCTCGCATCAACGTCGTCCGGCGCTGCTCTAGATGGCTGCCGCTCCAGGCGACATCAAGGGGCGGCGACGGGTGACGACGGGAGGCTGTTGGCGGTGATACAAACCCTGTTGCAGGAGAAGGTTTGCTTTACAGAGGCTTGTCATTTGCACAAGTTGAAATCTCTCTTCCGTACAAGGTGGCCCGTGCGCCCCATATGGCAGACTTAACCCCGTACCTCGGTCCTCGACTCCTATCGCACGAACACGCCACAGAGAGGCAAAGGCCGGCAGATACGGAAAGTTTTTCCCTTGAGGCGAGGCAAAAGCGTACGGGGCTGGCGGGTGCAAATTGCGAGCCTTAGAATTCGTTGGGCCGATAACAACCTGGATTAGACTCCAATACGGCCTGATTGCCGCGTTGCCGGCACATGTGGCGGCCTGCTGAAGCGACGGCGGTGGCGCCCAATGGCCGAGGCGACATCAGCCGTCAGATAACGGACGCCTTCGCCAGAGGCTTCACCAGACGCCTTATCCAGACGCCCGAGCACGAAGACAGAGTATGTACTCGACACAGGCCAACAGACGAGCACCCTGTTCTATTAAAGTGCACGGACACGTGATGGTTCCCGTCGCGTGGATCCGCTGACGTCAGGCCCAACGGGAGCTTCCACCTGCGACGTCCGAGGGCTGGCCAGAACAGCCCCTGAGCCAGCTTCGCTCGCATCAACCCGCCCGCTTCTTGCTCTTCTGCGTCATCTTCCTAAACGCCTCCATGCCGCTGGCTCCCAGCGGCCGGTGATCCTGTCCTCGCGACCCGTCAAAGGTGCTCTTGGGCGCAATCGTGTAGCTCGACGGGAGGCTGGCCATGCGCGCCCGGTTGCTGCCGCCCTGCGGCGCCAGGAAGGCCTCGCGCGCCGACTCGGCCGGCCGCTGCGCCAGGTTGAACTGCGAGCCCGCGCTCTGCCGCTGCGCCAGCTTGGCAGCCCTGCTGTCCGTCAGCCGACTCGCCCCCGGGTCCGGCATGGCGCCGCCGCTTACTGGTAGTCAAACTCGCGCGTCTCGACGTGCCGCTTCTTGTAGTCGTCGGTCCGCTTGAGGATGGGCCGGCTCCACTCGCCCAGCAGCCGCTCCGCCATGCGCTTGATGCTCGGCTCGGGCTTCTTGCTGCGCGTGTAGAAGAGCACCACCTTGCCGATGCCGCTGCTCAGCAGCGCCTCCTTCTCGACGTTGAGCCGCGTCAGCGCCGAAAAGATGTCGCGCTGGATGTTGTACGCCGGCAGCGACCCGTCGTTGAGCGGCTCGAGGAAGAACTTGACGTGCTGCAGGAAGTTGGTGTCGGGGTCCAGCACCGCGTGCTGCACGTTGTTGCGGTTGAGGATGCCGTTGACCTCGGGCAGCAGCTTGAGCTTGTGCAGGGCCGGCTGCCCGGCTTCGCGCGCCGCGTTGTCCGCCTGGCACGCCCGCTCCATCTGCAGCTTGAGATGCACCAGCTGCTCGTCAATCTCGTCCTCCAGGTCCTATCCCCGCGTCAGTCGCCGCCAGAGACTCGGGGCAGGGCCACACGCACAATCTCGTCCTTGCGCCGGCGTTTGCTGGTCCCGCCCTTCTTGATGGCCGCGTCCAGCGCCCGGTCGATGGCCCGCTTCCTCCGCTCCTCCGGGCTGAGCTCCTCCTCGTTGGCGGCCTCTGGCGACGCGTCGGTCTTGCCCCGCCGCCGTTCTCCGTCGCCCGCCCGTCTCGCTCTTCGCTGTGTCTTGCCTGCGTCCGCCTCGGCCTCGTCGTCCATGGCCACGTCTTCGTCGCGGTCCCGTCGCTTCTTCTCGCGACGGCCCTCTCGCGGCTTCTTGGGCGCGTCTCCATCTGCGCGCTTGCGCTTGCTCGCCTTGAGCGTGCGCGCAATGTCCTCGTCAATGTCCACCGGGCGGTCTTCGATGTTGGCTGTTTCGGGGTCGTAGTCCTCGAACTGGTTCTCGTCGATCTCGGAAAGAAGGTCCGAGTCGCGGTCGGCATCTCGAGCCACGGCGTCTTCCTCAAACTCGTGCTCCTGCCCGTCGTCGACGGGCACTTTGGCCGGCGAGCCGGCAGGCGATTCCACGTCCGACATGTCGGAGCCTTGCTCGCGGGACTGACGATCGACAGGGGAGGTCGAGCTAGAGCTTGCGGTAGCAGACACGTCGGTCTGTTAGTCTAGATCTCGGCGGCGGGGAGCGGACGTTGGCGAGGTGTGGCAAAAGGAAGCTTGACGAGGTTGAGTGATTGTTTGAGAGCGCGACGATGCCGCAAAGCCAAGGCCGCTGACATAAGCATGCACTTTGCACCAATGGGGCGCTGCCCTGGCCCCACTGGCGATTTGTTTACTTTGACGGTACTCCGTACCGGCAGGCCATTGACGATCCAAAAGTCTGTCCCCGGTAAGCCACCACCATCGCCATCGCATCGCCTCTAGGGACCCGAGCGGCCATGGACTCGAGGAGCTTCGAAGGCCCCATGGACTGGGAGTATCAGGACCGAGGGCCCTTCGACCCGACCAGCCCTTTTGCGCAAGCTGCCAAGGGCGCATCGCGGAACAGTGAGCCACCTGCGGCCCGGGTCACGGACGGTCTCGCGTCTCTGCCGACTGGCGGGACGGGTTGGGGTCCCGCTAACGCGCTGCCGTAGTGTTTGGAACGCCGCTCAAGTCTGCCTCTCGTCCCGTCAACCCCTTTGCCAACGTGGCGACGCCTTCAAAGTCTCAGCCGCCGCCGCCTCAGGCCTCCCGTTTCACGCCGCAGCTGTCGTCGAGGCACATTGCGCCTCCCTTCAGGAACCCTGCGTTCACGACGCCCAGGCGGCCTGTCGACGAAGTGGTGCTCTCTGAAGCATCCGGCGCCGAGGACAGCCCGGCGCCGACGGAGGCGTCCGACTACCCCAACGACACGCCCGAGGCGGACCACAAGGTCGACGCGACCATGGGCAGCGGCATGACGCCGCTCAAGATCGACAAGGCGACGCGGTTTGGCAAGTCGGGGCCCCTGTTCAGGAAGCACGCGTCGGGCAAGGGGGAGATACGCGGGGGCAGAGACCTCGCGGTCGGGATGAGGAAGCGCAAGCGGCACAACTACGACAGGGACGTCGGCGGCGTGGGCCGCCATGGCCACGCGCAGGACAGCGACGCGTGGGACTCGGACTCGGACGGCGCCGCGCCGCGGACGGCGAGCCGGACGCGGAAGACGGGCGAGCAGGGCGAGCGCAAGGGCGCCTTCGAGTCCTTCTTCCACGCCCTCAACAAGTACCCGAACACGCCGGACCACATGCAGCGCTGGATGCAGTTCGGCGCCAACCTGTTCCTCGTCTCCGTGCTGGCCTATCTCGGCTGGTCCGTCGTCAGCACGGTGCGCAGCGACATCTACAAGGCCAACGAGATGGCGCGGATGGAGCTCATGAGCAAGATGACGGAGTGCCAGACGCAGTACACGATGAACGAGTGCGCCAAGAAGGACCGGCCTGCGCTGAGGGTCATGTGCGACGAGTGGTACGACTGCATGATGCAGAACCCCGAGTCCATCATGCGGGTCAAGGTGACGGCGAAGCAGGTGGCCGAGATCATCAACGAGTTTTCCGAGACGATGCACATCAAGGCCTGGGTGAGCCCGACGGTTCCGCGGGGGCTGGATTCGTGCTGACGCGGCGGCAGGGCGTGCTGCTCGCCTTCATCTTGGTCTGCACCACGGTCAACGTCGGCACGCTGAGCCGGCAGGGCGGCCACAAGCCCGTCGCCGCACCGGCGCCGGCACGGCCGAGCGGCACGGCCCACGAGGCCGCGAGGTCGCCCGACATGACGCCCGGATACATGCTGGTGCCGGTGCAGACGCCGAGGATGCCGCGGCGGGCGATGCTGGACGAGGGCACCGACACGGACGGTTCGCCCCTGAACCTGAGGCCGGCCACCGCGCACGCCACGCCGTCCGGGCGCCGGAGTCCCAGCAAGGGGGAGCGACACGTGAGCCCTGTCAAGTATGCGCGCAGCGGGCATTGAGCCGGGGAACGGGGATCTGGACATGGCATTGCGTTATGGCGTTGTGATGCATTAGGACTTTGCGGCTCCGAGAGAGCTCAGCGATGGCAGCAAATGGACAGGGCGCCCAGATAGGCAAGTGCCTAGCCGAGGAATGCATCCGTTGACTGCACGTCAGCAGGTCGCCTGCGGCAGCCAACAGGCGTCGCGGGCTGCGTGCCGGATGCATGATGCATCAAACTCTCATGGCCAGCGGCTTGTTCGACAAGATACGCCAACGGCGATCATGGTGGAGGGGACGGCGGACGGGGCAGGTAGCGCTACAGCACCGGTACCTCGGCGCGGGGCGGTTTCTCCGCGCTCTGGAGGTACCGCCAGGTTGAGGGGCCCGCGGCCGACCCCCAGCGAACGCGCAAGGGCGGTCCCGAGGTACCTGTACAAGCAGCCTGCAGCTATAGCTCTCATTCATCTCAGCTGCCTGGCCAGAGCACGAATCGCTTCGCCTTCTCGCACCTTTTCCGCCCTCTCACCTTTTCCTCCGGCCAGTGGCGAGCCTCGGCGCGTCTCCAGCTGGCAGTCGTCTGCCGCTCTGGACCTGGCGCCGCGATTCGTCCTTCCCGACGATGCTCAGCTGGGAGCAGCTCGCGTCTGCCGCCTGACCAGCCGCCCTCTCGCCGCGACGCGTTGCCGTGCCGCTCGGGATTGGCTTCGGGGCTTCGCTTCTCGGCGCGCCTCTACCCCGGCCTCGCCTTCTGCCGGCCTCCCTGCCTGCTGCCGAGGCGGCCGCGGGAACGAGCCCGGCATCGCGAGCCCGTCGCCGACAGCTTCTGCCGCTCCTCGACCCCAGAGATCCCGTCCCCCGCGCTATGTCTCCCAGGCGGCGGTGCTGCAGCAGCAACGACGAAGCAAGACTCCTGGCGTGACGCGAGGCCAGGGACGCGCTGCACCGCCCCCGATGGAGAGGGACAGCAGCAGCCAGACGCCGTCTGGCCTCAGCCAGGCCAGCACCGGCAACACGCCGCAGGCGGCGGCGTCGACGGCCCAGGCCGCCCAGCCCCAGTCGACGTCGGCTCCAGCCTCGGCGGCCCAGCAGACCAACAACAGCAAGCGGCGGCGCGGCCTCGGCGTCGTGACGCCCAACGCCTGCACCGAGTGTCGCAAGAAGCGCGCCAAGGTACGCGTGCCGCCTCGCCTGCTGCTCCCGCGCCGCCTGGGCTCCCGTGCTGACCGGGGGGAAGTGTGACGGGCACAGCCCTTGCGGTCGCTGCAAGGCCCAGGACGTCGAGTGCATCTACGAGACGCCGGTGCGCCAGTCCAAGGAGAACCTCCGCAAGGAGATTGAGAGCCTGCGCCAGCGCCAGCGCTCCAGCGACCTCGTCTTGGCCGCCCTCGTCCGGCCGGGGCCGTCGGACGAGGTGCTGCAGAGACTGCGCAGCGGCCAGCCCGTCGAGCACATATCGGAGTGGCTCGGCGGCACGCTTCCCTCGGACGGCGGCGGTGCCTCGGCCGCCTTGCCCCGGCCCGCCGGCGGCGAAATGAGCGTCGGGACCGGCTCCGGGCCCGGTGTCGGGCCCGTCTACGCCGGCTTCGGCGGCGGCGGCTCAGGAGCTGCCCTGCCCACCATGGGCCTCGGGGTGGGCAATGTAAGTCCCGCGGCCTCTCAGCAGCCCGGCATGCACGCCGAGTTGGGGCACGGCAGCCCGTGGCACTTCTCGTCGCACAGCCAGGCGGCGTCGGCCAGGAGCGGCTCCCTGACGGACGCCATGAGCTGGACGTCGGGTCTCCCGGTGCCGCCGCCTTCTCGGGTCAGGTCCTGGGCCGAGAGCCTCCAGCCCAGCCAAGTGACTAATGCCATGCCTAGGTTCCGCGGGCTTGAGCAAATCCTGGCTCCTCTGAACGAGCCGGAGACGGGGTCTTCGGCCATGACGTGGACGACCATCACCGGCGACATCAACCTGGTGCAGCACCTGCTCGCCCTCTACTTCTGCTGGGAGTATCCGACCTTTGCCTCGCTCAGCAAGGAGCACTTCCTGCGCGACTTCCGCGCCGGCCGGCCGCGGTACTGCTCGCCGGTGCTGGTCAACGCCCTGCTCGCGCTGGGCTGCCGCTTCTCGACGCAGCCCATGACGCGGGCCGACCCCAACGACCCCTACACGTCGGGCGACCACTTCTTCAAGGAGTCGCAGCGTCTGTTCAACGAGGAGCTCGACCACCACAGCCTGACGACGATCCAGGCCCTGGGCATCATGTCGATCCGCGAGGCCAGCTGCGGCCGCGACTCGGAGAGCTGGTACTACGCAGGCCAGAGCATCCGGCTGGCCATCGAGATGGGGCTCCACGGCATCCACAGCGGGGGGGACGAAGACCGGCTCGCCGTGCAGCTGGCGACCTTTTGGGGCGCCTTTGCGCTGGACCAGTGAGTGGACGGCGAGGACGACGAGGGGGACGGCGCTGACGGTGAAGCGCAGCGCGTGGTCTCTGGCGACGGGCTCGTTGCCGCAGTGCTCGTGCTTCCCGCGCCTGCCCCCCAAGCCGTCCATCATAGGGGACATCGAGGCGTCGCTGTGGGTTCCCTACACAGACAACGGTGAGCATGCGCGAGAGGCAGGGTTGCCGGGGCCTGACGCTGACGACGGACAGGCGCGCCGCTGCAGCGCTCGTGTGAGCAGCCGTCCAACGTCCGGTCTGTCTACAAGTGCTTCTGCGAGCTGAGCGAACTGGTGCATCAGTCGCTGTACGTGCTGCACTCGCCCGGCAAGCCCCTGACGGCGAGGGAGCTGTTGAAGATCTACACGCAGTACCTCAACTGGTACGATCAGATACCAGAGGTGCTGCGGCTCGGACACAACTTTACGCCGGCCGTGCTGTTCGCGCAGTGAGTACGGGACGGAGGCGGCGCGCCGGCATGGGCTGACGGACGGACAGCATGTACTACCACTTTGCCATCCTGCTGCTCTTCCGGCCCCTGATCAAGCTCCGCATCATCGGGTCCAACGTGTCGCCGCGAGACGTGTGCTCGCAGGCGGCGGTGGCGATCCAGGGGCTGCTGACGTCGTACTCGCAGCTGTACACGCTGCGGCGGACGCCGTCGTTTGTGCCGTACTTTGTCCTGACGGCGGCCATCATGCACCTGGCCATCGGGGCGTCGTCGGTGGAGACGACGGGGCCGCCTGGGGCGTCGTCGGAGATGCAGGCGGCGGCGATCCGGGACCCGCACGTCTCGGAGGCGCTGAAGCAGGGCATCGCGGACCTGACGGAGATGGTGCCGTGCCACCACTTTGCCGAGCAGGCGCTCAACATCCTGCGGTACCTGGCCAAGAAGTGGAAGATTGACGTGGACGTGAGCGGCGGCGGGGGCGCGGCGCTGGCGGGCGACGAGAGCGACCGGCTGGTGAGGCCGTACACGAGCAGCCTCAACTTCTTTGCGCCCAACGTCGGGGCCGACGACTTTGTCTGCCGCTGGGGAGACGCGCTGGCGCTACGGGGGGGGCGGCCGGGGGGGGCGGTGCGCGAGGCGGCCGAGGGACTGGAGAATCCGCTCTTCTGGCCCTTTCCCATGCAGGGCAGGCCGCTGCTGCCGACGGGCGAGGAGCTGGCCGAGGCGGGATTCGCGCTGCTCTAGGCGGCCAGGACGGCGTCGGGGGGGGGGCGTCGGGGAGGCGTTGGGGGGGACATCGGGGAGTTGACGAGGCGGATGTTTGGGCTTTTGTATGCGATGATACCAAGGAGGGCGCCTGATGTCGGCGGAATGATGTGTCAAGTAGAAAGGGACGAAGGGAATGCGCACGTCGTCGGATACTCTGCTTAATGCCGGGCGCGCTCGGCTTATACGAGTAAAGATGATTTAGGTGTAGGGTAGGCAGGCCATGCTTGTCGGCCCAGCCTCGGCCCGGGTCCACGTCACGAAGCCAACGTCTGCCGTCCGTCGTCGGTCCTCCGTCTGCCTCGCAACCCACGACGGCTCGCTCGCGCGCGACACGAAGCACCGTCCAAGGCAAGGCAGCAAAGACAGACATGTCGCGGGCGGGCGTCGTCGCGCAGGTGCTCCGGCTGCCGCCGCAGTGGCTGGCGCGGTACGACGGCTTCGTCGCGCGCAACGCGGGCCAGGTGTCGCAGCTGGAGAGCGCGCTGCGCAGCCTGACGTACATGATACCGGGTGGGTGCGCGCGCGGGCTCGACGGGAGCACGGGAGCTGACCGGGCAGGGCGCTTCCGCGACGCCGAGCTCGCGTCCGAGTCGGTGCACTCGGCGGTCGGGCTGCTCTCGCTCTACCACGACGGGCTGCTCGCGGGCGGCAAGGACGGCGGGCGCGGGTCGGCGCACGCGCGGTACACGCGCTACTGGGCGCGGCGCAGCGGCGTGTACCGGCGCACGGCGGTGGTGCTGCAGGTGGTGGTCTACACGCAGCTGCTGTGCGAGATGGCGGCGCGGCGGCGCGGCGGCGGCGAGCGCGCGCGCTGGCGCGTCGTGGTGCTGCTGGAGGCGGTCAAGGCGGCGTGCCGGCTGGTGCTGCTGCGGGCGACGGGCGGGCGGACGCTGGTGACGCCGGCGCTGCCGGAGCGCGAGCCGGAGGCGGCGGGCGCGGGCGAGGACGGGGACGGAGACGAGGGCGGGGAGAGGGACGGGGACGGGGACGGGGACGGGGACGGGGGCAGGGACGGGAACAGGGACAGGAACAGGGACGGGAACGAGGACGAGGCCGCCGACCCCCCCCCGCCGCCGCCGCCGCCGCCGCACGCGCGCGCATGGGCGATGCCCCGGACGGGCATGACGCTGCCGTCGCTGCCGGAGCCGGACGACATCAACGCGTACCTGCTCGGGCGCGTGCTGACGGCCGACGACATCAAGCCGCCGGCCAAGCTGCTCAACCGGCTGCGGGCGGGCGGGCAGGCGGCCGAGGTGCTGCACATCGCGGCGCCCGTCGTCTACGCGGCGGCGCTGGCGCTCAGCAGGCGGCGGCGCGGCGGCGACGGCGGGCGGGACGCGGGCAGGGCGTCGTCGTGGGCGGCGTCGTGGACGGCGTGGCTGCTGGGCGTGGGCGTCGAGATGGCGGCGCGGCAGCTGCGCGAGCGCGGGCTCCGCACGACGGCGCTCGAGCGCGACGAGTGGAACAAGCGCGCGTGGGCCATGGGCTGGTGGGCGATGCGCGGCGCCGCGTATGACGGCGTGACGAGGGGCGTCGTCGAGGCCGTGGCCGGCCGGATGCCGGGCTTCGTGGCCGGAATCCTCGACGACTACGAGTACCTCTGGGACAACTACTACTTTAGCACGAGCGCATGAGCTGATTCCGGACTCTGGACGAGTGGTGGGTTGGATGGGTTGGATGTGTCTCCCTTGGCCTGCTGGTTTCACCATTCACCAGAGGGCGCGCCGGAATACGAGACCATGGCCACGAGGCAGCGGGGTGCTCGCGGCTGTTTCAAGACGGCCGTTTCAAGCCGGCCGTTTCAAGCCGTGCGGGCCGGGGCTTGCCGGCCGGATTCGCGGCCGGGAGGGCTGCGTTTGTCGCCGGGCACGGACGGCGCCGGGCGTTTGGCAGAGGGCGGCTGTGCTGGCAAGCGGGGGGCTAAAAATGGAAGCGTTGGCATGTCGGGGGAGCAGAGGCAAGGACGGGAGGATGAAGCTGGCATGCAGGAGGGCGTCCTGGGAGAGGAGGGCGTCCTGGGAGAGAAGGACATGCCATTGTTCTGCCACAATAGGGAGACGAGCACAATGGGACAACAAGCACAATAGACTGACAAGGAAATGCTGGCTGTCGGCGGCTGCCGGCCCGAGCGGGGAGGCTGATGATGGGGAGTGGAGAGGGTTTGCGTCAGGGGACGGACTAGTCGTAGTCTGGTGTAGGGCTTGTGTCATGCGGCGATCTGCGTCATCGTCGACGCCGTTCCTGGCGATCCGGCGGGCGAGATGAGATGATGGAGACGGCAGTGGTGCGCGGACGAGGCGGCGCACGGCGGCACGAGAGGGCGCAACTGAAGGGCGAGAGAGGCGGCGAGAGGCCTCGAGCTGGTGACGCCATGGCACGGCGGCGCCGCCGACATGGATGAGGCGAGGCAGGTAATTACAGGAAAGGCCCATGGCGCGCGGCCCACATGGGCGCGCTTGAGCGCAGCGCGTGCGCTTGGGCGGCGACGAGCAGCGCACAGGCGGGCGACGGGGCGGCGGCTTGGCGGCGTGTCGAGGGCGCGGCGGCGTGTCGAGGGCGGGCGGCGTGTCGAGGGCGAGGCGGCGTGTCGAGGCGAGGCGGCGCGGCCGTCGAGCGAGGCGGCTGGTGGTGTTTCGAAACGCGCGGCGTGGCTTCGCGCGCGGCGCAGGCGCCTTTGCGGCCGCGAGGTTTCAGGTGTCTGTGCGGCCGTCAGTTGCTGGCCTGGATGGCGGCCGGGTCCGAGCACCGGCGGCCGATATGACACGTCCGCATGCGTACGGCTGTTGGCCATGGCCGCGAGCCGGCGAGGTCGGCGCAAGATGAGCGATTACGTCAGCGTCCATCAGCGTCGCTGCCGTTGTTCACGTCGGCCGAGGCGGCGGCAGCGTCAGGCGGCCGGCAGCCGCGCGCTCGAGCGACGGCCAAGAAGAGGCGTCTCGATGGTTAAAGCGTCATGATTAAAGCCTCCATTAAAGCCCATTAAAGCCTCCATGATTAAAGCCCATTAAAGCCATGACAGAGGGCTGACGCCCCCGACAGGCGCTCCTCCACCCCTCCCGGATCCCCGCCCCTCCTGGCCCGTGTGTCCATGGCATCGTCCCGCCCGCGCCGTGCATTTTTAAATTTTGCTCGTTAGCCTGCCTGCCCCTTTGTCCTCTGGCTTCCCGCCCTGCAGCGTGCATGCCGCTGCACCGCTGGGGCCTTGGGGCCTTGCCTTGAGTCCTGGTCGGAGGCCTTGCAGAGTCCTTGCAGAGTCCTTGCAGAGTCCTCGCAGTCCTTGTCAGAGTCCTCGCTGTCCTTGTCAGAGTCCCATCCTTCATCAAAGCATGTATCCGCGTACCTTGTCCGTGCAGCTTGATCCTCTGCCGTCCTCGTCCTCTCCCAGGCCGTCCTCCTCGTCCTCTCCTCCTCGCCTCTCCTCCGCGCCTCTCCTCGCCGTCTCGTCTCTTCTCCTCCGTCCGTGTTGGACTCCCCTCGCACACCCCCCCCCCCCCCCGACACACGCTTCCTCCTGCACACACCCCTTGGCCCCCTTCCCAGACGACTAATTATACTAATACGCGCGGAGAATCCCCCAGCGCTCCCGAGGCCCCTACCGCCCGCCCAGGTACCCCCTCCCCCCCCTCCCCGCTGCAAGTGTACCCGATCGACATGTACCTGCTCGACATGGTAGGGCCCTGACAGACCTCAAGCATTGATCCCTGCGCGCGGCTGCTTCGCCTTGCCTCGCCTGCTGCTCTCTCTCCTCGCTCTGCTGCCCTTTTCCCTTGTCGTTTCTCCTCCTGGTCGGCTCTATCTGTTACACCTAGCCGTCGCCGGGCCTCGTCCGCCTCCGAGCCCGTCCTTTTCTGCACGCCTCTCCTCCTCCTCTCCTCCTCCTCTCCGACGACGAGCTTTTTCTCCTCTCCTCTCGCTCGCCTCACCTCCCTGCCGCTGTCCTTGCTTGCCCCAATCCGCCCCCGTCTCCCCCCTCTCCTCTCCTCTCCCCTCCTCTCCTTTCCTTTCCTTGCGTCTCCGAGCGTCGCCGTCGTCGCCGTCATCGCCGTCGTCGCCGTCGTCGCCGTCCTCTCGCTCCGCCTCGTCGACCACGCCTCGATGCGAGCCATGGACCACAGCCAGAAGCACCAGCTCCAGCGGCCAGGGCTGCCCGCCCAGCAGGACTCGTCCGCGTCGCCGCCCTCGCAGCAGCAGCAGCCCGACGCGACCCCCCAGGACGTCCTCGTCGAGGCGCGGAAGAACCTGCAGGTGCTCATCGATTCAGGCCTCTCCAGGGACCTCCTCCACCAATTGGTCGACGACAGCCAGTCGCTACAGCTCTCCTTCCCGAGCCTTCTCCAGTCGCTCGCTTCCCAGCAGTCGCTCGCTTCCCAGCATCCGCCGCCGCCGCCGCCGCCGCCTCAGTGCCCGCCGCCGCCGCCGCCGCCGCCCTCTTCTCACCTGGCCTCGACGCCGACGCCGACGCCGACGCCGACCGTCTCGCCGCCCGAGATCAAGGCCGAGGCGCTGCCCGACGACGTGGCCCGCATCTGGCACGCCTCGACGCTCGACCAGCCCCCGTCCGGCGTCGCCGACGTCGATGCCGCCCTCTTCCTGCCCCCCGCGGCCCCCTTCGCCCACTACCACCGCCCCCGGATATCCGTCTCGTCCGTCAGCTCGGGCTCGTCGGGCCACGCCTCCATCTGGTCCACCAACTCGGCCCAGTCGACCATGTCGTGGCACTCGGCCGGCGGCCGCTGCATGGCCCCGCTGCCCATGCCGCCCCCGACCCCCGGCGCCCCGGCCCTCAACGGCGCCCCGCTGCCCTCGCCCGCCGCCGCCTCGGCCGCCGCCGCCGCCGCCGCCGCCGCCGCCGCCGCCTCGGCCTCGGGCCCCAGCCGCCACAACGTCTACTGGTGCACCTCGTGCGAGACCAGCTTCAAGCGCAAGTACGACTGGAAGCGCCACGAGGACGAGTTCCACGAGCGCTGGCGCAAGTACCCCTGCCCCGAGCCCGGCTGCAACCGCAGCTTCTGGGGCTCCAACTCCTTCAACCAGCACCACAAGCAGTGCCACGGCTGCAAGACGTGCCCCCACGCCGACAAGGTGGTCAAGTTCCTGCGCAAGCGCAAGTACTGGGCCTGCGGCTTCTGCTCCGCCCTGCACCCGGCCCGCGAGCGCCACGTCGAGCACGTCGCCCGCCACTTCGAGTCGGGCATGACCAAGGCCGACTGGATGCACTCGAGGGTCATCTACGGCCTGCTGCACCAGCCCCTCGTCCGCGAGACCTGGCTCGCCCTCGTCACCAGCAAGCAGCCCGAGTACGCCGGCCGCCGCCCCCAGTTCAGCTGGCACCCCAGCAAGACGGGCCGCGCCCAGGGCTTCCTCGAGAAGGAGAGCGACGGCCAGCTGCAGGACCTGCTCGAGTTCTTCTCGGGCGACGACGCCGAGGCCCAGTGGATCGTCGGCTCCGCCTACGAGCTGGCCGACATCGTCCTCACCTCGGGCCCCTTTTCCTCGCCGCCCCTGCCCGCCGGCGTCCCTCCGCAGCACCAGCGCCATGCCCAGCACCACTACCCGCACGACGCCCACGCCTCGTTCCCCCTGCCGTCGCAGGCCCAGCCCCAGCCCCAGCCCATGCTGCCGACGCCGAGCCCCAACGCCCAGAGCCCCTACTCGTCGCCCTTCCGCGCCACCATGTTCCTCCCCTCGCAGCAGTTTGCCGCCGTCTCCAGGCCGTCGCCCGAGTCCGCCTCGCACTCGCCCCTGACCGCCTCGCACTCGCCCCTGCCCGCCTCGCACGAGCCGCTCGACCACGGCGACCTGCCCCAGCCGCCCGCCGCCGACTCGGCCATGGACTTTGAGTACTCGCCCGCCCCCGTCGTCTTCGACGACTGGGACGCCCTGGCCGGCGCCGCCGCCAACGACGCCGCCCCGCAGCCGCCGCCCGCCGCCGCCCAGCCCGACTGGGGCATGATGCAATACTTTGACGACCCCCGCGTCACCTCTTGAGACGCGCGCCTTGATACGTGGCCCCTGCAGCCCTCGGCACCACCTCACGCTACGGCAGCCCTCCTTGTGCCTCTCCTCCATTCACTCTGTCTTGTTTGTTTGCACATGCCTCGGAACGCTGTAGCTTCCCCCCCGGACGACAACTATCAACGACCAACCTTTGCTTGCCAGACGCGGCGCCGGGGCGCTGTCTCGGCCACTAATGATAATACCCCTGGAAGGACGGGCTGCAGACACGGAGCACACACGTTTCCGTCATGCTCACCGCCTTTCATGTCACTGCGAGCTGGGGTCCGAGACATTCGGATGTCATTCCTTTTTTCCTTACTTTTTCTTATTTTCCCCCTAATCTTTCATTCCTTTTCACTTAATGTATTTCTGGACCCTTGGCGTGCACGTCCTGCAAGCCATTTCCGTCATGGGGTGCCTCTGGTGGGTACGGAGAATCGACGGCTCCATTGGGGCACTCCATGCCCGAAGGAGAGGAGAGGGAGGAACACGGGCGATTGGATAGAGATCCCGGGAGCCGTGACGATGGTTTGGCTTTGTGGGGGATGGCTAGATGACTGCGACGGGTCAAGAGTCGTCGGGGTCTGATGCGATGTAGTCGGTATAATAATAATACGTGGGGCAACAGCACGTTAATATAGCTGGTCTGCGCTTAATACCACCTGGATCAAGAGCACCTGGATTCATATGAAGAGCCGCCTGGCTTGCTATGCATTGCGTGTTAGTCCAGGACTGAACGGGAGTAACAGTTGTGTAAAGTGAGTCCAAGAACTCGAGTCGTCTCATCGTCGAACCCGTAGCGAGGCTCAGCTCGGCTTCGCCTGCTGTTGTGGACACGGGACACTTCTGCTTGTTCGCTGAATTCATATGGTTGCTTCTAGACCACGCCACTTTGCACTTTGTGAGGGAATGGCCTCCAGATTCATGCTGCCGTAAACGAGAGCCTCCCGAACGGCCGTATGCTGCTCTGGCCCGCGGCTTGGGATTCATTGTTGGGCCGCGTACGGGATCCAACCATTGACGTGCCGTTCCGGCGCCTGACGCGGGATCGGAGGCATGCTGGCACGCCACGATCGCTGAACAGGATGGGCTGGCGACGAGTCTTCATGGATTATATTCATAGCTGTGTAGTTGGTATAAATGGGATCTTCTCTACTCGGTTTCCGCCATCTCAACAACCTCTCAGACCTTCTGAACAGCTCCCAGGCTCTTCTGAACAACTCTCAGACCTTTCCAAACAACCTGACCTCTCAGACTCTTCTAAACAACTGTCAGACTCTTTCCGAACAACCTGACTTCCCAGACTCGTCGTCCTTGAGCACCAGCCAACTGCATCAGCGTCCACTCAAACCTCGCAACCACTTCAACATGCCCAAGGAGTCCAAGAAGTCGTCCAAGGGGGGCTCCCAGGCCCAGGGCGCAAGCTACGCCGTCGCGTACTCGGACTGGGACGCGAGCACGGTGCAGTACTCGGACTGGGAGTGGCCGGCGGGCTACGCGCCGGACGAGCGCGGCGAGAGCTCCAAGGACAAGTCCAAAGACAAGCACAAGGGCAAGGGCAAGGGGAAGAAGTAGGGACGGGACTGCGAAGACTGGGGAGAGGATCCTGCGAGAATGGGGCGTGGTTCTTGTTTTAGACTGGCCCTCGCGGGACTGTGAGTGCCCATTGACGCGGACGGCTTGGCGGACGGACCCTTTGGAACGCAGAACCAAATCGATGCAGCAGCCTTGCTGTACTTGCAAGCCCCTGAAGTGTGATGCAACGTCGTAGTAGGCTGGAACTAGAGTGTAAAATGGTAGCATTGAGCTACCCATGTGTCTGCCCACGGCAAACGCCCACGGGTCACTATACACCCTAACTGGAACAGTACAAGTTCTTGGGATCAGAAGAAGATTATGGTCTCGGCAAGGAAACTTTCATGGTACTGGAGCAATCGCCGCCGTCCACCAGTCTCAAGCTAAAATTGGCTTGCCGTCTGAAGAGTTGGATGCGAGAGGTTCCGTTGTCCCAGGTTCGCGGCTGCAGAGTATCTGCTGGCTTCAATCTTCCCGGAACAGTAGAACAGCCCTCAGGAGCCTTGGTAGATCCAAACAACATCTTCAGTCCAACATGTAACATGTTCCGGCACTGGCGTCAGCAGCACAGTAAAACCTTAATGGCCAACGACGTCCTTGCACATGCCTCGGTTATTCTTCTCGTGAGGCTAGCACAACCTGATTGAATTCGTACAAGTGTCACGTCTTACCCTGCACTGTGTGGTTCGGTTTCCTATACTAAGCAAGAAGACAAAGGAAAGGTTCATCTCGGCGCCACAGGCCATGATGCTTCTCAAGCGGAGACGACTGGCGCGGTCAGGGAGCCGAAGCAGCAAGTCTGTCTCCAGTCAAGGCACTTCCAACCCCGATATTCAGAGCTTGTGCCACGAGAATCCGTGGCCAGACGTCATCAGTCGCACAGGGAGACCCTAGCCCGCCTTCTTGACAGTTCCACATCAAGGTTGGCTCCTGCAGCTTCACGGAACAGAGCGGACAAGGTGACGGGAACGCACCGTGACGTGGGACAGGTCTTTGCCCATCGGTCGGCACAAGAGCTTTTCACCAGGATCCTGCCTGAGTGTGAGCAGACAAACCCAGCCATCCGATGACGAGAAATGCCCATAAAACTCTCGAGTCGACGGCAATCCCGAGGACGTCTTGCCTCTTGGCCCCAGCAAGCTGGATGGCTCATTTGCAGGCCGGTCTTGGCGGACAGATGCCACTGTTGTTGTTTAAACGCGCAACAGCCAGATACGCAGTCGATTTTTCTTGCGCTGCCTCCGAGATGGCCAACAAAGGAAAAGCCAAGGAGAAGCAGGGTCATCTCAGCCTGCTTGACGGCCTAACGCTCAGCGTCCTGGGCGACTTGGACGGCGCAGAGAGCCGGGGATGGACGGAGATGCTGCGCAAGAAGCATTACCCGCCCGAGCAGTACAATCTGTATAACTACATGTCCCGGGACCTCAGGAGGCACTACGAGCTGCGGGCGGCGGAGAAGGCGCGCGCGAACAGCGTGGCTGAACCCGAGCGCGCCGGGGAGCCTGGGGCGGACGGCGGTACGCCCGACAGGACGGAGCAGGGGCAGAAGTCGGACGAAGAGGCCGAGAAGCCCGAGGCGTCGGGCAGCTCTCATGCAACCAGGGCTGGGCCGGCGCCCAGGTCTTCTGGCAGCTCGCACGGAAGCAGGGCGCCCGACGAGGGGGAGCTTCGGCCAGAGGACAGCGCGAGCCAGCAGACGTGCCGGTCGCATAGGTCGCACAGGTCCTCCCGCAAGGCCAAGGGCGGGGAGTGAGATTCATCGCCAGTGCGCGCTGACCTGGAAAGGCGGAACCGACAGTGAACTATGAAGGTCTACAGATTGCTGTGCTCGAGAGAAAGACTCAGGCTTTCTGGCATCGTCAACCTGCCTCCGGTTGAGAAGACGTCGACACGACAGATTCTCGAGTCACTTCTCTCCTTAACATGCCCTGGAAATTCGCCACGATGACCAACGGCAAGGATGGAGAGGCCAAGCCCGGTGACAAGTCCGGCGAGCCTGACGAGTCCGGTCATCTAGGCAAAATGCCCGCGGGCAGAAACGACCCGGACAACGAAGCCCACGGCACGACGGGGCTTGACGACGTTGATGACGGCCACGGCCCAGACGGAAGCGTTTCCAAGGAGCACTACGAGAAGCACGTACGCTTCGACATGTCCTCGCTGCCGGTCCGTCTCGGCAAGCTCATGAAGGCCCTCTTGGCGAAGCACCCGGGGCGCCGACCCCTTGCCAAGGCGGTGGGCAGGGCCAGGGCCGCCGTGGGAGAGCGCATCGACAAGGCCGTGCACAGCATGGCCATGAAGCTCGGACAGGACATCCTGCGTTCGATCGAGGCAGCCGCCGGGCGTGCCGGCCCCGGGCGCGAGTCGGGCGCCGGCGCTGCTGACGAGGACACGGAATCGTCGGACGAGGATGACTGGGAGGATTGGCCTGAGGACGAGTCCTGGCTGGGCGATGGCGAGGCCCGGGACAAAGGCAGGAGCAGAGCCAGGGCTAGGACATCTGGAAGTTGACCTTGGTCCAGACAAAGCTGGAGGACGTTGAGCGTTCAGGCAGAGAAAAGCTAGTCGTATGTGAATGGGACACCTGAACAATGGTGCCAACCATTGATCACTTGGTGTCAGGTCAGTTGTTCACGTGGAGGCACAATCGGCTCTGGTATAAATCCCTTCATGGACGCCTTGAGAGCCGGCAGCACATTGCTTCCAGCGCTCATTGCACTCTACCACGTATCCACCACCGCAGCGGCCCGATGCCGAAGCACAAGGAGAAGCGGTCCAGCAAGGAGAAGCGGTCCGGCAAGGATAAGCGGTCCGGCAAGGGCAAGCACCGAAAGATGCCCAAGCCTCCCACCTTCTGGGGCGACCTGGCCATCTCCCTGGGCCTGAAGGAGCGGGAGTGCATACGGTTCAAGAAAAAGAGGGGATCCCCGCTGGGAAAGTTTGCGCGGCTCTTCAAAGGCCGGAGTGCCCGAGGGTCGATGCGGTCCAAGAAAACGAGGCGCTCCCCGCTGCCGTTGGGTAAGTTTGTGTGGTTTTTTAAAGATAAGTCCGCGGGGCGAAAGACGGCCTGCCAGACGGGGCCCCGGGACGAGGCGAGCGAGTCCTCGAAACCGGCGGGCTCGAAGACGAACTCGCATCGTACGTCCGAGCCAGCGAGCAGAAAGTCCAGATCTTCCAAGACCCACGGAGCTTCTGGCCGATCCTCCCGCCATGACAAGGGCAAGAAAAAGGGGTCCAAGGCAAAGGAGGGAACTGATCTCAAAGCGGTCTCAGGTAAGGGGCCGTCTGCAGTATATGACTAGGATACTGAATACAAACAGATTCTGGTTTAAAGAAATCGGCCAACTTCCGTGAAGCTCAATAGGTACTGGAGATTATGTACCTCTAGCTTTACTTCGTTCCATGTTAATAGAAGGCGTATTCGTACTCGGTAGATTCATAGCAACATCAAGATGCCAGTCCAGCAGCAGGACTGACCATAATTCTACCTCCGGTCTAGGTACCAAGTACTTCGTTTCGTGTTATGCATAGATAGATGCCTGAGGATCTCCGGCACAACAGCCTCCCAACACCATGACAAAAAACGGGGACACCTAGAAGCCCGTGATCTTGCCATCAATTCCAAGACTGCGTTGACCCTCTGCATTGAATCCACCTATCGGTTACTGGCTTAACATTGGCTTAAACGACTTGAAAGGGAGGCTTGAAATACCTAGACTAAGACGATGTGCGGGCGGGTACTTGCGGTCAATGTTTTTTGTCACGGTGTTGACCGTCTCGTAGAACCAACAAGTCTGCGTGTCTTGGCATTCCACCGTTGGCAACGCTCGCGCTGTCCTGTGGACCATCCCCTTTGTCCCCTTCGCCCGTCTTTCTCCTTTGGCCACGACCCTCTCGGCTTCATATACTGACCACTTCGACCGTTCCTGTTCCTTTGATCGTTGGACGCTGCAGTTTCACCATCTCGAGACCAGATCTAGACCCTGCAGTGTCACCATCTCGACCAGATCATGGCCGACGACGCTTGTGCTGCATGCAGCTGGACACTCGAACGCCAGAAACATTGTCACTATGAGAGCCATGTGAAGCTCTTCTACGAGGCCAGTGATCGAGGAGTCTGGGCCGTAGGGTCCAACTTGATTATCAAGGAAATGTCCGACGCCCCCCCGAATCTCGAATCGAGAAATACACGCTTCATCCAAAGCAACACCACGATCCCTATTCCCGAGATTGTGCACGAATGGAAAGAAAACGGCCGCCATTTTCTGGTCACGAAGCGAATCCAGGGCACAACGCTGCAAGAGGCGTGGCCAAACCTGTCCGAGACAGAGAGAGACGACATCGCCAAGCGTGCAGACTGCCGACTACCTCGGCCAGATTCGCGAGTTCTGCTCTGCCAAGATCCAGCGCCTGGGCGGGGACCCGGTCTACTCGGCGTTTCTCTTTCAAAACGGCTATGGCCGCCCGCATGGGCCCTTTTCCTCCGACGATCAGCTTTGGCAAGGCATGCTAGAAGCCTTGACCGACAAGGGCGTCCCGGAAGGAGCCTGCCGTCTTTTGCGGCAGCGCATGCCCACCGCGAAGCCTTACACGCTTACGCACGGAGACTTGTACACGGCAAACATCATTGTCAGAGACGCCAAGGTCGTGGCGATCCTCGACTGGGAATCGTGTGGCTTCTTCCCGACTTGGTGGGAATTCGTATCGACGGCAATCACCATGGGCCAGGATGATCTGGCATGGAAAACTCTACTGCGCAAGCACATGCAACACATGCAGGACTGCACAGATGCGCTGGAGTTCTGGTTGGATTACAACGCGCTCTCGAGCTATCCAGACCTCGGCAGCCGCGGGGCCGGCCTGATTGAAGACTCGGAACGCGAACAGGCATGTGTTGGTGGCGGAAATGCTTCTGCCGAACATAGGGGATCGCCAGTTGAGAATACCCCAAGTTAATGGGGCGAATATTCGAGAGTTCGCGTGCAGAGGAAATAGTATATTTGTACTCTAGTAGTTTGGACTTCTGCCGCTCAACCGAGGTTCAGTTGTCAGACTCCGCCCAGCAGACTCTTGTCACAGATGCCAGAAACCCATCCGGTGAGTCGCCGAGAACCATCAGTCCGCTCC
The DNA here is from genome assembly GCA_002939055.1 of Hypocreales sp. Mo6-1. NCBI lineage: Eukaryota > Fungi > Ascomycota > Sordariomycetes > Hypocreales > Hypocreales sp. Mo6-1. The sequence continues at coordinate 191,158 of PNEP01000013.1, forward strand.
ACCAGAGTGAATCGCAACTCCAGCCACGGCTTACGTCTGTCACCGAGTGCCGTCTGCGCCTCGGCCGTCGAGTCCAAGCATTGTCTACTCATCAAGGGAATTTTGTATTATCGGCATTGCTGCTACCCTCAGGACCCTCTTGGTGTCTGGCGCACCCTCAGCCTGTCCAGGGCTCAAAAGATGACATCGTCCGACCCCGGCTTCGGCCCAACCACCCTCCGCACCCCATGCTCATCGACCGTCGTCCTGGAAAACGTCTCGTGGATGCTCGTCTGACCGGCCTTGCTCTCCCGTCCATCCTCCGCCCCGGCCTGGCGGCGCTCCGCGTCCTTTTGCAACACCATCTCCGGGCTCCATCCGCCCGCAAGACGCTTGCCCTTGCCGCCGCTCTCTTCCTTGGTCGGCGTCAGCGTGATCAGGAGCTCCTCTTCCTCGTCCGAGTCCGTCATGTCGCTCTTGCACGCCTCGGCGGGCCTGTCGCGCTCGAGGAGAAAGTTGCGCATGCCCTTTTCGAGGAGCTCGTCGCTCGTCGGGAAGCCCACGACCCTGCCGCTCGCCGCCGCCTTGACAGGACTGATCTTTCCCGTCGCTTCGCCACCGCGGCGGCTCAGCGTCAGACTGCCCTCCGACTTGGGCGTCGTCGACCGGCTCGACGTCACCGTGCCAGCCTCGCCCGCCGCCGCCTGGCCCTTCCCGCAGCCCCGGGAGCATCTGCAGCGTTGGCCGCACGGGGCGCCGCACTTGTGGCCGCACGCCGCCACCGTCTTCGGGCAGCTCTCCTTGCATCTGGCGTGCCCGTCCGCCGCGCCGTGGCACATGGCCGTGCACCCGTGGCCGTTGGGGCACCTGTGGTTGCACCGCCCGCGGCAGCCACCGGCCGGCACGTTCCTCCAGTCCTCGTGCTGGGAAATGTGCGTCACGTTGCCGTGCGCCGCGCATGTCACGGGCAGCGTGCCGCCGGTGCAGCCCCCAAACGCCTTGAAGACGCCCTCCCACGTCTTGCGGCTCCTGCTGTTGCCCTCGAGCACGTTGCGCACGTTGCCGAAGATGTAGAGGCCGCATCTCGCGCGGCTCGTCGCCACCACGGCCCGGTTTTCGTCCGCCACGAAGCCGGGCCTGGCCCTGCCGCCGCGCCCGTCGGGACCCCGGACCAGGGACAAGAGGATGATGTCGTTCTCTTCGCCCTGGAAGCCGTCAATGGTCCTGACCGACCACTCGGCGCCGCCCAGGTATTGGTTCCTCTGGAGCCTGGCCTTGATCAGGTCCACCTGGCCGTTGTAGTAGGCAAGGACCGTGATTCGACCCGGGCTCACGCCGTTCTGCACCAGATACCTGGCAAAGCCGACAACCATGTCCGCCTCCCGCGGGTTCGAGTACGAGAAGCCGCCCGAGCCGCAGCCCTGCGGCCACTCGTGCTGAAACCACCACAGGCTGCGGCCCCCCATGCCGGGCACGGGCGGCCGGCACTCGGGCTTCTTGACCATGGCGTGGTCTTCGAGGTTCGGGTAGAAGACCTGCACCACCTTGCGGAGCGCCGGCACCATCCGCCGCTGCACGCGCAGGGCGCAGTACGGCACCTTGTTCCTGACGAGCCTCTCGAACAGGGACACGTTGAGGCGATGCGGCTCGAGGCACAGCTCGCGCATGTCGACGTGGGGAACCAGCTGTTGATGGTCGCCGACGAGGACGAGCTGCTCGAGCGAGGGAAAGAGCGCCGCCGCGATGTTGGCCTCTCGCGCCTCGGCCGCCTCCTCGACCAAGAGGATGCGAGGCTTGAGGGCGGCGACCAGGCCGCGGTACTTGACCAAGCCCGTCGTCGTGCAGCCGAGGATGCGGATGCCCGCGGCGTTGATCGCCCGGACCTGGCTTTCCCAGCGTGCCATCTTGAGCCTGTCGCAGCTCTCTCTGAACCTGCCCAGGAGCTCTTGCACGTCGGCCGTGACCGTGTCGAACATCTTCTTGAAGAGGTAGCAGTAGACGGCGCCTCGGTCTGCGGGCTTGATGCGGTACAGGTCCGAGTTGCGTGCCAGCAGCCGCTCGGCCCTGTGCCACCAGGCGCTGTCGTGGTGCTGGAGCGCCCGGAGGATGCCGTCGGGCCGCGACATTTCAATCGGGAAGAAGTCGCGGTCGGCGTCGGGAGCCCTTGCGTCGCCGGCGGCCTCCGGGGCGCTGTGCTTGGCCCGCTGGTGGTTGCGATGCTGGACATAGTCGTCCAGCCATCTGGCCACGGCGTTCTGCGGCGGCCCTGTCGGCCCTTCCGATTCAGCCGTCTCCCAGTCGTCCTCGACCAAGGAGCTGTGCTGGCGGGCCGTAATCAGGCCCTTCTCGTCGAGGTCGTCGGCGTCGAGGAGGCCAGCCCTGGAGCATTTCCGAATCGCCTCCCGCAGGTGGTGTTTGAGGGCCCTGTACGAAGCCTCGGCCTTGCCGTCCGGCCTTGTGGCCTTGCTGCGTTGGGTGACGTTATGGAGGCTGTGCTGGCTGATGCTTTCGTCCTGGGAGCCTGCGCCCAGGCGAATGATGGCGCCAATGTCGAGCTCCATGCAGCGAGCGAGCAGCTGGTCGACCGCATGGTTGGTTTGCGCTGCGATGATGACGGGGGGGACCGCGTCGGCGGCCTCCGACTTGGCCTCGTGGCAGAGCTGGAGGGTCCTGACGTAGCTTTCAATGGCGACAATCGACGTGAACGTCTTGCCAGTCCCGGGAGGACCCTGGACGATGGCGAGCTCCTGAGTGGTGGCCTGCTTCAGGGCGTCTAGCTGCGACGGGTCCAGCTGCTTGGCGTTGGGCGGGACCACGGCACTGTTTGTCGGAGTTCCTCGCAGGTAGAGGGCCGCCTTGTGGCGCTGCTGACAGGGCTGGAACATGTAGCCGTCGAACCTGGACCTGTATTCATGTCAGCCGGGTGCGCCAGACGGCTTTGAGACACATACGAGAAGGCGGCGGCATGTTGCAGGCCGAGCATGGTGTGCCGGATGGGCTCGAAGTAGCCACCTTTGGGCTCCAGCATAACCATGTCCAATGTCGGGTCGACGACGGCGTCGGCCTCGTCGGCCCAGAACAGCGCGACGACGGGCAGAGCCGCATCATCGGCGGGGTCACAAGAGGCCACGGTGGCTACGAAGCATTTGCTCCGGAAGGCGTCGGACTCGGGTGTGAGAGCGACCAGAGATCCGGGCATCAGCCTGTCCGGCTGGCTGCCAGGCTTGGCCTGCTGTGGCCTCTGGGGGACAAAGGTGATGCGGCAAGCGGCGCCTCGTCTGGAAGGCGTGTAGCCGCGAACACGCACCTGGCAGGGCGTTAGTCAACGGGCAGCACAGGAGAAAGCGGAGAGGTGGGACGTGCCTGGGTGTAGATGAAGGCGTTGTCGCCCTCGGCCATGGAAGGGTCGGACCGGTATTGGGAGACGGCACGTCGCAGCATCTCAGCCGCTTCGTAACGATGGAGGCGGTACTGGCTCTCGAGATAGGCCGCCTTGGACATGGGGTTTGCTGTGTCAACCTGGGGCAGAACTGGGGGGTAGTCGGACATGAGCTCGTGAGCCAGAGGGATCTCGGGCAGGCGGTGCCACTCTTGAGGCTCCTCGCCGGCGGCGTGGCGAGAGGCAGAGTGGCGCACGTGTTGTGCGATGATCTCGGAGCGAGATGCTGTCTCCATTGTCTAGAGAAGCCAAGTCAGATGAGGGGAGCCGTCTCTGTCGAGCGGGCAGTGGCACGCACCTCGAGTGAGGCTGTCGAGTGCCCGACAACCCTGGAGGGCCCGCGCGGTTGCGGTGACAGAGAATGGTGAGGAGGCAGCTGCAGATGTGGCAGGTTCCGTGGGCTTCAACGGCGCGTCGAGGGCCCCTAGAGGCTCGAGTGCCCCGAGGAGGCCGGACGAAGACTGCGGAGGCCGAGGCAGGCGATTCACGCACGCAAAGCCGCAAGACACACAGGCCACGGCGAGGCCAGAGAGCAGGCGGGGGGGGCTAGGACGCGTAGAGGATCGCGTCTCCGGGCGCGTCTGGGGGGCTGTTTGGCGGAAGAATGGAGCAGGGAGACGAGAAGAGCAGCCAAGCTCGGGGGGAGAAGGGGGCGACGGGGGGGAGGATGAAAAGGCAGGATGGATGCAGGCAGAGGACAGGAGGGCGATGAGGAAAGGGGCACTGCCTCCAAGGCCCAAGGCATCAACGAGCAATAACAGTAGCCTGAGGCAGAAACGTCGAGGGGGCCGTTGCCGAGCAGTAAGGAGAAGCGGGCTGAGATGAAATGAAGGCGGGCAAAGCGCGATGCCTCCAAAGCAACCAGCCGTCGAGACCAGACCAAGAGGGACGGCTGTGCAGCGCGCCGCGTCGCTGCGGCTACCAGACTGCCACGGCCGTCAGTCGAGGCTCTGCGTCCAGCCGTCGACCACGGTGGCACCGCCGTCGCAGCCCGACGCCTCCATCGACACGGCACCGAGTGCTGCGACGGCCGTGGGGTTCTGCGGTATGTCAGCACCTCGTGCAGTCGTCGAGTGTGTTTTGCTTGCCGACACGCAGGTCCTCCGTGGCCAGCGACGTCCTCCGTGGCCAGCAACTAAAGACGCCAGGCTGCGTTGCCACGCTTTCGCGCCACGCTTTCGCATCTGCTTGGCGGAGCTTGGAGATGCGACTGCCAGTTGTCCTGGGAAGACTTTGATGCTTGCGTCCTCGGCAAGTCCCGTGTTTTTTTGGCGCCACGTATGGCTGGTACTTGTCGGCGCCGCCAATTCTCTCGCAGGTAAAAGTACCGCCCGTCTGTCGTCAAAAATGCCCTCCAAACCCCAAACACGTGACTGTCGACGACATGCACAGACAGGCGTTCAACACCGGCATCATGTCCGCCAAATGCAGCTGTCCAGGCCCTCGCAGCTTCCTATTCTTGTCCCGGTGTAGTAGCCAGTTAACTCGCGGGCACAGCTGTTTAAACAGCTGCGAGCTGCCCTCTTCCCTTTCAGCCATCACTTAATGCTTCCACAGTCCCGAGAAACAGCGGCTCTACATATACTCGACTGGCCAGCAACTTATCCTTCAACCATACTAGTGTTCTAAAAGACTCGACTGCCATCCGAAACAAGCCCTTACAGTGCCCCAAACAGGGAGACAAGCACCACGGTGCCCAGTGATCCGCCACAATAGTTCCCGAAAGCAGGGCCCGCCGAAAATACGCAAAGAGTGTTGCAAAGGTAGTTCTGCCCCAAGTAGTTGTAGTTGCGACTAGACAGCACATTGCCGCATGTACAGACCGACTGCCCCCCCGAGTTTGTGCCGAGCGTGAAGTAAAGGGTCGGGCCACCAATCTGGCCCGCACAGAACTGTGCGCAGTCGTTTATCGACGTCGTGATGATTTCTTGAGCAATCGCCGGGTTGACCCCGAAGTTGCTGGTGGAATCCGCCACATAGCAGCCCAGGTAGCCGTAATAGACCGTGAAACTCAATGAGCCGCCCGTTGGACCCTGCGGACCCGTAGGACCCGGCAGTCCGACGGCTCCCGTTGGGCCCTGCGGACCGACCACGCCCGTCGCGCCCGTCGCGCCCGTCGGTCCGGATGGACCCTGCGGGCCGGTAGGCCCCGACGGTCCCGTTGCCCCGGCCGGTCCGATCGGGCCCGTGGGTCCTACCGCTCCCGTTGGGCCCTGCGGACCAACCACGCCGACCGGTCCGGTAGGTCCCGTGGGTCCTACTGCTCCCGTTGGGCCCTGCGGACCAACCGCGCCGACCGCGCCGGTCGGTCCTACAGGTCCGGGAGACCCCGTCGGCCCTGTCGGCCCCGTATCCCCCACCGGTCCGGTCGGGCCCGTGGGTCCTACTGCTCCCGTTGCACCCTGCGGACCAACCGCGCCGATCGGGCCGGTCGGTCCGGTCGGTCCTTGAGCTCCCGTCGGCCCTACATTCCCCGCGGGACCCTGAGGCCCCAGCACGCCCGTGGGACCTTGCTGGCCCTGCGGGCCCTGAGGCCCTGACACTCCCGGTTGGCCTGTCGGTCCTGCTGGACCCAGAGGCCCCGATATGCCCGTCGGTCCTTGCGGTCCCGTCGGTCCCGCCGGTCCTACTGGTCCGGTCGGTCCCGTTACCCCAGCCGGGCCCGTCGGTCCTACTGGTCCCGCCGGGCCCGTCAGTCCTGTAGGTCCTTGAGTCCCCGTCGGTCCGGTCGCTCCCGGAGGCCCCGTTTGTCCTTGTGGGCCCTGAGGTCCCGACACGCCGGCGGAACCCTGCGGACCCTGCGGACCCTGAGGGCCCAACGGGCCCTGTATACCTGTCGGTCCTTGGGGGCCCTGAATTCCCGCCACGCCCTGCGGGCCCTGAGGGCCCTGAGCACCTTGCGGGCCCTGAACACCCACAATACCAGCCGGTCCTTGCGACCCCTGCGTACCCTGCGGACCCTGAGGACCGGACGGACCCGGAGCACCCACCGGTCCTGACGGTCCCGTAGGTCCCGTCGGTCCTGCAGGTCCCGTCGAGCCCGTTGGCCCATTTGGTCCCGCCGGGCCCGTTACACCCGCTATGCCTTGCGGGCCCTGCGGGCCCTGCGGGCCCTGCACACCCGCAACGCCTTGTGGACCCTGCGGACCTGCAGGCCCCGTTATGCCCGCGGGGCCTTGTGGACCCTGCGGGCCGTCCGGACCGGACGGACCCGGATTACCCGGAGAACCAGTCGGTCCTGATGGTCCCGTAGGCCCAATTGGTCCGACAGGTCCCACACCGCCGGCTGGCCCGGATGGACCCGCCGCTCCTGACGGTCCCGAGGGCCCCGTTGGTCCGATGGTTCCCTGGGCGCCGGGTGGTCCAGACGGTCCTGACGGTCCAGATGGACCACCAGGACCCGTCGGCCCTATCACTCCCGCAACACCAGTAGGTCCTTGTGGTCCCGTAGGCCCAACTGGTCCGACAGGTCCCACACCGCCGGCTGGCCCGGATGGACCCGCCGCTCCTGACGGTCCCGAGGGCCCCGTTGGTCCGATGGTTCCCTGGGCGCCGGGTGGTCCAGACGGTCCTGACGGTCCAGATGGACCACCAGGGCCCGTCGGCCCTATCACTCCCGGAACACCCGTCGGTCCTTGTGGTCCTGTAGCACCCGTTGGCCCCAGAGGGCCCACCACTCCCGTCGGTCCTTGCTGTCCTATTGGGCCCCTCAGTCCCGTAGGACCCGTCGGTCCTGTTGGACCCGCCGGCCCCGTCGGTCCCGTCGGTCCTTGTGCTCCTATGGGACCCCTGGGACCCGTGGGCCCCGTGGGCCCCGTGGGGCCCGTGGGACCCGTTGGTCCTGAGGCTACTTCCAATCGTACTCGTGGAGGTAGAGGCCCTGCAGGATCGACGCTGTCCACCGTAATAGAGATGGCCGGGAAGCAATTAGAGACTAGGATCTATATTAATATATAAACCGGCTTAAAGGACCTGGAAACTTACAGGGTACGGCCTTGAGACTGATTGGAGTACACCCGCTGGGTGTATTTGACGGGTCAAATACTACCATCACCTCGTTCGAAGTCGACAGACAAAATATGGCCGAGTTGGCGGCGTCTGGATTGCTCCATTGTAGCACGCCCTTGACCAGAGAAAACCCATTGGCGACACTTCCGTTAGACGAACTCTGGACTAGTAGCTGGGACTGCGTGTCCCCGGTCCATGTAACGGGCTGATTGTCGGCATATAGCTGGTCGCCGGCGAGTGCGAACCCGCTGCCAAACTGACACACAGGAGTGGTCCCTAGAGGGAAAATATACGACGAGGATTGTGGTGTTCTGCGAAGCAGCCGTCTGGCTTTGGAGACGTCGATCTGGAGTAGGAACTGCTGCCTGATGTTCAGCTCCGGAGCTGCAGGCTCTCTAGGGACGCGTCATTAGCGGATAAACTCCAACTAGGCTTTCATTCCAGCTTACTGAGCGTCAGCTTCCGGCCCCGGTGATCTGGCACCCGTGGCAATGCCATATTGGCTGTGCAGACAGAGGAAGGCGAAAACGATGGCGTTGATCCTCCATAGATTGAAGAGGGGGAGGAGCGGCGGGAACTTGACGGGGGTCCCCATGATAGAAGGGCTCGACCAGGGGCTTTGCAAAGCCAGAACTTCACATAAACGGCAAATACGGAGTCGGCTGAAAGAATAAATGCCTGCCAAATTGCTTTAGTCTTCCGCCCCAGGACGCTTGTAAATATTGATCAGGATTGCTTGTTATATGAGAAGGACAGTATAAAGTCTTACAAGTTTGGCAGGGAATTTATACGCCCAGGCCAAGATTAGGAATGCTTGTGCCTGCGAATGGAACTCTTTCCCCCTTTCATTAAGCTGCAGTGCTCGACCTCTCCGCATTCCTAAACGCGGATTGTCCGCGCGTTTGTACAATTTTCTACTCTAGCATCTGCCGGGGTACAAGTCCCGTTGCAAAGAGCCATTTACTGCTTAATCTGGAATGAGGCGTGAACCATCTTTGGCAGTAGGAACAGACATGTCGGTATGCTGCCTGGGAGACAGGACCACAACGTTCCGTTCCGTGGCCTGGGTTCCCTATGGCTGGAATTGTCGGTGTCTAGTTCGTGATGTTTGACATGAGAAACTCCGTTGGGCGATTGTGCCTTGTTGAGCAAGAGTTTCAATGGGCAGTCTCGGGAGAAAGGACGGGAAGCGCGGACTGGCTGCATGCCTCTTTGTGGATTAAGTCAGAAACCTCCAAGATTCACACCGTCGGAGATGACTTGCCCTAATATGATCGTGACGTGAATGTTTACAACCTGCCCGCGACGGTGAATTCGGTCATCCGCGCATGTGCTCCTTTCTGGATGGCTTCTACTTGGCGTTACGATTAGTCTGATTGGCGTCGTCTGTGGACTTGGTCTGGCAGTGGCATGTCCTGAAGGTCTTGGCTGGAGTGATTTCCCAGCGCATGCTTTAAGAAAAGGGGCTTCTGTCTCGTTTGACGCGAGACTGTTACCCAGTCCGGTCATGATTCTGATGAATTCCAATAGGTTGAGTTATGTGATTCGGCGTGGAATGGCTGAAGGGCGAGGATGACCGGGCTCAACGTCCGGACCACTAGTCGAAAAGTCGCCCGGGAGCAATCCGTTGGACAGAAATTTGATCATGTTCTCCGATGGATGTAATTATAAGAAACTATTTATAAATCGCTTCATCGTAGTAATTCCTGCATATTTACGCTCCTATGGGAGGAGTGGCTGGTGTCTTGCCATGTCTGAATGTGTGGATTGCACGGAGAACACACTCCGCGTCCCGCACGACAGCATGAGCCATTTGGTCACAAGATATACCACGCCCAACTACAGCAAGGTAGAATAGCTCCTACCAAGGGAGGTTTTCGGTTTAGTAGGCAGACATTTCGTACGTATTCTCCATTGCAGGACACCTCGATTATCCTATACGGGGATATGTGAGACGCGACGATGAATGGATGGGAATGCAACACGAAGAAAGCCGAAGCTCACATTTTAGTGAGTGGTAAACCTGGACCCTTAGGCAGGATACGTAGAAATTTACATTCCGGCAGCGAACTCGCATTGAAGCGGTAAAGAGCATTAGAGGGGTTTAAAGCTCGCGCCTCCCCTCGGCCAGGTATCGAGCTGCAGTAGCCAACAGACCAAATCTTTACGCTATCTTTTAACGATTCTTAAAGCCGAGCTTCACGCCTCAACTCAACCAAGATGGTCTTCCGCAGTGTTCTTGCTGGCGTTGCCGTCGTTCTCGCGGCTCTTCCCGCAACTCAGGCCTTTACTACCGCCTGCGATTACCAGCAGTACAAGTGTGGCTATAACTTGGTCACGGTTAATGGTATTTCTACCGTGGCCCTTGAAGCCGACTTTTACTGAGATGGTCGTCAGGATACAACAGCACTGAATTGACGGCTGCCGCGACGAAAACCCCGTCGATTCCTCCTACGCTGTCCGCCACTCAGCTCCTTCAGACCCTCTTCCGCTGTGAGGATATAAACGGCACTCTTGCAGGAAACTCGTACTGTTTTGCTGGATGCATTCCCATGTCGGGGAGCTTCGAGAACGATCAATGCGCCATGTAGGCAGGGTCATTGCGATCCTGTTCCGCAGCGGCCGCGCAACTCGGCACCACGCAATTCCTCGCAGAATACGTTGGGCGAGAGTTGGTGGACATGAGCGCTTAGTGTAGTTCTAGTTCTTTTCGTGACACTTGGTACCGTCCCTTGATCTAGTTCTGTAGTGTTTCAGGACCGGCTTCATGGGGGTGGTTTCGTCTGCTACTCGGCATGTTAGTGCTGGGTATCCACTCGTTATCCTAATAAAATCATGGAGAGTCTAAGCCTTTCCATGTCCTGCGCGCCCGGGCCCTGTTCCTAGAGCTATGTACCACTGTCCTATAGAGTTACCGCGCGTGTCTATGCCTTCTCGATTAAGATGCGCTTCTTTAATTCGGAAGAGCAATTCTGTCGTATATAGCCTCGAAGAATAAGAGAAGTCAGGTCGTGCGCCGTCTAGCCGTCGAGTGGAGGAACGTTTGGGATATCCCGTGAATCATTAGCCACTTGTCAATTGCCCTTCCACCAACTTCGTCAAGCGGATCCTATTCACAGTCCTTTGTGAAACAGATCAAAAAAAAGGTCTGGACGACAAAAGCAATGCGTGATCTGGGAATCGAACCCAGGGCTCCCCGATGGCAACGGAGAATTTTACCACTAAACCAATCACGCTTGAAAGAGGCTTGACTTTTTCACATTATATGCCGCAGACACGATCTGTGATACACAACAGGTGTGTGTGTTTCCTGCCATGTGCGCATACAGATGCTCATTAATTGCCTCAGACTGCAGCGTATATGCCCCTCGCCGGCCATGTTCCGTCCCGCTTGTACGCTCCCCCCTCTCCATGACGCTTAGCAGACGCCCGACAGGATCGACGCCGAGTCGGATATCGGCACCCGCTGCCAGTCGAGGGTGCCGTCGGGCCGCACGGCAAAGTCGGCGGCCTCCTCGACCAGGTCCCAGCGCCCCGTGGCCGGGTCCCGCTGACAGGAGCGGAAGATGATGCTCGTGCCAAAGTCCTCGAAGACGAGCTCCCGGCGGCGCAGGCGCAGCCACTGGACCGTCTCGTCGCCCTCGGCGGCGGTGCTGGCCTCGACGTCGGCGTTCTTGAGGGCAATGGCGCGGAAGACGCGGCTGTCGCGCAGGGCGTTGCGGATCGGGTACTGGCCCAGGATGCGGATGGCGTCGGCGCGGACGGCGGCGTCGCGGCAGCCAAAGGCGGTGACGAAGAGCGGCCACGTCCAGCCCGAGTCCATGGCGAAGCCGCAGTTGGGCCGGGCGATGAGCAGCGTCTCGGCAAACCGGTTGATCTCCTTGTACTGCGGCGTCAGGCCCTTGGCCGTGACGATGCCGGAGAAGCGGGGGATGGTGGTGTAGATGTAGAGGATGAGGTATTCGACGCGGATGTTGATGGCCTGGAGATGGGTCCGGGGGTCCGTGGCGGCGTTGCGCGAGATGCGCTGGAAGACGGGCTCGTAGGCCTCGATCCACCGCTGGAGCCAGTAGCGCGCCTCGGCGATGAACTTGGCGATGCTGGGGTTCTGCTTGACGCTGGCGAGCTTGGCGTCCAGCTCGGCCTCGCTGGCGACGCGCGTCAGGCCGAGCCGGGAGGTGATCATGGTCAGCATGGGGATGTACTGGACCATGTTCTTTTGCACGAGCGCCCAGTACCCCAGCGCCTCGTCGGCGTCGGCGAAGACGGCAGGCATGTCGTCGAGCGACGTGATGGTGGAGATCTTGGGGCGGAAATACGGCGAGTGCTTGGTGAAGGGGAGGATGCCCGGGGGCCTGGGCGGCGCCGCCTGGGGGGGGGCCGGGGTGCCGCCGGGGGAGCCGTGCTGGCTCTGCGGGCTCGGCAGGCCCGTCCGATAAGAGGAGGGCGCGGGCGGAGGAGAGGAGGAGGCGGAGGCGGACGAGGCCGGGGCCGGCCCGGGCGTCACCGGGGCGAGAGACGCCTGGGCCCTGCGCGGAGGAGGAAAGAAGAACTTGTTGTAGGAGCCGATGAAGGAGCGCGACTGCAGCTCGAGCGGCTTGTAGCAGTCGAGGATCTCCTGGACGAGGGCGGGCGGGGCCGGGGCGATGCTGACGAGGTCCGGGGCCCTCTCGGTGCAGGCGGCGAGCTCGTTGAGCATGCTGAAGCCGTGGGTTACGTGCTTGAGGGCGGCGGCCAGGTTGCCGCGCTGGGCCTCGAAGCAGATGAAGAGCAGGGAGGAGAGGAGGGCGGTGCGCAGGCCCTCGCGCGTGGGGCGCGCCTTGGACTGCAGGCGGAGGGCCTCGCAGTAGTAGACGACGGCGTTGAGGTAGTGGCGGTTGCCGCTGCCGGGCGCCGTCGACGAGAGCGCCGCCGACGACGGGCTCTCGACCTCGTAGGCCTTGTGCAGGGCGCCGACGGCCATGGCGCCGTAGCGCAGCGTCGTCTCGTCGAGCGTCAGCTGGGGCATCGTGGCCGTCCACAGGCGCGTCTGGCTGAGGCCGCCGCTGAGGAAGGTGACGGAGAGGGAGGACCAGGCGTCGAAGTAGGCGCGCTGGTCGCCGCTGGCGAAGCGGATGACGTTGACGACGGGCTCGTCGAGCAAGACGGGCGCGGCCCTGGCGAGCCTGGGGTTGTCCGGGCCGGCGCGGGCCGGCGCGGCGGCGGCCTGGTCGGCGTACGAGTCGCAGTAGCCGCGCCACTTGAGGCAGTTGAGGCAGGCCGGCTTCGTCTCGTCGCACTTGACATGGCGTTTCCTGGGGTGGCGGCGTCAGCGGCAGCGCGGGCGACAGGCCGCTCGCTCGCTCACTTGCCTGCGAGACGGGTCAGCGCGGCAGGGAGGAAGAGCGGCCGAGGCGGGCTTACAGGTGGCGCACCCGGCGCGCGTCCGGGTCGAGCTGCGCCGCGTGTGCCGGGTCCGCGAGTCGAGGGCGAAGCGGTGGACGGTGCCCCTGGCCGCGGGCGCCGGGCATCTGGCAGCGACGAGGCCGTCAGCAGGGCGAGCACCAGCCGGCGAGGAGAGACGGACGGCGGCGCGCCGTTGCCGGCCGCGGCTCCGGCCACGGGCAGGGAAAACTGGAGCTCCATGTGTCGCGTCGCCGGGCCGCTGCCGGTGGCGAGGTCGGCGAGCTTCTAGCAGCCAGAGCCGGGCCTGGTCCGCTGTCAGGGCTCGCTGCCGGGAGCTGGGGCTGCAGAGGCGAGCCTGGTCAGCGGATGGGCATCGCGCCGGCGGGGACGGGGCGTGGGGTTGCTGCCTTGCCGCCGGCTATGCATGTACATGGCGAGGCATCGCGGCGACAGGGCGCCGGGCCATGTACAGCTTTAACAGCAGCGTGTCCGCGGGCGAGGGCGATGGCGGTGACGGCCGACGGCATCGACCGTGTGCGCTGTCCTTGTCGGCGGTGCGTCGAAGCCTCCGGCAACCGGAGCGGCCGGCGCCGGAGATGGTCCGCGGCCCATGCTGCTGGGCCATGACACCACGGCAGGGGTGCCATGTTCCAACGGGCAGATTGCCAGATTAATGCCTCGGTACCTGCTTTTAAACTTTGCCGTAGTTCTTATAGGGAAACAATGGGCTACAGGTAGGCTCATCACCGTTGGTGGCGTCGCTGGTGGCCATTGTGCAACGCCTGTGGCGCGACTACGGTGAACCACGTGCTCACCGAAGCCAGATGTCTAGTCCCGTGTGCGAGTCTACATGCCCGTGAGGCTAGAATAGCTTCAAGTCCAAATATACTCCAATGTTAGTGAATAACAACGGGCAAATCTGCCGGGCCAGACCAAGACACTGTTGCCACGACTCAGACGTGCTCGAGCCATGTCATGCACCCGCTACGTTGGATGCGTGCTCGAGCCATGCTGGTCGCCGTTGCCAGCGGCGTCCCGGAGCAAGTCTGCCGACTTGGACAATGAAGGCAATCCTGGCGGCAACAGGGGCTGACGGCTACGACGTTGAAGAAAATGTGCCAGCGGGCCCTAGAAAGCTGCCGACTAGCACACACGCGGCATGTTGGACACGCTTTGTTTGTCCATGACGAGGCTCTTAGACGAGGCTCTTGGACGATCCTTGGACGAGGCTCCTTAGATGAGGCTCTTTAGACGAGGTTCCTTGGCGGGCGTGTGGCCTTAACCTTCGGAGCATCACCGAAGTGCGATGCGGCCAGATGCGGGCCCTGTCTTGGGTCAAGGCCACCGGATCTCTCGAGGAAAGGAATTGCAGTCCCGGTGGCGTATGCGACTGCATACCAGTCCGCGGAGTTGATTCACGCCGGGCGGGAGGTAAGACGCGGCATGCCACGGCGATGCTCCCAGCGTCAACGTCGGCCCGTCGACGGCATAGGGCCGAAGGTCGAGTCAGTCTCGCCGGAAATGCAGCGAGGAGGAAAATGGCTATGCGTATCGCAGAGTCAACCGCGTCTCAGCCGCGCGCGTTTGTCTCACGGTCTGGGAGTTTGGAGCATGCCGGGCACGGCGACGAGACAGAAGGAAGCTGGACCTCGACGAGCTGCTCCCGCGCAGCCTCGACGGACGGCTGGGTAGGGATGGCATGTTTTTATGGGTCAGAGGCTTGGCGGACGGCTGCATCTGGGGCCAGATGGATGCGGCTGGCCTGTCGCGATGTTGTCGTGAGCCCCCACGGATTAGGGCCTCGGGCCCAAACCACACGATAAAAGCAGCGAGTAATTCCAGCCCAAGACACAGGATGGGCCCTAGAAGGTGCCATGATTCGTCGCCAATGCGTCGAGTCATGCCAGTGCCGATGACAGAAACGTGCGATGCGCGCTTCCAGCACCTGGTTTCACCTCGGTTTGGGACCGTGGGCGGCTTGTTTTGGATACGAGGCCCCGTGCGGCGGAGCCTCGTATCGGCTGGCCGTCTTCAGCAGACTTTCATTCCACATGAGAGACATGGAGCTCTGGACACCAAGCCAACGACATAGAGCATCTACGCTCAGTGTGGCCAAGCCCAAGGAGCGGAACGGTATATTTGGTGCATTACGCCTGTCCTTTTACGCCCAGCACACGCCTCCGAGCCCCGCTTGCATACCCCGTGTCCGTAGATCTAGTGAAGAACTCAATCTACGAAGTACACTTATACATACGCCCCACCCTCCGTGTGTCCCAGCCGCGCCCGGCGGCCCGGCAGCGGCAGCGCCTTCCGTCTCTCCCTCGCCCTCAGCTTTTCTGATCCTCTCTGTCGCCTTTGCCTCGCCTCACCTCACCTCACCTCACCTCTCCTCTCCTCTCCTCTCCGCTCCCCTCGTCCTCGTCTCCTCGCTCCCTCTCCTCGCCTCGCCCCCTCTCCTCCCCTCGAACCGCCCCGCCGACCCCCAAAGGCAATTCCACTTTACCAGGCACAGCCTTGGCTTGGCACTTATTGTCAGACACGAAACAGAGGCTAGCGTCGTCCGACGGGCTCAGCGCCGAGCCATCTCGCGCCGAGCCTCTCGCGCCGGGCCTCTCGCGCCGAGCCATCTCGCCATCATCCGACGCCGTCTTCAGCCATCTTCAGCCATCTCGAGCCATCTTCAGCCAGCTCCCCCCGCCGCCGTCTCCCTGCTCCCCATCTCCCTCGCCCTCCTCCTCGACGGCAGCCTCGGCTCGCCGCGCCGCCGACATGCAGCGCTACCCCCGCGACGACGCCTACGAGAGCTACCCGCTCGACGCCTCGCGCCACGACGCCCGCCTCGCGCCCGCCAACAATGGCAACAATGGCTACGCCGACTACTCGCAGCCGACGACGCCCTACCACGACGCGCACCCCCATCAGCTGGTCCCCTCGGCCTCGGCGTCGTCGCTGTCGGGCCGCATGCGCAGCCCCCAGCCGGACCGCCACCACCACGCCCCGGGCGACGCAATGGCGCCCGCCGCCTACCACGGCTCCGACTACGACGCCCTCGACGGCCGCATCCCCCCGCCGCCCTCGCGCGCTCACTACGCCGACGCTCCCCGGCAGCCCTACGCCGCCGCCTACCCGCATCCCGACGCCTACGCGAGCCCCAATCCCTTTGGCACCCCCACGAGCGCGCGCTCGCCCGCCCGCAGCCTCAACAGCTTCGGCCGCGCCGACTCGCACCCCCAAGACCCCTTCCACCACCCGTACCAGAGCAACCCGCGCCACAGCGGCGTCGACATCGGCATGCCCGACCCCCACAACGTCGAGGACGACGGCGACGACGGCCTCCACTACGGCCAGCGCTCCTCCGTCTTTGCCCGCTCCAAGCCCGCCGCCGCCGCAGGGGGCCTCCTGAGAGGTAGGCCAGCAAGCAGCAGCCAGGCAAGCCCGCGCCTCCCGTGCTGACGCCGCATTGACGCAGGCCGTGCCCGTGACGCCGGCGCCAGCCAGGAAAAGTCGTCGGCCTGGCTCTCCAAGCAAAACGGCCGCAGCAAAAAGTGCAAGTGGATCGCCATCGTCGTCGTCCTGCTCGTCATCGCCGGCGCCATCGTCGGCGGCGTCGTCGGCTCCCTCGTCGCAGGCAGACAGGCCAGGGGCGGCTCCGCCAGCAGCTCCTCGGCCGCCGACGACACCAAGCAGAACGGCGACCTCGACATCAACAGCCCCGAGATCAAGGCCCTGCTCAACAACCCCGACCTGCACAAGGTCTTCCCCGGCGTCGACTACACCCCCTACAACTCGCAGTACCCCGACTGCATGGCCAACCCGCCGTCGCAGAACAACATCACGCGCGACGTCGCCGTCCTCTCCCAGCTGACCAACAAGATCCGCCTCTACGGCACCGACTGCAACCAGACCGAGATGGTGCTGCACGCCCTCAAGCAGCTCAAGAAGACAAGCGACATCAAGGTCTGGCTCGGCGTGTGGCAGGACGGCAACGCCACCACCAACGACCGCCAGCTCAAGCAGATGTGGAGCATCCTCGACAGCTACGGCGCCGACCCCTTCGAGGGCGTCATCGTCGCCAACGAGATCCTCTTCCGCAAGGAGATGTCGATTGCCTCGCTCGGCAAGGTGCTGTCCGACGTGCGCTCCCAGCTGGCCGCCAAGAACATCAAGCTGCCCGTCGCCACCTCGGACCTGGGCGACGACTGGACGGCCGAGCTGGGCCAGCAGAGCGACTACATCATGGCCAACATCCACCCCTTCTTCGCCGGCGTCGCCGCCGACCAGGGCGCCTCGTGGACCTGGACCTTTTGGGAGGGCAAGGACGGGCCCTTTTGGAAGCCCGACAAGCAGAAGAACGTCATTGCCGAGACGGGCTGGCCGAGCGCCGGCGGCAAGAACTGCGGCTCGGCCCAGACGACCGACTGCCAGCCGGGCGCCGTGGCCGGCATCAAGGAGATGAACCGCTTCATGAACGACTGGGTGTGCCAGGCCCTCGACAACGGCACAAACTACTTTTGGTTCGAGGCCTTTGACGAGCCGTGGAAGATTCGCTTCAACGAGCAGGGCAAGGAGTGGGAAGACAAGTGGGGGCTCATGACGATAGACCGCAAGCTGAAGCCGGGCGTCAAGATTCCCGACTGCGGCGGCAAGACGGTGGCCTAGTTTGGGTTTTCTTTTCTTTTCTTTTTTTTTCTTTTTTTTTCTCTTAATTTTCCCCTTTGTCGCCCTGTTCCCCCTTCCCCTTTCCCTCTTCCCCCTTCCCCTTTCCCTCTCCCCCTTTCCCCTTTCCCCTTTCCCTCTTCCCCCTTCTCCCCTTTTCCTTGCGGCTGGCGTTTGGGAGCCCCGGGGTCTGCGGTGTCGTTTGCACGCCCGCGCAAGTGTCGTCTCGTCTTTGCCTCTCACATCATATTCGCGGTGGATTTACTTGGACATGTTTTACGACTTGCGCCTGAGCGTGGCCGGCGGCATAGAGTATGGAACACGACGATACAGATGAATCGGGTGAATATAGGCATCCAGTAAAGTGGTTTGATGTCTCGAGGCCGTGCCCACACCGGCTCGACTGTATGCCTCGGGGTCGACGGCGGCATGGATCCGTCAGGGGACGGCGCCATGGATCCGTCACGGGCCGGCGCCATGGATCCGTCACGGGCCGGCGCCATGGATCCGTCACGGGCCGGCGCCATGGATCCGTCAGGGGACGGCGCCATGATCCGTCAGGGGACGCCGTCGGAGCCAGGCTCTGCGCTGGGACGGCGCCAGTAGATGGACGTGCTCGAAAAGGCCGTGTCGTACGGGTCCTCGGGGAAGGGCGCCTTGTCGTACGTCTCGTCCATGACGCGCAGGTTGTCGAGGTCGGCGGCGCCGTCGAGCGAGAGCCTGTCGCACGTCAGCGCGCGCGCACGCCGCACACCGGGGGCGGCGCACCGGTGCCACACGTCCCAGGCGGTGCCGACGAAGACGGCGGGCAGGGCGTCGCGCAGCGCCGCCGCGTACACGGGGCGGTACAGGTGCACGGCGAAGAGGAAGGCGTCGGGCGCGAGCAGGCCGAGCGCCGCCGGCGGGTCGACGACGGCGTGGCCCAGCGACGCGATGAAGGCGCGGTCCGCCGCCGAGAAGACGGGGTCCTGGAAGACGCAGGGGATGGCGCGGCCGTGGGCGAGCTCTGCGGCCGTCAGCCTGCGCCCCCCCCCGCGGGCCGTGCCGGCAGACGCACCGAGCGCGCGCACCATGGCCAGGAAGGCCGCCAGCTGGACGAGGGCGCGGCGGCGCGCGTCGCACGCGCCGTCCGGCGGGTCGAGCGAGCCGAGCCCGAGGCACACGGCGCGCGAGACGCGCGGCGCCGTGAAGCGCAGCGCGCGCAGGGCGGCGGCCGACGGCGACGCGGCCCACGCGCGGGCGGCGGAGGCGTATGCGGCGCCGATGCCGGAGGGGGACGCGGAGTCGGGGGGCCGGGCCGGCGGCGGCGGCGGGGACGGCGGGCGGCGCGGGCGGCGGTTCTTTCGGGGCGCGACGACGGTCCAGGACATGGTGGTGGTGGAGGTTGGAGTGGTGAGGCTGAAATTTTGGGTCGATGTAGGGTAGCTGTTACGTCGCGCATGTGCCTGCAGACGTCATTGACTTCACCGAAGCATTAACAAAGTCAATTGCCAGGCACCGTTTACACTCCGCGATGCGCCGCTTCGCCACATGTCAGCGCCTACAACCGCCAGCGCTACAACCGCACCAGCGCCAGGCACTCGTCGGCCACGCTCTTGACCCGCTCCTCGCCGCTGCGGTCCTTGGCCGCCCGCACCCAGCCCTCGACGTCCAGGCCGCCGGCCTCGTCGCGCGCCGCCGACAGCAGCGTGCCCAGGGCCACGAGCGCCCGGTACAGCACCTCCGAGTCCGTCTGGTCCCGCATCGCCGCGCCGACCACGGCCGCCACGCGCCGCCGCTGCGTCGGCGACAGCAGCTTCTCCCGCGACACCAGCACCGCCAGGTTGAGCGCCGACGTGGCCAGCGCGATGGCCACGTTGCGGTTGAACCGCCCGATGGCCGCGCCGCCCGCCGTGCCCGCGAGCCGCTCGAGGAAGCCGATGGCCTTGTCGGCCTGCGTGCTCACCAGCCGGCGGCCGTCGGCCGACCCGAACAGGTTGGCCACGGCGCGCGCCCCCATCATGGCCGCGTTCTCGCTGGGCGCCGAGTCGCCCGGCACCGACGACGCCACGGCCACGTCGAGCAGCGTCCCGTGCTCGCCGTCGGCGTACTTGGCCGCCGCCGGGTACCTGGCCACGCAGCGGAGCACGTCGAGCCCCGGCAGCCGGTCGCCGTACGGCCACCGCGTCACGATGCGCACCACCAGCTCCAGCGCCTGCGGCGGCACCGGCCGCGACGCCTCGAGCGCCTCGCGCAGCGACCGCAGCACCGACTCCTCGCCGGGGTTGAGCGCCGCGTCCTTTCGCCCCGACGAGACCATGGTCTTGTTGATGCTGAGGAGCTTGGCGAAGATGGCTGCCACGCCCGTCAGCCTGGTCAGCCGACGCCCGGCGCCCCGAACCCACCTTCGTACTTGGCCGCCGAGATGCTCAGGTACTCCCGCTGCGGGAGCACGCGCGGCTGCTGCCCCGACGCCTCGCCGGGCCGGTACCGCGACTCGGTGCCGTACGGGTCCGGCCCCGCCGCCTGCGCCTGGCCCAGCGTCGCCCCCTTGGTGTTCTCCGTGATGAACTTGGCCACGTTGTCCAGGTAGCTCAGCGGCAGCTCGTTGTCGTTGAGAAACCTGGTGGCGCGCTCGTACGGGTTCTCGCTCAGGTTGTACGGCAGCTTGAGCGGCGGCTTGCCGTCCTCAATGTCCACGTCGAAGACGTAGTCGTACGACTGCCCCTGGTGCTCGACCTTCTTGCCCGTGCTGCCCACGGCGTCGACGACGGTGCCCACGTTGATCCACTGCTGCTGGCTCACCGACCACTGGTGCGCCGTCACGTTGCCGTTGCTCTCGCGTATCATCTGCACCTGGCCCTCCTTGGTCCCCGACTTGGCCGTCAGGAACTCGGGGCCGGGCAGCTTCTCCTTGTTGATGCCGCCCACCTGCTGCTGCGGGATCGACGACGACTTGACCGACTCGTCAAACTGCGCCAGCGTCTCCTTGTCCGCCACCTGGTCCGGCCGCCGGGTGAAGACGCGCGCGACGCCGTCGCTGGCGCCCGTCACGATGTCGCCCGTGTCGGCGCTGGCCGCCACCGTCCAGACCGAGATGGCCGGGTGCGTCACGGTCTGCACGCACTCGGAGCCCCGCCACACCCTCACCGTCCGGTCCTCGCCGGCGCTGACCAGCTCCCCCGACGGCAGGCTTGCCAGCGAGTAGACGAAGCTCTCGTGGCCGTGCAGCTCGCCCACCTGCTGCCCGTTCAGCTTCCACAGCCTCAGCGTGCCGTCGTTGCTGGCGCTCGCAATGTCGGCGCCGCTGGGGTGGCTGCCCGGGACCCGGCACAGCGCGCGGACCACGTCGGGCGTCGAGATTGTCGTCCTGGGCATCACCTCGCCCGCCGACGACTGCGTGAGGTCGAAGACGCGGATGCCCTTGTCGGCGCAGCCCGTCACGACCGTCTTGTCGTCGAGCGCCACCACGCCCCAGACGGACATGCCCTCGTGGCCGCCCAGCAGAAACTCCGTCTCCCAGTTGCCTAGGTTCCAGACGCGGGCCTGGCCGTCCCACCCGCCCGAGACGAGGTATCTGCCGCTCGGAGCGACGTCGAGGGCACAGACGTTGTGCGCGTGGCCGACGAGCAGACGCTCCGCGTTGTCTGACGCGGCCCGCCGCGGGGACTTGACCTCGATGATGGTGTCCTTGCCGCCCGAGACGACGAGCCCGTCCGGGTGGTCCTTTGTGGGGGGGCAAAAGGCCAACGAGTTGACGTATTCGGAGCCGCGGCTGAGGAGGGTGCCCTGGAAAGCCGGCGGCGAGCCGTGGCCGCGGCGCCAGACGCGGACGGAGCAGTCTCTGGAGGCGGAGATGACGACATCGGGCGAGGCGAAGCTGACAGCTCGCACCTGTGAGTCGTCAGCGGGGTCCCGGGGCAGCACAGGGTCGCGCGGCCGGCGTGACCGACGTCTGCCTCGTGGCCAACGAGCTGGGCCGACAGCTTGAAGTCGCCGGCCATTGCTGGGTCGGATCGGCTGTCAGGATGCAAGTGTCAGAGCGAGCGCGGCTTTCAGCTTGTCGACTATGGCTCGAGGGCGGCGGAGAGCAGTCGAGGTCGGAACATGGAAGACGGCAGGAGGCAAGTCGTGAGGCTTTGGTTGTCGATGGCCATGGAAGCAGGTGGATGGAGCTGGCGGGGAGCGACTTGCGTTCTGCCGCCGATGCTGCGGGCGGTGAGACGATAAGCCGATAAGACTCCTGAGTCCCGCCTCTGAAAAACAGCCCCGCCAAGTTCGTCCATCTTCCTCCTCCCTCCGTCACCACCGCTCAGGCAGTCGCTTTGTTTTTGGCCAGCAGTCGTTCATTTCAGCCATCATTTGATCCTCCCGCTGCGGCTCGTCGCGGCTGGCAACGGCTCCCCGCGATAGCGATAGCATCCCAGCAGCTCCCCAAGCTGGTGCCGTCCGTGACCCGGGCACCCGAGGCCTGCCAGCTTCCGCTTGACGAGATTCACGATCGTTACGCCTTGTCGATATTTCGTCCTTGTTTGTCCCCGACGACTCGAAACGTGCCTCGACGCCATTTGCCGTGCTCTCTCGGACACGGCGTCACTCCCTGCCAACGGCCAACAATACAGCCATGGCGACCGTTCCCCTGACCTGCCACGGCCACTCCCGCCCTGTGCCGCACATTAGCTTCTCCACCCCCCAGAAGGACGGACAATACTTTATGATCTCGGCCTGCAAAGGCAAGCCATTCCGTCAGACACCGCGAGAGCCGCGCTGACACGCTCCAGACGGAAACCCCATGCTTCGCGATGGCATCAACGGAGACTGGTACGCCGGCAACCCTGGCCGACGTGCGCATGCTGACTGGCGGGCAGGATAGGAACCTTCTTGGGCCACAAGGGGGCTGTCTGGCAGGCGAGAATGAGTCCCGATCTCACCTACGCCGCCACCGCCTCGGCCGACTTCACCGCGTATGTTGACACGTGCATGCCCCGTGAGAGCTCCGGCTGAAGGCGCCTCAGGAAGATCTGGGACGCCCACACGGGCGAGCAGCTCGTCAACCTCCAGCATGACCACATCGTGCGGGCCATCGCCTATCCGCCCGACAACTCGGATCTCGTGGCGACGGGCGGCATGGAGAAGAAGCTGCGCGTCTTCGACCTCGCCGAGCTCGCCTCGTCCGGCTCGGGGACGCCGGCGACGATCCCCGCGTCGGCCGGCTTCGAAATCGGCGAGGGCGTGCACACGAGCTCCATCAAGTTCATCTGCTGGACCCAGGACCCCAACATCGTGGTGACGGCGTCGGACAAGACGCTCCGCTGGCTCGACCTGCCGAGCCGCGCGTGCGTGCACCACGAGGTGCTCGACGGGGAGATCAAGTCGTGCGAGATGGTGTCGCTGGCGGGCGACGCGGCGTCGGCCGACAACGTCGGCGGCGGCAAGCCGGTTCTGGCCGTGGCGGCGGGCAAGACGGCCTACTTCTGGGGCGGCAACCAGGCCATGGACGAGCTCAAGCGCATCGTCTTGCCGCGCTCCATCGCCAGCGTCGGCGTCGACCTCAGGGGCCGCATGGTGGTGGTGGGCGAGGAGCCGGGCACGTGGGCCAGGATGATGCGCTACGACGACGAGGTCGAGGTGGCGACGCTCAAGGGCCACCACGGCCCCATCTGGTCCATTGCCTTTTCGCCCGACGGCAAGCTGTACGCGACGGGCTCCGAGGACGGGACGGTCAAGCTGTGGAAGAACTGCGAGGGCCGCTACGGCCTCTGGAAGGGCGACGAGGGGGAGCGCGCCGTCGAGTAGAGCGAGGCGGAGCGCAGCACCACGACCAGCGCAGGGGGCGGGCGGCAGGCGAGCCAGAGCCACAGCTTCAGCCCGTCGAGCAGCCGAGACGAGACGGAGACGAGCTTCGCCGAGAGCGTGCTGAGCTCGGCCGAGAGCTCCTTTGCCGCACCCAAGAAGGAGGGACGGGCGAGCGAGGAGCGCGCTGCCAATGGGAGGCCGGGCCACGGGTCCCAGCACTGAGGCCGGCATCCATGGGCAGGACGCGCATTCTAATGCTGTACATGTTAATGACACAGGGCCGGGCAAGGGAGGCGTCGCTTTGTACGGGTGCCATGGCATCATGACTTGGTCCATTGACCTCCGGGTAGCTGCGAGGACGGTGAGGATCGAGTCTTGTGATGGCCTGCCGGGATCCGACGCGTGAGTTGCGGCCGCCGGGACAAGATGAAGGCTGACGGTGCCAGGGCCGCTACGAAACATGGATAGGGAGGTGTATGTAGGGCCTGAATAGGTGGCGATAGCTATCTAGACAAATGGCCCTAGGAGTTGTACGCCTTGAGGCACGACGCCAAGGCCCCTGGGTTCTGGGGGCCAGTGACCTGTACGTCATGTCACGCTTCCACTGATTCGGGAATAGTGTCATTATGCCGGTGAGTCACATGCGACACGGCGAGACCTGGACGCCCCGATTGGATGACCTTCGCCCGTATGGGGTCAGGCGCTTGCGAGGCTCAAGCTGAACACGGCGTCGAGCTCGCGAGCTTGGCAGACGCTCCATGCCGCGGCCATCGGACGAGGCGCCTGGGCACATGGGCTCCGCGTCATGGCCCCTGGAGCGCGCGCACAAGGACGACGATTCCGCCAACGAAGCAAGAACCCAGCATACCACGACCATGGCGAGCTTCAGTCCCGTCGCTCGGCCTCCGCCGCCGCCCTTCGATGCCGCCGCCCGGCCGCTGGCGCCCCTCGGCGGCTGCTTCGTCGTCGTCGACCATGACCTCCGGTTCCTCCCCCTCGTCAACGTCGACGCCCGCGTCAGGCTCCTCTCGTCGGCGTCGCGGACGACGCTCACGCAGACGTTTGTCAACGGCGGCCGCGCCCTCGACGAGGTCCACTACCGCTTCCCGCTGCACGGCGGCGTCTCCGTCGTCGGCTTCACCTGCGCCGTCGGCGACCGCGTCATCAGGGGCGAGGTCAGGGAGCGCCGCGAGGCCAGGCGGACCTTTGACGAGGCCGTCGCCCGCGGCGAGGCGGCGGGCCTGCTGCAACAGGACCTCCGGGCCGCCGACGTCTTCACCACCGCGCTTGGAAACGTGCCTGCTGGTGCGACGGTCAGGGTCGACGTCACCGTCCTCGGCGAGCTCGAGCACGATGCCCAGGCTGACGGCGTCCGCTTCACCCTGCCGACCAGCATTGCGCCCCGGTACGACGCCGGCCGCCTGGCTGCCCCTGCGCCCGGCGCCGGCTCCCTCGGGGGCGAGATAGCCGTCACCGTCGACGTCGAAATGGCCGACGGATGCCCCATCCACAGCGTCCAGTCTCCGTCGCATCCCATCGCCGTCAGCATCGGCCCCGCGTCGGCCGCGCACCGCGGCCCGTCGCGGGCCTCGGCCAGCCTCTCCCTCGCCTCGGCCGCCCTCGACAAGGACTTTGTCCTCGTCGTCGCCGCCGACGGCCTCGGCAACCCGTCCGCCGTCCTCGAGACGCACCCGACCAACCAGCGGGCCCTCATGGCGACGCTGGTGCCCCGGTTCAACCTCCCGGCCGAGAGGCCCGAGGTCGTCTTCGTCTGCGACCGCAGCGGCAGCATGGGCGACGGCAGCAAGATGCCCAACCTCGTCGCCGCGCTGCAAATCTTCCTCAAGTCGCTGCCCGTCGGCGTCCGCTTCAACATCTGCAGCTTCGGCTCGACGCACAGCTTTCTCTGGGACCGCTCCCGGCCCTACGGCCAGGAGACGCTCGACCAGGCCGTCGAGCACGTCGGCACCTTTGCCGCCGACTACGGCGGCACCGAGATGCGCCAGCCGCTCGAAGACACGTTCAACCGGCGCTGCGCCGCCACCAACCTCGACGTCTTTCTGCTCACCGACGGCGAGATCTGGAACCAGGACAGCCTGTTCCAGATGGTCGACGAGCGCGTCGCTGACAGCGCCGGCGCCGTCCGCGTCTTCACGCTGGGCGTCGGCGCCACGGCCAGCTCGGCCTTGATCCAGGGCATCGCCCGAGCCGGCAACGGCTTTGCGCAGCAGGTCGCCGACGACGAGAAGATGGACAAGAAGATTGTGCGTATGCTCAAGGGCGCCCTCACCCCGCATATCTACGACTATGCGCTGCATGTCGAGTATGAGCCGTCTGGAGACGACGACTTTGAGATTGTCGACAAGGCCATGGACTCGCTGACCATCGACGTGACGGGGAGCCATGTTGGAGAGCCAAGGCCTACCGCGCCCGAGGCCCCCAAGGAGCCAATTTCGCTCTTCGATCCAAACGTCAAGGACCAAGACTTGGAGATGCCCGCCGCGCCCGCCTTGGACGCCCAGAGCAACCTCCCCGACCTGACGCCGCCTCGCCACCTCCAGGCGCCCTTCAAGATCCCGCCCCTCTTCCCCTTCATACGCACGACCGTCTACGTCATGCTCTCCGACGCCACGCCACGCCGCGAGCCCAAGTCGGTCGTCCTCACGGGGACGTCGGCCCACGGGCCGCTGCGGCTCGAGATACCCGTGAAGAAGCTCGCCGACAAGGGGGCCACGGTGCACCAGCTCGCCGCCCGCAAGGCGATCCAGGAGCTCGAGGACCGCCGCGGCTGGATCGCGCATGCGCGGGACGCCACGGGCAGGCCCCTGAAGGAGCGGTTTGCCGGCGAGTTTGACGCCTTGGTCCGGCGCGAGGCGGTGCGGCTGGGCGTCGAGTTCCATGTCGGCGGCAAGTGGTGCTCGTTTGTCGCGGTCCAGGATAGCGGTGGCGAGGAGCATGTGGGGGAGCTGGAGGTGGTCGACGTGTCTGCCGACACGCTGCTCCAGGGGGGTCCGCCCAGGACGCTCATGGCTGCTCCGGCGCCGGCGTGTGCGTTTTCCATGGCGCCGCAGGGAGGCCCCTCGTCAGGCTTCGGACACGGGCTGCGGGCGCAAAAGGCAGCGCCCGTGTCGCGAGGGCTGCTCGGGCCATCCGGAGCACAGAACATGTCGCTATTCGGGGGACCGCCGCCCGCGCCGCAGCCCACAGCGCCTGGAGCCCCCGACGCGGCCAAGGACCCGCTCGCCGTGCTTGCGTCGCTGCAGACGTTTGTCGGCAGCTGGGCCTGGAGCCGCGAGCTGGAGGAGGCCATCGGCGTGACGCGGGCGCAGGCGGCGGCGCTGCCGCTGCCGACGGGGGGCCACGTCGCGGCGACGGTGTGCGCCGTCGTCTTTCTGCGCACGAGGCTCGGCGGCGAGAAGGATGCGTGGGAACTGATGGTGGACAAGGCCGAGGGGTGGCTCGAGGGCGAGACGGGGGAGAAGGCGGCTGCGTTGGAGAAGATGGTCGAGGCCTTGTTTGCCGCCTAGGGCGTGCTTGTGATGGAGATGGACTGAACAGACCCAAGGGCCTGATAGAATGCGCCCTACAGGACGGGAATTATTCCCACTTATGAACCAGTGGCCTTGTTTCCCAAACCCGCCTCCATCCGCAGCGCGTGCCCGAGCCCAAGGCCCCGACAGACTGATTTTGCACCACGCCTTGCCTTAGGTCCTTGCGATTGCAATTCGATACTTCGGCAGATAGTGTAGCTTTTCTATTGTATCCTGAGGAATCTTATCCCGACCGAATGTCAGCAATGCCACATATGATATGAATCCGTTACCCATACCTTGTCGCCAGCGCACATGAGCCGCTTGTATCCAAACACGCAACCATAGCCATAGTCGTGACAGCATTTCTGCATATCCTCCCTATGGCGCACCGTGTCCTCTGGCAGTTTCACGTGGCTTTTCGTCGCGCAGAGTTCGTTCCGAGTTCGTCCCTCAGTCCAAGCCACTAGTTGGTTGCCGTTGCCGTCGGTCTGTCCGAGCTGCAATTCAGTCGATACGAACAAGAACATGAAGGGGTTACACTTGTTTTCCCAATGGCACTCCCGGCCAAGGAAATTGCAGGAGCCCATCCCCCCTGGGATAAAGACAGCTGTCATAGCGATAGCAGAAGAGAGCTTCATGATGTCTTGAGTTGAAGGAGGCTTGGTAATGGGAAGATACGGAACTTGATGCCTGAGGCAAGAGTAGAATCGGGGCTTGCGGCGTCTTATTTATATGTGACCGTAAAGCCTTGAATACGAGCCAAGACATGTTACGTAGTCAGAACTGCCTCACTCCGCGATACTACGATAAACGCGACCCTTGGATGGATCGGCTTAATATCTCCGCATAACATAAGTGTCGCAGCATATAGGGACGTTCCACTATCCGCAGACTTGACTAGAACAGCCAAAATGTCGAGTTTTATATGTGATAATTCCTCTACTATAGCGTTCCGTTAAAGATTGAAAATTAGCCGTGAGAGAACTTAGCAAGCCTCGACAAGTTTCGACTTTGAGACAGTATACGGAGTGCGAGATGATATAAAATTGCAATCAATGCGTAGTGGTCTGATTCCGACTGTCAGGTGACGGCAAGCTGGCGGGCCCCGCCACGGCTCACGCAGCGCCTGGCCACTCACGGCTCCGTGTTTGTCCTCGAGTCTACGCTAGCTCCAGGTTTACGCTGTAACTATAAGAGATATGTTATGGTCATGGAAACGATCTCTAGCAAACCTCAATTTGCCTGCGGGTCACGAATGCCGTGACTTAGTTCTTCTATCGTCAAATGTTATACATGTATCGTCCCCTAGAAACAGGTCAATGCCGTCGCGAGAAGATCAGGACAGGTAGTTACTAGCGAAGACAGACGGGATAACATCACATAGTGAAAGCAGCATCAGCTGCCTTGACTTCGCAACATACTAGAATAAAACAATACGTAGTGTTAGGCTTTGCCATCAAGAACCACTGTCCACTGAGGCACCTGTCCGTTCACATCCGGCACTCCTTGCGGCTCGGCCCTCGTATGGACGAGAACCTTGAACTTGGTCTCCTTTGCGCGCTCATTGGTCCAGCCCTTCAGCGGCATGTATGCTCGTACGTCGAGATGGTTTTGGCAATTCACGCAGCCCAAGACGTGCCACCGACTCAGCACAGGCTCTATGCCAACCAGCTCGGAACCGGACCCGTCAGGGCTGATGGCCCAGACCGAGATAGTGAAGGATCCGGAAATGGCCGCGCGGTTGATGCCGCTGATTGCGATTTGCGGACACTGAACGGGCTCCGGGGGCACGAGGGGTGCCTGTGGCATCTCTTCCGGCAGCTCATAAGTATAACCGAGGTTTTTGACATCGATCACATCCTAGGGAATATAATTAGCGGCTCATCTCGTCATGAAGTGTGATAGTAATACCTTGGATGTTAGGAGTCTTGTCTGATCGCGAGGGTTGACGAAAGGATCGAGAACGCTATCGAGCGTCAAGCGGACATTTGGCTGCATGCCTGGCGTAGGGCCTTGGGCGTCGGCCGAGTTAGTCCCCGCAAAGGTAGCGAGCTCGGGCTCGATCTCGAGCGTCTCCGTCTGTCCGTGGAGAAGCTGCCATTGCCAAAATAGCAAATCGATGAAGCAATGATGGAAGAAGAAGATGGGATCGAACGACGCCGTTTCGTTCTCCCCCATTTCGGCTCTAGAGTCGGGGATATTAGAGCTCGCGCCCTGCACGGGGATCTGGACGCCTCCGATAGCTAGATGAATAGCGCTGTGAGGAGTCTCGAGCGCGACGACGGGCATGACGCCAGCATCGTTCTTGTGGTCGTCATTCCACTGGGCTGCCGATGTCGTATTGGAAAACACGGTATAGTTTGGCGCGGTCAAGCACCTGAAATACTGGGTTTTGATGCCGATATCGACTGTATCGCCGCGGCTGGTGGTTATAGATATCGGCGGGCTACTGAGCCACGACTTGACGTTGTCGTTTAGATACTTATTAGTCGTTTCTGTGCCGAGTTCATCCATGCGATCGTTATGGACTTGGGTAGCGACCCTGTCCGTATCGCCGTATAGGCTAGAGAACGGAAAGCGCTGCGTCGTCGTCCCTTGGGGCTTGGTATAGTCGGTGTCCGGGTTTGTTTTAAGCCTGTCGACAACAGTCGTTTGATAGGTATACGACCGAAGCGGATTAGGGATTGAGGTCCCATTGGCGAATGTATAAGTCTCGGCCAGGAAGATATCGGGGAGGCCAGCGCCGTCAGTCGACTCCGAGTCGACCTCGTTCCAATACGGTATCATTACGCCTGGAACCTGCTGCTGGAGAGCGCGCTCGAGTCGAAGAAGGTAGGCCCGGTGCCAGGTTGGAAAGAGAATATTGCCGTGAGCACAATATCCACCCCACCAGTTGGGATTATCATAGCCTGGGCCTCGGAAAGGTGCGCCATGGAATCCGGTAATGTAAAAGTACGAGTTCTCGTCGTCGGGAGGCAGCTTCTGGATAGCATCGAAAGCCTGAATGAGGTTGTCCTTTTCAAGCTGCGAGAGCTTTCGGATGTCCTTGCGAACCGAAATATTGGCCATTTTGGGTCAGAAGTTTAGTCAGAGCAGAGGTACGGAGTAGAGGACTGCAACATTGAAGCAATGAGGGTGTAGCATGGCCTGCATGTAGGCTATATATACTGATAAAGCGACGTTTATAAGAACCCGATAGTATACCTGTATCGACTATAATTCGGAACTTTCCGACTCATGACCTAGCTGCCCGGGAAATACCGGAACTTCCGTGCCCTCACTGCGCGATTCATGTTATACCCACCCACTTGGTAACAGGCTCATTTTACATGTAGTTGACCGCAATTCCTCGGAAACATTTATAAGTAGAAACTGTAGTTGTCGGTGAGTAGCTGGCCAAGCCCCCCTGAAACAGGCAAGAAGCCACAACAGGGACCAGGGGTCGCACTATAGTAGTGATACAATGGGTCTATCGTGAGACCCCCCTATTACAGCTGGTACAAGGGCATGACTAGGTCTAGCTGTTCCTCCCTATGTACCTATACCTATGAGTAAGATCAACAGGCAGCGGTTGAGGGTGGTGTGCACAATCAAGCCTCCTTTGACCACACCAAAGCTCTGCTGATAGTAGGGGATCTTTTATCAATCTTGCGGAAAATTCAAGCAAGTCTAACTAAAGAATATATACCCCTCACTCTATACCTCGAAGCCGCCGCTACACTTAACTGTCGAGACCTCCAAAACGGTGACGCTCTCAGCCGGATTCCAGGTCGGCAGCATAGCTTTCTCGACTCAGCCTACAATTAATGCATCCGCGTGGCCTGATTATTCCCCAGTAAGGAAGGATTTTATGGTCACGATATTGCTTTCCCACGGTTAACCACGCGTCCACTATAGCAACTGTGAGGACCAGCTCCAGCTTCATGCTATAGCTCATGTGATCTGTTATATCTAGAAACAATATTGTAGCATTCCATACTTGCAGGATTGGTATTTTGTGCCTTTTTTGTCCCATCATTAATTGTTCCTGATCGTCCGTTGCGACAGAATTTGAAGGACCGGTGACGTCGCGCGGAGCGTCTTGCTCCGTTCTGTCATTTTAGTGGAATGAGAATTCGCAGGCAGCGTTCATAATATCACTGCTACCATAAAACTACTTACTGAATCCAGCCTCCCTACATGCAACATGAAGGGCCCTGGGATCCGAGCAGCAGATGCAACGTAGCCGTCAAGCTGTGCTACATGAGATGCAGCAGGAATGGTCTCGCAGTCATGCTATGGGGGCCGTTGATGCCTCGTCCACACGACGGAGCCCGACGTCCAACACCATCCGTCAGGAGGTCGCGTGCGGGGTCGCTTATGGGCGTCGACGTGAAGAGAGGCAGGGGTGCGAGAGCTGGCGGCGATGGGACCTGTCTGCGGAGCCTCAACAGGACGTTTCCAGTATCATATACCCGCCCCCTCTCGGTCTTGGCCAGCACGTCTAAAGCACCAGACATGGCAGACGACAAAGCCACCAGGCCCGCCGAAGCCCCCGCCCGCGAGCAGCCGCTCGGCTTCGCCGACGCCCTGCGTCTGTACCCGCGGGCCGTCGGGTGGTCGGCGTTTGTGAGCCTCGGCGTCGTCATGCTGGCCTTTGACCCGCAGCTCGTCGGCAACCTGTTTGCGACGCCGCAGTTCCAGCGGGACTTTGGGCGCCCGTACGACGGGGATGTGAGCGTCCCGGCCCCGCGCATCGAGGGCGCGCTCACGGCCGGGTAGTACATCGTCGACGCCTCGTGGCAGACGGCGCTCAGCATGGGCTCGCCCGTCGGGCAGGTCGTCGGCGCGCTGGCGGCCGCGTACCCGATGGAGCGCTTCGGGCGCCGGGCCACCTTTGCGGCGTGCGTCGGCGCCACGGCGCTGCTCGTGCTGGTCCAGTTCCTGGCGCGGGCCGTCGGCGTGCTGCTCGCCGGCGAGCTGCTCGCGGGGCTGGTGCTCGGCAGCTTCGCCGTCATCGCGCCGGCGTACGCGTCCGAGGTGTGCCCGACGGCGCTGCGCGGCCACCTGGCCGCCTACGTCAACCTGTGCTTCGTCATGGGCCAGCTGCTGGCCAACGGCGTCACGGCCGGCACGCAGGCCATGCGCAGCCCCTGGGCCTACTCGCTGCCGTTTGCGCTGCAGTGGGCCTGGGTCGCCGTCATCCTCCCGGGGCTGTTCTTTGTGCCCGAGAGCCCGTGGTGGCTGGTGCGCCGCGGCCGGCTGCGCGACGCCGCGGCGGCGCTGCGGAGGCTGTCCGGGGCCGGCGCCGGCGAGGGTGGGGCCGGGCCCGGGCCGGCCGACGCCGACGCCGCCGCGCTGGCCGCCATCGTCGAGACGGACCGCCTGGAGCGCGAGATGGAGGCCGGCAGCACCTACGCCGACTGCTTCCGGCGCGTCAACCGGCGCCGCACCGAGATCGCCGTCGGCGTCTACTGCGCGCAGGTGCTCAGCGGCATCTACCTCATCAACTACGGCACCTACTTTTTCCAGCAGGCCGGCCTGACGACGGCGCAGGCCTTCAACATGTCGGTCGGCTCGCTGGGTGCGTGGCCCTTTCCCGTCGTCGTCGGACGCAGGCAGGCTGACCCGCCAGCCCTCGGCTTCGTCGGCACGGTCCTCTCGTGGGCGCTGCTCGTCCGCGTCGGGCGCCGCACGCTCTTCGTCGGCGGGCTCGTCGTGCTCACGGCGCTGCAGCTCGTCATCGGGGCGCTCGACTGCGTGCCGGGGCGGCCTTCGGGCGCCATCTGGGCGCTCACGGCGCTGATGCTCGCGTGGAACTTTGCCTACGACGTCACCATCGGGCCCGTGTGCTTCGTGCTCGTGTCCGAGTGCTCGGCGACGCGCGTGCGGTCCAAGTCCATCGCCGCGGCCACGGCGGCGCAGGCGGTGCTCGGCATCGCCATGACCGTCGCCATCCCGTACATGATCAACCCGGCCGAGGCCAACATGCAGGGCAAGCTCGGCTTCTTCTTCGGCGGGCTGGCCGCGCTGTGCCTGCTGTGGGCGTACTTTCGCGTGCCCGAGACACGCGGCCGCACGTACGAGGAGCTGGATCTGCTGTTTGATAGGCGTGTCCCGGCGCGGCAGTTTGCGGCTTACAAGCTGGACGGTCCTCATACCTAGTATACACAAAGGTAGTGGCCAAATGAATACCTGCGTTTTCTGCCTGCACCATGAAACAGGTTGTACTCACCCGGTCCCGTCCGTTATCTGCTCACATGCTGTAGCATCGACGCCACCCCATGCACCTGCAATGCCGATCATGGTGTAAGCTGACTGGCCAACAGAGACAACTACCAACAGTGAAACCAATACATCTTCCGTCTTGCAGAAACTACTCTGGAACAAGCGGGACGGGCTGATGTATGATCTCGCCTCCTCACGGGTCATCTCCACTTACTTACTAACATGCACGATCAGCAGCATGTGTACGACGTGGTGCTAGGTCCCGAGGTCGCCACAATGGTTATATAAACCTCGAGTCGCCTCCGCATCACAGCCCAGCCGCTCTGGATGCAACGGAGCGGAGCATCAAGGAATAACCCTGACTGCTCTTGAACTTGCTGCAGCTCCCCGCCGCAAGAGCAAGGACAACCCCCATGCATTCCCCCGGAAACGCCGCGGCGCGGCTGCTGCTGGTGCTGTGCCTCTCCAGCCTCACCCCTTCGCTCTGCACACGAACAGACGACTGCAAAGCTTCCCCCGGGAGCCGCGGCTGGCCTTCCACGGATGCCTGGAAGAGCCTCAACCAGGCGCTCGGCGGGCGGCTCTTCGCTCCGTCGCCCCCCGGTGCCGTCTGCCACCCCGGACAGCCGACATATAGCGCCGACCAGTGCTCCCGCGTCAGGGAGGGATGGGCTAAAGAGTATCTGCACGATGAGGACCCCGTGTCGCTTGGGTTGGACCAGTTCTCCAACTACACGTGCCTGCCAGACCCCGAGGCTCCGTGCAGCGGCCGGGGGTATCCTTCCTATGTCGCCAATGCAACCACCGCGGAGCATGTCAAGATCAGCGTGGACTTTGGTAAGAAACATGCCTCTGAGAATGAGCCAGCGTCTTACCGCTAGGTCGTTGTAGCCCGGAGGCACAACATCAGGCTCATCGTCAAGAGCACCGGCCACGACTTTATGGGTCGCTCCATCGCCCCGGGGGCGCTGTCCGTCTGGGTGCACCACATGAACGGCATCGAGTACCACCCAGGCTCCTTCCAGCTCGCCGGCTCCGGCAGGGTCGTCGATGGCAACGCCGTGACCGTCGGCGGTGGCGCCCAACTGCGCGACATCTACCGGGCCACCGACCGGTACAACCAGACGGTCGTCGGCGGCATGTGCCAGGGCGTCGGCATCGCCGGCTACATCTCGGGCGGCGGACACTCGGTGCTCGGCCCGCGCTACGGCATGGGTGCGGATAATGTCTTGCAGATGGAGCTGGTGACGCCGGGCGGCGAGCTCCTGACCGTCAATGAGGACTGTCACGCCGATCTCTTCTGGGCGTTGAGAGGCGTGAGTACCTCTACGGCCGCATGAGCATCTGGCTGACGACCCCAGGGCGGCGGATCGACCTTTGGCGTCATCACAAAGGTTACGTTGCGGACCCATCCCACGCCCAGCATCGGCTTCGTCAACTGGATGGTCGTCATGGATCCCAACGCTCCCTTCCTCGGGGAAGTCATCACCTACATCACCTCCAAGACGCCCTATCTCACGGACGCGGGCCTGTCGGGCTACAGCCTCATCACCGCCGGCATGCCGAACCCGGTCCAGGTGCCCGGCGCCCCGAAGGAGGTTGCCGGCGTGGTTGGCTTCGGCGTCATCCAGGGCCCCGACGGTCGGCACGTTGCTGAGAAGATGTTCCAGCCGATCGACGACACCATCCGGGAGAAGTGGCAGGGCAAGGTAAGCCTGGTTGTGAACACGGAGCAGTTCCCCTCGTTCCAGGCCTGGTTCGACGCCAAAGTGGCCTTGGGGCCTGGCGGGCAGAGCCTGTACCAGGCCTCGTGGCTGCTCGACGAAAAGGCCTTCACCAGCGACACGGAGGCGCTGGGGAGGGCGCTGCGGGGAGTCCTCGGCAAGGGGGGCGACATGGTCTACGTCATTGCTACCAAGGGCTTGCAGAATGCGACTCCAAGCAACGCAATCCACCCGGCCTGGAGTACGGCATACGGGCTTGTGGGTAAGTTCCGGCGTCGAGAGGGCCAGACGGAGGATCAGTTAAAGGGGGGTGTTTGCTGACTGCCAGCAGTGGCAAACGCCAACTTTGCGCCGCACAACAAGACGGCCGAGCTGGAGGCCATCAAGCGCCTCGACACGTCGTTCCAGCCGGTGCGAGACCTCGCGCCAGGATCCGGGTCGTACATCAACGAGGTAAGAACTCCGAATTTCTTGGAACTTGGGTAACGTGGCCCAGGGGCTGCCGTACGAGAGGGACTGGCAGCGTGCCTTTTGGGGCGACAACTACGAGCGGCTGCTCCGGATCAAGCGGGCCGTCGACCCAACCGATGTGTTTTGGTGCGCGCCCTGCGTCGGCAACGAGCGCTGGCGGGAGCGTCAAGACGGCCGCCTGTGCAGGACGAGGTGAGGTGATATTCGGCTAGTGACTACTCTCGAGGCCACTGCTTGAGCAGCAAAGCGACATGACATATACACATCAGTCGGGATGCCTACTGGTAATTATTGCTCTCACACAGGCGAGAATGAGGCGTATGTTTCTTTGCGTGATCTGCCGAGAACTCTCTAATAACATTGAAGACACTGAGTACAAGCAACCAGCAACCGGAAACATTGCCGGTTGAACATAGCGTCCTGCCACTGGGTTTCTGTTAAAGCCAGGTCTGCAACTGGACGCTGTTACGTCCGACTTAGCAGTTGTACTCGATTTTGCATTGGCGCTAGCACGGAACACTGTTAGCATTCGGCTTCGAAACCCGTTCGGCGAGATGAGGCCGATACTCACACACCAGTAACCACAGTTGCCGGAGCAGCACTTTGGCGAGACAGCAGTTAGCCAAGACCAAAATATCGATACGACGACGTACGCCGGAGGAAACACAGCTAGCTGGGAGACACTGTCGCGCCTCCAACACAGCAGGTTCAGGCTGCGGGTTAGGCAAAGCCATTGCCAACGTGGCAAGCAGCGCAGAGACGTAGAAGGAACGCATTTCGGTGGTATTAAATGCTTAACGTGATCAGTAGAGGTGTGGATTTGGCGTGGATGCTCCGACAGATGAGTCTCTTTTGTACTTGGGCATAGATGCTATAAAGTTCAGGGATGCAAAGGGCGGAGGAAAGTGACGCCGTAAAAAGGTTGAACTCTGCTCCTGGTCATGTATGCTTGATGCGATCGTACGATGACACAAATCCAAAGCGTGCGTTAACCTAACCCCCTTAAACTATATATGAAGGACTTCGGGCTGTCGCCTTCGGCCGTCCATGTCAACGTAGATGACTCCGTTTATTCCTTCTCCCATTCCTCGGCAGGTCGATGTATCCAGTTCACCTTGAATGTATTCAACTTTGAGAGTTCTTCAGGTTGGTAATCATCCTGGAGGCACCGCCGCCACATAATGTGCAAGCTTCATCCTCGGTTGCGTACATTGTGACGCGGTAGGTATAGAGTCGCCACGCTTCGTCGCTGGGTCACTGTTCAGCCCCTCACTTCCGGAATGTAATAGGTGTGTGAACTCTGCATCGGGCTCCAATACCTGCAGAATACCACGCAGTCGAGCTACAAATCCATCAGGCGAGTCGGAGAAAAATTCAACGTTGCAACAGGTTTTGGCTTGCTCTCGTACACGTCCAGTGGTGGCAAGGGGAATCCATTAGCGGATCCATTACATGGAGACCAGGTCTGTTGTCCGATGGAAGTTCCGGCCGGCTAAAGAATAACCTTCCTTAGCCTTGTCGTGGCTTACGGACCATTTTCTCTATTATTAGTATATAGCACTCTAAGAAGGTCTTTGTTTTTTAGATTGAGCATACTCTTTATTTAATTACGACCCTGTGTCGACCAGGCCGCGGGTCAGCCGCACGCACGTGAACGTTGACCAGTTGGAGCGTCAGGACTCGAGGATCACGAGGATCACGGTGGGCGGCGATGATTCAACGTGATCCCTCGGGAGCAATGGGATCACGGATAGTGACCCGTGAGAGTGACCTGTGGTGATCCACTGTATACATGGTATAAGGACCCAACTTTCGCCCTCTACCTAGATCTTGTTCTGCTCAACACACCTCCATGAGTTATCTGACCCTCTGTTCTACTGACACTCCGCGTGCTCAACGACGCCCTGATCCTCTACCATTTCTCCTGCGGTTTATCTTGGAAACACCCGTTTCGTTGTAGTAGGAAGTTAGCCTTGCTATAAATAGTCGAGCGATCGCCACTTAGGTGAATTTTCTTGCCACCTACTAGTCTAATAGGTAGGGATTTTCGGCTTATCTAACAACATCAAAGTTTGTGGCGTCACTTGACTGCCTATAAAATGGTTAACCAAAACTGCCCAAGGACCAGTGATTGCGAAACCCCAGTCTCTTCTTTTGATAACGTTAAAATGCCCCATCAATACCTTTGTCGAGTCTTACTAACGTGCCGCGATGCGGAGGTTATATCCACGTGTTTAATTTCCCTTTTCCTGGCACTTCTTCTCTGGCTCTACGGCTTTGGAAAGGCCAATTGCGCTGCTCTTATCTTGTGCAGTTTGGCAAGCGGGGCAGCCGACTCTGTCGAGCCCTTTGTCTTCGTCCTGGGCTTCATTAGCCTCAAGCTTGCAATTGCGCCGTCTGACCGCAGCACTGAGGACGAGCTCTACATCATCTATTGGTCAGAAAGAGGACACTGGAGCGTCCTTGTACGAAGCTCAGGGACGGCTA
Source organism: Hypocreales sp. Mo6-1 (assembly GCA_002939055.1). Taxonomy (NCBI): domain Eukaryota; kingdom Fungi; phylum Ascomycota; class Sordariomycetes; order Hypocreales; species Hypocreales sp. Mo6-1. Next base: position 228,822 of record PNEP01000013.1, read on the forward strand.
CCAACAGCTTTTTCAAGGTCCACGTCGATGAGGGCGATGACCACGTCAGCAAGGGTGGCGGCAAGCTCATAATGCCAATCGAGACGGTCACTCTCCCAGCTGGTAGGGATATCGTTTTCGTGGGCTATGCTCGCAATAAGTGGCGGGAGTATTACGCGCAACTCGAGGAAATCAGACTTGGAGGACGCATTGGAGACAACTTCCAGGACTACGCCATGTCGTTAGCCTTCCATTTGTCTGCCTTTCCCATCTGGACCTTTATGCTGAGCATGAAGGAATTTCGGCGGGCACGAGTGCTGTTTGTCTATCTTCCACTCGTTATCCTCAGCTTTTTGCTCCATTGCCTATATCAATCAACCATCCGCATTGATTGGGTAAGTAACATCTCCCAGCTGAGTATATCCGATGCTGAGCAGTGGAAGCCCTGCCTAGTTGGCATTGCTGGAGCCCTGAATCCCGCGACAACCTTCCTAGCAATTACAATACTGGAGGTTGAAAGACTCCGTATAGGGACTTCCACGGCTTATCCCAATGTTTGGAGCTACAACTGGGCGATGTGGAAAAGAACTTGCACTATGAAGAGATTTCTAGGCGCTGCCTTTATTGTCTTCAGTTATGTCTTGATCCGCCCGTCGCTTTATACGTGGGCAACACCGATGGACTGTCTAGTTTTTTTCGCCGTACTTATGGGAGTGTGGGTATGGGATGTGGTGTTTACACCGTAAGAGGTGTGTTTCTGTTTGCGACGCAAGGTCTCAGCCTCTACTAGTAGGAGGCCATAACATAAGATGGTCAGAAATCAACGCTCGTTATTGCCGCCCCTTGTCGAACTCCAAAACCAGGCAGCTATGACCACCTGCAATTAGTCAACTCTCCGATGAAGTTGGCTCGAATTCTTTTAATAAAAGTCACCCAGTTGGATTAATAAGGGAAGTCGTGGATATAGGCAGAAAGGCATTCTATAATAAAGTCTCGTGTGTGTGTCAAACCTCGCGTATCAGTGCTCCGGCCAAGGTCAGGCGTAGCTTTGGATCAGCGCATTGATATATACAAATCCCAGCTACATGTAGACAGGGATACACGAATTACCTTGTGATCCAATGACACTTTAGTGGCTGCATATGGACGTCTGGTGAGGTGAGGGAAAAGTATCGGAGGGATTTCCACTGAACCAGGCGTGTGCATACAGCGGGCGCCGGGAACTCTTGGATTGGACTACTCGATAGAGCAGCGTCTTAACATGCAGGGTTGTATCGGTTGGATGACGCGGGATGCATACGGACAGCGGTTGCTCGTGCATGGCAGATGCCCCGGGTTTGCTTGAGTTGAGAAGCATCCTGCTTGGCGCCTCGACAGGCATGGCATCGCCCAACTAACGCTAACCGTGGCTGCCCTCGAAGCAGCCACGCGTGCAAGCAATGTCTCGCGCTTGTACCTTGGGACCGTCATTGGCTTCTGCCTCTTCAGAGGAACAAGTAGATGCGACGGCAGGGGGCCGGGTAAGCGGCGCGGGGCGCGAGACGTGCGACGGGGGCGCCAGGGGGTCGCCGGAACTTGATGGAACGATGCTCGACGGCGGTCCTATACTCGAGACGGGCCTCTGTTGCTCACGCTGCTCCGAAAGGCCGTGACGGAGCGGGGGGCTGAAGAAAAGACGCGAGACGATCCCTTGTCAATCGCCACAGGAATTCCATGAGTTATATTGTCAGCCAGCCAAGGCCTCACGGCGGCATTTATAAGCGCAGCACCGCTGGAACTCAATGGCTGCATGACATCACACGCTTAACGATCCAGAGGATATAAAAGGCAAACGATTCTCTGACCGTGACCAGCCACGACTCAGTCTCTAGCTATCCCTCATCCCGTCATCAGCCATGGCCATCGACCACACGTCCGTCTGCGTCCCCGAGGCCAAGTTCAAGGAGAGCCTCCAGATCTACCTCGAGGCGCTCAAGGCGCTCGGATACGAGACGCGCCACCAGTACGGCGAGAGCGTCGTCGGCCTGGGCTCTGTCGATGACGTCGTGCCCGACTACAAGCCGGCCGACTTTTGGCTCATTGGCGCCAAGGACGTCGACCCGGGGCGCACGACGCACATTGCCTTCAAGGCGCCGGGTAGGCCGCCGGGCTCGAAGCTGCGGGTGACGAGCTGACGTCGGCAGACCGGGCGGCCGTCGACGCCTTCCACGCGGCGGCGCTCAAGGCCGGGGCCAAGGACAACGGGGCGCCGGGGGTGCGGACCATGTACCATGCCAACTACTACGCCGCCTTTGTGCTCGATGCCGCGGGCAACAACATCGAGGCCGTGTGCCACAAGGCGCCGTAGATGGAGGCGTAAGCAGCTGTCGGTAGCCTGAATATCTAGCATCCTGGGATGTTTCGGCAACGAATAAACTTTAATTACTGAAGCCGTCTTCAGAGGGCGCGCTTGCTCTCGGTGGGGACCTAAGCGTCCCCATGTCTTGAACTCTTCCCGTGAAGCATCGTCTGCAAGACCGGGCGAAGCGTTGCTTCCGTCGAGCCGTCCTGCTGCGGACACGATGCCTCCCCCAAGACTGTCGCTGCCCCTGGGCCCGAGGCCCGCGGCCCCGCCCCGGAGGCGCTACCACGCGCCGCCGTCCGGGCTCCGGATCAACGCCGCCCGGCTCAACGAGACGCTGCACCACACGTGCCAATGGGGCGCCGCCCACCGCTACGGCAGGTGCGTCTCCGCGAGGTCACGCTAGAGGCAATGCTGAGGGCGCAGCGGCCCGACGCAGACGGGCATGGCACGGCTCGCCCTGTCCGACGACGACGCGCGCGCGCGGCGCTGGTTCGCCGAGGAGACGCAGAAGCTCGGCTGCCGCCTGTCGGTCGACCAGATGGGCAACATGTTTGCCCGGCGGGCCGGCGCCGAAGGAGGGGGAGGCCCGGCCGAAGGAGGGGGAGGCCCGGCCGAAGGAGGGGGAGGCCCGGCGGCCGCCATGATCGCCATGGGCAGCCACCTCGACACGCAGCCGCGCGGCGGGCGGTACGACGGCATCCTGGGCGTCGTGGCGGCCGTCGAGGTGCTCCGGACGCTGGCCGAGAGCGGCTTCCGCATGCGGCACGACGTCGGCGCCGTCAACTGGACCAAGTGAGTGAGCGGCGAGGCCGGACGGCTCCGGGCGCCTGGCGCTGACGGCCCCAGCGAGGAGGGCGCCCGCTTCCCCAGGTCGATGCTCGCGTCGGGCGTCTGGGCGGGCGCCATCGCCCTCGAGACGGCCTGGGGCCTCGCCGACGTGGCGGACCCGTCGACGACGGTCAAGGCGGAGCTGGACCGGCTCGGATACGCCGGCGACGCGGCCTGCGGGCCCGCGGGCTGCCCCCTGGCGGCGCACTTCGAGCTGCACATCGAGCAGGGCCCGGCGCTGGAGCGCGCCGGGAAGCGCCTCGGGGCCGTCCGGGGCGCGCAGGCGTACCGCTGGCTCACCGTGACCGTCGACGGGCGCGGCGCGCACACGGGCACGACGCCGCTCGACGCGCGCAGCGACGCCGTGCTGGCGGCGGCCAAGATGATCGCCGCCAGCGACGCCGTCGCGCGCGAGCTGGGCGCCCTGGCGTCGACGGGCATCGTGCGGCTGCCGCCCGGCGCGTCGGCCAACACGGTCGCGTCGCGCGTCGTCTTCACCCTCGACCTGCGGCACGCCGAGGGCGGCATCGTGGCCGAGGCGCAGGCGCGGTGCCTGGCCGCCTTCGAGGCCATCGCGCGCGCCGCCGGCCGCGGCGTCGGGCTCGGCTGGACGCTCGACACGGACTCGCCGGCGGTCCGGTTCGACGGCGGCTGCGTGCGGGCCGTCGAGGCGGCGGCCGGCGCGCTCGTCGGGCCCGACGGCTGGATGGCCATGACGAGCGGCGCCGGGCACGACAGCGTCTACGCGAGCAGCCGGTGCCCGGCGGCCATGATCTTTGTGCCGTGCCGCGACGGCGTGAGCCACCACCCGGAGGAGCACTGCAGCCCGGAGGACTGGTGGGTTCGGTCCGTGGACGCACGGCGATCGGGCTGACGGGACGCAGTGCTCTGGGCGCGCAGGCCCTGCTCGAGGCCGTCGTGCACTACGACAGAGTGAGGGGGGAGTAACTGCGCAGACCCTCGCCGAGGCCGTCGTGCCTACGACTGGACGAGGGGAGATGATGGGTGCTAGGGGCCGTCACCGATCAAGGCAGACATAGGGGCTTGCTTGCCTATTCCGCAGACATCAACCCTCGCTCTCGAGCGCGCTGTACATGTTGCCGTGCCCCGAGAGGTAGCCCGCCAGCCCCCCGTCGGCCCCCCCGTCCGGCTCCGGCTCCCCCGACGGCCGGATGCGGTCCTGGATGGCCCACGCGACGCGCTCGGCGCCGACCTTGGCGCCGCCGATGTTGGGCGCCGCCGGGCCGAGCTGCAGCGCCGCGAGGCGGCCGACGAGGAAGAGCGGCACGTCAGGCGCCCACATGAGGTCGTCGGTGAGGCACGGCAGGCCGCCCTGGCCGCGGATCGGGTGCTTGGCCAGCATGGTGCGCAGGTACGGCAGCGTGGCGAAGTCGGTCTGGACGCCGGTGGCGAAGTAGATGTAGTCGAAGCGCGGCAGGGCGAGGGGGGGGTCGGTCGTCACGGTCCAGGAGCCGCCGGCGGGCGAGTGTCGGGCTCCGTGTCGGGCTCCGTGTCCGGCTCGTGCGGGGGCGTCACCGGCTCCGCGTCCGGCTCCGTGTCCGGCTCGTCCCGGGCCGTCACCGGCTCCGTCCTCCCCCCCCCCCTCAAACACGGCGTCCACCAGGCGCGTCCGCTCGCCCATCTCCAGCCGGCCCGCGGCGACGTGCCGCTTCAGCCGCTTGTGGAAGGCGGGCGTGACGCTGCCGCCGCCGCGCGCCGCGCGGATCATGTCGAGCCGCTCGGCGTCCGAGTCTGCGCCCCAGAAGCGCGCCTGCTCGGCGTTCTTGTACTTGCCCATCCACGCCAGGTCGACGTCGAAGTGCTTGACGCGCAGCGGCCCGCGCATCAGCAGCCACACGCGCCCGACGCCCCGGCGCACCGCCAGGTCCGCCAGCTGGGCCGCCGTCAGCCCGCCGCCGACGACGAGCACGCTGGTCGCCTGGCCCGCCGCGATGCGCGCCTGCACGCCGGCCGAGGGGAACTGCGTGATGTGCATGCTGTGGCAGGCCTGCGGCAGCGGCCCGGCCCCGGCCCCGGCGACGGCCCCGGCCCCGGCGACGGCCCCACCCGCGGCCCCGGCCCCGCCCCCCGGCATCGACGGCAGCCGCGGAATCTGCGGCGCGTTGGCCGGCCCGACGGCGAGCACGACGGCCCGGGCGTATCGCCGCGCCCCGTCCGTCGTCACGGTAAAGAGCTTGTCGTCGTCGTCGGCCGAGACGCCCCGGACGGCGCCGTGGTCGAGGTCCACGAGCGTCTCCTTCCTGACCACGGTGCCCGGATCGAGCCGGTACCGGCGGGCGACGGCCTGGCAGTGGTCGCGGAAGAGGGCCTGCGACGGCGTAAAGTAGTCGTTGCGCTCCCGCAGGTTGATGTCCACCCGTGCGTCTTGCCTGGGGGGGGTCAGCCGCCGCTCCGGCACCTCAGGCCGACCATCTCACTTGTTCCCGCAGCCGCGGCCCGCCATCTTCTTGCGGCCGTGCTTGCTCACCTCCCTGCCCACGCAGTTGCGGATCTCGACCAGCTCGCCCTCGCGGCCCTCTCTGTAGGCGTGCGCCAGCAGCGCGTCGCGGTCGAGCGGGTCGACGTGCCACAGCATCGGGCTGCGCAGGTGCGAGATGTCGAATGCGTCGAAGAGGCGCGTCCAGCGCCCGAGCCAGCGCCCGTCGGTCGCGTCCACCACCAGCATCCGGTACGCGTCCTCGGGCTCCGGCCGCCGGCCCGCCGATTCCTTGCCGCCGCGGACGTGCTTGAGGGCCACGCGGGCGCCGTGCCGACCGATCCAGTGGTACCGCCGATGCTCCTCGTCGGTGAAGAGCGCCGCCGGCGTCGGCTCGCGGAGCCGGGCCGCCGTGGCGAGGCCGCAGGGGCCGGCGCCGACGATGATGACGTCGTACACTTGGTCGTCGACCATGTTGTCCATGGTTTTCTAGTCGGGAACGAACGCAGTCCAGCAGCATAGACTGGACTCAAGACGGCCACCTACACGTACTTATTCGACCAGCACTCCAAAGCCTTGAGAACCCTTGCGGCCATGCGTTCGTGCTTGAAGTGCTGCCTCGATTCAAGGCGCGTTGCCTCGCACCCTGATGGGCGTGATGCCAGGACATCAGGGTGAGCAACGGCCATGTTGGTTCATCCAGGCCAAGTCCGCTGTATGGATGCTGTATTCATGCTGGTATCAATGTTATACCTGTACAAGAGGAAAGGAAACCCGGCCTTCCCCCTACTTGGTCCACTCCCCCCCCATCCATCGGTTCACCATGTTGAGCGCCGCCTCGGGCTGGTCCATGGGCACCATGTGGCCCGCGCCGCGTATCTGCATAAAGGCAAGCCCCCCGGCCGCCCGGACCTTGCCGTACTCGGCCCCCGCCGCCGTCCGGACCGGCTGTGGCCCGGCCGCGTTGAAGGCGTCGTGGCCCGGCCACTCGAGCGCCTTGGTCCAGGCCTCGTTGCCCAGCCAGTTGCAGAGAAAGTCGGCGTCGCCGGCGTAGACGAGCACCGGCAGGTGCTTCAGCAGCCGCGCCACCTCGCGGTGCACCGGCCGCATCCAGTCGCCCGCCTTGACGAAGCTCCGGTTGATGTCGTTGTTGCAGTTCTTGTAGGCCCTGACCTCGACCCCCAGCGCCGACTGGACCGCCTTCTTGTTGAGCCACTCCGAGATGTAGTCCAGCGCCTTGTAGCACAGCCCGTCGGCGTCGGCCTCGCACGCCTTGCGGACGTCGTACAGGTTGCGCCCCGTCTTATGGTACGGCAACACCATCGCATTATTGCAATACAAGGTCGCCTGCGTGCACGCGTCCGTGCCGCCCGAGTCGTAGCATTCCTTGATCTGGCTCTGGCAGATGGGCCACGTTAAGTTCATGGCCCAGCACGCGGCCACGTCCAGCACGCTCGGGTATCCGCCCTCGCCGCACGCCATGGGGCGGTAGTAGTTGTACTGCGTCAGCGGGTCCGTCAGGCCGTTGCCGACCAAGATGCTCTTGAGGTTGATGTTGCGGTCCCTGTGCGAGAGGATCTCGGACGCGAAAACGGGCACGTAGTGGCCCGCGTATGACTCCCCGGCTATGTGAAAGTCCTGCTTGGCGTACTCGGGAAACTGGTGGAAGAAGAGCGTCAGGAGCGCGTAGACGTCCTTGCCGGCCGCCACGGTCGTGTTTACGCGCTGGTTGCTGTACGAGAAGCCCGCGTTGATGGGCTGGTCGAGGAAGATGACGGACGCGTTGCTGTTCCACGAGTGAGGGTTCGGCACCACGGTGAGATTCTCGTCAATCTTGGCCGGGCCGAGCTCGAGGAAGAGGCCCGTCAGGGACGAGCATCCGGGGCCGCCGTTGAGCCACAGGATCACCGGGTCCTTGGCGGCGTCGTTGCGCGACTCGAAGAACCCTCAAGCGCCCAGTCGTCAGCCATGGCCCGCCGACGTCGTTCAAGACTCACAGTAAAAGAGATGCTTGTCGTGCTCGTCGTCGTCGAGGTAGCCGCTGTACTGCTTCACCTTGTCCACCCCGAGCTTCGACGGGTCGACCTTGGTGGCCCTCAAGCTGTAGCTGGCCAGCGTGCTGTGCTTGCTCCCTGCCAGCTTCGCCGCCACCTCGGCGCCCTTGACGACGTGGTCCCACTGGTCGTCGGGCCTGCGAGAGTTCGGCTTGGGCTCACGGCCCACGGGCTCCGAGCTGGGCCACGACGCCAGGCCGCTGACGTCGAGCGCCCGCGACGCCGAGGCGGTGCCCAGCACGAGGGCGGCGGCAGACAATCTCATGGCGCCGGCACGCAAGATATGCGACGCTGAATAAGGTATCTGTGGGACGGCCAAGAGAAACGCCCTGCGAGCTCCGGGGCGACGTTGAGTGAGTGAGAGGACATGCAGCTAGTCACGGCTCGGGAGGCAGGGAGTTGTCTAATCACCGCTCCGGGGAGGCAAGCAGCAGGCAGTGTTACCAGACAGTCGCGACTCTCGTCCAGGGCACAGACCAGACATCCTGGGAGTTGCCATGGCGGCTTCCAGGCCTCCGTCATGCCCGGCTCCAAGAGGAAGGTCGTCAGCAGTCAGTGCAAAGGACGGACGGCGGGCTTGAAGACGACTGCCTTGGCCCGGCGTCCCCCGTCCAGGCGCCCAGAGGGAAGCCGAAGAGAAGCAGGAGTCTGGGACCTGGGAGTCTGGGACCTGGGGCCAATCACCCAGGGCCGCCTCAATGTTGCACCACGCGGTGCCGCAAGTGCCGGGTGGCGTCGCGGCCTCTGCCGATCTTTCTCTTTGTTCGGAGTATCCGATGTGTACTGATCTGCGGCTTACCAAGAAGCGCAGGTGGCCTCGTCTTGTGTTATGCATCTGCGTCCAGGGGTCTGAGGTGCTCCGTAGTCGTCTGGAAGAACGGAGTACGGTGTAGAGGAAGCGCCTGGTTCCGAGCCATTGCTTGCGCCATCAACTCGCATCGGCAAGCCGCTCGGAATTCTGCACGCCTCCTGTGATACGAGACGGAACTGTGCAGCATCCTGGCACTCGTACGGATCACCCAGGTCCATGGCGTTGAGCGGCTGGTGGCTGCAGCTCGTCGGAAGAGGTGTCATTCATGCATCTGCCAGCCTTCTTCGATAACCCATCATTGTGCAATACCACACAAGCAATGCTGACACCTCTACCTCTCGCCATACTTGTACAGGCCCTCTTCCTGACCCTTGATCTGCAGCGCGAGCAGCCTCGAGTAGAACCGGCAGAGGGCAAGGTTGCCGCCGTGGAACCAGAACCCCGGGTGTCCGCTCCGGTGCCACATGGCCCTCAGCTCGCCCTCGTCGTTGAATCCCCACACGTCGTCAACGCGGCCGGCCACCTTGTCGCCAAAGATCAGCCTCGTGTGCGCCCTCATGTTCTGATAACCCGTGGCGAGGACAATCTCGTCGGCGTCGAGCTCCGACCCGTCGGCGAACCGCAGCCCGTGCGGCAGAATCTCAGTCACCTCCTGGCCCTGCTTGATCTTGATCCTGCCGTCGGCAATGAGCTGCGACGCCCCGACGTCGATGTAGTAGCCGCCCCCTTGCTGGAAATACTTGAAAAAGAGCCCCGCGCCGTCTGGCCCGCTGTCCAGCTTGAAGCCGGCCCTCGCAAGCCCAGCCAGCATGTCCTTGTCGAGCTCTCTCTGCCCGTCCGCCACCTTGACCTGCAGCGCCTTGAGCACGCTGCTCGGCAGGCTCTGCACCAGCATGTCTGCATCTTCCACCGGCGGGCCGTCCTCCGCGTAAAGACCCTTCAGCCCGACCTCCAGGATCCCGCGACTCGACACGACGTGCGTGCTCGACCGCTGCACCATGGTCACGTCGTACCCCTTCTCGAGGAAGTCCTGCGCAATGTCGTGGCCCGAGTTGCAGCTCCCCACAACCACGGCCTTCTTGCCGCCGCCGCCCTCCTGCGCACCCGGGAACTCGGACGAGTGGCAGAGCCGGTCGCCCCTGAAGCTGTCCATTCCCTTGAATGTCGGCTCGTACTTGAGACCGGAATGGCCGGCCGCCTGGATGATGTGGCGCGGGTGAAAGGTCCGCGCATCGCTCGAGCCGTCGTCCTTTTTGCGTGAGACGGTCACGTTCCAGGCGCCGGCCTGCTCGTCCCATTCGCTGCCACGCAGCTCCGTCTGCGTCCAGACGTTGAGCTCCATGAGATTCGCATAGGCCTCGAGAAACTGTGCGAGCTTGTCCTTGGGCGAGAAGATGGGCCACTGCGGCGGAAAGCCCAAGTAGGGCATATGGTCGTACCACACCGGATCGTGGAGGACGAGGTGGTGGTATCGGTTTCGCCAGTTGTCGCCCACGCGTTTGTTCCGGTCGATGATGAGTGCGCTTACTCCCAGCATCTTCAGTCGCGCCGCTACAGTCAGGCCCGCTTGGCCAGCGCCTGCTTCCGTGTCAGCCGGGGAGTCTCGCACATAGGCAGTGTTGGCTTACCAACTATCAAGACCACGGGCTCACTTCCGTCGCGAAAGTCAACCTCGCGGCGCCTGTTCTCCGTCCAATTCTTCCTATCGTGCTTGTCACCATGGTCAACGCCTTGGGGCCGACGGTGCAGCACGCCCTCTTCGTGTCCGCGAATCTCCCGAAGACTTGTGTAGAATGTGAATATCTTCCACTTCCCCTCGTCCAGCACAAGCCGCATGACGCCTTCTCCGGACCCCACAGCTGTTTCAAAGAGGAAGAAGGCCACTATCCCTTGGACCTTGGCCTCGCCGTCGATCGGCATAACCTTTGGCGCTCTTGACGGGCTGCTGGCGTCGAGAGTCACTTTCTTCAGTCGAAGCCCGTCCCTGGATCCGGCGCAATGCTGCAGGAACTCGAGGATGCCATCGTTGCCCTTGACAGTTCGAAAATCCCATGAGAGAGCAATATGGTCGCGCCAAAAGCCTTCGCTGGCAAAGAGCTGGGAAATGGCCTTGTAGTCGGCCCGCGACAGTGCCCGGTTCAGGGCATCCAGCACCGCCGCGGCTTCAGCGTCCGCCTCGACAGAGCTGGCCTGACATGGCGGAGGGAAGCGCGCAATGGGAAGATTGATAGATCCCGGTATATCAGAGGGCGAGACTGAGACTCCGGTGGTAGCCATCGGACGATGGGCGCGCGCTCCGCGATATGTAGGAACAAATGAATGTGCTGCAACTCGATCCGACAGCCTTGCTCTTATAGTTGTGGCCACGTCCGTATTCACTCACTACTCCGTACAGGGTGCTACCATGGAACACGCAGCACAGTGTTGGCATGCTACCAAGTACGCAAACCGGGATTCTTGCCCGAACCAATCCGGACCGCAGCAGGTTGCAGCAGGTTGACAGCGTGGCCGGGCTCGGACCACATTTCCGGAGGGAAGCAGGGCATTTGGGTCGTGGGTTACATGCAGATATGTGCATTCTTGCACGCACCGTCGGCCAAAGTCTCATGCATGCAGTACGATACATGTAGGTATATCTGTACGACAAATACATGTGTACTTGCACACCGCCTGTAAAGCATGTACGTTATTAGTTACACTATACCTCGCTAAGCCTACGTACTGATGGCGGAACGTGTCAGTGAAGATAGAACTGACAACTATACAACAGTTTGACGAGCCAATGGGTCGTCTTGAGGAAACATGACTGTTGCAGTGTCTTCTTCCTTGTCCCCATATAGTGATGAAACTACGAAAGAACATTTTGAGGGCATGCCTGATCCACGCGGGTTAAGAATCCACGACCAAGCGCAACTGTTTTCGTATCCCTCTTGCACAGAAAAGGCTGAATAAATACTGTATCTAAGTATATACATGGGAATCCTTAAACCGATCGCTTATTAATAATGAGACTTGTCCATACACATTGCAAACAGATCATCAATAAACGTCAACCCGCGCTGTTCCTTGGCGCCCATACCAACTTCGCCTGTCGCAATTGCGGCAAACGAGTGTTCTTGTTGAGCCGCACTTTCGGCTCTGTTCTTCATCGGGTTCGTGTTCTCCTGCCCGCTTGCCGCGCTATCAGCAGACGGGCTTTCGACATTCGTCTTCATCTAAACGTTCAACCGTCAGCATTCCGTCTCCATGTCTGGGCCATCCGAGCGGCGTACCTCTTTGACATCGACCGTAATCTCCTGGGAGACCATGATTCCGCCAAACTGTTGCTTTTCCGGGGGGCCGAGGTTGGCCTTGTGTCCCATAACGTCGTCAATCGACGACAGGCCGCTGGCCGGCTTCCCACTGTGATATTCCTCCAGGCTGATGTTGTCGCTGCGGTTACACAATGATCCCTGGTCGGAAACCACTGCCGATAGTTCTTCCTGGCTTTTCGACGGCCGCTTAGCAGCACCGTGGCCAACGCGGCGGGCGGGCATGACCCCTTTCAGCCAAGCCAACGCCTTTGGCGAGCGAGAATGCTGTGTGCTGGAATGAGTATCGTCGGGTCGTGTTGAAGGCACTCCGTGCAAGACGGACGACAGGTCGCGGTGCACCATGTGTGAGAATTCAACGTGGTGAGGTGAGCCTTCGTAAACAAGCTGCTGGACCCCAAAGAAGTTGAGGGGGGTAAACTCGCACTCTGGGAAGCGAGCGCTTGTGTGGATGGGAAGCACCATCCGGAAGGAGATGACGGAGCACGTCGACAGCAGAGAGTTGCCTTCGCCAGCAGCGCAGGGCACCTGCACAACCCGCGGCATGAGAGTCGCCTCGCTGAATGCCGCGTTGCCGATGGATTGCTCGAGTGTGGACATGGCAGCGCGGAGATCGGATGCGAACCTGGATTCCTGCGGCGACATGCTGTCGCTGTTGTCGAGCATCTTTCTGATGCCTGAAGGAGTGAGGCCGTGGAAGCGGTCGAGGAACTTGACTTGCCACGGCTCGAGCCGCTGCAACGGCATGGCCGCAGTCGGTATCAGGTTCCTGGCCTCCTTCTGGACAAGCACGTCGAATCCGCTGTGGTCGAGCCTGGCGCGGACCGCGAAGACGCCGAGATGAACCCCGGGGTCCAGCATGGTGCTCCTCTCGCAGTGGGCAGACATGCTGCGCAACCTGGCCGCGAAATCGGGCGTCTTGATCTTCATGCTCGAGCGGATGGTGCTGGCGACCTCGCGTATCTCGGCGAACCGGTAGCCGGCGGCCTGGAGCTTTTCCGTGTCGCGTTTGGTGTTGACACGGCGGACGAGGAACATGAGACAACCGCGGCCGTACTGATCGCCTGCGGAGTGGAGCCCCTTTTCGGCCATGCTTTCGAGAGCTGATCTGTCCTTGGAGGCTCCGGCAGCGCGGTCCTCAGCTGCTCCACGACCCGTTGCCAAGCCGAGGATGTTGGAGCTGCCGCCAGTTGTGAAGATTTCGTCCCACAATATGCCAGCGTTCGTCAGCGCCTCCTTCGTCTTGGATGCCAGACCCACGGCGGCAAGGGTAAAGAGCTCGCAGAGGATTGTGTCGTAATGCTGCACCAGCGAGCCGTCCTCGGTAACCAGGTTCATTGTCATCCGGGTGTTGTTCTGCTTGCGCGACAGGTAGTTGATGTGATTCGCCATCCTGTTGACCAGATTGGCGACGCTGGGCCAGTTTCGAGACGCGCGGAACATCCAGTGAAAGAGCGGATGAGTCGTGCCGAAGATTTCGTCGTTTGACTGTCACCAGGCCCAACTTGTCAGCTTGCGCGCAGCTCGAAGCTTCGAGTTGGCAACGCACCTTTGGGATGAACGTGTCGGTGACGACCTCGCTGGGAAGGTATCCCTCTTGGTTCACCAGGATTCGCCCCTGTTCATCAAACACGGCCGCGGCGAGGACGACCTGCTGGGCCTTGCTGGCGTAGTCTCTCCTGATCCAACTGGAGTAGACGCCGCTCGCCGTCAAGACGATGCAGGCTGCCACGGACTGCACGCATGCTGTTAGACCACGGGCCGGCCGACGCGCCAGAAGGGACACCAACCAAGACAATGACCATGATCAGGGTCTGCTGGGGCGACATGCCCGTCTGCACAGAGCGGATTCGCAGCATCTGGTAGCTCGTGCCAACGGCGGCGCACCAATGCATCCCCGACACGGCTCCGGCGAGCACCATGGCGCAGCCAATCCGCTTCCACCAGACGATCCTCCACGCGGCCTCGAAGACGAAGAAGAGAGCCAGGGCAGCAGTGCTGGCAGACACGGCGATCAAGGCCGCGCCGATGACATAGCCGATGCGGTACATGGGCACGTAGTTGCTGATGGACGCATCGGCCAGGTAGTGCATGCCGCAGATGGCGCCTCCGGACAGCAGGCCGGCGAGGCCTATCCGCCACCAGCGGACTCGGCCGCTGCCGCTGACGGCGAGGAAGGCGAGGAGAAGCACGAGGATGGGCACCAGCAGCGACAGCACCGTCATGCCGGTGGAGTAGGAGATCTGGAGACTCTCGTCCCCGTTGAGCATGTATATGGCCCGGTTTCCGATAAAGTGCTGGTCAAGTCAGCCACGGTCGACGAGGGAGGCGCGGGCATCATGACGCACCATGGACCAGATTGCGATCCCTCCCATGGAAATGGCGGCCCCGAACAACAGCATCCTGCCACAGCCAGTCAGCCGACAAGGCCGCGGCAGAGAGCCGCATGCACGTACAGGTTGTGAGCACCTCGATGAGACGTGCGCCGCCTCATGAGCTCCAGCGTCGAGCCGGTCCCCAAGAGGCTGATGGCATAGCTCAAGCAGACGAAACCGGCACGGAAGGAAAACGGGACCAGCTGGCCCGAGTACTGGTCGATCAGATCCTGAGTCGTCGCCATGTTGACGTCGGCGTGGGAGAAGGGTCACGGGTGGTATGGCCAAACTGCCTACGCACACGCGTAAGCCGATTCTAGGAGCATGGCTAATATATCTCCCCTGAGAGCGCCGGCGGCCCTCGGGTGCACGCGCAGACTGGGTTCAATAGCCTCGATCAGATGGTGATGGCGGCGCACGGATCAAACATAGGGATCTGGATACAGGCAACGGGCGACGAGGTCCAAACGCGCGGCGCGTCTGTGACCCTGCAGTCATTTTTAGATCCGACTGTCCGCCCCTGTCGTGAACCGTAACGCCGGGGCCGACTAACCAGACCGAGACAATGCACCGCTCGAGCCTATGCTTCTCTAAGCTCAGTCCAGCAAGTCGCCACTGGAGGTGAATGTCGGCAGTTCCAGTCCGACGGGGGACAAGGAAAACCGTGGTGTTTGTTCCTTTGCAAAAAGAAAGCAGTAGACCGAGGATGCATCTGAGGCATTTTAGCGACCTTTCGTCAAGATTAATCACTTCAAGATTAATCACTCGCCAATTTCTACACGCAGTGAAGATGTGGACACGAGAACACGAGTGGCGTCAGCTAGTAGATGACAGTCTAACGAGCACGACGCTGCCCCAGACGTTCGTTGACGTAGTCTGTCCTCACCGGACTCTGACACCCAGCTGCGTCAGCTCACGCTTCCCAATATAGTCAGCTGAGCCGTTTGGTGGATTGACCTGGCGGTGGCCACCAACTTTGCGCTCTCCTCGCTAAACCCGGACACTAACCGTGCGCCGCGATTTGGCCAACCACGGCGCCGCCCCTTGAGGTCGTCCCAAGCCAAACGCCATCGACTATACCCCATCTTGCAAGGAGGCTGAATGTGCCCCACAAACGAGGTCCAGACTCGAGACCCGAGCTGCTGGGCCCGTCCATGTCATGTCTGACCGCGCCATCTCAGCTGACCAGCTCATCCAGTAAAGGGCCTGCCGCCTACGTGTCAGATGGCGGCCGGCAGTCGAGGCTCCAATGGGCTAAAGAGCTCACTGGGGCGGAACCAAACGATAAGTGACGATGCTCGGTGCGTATACGGAGCAGTCGCGGACAGCCGGAATAAAGCGAAGCGCTAAGCACTTCAAGTGGTGTTATTGTAGGCAAGTTCTTAGTCCTGGTGGGAGTGGTGTTCACAGTTTATAAGTTAAGAACTCGCAACATATTTACGTCTTGCACTCCACCCTGAATCACATGCAAAAGGAAGCAATTTAAGATCACAAATATAGCACGGGCTATTGCATCTTACCCCTTGTGTTCGTACGCTCGTCGACTCATCCCTGCTGAGGGAGCTGTCACTTTTTCAATACTATTACACACGTCATCGATGTTCGCTATGTCTTCATCCCTGTAAAGACCGTTGGCTGAGTTGCGGGCGGGGCTCGCCTTCAGGGACCAGGCTTGCTTACTGCAGCAAGATGGTTAAAAGCCGCGCTAAGGCGTAGAGCTATCTTGAATATTTCAGCAATATTTCAGCACTTATCTGCAAGACACACGGGGCGATGTTATAATTTGACTACGACCCGTAGGAACGATGGTAGTTCTTCGAGACTGAGCTAATACAGGTTTAATTGTTACCGCTCATATTAGAGTAACAACTGTTCTCCAAGTCGAAAGCATCTATATGTTCAAGCAGCTCCTTGGTCCCGCAAGGCTAGCTCAAGGCCAAGACTGTCTAACGTGATACGATTGACGCCGAGGGCGGGAGTGAAATTCCGACTTCAATGGAGCGCTTAGCGGTGGGTAACTTTATACTTATTGCCCGAGGCGACACGGTGTGCCGAAGTTCCTTAATACATCTAATCTCCAGTTAATTCACGAGAGCACGCCAAAGAAACTTACCTGGAATTTCCCGTTATATGTACATATTAGTAGAAGTAGCCTGTGGGACGTCTTCTCCAAGCAGTTTGATACTGCCTAATGCCTCTGCCCGAATAACGACTCTGCTCTCATTCCCCTAGTCGGCGAAGAGAGCAGGAGGGGCTCGGGGCCCCCAGGCACTGAACAAATCTTCGGTCCGCTTGAAACAGTCCAGAGTGTAGTAAGCTGCCTCTGTGCCCTGCCACTTAAACGCACATGGACGAAATCCTTTCTGCTGGGGTGCTTGATGATGCGAAAGTGAAGTCTAGAGAGGGAAAATACAGGAAGTCGTCCAGGTGCCTGCCACCTGACACCAGGGTTGTCGGCCTCCGTGCTAGAGTTCTGCTTCCGGTCGTAGTCGGGAAAGGAGCGTCGGCCCCTTTTCCAAAAGAAGCCACCACGGAGCACATGAGGTCAGTGGGTACTAAGACAGTATAGATAAGAACAATCTCATAATTTTAGTTGTAGCTCCTTTATTGCACAAAAATGCTATCCCCCAAAGGTATACAGTGCTCTATGTACTGTTAGTGTATCTGAAGCTGACATGCTGTGTTACTATAATATGTTGTGTTACATGTAGGTGACAGCCGGCAAGCCCCACCTCGGCTACGTAGGACTGCGACCCAGCTGGGCAGGTCACCTATATCTTATCTATTATTACTATTAGTAGGGTCAGCACATAGCCACCCCTCACGGGATTCCGTGACAGTGTTGCTAACGTACATATTACCTTCTAGGGCGTTGCATTCGGCCCAGATTTGGCTGAATCATGTCTATGCATGTAAGCAGCCTCAATTTTCGACTCCACTTCCATACGTACCGTCAAGTTTATGCCGCCATATAAAGTGTAAGCCAGTTACCCGGCTCTTGGGAGAAGCGACCAATGCTGACAGGTTAGATCAAAACGGCAGAATGGAATCGCTCGACTGTGTCGTGGTCGGCGCAGGTGAGTCTGTTCTACTTGTCCCCACAAACTTCAAGTAACAAGGCAACCTCGCAGGCCTGTCTGGGCTATGTGCGGCAAAACATTACCATTGCCTTCGGCCCGATGATTCGATGGCCATCTTGGAGTCGCTCTCCTCATTGGGTGGTACATGGGCCGACGAGCGCTTGTTTCCGGGGCTGAAAACCAACAACCTTTATGGTACCTACGAGTTCCCCGACTTTCCGATGGACAGCGACCGATTCGGCGTCAAGACTGGAGAACATGTACCCGGCAAGGTTGCGAATGCATACCTCAAGGCATACGCGGTCAACTTTGGAATCAATGACTTTATACGTCTTCAAACCAAGGTTCTAGCTGCCGAGCACAAAGCTGCAGATATGGGCGGCTGGACTCTGACTGTCCTCAATTCAAAGCAAGAGGAGTCCAAGGTGTTTACACGCAGGCTTATTGTTGCGACCGGCCTGACGTCGGCGCCAATCTTGCCGCACTTTGACGGCCAAGAGACTTTTGGGGGGAGAATATTTCACGGCAAGCATTTTCGCCAGAATAGCGACACCTTGAAAACTGCCGCGTCCGTCACAGTCTTGGGGGGTTCCAAGTACGCGTGGGATGCAGTCTACGCATACGTCCAGGCTGGGGTCAAGGTCAACTGGGTCATACGATGTATGGTGCCCTCTTCACATTGAAGCGCCCTGCTGACTGTATAGCTTCCGGACACGGCCCATGCTGGATGGCGCCGACACACGTCACTCCCTTTAAATTGTGGCTGGAGAAGCTTGTCAGTACGTTCTTGGCCTTGACACCGCTTCGCCGATGGAGCTTTCTTGACCAATCTGCAGATACGCGCTTCCTCACGTGGTTCAGTCCGTGCATATGGGGTGATGCAGACGGATACCCCCGTATCCGTCGTTTTATCCACGGGACTGCACTTGGCCGATTCTTGGCCAACTGCTTTTGGAAGCATCTGGGAAATGAAGTCCATAAGCTCAACGCCTACGACTCACACCCGCAGACGTCGAAGCTGAAGCCTTGGATCTCGGCCATGTACGCGGGAAACACCTTCAGCTTACTCAACTACGACAGTGACTTTATGCAGCTCGTCAAGGGCGACAAGGTTAGCATCCATGTCGGCGAGATCGACCATCTAAGCCCAGGAAAGGTGCATCTCGCGGACGGCACCGAATTGCCGTCTGATGATCTCCTTGCGCATACTGGCTGGTGTCAAGTCCCTCCTATACGATTCCTTCCGCAGGGAATTGAGAAGACGCTTGGCGTCCCCCATCCCCAGGACGAGACGGCGCCCATCGACGACCTTGCAAACGACACGGCGGCCCTGAAACTGGCCGACGAGGAAATCCTGGCCCGTTTCCCCCGCTTGAGGGACCTACCGGTGTGGAACATGAATTACGTCCCGCTCACCAAGCAGAAAGGGATCAAGCCGGGCAGCAACGATGCCGCACCCAGCGATAGCCTCACGCCGTATATGCTGTACCGGTTTGTGGTGCCGCCATCCGAGACCTTCTTACGCCCTCGTGATATCGCCTTTGCCGGCTTTGTCGGAACTTTCAGCACGGCTCTCGTGGCACACCTGCAGGGACTATGGATTGCTGCCTATTTTTCCGGACTGTTGAAGAAGGATCCCGTCGCTGCCGCCGGGGATGAGACGTCGATGCAGGCACTCCAGTACCAGACAGTTTTGCATAACCGGTTCGGCAAGTGGCGCCACCCAATCGACTGGGGGAATAGAGCCCCGAATTTCGTATTCGATGCAGTGCCATATTTCGATCTACTGCAGCGCGATCTCGGTCTGGAACCTCACCGAAAACGAAATTTCATGTCCGAGATTTGGGACCCATACGGGCCTGAGGACTACCGGAATATTGCTAGCGACTGGCAAAAAAAAGTGGCCTAGGCAGGTAGTCTGGTTGTCTCGTTGCGTCGGTGGTTAACGGACTCGGTCTGGATCGTTCGGTGCCCTCTTGCCCCGTATATTTCTCACCCCGTGCCTCTAAAAGGGGCTCGTTTCTTGTTCTCAACTTTTTTCCTTGTCTCTTTCTTCCTCTCCTTTTTGTCATAAGAGACTTCTTTTATTATCCCGACTCCCTATACTGCCACAGGCGCTTTCGTTCTGGGCCCCACCACTTTGACACCAATTCTGCCTCTTTTAGCCACTTTGCGGCGTCCTCACCGTAGCTTCGCTGAACGTCTACGACGAGACTCTCGATAGACCACCTCGTCAGCCGGTTTAGCTCCAGCGGGTCACTGCCCAGGTCGGTAAAGACGTATTCCGTCCGGCCGTTGAGGGGCATTACTAGCCGCCACGGCACGTCCGCCGAGGCTACTGTCAGTATCCGGCCCCCGGGGTTGACGACACTAAAGTTCCACGCCCGGCGGCCGTGGTATACCGTCTTGTACGGCCGTATCAGCGACTGTCCCTCGTAGTCTTGTATTAGGTCCGAGGCCGCCGCCTTGTCCCGCGCAGCAAGGGAACCCGTGTTGATGAGTAGGTCGAGAATCGTGGGGAGGATGCTGAGCGACGTCGCATTCACGTGGTGCTGGACTCGCGGGATCATCGGGTGGCGGAACGTGATGGGCACGCGGAAGTTGCTGATATGGCTGTTCTCGTACGTGCCCGTCTTCTTAAAGTCCTCCTGAAGGGCCTGGCCATGGTCGCCGACAAAAACGACCAGGGTCTCGTTGGCGACGCCCAGATCGTCGAGCATTTGCATCAAGTTGCCGAGCCATGCGTCGTTCCAGCGAATGGTATTGAGGTACTTGTTCATGTCTTTATGCGAGTTGGTCAGTCCTCCGTGCGCGGAGCCCATGTACTCGGTGGTGTTGAAGTTCTTGGGTGTCGCCCAGGGGTGGTGCGTCGTGCTCGTAAAGTGCGAGAGGAACATGCGCTGGTTGTTGGCCGTCGCGTTTGTGATGTAGTCGCGCATGTAGCGCTCGAGTACCGTCTCTGGGTATCCAAAATAGTTGATTTCCTCCATCCCAGGACCGCCGAGCTCAATGCGCGGCTTCGTCACAACGTACTTGAAGCCGACCCTATCGTTCCACTTGTCCTGCCTGTCGTACCCGTCGGTGACGGACTGGAAGAAGGCAGGGTACCACTGGTGATCGCGAAAGTCGGCGCTCGACCGATTGCTCTTCATCCGGTTGAAGAGCTCGAGCACCTGCGGTAGGCAGGGCTGGTAGTTGGGCAGCGTCGACTCCTCGAACATGTCGACGGGCATGGGCCAGGCGCCGCAGTGAATGGCGGCAGTGCTCTTTGTTGAAACGCTGCTCGTCGTGTGGGCGCCTATGATGTTGATGCCGCCAAAGCCGGGCTGGGTCTTGTCGTCCCACTCCTCCGACATGGCGGTAAGGGCCTCGCCTGTCGCGTTCCCGAAGTTGCCCGTCTTCCCCGTGAGCCTCTCCGTGTTGACGGTAAGCCGAGAGAACTTGGCGTTGGCCTCGTCGAACTCGGCCTCTTCATGGGACTTCATCAGCAGCTGGTGGAAGGGGGAACCGTACTGCAAGGGGAACAGCTCCTCGCGCATGCTCTCCATCTGGATGAGGGCGACGTGCTTGATGTCGACTCCAGACCGGAGCGTCTTTTGCAGCGGCTGCAGGATGTCGGCGTCCAGATTGCTAATCTTCATGGGGTCGCTGACGGGGTTGTAAAAGGGGTCCTTGACGGCCAGGCGGCGGCACTGGTGCTGGCGGGCAGAGGCGGTGCTCGACGGAACGACCGCGTCGGCGGGCGAGGCCATGGCCTGCGTAACGTTGGCGGCTTTCTGCCTCTCCTGCGGATCCCATCTGCCGAATCCCGAGGGCAGCGGACTGGGGAGCCACTCGGGCTTGCGCTCTCGATACTTGCGGATAAAGCGGTTGTCGGCGCCTGGGGCCCAGCCCTTGAAGCTGCCGCGAGGCGTCTCCCACTGGGACCTGTCGACGAGGTCCGGGAGGGGCCACGTGCTGTCGCTGCAGCTTATCGTCTTGGCTTGGAAGATGTCGAGAAGCGACAGCGGGAGCGTGGTCAGGACTCGGCCGTACGGGCGATCGGGGTCGAATATCGTCGCCGAGGCCAAAAAGCCCAGCATCAGTGCGCTCGCCACGAACCAGGAGACGAGGCGTCGCCGCGTCAGAAGCCGCACAGCATGGCTGGGCTCGCTCGACGCGTCGTCATCGATGCCGGAGTCGGGCTGGTAGCGGTAGCTTTCCTTTATTGGCAGCAAGGGCTTTTCGTCGCCATGAGCGGGCTGAGCAAACTTGCTGCCACCCCATCGCAAGACTAGCAGCCGGTTGATTGTCAGCGGGGAGCATGTGCACGGAGTTGAGCGATGTACCTGATCGAGCCTGGCTCTCTGCGCCGGCGAGGAAGAGGCCGACGGAGCGATACAAAGTGCCCTTGATGACCCAAGAAACGACGATAATGGCGCTGCAGATGGCCATGGCAGTGCCGGATCCGCTCATCAGCACCTTGCGACCCTCATCGCGGAGGGCAAAGGCGGCGGCATCGGCCCATTCGATTTCACCGCCCGTTTGCCAGAAGAAGCTGAGCTGTGAGGTTGCAGCAAAGAGTGTCGCCAAACTGGGTTTGCGTTAGCACCGGGCACGACGACAACAAAAGGGGACGCTTGCGCACATACCTGATAAAGCAGACGGCAATAAACACCAGCGGCGAGCCGTTCTTGCGCCGCAGCAGAAGCCACTCGGCGCATATCAGGATCGCATCCGGCAGGACAAAGATGGGTAGGTAGAGGATGTAGGCGACGACGGGGAACGAGTGAAAGTTGAGGCTCAGGCGCAGGCTCTTCGTCGCGGCTACGGAGACGCAGAAGATGGCGAAGACGAAATGTATGCGGCGTTTCTTCCCCCTTGGACCGCCCGGGCCCAGCTTGTCCTCTAGAGCCCACATACGAGCAGAATGGATACGAATAAAGGTCGCTTTCCTTTCTGCCAGCAGCCCAGCGATGTCTGGTACGAGCCAACGCACTCGGAACACTGACTGTAAATACATGCAAGGCAGGGTGTGTAATCAATCCACGACAGCCACGCATTGATTATATTGACAAGGTGTTTCGTCATGTTCCACACTTGCGACGTCTGTATTCTGAGCCCCTGAGGCCCCAACATATGGCTGTAGTAAAGTCTAGTAGTCCGGAATCCTTACTCGACGATAGCCATTCATGCCGACTGGGCAGGCCTTTTAATCTTTATAACAGCAAGGTTAACAGGAGGGCCCTTTTAAATATTAAGATATCCCGAAACCTGAATTGTCTCATCCGTACATAAATAATGTGCCCTAGTGGGGGACATGAATCGTCATGCTCATGCTCGGACAAGCCGCAAGTGCACGGGATCATGAGGCTTATCATCTGTAATAAGAAATTATTAAGAACTTAATGATTACCTCTATATATATACTAATACTAAGATAAGTCCCGTTGTAGTAGCTGACCGGAAGGTCCGCTGACGAGGGAGTTCCGTAAGGAGACCAGACGTTATCCCAGTTAACTAGCTTTCACAGAAGGAGACGGATACGAAAGAACGGGAACGGAGTCCCTACGAGGCAGGGAAGAGCCCATTTTATATAGAGGCCCTGTATAGCAGACAGAGCAAGCAGACACGGACGTATCAAGCAGCCCCGTCAATATGGGAGACTAAAGATCGCCCTTACGATAACTTCTACTATTTACCAACGCAGAGCGTATTCCAGTCTCTAAACACAGCCCCCTCGCGGCTCGATTCCTATACCGAGGCGTCACCCCCTCCACGCCCCGAGGCGACACTAATCCCTGGCAGGTTCCACGCTCTGCGGATTGTGAAACACGTCCGTCGGATCCCAGGCCTTCTTCACGCTCCTCAGCCGCGGCAGCTCGTTCCCCCAGTAAAACTCCTGCGCCGCCCGCCGCGACAGCGTCCGGTCAACATACCCGGCGTACGTCGTGTTCGCGTTGGGCGCCCCGCGCCGTATCCGCTCGTGCACGCCGTCGGCAAACTTCTTCGTCTTGTCCGAGAGCGACGGGATGCCAATCACGTACGACTGGTACATGAGGAGCTTGTCGCGGTGCGGGTAGGCTGTCGCGTTGGCGGGCGTGTCGGCCATGGCGCCGCCCTCGGAGTTGAAGATGACGAACCACAGCAGCGTGTCCGGGGCGCTGTCGTCCATGTACTTGAAGAGCGAGTCGACGCTCGTCCTGTCGAGCAGATCCTCCTGCCGGAGCGCGAGCGACTTGCTGTAAAAGTGCGAGGGCATGCCGCCGAGGTACAGGCCCATCACCTCGCCCATGTGCGCCAGGCTGCCCAGCCAGTCCAGCAGCTTCAGATCCAGGGCGCCCCCCGAGGGCAGCCGCGCGGCGATGCCGGTCGCCTCGTACTCGGCCCGCGTGCCGTAGAACGTGCCCGTAATGAGCGCCCCGAGCGGCTCCGCGATGAAGAGCGTCGAGAAGCGCCGGTCGAGCTCGGGGTCCCCCGCCAAGGCCTGCCACGCGGCGTACACGGGCGCCATCTGCGACTGGTTGCCAAGGGAGACCTTGTAGGCGTACTGCACTACGTCGCCCGGCGCCGGGTGCGTCTTGACGGTAAACTGCGTGATGACGCCGAAGGAGGCGCCCGCGCCGCGCAGGGCCCAGAACAGGTCGGCGTTCTCCGTCTCGCTGGCCGTCTTGATGGAGCCGTCGGCGGTAACGACCTGGACGGAGAGGACGTGGTCGAGCGCGCTTCCCCACATGCGCGACATGGGCCCGAGGCCTCCCTAGTAGATGGCGTAAGAACGGGCATGTGAGCAGGACGGTATAAGTCGCGGCGTACAACGGTTGCGTGGCCGCCGATGCCGACGTCGGGACAGGTGCCATGGGCTATGGCTCGGCCGCCGTTCTCTTGGAGCTTCTTGTCGAGGTCGCCGAGGCGGAATCCGGCGCCAAACGTCGCCTGCCATGTCGACGTGTCCATGTGGAAGTCCGTAAGATGAGCCAGGTCGATGGCGAGCTCGCCGTCCTGGCCGCCGAGGCCAAAGTTGCTGCGCGTGTTACCCAGCCCGTCGTCGCGCGCTGTGGTTACGGGAGCGCGGACTCACGCATAAGAGTGTCCGCCCGACTTGGCCTGCACGTGGACGTTGTGCTCGACGGCGCATCTTATAGCGGCGGACACGTCGTCGGCCGTGCTGGGCTTGAAGACGGCTGTGGGCGTGACGGGGACGTCAAGGTTGTACGGCTTGACCCATGCGGCTTGATAGAAGGCAGCCGAGGGGATGCCGACGCAGTCAAGCCGGCCGTTACAGACGGCCCTAAGGCACGTCTGGAAGGGTGTGCTGTAAACGCTTCCCATAGTCGGTGCAATGAGGAGACAAGGTGGATGACAAGCGGAAGAGGAGTCGAGCGTTCCCGTAGGTCCCGTTCTCCTTAATAGGTAGCGTAGCCGCAGCCGACCGCGGCGGCTGGTAGCTTAGAGCCATCGATGATACTAATAATACAATAAATTGGGGGAAGGCGGGCTCATATTAGCAGTTCCCGAGCCAACACGTAGCCCCTTAGCCCCTCGTGGATCAAAACTTCGGTAGCAGCAGAGTAGCGTACTCATGGGCTTTGTACGCAGCTGTTATATTCCTACGTACGTTTTTCCTCTGCCCACCTTGTCTCGGCTTATCTGGCGGACGAGGGGATTCAGTCGACTGCCCGGAAGCGGACGCTGAACCTGTATTGCCCGTATATTGATATAGCGTCGGCATTAGCGTTATGCGCTAGACTGGCAATGCCGAGTACCCTCCCAACCTCCGGGAACGCCCTGTGCCTGGAAGCCGTGTTCTCCGAGTTTCTGTCGTTAGCATATAGTCCCACCTTCCGACCTATATTATGTGAGATCCGTTAAGACGTAAGCACAAGGAAGGGGCGGCCCGTTTCTTGCAATCGGCAAGTTTCGGATAGTCCGGCACGGCGTGCTCGGTAAAGTTTGGGCCGACAGCGGAGCCCTCGCCAGGTGGACCGTCAAGGCGGGCTATTTGCCTGCGTGCGCTTGTCTGTCGCCTGGCCAGAGACGGGTGCTGTAGATTGTCATCGGAGGCGCTCTCGGCACGTTGCTGAACCGACGGGCGCCCTGCGGTGACGCGCCCAAGGCTTCCGGCTACGTTGAACCATGTGCCTCTGGGTTTCCGACCACATGATGCAGCGCGCATCCACCCATCAGCCCATCAGGTCAAGAGCTTCCGTCCAGCTGCATGTGACTCGCGGCTGTCTATCGAGAGCCAGGTGGCGACTGCCGGGGGCAGCTCGCCGGAGACGGATACAACTACCACGGCGGCGACTTTGCCGTCGGCGACGCCTCATGGGCCGCCGTGGTGCGCGGCTGCCGGAATCCTTCGTGGCTCTGGCCTGTATTCGTGGTCCTCGACCTACTCGCACAATTGCGAAGCTACGGACGGCGCGGCCGACAAGCACGAGTGTCAGAGCTGCTCGAGAGGAGGGCGGACAAGCCGCGGCCGCGCGAGGCCGCGGTCGCGGCAGAGTCATCTGCTTCGGCCGGCATCTGGACTCATCCGGACCCCGTCCACGCTGCAGCTGCCGCCGTATGAGGACGCTACGAGCTTTGACTCCTCGTGACGGTCCACGACGGCGGCCATCTTGGGGCGCCCGTCGACGACGACGAGTAGCACCACGACCGACACTCTCGACCGCCACCGTAATCGACGATGATTGGCGAGCCAGACGCGGGGTTAAGAGCGGATCCTCTCTAGACGGCTGCACGTCGACGTGGATTGCCGTCGAGACGGGTCCTTAAACCTGCGTGCTGCATCCTGCCGGCGAGAGACTCTACGCTGGCAGTTCGGACGACGCCGTGGCACCTACCGATCCGTTCTTCACATGTGAATGAGCATGTGGCTACAGAAAGACATGATGGCGATGGAGGATTCGGTGGGTTGATTAGTCCTGCTCCTCGCTATCGTTCATTACTTCGAATGCTTGTACCACAAGTCGCTGATGCCCTTAGAGAAGACCCCGCATATAAACGTAGAGCTTAGAGCGTATCCCAATGCTCTTCGCCATTACGTATCACGGGCTGTTCCCTTAGCCCCGTTAATATTGAACGTTTGTTCCAGAGCGAAGCAGTGGGTACGAGGGAACAAACATTAACTGTACGGAGAATAAACATTAACTGGAAAACCTAAACAAGTCAAGGGTGCAGCGTCGCATAACGGCGTTTCTTACCCGTAGTTTACGAGCCGTCCACTACGCCGTCCAAGGTCCTTGGGCAGTTCGTAGTCCGGGGATGACCCAAGCTGCTTGGCACGGGCCTGAGCATACGATTAAATGGTATAGATAGCGGCCTGGAAGGGAATGCGTATCAACAAGCTTAGAGTAGTCGTAGTTTTTAATGAAGTCCACGTTCCAGAATGGCCGGGGCCTCGTCCTCCTATGCCACGAGACAGGACAGGCCCTCATTTATAATCGCACGCCGTTCCCTTCATGTTAGACTTCGTTCCTTTCAATTTTCCTTGTTCGCTCATGACAGTTGTTCCTTATTCCTTTCTTGCCACATACAATTCTTCCAGCAGGCACACAGACGATATGATCCGGGCCTTGCTCACCCTCGCGCTCCTCCTAGTCGCGGCGCTTCCGCAAAGCCCCCGCCGGGACGAATCTCCGGCCGGCACCACCTTTGGCCGAAACCCTCACATCTCTGGCCAATCCAGCCCAGTCTTGCCCACAAGTCCACAGGACAATACCAGCGGCACCGAGCGGGCCAACAACAACGTCCCATCCGTAAACGCGTCGTCCCAGGGCAACTCAGGCTTGAGCCAGAACAATCAAGAAACCGGACACGGATTTTTCATATTTGCTGGTCATGATCCCCGGCCTTTCTACTCACAACAGGAGCGAGCCATTATACTCGGTGTGTTCAACACCGGTTTCGGCAGAGCGGACAAACTTGTCCTCGAGTCGGCGGACCTGGATCCCCGCAATTTGTCCATCGCCAACGTGCAGAGGTGCTCAGGCACAAGCATAGGATCTCGCAGGATCCGATGCGAATGGGACGATGCGACCCCTGACCTTGAGTTTCGGCCGGCCATCGCTGTGAAGCTTACGGGCTGTCCCGGCAATAGACAAATCACGATCCCGTTTAACCTGACGTCTTATATGAAGGAGCCTGCCACGGGCCAACTTAGGTCTCTGCGTTATAAAACTACGACGGCTAAATTTGTCACGGGAGTTGCTCCGGTATATACGCAACGCAATCCCTCGAAGTTTTCCCAGCCGCGTGCTATTACCGTTTCTGCTCTTCCAAGGGCCGACGACGAGCGGGCGCGATTAAGACAGCGTTTTAAATGGGCTGACTTTGAGCCGACCGGCTTCTATCTGAATCCTAATGTCCCGCTTGTCGTCCACGTTTCCGGAGCCGTGGCCGGGCCGAAACTCGAGATCGTAGTCGGAACTCCGTCCCTGGTAAGCCCCGAAGACCACAGCAAGGAGGTGCCCGCCCAGTTGCAACCGTCTGGGCCGCTAGACAACGGGGATAATACTATTTCTAACCCAGTCGGGGGGATTCTCTATATCCGTTACACCCATGCAGCTGGCCAGAACCCACCGCCCCCTATAACCGTCACGTTACTGGAGGGGGCGGCTGCCCAGCCGTTTCCGCTCTTCCGACAGGGTGTGACGACTAACGACGAATGGAAGGAGGTGCTGAGCGAAACGAAGGTCCCGTTCGCCGAACTCGCCGGTGAGCGGGTTATTATTACCGGGCTGGCAGCACACGCTAGATCCTACGCCAACAGGGGGCAGGACCAGCAGGCACTGTTAAGCACGTATAAGGACATTGTCACCGCACAAGACGATATCAGCGGCCTCAACGCTACCGCGCCGGACCCTAGAGATCGACCTAGTCCCCTACGGCCCATGGTCGTGGAGACTTGTAGGAGACACTTTGCGCATGCGGGTCACTACTTCGCCGGCATCGGGGTAGCTGAGAATAAAGACATCTGGTGGCAACCTCGGCTAAGACGGTCGTGGAAGGTCTGGCACGAGCTCGGCCATCAACGCCAACATGTTAAGACGTGGAGCTGGGCGGCGTTAAGCGAGGTTACAGTCAATATCTACAGTCTCGCCGCCGGCCGCGTCTTCCCGAATATACCTGACGACACCTTCAAGCAGACTAGCGTTGAACAGTGGGACGACGCCAAGGCGTACCTTGCTGAAGACTATAAAGGCTTTAGTGCGGATCGCTATTTTATAACACTCGTTATGTTCGAGCAACTGCGGGTTGCCTTTGGCAATGGCTTCTACTACCAACTTCATGCCCGCTCCCGGGCGGCAGCAGAACAGGCCAACGACGCCGACAAAAAGCACTTCTTTATGACCCAAGCAGCGCAAATCTCTCAAAAAAACCTTGGCGCATATTTCAGACAATGGGGACTTCAGCCCGAGCAGCGAACGATGGAAGAAATGCGCAAACAACCCGACCCTACCGAAGACTATACCGCTCGACCCGTCTATGGAGGCAGGTAAACCACACTCGGGAAGCGGTGAGGCTCCGAGGATAGAGAGAAACAGACTCCTAGTATCAGAATATTCCGGCAGTCGATAAAGTGCTGTTCCTATCGTGTTTCATGTTTCCTAAGACATAGACTACTTGAAACGTTTTGCTCTTGTCCGATGGCCCGGTTCATATATGACAGCCATGCCAACAACATCACTATAACGAGGAGAAATCATACATGTACCTCAACAGCGGCATACAAAGACTCCGAATTAGACAGCTAGGGCTTTAGCGACCATGGACTCTACACAAGCGAGGAGGCAAGAGACCTGCATA
Source organism: Hypocreales sp. Mo6-1 (assembly GCA_002939055.1). Classification (NCBI taxonomy): domain Eukaryota; kingdom Fungi; phylum Ascomycota; class Sordariomycetes; order Hypocreales; species Hypocreales sp. Mo6-1. The sequence goes on from PNEP01000013.1 coordinate 257,831, forward strand.
TGGAAAGAGGTCAAGGGGAGGAACCGACATGTTCACGCGGCAATTAGACGCTCAGATGCAATATAACTTATCAAGTGACGGTTGTCATGAAAATTCCGTACGAACTAATATATTTGACATAATTTCATGTGGAGTACGAAGTAGTAACGAATGTATCGTCAACGTGAAGCCATAAACCCCGGGCCCTGGGTCAATAACGAGAGAAGTGATTCTTTACTCAACCCTTCCACATTCCCACGTCAAAGCTGAAGTTAACCGCATGGGCCCTTGTGATTTTGACAGCTGGTACGGTGGCCGTAGTCGCAGCAGCCGCCGCTGGGGCTGCATTCGTATACGTGATCCGAAATCCATTCACCTCGAACTTCGGTACAGTAGCCGCAGTATTGACCCTGGTGGGCACCAACACAGTTGCATGCGGCAGGGTCACAGGCTTGGGCCTCACGAGGCTCCAGGTCAGGCTGCGACTCCGGCGCGGCAAGGACGCTGCCGCCGAGGCCGAGGATGACGGACACGAGAGCTTTGGAGAGATGCATCTCGGGGAAACAAGTGTAGATGGTTAGATCCTCTTGGAACAAGCGTGGGGATGTGACATGGACTAGTGGGCATTCAGGATAAAGACGGGGACATGGATTTATATACCTGTCGAAAGAGCTCCAGCGGCCCCTCCTGAACTCAACCATGACATGTACAACCCAGAAGCACTTGTGAGGCCACCGTGTAGTTGAGTCAAGATAGTCGCAAGGTGTAGTCTGTGTTGGTCAGACGGCGGTGTCGTGGACAAAGAGTTTGTCCGTCTGACAGAGAAGTGCCCGTCAGCGACATACTGTTTCGATCAGGAGTAACGTAGGGTGGCGCATCAGCCGTAGATAGGGGTCACTCCCCTGCCTCCAGCCATCTTTGTGAACGATACATAAGCGACCTAATTGGCTGGTCACAAACGCCCACCGCTGCGTTTGTCTCCCTGCAGCGGGTGGAAGAGGGGTGCATGTAGGAAAACATATCGTACGTACCTGTAGATATTCGTGTAGAGAGGCATACTCCTGTTTAACATGCTCGACTCAATGTCGTGAAACATACCACACTGCACTACATAGGTATCTAGGCCTAAATTCTTGTTGGGCCTTGGTCCTCATACGAGGCGGAGTCGGCACCTCCCAGTTTCTCTCACACCGCCTCTCTCCTGGGGGCTTCTTCACGGTTGCCTCACCTGGATTCGGATGGTTGAAGCTGCAACCCAGATGTACTGGCCTCAAGGCGGGTCATCACCTTCAATGTTCCAGCCGATCTTCCGTCGTGCCGAGCTCTCAAGTAGTAAGACGCGGCGTCCGGAGACTCGACATGGCATGCAGCAGACATAAGGCTGCTCTAAGAGCGTCACTGCGAGTGAAATTGCACGCAGGCAGGACTGGAAAACAGGTATCCGGGCGGCTATTAGGCGATACCGTAGCAACTTGTCTCGAATGAATCCATTCCCTCAGGACGGAGTAGGAGTTATTACAGGGGATTCATGTAGACCAATATCAAGTGGATGGGATTTAGCATCAAGATCATAAAGGTCACTAATCACCCCGGTAACACTGAACCCCAAGCTGTCGTGTATATTTGCAAGGGTCACATCCATTGATGGCAGAACCAGTTCGTTGGTATTTTGGCAATGATGGACCTGCCACAACAGCTGCCTTTTAAGACTACCTATCTACTTGCATTTACCCATTGGGTCATTTCTTCGCGGTCGAGACCGTCATACCCCGCGTAGGATGTGACACAAAGAACAGCCGCACAAGTACCATTGGGGGCCCCGTGCGCTGACGGAGGCGGCCGGATGATGGACGCGTATGCCGGGCGAAACACTCGCTTCCTTGTCCCCGACTTGTTGGCTCGATGGGTGGAGGCCAGAAACACGGTTGGAACTGCAGAGCTGCCAGAAGCGACAGCCCGTCTTCGGCTCGTCGCGTGCCATATATACCCCGGGCCTGCTGACGCAGCATACCTAGGCGCTTCAGTACCACAAACAAGACAGGGGTGCTACCGATCTTCGAGGGCCGCATGGAGCGGCATGTCTCATGCCGAAACAGGCAAGTCAGGGTAAGTCTCGCACAAGCCTCAATGAACTGCAACCCTCACCAGGCTGGGCACGTGCACTCGGCTGACTGGTTGAGCGACATCCAGGATCCATCCCGAATGCACGCGCGCAATGAAGGGGGAAGCTGCAAAGGATTGTCTCAGGGCAATGGGTCGTTCGGCCAGACATGGCAATGTACCTCCAAGCAGTTGGCGTCAACTTTGGCCGTGTTGATTGGCTCCGAGAAGTCGTTTGAGCTCAAAAGGAGAGGTAGGATCAGACCAAAATATCACGGACGTGGGCAGGACCCATGCCGATTGTCCAAGTTGTCGTCTGGGGTTGAACCACTTGGCGGTATTAGATGAAGCCAAGAGCTCTTTAAGAGCTTCCTCCTGTGCAATCATATATTAAACTGCTGAGAAACGTGTAGCCCTCAGGAAGGTAGGATCGCCAAGTCATCACCTGAATAGCGCGCGCCCCAGTCACGACAATGCCGTGTCTACATGTCCACAACTTGCCAACGTACTCTGAGCGCCTCCCCCAGGGTCAGGGGCATCGTCGGTATAAGTATGGGACTCTTCCTAGCGTCTTCACCTCCGCCAGCTCTCCATCAATTCATCGTTCATTGCTCTATCAGGGTCCCCGGCGGATCTGTCCATTCCTTCCTTTGGCGGAATTATGATGTGGGCGGCTGGGTTCTCCGATGCCAACGTCAACAATGGCTGCACCTACGCTCAGGAAGCGAAGCACATTTTGACCCATGGATACGCGTGCTGACGTCGCAGCAGGGCACGGCCCTCTAGGCAGGGACAGAGCGAGGGCTGTTGACAGTGTTGAAGATTTGATTCACCATGTAAATACATACTGATGAGGAATTGCAACCGACCGTAGACCTGTAGCCCTCGAGAACGAAAGGCGTCCTAGCCAAGAGGCACGGAAACAGACCTCCCGTATATTCTGAAACCCCGAGCCTTTGTATCGGCGGCAAACGAGATGCCCGAAAGAGGACTCGTGCTGATGCTGCTTGCCGGGCCGGGGTCCGGCATCGAGGGCGGTGCTGTGGGGCACCGGCCCATCGACTCCGGCAGCGTGTCCGCACAGCGCAGCCCGATCACGGCGGTGGTAGTGTTCCCCAAGTGACCATCACGCTACAAGATGCAGTACTCCCTCTATTTCTTTAGCCAAAAAAAATAGGTGATACGGTCCCTAAATGCCTCAGCACAACACAGACAAACGCTAGAATCAGCAGAAGGAAAATGTTTGAGAGGAGGGTATTGCGCCGTCACAGGGCAAGATGAGTCTCAATACTCATGTGCAAGTTCTCGTCATGCCTTGACATCGTTCTGCCGACACCCTTGGCGGGCCTCTGCCGTGGCGTCGGCAGAAAAGGGGCAGACACGGCCAGGAGCCGCGGCGTCCCCGTCTCGCATTGCGCATCCGTCTTGGGCGCCATCCTCGAGGCCCTCCCCGAAAACCTTGCTGCCGTGCAGGTAGCCCTCGCGCTCGACCTCGACGTCCGACTCGCCCGTCTCGAACTCGGCGCCGTCCTTGACGTGCCACTTGGCCATGAGGTCGTTCTGGATCCAGATGACCTTGCCGAGGGCCTTGACGAGCGCCGTCTTGCGCTGGATGGGCAGCCGCGGGTGAGACAGGATCGCCTCGGTCATGATGTCCTGGATGAAGCCGAGGCAGGCGCCCAGGTGCACGTACTCGACGTGCAGGGGGTGTTTTCGGCCCAGGCCGACGTGCATCATGCTGCCTTTCCATGAGCATCTTCCCGGCAGGCCGTTGGGGATCGTCTGTGCACTCACCCGACCTTGTCCAGGTACTCCCAGAAGTCCATACTGCTCGGGTCCGAGCATAGCTTGTTGAGGTAAAGGCGGAGGAACATTTTGCGGTGCAGGACCTGCGGGCTGTTCTCGCCGGGCGCGGCATCGATGGGGCCTTCGAACGACGTGCTGCGGGTGGTGAATGCGCGGGCGGTAATGTCGTATTGCAGCAGCTTTTTGTAGACGATGTTGACGACGGCGGGAATCAGAGCCTTGATATATTTGGCGCCGCTGATGAGCGCTTCGATGTCCCCTGGGGGGCGTCAGCTGCTTGGCACCTGGGCATTGCGGCCAAGTTGACATACGGCTGGAAAAGTCGAGGAACGAGTGCAAGTACAGAATCCGGGCCTCGAGGTTTGTGTAGAGATCCTCGCGCTGGATGTGTTTCATAGGCAGTGAAGACGCCATGGCTGGGATATGGCTGGGCTTGGCTGAGGATGACAAGACGTCGATGGATTTGCAGGACAGGGTTGCCCGCAGGATATGGCGCCTTAGCTGGCAACGTCGACGGCGTGGCTCCTTTTATTCATCCTGCCCGGCACCGGAGATGTCGTCAGGCGACGCCTACAACAGCAGATGGTGGCATGATGAGCGGGGCCGCGGAGGCCGGGGCGGCCGGAGCCCAGTCGACCTGGGGCTCCGGTACGCGGGGTCGTTATTCATCTGGCTGTTTCTGATTCGTCGCTGGCATCAGATGGCGATTCTCGTGCTCGAGGTCTGAGGTGTTGTTCGGAGTAGCTTCCAGCGTCGTCGCCGAGGAACAGGCGATAGACCTGTACTTTCAGCGCCCACAAACGGAGCGCATTCGAGACACGCGGCAGGTACCCGCCTAACGCGTCCTCGCCCCACACTTACGTCACGGCCCTCGCATTGACAACACGAAAGCAAAGCGTCACCTCAGCTTTGCACCTTTAGACGCTCAACAGGGCTTCCGCGCAGCCATGGTACGCCCGCGATGCCCCTCGCAGGCAGCCGGCTCACAGGCGGCAGAACAAGGACTCGTCCTTCACCTACGTGCACATGCACCGCGCCGGCGACGCCGACCTCTTCGACGACTTCTGCAAGGACCGGCTGCCCGACGACGACATCTACGTGCCGCCGCAGCACCAGCCCATCAACCCCGAGGACGAGGACGACGTGGTGCCCGACCAGCACGCCGCCTTTGGCATCCAGCGCGCCACGCAAAAGGTGCGCGAGCCGGCGTGGAAGGACCTCGGGCTCGCCGAGCTCATGAGGAAGGGGCCCGGCCGCGGAGTCGGCCCGGGAGCCGGCCCTGGGGCGGCGGCGGCAGCCGGTGGAAGCGCGGCGGCGGCCGGCCGAGGGACGGGCCGGCTGCCGCGCTGAGGCAGCGGCGGCCAAGGCCATGTGCGGCGGGTCTGGGAGTCGAGAGGAGCCACAGGCGCAATCCATTGTCCTTGTGCCGTAACGTATACGCTTGTTCTCGCACCCCCCTTCAGCTCTTGCCCAGCAGCGCCTCGCGCTCCACCACCTCGGGCCGGAACTTGACGAGAAAGACCGTCTTGCCGGGCCACATGTCGCCCTCGCCGACGGTGTGGGCGGTGACGCGGGCCGGGAAGTCGGCGCCGTCGCACACGCCCTCGACGACGCCGGCGACAAAGGCGGCGCAGTTGAGCTGGCTCATCTCGCGCGGGACGCTGATGTACTGGTTGACGAGGGGCTCGTTGTCGATGATCATGTACTCGTCGGGCGCGTCCGGGTTGTTGGACTTTTCGAGCCGGTCGGCCTGGCGCCCGAACAGGTGCTGCCACAGGCTCTGCTTGATGAAGTGCAGCAGCGCGATGATGGTCAGCGGCCGCAGCTGCGTGCGCGGCGGCTCGCGGTACAGCAGCAGGTCGAGCAGCTTGACGCCGACGGGGTGGCCCTGCAGGTTGAGCCTGGGGGTGTCAGCGGGCGAGGAGAGAGGCGACCGAGGCGCCGCACCGCTGCTCGAGCTCCTGGATGCCCTTGACGCGCCGCTGGGCGTACGTCACCATCTCGCCAAACAGGTAGGCGAAGCTGGCCTGGCTCAGCTCGGCCGCCTTGGAGCGGTTGAGGGGCCGGTGGTAGATGGTCTTGCCGTTGCTCGGGACGCGCAGGCCCGCGGGGGGCGCTGCGCCGGGCTGGAGGTTTGCCATGGGCGCGGGTGAGCGTGCGCGGGTGGTGATGGCGTCGCAGCGTCGACGAGGCTGACGGCACGCGGTGACGTTGACGTCACGTGCAGCACGGCCGCGGTGGGTCCGCTCCGCCGCCGGCGCTGACCTCGCTCCGTCGCGGCCGCGCTCCGTCCGGGCCGCGCTCCGTCCGGGCCGCGCCCCGTCCCGGCTGCGCTCCGTCCCGGCCTCGCTCCGTCCCGACTTCGGACGTGGACACGGCGTCTGGCGAGGCTGGCAGCACATGGCGCAGAAACGGGCGACGCATCCGGAACTACTCTCCTTTCTCTCCTGCGTGCCCCCCCGGCCCCCCCGGCCTCACTGCACCGTCAGCACCTTCGAGTGCGCCTCCTTCTGCTTCACCGCCGCCTCGACCCACGCCTCGACGTCGTCCAGCGCCCGCCGCGGGCTCGTCTTCCGCTTCAGCAGGAAGCCCTGGATCTCGGCCGGCGAAAAGACCCCCCCCGGGATCCGCCGCCCGAACTCGTCGGCGATGGCCTTGACCTGCTCCCCCGGCGGCTCGCCGGCCGCGCACGGCTGCCGCTCGTCGGCCCGCTCGTGCGCCCGCTCGCGCCGCTGCGGCCGCGCCGCCTCGTACATGCGGCAGAAGAGCTCGGCCGCCTGCGCGCTCGACGCGTTGGCAAAGGCCACCTGGACGTCGACGCGCCCCGGCCGGATCAGCGCCTCGTCGAGCGCCTCGGGCTTGTTGGTCGTCATGATGAGCACCCGGCCCTCGTGCGACGCCACGCCGTCGATGGCGTTGAGCAGCCCCGACAGCGACATGTTGTCCTGCCCGCCCGCCTCTCTGCCGCCGCCCGTCTTGCCGCGCCTGCGTCTGCCGCCCGCCGCCGTCTTCTTGCGCTTCGCCGGCGTCCTGACGCGCTCGCTGTCCGAGCCGCTGTCGTCGCTGCCTTCCCCCTTGTCGCCGTCCCCCTTGTCGCCGTCCCCCTTGCTCTCCTTGTTCTTGCCGTCCCTTCGCCCCCCCTTGCCGCCGACGCCGTTGGGCAGAGGCTGCTTGCTCTCGCTCCCCGCCGCCTGGCCGTCGGCGCCGTCGTCGTCTGCGTCCCGCCGCAGGCCGGCCGTGTCAATGTCCTCCAGCAGCACGATGCACCGCCGCGGCAGCCGCGAGAAGAGGGCGGCGAGATCCTCCTCGCTCACGTTGGCGTCCTGCAGGCTGATGACGTAAATGTCGATGCCGAAGACGCCGGCCAGGGCAAACGAGAAGCTCGTCTTGCCCGTGCCCGGCGGCCCGTGGAACAGGTAGCCGCGCCGCAGGGGGATGCCGCGCGAGGCGTACCACCGCGGCGTCGCCGGGTGCAGGTAGTCGTTGATGTCGTCCATGACGCTGTGCTTCTCGCGCAGGTCGAGCACGACGGTGCCCATGGGCCGCACCGGCCGCCGCGCCACCTGCTGCCACATGCTGCTGTCGTGCCGCATCTCCTTGGGCCGGGGCCGGTAGATGGCCGTCTTGCGGTACGTGTCGTGGTAGTAGACCGTCTTGGCCTCGGCCAGGAGGCGCTTGATGGGCTCTGCGGCCGTCAGCGCTTCCCTCTGGAGCCGTCAGGCGCGAATATCTACTACCCATCGAACGCCCAAAGCAAGAAATCTTAATCTCCTCGACGTCCTTCATCGGGCTCCAGCCGCCCATGTTCATGACCGACTCCTTCCGGCGGCAGACGCGGAAATACGTGCCGTTGTGCCAGAAGCTGGTGACGCCCATGGCGGGGATATATCTCGGACACTGCAGGACGTTACCATCCCGACGTGCTGGTCAGCATGCCCGTGCTCATCTCATGCCCCTCGACGAGCCGCGTCACGCACGCACCGATCTCGCCGCCTGGTTCGAAAAGTTGAGGTACTTGGGCTCGCCGTCGCCGTCGTCGCCGTCGGTCCACGACAGCGCGCTCTCCAGCTGGCCGCCCTCTCCCTCGTCGTCGTCGTCGTCGCCGTCCTCGTCCTCCTCCCAGGCGCTGCGCCAGACCGTCTGGGCCATGAGGAAGCGGCTGTTGCGGATGCTCTGCTTCCGCGACAGCCACTTCATCAGCTGCCCGTAGATGTGGTCGTACTGCGACACCGACATGGCGCACGTCAGGTGACGCTCGACGAAGCCGGCGACGTGCCCGTGCACCTGCGACGCCATCTTGGACAGGCCCCAGGCGAGGCCGGCCATGGTCAGGACGACGGACGGGTCGAGCCCGAGATGCGAGCCCAGCTGGCGGTAGACGAAGAGGACGAGCTGCAGCAGCGGCGACGCCTGGCCGGCCGTCACGAGGAAGCTGTCCATGACGCCGGCCGGGAAGGGGGCCGAGGCGTTGGAGGGGGCGGCGCAGTCCGCCGGCGCCTGCGTCTGCTGTGCCTGTCTGTGGTGCAAGAAAGGGGGCAGCTGGAGCCCCGTGGGCAGCTGGAGCCCCATGCGGGCCAGCAACTCCAGGACGGACATGGCCCTCGTGTCTCTGGTCTCTGGGTCTCTGGTTCTCGGCCTCGGGGGGACAGCCCAGATATACCGCCCAGATACAGCCCGGACATACAGCCCGGATGCTCGTCCACCGCCCCGGTATTCCGCACACGGGCGCCTCGCTGGGCATGGACACAGCGGCAGCGGCCCGCGAATCAGGGCCAGACACCGGCCATGTCAGCCCGGACGCGCGCGTACGGCCCGCCCTGCAGTGTCCGGTTAGTTGGGCTGTCGTCCGCGCTGGCACCACTCACCGCGCTGGAGCAGCTGCATGGCCCAACCGCGACGCGGGCCGGTCCAAGGGCGAGACACGGCGAGCCGCCGTCGCGTCGGCCCGGGGATGCCGCCTCCAGCGCCCCCAGCGCCTGCGGCCCCCTCGCGCGCGCGTCATGGCGAGCAGCACGGGCCAGAGCGAGCCGGCGGCAGGCCAATCGGCGGGCCAACGGCTGGTCAGATGACGGGCGTAGCGGTGCTACGTGGACGTGTCTGCCTCATGACGCCCGTTGGTTGCGCCCCGGCTGCAGCGCATCTTGGCTCTTTTCTCATGCCGTGTATTTTTATATCCGCCGCCACTGGCTGGCTGGCTGTGCGCCTTGAGAGTCTATGAGTAAGTATCAACAACATCCGGGCTCCTGTTCGCCCCCCGCGGCGTCGAGCCTGGCCGCCGCCAGCTTCTCCTCGACGGCGTCGACGCCGCCGTCGCCCCCATCCCCCCGCGCGCCGCCAAAGATGAAGCCGTCGACGCTGACGTCGGTGCCGCCGGCGAGGTAGTCCTCCGACTCGCCCAGCCGCCTGCCGGCCGCCTCCCAGCGCGCGGCGCGGGCCTCGCGGCGGCGGCGGCACAGGTCGTGCAGCGCGGGCCAGTAGACGGCGTGGTCGTAGTCAAAGGCCATGTCGCCGCCCCAGTCGGCGCTCCACAGCTGCTCGGGCGGCACGAACTGGCGCATGTCGTCGTTGAAGCGGAGCTTGGCGCGCGTGACGGGGTCGAGCAGGGGCGTGACGAGCTTGAAGAAGCCCGAGACGAGCCATGGCACGTTGATGACGAGGGCCTTGCCCAGGCGCTCCGGGTAGTGGTTCTGCAGCACGTGCAGCACCTCGCGCGCCGTGGCCACGGGCACGCCCGTGTTCTGCCGGCGCTCCGACGGCTTGAAGTTGATGAGCAGGCTCAGCGCCTCGACGCCGGGCGGCATCACGTCGATGACGCGCTCCACCATGTAGAAGAGGTGGTGCATCTGGCGCGGGCCGGCGTCGGTGTTCTGCCGGCCCGGGTTGAGGTAGTGGCAGGGGCGCGCGAGGCGGTCGAAGCCGACGATGATCTGCTTGCCCGTCTCCTGCTCGGGCGAGATGTAGTCGGCCGTGAAGGCGTCGAGCCCGTAGTCGCGCCGCCAGCCCAGCGTCGCCAGCAGCCGCCGCGCCGCCTCGTCGACGGACCAGCGCGTCGCCCGGAGGTAGCGGAGCAGGCACTCGCGCGTGAGCCACGCCCGCTCCGCGTCGCTCAGCGGGCCGGACCGCTCCGGGTGCTTGGCGCACCGCACGTCGTCGAAGGCCCGCGCGCGCTCCAGCACCGCGCCGTACTTGTCGCGCTGCTCCGCCGTGAGCTCGGCCCGCGGCGCCGGCTTGCTGTCGGCCGTCGGCGCCTCGAGCGGCGTCGTGAGCGGCGTCTCGAGCGGCGCCATTGTCGGAGGCGGACACGGTCACGGCTGCTCAGGTCGAGATGGCTTGCGCAGTGGAAGTGGCGCCGCCGCGGCCGCTTCCTCAGGGGCGACGGTGTTGGTTGACGCGAGATGAGCAAGGCTGAGACAAAGGCTGACGAGGCTGAGCCGTTGCGGGTCCAGCGACACGGCCCGTCCCTCCGAGCCAGCCTCGTCAGCGCCCGACAAGGAGCAGTACGACAAGGACCGCTCCACGACTCTGCGCATGCACATCAGTCATCAGCCGTCTATATTCCCCGTTCGCGCCCCTTGACCCCCACTCCAAATGCCGTGCCTGTCCCGGAATACATCGTCGTTCCCATCAGTAGCCGCTCGTGTTCCTGCTCGGGCTCCGGTGAGCCTTGCGCGAGCTCCTCTGCTTCACAAACCTCCTGCTCGACGCCTCGTCGTACCCGCACGTGTTGACCAGGTAGAGGACCCTGTCGGACACGTCAGCGTTGCCCCTGGGTGAAGCCGAAGAACCTACTGCTCGTCGGCCGTCTCCTGCTGCCGCACGTCCTCGAAGCCCTGCTGGCTCTCCATCCACGCCATGGCCCGCTCCCTCGCGTCAACCCTCTTCACCCACAGCCGGAAGCTGCCGGTGACGGGCCGGTGGTCGCTCACCCTGACCTCGTGCCTCCGGTACTCCAGCTGCTGCACCCTTCCGCGGCCCCTGAACAGCAGCCGGTCGCACCACGCCGGGCTCCTCCTCTTCTCGCTCGTGTCGTAGTTGTCCGTGCCCACGTCGTACTTGTACGTCGGCGCGAACGTGATGGGCATCTCCTCAAAGGCACGCAGCCGGAAGGCCGGGTTGCGCCGCCGCGCCACGAGCAGCTGGTCGCGCTCCAGGAGCTTGGGCAGGTTCTGCTGGCCGACGGCCTTGACCACCGTGTCGCGCGACATGGTGTCGATGCGGTAGTTGAGGTCGCCGTTGAGCACGCAGAGCTCGTGGTCCAGGATCATGCTGCCGTCGCCGCCGCCCGTGTAGCTGTCGATGCGCACCGCCGCGTCGCGCTCCGCCGGGAACAGGCTCGTGTCCAGGATGGCCGCCACGTCGTTGTGCCGCGCGCTCGACTGCGTCTGCCCCGCCGCCAGGTGGCAGTTGACGAAGCAGAGCGACGTGTCGTCGACCTGGAACCGCACCACGACGGCCCCCTTGTTGCCGTGCAGGCCCCCCATGCCGCGCTTCACCTCGGCCGCGCTCACGTTGCGGATCCTCTCGCGCAGCGACGACTTGACAAAGACGCACGTGAACAGGCCCACGAGCGGCGCCGAGTGCAGCAGGTGGTACAGGTCGTCGGCGCCCATGTAGTCGTCGAGCGTCTTCATGAGAAAGTCTCGCCAGTCGCGGTACTGGTGGCTCATCCGCTCCTGGTCTGGCCCCTCCTTCTTCTTGGACTTGAGAAAGCGCTTCGCCGTCGCCGTCTTGTCCTCGAGGTCGACGAGCTCCTGGAAGCCGAAGATGAAGATGTCTGGCGACCCGCTCGACTGCACCAGCTCCTGGAAAAAGGTGGCGTCGCTCTCCGAGTAGCGGAGGCTGTGCGGCGTCGACGCCCCCGCGTTCCACGTCATGACCACGGCCCGGATCTCGTCAAAGTCGCAGTACTTGGTGTCCTTGGACTTCATGTCTTCCTCGAGCCAGTCGTCCTGCAGCAGGCCGTCCCACGTCTTGATCTTGTTGTCGGCCCCGAGGGAGACGACCTGCAGCCGGTCGAGCCGGTACGAGCTCGCCGAGTCGGCCTTCATCCTGAGGACGGGCTGGTCGTGCGCCTGCCACTCCTTCTTGACGACCCACGGCCTGTCGCCAATGTCGTAGACGCACATCTTGCCCGTGTTGAACGCAGCCCACATGTACTGCCCGACGCCGGCCAGCGCGTTGATCTTCCACGAGCTGGTGCTGACCACGGCGAGGCAGGCGTAGTCGCCCGTCGAGAAGACGCTGACCTTGCCGTCGACGTGGCCGAAAAAGGCCCTTCCGGCTTGCGTCTTGATCTGCGCGCCTGCCGTCACGTCGCCCGCGCCGTCGGCCGTGAGCGGCCTGAGCAGCACCTGGAACGGCCTGCTGCCGTCCGTCGCCGGCGCGAAGACACGAATCGTCTTGCCGGCAGCATGCCACAGCTCGTCGCCCACCACCATCGAAAAGGTATGGCCCCTCGGCAGCTTGTTGCTCTGCTGGGGCTGGCCGCCGAGGTCCGGAGCTCCGTCGCTGTCCGGGCCCCAGACGTGAATGGTGCCGCCCTCGTCCAAGGTCCAGAGCTCATCGAAGTGCCGGTGAATCCGGACGACGTCACAGCGGGCATGCACACCGGCCCTGGTCTGCAGGATGCGCTGCGTGGCGATGTCCACCTCGATAAGCTCCCCCATGTTGGTGCCAATCCACAATACGGAGCCCTCCGTGTCGGCATCGGGCGCGGGTCTAAAGGCGACAGCCGTCGCCTTTACGCCCTCTGTGTGGGACAGGCTCATAACCTGCTCGCCGTCCAAGAGGTTCCAGACCCGCGTGAGCTGGCCGCTTGTGCAGACAAGCTCCCCGCAGATGTCCATGACCTTGGGGTCGTATCTCGTTTGTATTTCGTGGCAGCCCTTCTTGATGAACGGCGGTCGGCGGTTTGCGTTGGCCGTGTCAGGGAAGGCCGCCGCCTGACCGGCGGGCTCGGCTTTGGCCACGGCGGGCTCGAGGGCCGAGGCATACAGGGCGGACTTTGCAGCAGCTGCACTCGGCGTCGCGTGGTTCTTGACTTGGGGCCGTGGCCTCTCGGGAGTCCTGTCTCTTACCTTGGCGCTCACGGGATGTCGAGTAGGCGGGGCAGGGAACTGACGCGCCGCGGGCTGAGCAGCAGACCGGTTTGGAGACGTCAACGGCAGTGGGGTCTCGGTCTTGGGGACGTTGGCACGTGAAGCTGGCCTGGGGGGCCGCGGCGGCGCTGCCATGGCGTGGTTGGCGCCCTTTGGCGGAGCCGAGTCTGGGACCAGGGCCTTCGGCGGATGGACAGCATGGTGCTCGCCAGTACGCTGAGGGGTTACGCGCCCCTTGGCAGAGCCGTTGACGACCTGATGCCGCTCCATCCGCCGGACCGCGACTGAGGGATGCACCGGAGGCGGCTCGAAGCCTCCCATGTCCAGCCTCGGTTTGCCGTGCCCCTCGCCGTGGACGCGAGGCCGGGGCCGTGTTGGCAGTTCTGGAGGTGTCTCGTTGTCGCCCTCTCCGGGACTAGTGGGAGGGCTGCTGAACGGCGAGGTCTCCTGGGCGACGCTGGGCCTTTTGGCAACGTTGCCGCCGCGCGGCTCCGGCCCGTTGACGGGCAGCGGACGGGCGCCCGCCGGCCTGTCGAGGCGCGGAGCCGGCGGGGGCGGGACTTGCTTGGGCTCCTTGTCCCGCCTGATCTCGCCAGAGCGGCGCGGGGGGGGGGGAGAGGGAGGGTGCGAAGACGCCAGGCGCGGCGATCTGGGAGCCGTCAGGGGGACAACGGGGGTCAGCGGTCGGCTGATCTGCTTGGGGGATCCGGCGTGGCCGTCGTGGCTCGCAGCGGCGACGGGGTCGAGGAACGGGGAGTGGCTGCCCGGGTTGGCGGGCGGGAATCGACTCTTGGGGGGGGACATGGGAGGCTGCACCGTGACGGCCGGCGGTTGCATCAAAAGGAGCCCCTGCGGCTTGGCCGCGGGCGTTGGTCGCTTGGTGGCATGCGGCAGGGGTGACGCGTCATGGTCGTGGTGCGTCGAGACTCGTTCGACGGCGGGCCCGTCTCGGGGCTTGCTGGCTGCTCTGGCTGGAGACTTCGCAGGAGGGGTGGCGGCGTCGAGCGGCGACGGCCTGAAGCTCCGCAGCTTGTCGGGCTTGGGCGCTGGCGAGATGGAGCGCGAGGGCACGGCTTCCTGCTGGCCGGCGGCGGACTGGCTCATGTTCTCGAAGCGGGCGAGCAGGGAGGAAACGGGCTTCTGGGCACTGTCAGCGGACGCGGGCCGAGGACGCACTCGGAGGATCCGGGCGGCACGCACGATGGAGGAGCCATCAGGCCCGTCGCCCGCCGAAAGGTCCATGCTGGAGGGCTGCTATGTCTGGGCGCGGATCTGAGGCCAGCCGCCCCGCGGACCCATGCCTTGGTGCCGCCGGGCCTGTCGCAAGCACATTCAGGTCCGGCCGGGAGCGGTCCAGGTCAGGGCGGTTGGGAGAGCTGGTTGATGCCCCTGGCGCATCCTGAAGGCCCGAGCCTTGGTCGCGGGGCCACGGGCTCAGAGTCTGCAGCCGGAGCCGGTGCCTGTGGTCCAGGGCTCGCGCGTGTCGATGGCGACGTCTCGGCTCGGGACGGCGGTTTGGGTTGAACTGGTGGTGGTGTTGCATCAACAAGCGCAGCTCCATGTCATACATGATGACGGGCCCACGCCGCTGCGCACTGTAGCAACCGCGCGCGGCAGCGGGCGCGGCACAGTGCGCCATGTGAAACTCCAGGCGCTAAAAATGGCTGGAAGAGAGCTCCAGTGGCGGCTGGGCCGCGCACTGTGCAGCAGCCTCTCCACTGCACGTCGCCACTGCCCAGTGCGCGGCTGAATAAAGTCGACACAGACATTGACAACGCCATAGAGGCTGAGGTCCATCGATAACGACAGCTGTCGAGATGAACACGGTACGCGAGACGCCCCGACTGCCGTCCAACTGCCATTCACTCATCGTCTTGCCCAGGTCCGGTCTTTCTGGTTCGCCTCGACCCTGCCGCCGCGCCGATTGCACGTCTGACTTGGTTCCGTCGCCTGCAGGATCGGCTGGGGCTCCTTGTGTGTCGGTACGGCGGCCGTCTTGACATGCCCTCGCCCGCCCGCCCGTCGCAGCTAACCAGCCGTCGCACTCGCAGCCGGGGCCGGCGCCTACTACTTCGCCAAGCGCGAGATCAACGCCGACCGCCAGGCCAAGCTCGAGCAAGCGCGCAAGAAGCGCCAGGACATGCGGTCCATGGAATACGTCTCGGCGTCCTCGGCCGCGACCAACGGCGGGCCCGCGACGACGGATAGCGCTGGCTCGCCCAGCCAAGAGGCTAGCAGCGATCCCGCGCCGACGAGGCACGCGCCGGCCACCGAGTCGCAGCGCGTCGCCGAGAAGAGCAAGTACGAGAGCAGCGCACCGTATCGCAGTCCGAAAGGCGACCGCTTCTCGTAGCCCTGCGCCGGGTTGTCTAGGGGTGGGCATGGAGAGAATTCTCGCTAGACTCGGAGCCCTTTTGGTTTCTGGTCATGGTTAGGAAGTAGGTAGCCGACTCCCAGCTCCAAGAATCACGGGTTGCCAGCCCATACGTCGCTGCTGCCATCAAATCTACTCTGACCTGTGTCGGTTCAACCGTTCTGGTCCATCTGCCGAAGCTTAACCGCACTTACATAATCATCGTCCGATACAACATAGCAACTTCAGCTGCCTCAACACCAAAGCAAAGCTCACC
This sequence comes from Hypocreales sp. Mo6-1, assembly GCA_002939055.1. Taxonomy (NCBI): domain Eukaryota; kingdom Fungi; phylum Ascomycota; class Sordariomycetes; order Hypocreales; species Hypocreales sp. Mo6-1. Next base: position 273,444 of record PNEP01000013.1, read on the forward strand.
CAGCACCTCGCCATGGTCGCCACTGCAGACCTCGCCATCGCCAAAGCCGCGCTCACGGCCGCGCTGCTGCGTGCCGACCCCTACGCCTTGGCTCGCCCTGCCGTCGACAACTTCGTCCAGCTGGTCGACAACACCCTCGACGAGTGCTCGCGCTCCAACGTTCAGGTTTGCTTCGCTCGAGAGCCGCGTCCTCTCTGCCTGCCCTGCGACCGGCGGATTCACTAAACTCTGGTGCGCAGAAATGCAAGAACTGGATAGTCGCCAACGTGGTCCCCTCAAGTGGGCGGGTCGCGACCCTGGGCAAGTTCCTCGTCGCCCTCTCGGAGAGCATGGACGACGACTTCGACCGACCGAGCGTCAAGAGACGCAGGCTCCACGTGCTCTACATTGTCAGCGATGTCCTGCACCATGCCGTCGTTCGCCAACGAGACCTCGGCTTTGCCGCCGCCTGGGACGCCCATTTGCCTGCCCTGGTGGCCACGGCCGCCTTCTTTGAACGACACCCCAAGCACCTGAACAAGGTCAGGGGCCTCATTGCGCTCTGGGAGGAGCGAGGCTATGTCAGTCCCGGCCTGGCAGCGCGCCTCAGAGAGTCCTTCACCCTCTCGTCGGACAAGCACTCGGGCACGCGCATCCACATGTCCGCGGAAGACTTTGAGCGCGCCAAGGAGGCCCCCTACATGATGCCCGCTCTCCACGGCGACCCGACGGCGCACTGGAGCGACCAGCCTGCCGGCTGCTGGCTGCCACACCTCAGGCCCGGCTCGACGGCGCCCATGCGCCCCTCTGACATCCGCCCGGTGCCTCTCACCCCGGGGCCTGCCAGCCAGGCCCTCATAGACGCCGTCAAGGCCACGCTCGCCGATGCCGACGCCATCTTCTCCAGCCAGCCTCTGCACGAAACGGCCAAGCTCGAGTTCAATGAACTAGGTGAGGTCAAGCAGCCCGACGATGCCGCCCACAGGATTCCCGGCGTGGAGACGTACTACGGCTGGTCGCGGGCCTTTTGCAATGAAATGAGACGTCGATTCAGGGGGGGCGACGACGCTCCGCGCTATCGACGCTACCGCTCGACAACACGGAGCTCATCGCCCCGGTCCTCGCGGAGCCGCTCCCCGCCATCGCCGAGGCGGCGCCGGTTCTCGTCGCGCTCGCGGAGCCCGGGTCGCGGCCGGAGCCGGAGCCCTGGCCGCCGCGCCAGTCCAGGCTCGAGTGGGTTTCGCAGCCGAAGCCTGCGGAGTAGCTCCTACAGCCGCAGCCGTAGCCCGGCTCCGCGGCGAGGCCCATCTCGCCGGCAACGCTCCTACACGCGCTCCCTTTCGCGCTCGCGCTCCCGATCCGGGCCGCCACCCCGCCGCTCGTCTCCTCTGCCTGGCCCCTACCATGACAGGGACGGCCGCGCGCCTCCGCAGCCGCCGAGCGCTCCCCCCATGGCTGCGGTGCCTCCTCAGGGCCCGGCCGGCTTCCCCGTTCCCCCGCCGCCGCCGCCGATTGGTTACCAGGGTACTTTCCCGCCGCCGCCGCCTCTGCCGCCGCCGCCTCTGCCGCAGCAGGGCTGGAATCCCAATATGCCTGGTTTTGTGCCTCCCCAGATGATGGGTAGCGGATGGGGTGCTGGCCCGGTGCCTCTGCCGCCGGCGCCGCCCTTCAATGGGCACCCGCAGCACCATAACCCCTGGGGCTGGGGAAATGGTCGCGGTGGCGGCGGCCGCGGGTACAGGGGCCGTGGACGAGGCGGCAACGGCCGGGGGGGTTACGGCTACGGACCAAGGTAACCTTGGAGACGGTGTTGCCTTGGCGACGCCTTGCCGTCTTCGTTGCTTCTGTGCGTGAGAAGTGCGCCCTCGACTCTGCGCGAGTCATCATGCCCTTGTGCGCCACGTCGTCGAGTGCCACGAACGGGCACGACGACAGAGCAAGGTAATTTTCCTCTTTCCGTCCTTTACTTTCCTTCAAGTCTCTCGGGCACTCGGGCTCGGTGCTCGAGCCCAGGCGCCGAGCTTTCTCGCCGGGCAACCGAGGCTAAAACGCAACGCGTCTCCAGGTCTTGAAAACGAGGCTTCGTGGCACGCGGGCCTTTATACGCGGACGAGTGCCTGAGGGGCCGTCGACTGACCCCGACGCGTGCTCCTGAGAGCGCTCCCTAAGTTTTGTAATGTCGTGTACTCCTGTAAACAGACAGACAGAACCAATCGACGTCTTGACGCGTCAACCTGTGCAACTCACGCCAGCCTCATCGCATCGGGGATAATTGACAGACACGACCAGCTGAAGAAAAAGTCTATCGGATTGAATTCGACCTGCTCGACACGTCTACCTACTACATCCCGGGCGCCACCACGCCCTCTGCCCCCCATCCTTTTTCGCTGCAACCCGTCGATCCCCAGCTTCGGCCCTGACCGGCGCGGGCACCCGCGCCTCTTCCGTATTTACCAGCACCCGCCCCCCGTACGCCTATCCCCTGCACCGATGCGTGGTGGCGGGGGAATAAGAGGACCCCGGAACCGCGGCAGGGGCCCAACACAAGGGAAGAAAAGAAGCACACATCGAATGCCGGGCACCGCGCGTCCACAGCATCTGTCACGCTTTTTCCGTATTCAAATCACAACAGGGACAAGGAGGAAAGGGACAGGGGAATAAAAGAGACTAGGACAACGAGGCCTTCCTCATCGAGCAGCGGTGCTCCTCGGGGATGGCCCGCAAGACAGGGATGAACATGTCAGCCGTTGTGAAAACATGGGAACTTCTGTGCTGCTGGGTATTGAAGGATAATGCGCGTTGGTCGTTAAAAAGCCGCTGGGCGAGATGAAGAAGCCACGGCATAGAGGCCATGCGCGGCCAGATGCTCGCTCGTCCAACCTCGCCGCGATGTCAATGCTGCCATCCTGGCCCACCCACGGACTCTCCTGCCCATGGTGTCATGGACTGAGCAACGAAAATGGTTCAAAAGAATGCCCGACGCCGTGCGGGCCGGCTGCGTGGAGCAGCCACGACCTCGGAGTCACCAAGAGCTCACGGCCGAGGCAGGCCTTGTCGACGGGGCCCCCGATTCAGGACTCGGCAGACCGGTAGGGGCCGGCACGCCAACGCTCCGCTTCCCGCAATCATCGACTCCTGGACGAGCCGACAGAGCTTTGTCGCTCGTGGACGCTCGGCCGTCGGCCAGCAGCGTCCTGGAGCTTGAGCGAGTCGAGGCGCTTCTGGTTGTCCTCGCTGACGGGGTCAACTTCGTCGACTCGCGGCAGAGTTCCGGCATGGGCGCGCGGGGGCCCCTCGGCAGTGCTGCCGCCGCTGCTGCCGCCGCCGCCCGCCGCACGTCGCTGGTTGGCCTTTTCGCTCAGGGCTGCCCATTTGCGCTCTCGGACGGCCTCTCGCTCGGCGGCGCTGTTCTGCTGCTCCGTGTAGTCGTGGGAGCAGTCGTCGAACAGCTGAGGGTTGATCTCCATGAAGAGCTTCATGGCGTTATACACCATGCCGTGGATTGTCCTGGCGCCTCGTCAGCATCGTCACGCGGCCGGCAGGTCCAGGGCCTCGTACCTGTTCCAGTGACCCTTGGAGTTTTCGTAGAGAGGGGCAAACATGATGGGGAGGATAATCTCCACGTTGTCGCTCACGAGGTTGCAGAAGTATTCGTTGTTCCAGAAGTATAGGGCGCGCTCGGCGACCTGAAAGTGCGGGCTGGCAACCGACTTTGCCAGCTGGTGGAACAGGGGCTCCTGGACCTTGGCGAACTCGGCAGGGTCCATGACCTCGAAGATGTCCTCGACCTCGTTCAAGAACATGACCTCTTTGGTGCTGTTAACCTTTGGCCAATAGCGCAACAGTCCGAGGACGACCTGGCGCTCGTCAGTACGGTTCATCGCGACGGGGCTCTCGATGCGGCTCACGTCTTCTGTCAGGGATGCGTCCTTCTCGAGGAACTGCACGATGCAGTAGGCAAGCTGCGGGTGATACATGCTGAGGCTCTTGGGCTTGTGCAGCGGGAGCAGGACGCGGGTCAAGAAGATCTTATGCTCCTCCTTGAGTGGCAGCGCAAACCCGTTGATAATGGATCCGAGAATCTCAAGGAGCTCGGCGATGCCGTTGAACCTCTCCGTCTCGTACGTGAACTGGAAGAAGACGTTGTTGATGGAGCGGCGGATGAAGGACCGGAGGTTGAGGAACTTTCCGTAGATGCGATGGAGCGTCGTCTTGAGGAAGTCGCGCTCGCGGGGATCCTCCGAGTCGAAGAGGTCGAGCAGCTGCAGGACGAAGCTGTGGTCGATGTAGGCCTTGGCGATGTTGGTGTTGAAGTCCTGGCTCTCGATGAAGCGCAGGAAGAACTCGTACACGACCTGGATGTGGGGCCATGCAACCTCGAGGACGGGCTCGTCCTCCTCCGGATCAAAAGCCTCGCCCTGGGGGTTGACGGGCGGCGGGATGGGGCGGAAGAGGTTCTTGGCGAACATGTCGACGACCCTGGGGTACATGGGCTCCGTGATGACTTGCCTGTTGTTAGCGACATAGTCGAGCAGCTCGTGGAGGGCAAGGCGCTTGATCTCCTTGGCCTTCATGTCCCCGCTGGCGTCGTTGAAGTCGAAGATGACATTGCACTGGTCGATTTTTTGCATGAAGAGCTCCTGGCGCCGGTTTGGCGGCACCTCGTGGAAGCCGGGCAGCTTCTCCAGCTCGCGGTGGGCGGAGATGTCGAAGCGGGACGAGTGCTGTCGCTTGGGTGTCCGCAGGCCCTCGGGGATGGCATCGCGGTTATCGATGCCCCGGTGGATGAGGAGCGACTTCTGGCCCGCCTTGGGGGGGGCTAGGTCGTGAGGCATCGTCTCGGCGGCTCCGGGAGGGGGCACGTGCTGTCGCGGGCAGGGTCAGCAACGTAGGAGAGGGCTGCGCGTGCGGGAGCGACTCACGCCCGGGGTTGGGCTGATGACGACGGTGGGGGGCAGGCGGGAGCTGGCGCTGCCGCCGTTGGGGCTGGCGCCGGCGGCAACGGAGCCGAAGCGCTCCGGGACGCTGCCGGGCTGGGCAACGCTGGAGAGATTCGACGGCTGACCGGGAGCCGCGTCATGTCCTCCGTGGGTGTTGGGCGGCAGCGGCTTGTTGCGGATGTCGTTGAGCGTCGACGAGGACGACGACGGCGTCAGGACCGGGGACTGGTTGGACGAGTCGCGGGACGAGGGGGACGACGTCCCGTCCTTGGAATCCTTATTCTTCTTGGACGACTTGGCGGCATCCTTGCCTCGCGAGAGCTGCGAGGGAAGAGGGTCTGTCAGCCACGCGGCTCGCACGCGCTGCCCAACCCAGATGGCTGGGCTGCTTTGGGAAATGAAGGGCGCGGGCGCTGTTGGGCCGAGCAGGCAAGGGCGTCGTGACTTACCACTCGTTGGCTAAAGCGCTTCATCTTGGGAGCGTCGCCGCTTATCGTTACGCAGGGAAAGCCGACGACTCTGCGACGGCGGCGGTGGGGCGGCGCGACGACGTCGAGGGCCGAGGTGGAGAGGCGACGGAGGCGGAGTCTGTCTCTGAGGCTGTCTCCGGGGCTGTCTCGAGGCACTGGAGACGCGGATCCGCGAAGGGTAAGCCGACGCAGCGACCGAGATGCCGGGCCGTGGCGTGAGGTCGGGGTCGACAGAGGCGGCGCGTCCGAGTCAGAGGGGGGACGGGAGATGATGGCGGCCAAGAGACGTGCGTGTGCAGTGCGGAGGCTCGAGACGGCGGCAGGGGTGGCGGCGATGACGGAGAGCCAGCGGCGATGACGGACAGCTGGCGATGACGGACAGCCAGCGATGACGGACGGCCAGCGGGCGCGAGGGTGGCAGTCGGGCCACGCGCGCGCTCAGGCGGGTGCTTGGAGGCTCGCGGCGCAGCGCTCTGCGGTCGTGTCAAATCGTGTCGCCCGCGTCGTGGATTGACGGATCGATGGTCGAGATGGATGGATCGTGCGGGACCCAGGAGGCCTCAGTCTTGTGCCTCAGGCTTGTGCTCTGCCGTCTGCCGTCTGCCGGGCGCCTGGAAAGAGCCAGCCTGATGCAGAATGGAGGGTTGGATGGGCTATTATTACAGGTGGTGGTGGTGGTGAGCGGAGGTTCGCGCGCGGGGAGACGGACGTCGGATGGTCCCAGGGGGAGGAGGGGGGGGTGTTCCAGGGGCGACTTTAGTGGGGTCCAGGCACTGGACGCGCTGTAGGATCAGCCAGAGTGCTTGCGCCTGGGCCTACGGTGTCCAGGCCTGGCTGGTTTTGGCTCAGCCGGATCCCTTCCGCGTCTCCCCTTCCGCCGTCTCCTCTTCCGCCGTCTCATCCTTTGGCCCTCGCTGTCTGCTGCCTTTGAGGTTGCAGAGGATGAGGCTGGCGTGGAGTACTTGCAGGTACGCGCGCTGCAGACGCGCGATGCCCGCGCCCAAGGTACTGCGCAAGTGCTGGCTAACATGGAGAGCCTTGTGCACGGGCCAATGGCAAGGCTTGGAACACCATTGTTCCTGCTCCGGAGGTACAAACCCAAGTACAGCTTGACGACGAGGGCGAGATCGTTGACATGTCTTGACCTTTCCTCCTCTCACCATTCTTGATTCACTGCCTCTGTCGCATCGCGAGTGAGTTCGACACTGTTCCGGGCTGCGAAATCGGCCAACCATGATAGCCAGACCCCCGGCTGCGAGACGAGGCCTGTTTGCGTCGACAAGCCAAGACGTCTTCTTATGAAGAAACCCCTAGTAACCCGGCTCTTGGTCGATAGTCCTCCTTCTTAAGGGCAAGAATCGACCATGGCCTCGTCTTCCGAGGGCGATGACATGGTCGCCGACAGTCCGGAAGACGAGTCCGCCGCCCAGTCCGTGCACGAGACTGCCCAGGATGAAGAGCCTCCAGACTGCGCTCCTCGATACGCCATCCCGTTGCGAGACCTTGCCGCAGTCGAGGTTCCTGCAGTCGTGGAGAACATCGACCGCGCCGTCATGGCCTTTGGCCGGCTCCCTTCACTGAGCCATGTGAGTGTCTTGCCGTCTGTCCTCGCGGTCCGGACTCTGACGACCCTTCTGCTAGGTCTTGGACCCAGTGCGGAGCTCCCTGCCATTGTATCTGAACCCCGAGAGCCCCTTTTGCCCACCCATCATGTCCCATAATGCGCGGTCGCACAATGTCGTGCTCAAAGTGACCGTCCCGAGACGAACCGGCCGCAAACGGAAGCGAGGAACCGACGACCCCTGGCAAGGCGACGTGGAGGTTGGGGATGCCGACGCCGCAGCCTCGGGGCCCAGGGTCTACTCCATCGCACGCCTGGACGAGCCCAAGGTCCTCCGGCGAAAGCTGGCAGACAATGCCGACAAGTACCAGGTCGAGGCGGTCGGCATCATCAAGCACACGCACCGCTTCAGGGGCTTGGCCGATTTCTACTGGGACATGAGCAAGTCGTCGTTTGCCCAGCGATACGCGGACCAGGTCTTGCCTGGAGACAGTATGTCGCGTCCCGGCCCCAGTCCTCACCCTGGCTGACCTCGCCCTTCTCAGTCCAGACGCTCAAGACGTTCAAGTTCAGGCCCGGCATCGACCACGGCCCCAACGTGGACATCATCCCGCCGCCGCTCTTCACGCACATGAGCCTGCCCTTCAACTACTACTACTCGCAGAATCCGTACGTCCGCACCACCGAAGACGGCGCCACGTTCAACACGACGGCCGTCAAGCAGGTGGGCCACTTCATCAGCGCAGAGGCGCCGGCTCCGGCGGGGCCCCGGTTCCCCCCCGACGTGACGGACGCCAGGACGATGGAGGCCATCGCCCAGCTGGAAGAGGCCTTTGAGGAGCGCCCCATCTGGACCCGCCGGTCCATCCTGAACCACCTGGGCGGCAAGCTGCGAAACTGGAACGAGCTCAAAAAGTACCTCAACTACGCGGCCTACCAGTTCAAGGGCGGCCCCTGGAGGGACAGCGTCGTCGTCTACGGCATCGATCCGAGGACGGACCCCAAGTACCGCATCTACCAGACGCTCATGTTCAAGCTGTCGAGGCGGGGCCACGAGGGCCAGACGTGGCAGTCGGTGCGCCGGTCTCAGATCAACGTCAACAAGGAATATGCCCCGGACAAGTCGCAGAGCCACATGTTCGACGGCGAGTCGTACTACACGGACAGCAAGGTCTGGCAGGTGTGCGACATTACGGACCCCCTGCTGCGGGAGATGCTCGACTCGGCGGCGGTGCGCCCAGAGTGCGACATCAACAGCGGCTGGTACCACGGCGGGCTGTGGGCCAAGGTGAAGGCCATCATGAAGACGAAGCTGGTCGCCATTCAGTTTGGACGCGATGTCAGCCGGCAAGACTTTGCAGCCACGCTCGAGTGCAGCGACCGGTCGCCGACGAGGACGGCGTCGGCGTCGTTCCACCTGCCGCTGCCAAACCTCCACCTTAGCAACGAGGAGCTGAGGGCGCTGCGCGGCCGAGAGCCGCCCAAGAAGAAGAGCCAGGGGTACAACGTGCGGTTCCGGAAGACAGACAAGGGCCCCGGCGCGGCGGCGGAGCAGCCGTCGCCTGCTGCGGACTCGCAGGGCAACGTGGCCGGAGGCGAGGACTCGGGGAGCGGGGGCGAGTATGACGAGGACGGCATGGACGACGAGGCAGAGTATGCCGGCCACGCGGGCTACAGCGACGACGATCGGGTCGACGACGAGGACGACGACGACGGCGAAGAGGACGACCTGGCTGCCGTGGGCGGCACCGTGTATCCGGAGCTGGACTAGGCTGAGACGGTAGCAGTGGGCAGACGAGGCTGCCGGTGCAACTCATAGGCATCGTCCGGTGCATAAACTCTGATGCCCAATGTCGAGTTGAGCGGGGTGCAAGCAGCAACTCTACCGTTTGACCGACCGTTTGCTCCAGTGGTGGTTGCGTTTTGCTCAGCCACGCGCCGACTTGGCGTGGTTGACTCTCATCAGGTTGAAGGTCCCATCTCGTGCCCGTCCAACGCCTCGCAACTCCCTCGGGCATTGGCAGAGAAGCCTCTAGCGACAGCTAGTTATTGGCGGCTTGCTGCTAGTGCCTTAAATACCTGCCAAGGTATCCAAGTTCTGCGCCTCCTCTCTTCCTCTCCTCTCCATCCCCATCTTCCCTGCCCCTGCTCCTCTTCCAACACTGGCGCTCCATAAGCTTCGTTTGTTCAACAGACCATCAATCCATTGCCTCGAGATGCCGTCGGGCCTCCAAAGCAACGGGCAGTGGCTCTGCAAGCCCTGCAAGGCGCTGTTTCCCACCCGCGAGGCCCTCATGCAGCACAAGCAGCAGATGCGCCTCTCGGGCGCCCCCAAGCACATCCACTGCAAGCACTGCGGCCAGGACTTCAAGACGGGCATTGCAGAGATGCACCACATTCAGCAGGTGAGTGCTCCCGGCGTGTGGCCAGAGCCCGCTCGTGCTGACAGGCTGCGGGCGCAGTTCCATCCCCAGGACCAGAACCTCGAGTGCCCCGGCTGCGGCTCTGGCCCGTTTGCCCGCGCCGCCGGGCTCATCGCGCACATCGAGCGGGGCCGCTGCAGCCGCCTGAGCGTTGCGGACCTGGACGCGCGGCGCGAGGAGAAGACGGCGTTTGCGCGCAAGCTCGAGGCCCTGACGCACGAGCCGGTCAAGAACAACTTTGCCAAGTACATCTCCCCGCGGGCCCCCGCCGCCGGGCCGTGGGACGACGAGGGCCAGGGTGCTGCGGATACGGCCTCTTTTGTCCGGCCTGAGCGCGACGGTGCCCGGGCGGAGCGGCCCAGGGGTGACTGGAAAATGGAAAGGGACTCGTCCGTGGCCGACTGGGGCATCAGCAAGAGCGAGGCTGTGGCCGCAAAGCCCGACTGGAGCACTGAGACGGACTCGCACGTGGCCGACTGGCGCATCAAGATCCCAGGCGGCGACGCCGTGACAGAATGGGACATCAAGGTGGACCGGAACACCAAGGCCAACTGGAACATGGAGAGAGATGCGTCCGTGGCCGACCGGAGTGCCAAAGAAGACGCGGTAGCGGCCGCCTGGGACGTCGGAGAGGGCCCGGCCCAAGAGCAGCAGCCTCGCCGCGCCGCGGCAGGTGAGCAAAGGCCGTTTGACTCGACGCACCCTGACCACCCAGACAATGCGTCGTTTTACACGGGCAACTACTATTGTACCTACTCGGAGAGGTTCGTCTGCCCCCAGCCGTTTTGCGGGTAAGTTGCAGGCGAAACCAAGAGCAGCAATGGATGGTGGTTAACGCCCCCGAAGCAAGGCTTTCAAGGCGGCGACGGGCCTCGTTGGCCACCTCCGGTCATCGGCGCACGGGAACAAGCGCTACACGTGCCCTTCTTGCCACCGCATCTTCAAGTCGTTGACGGCAATCACGGCGCACTCCGAGCAGAGCAGCTCCCGCTGCCGGGTCCGAGAGGCCTGCGACTACGACGCCTTCATCGACCAGCTCACGGCCGGCATTGTTGAGGTTAGCGGGGATCGCCACCATGATGGCACGGTCAAATACGAGACCTGGAAGGGCGCTCTGGGAGGATCTGGTGGAAACAAGGCCGGGACTACGACGGAGTGGTGGTGAAGGGTGTTGACAAGGCGGATGCAGAAAGCGAAGGGGATAGAAAGGGTCTGCTTGGCAGAGGCTAGAAAATCAGGGTCATCTACCGTGGCCTGGTCATAGCTCGATGGACGCTCTGAGCACCGGGCGGACAGAAGAGGCTTTGGTGACTCGATGTTGCAGCCGTGCCATGGACCATGTGCCACCATCACGGGTCGGCGCGGCGGCTCACATGAGCGGCGGAGGCGGCGCGCGAACAGGTGATGGGGGGGGCGGACAGCGATGACGGCAGATGTCGAGACGGCCTGGGATTTCTTTCATATAAATTGTTTGCTTCTGAATCTGAATCTGAAATCCGAATCCGTCGTCGAACCTCGAGGCTCACTGGCCGAGTCTGCTACCCTGTAGTGGCCGAGTCTGCTACCCTATACAATGGCTGCCCCGCCCTCACCACCACCGTCTTCCTCGTCCCCCTCGTCACCCTCACAAGATGCTCAGCTACGCGGCAGCCCCCACAGCTCGGGCAGCGACGAGACGGACCCCAAGGAGGCCTCCGCCGGGCCATGGCGCTTCGTCATCGACCCCGCGGGCCAGCGGACACACGATGAGACGACGGTCGACGTGGTGGCGGTGCCGTGCCCCGGGGGCGACGCCGTGCGCAGCTGGACGCGCGACGGGCTGATGGGGCGGTACTTTGGCGCGCTGTCGATGCGCGACTCGGGGGCGTCGGCGGCGACGGGCCCGTCGTGGGTGCGCCAGGGCGTCCGCCGCGAGGCGCCGCGGGCCCGGATCCTGCTGTACCGCCACGCGCCGGCGCCGACGCTGGCCGGCCTGGCCGACGCGCTGCTGGCCGAGCTGCGGGCCCTGCGCGAGGCCGAGGGCTGCCGCCGCCCGCTGGTCTTTGTCGCCCACAGCGTCGGCGGGCTCGTCGTCAAGATGGCGCTGACCAAGGCGAGCCGCGACGCGCGCCACGACCATGTGCTGCGCGAGTGCTACGGCGTCGCCTTTTTCGGTGCGTCTCGCCTCTCCAGAGCCTTCCTCTCCCTGGCGGACGCTGTGCTGACGGCCCCAGGCACGCCGCACCAGGGCTCCAGCTACCTGGCCATGCCCAGCCTCGCCGCCGGCATCCAGGCCCTGCTCCAGCTGTCGGCGCCGCTGCCTCCGGCCGTCGCCCAGGCGCTACGAGTCGGCAACCGCCTGCTGCAGCACGTCGACGACGACTTCCGCGCCGTGGCGAGCGATGTGCGCGTCTGGACCTTTTACGAGACCATCGACTCGCGCCTCTCGCCCGGCTCCTCCGACGTCTACCTGACGGCGCCCCTGACGTCGGCGCGCTCCGCCATCCTCGGCCTGCGCCACGAGACCATCCTGCCGTTGCAGAGCGACCACGCCAACATGGCGTCGTTTGGCCGGCACAACACCCACACCCTGCGCCTCTTCCTGCGTCAGCTGGCGGCCCAGATCCGCCGCGCCGACGCCGCCACCCGCGTCACCGGCCGCCCGACGCTGGGCCTCGAGCAAAGGGTCGCCATCGAGGTGCACGGCTTCTTCGACGACGCGGCCGCGGTGCGCGCCTGGTCGACGCGCCTGCCGCTGCGCGAGTTCCTGGCCAAGGGGCCCGTCGCGTGCCTCAGCGAGCGGCTATGCGACGTCGAGGCCGCCCCGGACGAGGGCCGCTTCCTGCGCGCGCGCGGCCGGACGTCGCTGATGCGGCTGGCACACCACGACGACGAGGAAGCGCCTGGCCCGCCCATGACGGTCAAGGGCGCGCTCGGGATCCAGGACCGGCAGCTCACGGCCCGACACGTCGTCCCCGGGTCGCCCATGCTCCGCCCCGTCGACGCGCCGAGGGGCCTGGCGACGCCCTCGCCCCGCGCCGTGTCGCCGGCAACGCGGCACTCGAGCCCCGTGCCGTCGGCGTCGCTGATGCGCGCCGACCTCGAGCAGGACCTGGCCGTCGACCGCCTGTCCCCGCCGCTGCGCCCGCGCGTCGGCCGCGCCATCAGCCGCTCCTTCAGCCTCGGCGGCGGCGACGGCGCCCTCTGCCGCTTTGCGCCGCTGCCCCCGCGCAGTCGCAGCGCGGCGCACGACGTCTGTGGCTGCGGCGGCGGCGGCGGCGACGACGACGACGACATCGACGCGTCGCCGCGGCTGTCCGAGGCCGTCGTCGCCATCGGACGGCCTGCCGAGGAGCGCCTGGACGAGCCGGCCGCTACCAATGAGACGCCGCTCGCGGCGTTTGCGAAGCCCGACGTTCGCGCGCGGCGATTCGTCTGGGTACACGTGCCCTTCAACAACCCGACCTGGGTCAAGGTGAGATGATAGACGGCAGACGGTAGACGGGGCCGGAGGCTGACGCGTCGCAGGACGTGCTGCAGGCCTTGGAGGTGGCCTATCAAAAGGACTACTCGGCCCTCTACGGCCACGACTTCTGGGCGGCGAGGCACACGCGGGGGCGGCACTCGCAGCATTACGCCTACTTTGCGAAGCCGGGCTGCTACTACACGGCGCCGCGGACAAGTGAGCTTGAGGGGCCTGCTCGTGATGGCTGTGCTAACGAGGCGGGCCAGTGTCGCCGCGCCCGTCGCTGGGCAGCCCGTCGCCATCGTCGGCGGCCGACGATTCGACCTACACGTGCCTCTTCCTGCCGTACCTACACTTCGACTCGTATAAGCGGCTCATCCGGCGGCGGGAGCTGATCCAGCAGCGGCTGGGCCACGGCCGGGCGCGGCCGGTGCCCGAGGCCGTGGCGCGGTCCGAGTCGCTCGAGCTGCAGGTGGTGTGGGAGTATCTGGGGCACGACCCGCCCGTCAACTGCCGGCGGACGCTGGACCAGTTCGGGTACCCGGCACTTCGGGACACGCGGTCGCGCGACGACGACCAGATGCTCTACAAGCTGACCAAGGACCGCGGCGCGGCGGCCGAGCACGGCGGGGGCGTGTGCAGCCAGGGGTCGTCGGCGGGCACGGGGACGGGGACGGGGTCCGGGTCGGGGACAGAGCGCAGCTGGCGCGAGAGGCTGATGGGCCACGCGGCAGGCGACGACGAGGCGCCGCAGGGCGAGGAGACGGTGCTCGACGGCAACGTGCTGATGGTGGACCAGCTCTGGCTGTGGGTCATGGACTCGCGTGCGTGTGCCGTGTCCGCGCACAGGGCAGGCTGGCTGACGGGGCATACCTAGACACGCTCGTCTCCTTTTTCCCCAAGCGCGAGGGCGACCCGATCGAGGGTCCGCTGTACCAGCAGGCCGACCTCCGCGACAGCATCCTCAGCGACGTCAACGCGGACCAGACGCGGCAGTGCGAGAGCGCGCTCGACCTGGCGGCGCTGGTGGCGCTACACGCCGTGAGCGTGCTGCTGGACCGGTCGTCGCACCCGGACCTGGAGGTGTTTCGCATCTTCGAGGAGGCCATCAGCGTGCTGGTAGGTGCCTTACGCCTCGCCCTCGGCCAGGACGTTGTTGACCCCCCCCAGACGGAGAAGCTCACGGCGTCGCTCAAGGAGTTCCGCGCCGAGGGCTTCCGCGACAAGGCGGGCGACGAGCCGCTGGAGAGCGAGGCGCCGTCGATCCGGGCGCGGCACCGGGCCGAGGGCCGGCGCGCCGAGCGCGACAACCGCGACAGCACGTCGGCGCTGCTCGAGCTGCGCGACCTCGAGGACGAGCTGCAGACGCTGGGCCAGCTGTTCGACGGCCAGACACGCGTGCTGGCGGCCCTCGACGCGGCGTACGCGCGGCCCAAGCTCCGCGCCCGGACGACGGGCGCGCGCGCGCTGCTCGCCGAGGCGCTCCGCCGGGTCCGCGGCTACGCGCGCCAGGCCGACGACATGGAGCGCCGGGCGCGGGCCACGCGCGCCGACTACGACAAGCTGCTGCAGATGGTGCAGCGCCAGGCGCAGGTCGACGAGGTGCGCCTGGGCCGGCTGCACGCCGACCTGGCCACGGCGCAGGGCCGCAGCGTCACCATCTTCACCACCTTCACCGTCATCTTCCTGCCCCTGACCTTCTTCACCGGCCTCTTCGGCATGAACACGCGCGAGTGGGGCGGCGGCGGGAACCTGCCGCTCGCCACCATTGGCGCCGTCGCGCTGCCGGCGAGCGTCGTGCTCGTCGCCGCGGCCCTCGTCGTGGCCTTTAGCGCGCGCGTGCGCCGCGCCGTGCTCGCGGGGCCGGTGCTCGGGGGACGCCGGGCACGCCGCCGCGAGGACGGCCCGGGGCAGCGCCTCCGGCTGCCCGTCGAGTCGCGCGAGGTGAGCGACTTTTGGGCGCGGCACCGGCCGGGCCGCCAGCGCGGCTATGAGATTCCCGAGGCGAACCGCAGGGCGCCGGGGGGGGCTGCTTGAGCAGCCGGGGCGGCATTCTTGGGGCAGCGGCCTGACGTGGTCCGTTCGTCAGGGACGCAGGCGTGGACATCTGGGCGTTGTTTGCGTGGCTGTGCAGAGTAGAGATGAACCAAGGAGCTTCGCGGTCAATGGCATCACCGGACCGAAGCCCGCCCCACAAGTCACGGCCCGCGGCGGGGCCGTGCCGGAAAAAGCGGGTCTGTCGCGGCCGGAGGCGCGGACTGGTCCGGCATACCGAGGAACTCCTCGACGGTGCGGAGCGGAGATATCTCGAGGGAGTTTAGATGAATAAATGGAAAGGTCTTGCGGGACCTCTCGTCTCCCTATTGCATGTCCACAGCGATGCTTTAGCCCATCATGAATCTTCGTTGCAAGCGGTAGGGCGAGATCTGCAACCCACCAATAATACGTGGCGGTCAAAAATGACCGAAAGTATCCGTATGCGCCGAAACTTCAAACGGCGCCCGAGAGCTGTGAGCGTTGCGTCGGTATGACGTCGTATAAATCAACTGCACGGCAAGTTCTAGGCTACCGACTGGTATATAATAGTACCATAGCCCACTTCATCACCATCGCTGGCGCCGTGTCTATAATTTAAACCATGGCCTCTGCAAGCGACACGGAAACTGTTCGGGGTCTGCCGCTGCGCCGCATAGTAGATCCCTATGAACTTGAAATGAACCCCGACATGTGGAAAGATATCTGGTGCGTGCGCCCATCAGACTTGGCTACAATAGCTGATTGATCCTTAGTAAACGCAGCGGGATACTACGTGGCTGGACCGCGGAGGTCACTTTTGGTCCTCACGCCAAATCGCAATGGGTGGTGAAGAGGGCCCCAAATCCCGGTGTGTATATCTCGCCTCGGACAAGATAAAACTGCTGATATCCACTAGTATTCGAATTTATCGAAGAATGTGAAGACTTTCTATTTTACGACGTATGCGACGACGACACCTTTGTTGCCGTTCGAACAGTCTCTCAAGGGTTTGAAACTGCCCTTGCGTACAAGGCCTTCTCCGAAGCGGGCGCACAATTTGCAATGTAAGGACAGCATCGTGTAATGCCAGATTGTGATGCTGACATGGTAAGTAGCGATGGCGGCTTCAAGGGGATCTTGGTAGGCGATAGAGGCGACAAGAAAAAAGCAGTCGATGTCGAGTTCTCGACAGATGAGGAAAATACCTTCTCAAAGATGCACGTTTCCTATAATGTAAGCTTTCCCTTAGCCATCAAGTGAAAGAAAACCATTGGTCCTAATTCAACGATAGATACCGCGGGTATCAGTAAATTTGAATGTCAAGGATAACTTCAGATTGGCCCCCGCACTTATAGAACGTTTACACGACCTAGGCAGAAAGGAAGAACTCGGCGATCCGATTGACAAAGAGCAGTTCCAAGACTACGAAGCATTTCTAACCGATTTCGGTCAGCTCCGAGGAGGCCTCAACATCCCTAGTGGCTGACTATGTACAGGGGATTTGTTCTGCCACAAGGCTCTTCTGGGAGGGCGGCTTCATTTCCTGCAAAACGTCTCCAGTTCGCAACAGAAGCAGGCGAAAACGTTCAAGGACGAGTTGAAGTTTGCCTTGACTGCAAATATCCTGAGTCCCGCCTTTGGAGCCGGGGGGGGTTGGCACCATGGTAGAGGATCCGACGTTTCCAGCACCGCCCAGGACACAGCTATAAAGGGCGGTATCTCGATAGAAGCGCAAGGAGGCAATCCCTTGGTTTGCTGGAGGCGAGTCGGTCCACGTTACGAGCAAAGTCAGCCTCAACTGACCTAGTCGACTAGTCCGCCCGACTGGGTGCTCTCGGTCGGCTCTCACTACAACTGGAGAGTAATTAAGGTGGGTGCGGCTTCAACAGCTGCGGAGACAGTACTAATTCCTAGCAGCAAGACATGCCTGAGAATATCATCGATATGATCCTTGAACGGTATAAAAAATACCTCATGGAACAAAGGTACCTTGCTAATGCAAAAGGCAGCTCAATCGAGGCAAGGGACATTTCAATATCCGGTGCGAACAGGCTGAAGCGGCTTCAAGACGAATACAAGAAGATAAATGGCAAAGAAACTAAAACAGAGCCAGAAGGACACAAGGCCATGCGACCACAAGGACCACAACACCCAAACTTACCGTCCCAAAGACCCCCCGAACACACCAACTCCCCATCGGCAGCGCTACCAGTACGCAGAAGGGACAAGGCTAAAACGTTTCTTAAAACTAGGTTTAGGCCTATGGGATAAGAAGGCGGTGACCTTAAAGAGGTAGTTAAGGCAGATCTTTGTAAAATTATTATTTAAAAGCGATAGAAATACTCCGTAGTAACGTAAGATCTCCATGTGATTCAAGTGGAAGAAATCTCTGCCAATCTTGTGCCGCCTCAGAGAGTTTGCGCATTCTCGCATTTGCAACAGGCGATGCATCATGCCGCATAAGCGATGGCATCGAACCTCCCAGGCAAAACCGTCACCTAAGCTTCAAGTCATAGCTAGATTGAACATGACATACTAGAAACTCCTTTTCCTAGAGTCTTTAGAAACGAGCAGCGTCTTCTAATCCTATAATACATGTAGATTGAATCACGTCAAGTGACCTGCATCCTCGCCCGGCGGCGGTGGCCAGGCGTTGGCAGGGACTGCCTCGATGTCTAGGAAGACTTTCGCGTCTCCCGGGATGCCCTGCCGTCCTAGACCGAACAACACGAAGGTCCGGCACTGACTAAATCTCTGGCAGCGAGCCTGCCTTGCGGGTTGCACTGGACCAGTTGATTGGCGAGAGCTTGCATGCTGGCAAGCTTCCTCCCCGAGTAAAGCTGACCATCAGCAACGACGGCGTTGATGCTGCGTATATTGCTAATGTCCTCGAGCGGGTTCTGGTCCAGTAGGACGATATCCGCGAGCTTTCCGGTTTCAAGTGTCCCCATCTCGGAAAGCATGCCCACAGAGTTGGCTGCGTTCTTAGTTGCGGTCTGAAGCGTCTCCAACGGCGTGAGGCCCGCTTGATTCATAAGCTCGAGCTCGTCGAGGAGGCTAACGCCCGGGCACAGGTTCTGCCCCGCCGGAGAGTCTGTGCCCGCGACCATCGAGGCACCGGCTTGGAATAGGGCGTTGGTCATGGTGAACCGCTGCTGGGCTGGCGAGAGCTTGAGCGTGGGGCACTGCCATACTGTTTTATCCACAATCGTTTGGATGAGATCGTTTTCCGCCTCTTCGAGGCGGCTCATATGCTCGATGTAGCCCATTCTCTCGACGGCCTGTTGCAGGGTGACATCGTTGGGCACATGTCCCCCGAAGATCATGTTCTCCTCCCGCGATGCGTCTGCTACCGCGTTGAAGACATCATTGGTTAGGAGTAGGTGTACCTTGATGAAATCGACACCTTGATTCTTAAGCATTTTGACCGCTTGGCGCGCCTGATCGGGGGTCTCGAGCCTCAGCGCCGCCTCGAACTTCGAGTCAATGCCGTCGAGCATCGGGCCCGTTATGAACATGCGCGGTCCGTCGAGTTGATGCGCTGCGATTCTTTCGCGTCCCGACTTGATGGCATCGAGGTTGCTGCCGAGGTCGCGGACACACGTTACCCCGTTGGATACAAATAGGGGGAACGTTATATTATCCGTAACCGGGAATCTTTTGGGATCGTTGCTGAAGTATGCGTGAACGTGCATGTCGCAGAGGCCCGGTATCGCGAATTTGCCCGTGCCATCGATCGTTTTCGTGTTCGCCGATAATTTCCCCCCAGCGTTTTGGATACACCCGATCCTATTGCCCGTAATCATGATGTCCTGCGACGGCTGGATCTGGCCGCTGTTTACGTCGACGATAGCCACGTTAGTGATGGCGAGCTGCTGCGCCTGTGTGAAAAGTGCCGATGCCAATAGGCAGGCCGCCCTTAATAGCATTCGCGTATACATTGCTGGAAATAATATCAAGTGTGTAGTAATGACGGAGCTTTGCAATGTGAAGGTAGTAATAAAAGGACCTATACATATTGTTAGATATTATTATACAGTAGGGGGTATTGGATCAAGTCTGAAACAGCGTCCACCGATATGCCGCTGGAAGGGGATCGCCGCATTCGAAACACTTCCGGGCAAAGCCGTGGAGTCTGCTGGACGTTCCAAAAATGGAACTTGACTCCAGTATTACATATGGCTACAGAGCCGAGAAAAATGCCGTATCACCTATTAGGTGGCTATAGTATTGATTGGAGAAACAATACGACATGGCACGGCCGTCGCGCAGGGGTTTGGCCTTATATTCTAGGCTCCCAGCGCAATGTTGTCCACTAAGTCATGGCGCGCCGCCGAGCATCACTCGAGTCAGTTACCGGAGATATTATACACGGGAACATAGGACCAATGACCCCTGTAGAGCTAGGTAAAACCAGCCTGGTATATCTGAAACTACAGGGCTCGCAGGCCTCTAATACCCCCTTCTAAAAGATATAGGAGACGCAACATGAACTCGGTCGCAGGTTGCGTAAAAGCTCGACTGGATCCAACAGGAGCATTGGAGGACAATTCAGTCATGGTCGGATCACTGTAGCTGTACAATTGACGGCAGTTTGCCGCCAGAAAGCCTAGCCAGTAGCCAAACGAGCCTTCTTTGCTGCCCCTGTTTGCATAAGCCGGATGAACATGGCACCAGGTTGGTTTCAGGCCTGTTCCTATCCCACTCCCGTTCCTCGTATTGCAAGGAACAGGCCACAAGATCATCGTTGTGGCTCGGAATTGACGATGTTGCATGGCAACGATGCCTAAATGATTCAACGAGTGACCTCGGCGTGTATTCTCTCCTAATATCCCCCAAGCTATGGCATTCTTTCCACGCGGACAGAAAGGGGCAGCAGGTGCGCATGATCTCCACACCTCGGCGTCCCGAGACGGACGAGAAAGCTTTCTCAGCTTCAAGGGTCTGCGATGCCTCTCAAGGGCGGATCCCGTCCTCGTCGACTGAACAGGTTGCCGTCACCCTGATGAGCACAGACGTTGGGAGACTGACCAGAGGGTTTCAATCTGTACATGATGTCTGGGCCGAGCTCGTGCAGATTGGCACAGCCATCTGGCTCCTTCAGCGACAACTAGGAGTAGGCGCTGTTGGACCAGTTGTGGCTAAAATACAAGGACCAAGCCGCCGCCGCCGCCGCCGCAATCCGAGAAGAACCCCAACATGAAGCTTAATGGCACTAGGAACAGAAAGTGCAACGTTCCGCCGCCAGTCAACGCAACGAGTCGGCATAGGGGGAAATACCATTCAGCTTCTAACTGTGACAATAAATTATGTAGTGTGGCTATTAGTGACTGCACAGTGAAATCCAACTAGTGAGGAGGTTTTAGCAGTATGAGCCGACGTCGTCTCCATCGTCTAGGGGAGGTATGAGACAGGCAGGTGGCAGGACACCTCGAGACGCGAACTTGGAGGGGCTCCGTACTTGGCGCTTTTACGCACAAGGCTCCGCATTCCGCCTACAACGGAGGGTTCTGAAACACCTTGAACCTGCCTCCGACGTCAGCGTCCGGACGTGAGCAGCGGTGTGCAAAATAGAACTCTTGCCCCTGGCCCTGAACTGCTCCGCTCGCGGCAAGTTTGGCGCCGATCCGCTGGTGTCGAGAGCAACAGCCGCAAGCGAGGAATGTCTCTAATCTCTCGTATGTCTCGGGCCAGGTGCCTTATCATCATTCATCCACCGTTTGCGGGCCCTGCCGGCTTGCCACGATTGCCGCATCCGATGCTCGGGCACCGTGACGTCTCGGGGCCTTTGATCCCCGGCGACGATATGTCCCAGATGCGGCTGGAACAAGACATTCACGCCCGGTTGGACTCCTCTAAAGCAGAAAGGTCATCAATTAGGAGAGGTGCCGGTTACCCGCTTGCAACTGTCCTGTCGATCCGAAGATTCCGCCGGCTTTGGTGCCTGTTGACTTGGAACAGACGCTGGGTTCAATGGTGCACGCCTCTCCCAGGGACTATTGAAAGTACTAATACACGGAAGAGCCGGAGGCGAGGGCCGCATTCTTGTAGCAGTACCCAAGGGTCCATGGGCCGGCCGCCGGAGACTCGTTCCAAGGTACGATGCGTGCGGCATCTCTGTCGACTACTACGCTGGCATATAAAGATGGACTTCCTGGGCTTTGTGCGCCCGTGACTGGCAAGTGGCCCTTAGCCTGGCCGGGCGACGTTACACGTCTTCGTGAAGCAAGCAACATGGCGTCCGCCCTGCCCACGTACATCGTCGTCCGCGCCCTCGTCGCCATTGGACTGTTCATATTAGTCTGGCAAGGCCTATACCGGTCGGAAATCGTCGCCGAGCAGTACCTGTTCCTCTTCAACAAGTCCGCCGACGATGCGCCGGCCGCGCCCGAAAGCAACGACCCGAGGCCGGACCCGGGTCTCGGCGCCGGCAACATCTCCGGCCCCGCCCCCGGCCCCGCCGAGGAGTTCTCGACGGTGCCGCTGCCGCTGCCGCAAGGCCTTCGCGTGGAGCGGCCGCCGAATGTGAGGAAGATCATGGCCCTCGTCTTCTACGGCCGGCGCGGGACCGTGTCCATCCTCGACTGCTACCTTAGGCGCAACCTGGTCAAGAACGGCGGCGTGCTCGACGGCGTTATCTTTGCCGTTCGCACAAGGACCCCCGCCGACCTGGCGGTTCTCGACAAGCTCCTAGCGGCAGAGCCCGACTATCAACGGTATGACGTTGATATTAGCAAGGGCTTTCCGGCCGCGTACGACCTAGTCGAGGACGATATCTTATATATCAAGTTAGACGACGATATTGTGAGCGCGGGTGCTATCCTCTGCTGCCGCCGCGAACGTGGAGCGCTTACTCTATTTGCCTAGGTCTTTATCGAGGATACGGCGCTTCCCTCCGTCGTCCACACGAAGATGACACGCCCCGACCTATACGCCGTTATTGCAAATGTCGTCAACCAGCCGCTTATGAGCTGGCTGCACTGGAATCTAGGCGTCGTGAGGCCCTACCTCCCAGAGCTCAATGTAACGTACCCCAAGCCTGAGCCCGGCAGGCCTTTCGACTGGCGAGTCTCGGATCTTCCCGCCTGGGAGGGGCCCGAAGGCTTCGATGCCGAGATGTGGCAGCCTACGAAGAAGCACCGGTGGCTACCCGTAAAGGATAAGGTCGACCATATCCTCGACAAGACGCCTATCGTCAAGACGACATACCATCCGGCCGGCGCGGGCTGGTACCAGTGGCAGGTAGGTGCACAGCAGCACTACAGCCTCCTAGAAAGTATGGAGAAGAACGAGCTATGGCGGTATCGGTTCCACACATGGGACTTTCAGTATTCTCGCATGGGCATCCAGTTTATCGCCATTATGGGCAGCGATATTAATATCGGCAAGCCCATCTCCCATGATGACGAGTGGCATTTTGCCAATACCGTACCCAAGGCTCTCGGACGACGTAAGTTATCCCTATGGCTTAGGGCCCATCTGAACACAGTTACTGACTACGCATTAGATGTTGTGGCAGACGGCAGGGGCGTTGCCGTGCATTATAGTTTCGGTGCCCAGTATGACGGAATGAAATTTACGGATGTCCTAGACAGGTACAGGGCGTATGCCGTAGAAAATGTCTGCACGGGGCCGATGCATTGGACCCCCGAGGAGGAGGACTGGACCCCGGGGGGACCCATGGATCAATGACTCACATATATGGATGGGTCAGGCGGCATACATGTAGCGCGTAATACTGTTCCATACCTTGTAGAGTACTACTTATAGCTAAACGTTGAATCCGAGAACGGAGCTTTAATCATCTCGGAATGTGCTGTTCGCTGTCTTGCCACGCCGCTCTGCCTGTTCGATTACCACGACATCTCTGAGCGCAGCTAGCATTTGTAGGTCGGGTCCGGCGATGGCTGAGTGCCCCATCTGCAAGGGCAGTGGTTATAACGATAGTGGCTTCATTTGCGGAGAGGAGAGGAAGCCAGTTGATGGGATACGCACCAGGCATCGCGCGACCCAGAGCAGCAGGACGGGGTCGTGCGAGGCGCCAAGGAATCCCGAGTATTCCTCTTTAGACGGAAGTTCAAGAGCTCTCCAGTCTCTATGACCCCCACAACCATCAGAAGCTGTCGTAGATTTGCCGATCATGCGGCACAGTACAAGGCAAATATAAGGGGCTTACTCTTACTGCCTCGTGTAGAAATACGGAAAGCTCAACAACTGCAATTAGATAGGGACTGTGCATTTTCTCCACGATTTCATACGGTCTCCGGTGCTCTCTTCCCTCCACGACAAGTTCCTCAACCCACATCATGTGGCGAACCGTGCTTTGTATTTCGGGGCGGTGTCAAAAGACGCCCTAACGAGGGTGCAAACAAATGCATGAATACCTGCGGGCCCTTGCAACTTTCCGTCATCTGACAAGTCTGAACTAATTGGGGTGATAGCAGCACCCAACTCCAAGACCGCCGCATGGGGCACGATCAATTCGTACTCCGTTTCTGCAAAACTCGGGGTTGATCGGCTCGCAACGTCCCCCAATCGCCGCACAATTGCACGACTGTGCCATTGTGCCTGTCAATATGGTTAGTAGAGCGAACTTCAGTTGCTCGTTATTTGCACAAACAGGAGATGGAAAGACTCGTTTAACGTTAGCAAATGAGCAATTCACATGCTTCAATTATCGTGTGCTTACCCAAGGATAGCAAAGATGGTGTATCTCATCTTGAGCCACGAATGTAATATCGAGGTTGTAACAGCAACTGAAAGTTAAAGGTTGTAGGTAGTTTGGAATGATGCTGCCACTTTCTGGAGCGAGGGGAGCAATATATACTTGCGTGCTTCTCGCAATCGCAAGAGACTATTGAACGTATTCCCTAGCGCGGCTGGACCAGGCAGTGAATGATCCTAGTGACACACATACCACGGCGTTACATATCACCTGCAAGGCAAACAATCTGTTTAGTGGTAATATCAGGCCGTGCTCCTATGGTGGTGAAGTTGGCACGGAAATGACCATAAAGACTTTATGATCTATCGTATATGAAATATTATCGGAAGGCATTGCGGAATTGTATGGGGCATGAGTCATGGCAGCTACATGTATAGAACAAGTGACAGACATGGAGCACATTCTCACAACACCAATGCACCTTGGGCTATATTACGTGACATTTATCGCGGGCTTGTCAACACGGCTGCATCTTTCAGCTTGCCAACTCCGGATCCCGTGCTGTGTGAGTTGCAGAGCTATGCATCATCAGCTTGCCAAGTTCCGCTGCTTCGACCGCGAATGGCCACTCCAGAACAACCGGCATCGCCTAGCGCTTAATGCTAGAACGAGTCTTCATGGTGAGGCATTATTGAAGACCAACCAACACCATCCATTGACATCCGTGACTGATTCGTGCACCAATCTATAGGCTGCTGAAGCAAGTCAGTTACACATTCACGTCGGTTATTGGGCTTCGCTAAATATAGAATTCAGTTTTCACAAAAGAGACATCCAGCCACGTCTCGAGACGTAATCAGCCAGATAGTAACTACAAGAAAGTTGTTGACATGCCAGGGCCTGCCGACCTCCATTACGAGTCATGGCCGTACTAGGTCGGTGATCTGCACTGCATGTCAGCTTAATAACTTGAAAATAAAACGTATGTACGATCATGTTGCCGTCGATGGCCAGCACATGAACGTCTTTAGTTTAGCCGACGGGTAAGGATGTCTAAGAGAGACAGCCGGAGGTATGTAAAGATATGCACGTTATCAAAAGAGGAAAAGCTGCCAGCCACAGTTCGAATGTAGATGTACATATGCAATGTCCCGGTTACTGGTAATTGCCGTCGTCTCTTACATGTAGTCGGGGCCGAGATGGGTTCGCGGGCTGCTCGAAGGATCAACCGAATTTGGAGCCATCATGGGGAGGTGCAGGTTTAGATCTATAATGAAGACTGGTCGTTGCGTGCTACATACGTTTCTAAGGACATGTTTGATCATTGAAATAGCTAATCAGAGCAAAGCAGAGAGGAGTGTACAGGCTATAAAAGACTGCGGAGGGAACAAGGGGATGTCACGCCTTGACGGAATGGGTAGCGCGGCTCAATTAATGCTACGTGAACTAGGACTACAGAGGACCTTAACTGGAGTTCGGAAGTTTCTGTGTCTGCAGACTTGACACATGACGAGCTGCCCTGGCAGTCACCTGGAACTAGGCCGGCGCGTGTCGAGATGAATGTTCATAGTATGGCAGCCAACTCGGTGCGATCAAGCCTTCAGCCCCAACTCGGCCGCCTTGTACTTCCAGTATCCCTCGCGCACAGGATCCCATTTCTCCCCAAGCCTCCGCAGGCACAGCGCCGCCCTGTCGCGGTCCCCCCTCTCGCAATGGACGTCGGCAAGCAGGTCGAGCGCGTGAGAGCTCCGGACGTCCTCGCCTTCGTCGCCGAGGGCCGAGACAAACTGCTGGGCAAAGTCGGCGACGGAGGCGAGGTCCCGGCCGCCCTTGGCGAGGACGCCGCGCAGGTAGTTCCACGCCGACTGGTTCTGGGGCGCGGCGACGATCTTGTCCTGGGCAAAGGCCACCTCGCGGTCGACGACGGCGGCGGGCACCTTTGCGTCGTGCGCCGTGGGCGGCAGGCCCGGGGTGCCGACGGCCGGGTCGGAGAAGGCGACGAAGAAGCGGTGCGACCAGGCCGAGTTGTTGCGCACGTCGTCGTCAATCATGCGCTCCGTGGCGTCGAGCTCGCTCGGCGACCACAGCCCCAGCGCCTCGACCAGGTACTGCCGGTAGGACCAGACGTGGTAGTTCTTGGTGTCCTCAGCGAGGATGGCGGCCAGGAAGTCGGTCTCGGACGCGGCGAGCTGCTGGACGGCATCGTCGTCGGACAAGATGGTGGGCAGGTAGTGGTCGAGGAGCAGCTGGCGGTGGTGCCAGATCTGGTAGTTCTTCAGGTTGGCCATGGCCACGTCGTTGAGCCAGGCCATCTCGTCGGCGACGCAGAGGTCGAGCGTGGCGACAATCTTGAAGCGGTAGAGCCAGACGGTGTAGTGGGCCGGGTTCATGGAGATGACGAGGTCGGTCAGGCGGAGGCAGCGAGTCGAGTACTCCTCGGCGGCCATGACGGCGCGCAGGTACGAGATTGCTACGCAGATCAGCGCTTGAACGGACGGTGGACCGGCTCACTGACCCTCGGCGTAGTCGTCTGGGTAGGCAATCTTGGCGAGCGCATCCTCGGGGTCGTTCTGGGGGATGGGGATCACGTCGTCCCACTCCGGCTCGCCGGCCAGCGGGCCCGTGATGTGGCCGTAGAGCTCCCGCTTCAAGGCGGCCATTTGGCGTCGCCGCTGCTTCTCCGCCAGGATATCCGATTCCTCCACGTCGGCAGCGCTCCTCCGCGCGATGTCTCTCTCGGCGAGGAAGCGGCGGTGCAGAACGTCGAGCGCCGTCAGCCTGGCCCGGTCGAGGGTGTGCTGCTGGAAGTCGGCGAGCGCGTAGGAGGCAAAGTCTCGGCCGCCCCTGTCGGTGCCCCAGCGGTAGTCGTCGCGCAGGCGGCGGATGGGGAGGCCCTCCCTGGTGACGTGCTTCCAGAAGTCGCGCTCGGCCTTGCCCAGCGACACCTTGCGCTCGGCGACGGGCCGGAGGAGCCTCGCGTGCGCGTACGTCTTCCGCTCGGCGGGGACGAGGCCCGACAGGCCGGCGTCGAGGACTCTCTGCTCGAGGGGGTTGGTCTGGTGGAAGCGCTGGCGGCAGCGCTCGTCGACGGTCGCCGGGGCGGGCTCGGGGGCTGGATCGAGGCGTCAGCGGAGCGAGGCCCGTGGTGGCGAGAGGCAGACCTTTGGGCTCGGGGGGGTTGGTTTTGGCGCCGCCTTTTGTCTTGGGCGGCATGTTGGAGGTGGTGATGGATGGTGGGGAGGAGGCATTGTTGTCGCGACCCCGCCAATTTTGCGCTGAATTGTATGGAGAACAATGCTTAACACGACGGCCAACACGCAAAGTCCATGTCACGGGAATCGTTTTGCGCCTTGTCAGAAATCCCGTTCCCAATATTCCAGAACCAACCGCCATGTACTCTGTATATCAGCTCCAGATTCGCCCGCGTCTGACATCTCCAAGCCTACAGCGCCCGAAAGTTTTGCGACATGATGAGCCACCGCTTGAGCCCGCGCGGGGGGTTCCGGGCCATGGCGTCCCAGTTGGGCACCAGGACAAACGTCTCGTTGAACATCTTCTGCGGCGCGTCGCGGCCGCGGCCGAGCTGCAGCCTGCCCATGGCCGTCACGGCGATGTTCATGCGCCCGCCGTTGCGCTCGACCTTGGTGTTGTCGTGCACGTTGTCGGGCGCGCCGTAGGCCGCCGACGGGTTGACGACGTGGGCATCCAGAGACTCCACGTCGTAGCGCACGCCAGGCCCCTGGGCCTCGAGCAGGGCCGCGTAGTCGCCCGGCGTCGCCACCACCTGCCCGTTGATAGAGATGTCGGCCGCGACGCCGTACCGCGGCGACGAGTTGACGTAGAAGGGCTGCAGCGTCGCGCCGTCGTTGAGCGCCTGGTAGTAGTGGCTGGCGAACGTCTCGGCGGCTGCGCGTCGTCAGTGGCCGGCGACGTCTCGGCGGCGAGCCGGAGGAACGCACCTTCGCTCGACACCTTGACCTCGGTGTCGGCGTCTGGGAGCGGCATTGTGGTGAACTTGTCAGTCAAGGGGAAGATGGCGAGGCTGTGGACTCATGACATGGCGCACCGTTATCGCTCGGCGTCGGCCCGCACTGTGCCAGCTCCGATAAGCCAGGTTTTCGAAGCCAGCTCGCGATCCATGGCATTCACGCGAAGCACCATGAATCCGCTGGCTGCGCGTGTCCTCCGGGGCCTGCGGCCCTGCAGGTCGCATCCGGCTGCGCGGTCGCCATGGTCTTGCGCGAGCCGCCACCCGCGCAGCCTCGGTCAACGCCGCTTCGCCAGCTTGGACGCGACCAAGAAGCCCATTTACATCACGACGCCCATCTTCTACGCCAATGCCGGTAGGCCTTTTCCATCGCCCAGGCGCATCCGATGGCGCTGACCCGGGCAAGCCCCGCACGTCGGGCACCTGTACACCATGGTCCTGGCCGACGTGCTCAAGCGCTGGCAGCAGATCAACGGCAGAGAGGCCGTCCTCTGCACCGGCACCGACGAGCACGGCACCAAGATGCAGCGCGCGGCGGCCAAGGAGGGCGTGGACCCCAGGGAGCTCTGCGACAGCAACTCGCACAAGTTCCGGGAGCTGGCGGCGGCGGCAAACATCTCGCACGACTCGTTCGTCCGCACCACCGACGCCGACCACCAGCGGGCGGTCCAGCAGGCTTGGCTGCAGCTCAAGAACAGCCTGCCCGAGACGCTGGGCCTGTACCGGGGCACCCACGAGGGCTGGTACTGCGTCAACGACGAGTGCTTCTACCCCGAGGACGCGGTGGAGCCCCTGATCGTGCCGCAGACGGGAAAGAAGATCATGGTCAGCGTCGAGACGGGGAACGAGGTCGAATGGACCAAGGAGGACACGTGGTTCTTCCCCCTGACCAAGTACAAGGACGCCCTGCTGCGCTTCTACGACGCGAACCCGCTCTGGATCAAGCCGCAGGTGCGCATGGGCGAGGTGCGCGACTGGGTCGAGAACCACCTCGAGGACCTGTCCATCACGCGGCCCGCCGCGCGCCTCGGCTGGGGCATCCCGACGCCCGACGACGCCCAGCAGACGATATACGTCTGGGTCGACGCCCTCCTCAGCTACGTCTCCGCGGCCGGCTACGGCTCCCGGTGGCACGCGGCCGGCGACGAGACGGCGCCGTGGCCGGCCGACGTGCACGTCATTGGCAAGGACATCCTGCGCTTCCACGCCGTCTACTGGCCCGCGCTGCTCATGGCCCTCGAGCTGCCGCTGCCCAAGGCGATTGTCTGCCACAACCACTGGACCATGTCGGACAAGAAGATGTCCAAGTCGCTCGGCAACGTCGTCAACCCCTTCTTTGCCGTGCAGCGGTGGGACGTGGACCCGCTGCGCTACTTCTTCATGCGCAGCACCAACTTCACCAAGGACATGAGCTACTCGAACAAGCTCATCGGGGCCGCGTACGCAAAGGAGCTGCAGGCCAACCTCGGCAACCTGTTCTACCGCATCGCAAGGCCCAAGGCACAGGTCAGGTGGTCGACGGAAGAGGCGGTTGCCGCGTATCGAGACGGCGCCCTTGACGAGCCGGTCAGCATCGGGGAGGCGGATGCCCTGCAGAGAAGCGCCATTGTCCTCGAGAGTCTGGTCAAGGGGGCGGCGGATGCATTCGGCGCCGAGATGGACCACTTCAACGTGAGCGGAGCGGCCCGGGTCGTGTTCCATCTGCTTCGCGAGGTAAGAGGCCCTGGAGCGCCGAAGGGTGCCGAGGCTGACGACGACGTAGACGAACCGCTACTTTACGGACACGCAGCCGTGGGAGCTCGTCAAGCAGACGGATGACGAGTCGCGCAGGCTCCTCAACACCGTCATCTTCAACAGCGCCGAGGCGCTGCGGATCGCGAGCATCCTGCTGCAGCCGGTGATGCCGACCAAGGCGGCGGAGCTGCTCGACGGGCTGGGCGTCAAGGCGGAGCGGCGGACGGTCAAGTACGCGCACAAGGGCAAGGACGCCGAGTACGGGGTCAAGTCGGGGCCGGAGGCGGACGGGAAGCGGCTGAGGAAGTGGGACTCGATCTTCCCGCCGACGCCCAACGCCGAGGACTCGGACGACGTGCTGCGGGTGCAGCTGCGGAGCATGCTGCAGTCCAAGACGAAGAACCAGATGAACCAGATGGTGGAGCTGCTGGCCATGGAGGCGCGGATGGGCGAGGCGGCGGCGGCGGAGCTGCTGGCCGAGGAGCACGCGAGAAAGACGGAGACGGAAGAGGACAGCCGCGGCGTGTAAGATTTGTGTATCGGGTGCGAAGCACGGAGCAGACATGTCATGGACCGGGGCCGACTTGCTGGTGGCTGGTGTCGGGGCGTTGCCGGCCCTGTCCTGGCTACCCTGTACCGATGGAAAAACTCTCCCCTGACAAGGCGCCGCTCGGCCTCGACATTGCTTCGTCACACGCAACGCGATGAGGATCAACGAAAACACGGGTGAGACGCGAGAGCGGCCTGTTGAGCGACCAGCCGGCTGACCAAGGCAGCGGTGGCGACCAAGGCGGTGCTGCTGGTGCCGTACGAAGCGCACCACGTGCTCACGTATCACGGCTGGATGCAAGACCCGGTGAGGCGCGCGGCGCGGGCGACGGCATCAGCGCCGCGGCTGACGGGACGAACGTACGCGCAGGCGTTGCGGGAGGCGACGGCGTCGGAGGCGCTGAGCCTAGCGGCCGAGTACGAGAACCAGCGGTCGTGGCGGACGGCGCGCGACAAGCTGACCTTTATCGTGTGCGAGCCGCTCGCGGCGGGCGCGACGGCGGAGCAGGCGGGCGCGACGGCGGAGCAGCCGCGCGGCGACGTCAACCTGTTCCTGCACGCGGCCGACGGCGGCGGGCTCGAGGGCGAGGTGGACGTGATGATCGGCGGCGGCGCGCACCGGGGCCGGGGGCTCGGCGGCGCGGCGGTGCGCGCGCTGCTGGCGTACCTGCGGCGGCACGGCGGCGCGCTGGCGGCCGAGCACGGCGGCGGCGACGTGCGCCGGCTGGTGGCCAAGATTGGCGAGGCCAACGCCGCGAGCCGCGCGCTCTTCGCCCGCCTGGGCTTCGCGCAGCGCGGCGGCGTCGACTATTTCGGCGAGGTGACGGTCGTGCTGGACTGGGCGGACGTGCGGGGGGACGAGGAGGGGTACCGCGAGCTGGCGTATGCGGACGAGGTAGAGCGGCCGGAGGGTGAGGCTGCGCATGTTGAGGCATCGGGTGTTGAGGCTCCAAGAGGGACGAGGTGAGGCAGTCACGTGACGGGCATCAACACCAACCTCACTTCACTCTCCTCCTCCTCCTCCTCCTCCACCACCACCACCACCCAACCCACGATGCGCCTCCTCGCCGCCCTCGCGCGCCCGCTGCTCTCCCGGGCGCCGGCCGCCACCCCCCGGTACGCGCTGCCCCGGCCGGCTCCGACCGGCGGCGACTAACCGGCGCAGGGCCTTCACCACGCTCGCGCCCGTCCGGCCGTCCGTCACCCCCTCCTGCGCCCGGCCCGGCCCCGCGCCCGACGTCGTCGACGCCCGCGCCGCCGTGTCGGCGCACCCCGCGCTCGCCGCGCTGCAGCTGCGCTTCGGCCCGCGCAACACCATGAACGCCAACTCGCGCCTCATCCAGAAGCGCCGCCACGGCTTCCTCAACCGCCTGCGCTCGCGCACCGGCCGCCACATCCTGCGCCGCCGCCGCCTCAAGGGCCGCAAGAAGCTGGCCTGGTAGGGGGGCTGGAGCCCGCGAGACGAGCCAAGATGAATCGACGGCTGGATTTGTACACTACATGGCAGAGGCACGGCCCGTCGTCTTACACGGAGAACAACCGTCTTTCCCCGGCTCTACACCGGTTGCTTGTCCCCCAGCTTGCACTCCATGTCGTCGAGGTAGCACACGGCCCTCATGTCGTCGCTCGCCATGCCCAGCCACAGCTTGTACCGCCCCCCGACGCTCGGCAACACCCAGTTCTGCTGCTCGACGTCCCAGACGCTCAGGTCCTTGCGCGTCAGCCGCAGCTCCACCGTCGCGTACCGGCCCGGCTGCAGCTCCTCCGTCTTCTCAAAGTCGCGCAGCTGGATGACGGGCGTCGTGTAGGCAATGTCGTCGGGGTACTGCAGGTACGCCTGCACCGACGCCTTGCCCCGGAACCTGCTCCTGTTGCGCACCTTGACGTGGATGCGGAAGGCCTCGTCCCACAGCGCCGGGTTGCCGCCCTCGCCGCCGCCGGCCGGCGGGCTGACGGGCCGCTGCACGGCCGAGTAGCCCTCCGGGTACGGATACATGCCGCGCGCCGCGTCCCGCGCCGCCGACTCGGCCGCCGACCGGCTGAGCCACGGGTAGATGTAGCGCCAGTGCCGGCGGAAGCCCTTGGGCGCGACGGCCTCGCCCGGGTCCGGCATGGCCTGCGTGTAGTTGAGGAGCTCCCCCTTGGGCGGCGGCGGCGGCGGCACCTCGGTCATGTTGTTGATGCGGCGCGCCGTGACCGCCTGGAACTCGAACTCGGCGAAGCTCAGGCCGTGGCCAAAGGCGAAGCGCGGCTTGATGCCGTGCTTGTTGAGGAAGCGGTAGTCGATCAGCAGGCCCTCGGCGTACGTGTCCTGGGGCTGCTTGAAGAACTCGGAGTTGATGAGCGCCGTGACCGTGTCCGGCAGGTCCTCCTCGCGCTTGGTGATGGAGTATGGCAGGTGGCCGCTGGGCGACACGTCGCCGTACAGCACCTCGGCCAGCGACCGGCCCGCCTCCTGGCCCGGCAGGTGTGCGACGAGGACGGCGCGGACCGACGAGCGCTTGATCCATTCGTCGACAATGACGGGGCCGACGGTGTGGACGACGACGACGACGTTCTTGAAGCGGTCGGCCGCGAAGTGCACCAGCCGGTCGCCGTCGTGCCAGGCGTGGAGCCCCGAGTGGTCGCGGTCGCCGTGGTTGCCCTCGACCGTGTACGTGTTCTCGCCCGAGTCGGAGCTGATAAAGACGACGGCGACGGCGTCGAGATCGAACGTGTCCTTGGACAGGCCCCACGGCGGCTCGTCCCTCGAGTGGTCGAAGACCTGGTGCGACCGCGCGCGAATGGCCGACAGCGGGTCGTCGAGATACATGTAGTCGACGGTGCCCGAGCCCCAGCCCTGGCCGAGGGTGCCGTCGTTGCAGTTGCGGTCCGGGCACCCGTTGGGGCCGCGCAGCGCCACCTTGGCGCCGCTGCCGAAGACGTAGACGGGCCGCCGCGGGCTCAGCGGCAGCAGCTTGCCGCTGTCGACGTTGGACCAGTCCACCTCGTTCTTGAGCATCGTGATGCCGTCGCGGGCCACGCAGCGCGCCATCTCGGAGTGGTTGGCCTGGACGGGCACGAACTCGTTGACGACGCCCGTCGGCGAGTCGGGCCAGGCCGCCGGGTACAGCAGGCCCTCGCGCGCCTTGGTGTTGGTGTCGAAGTTGGTGGCCGGGTAGTCGGCGCTGTCCTGGCCCATCTGCATCCAGGCGGCGACGACGCGCGTCGCCATGTCGTTGACGCGGTCCATGGGCACCGACCCGTTGAGCGCCGCCCGCGCCAGCTCGTACATCCAGTACGAGTTGCCCAGGAGCGGCACCTGCGTGTCGCCGGGCATGTCCATGTCGAGCCCGGCCAGGGCCGACGCCACGCCCGACATGTGCGCGAGCCAGTCGGACATGACGAAGCCCTGGAAGCCGAGCTCCTCCTTGAGCAGCCGGTTGATGAGGGCCGCGTTCTGGCTGCACGCGGACCCGTTGACCTGCGGGCGAGTCAGCCAGGGGCTGAGGCCGGCGAGGCAGGGGCACGCCCTACCGCGTTGTACGCCATCATGACGGCGCCGACGCCGGCCCGGACCGCCTCGGCAAAGGGCCACATGTACAGCTCGTGCAGGACGCGGTCGTCTTTTCGAGGCGTCAGCTCAGGGGCCGCCCAGCGCCGCTCAGGGGCCGCTCAGGGGCTGCCACGCCGGGCCCGTCTTACCAATGTTGGAGCTGTAGGCGTACTGCAGCGGCGTGTACATGCGGTACATCTCCTGCTCGTTGCCGATAAAGTGCTTCACCGTGGCGATGACGCCCTCGCCCTGGACGCCGCGGATCGTCTCGCGCGCCCCGATGGCCTGCAGCACCGGGTCGGCGCCAAAGCCCT
This sequence comes from Hypocreales sp. Mo6-1, assembly GCA_002939055.1. NCBI lineage: Eukaryota > Fungi > Ascomycota > Sordariomycetes > Hypocreales > Hypocreales sp. Mo6-1. The sequence goes on from PNEP01000013.1 coordinate 307,063, forward strand.
CCCAGTTGCGGCCGCCCCGGGGCTTGCGCCCGATGGGGCCCACCGTCGGCCCCAGCCAGACGTTGACGCCCTTTCCGCGCGCCTCCCGGCCGATGGCGCTGCCGCGCTGCCGCATCAGCTTCTTGTCGAACGTGGCCCCGACCGTGATGCCCGACGGAAAGGCCGTCACGTTGTCCGCCTGCCGCACGCCCGCCTGCCCGTCGTTGAGGCAGAGCTGCGGGAAGCCGACGCGCGGCGCCGAGCCCGTGTTGCCGTTACAGCGCCTGGCCACGGCGTCAACGGACTGCTTCCATGACGGCCCCCGTCGCCGGGCCACTCACCCTGCCCCGGGTCAGCAACGCGCATCCGCCCGTCCCGGCAGACCGGCAACGCACCCATGAAGATGCCCGTGCCCCCCGTAATGTTGACCTTCTCGGCCAGCGTCATCGAGTCGACAAAGGCCCGCGCCTTGCGGTAGCTCGCGGCCCAGCCGTCGACCCAGCCGCCGTAGGGCGCCGGGTAGAAGCCCGGGGACTCGTACTTGACCGTCGGCCTGTTGTCGTAGGGGCCCCATCCTTCTACCGGGGCCATCAGCGCCGCAGCGGCGCATAGCGCGGCTCTGACGCTGGTTGAAGCCATGGTCTCTGCTCTAGCTGTGTGTGCAGGTGAGGGATCGAGAGACCAAGATGCTCCCGGGGGGGCGTATAAGTATGCCCGCACGCGTCCCTCTCCTAGTCACATCAACAAAAACACAGGCGCGGTCAGCTGGAGGCAGGGCGCGAGACTTACATGACGTCACGTCACGGCCACGAGGCATCTAGCCTCCGGGGCCGTCTGGCTGACGAGACTGGCGCGTCGCTGGCGAGGGGGCTGGCGAGGCGCTGGCCTTGTGATGGTGCTCGCTGCCGCGTGGCTGGAGTTGCAGCCATGTGATGTATCTGGCGTCGCATTGCAGCCGGTAGGGCTGGCGAATCCTGTAAGGCGGGTGCTCCAGCATCAAGACTCCTTTCTCCGCTGAGGCTATCATTCCGGGACGCATACTGCGTGGCCCTACTTAGTTGTCCGCTACTGTCACAATGTGCACAGATGCGATTTGAACCAAGCAGCGAGGGACCAAAAGAGTATATTCTAATGTCTTCCTGGACCGCATCTCCAGCGGCCCTCCACGCCGCATCTTGATCGGCCTGCGTGCCCGGGGCATGGTCGGCCGGCACCGGGGGCAATCCCGGGCCCGATGGCCCAGTTCACGGCACTGACCGAGTTGGCGGACCGGTGCATGGATGGACAGGGGATGGAGGGAAATCATACCGCGTAGCATCGCGGCCCGCGGCGCGCCCGGCCGCCGGACAAACGTATGTAATTAGTCAGCTGTGTGATGATGATGTAGCGACTGGGAATGCAGTACTTACTGTCGTCGTCGGTGGTGTCGTCGTTGTCGCGCCGGGACGGGGCATCGCCGCGCACCCGGCGGATGAGCTCGCCGAACTGGCTCGTTGACAGCATCTGTAATTAGCCAGGACACGGTGCTAGAATTCAAATAGGACAGGACGCGCGGACAGTACTTACTGCTAGTCGACGATACAGAATGGAGAAAAGAAAGGTTGATAGGAGGAAGACTTGGTGGTGGTAGAAAGGAGGACAAGGGGAGACAAGGAAGAAGACGTAGCAAACCGACCTTGTTGTACTGGAGGCGTTGTGCCGGCTCGGAGCTACGCAAGCAAGAGCAAGCCTGGCATGGCGACACGCTATTCTCGTCCTATTGGCGCCATTGTGGCGGCTCGAGTCCTCGCAGACGGGCAATCTGGCCGAACGACACGCGTCTTCGCACAAGACCCAGCGTCTTGCCAGCAGCGGCACTGCCTTCTCGTCCCCGGATCCCCGCAAACACAGACACGCCATTCTTCAACGGCTGGGACGTCGCAACGGGCAACTGGCCTTGTGACGCCCAGTTACTCCTGCCGGCGGCGTGACGGTTCGCAAACAAGAGCCCGGCGACTCACCGATAACGAGCCGTTTGTCGGCCCGTGCAACCCGGATTCGCCATACTGGCAGCGTTCCATCGTCTCCGTTAAGATCGAGCCAGGCTGGGCGATGCCGCGCGCCTCCCGGTAGCAACGCCGTCACGACGCGGCAGGCGACGGCCAGCAGGTAGGATGCTGACGACAAGCTCTCGCATACATGACTCGGCCACTTTCTCGTCGGGCGACGCCACACAACAGTCTGATCTGACGAAGCTCTTGTCATCTGCCGACGTCGTGCAATCGGGCGGTCGTCGAATCTGCAGCGCTCCCTCGTCTCCCGAAGAGCCGACAGGTCAGGCACGAGGCGGCTTCACGCCAACTGCTCGGCGACGGCCACGACCAAGCGGCACCACGCCCGCTTCTTCCAAGAGCCAATCTGGCATGGCAACACGTTCGTCTTCGATGGCGACATCTTCTGCCCGAGTTTTGCGTATTCAGGGTGTCTTCACAACCCAAAAGGATGACATTCTCGCGACGCGCCACCGCCGTGTACGACGGCGCCATGGTTGCAGCTAGGTCTCGCACGAGGTAGCCTGGCCAACCTGATAACCTCACTCCAGCTCGAGCGCGGGCTGCGGCGCTGCATCGTCGCTGCGGGCCTCGGGACATGGTTCCATCCATGGACGCGCCCCAAGACAACGCCTGGCCCGACGACGACGCAAAAGGTGACGCCGCGCCCCAAGACGCCGCGCAATACGGATGCTCTCTACCGCCTCTGTCAGGCACCAGCAACGTTCACCAGGCTTGTCCTCCAACCGTTCCTCTCATTCCAAAGAGCCCTGTATCTGTCACCACCTCGCCGTGTCGAGGTTGGGTGATTTGCGCGCCTGCTGCCAGCGGTGGTTCCCGTCGTCGAGCCTGGCGAGCAGCCCGTGGGTAAGAAACGACGAGATTTCTGACGAGGAGGAAAGCTAAGTCGAGCAGGCAGCTGTTGGTCAGCTCAGGACCGCGTTACCGCAATGCCGACTGTCCGTCGACCTGACCATCGCCGCCGGCATCACAACCCGCTCCCTGGCATCACACATCCGCCGAGGGCACCACGAAGACTACAAGCCCCGGGTTTGGCTGCCGTCGCCTTTATCCGCCGTTGTTACAGATCTATCCTCCTCGTCTCCCTACTCCCGTCTTCCGCCAAACAACCCCCCAGACGCGCCTTGCCGACGCGACCCTCTACGGCGTCGGGCCTCACTTGGACAGCTCCCCTTTATCTGACTTGGCCTCACTTTTCTCTGACATCTCTGTTGAATATCATAACCGGAGATAGGTTGCCCTGTCGATTTGAGAAAAGGAATAGAAGACAAGGGCCATGGAGCGCGAGGCCGAATACACAGTCCATGCGTCCATTTTGCCCGCCTGCATGTCGTCCGCCATGTCCAGGGCCAACTTGACCGAGGACGCAGCCTCGTCATCCGCCGCCTCGCCCTTGAGCGGAGCCCAGCTATGGCGCCCGCGTGGACGGCTCCAGCCCGCCGCTGGACGGCATGGCGGCTTTCTCAGCAGCGGCTCTGGCGGCGGCCCCTTTGCTTGCGCACACAAACCTCTATAGTGAATTATGCTTGTACTGCACAACGCGGACAGTAAATACATAAGGGCTGGATATACAGAAAGCGACAGGAGAAACGGGTATGCAATACTCTCTGCATAATGTGGTGCTCAGCTGTCGATCGACGTCCAACTAAGCATTCCACCGGCGGCGCGGCCCGTCTGCAGCTAGGTAGCACCGTCCAGGATTAGGCCCCACGGGTAGCGCAAGAGTCTAGATACCTGAAAATACGCGCGAGTTCTTAGGGAACAAGGTACCGCTACTTACCGCAAAACAGATCTGCCCCTCTACAGACGCTACCGGTCAGCCGGGTCGGAGATATTTTAGGACGCTCCATAGTACAACTGCGGTCGTGAATCAGAGTAGCTACGTGCGCAGTGCTAGAGCGGCTACGCACGACCGGTCTCGGGCCTCCGGTGAGCGGCTCGGGCCCCAGCCCCAGCCCCAGCCCCAGCTGCCCGAGGAGCAGTCGGCGCAGCAGCAGCCCCAGTGGCAGCAGCAGCAGCAGGTCCAGCAGCAGCAGCCCTCGCGGCAGCGGCAGGAGGACCGGCGGCGGCGAAAGGCCGCCCGGCGGCGTCGGCACGGACAGCAGGGGCAGTCCCAGGTGGACGACTACTTCGCAGTCCCAGGCGGACAAGCAGCGGAACGCCGTCGCGGCCTGTTCTTCGACCAGGAGGCCATAGCCCATGTTAGTACATACGTACGGATTCACTCTTGACACGTTAGTTCGGCCCGTCTTGTCGTCAATTGCTGTCCCAGTTCTGTATCTGCCCAGCCTGCGCCCCCCTTCCTCCCAGTCGTAGAGCATCTCTCGCTGCTTCTGCTTTCTCGTCGCGCGGGGCGAGGCCGTTGAGGCGCCCGGACGTGCGGCCAGCCTTGGCCACGACATGATTGTTGCCGGCTGGCGGCATCCATGACGGCGGCGAGGTCCCAACAGGGCTCGCATGAGAAACAGGCTCCCATGAGCCTGGCGCCTCGCGAATGTATCCGACATGGCCGAGGCGCGAGGTGCAAACGGCGTGACAACAAAGGCTGCCGCGAGAATAGTTGGCACTTGTCTCTTGAGCCCCGGCGTGCGGTGGTTGTGGAGGTGGTGAGTTGTAGGAACTAGGAACGCGTGCTGAGTTGATGGAGCCTGGGAAATATTTTCATGAGGCCGATCTACGTGATAGTATATGTTACGATGAACGTCTCCTGATGAACTAGACGTATAAGTAGATGAATCGTCTATAAGACGGGAGAGGAATTCTACTATGAAGCACCTGCAGCGAGCAATAGGGTCCCCCTAGTCGTGGAACAAGTTCCGCCCTGTTGGCTACTTAAATATGATTCAATCTTTGCGTTTATTTCTACGGCCTGCCTCCACGTGACGAGAAAGTCGAAGTGAGTCGAAGTGGTGAGATGCTCTAGGGCTGATCTTATTGTCCTTTCTGTTGCTTGTGTCTATCCATCCCCCTAGACCTTTGTCTTTCCATTGTGCTTCCTGCTGCTTCTTGTAGTCTTCCAACTCCTATTGCTTTCCATGTGTTTGGCTCCTACTAAGCGATCCGGTTGCCTTTTGTGTCATTCCAGATTTCGTAGTTATGCCGAGAAAACTACAGGAAGACCGGGATGGAAAACACGGAAACAAGAGAGGCATAGCTGCCGAGACGGGGGAACTTTGGTTTTTCACTGGGCTACACTAATGTTCAACGACGCCACGTTATCAGGGTCGTAGACTGGCAGTAGACGCAGACGACTTCCTATCAGACACCCTTTGTGCAGTCGTGAGACTGCCTGGCCAGACTTCACAGAGAGCAACAAATCTAGTTTAGGTATCTGAATCCAGGACAGGGGTATGCAACATGCTGTCAACCGTCGACGATTGCTTGACCTTGCCGCCGAGGGTCCCGCACTTGCGCGCGGCCAGGCAGTGGTTAATGGCCATAACAAACGTCTTAAGCTGGTTGCCGTAGATGCCGTCCATAGACAGCCAGTTGGGGTACGTCTGGTCCGTTAGGGCGTTCCATAGCTCGTGGTAGAGGGAGCGCCAGGCAGGCATGCCTAGGTCCATAATGCTCTTGGCCAGATACAGCACTTCTTCCGTATGCTGCGTCAGGAGCCAGTCGACGTTCCAGACAGGCGAGTTGCGGTTGGGCCTATTCCGCCGTAGGTACAAGATCTGGTCCTCGATCAGCTGGGTGTGGTTATTCGTGTTCGACCAGCGCGTGGCGCTAGGGAAAGTCGTCTCGTTAAAGAAGCCCTCGCGGCCGCCAGGGAAGTGAGATCCAGGGCCGGTCCACGAGTTGGCCACCCGGACGAGGACGGCCGAGGTGCGGTTCGCGATGAAGCGCTCGAGCGGCCAGCGCGTTACGTCCTCATCCGGCACGCTGACGCGGTGCTTAAGGCGCTTAAGCAGCGCCCATAGCTCATCCATCTCGGCCTCATCAAGCGGCTTCATCTTCCGGGACGCGCTGCGGGCGTCGGCATGCATATCAAAGATGATAAGCTCGCCGGGCACCTCCTCGTTAAAGAGGTTAACAACGTCAATCATCTCCTCAACGCCGGCACCGTACATGCCCTGCCAGCCGAAACCGCCGACCTTGGACTTGTGGCTCTCGCGGAAGCTCTTATGCCACCGGGTCGCGCGTATATCCAGTACGCGGACGCCGTCGTTACGAAGCTGGTGCCGTAGCTCGTCGTGCTGCGTGAGCGTATTGCTAGGGGCACCGGCGCCGATAGGGGCCACGGCCTTCCACATGCCGGCGTGGTGCGCGCGCGGCAGCGTTACCTGCCGTAGCGACAGGCGGCCGATGTCGGGTAGCATGTCCTGCATCCAGCCCAAGGGTGCGTCGTTAGAGATGAAGCCGCCCTCCATGCCAGCTAGCACGAAGCCGACGCCGGCAGGACTGCGGAGGAAGCCTAGCTGGTGGACCGAGCCCTTGGCGCCGCCGAGCGTCTCCAGCTCATCCATGAAGCGCACGGCCACCTTGGCCGGCCAGCGGCCGCGGAACTCGACCTGGAAGGCCGCCGGCCGCCGCGTGCCCCGGAGCTGGTACCGCACCTCGCCCGCCGTGTCGCGCGTGCCGGTGAGCGGCCGTGTGCCGGCGAGCATCTGCACCGAGTCGCCGGGCTTGACGGTGGCCGGCCAGGGCGTCCCAGTCGACCGCCTGGTAGCTGTGGTTGTACACCTTGTCCCAGGCGTAGGGCGTGGCGTTGATGACCGAGATGTACGTGTGGTCATCGTTGCCGGGGAAGTCGGAGCCCAAGGGCAGCGCCGCCGTCGCCTGATGGGCCGGCACGGCCAAGGCGAGGAGCGTCGACAGACGGACCATGCTGGACGTCGGCTGCCCCGGCTTTGTTTGCCCGCAGTCCAGTCCTGGCTCTTGGCGTCTCTGGTGCTGTGTGAGAGTACGGAAGAGGAGAGAAGAGAAGCGCGACGGGGAGGAGAATACTTATACACGCCCGGTGGCGAGAGTCTGACGCGTTTCTTAGCCTTGGGCAAATAAATCAAGCTTCGATGGCCGCGAAAAAGTAAGATTTAGACGCGAGCCTTTAACCAACGGCAAACTATCTCTAGGCACGAGTTGACATTCTGGATGAGTATTGTTGTACTTGTATAATCTCTATCTATACTTGGTAGCTTTTGCTCCCTTGCTCGCTTTAAACTACTCCTTCCTATTACTTTCTATATCTTTGAGAAGCCAAGGTACATAAAATGAGGAATTGCCTCGAGGAACCGTTTGATCAAAGCATACTCGTTCATTTACTCGCACGTCAAGTCCACAAATCATCAAATTACGGATAGGCTGACCACCCTTTATTATTATAGCAATAAGTTAAAAAAGGTTTTTTTTGTGGCAAACCACAATTGCCCAGCCAGTTGGCCGCCGTGGCCAGCGACGCCTGCTTGGCGCGGGTGCGCAGCGGCAACACCTCTCGCCGACGACGACCCGGCCATGGGCCCCCAGGAGCAGGCAAACGAGGCGATGAACAGGCAGGCGGCCACGGCCATGAGACGCCCGAGACGACGCTCTCGCCCGGCGGGCGCAGGGTGCCGGTGAAGACGCACAGGGCGGCCGCCTGGCACAGGGCGCCGAGGAAGATCGGGGCGCGGCGGCCGTAGCGATCGACGACGTAGAGGCCGAAGACGGAGGTGGCGGCGTTGACGGCGCCAGCCAGTCGGGCGTCGACGAGGCAGCCGACGCCAAAGAGCGAGACAGGCGGCTTCTGCTTGCTGGTTAAAGAGATGGAGGCGGCGCACGGAGCAGACTCTTCCAGGGCCCAGGAGGTCCTTGAGGCTACCTACCTACCTAGGTAGTTAGCCAGCGACTCCCGACAAGCGACAGGGCGGTGCTTGGCTCTCAGGTGCTCTTACGCGGCTGCTGCGTCGACGCATCCCAGTGCGCCGCCAAGGCGTTTCCTGCCCGTGCCTGGGCCTGCTGCAGCAGCATCGCCTCGAGCTGCCGGCGCTGTAGCTCGAGCTCCCCCACCGACGCCAGCTTCTCGGCCGTCCGGGGCCGCTGTCGCTCCGTGACCTGCTAGAGCTGGAGCCGTCGCATCTCTTCGAGCCCTGTTTGCGCCACGACATCATGCGAGCCGTCTGTCTTGCGGTACTCGAGGCATGCCGAATGTCGGGAACTGCCTGTGAAGCGGAGGCGGGCCGGAGCGCAGGGCGTGCGATTGCCTCGCTATGTATGAGCCACGGCTGCAAATGTAATCACGTCACGGCTTGTGACGCTGTCGACCTACACCCTTCACCAGTCAATCAAACGAAAAGCGAATTCATTCCACCATGGCCTTGTCTATGTCATCGTAGACCCTTTGCGGCCCGTCAAGGAGGCCCATCACACACAAGCCTGTCACCCGTCTCCTAGTTCCTCGCCGTCTGTGGCTGCGGCAAATCCTGGTAGCTTACAGCTTCTGCATGGCGGCAACGTCCGTCGACTGGACGTAGTCCTCAAAGTCCTGGATCTGCTCCTGGAGCTCGTCGAGGGAGATCTTGTCGTCCTCGACGACCAGGTTGATCTGCAGCTTCTTGATGCCGAAGCCGACGGCGACGAGTTTGGAGGCGCCCCAGACCAGGCCGTCCTTTTCGATGCCGCGGACGGCAGCCTCGAGGGCGGCCATGTCGGTCTCGTCGTCTGGGCATGTCAGCGCTGAGCAGAAGGCAAAAGCAGAAAGGAGCACAGGGAAGCATACCCCAAGGCTTGACGTCGAGGGTCACGACCGACTTGGCGGCGACCTTGGGTTTGCTCTCTTTCTTCTTGCGGTACTCGGCCAGGCGCTCGTCGCGGACGCGGGCCGCCTCGGCATCCTCCTCGTCGTCGCTGCCAAACAGGTCCACGTCGTCGTCGTCGTCGGCGGCGGGGGCCTTGGCGGGGTTGAGCGTCACCTGGGCGGCGTCGGGGCCGTAGACGGTGTAGGGCTTGCTGGCGTCGCCGGCCAGGCTGCTGAAGTCGTCCTCAAACGTGGCGACGTGCTTGTACCAGCGGGCGGCGTGGGGGTACTTGTCGGCGTCGGGGCTCGCCTTGAGGGCCTTGAAGCAGGCCACGTCGGCCTGCGAGGCGGCGTAGCTGTGCGCGTCAGCGGCGGACGCGAGGGGGCAGATTACAGACAGCATACCCGGTGATGTAGGAGCGGGTGACGAGCCAGCTGTTCAGCACTGAGCTCCGTCAGCCAGAACGGTTCAGCGCAGAAGCCAGGGCGACGCACTGGCGAGGCCGGCATCGGAGAGAAAGTCGGTGAAGCCCATTGTGAGGCTGTCGAGGCGGCAGAGTCGAGAGCAGGCAGAGTCGAGGCGCGGAGGGGTATAACGGGAAGAGATTGCGATTGCGGGCACAAAAGTAGCCAGCCCTAGCGCAGAGGCCTGAGGCAGCCATGGTACTTTGTAGCGGTACCTACCAGGCTCTGGATTGCATGACTGAGTTGGACTTGATTTTTGGATTGAGTCGTATACGCTCAGGTCGACAAATTCTGGCAACGGATCAAGGTCGGCCGCGTTTTGAGCTCACATGACGCATGTAATTGCACTTCTACATGTATTGTCTAGACTTCTACATGTACTGTCTAGACGCTCACATACATCTAGATCCCTCACATACGCTCACATCTATCCACGTCTAGACGCTCACTTCTAGAACCCTCACATCCGCCAGCAGCGCCCGGGCGCCCGGCTCGCTGCAGACGTAGACGACGTCGTGGGCGTTGGAGAAGCCGTTAAACTGCGTGGCCGAGCACTTGGTGTAGGCGCCCATGTCCTCAAAGTACAGCCAGTCGCCGACGTCGAGGATGGCGTGGAAGCGCACGCTCTCGCTGATGCGGTCGATGCCGTCGCACGTCGGCCCCCAGACCGAGTACTCGACGCCCTCGCCGGCGCTGCACGGGCTGGCGGCGGACGAGTCGTAGAGCGTGTGGCCGCCCGAGCGCAGGATCCTGGCGACGGGGTGCTGGTGGTCGAACATGATGCTCGAGAAGTTGCCGTAGACGCCGTCGTTGACGTAGACCATGTAGCCGCGGCCGTCGAGCGTCGGGTCCTCGACGGTGCGGCGGGCGATGATGTTGCAGGCCACGGTAAAGGCCGACGACACGTAGAAGCGGCCCGGCTCGGCGATGATGTCGACGCCGCGGGCGGCGGGGAAGAACTCGTCGAGGGCGCCGGCGAGGACGTGGGCCATATCGTCAAACGTGTCGCCGCAGAAGCCGCCGCCGACGTCGAGGGTGCGCATGGCGAAGCCGAGGTCGGCGGCCTGCTGGAAGACGGCGTGCGCGTCGCGGACGGCCTTGTAGAAGGCCCTGGGGTCCGAGGCGCCCGAGCCGACGTGGAAGCTGACGCCGACCACGTTGAGGCCGAGCGTCTTGGCCAGGGCCAGGAGGCCCTCGGTCGTGTCCATGGGAGCGCCAAACTTCATGCTGAGGCGGCACAGGCTCGACGTGTCGTCCGTCATGATGCGCAGGAAGAGCTCGGCCTCGGGATAGAGCTTGGCGATCTTGTAGAGCTCGTCGCCGTTGTCAAACGTCATCTGCTTGACGCCGACGGAGCGGACGAAGCGGACGTACGAGTTGGTCTTGCAGGGCTGGGCGTAGATGACGCGCTCGGGGGCCGTGCCCATGGCCAGCACCTGCTCGATCTCCGTCTTGGAGGCGCAGTCGAAGCCGGTGCCGAGGGCGGCGAGCAGGCGGAGGACCTGGGGGTCGGGGTTGCACTTGACGGCTGCACGGCGGCGGTCAGCACGACGAGGCGGCGTGAGGGTGTCGAGGCCCACCGTAAAAGGGCTTGACCCGCGGCAGATTCTGCTTCCAGCGGAGGTGCTGCCTGTAGACGTGGCCGAGGTCGGCGACGAAGAAGGTGTCCTCGTCGCCGGGCTCGCACACCTCGTGGTCGATGGCAGTGACGCGCTGGTGGAGCGCCTCGCCAATCAGCTGCTTGGCATCATGGTGACGAGAGTCGGCAAGGAGCGACTTGTTGATCAAGACGGGACCGAGGCGGACATTGTGGTTGGGGATGACGGCCGTTTCCATAACCATAGCCTCGGCTTGCTGGAGCGTGGGGAGGCGTGCGTTGGCTCGAGGCTGGAGAGGCCTTTTCAAGACGGGCGCTAGGGCGGCCGGAAGCGGTGGCAGAGCGATGCCTCGACGGGCTGGCGAGGCCTCCTCGACTCTTCCTCGCTGAGAGGAAGAAGCCCAGGGATCCTCCTATGCGGCAGCTGGTGGGAGTCGCCAGGCGACGGAGCAGGGGCTTGGAGGGCCGGGGCGTCGCGAGCCAGGAGAGGGTGGAGGGATTTAGGGACGAGCGGCGGCGGCGACGGCGGGGGGGGGGATGGCGTTGATGATGTGCGACGTCTTTCGGAGGCTGAAATCTTTGTCGCTGACCAAGGTGACGGCTCGGGGAGCCGTGGCGGAGGGGGTGCCTTTGACGAGACCAAAGGCAGTCGGGCGGAGGGGGTGCCTTTGACGAGACCAAAGGCAGTCGGTCGGGGGCGAGGAGAGCCTGGGGCCATTGGTTAGCGGGCATGAGTCAGGGGGGAGAGGGCGGCGAGGAGGCGGCCATGGTGATGACGACGAGACAGCGCCGCAAGCTTCCATGGCGCGCACCAGAGGCGTGCGCCCAACGAGCGCTGCGAGCCCGAGTCTGCCGACTGGCCGGAGAGGCCGCGCCAGCGCGAAGCCCCCGGCCTGCGCTCGACGGCCCGAGGTTGGACAGGGGCGCAGCCGAGACGGCCGAGAGGCAATTGGCGAGGCATTGGGAGGCATTGGGAGGCATTGGGAGGCATTGGGAGGCATGGGGAGAGGAATTGGGAGACGTGGCAGAGGGCGTGACTCACCTGGGGCCCGCAGTCCGGCGGCAAGGCGCAACGAGGATGGATGACGCGGGCGGTGCAGCGCCTGGACGGCTGCTTCTGGCGGTCCTTTTGCAGCTGCGGCGGCGGACGGACGAGTTGGTGGTGAGGCCGAGGAGGTGTGCTGTGGGCAAGCTGCCGTGACGAGGGGCGGCCCAGGTTTTATGCCTTTTCGCAGCGCCACAAAAAATAGGTACGGATAGGGCCAGCCGCTCCACCGACGGGTTATAGGTAGGCGATATTATATGATTCATGCAGCAACCTCAACAGATGCGCCGCCGCAATCATCTGCCGCCCGAGGCCCGTGAAACGCGCGGCCACGCTGCTCGAGGCCGGAGCCGGACAGGCGACGAGCGGCAGACGACGAGCGGCAGACGCCGCGGCTGCGGCTGCGGCTGCGGCACACGCCGGCCAAAACGGGCATCCGTCGACGAGCTCCGGCTCGGCTGCCGTCCGTCCCTGGCCCGCGCCGCCAGCTTACTAGATGCGGCATCGAGAAACAGCGCGCGCCGTGCGCTGGCGAGCTGCCTCGTGCCCTGAGGAGCTGCCTCGTGCCCTGAGGAGCTGCCTCGGTGCCTGTCCAAGCTCCGGCCTGAAACCCGGCCCCTGCCCCGGGCCGCAAGACACCAGACCAGCGCAGCGTCTGCCGCGTGCCGACGTGCCGTGAGGAAGCGCTGCCGTGTGCAACAACCGTGGCTCCGTGCCCCTTGCGCCCCTTAGCTGCCATCGGCTGTATTACGCGCGTCAAGCCGCATGTGCTCTGCTCTTTAGTCCGGACTTCCAATCCTTAGGGACCCCGGCTCTGAGAGAACGAGCCTGCTCTCGCCTCGGGCCCTCCGTCCCGTGTCCGTGCTTGGTGCTCGCGCACCGCAGCCTCGCACAGGGGAGCGCCCGGGCTCGCCGCGTCTTGCTCTTGCGTCGCTCTGTGATCTTCATGCCACGGAACGAGGCCGCCGTCTGGCCACCTCGGCAAGAAAATGTATCGTACCTGAACGCGTCCGTCACAGTCGCCCGAGGCCTCCGCCCGCCCACAAACTCTACGTAGCCGCCTTTGTATGCGGCTTTTTCCACTCCTATATGCCCGCCCTCGTCGTGTGTCTATATGGTGAGATGGGTGTAGGCGGTGCAGAGCGACAACCTTCCTCGCCGTCGTCACTCAGCCCCGGCCTCCATCCCCGGCCTCCATCGCCCCCATGTCCTGCAGCCTCCACGTCCCGTCTACCCACGCCCGCTTCTCCCCCAGAAACACCACCCTCTCCGTCCCCTGCTCGACCGCCGAGGCGAGGTACTTGTGCGCCGCCTCCCTGACCTGCTGCCGGCTCACGTCCAACAGCTGCTCCCTCCTCCGCTGCTTCATCTCCTCGCTGATGCCCGACAGGAAGCGCGACATGCCCTCCTGGTTGACCGCCTTGGGCGCGTCGACGCCCTGGAACACCGAAATCTTGGCCTCCTCGAGGTCCCGCGCCGTCCACTCCCGCTCCGCCGCCCATCGCCCCGCGCCGCGCATGATGTCCAGCGTGTTCTGCGGGTTGGGGTCTCGGTACGAGTACAGGCTGAAGAGCCCGTCCAGCGGCTTGCACAGCGCGCCCCCGCCGTACGCGCCCCCCTTCTCGCGGATCTCGTGGTGCAGGTGCTTGTGCGTCAGCAGCTGCGACAGTATCTGCAGCGCCGCGCCCTCGGCCGACGTGTACGGCACCGTCGCGACCGACAGGCCCCCGTAGTAGACCTGGTACGGCAGCGGGAAGAACGTCTTGCTGTCCGAGGGCAGCAGCCGCCGCGCCGCCGCCGCTGCGACGTGGCCGCCGCCCGTGTCCGTCGCCCCCCCCCCGTCCGGCAGTCCGCCCACGAACCGCTGCAGCGCCTTCGAGTTGTCCCCCACGCTCTCGGCGCCGCAGGTGATGGCCGTGCGCATCGTGTCGCCCGCCAGCGCCAGCCGCTGGATCCGCTTCAGCTTGCCAATCACGTCCTCCAGCTTGTCGGATTCCGCCCGTCCGGCCAGCCTCGTCACGAGCCGCACCTGCGAGAGGCCGGCCACCTGCTGCCGCAGCCACGCGCTCGGCGTCAGGCACGACTCTGCGTAGCCCACGGCGAACCGGTGGCCAGACGACGCAATGTCGTTGACCACGCCGTCCGCCGACGCCTGCAGCAGCTGCCGGATCCTCGGCGCCGCCTCGGCGCTGTCAAAGTCCGTCTCCAGCACCAGCTTGTGTAGCACGTCGTACATTACGGGCACGTTTCTGTCCAGGGCCATGCCCGTCAGGATGATGCCCTCGCTCGACTCGCCACAGTCCGTCGGCGACGGCGTCGAGTGGTAGCCCGCCGAGACGCCGCCCGTCTTGAGCTTGATGAGGTCCTCGAGCTGCTCCATCGTCATGTCCTTGGTGCCCAGGCGCATGATGCTGTCCGTGAAGAGCGGCATGAGCTCCCGCAGGTCGTCGGGCAGGTTCCGAAGCGTCTTGATGGCGCGAAAGTACGTGAGCCCGTTGGTCGGTGCCTCCCTCCACTGCATCGACGTCCCGCCGTCCGTCTCGTCTCGCAGGGCCACGGCGTCCCGGGAGCGGGGGATGTCCCGGACGTGGACCGTGGGCAGGCAGCCGAGGTCCTCTGTCTTGTTCTGCTCCACGAGGAGCTCCCGCTCCTGCGCCTCGAACCGCTTCCGCGCTTCCTCCTCGCCGCCGGCCCGGCGCGCTGCCTCGCTGATCTTGGCCGACAGCCGCCCTTGCTCCTCCCGGGCCAACTCTTCTCCAAAGGCCGCCGACGGCGCCATGGTAAAGGTCAGCGTCTTGTCGTTGAGCAGGTACTTGTCGACGAGGCCTTCGAGATAGCCGCCCTGCGCGAGCTTCGCCTGGAATGCGCTCAACGTGTCGTTCCAGGCCAGCGAGTCGAAGGGATCGGTGCCGTTGAACCACCTCGGCTTGAGCCTGTTGAGCATGGAGAAGCCGAAATTGGCAGTCTTGTGCTTGAGGGAGAGCTCGAGCTGGTGCAGGGCGCCGTCGATCTTGGCCTTGTCGAAGCCCTTGTCTCGGGCCTGGCGCAGTATCTCCTGGACGCGGCCCTTGAGCCTGGGCACGTCGGCTTCCTGGACGCCGGTCAGGCCTATGGAGAAGATGCCACGCCTGGCCGAAGAGTCGTATCCCGTGTTGGGGCTCCAGTCGGCACCCATGCCGGCCTCGATGAGGCCTCGGTACAGGGGCGATCCATAGCCGTCCATCAGCAGGGTCGACAGGAGAGAGATGGAGAAGGACTCGACAACGTCGGTCGTATCGCCCGTGATCCACGACACCGACGTCTTGTGCTGTCGATCGGCGTCGACCAGGGGGTCGAGCGGACCGTGGAGGGTGACCTCGCTCGGCCCGTCGAGCTCGACGGGGTCGTGGATGGCCCTGTCGGCGCGAGCCTTGCCAAAGGCCTGCAGCCTCGCGTCGAGCTCTCGCAGGTGGTCGGCCAGCGGCATGTCTCCGTACGTGAACAGCTTGGCATTGCTCGGGTGGTAGTGATCGGCGTGGAACTTCTTGAGCTGCTCGTAGGTGAGGTCGGTGATGCTCCGGGGGTCGCCGCCCGAGTTGTTGATGTCGGGGAAGATGTGGTCCTGGAAGCGGATGTAGTAGAGGTAGCCGGCGTCGGACATCTGGCCCTTCATCTCGTTGTAGACGACGCCCTTGAACACCAGCCTCTTGCTCTCCTCCGTCTCGCCCGTCGGGTTCTCGGGGCCGATCCTCCAGCCCTCCTGGGTGAAGTCAGACTGCTTCAGCAGCGGGCGCAGCGTCGCGTCGAGGTAGACGCACAAGAGGTTCCTGAAGTCTTGGGCGTTTGTCGTCGCGAAGGGATAGAAGGTGTGGTCCGAGGCGGTGAAGGCGTTCATGAAGTTGGAGAGGGTGCGGGGAAGCATCTTGAAGAAGGGGTCGCGGATGGGGTACTTGGCGCTGCCGCAGAGCGTCGTGTGCTCCAGGATGTGCGGCACGCCCGTGTCGTCGGGCGGGTTCGTCTTGAAGCCGATGGAGAAGACATTGTTGCTGTCCTCGCGCGCAACGTGCAGGTAGTCGGCGCCCGTCCGGTCGTGCTGCAGGTGCAGCGCCGTCAGCTCGAGCTCGGGCACGTGCTTGGAGCGGACGAGGGTGAAGCCGTGGAGCTTGTCGCCGGGCCGGGGATACTGCGACAGCTCCGTGACGGCCTTGCGGGCCGCGCCGGCAGCGCTTCGGAGCATGGCGGAAAGACGATGAACGCTTGAGGGGAGGTCGTGATGATGACGGATGGA
Source organism: Hypocreales sp. Mo6-1 (assembly GCA_002939055.1). NCBI lineage: Eukaryota > Fungi > Ascomycota > Sordariomycetes > Hypocreales > Hypocreales sp. Mo6-1. The sequence continues at coordinate 323,179 of PNEP01000013.1, forward strand.
TTATGAATTTTCTGGCCATGCGCGATTAGTCATGCCGCGCCACGCCTGGTGGGGACGCTGACCTCGCCCGCCAGCGGCCTAACGTTGCCGCAGCCACCGGCCGGGGCTGCCCGGTAGCGCACTAACGCACAGCCGTCCTTGCTTCCCTCCAGGCCGAAAACTGCACCTCGCCAACGCACCATTGCAGCATCGATATCCGCGCCAGCGACTCTGTCAACAGGCGAAGCCGTCTCGTCGCATAGCGTCACCGAGCGTCGCCCTGTGCCTGTCGCGGGGATCCTGGACTGCGCCCTGGCGCGCTCCTGCTTGCTGGTGAGGGCCCCGTCACGCCTTGCCTGCCGCGTTGCACCCGTGGCCAGGTGCCGCCATGCCACGGCCATGCTCTGACCGTCGCCTCTGCAGGCTCGCCGCCGCCTCGTCCACTCGCTTCACGCGGAGGGACGCCCGAGCTGGACCGAGGCCGACCGCCGTGGCCGTTCTGCGACGCATTCCTGGCGCATATCGACAGCGTCCCTCGCCCGCCCCGTGGATGCATCCGCGCCCTGGATCCGACGACTCGCCTCCATTGACACGAGCCTGCCATGATGCCTACCAGCCATGTGGAAACGGCATTGACCAACGGCCACGACAGCCACCCGCCGCCCGCTGCGGGTAAAAAGGCCAAGGGCAAAAAGGCCATGGACTCGACCGAGGCCTCGCGCCTGCTCCAGGCCCGCATCTCGCAGCTCGAGCAGGATGCGGCTGGCGAAAAGGACCAGGAGCTCGAGATAGGTGCGCGTCGCCTCGTGTTTCGCACGCGGGGGTGCTGATGTGTGCCATGCAGAGCGCGAGGTGAAGCGTGCCAACCGCGACCTGATGCAGCAGGTCGCAAAGATGGACGACATGCAAAAGATCGATCACCTGACGAAGCGCTCCAGCGAGCTCCTGGCCGACATGCGCCGTCTGGACAAGGAGAACCAGAAGAACAAGAAGCGCGGCGACACGCTGCAGAAGGAGCGCGACGCCAACAGGACCGAGCTCAGCAAGACGGTCGGCCTCAAGGAAAAGCTGGAAAAGCTGTGTCGCGAACTGCAGAGGGACAACAACAAGATGAAGGTGAGCCCTTGGATGCGCCGCCGCCGAGAGACATGCTGAAGCAGCCAAGAATGAGAACAAGGATCTCCAGACTACGCAGAAGCGCAACAACGCGGCCTGGGACGAAAAGTACGCGGCCCTCCTCGGCAAGCTCGAGGGCTTCCAGGAGGAAAAGGACACGCCGCGCAGGCAGGTGGTCGACATGGAAATGGACGAGCTGTAGGAGGCGCCGGGCCGCTGCGTGTCACGCCCGGCATCCGCGCTGACCGGGGTCCAGGTTCCGAGTCCGCTTCAAGTCCTTCATCGAACAGTACGAGCTGCGCGAGCTGCACTTCCACTCGCTCATGCGCACCAAGGAACTCGAGGTCCAGTACCACCTGTCCCGGTACGAGCGCGAGAAGAAGACGGGCGAGGCCGAGGCGAACAAGGCACGCCACCTCCAGGCCCAGGTGCAAGCCTTCACCAAGACGGAAACGGAGCTCAGGAACCAGCTGAACGTCTATGTCGACAAGTTCAAGCAGGTGGGTTGTCTCTTCTTTGGCCCAGCAGCGGCCTTGCAGGACTGATACGCGTCAGGTGGAGGATACGCTCAACAACAGCAACGACTTGTTCCTGTCGTTTCGCAAGGAGATGGAGGACATGTCGAAAAAGGGCAAGCGGCTGGAGAAGGAGAACGAGGCGCTCAAGCGGCAGAAGGAGGCGACGGCGGCCAACATCATCCGCATGGCCGAGGAGCGCCAGGAGTGGAAGAAGAAGGTGGAGGCGGCGGAGAAGAAGACGGAGAAGCTCATGAGCATCATCCAGCAGATGCAGCAGCAGGGACGCAAGGTGCCGGCGGGCATGGCCGGCGCGATAGAGAGCTGCCGCCCCGGCAGTCAGGGCGCGGGCGAGGGCGACGAGAGCGACTACTCGGAGGAGGGCGAAGAGGACGAGCTTAGCGAGTTCGACGACGACGACACCGAGGAGGAGGCTCAGCCGGCGGAGCAGCAAGCGGAGCGGCCCGTCACCTACGGGCCTGAGCGGCCGCCCCAGCAGCAGCAGCAGCAGCAGCAGCAGCAGGCGCAGGCAGCGCCCCAGCCGGCAACCAACGGGCACTAGGAGGCCCTTTTGACGGTTGGCATCTCAGGCCTCGTGCCGACGATGACGGCAGCCCGGGGGGGGGCCACTGACAAGAAGGCAGAGCTTGAGGCGTTTCTGGAGCTGCTGAGGCGCCAGCGGCTGGAGCCGGTGCCGGCGCCGGAGCTGCTGCGCGCCATGAGGAACCTGTTGCCCGAGGGCTTCCCGCTGCCCGACGGCAGGGCCATTTCGCCGCAGCAGGAGGCGGACCTGCACGCAAGGCTCGGACCCGTGCTTCGATTCTTTAGGCTGTGATTGTAGGCACCCGTGTGTTGCGCGTCGTTAGAGGAGATGAATCAAGCAAAGCAATGGCTGCACCTCTGCGAGGCCTCTGCGATGCTGACGGTCGGGACGAGGTCGGACTAACCTGCGGCCCGGCGCGCACTAGCTCAGGGCAGCATCCCGACGACTTGCAGAGGACACCTGGCTCGCCTCTGCTGCTGACGCTCTCATCACCCTCTGCCGCCGCCGCCGTACGCCGGGGCAAATCGACTCGCCGGGCCAAATCGACTCGCCGCTGCCACGATGGACTTCCTCCAGGTACGCCGTCGCTGCGGCGCGTCCATTGGCGCGTCCGCTGGCGCCGTCGGGCCCGCGCCTGGCTAACCCGCGCAGCGCCTCGCCCGCCTCCTCGACCGCCCGCTGTTCCCGTGGAAGAAGCTCATCCTCGGCTTCTCCGTCGGCCAGTACGTGCTCGAGACGCTGCTCACACTGCGCCAGTACCGCGTGCTGCAGCAGCCGCAGCCGCCGGCGGTGCTCGCCAGGGAGGTCTCCCGCGCCACCTTTGACAAGTCGCAGGCCTACGGGCGCGCAAAGGCGCGCTTCGAGGTGGCCAGCGGCCTCTGGGCCCAGGTCCAGAACGTCGCCTTTGTCCAGCTCGACGTGCTGCCCCGGCTCTGGGCCTGGGCCGGCCGCCAGCTGCTGCGCTGGGCGCCCGCGCGCTTCTCGGGCGAGATCAGCCAGTCCATCGTCTTCGTCCTCGCCTTCATCGTCGTCCAGCAGCTGCTCAACCTGCCCACCCGCCTCTACTCGACCTTTGTCCTCGAGGAGCGCTTCGGCTTCAACAAGCAGACGCCCCGCCTCTTCGTCGCCGACATGGTCAAGACCAACGTCCTCACCGCCGTCATCCTGCCGCCGATCCTCGCCGCCTTTCTCAAGATCATCCACAAGACGGGCAGCCACTTCGTCTTCTACCTCTGGGTCTTCGCCGCCGGCCTGCAGCTCTTCATCACGACCGCCTACCCCGTCTTCATCCAGCCCCTCTTCAACAAGCTCTCGCCCCTCGACGAGGGCGAGCTCAAGACGCGCGTCGAGCGCCTGGCCGCCGAGCACAAGTTCCCCCTGCACGAGCTCTTCGTCATCGACGGCAGCAAGCGCAGCGCCCACTCCAACGCCTACTTTTACGGCCTGCCGTGGAAGAAGCACATTGTCATCTACGACACGCTCATCGACAAGACGGACACGTCCGAGATCATGGCCATCCTGGCCCACGAGCTGGGCCACTGGAAGCTCGGCCACACGACGCGCCTCTTTGCCATTGCCCAGGCATGCTCCCTTGCCCCGTGCGCCTCGCCCCCCGCTGACCCTCGCAGGCCCACGTCCTCTACATCTTCAGCCTCTTCTCCGTCTTCATCAACAACGCGTCGCTCTACGCGGCCTTTGGCTTCCACGCCCAGCGCCCGACCGTCATCGGCTTCATTCTCTTCTCCGACGCCCTCTCCCCCATGGACGCCGTCATCAAGCTGCTCCTCAACGTCATCTCGCGCCGCTTCGAGTTCGAGGCCGACGCCTTCGCCAAGGGCCTCGGCCACGGCGCCGACCTCGCCGCCGGCCTCATCAAGCTGCACGCCCAGAACCTCAGCACCATGGACGCCGACTGGATGTACGCCTCGTACCACTACTCGCACCCGCACCTCTCCGAGCGCCTCAAGGCCCTCGACTGGAAGCCCCGCCAGGCCCTCGCGCCCGACAAGGACGCCGACGGCGTCGTCAAGGCGAGCGGCCGCGACGAGCTGTGACGGGAGTCGGTCTGGGCCTCGAAGAGGCTGGCGTGGCGCCGAGGGGTTGGCATCGTGCGCCGTCGAGTGCGCAGCTGGGCTGGCACTGTCATAGGCGGGTCCCGTGATTAGACAGACTTTCAAAGGCTCATGCAGTGAGTTCTATTGGCGCAGCCGTCTACGAAAACATCTACCGTGGCAGCGCGTCTCTAGCAGGTAAGCCCAGGACAGCGTCTCCCTACTCGTCAGAGTCATCACCGCTGCCGCTCTGGTCATCATCGTCTCCATCGTCATCGTCATCGTCGTCCGAGTCGGACTCGTCGGAGCCGACGTCCTCGAGGCCGTAGTCGTCGTGGAACTCGCTCAGCTCGCGCGTCTGGACGCGGTACCCCATGTCCTTAAAGGCAGCCTCCATGCCCTGGCGCGAGTTAGCGAGCGGGACGACGGACGAGAGAGGGAAAAACACACCTCGGCCATGAGGCGGGCGCACGTGACGACGACGTTGCTGGTGCCCGGCTCGAAGCAGGGCAGGATGAAGTCGCGCATGGCGGCCCTGATGTCGTCCTCGGACACGGCGCGCACGCGGCGCAGGATGTCCTTGTTCCAGTCGCGCGGCAGGCCGCGGACGACGCCCTGGACGAAGTTCTGCAGGGCGGCGCTGGGCATGGTGGCCTGCTCGTCGGCGAAGAGGACGACGACCTGGCTCATGGTGCCCTCGAGCAGGTGGCGGTCGAAGGCGACGTCGCCGTCGACGATGCGGCGCACGGCGTCGCGCGAGGCGGCGAGCGCCTTGGAGGCGTCGGGCGAGCGGAAGACGCGGTACGACAGCAGGCCCGAGTCGAGGTTGCGGGAAAAGTAGGCGCCGTAGGCGTAGCCGGCGCCGCGGACCGCGTTCCACAGCGGGCCCTCGACGGCCTCGAGGTAGCCGATGGCGACGGTGAGGGCGGGGAAGCGCGGGTCCGAGAGCGACGTGATGCTGGGCGCCGAGCTGACCGAGTAGGAGCCGTCGAGCGCGGCCAGGGGCACGACGACGGCGCCGACGGAGCCCGGGCGGCGGCCCTCGTCGTTGAGCAGGCTGACGAGCCTGGGGATGGGCACCATGTCGGCGGGCGGCGCGGCCAGGCGGTCCGACAGCGCGTCCCACGTCGTGGCCGGGGCGGCGAGCGTGTCGAGGTTGGCCGTGACGAGCAGGCGCATGTTCTGCAGGGTGAAGAGCGAGGCGCGCAGCTCGTCGAACCAGGCCACCACCCTGTCGGGCGTCCGCCGGAGCATCTTCCGGAGCCGGGCGAGGTAGACGGCGCGGACGAGGACGCGCTTGGCCACCGACAGCGACGCCCGGTCCAGGTGCAGGGCCGCGTCCACCTCGCCGGCCATGCCGCGGCCGTCGCGCTTGGCCTCGGGGACGTCGGCCAGCGCCTTGGTCACGGCGGCGCGGAGCCGCTGCGGGTCGAAGACGGCGTCGAACATCATGGTGCGCAGCCAGCCGACGGCGGCCGCGTACTTGTCGGGCTCGACCTGGAACTGGATCATGAGCCCGTCGGGGTCGGCGAGCGTGCGCGCCGAGCAGATGCTGTAGCCGACGCTGTCGCGCTCGAGCTCCATGACCACCTGCTCGAAGTTGACGAGCTTGCCGTCGCGCATGATGTGCGTGTTGAAGAAGTTGTCGATGAAGATGGGCATGAGCGGCTTGAGCTGCACGGGCACGTCCGACGTGCCCACGTGCACCGTGACGTGCACGAAGCTGGTCGGCACATGCTCGAACTGGATGAAGAGCGGCAGCCGGCCCTCGGGCGCCGCGTCCATCATCTTCTGGGCCGGCCCGTCGCCGAGGCCGACGGCGCGCGCCCGGCCGCAGCGCGCCGTGTCCGACTCGATGAAGTGGATCGACTCGGTGCCGGGGACGGCCCAGCGGTCGATGACGTGGGCCGGGATGGGCTCGTCGTTGCGCCGCTTGGCCTCGTCGAGGCGCCTGCCGAGCTCCTCGAGGCCGTCGGCGCCGAGGTCGAGCTTGCGCTTGGCGATGCGCGCCTCCTCGTCGCCCTTCATCTTGGTCGCGAGCGCGAGCGACGGCCTGCCGAGGACGGAGACGTGATGGGCGTCCACCATCCACCTCCGCAAGAAGGCGCGCCACTCATCGTCGGTCCACCGCTCCAGGGCGTCGTACTCGCTCAGCGTCTCGAGGTCGCGCAGCGTCGAGCCGTCGCGGCTGCCGAAGAGGTAGTCGGTGATGATGTTGGTCGCGTAGAAGGACTCGGACGTCTCGGCCTGGAACTTGATCTGGCGCTTCTCCCGGCGGATGCACTCCCTCATGTAGTCCATGTCGAGGGGGTTGGAGGCGACCGTGTCGAGGAGCTGGAAGAGGCGCTTCTCGACAAACTCGAGCTTGTCCGTGGCCACGCCCGTCGGCTGCAGCCAGATGACCGAGTTGGGCCGCGAGTCCCACCAGTGGCTGACGGAGCTGGCCAGCTCCTCGCGCTCGACGAGCACGTTCTCCAGCACGGAGACGGAGGAGCCGCAGAGGTAGGTCAGCAGCACGTTGAGGGCCGAGGTGGCGACGAGGTCGGTGCAGTTGGGGCCGAAGAAGCCGATGAGGATCTCGCCGACCGACTCGTCCTCCTCCGGGAACTCGGCCGTGGTGACGGTCGTCTCGGCGAGGGCGGGCGGCTGGCGGGAGTCGATCCACGGGCTGGGCGAGGCTGTTAGGGGACGGCGGTCCGCCTCGTGCGGGCACGGGGCAGCGGGAGGTCATACCGGCTGAAGGGCGCGTCGAGCGGGGGGATGTCGTCCTTGATGCTCTCCTCGAAGTCGTCGAGGATGCGCAGCAGGCTCGCGTGGTCGGCCTCGCCGACGACAACGAGGCACAGGTTGCGCGGCTGGTACATGTCGCGGTGGAACTGGCGGATGCGGTCGGGCGAGAGGACGCGCAGGGCCTCTGTCATGCCGCCCGTCTCGTAGCGGAAGCCGACGTCGGGGGGGTACATGAGGCGGCGGGCCTTGAGGTCCATGATCTCGGGGCTGCGGGACTGGACGGCCTGCATCTCCGAGTAGACGACGCCGGCGTCGTTGCCGTGGCCGTCGACGTGCCAGACCTCGGTGACGACGGCGTCGTCGGTGATGGTCGGCAGGACAATGTGCTCGAGGTAGACGGGCAGCACCTGGGCGAAGCCGTCCCAGCCGGCCGTGTCGAGCGTGTAGGCCGTGTGCTCGGTGGCCGTCCAGGCGTTGGTCGACGAGTAGGCGCGCGACGACAGCTTGTCGAGCAGGCCCTTGTAGCGGTAGCTCCTGGAGCCCATGAAGATGAGGTGCTCGAGGGTATGGGGCGCGCCCGAGTCGTCGAGGATCTCGGTGGCGAGGGCGAAGTAGCCGTTGATCTTGGGGCCCTGGCGGTCGGCGACGACGACGTGCATGCCGCTGCGCTCCGACACATACTGCGTGATGGTGCAGGGCGCGTAGGCCGTCTTGAAGCTCTGGACCGTGCGGAAGCGCGGGGGGGGCGCGTCGGGCGACATTCTGGACGATCTGCGGCGCCGTCAGCGGCACTGCAGCCATTTCGAGGTGAAGCATCGTGGCAGCGAGCAACACGTCGAGCGTCGAGCGGGCAGACGAGGCACGAGGCACCCGAGCACTCGGGCGCCTCGAGCTCCCCGACGGCGACAGCTGCCGTGTAACGTCGAGCGCGGCCACTCACCTCGCAAGGCGCAACAGGGACGGCAGCAGGCGGGCAGACGCCGTGGCTATCCGAGGGGCGTGGCTGAGGCTGGCCACGATGGTGCTGCAGTTGGGTCTGCGGTTGGTGTTGCAGTTGGTGCTGCCGTTGGTTGCAGCTTTATCACCTCGACGGGCGTGCCTTTCGCGGTGCCTTCCAAGTGCCTTTCCAGGTGCCTTCCAGGTGCCTTTCCACCCTGGCGCCTATCGACCGCAACTCGTCCCCTCAGCACGAGATTGGAGGATCTTTGCCTCTGCCGGGCTCCGGTCGCGCGAACAATGCAGTCGATGCCAGCTGGGACAGTGGCCCCTGGCCCGGCGCCCCCCCTGCTAGGGCTGACGCCGTACCAAGGTGCTTACCTAACGACTCTGACCGCCCCACCTCGCTCTACCAGGCAGCTGGCACCTCAGCCCAATGCGACAGCTGGGATCGACACCTCTCGACTCAGCCAGCCTCCCTCGGCCAGCCTCCCTCGGCCAGCCTCTCCCAGCTGAGCCATGGCCGCAGCGTCGCAGCAGCTCAGCGACGCCATCGTCGCCTTCTCCCTCGACGGCTCCTTCCCCGACGACGCCGCCCAGCTCCCCCCCGTGTCCGGGACGGACCTCGGGCCCGCCATCGAGGCGCTGCAACGGTCCAAGCACGAGCTCGAGGTAGGCCTGCCGGCCGCTGGCCTTCGAGTCCACCCGTCCTGACGTCCGCAGGCCCAGGTCCACTCCATCCACCAAGAGACCAAGGATGACGTGAGCGCCTGGGTCAGCAACGCCAGGACGCTCCAGGACGACATCATCCGGTCCAAGGCCGTCGCCAACGACATCCTGCGGCACGCCGAGGCCCCGGACGTCTCGGGCCAGGCCATCCAGGATGCAGAGGCCAAGGCCGGCTTCCTCAACCGCGAGGTCCAGTACAGCCACCAGCTTCGCGGCGTCCTGCGCCGCCTGCAGCACGTCACCCGCCTGCTGGCCGACGTGGAAAGGGCCAAGGACGAGCGCCGCATCCTCGACTCGCTGCGGCTCCTGGAGCGTGGGTGCCCGCCGAGGCACTGATGGGCCATGAGTGCTGACGCGCCGCAGAGTCGTGGACAGCGCTCGACCACGTCGGCGTCAGCAAGTCCTGCCGCGTCATGAGGCTCTTGGACGTGCGGTCCTTTGAGCTCAAGTCGGACGTCCACGAGGTGCTCGACCATGTATGGAAAGCCCTGATCCGCGTCGACGTCGATGCCGCCAGCGTCGCCATCTTGGACGCGCTCGACGGTAAGCACCAGGCGCTCTGGCGCCGGATAATACGTCGCTGACCCGCTTCAGGCGAGAGCCTGAGCTTGCACGACGCCGTCGTCGGGTTGAAGGCCTACAAAGAGGTGGACGAGCGTATGGAGCAGCTTTGGCGCAACGTCGACGCAGCCGTCGTCTCTCCCCGCATGGACAGCTCGGCATCGCCCGTCCCCGCCATCAAGGCAGACGCCGACGAGCTGCGACTCGAGGGCCAGGCCGAGGCATCCGTAGACGCCCTCGTCGCGGATTTGGAAAGGGTATTCGTCTTCCTGTCTCGAAAGCTGCCGTCGGACCTCCTCCAGTCTCTGTCCAGCGTCATGATTGGCGACGTCGTGCCCAGACTGATCCAGCAATGGCTCAATCCGGCGGTCCCGACATCGCTCACGGACATGACGGGCTTCCAGGATGTCATCCGGCGCACGAGCGACCTCTGCGCATGCCTGGCGGAAAACGGCTACACCGGCCTCGACGAGCTCAGCGACTGGGCCGCCAAGGCCCCCGCGACATGGCTTGCCAAGTGCAGGGAGGCTGCCCTCGACACTGTCCGCACGAGGCTGGCGGCCGGAATCGGCGAATCCAGGCAGGTGGAAAGGGTCGAGAAGCACATGGTGTCTCTCTCCGAGGGCAAGGAGCTCGCCGCCACGGCCGATGCAAACGACTGGGGCGAGGATTGGGGCGATGCATGGGACGACGAGGGCAACGACCGGGGCGCCCAGGACCCGAAGCCGCAGCCCCGGGGCCAACCCGGCAGCGGCGCCGAAGATGACGGCGCCGACGCGTGGGGCTGGGGGGACGAGGCGGCCGACAAGCCCATGCAAGAGGCCAGAGCCGCTGCTAACGCCGAGGAAGATGACAGCGCAGAGGCCTGGGGCTGGGGCGACGAGGACGCCACCGCGGAGCCGGCAGCCGAGCAGCGCAAGGGCGCAGGCCCGACGGCGCCGGGGGAGGAGACGCGGGAGCTTGTCCTTAAGGAGACGTACCACATCTCGTCCATGCCCGAGCCGGTGCTCGAGCTCATCTTTGCCATCCTGGAAGACGGCGCGGCATTGACGAGGGAGGGCGACGAGTACGAGCTGGTAGCGTCGACGGCGCCGGGCCTCTTCAGCCTGCCGACGTTTGCCCTGGCTCTGTTCAGGGCCATCTCGCCGTACTACTATTCCCTCGACGTCGGCGGCAGCATGTACGTTTGCTACGGATGAGGGAGGCGCAGCGAGCTGACGAGACGGTCCAGGTTCCTGTACAACGACGCAATGTACATTTCCGAGCGGCTGGCCGACATGTCGTCGGCGTGGAAGCAGCGCGACGACCTGACGCCGCGGGCACGCGGCATGCTGCGGCTGGACAACGACATCAAGACGCTGCAGAGCTTCGCGAACCGCAGCTACGGCGGCGAGATGAACGTGCAGAAGACGGTGCTGCAGGACCTCCTCGGGGGCTCGCAGAGCCTCATGCAGCAGGACGACGTGGAGGCGGCCATCGAGGCGGGGACGGCGCGCATCCGGGCCATGGCGGCGACGTGGGAGCCCATCCTGGCGCGGTCGGCCTGGTCGCAGGCGGTCGGCTCGCTGGCGGACGCGCTGGCGGCGCGGCTCATCGCAGACGTGCTCGACATGGCGTCCATCGGGCAGGAGGAGGCGTACAGCGTGGCCAAGCTCATCGCGTCGGCGACGGAGCTGGACGAGCTGTTCCTGCCGAGCAAGCTGGGAGCCGGGGAGGGGGGCGAGGACGAGGTGCCGACGACGGCGCAGTACGCGCCCAACTGGCTGCGGCTCAAGTACCTGGGCGAGGTGCTGCAGAGCAACCTCAACGAGGTCAAGTACCTGTGGTGCGACAGCGAGCTGAGCCTGTACTTTACGCTGGACGAGGTGGTGGACCTGATCAAGGCGAGCTTCGAGGACAACGCGCGGACGCGCGAGACGGTGCGGGAGATTCGGGGCAAGCCGCGGCCCATGGCGGGTCGCGACGCGTGAGGAGCGGCGTGGGCGAGGGTAGGCAAAGCGGATCGAGAGACAAGTTCGGCCGTCGGTGCTGCGTGTGCGCGGCTTCTGCGGCTCTGCGTCGTGAGAGGGCCCTGAGAGGGCCGTGTGAGGCCGTGAGAGGCCGTGAGAGGGCCGTGAGTGGGGCCGGGCGGCTCCGTATGGGCCGCCGTATGTGGGGCCGGGCGCCGCCGAGCCGGGTGCCGGGCCGGACCGGCGATTGGACGCGCGACGGCGGACCGGGACTGCACGCCGACGCCGACGCGGCGGATCCGCGGCAGAAGCACACGGCCATGTGTTTGTCGGCGTCTTGGGCGGGCCGGGCAGGCTGCGGCGTGGACATGACTAGGAGCCGCGCTTGGCGGTTTCGCAGGACCTGGACGCCCGGCTCAGGCCGTCGAGGATGCGACGTGCACTGCACGAGGTTGATGACGGCGGGCCGTGTGAGGCTTGGGTCCCTGGCACCACCACCCCAAGGAGCAGCGGCCGCTGAATCGCCGGAGGGCACACACGCCCCCGGCCTCGCGGCGGCCCCCGGCCTCGCGGCGCCCCCCCGGCCTCGCGGCGCGACGGCGCGGCGCGCATGCAGACGCATGAATCGCGCAGCTGACGGGCGCCTGGCGCATCACGGGACCCGCGGCGGCGCATGTATGCATGGCGGCTGACGGGCGGCTTCCGCCTCTTGTCTCCCCGGCGCTGTTGCACGGCAGGCCGGGGAAACGCCGCCCGGCACTTGGGCGGCATTCCGGGCAGGCCGGGCGCGGCGAGGAACGGCCGCCAAGGGCGAGAAAGGCCGGCTCCGTGAGAGGCGGGCGTCCACGGCGCTGTCGTGGCCGGCCGGGGGGGGGGCGCGCCCAGCTGTCTGGCTACTGCCTGGCTACACACACAGAGCTGCGAGGGCACGCGGGCCAGGGCCGGGCAGTGCAGACGAGTCGCGCAAACGGGTCCTGCGGCGGCGGCCGGCGATGCGACGGGCCGCGTCGCGCTGCAGGCCGGCACGTGGACGAGCCGTGAGCCCTCCCTCGGCGGCGGCGAAACCTATCTGGTCGACGGCCCTTGGATGGCTTGGGAAGGTGCGTCGAGACGGGGCCGGCTCGGGTGCTGGCCGGCCGGGTTGGGCTCAGGGCTGGCCGGCCGTCTGCTCCCTGCCCAAGGAGGCGTCTGCTCCCTGCCCAAGGAGGCGTCTGCTCCCTGCCCAAGGAGGCAGCAGGGCGTGAGGCCGGCCAAGTGTCCCCCGGCAATGTGCCATCAGGCAGCATTCCCGGGACTCGGCCGAGACGGGCACGCAGAAGCGAACGACCTAGGACACGCCACGATGCGAGTCTGGCGGTCAACCACGGCGCGCAGGGCCACGATTCCAGGTCAATTGGCTTGGCGTCTCGTATCCATCATGTATCCCGGGACGAGACGAGAGACGTGGCGGCACCCCGTCTCGGCTCAGGCTCCCTCCGCCCGTTTCGTTTTGTTTCCCCCGTTCCCCAGGCCTCGTGCTGCGGCGGCGGCTCGGCAGCGGCTGGTCCTCGTCCCCGCCGTGGAGTCTCGGGCATGCATGCTACGACACTGGTCCGGAGGCCGTCCCCATGGTCTGTCCGTCCCCATGGTCTGTCCGTCCATCCACGGGCTGCCACGAATCTCTGCCCCGGCCACGTGAGAGCCCGTCGCGGGGTCGTCCGGGGCCGTGGTTGGCCGACGACGCAGGGGAGGGGGCGAGAAGCGGCCGGAGTCGATGCTCGGCCGAACTGCTGCTGGGGTTTTCTAGAATGTCCCGTGTGACGCAATGGCGAATGTGACGGATCGACCATTTGCTGCCGCGGTCGCTTTCGGGGCGCGAAACACAGCACACGTATGATGGCGCAAGGACTCGGGACGGGACGCCAAGTCATACGAAGCAGACGGCGACCAGCCATTGTTTCTGCGAAGCCGTGACCCGCCAATGCCACCCTGTGCTGCACCGAGGAGATGCGAGTCATCGGCGTGTCCATCAGTCGGCAACCGTGGGCCGCCCGTCTTGGTAGTTTTCATGCCTGGCCATATTCGACGAGCGGGCTTTCGGATTGTCCCTGCTGCCGGGAGGCTGCCAACTCGGGCCACACCACTCCCAAGTCCTCTTTGTCTCGCGGACAGCAGGCGGCAACGGCGCTCGCTGGCCTCGGCGTGTTGGGCCAAGGCACACAGCCGGCAAGCTCCGTCTGTCTCGTCGTGGCAGAGCAGACAGCAGGCGGCAACGGCGCTCGCCGGCCTCGGTGCGTTGGGCCAACACACAGCCGGCACGCCCCCGATGGCTCGAGGCCTCGCGGCAGCCAACTTGGCACCATGATGGCTCTGGCTCCCGCTGGCGGATGCGGGGCGTCCCGCGGCTAGCGAGACGTTTGCCGTCGGACACGGGCGCAACGCAGCCAGTCTCGTGGACGGCTGGGTCGCACGTTTCCATCAGGCGGCGGACGAGTTGGGCAAGGCGCCAAGCGCGGGCACGCGTGATGATGGCAATACATGGCATGGCGGCTGGGGCGGAGGGTGGTCCCGGCTGGCGGTCGGAGCTGGATGTTGTTCTATTCCGAGGAGGGACAGGGCAGAGAGCGGTGGAGGAGACGGACGAGCAACACAAGACAAGGCATGTATCGACAACCGTGTCATGTATACGGACGCACCGTGTGTCGTCGACGCGCCAGAGGACGGCGGCCGTGGAGGGCAGGGGGAATCCCGGACGCTATGCGGAGAGCATGCGCGCTTTGTTGAGCCAGCTCGAGTTGTCATGGCGTATCCGTATTCGGCGCAGAAGGGCTACGTCACAGCGCTTACGGCGCCGGCCTGTCTCATTCGCCGCTTGCGGACGCGGTGGTTCGAGAGGAGCAGACGTCATCCGGATACCTGGCCGGAGTAGCACTCCTTGGCGGGTCCGTCACTCTGGCACGTCCGGCGGCCGCCAACACGACACGGACACGGACGGCAGCAAATGGGATCGTCCGGGGCGGCTATGTATGGACATGGCGCGGCCAACGGGCCCAGCGTGTCGGATCCAGGCATTGGGTGTGATTATTTTCCGAGATATACAGAGCACAGGAGCGCTATACACCCCCCGTCCTGCCGTGCTTCACACCCCGAGACAGAGCGCAGGCAAAAGTCGGTGAATTCGGCTGTCTCAGCCAGAAGGGATGCTGACGACAGGCGTGTTGGAGGCTTCTTTATTTGGACCATCCGGGGGCTGAGCCTCCGCACCGGCCAGCCAACGGCTCGAGGCCGTTTCGCAGCGGATCCCGGGGGGATTGCGGAATTGCACGCGTGTACGAAGTAAGCGCTCGTGTCTACCTGAGACGCTGCCGGGCAGCGAGAGGCTGGCAAGAAGCCAGGCCCGTCGACGAGACAAGCGGCGGCGGCGATGACGATGTGCGTCCGTCGCGCCGGGACGCTCCCCGCACGCGGCCAGGCGACACGTCAGTCGCGACGGTGAGTCAAGACGACGTCATGGAAGCAGCGTAGGCAGGACTCATCTGATAAGCGTGATTCCGGCCGCAGACGTGTGTGCGTGCGACTGGCGCCGTCAGCACGGCCGCGCCGCCGCGTCACGCTGGCCGCCGTCATGTGCCTCGCTCGCTCGGCCCATGAGGCCCGCATCTGGCGCAGCGGTGCGACCGGCGGCGCCTAGCAGAGGAGTCGCCAAGCAGAGGAGTCGCCAAGCAGAGGAGTCGCCAAGCCTGCCCCTGAGCGCGGTGGGCTCGCTGGGGCCGGTTCGCTTGCTCGTCGCCTGACACGGCCACCTCGAATCACGTCCTGCAGCCGAGGCGCTGGCCTGCACGAGCTCGAGCCCGAAAGGGCCTCCCGGCGCCGGCCCTTCCGCCGGGGTCGTCCTTTGGCACCGCCCTGGTCGTTTAGCACCCATTTAGCACCCTTTTAGCACCCCCCCTGCATCTACTTGCGGCAAGCTTCCAGTGCTGAGGTGATTGCCTGATTGGGCAGAGATTGCAGTACCGTCAGCATTTTCAGCGCATCAGGCCAGGCTACCTCGAGGTACCTCGCCCAGTGGCGATGCCATCATCGTCTTGGCTGCCTACGCTTGCCTGGCCAACGAGGCAGTCCTCGCGTCGCTGCAAGGGCCGCGGCCCCCCGCTGTTGGCCAGCTCCAGCGTCGCATCAGCCCGAGGAACGCCCTCGTCCAGCTCACGCCAGCCATAAGACGCCACCGCGCGTCACTGGCCAGCGCTCGCTTACTCGACACGCCATGCCATGTACAGCGCATGTACAGCGCATGTCTGTATGTGCAGCCCATGTATCACCGTCCACACGCCCCTCGCCCGCCACGCCCCCCCTGCCAGGTACCGCTACGTACCGCCGCGGCCTTAGCTCAGCCAAAGTAACCTCTGCCGCGAAAAAAACCAAACCACCCGACTCGACCTCTTATTGCCTGACGGCCACGACCTACTTCAACCCTCACCCATCTCGCCCCAGCTCCCCTCGCCCCAGCTCCCCTCGACTCTCTCCCCAGCCGCCCTTCGACCCCCCGACGCCCTGAGCGCGAGCGCCGCCTTGCCCTCCGTCTGACGGCCGCCATCTGCCGCCACTCGACGGCCCAGCCCTCGTGGCCGCGGCACCGCCAACACCTGCCAAGGTAGCGCCCTGCTGTGGCTCCGCGGCCGACTCCGGATCGCCGCCTCGTCTGCCGCCGCGTCTGCCGCCGCGTCTGCCGCCCGCCCTGCGCGACCGTCTGCCGCGACGCCTGCTCCCCGCGACGCCCTCGCCCCTCCGCCCTCGCCCTCGCCAACCGTCGGCGCTCTGGCCAGCTGCTGCCACGACCAGCTCCCGGGCGAGTCGCATCTCGCCCGCGCCCTCGCCCCTCTGCCTCTGCGCCGCTGCTGAGCCCGCCGGCCCTCGCCCTGCAGCTGCCAGAGCCGGTGCCCCAAAGCAGCGACCTGCATATAATACCACCACCGCCATCGCCAACCACGACCGCTACCACGACCGCTGCCACCACCTCCTCCACCTCCTCCTCCACCTCCTGCTGCCGCTGCCACCTCGCCAGCGGCACCATCTCGACCCGACGGACCCGGCGCCCCCCCCCAGCTCCCGCCCCCCGCGTCCTCCACCACTCTCCCCCAGGCCCTTGGGTCCCTGGTCGGCTGCCGAGCCCGCGAGACACGGAGCCGCTGCCGCCCTGGCGCCCGTCAGCCGTCATTTTGGCGAGACACGCATCGCCAACACCGCCGCGTCCAATACCACCCCCGGCTCTGCGCCCGCCAGGTGAGCCGTCACGCCGCAGATCTGCCAGCCCGACCCCTTCCCCGCATTCCGCTGCTGCTCCCCCGGCCCGTCCCAACATGCATCCTCGACCTATCCGGGCCTTATAAATGTCGACGCAGCCTTTGGACGCCCTTCTCGGCTCCCTCCTCCCATGCTAGTGCTCGCCAGCACAGCCATGTCGAGCGAGCCGGATCCTAGTCAGATGCTCTCTCAACAACCCCTGGACCCCGTCCGGTCCTCCTTCTTCCTCTCTGTCCAGCTCCGGCGCTCTCGCCCGGCCCGGCTCCAGACGCGCTATCCCTCGCCGCCGCCCTCGCATCCCTTTCCCGCCGCCGTCCCTCTCTCCGCCGTCCCTCTCTCCGCCATCCCCCTCTCCGCCATCAGCGCCTCCTCCGTCGCCTCCAGCCCCCGCCGCGCCTCGCCCATCATGTCTCCCGAGCCGGCCCTCTTGACCACCAACTCGTCGGTCCAGGCGTCGCCCGAGCCCAATCGGCCGAGGGACGAGGACCAGTGCCCCCCCGGCTTCCAGCTGCCCGACTCCGTCCTGTCGCCGAGGACGAGCGCAAACTCGCTCGGCCACGGCTGGGCAACCAGCCCCAGCCCGGTCCCCGAGGTCCCCCACGGCCTTGGCCACGGCCTCGCCCCCGTCACGAGCAACCCGGCGTCGGCCATGGCCAACAGCGGCAGCAACAACAACAGCAACAACGCCGCCGCCGCCGGCAAGAGCAACCTGATCCGCCGTCTGTCGAGCCGCGCCTCGCGCCAAATATCCAGCCGGAGGCGCCAGTCCTCGGCCGCCCCCGTGAGCCGTGACGGGAGCGTCGGGCCCTGCTTCCTGCGCCGCCGCAGCGACAGCAACACGACGGCGCCGCCCGAATATGCCGCCATGTCGACCGACTCCGACTCGGACCTCGACGAGCGCGACGACTTCGCCTCCATCCGGTCCCTGTACCTCGACGGCGCCCGCCGCGCCTCGTCGGCCAACAGCACGACGGGCTCCGTCGCCGGCAGCATCAACAACATGGCCGGGCCCGTCATCCCCCTCCGCCTGCAGCGCGGCACGTGGATGCGCAAGATCTCCAAGAAGAACCGCTCCAAGCGCATCCGCCTCGTCTACGAGCCCGAGACCAACAAGCTCCTGTGGGACAGGGCCCGCCCGCACAAGTTCCTCCACGTCGACGAGATCCGCGAGATCCGCACCGGCTCCGACATCCAGCAGTACGGCCGCGACTTCAACGTGCCCGAGCGCGAGCGCTGCACCTGGTTCTCCATCCTCTACTCCATCCCGGAAAAGTCAAAGACCAAGTTCCTGCACCTCATCGCCGACGACATCGACACGTGCCTCACCTGGACCACCTTCCTCGACGCCATGCTCAAGCACCGCCAGGAGGCCATGACGTCGCTCATGACCTTCAACGACCGCGCCATCGCCCAGTACTGGCAGAGCGAGATGGCCCGGCAGTTCGGCGACCAGGCGCGCAGCGAGGAGCTCGACATCGCCGGCGTCATGCAGGTCTGCCACAACCTGCACATCTACAGCTCCCAGTCGACCCTCCAGGCCAACTTCCGCCTCTGCGACGCCCGCCGCCGCGAGCGGCTCAACTTCGCCGAGTTCCTCAACTTCGTCAGGCTCATGCGCCAGCGCCCCGACGTGCGGCGCATCATGCGCTCCGTGGCCGCCAGGCCCGACGTCGGCCTCACCCTGGCCGAGTTCGTCGCCTTCCTGCGCGACGTGCAGGGCGAGGACGTCGACTCCAACGCGTCGGCGTGGGAGAAGCACTTTGCCCGCTTCGTCCGCAAGCACAGGGCCGGCGACGCCGAGGCCGGCCTCGACGCCGACCACGGCGTCATGTCCGAGGCGGCCTTTGTCGGCTTCCTGTCGTCGCGGCACAACGGCCCGCTCGTCGACGAGCCGCAGCAGTACACGCTCGACCGGCCCATGAACGAGTACTTCATCTCGAGCTCCCACAACACCTACCTCCTCGGCCGCCAGTTCGCCGGCCAGTCGAGCGTCGAGGGCTACATATCCGCCCTCGGCCGCGGCTGCCGCTGCGTCGAGGTGGACTGCTGGGACGGCTCCGACGGCCAGCCGCAGGTGGTGCACGGCCGCACGCTCACGTCGGCCATCAGCTTCCAGGAGGTCATGACCACCATCAACAAGTACGCCTTTGTCCGGTCGAGCTTCCCGCTCTGGATCTCGCTCGAGGTGCACTGCAGCCCCGCCCAGCAGGCCCTGATGGTGGACATCATGAAGGACGCCTTCGGGCCGCGGCTGGTGACGGAGCCGCTCGACCCGGCCTCGGACAAGCTGCCGTCGCCGTCGGAGCTCATGGAGCGCATCCTGATCAAGGTCAAGAAGCCCGGCGGCAACCACAACAACAGCTCGCCGTCCGACGCGGCCGCCCGCAGGCGGCGCAGCAGCCTGGGCTCGCCGCTGTCGAGGCCCACGGTGGTGCCGGCGACGGCCGACGGCAGCGCCCCCGTGGTGTCGCCGCAGTCGTCGCTGCCGCAGAGCCCGCTGCTCGCCGGCAGCAGCCAGGCGCGCCGGCTGGTGGGCAAGAGCCGCGTCAACACCATCGCCGAGGGCGAGGTGGTGCAGGAGCTCATGAGCAGCAGCACGAGCGACAACGAGAGCGGCAGCGAGATGGGGTCCATCGGCCGGTCGGCCAACAAGACGACCAAGGTGCTCGGCGCGCTCGGCGTCTACTGCGCCGGGGTTAAGTACTTCGGCTTCGACACGCCCGCCGCCAAGGCCTTCAACCACGTCTTCTCCTTCATGGAGACGAGCTTCGCCAAGCACTCGCGCACCAAGGAGGCCAAGATGGCGCTCGACATCCACAACATGCGCTACCTGATGCGCGTCTACCCGGACGGCATGCGCTTCGCCTCGAGCAACTACGACCCGCTGATCTACTGGCGCCGCGGCGTGCAGATGGCCGCGCTCAACTGGCAGACCTTCGACCTGGGCACGCAGCTCAACCAGGCCATGTTCGAGGGCGGCCGCGACGAGTCGGGCTACGTGCTCAAGCCGCCCGAGCTGCGCGACATCCAGGTCCGGCCCTTCAACTCGGCCATCGCCGAGGGCAAGAAGGAGCGCGCCGTCGTGTCCTTTTCCATCGACGTCATCTCGGCCCAGCAGCTGATGCGGCCGGCCAACCTGGCCGCCAGCAGGTCCATGGACCCGTACGTCGAGGTGCACGTCTTCCACGCCAACGACAAGCGCGACAAGAAGGAGGCCGGCTCCAACCTCGTCTACGACCACGACTCGGCCCTGAGGTTCCAGACCGAGGTGATACGCGAGAACGGCTTCAACCCCGTCTTCTCGGGCGGCCAGTTCCGCTTCCGCGTCACCACCAAGCACCCGGAGCTCATCTTTGTGCGCTGGTCGGTCAAGCTGGCCAGCTACGGCGAGAGCTTCAACTCCAAGGACGGCGCCGCCATTGCCACGTACACGGCCAAGCTCAAGAACCTGCGCCAGGGCTACCGCACCCTGCCGCTGCTCAACCACGCCGGCGACCAGTACCTCTTCTCGACGCTCTTCTGCCGCATCCGCGTCGACCCCATCGAGACGCGCCTCTTTGACGCGCCGCCGCCGACGCAGGACGGCGGCAAGCTCAACCGGCTCGGCGGCAAGGTCTTTGGCCGGGCCAGCACGAGTCCCCGGGGCACGTTTGAGGCGAGCAGCGCCGAGAAGACGAGCTTTGACGGCAACATGTGATTCATCATGTGATTTTTTCTTCTCCTTTTTTTTCCTTTTTACTTTTTTCCTTTTCTTTTCCCTTTTTTCTCCTCATTTTTCACATTTCTCCCGCTCGAGCTGGCTCACCTGTCCTGCCGTGTTCTCTCGACCACATTTGTTTGTCTGGCAGCCCTCGAGCGTTCTCACCGCATTTCGGCGTCTTGTTGTATTTCCCTTTGTTCCCCCACGGCGTACGAAAACAGGGACGGAAAAATACCCCCCCCCCCCCCCTCATGCCCCGGAGCGCCGAGCCTGGGTCTTGGTCTCTGCTCCGTTGTTCCTTCGCTTCTTGTCCTTTGTTCTCCCTTGAGGCGGCGATAGAGGGGACTGTACTCTAGCGAGGGGGGTTTCATATACCATGCGCGTGCGCGTGCGTGTGTGCGTGTGTGTTTACGGACGCGGGCTGGGAGCATAGCATCACGCAGGCAGGATCATGGCACTAGATAGACGGGGCAGGCATGTTCGGTTTCTTCTTCTCTTCTTCTCGCGGCCACGCTGGCGCCCGCTGCCGTGGCTGGTTTTCCCCCGTCTTGGGCCTGGGGCCTGGACGCTCGTTGTCGCGGGTGGTGGCGCATGTACATGAGTTTCAGAGGGACGTGGCTCGCGCTGCGGGGGTGGCGGCTCATGTTTGCGGTAGCTCGCATTCAATATGATGATGAACGGCGTGGTGCCTGTGCGGGGGTTCCATGGTGACTGCGTCCGAGGACGTCGTCGACTGGGGATGCGCAAATCATGCCGAATGTGTATATGCACGCTGTCACGCAGCGTCTGTCTAGCACGCGCGAAGCAGCACCCCGGTCGAAAGGCAGATACATGGCCAGAAGCAGATGGGAAAGCGTCTATATAGGGAGAGGGAGGTGGATGCTAGTCGACGCCGTCGTCATGGGACAGCGGGCCCGGGGCGGGGCCGGCGGCGGGCAGCCGGGGCTTGCGGAGCATGCCGCTGGCGCCGGCGCGGCCCCACGGGCGGCCGCCGGCGACGACGTCGAGGGCGCGGCGCTCGGCGGCGGGCCTGTCGTCGGCGGGGCCGTCGTCGGCGGCGGCGTCGGAGTCGGAGTCGTCGAGCTGGTCGTCGAGGGCGCGGCCGCGGCGGCCGAGGCGCTGCATGGGCAGGCCCTGCGGGCCGTCGGCGTACAGGCTGGGGTCGCGGCCGAGCACGCGGTCGGCCTTGCTGGGCACGCGCCGGTCGGCGGGGGTGGCCGCGCGCGGCGCCGGCGGGCCGTCTCGGTCCAGCGGCCGGGGGCCGAGGCCGTTGCTGCTGCCGCCGCTGCTGCTGCCGCTGCTGCTGCCGGCGCCGGCGCCGGCGTCGTCGGCGGGCCCCCAGCCGGCGCTCATCTCGCGGGCGCGCTGCTGCTCGCGCTCGAGGCGCTGGCGGTCGCGGGCGGCCAGCCACTTGCGGCTCGGCTCCCAGGACCAGCCGTCGCCGGTGGTGTTGCAGATGGGCAGGAACCACAGCATGGGCGAGGGCCCGAGCAGGTGGAGCAGGTTGCGCCTCCAGCCGAGGTCGAAGGCGTTGGGCAGCTCGTGCGAGTCCTGCTCGTCGAGGTAGTCCTCGTAGCGCTTGTGCGACTGGCGGCGCTCCAGGTCGGCGTAGGACAGGTGGACCAAGGAGGCGTCGTCGTCGGGGCGGGCCTCGTCGCCCTCCTCGGGGCGCGTGACGCCGGGCAGGGCGTTGGCGTGGGCGTCGACCAGGTGCTGGGCGGCCGGGGACAGGCGGGTGGCCGGGTCGTGGGCGTGCAGGTAGGCCCTGCGCAGGGGCGACAGGTAGCGGACCTTTTCGAGGCACTCGATGGTGGTCATGCCGCGGGCGGCGAGCATGAGGTGCCAGGCGGCGAAGGCGCCGACGGCGAGGCCGACGATGCCGCTGAGGACGCTGAGGACGATGAAGTTGACGGGGGTCAGCGAGTCGAGGTACTGGGCCGACTCGTCGACCACCTCGGCCCAGACCCAGGCGACGCTGACGGCGAAGGCGTAGAGGCAGAAGAGGGTGGTGTAGACGAGGAAGAGCAGGAAGGCCTTGTGGTTGCGCAGGCCGATGCACGTGGCCAGCCAGGGGCAGTGGTGGTCCATCTTGAGGACGCAGCGGCGGCAGGTGGAGCAGTGATGGGCGCGGTCGGGCTTGCGGGCGTGGCACTTTTTGCAGAAGCGCATCTGGCCGTTGCTCTTGGCCGTGAGCAGGGCGGGCGGCGCTGGCGGGAGCGAGGTCGGGAGGAGGCCGTAGGCGTGCGGGGAGGCGGCCGAGGCGGTGGTGGAGCCGGGGTCGGTGAAGACGGCCGTCGAGTAGGACCAGTTGAGGGCGAGGAAGAGGACGAGGGCGGCGGCGGGCGCGGCGGGCGAGGCTGGGCAGTCAGCGGACGGCAGCGAGGGGCCATGTTGGCAGATGGACGGCGTCGACGCACCCGTCCAGCTGGAGCGCGGGCTGGCGCGGCCGATGGCGACGACGGCCCACAGCGCCCACGTCGTCAGGCCGTAGACGAAGGCGAGGGGCACGTAGGTGGCGCAGGCGCAGCACAGGCGCTCGATCCTGCGCGCCCAGCGCCGGGGCATCGTCGCCGCCGTGCGCGCGTCGTCGGCGGCGGCGGCGGCGGGCTCCAGGGCGGCGGGCGGCGGCGGCGGGCGTCGCGGGCTCGCGGGCCGGTGCTTGGCCGGCTGGTGCGTCGGCCGGTGCGTCGGCTGGTGCGTCGGCTGGTGCGTTGCGAGGCGAGGCGCTCCGTCGGGCGCGCGGCAGCCATCGAGTCGAGCGGCGGTTGGGCGTCGCGTCGTCTCAGGAGGACCTGGCGTCGTCGGGGCTGCTTTGTCAGCAGGGGGGGGGCACAGAGCTACCCTAGACAGGTGCACCTCGAGGCTCAGCCCAGTACACAGTACACAGACCACCAGTCACAGGTGCATCAACCCAGCGACGGCAAAATCACCCCCAAACAACGCCTGCTCTACCGTACATCGCTGCCTCCATGCCCGTCACAACGCCAGATAACCGCCCCTAGAACTCAATCGTGACGCACTGCACCTCGGCCGGCACGTAGTACCGGTTCTGCGCCTGGCACGTCTGCCCCGGCATCACCTTCCACACGCCGTGCAGCCCCAGGCTGAGGCTGTCGTCGTCGATCTTGACGGCCACCTTGCCCGAGAGGACGGTGAAGAGCCGGGCCTTGTCTGGATCGGCGGGCCACCGGTTGCTGGCCCCCGGCCCGATGGGCACGATGTTCATGAACACGTCCTGCAAGACCTCGATGGGCTGCGTGCCCGTCATGTAGCGGCCGGAAAAGCCAATGTCTGCGGCGCCAGGGTTAGATGCGTCGCCCGCCGCCGACGCGCCACGGGCGCACTCACTCTCGCCGCTGCTGTTGGTCTGCCGCCCGGGCGCCGCCTCCCAGACCTCGACCTGCAGGCTGCCGTCTTCCGGCCGGAGAGCCGACGAGCCCTCGCGCACCCTGGCCGCCTTGCGGACCGGCCCGTCGTCGCCGTCGGCGCCTGCGTTGGCGTCGCCGTCGCCGTCGCCGTCGCCGTCGCCGTCGCCGTCGCCGTCGCCGTCGGCTTTCAAGCCGCGCTTGGGCCGCTGCCGCCTGCTCGTCGGCAGCGTCGGCGCCAACTCGGCCGCCTCGACCTTGCCGCCGGCCTCGCCGCGCGCCTGCGTCGCCTCCGGCTCGGCGTCGGCGTCGCTCCCTTCCGAGGTGCTCTCGTAGGCGCCTTGGCTGGCCCAGTCGCAGCCGTTCCGCTGCCGCTGTAGGTCTGAGTGGTAGAGGCAGCCCATGCACGTCGGCGCTCTGTAAAAGCGCCGCTTCAGCCTCCTGGGCATGCCGCCCGGGAGGGCAATGCACTTGTCCGACAGGCGCGACGTGGTATACCTATACCTCTGCCGGCAGGCTTCGGGCCCCGTCACCTCGTCGCCGACAAGGTAGGCCAGTGCGCAAGCATACTGCTTTCCGCCCAGGAGCTTGTCGTGGTGGCGGAGGGTAAAGGCGTGCGGCAGACGGCGGAGGCATGGCAGTTGCTTCAGGTAGTCGACGTCGGCGCGCGAGGGAATCCTTTGCTTGCGGCCCAAGGCGGCGTCGAGATGGCTGCAAGCGTCCGGCACGGCCCCGTCGCTCCGCGCCGGCTTGTCGGGCGGAGCCGTCGGAGTGGCCGTCGAGGAGTCCTGCTGCGGCGTAGGGGCGCCCGAGCTGGCCGCCGACGCCGGCGTGCCGTTGTCTAGCCTTCGCTTGAGCGAGAAGCTTGGCATGGGCTCGGCCGGGGGCGACGCGTTTGGCGGAAGCGGGTGACGCGAAACGACAATGGCCGGCGAGCCCCCCGAGGCGTTCTTATATCCCTCGACGATGGAAAAGGTGCCGTCGAGGTTGTCATTAAGCTTCTTCTCGCAGTGTTTGGCACTAAAATGACCGCCGAGGCTCTTCAACGAGTCGCAGAGGCGTCGACAGTTGCGGACGGGACAGATGTAGCGGGGGTCCTCGGGCAGAAGCTCGTAGTTTGTCGGGAAGAGGGTGCCGCGGCCGGCCTGGAGCTGGCCGTCGGGCTCTAGGGCGGGTCAGCAACGGCCTCGGGCGGACGGTGCCGTACTTACGCGGCAGCATGTTGTACGGGCGCCGGTCCTGGGCGCTGAGCAGGCCCTGTCCCTGCTTGTGGCCGGGCGAGGCCTTAATCGGCAGAGGCGGCATGGCCGTGTCGTCTTCGTCGGCCGTATCGTCGCTCGCGACAAGGGACGCGTCTGCATGGTGCCGCGGGGTGGCAGTGCCCTGGGCATGCTGCAGGGTGCGGGTGAGCAGCTCGCGGCCGGTGGCGAAATGCATCCTGGCGGAACGAGAGGCGGAACGAGAGGACGGACGAGAGGCCGACGGCGAGGCGGCGGCCGAGGCCCGTGCCTCCTCGAGGAACTTGAGGGCCGACGCTTCCGTAAAACGCAGGGCCGACGCCCTCAAGGCGGCGGGGTCCTTGGCGGGCGCAGGGCGGCGAGAAGAGGAGGAGGACTCGGACTCGGGCTCGGCAGCAGCAGAGGCGGCAGCAGGAGCGGCGGCGGGCGGCGGCGGGCGGGGCGGCTTGCGCGCCGGCAGCCGCGGAAAGTCGGGCAGCGGCACGGGCGTCTCCGTCACGGCGGCGCGCTTCCAACGGCGGGGCGAGTCGGGGCCGGGGTCCGAGTCGGTGTCGGAGCTGCTGCCGCCGGGCTTGGCGGCGGCGCCCAGGCGGCGGTCCCTGGTGCGCTGCTCGCCCCAGGCCTGGCTGAGGGCGCGGATGCGGTGGTGGTTGGAGAGCAGCGCCCTGGGCGGCGCCTTGGGCGGCGCCTTGGGCGGCACGATGTCGCTGACGACGCGAGGCAGCCGCTGCGCGTCGCGGAGCGCGGCGCCGTCTGGCGCGGCGTCCTGGCACGCGTCGCCGCCGTGCGCGTCGCCGTGCGCGTCGCCGTGCGCGTCGTCGCCGTGCGCGTCGTCGTCGGGCCAGGCGTCGTCTTGTGGCGCGTCCATGATGGACGGATCCGTGTCCCCGGGCCGCAGCGACGATGCAGCGCCGCAGCCGCGCTCGAGGTCGCCGCGAGGCTGGAGCTGAGGTTGGCAGGTTGACGAGGAGACGCGCTCCCCGCCTTGCCGCCTGTGATAGGGCTGCAGCCTCGCGTGGCCCCACTTCCAGCGGCTCGAGCCGCCTGTGAATCATACTGTACTCCGTACATCTGCGAATCAACGCAAGATGACCAGTCGGCTACCTTATGCTACCGGCAATTGGGAAACGCTCCATCCTCTGGAGCCTTCATATACCCCAAGATCGTATCTTCGTAGCTGTCCTTCCCAGAACTTCCACCGAAACGTCTCTTCCCAGAACCTTTCACCCCCCCAAACCCCCCGTCATTCTTCGTCGCCCTCAGGTCTACGTCTCTGCCGCTGCCTGTCACTATGGCGTCTCTACGCGACTAGAACGCCACAGACGAGTCAACCACCGACCATATCGTTTGTTGGCTCGGCTACAGTCGACCAGGTCTCTGACCCTCCAGACAAGCGCCTTACTCGGACCTACCTAGGACGCGACGACGGACCTCTATCGCGGGAAAATTCTCTCTCCAAACTTCCCGCTCTACCTCAAGTATATGGAGCATCTAGGCCTTGATACAGACTGCCTGGCAACGTCGATGGGCACAGCATACGCCATATACAGTCTCGCATAATATCATCAAAGCGCACATGGACTAGGGCCCCGTAGCCCCCATATCACGAGAGTCTGCCAAAACAAGAAATAATATTGCGTCGTGGCTTTGACAGTCACCTCCCAGGATTAACCCGCCGCATTATGAACCGCCATGTCTCCCAACCCCTGAGAAACACTCGACGTGCTTATAATAAGAGAACTATGGGAGTCGCCCAAGTACCATGTATCGATTTCTTATATATACAGCCAATCCGACCTGCTTCACACCCTACAGTCATACGCAGGTTCTTTCGGAGCAATCATGCATCTACGCGCCCCCCTCTTATCTGGACTCTTGTTCCTGGCAATCCGCGTTGCCCATGCTGAAGACAAGCCTGTCTTCCACAGCTTGAGTTCCCTACCGCAAGTAAGCAGCCTTGGGGGAGAATCGACCAAGACGCTGATTGCGGGCAGGGCCCCGCCAAACACCGCGCCTACGACGAGCAGTCTGGCCCTAAATATCAGGTTGCACCGGTCAACACTCCAGCCGCGAAGCCGAAGACCAAGGTCCGAAGAATAAACTGCGCCGCGCTCACCTCAAAAGACAATGTCGACTGCACTGGGCTGTCGTCCAAGGCCTGTAATCTTCGCGGTTGGTTGTATGAAGTACGTTTTCTTGACAATCACCACGACGCGACTTGACTAATTAAACGCCAGGGCTGTCTTAAAGCGAGTCTTTTAATCACGGTTCCAAAGACTGGAGACTAAGCTAATACCTGCAAGGCTCCGGAGTGTGAAAAGAGGGCCGACATGAAACAGTGCTGCGACGATAGGGATGTCCTGCCGTTTGGAGTAAGTCATCTTGGCGAAAGCGGATGGGAGATGGAGCTAAGCGGGTGCGCAGTCCGGAATTTACTATGAAGGCTACATGAGGGCATGCGCACCTCGTTATAAGCTCAAGCGGTCTGACCATCCGGCCTTTAAAAGCCTTACCTGTGACGAGCTGGATAAATTCGTCTGTCGGCAGGGGATGAATAGAGACTTCTGCGAGATGCGCGAATGGGAAAAGGCTGCAAGTTCCTTGCACTCTGAAGTTGACTATAACTAACCTATCCTGGCCAGGGTTGCGAACAAAGAGTAAGCATCTGCTTGCAACGTGCCCGAGACATAGACACTAATGTCCTAATAGAAATTGGCCTGCGGGAAGGATGATCTTGCAAAATGCTGTGACGAGCGACCGTGGAAGCCAAAGGTACGTAAACGATGCTACTTCTAGAGACGACGCTTAGGCATATTAGAAGCTGTTTAAAAGCTTCTACCTCGGTCGCTACAATATGACGTGCCTCAATGATAATTATCCCGGTTCGACATAATACTTGGCACGAGGTAAGGAAGATATAGTTGAGAAGTGCGGTAGATTCGCCAAGGGCATCAAAACCACATCTTCTAAAATTAGATCCTTCAGCAAGTCTGAGGAGTATTGCTATTGCTTACCCGGGCCTGCGATTCACCAGCGGTCGTGATAAGTTGACCGCTGCCCGGCTTCCCTTGCCCTGAACGACCAAACAGGGGAGAGTGACCGTGCAAGCCTACGGGAGCCGCATTCGCTTCCATAACTTTGCTGTAGCAGTGACAGGTTGCCACGAGACGAACGCCAGGGCTCTTCGGTCCATTCCGGGGCCGGGAGGCCGGAATCGTAGCCTCGTTCCTCTCATACAGATTGGATAGCTCCTCGACATGGCACGTCGCAATCCTCAGACACGTGAATGCAGGCGTGTATCTGCGCCCGGAGACTCGCCAAGATATAATGTACAAGGGCGGCATGCCGTCACTTCTTCTTCTTGGCCGCCTTCTTGGCCGCCTTCTTGGCCGCCTTCTTGCTCATGGGCCTCTTGGCGGCGGGCAGGCGCTCGTCGCCGCCCTCGGCGCGGGTGCGCTCGGCGGCGCGCTGGCCGGCCAGCTCGCGCTCGCGGCGCCAGCGCCGGTGGCGGAACCACTGCTTGCGGGTGCGGAAGCGCGTGGTGCGGACGCCCGTGGTGCGCGCCAGGCGGCCGATGCGCCAGTTGTCCTCGCGGTAGCTGTAGTTGGCGCGCAGGCGCAGCACGCGCTGGGGGTCGCCGGGGCGGGCGCCGGCACGGCGGATCTCGGTGGGGATGCCAGACGCCGACACGGGCGGCTCGGCGGGCGCGGGCCGGGCGGCGTGCGCCGTCATGCCGACGCGGCGGCGGCGCTCCGCGTGGCGCGGGTACGGCAGGCGGTCGGCCTTGTCGAAGACGACGCCGATGTACTTGCGGTCCGGGTGCCGGGCCGGGTCGCGGTAGTACTTGACGTAGCCCGTGGCCATGGCGTGGATGGTGTGGTCGCGGCCCATGATGCAGTTCTCGCCGGGCCACCACAGCGTGCCGCGCTGCTTGTAGATGATGTTGCCGGGGATGACGAACTGGTCTGGGCGGGTCAGCAGAGGAAGGGGCAGCGCACACAAGACTCACCCCCCGTCCTCTTGGCCCCCAGCTTCTTGGGGATGCCCCTCTTGTTCGTCTTCTTGTACGCGCCCTGCGCCTTGACCGACGCGTGCCTCCGCCCCAGCGCCAGCACGCCGGCCAGCCACGGCGCCCCCGCGCGCGACGGAAGAGCCGCGAGGCCGAGGAGCACCGGCCGCTGCATCGTGGAGAGCCGCATCGCGCCGATTGTCCTGTCGAGTCGGGGGATGTTGGGGCAGCTCGCGATGCGTCGGAGTTGGAGTTTTCGCGCTTAGTAACGCTCGTGCTTATCGATAAGCGCGACGTCGAGTGGCCAGCACGACACGATGACATGCCTGCTCCCTCTCGACAAGCCGCAGAGCCACGATGCGCGTCCTCGTCGCCCTCCTCTCCCTGGTCGGCCTCGCCGCCGCCCAGTTCGACTTCTTCCAGCAAATGTTCGGCGGCGCCGGCGGCGGCAACGCCAACGGGCAGCAGCAGCAGCCGCAGCAGAACCCCAGCGACGCATCCCTCTACCAAGGCCGCTACGCCCAATGTACGTGGCTGCGGCCCGACGACGCGTTGACATCAGAAGGCTGACTGGCCCAGCCGTGTGCGACCGCTACCTCTGCCCCGACACGCTCGCGTGCGTCCACTTCCCGCACCACTGCCCGTGCGCCTGGGACGCGTACGAGGACAAGTTCGAGCTGGCCGACGGGCTCCGCATCTGCGCCTCCAAGGGCGGCTTCCGGCCGGGCGAGGCGGCGCGCAAGGTCGAGCTGGCGCGCAAGGGGCTGCTGTGAGGAGTAGGGGGTGTCTACTCGAGGGAGTGCAGGTCTAGGGCGTTGGCTGCAAGGTCACGAGCATGGCATGAGGCCGGGGCTGTGCTTGTAACCTGTTAGACTAGCATACGAATGCGATTCCGCGACAGACAGCCGTGAGGTCCATGCCGCTGCAACCGACGCACAACGCCGAGAGACGCCACTCCCGCCTCGTGAGCAATCCGTCCCCGTTTCCATCAGTCATGGCAGGAAGCACCACGCAGCCTGGCTATGCAGAGCCGTTGGGCAGCGGAGGCAAGGGCGGCACGGGCGGCGCGGCCTCGTCGTCGTCGTCGTCGTCGGACATGGCCTCTGGGTGGCCGAGGAGGTGGGCGACGTTCTTCATCTCGTAGTGCTTCTTGCGCATCTCCTCAAACTTGCGGTGCTTCTCGCGGTCCTCGGGCGACAGGCCGACGGGCTCGTCCTCGGCGCTGGGGGCGACGCTGTCGTCGTCGACGTGGACGCTCTTCTCGCCAGCGGCGCGGGGCTCGGGCAGGGCCTCCTCGGGCTCGCCCAGGGACAGGCCGGGGATGTCGTCGTCGCGGCGGCGGGCGGGGGGGGCGGCGGCGGCGGCGGCGGCGGCGGCGTCGACGTCGGCGTCGGCGTCGTCGTCGGACGGGTCCTCGGCCGGGTCGTAGTGCTTGGCGTAGGGCGTCTTGGGCTCGTCGATCTTCATGGTGGAGGAGCGCTCCTGCTCCGTCAGGTACAGGTTGGCCTCGTCCCACTTGAGGCGCTGCGACGACTCGGCGAGCAGGCCGTCGGGCAGGTTGGCCGAGTGGCGGCGCGAGCCGGGGGGGCGCGTGGCCGACGACGAGGAGCGGCGGCGGCCGGCGTTGATGTGCGTGTTGGCGAGGGTGAGCTCCTTGCCGGACAGGGAGCGCTCGCGGGGGGGAGGCGGCGGCGGCGAGGCGGAGCGGCGCGACGAGTTTTTGAGGATGCCTTGGGGGGGGTCAGGGTTAGGAGCAGGCGAGGCAGGGCGGAGGGACGGACCCTTGGGGCGCCTGGCGTCGGGGCCGGGGGGGGAGTGCACGGGGGAGTCGACGGCGGAGGCCATGGCCGGGGGGCGAGGTGGTGATGGATGGAGGTGATGGAGGTGGAGGTGGAGGCGACGGAGGCGATGGAGCGGATGGAGCTGATGGGCGAGAGTCGCGGGCGTCTGCGAACCAGAGGCACGGGCGAGGCCTTTGTGGTTCGCCGTCTTGGTCGGGCAAAGGATGATGTCGAAAGACGAGTGTCAGGCGGGGCGCGCAGACGGTTGATTGACGCCGCCAAGATGATGACTAATAAGATGATTATGGCGAATATGAAACAGCCGTCTAAGGTGACTGGCTACTGCTATTAGGTGCAACAAAGACAACGAGACGACGCCGCGCCGCCGAGACGCTCACTCAGGCGCTCACTCAGGCGCTCACTCAGACGCTCACTCAGGCGCTCACTCAGGCGCTCACTCAGACGCTCACTCAGGCGCTCACTCAGACGCTCACTCAGGCGCTCGCTCAGACGCCCCCTCAGACGCCCACTCAGACGCCCCCTCAGGCGCTCACACTCAGGCGCTCGCGCTCCCCCGGCAGCAGGGCCAGCACGGCGCGCAGCAGCTGGTAGCCCGTCCGCCAGCACACGCTCTTCTCCTGCTCGCCGCTCCAGATGTCGACGCACGAGCGCAGGGTGTCGAGGATCAGCTGGCGCGGCGGAATGCGGCAGCCCGAGGCGGCGGCGCCGCTCAGGGGCGCGTCCTCGCGCAGCATGTGCACGCACGTCGTCAGCGTGGCCGAGAAGAAGTCGAGGACAAAGGCGCGGCCGACGAGGTCGAGGCGCAGGCGCGCCTCGGTGCACCACAGCTCGCGGTAGTGCACCAGCAGCGCCAGCGAGCACTCGAGCGACGACCAGTACGACTCGGGGAAGAGCGCGGGGCCGTCGGCGTGCAGCGCGAACGGCCGGTGCAGCACCATGAGGCAGCGCCGCAGGAAGATGTCGACGGTGATGCGCTGCAGGTCGCCGCCGCACGCGAGCTGCGCCTGCGCCATGAGCTCGCGCAGGTGCGCGTGGTGCCGCAGCACGTCGCCGTAGGCCATGGGCTCGCGCCGCGCCGCGTTGATCTGCGCGAGCACCGCGAGCACCGGCGGCAGCGACCGCTGGAGCACGCCGTGGAGGCTGTCGGGCGCCGGGGCGGGGCCGTGAGCGGGGCCGTGAGCGGGGCCGTACGCGGCTCCGAGGGCGGGGCCACCACCGCCGCCGCCGCCGCCGTGCAACCCCCCCTCGGCCCCGGCGGCCAGCTCGTCCGCCCGCGTCAGCGGCGGCATCCCCGTGCACAGCGACACCTTGGCGTCCAGGTAGACTATCGTCAGCCACAGCCGCCGCCGCGCCGCGCGCTCGTCGGCGTCGCGCAGCTCCTCGTCGCCCTCGCCGCGCTCCTGCGGCAGGCCGAAGATGAAGGCGACGCGCACCAGCAGGCCCAGCAGCGACCAGCACGAGTCGACGCTCCAGCACGTGGCGTTGCACACCAGCTTGGCCACGGCCATGAGCGCCAGCGCGCGCAGCGTCATCAGCGTCGGCCGGAACATGAAGGGCGTCTGCATCAGGCACGCCTCGGCCGCCATCATCATCTCCGTCGCCGCCGGCGGCTCGTCGGCCGCCGTGAAGCAGCCCAGCCCGAGCGCCATCAGCAGCTGCGCCAGCCAGCACAGGCTGACGCCGTTGGGGTCCTGCCAGTAGCGCTCCACCTCGGCCCGGAAGGCCGGCAGGTCGAGCACCGGGTTGACCACGTCGAGCAGCTCCGTGTAGCGGTCGAGATAGTCGCCGGCGCGCGCGCGCTCGCCCGCCAGCAGCCGCGTCACCGCGTCGCGCGCGTAGTACTTGTTGGCGCCCGGCGTGCCGAAGGGGAAGTTGCCGGGCAGGCAGAAGTTGGCGAGACAGGCGTTGGTGCCGACGCCCTCGAGCGCCGAGGCGAGGGGGGACGAGTCGCCGGTGAGGGCGCCGATCTGGGCATATCAGCCGTTGTTCTCTCTGCCACCACCATCACCATCACCACCATCACCACCATCACCACCGTCACCATCACCACCACACCACCACACCACCACACTCACCTTGGACATCAGCTCCCGCCAGTGGCTTGACCCCCGCACCCGGTGCTGCACCTGCCACGTCGCCATCTGCGGCTTCTTGTCCTCGCGCCCCGACGGCACCGGCGCCGTCGGGCACGGGAACTTGCCGCCGTTGGGCCCCTTGTTGTAGCTGTAGTAGCACTCGCGCCCGTTGCCGCTCGCCTTGCACCGTCCGCACGGCAGCTCCTTGTCGCACTTGACCTTGAGCCGGTGGCAGCGCAGGCAGCTGAGGCAGTTGCGCTTCCGCTTGCGCACGATGCGCTGGCTCGCCGCCGGCGCCGGGCCCGGCGCCCCGGCCGCCGGCCCCGCCGCCACCTCGTCCGCCGTGGCCGCCTTGCCCGGCTCCGGGCTCTCCGTCGACGTCATCGGCGAGATCAGCCCCACCGCCTCGGCCTCGCGCCCGGGCGACTCTCGCGGCTGCTGGGACTCGCCGCGCGCCGCCTTGGCCGCCTCAAACGACGACGACGACGACGACGACACCGCGCCCGCTGGCTGCTGCTGCTGCTGCTGCTGCTGCTGCTGCTGCGCGCTCCCGACGTCGAAGCTGCACCGCACGCCCGCCTGCACGCACCGCGAGCACGACGGCTTCAGCAGGTCGCACCGCCGCTTGAAGTGGCGGCACCGGTCGCACGTCTTGACCTCGCGCATCTGCCGCATGGCCGGCGCCCCCTTTTATGTTGGTCTCGGTGCTTGTCGTCCAGGCTGCGTCTGTTGGTCAGGCCCTGGCGGTACCGCGGCCTCTATCTCTCGTCGTCGCCACGTCTCTCGCCCTCGCCTCTCTTGCCCTTGTCCGCGCGCCTCGTCTCCTCTCGACTCGTCTCCTCTCGCCTCGTCTCCCTCTCGCCTCGTCTCCTCTCGCCTCGTCTCTTCCCCGCCCTGGTCCTCTTTCCGCTCCTCGATCGCCCAGTCCGCCCGTCGTCGCCGGCTCGGCGCCTTGGGCCTCGACGTCGCCCGCTGGCCCGCTGTTGGCCCAACCGTTGGTCTCAATCTTTCGCCGCTAGCCGTCTCCCCGCGATGGCTGTTGCCCGTCGGGGGCCGTGCAGGACGAGGCGGGACGAGGTCGGGCAACGGCTCGAGACGGCGTCAATTATACACATATTCCGGGTAAGCGAGCGAGGCGACGCAAAAGGCACCGCATGGCGAGCGACCTGTAATAAATGGGGGCGGGGACCAGCTGCAGCCACAGTCCAGAGACACGAGCCAGGCTGCCCAATGACACTCTCATACGGCGCTGGCAAGCCTCCGGATTGGCCTCGCCCGGCCCTTCTCCAGCTGCTCCTATGGGTGCCGGCGTATATCATGGCCGTTATGCCTGCCCTGCTATAGTAATAACCACCTCTGGCCTGTTGGGGCGAGCTCTGCTTGGCCAGGGTGGGTGCCCAGGCCACCGGAGACGCCTTTCCGAGGCTGCTGGGATATACATAATATATACTCTCCGTACAACCATGCTCCGTCGCTCTCCGGTCTGACGTTGGACTCTGCTGTAATCTGTCATCCGTGACCCGCCTCCCCTCCGCCTCCCCGTCTTTCCAGAACCATCCGCCTCGCTCATCAAACTCGCCCGGCTCTCCCCTTCAGGCCCCGTGGCTGCTGACCCCGGTGGGGACGCACCCCGGCCATCGTGATCCCTCCCATTAGACAGGGTGTGGAGGCCCTGCCAGGAGGGCCGCCGCGCGTCCTGGTTGGCCTGCCTCGGCCTTACTTATAGGCCTATACCCATGTATGCACAAACTACATAATGCCAACCGACGCATCTGTGCAACTCGACGAGGCTGAGCCATCAGCCCACAACAACTCCCTCGATCCCTCCAGGCCCCCGTGGCAACAAGCTCGCCGTCTGCAGAAACATCATGCCACCCCCCGAGCCGAATAGCAGCCGTCGTCGATCGGAATGCCAGCCTTTGCCGTGCTGGTCCGTCGTATACTGCCTGCCGGATCCGCGCAAAGTCAAAGCTCCTGGATCGGCGGCGCATCCGTCCGTCCGGCCGCTGAGACGAGACGACGGCTTCCGTACTCAGTCGGTGTACATATATATCCGCCGGCAGCTCCCCGGCCCGGCTCCGGAGCTTGGCCGGCCCCCGGACTGATGCCCGATCCACGCCCTGCGCCCAACTCGCATGCAACCAGCCTCGCGCCCGCACAACCTCGCCGTCACATGCCTCGCCTCGCATTCCGCACAAGTTGGTCATCATGCCAAGGCCTGCGCATGCCGTCCAATCCTCTACAAGCCAACATCCATACCTCGCTCGCGCCGGCCGCCAGCACACTACGGCCGCGGCCTCGTATTCCGCGTAGCCTCTGCTGCCTCTGGTGCTGCTTCTATTGCTTCTTCTATTGCTTCTACTGCTACTACTGCTCTTCGGCATTCGCCCATGAGTCAACTCACCTTGGCTGCTGGGCTCGACAACCCCTCGGGCACCAGCTCCCGCCCGCGCCTCTGCCAGAGACGGCTCCCCCTCGTCCCCTTCGCGTGACCCCCCCCGAGCCCCCTCATGTCATTGAACCCGCTTCTGGTTGCCGGCGCGCGCGCCGCGCCCTCCTCTCTTCTTCTCCGCCGCCGTCATGTCGCTATCCTCGTCGCCGCTGACGGCGCCGCCCTTGAAGTAGTGGCCAAAGGCGCGCGTCTCGAGGTCCTGCTTCAGGCCGCCCGCCTTCCTGGCCCGGTGCCGGTAGTAGACGCGCTTGGCCCACTTCCACGCCTCGATGCCGAGGAAGAAGAGGACGGCCTCGACGAAGACGATGCCCCACTCCCAGCTGATGCCCGAGTGCTTGAAGACGACCGTGTTGAGCTTGGGGATGTAGATGAGCGGGAACATGGTGACGAAGCCGGCGACGATGGCCCAGAAGAGGAACTTGTTGCGCCACACGTCAATCATCCACTGCGTCAGGTACCGCTTGCTCTTGGGCTGCATGCGGAAGAAGGACCGCCGCATGTTGACCATCTCCCAGGCGAGGAAGAGGGCGAACCACGTCAGGCACGCAAATGTCGTCGCCCGCGCCCGGAACACCACCTCGCACGACGCCGAGTACTCGTTGTTGCAGTTGTCGCCAATGTCGGCCGCCCCGTTGCCGAAGCCGTAGAGCACCAGGACAAACGACGCCAGGCAGAGCGCAGACATCCACAGCCCGTAGACGACCATGTCGACGAGCAGCTCCGGCGTGAAGACGCCTTGCTTCAGCTGTGCCCCGACTGTCAGCCCTAGCCATCCGGCGCCGGGGGAGCCGGCACACTCACGTTCTGCGGAGGCCGCTGCATGATGTCCGGCGCCGCGATCTCGAAGCCGAGCCCCATGTCGGGCATGCCCGACGTCACCATGATGATCCACAGGATCTCGACGGGCGCCAGCGGGAACACCGAGATGCCCCGGTTGTCCTTGAAGGCCAGGCCGATGAGGAGCGTGCACGCCTGCGCGATGTTCTCGGCCAGCACGTGCAGGATGAACTTTTGGATGTTGTCAAACATGCGCCGGCCCTCCTCGACGGCGTTGAGGATCGACGCAAAGTTGTCGTCGGTGAGCACAATGTCCGACGCCTCCTTGGCCACGTCGGAGCCGGCCTGGCCCATGGCGATGCCCACGTCGGCGCGCTTCAGGCTGGGCGAGTCGTTGACCCCGTCGCCCGTCATGGCGACGAACCGCTTGCGGCGGTGGAGGGCTTCGATCATGCGCACCTTGGTCTGGGGGGCGCACCGCGCCACCACCAGGGGCAGCAGGGGCAGCCGGTCGATGTCCTCGTCGCTCAGCTTGTCAAAGTCGGACGCCGCCATCACCATGGTCCGGGCCACGTCGGCCGAGATGTCGTTCATCCTCGACGGCAGGATGCCCACCTCGAGGGCAATGGCGCGCGCCGTCTCGGGGTGGTCGCCCGTCAGCATGTGGACGCTGATGCCCGCCTCGTGGCACTTGCGCACCGAAGGCGCCGACTCGGGGCGCGGCGGGTCGTAGAGGCCGATGAGGCCGCGGAAGACGAGGTCGCGCTCGAACTCGCCGCGCTCGAGCTCGGCCTCGTTGTCCTCGACGTGGCGGATGTCGGTCCGGCTGGCGAGGGCCAGCACGCGCAGGCCGAGGCGGGCCATGGCCTCCATGTTCTGGAGGACCTCGCCCCTGACGTCGTCGCCGAGCGGCCTCGTCTCGTCGCCGACGGCATACCGCGGGCACGACGTGAGGACCCGCTCGACGGCGCCCTTGGTGAAGAGCCACTGCTTCTTGGTCTGCCGGTTCTCGAAGATGACCGACATCTTCTTGACGTCCGAGTCAAAGGGGAACTCGGCACACTGGTGCCACTGCGCGCCCTCGCCCGTGCTGAGGCGGAGCCGGTTCCAGTCGAAGCGCGAGGCGAACACCTGGATGGCGATCTCGGTCGGGTCGCCGCGGCCGTGCCACTCGCCGTCCACCTTGTTCACCGAGGCCAGGTTGGCGAGCGAGGCCACGTTGAGGTACTCGCGGAGGGCCGCGTCCGAGGCCGCCAGCCCGCGGCCGTCGATGGCCTCGCCGTCGGCGCCGGCGCCGGCGAAGTCGATGTCCTTGGGCTGTGCCGCCCTGAGGCCGAGCTCGCCGACGGTGGGGTTCAGGGGCTCGTTGGTGGTGCCGACCGAGTAGGTGCCGCGGCCGGGGATCCATGCCTTCTTGACGATCATCTTGCCCTGCGTCAGGGTGCCGGTCTTGTCGGAGCAGATGTCTGCGGGCAAGTTAAGCGACTGACGGGCTTCACGGCTGTGCGACGCCTTACTGGAAACCGCCCCGAGGGCCTCGAGGCTCTTGAGGTTGCGGACAATGACGTTTCGCTGGACCATGCGCTTGGTGCCGGCGGCCATTGTGATGGTCAGCACCACGATGAGCGAGGCGGGAATCATGGAGAGGCCGGTGGCGACGGCGTAGATGATGACCTCCTGCTTCGAGTCGAACTTATTGGCGGCGAGGACGATGATGGCGCAGACGATGGCGGTGCCGAGCAGGAGCAGGGCCAGCTTGGAGAGCTTCTTCTGCAGCGGGGTGCCGACGTTGACGCCGAGGAAGCGGCCGACGGCGTCGGAGCACGTCAGCGTCCAGGCCTGCAGGTGGCGGCCAAACGACGTGGTGCCGTCGTCGCGGCGCTTGGGCTGGCGGCGGCGAGACGTCTTGCCGCGGAGGGCGGCGGCGATCTGGCCGATCTCGGTGTAGAGGCCGGTGGCGAAGACGACGCCGCGGGCGCGGCCCTTGGTCACGGTGGAGGAGCTGTAGGCGACGTTGAGGCGGTCACCGGGGCCCGTGTCGGCGGCGTACGTCGTCGTCGTCTCCTTGCGGACCGGCAGCGACTCGCCGGTGAGGAGGGCCTCGTTGGTCTCGAAGTTGACGGCCTCGATCAGGCGGATGTCGGCCGGAATGGTGTCGCCCGTCTTGAGCTCGACCATGTCGCCGGGGACGATCTCGGCCGTGACGACCGTCTCGTTGCTGCCGTTGCGGATGGCCTGGGCCGTGGGCGAGCTGAGGGAGCGCAGCGAGTCCATCGTCTTGGCCGCCTTGAACTCCTGGAAGAAGCCGACGACGATGTTGAGGACGATGACGGCGGTGATGACGCCGCCTTCGATCCATGATTGGATGCCGAAGGAGGCTGCCATGGCCAGAATCAAGACCTGGCGTTGGGCTGTCAGAGACGCGGCAGGCCTTGGGCACCAAGGCGGCAGAAATCGAGGACTCACCAGGGTCAGGGCGTTGGCGATTTGGCCGATCAATATCTTGACCGGCTGGACGCCCTTTTGCTCGCCAAACTCGTTGCGGCCATGCTCCTCGAGGCGCCTCTTGGCCTCGTCGGTGGAGAGGCCGACCTCGACCTGGGCCTTGAGCTCGTCGACGACCTGCTCAATGGTGAGGGCATGGGCCGGGGCCGACATGGGCCGGTTGGACTGCCCGGAGACATGGCCCTGGGTGTCCTCTTCGGGCTTGCCGCCCATTCCGACAGTTGAGTATTACGGTCGTGCGGCTGCAGGAGGCGCCAGTTGCTGGCGAGCTTATTAGTCGACACAAGACGGCCGATGGCTTGGGACTGGCAGGAACGACAAGACAAAAGACAGATGGAATGGAGGAAAGGGGGAAGAGAGCGGGAAGAGAAGAGAGGTCGGCAGTTGGCAGGGCCGAGTTTAATAACAATAAGGTGCCGTGCGGCCCGACGCTGGTGTGGATGGGCGAATCGACAGGTTGACAAACAAAGCACACAGTTTGCAAGCCGGCTCCATCAGCCGTCGCAAGCAGGGTGGCCCCGGGGGGGACGGATGGGGTTCATCGTGTGCCGCGGGCATGGCGCGAGGCCGGGGCGTCTTGGCGGAGTCATGGACGCCATGGCATAGCGGGGCCGTAAACTCTCGTCGGCGCTGGCACGGCCCAGGGGATCACGAATCCGCCGACGTAAAACCCGTTGCGCGGCAGATGGGAGGGAGTTGGAAGAGCTGGCAGTGCTGCATCTTGCGCCGCCGCATCGAATGCCGTCTCAGCCGCCGGGCTGGTGCGTGTAAGCCATCGAATATGACGGTAGGACAAGCGCCTCGAGCCCTGGACGAGCGCCTCGAGCCTGGACGAGCCTTGGACGAGCGCCTCGCGCCTTGGACGAGCGCCTCGAGCCCTAGACAGGGACAAGGGGGTGCAGGGGCCCAGCCTATCAGACGGCCTCGATGAGTCGTCGCGGTGCTGTTTTGGGCCGCCACAACCTGGGGGAGGGTCACAGCGCGGAAGCCTCCTCGCTGGCAGGGCGAGAGACGGCTTCCTGGGCATCCCGGGTTCCCCTTTGCACGAGTCGCGGTCGCTTCCCCGGCTCGCCGTTTCGAAGTCGCCGTTTCGACGTTTGGCGTGGGCCCCGAGCGCGGACGCTGCTGGCTTGGCGACGTATCAGGTCTGAAGACGTCTGGCGCACCATTGACGCGGCTATTTTGGTTGGTCTGATCGTCCGATTCGGCGCGTCTTTCCGTGGTCGGCCGGGAGGAGAGCAGCGGTTTGGGGAGCTTTTTTTGGAGTGTTTGGGGGAGCTTCTTTTGGAGGCTTTGGGATGCTCGTTTTTGGCACCGTCTACCGTCTGCGTGCGGCGGTACCGGAGACCTTGAGCATGACTGGAGCTAGCGGCAATCTCGGGTACCGATACGAGCCAGCCTTGGCAGGCGGCGATTGGCCAATGGTTGCGCCAGTCCCCGCTGCCAAGAGGCGAGGAGCTTCAACGGCCGTGGCGGCCGCGTGGCTGCGTCTGTGCCAGCGTGGCTCCTTCGAGAAGGCATTGAGAAGCCGCGTCGATGCTGTGCGAGCGAAGCGTCATCTTCTGTGCGCCTGGACGTCCAGCCTTGGCGCCGACAGCTTCGTCATTACCTCATTGTCCAGGCCTGAGCGCGTGACGGCACGCCAGCCACCCTCCGCATCGCGGCCTCGGCTCGCCGCCTCGACAACCAGCGCAGATCGACGTCGAGCTTTGCACCACGACGTCGCGCCGCCGGCCCGCGGCGAGCCCAGTGACATGGCCTGGGGTTGCTGGGATGGTTGCTGGGATGCTGGAGTCGCCGGGATGCTGGAGTCTGGCATGCTGGAGTCTGGCATGGAGTCTGGCATGCTGGAGTCGCTGGGATGCTGGCAGTTGCACGTCCGTACTCCAACGCTCAGCCCGTCAGACGACTCCAAGCTGAGCAGGCCTCCTTGCAAAAGACTCACGTCTAGACCCCGCCGTCACCCGCCCGGCGCCCATCTCCAACGGCGGGCTGAAGACTCGGCGAGGAAAAAGCAAAATCAAAATCAAGCATCAAGACCTGGCCACGTGGCCCCGTCGTATCGGGCCTGACGTAGCATGTGTCTATATATACTGAAGCAACTGTGGATCCTGGGCCTATACCTCTTTTTTTGCGGGGCCCCGTTAGTCCGTATACCCATATTACTACTAAATCCCTACTACCTTTAGACCCGCTTTTCCGTACTTTTCGGGGCTCCGTATTTTCCGGTTAAGCTAATAGTACCGCCTCTCTTAATTTACTCGTAACGCTACCTCTCTCGCTAATTAATTATTTACGCCCCTAGCGTTTTTCTTAGGCCTAACTAATAGGGCCGGGTATATCTCCTATTAGTAGATTTTATTTTATAGGTTTATAGATTACTTTATTTTTTACTAGCTTTCGCTTTTATACTAAAGTTCTATTTTTAAACTCTTTTATAGATTATAAATATACCTCCCGCTTACCGCTCTATTTAGTTCTCTTTTAGCTATTTCTATAATATATATTAATATTAGCTCCTAATTATAAGCTTTTATATATAGTATAACGGCACTCTATATAGTATTTATATTAACTATATAATATCCTACGCCTAGTAGCCTTTATAGGAGATATTTAGTAATACTATAAATATATATATTTATAATACCCTATAGCCGCCTTAATAGCCGCCTAGGGCCTAGGCTATAGCCTAAGGACGCTATATAACTTAAGTATAGTTTACGGCCTAGGCTCCTCTAGAAGGTCTTTTTTAAGAGGCGTATTCTAACTTAAGGCCTATATATATAGAGTATAGTTTCTATAGCGCTTTATATTAAGCTAATTGTTAAATATAATAATATATAAGCCCTACCTAGCCCCTATTTAATAAGAGTGCACTTTAGCTATAAGGTATAAGGGTAAGAAGAAACCTATTACTAACTACCTATATAAATTAATACTAGTAGAGTTTTTAGGCACTAGCCTTAGCCTTAACGGTATAGTTATACTATAATTAAATAATTAGGCTATATAACGTTTACTATATATAGTTAATTAAGGAAATAATAGTATAAGACTAGCTACTTACTTATTTAGGCACTTTACCTTAATGTCTATAAAAGGCTATAGAGCCTATAGCTTAGTTAGGAAAAGAGAGAGCTCTAATCTTAATGTCTAAGTCCCCTCTAGCTATCCTCTATTACTAATAAGAGGCTAGCTATATATCTCCTATATCTCTTTATTTCTTTCTTATTAATATATATATAGATCTTAACTTTTATAGACTTAAGGTTTAGTAATTATTATAATTAGAGAGATATTAATCTCTCTCTCTTTTAGGAGCTACCTAGCTTCTTACGGGACCTTCTTTACTCTTAGTACCTATATAGCTCTTCCTTCTAGTTAAATCTATATTAATATAATAACCTTTTTACCTTTATGTCTCTTATAGCTACCTTTATAAATTATAGTATTACTATAAGCGGGCCTATAGATTTCTAAATATATAGTACCCTATTTTATATAACTAGCCTACTTAAGCTAAAGGCTAGTTATAGCTTTTAGTATATATAGCTCTATTTCTATAATCCGTTTTATATTATAAAAATCCGCTCCCTTACTTATATTAACTTAAACTATACTTTTTTTATTAAGTTTATAGAGTACTTATATAAAAGGAATCTATTTATCTTCTTTTACTTAATTATAAAGGAACGCTTTTAGGCTAGCTTAGGACTTATAAGAGTTATCCTTAACCTATAGCTATAGCTAGTTATAAAGATTAGGGCGGACTTATAGCGCGAGAACCTACTTATATTAAATAAGGTTATAATCTTAATTCCTAATAAGTAGGAGGAGTACTTATATAGGGATATTATCCTTATAGAGTATAATCCTATAAGTAACTTATAGCTATTTTATATAATTTATTATTAATATACTTTATACTTACTACTTATATACCTATTTATCTTATTATATAGAGACTATAGCTTCTATTAGGGTTTATAAATATATAATCTATAGGTATAAAAATATATAAGTAACTGCTTAAAGTAATATTCTTACTATTAATATATCCTTTATTTATAAAGATAGTAGTTTATAGTCCCTTTTACCTTTAGCTAACTATTTTAATAGTTTTTAGTCGATTTATAGGCTATAAGTAATTAAGTAAAGCTCTTCTAGCTTTAGAGAAACTAGGCTAAGCTTTATATAGACCTATATAATAGTATTTAGGACTAGCTTCGCCTTATAGATAAAGATACCTTTACTATAAGCCATTAGGTAATTCTACCCGCTATTTATATTAATAGTAACCGTTTTATAAACTAGTACTATTAGGACTCTATAACTATTATATAGATATTTAGGCTATTAACTTTCTTTATTATAATTACTATAAACCTAAATTAGCCTAAAATAAAAAAAGAGCTTCTATTTAGTTAAATTATATCGGACTATCTAGATATAGTTAGCCGCGTCTTTAACTATAAATACTAGAATTTACTTATAGAGCTATAAACTAGTATTTTTAGGCTATTTATAGGAATTATTTAAACTATAAAGTATTAAAAATAGGGCCTTTTATATAGGTATATTCTCCTTTTCCTTATACCTAAGGGTTCTCTTTTTTATAAGATATTAATAAATATTAACTATATTATTTAAGTAGAGATCCCTATAGTTATAGAGGACCCGGACGGTACTTTATAGAGTATTATTACCTTATATATAACTTACGGTCCCTATAGCTTTAATAATCTTAAGGCTCTATATATATAAGTATAGGGAAATAGCCTACTTTAATACTTAAAGCGGTTTCTAAAACTATTTTACCTAAAGATAATAATCCCTAAGGATAGCTACCCTATTTATAAGCGCTATAATATTAATAAGTATACTATATACTACTCTAATAGTTAAGAAACTTAACTTAATAACCGCTTTATAGTCCCTTATAGCTTATACCTATTATTATAGTATAATATATATATAAATATTAAGATTTACGCTATAATTAAGGCTATTAAGTATATCTATAAATATATTTATAAGGGTTCCGACCGGGCTACCTTATAGGTTAACTATATAGACTAATAGGATAAGATTATAAATTACTTATAGTACTATTATATCTCTTTAGTTAAAGTAATTATATAGCTCTTTAAGTTTCTAGTCTATAAGGAGTATCTATTTATATATCGCTTACCTATATATCTAGAGAGGGAGTAGCTAGTTTATTATTTAAAGAATACTACCTATAAATAGCTTTAGGAAATCGTTAAGTACTATAAAATAGAGCTTATTACTTTCTTTAAATATAATATAGCTTATAAAAATAGTTAAGGGATATTATATTTTAACTTTCTAATTTATTACGTCTTTAAGAAGAACCCCTATTACTAATAGCCTTATTAAAGGGGCCGGGCTATTAGTTAGATATATTTTATTCCTTTAACTATTAATAAGTAATATTTCTTATAGTTATTACTCTTTATAGTCCCTAGTACCTAGTTCTTTAAGGATCTCTATATAGTTAATAGTTAGGTCTACCCTAACTTCCGGGCTATATACTTAATAAAAGGGCTTCTAGAAGATAATAGGCGCTAGATTTCCTACTTTACGGACGCCTCTATTTAGTAAATAAGTACTACTTTACGGTAGCTTTTTATTATAGTATTATATACTAGTAAGATATTTAATTTAATTATATTATAGGAGAGATTTATTAACTAACTTTATAATAACTTTTCTTTATAGCTATATTACTATAAAGTTATTATTCTAAATATAGAGTACTTATATTACGACTATAGGCTCTTTCTTTTTTATAAGCTTCTTCTAGAGGTAAATAAATCCCTTAAGGACTTTAGCCTCCCCTATTTCTAATACTAATAGAAGAATATATTATTTAATCCCCTTTTAATATATAAGCTTTCTTATAACTAGGCTAATTAATAGGCTATTTATAAGAAGATATATTATCTATTTAATAAGAAATAGCGCCTATTTTTTAATAAATATATTTCTTTTATATAATTTATGCCTAAAACGGCCTATTATTTTCTTTAAGGCCCTAATAGTACTAAAAAGACTTTTTTATATAAAGGGCTAGTAGCCTATTTCTAGTCTTAGGGTAAGGTTATTATTTATAT
The DNA here is from genome assembly GCA_002939055.1 of Hypocreales sp. Mo6-1. NCBI lineage: Eukaryota > Fungi > Ascomycota > Sordariomycetes > Hypocreales > Hypocreales sp. Mo6-1. The sequence continues at coordinate 367,632 of PNEP01000013.1, forward strand.
TACTTTATTTAATATTATAGCCTTATTACTATTAAGTAGCTATATAGTATATTCTTCCTTTAAGATTTCTATTTAAATTAACTTTACTTTAGCCTATAATATATAGGTAAACTTATAATAATAGAGGATAACTAGAGGGGACTTAGACGTTAAGATTAGAGCTCTCTCTTTTTCTAATTAGGCTATAGGCTTTATAGCCTTTTATAGACATTAAGGTAAAGTGCCTAAATAAGTAAGTAGCTAGTCTTATATTATTATTTCCTTAATTAACTATATATAGTAAACGTTATATAGCTTAATTATTTAATTATAGTATAACCGTGCCGTTAAGGCTAAGGCTAGTGCCTAAAAACTCTACTAGTATTAATTTATATAGGTAGTTAGTAATAGGTTTCTTTTTGCCCTTATACCTTATAGCTAAGGTATACCCTTATTAAATAGGGGCTAGGTAGGGCTTATATATTATTATATTTAACATACCCCCTTAGATTTACCTATAGCTTAATCTAAATCGTCTAAAGAAAGGTCCTTATTTTAAAGTAAATAGTATATATCTATAAGGCTTAGTTATTAAATAAAGGATTTAAACCTTTAGCTTAGTAGAACCTTTATAAGTCTATTAGTAATTATTTAATTAGTAGGTATATATTTAATTTAAAAGTAACCTTATTAATATACTTATTATACCTAGTAGTTATATATATCGATATACCTAAAGGCTATCTTAATTCGAGGCATTTCGCTATTAATAAGCCGAATTATTTATAAGTTATTATACTTAATAACTAGTTTCTCCTTTAGCTTAAGAGAAATCTAATTAAATAATTAGATTATTGCAATAGTTTCCTTAGCTATATATATAAATACTAGGAGTTCCGCTTCTATAGATAAAGTAGTAACTATATCCTATTTTCTAGACTTCTAGGAGATTAGTCCCTTAAATAAGTATAGAATTAATCCTTATAAGAATTTCCTTATCTTTTAATTATTTACGAAGGCTATGTTTAATATAATATATATTTCTTTATTATAATAGGTACTACTATAATAGCTAGTAATAGTTAAGTCTTTCCTCGTTCCTAAGAACTTAAGGGTATAGTATCTTATACTATAAAGGTATATAATTATTTAATTAACTAACTTATAGTATTCTAATAATAGATTAAGTAAAAATTCTATAAGCTTTAAAGATAGTTTCGTAACGTCTAGTCTTATAATAATATTAATATAGTTAATATACTCTATCTTTTGCTAATAATAGTGGATTTAATTTAATATTACTTACTTTAAATTAAGCTAAGGATAATTAGTAGGGAAAGGGTTCTCTTTATATACTTTATTAGTTTTCTAATAACAATTAATTACTATTTTCTTAATAAGTAAGTCTTAGTAAAGCTAGAGCTTTTTGTTAAAGCGGTCTTAGATAATCCTAATACCAAGGAACTATTTAATCTCTCTTTATTTAGTTATATTATATTTCTCCTTAAGCCTTTTAATAAGGTCTTTAGCCTAGAGTGTATTTTCTTTTTAATATAAGAGGGCGATATTATTTATAAAAAAGAAGACTATTATATTATTATTCTAAAATATATAGGGCTTATTAGTATACTACTTAAGTCCTAAGTCCTTAAAGGCTATAGTAAGGTCTCTTTACTATAGGAGTAGTAAACGTCTTAGTTTATATAGGGCTTTAAATAACTTAAGGATCTATCCTTATTATTTAAATCTATCCGGAAATTTAACGTAAATCTTATTATTATTAAGTAAGGTATTTATAAATATATTAACTGTATTAAGCTATTTTATCTTAAGGTCGAATTTAGTTATAATAGCTATAAGGATACGAAAGTTTCTTCTTATAAGTATTGCTATATAAGTCTCCTTATTATCCTTTAGCTATAAGTCTCCTCTAACGTAAAGTCTAGCCTTAAACTTAGTAAGATAGCTATATTTATTATACTTATACTTAAATACTTAAGTAAGCAGTAGGGGTCGTTCTTTAGTCCTATCTTTTCGGACTAGTTAGAAGGTTCCTTATTCTTTAAGTAATTCCTATTCCTTAATTACTACTTCCTTAAATTCCTATTCGAATCGGTAGCCCTTAAGGTCTTTTTAGGTTTAGGGTTTATTAGGAAGTAGTTTTCAATAGAGTTTTTTAGTAATTCTAGTAAAGAAGCTACTCTAATATATCTTTATATTATTTAATCGATCCGTATAGTCCTTATAGTCAGGATCTTCCGGTTAAGATAGTAATTTAATTACTAATTATAGGTTTATTTATAATCTATCTAATAGATCTTTATAATTCTATAGAGATATTAGTTTAGGGGTTAGATATAGGTCTTTATAGCCCTTTTCCTTCTCTTCCTAACTAATTACTTCTTATATTTCCTATACTAAGTCGCTTAAATCTAGGGAAATATTATTTAGTAAGCTTACCTCTTATATCTCTAGTTCTTTTATTATACTATTAGGCTATTAATCTAAATTTATTAGTTTAGAATTATTTAATTAATAAGGTAAGATATACTAAGTAAGCTCTCTACCCCCTACTTCCTAATTTTTAGGGAAGTATTCCTTAACTTTAGTGTCTTTATTATTTAAGTTAATATAATTAGGTAGTTAGAATTATATAGCTTTAGCGGGCGTTTATTACTTCTAATATAAGCTACCTTTATTAAAGGTAATATCCCTAACTCTTCTAACTTTAGATTGGCTTAGAATCTAGATTTAGTAGATATTAGTACTATTATATTTAATAAGATAGTTAATTTTAGTATAAGCTTTAACTTTAAGGTCCTTTTTCTACGTATTTTATATAGCTTAAGTTATTAATAGGTATACTTTATACCTATATACTTTAAGATATATAATATTTAGCTATAGTTATTCTATATAGCCTATATTCTTATTATTAGCTTAAAGCTATAGGTAAAGCCTTTAGAAAGGGGTCTTTTAATTAATATTTTAAATAGGTAAATAGTTATATAGGTATACCGCGGCTTACTAAGCTTCCGGCTAGAGATAGTATGGCAATTAGGTACTATTTAATATAGCGCGGGCTTTAGTAGTAATAATACCCCCTAAGCGCTTAGCTACTCTATTTTAGGCTAGTATATATAGTATAGTAGGTTCGTCCTTAATCCCTTTTTCTTTAATCTAGCTTTAATAGGCTTCCTAAAGTCTTTAGTCGTTATTTTTATAGATTATATAGACCTTTAGATCGAATTATCGGTCTATAAGGGTAATAAATACGTTAAGTACTAAGATTAGGGATATATACGTTTAATCGCTAAGTAGATAAATAAATATTATACTTATAAATTCGTTTTTAATAAGTAAGGCTACCTCCTTCCTATTATATAACTTTTAAAGGCTAAAGATATTAATATAAATCCTCTAGAAGGGGCGTGGTACTTTAGCCTATAGATACCTTTAAGAGATTATTCTTTTAGCCTTTAAAATAGTATAGGCTTTATATTAAACTATTAGTAGTCCTTTAATACGAGCTCTAATAGTATTCTCTATTAGTTTCTCTAGAGATGCTAAGTTAATATAGCCTAGCCGTTAGTATTATAGTAGGGCTTTAGCTACCTATTCCCTATATAGCGATAATAATAATACCTAAAATATTACGGGAATTATTTAATTATTAGGTATTTCGTTATATTTAATAACCCTTTATTAATATATCTAAGTTATTTAGTAAACTTCCCGTCCTACCTTTATAATTAGGCTAGAGACTAGGTCCTAATAGTATCCGTAAGCTATTATAATATTTAGGGAAATAAGATTTATATAGAATCTAGATACGTAATAAATATTATTTAAGAGGAGAATCCCCTTATTAATATAAACATAAACTTATCTATAACCTTTTATAGTAAGAACTTAGCTTCTTAAGTAAATATACTTTAAGTTATTCTAATCTATTAGTCTAAGGTTAATTATATAAGATTAATTATTATATAGGTATAAGTTTAAGCTTAAGTCTATAATAAAAGAGTCTTAGAGGGGATAAACGCGGGTTATAGTTACTATAAAAGATATTAAATTATTTAATTGTACTATAGAGAATGCGGCTTTAACTTTTAAGTCCTTATTATCTTCTTCTCTTTCGTTTTTTAGTTCTTATTACTCCTTTTACTTATTGAATTTTTCCCGGGCTTATCTAGCTAGTTTTCGGAAGGTAGAGCTATTATCCTCTCTTTCCTTAATTTTCTAGAAGATATCCGGGTTTAGCTTCTACCCTAAGGGTCGCTTCGTCTTATTAAAATAGAAGTAGTCCCTAAAGTAGTAATCTTAGCTATAAAGGCACTTAGGAGGGGTCTTTATTAATAGATTATTTAATCGCTATCCTTTCTATACTTATAAGATATTATTTCCTCGATTTTCCTCTTAAGAGATATTATCGCTTTTCCCTTAATAGGTAGCGAAAGAGCCCTTAGGGGTTATAGTTTTCTTTCCCTTTATTTAGCGCTTATAAAGGTTATAGATCTAAAAGGTATCTAGGAACGTGCTCTTTTAGCCTATCTTACTACTACGGGCTTTATTTTCTATCTTATTTAGCTAATAGTCCGTAAACGTTAGGTTAATTAGTACTATAGCCTAAAGGAAGTAACGAGTAGGGCGTAGGTCTCTTACGTTAGGTAGGTCTAGTCGTTTAGCCTCTATAAGTACCTAATGCTATTTAATAACCTAATCTTTAATCTTTATTAAGCGGGGTATTACTTTTAGCGTATTATAAAATCGGTCTAGGACTTTTTATTTATATACCTAATCTATAGGCTAAACTTAGTCCTTAAGGAGCTTTAGTCCTTTTATAATATTATATTCTTCCTTAATTATTAAGTAATAGCTTCTAACGGTCCTAAGGATAGCCTATTAGAGCGTAGTAAATGCCTTCCTTTAAGTTTTGTACCGCTATACTATTATTTAGTAGCGTAGGTATACTTACTTATAAATTTTAAGTTATTCTAGTATTAATTTATAAATCTCTTCGTTTTTTATAGGATTAATTAATCTAGCTAAAGGAGCCTTTAGTTTAACCTCCTAATTTAGATTAACTAAGTCCTAAATCTTAAGACTAATAGCGGTTTTCTATATATAGCTTATCTATTACTTTTAGTTACCGGGCCCTTTAAGGGTTACTATCCGGGAAGAGTTATTAATATCTTTAGTATCTATAATTACGGTTAATATATACCTAATCGAGTAAATTAAAAGGTTCTACTTCCTTATTTAAAGATAGTCCTTTTAAATAAGGATAAGTACTTATTAGTTAAGTAGATAAACTTATTAGAATATAGGAAATAAGCGGTTATTAAAGGACTAAATAGGCGGTTATTAAAGGACTAAAATAAGTAGTTATTAGAGGACTAAAATAAGTAGTTATTAAAGGACTAAAAATAGGCGTAGCGGAATTTTAGGAGCATTAGTATAAACCGGGCTTATAACTAATAGAGGATAGCTAGAGGGGACTTAGATATTAAGATTAGAGCTCTCTCTTTTTTTAATTAGGCTATAGGCTCTATAGCCTTTTATAGATATTAAAGTAAAGTACCTAAATAAGTAAGTAGCTAGTCTTATACTATTATTTCCTTAATTAACTATACGTAGTAAACGTTATATAGCTTAATTATTTAATTATAGTATAACTATACTATTAAGGCTAAGGCTAGTGCCTAAAAACTCTATTAATATTAATTTATATAGGTAGTTAGTAGTAAGTTTCTTCTTACCCTTATACCTTATAGCTAAAGTATACCCTTATTAAATAGGGGCTAGGTAGGGCTCGTATATTATTGCATTTAATATATAATAGGCTAAGCTTTTATAGTAAGTATTTATTATTATATAGAATAAGGTTTTAATATAGTATAAATATTACTTTAAGGCTATTAACTATACCTTATAGGACTTATATTTTAATAACTTACTTTTTAGTAGTATTTCTATTATCTTTAAGGGCGACTTTACTTAAATTCTACTTATTATACTAAATAGTATTTAGGTAGATATTATCTTAGCCTCTTTATAATACTCTTTTATTTAGCTAAGCCTTAAAATTAAGTAACTAATAGAAAATGTTTATATTTAGGCTATAAGTCTAGAGAATTAAACCTTTATCTAATAGTTATAGGATTTATTTTATACCCTAAAGCTAAGTAACCTTATCCTACCCTTATAGGATATATAGATAGGGATATCTATACCGGATTTTTACGCTTAGGTCTATTTAGATATACTTTTATAATATACTACTTTTAACCTTACTATTTTTACGGATTAATATATCCTTTTAGTAATAAATAAGGCTATTATAAATATAAACGCTAAGATTCTCTTTAATTTCCTAGGAGAGAGTTATATTTACTTTATAAGTAATATAGTTAATAATAGGCTATAAGACTTAAAATAGTTAAATTTATTACTCTCTCTTAAGTTTTTATATATACTTAATTTCCTATCTCTCCTACTCTTATAGCTTAAGATAAAGGTAGGTGCTCTTATTATTTTAATCTATAATTTAAACCCTAAGGAGAGCCTCTATAATAATACTTATATATTTATTATTTAGTCTATACTAAATATCTTAGATATATAGTTACTTTCCGGTAACTTTATAGGCTAGAGATAGCTTATCCCTTAAATAAAGTTAATAAATAGCGAGAAGGACTTCCCTTTTCTTATTACCTATTTATAGTTTCTAATTTAACTTTACTTTAATATAACTATTAATAAGTTATAGGGGTAGTCTTTTTAAGTTATTAAAATTAACTTATAGATACTTATATTTATATATAGCTAGTTTTATATTATTATATCTTATATTATAAATATTATATCTTTATTTCTATTATTACTAAAATTAAATATAAAGTATATATATAATATTATTTATCTTAAGATATTAATTTAATAGTATTTATACTTTATAGGTAAGGGTTTAGTTATATTACTTAAATTTAGGTATTTTAGTTTACTTATTTAGACCTCCTAGAACGCTAAAATTAAATAACTATAAAATAGCTATAAAACTACTTATTACTTAAATATATAGTTTAGTACCTCTACTATTACTTATAGAATATAGGCTATCTACTACCTTTCGACTCCTATAAGCCCCCTTAAGACTAAGACTTATAGTATCTTTATATTAAGAGTTATAAGTAATAATATTATAAGCGCTTAGGATTATAATATAAATAGTAACTTAATAAGTATTATAAATATTACTTTCTTCTTTATAGGTATTATCTCTTTAGCTATAGACTTATACTTTATAGATATTAATATAATTAAATAGCTTTTATCTTTATATAATTAGCTTTAAGATCTAGCTAGTTAGGTTAATAAGGATACTTATAGTATAAGTAGTACTAAAACTTTAAGTTATATAAGTAGTTATTATAAACTCTCTTTATAAGCCTAAGTAGCTTAAAATAGCTTTAAAATAGGCCCTAGCTTACTTTATAGCTCCTATAAGTATTATTCTACTTCTTATTTATAATTTATAGTAATATTACCTTAATATTTACTTATTAATTTATTTTAACTAGTCTAGCTATAATATAGCTATATAACTCTTATATTATAATTAATTATTATAATATAGCCTACTTAATAGCTATAAATATACTATTATTATTAATATTTTAATTATATTATAAGTCTCCTTAATATTATTCTTCTTACTTTTTATAATAATAGCGCGCTTATAAGTCTATACCTTAAGGCTACTTATAGCCTCTTTTAGGCTTATAACTATATTTATATTATTATTAATATTATTATTAATATTATTATTAATATTATTATTACTTTTTATAGCCTCTTTAATTATAATATAATATAAAAGCGCGTTACCTATAGCTAGCTTAAATATTTTAATTACTTTAATCTCTTATATTACTTTAACGTTAGTTAAGCTTATAGACTTAATTTATAATTTATATTATATTTTCTATTAGAAAAAAAATATTAGCTAACTTTATATACTTATAAGAACCTACTATAAAATTCTTATAATTATACTTACTTTTTTTAATATATTATTATAATTATATTATAGCTATAGCTATATAATATTAATATTAAGTTATAATTAAGCTTATAAATAAAGTTATAATTAAGTTAAGTATATAGGAAGTTAGCTATAATACTTTAATTCTACTTTCTTACTTTACTTTTTATATTCCTTTATATATTTATTTCTCTCCCTTACTTTAAGTATTTCTTACTATCTTAAATAACTATAAAATAGCTAGTAAAATATATATTACTTTAATAAGTAACCTAAAGCCTTTATAATAGCGTAAAGAAAGTAGGCTATATAGCGCCTTTTAGTTCTAGAAAGCCCCTATAAAATAAATATTTAAAGTATCTCTATCTCCCTTCTAGGTATAAAGCGCGCTATTAGTATTATAAGAATTATATATAAAGCTAAAAGTAATATAATAAATAGATCTAGCTATAAGGATAACGTTACTATAAGTATTATATTATTATAGCTCTTATAGCTCTTAAGTTAAACCTTAATATAACTCTTCTTTATAAATATTATCTTCTCTACCTTTACTTTATATTTTTAAGCTATATTCTTTATTATAGTATTTATAGTAATTACTTTATAATTATCTATATATTATTAACTTTTACTTTTAGTTAAAGTATATAAATATTTATAGAATAAGTAATATTTACCTTTAGAGTTATAGTAATAGTTTTTATAGGCTCCCCTAACTATACCTAAGTATTAAAAATAGCCCTTAAATAGGCTAAGGCTAACGCTATAGCTCTTATAGGCTATATTTTTCTTATTACCTATAATCTATATAAATATTACTTTAATATTAACCTAACGTTTAGGGTTAATTTCCTAAAGAATAATATAGTCTTATTATTCCTAAAATATAATTAGCTATTATAATATAAGTTATATAAACCTAAATAGACTTACTTATATAGCTATTATCTTTATAATATTATAAGTCTCCTTTATTTTATAGACTTAAAGTTTAGCCTTAACTAAATCTATATTATAGTCTCCTAACTTAAAGTTATTACTACTTATAATTACCTTTATAGCTATATTATAATCTCTAGCCTTAATATTAGCGCTACTTATAGTTACCTTTACGGCTATATTATAGTCTCTAGCCTTAATATTAACACTACTTATAGTTACTTTTATAGCTATATTATAGTCTCTAGCCTTAGTATTAGTACTACTTATAGTTACCTTTATAGCTATATTATAGTCTCTAGCTTTAATATTAATATTACTTATAATTATTTTATTACCTATTACTATAATTATCTCTTTTATAGCTCTATAGCCTATTATTTTATTATCGCTACTTCTAATCTCTATATACTTCTTCTATCTAGAAAAAAACGTTAGCTAATCCCTTATATATATAAGAACCCTCTCTATAAGTCTTATAGCTTTACCTTAAGGATTAAAGAAATCTATAAGACCTCCGCGGCCTATTATCTTATTATCACTACTTCTAACCTCTAGGGGCATTTTCTATCCGGAAAAAAACGTTAGCTAATCCTTTACGTATATAAGAACCCTCTCTATAAGTCTTACGGCTCTATGGGCTTTTTTGCGGGTCCTGCGGGCTTCGGAATGCGGGTGCGACGGTGGCTGCGTAGTGTGTTGTGATAAGGAAGGAAGCTGCGTGTGCGGGCCCCCGCGTAGCGGGGTCACTTTCTCGTTTCTCTTCATCGCACCACGGCCCGTCGTCGCTTCATACGCCCAAGAATCCTCTTGACGCAGGCGCAAACAGCCGAATGGGCCATGATGCCTGCAGCAGCAACGCGTACCCGTAGTCCCGCCTGCTGTCTCGATGCTGCCGTAGACGGCCAGGTCCACTGTCGACTCCATCACGCACCTTGGGCCCCATCGCCTCCATCTTCCAAGGACCAGCCTTGGCCATACAGTCTCTATTGCGCTCGACACTGCCCTCTCTTACGCACGACACTCGGCTCCGGCAGGCAGGCGACTGGCCTCGTCCGCCCTACTCCCTCTCGCTCCTTTGCTGTTTCGCACTCGCCAAGACGCCATGGCTCCATCTTCGATGGAAAACTTGGACAAGCTCGACAGCTTCGCCAAAGAAGACATGGCGTTTTCCCTTTCCTGGATCGGGTTCTTCGGCAAATTGGATCCGATAGCACGCAGCCTTGCAATCCTTGCAATCGCGGCTTTAATTGTTGGCGTATCGTCGTTTTTGTTGATATGGTTTGTCTCCGTTGCACAATCCCCGGAGCGTTTTCGAAGCTCCTGGGCAAGACGCGATATAGATGTAGACGGCTTCATGTATCTGGTGCATGCTGACCAGCCGCGCCGTCGTAGTATTATGGCCTGTCACTCGCTATATTGCCAGCGGCGAAGACGCAACATAGCGGCTAAGCGACAACGCGAACTAGGCCGACAACTGCTTGAACTCCAACAACTGATGCGACAACGGCGACAAGAGCGACAAGAGCAAGAGGCCGCTGCCCGACATCAACGTGAGGTGGACAGGCTGAGAAGGGCCCACCAAGTGTTGGAACCCCTGACGACTCGCTTCAGGGCGAGGCCCGCGTCGACAGAGCCTGGACAGGGCCAACAGGATTCGGTCCCTATGTGGTGAGTTCTTGGCGGCCGTCTGCCTTGCGAGAACGTCGAGGCTGACATGGTGGTTCCGAATCAGCGCCGTATGCCGAGATTCGTAGATCGAGGACGGCAGCCAAGGGGCGGCTCCAGGCACTCCGGCCCAGGATTCTGAAGACGCTGCTCATCAGCCGTGGGAGGACCACGGCGCGGGCACGGCAGCCTCGGCCGAGGGTCCCGGTCAACTGGCAGGGGTCGTCCCGGCCTTGGTGGCAACTCCTGTGGCCCCGGCACCGGCACCGCCTCACAGCGGTGCGGGCACGGCATCCGCAGCCGCCAGTCCGAGGGTCCCTTCGGCGCATCGCTTGTCCCAAGTGCTGCACGACACGCCAGCGGACGAGATCTCGACGCTACGAGTATGCGGGCACAGTTTCCACTCCAGATGCCTAGAGGGCTGGTGGGCCACAGGGTCGTCATCGGCGGCTGGGCCGTCTGCCCAGGCCGAACCGTCTGGACAGCAGGCGGGACAACAACCGGGAGACCATTCTTCCTCTCCTGACGGAGAGCATGATCAGGCCCAAGGCCCGGCCGCACAGCAGTCGCCAACCCAGCCGGGAGATGTGGCCGATCAGGCACAAGGTGGCCAGCAGGCGGACCAGGCTGGAGGGCAGGATGAGCAGCAGCCTCAGCGGCCTCTGTCGCAACAGCCTCGGCACGAGCAGCCCCGGCACGAGCAGCCTCAGCGCGAGCATCCTCAGCACGAGCAGCCTCAGAACGAGCAGCCTCAGCAACAGCAGCCTCAGCAACAGCAGCCTGAGCACCCGCCGCAAGGGCACGAGCCGCAGGCCACATGCCCCTCCTGCAGGCAGCAATTTTATCCTCCGCAGTGACGCCCGACCAGGCCCCGCAGACGAATTGCCGAGCCGTGTGCAGAGGGGCGAGCAGGAGTCTTCTCATCGATCGACAGCCGGCGTTGATTCTTGTGTAGGGGGTTGCAGCTAGCGACAGACATGCCTGTATCATGTATGATTGCTTGGTACAAGGTAGTCCAGCGAACAACATTGGCTTCGGCTGTGGCGCCGGTGGAACGTGTCCCGAGCCCGAACCGTCTTGACCGCCGGTTGCATGGCTTGGATTGTGGCGAGGAGGGAGGCGACGCATGGAGTCGGCGGAGCACCTTGATCCATGTGTCGTTGGTGATGCTCTCTGGGCTCCATCCTGCTGACCTAATGAGCCAGACGTTGTCGCCGCTGATTGGCCAGCTGCGGATTGCACACGGTACGGAGTTCTCCGTACGTATCACAGGATCGACGATGGATGAAGTCATGCTATCGGGCACGCGATCGGGGCATTCAGCGGTGATCGACCCAAGTCCCGAGCCAACCGAGCTCTCCGGGGGCCGTTGCTCCGGCCAACTGCTGCTGTACACAGCCGTGCCTCCAGCCGGCGGCGGCTCGTCCGGATCGAAACCTCCGGCTGCCGGCATCACCTCTTGACGGCAGCCATGTAGATTGCCTTTGCACTCGCCGTCACGCCTCGCCGACATAGACAAACGCATGTCTGCGGCCCGTCGCGTCCGCCTTGCCCTGCCCCGAAGCCGGGGAACCGCTCCGAGCCAGCCAAACGTCGGCCTCTTCGCCGCCGCCATGCCGCCCAAGCGCAAGCGGGCCGAGCCGCAGCCCGCGCCGCCGCCGGAAGCCCCCCGACGGAGCAGCCGGAGGACCAAGGCCGCCGCCGCCCGGCCCGAGGGCCGGCCCCCGGGGCTCGCCGCCGAGGCGCCGCTGGACCCCAGCGAGGCCGTCAAGCGGGCCGTGCAGAACCTGAGCGAGATGGAGCGCAAGCTGCAGAGCGAGGTCCGGAGGCAGCGTCTGGCCATCGAGAGCTCGGACCTTGGCGGCGGTGCCCAGGACACGGCCAGGCCCGACGCCGCAGCCGTCGCCCCCGAGGCACAAGACGGGGCCGTCGAGGACAGCGGCAGCCCGGAGAGGGGCGCCAGGAGGCCCCCCCCCGTAAACAGTGAGAGTCTGCCTCTCCCTTGGCTGGGCCGTCTGGGCTATGTGAGAATGTCTCGGGGGCAGATTCGTGTCGATGGGACGCTGACAGCAGGCGCCCAGGCCTGCCTCAATACCTACTTGAGAGCCGCAAACCCGCCCGTCTTCTCCTCGAGGACCTGCCGCTTGAGCTCGGTCCTCGAGCATCGGCACCCCTTGCAGGACCCCTGCCGGCCCGAGCATCCGACCAAGAATCGGCCTGACAAGAGCAAGCCGGCCGACGTGGCGCGCGGCCTCGCCTACGTCCAGGCCATCGGCCTCGCCAACGCGCGGGACATTGTCAAGATGGTCCGCTGGAACGACAAGTACGCCATCCGGTTCATGCGCCTGAGCAGCGACATGTTCCCCTTTGCCAGCCACAAGGACCACGGCTACAAGCTGGCGCCCTTTGCCGCCGACGTCCTGGCCGAGGCGGGCAGGGTGGCGGCGGAGCTGGGCCATCGCCTCACCATGCACCCTGGCCAGTTCACGCAGCTCGGCAGTCCGAGGCACGAGGTCGTCGACGCCGCGGTCCGCGACCTCGAGTACCACGACGAGCTGCTGTTCCTGCTGAAGCTCCCGGGCCAGCTCGACCGCGACGCCGTCGTCATCGTGCACATGGGCGGCACCTACGGCGACAAGGCGGCCACGCTGCAGCGGTTCCGGCAAAACTACGCACGACTGTCCGACGGCGTCAAGCGGCGGCTGGTCCTGGAGAACGACGACGTCTCGTGGAGCGTGCACGACCTGCTGCCCGTGTGCGAGGAGCTCGACATCCCGCTGGTGCTGGACTTTCACCACCACAACATCGTCTTCGACCCGAGCATGCGCGAGGGCACGCTGGACATCACCGCCCTGTTCGACCGCATCCGGGCCACGTGGACGCGCAAGAGGATCACGCAGAAGATGCACTACAGCGAGCCGACGGCCGCGGCGACGACGCCGCGCGAGCGGAGGAAGCACTCGGCGCGCGTCAAGACGCTGCCGCCCTGCGCGCGCGACATGGACCTGATGATCGAGGCCAAGGACAAGGAGCAGGCCGTCTTTGAGCTCATGCGGGCCTTTCGGCTGCCGGGCTGGGACCGCTTCAACGACATTGTCCCGCACGAGCGCGACGACGAGCCGCGCAAGGCCAACAAGGGCAGCGGGGCCAAGGACGACGAGGCCGAGATGCCTGAGAGGGTCGTCAGCGCCGAGAGCTTCGGCATGGGGGGTCCTGAAAACAGGGTCTTCTGGCCCGAGGGCATGGAGGAGTGGCTGCGGCCGAGGAAGAGGGAGCCCAAGGGGCACAGGGCCGACGACTGACGTAGTGACGACGCATACCTTTAGATGTACCTCGCCTTGACAGATGTGGCCCAATCGTCTCGCACTCAGCGGTCTTGAAGCTGTTCTCACACTACCCTAGACTCCTGGAGCAGTAGACGGTCATCGAGTTGTGAATCGACGCGGGTGGGAGTTGGTATCGGATCGACTCTTGCAGTTAGCTTTCGGACAAAACTCGTCATCGTTCAACTTGACGCTATTTCACTTGTGCTTCACGACGGCCGAAGCCATCACGACCACGAAGCCATACAGTGCAATGACCGCAATCCACACCGTGCACTCGCACATTTTTTGGCTTGCAAGTCGGCCCTGTCGAACAACCCACGGCTTCGATTCAACTGTCATCATGGCGGACCCAAGCTTCAGTGGCAAGACGGCGAGCTTCTTGCAGTGGTTCAAGGCCCTGCCTGGCGCGACCTTTTCCGACTCGGTTGAGATTGTCGACCTGCGGTCCCGAAACGCCGGCCGCGGCATAGGCGAGTCCCCCGACGGTGCCCATCGACGGCCATTGACCAGCTGCAGTTGCTGCTCGAGACATCCCAGCAGACGCCACCTTGTTCACGATACCGCGAAAGGCCGTCCTCAGTGTCGAAACCTCGGAGCTGCGCCGACGGACCCCCCATCTGTTTGAGAGCCGGGGCGACGGCGACGACGAGCAGGAGCTCGACTCGTGGAGCGCACTCATCGTGGTCCTGATGTACGAATTCCTCCTGGGCCCCTCGTCGGCGTGGAAGCCGTACCTGGACATGCTCCCCGAGACCTTCGACACGCCCATGTTCTGGTCGGACGATGAGCTTTCCGAGCTCCAGGCCAGTGCCGTGCTGGCCAAGGTTGGCAAGGCCGAGGCCGAGGACGCGTTCCGGGCCAAGCTGCTGCCGGCCATCCGGAGCCATCCGGATGTGTTCCGTTCGAGCGCCGATTACAGCGACGACGGCCTGATCCAGCTGGCCCATAGGATGGGCAGCACCATCATGGCCTTTGCCTTCGATCTCGAGACTGACGACGGCGAAGACGACGGCGAGGATGGCTGGGTTGAAGACCGCGAGGCAAGGTCCCTCATGGGCATGGTGCCCATGGCTGACGTGCTGAACGCCGATGCCGAGTTCAACGTGAGTGCGGCATCATCGTTGCTGCATCCAGCTGACAGTGCGCAGGCCCATGTGAACCACGGCGACGAGAGCCTCACCGTCACGTCGCTGAGGCCAATCAAGGCGAGCGAGGAGATCCTCAACTACTACGGGCCGCATCCAAACTCGGAGCTGCTTCGGCGTTATGGATATGTCACCGAGCACCATTCGCGTTACGATGTCGTCGAGATCCCCTGGGCCGCCGTCGAGGAAGCCGTGGCCGCCCATCTGGGAGCATCGCAAGACGCCCTGCACAAGGCGGTGAGTTCCCTCTGTCGTGCTCGAGCGGCAGTCGCTGACTCGAGGAGCGTCAACTCGTCGACGAGGACGAGTGGGAGAACACGTTTGTCCTGGAGCGCGAGACGGGAGACCCAAGCTCGGATGGCACCCTTGCCGGTCCTGCGTCCGTGGAGGAGATGCCTGCGGATCTGCGGGAGCAGCTCAAGGCCCTCCTCAAAGCGCTGCAGACGGTGGACGGCGGTCTTATCCGGGACAAACGAAAGAGGGACGAGGTTCGACGGGCTGTCCTGGCCAAATCGATGCTGGCCCTCGAGTCCCGGTATCCGACGACCATGGCAGAGGACGAGTTGCTTCTGCAACAAGGGCATCTCGGCCACCGGCGCAGGATGGCCATCCAGGTCAGGCTTGGAGAGAAGAGGCTTTTGGACGAGGCCAAGGCATCCCTGTCAATCTCGTCCGCAGACGACGGTCCGGCACCGGCCAAGAAGGCGAGGCGCGCTGGATGACCTGCCCCCGAAGAGCGTCCGTCTCCTCTGGCCGTGACGTCGGCCCGATTTCAGCCGCACGAGGACTGTCGTGGGCATCGAGTGGAAGCAGGGCGTGCTTGAGACATGTCTGCAGCTCTGGCGCCGTATAAGTCGGCTGGTCGGGCCTCAATGGCACCGCCAGTCTGGAGTCCGAACAACCGAGCTCGCTGCGCCATAAGGGGCCGCCCATGGCAAGCTGCCGAGCCGAAAGCCACCGATGCCGAGGCACCCTTAAGTCGAGCACGTCCATCTGTCGCTGCCCATGTCCCGACTTCATGAGCCGGGTCAAGGAGGCTGATGACGATGGCGCATGTGGACACGCTACACGAGGCCTTTGAATGGCTCTGTCTCTGATTGGAAGGACAGGCTGTTAGGGGGCCAGCCTCGCTTTGCTGACTTGTCACAAACGGCACGTCTCATTGCCTCGACACCCCCCGATCTCACTACATGGCGTCCTCGGATGCATGGCTGCAGATATCTGGCTTAAACGTCGGACGGCGACCAATGGAAACGGAGAGCGTGCAAGCTCGGCTTGGATCTTTCTTCCCGTCACACCAAGCCTCTGGAGGTGGCTGCTTATACACCGATACATGAAGCCGTGTAACGCGACAGCAGCACGCTCCATCGGACAGGACGGCACATGCCATACATATGCACCCGACGGCACACAACTCGTGTGCGTTGTGACAGATGACGTATACGTTCTGGGCCGACGGCAAGGAAAGGAGGCCTTGGCTCGACACAGCCGTTCGAGTCGTCGTTCTGCCGAACTGGTCAGACAAGCTGGCGGCGTCGTCTCCAACACATCCGTGTAACCCCTCCACACGCTGTTGCAGATCCTACCTACCCGTTGGCCGGCGCCGTCTCCGATGTCTCTCGGAGGAGCGCAGCCTTGTCTCGTCTCGCTGCTGATGGATGGGGAAAGCCGAGACTGCAGGCAGGACCTTTTGCCCGGGCGGTCATGGGGCCCATGGAAGCTGGCCGTTCACCACTGGATCACGACAAGCCAACCGCCTCGGCGGCGTTGGCAGGCTGCGAAGCCTCGGCGAGCCCCAGCGATTCGGCAACGGCCGCCCTGCGCGGCCGAGACGGGCCCTCCTCACGTCCTGGGCGCCGGGCGTTCGTCCCGTACGTCCGCTCCTTGCACGAGAGGCCTCGATGTGGCGCGCTCGCTTCAAGGGCGTGCCGTCCTGCTGCCGTATGGCTGATGGCTCGCCGACAGGCAGAGGCGATGCTGCATGGTGCTTGAGACGCAGCCGCGGCTGGCATCGACGCGCCATGGCGGCCATCGATTGGTCCACGAGGCCGTGATGCCTGACAGACTCGAGGGTTCCCCCATGAGACATGTCGCCCCCACCGTCCAACTGCTCTCCCAAGCCGGCGGCAGATGTATCGTCGACTAGCGGACGTCTTGTTGCATTGCGAGGACGATGCGGCGTGGGCGTCGCATGAGAATGGCCTTCTGCCACGGCCTCCACGTGGCACCGCCGCGGCCGCGAGGTTGGACGTCTGCCCAGCGCGCCGTGCCTCTGCCACGGAAGCCCGTAGCGAGCTCGACCGAGGGCAGAGGGCGGCTAGCCAACGAGGCTGCCACGCACCATGCCGAGGGCGCGCCTCGGTATCTTGGTATGAGACTGGCGTCACTGTTCCGTCACCACCTGTCGGGCCAGGCTCACGAAGCCGGCCCGCCCATGTATGCCGACGTCGAGGCCCGTCGGTCCCATGCCCAGGGGCCGGCCAGCCGCCGTGACAGAGCGGAACCGACGCAAGGCGCGGCGCCATGCGTGGACGGTTCCTGAAGCCATTCCGGACGCTCGTGGCCAGCGCGCACGACATGACGGCCTAATCTGACCGACGGCTCGAGACCCGGGCCTTGGGCAGCGACACCTCGGCTCCCCGGGCGACGCTGGCATAATATGTAGACTGCATCCCCGAGCCTGTGCGGTCACCGCCGCGGGTCAGCCCCGGAGTCCCAACCAACTCGCCTCGCTTTTTCGAAACGCGATACGGGCAAAGGAAAAATGGCATCCATGCCGGACCCCTACGTGAGTGGGCCGTCTTGGGACTCGTGGAGCAAAGGGCAATATCGTGCTCACGCGCCGGCGGCCAGACAAAAGGGGGCCGGCCGAAGAAGTCGGCGGACAAGACGCACAAGTCGAGCAAGGGCAAGGCGAGCTCGGGCAGCAGCAGCAGCAGCGCGGCGTTGAGCTTCTTGTTCGTCGTCAACGAGCTGCACTTTTACGACGCGGAGCCGGCCGACTTCCACCGCGACATGTGGCAGAACCTGCTGCCGCCGCGGAACCGGCTCGGCTACACCAACGAGATCCCGAGCCGGGTGATGCGGTACCAGGGCGGCGAGGTGACGGAGGCCCGCGGCTACCAGTGGTACCGGCCGGGGCTCCGGCAGCCGGGCTACTGCCTGGAGCTGATGCGCGGCCAGGCGCTCGAGTGCTACAGCCACTTCGCCGTCTTCTCCTGCAGCCCTCACCTGCCCGTCGTCGTCGTCCAGGGCGACCCGCTGACGTGCCCGGACGCGGAGCAGACGATGCACGCGCTGCACTTCTTCCACCCGGCCGGCGCCGAGCTGCGCGGCGTGTCGCAGGCGACGACGACGGACCGCGACCTGCCCGTCGGCGGCCACCCGCCCAAGTACGTGGCCGGCCGCGGCCCGAGCTGGATCCCGGGGCTGGTGCCGGCCGCCTACGCCAACCCGGCGGCGCCGGTGCCGTCGCGCGGGCTCGGCGGCGAGCTGCCCATCGTCCTGGGCCTCATGGCCTTTAGCGAGGCCCACGGGCCCGGCGTCTCGGCCGACGCCGTGTACCTGGGCGGCGACGGGCACCGCGGCCGCTGGCGGGACCGCGTGTGGATGAACAGCCACGCGCCGGCGCTGTGTATGTGTATATATATATATATGTCCATCCCCGGCACGGCTGCTGACGGCCGCAGACCCGCAGCTGGACCAGGAGATGCCGCGCGGCTTCTACATCGCCGTCTTCTTCGACCCCCAGAACCCCGACGGCTCGACGCGCGAGTGGCTCTGGAGCTTCGAATGGGAGAGCGTCATCGTCAAGGAGCACCACCCGGGCTCCTCGTCGTCGTCGCGCCGGTGATGCCCTCGCCGCCGGGCTCTTCTCTCCGCGCCGGACCCCGCGTGCCAGCGCGTCGTTTCCTGTTTTGCCGGCTCTGGTTTCTTGTTTTGCTGCCGCCCGGGGCCGTTGATTCGCGCCCAGGGCGTCGAAAATCACATGGCGGAGACGGAGGCTTCCCCGCTGGGTGAGGGGTTGAGCACGTGTCGCGACGGGTGCCGTCTAGGGTCTTTGGACGTCTTTTGTGCATTCCTGGCTTTTAGGTCTCTGTCAATGGACAACACTCGCTCGCCATTGTGCCCTCAACTCGTATAGCAACCCGCACAGCACCCGCGCAGCACCCGCGCAGCACCCGCCGCTCGTACATGCTCTGCGTCTTCTTGCGCTGCTTCGTGCACAAGCAGAGGGCTGCTTGCAGCCGCGGCTGTCCTGCGGCGCCTGCCCGTCTGTCTGTCTCGACATTCCGCCGTCGAGCGCCGCGTCATGCCGCCCGGGCATTCGCACGTGTCTGTAGAGAAAGCCCCCTCGCAGACCCTCGGCTCAGACGGCGTCGGGTAGCCGGACGGCAATGTCGCCCGACTGCGTGATGTAGCGGACCCACGGCAGCGAGGGATATTGGAGCTTTGGCGCAGGGAGGCCAGGTCAGTGGGCGCGGCGACAGACGGGACGACGGCTCACCTTGGGCTCGGTAATCTTGAGGTAGCGGACCTGGATGCCGCTCGTGGTGAAGTAGGGAATCTCAAACTTGACCTGGATGGGCCGCTTGGCGCCCTTGGGCATGCCGGCGACGCCGCCCATGCTGCCGCCGAAGCCGCCCGTCATGCCGCCGCCGAGCTCGTCGTCGCCGCGGACGCTGGGCAGGCCGAGCTCGGCGCGCATGAGAAACTCCTTCTGGCCGCCAAACTGCTTGATCTTCCAGACGATGGCGCTCTGCTCGGGGGCGTAGTGGACGGAGCCGATGTTGGTGCGGAAGCGGGGCGAGTCGGCGTCGTCGGGGACGGGGACGACGATCTCGACGTTGTTGGCGGTGCTGCGGCGCTTGAACTGGGCCTTGGCCTTGAGCATGTACTCGATGCGCGAGCCCGAGTGCGACTCGACGACGCACTCGACCCAGATGAGCGGCTTGACCTGGGTGTTGAGGCGGTACGACATGAGCTCGAACTCGCCGTCCGGGGGGATGAAGGAGATGGTGCGGTCGTTTTCGAAGCGCGACAGGCGGACGCACTGGTGGAACTTGACGTCCTCCATCTCGATGGCCTTGCCGCGGGTGGAGCGGCCCGTCGTCTCGAACATGACCTTGTCGTTGAGGCCGAGCCGCAGCTCGGGCATGCCGCTGAGGTAGCACTTCATCTTGATGGCGCCGAGGATCTCGCTGCGCAGCACGTTGCCGTTTGCGCTGACGAGCAGGTTGAGGCTCTCGACGACGTCGAGGAAGACCTCGTTCTTGCGGTAGCGGATGCCCTCGGAGCGCCACGAGACGGCGTTTGTGACGGCGATGGGGGGGCGGGCCTGGATCTCGAGCTTGTGCGACTCCTGGGTGATGTACTCTTGCAGGATCTTGGACTCGGTCGTCTGGGGGTAGCCAAAGTCCATCATCTCGTCGAGGAGCTCGTAGATGATGACGAAGTTGTCGCGGATCGACTCCTCCTCGAGCGCCTTGAAGTACTCGGTGAAGACCTCGACGATCTTGTGGAGGAAGAGGAGCATCTCGGCGGCGTTTGTGTTGCGCTTGGTGAGGGCGAGGAGGTAGAGGTTGTTGTGGCGGATGTAGAGGTACTGGCGCGCGTCAGAGGGGGGGCTGGCTCGGGAGGTGCAGGGCGACGGACGTTGATGCCCTCGTGGGAGAAGCAGGGGGGGACGGCCGACGACTCTTCCTCGGCCTCGGAGAGCAGGACGGGGAACTGTTCGACGGCCGACATGGGGATGTCGCCCCTGTAGTTGCGGGCGAGCAGGGTCTGGGCAGTCAGCGCGCGTGGCTCCGGAGGGGCGGAGAGCGGAGGGGCGGAGGACGCGACATGCCTTGCCCTTGAGGTCGAGGAAGAAGAGGGCCGAGGCCATGGTTGCGTTGCGCAGCGGGGGGGGGGGCAGCGAGGAGCGACGTTGGTTGGCGCGCGGCCGGGGGGAGCGCGACGAGGCGGCGCTGCTGGCACTGTCGGCACTATCGGCACTGTCGGCACTGTCGATGCACTGCCTGAGCGGGAGCTGCTGTCTGCTGGGGCTGTCACGCGCGAGACATGGCGGTTGCTGAGAGCTGAGAGCTTCGAGGCTGAGAGGTCTGGCAATATGGCCTCACGGAGCTGGCAGGCGTCGGAGGTCGGCGCGGCAAAACGCCGGGCCGACGGAGGGGTCGGTCACGTGACGGATGGGACTGGTCAAAATGGACGGCTGGCGGAGAAAAGTCTTTCTCTTCTCACCAACGCGTCCATTAGACAGTGCAGCCCGACCTTGAGCGCGGCCGCGGGAGGCATTCTGCCGACCCGGCGGCGGCGGCGTGGACGGCAGCTGCGATTTGGCGACGCGGAGACGGACGACACGGATGGCTCCATTAAGAGCTGCGCAGGCCCTGCGCAGGCAGGTTCGTGGCCGAGGCAGCGTCAGAGGAGCCGAACATTTTCCAAAGGCTTGCCCTGTTGGGCAAGGCATGGATTGGCGTGGCTGGGTGGTGGTGGCACGGTTGCATCACGGGCGGCGCTGGGCAGAGGGGCCTGGGCAGAGAGGGCGCTGGAGCCCCGCGTCTCGGCAGATGCGACGACGATGGACGGCGGACGCTGCTGTGCGACGAGACGGGGCGGGCGTCTGTCGCTGGCCAATGCAGCGGCGATGGAGGCGGTGCCGGGCGCCACGAGGCCGTCGCCACGAGGCCGTCGCCACGAGGCCGTCGCCACGAGGCCGTCGCCGCCGCGAGGCCGCACCGCAGGGGACCGAGGGCGCTGCCTCGGTCGCTCAGCGAAAGGGGCGGCCGGCAGTGGCGCCGCATGTGATTGCGCGCGCGCCGACACGTGCGCGGCCAGGACGGGGATAGTGAGGCTGGCGTCGAGCGTTGCGCGTACACGGTCGGGGCCCGGGACGGAGACGGCGCCGGGCGGAGGTTGCCGGGCGGCGGCGGCGTGAGCGTGCTGAGGCAGGGCGAGCTTGATTGGGCGCGGCCGGGCCTGGGCCGGCATGTCACAGACGTGCAGCGCCCAGTCCCGGCTGGCCAGTGTCGCGGGCGCTGCGTGTCGCGCCGCCGTTGGGCTGGAGCGTCGTGCCGGAGCGTCGTGCCGGAGCGTCGTGCCGGCGCACGTATGCGCATGCAGACCAAGCACCTCCTCGGAGACGTATGTACGAGGCAAGCATGTATGTATCGCTGCTGCCGTCGGCCGCACCTCGCTGCCTGCCGACGTGGCCTCCCCAACAAAACGCCGCGGCCGTCGTTTCACCGGCGCCGTCGTCGAGGCTCCGCGAGCGTCTGGCCGTCATCGACGTCTGCGGCCCGAGCGTCGGCGCCGCGCCCATGTACCCGCGACCCGCGGCGCGCACATTCCAGCGCGGCAGCCCCCGCGGCGCGCAGGCGGCGGCCAGGTACCGGGTACGGCGGCGCGCGCGAGTCAGCAGCGACCCGCCGCGACGTCCCGCCGAGGACGAGATTGGACGAATGGCGCGCAATCACATGCTCGCCCCGACGGCCCATCGTGAAACCCGCCTGGGCCTGGGCCTGAGCCTGGTCTTTGCACCTCCTCCAGCGCCGCCTCCAGCGCCTCCGCCCGCGCCTCTGCCAGCGCCTCCTCCGCCAGCGCCTCCTCCGCCAGCGTCTCCTCCGCCAGCAGCAGCCTCGTCGTCGCCCGCGCCGCTCCCGCTGCGTCTAGCTCCAGCGCCGCCGCCGCTTCCTCCCCGTCCGCCCCGGCGCCGCCCCTCGTCGCTCCCCGGGCGCCTCCCCTCGCCGCTCCCCCGCCGCCCCGGCCGGACGCTGCTCCCTCCGCTGCCCGCCGCCCGCCGTCGACCTCGGCCGTCTCCGTCGCCCTTCGGCCGCCGTCCCGCCTCGATGCAGTTCTCGCCGCCGCCCAACCTCGACTCCCTCCCCACCAAGCTGCCGCCGCTCACCAACCATGACCACGACAAGATGCTGCCGTCCATCAGCACCGTGACGGCCGACATCCCCCCGCCGCCGCCGCACTGGCCCATGCTCAACAGCCCCATGGCCTACCGCCATGCCCAGCCGCCCGTCCACCAGGCCGACAGCCCGGCCACCATGGACCTCGACGCCAGCAGCGTCGTCAGCGCCGCCACCCCCGAGCGCCAGTTCGACGCCGCCCTGGCCAACGGGCTCAACATTGACGACCCGGACGTGCGCTTGGCCGCCGAGGCACTCGGCGACCTGCGAGCCGGTGAGTGTGCCCTGCGTCCTGGCCTGCGTCCTGGCCTGCGTCCTGGCCCTGCGCCCTGATCCCCCCTTGGCTCACGCGCCCCCAGACTTCGTCTCGTCGCCGCCAGACTCCGGCTCCCTGCCGCCCATGAGCCCCCGCGCCCGGAGCGCCCAGCCGACGCCGCCGTCGCGGAGGCCCATGTCCCCCCAGCCGGAGCCCCTGCTCTCCCTGCTCACCACGTCGCACCCCCTGCTCGCCAGCACCATCGGCGGCGCCAGCTCGGCCTACGGCGGCGCCAAGAACTTCTCGCCGCGCTTCAAGTCGGGCGCCGAGTACGTCGAGGGCTACCTGACGCCCATTGCCAACACGGTCAACTCGGTCGGCCGCGCCACCGGCGTCGAGGGCGGCGTCCGCTGGTTCCTCGGCGCCGGCCGCCGCCACGCCGCCCCCTCGGACCCCGACGCCGCCGGCAGCTCCAAGAAGCGCCGCAAGGTCGGCAGCGACGCCGACCGCGCCGGCCCCGCCGGCCCCGACCGCGCCGCCTCCGACCGCGCCGCCTGCGACCGCGCCGCCCCCGACGCCAAGCCTGCCGACGATGCCTCCCTCTCGACGCATCGCTGCCCCCGCCGCATGTCCTCGACGAGCACCATCGACACCCTGCCCGCCTACGACGACATGCGCTCGCCCGCCTACACCGAGACCCCCGGCCCCCAGATCCCCCCGCGCTCCGCGCCCTCGGCGCCCCCCTCGGCGCCCTGGCAGTCCCGCCTCATCATGTCCACCTCCGGCCTCAGCGTCGCCATGAGCGCCGAGAGCCTGCGCAGCCTCAAGTACTGCCTGCGCTGGCTCCGCTGGACCAACGACCACATGGGCCGCGTCATCGGCAACCTCAAGACGGCCCTCGAGGACTACGAAAACGCCGGCGAAGGCGCTCCGCCCGCCGACGACGAGGCACGGGCCGTCGCCGCCGCCGCCGCCAGCCCGGAGTCGGAGCACACGCCCGACCAGTCGCGCGTCGAGCTCGCCAACCGCATCAACTCGCTCAAGGGCGACGTGGTCAAGACGCTCCAGGACGCCATCAACACCGTGTCCAAGTACGCCGGCGGCGCGCTGCCCGAAAACGCCCGCGTCCTCGTCCGCCGCCACCTGACGAGCCTCCCCCAGCGCTTCCGCGTCGCCACCATGTCGAGCGCCGCCGAGGCCGCCGACAGGGACGGCGAGCCCGCCATCCGCGAGGGCGCCCAGAAGATGCTCGTCCTGGCCAAGGAGGGGCTCGACATGGTGACGCAGATCAGCGGCGTCGTCCACGGCACCATTGTCAGCGCCGAGGAGTGGTGCGAGCGCATGGGCAGGAAGCGCCCGTCCAAGCCCGACGAGACGCCGCCCCGGGACGGTCCCGGCGGCGACGTCAAGATGGGCTGAGGCGCGCAGTCCTTTGTTCTTCCTCCCCCTCCCCCCTTTCCCCCCCTTTTTTCCCTTTTCACCTTGTCTTGTTTCACCTCTCGTCCTTCCTTCTTTACACCCGTTTCACCTTGCCCTCGGGCCAAGCGGCGCAAGCACGTACGGATTGCATAGCTCGGGAATGATACCTCATCTGCGTTTGTCTGCGCCTGGGCTGGGAAAGGGACAACATGGGCTGGGGAGATGCGGCGCCGCCCTGGCGTGACACATGGGATGCGGGACGAGCAGACGCTTGCGAGCTTGCCGTATGTCTGTGCATCTGGCGTTGGGCTGGGGAGTGTACTGTCGAGTAATGGACGGCTTTACGTGCATGAGCCTGGTGACGCGGATGCCCTCGTTTACTTGTGCGAGACCTGCGAGAGGTGAAGGCAGTCTTGTAGAGCCCTTTAGGTGTGCGATATTTATGCGGGACTACTTGGGACGATGAAACGATGCTGCGGTGCCTTCTGTCTTCCCTAGGCGTTTGGTTGGGGGTTTCTTTGACTCGCAACAACTCTAGACACAAGAGGAGTGCCGTCTGGCGGAAGGCGGCTAAGAAGAAAGTGATTCACTGAAGTAGATGGGCACTCGCCTCTCTGCCATCAGCTGCCGAGTGTGTGCACCACCTCGAGTTGCGAAGAGGGTCGAGAAGAGGTGCGGTTTGAGGTGCTTCTCAAGCCAAACAGCCTCAGCTGCGCATCGCCTCGACAAGGCTCGCACGCTCTCCCTCCATCCACTTCCCCTTCCCTCCGCACCCTCCCCTCTCTTTCCCCAGAGCGGTGCTGTCTTTGCACCAGTTTTATCGGCTTTCGCAACTCGTTTGCTTCCCGCGCACAAAGTTAGCAACGCCTCTCACCTGCCTGCAACCCGGCTTTCCCTACGTCGCTGTTGCTGACGAGCGTCCACCTCCCGAGGCAGCAATCACTGGCGGAAGCGGCCGTTGCTTCGGCCCAGGTGTTTGCTCGACGTGCTCTCTCTGCCCGCGGGACGCTGAAGACCCCTGCCCAAGACGGAGCGACGAAGATGGGCTGGGACGACTGGAGCTGGGGCGACGCCCCAACATTCGATCCACGCAACTCGATTGATCGGCTGATTGCCAACAAACTCGACGACGTGTGGAATACGTTGCACAAAACCTGGTCACCTCAGGACCAGGACAAGTTCAACAAGTTGGCGCCTCAGGCTCGCGTCACCGAAGAAACCTGCAACTTGACGGCCCACAAGATTTACCAAGAGGCTGTCATCTTCAGGATGCCGGACTGGATGGAATTCCTCATCCTCGAGTCCATGTTTGGCACCCAAGACATGCGAAACGAGCCTTGGTGGCCGCGTTTTGTCGATCGATACCGCGGCGCAGCGCTGCCCGACAGCGGCGGCGTCGTGCCCTCCGATGCCCGCGAAATCCTTGCCCGCGAGGCACACGCCCATCTGTCCAACGGGTCCGGATGGGGGAAGGCTGTGGAGAGTTCGGCTCTCGACTCATGGGAGAGCCCCGAGTCCCCGACTGCCACACGGCTCCAATGGAAGGCCGGTTCGAGGCCGAGGGCGTCTGCCGCGACCATCTGCCCATCTGAGCGAACCGACGGCTGGGAGGTCGACGTATCGCGAGACAATAGAATGTGCGGAGAGACCTCCCAGAGTGTTTCTCGAGACGACGGCCCTGTCCCGGCGCAGCAGACGGACCACGGCGCATGGGGTGGCGCGTCGGCCATGAGCGACGCCACGGTATTTGGAAAGCAGACGACGCAAGATCCCTGGAAACCGCAGGGCAGTCAAGCCCCAGCGGGCACTGCCTGGACGGCCGGCGGCCTGGCGGGGACGGTCCGGCGGCTCCAGGCAGACGCAGCGGAGCAGGCGCGGCGCATCAGACAGCTCGAGGGGACAAACGCCCAGCAGGCGGCGCAGATTCAGCTCCTCGAGCAGCGGCTCCAGCGCCTGGCTGGCTATGTCGCCGGGCCAGGCTGGGCCTGAGCGTCTGTTGGGCGGAAACTGCTGATAACTTGAACGCTGCAGACGGACGGGGTCCGTTGGTCTGGGACTTGAGCAGGACTGTCCGCGTCTAGACGCAGAAAAAAGGAGCTTAGCTGGCTGGTGGTGAAGGAGATAGTGAACGACTTGATTCCTGACCCTGCTCCCGCTTATCGTCGTGGTGACTCTATGGATACAGTGTGCACGGGCGAAATTAATGTTGTATTATAGCGGCGCTAACTCTTGATTCTCCGAACAGACGCGGATCTGCACGGCAACCTGGGCTTATGCTTCTCACCCGACTTGCATTCCGTGTCTGCCTCGACTCGGTTCCATCGTTTTACACGTCAGTCGAGCCACGGGGCGCAGTCCTGTCTGACGCGTCTTGCACCATGATCTGGAGGAATGATTCTCGTGGAGCCCTGAGATGCATGGGCTTGGCATATATGTATAGCATTGTCGGTATAAGCCACCGAGTTAAGCGTCTTGCCATCCTGGTCGAACAGGCCGGTGCTGCCAATCTTTGTCCCTGGGCACGATCCCATAGCCCAAATATGGGCGGTCCTGGTGCTACTTCCACACTACACGCATTGCTTCCTTCGGGTAGGATTAGTTTCCTATAA
The DNA here is from genome assembly GCA_002939055.1 of Hypocreales sp. Mo6-1. Taxonomy (NCBI): domain Eukaryota; kingdom Fungi; phylum Ascomycota; class Sordariomycetes; order Hypocreales; species Hypocreales sp. Mo6-1. Next base: position 394,942 of record PNEP01000013.1, read on the forward strand.
CGTGATGCCTAAAGTCAGCTGGCTCTTATAGTTCACAATGAGGCACTCCTGTGAATTGGGTCGGAGCCTGAGCAACAGATGGCATGGCGAACAAAACTCTTCAGTGTGGCTCAGGGCCTAAGAGCAAGGCGCAGCGCTGCATCAAGCATTAAAACTGGGAATCTTCGGGACACCTTTGGCTTAGGTTCAAGGCAGTGTTAAATTCAATGCACTCGGTTAAGAAATGCTGCCCTCTACATCCGGGAGGTTACGCTAGCTCGCGATACAGGTCAAGGACTGGGTATCGCAAGACTGCGATGCCCTCTAGTTACCGGGACAGAGGTGTTATTCCTTGTAACGGGGTGTTCCAGATGAATCCACATATCTCTCATGCCGTTCGGTAAGCATTCTCTTTCTTGCGGCTCTCTTTACGAAGGAACTATAAGTGGTCATACCGCCCCTGGGTGAGGGATGCGACTTCTGAATCACGTTCCAAATCATCTTTAAGGGGGCGGCGCAAATGTGATCTCGCAAGTAAAGGCCTGTTCCAGTCTAACAGGCTCCACCCTATGAATGGAATTGCCAACCAAGCATGACAATTACGACCCGCTCAAGCTCAGTCGCCAGAAAACCATGTCCAAGACATGGCGCCCTGAAGCTCATCGCGCGTGTCGAGGAAGTAAATAACGATAATATAAGTTGTCGCCGTTATACTTAGCTATCTTATGTTCCCCCTTAACAGAACCCCTTAACGGCTAGTGGGTCCCGCGTGAACCCGCTATCGGGCTTAGGGTAGGCTAAGGCTATTATGCCTTATTTATAAATATCTGATTTAATCTAGTTTTCGTAGCTATTTATTTCAAGTTACGTCTTGTGGAGACGTCTTTCCGGGCTATCCCAATCTTTCTGGGCTGCCTCGTTTCCAGCTAGCTTCCCTTAACTTCCGGGCTGTTGTTTCGGGCTTTCTATAAGAGATAGAGATCGGACATAATCTATAGGGAGACTATATATATATATAGGGGTAGTAACTAAATATATAGCAGCCTGTATTATTATAGTATTAGCTATATTAATTCTACTTCGTAGTACGCCTAAAATATGCTATATAAGTAAAGCTATGTTTATTTATGCTCCCTGCCTTGGGATCCATGTCGATTCGTAATATGACATATCTCTACGTCATATGTGCATAAGAAAAGACAGCTCATACGACTTAATATAAAAGCTGGTTGATCCTGCCACGGAGGATTAAGCTTTACTGCAACCTTCACCTCTTTGTTTGCACCCAACGCTTACTGCCTTGTTCCTACAAAGCGATTTTCATTATGAAGGTATCAGTAACGGTACTCGCGAGCTTTGCCACATTAGTTGCGGCTAGACCGGCTGAAGACTCGAAAATCGTCGCCCGGTCTTCGAAAAGAATCTGGTGGGAAGGACGCTCGAGATTCAAGTACCCATGCGAAGCTCCTCCACCACCTCGGTATGAGGACCCGACTTTGATATACTACTACGGATGGTGCAAACCCAAGGGACGTTGCACTGTAAAGGACGGACTCGTTGCATGTGCGGTCTTTGAATATTTCGCGTTAGCTACTCAACATACGGGCAAATGGGAATACCCGGAAATCAACCCGGCATGGTTCTGTACCGACGAAGGAGAGAAGGACTACCCAAAAGAACGAGGACCAGGAATCTCGTGTTTGGAGCACAATGCAGAAGCTACACCATCTGCGTTGAGCAGAAAGACGAAGTGGTTCACACCAAGAAAAGGGAACGAAACAGAAAAGGAAGACTTTGAAAAGTCGGCGCCGTGGACCTATAACAAAGACGCTGGAGATTGGTTACCGAAGGGTCCGAGGGAGACCGCATTTCAGGTCTTCAACCCCGTTGCCACGCTCATTCATTACAGGTAGTTCGCCGACGCGCGCACTATGGAGAACTATTGGTCGTTATATGGAGTTCTCCATTGGAGTTTTAAGCTCGGCCGACCATTAACGGGTTCCTGTCTTTACCGAAGAAAGCATAGATGTTTATTAAATATAATTATTGCAGAGTGCATAGTACTTATCGGCTAAGAAGCTTCCCAGTAACACTTTGTGCATAAGGCTATTGAGTAACTTGTAGATGTCGAGGACATGCTGCTACCACGTGTAATTCCAAGGCCAATCGCTGTTTATATACCGGCCGGTTGCGCGGACGAGGTTGAAGTGTTCGTGGCCATCGCGTTCCTGGAGTGTTCCAACAGGGAAACCATGAGGCTGAACGGGTCATAAGGTACGGCTGTTGGCAAGGGGGGGTGCTAAGGGGGGTCCCGGTGGTCTCGGCTATCTGAGGTGTTATTCTCCACGGATGCCTAGCGGGCATCGGTGGCTTCCTGGCCGTCAGTAGAACCTTCGCCGCGCAGGCGGCCGACGAGCGTATCGAGTTGGGCCATGGCGATCGAGGCGTGGCAGTGCGTGAAGAGGAGGATGCAGGATGTGAGGGTGAAAGATACGATGTGAGCCCTTTGCAGAGGGGGATCGGCAAGCGGCGCGGGCAGCCGGGGCGCGAGGGCGGCGATAAGTGAGATATTAAATGAAAGGAGTGAAAGGCGGAAGAAAAGAGGTTGCGAGCTTAGCGAGGAAAACCCTCGTGCGAGGCATGCAGATTTTTCAGACCTGAGGCGTGAGCACACACCGTTTGCGCAAGCAGTTTGCATTCGGTGCGCCTTTATTTGCCTTCTTTATGCAACTCGTAGCTCTCTCCGCCGGCTCTTGCATTCCAGCTTGTTCACACTGCAGCCTCTTCTCTACAACATCACAGCTATTCCTACCTGACTGGGCTTACCCTCTAAAGCCTCTGCGCTCCTTTCACTGTGCATCCCCCGCTAGCCGGTGTTACTGACCACGATATTTAAAGGCAAGGAGGTCGTCTTCATCATGGGCCTGAACTCCTTCGAGTCGCGGGATATCCCAGTTCACGGTCCAGGATCTTAACCAAGTTAGAAACTTGGACCTCTGCCCGACGCTATGTTGTCCAACCGCGGATACCGCCACGCTGTAGGAGTCTGTTCTTTCGCCAGCGACTTTGATGTTAACTGAGTTCAGTGTAAAGCAAACCTCGAGGTTTGGCTCTACGGTGGGGACGCCCACAATCGCCTAGGTGTACCACTGTACGTAAAACTGGCCTTCCGAGCTAACGTTTCGTTTAGTATCGATCTGAAGAAGCGATTCTAGAGCGATATCGCTAGATGCCTGAACGATCGAGGCTGCAGTCGACCACGAATAAGTTAACTCTATTAGTAATAAACAGTTATTTAAGTATAGAGGAATATATAAAAAGCTAATCTCATTATTAAATAATATAAATAATATTTTATTATTAATATATAAATATATTTTTATAGAGTTAATAATTTATTTATTTACTATTATATATATTAATAGTATTACTTTAATAATAAAAATTATTTAAATTATTTAATAAAAATATTTACTTTCCAAAAATATAGTTCTTTAAAACTCAATAACTATTATTATTAAAAGAGTTAAACTTAATAGGAGCCTAGCGAGGCGGAGATCTTCCGCGGCTGGCTGCTTGGGGAAGTGCGAACCTGCAAACCGAAGAATCGATCGCGAGGAGGCGGACTCACAGCGTTTACATACAGACGCTCCGCCGTCGACAGAAGGGAGGGGATGAGTTTGAACCATGTGGCCGCAAGCTACCCTGTCAGAGCTCTTGCAGAGCGCGGCCAGCGTGTATTGCTTAGACCCGTCTTGCATCCGACCCTGAGCGTATCCTGAGCAGCCCTGAGGTGTGCCTGAGCAGTGCCTGAGCAACGCGGCGACATGTCGGTTGAGCAGCCGGGGTTAGCGAGGGCAACTTTCGGGAAACACAACAAGCAATTTGACTTATAGCGATGGCTTCAGTATAGCCTGACTGCCACATGGTGTGCACATTAAGGAAACATTGCAGAAAACATTAGCTCATTAAAATGGAGAATAGACATGTCGAGTCCTGGATCAGATAGATACAATCGAAGGTATAAATACCGGGGGATCTACCCCCAGTACGTGAACTACGGTTACATTTATCGCCTAGTATTCCTGCGTCAATAGGCTCCGAGCCTTCTCCCTGTTGATCTCGCCGCGATGAAATTCTCTGCCACTCTCTCCATCGTCTTCCTGGGACTGGCTGCGGCTGCTCCTCAAGCAGCCGTCGACGAGACCCCTGCCGATGTTTATGATTCGGCCACCTACGACCACAGGTTTTCACCGTCCGACCTGGTCAACCGGACGGCATTCCTCGAGGCAAAAAGAATCATCGAAGATGCGGCCGTAGACGCCGCACGTGGCAAGGCGATCTGGCAGCTCTATGAATCAATCACACTCGAACACCTGGAACATCCCGTATCGAAAGAGGCGGGCCGTCTGATCAAGCATCTTTTTAATTTGACGAGGGATCTTGAGTTTACTGCGCGCGAGAAGATTGCAGATGCCAGGAAGATGTTCAAGGTGGCGTTGACCGAGGTGGCCAAAAACCACATATGGCTTGACCTTGAAGACGCGGAAGAGGAATTCGACTACATGTATCTGGAGTTCAATCAAAACCCCCTGGCCGAGGCCGTCTTTGTTCCTGAATTCTTCCATGAAGAATGGAAAGACGGCCAGTAACAAAGTCGCGGGCGTTCAGTCAGCCCTGAGTCGACGTCGACAGTAGGCTACACGTACAACAGAATCCGGCAGCCAGTGTACTTAGCTCTTTATTCGCGCTTATACAACTGTTTTTAACGAAGGGAATGGACAAAATTGGATCCTTTAATTGAAACCCGAGCGGTTGCTACTACGTTCGATCGTAGGGGCCCCCTGACAGGGGGGGTCTACCCGGAAAGGGCAGATTACGTCATCGGGCCCATTTCGAATTTGTTCGCGTTCGAGGCGCGTCGTCGTCGACTGCCGCTCGCACTCACGGCGCCCCCCGACATGGAAGAGCTGAAGATCGTCGAGCCCGATCCGCCGTCGCCGAAATGGTTCGTCCCGCCGTCTGTTGCTCCTCCGCAGGAACGCTTGCGCGTACCCCCTGGCCCGCTTAAGCTCCGACCACAGGCGGGTTCCAACACGAAATCGAAATCTTGGGAGACAGTGGTCCGCGGCTTCTACCCGAGCTTGCCGTCCTCGTCATGGAGACATGCCGACTGATCTCTTGGACAGAAGCTCCGCTTTCGAACGCGTCTTATCCGCGCAACCGCTGCCGCAGTCTCCGGCATTCACCCCAACGTCTTGCTTCTTCACGTCCTCCCATCCGTCACCGAGCAACTCGTCCGGACGGCCGTTCATCTTCTTCCACATTCACTGCGCGCCCGGTTTGAGGCGTCCTTTCCTGAATGGAGCCTACCATCCCGCCTTGTCCTGAAAAGATACAAAGAGGGCTGGGACGAAGAGTTTGACACGGAGAAGGCGACGTATGAAAAGGTCAAGCCTCTCCAGGGAATAGTAGTTCCCAAGTGCTACGGCGAGCTCAGATACAATGGCACCAGAGCCCTTCTATTGTCCGACATCGGTGGGGCCTGTCTGGCAACGCCCCAAGGAGCCCTGTTGGAGGTGACGGACCTTCGTCGTATGCTACAACAGGCCTTCAGCGCTCTCGCTCGATTCGGCGTGTCGCACGACGACACAAAACTGGACAATTTCCACGTCGTCGGGGACAAGGTTATGGTTCTCGATCTGGAAAGGGTGAACTGGCATCTCTCTGGCCATCAGTCTGCCTTTAACATCGAGTGTGATGTTGAGCATCTCGCGGAATACTACGAGGACAACCAGTATTGTTTTTGGACCGATGGATGCATCATGATGGATATCTAGGTTCTCTTGCTCCATTATCGGACTAGAGGTTGCCATGCTTCCAGAGGGACCGGCCGTAGAACTGGCGGAAATGGGACGAGTGCCGGCCCACCGTCAGCGGCTGGGCGAGACTGCCTTGGAACCGCCGGAAACCCTGCACAAGAAGCACGTACAGAGCATACCGCAGTGGAGCCATGCAGTTTACTCGTGGAAGGACCCAGCAGTCGACGGGGCAGATTCCGTCTCGGATGTCCGCCAGCGTATTCGCGCGGAATTGGAGGAGAAGAAGCGTCTTGCCGTCAAAGCAGAACACCTGCGGACACTCGTACTTGTCGGCGTAGCTGTGACGCCTCTGTTAGCTGGGCCGCTCAATATATGAGGGCTGCGTCGGCTGGGGGAACATACCCACGCAGCTCCCTGGATAGCCTTTTCTGAGTTGTCCTCTCAGAAATATCCCCGGCTTGCCAAAACTCAGGTCTGATGAGGTTTCTTTTCATCTCCCCTATAGCGAGAGCGACCCTGTGATTCGCAGACCTGAAAGCATATGTCGCATCCACCTCCTCAGCGACTGGCTTGTCCCCGAGCGGTCTCGTGTGCGAGGTTTGGGTGACCTTTGGGTAATGGTTCCAGGCAGCGAGCACGACATTGGAGATCTCAGAGTGGAACCATAATTCGCAGTCGGCCTCGGTCTCTAGCCGCCATTGTCGTTCATTCGGAAGCACCGCGGACGCGCTCATCCGCACAGTGTCGTCGGCATACGGGGGAAGGAAGGCCGTTTGGAAGTCGGCCTGGACCCACCCGTTCTCGACGCGGGTGTGTACAATAAGCTTCTTGATCGAATGGTACTTTTCGGCCCATGCTTTATTAGTACCTGTTTCGTAGTCCGTAACGTGGACTGGATTCGTCGGGTTCTGAGCCAGCAGGTCCCCAACAGTGCTCATGACGGCGGCGACGTGAAAGAAGACGAGGAACTGGTATAAGATAGGGGGTCTTGATCACTACATGTGTGATAGGATTGGGCCGCCAGCGGCGGCTTTGATGCCTTACGGACAGATAAAACTATTTATAAGTACCGGTACCCTAACGACAGCAAATAACAACCATTTGACCCTATAAGCTGATAACAGAGTTGTATTGTTACGTTCCCTTGCATCTTAGCTGCCGTGGCAGCATCGGGCGGCCCCATTCTGTTACCGCTCTCGTCGGATGGGCCGCAATGTTAGGCCGGCGATACGAGCATACCGCCGACTTTCATCCAGCTCGGCCGACGAGTCGCGGCCTGTGCGACGAAGCAAAGATTTACTAGAAGAGAAAGCTGCTGCGGAGAGGGCAGATCTTAAAGACATGGATTGCAGGGGACCACTACAGGTACCAAAGCGGGACGGTTACAGCACTCTATCACTCTGTAGAATCCACGTTCCACTTTTGGCGAGCCAGCCACGCCGGAAATTGTCGAAGAGCATGACTGGAACAGTCCCAAGGTAGTGTTGCTAAACGGGCTTACGCCCTGCGTCAATGCTTTGGCCTGGTATGTTGATATGAGGCCGTCCACAGACGATAGGCGATATAGGTAGGTAATGGATGTTCGACGTATGCTTAGCTGAGCTTCTACTTAGACTTTGAGCAGGTTTTATCTCCCCTAGGAACGAAAATCTTCCCATACTATCCTGCCTCTGCCCCGATACCCAATACCCGAATCCGTCTCACAATGAACGCTGTCTAAATGTCGTGATACGTCTATACTTTGATGTGTGGGCGTCTGAGTCGCGAGTATACTCCCAAGTTCCTTGTAAATTCGACGCACGCGTCAAGCACCAGCATCATGGACCAGCTGGAAAGAGTCGGTCGTATTGGTTCCAACAACGCCGAGGATGCCGGATGACCGTCCCTTCAACCTCGAGAGGCGGGCCAGGCTCGCCTCCTAAGGCGCGATAACAAAGTAAACAAGCTGAGCCCAGGGATTAATGCGCGTTGCGAAAAATGCGAAGGGCTGGTTAGATAGAGAAGGGAAGTTGGCGGACTTCAGAGCTTATATAGACAGATCGATCCTCCAGGCCCATGGCTGTACGAGAGAAGTGGAGAAAGGGAAGGCTCTGCTATTCCAGCAATGCGCGGCTCTTCCCACCCTTTTGGGGGGTCGTGGGCGGTAAGGAGGACGCCGCAATGCTTTTGCTACTTCTATACTTTTAGATCTCAACTACTACTACATGTAGCTACATACCTTTACGCGCTGGCTCAGACAAGGGAAAGTGATCAGCACGTACAAGGTGTCAAGAGATGGGAGGTCCGCATTGCCACTACCATGTCTGCTTCCGCCAGATTTCATGTTCTAAAGCCCTAGAAAAGATGCCCGTCCTCGTCGTTGCTGGCCATGGAGACCATCTACCACTGGCTCGGAAACCGGGCCTGGGCCGAGGCCGCCGGGCCGGGTCGTGCTGCCTTCGAAAGATCCAGGCGCAACCCATCCGCGTGGCCTCGGGCACGGGGTGATGGCATCTACGGCGAGATTAAGCAGCGGGGAACCTTGCCTTTGCGTGCATCTTCAACGCGGGCCATTTCTCCATCGAGGACGAACCTGAGGCTACAATTAGATCCTGAAGAGTGGTCCTCGAGGGTTACGAGAATAGCAACAGCGCGGTTACGATGCATTATACAACCCTATCGTGGCCGAGTTTCCCCATGCGGAAGGTCTTCTCCCGCGCTTGGCATACCACTCGTTTGATCGAGCTTCCTGAGCGAGGGGGCTTGGTAGCGTAACATCGGATTATGCAGCCATCTACCAGTCATGGCAGAGACCATTTCCAGGTCCGGGGCTGTGTTGTGGTGTACCGCGGGCTATGGGGAGCTCCCGGCGGATCATGAGGTGCTTTCAGTCGTTGATCGACAGTCTGCATATGGAGAGCTAACGCGCAGCTTCCTCGTAGGGGATAAAGTCGGGTTTATTCCGAGGCGTGCTAATGAGCTTGTGATCATAGAACACGGGTCATACAGGTAGGCGGGAGAGCTATTACCTTGCGGTAGTGATAAAGATGATGTGTTCACTGGGCCATCACGGCTGTTTTCGAGATGGCCGCATTTTGGACAGCGCTCCGACTTGAGCAGACTTCTCTCCTGCATCGTAAAAACATATTCTTCCATAAGGCAACATGAAGATCTCCATCCTCGCCTTGGGGCTGGCCGCCGCGGCCGTCGCCTCCGAGCAGAGTTTCGGGTCTACGGATGTGGAGAACAAGATGGAACAGCTCATGAGCCTCAAGATATCCCACAATGAGATGAAGAAGGCTGCGGGCGTGTTTGCCGAGGGCAAGTACAAGGCCATGGGCGCAACGCCGTGCAAGGGAGGCAAGGCGGGCGAGTACAGCTGCGGGAACGTGGACCTCGAGACTTTTCTGCCCCATGGGGACATGGGAAGCGAGACGAGGCAAGGAAACGACATTTGGGGTAAGTGAACATGATCGGACCCGTGTCGTTACTCGCTACGAATCCCCTACTTGCCCCGCTGACGCTGCATTTACAGGCTGGACGTCTGACGATGGCCGCGAGTTTGCCCTGGTGGGCCAGTCGGACGGCACAGCCTTTGTCGAAGTCCTCAAAGGCGGCTCTCTAAAGTACGTCGGCCGACTCCCGACGCAGACGACGAGCGCCATCTGGCGAGACATAAAAGTCATCAATCACCACGCCTACATTGGCTCCGAGGCCAGGGATCACGGCTTGCAAGTCTTTGACCTCAGCAAGCTTCTCGAGGTGGACAGCACGCCCAAGACGTTCAGCCCCCAGACGGATCTGACGGCGCTGTACTCGGGCTTCGGCAGCAGCCACAACATCGTTGCGGATGCCGAGACCAACACCATCTTCGCCGTTGGGGCGGGCCGCGAGGCTGCCTGCAACGGCTCCAACGGGGGGCTCATCATGCTCGACGTCAAGGACCCGTCGAGGCCCACACTGCTGGGCTGCGCCGGGGAGGACGGCTACGTGCACGATGCGCAGTGCATGGTCTACCGCGGCGTCGACAAGCAGTTCGAGGGACACCACATCTGCATTGGCTTTGACGAGTCGAAGCTGACCATATTCGACGTGACGAGCAAGAGCAAGCCGGTCATTGTGTCGAGGACGTACTACGACGGCTTCAACGGGAAGGGGGCGTACACGCACCAGGGCTGGACCGTCGACGCGGACATGAGGTTCCTCCTGCTCGACGACGAGCTCGACGAGAAGCAGCGGCGGAAGGCGGGCCAGGACACGTACACGACGACGTACGTGTTTGACATGTCGGATCTGACGAAGCCGCGGTGGACGGGCCAGTACAAGAGCCCCGTGCAGTCCATCGACCACAACCAGTACGTCGTCGACGGCGTCTCCTACCAGGCCAACTACGCCTCGGGGCTCCGCGTCGTCGACGTCAGCGGCGTCGCGCAGGACCCGACGGGCGGCAGCATGCGCGAGCTGGCGCACTTTGACTGCTACCCGGAGGACGACGAGGACCCGCAGCCCGAGTTCAACGGCGCGTGGAGCGTCTACCCCTGGTTCAAGTCGGGCACCGTGGTCCTGAACTGCATCGAGAGGGGGGTGTTTGCGCTGAGGGTTCAAACCAAGTGATGCGGATAGTATCGGGGTTCTTGAGCCGTGTGGTATCCGAATACTACGTCGCGGCACCACGCCGCTCAAGGATCCTGGAGTCTGAATCGTGACAAAAGCAACGAAAGCGGAAATTGTAAGACAGAATATTCCGCGAAAGCGTCCCCAGCCAGCCGGTTCCGTGTGCATCTCGAGCTCATATGTTGCACAGCATCAATATCAAGCCACTGTCCCAGCTCAATGTTGAGCTCGCCGACGTAAGCGGAGCTCACCGGGCGCAGATCATCCTGTCAGCCTGACAGTCGTCAGCCCGAGCGCGACCCCGCAAGGACAGGCCGTATTCATCGTATCCCTTGCTCTCGAGATCGCCATTTCCGGGCGCCAGAATCATTCCGAGGCGGGGAATCATTATGTGATGCAGCTCTCGATGGCTGACGGCCCGGACCGGGGTTGGCAGCCACCATCCCGCGTCGGAGCCCTAGGCCTGTTGGTGGCTTGTAGGATCCAGGGGAGATATAAAGAGACCATGATCCGGGCCAAGGTTCATCTGTCGCCAGGTGCTTGGCGCCTGAATCTATCCTAAGCCGCAAAGATGAAGGCTCTGGCGCTCAAGTTGGCCCTGCTGCTGGGCGCCCTCGGCGCGGCGTCTGCGACTTGTCCGACGGCAACTATTGACTCGGGCCCCATCTTCGGCACCGCGACCGAGCTGCCCCGGGCCATCGGGCCGGTTAACAAGTTCCTCGGCATTCCGTATGCGGCGCCCCCCGAGAGGTTCCGTCTCCCGAGGCGGCCCAAGCCATGGACCTCCCCGATGAACACGACGGCCTTCAGGGCCTCCTGCATCCAGTACCTCGCAGACACGGGTGGGCGTAGACGGGTTCCTCAGGGGAGCCGCTGGCTAACGTGTCCAGCAGACATCGGCCCCGGACGGGACATTATCGACGGCCTGTTCAACACGCACCCGCCCGAGAGCGAGGACTGTCTCTTCATCAACGCCTTTGCGCCGGCGACGCCCGGCCCGCCGAGCGGCCGCCCCGTCGTCGTGTTCATCCCGGGAGGCGGCTGGGAGCTGGGCAGCGGCCTCCTCGACCTGTCGGGCTTTGCCGGCTACGAAGACATTGTCGCTTTTGCCTTCAACTACCGAACCAACAGTAGGCATCCCTCGCGCGGCGCCTCCCCTGAAACGCTTTGCTCACTGGCAACTGTAGTCTTTGGCTTCCCCAACGCCCCGGAGATCCCCGTCACGCAGCGGAATCTAGGCCTTCACGACCAGCGGCTGGCGCTCGAATGGGTCAAGGCAAACGCAAGGGCCTTTGGCGGCGATCCGGCAAAGGTGACAATCTGGGGCGAGTCGGCGGGCTCCATGTCGGTCGACATTCACATGCACGCCTACGCCCATGACCCTCCGTTCCGGGCAGCAATCATGTCCAGCGGCCAGATGTCGTTTGGCGTGCTCCCCATGACGAGCCCGACCAACGACTCTCGGACCTGGGACGGCGTCGGCCGTGCTGTTGGGTGTGCCGGCCGCGACAGGCTGTCTTGCATGCGCAGGGTCCCCGCCAAGAAGCTCCTGGATGGCCTCTTCAAGGCCGGCGCCATGTTTCTCCCCGTCGTCGACAACGAGACGCTTCCCTCGGGCCGGGCGGCGGCGTGGAGAGAGGGCAGGGTGGCCAGGGTGCCGGTGCTGATGAGCAGCATGGCCCAGGAGGGACGGGCTCTCGTGAATCACAACATCACCATGCCGCGCTTCCTCGAAGCCTACCTCTCCGAGCCCCTGGTCACGGAGAAGCAGCGCGAGGCCATCCTGTCGCTGTACCGGAGCAAGCCCGACCTCAAGACCGACTTTGACGTCGCCGCCGCCATCTACACGGACTTTGTCTGGCAGTGTGTAAGTGCCATGGCGGTCCTTCACCGTGGCTGCAGCTGACACGGCCCAGCCGCACCAGATCTTGGCCAACGTCTCGGCGTCCGTCGGAAACCCCGTGTGGCGCGGCTACTTCAACGCGTCCCTTGCGGAGCTGCTGCCGGAGCAGTTCCGGTTCCTGGGCGCGTGCCACGGCACCGACGTCATGCTGCTCTTCCGGAGGCCGACGTTTGAGGGGCCGAGCCTCGGCGGCCTGGTGCTGACGCCGCAGCTCTACGCGTTTGCCAACTACTTCCGCGGCGTCATTGGTCGCTTCGTGCGGAACCCCGGCGCCGGGCCCGGCTGGCCGGAGGTCGGGTCGGCGTACGCGCCGTTCGACGTGGCCGTCCTCGGCGACGTCGGCAACACGCCGAGCGCCGGGGCGACGATGGTGGACCAGACGCAGCTGGACGCCAACTGTGCCGTGTACAAGGACATATTCCCGCTGATTGAGCAGTATTTGCCCTGAGTTGATGTGTGGTTGAGTCCTGTGTTCAAAGCCCAGGAATAGTGTGCTGGCTCCTGGATGACTGCGGCGTCTGAGTTTCCAACGGTGACGATGCATGTCACGCTGTATTTTACAGTCGTCATGCAACAGTCGATACGATTCTCGGCCTCGGCCACTGACGGTGATGTGTTGATCGATGGTGGCGTCGATTTCACCATGGCGCACGCCGTGACACTTTCACCCTGCCTCATGTTTAAACTGCGCCAAGCTTAGGGAGTCATCATGACGAGCCTAGGTCCGGCCCTGGAAGTTCACGTTCGGCTTTATCCTCAGCGAGCTCGACCTGTCCACATTCACCTGTTCTTCCCTCGTCAACCCGGCGGCGATGGCCATGGCTCCCGAAGCCGCAGCCGCAGCTCATGGCGCAAGCCAGCCCGTCGGGAACGACCAAGAGACGCAGGCCCTGCTGCAGCTCCCCGCCGACAAGGCGTCAAGCCGTGACCACATTGCAAGGCTGCCAGAAGGATGTGCGTAGACAGCCTGTATCGGCGTTGGACGCCCGTCGCTGATTCGCGCTTGCGGAGTGGGAATGTGAGTAGCTAGATATAGTGAAATAAGAAATTTTCTTGCTGACATAGTTCCTGTAGCGGAGTGGTTACCGCGTGACTCTTATAAACCAATCATCTTTTGGTTTTATGGTAGAAATGTCAAGGTCCGGGGTTCGACCCCCCGCGGGAACATTTTTTTGACTGTGCCATGGTGTCTTTTCTTTTGCCCCGTCCAGTGGCTGGGCGCGGTCTTAGGTCAAGGGCTGAAGATACGCCGCATGGCATTATGCATCGCCTTGTGCTCCCCGTCTATGCACCCGCACCAACCCACGGACTAGAACGCCTTTGAGAACGGGAAATAGGGGCAGGACGCGTATCTTTAGGGACCCGCTTGTCAAGGCTGGAGCTCGGCAACTGGCAATGGTAATGAGATTGGCTCCGTTTGAAGAGGCATTTTAATACAGCGTCTCGCATTATGACATTGCAATCGCCCTGTTCCTCGAGCCATTCAGACACCTAGACGTGCATTTGTGAGCCTGGGCCGCCTTAGGGCAAGTCATAGCTTACCGAGCGCCTTGGCCAGGGCCTCGCCTACGCCCTTGGCCGACGCTGGGTTCTGGCCGGTGATGATGGGCCCGTCGACAACCACCTGCTCGCCCCAGGGCTGCGGCGCCGCGACAAAGTGCGCGCCGACGCGCTTCACCTCGTCCTCGAGCAAGCAGGGCATGGCGTCGCGGAGCTTGACTATTTCCTCCTCCTCGTTGGTGAAGCCGGTGACGCGGCGGCCCTTGAGCAGCGGCTGGCCGTTGGCCTTGGCGTGGACCAGGACGATGGGGCCATGGCAGACGGCGGCGACGGGCTTGCCGGCGGCGTAGAACTCCTCGATGAGCTGGATCGAGTCCTTGTCGTCGACGAGGTCGTACATGGGGCCGTGGCCGCCCGGGTAGAAGACGGCGTCGAACTCGGACGCGCGGCCGACAAAGTCCTTGAGCGGCTTCGTCTGCTCCCAGACGTGCTTGTGCTTCTCGAGAAAGTTGGCCGACGCCGGGTCCCCCTTGAACATCTCGACCGAGGTCGGGTCGAGCGGCGCGACGCCGCCCTTGGGCGAGGCGACGACCATGTCGACCTTGGGCGCGAGGACCTCGTGCGGGTGGGCAAGTTCAGGCTGTCTCGTTAGCATCGCCCGTCCGGCAGCGTTCAGGGGGTCATGTCGGCGAACCAGATACCAGCCCGTCGGCTTGTCAAGCTTGACAATCCTGTCCGCGCTGGTCAGGACGACGAGAACCTTGGGCGCCATGCTGGACGAGGAGCGGCGAGGGCTTGTTCTTTCTGTAGGCCTCGACGATGGGCAGGTTTGCCTTGGCATTTATACGGAGATGGTCTCTCTCCGGTACCAATTACTCCCGAGTCCCCACTCCGTGACGATGGTTGACGTCAGGTGGCAGGCGTCTGGACGCTTTCGGTGTCGGTATCGACTGGCTCCCGAGAGGCCCGAGCAGCACGGCCTTGGCCATTGCAATCTCTGAAGCGCTGAGCCGTGGAACGAGCCACCGAACAAGAGCGGGAGCTGTACGCAGACTTCGGAACGCAGCAATATGGACGTGTGGGACAGTTGATGGCGCTGCCAGAAGAAACGGTGCGCGACAAAATGGGTCGTTCGTTGGCCCCATATTAAACCTAATACAAAGTGGCAAATCATACGCGATCAAGCGGCTATGGTGTAGCGGTTAGCATGGCTGATTTCCATTCAGCCGATTCGGGTTCGACTCCCGATGGCCGCATTTTTGCTTCTTTTTGGCATTTGCCTAGATCGCCGGGTAGACGTTGCTCGAGCTCTAATCCGCAGTGAGATTGCCCGCTGACATGCCGGTCTACCGTTATGGTCTAACGGCAGGCTTCGGCCCGAGGACTGATCTATCCCGTGGATAGGACCCGAGATTGATCTATCCCGGGACACGAGCGGGGCCCTCGGGGTATAGACATGAGACAGCCACTTTAGACGCCCGGGACCGTGCCCAGCGCCCAGGCGCACAGCTACGGCTTTGAGCTCTCTATAAAGGTCCCCATCCACCCCTTGACCTACATGTAGCATTGCCCAAGTCCATTAAGTTACCATCATGGCCGAAACGAACCAAAATCTCCAACAGTTGCCCACCAAGCCGTGGGCGGCCCTGTCACAATGGCTGCCCTGTCGCAACCCTGACAGTGATTACTGGTGGACGATGACAGGAGAGCATCTGGCCATCATGATGGATGCAGCTGGGTATCCCATGGAGAAGCAGTTTGAGTGGCTGTTATTTCATTACCACTGGATTGTAAGCTACCGTCGATATATATGGACACATCTAACATCAACGCAAGGTACCCTACTTGGGCCCAGCGCCAAGGCCGGACAGCAAGTTTCAATGGCCATCTGTGCTAGGCGTTGAAGGGGCGCCGATAGAGTACTCCTGGAAATGGAATACAGCTACGACCAAGCCGGATGTCCGCTACACCATGGAGGCCATCAGCCAATTTAGCGGCACTGAGACGGACCCTCTGAACCAGGATCCGTCGCGCGAGCTCTTGAATCGCCTTAAAACGGTATTGCCCTCTGTCGACCTCACCTGGACCAACCACTTCCTCGCCACCCTGTACGACCACGACCGATCCAAGTACGTACAGGAGGCTGCGGCAGGTGCACGCTTTGCGTCAAACGTCCTGATTGCCGCCGAGACCGTCCCCAAGGGATTGACCATGAAGTCCTATTTCATTCCGCGCAGGCTGGGCCAGGGCCAAGGCCTGATCCCCCTGTCGATGTGGGAGGAAAGCCTCGCTCAGCTGGATCCTACCAACGCAGCCCGTGGCGCGGTGTATGATTTTGTGAGCATCAACTCCGAAGGCAAACTGCTGAGTCCCTTGTAAGTGCTTCTCCGAGTCCCTCTCAGTCAGCACCTTGATAAGAAGCCCTACATTAGACGGGACTAACGGCACACTCACCAGCATGGTGGCTGTCGATAATGTAACGCCGGCACAGTCACGGCTCAAGTTCTACTTCCGAACGCCGCACACCAGCTTCTCATCTGTGCGCGAGATCATGACGCTTGGCGGGCGTATTGCCGTCCCGGAGGCCCAGCTGCAGGACCTACGAAGCCTGATCGCCGCAGCTGCTGGCTTGGAACCCGACTTCCCCGAGGATTTCGAGGTCCCTCTCGCGTCCGAATACAACCCCGCGTCCAAGGATGCCTTTAGCGAGCTCCCTGTCCTGCTGTCTGGATTCATTTACTATTTCGACATTGCGCCGGGCGCTGTGCTTCCCGACATCAAGTTCTACATCCAGGTGCGCCACTACGGACGGGATGACCTTGGCTTGGCGCGCGCAATCACCAAGTGGATGGAGGCCCACGGCAGGGGCCAGTACTGCGACCGCTACCTCTCCATGCTGGAAAGTCTTTCCAATCACCGACGGCTCGATGAGGGAAAGGGGATACAGGTATATCTGAGCTGCCTGTTCAAGAAGAACGGAGAGCTCGATATTACCTCGTATATAGCGCCTGAATTATTCGCTGCGGCCCGGGCGCCCTCGACGCTTGCCATACCGCGGAGGGCAACACGGAGGCGTAGCGGCAGCTGAGTGTGATGAGTTAATTGATAACCTGTCTGGGGAGATGTACATTAGGACTGTGCCTGTAACTGAAGGTAGACTTTAAACTCTCGACTTTCTCCTCTTCCCTCTCTTAGCTCAAATTAGCTATTTACTTTTACCCCCGCGAACAAGGTGGTAACACGTGGTAAGGCTGGGTCTCATCAGACGACCCATCCAGAAAACTCGCATGGGCCAGTAAACCCTCGTTAAGTCAAGGGACCAGCATCTCGGCCCGTCGGCATTCACTTCTCTATTCTCCTTAGGTACGGAGTTGGTCTCGTGTTTCCAGGAGTGAACAACAGAACGCTACATTAATGTATGCTGGCAAGTATTTGCCACATACGTGCAAGTACGGGGTCAGATACTGGACGATTTCGTAAACTATTTTCTTAGGCTGCAATGGCACCTAAGTCCTTGCTAGTAATAAAGAGAGTTCACTTCAGTCCGCGCACAGCCAAGTAAATCCTCTGGACAAGACAACCCCAGTCGCAACGTGCTCACACTTTATGAGCATTCGCATTCACCGCCAATATTGTTGCAACCACAGACCCGAACAGGAAAGGTGCAGTGGCAACCATTCTCGTTGCACTTTCCCTTGCATTTCTAGAGAATCAAGCTGCTCAGCAAGCGTGTCTCAGACAAGGAGAAAGCCTTACCTTCCTGGCCTCGCCGATTATCTCGTTAGCAGGCGAGGAGGCTTCGTCGACAGCGGGAAGGGCGGTGGCGATGATTGGAGTAGCCACGGCCCCGATAAGAAGGATGGCGGAGGACAGCTTCATTTTGAGTGCAAGAGGCGAGACTCGAACGGTAGTTGATAGATGGAATCCAGTTGAATGGTTGAGTGTGTTCAAAAGCGAGAAAGGCACCGGGAAACGCGGCTTTATAGAGTGGACATTCCGTCTACTCCTGCACCATAAGCACAGAATCCGGAAATATGAGATAGAAAGGCTTAGCAAGAGAGTACATCGGTCAGGTGGTTGTAAACATACATCTGATTGGCTTCCATTATTTGAACTGGGTTGCAAAGCATGCCGATTACCCGATCGGCAATGTCTTCGAGCGTTTAATGGAAAGACCTTTGGACCTGATGTAGTTTGTTAACACATCTTATGGTGTAACGCATAACCACGGCAATCACGGCACGGCACCTACCAATTGAGCGCCGCAGCCAGGATCATGCGTCGATCCTGAGTTGCAGCTGCGCCTCTGAGCTAACACCTCGTCGTCCTCGTCAAGCCGCCTCCAATCCTCTCACCCGGCAGTTCTCCTCCGCTGACATGATCTTCGATTTGCTGGCTTGTCATCTAACCTGCCTTAGTCTGACTCCGGGTGTGCTTACGTGAGGTTCAGGAAAGTGCGTTTAATAACAATAGAACGTGCTTGAGACTGCGACCCGTTAGTATGCTCGGGAGGGATTTCCTCTACCACAAAGACGTAACGCCCCGGAAGTGCCAGGAAGCGACCTTGATACCTAACAGCCAGCGACTAAAGACTGCAGGATTCTGAGACGAGAGCCTAGAAAACCTGTGCTTACCCACACAGCGCTAGGATCTACGCCACCCTGTTATGAGCAAGGTGAGAAATTGCCCGTTTAGGAGGCGGAGTCGGCGGAGTTCTCTGACCACCTGGAGATGTAAAAGGAATCACAATCTCACCCCACCACCCATCCTTTCTGCGCGCCTTGAGGGTTGTAAGTATGATAACTGCCGGCTTACAAGGCGTTCTTGTATGTCAGCAGGGCCGAGCCCGCCGGGCAGAGCTGTGCTGTTTGCCGTGTGCCGCCACTGCCGTGACGATAGTATCAGACTTTGCCGACGAATGGATGACAGACAAGTGTCCAGAAGCTGATTCGTGGATATGACATGACTGATCAGCGCTGACATTATAGGACTGGACGACATGCCGATCTGAGACATTGAGGTGGAGGGCTGACTAGAGTGTAAAGTGGCTCGTGGGAGCTTACGCGTAGGTATACCTATTTCGGTAATATATTTATAGGCTCAACCCGTAGGAGCGAGGTATTAATAGGTTACCTGTATAGACTTATAGTAAAACCTATATTATAGGTCTTACTGTATAGATCTTACAATCAGGAGACTAGAACGAGAGGTACGAATTTTCGCCTGAGTAACTTCAAAAGAGTGACAATACTACTATCAGGTTACTTCCATCAGACCTGCCTAACATCAATCTTATCGTCCTCTAGCTACTTCAAGGAGTGGCGGCAGCATTGCCAGGAAGTGGTAATCTTTGCTTAGCCCTCGTAGGTGTAGGCAATCGAGTCCTGAATCGTTTCCTGCCTAATGTAATCATTTGGAGTGGTGGGGCTGCCTGTAAACATATAGCCAACCCAACCACGGTCCTCTGTACCGTCGAATATAGGTACTTTGTAAAAGTCAACTCACAATTTCCAAATACACTGCTAAATGGGGGCCTTACCAGAATAGCTGAGGGTGGAGGTGCAACCACAGTTTGTCGTTTTGCATATCTGCAAAACATAATCCGCCCACTTGTCGGCAGTAAACTCGTTGTAGGGGGCCTGCAAGCTGTTGCAGGCGCGTCTCGAGTCTAACTCTGGACCGGCAACCCAATTCAATGGCTCCTCCAACTGAACACGAACAAAGCCTTCAGCCAGCCCAGTGGCGGCAAGGACGGCGACGGCAAGACGAGGAGAGAGCTTCATTTTGAAGTTGCTGAATCGATTGTGAGTGCTGGGCGCGAGGTCTCTTGTGGAACATCTTGGACGGCAAGAGAAATTTGTCCGTTTTATATGCCAAGAATGCTCTCAACAGACAATCTAAGGCGGCACAGCGACACACTTACATCTTACGATCTGAAACCCGTGGCTGCCTGAAGGAAGAGATTACTATAGAGTAATATCATCTATCCTGAGGCTAGGTGAATAGTGGTCCTAGCTTAAGACCAGCATTACTATATAGCTAGTTGCTGAACAATAATACCCGTGCTGTCTGTAGTAACAATGCGCCGTACTGACTGGCTGAAGAGTAATGTTACTGTCTATAACTTACGTGTGACGGCCTGTGACCGGCTGAACAGTAGTATTACTATCTATAACTTACGCGTGACGGCAAGGTGCTCCAAGGTAAAGTAGGGTCGCAACTGTCGCGGGAGTGGAGATGGGGGCTTCTTGTGTACATCGTAGCGTTAGGTAGTCGATCAATCCTTTCTTCTGATGATCATAAGTGCTCATCTTTCTCATTGATCACTCAATCCGCAGTGATCATTCCATTCCAGCCGGTGCCGAATAGCACGATCGTGTCTTAGCACAGCGGCCCCCGTGGCCTTGAGTCGCAACACTGTGGCTGGCTGAAGAAGTCTTAGAATCTGTGGCCGTCTGAAAGAGTAAGGTAGTATAGGTCATGTGGCATTCTTCTATTGGCTATATCCTAGACATGATGCAATGATACCTAATGCTCTCATCATAGGCAGGCAAGATCTCTTTTTCAGCCGGCTCTGGTTAGCAGGCCTTGTTTTTCGTTATCGGGCCCTTGACAGCGTTGCCCTGCAATGCTATAATGACAAATGCCTAACTATACCTAAGCTTTTCAAATACTTCGAACAGCCGTCAAGTTGCCACGAAGTAGGCATAAAGTAAGAACTGAGAGAGCTCTTGATTCACTAAGGAGCGAATATGGAGAAGCATCGGTTTGTTGGGTCTGGAACTCGGATCTGGCCAAGTGGTTGGGGAAGCCTACGAGGGAGGCTGGAAATGTAGTGGTAAAGTCTTCCTTGGGGGCTGAAAGAGGGGTGAAACGCAACTGTGGAGATGACTGTATGAATATGTATGTACTGCTTCAGAGTTGCTCTTCTAGCTCTCGCAGGGGGTGCCAGAGCTCGTCGGCGAGTGATGAAACGTCCACGGCGGTCGCGAATGGGTCGAGAGAAAGCAGAGACGAATTGTTGGGCATAAGTCATCGAGGCACAAGGCCGCTCCGTGATGTAGCTATATGCGTCCTTGCCTGCTCGGTCAACCGGTATGAATCTACTTCTTCCATTTGCGCCGAAAAGTTGGGTTGTCTCAGGCCATAGCCATATCTTTTTCTGTACAGTGGGTGTGCTCCGCCAGTGCAGTGGTTAGCCATCGTGGGTGTAGGCAATCGAGTCCTGAATCGTTCCCGCTCAAGTCCAAGTTGCTTGGCATGGAAACACAGAGGCGGAGGTTACCGGACAAGATAGCCCGGCTGAGGGACAGCGACGACCAGGGATCCTGGCATGATTTGATGATATAGTTCGTTAAGGCGGTGGGTGTTCGTACATGATGTGATAGCAATGAACTTCATTAGGTATCATGATTATTCCGCGAATGAATTTGCCCCTCTCGGGGTGGGGAATGGGGGCGGAAACCCGTGGGAATGATGTCTTGCAAGAACATTGACAAACTATCCATCAACTGTCACATTGGCCACTGCACTGGCGGAGCACACCCTGGCGCGAGCCTTATTTGAATGCATTCACCCAGCCAGCCACAGTTTGAGACCTACATGTGACAAACGTGGTAAAAAAGACAGGTCAACAAGTCCTCGTCACGGGCTGCTGTGCTTACGGAACTCGTGAGAATCGTTACGCAAGTATCGTATGATCCGGAAAACAGCTCTATATTGTCTCACCCGCTTCGCTGAGTAGCGGCAAGATCAACGCAAAGCTGCGAGCTGAAAAGCAGACTGTGTACGTAGTCTGCTCCGTCGATACAACGCGCCGCGAGGCCGGAAAACAAGCAGCTATAAAGGGGCATCTCATCCCTATCGTCTTACCTGGTTTTGTGAGCTTTAGCATCAAGGCCAAGAACCACTTTGACAGATTTGACCGTTCGATTCGAGGCATTAAACATGCGCTTCTTCAACATCCCATTTCTTCTGGCGATTCACACTGCGTTTGCAGCGCCTCGGAATCCTCTTGTATTAACATCACGTCGCCCGTCTGTCTATCTTCGCCATGGTTTGAGCTAAATTGACCCCAGGGCAATAAACATCCGGTTGGAGATGAAACTTGCGCCAATAGGATCGAGAACCCCTTCTTTCCTGGAGATTGCATCAATCTCGACGACTACGGGTCCGTTCTGCCTTGTACTCCGTCAGTCGAGTATCAAACTAATTCTATTAGGTCTCTCTATTTTTATCGAAACGCGGGTTGCATTCACTATACGTACGTACTGAAGCATGGCTAAGACAGAACACTAACCTCCATGTCAACCTGCAGAGGGCGGGACTGCTCGAGCGCGCCATGGCAGTCCCCTGTGCCCGAAGGATGCCACTCCACCAAAGATCTTGGCTACCAAGGCTCCATCAGGTGTCACTAAACCAAAGCACGAACGCTTAGTACTGGCTGTACCTATGATTCCATGACGAGGCACTACATCCAATAGTTGCAAATATATCCATGGCAGCGAGCCTACAATGTGCGAACCTCGCAGCACGCACGCTGTGATCGTGGTCTGCCTGCCGTGGCCCCCGTTGCCCACTGCCCTGTCACCAATAGACCCAAAAACCCGCCAAGCGGCCTCTATAAAACGCTATAACACAAGGTCATCTCCAGCTCCAACCTCATGCCTCGGGCTTCCAAGCGTCGACACCTATACACGCTCGGCTCAAGGCATCACGTCGGCACAAAGCCGCAAGTACACTGGCAGCAACCGTCGACGCTAAATTGTCAACTTGGACACTGCGCGGCCTAATCATTGGCGCGTCCACAGTGCCTGCATGCTGTAGTATATTCCCAGGGGAGCGGCATAAGGGATTCCGCGCCCGGCAGTCTCAGCCCCTTAGCTGGCGTCTTGTTAGTCCCTCAGCGTCCACCCTATACCGATCACGATATAGAGGCCGACGCCGATTCGCATAAACAACGCACTTCCATCTTGGCATTCTAAGTTCCAGGACATGCGTTATTGCATGAGGCCTATAGATACAAGGCCGGCCGGAGCTATCTCCAGTCATCCAAAACTGTTTATAGTGCGGCTAGTCTGATCAGAAATGGCGGCTCAGCTGGCGTCGTTTGAATCCAAGAATGACGGAAATCCGGCCCGTCCCGCTGGTCGAAACATATGCTGAGAGGGAAAAACCTAAGCCACGGTGTCTAGCCGTTGCTTATTTACAGCTGAGTGCAGATATAACGCATATTCTTATAAGGAGGCTTTTTAATGCAACCCATCTACCCCTGAAAAAATTTCAACAAGTTACACGTGGATTGCAAGCATCGGTGAAGTTAAGAGGACATCCGGCAGAATGTTGCCAGTACCCATTACAGATGTTTACCCCTTTGACGGAGAGTGTGCCTTCAACGTCGACTATCAGGGCCAGGAATATCGCGTTTGTTGGACTGGCGACTGGCGAAGACCGCCGGATCTGTCAGCGTTCCCGCGAGTCGAGGGCGCCACCGCATGCAAAATCCCTCATGGCCCTGCAATGAACGCGTTATGGGTCGCCTCTCAGGTGGTCAAGCATGGCGCAGACTCCCACATCAGAGAGTTAAGAAACTGCACCGATAACTTCCCGATTTGCAAGGTTGCCATCAATGACCGACAGAGGCGCCTGGTGCAAGACGAGTTTAACATGCTCCGGCATCTCTGGACATTGGACCCCGAAATTCCAGTCGCGCGAACTTGCCCTAATCCACTGCAGGACGAGGTGGGAGTTTTCGGCTTTAGAATGGAAAGGCTGGTGGATCTCGGGGGGGAGTTCCTGCGACACATCGACGAGGTTGCCACGACCATTGACCGACTGCACCGGAATGGAGTGATTCACTATGATCTATCACCAAGCAATATAATGCTCGACAAGGATGGAAAGATAACCATCATCGATTTCGGTCGCTCTGGCTTTATCGGGGATCGGATACCTTTATGCAAAGAGAAAGGACCCAAGCCAACGGGAGATGGCACTTACTCGTCTTCGTGGGACCTCGATGGCCTGGTCAGACTTCGTGGTAAGCCTAGTCTCCAAAGAGATTTTGTCACTCATTAATCATCGAGCAGCGATTTGGGAGAAATTGGAGACAATGCATAGGTCATTAATTCTCGATCAACCCTACACGATCACTGCATTTGCAAATGGTGAGGGAAAAATCGGCAAATAGTCTGGACTGGCCTAAGTATGCAGATCGGTCGTGGAATAGGGTTTTCTTCATGGGCGTGCAGTTTACAATTACCATCAATTGATAGGAATCATGTCCCCCCCCCCCCCCCCCCTTTTTAGGAAAGTTGGCATTCGGCTCTTAAGAAGCAAGTCATTATAAACCGCATGGTGTGGTGTAATGTTCACCTTGGGAAGAGGCAACTCGGGTTGGTTCTGGCTTATGTACATAGCTATTCTAGTTCATGTTGTTTCTCTCTCATTATCAGCCGGAGCTCAATCCACAGGTATGTTTGTCAGTTAGCACGGGCGTATCCGTAAATGACCTGTATATTAGCAGCTACGCCCGTAGGCAGCTGAAAGCAAGGCTCCTTGGAACTAGTGCTTCGCTCGTGTTGGTTGCAGATGCAGCGACCAATACGATGTGCAATGGCCCTTGGGGCTTTTGTTAGTGGCGACTCGTCGGTCGTCGTACGGGGCGTGCAGCTTCAGAGCATCCAATACCCCATAGAGGAGGGATCTCAAGGCGATAGGAGTTGCTCCGCATACTACAAGCAGGCAGCCTCGACGTCGACCATGGCCAACGCGCGGCTCACTTCCGACCTCACTGCTGCGTCCGCCAAGCCCGAGAACCACCCCCTCCCGGCGGACTGTACCGCCGGCGCGTCCGATAGGCCGTCGACATTGTCATCTGCACGTTCTCGCCGAGCGCGCGGACGTCCGGCGCTCTGACCATGGGCCCGGCCCGCTCCGAGGCGCTCCGAGGCACCGGCTCAGGGGCATCAGGGGCAAATGCGCATCAGCTCGACTACCGACGTTGCTGTTGAATGCAATTGGACTCAACTAAAACACCCTCTGTGTGACAGTTTCCGCCCCATCTGTGGCCGCTGCAATGGGCCCGCCGTGCACAGCTGTTGGCCCAGCATACATGCCGAACTCGAGACTCAATAGACTCTCAATAACGCCCACGACCGAGTTCATGTACATGGAAGTACCAGACGTCTGCTCATCGACTCTGCCTGCCTGCATCAGCTACATGCCTTGCCTTGCTCGACGACGAGTCAAAGTGCAGCAGCTCTTGAACGCCGCTCTCACACCACCAACGCTCGGCAACCTGCAACGCATTATTGTCCCAGCTCTCGTCTGCCGCGTCGACGCCTGCAGCCCAAGTACCGCCAGGTATCGCTACCCTGCGCGTGCAAGCCGTCAGTGTGCTCCCAAGTCGCGGCTTACACGCGCCTCGACAACCCCCGTCCCTCTTGTCGACTGAGCACTGAGCGCTCTCGACGGCACAGCCGCCATGACGAGCGACACGTCGTTCGGCCCGCAGCTGCGGCCCGACTTCGACTTCACCCTGCTCTTCGAGCACGCCATCCTGTCCATCCTGCCGTCGACGCTGCTGCTCCTCGCCGCGCCCCTGTCCATCCTGCGTCTCGCCCGCAAGCCCGTCCGCGTGCGGCCCGGTCTGCTCCTCGGGGCCAAGCTGGTATGTGCCCTAGGCCCCTGGCGGCTTCATGACTTGGGCCCCTGACTCCCGTCTCGTCACCAACAGGCCGTTGCCGCCGTCCTCTTCGGCACCGAGCTCGCCTCCGCCGTCCTCTGGAGCCGCTCCCGCCGGCCCGCCTCCAGCTCCGCCCTCGCCGCCGCCGCCGTCTCCTGCGCCGCCGCCGCGTCCATCGGCGCCGTCGCCCTCGCCGAGCACCGCCACTCGCTGCGCCCGTCCACGCTGCTCAGCGTCTACCTCTCCGTCGCCGTCCTCTGCGACGCCGCCCGCACGCGCTCCCTCTTCCGCCGCCCCGGCCTGCGCGCCGCCGCCGGCCTCGCCGCCGCCGCCGTCGCCGCCAAGGCCATCCTCCTCCTGCTCGAGGAGGTCCCCAAGCGCCGCCTGCTGCTGCGCCAGAGCCCAGCCCGCGCCGGGCCCGAGACCACGAGCGGCTTCTGGAACCGCTCCCTGTTCATATGGCTCAACCCGACCCTCCTCCGTGGCTTCCGCGGCATCATCTCCGTCCACGACTTGCCCGATGCGGGCTCCGTCTTCGGCTCCGAGCGCCTCCTCGTCAGGTTTGGGTCCGTCTGGGCCGAGGGTCAGTCTCTTCCCGACGTATGCGTGTCACACTGACCGCCATAGCCAACAAACGCTCCGCCTACTGCCTCGTCACGACCTGTCTCCGCACCCTCTTGGTGCCCTTCTTCGCCATCGTGCTTCCGCGGCTGTGCTTCACCGGCTTCAAGTTCGTCCAGCCACTCCTCCTCCGCAGCGTCGTCCAGGCCATCGGCCAGCGAAACCCATCGCAAGATGTCATCGGCGGCCTCGTCGGGGCCACGGCGCTCGTGTACCTGGGCATGGCGGTGCGCGGATCCCGATGCTGCTCGTTGTATCCCGGCATTGACAGGCGCAGGTGTCCAAGGCGTGCTACAAGCATCTCGTCTACCGGCACATCACCATGCTCCGGGGCGTCCTGGTCTCCGCCATCTTCAAAAAGACGCTCGACCTCGAGCATTCCGACGCCCAAGAGTCCGAGGCCGCGACGCTCATGAGCGCCGACGTCGACGGCATAGAGATGGGTCTCTCCACGTTCCACGACATCTGGGGCAGCCTCGTCGAGCTCGCGCTCGGCATATACATGCTGGCAACCGTTGTTGGCGGCGCGTCCTTTCTCGTCGTCGTGCCGGCCGCCGGTAAGTCCAGGTCCTTTCACGCTCCTGCATCGTGGCCTGATATTTCCAGCGACAACCTTCGCCTCGTTCGCCGTGTCGGCAAAACTGGCGCCCGCTCGAGTGGCGTGGAACGAAAAGATCCAGGCCAGAGTGTCCATCACGTCCAACGTCCTGGCCCAAATCAAGGGCATCAAGATGAGCGGCATCGCGCCGGCTGTGTCGGACCACATCCAGGGGCTCCGCGTCGTCGAGGTCAAGTACTCCGTCAGAATGCGACGGCTGCTCGTCCTCATGCACGCCATGGGTAATCATCAGTCAGGCTCCCCTGAGACCATGCGCTCACGCTCGCAGCCAATTTTTCGAGCGCCGTGACCCCCGTCGTCGTCATCGCCGGCGGGCTCTTCTGGACAAACTTCTCGGGCCGCCTCACCGCCGCTGAGGCTTTCATGACGCTGTCCATCGTAGCCCTCGTCTCAGACCCCCTCGTGATCCTGCTCATGGCGTATCCCCAGTTTGCGAGCACCCTCGGCTGCTTCCAGAGAATCCAGACGTTTCTGCTCTCGGACGAGCGGGTGGACGGGCGCAAGTTCCGCGCTGCGCACCACTTCGCGTCCAAGGAGGCATCCGTCGCCGCGTCTCTCTCGGCGGCTGAGACGAACAGCCAGAACCTGGAGCTCGGACCGACCAAGCGGACTTTCCCAGCATCGACCGATCGATGCGTGGCAGAGCTCGTCAACGCGTCCGTCAGCGCACGAGGCGACGCCGAGCCCATCCTCCAAAACGTCAACTTCGGGCTCATGCCGTCGACCCTCACCATGGTCGTCGGCCCCGTTGGCTCGGGCAAGTCGACCCTGCTGAAGGCGATCCTGGGCGAAGTGCAGCTCAGCCAGGGCTCAGTCCACGTCGAGCACGGGTCCCTGGCGTACTGCGGCCAGACGTCGTGGCTGCGCAACGTCAGCGTCCGCGACAACATCCTGGGCCAGGACCACTGGGACCCCCCGTGGTACCAGACGGTGCTCCACGCCTGTCTACTGGACGAGGACGTGCGGCGACTCCCCGGGGGCGACGCGTCTCTTGCGGGCAGCGGCGGCGTCAATCTGAGCGGCGGCCAGAAGCAGAGGATCGTACGTTGTGGCCTAGGTGCTAGTCCAAGTTGATTTCTGACAATTTCCAGGCCCTGGCAAGAGCCGTCTATTCCCGCAAGCCCGTTCTGGTCCTCGACGATGTCCTCAGCGCCCTTGATCGCCGGACCTCGCGAGCCACGTTTGCCCGGCTGTTCGGCAAGAACGGCATGCTGCGGAATTCCTCGACGGCAGTCATCATGGCCACTCATATGCGTAAGAGTCTGGCCAGCTCTGCCTTGTCGCATCGTTCTGACTGGGCCTTGTGCAGTTGAGCACCTCGCCGAGGCAGACAAGGTTCTCGTCCTCGACGGCAAGGGCAACGTTTCGGAGCGGGCGGCCACGCAGGATGTGTCCCGGAACGACAGCCTCGGGGGGTTGAAGAAAGCAGGCGACTTGGAAGAAGACGGCTTGGAAGAAGACGACTCCCGGCCCGCAGCTCCACAAGCCAAACCGCCGCCAGAAGAGCAAGACTCGGCGGAGCGCCAGAGGGGAGACTGGGGTCTCTACCACTTTTATCTCAAGTCCGTCGGCAGGCTCCTCTTTGCCGTCTGGATTCTCGCAGTCATCGTCTCGGCCGTCACGGACAGGATGCCACGTACGTCGTGTCGCTTTCTCGGCCGCCACAGGAACAACTGACTGTCCTTCAGAGATCTGGGTCCGAATCTGGCTCGACAGCGACCCCAGCAACAACCGATACTTTGCAGGATATGCTGCCCTGGGTATGACGAGCTTTGTCTGCGCCACGGGGATGCTCGCGTAAGGACCAGCCCCAGGCACCAAGGCCCGGGCTCACACGATCCAGGCTCTACATGCTCAGGCTCGTCCCGACGTCATGCGAAAACTTGCACTGGATGCTCCTGGATGCCGTCATGAAGTGAGAGTGGCTGCCCCTGGACGTCTCTTGGTTCTGACGGATCCCAGGGCAACCCTGTGGTTTCTCACGTCCACCGACAGCGGATCCATCCTCAACAGGTCCGCGCCCCGACCGGATCGCTGGCATCGGGCTGACACGGCTGCAGGTTCAGCCAGGACATGACGCTCGTCGGCCAGGCTCTCCCCATGTCGTTTATGAACGTGGCATACCGTACGCGTCTCTCCGGCTGCAGTGAAAGAAATGCTGACTGGTCGAGTCTTTTGCTGCGCGCTGGCTGACCTGGCCATCATCGCGTCCGGGGCCAAGTACGCGGCAGCCGTGATCCCCTTGTTCGCCGGGGCGCTCTACCTCGTGCAGAGATACTACCTTCGGACGTCGCGCCAGATGCGGCACCTCGATCTCGAGGCCAAGTTGCCCCTGTACACGCACATCAGCGAGACAGCGGCGGGCGTGCAGCACATCCGCGCCTTTGGCTGGCAGGCCGGCTTCCTCGCGCGCGGGCTCGAGCTGCTGGACCAGTCGCAGAAGCCGTACTACTACATGTTCTGCATCCAGCGCTGGCTGACGCTGGTCCTCGACCTCTGCGTGCTCGCCATGGCCGTCGTGCTCGTCGCCCTCGGGCTCAGCTTCGCGCAGACGACGACGCAGAGCGCCATCGGCCTGGCCCTCGTCAACGTCATCTCCTTCAGCGAGATTCTGTCGCAGCTCATCGACTCGTGGGTCGAGCTCGAGACGTCGCTCGGCACCATCGCCCGGCTGCGGACCTTTGTCGGCCAGACGCCTGCCGAGCGGGAACCGGGCGAGGACCGGGCCCGGGTGCCCGAGGGCTGGCCGCAGCAGGGCAAGATTGAGCTCAAGTCGGTCAGCGCCCGATACAGGTATGTCGGGGGCCCTGAGGCGCGCAGCGTGAGGGAGTTGCTCACTCGCGCCAGCGACGCGACGCGGCCCGTCTTGGACGACGTGTCGGTCGTCATCCAGCCGGGACAAAGGGTCGGCGTCGTGGGCCGCACGGGAAGGTATGAAGCGCCGTCTGCCGCCACGGCGTGCCGGAGAGCTTGTCGCGCTGACCTGGCATGCCGTTGACACAGCGGCAAGAGCTCGCTCGTGCTCACGCTCCTCGGCCTGCTCGACTACGCGGGCTCCGTCGCCATCGACGGCGTCGACGTGTCCCAGGTCCCCCGGCAGCAGCTCCGGTCCCGCATCACGACGCTGCCGCAGGACCCGGTCGAGCTGCCGGGGTCGGTGCGCGACAACCTCGTGCCCTTTGCCCCGAGGCGCGCTGGCGGCGACGGAGCCATGGCCGAGGCGCTGGCGCGGGTCGGCCTCTGGGAGCACGTCTCGTCGCGCGGGGGGCTCGACGGCGAGCTGGCATCCATGGGCCTCTCGCACGGGCAGCAGCAGCTGCTGTGCCTGGCGCGCGCGGTGCTGCACAGGGCGAGCACGGGCAGCCGCGTGGTGCTGGTGGACGAGGCGACGAGCAGCATGGACCGCGAGACGGACGCCCGGATGCAGGCCGTCATGGACGAGGCTTTTGGGGGCTGCACCGTGGTGGTGATTGCGCACCGGCTCGAGACGCTGCAGGACGCCGACGTGGTGCTGGAGCTGGACGAGGGGAGGCTTGTGGGGGTGAGGCAGGCATGATAGATGTATGAATTGATGTGCAGTGTCATGGTCAGAGGTTAGAGTTGTGGCTGGACCACGTCAACCTACCCTAGACCTCCTTGCTCCACCACAAGGCTCTCCCCTCTCCAACTGGCCTCGGCCTCGTCAACCTCACCACCACCACCACCACCATGGCGTCCGAGTCCAAGCCGCGGCTCCTCTGGAACCCCGAAAACGTCAAGGACGTGGCCGAGTCGGTCGGCATCAGCAGCCTCAACGACGAGGCGCTCAAGGCGCTGACGCAGGACGTCGAGTACCGCATCGGCCAGGTCATCATCGAGGCGCTGCGGCTGATGCGCGCCGCGCGCCGCACCACGCTCACCGTCAACGACGTGTCGCTCGCGCTGCGCGTCCTCGACGTCGAGCCGCTCTTCGGCTACGACTCGACGCGGCCGCTGCGCTACGGCGAGGCCAGCCTCGGCCCCGGCCAGCCCCTCTTCTACATCGAGGACGAGGAGGTGGACTTTGAGAAGCTCATCAACGCGCCCCTGCCGCGCGTCCCCCGCGACATGAGCTTCACGGCCCACTGGCTCGCCATCGAGGGCGTCCAGCCGTCCATCCCCCAGAACCCGACGCCGGCCGAGTCGCGCGCCCAGGACCTGCTGCCCAAGGGCCCCGGCGCCAACCCGGCGCTGCACGCGCTGGCCGGCGCCGACAGCGGCGCCGCGCGGCCCCTCGTCAAGCACATCGTCAGCAAGGAGCTCGTCCTCTACTTCGACAAGATCCAGGCCGCCGTGCTCGACGAGAACCCCGACGAGGAGGTGGTGCGCCTGCGCCAGGCGGCCCTCGGCTCGGTCCGCGACGACCCGGGCCTGCACCAGCTCGTGCCCTACTTCATCAACTTCATCATGGACCGCGTCACCCACCACCTCGACGACCTCTTCACCCTCAAGCAGATGATGGCGCTGACGACGGCCCTCATCGAGAACAAGAGCCTCTTCCTCGAGCCCTACGCCAGCGCCGTCGCGGCGCCGGCCCTGACGTGCCTGCTCGCGCGCAAGCTGGGCGCCGACGACGGCGTCGACGCCCTGCGCGACCAGTACGAGCTGCGCCAGCTGGCCGCCTCGCTCGTCGGCCGCATGGCCCGCAAGTACTCGCCCGCCAACGCGCTGCTGCGGCCCAAGATGACGCGCACCTGCCTCCGCTACCTGCTCGACCCGACGCGACCGCCGGCCGTCCTCTACGGCGCCGTCACGGGCCTCCTCGAGGCGGGCGGGCCCGAGGCCATCCGCGTCCTGGCGCTGCGCAACCTCAAGGCCTTTGACTCGGGCATCCTGCAGCCGCTCAAGGACAAGTCGGACGGGAGCATCGACTACGAGATGCTCGTCCAGGGCCTCGTCCAGGCCGTCGCTTCGCTGGCCCACCGCGCCGACGGGGCCGCCAACGGCGCGAGCGGCGGCGCCTCGGACGCCGAGCTGGCCGAGCTCAGCGACTTCATCGGGCCCATTGTCGGGCAGAGGGTCGCGGCCCTGGGCAACAACCGGGGCCTGGTCAAGACGATTCTCGACGCCCGCTTCTTGGAGTGAGGCTTTCTGGGGCGCGGCGAATGGCGTTTTGGGGGGGGGGGATGACAATACCACGGGGCGGCTTATACGGAAGCATTTAGCAGCGAGAATGGAAACAGGATGCCATTACGGCCTCGTCCTCGTATCTCTACACGCGACCGTGGCGACGCACAATCCCAACTCCCCATCCGGTTCTCGGCGGTTTCGTCCATGTCACATACCAAAGGCGAGGTAGAGGCCGCCCAGGATGCTCGCCACCCACAGGGCCGTCTCGCCCGTCTTGATGGTGGGCTTGGCGAAGCCCTTGCCCAGGTCGTAGACGAGGTGCTTGATGCCGTTGATGAAGTGGAAGGCAAAGGGGAAGCCGAGGGCGAACTTGACGGCGCCCTTGGCCAGCCACGGCAGGGCGGCAAAGCCGGCGGCGAGGCTGGCGCTCTCGACGTGCCAGCCGGCCAGCGGCGCGACGAGGTACGCGGCGAAGTAGGCGTAGGCGGAGCCGGACAGCGCGACGCCCGTGAGGCGCGTCCACGCCGACGCGCCGAACCACGTCTGGTCGAGCTTGTAGACGCCCAGGTGCGGCGCCAGCGGGCGGTTGAGGCGCTGGCGCACGAGCATCTGCTGGCCCTCGGCGCGGGACACCTTTTCCGTCGCGGCGGGCCTGCGGCCGTCAGCGCGCGCGCCACGGAGCCGGGGGGGGGGCGGCGGTACCGCGCGGGCGTCGTCGAGAGGCGCGAGGCGAGCGGCAGCGTCGCGCTGAAGAAGGCGGCGCTGGGCGTTGCGCCTGCGGGGGCGTCAGCGCGGCGGCGCGGCGGCGCGGGGACGGACGTACCTCTGCGCAGGGCCGCGGCGCCGACCCGTTGCGAGATCATGGCGGCAGTCGGTCGTCGGAGCAGGAGGTGAGGTTCTCGTGCCGTGTCGTCGCAGCTGACGAGGTGCAAGCCGGAGCTCGGCTGCTCGGCCCAGCGCGCCAATCAGGCGCCGCGGGTTCCTCATCGGTGGCACGTGACCGCGTGGCGTCACGTGCGCGTCGCATGCATTTAAAAGCTCAGATTTTTGCCCGTCTCCCTGCTTTCTTCTCCAGATAGTCACGAGCGCTCGCCGCGCGCTGCCTCGAGGCTGGGCAGCGGCTCCCGGCCGGGTTTCGACCTGCGCAGCGCTCGGAGAGGAACCGTTGGGAAAGGATCCGTCGTTAATCTCGGCGCCTGGCTGTGTCCGTCTGGGCGTCGTTTCATTTTGAGATCTACATATTCACTTGAGCGTGTTTGCGCGGCCGGCCGCAGGGCTCGGCTTGGCTGGCAGGAAGCTCTCGTTCTCCGTTTGTCTAGCCGAGCTGCAGCCCCGTGATGTTGCTTCTTGCTCGGCTGCGGCTCGCCAAAGACCATTCACTTCACGTCTCAAGTGACTGCCTGCGGAAGCCGTCGTCGCTCGACGTATAAAGCAGCCGTCTCAACCGCCGCCCTGCCTCGTCACCCAGAGTCCAGCCAGTCGACCTCATCCGCCATGCCCGACCAGCCCCCCGCCGCGGACCCCGGCCCGGCGCCCGGCAGCCCCGGCGCCGTCGACACCGGCGCCGTCGACACCGGCTCCGGCACCGTCCGCATCCTCCGCGTGCCCGACGGCTACGAGTTCAACCGCGAGCGCGCCGGGCCGGGCGCCGCCACGGTCGTCCAGGTCGAGCTGACGCCGCAGCAAGCCCTCGTGCGCGAGATCCACCGCACGCCCGCGCCCCATTTCCTCGACTGGCTCTACTACGCCGCCCTGCTCGCCGTCGCCGTCGTCGCCCTCTCCGTCCTCGTTCAACCCCCGGGCCCTGACGCTGCCGCCGCGTGACGGGCGGTGCCGTCGTGTTGAGGCGCGGGTGGCCATGGAGGATAGACGGGCTTGCGGACATGGATGCAGTACGAGATTCGAGATTCCCCCGAGACAGTGAACCACGGTGCCATCTGCTCCCCGTATTGCCCTCCTGAGCCGCCGGCATCGTGACCACCATCGCTCCAAGTAGAATCCGCAAGGCGTGAGCAGCACCATCCGCTCTCCGAGCCCCTTCGTTGCCACTCCGCCGCCAGATAAGCCTCGTTCCCTCTCACAACACCCTCCTCACACCCCTGCTGCTGCAGCCGCTCTCACACTCGCCCGCGCTCCGCCGGCGGAGCGGACTTGCGGCCGCCGCCCGGCCTGCGATGCAGCTGAAACCGCAGTCAGGCGCATAAAAGATGGGTAAACCCAACATAATAATAGTCATAATAATAATAAAAAGACAGCAACACGCAATGGATTGTGCTTCAATGCCTGCGGAGAACTGTACACAGGCCTGTGGGCCCACGAGCAGAGTTGTTGGAGCCCCGTTCGACTCCGTGAACCAGGGGGGAGAGTCGCTCCCTTCTATCCGTCCAGACGCCGCCAAGCAAAGCCTCCAGCCTGTCCCGACGCCCGGCGCCTTTGTGTGCAACCAACATCTCCCAGCACATGCCCCTCAACGTCGGCACGCACATCAAAAGCCGCCCGGGTTGCCCATGCCGTTCACGCCCATGCCGCCCATGCCCAGCCCGAGGCCGCCAAACATGGCCGCCGACAGCTGGTCGCCGCTGCTGCCCACCAGGTCCGCAAACATGTCCCAGTTGAGCGCCGGCACGTCCAGGTACCCGCCGAGAAACTGGTCCATGTCGCCGTTTTGCTGCGGATACGGCAGTCCCGGCTGCTGCTGCTGCTGCTGCTGCTGCGGCGGCGGCGGCGGCGGCGGCGCCCGGTCCTGCGCCGGCTGCGGCGGCAGCTGCATCGCCGCCGCCGCCGGGGTCGTCGCCGACGACTGCGCCGACGACCGGGCGTCGTGCGACGGGAACAGCTCCCGCAGGCGCAGGATAAAGGGCGGCGTCTCGAGCACCCGCCCGGCCTGCTTGTAGGCCCGCTCGCGGGTGCGCCACGCCTTGAGCGTCAGCTGGGCCTGGACCGTGTATTGCTTGTGCGACAAGTCGGCCAGCTCCGGGAAGTGCGTGTAGGTCAGCTCCACGGCGGCCCAGCCCCGGTCCGACAGGCTGCCCGTCGGCCGCTGGCACAGCTGGCCCGTCAGGACGGCGAAGAAGTCGAGCTGGAAGTACATCCGGACGAACCAGAGGAAGCCCGTGTCCCGCAGCCGGTTAAAGGCCTCGATCTTGTGCTCGTTGCCCATGATGATGACCTTGAACAGGTTGTCCTTGGGCCCGAATATCTCGGTCCCCCATTCGGGCTGTTCGCGCATCGGCACCAGCATCTCGTCGAGCCTGTTGATGAGCATCGGCCGGATCGTCATGGCCGCCCTGTGCACGTCGCCCGCGGTGACGTCGACGTATCGATTCTCGAACTCGACGAGCCTCCTGCCCAGCTCCCGCGCCCGCTCCCGGAACTTGTCAAACGTCGTGTGGTGCAGCGAGGACGAGTTCGTCTCGTCGTCGAGGTCCTGCCCCAGCACGGCCGCCTCGAACGCGGGCGAATCGTTGAACTTGTCCGCCTCCGTCTTGAACTTGTACAGCTCGTTGAGCAGGAGGCAAAAGGCCATCTCGGTCGGGCCGTCGCGCGGCCGGATCGGCTCCGGGGAGCCGGGCACCAAGTCGGCGTCGTTGACGTTTTGGGGAGCCTTGGTGTCCCAGAGCAGGGGGAGCAGGGACTGGCTGAGCCCCGACATCATGGCATATCTCGAGTCGAGGATGACGACCTGCCACCAGATCCTGCGCCGCATCTCCGTCTCGAAGGGGTCTAGGTTGAACAGCTCGCCGTCGCGGTGGTAGCCCATCTTCTGCGCGATGCGGACGACGGTGCCGCTCAGGATCCACGCCGCGTGGCGGTCGTAGCGGCCCTGGAGCGAGTGCTGCCGGGGGTTAGCAGAGGAAGAAGGCGTGCCGAGAAATGCGAGGGCGCACCAGGTAGAGAACCAGGGCCTGCAGGGCCGACATGTCGTAGTTTTTGAGAAAGTTGAAGCGCATCAGGGCCGCCTTGGTGCCGGCCGTGAACTTTTGCAGGGCCGTCTCGCGCGATATGCCGAGCATCTGGACGCACTCGGCTTCGGAGAGGGAGAGGACGGCCATGTTGTAGATGGAGAAGAGGAGGGCCTGGCGGTGGACGGAGACGTTGGCCATGCCGGTGGCGGCCTCCATGACCAACTGCTGGACCGTCGGGGCGTGGATGACCTTGGTCAGGGGGTTGACGCGGTCGAGGAAGAGCTGCCACAGCTTGAAGCAGTGCATGGGGTCGGGCTGGAGGTCGTCCGTGTTGGCCGTGGCCAGGTCGCCGGCGAAGAAGATGTCGGCGTTGTTGTCGGGGGTGAGGTCGTCGGAGCCGAGGATGCTCGAGTCCTCGGGGTCTTCGGTCTCGACAATGTCACGCATGGCCTGGAGCTGCCGGGCCGAGTCAGCGGCGGCGGGGTCGCGGGCGGCTCGCAGGGCCGGCTCACCTCCTCGTAGACGCTGGCCCAGATGTAGCTGTCCATGAAGCGGACGCCGCCCTCCTCGTTGACCATCTTGCAGGCCGGCTTCCAGCTCTGCGGCGTGTCGACGCTCATGGGCGTCGAGTCGGGCGCATCGGGCCTGGGCTCGGCGGCGACGGGCGTCACGGGCGACTGGCCCAGGCCCGGGCGGTGCAGGGGCGGCGGCGGCGGCTGGGCGGGCGTCGAGCTGGTGGCATACTGCTTGAGCAGCTCCTCGCATCGCGCCAGGCGCTCCTGGAGGTCCTGGTTGGGGCGGCGGCGCTTGCGGGCGGGCGCGGGCGTGCTGGGCGTGCAGGTGACGTTGGCCTAGGCAAAGAGCGTCAGCAGGCAGGGCTCGCGGGCGGTCCGGGGATGCAGGTGAAGCGACCTTGATGCAGTTGGCGCAGGGAAAGTTGCGATCGCACTTGATCTTGCGGTGCTGGCACAGGACGCAGGCCAGCACGCGCGCGTGCCGGGCGGCGGGCGCAGAAGTGCTCGCCATTGGGTGTCGCTTCCTTTACATGCCCGCCGGCAGGAGTCTTGCGTCGGCCGCGCAGATGGCGAGAGGGGGGCAAGAAGGAGGCGGAGCGCGAGCGGCCCTCGGGAGGGGCGGCGGGACGGGGCGGCGGCGCGAGCTGCGCCGTGCTGCTTGACTTGGCGGGGCTGGTCGCTCGTCGTCCGACGGATCCGCCAGGCGCTGAAGTCGAGACAAAGGCGCTGAAGTCGAGACAAAGGCGCTGCCCGTCGCAAACTCTGGCGATGTGAAGTGAGGTGGAGGTGGTGCTGCACGTGCTGGATCAGGTACCCGATGGTATAGTACCTACCACTTAATAATGCTCCACGTCACCGCTGTCATCAGCGCCCCGGGGTCTGATGCGATCCCGAGGCAGCCTTGTGCGCCGCGAGAGAAGGATGGGCCGCAAAGTGAGACGCCTCGATGAGGGTTAGAGCATCAGACCATCGCTCTTGTTTCGAGGGCACCTGACCTGACGTTAGTCGGACACATGCGGAGGCCCGCGGAGATTGTGTCCATGGGCCTGCGGAGGGTCCCTCACAGAGGGCAGTGCCGGACGTCCAACTGAAATGTCTGGGTAGGTAATAAACTAATAAACAAGTGTTTCTTGAGAGTAAGCATCCATCGGCACGGCGTCAGCAGGACCGCTGGACGTTGGCCACGTCGCGCCCTCGTCCTCTCACCCGGAGCTACCTGAATAGAGCTTAGACGCTCGCTTCCGTGACGGGTCGGACGCAAGGGCCAACTGCGTGTGACTCAACGGCATGATGCCCAAGCAGGGCTTGTTGGGTCGGGAAATACAGGACGATGGGCATCAGGACGGCTGAGGCTGTCAACAGCCGTGACCGATGACTCTAGCTGCGTCCTCCTCTGGCCCAATTCTTTCCCATGGCTCTCAATAGACACGGGCGGTGATTCATCCTCGCGCTTTTGAGCCGTCCCGTCGACGCGGCTTGCACATAGATATCGGGTTCTAACGGTGGATGGACGACTTTCATCAAGGCTGCGCTGACTGTTGGACGGCCAATGGCAGCTGCGCAAATTCACATCACAGCCCCACCTTGACTCGCTCCGGCATCGCTCCACGCCGGCGTTCGGGCCACGCCGCGCCGCATCACCGCCGGTCCGGGGAAAATCCAAGCATGCCGCTCCTGCGATCCCGTCTCCGTATCCGCCTCCGCCTCCGCCTCCGCCTCCGCCCCCGAGCCGACTCTTCGGTCCCCGCCGCCGGGGCCCAGTCACCAGCCGCTAGGTAGACACGAGAGCAACAAGCCCAGACCACCTCGACTATGCTGCCCACGGTACGCATTGGACGCGGGCCGCCTGCCTGGGCATCCGTGGCCTCGGCAGCAAGCAATTGGCTGACCATTGGCCTC
The DNA here is from genome assembly GCA_002939055.1 of Hypocreales sp. Mo6-1. Classification (NCBI taxonomy): domain Eukaryota; kingdom Fungi; phylum Ascomycota; class Sordariomycetes; order Hypocreales; species Hypocreales sp. Mo6-1. Next base: position 433,072 of record PNEP01000013.1, read on the forward strand.
CAGCAGCGGGCCGCGGCGCGCTCCGCCGCCCGGACGCCCCGGATGCTCTCCGCCCGGCTCCTCCCCCGGGCCCGGCCGCCCCTCCGCCGCGCGCCCGCACGCGCCTTCGGCACCTGCGCCCGGCTGCGGCACGCCGACGCCTTCACCTCGCAGCGCCGTGACGTCGGCGCCGGCGCCGTGCCCGACACGCCCCAGACGCTGACGGAGAAGATGGTGCAGCGCTACTCGGTCGGGCTCGCGCCCGGCAAGAAGGTGCGCGCCGGCGACTACGTGACGCTCGCGCCGCACCGCTGCATGACGCACGACAACTCGTGGCCCGTGGCGCTCAAGTTCATGTCCATCGGCGCGTCGGCCGTCCACGACCGCCGCCAGATCGTCATGACGCTCGACCACGACGTGCAGAACAAGAGCGCGGCCAACCTGGCCAAGTACCGCCAGATCGAGGACTTTGCCGCCCGCCACGGCGTCGACTTCTACCCGGCCGGCCGCGGCATCGGCCACCAGATCATGGTCGAGGAGGGCTACGCCTGGCCCGGCACCGTCACCGTCGCCTCCGACAGCCACAGCAACATGTACGGCGGCGTCGGCTGCCTCGGCACCCCCGTCGTCCGCACCGACGCCGCCAGCATCTGGGCCACCGGCCGCACCTGGTGGCAGATCCCCCCGGTCGCCCGCGTCGCCCTGACCGGCCGCATGCCCCCGGGCGTCACCGGCAAGGACGTCATTGTCGCCCTGTGCGGCCTCTTCAACCGCGACGACGTGCTCAACCACGCCATCGAGTTCACCGGGCCCGCCGACACCCTGCGCAGCATCCCCGTCGACGACCGCCTCACCATCGCCAACATGACGACCGAGTGGGGGGCCCTGACCGGCCTCTTCCCCGTCGACGAGGTGCTGACCTCGTGGCTGCGCGCCAAGGCCACTGCCGCGGCTGTGTTGAGCTCGGACTCCGCCGCCCGAGGCCGACCCGAACCGGGCCCCGGCCCCGGCCCCGGCCCCGGCCCCGCCGCCCGCTTCACCCACGAGCGCCTCGACGACCTGCTGCGCAACCAGCTCCGCGCCGACCCCGGGGCCACCTACTCCAAGTCGCTCTACCTCAACCTCTCGACCCTCTCGCCCTTCGTGTCCGGCCCCAACTCGGTCAAGGTGGCGACGCCGCTGCGCGACCTCGAGGCCCGCAGGATCCCCCTCGACAAGGCCTACCTCGTCTCGTGCACCAACTCGCGCGCGTCCGACATCGCCGCCGCCGCGCGCGTCTTCCGCGAGGCCGCCGCCGGCGGGCCCGTGCCCCGCATCGCCGCCGGCGTCCGCTTCTACATCGCCGCCGCCTCGCTGCCCGAGCAGCGCGCCGCCGAGGACGCCGGCGACTGGCAGGTGCTGCTCGGCGCCGGCGCCGAGCCCCTGCCCGCCGGCTGCGGCCCGTGCATCGGCCTCGGCACCGGCCTGCTCGAGCCCGGCGAGGTGGGCATCAGCGCCAGCAACCGCAACTTCAAGGGCCGCATGGGCTCGCCCGACGCCAAGGCCTACCTCGCCAGCCCCGAGGTCGTGGCCGCCAGCGCCCTCCGGGGCCACATCGCCGGCCCCGGCTGGTACCGCCCGCCCGAGGGCGTCGACAAGGTCGTCGTCGGCGAGGGCAGCGGCGACGCCGAGGCCGACAGGGCCGCCGGCGTCGCGGACGCGCTGGGCAGGCTCGTCGCCGAGGCCGACGGCCTGGTTGCCAGCGCGGAAAGGGACCTGGGCCTGGGGACCGCCGACGCCGCCGAGGAGCCCGAGTCGCTGACGGACATCCTGCCCGGCTTCCCCGACAAGATCGAGGGCGAGATCGTCTTCTGCGACGCCGACAACATCAACACCGACGGCATCTACCCCGGCAAGTACACGTACCAGGACAACGTGTCGCCCGAGACTATGGCCGCCGTGTGCATGGAGAACTACGACGCGTCCTTCGGCGCCGTCGCGCGGCCCGGCGACATCCTCGTCGCCGGCTTCAACTTCGGCTGCGGCTCGTCGCGCGAGCAGGCCGCGACGGCCATCCTGGCGCGCCGCATCCCGCTCGTCGTCGCCGGCAGCTTCGGCAACATCTTCAGCCGCAACAGCATCAACAACGCCCTCATGGGCGTCGAGGTGCCGCGCCTCGTCGCCCGCCTGCGCGAGGCCTTCCCGCCCGCCGACAGGCAGCCGACGCGCCGCACCGGCTGGCGCCTCGTCTGGGACGTGCGCCGGAGCCGCGTCGTCGTCACCGAGGCCGGCGGCAGGACGTGGAGCCAGAAGGTCGGCGAGCTGCCGCCCAACGTGCAGGAGATAATCGCGCGGGGCGGGCTGGAGAAGTGGGTGAAGGCGCAGATTGGCAGGGGAGCATGATATCCGGGCGTCTTCTTGTTGTTTTGCGGTGTTGGTGTCCATCGGGAAAGGGGTGGTGCGCCGCCAGGTCAAAAGACATATATATACTCGGTAAGATTCATAGATTCTTGGACACGCCTCGGTGCCCCGTTCATCTACGCCAGCTAAAACAACGAGGATATGTCCGGGCTCGGCGGCGGCGACGCGTCCCCCTCGACCGGCACGACGGCCAGCTTCTTGCGCCTCTTGGCCACCCTGCGGTGGGCCGCGCCCCTGACGTGCCGCTCCCAGGCCTCGTCCGTCATGAGGTGCGCCTGGCACAGCTCGCAGGTGCGCATCGACGGCGTCTCCCGGGGCGGCGGGTCGGCGACGCCGGCGAGGACCTCGCGCGCGCGGTCCGACAGGGCCGTGGGCGGCGGCCGGGGCTCGCCGGCGAGGAACTGCGCCGTCAGCCGGGCGGCCGGCTCGACCACGTCGGCCGCGAAGCGCGACGCGTCGGTGCTGTCGACCAGGTAGAGGCTCTGCATGGCCGCGGGCCCGAGCTCCCGCAGGCGGCGCATCTGCTTCAACCGGATCCACCGCGTCTGGTAGTTGGCGTAGCGCCGCGTCGCCGTCTTCATGTCGTCGAGGGCCTTGGCCTTGAGCTGCTGCAGCGTCGGGGGCCCGTCGCCCGCGTCGAGGGCGCCCAGGTACGGCTCAAACTGCCTGTACCCGATGGACTGCCAGAGGCCCTTGGTCATGTCCGGCGCCCGGCCCTCGGCCGTCCTCCGGCGCTTCAGGTCGAACAGCTCCTGGGCCTCGCCCAGCAGGCCGGCGTCGAGCATGCCGTCGACGCGCCTGTCGAGGCGCTCCTTCAAGACGTCGCGGTCCGAGTGCACCCAGAAGAGGAGCTTGTCCCACGGCTGCCGGCCCGCCGCGGCCTTGCGCCCCTCCTGCTCGGCGTAGAGCTGCGACGCGGGCCGCCCGGTGTGCAGGTATATCTCGAGGGAGCGCTTGATCTTGCGCCAGTCGTTGGGGTGCCAGCGGTCGGCCATGACGGGGTCGTGTTTCCTCAGCTCGCGGAGCAGGACGTCCGTGGGCTCGTCGAGGATGGGGAAGGGCCCGGCCGGGGCGGCGTGCACGTCGGCCAGCGTCACGTCGGGGAAGAGCAGGGCGTCGATGTAGTAGTTGGTGCCGCCGACGACGATGGGCAGGCTGTCGCGGCCGCGGATCTCGGCCACGACCTTGAGGGCCTCGCGCCTGAACCTGTCGACGTCCCAGGGCGGCTCGTCGGGGGCGATGTGGCCGAGCAGGTGGTGCGCGACGCCGCGCTGCTCCGGCGGCGGCAGCTTGTTGGTGATGACGGGCAGGCCGCTGTACAGCTGCATCGAGTCGGCGTTGACGACTTCGCCGCCAAAGCGCGTCGCCAGCTCGACGGCCAGCTGCCGTCTCGTCAGACGCCGGCCGGTCTCGTCAGACGCCAGCCCTGGAGGGCCGCCTGTCGCTGCGCGTCACGCACCTGGGACTTGCCCGTGCCCGTCGACCCGAGGACGACGAGCAGCGGCTGGGCGGGAGCGTTGCGGGCGGCCATTGTCGCAGCATTGCGCCGCAGAGAGAGCCCCAGGCGACCGAGCATCCGGCAGGGCCAGGGTTCAGGCCTCTGAGCTCCGCAGCATCGCGAGATGTTTTGCGTGACGCAACTGCGCTAGCGACGTCGACGCGCCAGGCCAGCAGGAGGTCACGTGCGGCCCCGTCGTTTTTTCTGGACACATGGACCATTTCGGGCCGTTGAAGCCAGATTGCTTCCTCCCTCTCCGCCCCGGACCTTCGCCAACCGATCTCGCGGGCTCGTACGGCTCGGTTCCCTTTTCCCTCTGCTTCTGCATTGACCCGGCCCCTTTGTTCTTTTGCCTCGCGTGTCCGCCAGCCGCCAAGATGAGCTCCTGTAAGTTGCTCGCGACCCCTGGCGCCTGGCACCAAGCTGACGCGCGCCGGCCGCAGTGCGATTCCTCGACCTGGTCAAGCCGTTCGTGCCGTTCCTCCCCGAGGTCCAGCAGCCGGAGACCAAGATACCGTTCAACCAGAAGATGATGTGGACGGCGCTGACGCTCCTCATCTTCCTCGTCATGAGCCAGATGCCCCTCTACGGCATCGTGTCGTCGGACAACTCGGACCCGCTGTACTGGCTGCGCATGGTGATTGCCAGCAACCGCGGGACGCTCATGGAGCTGGGCATCACGCCCATCATCTCGTCGGGCATGGTCTTCCAGCTCCTCGCCGGCACGCACATGATCGACGTCAACCTCGACCTCAAGTCGGACCGCGAGCTGTACCAGACGGCGCAGAAGCTCTTCGCCTTCATCCTCTCGGCCGGCACCGCCACCGTCTACGTCTTCACCGGCCTCTACGGGCCGCCCTCGGACCTGGGCGCCGGCATCGTCTTCCTCCTCATCCTGCAGCTCGTCGTGGCCGGCATGATCGTCATCCTGCTCGACGAGCTGCTGCAAAAGGGCTACGGCCTGGGCAGCGGCATCTCGCTCTTCATCGCCACCAACATCTGCGAGTCCATCATGTGGAAGGCCTTTTCGCCCACCACCATCAACACGGGCCGCGGCCCCGAGTTCGAGGGCGCCGTCATTGCCCTCTTCCACCTGCTCATGACGTGGCCCAACAAGCAGCGCGCGCTGCAGGAGGCCTTTTACCGCCAGAACCTGCCCAACATCATGAACCTGCTGGCCACGATACTCGTCTTCGTCGCCGTCATCTACCTGCAGGGCTTCCGCGTCGAGATCCCCGTCAAGTCGTCGCGGCAGCGCGGCGCCCGCGGCTCGTACCCCGTGCGCCTCTTCTACACGTCCAACATGCCCATCATGCTGCAGTCGGCGCTGTCGTCCAACATCTTCCTCATCAGCCAGATGGTCTACTCGCGCTTCTCCGACAACCTGCTCGTGCGCCTCTTTGGCGTCTGGGAGGCCAAGGACGGCTCGTCGCAGCTCTACGCCGTCTCGGGCCTCGCCTACTACATGTCGCCGCCGCTCAACTTCAAGGAGGCGCTGCTCGACCCCATCCACACGGCCGCCTACGTCGTCTACATGCTCGGCGCCTGCGCCCTCTTCTCCAAGACGTGGATCGAGGTGTCGGGGTCGAGCCCGCGCGACGTGGCCAAGCAGCTCAAGGACCAGGGCCTCGTCATGGCCGGCCACCGCGACCAGAGCATGTACAGGGAGCTCAAGCGCATCATCCCGACGGCCGCGGCCTTTGGCGGTGCCTGCATCGGCGCCCTCTCCGTCGCCAGCGACCTCCTGGGCGCCCTCGGCTCCGGCACCGGTACTCTGCTTGCTGTGACGTGAGTCGATGCTCGGCTTCCGACGGCTGGTTGCTGACTGTTGGCAGAATCATCTACGGCTACTTCGAAATCGCGGCCAAGGAAGGCGACCTGTCGGGCATGAAGGGCATGATCATGGGCTAGGCGGCTTATTGATGCGGGTCAAGGCTCCCCTGTCGAATCCCCCGGGCTCTCGTGGGCGGAGCCTTGGCGCTGGTCGGGGAGACTGTACCAACAGGGATACATGAAGAGGCTTGCACCGGTTCTCCAAGCGAACGGGAGGGTCCCCGGAGTTGAACTCGGATATTGGACACGTCGACGGGCGAATGGACGACCAGGCAGTCGGTTGCATGATGGCGTCTCGGAAGGGAAGCACGACAAGACTGTATGTAGCATGTACCCGAGATGGACCAAAAGTACAAAATAATCAAGTCGATTGAGGCCCACGATGTCTGGAGGGAGAAGCCGGAGGGGCGGCACCCCTGGGCCGGGGCCGCGACTCGGTCGGAGGACTCGGACTCGGCGGCGAGTCATCGGCGAGCGGCGGCTACGCGAGACTTTACGGGCAGCAGAGCTAACGGATGCGCTATCGGTGCCGGCGAGGCAAACGCGGAAAGGCTGGCGGGTGCAGGACGGGCCGTCTGCCGGTTTCAAGTTGAACGTCCGACGCCCGTGACTCGGCGCCAGGGGCTCGCGAGCAGGAACCGACGGCAGTGTCGGGGCGGCACAGAGCATTGTTGCGCCCTGGTTAGACAGCTGGCATGGTAGGACAGCAGGGAGCGCCGTGTGCCATGACCCTGCAGCCAGGAGACGACCGGGGCGAGGCTGCAGCTCCGTCATGCAGGGAAGATTGGCCAATGCAGGCAATGGACCGACTGAGACTGACGGCTTGGCGGAGCTCGCCCGAGGTCCGTACTGATGCTCCGTGGCGCCGGGTCTGACGGAGCGTGAGAGAGGACGTGAGTCACGGCGCGGCGGCATTGGAGCTGCGGGACGAGCCGTATACGAGCAGAGGGCGAGTATCAGTCCAAGCGCGCGACTCGCGCACATGAATACGTGAATGCCGTGTCCAGGAGAGGCTTCACCACCGTGCTTGGGCCGTCTCCACCCGCGAATCGACAGTGGCTTTAAGTGCAGGCGGGTCCCGTCAGAGCCTCCAGTAATACGTGTGTACAAAGTATAATACCTACTACAGGTGTGCTTTTTCGCCCCGGTCCGTCTCCTCCCTCCCTCACCGTCACCTCGCCCGCCTCGTCCTCGGCCTGCGCTCTCTCTTGTCTGGCCTCTCCGTCCGCGGTTGGCGCAGGCGCATCTAGCGAGTCGGTTGCGCAGGACCGCGTAGTCGACGGGCTCGCGTAAGACCGTCGCCTCTGGCCCCGAGTCGCCGCCGCCTCCCCCCGAGTCGCCGCCGCCTCCCCCCGAGTCGCCGCCGCCTCCGGCCCGGCCCCGGTGCTCGCGCCCGGCCGTGACGGGACGCCCTCGTCCGATTCCTGGCCCGACGGTGTGCGACACAACAGGCTGAGACAGCAGGTCGCCGCTCTCCTATTCGCCGCTCTCCGCCCGCCGTCCCCGTCCTCGGCCCTCCTGTCGACGACTGGCCCCTCCGCCCGCCCGCCGCTGGGTGTCTCGCGAGCCCATGCCGCCGCCGTGCTGCGCGGACCGTCGACGGCATCCCCGACTTCGGCGCTGACCATGGGCGCCTTCGCCCGGTGCGCGTGGCCGCTGTGGCGCGTCGACGACCTCACGCCGTGCTTCCGACACGAGTCTGTCCTCCCCTCCCCCGTGCGACGTCCCCCGTGCGACGCCGCATGCCGCCCGTGACCCCTGCTCGCGCATGCGCCTAACCGCCGTGTCCTCGACAGCTATCTGCAGGTGCTGCTGCCGCTGCTCGTCGTCGCCCTCTCCCTCGCCGGCCTCGCCGCCGCCGGCCTCGCCCGGGCCGCCAGCCTCCGCGCCGCCCGCGGCTACCGACCCGTGGCTGCCGACGGCCGCGCCGCCCGCGACCACACGCGCCTCCCCCCCGACGCCGACGCCGCCTCCGACTCGGACGATGACGACCAGCTCGAGATGGCCGGCGGCCGCCTCGCCCTCGCCAAGACGGTCAGCCGCGGCTCCGTCGTCCAGGCCGACACGCCCGCTGGCCAGCGCCTGTCGCAGGCCGTCGAGGTGCTGGCTCTCGTCGGCCTCGTCGCCGTCAACGCCGTGGCCGCCGGCTCCGGCGCCTTGGGCCCCGGCCTCGCCCCCGTCGTCGGCCTCGTCACCTGGGCCTACGCCCTCGTCCTCGCCGCCCTGCGCCTCTTCGTGCCGGCGTCGCGCTGCCGCACGCGCCACCTCTGGAACCACACGGCCGCCATCTACACGCTCAACTGCCTCTTCGGCCTCTTCGTCTTCCGCTCCGTCCTCGTCCACCCCACGCCGCCCCTGGCGCGCGCCCTCGTCGTCGCCGCCTTCGCCCTCGTCGCCCTGCTCTTCGGCGTCGCCGTGACGACTAGGAAGGGCAACCGGACCGTCCTGCTGCAGTGGGACGACGGCATCGAGCCGTCGCGCGAGCCCCTCGCCAGCCTCTTCTCCCTCGCCACCTTCTCCTGGGTCGACGCCATCGTCTTCCGCGGCTGGAACAAGACCATGGACATGGCCGACGTGTGGAACCTGCTGCCCAAGGACAAGGCGGCCGCCGTCGTGGCCGAGTACCGCCAGCTGCGCCGCTCCGGCGCCCTGGCCTGGCACCTGCTCAAGTTCTTCCGCCGCATGCTGCTCTTCCAATGCTTCATGGCCTTTGTCTCGGGCCTCTTCACCTTCGCCCCGACGCTGCTGCTCAAGGCCATCCTGGAGTTCGTCGAGCGGCCCGACCGCGCGCCACTCAACGTGCTCTGGCTCTACGTCATCGGCCTGCCCGTCCTCGACACCATCCGCTCCTACGCCGACGGCATGGCCCTGTGGACGGGCCGCAAGATCTGCATCCGCGTCCGCGCCATCATCATCGGCGACATCTACGCCAAGGCGCTGCGCCGCAAGGCCGCCGCCGGCCGGGACAAGGTGCTGCTCGACAGCAGGCCCGCCGACGATGCCGCCGCCGACGACGCCGACGCTCACGCCAACGGCGCCGCCGCCAAGATCAAGGTGGCCCTGGGCATGCGCAAGCGCCGCAGCCGGCACCCCGTCGGCGACGACTCCGAGTCGGCCTCGAGCATCCCCGCCCGGCCCTCGCCGCCGGCGCCGGCGCCGGCCGCCGACGACGAGCAGGCCAACCTCGGCACCATCATCAACCTCATGTCCGTCGACAGCTTCAAGGTGTCCGAGGTGACGGCCTACCTGCACTTCCTCTGCGCCGCCGCGCCCACGCAGCTCATCATCTGCGTCGTCCTGCTGTGGCGGGTCATGGGCCTCAGCGCCATCCCCGGCCTCATCGTCATGGTGCTGCTGCTGCCCGTCAACTACTTCCTCGCCCGCGGCTTCAACATCACCTCCAAGAACATCATGGCCGCCACCGACAAGCGCATCAACGTCACTAACGAGGTGCTGCAGAACATCCGCATCATCAAGTACTTCGCCTGGGAGGAACGCTTCGGCCGCATCATCGACGGCAAGCGCCAGGCCGAGCTCGCCGCCCTGCGCTCGCGCTTCATCCTCTGGGCCGTCGCCGTCGCCATCTGGAACTCGGTGCCCGTCCTCATCACCTTCTTCTCCTTCCTCGTCTACACGCTCATCGAGCGCAAGCCGCTCTACCCCTCGGTCGCCTTCACCGCCATCTCGCTCTTCATGCTGCTGCGCGTGCCGCTCGACCAGCTGGGCGACATGTTTGCCCACGTCCAGGAGGCCAAGGTGTCCATCGACCGCGTCGACGAGTTCCTCAACGAGGACGAGACGGAAAAGTACGACCAGCTGGGCCGCGACAACGTCGACGAGCACGGCGTCAAGCGCATCGGCTTCCGCGCCGCCACCCTCGCCTGGGGCAGCAGGGACTCGGCCGCCGACGACGGCTCGCGCGTCTTCCGCCTGCTCGACCTCGACGTCGACTTCGCCATCGGCAAGCTCAACATCATCGCCGGCCCCACCGGCGCCGGCAAGACGTCGATGCTCATGGGCCTGCTCGGCGAGATGACGCTCGTCGGCGGCCGCGTCTTCTGCCCCGGCGGCCGGAGCCGCGAGGACGTCCGGCCCGACCCGGAGACGGGCCTGGCCGACACGGTCGCCTACGTCGCCCAGGCCGCCTGGCTGGTCAACGCCAACATCCGCGACAACATCCTCTTCGCCGCGCCCTACGACGAGCGGCGCTACCGCGACGTCGTCGTCGCCTGCGCCCTCGAGCGCGACCTCGACGTGCTCGACCACGGCGACGAGACGCTCGTCGGCGAAAAGGGCATCACCCTGTCGGGCGGCCAGAAGCAGCGCATCTCGCTCGCCCGCGCCCTCTACTCCAACTCGGCCCACGTGCTGCTCGACGACTGCCTGAGCGCCGTCGACTCGCACACGGCCCAGTGGATCTTCGCCAACTGCATCAAGGGCCCGCTGATGCGCAACAGGACCTGCGTCCTCGTCACCCACAACGTCCAGCTGTGCGTGCCCTCGGCCGACTACGTCGTCGTGCTCGACAACGGCCGCGTCGCCGCCCAGGGCCCGGCCCAGGACGTCATCGACTCGGGCCGCCTGGGCGAGGACATCCAGCGGTCGCGCCCGCCCTCGGCCGCCGCCTCGCGCGTGCCCTCGCGCGTGCCGTCGAGCGTCGGGAGCGTCGGCGACGAGGAGACCATGGTCAACGGCGGCGCCGGCGCCGGCAACGGCCACGTCCCCGACGGCGCCGCCGGCCGCGACAAGGCCAAGGCCAAACGGGCCCCCCAGGCCGACGCCATGGCCGAGAGCAAGGCCACGGGCTCGGTCAAGTGGCCCGTCATGAAGCTCTACCTCCGGTCCATGGGGCCGTGGTGGTTCTGGGTCGTCGCCCTCGTCGTCTTCAACCTGCAGCAGCTGGCGACGGTCGGCACCAACGTCTGGGTGCGGCAGTGGGCCAACCAGTACGTCGACGAGCGCGAGTCGGGCGTCGCGCTGAGCTCGCTGTCTCACGCCTACGGCGGCGGCGACGGCGGCGGCGGCAACGACGGCCTGGCCAAGGGCACCTGGGCGACGGTCGCCCGGCTGGCCGGCAGCGCGCCGTCTCCGATGCACGCCGCGGCGCCCGACGGCCAGAGGCCGCTGCTGTCGACGGCGGCGGAGCCCCGCGTCAACATCGGCTTCTACCTGGCCGGCCTCGGCCTCATCGGCGCGGCGGGCGCGCTCGCCGCCCTCGTCCGCGACGTGTGGATCTTCTTCGGGTCGCTGTCGGCGTCGAGGCGCCTCCACGACCGCCTCCTGTCGGCCGTGACGCGCGCCAAGTTCAAGTTCTTCGACGTGACGCCGCTCGGCCAGCTGATGAACCGCTTCAGCAAGGACCTCGAGGCCGTCGACCAGGAGATTGCGCCGACGGCCATTGGCGTCATGTCGTGCGCCCTGTCGCTCGTGGTGACGGTGGTGCTCATCGCCGTCATCACGCCGGGCTTCCTCATCGCCGCGGCCGTCATCGCGTGCCTCTTCTACTTCGTGGCCACGCTGTACCTGCGGGCGTCGCGCGACCTCAAGCGCCTCGAGTCGGTGCAGCGCAGCCCGCTCTTCCAGCAGTTCGGCGAGACGCTGAGCGGCATGACGACGATCCGCGCCTACGGCGACGAGCGGCGCTTCATCCGCGACAACCTGGCCAAGGTCAACACGCAGAGCCGTCCCTTCATCTACCTGTGGGCCTGTAACAGATGGCTCGCCTTCCGGGCCGACGCGCTCGGCAACCTGGTGGCCTTTTCCGCCGGCGTCTTCATCATCCTCAGCCTGGGCAAGGTGGACGCGGGCGCGGCCGGCATCTCGCTGAGCTACGCCATGAACTTCACCGAGAACATCCTGTGGCTGGTGCGCCTGTACGGCATGAACGAGCAGAACATGAACGCCATGGAGCGCGTCAAGGAGTACCTGGACCTGGAGCAGGAGGCGCCGCCGGTGGTGGAGGAGAAGCGGCCGCCGCCGTCGTGGCCCGACAAGGGCGACGTCGAGTTTGTCGACTACACGACGCGCTACCGCAGCGACCTGGAGCCGGTGCTGCGCGGCATCTCGCTCAAGATCCGGGCGCGCGACAAGGTGGGCATCGTGGGCCGGACGGGGGCCGGCAAGAGCTCGCTGGCGCTGGCCATCTTCCGGGCGCTCGAGGCGGAGGAGGGCCGCATCGTCATCGACGGCGTCGACATTGGCGAGATGGGGCTGCGCGACCTGCGGGAGCGCATCACGATTGTGCCGCAGGACCCGACGCTCTTCACGGGCACCATCCGCACCAACCTGGACCCCTTCGACCAGTACTCGGACGAGCAGGTGTTCGAGGCGCTGCGGCGCGTGCAGCTGGTCGGGCCCGACGAGCAGCCGGCGGCGCGCCCGGCCACGGTGCACCCGGCGGCGGCGCACCCGGCGACGCCGGCGATCCGGGTGTCGGAGCCCGAGAGCCCGCCGGCGCCGTCGGCCGCGGCGACCAACAAGAACATCTTCCTGGACCTGTCGTCGCCGGTGGCCGAGTCCGGGTCGAACCTGTCGCAGGGCCAGCGGCAGCTGCTGTGCCTGGCGCGGGCCATGCTCAAGAAGCCGCGGGTGCTGGTCATGGACGAGGCGACGGCGTCGATCGACTACACGACCGACTCCAAGATCCAGGAGACGATCCGCGAGCTGACGGGGACCGTCATCACCATCGCGCACCGGCTGCAGACGATAGTCGACTACGACAAGGTGCTGGTGCTGGACAAGGGCGCCGTCGTCGAGTACGGGCACCCGTGGGAGCTCATCAGCCACGACGACGGGCCCTTCCGCGCCATGTGCGAGATGAGCGGCGAGCTGGACGCGCTGCGCAAGGCGGCCAGGCGGAAGTGGGACGAGGGCCGGCTGGTCGACGTCGACGGAGGCGAGGGCCGCTGAGCGAGCGTCCCTGGCCGGGCTTTGTTTGCGTATCATCTGTTGGGAGTATGTGTTATATGGGCATTGGGAAGAGTATCCATCGTCTCCCTGTAGGAGCGGCACAGAGTCAGTGACGTCAGAAGGCATCCAGGCACGCCACGTACGTACCGCTGGCACGTGCGGGGACACTAAGCTACCCACGTGGACAACAGCTCCACTGCTGTCCAACGCCTGTTTTACGTCGTTGGATTTCGCTCATGAACCTCGTTTTTTCGTTGAGCCTTTTTCGCTCTTGATCCCTTTTCCCCTTCATCCTTTCCTCTCTTCGCATCTGCCCCAGCCGGAATCGCACGACTCATCGCCGCTCCCAGGCACCGCCGGCGCCGTCTCAACCATGGGCAGGCCGTCGAGCTTTGACGCCGCCTCGTCTCTCAACCCGGCGCCCGGCACGTCTCCGTCGACCAGCGCCATCTCCCTCGGCACGACGGCGGCTCCCGAGCCTGACGGCCGTCCGGAGGCCGGGCGCTGCCGTGACGACGCGGCGGCGGCACTGGCCGGGTTCGACGCCGACGACGACCTGCCGCCGCTGTACACGGACCACGACGACTTGGGCGGCGACGACGACGGCCGCGCGCCCTTTGACCCGCTGCGGCCCCCCGGCGCCGACCAGCTCGTCCAGCCGTTCGGGCAGAGCAGCGACCTGACGACCGACTACTACCTCGACCCGCGTCTCGACTCGGACGCCGTCTTCCTGGCCAACCACATCAGGCAGCTGGCCGCGCTGCCTCCGCGGCCGTTTGTGCGCCTGCGCGGCGTGCACCGCGAGCGGCGGCGGGGCCAGGGCAAGGACTCGCGCGGCAGCGAAGACGTGGTCGACTTTGACATCCGCATCGAGCTGACGCCCCTGCTCTACACCGACATTGGCCGGCAGCAGGCGTGGCGGCGCGTCGTGACGGCGGGCAACCTGGAAAAGGTGCGCCGCGGCACCGTCCGGGCCGAGCGCGCGCCCGGCTTCGGCGGCGCCGGCGCCGCGGCGCCCGAGGAGGGCGTGCCCGACGTGGAGCGGTGGTGCCAGCGCTTCTGCGCCAGCGCGGCGGGGCTGCGGTGCTTCACGCTGGAGCGGCGCGTCGACGGCTGGGACATGGAGCTGGTGGAGCGCCGGCTGCTGGCGCTCGTGCGGGCCACCAACTACCAGGGGCGCGCGGCCGTCAGCTTCCCCCTGCTGCACGCGCGCGTCGACGTGTACAACGACTGCCGCACCAACCGCTGGCGGCTGACGCGCTGGGTGCGCTTCGTCTTCTACGCCACCCTGCTCTTCCTGCTGGCCTGGCCCTGGCTGCTGCTGCGCACGCGGCGCTGGGAGACGGTCGCCGCCGAGTGGCACATGAGCCGCCGCGAGACGGGGCCCGACGGCCCGCGGCTGCGCTACGCGAGCATGAGCGAGGAGCAGTGGTACGCCATGTGGGCCGCGCCCATCCAGCGGGCCATGCTGGACCGCAGGGTCGGCGAGCTCGACCAGGGCGACCTGGAGCGGGCGCTGGGGGGCGACGCCGGCGGCGGCGGCTTCGACGGGCCTCTGAGGGCGGGCGTCGAGGCCATGGGCATTATAAACCGTTCGTTTGGGTGGGGGGGGGACCAGTGCTGAGGCTGTATCATGGATGGATAGCAGTGTTAATGGTGTTGATGAATCTGCGTCATCGCTGCGTCATCGCCACGTGCTGCTGACTGATCGGGCCCGGGTGCAACATTGCCCCGCCGCCGACCACACTTGGACCCAGCTTCACTTCGGCCAGCACCATGGACGTCTCCAACCCACGGAGGATCCTGGCCGTCAGCCTCGAGGGCCAGGCGCACCTCCTGAGCCAGACGATCAAAGGTATCCGTCTCGGCAGCGCCTGCGACCCCCTCGGCCGCTGACCGCAGCAGACGTCACGGGCTCGGCCCCCGAACCCGCATCGACGTCGCTCGCCGGCACGACGCACAGCCTCAGGCTCGAGACGCGGTACTACACGGCCACGGTGCCCGTGTGGCTGGACCTGGCGGCAGTGCCGGGCGACTGGGCCGCGTCGTTCCTGTCGGACGAGGCGGCCGAGGTGCTCGCCGTGCTGGGCGGCCTGATGGTCGTCTTTGCGCTGCCCGCCGGCGACGAGGCGCGCAGCCTGATCCGTCACGTGGGCCGCGTCGTCGGCGAGGGCCTCGGTGGCTGGGAGTGGGACGGGGTGCGGCTCGCCGTCGGCGTCGGCCCGGGCGGCGACGACGACGAGTGGGACGAGGTGTGCGCCGACGCGGGCATGGAGTTTGTCCGCGTCGGCGGCGAGCCGCGCCGGAACGAGTTTGGCGGTACGTGCGTGCGCGGCGGGCGGGACGGACGCGCGCTGACGCGAGTAGAGAAGACGGGCTTGGCGCGCGTGCGCGAGGCCCTCGAGGCCAACGACTGGGCGCAGGCCGACGGCGCGGAGCTGCCGGACGCCGACCCGGACGCGGATGCGGAGCTGGACCCCGAGAACCTGGGCTTTGGCTTCGACCGGGCCGACTTTGACGGCCTGCGCCAGTCCATCTGGACCGCGGGCCGCGACGACGACGACGACGAGGTGGCCAAGGTGGAGGGCTTGATGCGCAAGCTGCAGGCCGTGCGGGACGCGGGCGCGGGCGTGGACGAGGCGCAGCGGCGCAGGATGGCGGCGCGGGCGGTGGCCGAGGTGATGCGGGAGCTGTGACGGCGCTGGTTAGGCGGCGTCGTATGGCGTTTGGCGGGCGGCAGCGGCTGGGTCTGGGTTTGTCTTGCTGCTGCAATATGACTGACGATTCATCTGGGGATAGAATTCTGACGCGGTCCGGGGTGGAGTTGGTGCACGATGTGCTTGGCGACGATGCAGCAGTTCTCCTGCGTCCATGTCAGATGGGTAAGCTTGTTTGCTCGCTTCTTTCTGATGTTCCCTCTTTTGCTTTCGCCCTTGGAAGCCTTTGCCACAGCCAAGTTGCGCCAGCGTGTGTGAGACCGGAGGGGTTTATACCTCGCCGTGTTGTGCATCACTACCCGTGTGAGCATTACTTATCTTTCAGCTGAACGTCAAGTTACCTACATATGGGCGTCTCATAACCCGCCTACTAAAGTGTAGACGTGGCTGCGGTCAAGGACGAAGAGTCTTCGAACCCGACGGATTAGGACATAGTTGAATCTCGGCTCGACGACGGAGGTTATGGAGGGCATACCGGAAAGCTTCCGCTCTGCTTCCCGTCTTTCGGGCCTCGTGGTGCACTCTAAGGACAGACCCGAACTCGTCCGACTTTAGATAGAGTCAAGATCTTCTCCCGTCTCTATGATCACCTTTGATCTTCAATGGGTTGTCAGGCTGGCCTACGGTGGCATCCTAGGAAAGTTCCCGAAGAAAATTGCCGGACTGTTTTGCACGTAGCAGTTTGGTAGGTCCCGAATACTTGCGAAATGGTAAGCCCCTCTGGCTCCGTGACCGTCCGGAATTTGTATGATGCCGCCTCGGAAAGGCCGGATGTATGCAGGAACAATCCATGTCCTAACCGCATTCGGCATTTGTAACTTGGTGCTGATACTTACACAACGTCGTATTATCGGTCCCTCCGCCTCGGCGACTACTGTATATTAGACTACCCGTCTTAATCCAGAACCGGTTTCGGCGGTACCTATGCAATATGACGACCATCTCCCAATAGGCAAATGTTAGATTGTTAGGACTCAGCCTCACGCACTACATATAAGTAAGAGGTATCGGGATGAGCGTCAGTTGAAACGGCATAAATTACTATGCCGTGTATGGCTTCGGACTATGTCGCCGCGTGCGACGAGCGTGGCCTTGGCGGAGCGCGGATCGGCGTGCCATGGAATGTTATTGAGCTAACCGGCGCCGGGGTTCCAGTCGAGGTGGAGGCCTTCCAGAAGGCATTGACTATCCTCGAAGATGCCGGGGCGATACTTGTCGAGGCCAACTTCACCATGGCGCGGGAGTTTCTCGAGGCCAACTGGCATACCGTGCTCGAGGCAGACTTTGCTGTCAACCTCGCCGCCTACCTCTCCGAGCTCAACGGCAACCCGTCCGGCGTCGGCACTCTCGCCGACGTCCGGCAGTGGACGCGCAGTTCGCCCGCAGAAGGGCACCCCAGCCACGACACCGGCGTCTGGGACGAAGCCCTCGATGATCTCAGGTTCAACAACACCGACCCGCGATTCTGGTCCGCGTATCAGAACCTGCAGCGGCTCGGCGGGCCCGGGGGGCTCTTCGGGGCGCTGGACCGGCACGGCCTCGCGGCGGTTGCGCTGCCCACGTCGCTGTCGCCTGTCTGGGCAGCGCCGGTTGGAGCGCCGGTGGTGACGGTGCCGATGGGACATTATCCGGCGACGGCGCCGGTGCAGTGGAACGCCCAGGGCAATCTGGTCAGCACGGGCCCGGGGGTGCCGTTTGGCCTGAGCTTCATGGGACGCCGCTGGGCCGAGGCGGAGCTGATCACACTGGCCTACGGGTTTGAGCAGCGGACAAGAGTCAGGGGCAGGGTGAGGCCGCTGATGGTGCCGGACGTCGAGGTGATGTCCTCTTGTGCCTCTTGTTAGCCGGGCTCCTTCGGAAGTAGTTCCATTATTCTCGTCGGAAGTCCTCGATGGAGGTAGCCCATGAGGTTGGCATCAATCCGAGAGCTACCGGCGTTTGGTGTTTCATGCTTTCGTGACTCGGAACCATGGATCTTCGGATCCAAGATTTATCTGACCCCCCTACAATAGCTGCAATGGCATCACGTTTTGCCTGTGCGTGCGTCACTAAAGCTCAGTTATCCAAACACCCCCCCGTGTGCCGGCCCCAAAGTCCTAAACGGTCATGGCATATAACAGACGACGAACTAGAGCAGGAAAAACAGACGACCTTGCAGAGCCTTGTAGAGTGGATTCAGCTTGGAAGATCATCCTAATATAAGGACTATAGGAAACACTAATAAAAATAGTGAGATGGAGAGGGAAAGGCGGCCAAGACACGCACAAGGAAACAAAGGCACAAAGAGACGAGGGTGAGCCGGGAGGAGTCATGCCGTACGCATGATCTATTTGTGGAGAGCTCGAGCTCGTACATAGACCTCAAAGACACCTGACAAGAAATCATCGTCCCTGCCCTATGGCATCATGTGTCCGGGACTTCCGGATCCACCAACACAATAGTATTTATACAGTTTATTATTAACATTAACATTGGCGCTTATCGAAAGCTAATATTTTACTACGGGTTACAAAATATAGGTATCCTACTATAACCTATAGGCTCTTACGGGTCGCAAAGTAACATTGAACCCTATAAATAACTATATGTCGCTATACGTATGCCTACCGATAGGCGCCCAACGGCCGCTTGTGCCCTAATTCGTACCATTTCCAGCACGGGTGGCAGACAATATCCTCAGTCTCCAGGCAACCCAATGTTTCATCCGAGACCGTTAGCCGGCAATATTGACATCAATGTATCCAAACTATCTTCAGATTGGTAAGAATCCGGTGTTACATAGCCTCGGGGCTACGATTCTTGCCGAGTGCCGAAATCATTCATCATGGCCTGATAACCAAGATTACGGGCAGCCACTTGTGAGAGGGCCTGAGCTGGTTATGAACATGAAAGGAGGCGTTTTGCATAAAAAAATCAAATGCGGTGTCTGCCGATGACACCATATGTTGCATGTGCCACTCTCTAGCATCAATGGCCTACCTGCG
Source organism: Hypocreales sp. Mo6-1 (assembly GCA_002939055.1). Classification (NCBI taxonomy): domain Eukaryota; kingdom Fungi; phylum Ascomycota; class Sordariomycetes; order Hypocreales; species Hypocreales sp. Mo6-1. The sequence continues at coordinate 451,392 of PNEP01000013.1, forward strand.
GGCTGTTGTCTACATTAGGCCTCTTTACGCTCTCGCTCGATCGGGCCATTGGTATGCTTTATTTTCCGCTTACTGCTGTAACCCCCCTTGCCCAGATCATTGACCCGATTGCTCCGGCGATATGTAATACGTGGTCATTAAAGGCAACATGTGCGCTGGATTTTCTCCCTCAGCTGTACTACTCTCAATATTTGGCACATTCAAGTCAAGATGCTCTTGTCAAAGCTTGCCGGCACTGCCCTGGCAGGTGCTTACTGTATCGAGGCTTCTAACCTTGGTCAAGACGCATCGTCTCGTCTGCCCTTGCTGCTTGATGCTACGCTCGATGAGCTTCGACAAGGGCTCGATCATGGCGATTTTACCAGCACGCAGCTAGTCAAGGCCTATCTTGCCCGCATCGAGGAGACAAATCCCACGTTGAGGGCCGTCACCGAGATCAATCCCGACGCCCTCTCCATTGCCGCCCAGATGGACTGGGCAAGACGGCGGGACAATATCGCCAATCTTCCCTTGCACGGAATTCCGGTCCTAGTCAAAGACAACATCGCTACGAACGATAAGATGAACAACACTGCCGGATCATACGCCCTGCTCGGAGCCAAGGTCCCCGAGGACAGCACTGTCGTCTCTAGACTTCGCACGGCTGGCGCAATCATCCTCGGCAAGACAAACATGTCGCAATGGGCGGCCATGCGCAGCAACGTAAACACGAGCAACGGCTGGTCAGCATACGGCGGCCAGACGACTGGCGCGTACTATCCCGGCCAGGACCCCAACGGGTCGTCCTCGGGAAGCGGCGTTGCGTCGTCTATTGGTCTTGCTTGGGCATCTCTGGGGACCGATACCGCAGGCTCCATTGTGTTCCCGGCCTCGACAAACAACGTGGTTGGTATCAGGCCCACGCTGGAGCTGGTATCGCGATATTCAGTCGTCCCCGTCTCAGAACATCATGACACTGTCGGACCGATGGCGAGAACTGTAAAGGACGCCGCATACCTCCTCTCGGCCATTGCAGGGCCAGACAACAAGGACAATTACACATCTGCCTTCCCTTTCAGCAAAGTCCCCGACTACGTCGGCGCCTGCAAATTATCCGGCCTTGAGGGAAAGCGACTCGGGGTCGCCAGAAGTCTCATCAACCCAACCTACCATGACTCTGCTGGTCCATCAATCGCGGCCCTCGAGCCCGCATTGGATATCCTCCGCGACGCCGGCGCCGTGGTCATCGATGACTTGCGCCTGCCGCCTCTTGACGACGATACCTTGTTCCTCCTATATGACAAAATTTTCCGTGTGCTCCTTGCCGACATGCTGAGCAACATGCCCGACAAATACATGTCGCATCTAAGGCATAACCCGAGCAACATAACCTCGCTCGCCGACATGAGAAACTTCACCCAGAGCCATCCCTTGGAGGATTATCCTAGGCGGGACACCGGGTGCTGGGACAAAGCGCTAGAGGATGGCTTCGGCAACACGTCTCCCGAGTTCCACGACATTCGAAACGAACAACTATCCATTGCTGGAAAGCTGGGCCTGATGGGTGCATTTGAAAAGCACTCTCTCGATGCGATCGTCGTCCCTTCTAGGTTCGCCATCCCGCCTGCCTCCACTTTTGGCATGCCAGTCATCACGGTGCCATGGGCGACGTATCCGGACAATACGACGGTGGAGGCGGACCCAATCTTCAATCTGAACCTGACGTGGCCGAACAAGCCGTTTGGATTCGGCTTTATTGGCCCCAAGTGGAGTGAGGAAGAGCTTATTGGAATGGCATATGCGTTTGAGCAAAAGACTTTATCTCGAAGGGCCATTAAGCCTTATATACGGCCAGCGACCGAGTTGGCGGATGTAGTACTTTAGCTGACGGGATAAACAGCCTTGTGCAAGACTGGTGGTGGAATTGGGTATATGCGAGTAACAAGAGATATTTCATCTATCGTGGAAGATGCACCGAGTTAATTATAACGCTCAACAGTAATTGACCACTCGGCCATTGCGTAAGCTCAAAGGCCGGGCAGCGGTCAATCCAGCTTCAATCCAGCCAGCTGCCGCTTCGCCAACGGTTGTACGGGCCCACAACCTCCCCTACCGATTCAACGGCTGATAACGGGAGCGCATTCCCCAGCCAAGGACGATATATCGTCAGGGCCGCCGACAGCCACCTGGTTCGACCCGCAGGTAGCGCTGTTGGCAACGTGGACCTCCTGCTTATCTTGGTCGAAGACGACATAGGCGGCGCGAAAGAAAGGTTGGCCGAGCACTGTACAGAAATCTAATACCGTGAGTATGCATCCTTGATGTGTCTTAAGGCCACGCTTACTCTTGTCCTCCGCTACGCCCAAATAGCAGAGGTTCTCCCGCTCCGACGGCTGCCAGATAAATTCCTTGTACGGCACCCTAATAGTCGTGCCACGAAGAGTAAAGTCGACCGAGGCGGCAACGTTGCGGAGAGAACAGTCGACTTGGTAGAGCTGATCGTTTTCAAGGAACCTAGCGCCGGGGAAGGAGCGTAGGACTGCCTCAACGATTTCTTTTGGCATGTAGTTGACAGTGCAACCGGTGTCGAGAAGTACTGGCCTTCCCTGCGGCGCGTCAAAGACGCTAGATGTGGAGCCTTGGTCTGAGGTGATGGAAATTCGGTTAAGAGAGACGACGTAGCTGTATAAGATTAGATTGGGCATTGAGGTACATAGTGGACTTACCCTTTTTCGCAGGGATTTGGGTCCTTGCCCGAAGAACACTTGCCGTGGTACTGTCCGTCGGTCATAGGCTGCCTTTCAAGTCTGCCGGAGAACTTCATCTTGTCGACACCGCCTAGGAGAACGAGACCGAGACCTCTATCAAAGCTCCCAAGGTCTACACTAAAAACTCTTCTGTTTATAGAGCGCTGTGCGACCAGGGCGTTCATAACAGGGTTATAGACATCGTCCTTAACCCCGTTGCGCTCATTCCCTATGCCAAAGCCGAAGATGCCTCTACCCAATTCTTGGTTGCCATTGGGTATGCCAAAGGCCATTTTTTCAATCGTCGCAGGACCTTGAGAGTCAGTATAGATTAAATAGCGATCAGAGCTTTACTAACCAATAGACATGGAATCTTGGTGAAAGTCGATGTTAACCGCATCGCAATTCGTTCCATACTTGAGCTGCAAGGTCTTGCTTAAAGATGTGAGAGTCGTGCTCTGAGGCTTGTCTCTTATCCATATAACGTCGGAGCCCGTATCGAAGGGAAGGAACATGGTCTGGCCGGAAGAGCCAACGGCTATCCTGATGTGAAAAAGCCTTTTCCTGCGATCGGGGCGTAGGTCGACTTCGGCCTGGCGCTTGGCAGTAGTCTTATTTCCATCGACGCTGGCCTCGGCCTTTGGGAGGACAATGGGAAACTGTATGATTCCGGGACGCTGAACCACGTCAGGGCCAGTGCCATTGTCCGAGGAGGGAGCAGCCTGGGTGGCAAGCGGTAGGGCCCCGAGCACGAGGCTCAGGAGAGCAGAATGCATGGTGCCGCGTTTCGCTAACGGCCTAGTGGAAGACGAGATGGCGGGTGGCGTAGCAAGGACGAACTCTATTGTAGATGGAAAGAAGGGTTGCATTCCCGTTGCCTATTCGGATGGGGATGGGATATTTATAACGAAAGTGCCCGTGGACGGGGTGACTGAAACAACTGGGATGCCGTGTCTACGTGAGTGCAAATTGATGACTGGCATTGCTCGACGGGCAGAGGCTACAGGCTGCCTGAAGATAAGGATATAGTAGGCTTGCATGATTATGCGAAGGAGACTATATAGCATAAACTCGGCTAAGGCGTAAGAGATATAATAGTAGAGACGGAAGGATAATATTATCCGGCTCTTGCTGGCACTTGGATGAGCGCGTTCCGAAAGGCGGCAATTGAGTCCAAGGACAATGGTGCAGCAGGTCGCAGTTACGGGCATCCTATATGTGTGCATGTATACTCATGGGAGGCCAGGTCTGGCTGGCCGGTGCCGGCGGCGGGGCCACTTGAGGAGAAGACGCAATCGCCAGGCAAGTGCTTCGTGGCATAGGGTTTCCAGGGCTCGTGACGGTGCGTTAGGCTGTCAAGTCACCAAGTGTGTCTGCGGAGAGCTTCGTCACGTCGACGGCGCCTCGGCCCCAGATGCATCGGCAGGCCCGAGTCATGGTGGAGGGTGCGCATGCAGCAGCACAAGCACGTGGCGCGCAGGCCAAGGCATGACCATGCTTGTCAGTCCTTGGCCGGGCGATATTTCATGCGCTTAACGCTTGGTCGGCGCAAAAACCGGAAGAGGAGGGTTGGCGTCTTGGCGCCATGAGCCGCTGTTTGAGGGATTCGTGTCGAGAGTCGAGACGAGACGAGGTGTCTACGGCTGTAAAAGGAAATTGGAAACAAAAGGAAAAGCCAGAGCAGAATAAACGATAAAACATGATTGTGCTTGCATACACGATTGGAGCTTGGTTGGCCGAGCGCAGGGTCCAACGTCGTCAGGGGCAAAAGGAGAGCAGTCTCGGAGCGGGGGCCGCACTGTGTTCTGCGTCAGGGCGAGGTCAGGCAAGTCGGAATGCAGCCGGCAGCCGGGCTCACAGAGTCGGTATGCAGGTCCGAGACGGGCGTCGACATAGATGCAGTACGGCGGCGGCGTGCGGCTTGGTGTGGCAGGGCATGGACAGGCGCCGCCAAGTCGGAGAAAAAGGGCCACAGGGAGCGTTGCTGGACGGGCGAGACGAGACGAGAGTATCCGTCGGGACGGAGAAGTAGTGCCTGAGCTCGCCATGTGACGGGGATCAGGGGCGCACGACCAGGCAGGCGCACGACCAGGCAGGGCGGCGCATGACGACAGGGGCGTGTTGGCGAGCGAGCTACTGCGGAACAGACGTCGAGGAGGAAGCGCGGGCGGTCGGGCGTTGTCGCGCAATGGCCGTGGCGCGAAGGGGCGCCGCGTTGGCCGTGTTGGCCGGCGTGTAAGACGGATGGCGCTGCCCCTTTCCAGAGCGTCGGCGCGGGCAGAGCGTCGGCGCGGGCAGAGCGCGTCGCGATGGGTGCCAAGCGCGGTGGACAATGGCACAGACGATGGAGCGCCTACAATGGCCATGGCCTGGAGCCGCATTCCTGGGCGAGACAGGGTTGGCGATCGACGGCAGCCGCCTCGAACGGAATGCAGCCGCATCGTGCGGCGCTGGCATCGTGCGGCTCTGACGCAGACGGGTGGGACTGTCGACGAACCGCTCTTCAGCGGACTCTCTAGTCATGAGCCGCATCGACGGCCGCGACTGTCGAGGCAAGGGTCTGGCGTCGTGGAGAGGATCCGCTGGGGGCGCATGAAGCGGGCGTGCCTGGATAGGGGTTCAAGACAAGCCAGGCATTGTTGCAAGGGAGGAGACAATGGATCGGTTGCCAGCTGCATGCCGGCTGCTCCAGGCCCGTGACGAGCTACGAGCTGCCCGAGCCGTGCTGCTGCAGTCCGCTGTGCAGTCCGCTGTGCAGTCCGCTGCTCCAGTCTGCTCCAGTCCGCTGTCCAGTCCGCTGCTCCAGTCTGCTCCAGTCCGCTGTCCAGTCCGCTGTCCAGTCCGCTGCTCCAGTCTGCTCCAGTCCGCTGTCCAGTCCGCAGTCCGCTGTCCAGTCCGCAGTCCGCTGTCCAGTCCGCAGTCCGCTGCTCCAGGTCCGCTATAGGCAGCACCGTGCGCGGAGCCGGGGCCTCGCCGCCCCGGGCCAACGGCCAAGAGCCGCTGCCTCGCACTGTGCGCCGGGGCCCTTGCAGGCCTCGCCGGCGGCGCGGGTACCTTGCAGAGCGTGCGCAGCCACTCAGGGGCGCGCGGCGGGGGCGGCGGACAGTGCGCACGCCGGCGCCAGCCACACGGTGCCGGTTGGCTGCGCGCGCCCGTACCGGTACCGGCCGGGTACCTGCTCCGAGCTCCGGCATGGCGACGGCGACGACTGCATCACCATCGCGACGCGGCGCCGCCGGCTTCGCGACCCCCATGGATTGGGTAGCATCGTGTGAGCCTGCCTGCTCCTGCGTCTCCCCGCCGGGGCTCACGCCGCCGCGCCAGTCTCGAGCTCGTCCCGCCTCAGCCAGAGGTCTGTGAGCGGCTGATGCACGCGCGCTGCTGAGACGGACCGCCGGCAAGGATGCCTCCTCCATGCCTCGGCGGCGCAGCCACTTGCCACCATCCATGATCCGCTGCCTCCGTCCGATCTCCGCCCGGGCCGCGGCTCTGCGCCGTGCTGCTCGCTGCTCCGTGTTGCCCATGACACATACGGCCACCATGTAGGTATACATACATGCGTGAATCCATATTGTAAGCGTAGTACCTACTCCTACTGGTCCCCGCCCGCTAGTCGCTAGTACCTACCCTATCTAGGTAGGTACCTCTACTCGCCTGCCGCCCGACTGGGGCTGCTGCTTGTCCGTACCTCGGCGTACCGGTACCCCTGGCTGCCGGCCGCCGCATCAGCACCTGTAGCTCGAGGTACCCGTACCTGCTGCAGGCCCACCCCCCTGCCGCTGGCCACTCAGCGCCGCAGCAGCTCCCAGTCGCCTGACGCTGGCCCTGCCTCGCTGGCCCAGCGGCCTGCGGGCGACACCTGGAGCGCCGGGGCCAGCCTGAGTCGTTCATCCTTTTGCCGCTACATCCTTTTCCCGCTAACCTCTGCTCTGGCCCCTTGGCTTCTCTCGTCCACCCGTTCTCTCTCTTCCTCCTCCATCCTCCCCCGTCCCTCCACCGCCTCCTGTCGCCGTCTCCTCCCCCCCTCTCTTTCCTTTCCTTCCATTCGAGTCGCTCTCTTCTTCTTCAGCCATCTCGGCGCCCGTCACTCCTTCCGGGCCCATTACATTCTTTCGGCTCTCGACCCCGACGTCCGGCGACGGCGACCCCCGTGACCCCCGTGCCCCCCGTGCTCCGCCGCCCCGACTCCCTCTCTCGCCCCCCCAGCTTTCGCTCCTTTCCCTATCCTCGCCCTCTCGAGCATCCGTTCTATAATCTGCATCCGTCCTTGATCCCCCCCCCTTCCGTCACCACCGCCCGGCCGCGCGAATCGAGTCGAGCCCCCCGGCCGCCTGCGCCCCCCCCTGACCACGACCTGCCGGGCGTCAACCCGCAGCGCAGGAGAGCAGAGCCCGAGAAAAGGCCCTCGTATCGCCGCAGCGGCCTCGGACCGACTCCGCAATGGCTACCGAGGTCGAGCAGCCCATGGCCATGGGCGCATCCGCGGCCGCGCCCCCCAGCGCCAGCGCGACGCCGACGTCGGCCACGGCCTCGACGCCCAACAAGCAGTCTCCCACGCACTCGACGTCGAGCGCCGGCGGCCAGTCGTCCAACTCGAAGCGCCCGCCCCGCAAGAGCACCCTGACGCAGCAGCAGAAGAACCAGAAGCGCCAGCGCGCCACCCAGGACCAGCTGACCGTCCTCGAGATGGAGTTCAACAAGAACCCGACCCCGACGGCCGGCGTTCGCGACCGGATTGCCGAGGAGATCAACATGACGGAGCGCTCCGTCCAGATCTGGTTCCAGAACAGGTGCGGCGCGGCCCCTCCCTCCTCTCCCCCGTCCCCCCTTTTAACGGGCGACAGACGTGCCAAGATCAAGCTGCTGGCCAAGAAGAGCCTGGAGACGGGCGAGGACATCGACTCCATCCCCGAGTCGATGCGCGCCTACCTGGCCATGCAGGCAATGGAGTCGGGCAAGGGCCTCGGCGGCAGCTATCTCGGCCGCACCGGCCTGCTGCCCTTTGGCCACGGCGGCATGCTCCTCGGCGGCGAGCAGGGCGCCCAGGGCAAAGTTTGTGAGTGTCGACGGCCCGCCGGCGGCGCCTCGCGGCTGACAGGCCCAGTGATACACCACCTCACCTGCCGCTCGCTCAGCATCGGCAAGTGGACGCGCGTCGGCCAGAACACCATGGACCTCATCGTCTTCTACTCGCCCGACAAGTGCACCATGACGTACTACATCAACAACGAGCAGGCCGGCTACAAGATCGAGTACCCCTTCGCCTACATCAAGAACATCTGGGTGGAGAACAACGAGGGCGACCAGGGCAAGATGAGCGGCATCATCATCGAGCTCAACCGCCCGCCCAACTTCTTCATGGACTCGTCGCCGACGACCAACGGCTTCTTCCAGTGCGGCGACTTCACCGAGGACCTGCAGGCGACGCAGTGCATGGTGCACCACCTCGGCGGCAACCCCAAGGTGCTGGCCAGCCAGATGGCCAAGCTGGTGTCGCTCGAGTCCTTCATGAACCGCCACAGCGCCCACGCCTACGGCGACGGGCACGCGCACGCGCTGCCCGCCTCGGCCCCCGTCTCGCCGACGGCGCGGCCGTCGTCGCAGCCCAACTTTGCGCCGCCGCCGCCGCCGGCGATGCTGCAGGAGCCGTGGCCCATGAGCCAGATGCACTCGGGCGCCCGCCCGCCCCAGGGCCACAAGCGGCAGCGCAGCCGGTCCGTCCCGGGGCCCGTCGACTTCGCCATGTTCCAGAACCAGCCGATGCCCTCGTTCTACATCCAGCCGCCGGGCGAGATGGCGCCGCCCCAGCACAACCCCAACATCTACGCGCCCGTGCCGCAGCAGCCCAACGGCATGGCCGCCAACCTGCGCATCGACACGCAGGCCGGCTTCGGCCTCGAGATGCGCCAGTACCCCATGTCGGCCACGACGGCGTCGCCCTCGGAGTTCCCGCCGAGCCCAGGCTACTTCCCGCAGGCGCCCGAGGGCGCGGCCATGGCGGGCCCGGGCTTCGGCGCGCCCTACGGCGGCGCCTTCCTGTCGCCCATGGTCAACGCGGCCGACGGCGGCGTCGCCGCGGCCGTGTCGCCCCTGCCCTTCAGCGGCCCGGCCGAGCCGTCCATCGTCGAGCACTCGCCGCCCATGTCCATGATGGGCCGGCCCGGCTCGGCCGAGCTGTACGCCGGCCACGAGGGGTCGTGCGCCGTGTCGGAGGACGGGGCGAGCCTCAACGAGATGTACTCGAAGCACACCATCAACAACCTGCCCATGCACACGCCGTCGCCCGGCTTCGTCCACGCGCCGCACTCGGAGCTCGACATGGACCAGCTGGTGCAGTTTGACGCCGTCGACCACCACCCGAGCCTGTCGCCCGAGGCAGCACCCCACGTGGGCCAATGACCACTAGATGGGTGAGTCTTTTGAGGCGGCGGCCGAGGCGCAGAGAATTTACCGGAGACGCGATGCACTGTGAAGGCGTTCTTGATTTGCGGCGGCTGATACCATGGGTTGTTCGGAACCACTTTTCCCCCTCTTTTCCTTGGTGTTTTCTTCTTCTCTCTCGTTCCTCGTTGGATGTCTTGTTTTTGCCGTCAGTCTCAGCCACTCAACCCTCCCTTGCTTGTATCGAGCAGCACCCGGTTCGACCTCGCACCACTATCTAGGCCTCGAGAGGCCCTAATGAATCTGCATGACGATACCTCTCTACGACGTCGGTCATGCATGTCCGGTACAACGATCGTACACTTTTTTTTTTCTTCCTTTTTTTTTTTTGCACCTTGCCGTGGAGTCCGCTCATGGAACAAATCACGAGGGCCTGCGGCGAGCAACCCGGTTCACCCGGTGGCCTGTTTGTTCCGCGATTCGACGTCTTTTTCCTTCCGTCTTGTTAATTCTCCGTTGGTTGTCAGCCTTGTCGGGGGCCGTCTGTCTGGGTGCCAGGCCATTGCACCAACTGCCGAGACCTAATTTATCACACATATTCCGAGTAATAGGGAAAGTCGTCGTTCCTGGCTGCATTTCCTGGTTTCTCCGCGTTACGTCAGGGATTGGTTGGGAGAGAGCCCTGGAGGCTTAGTGGAAGGTTCGTGGGGTCGGGGCTTGATGGAAAGGGGCTAAGGAGGGGGGGTCATGGACGGCAGCCGGGCCTTGGGGCCCGAGACGGATGTACGCAGCACGGAAGCGGTTGTGAGGGGGCGCGCGCCGTCGGGGGCGGCGGTAGGATATGGAAACGGTTTCGAAGCTTGTCACGAGTGCAGTGCCGAGTGGTCGTAGGGGATAGGCGGGTGCGCGTGCCGGCCGCGACGCGCACGAGCATGGACAGGGAGAGGGCCGGGGGTTGCCGGAGGCCGGCAAGCAGAGCGGCTGGACGGCGGCGATGGGCCGGCGGACGAGACGGGCGGACGAGACGGGCGTCAAGTACTTCGTAGCCGACTCAGCCTGATGTCGCGGCTGATCAGGGGCGGATCGGCGTGCAGCTGCATGATGGCCCAGCCGCCATCGGGCCGGCGAGCTGCGGCGGGCATCGGAGTAGGGATAGGAGGCCGGCCGGGTGCGTCAGAGGGTGCCATGGCGCGCGGATCGGCGGCGCACGCGGCCCGATAGGGGCGCGGGGGCGCGGGGCGGCAGCGGCTAACAGGCGCTACCGGGGCGCTAACAGATGGCGGCGCGCCAGCAGATGGCGGCGCGCCAGCGGATGGCGGCGCGCTAGCGGATGGCGGTGCGCGCGCTGCGCCACGGGTCGCCGGGCAGGGATCCGTCGGATGGCGAGCTGGAACGCGGCCGCAGGCGCTTGCGCTTTCCAGCCTGGGCGCTGGGGCTGACGAGCGCGTCGGGTCGGCGTCTGGCGCCCGGCGTCTCACCCTCTGCCCTCGACATACGTCCGGCCGTCTCGAGTCAGGCGAAGCCGAGGATCGGCCGACGACGACGCGACATGGCGACGACGCCCAGTGACGCGGGGCGCGGGCCCGGAGCCGCCGGGCGCGGGCCCGAAGCCGCCGGGCGCGGGCCCGAACCCGAAGCCGCCGGCCGCAGCGACGACCGCAGCCTCGAAGAAGACGCCGGCCCCGAGGACGCCGGCCCCGAAGACGTCGGCCCCGAAGACGTCGGCCCCGAAGACGCCGGCCCGCGCGTGCCCCTTCCCGTCCCCGAAGACGCCGTCCGCCGACCCGCCTGCCGCACCCCCGACGCCGGCCCCAGCGCCCCCCTGGCCGTCCCCGAAGACGCCGCCAGCCGCCCCGCCAGCCGCGGCACCAGCATCAGCAGGGAGCGCACCCTCGCCGTCTCGGCGACCGCCCTGACCGACGTCAAAGCCGCGTCGTCCTACAAGCTCATATCCAGCGCCGAGGACGCTCTGCCAAGCACCTGGCGCCGGGGCCACCGGAGCAGCCGGGCCCGCAGCTGGAGCCGCTTCGGCACGAGGCCGAGGAAGCCCGCCGCCGCCCCGTGGTCCGCCGCCGCCGCCTCGTGGCCCGCCGCCGCCCGCGCCCGCCTTGCCGCCGCCTACCGGCGCTGCGTCGTCGAGGGCCTCTTCCGCCGCCGCCCGCTGCCGCCGTCGCGCGACGGCCGCCACGTCCCGCTCAACCCGCCGCGCGGCGGCCTCGTCGACGAGCGCAGCGGCAAGCCCTACGTCAGCAACTTCATCCGCTCGAGCCGCTACACCGTCTACGACTTCCTGCCCAAGCAGCTGCTCTTCCAGTTCAGCAAGCTGGGCAACTTTTACTTCCTCGTCATGGGCATCCTACAGATGATCCCGGGCCTGAGCACCATCGGCCGCTGGACCACCATCGTGCCGCTCGGCGTCTTCGTCGCCTTCAGCATGGCCAAGGAGGGCTACGACGACTACCGCCGCTACAGGCTCGACAAGGCCGAGAACCGCAGCGAGGCCTGGGTCCTGGCGCGCGGCAGGGGCCGCCGCCGCCGCCGCCGCCTGCTGCTGCCGCCCCTGCCCCGGCCGCGCCGGCCGTCGCCGTCGGGCGCCGTCGAGCCGCTGCGCGCGCCGGCGGCGTCCGGCGACGACGGCAAGGGCGGCGGCGTGCGGGCCGAGGCGCGCGAGGTCGGCGGCCCCGACGAGTGGGAATGCGTGCAGTGGCAGGACGTCGAGGTCGGCGACGTGGTGCGGCTGCGGCGCGACGACGCCGTGCCCGCCGACCTGGTGCTGCTGCACGCGACGGGCCCCGACGGCGTCGCCTACCTGGAGACGATGGCGCTCGACGGCGAGACCAACCTCAAGAGCAAGCAGGCGTGCGCGCTGCTGGCCGAGCGCTGCGCCACGGCCGACGGCATCCGCGCGGCGCGCGCCACCGTCGTGTCCGAGGACCCCAACCTGGACCTGTACAGCTACGAGGGCCGCGTCGCGGCCGACGGGCAGACGATGCCGCTGACGCTGGCCAACGTCGTCTACCGCGGGTCGACGCTGCGCAACACGGCCGAGGCGGTCGGGCTCGTCGTCAACTCGGGCGAGGAGTGCAAGATCCGCATCAACGCCAACCGCGACGTGCGCGCCAAGAAGCCGGCCATGCAGGCCCTCATCAACCGCATGGTGCTCTTCCAGATCGTCATCGTGTGCGCCCTGGCCGGCGGGCTGACGGCCGGCTACCGGCAGTGGCAGCGGAGCGTCGGGGACGCGTCGCCGTACCTGGTGCGCCCGGGCCTGTACGACGCGCGCGTGCCGCTCAAGAACATCGTCTTCGGCTACCTGGTCATGTTCAACACGCTGATCCCGCTGTCGCTGTACATCAGCATGGAGATTGTCAAGATCGGGCAGCTGGTGCTGATGCACGACGTGGCCATGTACGACGCGGCCACGGACACGCCCATGGTGGCCAACACGACGACCATCCTCGAGAACCTGGGCCAGGTGACGCACGTCTTCTCCGACAAGACGGGCACGCTGACGGAGAACGTGATGCGCTTCCGCAAGCTGAGCGTGGGCGGCGTGGCCTGCCTGCACGACATGGACGTGGAGCGCGACGACGACGACGACGACGACGACGAGGAGGAGCCGGACGAGTACGGCCGCCGGGGACGGCCGTCCCGGTGGAAGTCGACGGTGCGGGCCGGTGCGGCGCCCGAGATGAAGACGGAGGAGCTGCTCGCGTACGCGGGGCGGCGGCCGACGACGGCCTTTTCGCGCAAGGCCAAGCACCTGCTGCTGTGCATGGCGCTGTGCCACACGTGCCTGCCCGAGGAGCGGGCCGACGGGCGGCGCGGGTTCCAGGCGGCGTCGCCCGACGAGCTGGCGCTGGTCGAGGCGGCGCGCGACCTGGGCATCGAGCTGGTGGAGCGGCGGGCCGAGGCCATGGTGCTGCAGACGCGGGGCGCCGACGGGACGGTGCAGGCCGAGACTTACCGGGTTCTCGACGTCATCGAGTTCAGCAGCCGGCGGAAGCGCATGTCGGTGGTGGTCGGCATGCCCGACGGGCGCATCTGCGTCATGTGCAAGGGCGCCGACAGCGCCGTCATGGCGCGGCTGCGGCTGGGCGAGCTGGCCGAGGAGAAGGCGCGGGCGGTCGGGCGGCGGGCGAGCGTGCGCAAGACGTTTGAGCAGGACAAGGAGCTGCGGCGGATGAGCGGGCAGGCGAGCGGCAGCGTGCGGACGAGCCTGCACCGGGGCGAGGGCCAGGGGGGGGGGAGCCTGCGGCTGAGCATGGCGGGGCGGCGGTCGGCGGACCTGGGCGAGGGGGTGGCGGCGTGGCTGGGGCGGCGGCAGCAGCGGGCGGCGGCGGCGGCGGAGGAGGCGGCGGCGGCGGCGGGGCGGGCGTCGGCAGATGTGGTGAGGCCGGGGGCGGGAGTGGGGCCGGGGCTGGGGCCGGGGCCGATGCCGATGCCCGGAGTGGGGCCGGGCGACGACGACGGCGACGGGCGCGTCGACGAGGCGGCGGCGGCAGACGAGGCGGCGGTGCTGGAGCGGTGCCTGCAGCACGTCGACGACTTTGCGAGCGAGGGCCTGCGCACGCTGCTGTACGGATTCCGGTACGTGGACGAGGAGACGTACGGGCGGTGGCGGCAGCGGTACCGGCGGGCGCAGACGAGCCTGGTGGACCGGCAGCGGCTGGTGGAGGAGGCGGGCGAGCAGCTGGAGCAGCGGTTCGAGCTGGCCGGGGCGACGGCCATCGAGGACAAGCTGCAGGAGGGCGTGCCCGAGACGGTGGACAAGCTGCGGCGGGCGGGGGTCAAGGTGTGGATGCTGACGGGCGACAAGCGCGAGACGGCCATCACCATCGCGCACTCGGCGCGGCTGTGCCGGCCCTTCTCCGAGGTGTACGTGCTGGACGCGGCGGCGGCGGCGCCGGGCGAGGCGGCGACGGCGGCGCTGGCCGAGGCGCTGACGGCGGCGCTCAACGACGTGTGCCGCGGCATGGTGCCGCACTCGGTGGTGGTGGTGGACGGGCAGACGCTGGCGGCCGTCGACGGCGACGGCGGGCTCGCGGCGCTGTTCGCCGACCTGGCGGTGCGCGTCGACTCGGTCATCTGCTGCCGGGCGTCGCCGGCGCAGAAGGCCCGGCTGGTCAAGGGCGTGCGGCGGCGCGTGGCGGCGAGCATGACGCTGGCCGTCGGCGACGGCGCCAACGACATGGGCATGATCCAGGCCTCGCACGTCGGCGTCGGCATCTCGGGCCGCGAGGGCCTGCAGGCGGCGCGCATCGCCGACTACTCGGTGGCCCAGTTCCGCTTCCTGCAGCGCCTGCTGCTGGTCCACGGGCGCTGGAACTACCTGCGCACGGGCAAGTACGTGCTGGCGACCTTCTGGAAGGAGACGCTCTTCTTCCTCGTCCAGGCGCACTTCCAGCGCCTCACCGGCTACTCGGGCACGTCGCTGTTCGAGTCGTGGAGCCTGACCGTCTTCAACAGCGCCTTCACGTCGCTGCCCGTCATCCTGCTGGGCATGCTGGAGCGGGACCTGGCGGCGGAGACGCTGCTGGCGGTGCCGGAGCTGTATGCGCTGGGGCAGCGCGGCGAGGGCTTCAGCACGGGGCAGTACGCGGGCTGGATGGTCATGGCGACGGCCGGCAGCGCCGTCATCTGGTTCACGGCGTGGGGGGTGTACGCGAGGGCGCGCGCGCCCGAGGACACGGGGCTGTTCGCCATGGGCGACGTGTGCTTTACCGTGGCCGTCATCTTCATCAACGTGAAGCTGCTGTGGGTGGTGCCCCCGGAGGAGGAGCGGACGGACAAGGCTGACGCGACGGCAGGATCCTCGAGCTGCACAGCAAGACGGTCGTCACCTGCGCCGGGCTCCTCGTCTCCGTGGCCGGGTGGTTCGTGTGGAACGCGGCGCTGTCGGCGCTGTACGGGCCGCGCGCGGGGCCGTACGCGGTGCGCGGCGGCTTCGTCTCGCGCTTCGGGCGCGAGCCGCAGTGGTGGGCCGCCGTGGCGCTGGGCCTGGCCGCGCTCGTCGTGCTCGAGCTGGCGGTGCAGGCGGTGCGGCGCGTCTACCGGCCGACGGACACGGACCTGATGCAGCGCATCGAGCGCGACGGCGCGGCGCGGCGGCTGCTGGGCGGGCTGGAGGCGGAGGAGGGCATCGAGATGGGCGAGATGGGCGGCGGGGGGGTCGAGACGGGCGTCGAGACGGGCGTCGAGAGGGGCGTCGACGAGGGCGTCGACGAGGGCGTCGACATGGGCGTCGACATGGGCGTCCCGTTGCGCGTCGAGGACTTTCGGCCGCAGTTTACGCCGCCGGCCGAGGAGCGCGAGAACCCGCTGGGGTAGATGTAGGATATCTGTCATCATGTGCTCTCGGTGTTGCTCGTGTAGTCTCGTGTTGCTTGTGCAGTCTCTGGTGGTGTTTGCAGTCCGCGCGGTCACGAGACAGCCATCACGTGACCACGCCTAAATCTCACGATGCCCTCATCCTCCCCCCTCATCCCCCCTCAGCACTCCTCCTCGCCAACCCCCCCGTCCACGCGCACCACCACCTTGCCGCACACCCCCCGCTGCCCCGCCACCTTGGCGTACGCCCGCACCGCCTCCTCCAGCGGCCACACGCTGTCGCGCACCGCGCGCACCTCGCCCGCCGCCGCCAGGTCGACGACGCGCTGCCGCTCCGCCAGCGTCGGCGCCAGCACCGCCGCGGCGCGCCACGCCCGCCCCGGCGGCCCGCCGCCGAGCCAGGCCGGCAGCACGGCGTTCAGCGCGATGCGCAGCCCCGCCCCGAGCACCGCCAGCGCGCCCGCGCCCGCCGGCCGCACCCCGGCCGCCGCGTACGTCCCGCCGCGCGCCAGGAAGCCGCCGCTGCCCGTGTACACGTCCTGCACGCCCAGCGCGTCGACGACGCCGTCGAAGGGCGCGCGCCCGAAGCGCGTCGCCAGGTGGCCCGCCAGGTCCGCGTGCGCCGTGTAGTCGACGACCTGCGCCGGTCAGCCGAGACGCCCCGGACCCGGCACCCGGACCGGGGACGACGCACCTCGTCGGCGCCCAGCGCCCGCACCGCGTCCGCGTTGCCCCCGCTGCACACGCCGACGACGAAGCCCTCGGCGCCGACGGCGCGGCGCACCATCTGCAGCGCCAGCGAGCCGATGCCGCCGCTCGCCGCCACGACCAGCACGCGCGCCCCCGGCCGCAGCTCGGCCAGGTCGACCACCTGCACGGCCGTCATGCCCGCGATCAGCAGGCCCGCCGCGTCGGCAAAGGGCAGCGCGTCGGGCTTGCGCACGGCGAAGCGCGCCGGCACGGCCACGTGCTCGGCCAGCGCGCCGGCGCCGGTCCGCAGCGCGTGCGCGGCCGGGATCATGACGACCACCTTGTCGCCCGGGTGGAAGCGCGACGTCGGGTCGTCGGCCGGCTGCACCGCCTCGACGACGCCCGCCAGGTCCATGTCCGGCACGCACGACGCGGCGCGGAGGAAGCGCGGCACCAGCCCCATGGTGATGACGGCGCCGACGTTGAGCCCCGCGTAGGCGACGCGCACCCGGATCCACTCCTCGCCGGGCGACTCCGGCAGCGCCGGCTCCGGCACCGACGCCAGCGAGAGCACGTCGGCCGGCGCGCCGCGCTGCGAGTAGACCCACGCGCGCATCATGGTCGAGGATGTCGATGTGAGCTGGCTGAGTCCTGTCCTGGCTCGTCTCAGCCCCCGGCTGCCCTCGCCGTCTATTTATAACCCCCAGCCGCAGAAGCCATCTGTCCTTTCGGCCGAGCCATGCCGCTCTCCGTTAAGCTTATCCCCTCCATGCCTCTCCGCATCCCCATGCCCCTACACAACCCCCTACACAACCCCCTACACAACCCCCTACACCCCCCCCTGCAGCTCCCGCGTCTCCTCGCGCAGCCCCTTGACCTGCTTCTCAAACTCCTTGTTCACCCACTCCCAGTACCCCGTCCACCCCGGCCCCCCCGTCATCTTGTCCCCCAGCAGCACCGTCACCCGCAGCACGCTCTTGGCCGCCTCGTCCTGCTTCTCCACGTCCTGCTTGACCGCGTTCTCCTTGAGCTTCACCGACAGCACGCCCCGGTACGCCTCGGCAATCGCGTCCAGCCGCCGCCCCGTCTCCTCGCCGTCCAGCACCATCAGCTTCGTCACCATCAGGTTGCACAGCTGCCGGATGTCGTTGTCGTCGCGCAGCCCCGCCACCACGCGCTCGTACAGCGCCGCCTTGTCCATGCGCTCAAACGCCGTCTCCATCAGCGCATACAGCGTCTCGTACGCGCTCTGCTCCCGTCAGCGTCTCCTCGCCCGGCCGCGGCGGCGCGGGGCGTCACCCACCTTGCGCACCTCCAGCCCCTCGTCCACCGTGTGCTTGAACGGGCCCAGCATCACCTCCTTGACCAGCCCCGGCTTCACCTCCGACTCTCCCAGCACGTACGGCACCAGCTCGCCCAGGTGCGCCGCTATCACCTCGGCCTTGTTGTGCGCCGCCGAGTTGATCGTCGACATGGTCAGCCGCCGCATCTCCATGTCGCCGTCCTGCACCATGGCCAGCAGCATCCCCGCCAGCCGCTGCTTCAGCATCGCGTCGAACGGCTCGTCGCTCTCCGGCAGCGTGTACCGCAGCGCCTGCGCCGCCATGCCCCGGACCCCGGCCGACTCGTTCTTGAGCAGCGCCTGCGCCCGTCAGCGGTGCCTCCCTCGCTCGCCTCGCCTCGCCTCGCCTCGCGCCCTCCTCGGCAACGCAAACGCACCTCGAGCCGCGGCAGAAACTCGCCCGCGTCCAGCATCACCAGCCGTCCCACGCACTCGGCGCACACGACCCGGTTGTCCGCCTCCTCCGACGCCCGCACCAGCTCCTCCCACAAGGCCATCGAGTGCTCGCGCACCGCCCGCGACGGCATCGCCGCCGACTGCAGCATCTCCTTGATCGACTGGATCAGCAGGTACTGCGTGTTGCCCCCGCGCCCCATCGTCTCCAGCATCACCGGCACGAACCGGCCGACGTCGCCCGACCCGGCCCGCCCCAGCGCCATGGCCGCCGCCAGCGACACCTTGTCCGGCTCGCCGTGGAACTGGCCCAGGAACAGCTCCGGCCCCAGCGGCGACGCCGCCCCGAGCCGCATCCCCGCCTCGCCCAGCACCGCCAGCGCCAGGCTGACGCGCGCCTCGTCGCCCGACTGCGCGCTCGTCTGCAGCTCCGACACGAAGCTGTCGACCGACACGCCCGTCGACGCGCCACCCGTCACCAGCAGCGTCCCGATGGCCTTGCCCACGACCGACGGGTCTCCCGACACGCTCACGTCCTTGAGGAGCCCGCCCATCAGCTCCTCGCCCGCCCCGCTCTCGCCCGCCCGCGCCATCAGCTCCAGCAGCTGGTCCAGCACGATGACGGCAAAGTGCGACTTGAGCAGCTGGCACAGCGCCGCCACCGTGTCGGCCGTCATGACGGCCGAGGCCCGGCTCTGCACCATGCGCGCCAGGATCAGCAGCGACGGCCCGAGCAGCTGCGTGTCGCCCGTCGTCACGCCCGGCGTCAGCGCCGCCGCCACCGCCTCCATCGTCGCCGCCTCGAGCCGGCCCTGCGCCGCCCCGCAGAGCACCAGGTGCTTGAGCGCCGCCACGCTCGACCCCCGCAGCGACCGGTTCGCCTTGCGCAGCTGCGCCGCCAGCTCGAGCGCCACGCTCTGGATCCACGGCCCGTCCAGCTGGCCCGGCGCCGCCGCGAACGCCGCCACGCTGTCCACGGCCCGCACCGCCGCCAGCCGCGTCGTCTCGTTGCGCAGCCGCTCCGCGAGCACCGCGAGCGCCGCCCGCCGCCGCTCCGCCGACAGCAGCGCCGCGCCCTCGGCCGTCGACGTGCGCGACAGCAGCACCCCCAGCGCGTGGATGGCCCGCTGCCGCACCTCGGCGTCGGCGTCCGTCGCCGACGCCCGCTCCATGACCGCCTCGTACAGCCGGTCCAGCTCCTCCTTGCACCGGGCGCCCTTGGCGTTGCGCGACCGCGGCGGAGTCATGGTCTTGACAAGCTCCTCGGCGGTGCGGATCGCCTCGCTCGATATCTTGTAGAAGCGGTCGTGCACGGCCGACGTGACGGCGTCGACGATGCGCGACAGGTAGGGCTGCAGCAGCGCCGACGAGTGCGTCTTGCACACGTCGCTGAGCAGCCGCAGCGCCGCGATGCGCAGCGTGCTCGGCGTCGCCGACGCCGAGCCGCCGGCCGTGGCGAGCGACGACGCCACGGCCCCCGACGCCGACGCCCTGGCCTCGTCGGTGACGGGGCCCAGGATGTCGCCGAAGAAGTCGGCCAGGCCGCCGCGCTGCACCGACACCAGGTCGTCGAGCAGCTGGATGATGGACTGCTTCGTCGACACCGACCTGCCCTTGAGCTGCTTGGTGCTGGCCTTGACGATGCTGGGGATGAGGCGCGACAGGTCGGCCCGCGGGCCCGTGGCCGGCACCTTGTCCTGCACCGGCGACGTGAGGCCGGCGCCGCCCGTGAAGCGCGACGCGTTGGCGCTGCCGCCGCTGCTCTGGCGTCGTCGCTTCCGGCTCGGCGGCATCTCGCCGACCGCCTCGGGCTCCCCGTCGTCCAGGGACAGGTCCGTCACGTGAAGACCGCCGCCCGTCTCGCGGATGAGGAGCGCGAGGGCCGAAATGACCTCGAGCCGCACGTTCTCCTCCCTCTCGTCGATGCGCTTGATGAGTGCCGGCGCGGCCCGGCCGTAGAGGACGCCGTTGTCCAGTAGGTCCCCGCTGCCGCGCGTCGCGATGAGCGTGTAGAGCGTCTTGACGGCGCATCGGCGCACCTTCCAGCTCGCGTCGTCGTCGTCGTCGTCGTCGAAGCCGTCGTCGGCGTCAAAGTCGGCGTCGTCGGAGCCGCCGTCGTCGTCGTCCACCTCCATGTCGTCCTCGTCGTCGACGACGGCGTAGTTGGGGTCGTGCTTGAGGTACCGCAGCGACGACGACACCGTCTCGTCGGTAAAGGGCCGCATCTCCTGGGGGCACGACGCCAGGAAGGCCTCGAGCGACACCAGGGCGGCCTCGCGCACCTCGTTGAAGTCGCGCGTCAGGTCCTCGCCGTCGCTGACGCGGTCCATGTGCTGGGCGAGCTCGTCCTCGGACAAGGCGCGCAGCACAAAGGGGGCCGCCTTGGCCATGCGGGGCCCGAAGCGCGACGGAATGGACCTGGCCATGCTCCCGAGGATGGAGATGTACAGCCGGCGGGTGACGGCGGCGGCGCCGGGCTGGGCGGGCCCCGACGTGAGCCTGTCGACGACGTCTTCGAGCTGGTCGTCTGTGAGATGGACGGCGAGCATCGAGATGGCCACGACGGCGCGCTTCTTCACCACCGACGTGCCCCTGGTGCTCTCGAGCAGCTGCACCACGACGCGCAGCGTCGCCTCGACCTCGACGGGCTGCAGCAGGGGCCCGAAGTAGCGCACCAGCTCTATCAGCACGTCGACGGCCTCTGCGTTGATGCTCTCCTCGTCCTGCAGCAGGCCCGTCGGGACGGGGGGCAGGGGGACCGTCGTGTCGGGCACGTGCGTCATGGGGCCGGGCCCGATGAGGCGGGGGATGAGGACGCGGTGGACGGCGTCGTAGGCCTGCTGGACCGGCACAGACACGGGCAGGCCTGGCACGGGGTGGGGCAGGGCGGTGATGACGGTGCGCAGGGCCAGCGACGGGACCGTGTTGTCGACCGAGTTCTTGAGCTTGAGCGACGACAGCTTGTCCATCATGGGCGAGACGATGGACGAGGGGATTCTGCTGACAAGAGGGCCCAGGCTGCGTCGGGGGGCGTCAGACGCTGTCGCTCACGCGGGCATCATGGCTTCTCACCACTTGATGGCCAAGTTTTGGACTTCGCTGTTCTGGTCGTCGAGCGCCTTGATGATGCTGTCGACGGCCCTGGCGGCGATGTTATAGTCGTGGTGCAGGAAGTCGGGCTTGGAGATGGTCAAGAGCTGCAGCAAGTCGTTGAGGGACATGAAGCGGAAGTCGGGGTCCGCGTCGCCCAGCTTGCGGACGTGGGCCATGACGGCCTGGGGCGTCGCCGCGGTGGTGGCGGGCGAAGCCATGGTGCCGCGGCCCTGTTTGCGGGCGATGTCGAGGATGAGCAGGGCCCGGGTCTCGAGCTCCGCAGCAGCTGCCGGTCGCGTCGTCTGCGGCTGGGCTGGCAGAGGATGATGGAGAAACGGATGGCAGCAGAGGATCGAGGTGACGTTGGCGGGGATGGAGCTGGGAGGGGAGCTGTCGCGGGCCGACCTTGATCCGGAACCGATCTGGCCCGACGCCAACCAGCAGAGCAAGGTGGCCGTCGATTGCTCAAACGTCGCCGTCATCGCCCGACGTGCTCACAAGTCTCCTTCCGACAGCGGTGCCGGACGGGGCCTCAGCCATCTGCCGAGACATGGCCGGAAAAGAGTGGCTCCTTCCGGGCGAGCCATGGCGGAATATTCCATCGGCAGGGTCCCGACGTCGCGGCCCGGCGCCGGACCTTGGCCTGCCGGACCCGGCCGGAGGTCTCACGGAGCTTTGTCATGATGCCTCCTGACATGTGGCATAGCATGCGCGTGTGCCTCACCCGCCGCTCTCGCCGTGCAGTTATTTAAAGCGGCCATCCGTCAGCATCAGAATGCATCTTCCGGCGCTTAGTCCCGGCACACCTGCGAAATGGATCCCTTCACGTTGCCCGCCGTCTCGGGCCGCACCTTTGCCGTCCTCGGCGCCGGCGTCCTCGGGCGGCGCATCGCCCGCGCCTGGGCCGCGAGCGGCTTCGACGTCACCGTCTGCGACGCGAGCCCGGAGCAGCGGGCCGCGGCGATGCGCTACTGCGAAGCCAGCATGCCCCAGCACGCCGACCTGTCCACCCGCGGCGCCGTCGAGGCCGTTGGCGACCTGGCCCCGGCCGTCGACAGGGCGTGGCTCGTCATCGAGGCCGTGCCCGAGGAGCTGCAGCTCAAGACGGACACGTTTGCCCAGCTGGCCGAGGCCGCCGCCCCGGACGCCATCCTCTGCAGCAGCTCGTCCTTCAAGTCGCGCGACATTGTCGAGGGCCTCGACGCGTCGTTGAGGAAGAGAACGCTCAACATGCACTACTGCACGCCGCCGGGAAACCGCATCGTCGAGCTCATGACCGACGGGGACACGGACCCGGCCATCTTCCCCTTCTTGGTCGACAAGCTCAAGCAGATCGGCATGTCGCCCTACGTGGCCCGCAAGGAGTCGACCAGGCTCATCTTCGACCGCCTGTGGGCTGCCGTCGAGCGCGAGGTCCTCAGCACGCTCGCCGAGGGCGTGTCCACGCCCGAGGAGATTGACGGCATCTGGACCGAGATGTGGGCCGGCAACCACTCCGGGCCCGTGGCCATGATGGACGCCGTCGGCCTCGACACCGTCGCCTGCATCGAGCACCGCTACATCCACGAGCGCCACCTGCCGGACACGCCCGTCAAGTTCCTCCAAAAGTACATCGACCAGGGCGGGCTCCTCTCCGCCGGCCACACGGCCAAAGTCCGCCGCGAGAGCCGCCGAAACGACGACGACGCCCAGGCGCCCCTGCTGTACGTCTTGGACATTGGGTACTCGGCAAAGGACCCCTTCGACTCCTTCAACGCCGGGCGCGTCCTGGTGGGCGCGCAGGACGGCAGGCCGCTGCAGCCGCTGGTTACGCGCCAGCACATGCCCGACGGCCTCGCCATCTCCGTCCCTGCCGGGAGGCT
Source organism: Hypocreales sp. Mo6-1 (assembly GCA_002939055.1). Taxonomy (NCBI): domain Eukaryota; kingdom Fungi; phylum Ascomycota; class Sordariomycetes; order Hypocreales; species Hypocreales sp. Mo6-1. The sequence continues at coordinate 474,209 of PNEP01000013.1, forward strand.
TTTCTGGACGAGCATGGGGATGCCGCCGAAAAACGACGGCGCCGTGTTCAGCTCCAATCTCGACGGCAGCGACGTCAGGGCCATCGTGCCCGAGGGCTCGGTCCACACCCCGAAGCAAATCACGCTCGACCTCCAGAACTTCTACTGGACGCAAAAGGGCCCGTCCAAGGGGAGCAAGGGCCGCATCCTCCGCGCCAACATGGACTTTTGCGCCGGCGAGGACGCCACGAACCGCACAGACGTCGAGGTTCTCCTGCAGAACCTGCCGGAGCCCATCGACCTCGAAATCGACGACGAGGGACACACGCTCTGGTGGACGGACCGCGGCGAGCTCCCGGAAACAGCATCAACCGCGTCAAGCTCGACAGGGTCAAGCCGGTCGAGGGCGCGGCGACGAGCTGGCCGGGCAAGGACTACGATCTCTTCGCTCGGAACCTGCACGAGGCCATTGGCATCAAGCTGGATTTGAAGAATCGGCACATCTACGCGACGGACCTGGGCGGCACCGTGTACATGCTCGACATGGACGGCGGAAGAAGGAAGAAGCTGTACGAGGGGGGCGGCGCATACACTGGGATTGCCCTGTCCTATGTTGAAGCATAGCGAGGCGTAGCTGCGTCGATGGGTAGACTGGATAGACTTGCTTGACATGTTTCGCGACGGCGTGAATCTTAGGGTTACTGTACTGTACGAAAATTGTGTAATTTTAGATGACGACGGCATGGATAACGGAGGGGCTACCGGGCCCAGGCGGGTCGAGCCGACGATAGGCAGCCGGAACATTCGGAGGCGGTGCGTCTCCTGCGTATTGTGTGTATGTATCTATGTGGTCCGCCGGGCCCGGCCCCACTCGACGGGGCCGGAAAAGTGGAACTCACGGAGAAGTCGTGAAACGCTGAAGGCACGCGTCCATGGTCACTCGGCGGCGGAATCACGCCTCGTCCTTGGGCAGCCGCGCCAGGATGCGCTCGCGCACCACCTTGGTGGCGACGGCCGACCCGTGCTGCAGCGTGATAGCGCCGATGATGGCCATGACGGCGCCGGCGAGGACCACGTCGACGCCCGACGCCTCGAGCTTGTCGGGCTGCGGCGGTCAGCGGCTGCCACGACAGCAGCGGGGGGGACGCACCAGGCGCGGCTTCCAGCGCACCACCTCTGGCAGGCGCACGGCGGCGGCGAGGGCGCACAGCTTGTCCTTGCCGGCCACGTCCTTGGGGCCCTCGACGGCGAGGTTGTCGACGGGCGCGAGCTGCGCGTTGGCAAAGGGGGCGCGGCGGGGGTCGGCCGGCCGCGCGGCGTCGAGCGGCAGCTTGCTGACGATGAGCTTTGTGGCCTCGAGGACGAGCGCCATGCGGCCTGGGCGCGTCAGCGGGCGAGGACTCGGGGGGCGGCTGCCGGTGACGCACCGACGAGGGCGAGGCGGTCGTTGAAGCCGCGGCGCCCCTGGTCGAAGCTCTTGTGCGTGACGGCGAGCCACTTGAGCTCGTCGGGGAGCATGCGCGAGCCGCCGGGGCCGAGCAGGCGGTTGTACATGTCGTCGAGGCGCGCGGGGCTGTTGTTGACGGACCACAGCTTGTTGCGCGGGAACTTGGCAAAGTCCATCTGCAGCGGCGCCTTCATGGCAGGCGGCGTCTGGGACCAGCGCGGGACGTGAGTGTCCTGGGGGGGGAAGGGGTCGGAGGGGGGGTCGGTCGAGGCTGGCGAGGTCGAGGTTGGCGACGGCGAGGCTGACGACGGCGAGGCATCGGTGGCAAGTGCTCGCAGGCCCGATCCGACGGCCCGCGCCGCGTGCCGGCCCCGGGCGAGGCCTGCGCGGCTCGGCTGGAGCAGCGCCATGGCGAGATGCAGGTGGCAAGGCGATGGCGATGGGGCAGCCTCGTCTTGATTTTCACGTCACGTGCGCCGTCACGGGGGCCGCACGCGGTAACTCGTCAACTGGCACGGAAACAAGCAGCCAGGATGGGAAAGTTGAGATCCAGCTGAAGATTGAAGATTCGATTAAAAAATTCGAGATTTTGGATGATAATCAGGGCCTCCACCGCCTAGGCTTTATCAGTGGGTTCACGTCGTCCCTTGCCACGCACAGCCACAATGCTACGATGGCCTCAGGCCGTCCCATCTTCCGTAGTATAGTGGTCAGTATGCAAGCTTGTCACGCTTGAGACCCGGGTTCAATTCCCGGCGGGAGAGAATTTTTTGGTGTTGGTGCGTCTTTTGGACGTGCTGGATGTTGACAGTTCTGGATATGCTCATTGGTTGGCGTCAAGTTGCATCGAGACTCCAACGCGGTCACTTACATGACCGACATGACCATCGCCAACATCACCACATCACCACATCACCATCACCTATCACCACATCACCATCACCATCACCACATCACCATCCCCGACTTCATTAAACCTCCGACTTCCACCCATGGCGCTCTGGGCCCTCGGCCTCCTCGCCCTCGGCCTCCTCTCCGGCCACGCCGCCTCGGCCACGGCCGTCCGCACCACCAGCGGCCTCCTCTCCGGCCACGCCGCGCCCGCCGCGCCCGCCGCCGTCGAGTTCCTCGGCGTGCCGTACGCCCGGGCCGCGCGCTTCGCCCCGCCCCGGCGCTTCAACGCCTCGGCGCCGCGCCGCGCCGCCGCGCACGGCCCCGCCTGCCCGGCCCCCGCGCCGCCCGCCCTGCCCGGCCTGGGTCCCCGCGCGCGCCGCGTCGCCGCCCAGTTCGTCGGCGCCGGCCTGCCGCAGGCCGAGGACTGCCTGGCGCTCAACGTCTGGACCCGCCCGACGGCCCGCGCCGCCCGCGCCGACAAGCCCGTCCTGGTCTTCTTCCACGGCGGCCGTATGCCCCCCCGGCCCCTCCGGCCCGTCGTCGCCGCCGCGCCGCTCACGTCTCGCGTCTGCCAGAGTTCGCCGGCGGCAGCGCCAACACGCCGCTGTACTCGGGCCAGCACCTCGCCGCCGCCGAGGACGTCGTCGTCGTCACCGCCGCCTACCGCGTCCACGTCCTGGGCTTCCCGGGGGCGCCCGGCCGGCCGCAGAACCTGGGCCTGCGCGACCAGCGCGCCGCCGTCGACTGGGTGCGCGACAACGCCGCGGCCTTCGGCGGCAGCGCGCGCCGCATCGTCGTCGCTGGCCAGTCGGCCGGCGCCGCCGCCGCCGACTACTGGCCGTACGCGTACCCGCGCGACCCCGTTGCCCGGGGCCTCGTCGCGCACTCGGGCACCGCCCTGAGCTTCCCCGTCGCCGCGCCCGCCGCTGCCGCGCGCAGCTGGCGCGCCGTCGTCGCCGCCGTCGGGTGCGCGCGCCGCGGCCTCGGCGCCGACGCCGAGACCATGGCCTGCATGCGCCGCGTCTCCTGGCCGGCCATTGTGCGCGCCGCCGCCGCCGTCAAGCCGTCGCCGAGCTCCAGCGTCCTGCGCCCGGTCCCGCCCTTCGGCCCGGTGCCCGACGGCGAGCTCGTCTTCGCCGACTACGCCAACCGCTCCGCCGCCGGCCGCTTTGCCCGGATCCCCGTCCTGCTCGGCAGCACCGACGACGAGGACGGCTGGTACCGGCTGACGGCGCGCGCCCGGGGCGCCGCCGCGAGCGACGCCGCCGCCGCCGCCTTTGTGCGCTCCACCTTCGCCTGCCCCGTGCTCCGGCAGGCCGAGGCGCGGCGGCGGCACGGCGTCGCCGCCTGGGCCTTCCGCTACGGCGCCGACTGGCCCAACACGCGGCTGTACCCCGGCAGCGGCGCCTACCACGGCGTCGACCTGCACATGGTCTTCGGCGCCTCGGCCGACGCCAGCGGCCGGCCGGCCACGGCGGCCCAGCGCCGGCTGACGCGCCTGGTGCAGCGCGCCTGGGTCGCCTTTGCCGACGACCCGTGGCGCGGCCTCGGCGCCCTTGGCTGGCCCGTCTTCGACCCGGACGGGGCCTCGCTCGTGCTCCTCGGCCGGGGGAACAGGCCCGAGGCCCGGTTCGCGTCGCCGTCCGAGTATGCGGCGTGCGGCTGCGAGGGGGTTGGTTCATAGCCAAGACTGGCGTAGCCGCGGCCATTCAACGAACCTGAATGGCTTCAAGCGAGCGTCACACCCCTGTCTTGATCTGCTCCAATAGCCAGGGCGTAAATGTCATCCGTCAACCTCAGGATACCCTGATGGCCGCGCTACCACCCTGATAACCTGGGAGTTGGACGCGCTCGACAGGTCTGTCCGTGCTGGTCAGCGACGGTCGAGAGCATATAAAGGCCTGCCTGTCTCCAAGATGAGCCGGGACAGCTCTGCTCTCAGACCTCAACCCGGGCACCCTCCCTGACGTTGCCATGGCGAACCGCCGGAGCAAAACCAAGTCCATGTCCCGCAAAAGGGCCAAAAAGGGGCCCAAGGTCCTGCACCCCCCCAAGCCTCTCCCCGTCACGCTCCTGTCGGGATTCCTGGTGAGCAGCCGTGGCAGCGCTCTGAAGATGGCACCTCTGACCCCGGCAGGGCTCCGGCAAGACGACGCTGCTCCAGCACATCCTGCGCAGCGACCACGGGCTGCGCATCGCCGTCGTCGTCAACGACATCGGAGCGTGAGCCCCCTGACGCTTCGCTGCCCGTGCTGCCGCTGACCCGCCCCAGCATCAACATCGACGCCGCCCTCGTCAGCAAGACGCACCGGCTGACCCGGACCGACGAAAAGATCATCGCCCTGCAAAACGGCTGCATCTGCTGCACCCTCCGCGGCGACCTGCTCGAGGAGCTGGTCCGCCTGGCCCGGCTGCAGCAGTTCGACTACGTCGTCGTCGAGAGCAGCGGCATCAGCGAGCCCGAGCAGGTCGCCGAGACGTTCGACGCCCGTCTGGCCGAGCACATGGCCGACATGGCCGACATGGCCGACATGGCCGACGCTGCCGGCTCGCTGCAGCTCGACGAGGCCACCGTCAATGTCCTCCGGCAGCTGTGAGTCCTCCGCCTCGGCCCCCGTCGCCATGCTCACGCAGGGGCAGGAAGCAGGCCGGCGGGCTGCAACGGTTTGCCCGCCTCGACACGACCGTCACCGTCGTCGACGCCTTCACCATGCTCCACGACTTCGACACGGCCGATCTGCTGTCGTCCCGCCGCGACGACGTGACGCCCGACGACGAGCGCACCGTGTCGGACCTCATGGTCGACCAGATCGAGTTTGCCGATGTCGTCGTCCTCAACAAGCTCGACATGGTAGCGCAGATTCCCGCCCCGGGCCCAGGACGCCTTGCTGACCCGAGCAGGTTGATGAGCAGACAAGGCAGGACACCAAGAGCCTGGTGCGAAAGCTCAACCACCGCGCCAGGATCCTCGAGGCGACCCACGCCAGGGTCGACGTGCGCGACATTGTCAACACGGCCTTGTTCAAGCTCGAGGTGGCGCAGACGGGGTACGGCTGGCTGCAGGACCTCCACGCCATGACCGTCCGCGAGGTGCGTCTCGTCGACCGGCATCGCCCGTCGTCTGACATGGCGGCAGGTAAACGGCCGCAACGTCCTGACGCCCAAGCCCGAGACGGAGGAGTACAACGTCCGGAGCTTCATCTACAGCCGCCACCGCCCCTTTCACCCCCGCCGCCTGTTCGCCCTGCTGCATGACAAATTTATCCTGCAGATGGAGCACCCGGAAGACGGCGGCAGCGACGAGGATGGTGACGACGAAGAGGGGGGCACCGCCACCGACGTCCAACTGCCGGACCGCGACGACGCGAGCGCCAGCTCCACATCGGGCACGGCAGATCAAGGCCCGCCGGCCACGTCGGTGCCAAGCTCGCCGTCGACGGCGCAGCCGGTGCCCTCTCCCAAGGGGTCCCGGCCTGGGGACCAGAGTCCGGCTGGTTCAGCACGTCAGCCGCTGCGCGAGCTGGACCCCATGGACATCCCTCCCGACGACGTGATCCTGGCCAACAAGCGGGCGCACCCGGCCCTGCGTCGCCTCTTCCGCTCCAAGGGCGAGTTCCTGCTGGCCACGCGGCCGCAGCGCGCCGGCGACTGGTCCCAGGCGGGCGCCATGCTGACCCTGACGGGCGGCCGGCCCTGGTTCTGCACCCTCGACGCCGCCGAGTACACGACGGGCGATGCCCAGGTCGACGCCCTGGTCCGGCACGACATGGCCAAGGGCGGCGAGTGGGGGGACCGCCGCCAGGAGCTCGTCTTCATCGGCGAGCGCCTCGACCACGCCGCCCTCGAGGCCCTGCTCGACGCGTGCCTGCTGACCGACGGCGAGTTTGCCCAGTGGCAGCGCGTCATGCGCGACCCGGGCCTCGACGACGCCGACACGGCGCGCGCGCTCCAAGACCTTTTCGAGGACGGCTTCCCAGACTGGCGCGACGACGCCGACGAGACCGAGGTCGAGGGCCACGCCCACAGCCGCGGGGGCCGCCGTCGACGCTGAGACATCCGCGTCCCCTCGCCGTTTCCGAGCTAAATTTAGTATTAGTTACTCATGGCTTTGTGGATTTATGCCCAGGCCGAGTGGAGGTCGCTTGTGGCTGAGCCATGTTTCGAATCTTATCTCTTGACTGTTGGATGGACGATGCTTGAACTGCCCGCGTCAGCCGGCCCCTTGGCGCGCAGGGCGTTGGCACATGCCATGTTTCATGCCCGGTCGAGCTTGATTTAAGCATAACCGCCGCAGCCGGATGCGCTCCCTGCATGACGCCGCCGCGAATCACAGGCCGACGGCTCCGGCAGATCTCAGGAAGGGCGGCCCTCGGTGCCGTAGACAACGGCTGATCCCCGCTCCGCCGCCGCGCCCGCGGGCTGTCTGTCCCCTGTCCCGGCGCTCTTGGCCGCCCTCTAGCCCTTCGGGGGCCGCTCAGCTGTCGCACTACCGCCACAAACTGCCGGCTCCGCCGTCTGAACAGATGCGGGATCGTTACCCGGCCTTGCTGCCACTCGTGTGTTCCGGCTCCGTCCGCGGGTCGGTGCTTGTCGCGGTTTGCCAGGGACATCCACACGACTGCGGCTGTGTGGTTTGGCTTCCTGATCTGGCTGCCTCGTCATGACCCATGCCATTAGACGACGCCAGACCGGGTCTTGTCGTCGTGGGCCTCCGCGGCTGACTGCCAAGGCCGTGTCCTGCGCAGCCTGTCTCAGCCTTATGCTGCAACCGGCGCTCTGGGAGGGCCTGGACGGCGTCCCGTCCACGTCCAGTATATGATTGCGCGTGTCGTTATCGTGTCTTCTCGTCAGCGGATTTCGTCTCGCCTGAGCTCTGAGCGTGCCCGACCTCGTGCGCCCATCGAGATCGGTGGTTGGCCTGGCGTTGCGCTACTTACTCCCCGGATGGACGCCGCCGGCAAGCCACACAGAGATAAAGTGTGCTGGAGCACCCTGACATCTCCTGGATAAACAGGTCCTCGAGTCTGGAAAGACCCTTTTCCTCCCTCCCCAAGCAGGGCCGTCGCCTGCGCCAACGCGACCCGCCATGGCGAGCCAGCCCGAGCCCGACCCGGAGCAGTGTCGTCGGTACGCGCAGTTCGCCTCGCACCCGGAGCCATGGCAGGTCAAGGTGATATACTGGACCTTGTTCATGACGAATCTCGTCATCCTGTTCCTTGCCTCGTGGGTGTACATCAAGTATGTCGCCGATCCGGGCCCGCGTCGCAGTCTCGGCCGCTAACTCGCGCCCAGGGGACAGGCTGCTCTCGAGAGGCATCCGTCACGGACGGATCAGCGCGCGACAAAGCTGCGGACATGCATCGTCCTCTGCCTCGCCTGCGTCGTCGCCTCGACCCTGATTGTCGTCATGGAGACGTATGCGCTGCTGGCGCTGCAGTTCTGCGCGGGCGAGGACCTCATCATGCTCTACTGGTCCACTTGGACCATGACGCAGGTCGGCTCGCTGGTCGCCATGCTGGGCATCGCCCTCGCCCTGTCGCACTCTCTGCACGACAGAAAACACCCGTAAGTGCTCGAGGAGAGCGGCGGCGGCGGCTTTCCTGACGCTGGTCCGACAGGCCGTGGGCGCTTGCTCTGGGAACTCCGGTCCTTGTCATTGCCGGAGTGCTGCACTTCTTCCACGAATACGCCAAGAAGAGCGCCCGGAAGCTGCGACGGAAGCCGTCGGTCGGTGCCAGCGACGGGCCGCCGATGAGCCAAGAGTGAGTTCCTTTGCGCCGGCCTGGGGACGGGACGGCGAGGACGGGACGCTGATGCTGCGACCGCAGAAGCACCATCGAGGCATCGCCCGAGGACGAAGACGCCAGCGACGTGCACGCCGAGCTGATTGGCCTGACAGTCGAGGGACGCCCGATTGTGCGGTTTCTCGAGCCGCTACCCACGGTGCCCGAGCATGGCGAGATACTTGGATTCGGCGGCGACAAGGAGGCCATCGTGGCCCTGCGCGGAGGCGTCATCCGAGTCGGATCCGACCAAGCAATAGCCGGGGGGGGGGAGCGCGAGGCAGGGCGTCTGGCGGAGAGTGCGACGGCTCGACGGCCGGCGGATGAGAGCTGACGAGGGCTGTTTTCTCATTTCATTGACCGTGATACCATCTTTTGGCAGGACAGCATTTCGAGACTTGACGCTGGTCGGCGCCGGATTTTTTTGGTTCCGGCGCGACCGCCTCGGGCTTCCTACATCGGAGCCCAGAATTGCATGCTTTCTAATCACGATGCAATGACCACAGTGGTGACTTTGATCGTCTCTCGACTTGGATATCGCGCGCCTCGAACCGCTGCATCTCGCCATGGGGCTAGACAAGGTCAAGCACGTCGTGCTGGTGCGCAGACTCGCCCCGGCCAGACCCGGGCCTCTCTGACGCGGCACAGGTGCTGTCGGGCAAGGGCGGCGTGGGCAAGTCGTCGGTGACGACGCAGCTGGCGCTGTCGCTGGCGCTGGCGGGCCACTCGGTCGGCGTGCTCGACGTGGACCTGACGGGCCCGTCGATGCCGCGGATGCTGTCCATCGAGGCGTCGAGGGTGCGGCAGGTGCCCGGGGGCTGGGCGCCGGTGCCGGTGCACGAGGGCGACGCGGCGCGCGGCCTCGGCAGCCTGCACGCCATGAGCCTGGGCTTCCTGCTGCCGGGCCGCGGCGACGCGGTGGTGTGGCGAGGCCCCAAGAAGACGGCCATGGTGCGGCAGTTCCTGCGCGACGTGCTGTGGGGGGAGACGGACTACCTGCTCGTCGACACGCCGCCGGGGACGAGCGACGAGCACATCTCGCTGGCCGAGACGCTGCAGCGCGAGGCGCGGGCGGGCCAGCTGGCCGGGGCGGTGGTGGTGACGACGCCGCAGGCCGTCGCCACGGCCGACGTGCGCAAGGAGCTCAACTTTTGCGCCAAGACGGGCATCCGGGTGCTGGGCGTCGTCGAGAACATGAGCGGCTTCGTGTGCCCGCACTGCTCCGAGTGCACCGACATCTTCGGCGCCGGCGGCGGGCGGGCCATGGCCGACGAGTTTGGCGTGCCGTTCCTGGGTGCCGTGCCCATGGACGCGCAGTTTGTCGCGCTGGTCGAGGAGGGGCGGCGGCCGCGGCGGCCGGAGCCGGGCGGCGGTGCGGAGGGGGGGGGCGGCGGCGGAGGTGACGGCGGCGGCGGCGGCGGCGGCGGCGCTGACGACAGCAGAGGCAGTGACGGCGGCGACAGCGGCGCCCTCGTCGACAAGTACGCCGACTGCGCGCTGTCGCCCGTCTTCGGCGCCATGGCGGCGACGCTCCGCGCGCGGGTGGCGGGCGACGGCCCCGACGGCACTCTATGATACGCACATTGTCTGCACACGCACGTGAGCCATGCCCGAGTCGGCAGCTCGCCGCCCCCGTGCCTCAGGCTATGATTCGGCCATCTGGCAGCCGGCGATCGGCACGACGCAGCTGCGTCATGATGCCGAGCCTAGCAGCCCAAGTGCCTGCGTTCGGGCAGAAACAGGCTCGCGTCGACGTCAGCACCGCATGGCGGCGCCTCCTGCGGCCAATCGCCGCGCGCCCGTGCCCCACAACGGCCAGGCACTGGCTGAGCCGTGCCGCCCTGCCGGCCCGTCCTAGCGCCGACGCAAAATCAGCTCCGCCCCAGCTGCCTTGAAAAAGCCGCCCCGGACCGCCCCTCTGCCCATTGCCCGCGACCTCTGCCCCGACGACCCGCCGCCGACCGCCACGCCGCGCTCCTCGCCGCTGCCGCTGCCTGCCTGCCGCCTCTGCGACTCGCGGCCGCGCCTCTGCCCCCGCCAATCGCGCCCGCGGCTGGCGCTGGGCCCCAGAGCGTAAATCTCTGCCGTGTCTCGCCTCGCCCCGAGACAGCTTCGCCCCGAGACAGCCTCTCTCCATGCGCCTCTAGCCTCGCCCGTCCGCTTCTGGCCTTTCATGCAATCGACCGATCCGCTGCGCTTCCTCTTCTCCCGGCCCCCCAAGTCCGTGTTCGCCTCGGTCCGCGTCCCGCCGCCGTGCTAACCATCGCCTCCCAGGCCTCGATAGCACGCCTTCGCGCCCCCGACTAGACTCCAGCCAGCCGGCCGAGCCTCGCTCCGCCAGTTCCGGTACTTGGCCGCGGGTATCGGACGTGCACCGCTCGACCAACATTCTGCCGCCGAAGCTCTTCGTCCACTCCCTCCGCTTCCACCCCCCTTAGCCTCCACCTAGACGTTGGCCTCGACCCGCGCCTCACTGCTGCTGGCTCCGCCAGCGCCTTGCCGTCCGACGACTTCCTGTGGGCCTGCTCGCTCAAGCAGACGCCGCAAGGTCTGTTTGAGCGGCAGCTAGTGCTCCGCGGACCGTGCCGCCCGGCCAAAGAAGATTCTATCTGTTGTGCTCCCCGGCTGCCGGCACCGTCCTCGCCGCGACCCGAGACAGCAGCATGGTCAACCTCTCCGTCCCCAACGACTGCACCTTGTCCCCTGCCCTTGGCACGCCGCACCTGACCATCAACCACGATGTCGCCGCCGACTTGGACTCGACCAATGCCTTTGAAGGTTCGTCCTCCGCTCTCCGCCTTCCGCCCTCGTCTGACACCCGCAGGGCCCGAGAAGCTGCTCGAGGTCTGGTTCGCCCCCAAGCCCGAGGACCTCCCCCCGTCGGCCGCCCCCGGCGGCTTGAAGGGCGTCTCGGCCGACGCGTGGGTCGGCATGCTCGACATGGTCAACTGCAAGGTCCTCTCGGTCCTCGAGTCCGACGACGTCGACGCCTACCTCCTCTCCGAGTCGAGCATGTTTGTCTTCCCCCACAAGCTCATCCTCAAGACGTGCGGCACCACGACGCTCCTGCTCGGCCTCCAGCGCCTGCTCCACATCGCCGCCGCCCAGGCCGGCTTCCCCTTTTGCAACGCCGAGTCGGCCGACGACATCCGGGCTGCGGCGACGCCCTACCGCGTCTTCTACAGCCGCAAGAACTTCCTCTTCCCCGACAAGCAGCGCGGGCCGCACCGCAGCTGGAAGCACGAGGTCAAGTACCTCGACGACATGCTCGCCGGCGGCGGCAGCGCCTACATGGTCGGCAAGATGAACGGCGACCACTGGTACCTCTACATCACGTCTCCGAACAAGGCCCTCACGCCTCCCCTCACCCCCGATCCCGAGGAGGTCCAGGCCCACGGCCAGCCAACTCCCGACTCGCTCTCGTCCGGCGGCTCCGCCGCGCGGGGGGGCAAGCACAACGACGAGACGCTCGAAATCCTCATGACGGACCTCGACCCCCAGTGTGCCAAGCAGTTTTACCTGTCCCACGCGAGTGCGGTCGCGAGCGACAGGCTGGCTGCCGAGGCCCAGGATGCCCGCCGCGAGGCCGTCGCCAGCCTGGGCGGCCTGTCGACGCCGCCCGACGAGGTGGATGTGTTTGACAATGGCGTCGACGCCGTCGACGCGGCCAAGAAGCTCACGGCGACCGAGGAGCTGGCGACCGAGGGCCACGCCCTGGGCACCGTCGTGTCGGAGAGCTGCGGCCTATCCGACGTGTACCCCAAGTCGGTCTACCCGGACGCCCGCGTCGACGCCTATCTCTTCAGCCCCTGCGGCTTCTCGGCCAACGGCGTCATCCCGGCCGCCCCGTCGGCCCAGGCGGACAAGCCCAAGGCGGCGCACTACTTCACGGTCCACGTCACGCCCGAGCCGGGCTTCTCGTTCGCCTCGTTCGAGACCAACGTGCCCGGCGGGCAGAACGGCAAGACGACGGCCGAGATCATCGAGCACGTCGTCGGCATCTTCCGCCCCGGCCGCTTCAGCGTGACGCTGTTCGAGGCCAAGGGCCGCAGCGCCAATCCGTACGGCATGGGCGACGACCTCCAGAGCGTGGCCATGCAGAGGCTCGTCGACCCGGTCCGGGGTTACCGCCGCATCGACCGCATCGTGCACGACTTTGAGGACTACGACTTGGTCTTTCGCTTCTACGAGCGCGAGGACTGGCTCGGCGACAAGACGGCGCGCGTCGGAGAAGACGAGTGAGATGCCGATTTGCGTTTTGCCTCAAACGGCAGCCGAGCTGTTGCTCGGCTCACGCTCTTGAAGCCTTGGTCGACATTGGCTTGGTCATACACTCTTTGGATTCAATATTGATTGATAGCCATAAAATTGCAACGTTTGCCGAGCTTTCCGTAGCAGTAGGCAGTAATGGTTGGCATGTGAAGCGGCACTTGTCCCAGAGCGCTCCGATCAGCCATCCGTGTCTCCCGGCGGCAGTTGGCTGTGTCAGACGTGTGCCGGTTCGGGCCGTCGGCACCATGTCACGTGTCGCACGTGTACGGAAACCATCACTCTTATCGACAAGCTCACGTGACGCGTTCCGCGAAATTTTTGAGCGTCGCGCTCAACGGCGCTTCTTGACCTCGGCGCAATCACCACCAAAACAACACAGACGAAGCAAGCAACGGAGCAGCCGCCGCCGCCGCCGCCGCCGCCGCCATGCATCTCATGTACACGCTCGACGCGCAGGGCAACCGCCTGTACACGCTCAAGAAGGTGGCCCACGGGCAGGTGACCAAGTCGGCGCACCCGGCGCGCTTCTCGCCCGACGACAAGTGGTCGCGGCAGCGCGTCACGCTCAAGCGGCGCTTCGGCCTGCTGCTGATGCAGAAGGGTGAGTCGCCCGCGCGCGGAGGCGGGGGGCACGGCGCTGACGGGCGTGCAGGCGAGTAGGCGGACGGACATGGACACGGGAAGGCGTTGCGGGGCGGCGTGGCCGGAGTTGGACATGGATTCGCTACTTCGGACATGGGACGCGTTGGCGGATCTACATTGAGTGCTCGCTACCCGTGCTACCTGTTCCTGCGCTTCGCGTTCACGTTGCGGCCGGCGCCCACGCGGATCCTGCCCCCCGAGCCGCCGGACCGGTCGCCGGTGAGGATGCCCGGCAGGCGGTCGTCGTCCATGAGGTCGCGGGCGCGCTCGCGGCGCTGCTCGTCGGCGGCGCGGACGTACTCCTTCTGGTCCTCGGCGAGGATGAGGTCGCGGCCCCAGCCGTCCCTCCCGCCGCCGGCGCTGCGGGGCAGGCGGCCGCTGGCGGAGCCGTGGACGGGCTTGGGGACGCTGTAGACGTTGCCGCGCTTGTTCCACTGGAAGTTCTTCTTGAGGTGGACGGAGAAGTTGCCGTGCTCGTCGGTGGAGCAGCTCGCGCGGAGGAGGGTCGGCTGGCCGCACGAGGGGCAGAAGCGGCGGGCCATGTCGCGGGTGAGGGCGAAGCAGCCGTGGCAGCGGAGGACCCAGTTCTTGAGGCGGGTGATGCGGGCGAGGGCGGGCGTGACGAGGTTGAGGTTGATGCGCAGGGCGACGTTCTGCATGGCGTAGTCGGACGTGAGGACGGCGGCCTGGAGCGTCTGCTGCGCGGGCTGCGCGGGCATGGCGGACCCGGCGTCGCGCGCCTGGTGCGTCCGGACGTTGGACGGGGTGATCCAGCCGTCCGAGTCGGAGTCGTCGGCCTCGTCGTGCTGTTCGCTGTCGACGGCCGGTGCCGGCGCGGGCTCATGGGCGTCTGCGCTCTGGATGCCGGGGGCGTCGGCGTCTTGGCCGTCGGCTAGAGACAGGTTCTGCATGCTGCTCTCCGGCGGCTCTGCCGGCGCCGCCCGCGACTCGGCGCCGGCGTCTGAATCTGCGTCTGTCTCGTGGGGCGCCTCCTCGTCCTGGCCCTCATCCTGGCGCGCGCCGCCGTCGCAGTCCCCGGCGTCATCCTCTCCCGACCCGGCAGGCTGGCGCGGGCGGCCGTTGAGGCCCTTCTGGCCCGGCATGCGGCGCAGCCTCCAGTCGCCGCCGTTGCGCTCGCACTCGAGCTCGTAGGCGAGGGCCAAGACGTCGACGTCGGTACGGCTGAGCACCTCGAGGTCTCCCGTCTTGCGGGCAAAGGCCTGGACGAAGCGCACGCTGTCGGGGCGCGGGGCGCGGAGGGTGACAAAGGGCAGCAGCGTCGTGTCGACGCGGGCGCGCGTCGCGGCGTCGCGGATCTCGGGGAGGACCGAGGGCAGCATGTACAGCCGCTCGGCGCGGGCGATGAGGACGCTCGCCGGGGGGTCGTTCTTGATGAGCGGGCCCGTGTCGAGGACGAGGCTGTGGATAGGCTTGGGGGGGGTTGGTTCCTCTGCCGGTGGAGTAGCCATGGTGGAAGTCGGGGGCGACACGATTCAAGATGCCGATGAGGTGGACTTGGTGATGATTTTTTGGTAGGTTCGTGGGTTATCGATAAGGCTGCAACGATCACGTGGCGGGCCAGCCCAGTCAACATTGGAATTGGACGAGCGCCATTGACTTGGCAGCCTGGGTGAGATGGCCTTGGTGAGATAGCCTTGGTGAGATAAGTGCCATGGACTTGGCGACGCCGTCTCCCGGCAGGGCAAAATTGGCCGAGGAGCTGCATCTTGGCATGCGTCCCATGTCTGGGCCTGATAAGCACCCAACGCCACAGGCGATCCGCCGCCGCCGTCACACAGACACTGATGACGACGGTATAGGGTAAGCGCGGCCAGCCGCGGTCCGCGGAGACGTCGGCCGGACCGGCGAGGGCGCCGACCGGACGCAGGGCCAGGGATGAGCAGGGCGTCAAGGGTTCGGTATTTACGGTTTTGGCAATTTCCGCCTCCCCGCCTCCGCGTCGAGCTGCCGGCTGCCCAGCCTGGATTCCTCGTACGTAAGAGACGGCTGCACACGTCTGACGATGATGGAGCCTGGAGCTGGAGCACACGGAGCCCCGTGGGGAGCGCGGGAGCGAGACGCCGGGCGCATGCCTCTGCCGCCCGACACGTAATACGCGTCGCGCGCTCTGCAACGTGCCGGGTGGCACCGGAAGGGACGGCGGGCAGAGCAGCCATGGCGCGCATTAAGGTTGGCCGCAGAGGCGTCGGGATACGAGGCCGCCGGCGGCATCTTGTCCCTATCTCTCATTCCACTCGCACGCGGTCGAGACTGCCATGGCCCGTCTCCGACGTCGGCATCAGGCGCCTTCGAGAAGGCTTCGACATCTCCGCAGTGGCCCCGGCCGGGGCTCTGCATGAAGATTGGGCCAAAAGGCCCGGGTCAGGCTTGGTAATGACGGATAAGACAGCGCTGCCGGGACGGGCGGACAATGGGCTGCTTTATTGCCTTGGTAGTGCCCCGGCGAACCGGATGCGAGCTCCTTGGCAGGGGCCGTCGGGCCCGGGATCCTCGGCCGACCGGCGCCGACACCTCCGTGTGCGCGGCGACGACGGCGACGACACGGCGACCAGGACGGCACGGCACGGCGACGAACCGAATGAAACACGGGGCGCTTCCCTGCACGTGCACCTCGATGCGGCCACCGGCCGCCCAGCCCCTACGTTTCCTCGCTTCCCCAGAGTCCGCATGAGGCGGCCAAATTCAAACGCTGCGACGCATGGGAACTGACTCGCTGCGACGCCACGGACCTCGCCGAGGACGATGACGTTGGGCCGACCCACTGCCGCCCGCTGGTATTGCCGGCTATCTGCTCGCCGGCTGCGACGAGGCGCGCCACGAGCCGACGTCGAGCTGCTCCGGACAATGGCCTGCTCGCGGCCGCGCGCCGACGGCCGCGCCGACACATGCCCTTGCGCCCCGGCGCGTTGCCCTCGGTCCCGTCTCGTGCCGCGGCGCACTCACGACCGGCTCTGGGCGACACCACGCGCGCAGGGTTGGCGCAGCGAGGACATGTGCTATCGCGACGTATATCCACTCTCCTCCTTGGCCAGCCCGCTGTCGACCCACCGCCTTCTTCCTTCGAGCCGTCCTTTAGACTTTAGAGTTAGGGCTTCTCGCACAAAGTACGGCCGGTCCCTGAAAATGAATGCAATTGCGTCAAGGTTGGGCTGGGGCGCCTTTAGATTTTGTTGACCCGACGTCGGTCGTCATCTCGGAGCCCCTCCGCTCGTCCTGTCTCTCCCGCCCTCCGTCTTTGTTTCTCTCACTCTTTTCCGCTCCTCCTGTGTGCTAGCACTGCCTAGCAGCAAGAGTGCTCCACGGACGTACATATCCTGCCGGGCAGAGCCTTGGTTCCACCCAATATTCCTCTCCCCATCTTCTCTTCTCTCCCTCTCTTCTCTCCCTCTCTCCCCCGTCCTCTCTTCCTCCTTTCTCCCCTTTCCACTCCTCCTTCCTTGCTCTCCACACTCTGCTGCGCAGCAAGTTTTGCCCTGCGTTCCTCCTTCCATCCCTGCTGCGGACGGCCCCTATCAACACCTGGCCCCGAGTGCCAGTTGCTCCTGGATACTGTACTGGATCCGTCAATCCGAGGAGAACAACGGCTTAATATTTTGGTATAATACCTCGTGCAGTCCGCCGACTCTCATCCCCCTCGTCTCCCCCCGCCCCTGGATCATCATGGCAGACGACTTGAGCATCGGCAACAAGGTCTTGGCGGACCTGTCCAAGTCGTCGTCGCCGTCGCTGCCGCCGCAGCAGATGGCCCAGGACGACGGGCCGCGGCAGCAGACGGCGGGGTCGGAAATCGCGGCGACGACGGGGAGCAGCGCCATCGCGGGCGAGTCGAGCGAGTACGAGGACCGGCGGGCCGACCTTGAGAAGCAGAAGACGTCGCAGGGCAACGCGCACTTCCACCGGCTCGGGTGGAAGCGGCTGACGGTCGTGCTCATCGTCGAGGCGGTGGCGCTGGGCAGCCTCAGCCTGCCGCATGCGTTTGAGAAGCTCGGCATGGTCATCGGCGTCTTCCTCTCCATCGGGCTCGGGCTCGTGGCCATCTACACGAGCGACATCGTCGGCCAGGTCAAGCTCAAGTTCCCCGAGGTGGCGCACTACGCCGACGCCGGCCGCCTGCTCATGGGCCGCTTCGGATACGAGCTCGTCGGCGCCATGTTTGTCCTGCAGCTGACCTTCCTCGTCGGCTCGCACTGCCTGACGGGCACCATCGCCTTCCTCAACATCACCAACAACGGCGCGTGCTCCATCATCTTCGGCTTCGTCTCGGCCGTCATCCTGCTGCTGCTCGCCGTGCCGCCGTCGTTTGCCGAGGTGGCCATCCTCGGCTACATCGACTTCGCGTCCATCGTGGCGGCCATCGGCATCACCATCATCGCGACGGGCATCCAGGCCGGCCAGGCCGAGGGCGGGCTCGCCGCCGTCAACTGGTCGGCGTGGCCCCAGGCCGACGTGTCCTTTACCGACGCCTTCATCGCCATCACCAACATCGTCTTCGCCTACAGCTTCTGCATGTGCCAGTTCAGCTTCATGGACGAGATGCACACGCCCGGCGACTACATCAAGTCCATCTGGGCCCTCGGCATCATCGAGATCGCCATCTACACCCTCACCGGCGCTCTCGTCTACGCCTTCGTCGGCGTCGGCGTCAAGTCTCCGTCGCTGCTCTCGGCCGGGCCGGTCGTGTCCAAGATCGCCTTTGGCGTCGCCCTGCCCGTCATCTTCATCTCGGGGTCCATCAACACGACCGTCATCGGCCGCTACCTCCACGGCCGCATCTACCGCGACTCGGTCACGCGCTTCATCAACACGCCCCGCGGCTGGATCACCTGGCTGGCCGTCATCACCGCCATCACCGTCGCCGCCTTCATCATTGCCGAGGTGATACCCTTCTTCTCCGACCTGCTGTCCATTTCGTCGTCGCTCTTCGTCTCGGGCTTCACCTTTTACTTTCCCGCCATGATGTGGTTCAAGCTGCTCCGGAAGGGCAGCTGGTACGCGCGCGAGAACATCCTTAAGAGTGTCATGAACGCCTTCTGCTTCGTCATTGGCGTCATCGTCCTCGTCTGCGGAACCTATTCCAGCATTGTCGACATTGTGAGTTGGCCCGCTGTCTTGGCTGTCCAAGAGTAAACGACTGACCTTTTGTGTCCAGATTCACCAGTATGAGAAGGGCAAGGTCCGGGGAGTCTTTACCTGCCAAACCATTGAGTGAGAGAGTTAGTATGGCGTCTAGGAATGAGTTTGGATAAACCAATATTTCATGATTTCCCTTGGGCGTGGTTTCATCTTGTTCAGCCGGGAGTGACGGGGCCACTGGCATCCGGATGGGCAGACGGGCTTGGAGGCACCCAAGGGCCGCAGCGCTTGTATCTACCATTTGGTACATTATGCAACCAGGCAGTCGGCAGACCTTGGGCGCCAGCGGCGATGGGCATGTCGCAATCGGGGCGACAGTGGTGGCGGCAATCCGGGACGGCAAACTCTGTCGGCGCATTGCGCCATGTCATGATGCGTAGACTGCGTGGAGAGTTCTGGTTCAGTCCCTCGTGACCAGCCACCAGCAGCGGCCGAGTCACCACTGGCAAAGCCGGGCCTGGCACAAGGTTTTGCGCCTCGGGCCAAATCGACCATGGTGCGCAACCGAGGGCCCGTCGGCCGTCGACGCAGCCGTCAGCGTAGGATGGTGCTGGCGGCGAGCAAAGAGACGGGCGGTTGCGTCTATCTTGAGGACGTCGCCATCGGCTGGGACGCGACATGTATCGCCGGCCCGGGCTAATGGCGGCGCAGCTTGCCACGGCGAAGCGGTAGGCGGTTTATGGGTGCCGGGTGAGTCGGAGGTCCTCGGGCGGCCTGGGGATGCCAGCGGGCCTGTCGACAGCGGACAGGCGATGTCGAGGACGTGAGGGGGATGGGTTCTGGATGGCGTGACGACGCGGCAGATCGGAACGGAGGAGCCGCCGGCGCCGGGGCAGCCCCGCTCCGGGACCGGCGCAGCGAGCGATGTGATTGGTTCGCGCGCCGAGCACTTCCGCGCGTGCTCCGAGGCAGCCTCGGCGAATGAAGGATGCAACGCTCTTGACTTGTTCATCGATGCTTGACGTGTCGTCTGACGCCATCGTGTCGAGCGCCGCGGCTGGCGCGTATTACAAGACAAGGAGCTGCCGGCACGCGGGCACGGCGAGCTGGAGCCACGGCGGCGGCTCCATCGTGCAATCGTGCAAGTCCGGGACGCTGCCGCCGACGTGCGTCTCGACGTCTCCGCGTAGAACGAACGCCCGCGGCGGTGGTGCAGTTGCCGCTCCTGTGTCTGCTGCTGGACTCGGGCAGGCGTCGTACGCTTCAGTCAGGGCCCGCTGGTCGACGGGCACAGGGAATAGAGAGAGAAGAAAGGGGCAGAAGATGAAATGGAAGACGAATGGAAAAGAAAACGGGCGCGAGGACAAAGGACACAAGATATTGTGTACCCGGAGCGATTCCGGCCTCGGCCAATGCAACGCCGTCAATAGCCGGCGGCATGGTGCGGAACAAGGACCGGCTCCAGCGACTGGAGATTGGGTCCATCAAGGCGTCAATTCACTGCCAAAACAAGGGCTCAGGCGATCCATGGCAGGGCGCACTTTCGTCAGCAAGGCGCGGATCACCTCTGATTCAGGCGGCCTTGTCGGAACTCCGAGGCATGCATTACATTGTGCTACTCTATCTGTACGTATATATGGCTCCTCTCCTACTGCATTATCTGGCTCAATCCCGATGGATCTTGCGTGCGCTTCTCGTCCCTGTAGCACTCTCTGGTTCTTCGGCAGTGAACTTTGATGCACTAGCTCAGCCTGCGCGAATAGACTTGTGCGAAAAGGGCCTCTACTCCAGGTCCGCTCCATATGCAGGGCAGTGCGCAAGCGATCAATTGAGTATGCCAGGGTATTTGAGTCAACCCTCCAAAGGCCACTGACCGCTCTCTGTACACATCCTCTCTGACAATTAGTAGTTGCCATGTTCATGAGTGACATCTGCGAGACATGTCGTCAAACCAGACCAGGGCTAGAGCGTTTACACCTGTACTATAATGTCTTATGGGTACCAGCAGGTAGCATTTACTAGCCTTTCTTAAGCCCATAGCGTATCCACGGGCCTAACGAAACGTGGAATAAGTGTCCTTAGGTGCCCATACAGTAATAAAAGATGGGATCCTTATAGTTCTATTTATAAACGCTGTTTTTAGCTCTTGCATATATCTATAGCGGCCCTTTTTTTTTATATTTCGGGCTTGTCTGGTAACCCATATTACCCGTGGGTTCCTCAGAGAGAGCCCATTCATAATGCCTATATGCCGTTACAGGATGCCCACGGACATCGATCAAAGGGCCCGGAACTCTAGTCCGGACACACGATACGCGTATTTTCGCAGTAGACGCAGACGCCGTTACCGTCGGAGCCCGACATGCTGCCGGCGCCGGTGGTGATGGAGATGACGAGAGCTCGCATGGCATCCGGCGTCAGGCCCGTGGTGGTGGGGGTAAGCATTCGAGCATACCGCAATTGCAAGTTTTCTCCCAGTGCCGGCAGTGACGCTCCGAGCAGCGAAGAAGATGTCGAGCTCCTTGGCCTTCCACAGCGCGCGGTTGACGCTGCCGCGGCCCAGTGCCGCCCGCAGCGGTTGCGCCGCGTCGTCGAGCGCCCGGAGCACGTTATGGTGGTAGGCGTGGCGGTCAGCTTGCTTGTGGTGCTTGTGCTCTAATCGGCCGGATCGACTGAAGTCGGCGGTGTAGCGAGAGACAGAGCGGCGTTGTCTAGGACGTGCCTGGAAGGGAAGAAGTCAGAAAAAGGGACTTTCTCTGTTGAACGGCCGGTGGCGCGCACCTCAGTAAGGCTGCCGAGTGCCCGACGCGCTGAAAGGCCCACGCGGTTGCAGTGATAGGCAAATGGTGAGGAGGTAACTGCAGATTGGCGTTCCGTGGGCTTCAAAGGCGCGTCGAGAGCCCGGAGAGGCTCGAGTGCCAAGAGGCCGGACCATCGTCTCGCCCACGGCCGCGTCCTTCCACCGGTTGCGCAGCTCCTTGGCCTTCCACAACGCGCGGTTGACGCTGCCGCGGCCCTAGTGCCGCCTATAGCGGTGCGTCGCGTCGTCGAGCGACCGGAGCACGTTGTGGTGCTACCGCTACCTAGGCGTGACGGTCGCGGCCGCTGCCGGTGCTCTCGACGGCCGTGCCGAAGACGCGTAGCAGCACGACGGCCTAATCGACGCAGACGTAGAACTGTCAGCCAAACTTGGGGCTTGCAGTGGTTGTGATGCCCCGGCGGCTTTGTGATGCCGGCGTCGGCTGCGGCCACAGGCCTTGTTGTACCGTGGATACGAGCTCCCTGAGTGTTATGACGAAGGCCGCACGGCTTGTAGTGCTTGCAGTGCCCTCGGCGGCTGTGATGCCCCAGGGTACTATGGAGCGGGTTGTGATGTCCTCTGCGGCTTTCGTGAGACCGGCGACAGCCGTGGCCACTGTGGATGCCTTGTTGTGCCGTGATCACGAGCTCTGGGTGTTGTGACGTCAGGCGATGCCACTCTTCGGGCTCTTTGTCGGCGGTATGGCGAGTGAGAGAATGGCGCACGTGCTGTGCGATGATTTCGGAGCAAGGTTATCGTCTCCATTGCCTAGGACGTGCCTAGGTGTAGATGAAGGCGTTGTCACCCTCGGCCATGGCAGGATCAGACGGTATTGGGCGATGGCGGGTCGCAGTATCTTAGCCGCGTCGTAACGATCGAGATAGGCCGTCTTAGACATGGGGTTTGCTGTGCCAACCTAGACAGAACTGGGGGGCAGTCGGATATAAGTTCGTAACCTATGACGTCGACGCGCATCTCCTGGGCCTGGCGGAGGACCAGCTCCGTGGCAAAGCGGGTGCAGCGGGAAAGCGTACGTCAGAGGCGGCCTCGAAGACCGACGACTTGCCGGCCAACTGCTCGCCGACGACGACGATCTGGGGTAGGTTGATAAGCCTGCTGACGCCGCAGGAACCTAACCTGTCGGTGATGTCGTGTAGGGCCCTGGCCTGTCGTAGGGCCCTGGCCTCTGCCGTGTTGAGCTGGTCGAGGACCGCCGGGTTGAGGGGAGCACGTTGTGGTGGTAGGTGTGGTGGTCGCTAGAGAGAGAGCAAGAGAGAGAGAGAGAGAGAGAGAGAGAGAGAGAGAGAGAGAGAGAGAGAGAAACGAGAGAAATGAAGAGAAAGAGAAACGAGAGAGAGAGAGAGAAGCAGAGAAATAAGAGAGAAAGAGAAACAAAGGCGCGTCGAGGGGCCCAAGAGACCCGAGTGCCCAAGAGGACGGACGACTGCGGCGGCCGTGCCGAAGACGCGCAGTAGCACCACGGCCTGCTCGATCCAGACGTAGAACTCGTCAAGTTGCGCTCCGCATCGTATGCCGCAGAGATAGGGTCGCGTCCGCAAGGCGCGTCTCGGGGGTTGTTTAGCGGACGAAGGGAGTAAGGCCCGTCCGTGGACGGCTGTCTGAGGGACTCGAGCCGCCACGGCGCGACACGACGAGAAAAGCGTTACGGCGGTGGCGCGTCGAGAGAATGTTATAACGGCTTGTGCCTATTGGGTTTGGCGAAGACACCGGGAGACGCAGATTCGGGCGAACTTGTCGTCAGCATCCATCCCCATGTGGTAGCTGTTCGACTCCACTATGGCTGCCGTCAACAGCGCGTTGCCGCCGGGCCGTGCGACACGTCGACGTCGATGATCATCGTCGGCCGATGTCTGGGAACGTAGTGCGCGACGTAGCGCCGCCAAGCGTAGCGTTCCTTGGGCATGCCTTCGGTATTGGCCGTTGGTCTTGACTGCCTGCGACAGGCAAGTCCACGTATCGTCGTGACGAAGTTGGCTTCCAAAGCTTCTTTCCAGGTCGGCCGAGCTGCGGCCCATTTGCGTCTCCGCTTGGAAACGTCAGCTCGAACAAGAGATCCATGCGGAGCGGCCGCACCTTGGCTTCAACCTCGAGTAACGGCAATCTTGATCATGGCAACCGCTCGCGTTTGAGCTTGGTACCCCTACATTAGCTCCAGCCCGCCTTTCCAGCGTCTATCAGCGGCATGCGCCAAACCTGCGATATAGCCCAGCCTGGCTTGACCTTAACGGAGACGAGGGAACGCTACCCGTTTGCGAGTCGTCACGCCGCCGGCAGGAGTAACTGGGCGTCACCAGGCCAGCTGCGTTTGCGAGGTCCAGCCGTCACAGAAGGGCGTGTCGGCATGCCAGACGGCCTGTTTGCGAGGATCCGAGCCGCCACGGCGCTCGACATGTCAACGGCACGTCGCCGGCTCTTGTTTGCGAGGATCCGGAAGCGCGCTGCCTGCAAGACGATAAGACCGTGTCTTCATCGGCCGGGTCGCCCGTCGGCACGTCGCGGGTGCTTGTTTGCTGCGGTCAGTGGCATCGATTAGTATTTGTTTCTCCTCTCTTCGCTATGTCTCGACTGCGCAGAGCCGCAGGAGCCACTCGCCCGAAGGCCATGGTGAGCAGCATCCTCAACTGCGCAGACACACTGCCGCAGGAGCCACAGAGCTTCAGGAGTTCAAAGAGTATTGCCATTTGCACAAGGAGAAATCTCTTTTCGTACAAAGAGGCCCGCGCGCGCCGTACCATATTTGCGCCTTCCCAAGCCGCCGCCGCCGCCGCCGACCACGCTGCGTCCGTGTCTGCGGCGATCTGCGCGCCGGGAGCATGGCTGGTCTGCTCGTCGGTCGGGAGCATGACTGGCCTGCTCGTCGCGAGCATGGCTGGCCTGCGCGTCGGGCGCCACCCAACCAGGGTGGCGCGGCGGCAGCGGCGGCGGCGTCCGTGTGCCCGGAGCATGGCGTGCCGGAATCCCCGGGGCGGCGGCGGCGGCGGCGGCGCCTGGTTGGCCTGCGCGCCCCGCCGCCCCGGGCCAGATGGCCCCTTTTCCGGCACTGACCGAGTCAGCGGAGAAGTATTGCATGGATGGGAAACCATACCGCCCAGCACTTGGGGCCGCCGCCACCCGGCCGCCGCCCCGCCGGAACGGGGCCATGAGGCGGGTGAGTTCCCGGAGTTGGCGGGTAGAGAGCATCTCTAGTTGGTCAGTGTGGTGATCTCATCCTGTGGTGCAGCAGGACACGGGAAGACAGTACTTACCGTCGTTGTCTTTGTCGTCGTCGTCGTCGGTGTCGTGTCGTTGTCGTTCTCGTTGACGACACCGACGACGACGACGATGATGACAATAGAGAAAAGAGAGATGTGGTGAGAAGAGGAGAGAAAGGAGAAAAGATGAAAGGCAGAAGAAGAGGTAGAAGAGGGGCGTCGGGACCACGGCTGCTCTGCGCGTCGGGCCACGGCTGCCCGGCGCGTCGGGACCACGGCGGCCCGGGCAATCCCGGGCCCGATGGCCCGGTTCGCGGCACTGACAGAGTTAGCGGACCGGTGCATGGATAGACAGGGGATGAAGGGAAATCATACCACATAGCATCGGGGCCCGCGGCCCACCCGGCCGCCGCCGACCCGGCCGCTGGCTAGTAGATAGTAAGGGGCCACGGCTCTCCTGCCCCCGAATACCCTCGTCGCATGCCCAAGTACTCCGTACGCGAGCTCAGGTTGCGCCGCGACGCCGCAGTACGCGTATCCGGCCGGCAGGTCGGCTCCGTCGGCCGCCCGGGGCCGCTCACGCTTACCATTCGCACATCGACCGCGGACCACGAGATGACAGACGCGAACAAGGGAAATCGGCCATGCTGCTGCACATCTTCAGCGACACGTCGCCCGGCTCGGTGGTGCCCCTCGGGCCGGGTCCGGGTCCGGGTCGGGAGGGGCTGGAATGGCCGTATTGGGAGAACTTCTAGTTAGTCTCGTCCCGATCACAGTTGGCGTTAACACAGTATCGAAGCCGACGAGGCTGCCACTCTGTCCCAGTTCCCATCAAGGCTCTGTAGCATCTTAAACACGTTACCGTCAACGTATTTGAAGTGTGGCTCGGGCTCTGAGTTGTCACTCGTAGTATCAACGAGCCAGCTCCGCGATCTCATCCGCCGGGTGCGCGGCGATGCCCTCTCGGCGCGGCAACGGCGGCAGAGTGGGCCGCGGGTCCCGGTGCTGGGCGGTATGATTTCCTCCATGCATGCACGGCTCTCCGCTAACTCCATTAGTGTCGAGAATGGGGCCATCGGGACCGAGCCCTGTCCTTTGGCGCCGGCACGCAGGTCAACCCAGCTCCCGGCACGCCTAGAGATCAGCACTCGAGGCGATTCGGTCCAAGGCCCTCTCCCGCTGCCGCTGCTTCCCCTTGCTGCCCAGGAGGGTCGTCAGGGCTTCCAGATGCAGCAGGTGTCCCCTGCGGCGGTAGACGAAGAGGGTGTAGGCAGCGGTGGCGGAGGCAACTGCGGCGACGGACGCGAGCGAGGGCCACTTGAACTGGTCGGGGCGCGAGAAGACGAGGGTCGAGGCGTAGGAGACAATCTCGAATGCGTTTTGCCAGGCGGCCTCGACGGAGGAAAAGGCGCCGCGGCTCTCGGGCTCGACGTCCTGGGAGGTCAGTTTCTGCAGACGAGGGGAGCGTGGATGCTCACTTCCTGGACTATCAGCTGGACGCACAGGTCGAAGCCGCGGAGGCCTAGACGGCTGAGAATGGTGCCAACGACGAGCCCCGTGGCCGAGGCGAGCGGCTTGTCGTCGAGGCCCCAGAAGACGGCGACGCCGGCGGCCAGCATGGCAACCTGCCAGGTGCTCAGCCAGAGGCCGGCGCGCACCGGACCGACGAAGCCCATGAGGCAGGGCGCCAGCCAGGTCGCGGCCACCTCGAGGACGACGCTCAGGGTCCTGGCGACGGCGACGTGGGTCAGGGAGTAGCCGGCGGCGAGCAGGTAGGTGACCATCTGGCCGCCGAAGCTGAGGACGGTGAGGTAGAGCAGCGCGCCGGCGAGGGAGGGCAGAAAGACGGCGTGGCGGGCATAGAGGCGCAGGTCGGCGGCCGACTTGGCCAACAGGCGGCGGAGGCGGGGCCTGCTGCGGTCCGGGGTGCCGGACGCCGTCTGCTTTGGCTCCTGCAGCTCGGGCACGTCGTAAAAGACACGGGCTATGGCCGGGTACTCGACGAGGGCTGACGCGGCGTTCATGGCCAGGTTGACGACGATGGCGGCCCTGGTGGAGAGGCCGTCGACCAGGGAGATGAAGAGCGGCCCGAGGAGCTTGCACAGCAGGTCGATGCGGCGCATCTGCGCGTTGATGGCCCGCAGGGCGTCGGGGTCCTTGTCGGCCACTACGACGACCTGCCACCTTGAGCCAGGTGCCTGCTGGACGCGGCGGGCGACGTACCCAGTCCTTCTCGACGGCGACGAGGTTCATGATGGAGCACGACTTTTCGACGCAGGCAAGCAGGGAGACGAGCGTGAGTGCGGCCGTCGTCCCCGCGCGGCCGGCGGCGAGGAAGACGGCGCACGAGGCGGCGACGGCGAGGCGCTGCAGGACTGCGAGGGTCAGCAGGCCGGCGTGACGGGCTCAGCGATGGAGGCGAGGACAGCGATGGAGGCGAGGACTCACCGATGGACAGGCGCACGACGGTGAGGCGGTTGGCGGTGTCAATGTAGTGGCCGATGGCCGGGGCCAGGACGACGGCACAGAGCCCGCGCGTCAGCGCATACACGGACATGGGCAGCAGGGAGCCGGGGAAGACGGCGGCGAGGTAGAGGACGGCGCCGAACTCGAAGACGCGGGAATTCCAGGTGGAGAGGAAGTGCGAGAGGTAGAGGCGGCGGGCGGTGCGCGGCGCGACGGCGTGGCCGAGCAGGGGCGGCGCGACGTCGAGCAGGGGCGAGCGCTCGTCGGACATGGTTGAAGAGAGAGGTCCATGGCGTGGTGAGTTGAGGTTGAACAAGCGAGGTTCAGGTCAAAGCGCTAGTGCGAAACGAATTCGAGCATCCCTGACCGCAGCGGAGCAGCTCTTAAGCATGATAAGCCAGCTGCCTATACAGCTCTCGTCCCTCTACTCAACGCTGCCGTCCCTCTACCGAGGCTCCCGTCTCGCTCCCGTCCTCTGAGCCTCCGTCTACGCTGCCGTCCTCTACGCCCCTACACATGACCCCCAGCATGCCGCACATGGACGAGCGCTGCCGCGCCGCCGACGGCCGCCCTCGCGCAGGCCAAGCCCCCCCCGTCGGTGACGCTCGAGACGCACAGCTGCGCGCTCAACAGGTGCCGCCGACGACGCGCTTTCATCGTGTCGCCGGCCAACTCGTACGGGCGGCTCGACGGTCCTTCGACGACGCCATCTCGCGCGCCCTGGCACCGCGCGACGACCACCTCGCGCTGACGCGGGTGGCCAGGCGCGGCTGTACGACGAGTGGCGCGGCTTCGCGCCGCCCGGCGCTGCACGCTGGTGCGCATCCCCGACGGCTTCGGCGCGTGGAGCCTGCTGTGCGCCGTCGACAAGCACAACCGCGGCGACGGCCGGGGGCGCAGCAGCTGGTGCTCGCCGTCGGGCACTGTCGACGCGCGCGAGAACCCGGCCAGGCGGGCGAGGTGGCGCGTGTTCGGATTCAATGACTCCGCCGGAGCTCGGAGGACGTTGGCTGCGGCCTTAGTCAGCCGGCCGGCGTTCAACGTGGCCCAGCGGTTGGCGGCCAGAAAAAACCACCAAGCTCCAACTCTGGCTTCTCAAATTCCCTCCTCCGTCGTCCTCGCCGGCCCCCGATCATGTCCCGCCTCGTCCGACCGGCCGCGCGCCTGGCTGCCGCGGCCCGGGCCGCCGTCAAGCCCGCCGCGCCGTTGCTCGCCGCGCCGCGCGCCGCCGCGCCCGCATTCGCCCAGCAGCGCCGGCGGTACGCCGAGGGCGCCGCCAAGGAGTACACGGTGCGCGACGCCCTCAACGAGGCCCTCGCCGAGGAGCTCGAGTCCAACCCCAAGGTCTTCATCCTCGGCGAGGAGGTGGCCCAGTACAACGGCGCCTACAAGGTGACCAAGGGCCTGCTGGACCGCTTCGGCGACAAGCGCGTCATCGACACGCCCATCACCGAGAGCGGCTTCTGCGGCCTGGCCATTGGCGCCGCCCTCAGCGGCCTGCACCCCGTGGTAGGTGGGGAGACGTCTGGCCGTCGGCCGTCGCTGACGACGGCAGTGCGAGTTCATGACCTTCAACTTCGCCATGCAGGCCATCGACCAGGTCGTCAACTCGGCCGGCAAGACGCTCTACATGTCGGGCGGCATCCAGCCCTGCAACATCACCTTCCGCGGCCCCAACGGCTTCGCCGCCGGCGTCGGCGCCCAGCACTCGCAGGACTACTCGGCCTGGTACGGCAGCGTGCCCGGGCTCAAGGTGGTCTCGCCCTGGAGCGCCGAGGACGCCAAGGGCCTGCTCAAGGCGGCCATCCGCGACCCCAACCCCGTCGTGGTGCTGGAGAACGAGCTGCTCTACGGCCAGTCCTTCCCCATGTCGGCGGCCGCGCAAAAGGACGACTTTGTGCTGCCCTTTGGCAAGGCCAAGGTGGAGCGCGCCGGCGGCGACCTGACCATTGTGTCGCTGTCGCGCTGCGTCGGCCAGTCGCTCGTCGCCGCCGAGAACCTGCACAGGAAGTACGGCGTCGAGGCCGAGGTCATCAACCTGCGGTCCATCAAGCCGCTCGACGTCGACGCCATTGTCAAGTCGGTCAAGAAGACGCGGCGGCTCATGTCGGTCGAGTCGGGCTTCCCGGCCTTTGGCGTCGGCGCCGAGGTTCTGGCCTTGACGATGGAGTACGCGTTTGACTACCTGGACGCGCCGGCCCAGCGCGTCACGGGCGCCGACGTGCCGACGCCGTACGCGCAGAAGCTCGAGGAGATGAGCTTCCCGACGGAGCAGCTGATTGAGGAGCACGCGGCCAAGCTGCTGCGCGTGTGAGGTAATGGGGGCGGCAGCTTGTGGGGATGCGGCGCATAGAATGGGTTGATAGACGGATTGTATTCGCGCACCTACGGCTCGTTGAGTGAGGTTGAAATGTGGCTTTTCATGTACCTACCCTATGCTGGTGCCAACCTCCACTTCAACCTCCAACCACTCAACCTCCACTCAACCACTTCAACCTCCAACCTCCAACCTCCACCACACACAAACGCGTCCCCAGCACACCCGCCATGGCTGGCATAGACGCCCTCCTCTCGCTCGACGGAGGCGCGACGCCCCCCGCGCGGCTCCCCGACCGCGACGGGCTCAAGCGGCGGCTCGAGGACCTCTTCCTCTCGCCGTCGGCCGAGTTCTCGACCGACTGGCTCAACCGGCTGCAGCAGCGCTGGGAGGTGGAGACGGACTACGCGTCGCTGCTGCGCATGGCGCCGCCGCAGACGCGCACCGTGACGCGCTTCCTGCGTCACGGGCTCGAGGGCCGCGTCACGGGCTACCGCAGCGTCACGGTGCCCATGAACAGCGCCACGGCCAAGAACTCGACCAGCCTGCTGCGCAAGCCCGCCAGCCGCGCCGACTTTGTCCGTGGCGCCGCCGGCTTCTTCCCCTTTGCGCCGGGCGGCCTCGACGGCATCGAGGCGACGGCCGCGCTCGAGGACCAGGTCCACGCGGGCGACGTGGTTGCCGACGGCGCCCGCAACGCGCTCGACCGCGTCATCCAGCTCGGCGCCCCGGGCGGCCTGCTCGAGGTGGCGCCGGGCCTGAGCCGCGGCATCGACTTTGGCCGGCGGAAGCGGGGCGCCAGCGACGAGGGCGCCGACGCCGCCGACGCCGCCGACGCCGTCCAGCAGGCCCTCGAGGAGGCCCCGGAGGCCACGGAAGAGGCGGGCGCGGCAGACGCCGACGGCGATGACGGCTCGCCCGAGGCCTCCGTCAACGGTCCCGATGCCAACGACCTCGACGCCGACGACCTCGACGGTCCCGATGCCAACCTTGACGCCGACGACCTCGACGACATCGACGACATTCTCCCCGTCGAGTTCCCCTCGCTCGAGCCCCACGGCGTGCTCGCGTCCAGCAGGAGGGCTGGCCGCGAATGGGCGCACATGGTGGACATCCGGCACGGCATGCCCAACTTCCGCGAGCTCGTGCCCGACATGGCGCGCGAGTGGCCCTTTGAGCTCGATACGTTCCAGAAGGAGGCCGTCTACCACCTGGAAAACGGCGACTCCGTCTTCGTCGCCGCCCACACGTCGGCCGGCAAGACGGTCGTGGCCGAGTACGCCATCGCCCTGGCGGCTAAGCACATGACCAAGGCCATCTACACGTCGCCCATCAAGGCCCTGAGCAACCAAAAGTTCCGCGACTTCCGCCAGCACTGGGACGAGGTGGGCATCCTCACCGGCGACGTCCAGATCAACCCCGAGGCCAGCTGCCTCATCATGACGACGGAGATTCTGCGCAGCATGCTGTACCGCGGCGCCGACCTGATCCGCGACGTCGAGTTTGTCATCTTCGACGAGGTGCACTACGTCAACGACTTTGAGCGCGGCGTCGTGTGGGAGGAGGTCATCATCATGCTGCCCGAGCACGTGTCGCTCATCCTGCTGTCGGCCACGGTGCCCAACACGTACGAGTTTGCCTCGTGGGTTGGGCGCACCAAGCAAAAGGACATCTACGTCATCTCGACGTCGAAGCGGCCGGTGCCGCTCGAGCACTACGTCTGGGCCGCCAAGGACATGCACAAGATTGTCGACTCGGACAAGAACTTTGTGGAAAAGGGGTGGAAGGACGCGCACGACGCGGCCGCGCGGGGCGGCAACCCAGGAGGCGGCAGAGGTGGCGGCGGCGGCCAGCAGCGCGGCGGCGGCAGAGGCGGCGGCAGAGGCGGCGGCAGAGGTGGCGGCAGAGGTGGCGGCAGAGGTGACGGCCCCCGAAGAGGTGACAGACCGCAGCAACGCGGCGCCCCCCCCCGGGCCAGCCACGCCCCCGGCCACATGGGCCGTGCCGGGCGCCCCGGAGGCGTCTCGTCGGCCGCCCAGGACCGCAACCTCTGGGTCCACCTGGTGCAGTACCTCCGCAGGCAGGCGCTGCTGCCGGCGTGCATCTTCGTCTTCTCCAAGAAGCGGTGCGAGCAAAACGCCGACGCGCTGAGCAACCAGAACTTTTGCACGGCGGCGGAGAGGAGCCACATCCACATCATCATCGAAAAGTCCATCGCGCGGCTCAAGCCCGAGGACCGGGTGCTGCCGCAGATCGTCCGGCTGCGCGAGCTGCTGAGCCGCGGCATCGGCGTCCACCACGGCGGCCTGCTGCCCATCGTCAAGGAGCTGGTCGAGATCCTCTTCGCGCAGACGCTCGTCAAGGTGCTCTTCGCCACCGAGACGTTCGCCATGGGCCTCAACCTGCCGACGCGGACCGTCGTCTTCTCCGGGTACCGCAAGCACGACGGCCACTCGTTCCGCAACCTGCTGCCGGGCGAGTACACGCAGATGGCGGGCCGGGCCGGGCGGCGCGGGCTCGACACGGTCGGCTCCGTCATCATCGTGCCGCCGGGCGGCGCCGACGACGTGCCGCCCGTGGCGGAGCTGCGCAACATGATACTCGGCGAGCCGTCGAAGCTGCGGTCGCAGTTCCGGCTGACGTACAACATGATACTCAACCTGCTGCGCGTCGAGGCGCTCAAGATCGAGGAGATGATTAAGCGCAGCTTCTCGGAGCACGCGACGCAGCAGCTGCTGCCCGAGCACGAAAAGGACGTGCGGCTGGCGCAGGCCGACCTGGCCAGGGTGAAGCGCGAGGCGTGCGCCGTGTGCGACGGGGCCATGGACGAGTGCCACCAGGCGGCGCAGGACTACCGGCAGCTGACGCTCGACCTGTACAAGGGCCTGCTGCGCATCACCTTCGGGCGCAAGATGTTCGCGCCGCAGCGGCTCGTCGTCTTCAGCTGCGAGGGCGTGCGCACCGCCGGCGTGCTCGTGTCCGAGGGCATGAGCCCGCGCGGCTCGCTCGACGAGCCCGTCCTGCAGGTGTGCGCGGTGAAGCCGCTGCGCGAGCGGCGCGACGCGACGGACCAGCTGCCGTTCGTGGGGCCGTTCCGCAAGTACATGCACCGGCTGCCGCAGGGCCGGCGGCGGATGCAGACGCGGACGCTGCACGTGCCGCTGAGCGACGTCGAGTGCCTGTCGCGCTGGGTGCTCAAGGGCAGCATCCCCGACCTGCTCAGGCGCGGCCCGGCGAGCCAGCAGGCGGCGGAGCGGCTGCAGGAGATGTGCTCGGCCTGGGACGACCGCTGGGACGAGGTGGACATGGGCCGCGTCAAGAGCCTGCAGCTGCAGGAGATTGTCGAGCGGCGGGCGCGGCTGGTCAAGACGATGGAGGCGTCGCCGGCGACGCGGTGCCCGGCGTTCCTGAAGCACGTAAGTCGTCGCCGTCGGGGGGCGGCATCGCGGAAGAGCTGACCGGGGGCCAGTTTGCCATGTGCCACGACGAGTGGCTCATCAAGGAGCACATCTCGCAGCTCAAGCAGTCGCTGTCGGACCAGAACCTGCAGCTGCTGCCCGACTACGAGCAGCGGGTGCAGGTGCTCAAGGAGCTCGGCTTCGTCGACGAGGCGACGCGGATCCAGCTCAAGGGCAAGGTGGCGTGCGAGGTGCACTCGGGCGACGAGCTGGTGCTGACGGAGCTCATCCTCGACAACGTGCTGGCCGACTTTGGGCCGGCCGAGATTGCGGCGCTGCTGTCGTCGTTTGTCTTCCAGGAGAAGACGCTGGTGGAGCCGGCGCTGACGGGCAACCTGGCGCGCGGGCGCGACGCCATCGTGGCGATATCGGAAAAGGTCAACGACGTGCAGACGCGGCTGCAGGTGGTGCAGGCGGGCGACGACGCCAACGACTTTGTGTCGCGGCCGCGCTTCGGGCTGATGGAGGTGGTGTACGAGTGGGCGCGCGGCATGAGCTTCAAGAACATCACGGCGCTGACGGACGTGCTCGAGGGCACCATTGTGCGCACCATGACGCGCCTGGACGAGACGTGCCGCGAGGTGAAGAA
This sequence comes from Hypocreales sp. Mo6-1, assembly GCA_002939055.1. Classification (NCBI taxonomy): domain Eukaryota; kingdom Fungi; phylum Ascomycota; class Sordariomycetes; order Hypocreales; species Hypocreales sp. Mo6-1. The sequence continues at coordinate 507,162 of PNEP01000013.1, forward strand.
CGCGGCGCGCATCGTCGGGGACCCGGAGCTGTACCAGAAGATGCAGCAGGCGCAGGAGATGATCAAGCGGGACATAACGGCCGTGGCGAGCCTGTACATGTAACGAGCTACCTGGGCAGATACATTCAGGCCCGCAGGGCGCGCAGGCGCTGCTGCAGCTTGTCCTCCTCCTCGGCCGTCGGCTCGTTGGGCTGGGGCTCGGCGGCCGACGGGGTGGCCTTTGTGAGCTCCCGCGACAGCTCGATGCCGGCGTCGTCGGCGAGCTTGCCGAGCAGCTCGTGGACGGCGTCCTCGCCGACCTGGACCGAGGTGGACTGGGTGATGGCGTCCTGGTAGATGCCGTTGGACATGGCGTACTCTTCGTTTTGCTGCTTGAACTGCTCGAGGGTGACGAGGGTCTGGGGGGTCAGCCGACGACGGGTGAAGGACGCGGGGGCATTACCCTCTCCGGGTTCGTGTTGCGCTGGGCGGCGTTCATGGTGCGCGACGACTGGGCCATCATGTGCGTCATGCGGTTCATGGCGTTGTTGGCCTGGATCTGGGCGGCCGAGAGCTCGGCCATGTCGGCCATCTGGTCCATCTGCTGGGCGAGGGCCTGCTTGGAGAGGAGGACCTTGGCCTTTTGGTAGGCCTTTTGCGTTTCGCCGCGCTTGAGCAGGTCCTGGATCTGCTTGCGCAGGAGGGGGTCCTGCTTGGCGGCCTTTTGCGCCTCGCGGCGCGCCTGCTTGGCCTGGAAGCGCGCCTGGAACTCGACCTGCGTGTCGCGCGCGAGCTGGCGGGACATGGCGGCGTGGTGGTGGTGGCGGTGACGGTGGTGGTGGTGGTGGTGGTGGTGGTGATGGGAGGTTGAGGCGGTCATGTGATGGCGCGGCGGTGACGCAATGGGAGCACCGCCACCACCGCCACGGTGACGAGGGTGATGCACCGCCACGCGCGAGGTTGCTTCGCTCGTGGCTGTAGGCACCTACTAGTTCCTGGAGCTATTGGGCTGGCGTCGGCGTTGCCAGCGTTCGAGACTCTATCCTGAGCGCGAGAGCCGGCTGCGGAAGCTCAGGCCGGGCTCAGGCCTGGCTCCGGCCGGGCTGTCGACAAGGCAACAAGGCAGCGCTCACGCACGACAGCTGCATTTCGTCGACTCGGGCAATCTCTGCGATGGAACATTACCGCCTCCGCACCGTGTCCAGGAGCCCGCCGCACCGTACAGGACGGCCGACGGCCAGGCCTCCTGCTGCCGGGCAGCCTCTGGCGCCGACGCCTGGCGCGCCACTCGGAACGGACGGACGGCGACGACGTGCCAGGCCGGGCCCGAGGACGGTGTCTGAGCGTGGCTCGGACCAGAGGCCTGGCAGTGGCGCGCCGGGGCCGCTGTCAAGCCGACGAATCACCTGCGAATCACCTGCGAATCACCCTGCGGCGTCGGCCGGGCAGGATGATACCGGAGCACCGGCGAGACGGCCGTGTGCAACATGACAGGTACACGCCGGCCGAGGCCGTCATGGGCCGTCAGCCGCCGAGCGAGACTCAAACACCGCCATGGACCTCAGCACCTCGCTGGCCATCGAGTCGTGGATCCTGTACGCGCTGGGCGTCGCCGTCGTCGGCTGCCGCCTGCTGTCGCGCCGCATCAAGCTGGGCAAATGGCGCGCCCTCATGGTCGACGACTACCTCATGGTCTTTGCGCTGGTGCGTCGGCCGCCGCCGCCGCCGGCCCGTCTAACGCCGCCAGGTCAACCTCACGGGCGTCGTCGTCTGCATCAACGAGGTGGCCAAGAACGGCAGCAACTACATGCCGCCCGACGAGGCCGCCGCCCTCGAGCCCGCCGGCGTCCAGCGCGCCGTCTACGGCAGCGTCATGACCTTTGTCCTCGAGATCTTCACCCTCACCGCCACCTGGACCGTCAAGGCCTGCCTGCTGATTCTCTACGACCGGCTGACGTGCGCCTCCCCGTCGCCGGGCGCCCGTGGCGACTGACGCTCGCAGGAGAAACACGCTGCCGAGGCACCACACGCTGGTCAAGATTGCCGCCGCCTACTGCCTCGTCACCTACCTCGTCGTGCTCTTCATGTTCGTCTTTTACTGGTGCAGCCCGACGCGCGAGTACTGGGCCGTGCCCGTCAGGATCAGTACGTGGCCCCGGAAGAAGCAACGCCATGCTAACCGCGGCGGCAGTGCAATGCGCCACGTACTACCACCACATGATGTTCGCCACGGCCTGCAACATCTCGTCGGACATGCTGCTGCTGCTCATCCCCATCCCCATCATCATCAAGACGCGCCTGCCGGCCAAGAGGTGAGGCGTGCCGTCCGCCGGCGGCCTGGGCTGACGGCCGCAGGAAAATCATCCTCTGCTGCATCCTCGGGCTCGGCGTCTTCAACGTAAGAGGACCCTGCCGCGCCCGACGCGCCGCGCTGACCCGGCAGGTGCTCGCCGCCATCCTCAACCGGTACTACAACTTCAGCATGCCCAACTCGTACGTCTTCCTCTTCTGGTACGTGGCCGAGGTGGGCGTGGCCATGATGGTGGGCAACCTGCCGCTGTGCTGGCCCATGGTGCGCCTGCTGCTGGGCGGCCGGGAGGCGTCCAAGACGCCGTCGTACCGCGGCGACACCATCAGCGGCGCGGGCCGCAGGCGGCGGCCGCAGAACCCGCTGGCGTCGGTGGCCTCGACGGCGACGGGCAGCCGCTGGGACAAGCTCGACGACGGCGAGGCCCGGGCGGCGGCGGGCGGGTCGGAGCACGGCAGCCAGATCGAGCTGGTGCTGCAGGGCCGCAAGCACAACCTGCACCACCACGCGGCCGTCAGCGCGGCGGCGGGGGGGCGGGGGGGGACGGCGAGATCACGGTGGTGAGGACGGTGGACGTGTCGTCGGAGGCGCAGGGGTGATGGGTCAAAACGGCTACGGGAGATACCCTCGTGTTTGTTTGCTTTGCTGTAGGACGATGGTCGGTGCTTCATGCCGTGGCGGGTGAGACAGCGGGGGGGGATGTACGGAGCATCTTATACGGGTCTGATGTAAAGCACTATAGACGCATCCGACGATGCTACGTAGCGGATGCGTGTCCTGCAGCCTCGACTGGAGGTCCAGGGAGCGACGGAGCGACGGAGGCCCAGCCGCATGCGGAGCTGGTGCAGAGACGACCAAGCACGCCTTCTGAAGGGCCGAGGAGGGCCGAGGAGCATCCACGCCTCGCCCCTCCATCTCCTACACCTCCAATGGCCAAGGCCCCCCCCTCGCTGCGGCGCCTCAACGCGCGCATCGAGGGCCTCGCCGGGCTCGAGGCCCGCGGCATCGCGCGCGTGCCGGCCGACGAGCGCCGCCGGGCCAGCGCCGCCGACGACGTCCAGGTCGCGCTGCTGTGGTTCAGCGCCAACATCTCGCTCAACAACCTCGCCGCCGGCCTGCTCGGCCCGCTGCTGCTCGGCCTCGGCTTCGTCGACTGCGCCGTGCTGGCCGTCGCCGGCGCCTTTGTCGGCAGCCTGACGACGGCCTACATGAGCATCTGGGGCCCGCAGAGCGGCTGCCGGACCATGGTGCGTAAGACGACGCCGACGACGATGCCCGCTGACGCCCCGGCAGGTCGTCGTCCGCTTCTTCATGGGCTACTGGCCCGCCAAGCTGCCCTGCCTCCTCAACGTCGTCCTCATGGCCGGCTACGCCACCATCGACGCCATCATCGGCGGCCAGGTGCTGTCGGCCGTCAGCGGCGGCCGCATCACCGTCGTCGTCGGCATCGTCGTCGTCTCGGCCGTCTGCTGGGTCGTCGCCGTCTTCGGCATGGCCCTGTTCCAGCGCTACGAGCGGTAGGCCGCGCCCCTGCCTCTCTCCCCGGCCGCTCACCGTCCAGGTACGCCTGGCTGCCGCAGCTGCTCGCCCTCTTCGTCCTCGTCGGCGTCGCCGGCCCGCACTTCGACGCCTCGGCGCCGTCGCGCGCGTCCGGCCCCCTGCTGGCCGCCCAGCGCCTGTCCTTCTTCAACGTCTGCCTCTACGTGCCCAACTCGTGGGCCGCCGCCGCGTCCGACTTCAGCGTCTACTACCCCGAGGCCACGTCGCGCGCCAAGCTGTTCGGCCTCACCCTCGCCGGCCTCTGGGCCGCCTTCGGCCTCGTCTTCCTGCTGGCCGCCGGCCTCGGCTCCGGCGTCGCGCGCATGCCCGCCTGGGCCGCCGCCGCCGACGTCAGCTCCGGCGCCCTCGTCGTCGCCGCCTACGCGCCCCTCGGCGGCTTCGGCGGCTTCTGCGCCGTCGTCGTCGCCCTCGGCGTCATCGCCAACTCGGTCCCGAGCACCTACTCGGCCGCCCTCGGCTGCCAGACGCTGGCCCGCGCCGCCAAGGCGGTGCCGCGCTGGGCCTGGTCGTCGCTGCTGGTCCTGGCCGAGCTGGTCCTGGCCGTCGCCGGCCGCGAGCACCTGTTCCTCGTCCTGCAGAACTTCGTCGCCCTCATGGGCTACTGGGTCGTCATCATGGTCGTCATCGTCCTCGCCGAGCACCTGGCCTTCCGCCGCGCCCGGCCCTGCGACTGGGCCCGCGCCGAGGACCGCGCCTACCTGCCCGTCGGCTGGGCCGCCGCCGCCGCCTTTGTCGCCGGCTGGGTCGGCGCCGTGCTGGGCATGAGCCAGGCCTGGTACGTGGGGCCGCTGGCCCGCGCCGCCGCCACGGCCGACGTCGGCCTCTGGGTCGCCTGCGCCTTGACCCTCGTCGTCTTTGTGCCGCTGCGGAGCCTGGAGCTGCGGCTCGTCGGCCGCTGAGCTGTCGGCGTCGTCGAGGGGCCCGACGAGGCGTCGATGCGTCACGAGATACGAATGTCATGAAGAAGCCATCATCTGCCGAGTGCGTCGCGAACCTATGCTGTCATGAGGCGTCGTGAACCTGCGTGCTGTCACTGTTGCGAGCCCGACTCCAACTCGCAGTCGTGTCCATGTCAAGGTCGGCAACTCCAGCTGACTCGTAGCCAAACGACACCGTAAGCAATGCAGAGAGCCGACAAGTTGGAGGATGTGTACGGAGGCACGTTCACATAGTTCCGTCGGGCGTGCATATAAGGCAAGTGGGTAGGGAGTAGCTTAAATAAGGTAGCCCCTTGCGTAAGTGAGGTCTAAGACGTAATTTATATAGCTAGTAGGGCAGCTACTTAGCTATTTCTAATTATGACCCGGCCTGACCAATTATATCTAAGCCTGTGCTTTCGTTTCACATGAGCTCCAAGATGGAGATCCTTTCTGCCCTCGGCCCCCAGAAGACATTACGCCAGCGCACAGTTGTGAGGGTTGCCAGTACCGTCTGCGTTCAGCTTGGCGCCAATGGCGCAGTACTTGAGGTCCTTGGTGTAGTAGACGCGCATGGGGCCCGGCCTGTTGTTGTCGCCCTTCTTCTCGTTGTATGCATAAGGCAGGCCATTGGCGAGGACGGGAAGCTCCCAGACGTTACTGCCACAGCCCGAGGGGAACCTCATGACATTGCCCAAGTTGTTGAATGGCTTGGGGTAACCGCTCAGACCCGTATTGGTCTTGGCATCCCGGAAGTATCCAATGGCTTTGTCCTGGCTAATCCTGCCGTACTCAGCGCCACCGTTGTTCGCGCCAGCCCTGCAGACGTAAATCTAACTCGTGTCAGGGACTGCATGCCAAGGACTCGAGTGCAGTACCTGACCAGCGCGAGCTTCAAGGGAGAAGTCTTGGTTGGGCACGGGGGCCGGGCTGGCGACGGCGGTGGCCGCAATGAGGGCCAGGAGGTAGGCGTAGGCAACCATTTTGATTGACTAGCAGGAGAAACTCAGGTTGACTAGCAGGAGAAACTCGGAAAAGTTGGGATGCGAGCAGTGCTTTCAACGTCCATGGCGACCTGGACAAATTTATATGTCGACGGGCACTTCATGCAGGCTTGGTTTGAAGCCCAGGGCACGGCTGATAATCTGCATGCGTCCCTCATGCCTGGGACCAGTGACATTGCAGGCCTCCCATCAACGTGCTTGCTCCCATCAACGTGCTTGCTCCCATCAACGTCCTTGCTCCCATCAGCCTCCTTGCTCCCATCAACCTCCTTGAGCAATACAGCGGCTTGGCCTTGTGCTTCTCGGCGTCAATAGCTAGCAAGTAGTTGCCATGCCCGCCTAGGCCTCAGGAGAAATGGACGGGAGACCCCCAGTCCAACTGGAGGCAGCTGAAGGATGACTGCGGAGAGTCTGAGACATGCGTGAGGTGTAGAATTCAGTAAGCTGACAATATGTATCTGACTCAGGCAACAGGGGTGACTGCCAAATTGACAGCTTCAATCTGTCTATCGGAGGAGTATTACTATTTATTACTATTTATTACTATTTATTACTATGTATATTACCATCTGACCGCCGAGTCCACCAACCCCTCTCGCGAAGATGCGCGAATTATGCTTAGGTACTTGTACACGATTTATATCTTACGTTTAGTACCGAGTACTCTGGCCATCGTGGCATTCGCTGACCGCATACGAAGTACATGCAGCCGAGAACTGCGGGATCAAATCACAACACGGCAGTGATTCAGGATGAAGTCACCAGGCCTGATTCGAGGACAAGCCAATATCTGCGGGGTGATGTCAAAGATTCTGTGGATCGGCACACAAGGGCGGAAGTGATGATGCTCTTGAGAGAGTTGCTCGGGCAGCCTCGCCACCGGCCCGACTGTTAGTCCGATGTGATCAACACAGAGCACATGCATCCCGATCACTCCCGCCTATGAAGCACCAACAACCGACATCACAACATTGAAGCATTTGTCTAATCAACTCCCTCATACTCGCTATACACAACATGTCGCGCGTGCACCTTCAGCTGGAAGACGAGGGCGCGCCAGACTTTGCTGGCAAGGTCGTTGAGATCCTCAACTCGACCCTGGCGCCAGACAGCCCGACGTCGCCCGGCGAAGCCGCCTCGGCCCTCGACTCTCTCTGTCAGGACTACGCAGACCCCGGCACGGTAGGCTCGTTCATCTGGTGGTTCTGGGATCTCGTCCATGGCCTGGCGCTCCAGGTCCCCTATGACAGCCTGGAGCAAGACCGAATGGCCGCCGTCGTCAAGGCACTCCACGACCTACCGTCCAGGACGGTCAACTTGGGCGAAGGGTGGGGTGATGAAAGCTCCCAATTATGGACCAAGTTGCCCATGTTTGCCGATACATTTCGCGAGAGACTCTACGACGGCAAGTCATCTTTTCATCTCGACTTCCACCGCTAATTCCCGCCAGGCGACCCGTGCGCTTCCGAAGGCCAGAAGAAAGAACGGCACGTCAACCTCCAGGCCTACGCCGCAAGGATTACCGGCCTGGGCCTCGTCCCATTTGAGATGTACGCCATCTGGGCCCTCGCCGATGCGCTCGAAGGCACCATGACGCCCGTCCGAGGCGCCCCAGACGAAGTGAACGAGGACCCTGCCGCGGTGGAGGACATATCGTACAAAGCCAGGAGCGCTGCGGCTTGGATGGTTCACGCCGGCCGCCTGCTGTACGGGCGCGACGAGGAGGTTCATGGAGCCACGGCCGGCCCGCTCTGGAGGCTCAGCAAGAAGGAAGCAATCAAGTTGCGGCGCAAGTGCAAGGGAACCAGTGGGCTGTGTCCGCAGCGATGGCAGCTGTGGAAGGAGAGGTTTGGAGCTGTCCGCGACACGGACGGGCTGGACGCCAAGGTTCGAAAGGAGGCGGGGGATGCGTACACTGCGATGGACAAGGTTGAGAAGGGTCAGAGGTCGTGAGTGTTAGTCTGCGTGCCAAGCAACAGTTCAACGGGTCAACGATACTGGACTTCGGGCCGAGTTTGGGTCACCCTGGAGCCGCACCATGCCCATGGGCGTACCCTGCATGCTCGATTAGGTCATGATGATCAACAGGGCGGTAGCCGCAACCACAGTCCACTGTACATGATTCAGGGTTGAGGGATGCCTGCAAGATGCTCTGGCCGGCCTGAAGTGGTCGGTCCGTAAGTTGATGAAGGTACATGGCCTGAGCGCAATCATCCACAGTGTATCGGGAGGCATCAGTCTCGCACGCGATGCGCCTGTTCGACTTACGTAGGACGTACGGAGCCTGTGCGGGTCTCAGTCGTGACAAGTATCCAGTTTATTTTAAGCTTATGTGGCACCTATCGCGAGCTATAATTTACTGGGTCACGCGAAGGCGTAGGGATCATCGGACTGGAGAAGCTGCTTGATTCTAACGAAGGACTTTGCTCGTCTTATATGACACTGGCATATATGTAGGTTTGGCTGTTTCGGCCGTTTGATATCTGTCTCAGCGAAATGACGACGGCTGGACGTCCTGCGCTGTGCTGCCTCGTATAACAAACCGGAGCATTGTCTAACCAAGGCGAGGGAGACACCGCCACGGGCTGGAGGCACCTTGGCACCCTCAAGGAGCTGGGTGCATGGCATACAACCATGGTTCGTTGTAGCAGACTATGTAACAACGCGGAATGAGCAATCATGCCAAGGCTTTGCTATACCTGGAGCTGAGCTGTCGGAACATGAAATTTAAGATATGTCCGTCTTTAAGAATCTCTATATAAATGCGAGGGAGCCTTCTATCCATACCGACAGATTACTTCCGCCTACAATCCCCCCATTCGTCTATACTTAAACATACTTTATACTTCGTGTTCGGTCCTATTCACCATGAGATATACCGGAATCGCCGTTGCTTTATTCGCTGGCCTTGCGCTTGCAAAGCCACTGGAGCTCAGTTCCCAGGGAGCGGAAGAGCTCTGCGCCCAGCAGCCCGACAAACCGAAGAAAGAATGCCTGGACAAGCGGCAGTTCGATCCTCCCGATGTGCCTCCTAAGAAGCTCCCGTTCAAGCCAGTGGGAGTCTGCCTCGCCCTAACCGAACCCTGCATGGGAACGGCAGCGTTCTGCGCCCAGCAGCCAGACCCGAAAGCATGCCTGGACCAGCGGGAGCCCGATCCCGGGCCCCCTAAGAAGTTCTCGCTGCCATGCATCGGCCTACTACAAGTATGTGACTGAACCTTGCATGGGAACGGCAGCGCTCTGCGCCAGGAGCAGACCCGAAAGCATGGCTGGTCCAGCGGGAGGGCGCGGATCAAATCTAGATGTTATGTCTCACACAACTTTTGGTTGAACTACCTTTGCGTTGTTGGAACGTGGGTGTGGGCTTGTAAATCTATATTACTAGATATAGAATATCATATTGTGGCATCGATGAACATGGCAAAGTGTTAGGATTGAAGTCGAAAACGGCGCAAGTTCGGTCACGATGCCGGCAGTAATGTGCCACAGAGTAGTCCCTGTCCATGTGGCAAACTCTGCAGAGTATAGCCGGAAACCTGCGGTGTGCAGTTGTGTAATTACAACTCGACAAGGCGGATCACTGTCGACGTGGATACAAGGAGTTTCTGATCCGTCTTAGATCAGGTAACTACAAGGAGCCCCAAAGGCATACCTTGGAGCAGTTTCAGCTGGCGACCCAATCCTCTTGATCTTCTTCGAGTTACCATGGCTCGGGCTCCGCCGGGTTACATTTGTATGTTTAGTGGTGACGGATCCGGCAGATCACCGGGAAATCCCTACATGTCAGATTAACAACCCAGCCCCCTTTTCACATCTGTCAACCATGTCTGCCACCACAGAGCCCGATGTGGTTGAATACCACCATTATCACCCACCTGGCGTTCGCCGTGTTCTAGCTTCCGGAACCAGCGCCTTCATCGGCGAGGTTGACCGCTCGACTATCCTCAAGTACCCCCTTGAACCGGGCGGCGACATGGCTCGCCTCAGACACGAGCACCAACTCCTCGGCATAGTTGGCAATCATTGTCGGATCATCGCGCAAAAACGGCTGACTGATGCCGGCTTGTATCTTGAGCGTGCGGTAAACGGGACAGTCTTGAGTTTCTTGACCGAGTCGAAGCATTGTCTGTCCCTCCAGGAGCGCATAGCCTGGTGCCGGGAGCTGGCTGAGGCAGTTGAACACGTCCATTCGAAGAGGGTGATTCACTGCGACATCAACCCTACGAACGTCCTTGTTGACGAAAATCTTCACATCAAGTTGGCCGACTTTCAGGGTTGTTACATGGCCGAGGACGGCGAGGTCATCTTGCCCGCGTTGGTTGGCGAGCCGTGCAGATACTTTTGTCCCCGGGAAGACGAGTTCGAGGTCAATTGGCAGACAGACCTTTTTGCCCTGGGCTCCACAATCTATTTCATCATCACCGGCGACGAGGTCTTTCCAGACATCGTCGCGGGAGAGGAAGGATGGGACAGCAAGGTGCGCTCTCGGTTTGCGAGCAGTGCTTTTCCAGAGGACCCGCACGCTTGTGCAATCATCACTCAAAAATGCTGGAGGCGACAATACAGGTCGGCAAGTGAGGTCTTGAAGGACATGAGCGCCGTCGAGCAGCTCTACAGACGATAGCGCCAGCTGATGTATTCCTGCGACACATCTAGTGGCCAGCGCAGATGGTGAATAGACGAAAGAGTTTCTACGGCCCGATGACTGCTCTCAAGATGAAATTAGTCTGAAACAATGACTCCATAGACGCATAGTTACGGGGTCCAAGTCCGCTTCATTCCCGGTAACATGCCGCAGCCTTGGGCCCGGAGCGGCCACGGTCGCCAGGAGACGTGCTGAAGAGGCAAACAAGCCAGGTGCACCAGGACTTTGACGGCTATATCCCTGACGGGCTCGAGGATGTTGCGCGATTCATGGATAGGTACACGACTGCTATGTGACAATCATTTCACATGGACAAACTCACGCAGGAGCTGAACAGACGACGCAACTGAAAGCCTCTCGTGCTGCCGCTCAGGACGCTTCACCTGTAACCCGCGTCCTCGAGAATCATGTGGGCCGCCTTCTCGGCCACGGCGTAGACGGTGGCCTGCAGGTGGGCGCTGATCTGCAGCGGCAGGACGCTGGCATCGGCGACGCGCAGGCCGGCGACGCCGTAGACGCGCAGGCGGTCGTCGACGACGCCGCCCCCGGCGCCGGCGCGGCCGCCCATGGCGCACGTGCCGACGGGGTGCCAGTCGGAGACGGTGTTGGCGGCGACCCAGGCCTCGAGGCGGGCGTCGTCGCCGGCCGTCGCGGCGTCGGGCCAGGCCGGCGCCCGGAGGAGCCCGGCCAGCGGCGGCGTGGCGGCGATGCGCTGCGCGAACCGCACGCCCGCCTTCATGGCCTCCATGTCGAGCCGCCCGTGCGCGCCGGCGTAGTAGGCCGGGTCGATGGCCGGCGCCTCGGAGCCGGCTCGGACGTGCACCGAGCCGGTCGAGAAGGGGTACTGCAGCATCTGCAGCATCGTGGCGTACTTGGTGCCCTCGGCGCCGGCGAAGACGGGGCTCCAGTTGTCGAGGTCGAGCAGGTACTCCATCTGGCCGAGGCGCGCGCTGCCGTCGAGGCGCCGCTGCAGCACCGCGCGCCGCTCGGGGTCCGGGACGGCGAGCGCGCCGGCCCGGGCCCGCCAGCCGGCCAGCGTGTCGGCGGGGACGAAGTGGCTGAAGGGCACGTAGGCGACGGAGCACGGCAGCATCGTCGGCGGGCCGGTGCCGTGCTCGACGTACTGGTCCATGGCGGCGGCGGCGTCGCGCTCGGGGTCGGGCGTCTCGACGCCCGGGTCGACCTCGAAGACCATCTGCAGCACTGCGCCGGGCCGGTCAGCGGACGCGGCGGGGACGAGGCTCGGACTGACTCATGTGGTCCTGCAGGTTCTCGCCGACGCACGGGCTGCGCACCTTGAGCGGCACGCCGGCGCGGGCCAGGACCTCCGGGTGGCCGATGCCCGAGAGCTCGAGCAGCTGCGGCGACTGCACGGCGCCGGCCGAGACGACGACCTCGCGCGCCACGGCGACGACGTGCTCGGCGCCGGCGCAGGCGAAGCGCACGGCGGCTGCCCGGAAGCCGCGGCGGTCCGGGGCGAGGACGATCTCGCGCGCCGTGGCGTCGGTCAGGATGTGCAGGTTGTCGGGCGGCGGGGTGCAGTAGGCGGTGGCGTAGGACCGGCGGCCGGTGCGCGGGTCGACGGCGTTGAGGCCGGTCCAGGCGCCGACGTTGGACCCGCCGACGGGGGCGCGGTTGGTCGGCAGGCCGAGGGCGGCGAGGGCGGCGAGCCACGGGCCGTGCGAGGGCGGCACGCCGGCGCCGTAGGAGACGTGGATGGGGCCGGCGGAGCCGAAGAGGCCGGCGGCGTCCGGGAGGTCCGGGCGGGCGGGGCCGGGCGCGTGGAACGACTCGCTCTTCTTGAAGAAGGGGCTTCGTGCGTGAGCGGGCGGCGGGGACGGCGGCGGCGGCGCTCACAGCAGGTGGTGCCAGGCCCAGCCGGCGTTGCCGAGGGCGGCCCAGGCGTCGTAGTCGGCGGCGCTGGCCCGGTTCCACGCCATGAAGTTGAGGGCGCTGGAGCCGCCGAGGACGCGGCCGCGGGGCCACGGCAGGGCGCGGCCGGCGAGCCCGGGCTGCGGCTCGGTGCGGAAGCGCCAGTCCAGGCGGCCGCCGAGGGAGCGGCCGTAGCGGGCGGGGACGTGCACGTCGGCGGCCTCGTCGGGGCCGGCGGCGGGGCCGGAGCCGGCGGCGGGGCCGGCCTCGACGACGCCGACGACGAGGGCCGGGTCGGCGGCGGCGAGGCGCGCGGCGACGGCGAGCCCGGCGGTGCCGCCGCCGACGACGACAAAGTCGAAGGGCTGGCGGGCGCAGAAGGCCTCGGGCGAGGGGGCGAGGCGCGGCGAGGCCATGCTGGCGGTTGTGCCTGGCGGGGGATACGGAGCGCCGGTATGCGACGCCGGCCGAAGTCACCCTGCTGCGAGGCAACGGCTGACACGCAAGGGATGGCATTGCTACTGGCATCACATTCCATTCTGGCGGCTGTGCTCGCTGCCTTGAGGCGCGACATCTCGGGCCATCTCAGCCTGCCATCTCAGCCTGCCGAGGGCTACCATCAAGGCCGGCAGATGCATTGACGGCTGTGGAGCTTGGCGATGCTCAGGCTGTCGTACGACGTCTGCGCATGACGACTCGTGCTGCATTATGCGAGGCATACAGGCGCCATATACTCCAGTCATACTCCGTATACTTTACAGTTTTGCTAATTTCGCGGTCATGCCGAGACCCTGAGGCTGCTCCATGCCGGAGAGCTCGGCCTTCAGGGAGCGCTCGGAGCGCTCGGCTCGAAGCTTGTGCTCAGGCTCCCTTGGACGGGCTCACGATGGTGGAATGTCGAGGAAGCAGGCCGTGGACTACACTGTCTCATTGCGCCCTCCATGCCAACACGATCCAGTGCTCCAGATCTAGTGCTCCAGTCCAGTGCTCAGTCCAGTGCTCAGTCCAGTGCTCAGTCCAGTGCTCAGCAGTGCTCCAGCCCAGCTCCAGTGCTCCATCATACACCTACAGCCATTCCTCACGACCCCTGCAAACCCAAGACAGCCATGCCCCACCCGCCTGAAGCCAAAGCCCCCGCTGGGCCCGCTGCAATCCCTGCCTCGGCCCCTTTTCTGCCTCAGGCATCCCCAAAAACACCACCGTGTCCTCAGGATAAAGAGGCGCCAGCCGCCACCACCAACCGTCAGCCGTCAGCTCGAGACACGCTGTCCTCTTCTCCTCGCACCGCCGCCGCGTCTCCACCCGCGGCGTGACTCCTCGCCATGCTGTAGCGGCCCCGCGGACCGGGCGCTTGTCTGCTAGCTGCCACGCGCAAACATATACCGCGCTGGAACCCCAACGCCGTCCAGCCGCCTAGCATGGCCTTCCAGCAAGTCTCCCAAGTCTCCCAGCAAGTCGCCCCCGTCAAGTTCGAGCCCGCCGACGACATGGCCTCGCTCTTCTCCCAGGCCAGCCCCGCCGCCAGCACCGTCAACCCCATGGACATGATGACGCCCCAGCGGGACGACGACCTCCCCGCCGTCGACGAGCCCGGGCCCGAGGCGGACAAGAAGCCGGCCAAGAAGCGCAAGTCGTGGGGCCAGGTTCTCCCCGAGCCCAAGACCAACCTCCCGCCCAGGTAGCGTGGCCCCGACGCCGCCCGCCGCACGCTGCTAACGGCGCGCAGGAAACGGGCCAAGACCGAGGACGAAAAGGAGCAGCGCCGCGTCGAGCGCGTCCTCCGCAACCGCCGCGCCGCCCAGTCGTCGCGCGAGCGCAAGCGCCTCGAGGTCGAGGCCCTCGAGCGCCGCAACAAGGAGCTCGAGGGCCTCCTCCTCTCCGCCCAGAAGACGAACCTCATGCTCGTCGAGGAGCTCAACCGCTTCCGCCGCGACTCGGGCGTCGTCACGCGCTCCTCGTCGCCGCTCGACCCCCTGCGCGACAACCACGTCACCCTCTCGCCCCAGCTCTTCGGCCCGCACGACGACGGCCCCCGCGACCTCGTCATGCCGCCGCCCAGCCCCAGCCCCACCGTCAACCCGGCCTCGCTGTCGCCCGAGCTCACGCCCGTGCCCGACGCCGGCCCGACGCCGGCCACCTCCCCCGACCTGACACAACGTCCTGCCGAGATGTTGCTGCGTGACCTGCCGTGTCACATGTCGGCGGAGGTGCCCGCGTCGTGGCCGGTCTCGACGGCCTGGGCCCTGCCCCTCCGGCTGATGCTCCTTTCAGCCTCGGCCATTCTCTCGGCCTGTCGCCGGCCCTTGACGCAGATCGCTATGTCCTCGAAAGCGGGCTTCTCGCTTCTCCCAACTCCTCAACTCTTGACGACGATTATCTGGCTGGTGACGCTCTCCCCGGCCAGCCGGCCCTGGACCTCTTCGACATCGACGACTTCCTCAGCGACGAGGCGACCCACGCCGCCCCAGACGCTGCGCCGGCCGCCGACGCAGCCGCCGCGGACCCCGGCCCCGAGCCCCAGGTCCGCGACTCTGAGATTCAAGTCTCTTAGAAAGATCCTTTCCAGCAGCCCCAATCTGGCGCGTCCCCTGATGGATGCGACGATGGAGGCACTGCGGATGGTCTCTGAGGGATGCGATGACGGGGTCGCGGGCCCGGCGGCCGGGTCCGGCGCGACGCGCGGCCACGCCGGCGAGCTGACGCAGTGTCTGCGGGGCATCGCCTTGCCGTCGCGCGAGGTGCTCCTGACCTTGCTCTGGGCCCTCAAGGTCGAGGAGCGCAGGATCCAGCGGAAGAGCCAACCCGAGAGTGGCACCCCGGACAAGTACGTCTTGATGAAGCCAAGTAGACAAGAGGCCGGCGGGCCAAAGCGCCCTCGCCTGGCATAGCCTTGGATGGGAATGATTTGAGAGCGGATGGTGCTGGCGCATAAAAGGTCAAAGTAAAAGGAGAGGTATCTGGGTCGAGTCTTGTCGTATCTTTAGGGTCCATTATGGCGTGAATCCATGCCGCAGTGGTTGACTATCTGTGCAACTCTGCAAGTCCCGCAACTCCTGCGCTACGGTCCCGCAACTCCTGCGCTACGGTCCCGCAACTCCTGCGCTACGGTCCCGCAACTCCTGCGCTACGGTCCCGCAACTCCTGCGCTGCCACGGTCCAGCTCTTCCATGGCGGCCTCCTCGTCGGCAAAGTCGCCCCCGGCCTCCGCATCCCACGGCCGGGGCTGTTGGCCGTCCTGGCCCTCGGCCTCGGCGATGAGGGCGTCGAGGTCATCCTCGGGGCGCGCATCGCGGGGCGCGCGGGGCGTCGCATCGTAGATGTCGTCATCGGGGACGTCCCGCGGGGGGGTCTGCGGCGGCGGGGTCTCGGGCCGCGCCTCGGCCTCCTCTGCGCCCCGGGGCCGGCGCTCGGCAATCCATTCGGCGCGGGCGGCGACGAGGCGGCGCTTGTGGCCGGCGCGCTCGACCATGGCGAGGGCGTCGAGGAAGCGGGCGCGGGGGAAGAGGTCGTCGAGCCAGAGCTGGTAGAGGGCGAGCAGGCGCGGCGCGTCGGCGAACTCGTGGCCGCGGCCGCGGAGGCGCAGGCCGGCGGCGCGGCGGCGCAGGCGCGAGATGCCGGCGGGCGAGAGCAGGCGGTCCTCGTCGAGGCGGACGGCGGGCGCGCGGGCGCGCTTGGCGACGGCGACCTCGGCGTCGATGCCGAGCGCGGGGGCGTCGCGCGGCGGGCTGGGCGAGCGGAAGGGGTCGTCGGAGAGGTCGGCGACGTCGTAGTTGTCGAGGTCGTCGTGGGGAGCCATGCTGGCGATGCGTTACGCCGTCGGTCGACGATGTGAGGCTTTACGCGTGAGCGTGAGCGAGACGCGACGCGACAGTACGTACTGCTCGTCCACGTGACCCGCCCACGTGATGGCTGGGCCCAGCTGCGCAGCTTCACGTCTGCCATCCGCATCTCGGACGAGCACCACCATGGCCGACACGACGACGAAGCCCAAGGCGCCGACGTACGTTGGCATGAGCAAGGTCATCGAGACCAAATATCCGGTGCGTCGGGCGCGCTGGCGGCGCAGTGGCACTGCTGACCCGACCTAGCTCATCGACAACGATCCGTACGTCCAGCCGTCGGGCGTTGACCAAGTCAACTAACCCGCGGCAGCCACTTCAAGCGCGTCGTCGGCTATGCGCGGACTTCCGACTACGCCGCCGGCGCCGCGGCGGCCGCCTTCTCGCCGCTGGCGCTGCTGACGCTCGAGAAGTTTGCGCCCTCGCACGTCGGCCGCGGCGGCTTCGCCAAGGCGATGCGGCTCGCCGGCGCCGTCGGCCTCATCGGCGGCTTCCTCTACTTCTACCAGCGCTCGTGCTGTGCGTCCCCCCGGGTGCCGACGCGAGGCGGCCTGGCTGACGGCGGCAGTGCGCTTCTACGGCGCGACGGAGAACGCGCGCGAGGTGGACATGGACATGCGCGAGATGGTGGCCAAGGTCAAGGCCGGCGAGCCGCTCTACGGCGAGAGCCGCCTGACGCCGCACATGCAGGGCGTGGCGGCGCGCCAGAGCCGCTACTCGGCGCTGCTCTTCAGCCTCATCCCGTGGTTCAACTTTGTCAACCACGACCAGCACGGCGTCGACACGGCCAAGTACTACCGGCAGGCCGAGCGCGAGCTCGAGGCGGGCAAGTAGGGAGGTGTACATTAGGGGGAGACAATCAAATTGGCGTGGTCTCGGACTGAGCTGGCAGACCGGCAGTGCGGCGCGGCAGCCTGCTGTTTGACCATTGCAAATTGGGCCCAAACAAGCGCCCTCGCCCCCCTACGGACTCGGTGCATAGGTGAGACGGCAATGGCGGAGGGAACACTTTGAGAAGTGCTTTTGCGACGCAAACCGCCTTCGCGGGGGGAAGAGGTTGAGCCTCGCGGCACCTCTCGGCCGCCGGCTTGCTTTTTTTGTGTCGGCATGTTGGGGGATCTTCGAAAGTGCCGTGAACAAGCCGAGTCGGCCTCCCTCGACGCAGGTCTCAGTGCCCTTACTGGCACCCAGGGCGGTGATAACAACGGTCGGTCACGAGGCTAACGCGTGTATTTCTTTTGTCATTTGTTCCTGTCCCAGTTGGGCGTGACATGTTGCCAGGGCGGCATCTCCCTTGGCAAGGGCTGGCCGGCGTCCGAGTATATATAGGGACGGTGTGGCCGGTGAGCCCGGCAGCAAGCACTCGCTTGACCAGATCCAACTCTTCCGCTCCTTCGCCTCTGCACGCTCCCTGCCTGCCGCTCCGAGGCTCAAGCACAACGCACCCACCCACGAGGTCAAGATGAAGATCGCTGCCGTCGTCGCTGCGTGCGCAGGCGTGGCGCTCGCCGCGCCGGGCAGCCTCGTGGAGCGCGCGGCGGCGCGGATACTGCCGAGCGGGTGCGGCGGCGTCTTCTACAACAGGGCCATGTGCTGCCGGACGACGTTGCTCGGCGTGGCCAACCTCGACTGCCACGCGGGTGAGTACAGAGGCGGCGAGCGAGTTGGCGCGAGGCTGACGGCCGGCAGTGCCCAATAATCCGCGCAACCCGGCCGAGTTCAAGGCAACGTGCACGCGGCAGGTCAAGCAGGCGCAGTGCTGCTTCCTCAGGCTCGGCAACTTGGCGGTGCTGTGCAGGGACGTCTAGGCCGGCAACTGGTGGTGGGGACTTCGCTTCGATTCGGAGGACATTTGGTAGTTTGGTGGTGTAGATAGGCTGGTAGTTAACTCGGATGGGTGAGGTCGAGGAGCCTCGTGACAAGTCATGTGCCGCTCGGCCTGTCACGTGCAGCGGTCCGCCGGCCACATCGGCCGGCTCCGACCCGGAAGCCGCCGACGCCCCGCAGCGCACCTCACCTTGATGCTCACCCTCATGCTCACACCTCACGACACCTACACCTCATGCACCACCTCACGCACCTCACGCACACGCACCTCACGCTCACGCACCTCACGCTCACGCACCTCACGCACACGCACCTCACGCCCTCACGCCCTCACGCTCACACCATGGACCTCCCCGTCGTCGACCTCGACGTCTACCTCGGCCAGCCTCGCGACGCCCCAGATGTCCGTCGCGAGTGCGCCCGCGCCGCCGACGCCCTCATCACCTACGGCGCCCTCGTGCTGCACGACTCGCGCGTCGCCGAGCACGACAACGACGCCTTCCTCGACCTCCTCGAGGACTACTTTGCCCAGCCGCCCGGCGAGCTGCGCAAGGACGAGCGCCCCGCCCTCGGCTACCAGGTCGGCGTCACGCTCGACAACACCGAGAAGCCCAAGTGCGCCGTCGACGAGCCCTGCCTCGACGTCATCCGCCGCCTGCACCCCGCCCAGCGGCCCCTCGACGTCTCGGCCCACGCCCCGGACCCCAAGTGCCGCTTCTTCTGGCGCATGGCCGACCCGCCGCCCTACCGGACCGAGTTCCCGGGCCTCAACGCGCCCAACGTGACCCCGCAGGCGCCGCACATCCGGCCCCGATGGGCCCCGACCATGGACCGTTGGGGAACCGCCATGAAGGATGCGTCAGTCTCCGCCTCGCCGGCTTGTCTCCCCATGCTTACAATCCGCAGCGTCTCCAAGCTCGCCGAGATGACGGCCATTGGCCTCGGCCTCCCGGCAGAGTATTTCAGCGACGCCGGGCGCTACGGGTTTGTCCCCCGTCGGCCCAGCCGTCACCCGCTGACGCCCGGCAGCCCCCATCTCCTCGCGCCGACGGCTTCCGACCTGACCAAGTACGGCGCCCGGGACACCGTCCTCGCCGGCTTCCACACCGACCTCAACTTCCTCACCATCCACGGCCGCTCCCGCTACCCCGGGCTCAACATCTGGGCGCGGAACACGGGCAGCCGCATCGCCGTCAAGATCCCCCCGGGCAACCACCTGCTCGTCCAGGCCGGCAAGCAGCTCGAGTACAGCACGGGCGGCCTCGTCAAGGCCGGCTACCACGAGGTCGTCGTCAACGACCAGACCATCGACGCCCTGGAGAGGCGCCGCCGCGAGTTCCCGGACCGCCCCCTGATCCGCATCTCCAGCACCCTGTTCTGGCACCTCAACTCCGACTTTGACCTGGCCCCCGTCCCCGAGCTGGCCGAGCGCGCGCGCCAGGTGAGGGCGGAACAGGCCCGGCTGGGCCGCGACGAGGGCGAGGCGGCCGCGTATCCCCCGATCAAGGCGGGCCGACAAGTGGAAGCGTGAGTTACTCGGGCACCGGATCATGGCCGCCGCTGACGACTCAGTGAGCTGAAACACATTGCCTTGATGGCATGAATTGTATGGGCACGAACGAAACTATCAAGCGATACTCTGCCACCGTTTGGACACCGGGTCTGGTCGCGGCGGCCGACTGCCTGCCAGCAGGCCGTCATCGCGCTAGTGAGGACTGATATAGAAATCAAGCGGGGGACACTTGACGCAGACAAGACTCTAACACACTCCATCAGTCTGGAGACCGGCCGGCGTCGGAGCTGAGCTTGTGGTCCGGCGGCGCAGCCTCGACGGCGGCATCGTCGCGCCAAAAATCCCTCCGGCCGCTGGTCAGGCGGACGAGCCAGGGAGGGAAGAAGCCGCCCGGGATGCGCCAGGTCCACGGCTCCTTGTCCTCCAGGTTGGGCGGCACGATGCGGCCGCGCGAGGCGACGCGGAGCAGCCAGACGGCCGTGTTGATGATGGCGTAGGTGCAGATGGAGGCGATGAGGCCGTTGGCGATGGAAAAGGTAAAGGGCATGAGCACGATGGCGAGGAAGGCCGGGAGGGCGTCGCCCATGTACTTCCAGTTGACCTGGGTGACGGCACCGGCCATCATGGAGCCGACGAGGATGAGGACGCAGCCGGTGGCCCAGGACGGGATGGAGGCGAAGATGGGGGCGAAGAAGATGGAGAGGACGAAGCAGAGGCCGGTGACGACGGCCGTCAGGCCCGTCTTGCCGCCCTCGGAGATGCCGGCGCCCGACTCGACAAAGGCGGTGACGGGGGGCATGCCGAGGACGGCGCCGACGGAGATGCTCAGGGCGTCGACCATGTAGGCGACCGAGGAGCCCTCGAAGTCCTGGGTGACGGGGTCGATGAGGCCGGCGAAGCGGGCCATGGCGTAGAGGGTGCCGGTGCAGTCGAGGATGTCGACGTAGAGAAAGGTGGCGAGGGCGACGCCGAACTGGCCGGCGTAGTCGGCCACGTGCCACTGCTGGACGTTGAAGATGCGCTGGACGGGGTGGAAGCTGACGACGCGGCGGAAGAAGTCGAAGCCGGCGTCGCCGACGGCGGTGCGGGGGAACGAGGTGACGGGGGTGTCGCGGGGCCAGGAGATGACGCTGACGAGGACGATGCCGATGATGATGGCGCCCTTGACGCGGTACATGGTGAGGAGGACGGAGACGATGCCGCCGCAGAAGACGCCGATCCAGAGGGCCGGGCGGCGCATCACGTCCCAGCGGGGACACGTGCCGTCGGGCAGGCGGTTCTCGACCGAGCATCCGGCGAGCTCGACCGGGGTGGCCTTGGCGCCGACGACGACGCCGAGGCCCTCGCTGTAGGTGAGGCCGAGGAGGGTGAGGAAGAGGCCGATGCCGACGCCGGTGGCGACCTTGATGGACTGGGGGATGGCGCGGGCGAGCCACTGGCGGAGGCCGAGGAGGGCGAGGCCGAAGAAGACGAAGCCCTCGACGAAGATGGCCGTCAGGGCGACCTGGTAGGGGACGTTGCCGCTGCCGTGGTAGCCGACTAAGGTGAGGGTGAGAGGGTGAGGGTGAGGGGAGTGGGGACGACATCAGGGGCTTACCGACGGCGTAGGTAAAGTAGGCGTTGAGGCCTGGGCGAGTCAGCGATACGAACGACACGGAATACGAACGACACGGCATCAGGGACGCACCCATCCCGGGAGCGAGGCTGACGGGGCTGGAAAGGGTCAGCAAACGACCGGGGTCGGGACGAGGCTGACACACAGGTTGGCAAACAGCCCCATGCAGAACGAGGCGAGGCCGGCGATGGCGGCGGTGGCGGTGACGGCGTCGCGCTTGACCTCCTGGAGGCAGAGCAGGTAGGCGGCGTCGGCGTCGCACACGGGGTCCTCGGGGGCGCGGGGGCAGACGCAGGTGCCGCCCGAGTCGGCGACGACGGAGGCGTTGACGGCGATGATGTAGGCCATGGCGAAGAAGGTGGCGAGGCCGGCGCGGACCTCGGTGAAGAAGGCGGCGTCCTTGCGCTGCCGGGGCTGCGGGCGTCAGCGGGGACGGCCGGCGGCTGGGGGGGGGGGAGGTTCTACATGGCCGCAGCCGTCGAGGCGGAACCAGCGGCCGACGGGGCCCGCGGCGATGCGAGCGTTGGCGGCCTGGGACCAGCCCATGACGGCGAGTGTTGAGGAGGGACAGAGACGGCGAGGACAGAGACGGCGAGGACAGAGTCGGCGAGGACAGAGACGGCGGACAGCGGAGGCCCGAGATGAGGAATATGACAGACGGCGAGCCGACCAAGGCGGCTATGACCCAGCCGGCCGAGGCTCACAGCAGCGGCAAAGTTTCAACAAGGCAGGATGATATCACGGTTCCGTGCGACGCAGCGAGGAGCTGGTGGGCGCGAGTGAGCTGGCGCCCCGTCAGACTCTATATATGTGTGGCTATTAATCACTCAAGATTTTTACCAGGAATGGGCGCAAAGGATGGCGATGGTGGAGCCGTGGGTTCCTGCAGCGGAGCCAGTCCGAGGCTGCTCATGGACACGGCGACGGCGCAGGCGCCGAGGCTGAAGCATGTAAGCTGCAGTCTCAGGAGCAAACGGTGCGACGGGCGCCTGGCGGACGGGCCTCCTTCATTTCCCGGCCGCTGTCACGGCTCGTGGGCCGCGGACGCCACGTGCGACGCTGCTCACCGCCGCCCGGTGACGTCGGGGGTGACGTCAGGGCGGCGGGCGGTTTAAAGGCGCGGCGGCCCGGGGGGGGGTTTTGGTTGAGCATCCGCCGAGATGCCGCGTGGAGACGACACCCAGCGAGACGACGCCCGGCGCCCCGCCACGGGGGAGCGCCGCCGCGCCGACGACCTGCCGCGCCGCAGCCCGGAGCGCCGCCGGGGGACTGACGGCGGCGGCCGCAGACGGCACGCCCGGCCGCGCGATGGACGTGACGGGCGCCGGGCAATGTATGACGCGCACAGCGGCGATGACCGGCGGCGACCAGTCCATGGCGACGACCGGCGGCATCGGTCAATGCATGGCGACGACCAGCGGCATCGCTCAACTCATGACGGCGCCGACCGGCGGCATCGCTCAGTCCGTGACGACGCCCGCCGCCGCCGCAACCCGGACTCCCGGCCCCGCAACCCGGACTCCCGGCCCCGCAGCCCGGACTCCCGGCCCCGCAGCCCCGACGCCCGGCCCCACAGCCACGACGCTCGGCCCTGGTGGACCCACCCCGCGGTGCGGGCCGGCGCGCGCACGGCCCTCGCGGCCGGCGCGCAAGCGGCGGTGCGCAGCCGGCACGACACGCAGCCGTGGCTCGGGGCCCGGGGCGCGCGCGTGGCCTCGACGGCGCTCGGCGCGGCGCTCGTCGACGGCGTCCTGGCGCAGCGGCACCCGGGCAGCCTGCGGCAGGCGGTGCTGCGCTCCGGGCTCGAGGCGCTCACGGGCGATGCGGAGCGCGGGCGGCGGCGCTGATGCTACGGATGCAGCTGGTTGCCGGGACAGGCACGCGAAGCGACGGTGTTTAAATAGCCCTGACATGCGAGCCGTCGGACCGCGGCGCGGCGTGCGACGGACGTGTCGCCGAGCCCGGCCGGCCCGACGTTGATCCTTCCGACCACGTGTGCCCCTTTCGACGACCCTCCCGTGATGGATTGTGGACATTCCACCATGCACGCGCACCCCTGCGGCCGCCCTCGAAGCGTCCACGCCTCCGGCTCGCCGCCTCCACCGCTCGGCCATCGCCCGAGGATCCTTGCGGCCGAGGACGGCTCGAGCCTCGCGGCCGCTCGTCATGTGCGACGCCGCGCCAGGCCACGGCCCGGCCGCCCGACTCGACGGCCAGGCCTCGCCGGCTCGCGCGCCGCCGTCCGTCGCGCAGAGTTTCCCCCTCGCCAATGGCACCGGCCGGCAACGGGCAACGTGCCGCTCCGCAGCCCCGTCGTCGTCGGCCCGAAGGCGGCGGCCAAGGCCTCCGGGTCCACCCGCTCGCCTGATCACAGGGCCCCTGATGCCCCAGGACCCCCACGGGGAGGCGACGCCGCCGCCGGCAGTCGCCCGCCCAGCGACAGGCGGCGCGTGCCGACGCCGCCAGCCTGGCGAGTCGGCGCGCAGCCGCAGCCGCCGCCAGTCGACGCCCGTGGCCGCCGGCCGTCGCCGCGGGCGCACGCCTGGCCCTGGCTCCGTCCCCGCGTCCGTTCCATGGCTCGGCCTGCATGCCGACTGTATGTGCGCACGGCATTTGCGCCGGGACCCACGACCCCAGCGGCTGATGGACGCCCCCAGGTCTAGGTCCTTGGTCCTGGGCGCGCCTGGTCCGAGCCGCCTTAACCCATGACGCTACCCCGGCCACCCAGACGACAAAACCGGCGTCTGCTCCCCTGCCTCGCCGCCCCCGACTGCCTCCTCGCCGACCATGCCTCGCCCGGAGCACCAGGAGCCGCCGCCGCCCGTCAAGGCGACGGCCGACGAGGCCGCCGCCGCCGCCGAGGCCGAGCGCAGCATGGGCCTCGTCGAGTCGCTCAAGCTCTACCGCAAGGCCTGCCTCTGGTCCATCTTCCTCTCCACCTGCATCGTCATGGAGGGCTTCGACACCGTCATCCTCGCCAACCTCTACGCCTACCCGCCCTTCCAGCGCAAGTTTGGCGTCCTCCAGTCCGACGGCTCCTACCAGCTGACGGCCACCTGGCAGTCGGGCCTGTCCAACGGCGCGCTGGGCGGCCAGATCCTCGGCCTCTTCTTCAACGGCATCATCGCCGACCGCTTCGGCTACCGCCGCACCCTCATCGGCGCCCTCGGCCTGTGCTGCGCCTTCATCTCCGTCCTCTTCACGGCCGAGACGCTGCCCCAGCTGCTCGCCGGCGAGGTCCTCATCGGCGTCCCCTGGGGCGTCTTCCAGACGCTGACGACCACGTACGCCGCCGAGGTCTGCCCGACGCACCTGCGCGCCTACCTGACCACCTACGTCAACCTGTGCTGGGTCATCGGCCAGTTCATCGCCTCGGGCGCCCTGCGCGCCATGGTGCCGCGCAACGACCGCTGGGGCTACAAGATCCCCTTTGCCCTCGAGTGGATGTTCCCCCTGCCCCTGGCCGTCGGCATCTACCTGGCCCCCGAGTCGCCCTGGTGGCTCGTCCGCCGCGGCCGCCTCGACGACGCCAAGCGGTCGCTGGCCCGCCTGACGACGCGCGGCAGCGGCGTCGCCTTCCGCCCCGACGAGACGCTGTCCATGATGGTGCACACCAACGACATGGAGAAGGAGGCCACGGCCGGCACCACCTACCGCGACCTCTTCCGCGGCGTCAACCTGCGCCGCACCGAGATCGTCTGCGCCTCGTGGATGATCCAGACCCTCTGCGGCTCCAGCCTCATCGCCAACTCGACCTACTACTACACCCAGGTCGGCCTCGAGATCCACCACTCCTTCAACCTGACGCTGGCCCAGTACGCCCTCGGCGCCCTCGGCACCGTCATCGCCTGGTTCCTCATGGGCGTCGCCGGCCGCCGCACCCTGTACCTCGCCGGCCAGCTCTGCCTGCTCGCCCTGCTGCTCGTCATGGGCGCCGCCTCCTTCGCCCGCGTCGACCGCAGCGTCACCAAGTGGGCCATCGGCTCGACCATGCTCGTCTTCATCCTGACGTACAACGCCACCGTCGGGCCCGTCTGCTACTCGCTCGTCTCGGAGCTGTCGTCGACGCGCCTGCGCACCAAGTCGGTCGTCCTGGCCCGCAACATGTACAACCTGGTCGGCATCGCCGCCAACTTTGTCACGCCCCTCATGATCAACCCGAGCGCCTGGCGCTGGGGGCCGCGCTCGTGCTTCTTCTGGGCCGGCTCGTGCGCCCTGTGCGCCGTCTGGACCTACTTCCGCCTGCCCGAGCCCAAGGGCCGCACCTACGGCGAGCTCGACGTGCTGTTCGAGAACGGCGTCAGCGCGCGCAAGTTCAGCACCACGCCCGTCGACCGCTTCGACGCGCACGCCGAGAGCTCGTCCGAGGGCGAGAAGCCCGTCGAGGCCGTCATGCTCGAGCGCGTCGCCCAGGGCTAGAGCGTGTATGGCTTACGTATACCGGCGCTGCACCGCCGTCGGGTTGATCTCGTCAGGGGTTGAGATTCGACGCGAACTCTATAGTATTGTATATAACACGAGTGCATTCCTCAGGCGCGTCTCGCGGGGACAATCTGACGAGCACACCCATGTGGGACCGACGGCGACGGACGAGTGCTCGGGACCGTCTGTGGAGTAGGTTGCGGGCAGCTTTCGCGGGGATCCTCACTGAACTCACTGTAAGCTGAGGCAGATGCGGATCTGCCTGCTGTAGGGCCGATAATAGAAGCCTCGAGCAACTCCGAAGGCCTCGGGCAACCCCCCTGCATGACTTCTCCCCGAGTCTGACAGACGCTGGCAACCTCCAGGCGACGCCCCTCGATAGCACCCCCAAGACGGCCTCTTTCAGAAGCCAGCCCCGTCGATCGCTGCCGTCGCATGCACGCGCGCAACCCCGAGCGGCGCGGGGAGACTGCAGTAGCCTCTGCGCGTGCAGCCAGGCGTTGCGCATGACGCGGGCGTGCAACGCAAGGGCGCAGCTCGAGGCATGTGAGCAGAGGAATCCGCATGTTGACGTCAATATCATACAACGCGTCCCAGCCACCCCGGAGCATACAGCTCCTACATGCTGACCATGCCGTCACTTGGGCTTCTGGCCGTAGACGACATATCTTCGCACGTGAGAAGGACGCTGCGCAGGAGACGGGGGCTACTCACATGGGCCAGTACCCGTGGATGGCGCGGTCCCGCATCTGCCTCCGGACGTCGACGAGAAACACCTCGACCTCGTCGGGCGACCAGCCCAGGACGCGCGTGAACAGCGCCATGCTCAGCCCCGACGCGCCGTTGCCCAGGTTCTCGTACGTCCACGCGCCTGCGCCCGTCAGAGGACGTCCAAGCCGGCGGCGGCCACCTACCGAGCTCCTTGAACCTGGGGTCCCGCGGCCACGGGTTGGTCGGCCACTTGTACAGCACCTGCGTCACGCTGGTGAAGCCGGCCGCCTCGAGCTGCTGCCTGTAGAAGGTCATGCTGTCGAGCGGCCGGTCGATGGCGGCGGCGGCCTTGAGCATCAGGTCTCCCCACCTGGCCGCCGCGCAGCCCGGCGGTACGGTCCTGTCGTCGCTGCGGAGCTGGAGGTGGACGTCGAGCAGCTCGATCCACCCGCCTGGGTTGAGGTGGCTGTCCCGCGTTAGCCGCCGCCCCTGCAGTCGTGCGCGGCGCGTTACTCGAAGCTCTGCCGCATGAATCTCGGCCAGTCCGAGATGGATGCCGTCAACATGCGCGAGTAGATCAGGTCGAACTTGTACGCGAACGTCCAGTCGTCCTCGAGGTCGTCGATGTAGAAGGAGACGTTGGGGGGGACGCTGGTGCGCGTCAGCGGATGCGCGTCAGCCTCTCTTCGCCCGCCTCCGAGACGCACAACGAAGGCTGTATCGGGCTGAGATCGACGCCGGTGACCTGGACACGTTGAGTCTTGGCTCGAGCCGGCGCGGCCCACGTACGTGAGTCTGGGGGTGCTCGTCGGCTGGTCCGTCAGTCGACCGGCTGGCCGGGCGTCCAAGATGCGTACCAAAGTCCATGGCCCAGATGCCCGTCCCCGTGCCGGCGTCGAGGACGCGGTGCAGCGGCTTGTCTCGTCCGGCGGGGCAGACGAACAGCTTGCCGCCCAAGGTCAGGGTGCAGAGGTGATGCTGCAGATCTGTCGCCAGCCCGTCTCAGCCACCGCGTGCGGAGCGAACGCAGTCGACCTCACCCAGACGCTCGTTCTCGACCTGACGGCCGTTAGCCAGCTGCCGCCCGTTCGCACACGGCGCCGCACCTCGTCGTTGGGCAGGACATATCCTCGGCGAGTTAGCGTCGGACGGCTCGGGCGGAGGCGTGCGTACTGCCTGCCCTGAAGGCGTGGTATGTCCGCCCGTTCTCTTGGCGGTAGCGCAGGATGCTCGAGGCGAGCGATGTCGACGAGCTGGCGATGGACTCGAGACGGGTCAGACAAGCCCGAGGTCTGGGAGACGACGTACCGCGCCCAAGCCATCGTCTTGGTCGTCCTGGTGGCTGTCAGCAGATGCGAGCACTCGACCAAGTGACGGACCTCGGACGCCAGCAGCGGAGGCAGCGTCGCGTCCATGGTCAGCAGTTGCTCAGCACGATCGCACGTCCGCGTCGCCGGACTAAGAGCGTGAGGCCGAGGGCGAGATGATGGACCGCGAGAAGGACAGGCGGTGTCACCAACAGTCCGTGCCACCATCCCGGCCTCTTTGCTGCACGTCGCCTTCGGCGGCACGTCACCTCGCGGTCCAACGGAGCGCGGTCCCAAGGTTTGCCGGCATGCTCGGAGGCGATGCGGCGCCTCGGGTTGGTTGGTGGCTCGGGCCCTTGTCGCCGTCGGCCTCCACATGGTTCCACGGAGCCGTCACGGCCTCGGCCGTCAACCGTGGTCGCCCAGGGCTGCTGCAGATTCGGGCCTCTGCGCGGGCCGGCTCGCCTGGTTTAATAGGCGATGGCCCTCAGCCGAGGCGCTCTCCATCGACACCACCCCCCCCCCCCCCCCGATCCTGAGATGGCCCGCCACGTGCCCGGCCTGGCCTTGACCTGCGTGCTCGTCGCCGTCGTGCTGGGCGCCCTGTCGGCGCTGCGGCAGTACTGGCGCCTGCGGCACATCCCTGGCCCGCCCAGCGCTGGCTGGTCCAAGTGGTGGCTCGTTCGCGCCGTCGCAGGCGGGCGGCTGCACCTCGACGTATACGAGGTGTGCCAGAAATACGGTAAGCCAATTTCCGTCGCAACGGGCCGCCGCATGCTCCGCCGGCCTCCGTGTCCCGGGCCCGCCCGGCGGCGGCGGCTGATCCGTTGGCCCAGGCTCCGTGGCCCGCGTCGGCCCCAACGACGTCGTCACCAGCGACCCCGACCTCCTGAAGCGCATGTCCAGCGTGCGCTCCGCGTACAGGCGCTCCGACTGGTACAATGGCATGAGGCTTGACCCGCGCAAGGACAACGTCCTCTCGCAGCGGCACGATGGCTTGCATGCCAAGCTGCGGTCCAGGATGGCTGCCGGCGTACGCGTGCCCCCGTTGCTCGTCGACGCGTCTGACCGGCGCGCAGTACTCGGGCAAGGAGGTCGAGGACCTCGAGGCCAAGGTCGACCGGAACGTCATGGCCCTGGTCCGCCTCGTCGAGACCAGGTACGTGTCGGCGAACCGGCCGTTCGACTTTGGCCGCATGGCCCATTACTTCACGCTCGACGTCATCACGGACCTGGCCTTTGGCAAGCCCTTTGGCGACCTGACCACCGACTCGGACGTGCACGGGTACATCGCGACCATGGAGTCGACCATGCCGGGCGTCATGCTCACGACGGTGCTTCCGTGGCTGCTGGACCTGCTGTCGTGGCCGCTCTTCCGGCGGATGCTGCCCTCGGACAAGGATGCCGCGGGCATTGGCCGCACCATGGCGTACGTCTCGCCGCGGCCGTGCGGACGGCGCTGACCAGGCGCAGCATCGCCAAGCAAGTGGCAGCCGAGCGCTTCGGCCCCGGCAAGAAGACGCGGAGAGACATGCTGGGGTCCTTTGTCGCGCGCGGGCTCACGCAGCCCGAGGCCGAGTCGGAGATTCTCATGCAGCTGTAGGTCGGGCAGCGCGGAGACGGCAGGTCGCTGACGCGTGCAGGCTGGCCGGCTCGGACACGGCGGCGACGGCGGTGCGGGCGACGCTGCTGCACATCATGAACAACGCGCGCGTCGTCGACAAGCTGCGGGCCGAGATGGGCGAGGCCGGGCCGGCGCGGCCCGTCATCAGCGACGCCGAGGCGCGGGCCATGCCGTACCTGCAGGCCGTCATCAAGGAGGGCCTGCGCCTGTTCCCGCCCGTCACGGGCCTCATGTCCAAGGAGGTGCCGCGGGGCGGCGACGAGTTCAAGGGCATCCTGCTGCCCGAGGGCACGCGCGTCGGCTACTGCGGCTGGGGGCTCGGCCGGCGCGCCGACGTCTGGGGCGACGACGCGCTCGAGTTCCGGCCCGAGCGGTGGACCGAGGCGTCGGCCGAGAAGCTGCGCGAGATGGACGGTGCCGTCGAGCTGGTGTTTGGGCACGGGCGGTGGCAGTGCCTGGGCCGCAACGTGGCCCTCATGGAGCTGAACAAGGTGTTTGTCGAGGTGAGGCGCCCGCGCGGCGAGCGGACCGAGCTGACCGTGGCAGCTGCTGAGGCGGTTCGACCTGTGCCTTGTCGACCCGACGAGGCCGTGGAAGTCGGCCGGCTATGGCGTCTTCCAACAGTCCGAGTTCTGGATCAAGGCGTACCGGCGGGAGTAGTAGGGAGGAGTCGTCCGAGGATGGGCGAGGAGATGCGCTCAGGCTGCGGATCAGAGCAAGCAGTCGTAAAGTGTCTTGAAAACTGTCGTCAAGTAGGTGGTGTTTCATCACGTGATGCATCAACGTCGACATGACCAGTGCTCAACCTCGCCGAAGATGTGAACGGTAATGTATGATTTTCATCTTATATAGGACACGAGAGCTCTGCTCCCAGACAGCGTGCCCCCGTCACGCCCGGACGCCGTCGACCCGGCTCTCAGACGCGGCCACGCCCTCGATCATCCCCCCCCACGAGCAGCATCGTCATGGCGGCCACGACGACGGGCAGGACGCTCACGGCCTCGCCCAGGCCGGCGTACGCGGGCGGGATGCGCACGCGCACCAGGGCGCCCGAGGCCAGCAGGACGGCGAGCACGTTGTACACGGCCGACCAGGCAAAGTTGAAGGCCATGCGGCGGAAGGCGACGGCGCTGATGCGCAGCAGAAAGGGGATGCCCTCGAGCCCGTTGAGCAGCACCACGTCGGCGGCGCCGCGCGTCACGTCGCTGGCCGTGGCCACGCTGGCCAGCTGCACGCCCACGTCGGCCTGCGTCACGGCCACGGCGTCGTTGGTGCCGTCGCCGACGAACATGACGGTCCGGCCGGCCGCCATGAGCCGGGCCACGTAGTCGCGCTTGTCGGCCGGCGAGCACTGCGCCGCCGCCCGCGCCGCCGGCACGCCGACCTGCGCCGCCACGGCCTCGACGGCGCGCCGCTGGTCGCCCGACACGACGTGCACGGCGACGCGCCGCCGCCCGAGCTGGCCGACGACGCGCGCCGCCTCGGCGCGCAGCCGCGCGCGCAGCCCGAAGACGGCCAGGGGCTCGCCGTCGCGCGTCACCACGAGCAGCGTCATGCCGCGCTCCGCCAGCCGCGCGACGGCGGGGCAGCCGGCCGTGCCCGTCCACTGCGGGCTCCCGGCGCGGACCACGGCGCCGTCGAGCGCCGCCTCGACGCCGGCGCCGGGCGTGACGCGGACGCCGCCGACCGCCGCCGCGCCGCCGACCGCCGCCTCGCCGCCGCGCCGCTGCCCGAGGTGTCTGGCGACGGCGAGCGACACGGGGTGCTTGTTGCCGGCGACGAGGGCCCTGGCGACGGCGGCCGCCTCGTCGCCGCGGCCGCCCGCGACGAGCACGTGCTCGTCGGCCACGTCGAGCTCGCCCTCGGTCAGCGTGCCCGTCTTGTCGAAGACGACGTCGGTGACGCGGCGCGCGCGCTCCGTGCTCTCGGCCGACTTGATGACGACGCCGTTGCGCGCCGCGATGCCGCCGGCGACGACGAGCACCATGGGCACGGCGAGCCCGAGCGCGCAGGGGCACGACACGGCCAGCGTGGCGACGGCATACGCGACGGCGTCGGCCACGGCGCGCGCGGCGCCGTGGCCGCGCACCTCGAGCCCGACGACGACCCAGACGACGGCCACGGCGGCGGCGACGGAGCCGACGACGGGCACGAACCAGCCGGCCACGCGGTCGGCCGCGTCCTGGATGCGCGGCTTGGAGCCGGCCGCCTCCTCGACGAGCCGGGCGATGTCCGTCACCGTGTTGTTGCCCGGCAGGCGCGTCAGCCGGGCCTCGAGCACGCCGGAGCCGTTGACGGTGCCCGCCGTCACGGCGTCGCCCTCCTTCTTCGGCACCGGCACGCTCTCGCCCGTCAGCATCGACTCGTCGACGTCGCTCGAGCCGCCGACGACGGTCGCGTCGGTCGGCACGGCCGTGTGCGGCCCGATCCTGAGCCTGTCGCCGTACTGCAGCAGGCGCGCGTCCACCTCGCGCTCGCCGCCGCCCTCGACGACGACGGCCGTGGCCGCCTGCAGCGACCGCAGCGACACGGCCTCGACGGCGCGCACGCGGGCAAAGGCGGCGACGAGGCGGCCGAGCAGGACAAAGGTGATGAGCAGCGTGCTCGTCTCGAACAGCGCCTCGGTCTCGAGCGGCCGGCCGGCCAGCGTGAAGGCGAAGGCGACGACCGAGTAGACGTAGGCGGCCGTGATGCTGATGACGACGAGCATGTCCATCTCGAGCGAGCCGCCGTGCACCAGGGCCGTCAGGGCGGGGCGGTAGAAGCTGGGCACGGCGATGAGCTGCACGGCCGTGGCCAGGGCCATGGCGACGACGGCCTCGGTCCGCTCGTCGACGAGCCCGTCGGCCCAGGCCATGACGGCGACGGGCACGGTGAGGCAGGCGGCGGCGGCCGTCTTGGCCAGCTGGCGGCGGAGGCGCGCCCGGCCGCTCGACGCGCCGGCGTCGCGAGGCGGCGCCAGCCCGTCGGACCAGGGCGCCACGCCGTCGAGGAGCGTGCGCGCGCCGACGACGGCCGGGTCGTAGGTGAGGCGGACGACGCGCTTGCCGACGACGGCGGCGCCGACGAGGCCCGGCAGCCGCGCGTCGACGAGGGCGCGGGCCGCGGCGCCGCTGGCCAGCACGTCGACGGTCTGGTCGTCGCCGGCCCGGCGCGAGCAGCGGAAGCCCGTGGCGCGCTCGGCGGCGCCGACGACGTGGTCGGGCGCGGCGGCGGCCGTGTCCAGGCTGAAGTCGGCCGTGCCCATGACGAAGTTGACGCGCACCGCCGAGACGCCGGGCAGGGCGGCGAGGGCGCGCGCCATCTTGCCGGCGCAGCCCGAGCACGTCATGCCGTCGACGGTGAGGGCCACGTGCTGCCGGCCCTCGGCCTTTTCGACGTCGGCGCCGGGGGCGAGGCCGGAGACGCCCGGGCCGGCGCGGCCGCAGACGCCCGTGTCGGCGCGGCCGTGCTCGGACTCGGCGCCGTGGCCGCCGCAGCAGCCGGCCTCGGCGGGCTTCTCGACGGCAGCCCCGTGCCGGTGGCGCGTCTTGCTCTCGCCGCCGTCGCGGCGGCAGTGGTGATGGTGGTGCCCGTGGCTCGCCGCCCGCTGGCAGCACATGGCCGGCGCCCCGCGGTCGAGGATGCTGCGGCAGATGCAGCGCGCCGACTCGAGGTACGCGCTGTACTGGTCCAGGGCCTTGGCCAGGTGCGTGCTGCAGGCCGAGGCCGGGTGGTGGCCGTCGGCGTCGTGCGCGTGCTCGTGGCCGCCGGGGCCTGGACGTGCCGTCAGCGGCCTTGGCGCGACGGACGCCGAGGGAGGACATACCCGTGTGGCCGCCGGGCTCGGCCTCGCACGTCCTTTCGCACTCCAAGGCGGCGGCGGCGAGGATGCACTTCTCTGGGGCGGCGTCAGACACGAGGCGGCGGCAGACACGAGGCGGGCGGCGAGTCCCCACGCACCATCGCAGCGCTCCTCGGCCGAGTCGCAGCAGACGAGCGTCGTCGAGCGGCTCGACGCGGCGCCCCGGCAACACGCCTCGTCGCGGCAGCACGCGTCCATGGCGTTGGCGATGGAGGGTCAGGCCGCCCGGGCTGAGCAGGCACGGCGTCTTGGGCAGTCTGGACGCACGCGTGGCTCCTGCGAGCCTGCCACAAGCACAAGGCAGTTTGCCCGCTTCGTATCACCGAGCCGTGGCCTGACGACCCCAGCGGATGCGCCCGGCCCGTCGCCGCTGCAAAGCCCGGGAACCGCGAGAGTTGCCGTTTTGGTACGTCGGCGCCGCGGCGATTGGCCGTGCGCGGGGCGTCGGCCGACAGCCTTCACGGCGGCAGCCCGGAGCCCAGTCGCCGGCCTTTCCGGAGCTTCCTCCAAACCTTGTGGTGGCTGCCTTGGCCGGCCCTGGACGGTTCGTCCGGGGTGTTTCACTGAGGCCTGCGTCGCGAGCTTCCGCGACACTTGTCCCCTGCAGCGGTTGCGGTGGCACCGGCGATGCGTTGATCGCCCTGTGACGGTGGCTCCGTACGATCCAGTGACACAGGTGTTGATCTGAGTTTCCGTCTCTCATGCTACCTCATCACCCAGCACAGCCGTCACACAGGCCTCTGTATCACAGCTTCTGCGCGCACGCCGTCAGAGCCGCGACACACTCGTCGGCCTGTCACGCCAGGGGCCTTCGCACCACCAGAACAGTGCCCCAAGCTGCTGGACCACTGCACCTAGGACAACTGGACGAAATGGAGAGCGCTCCAGACACTCGCAGGCATCTTGACAAATATCTTGTGACCCATAAGCCAGAGTGGCTGGACTTGAACGGACGCTGGGCTTGAACGGAGCATCACCTCTGATCTTATGTCCTACAAAACAAACATGCTCGATGACTGCAACCTAGATTCTTCTGCATCCTCGAGAAGACACCACAGCGGATCTGGGGCCACGAGCCTATGTTTATCTCATCTCATCATGCCTTCAGGTTCACACATCGGTCACTAGCCAGGACGAAGGAAATGGTACATATACTCTACATTCATGTGCAGGAAACCGTAGAGCTCCACAGTCATCTAACCCAGTTTTCATAGACCCTTACAGAAGAACAGCGGCGACGGCCAGGGCAAGGGCACCAGCAGGGGCCACGACGGCCGCACCAGCGGTGACAATGGGGGGAGAGGTGCCGGTAGGGCGGCTGCCGGAAGCGCCGCTGCCAGACGCGGAACCGCCGCCAGATGCAGCACCGCCGCCAGACGCAGCACCGCCGCCCGACGCAGCACCGCCGCCAGACGCAGCACCGCCGCCCGACGCCGCACCGCCGCTGCCGCCGGAGCTGCCGCCGGAGCTGCCGGAACCGCCCGACGGGGAGGGAGAGGCGCCGGTGGCCGACGAACCACCGCCAGCAGAAGCCGAACCACCGCCAGTGGGGGAGGCACCGCCAGCCGAGGACGAGGCACCACCGGAAGTCGAAGCACCGCCAGAGGAACCACCAGCCGAGGTCGAGCCGCCGCCGGCCGACGAGGATCCGCCGCCGGCCGACGAGGAGCCGCCGCCGGAGGAGCTGCCCTGGCAGTTCTGCTCGCTAAAGGCAGACTGGGCATCGCTGAGGGTCTTGTCCAGGCCGCTGGCCAGGCCCTCGGCGATCGTCTGGGCGTCCGTGGGCACCTTGGAAACGACGGACTTGATGAGGGCCTGCGAGTTTTGGACGATGCTGTTGGTGAACTGGCGGACGTTGGCGCACTGGCCGTCGCTCTGGATCTGCGATTTCTTGGCCTTGAGGTCGCTGACGAGCGTCTCGCCCTGCGACTGCAGGCCCTTGACGGGCTGCGTGAGGCCGAGGGAGTCGACCAGGCTCAGTTTGCTCAAGCCGTCCACCTCTGTCTTGCCGCTCTGGAGCGCCGAGTTGACGGCCGCGGCGGCGCTCACGACGGGGGCCGCGTCGCCATTGTAGCCCTTGACGGCCGTGTCGAGGTTCTGGAAGGCCTGGCCGACGTTGCCGATGACCCCGGTGACGGTGGCCAAGTCACGCTCGTACACGTGGGTAGGGGGGTCGCGCGCGCAGACGCCGGTGGCGAGGCAGGCGAGGGTGACGGCGGTGAACTTCATTGTGCTTGTCGCCTTGGGGTGTCTTGATGGGCGCCTGGGCTGGGAACGAGCGTGGTAGAGCGGAGGAGAAAGGGGGAGGCAGGACACGGCGGCCTCGGCGGTATTATATAGCCGGAGCTTGGGGCAAATTGGGTTCGCCCGAACAATGGCTAGATTCCATGCATGCTCGGAGAGTACAGGACGCTATGCCGCATGCTCGACGCTGCCGAGGCCTGGGAGCTGGGGCCTTCTCCGGGAGCTGGGCCTGCTCCGGGGCTGGGACCTGCTCCCTGCCGAGGCACCCGACCGCAGCTGGCGATGCTAGCCCAGGGCACATGCTTGCTTGAATCCTTGTTTGTTCGGGGGAGGCATCGAGTTCTCCGTAGCCCTATGACCAGTCGTCCCAAACATCCACAGCTCCCGCGCCCCCGCACAATGCCCAGTAGCCTCCGCATTCCAGGGTGTGGGCCGGGCAAGGAATACAGATCCGATTGGGCGGGCTTGGGTAAGATGAGACTTGGGACGCGGAGAGGAGCTCGCGGAGGCTGGCATCGGACGCCTCGACAGACGAGAATTCGGGAGGCGGGCCGCCACCGGTGTGCGCCGCCCGACCGCCGCCAGACGGTCCGTGTGCTCGCTTCCCGATCGAGCAGGCTGTCAGATGGTTGCGTTACATGGCAACGTGGCCGCGTAAACTGAGCACAACTTGATCGCGTGTTATGTGCGGTCCCAGAATGCCCCTTTGTCCGGAGATGAACGGAGGGCTCGATCAACTACGACGCAAACAATAGTTCCACGTTCCTGACCAGGGGCGGACGCCACGGCCAGGCGCCACGGCAAGAGGTGGTGTACCCAGGGGAAGCTTCATCTCAGCCGCGAGTCCGGAGCCGACCAAGTCGCCACTGTCGAGCTCTCGGGCTCTTCCGAGAAACTCCCGAATCACCGGCTCGTCCGGAAGCACCGCCGCTTTGAGGCTACCGCCGACCCACTGATGTCTAGCACGGACGCTGCGTGCGCCGAGCTCCTGCATCCATGGCGTCATCACACCGGCGTTTCATCATCGATCTCGGACGTTGTACTTATGGCGATCGTCGGCGCTCAAGCAAGCTTGCGGGGTGGCTCCTGGAGATCCGGATTCGGTTGTCCACGGACGGGCAGCGACGAGATGGCAGCGCCGTCTAATTCGGCTAGCGGCGCGGCCGTGCTGCGAGCCATGTCCGCCTCCGAGGGGGCCGGACACGCACTCATTTCCTCATATCGCGGGGTACGGCAGGGATCAGGTTCGTGTGCGGCTCTGGTCAGCTGGGTAACATCGGCCGCCACCCCTGTTGCTCGGCGGTTCCGACAAAGCAACGCGCCATGTTCCTGAGATCCACGCGTGGACGGTGGGTCATGAGTCCCAGCCTCGCTGGTTGGGGCGTTGCCGGCTGGCTGAACTCAAATCATGGCTCATGACGCATCGGCAAGTCTCTTGACCGCCTCCTATTAGGACGTTGGCAACGCCGATAACGTTGGTGGTTCTCTGTTGCCTCCCAGGTTATTAATACGCCCGTAGCTGTAATACATCTCTCTATCCCACGTGGCTATACGTACACATGGCCCGGGAGTGAGGACCATAGCTATAGTTCGAGTGAGTGGTTCTGTGTATTCTATCAGAAATCAATCGAGGTTGATATAATCATTCTTTGCGACTGAAGCCCTCTGGAGCTTGCCATGTATATCGGCTCTTGCTGCGCGAAGCCTGCATTGTCACCAGTCCTTGCACAAGGCTGCTTTCTCCAGAGACATCTCATGGTGAATGAGGACCAAGAGAACACTTCTTGGACTGCCTTCTTGACCTTGACCTAGCTGAGAGAATACATAACGAGTAGTACTCCTTATCTCGAGTCTTTTTGGGTGCTCTTCTGGATAACTACGATGGTGAAGATATTAGCCCGACAAGTTCCAGTTAGATAGTTAGATTACGAGAGCGATAGTAAGCTTGTTTGATCCAAGGGTGTGATTGATGGGTACCTGCCGGACCCATTAAAGGGTACGTGAGGGCCCAGGCTACCAGAGCGCTGAGGCAGCTTCATGCATTTCTCTTCAGTCTTCAACGCAGAGCACACCAAACCGAGCATGTTCATCCCCACGATTTGCCTTCCATGCGTGAAGCATGACAATTGTAAACATAGACAATAGCCTTCCCAACTTAGCCCCTTCCCGGACAGTAAATCTTGCCACTCCATCTCTCGCAATCCTTTCCATCGCCACCGCCGCTTTGCACGGTGCACTAGATACTATTAGTACAATATGTATAAGGAACGATGTTCATCTTATACCTTGCCAACGTCGCATGGCCTATAGTAGTATTAGTAGGGAAAACACGACGGGCCTGTAGTTATTAACATACCAGTTAATTCCGGCAATATGGCAGCTTGTGCCGTTACACCCCTTGTAATATTAACGGTTACGTTAAATACAGCAGAAGGGATAAAGCTTACTCCTCTCCTCCTATACCACGAACGGGCGACAAGATTGCTCTCCTTTGGCATAGCGATAACCATAGCAGCACTAGCTAGTAGTGCAGTAGTAGTAACGAACTTCATGGTTGCAGTCGATAGTTAACATGAGGATGTATGTTACTAGGTTAGTATAAAGGCGTGGCCCGGGGGAGGTCCTAGAGTTTTATAGAGATAGGATACAGAGTAGTTTATACCTTACGCTAGCTATCTAGCTTTAACGGTAAAGTCCGTATAGTATAGAGATCACTCTATAACCCATTGAATGAGTGGAATGCGCAAGTATAAAATAAATTATAATGAAAATTATATTTCCATAAGAGTTATTCAGCCTAAAGGGGGTGCTAAGACCTCCATAGAAGTTATCAAATAAACAGTTTACCTTGGCCCTGTAGTTTAATTCGGTTCCGAGAAGGAGACTCCACTATATAGCCTCATCCACGCAATCTAGATTTATGGGTAACGCAAGTAGACTGATATAGCAGCAGGAACACTTAATGGATCGCCCACCATCCGTCGGCCGGTCCTCCGGAGCCGTCCAGAAATATGGCGTGATAGTAACGCTTTACTAGCGTTGACAAATAGGAGACGATCGCTACATGTACAGACTGACAACTGCTGCTTTATAGAGTTGCGCTAGGCTGCTAAGTCTTAAGGAAAGGATCCACTAATATCTTAAGGGATAACTTAAGGAGTAAAGTAAGACGTAAAGATAGTTTAATGGAGGTGAAGATGCCAAAAGGACCACGCGGAGCGAATGGGGCCTCTTAGGCAAATGGTATAACGCTCTTAAGGCAAAGTAACGCCCGAGGCAAGACAATTTTAAAAGCGTTGGTAAGGACAACGAGACAAATTGCCCAAGAACTAAATCATCTCCAGGGAGTCGTGCCTATCTAATCAATGGTTGTGCCGGTCGGGTACCTTATATACAAGATGAGAGCCATGTCCACCGTTTTCTCATCCACCAACTGGGCCTTGCGCGCCCCACCCTCTCTGCTCAACCTCCTGGGCGACCGTTTGCCCTTAAAACAGCTTTTGGGCTCCTCCCGCTCTACCCGCTATAAACGCCCCTCGACTCTTTGCTTAAATCTTATACAGCGAGTACTTTAAGGTTATTGTTTTTCTCTAGGCTCGAGACACGAGCCAGCCTACGATGTACACGTATTGTCATTGGCGCCTACTGTCCACTCGATTGGATGTGGCCTGATCATTTGATCATAGCCTTGAAGGAATTGGAACGTGGGGCTTGAGTGTATGTGTGTATAGTGTTACTGTCGCCCGTTTTATGCTCTTGCTAACTATAGGACCGGTTCCCTCATCTCCCGCAGTCACCGCTCTTAGCACCTATTACTGCCTCGTAATTCTATTCCAGGCCTTGTACGCGTCATAATTATAAGCGTAACAGACTTCTTAATAACATATGTAATCTTGTAAAAGTATTAAAAATAAGTGTATAAGTATCAATTGATATTTATAAAGTTTTATGAAGCTTAAACTAAATAAGTTTTAGGTTTCAAATTATAATTAAAAGAAACTTCAAGATTTAAGCTATAACTACTAAATATAAAAGATTCTGGTGTCGGAGCAAATTCTGATTCCGCTCCGGACAACGCTGTTAGAACAGCCTGAGTCGGCGATTGCATTCTCCCCGCCCAAAGACGTATGCGTTCGGCTTGGCTGTGTTTCATGGCGCCTTCTCAACTTGAATCTATTTATAGTTTTATAAATTTACTTAGGGATAACTATTCTAGCCCGATTGGGCCTCCTCGATCATCAGCTGGCTCCATGCCTCCCTTGCGATAGTGCCAACGGCCTCATCGATCCTGTAGAAATACTTGTCCAAATCGTCTCTGATGGCATCCTTCGCAGCATCAGGCGTCCCTTCTTGCAAGACCAATACCCGAAGCGTGGAATTCCTCACAATTCGCTCCCCCTTCTCGCCAAGTATCCGCTCTGTCGCTGGTGCCAGCTGATTAGAAATCAGGTCGCTAAGCTGCTGTAGGACAAGGGGGCACTCGGTCTCGTTCGTGGCGACTGCTTGCCCGTAGCACCACTCGATAACTCTCATGCAGCGCTCGTCAGCCGCCCCGCGATCGCGGCATTCTTCCACGTCGCGCAGATGACCAGGAAGCTCTCTTGACTCAAAGCACGCCTTGCGTGAAGCAGAACGCAACAAGCAGAACCGTCCCGTGCCCTCGCATCTCTCCGTGCCGTCCGGCTTTTCAAGACATGTATGATTTGCGGGAATCCATGGGCTCTTCATGTTCTCGGGGGGTTCGCGGAATTTCCGACAAGCATCCTCTGATCCGTACAGGTCTACTCTCCCCTCATTCTTGCACCACGCCTCTGTGCCGACGCAGGGTTCCGAAAAAATCCCCTTTTCCCTCGAGGTTTGACACTCAGGAGAGGCTTCGCCATAGAACGGAGGGCGCTGGTGCGATTCAATGCACTGTTGTTTCTGTTGGCCATTGAGTTTTCCGCAAAACTTCTCCGTGCCCTCGCACGCTTCAGTAGGATCTCCTGTGCAAGAGAAAAAATTTCCCAAGAGGAAAGGCCGTTTCTGCTTTGTCTCCGAGTCGGAAGGCTTCTCTCGGTAAGCCAAGCAATCTTGCGTCGACCCATAGGAGATCCTTCGTTCCTTGGGTTAGGTATGTCGGCGCCGGGACCGATGTCGGTTCCTGGCTAATGGTTACAAGTGCCTGTGCCCGATGGCTATGGCGGCAAAGCGTCTCTGGTGTGGCCGGATGGAGCTGCTGGTAGCTGCCACTTTTATGCGTAAGCTCGTTTCCATCGGCTCGTTCCAAGCAGACGACTAACGAGTTAGGGGTCCTGGC
Organism: Hypocreales sp. Mo6-1; assembly: GCA_002939055.1. Classification (NCBI taxonomy): domain Eukaryota; kingdom Fungi; phylum Ascomycota; class Sordariomycetes; order Hypocreales; species Hypocreales sp. Mo6-1. Next base: position 547,692 of record PNEP01000013.1, read on the forward strand.
TGTGCTGGCGAATTCAATGCCTCTTACGGTGTTGATGCGCTCAAGAACTCTGATGGGTTTAGCATCAGTTCCTTTCGTTGCGACATGGATCCAGAGCCAAGTCCAACCCCTCCTGCCAAGGACGATCCAGAGCCAAGTCCAGCCCCTCCGGGTAAGGACAGAGGGGAAACCATCAAGAACCAGGCACAGAACCATCTCGATACAATGAAACAAGACGCAGGGATCGGACCAGTCATTGGGAGAATCTTTGGTGGCCTGTTCACAGCCCTCTTTGTCGTGGGGAGTGCCGTTGTTAGTTCCGCCTTGACCCCGGCCGCCGCAGCGGCTGGTTCAGCCGGCGGGCTTGTTGCGGGTGCGGGGGCTGTGGAAGCCATTGAGCTTGGTTCTCTCGGTGCTGTGTGGCAATCGGGGGCGGCATTGGCGGACGCCACCGCTGCCGAGACGACGCCCTTGCTCGGAGACGCGGCCAAGAACGTCGTCAGGACCGCCCTCAGAAGCGTTGTTTCCAAAATGAAGGTGGCGAAACGAGCGTTGGGCGGGCCTGACTTGGACTATCGACCACTGGGACCAATCGTGGTTCTGGTCGTGGAGGGAGCTCTGAGAAAAGGGTTAAACGAAGTTCGCCAGGGACTGCATGTCCAGGTCTAGGAGGTCTGTCGTCGGGCCATCCAAGTCCAGCCACTTTGAGGCCGCAAGACGTGCTGGCTAGGCATACAAAGACTTATCGGTTCTTGGATCTCCCATTGAGCTTCCTTAAGCAGTCACTTGACAAGAACAAGCGGCTCGCCGTTGGCCACGTTGGCGCACAGGCGGCCGCTCGCATCCGCCGCGTACGGCTCCCCCCCAAAGGCGCTCCTCCACACCCCCCCCGGCCTCTTCGTATCGAGGCAGTACCGGCGCGAGGCGCGGCTCCCGACGTTGCTCGTCAGCACCATGACGTCGCCGCCGGCGCGGCTCCAGGCGTACGCCGTGTCCTCGACGAGCAGGTGGCGGTGGTCGTCGCCCGGCAGCCCCCCCGCGGCCCTGCGGACGGCGGCCAGGCGGGCGATGAAGCGGTACAGGTCGCCGGCGGCGAAGCCGCTGCGCCAGAGGTCCTCGCGGTTGGCGGGGTCGGCGCCGCCGGCGAAGGCCTGCTCGGTGCCGTAGTAGAGGACGGGGATGCCGCGGGCCAGCAGCACGTAGGCCAGGGCGTTGCGCAGCAGGGCGGCGTCGCCGTGCGTGCTCAGCCAGCGCGGGTTGTCGTGGTTGTCGAGGAACGTGCCCAGGGCGGCGGCGTCGCGCACCCTGGCGCCGATGGCGTCGTGCGCGTCGACCAGGGCCTGCGACGGGCCGCGCTGCTGGTAGAAGGCGCGCAGCGGGCCGTAGACGGCGTAGTTGAGCAGGCCCGGCAGGACGCCGGCGTAGCCGGCCAGGTAGTCCGGGTTGCCGTCGAAGACCTCGCCGATGGAGAAGACGCCGGCGGCGGCGGCAAAGGGCGGCCAGAAGGCCTTCTCGACGTGCTTGACCGTGTCGATGCGCAGGCCGTCGAAGCCGAAGCGCGCCACCAGCCAGCGCACCCAGGCCTCGTACAGCGCGCGGATGCCGGGGTCCTCGGTCTTGACGTCGGGCAGGCCGGCGACGCGGCAGTGCTCCTCGCTGCCCTGGTTGCCGTACTCGATGCTGCAGGGCGCGTGGTAGGCGCTCTCGCGGTTCAGGGGCTCGGGCCGGTTGGCGGCCACCTCGCCGGGGCCCATGTGGTTGGCGACGACGTCGACCATGACGAACATGCCGCGGGCGTGCGCCGCGTCGACGAGGCCGCGGAGGTCGTCGGCCGAGCCGTGGTTGGCGTTGATGGCGTACAGGTCCTCGGCCCAGTAGCCGTGGTAGCCGCCCTTTTTGTCTGCCGCCGTCAGCGCCGTCGGGTCCCGGGCGAGGACGACGCACTCGCCACGACGGGGTTGATCCAGACGGCGTCGAAGCCGAGGCCCTTGATGTAGTCGAGCTTGGACGCGAGGCCGCCGAACGTGCCGCCGCAGTAGTCGCCGAGGTTCTCACACGGCCTGCCGTCGGAGCCGTTGCGCGCGATGCGGTCCGTCAGGGCGAGGTAGATGGTGCGCGGCTTCCACGCGTTGGTGTCGGCCGCGAGGGCGTGGAGGGAGAGGAGCAGTGCGGAGAGCAGGAGTATCATGTTGTCAAGCTGGTTGAGGCAAGCCACGACCTACCGGCTGGGCGGTCGTGCTCCATATATGCCAAGCCGTAGCTCTCGAGGGCATGGGACTCGTCGCACGCATCCTGTATGCCACCCATGGCTGTTACGTCCGGTTACAGCAAGCATGGCACGCGGACGATTAGCCGAGCTGCAGGCGACTACACGATGCAGGCATCGTCGCTTCAGGCAAGGCACCTTGACGTCTGATGCCCGTCGTCTTGACTTGCGCTCGCCAGCCGTTGATCCGAGGTCAGCCTGCGCCTCATGACTAGCCGTCACAACTGACAACCAGCCGTCGAGAGCTGAAACGCAGCTGTTCGCGCACCGCAGCTCGGTTACGCCTGCGCGTCAAATCAGATGCCTCCCTTGACATCGATGCGAGACATCCGGGCAGGAGCCCTATGCGTGGCGGGCCACGTGTAAGCCCGGGAGCGTCGAAATCGTAAGACAGTCAGAACCCTCAACCCGACCATGAGACCGGCCGCCCTCCTCCTGGCCGCAGCGGCCCTCGTCGCGGCCGCCCGGCCGACCGTCTACTTGATCCGGCACGGCGAGAAGCCCGACGACCGGTCGGACCACGGGCTCAGCCCCGCGGGCAAGCGGCGCGCGCAGTGCCTGCGGACCGTCTTCGGCGCCGCCTCCAACTTTTCCATCGGCCACATCATGGTCGAGAGGCCCAAGAAGAGCAAGCCGCCGCGCCGGGCTGCGACGCCGTTGCTGACGCGTTGCAGGCGGTGCCCGACGGCGCCCGTACGACACGGTGGCCCCCCTGGCCGCGGACCTGGGGCTCGCGCTGGACGCGTCGTGCGGCAAGACGGACTACGAGTGCGCCAGCCGCGCCATCAAGGCCTACGACGGCCGCGGCGACATCCTCGTGTGGTACGACGCCGGGTCCGGGACGAGCGCGGCTGACCGTTGCAGCTGGGAGCACAAGGGCCTCGCGAAGATTGCCAAGGCGCTGGGCGGCAAGGGGGTGGGAAAGTGGCCGGGGGACGTGTTTGACTGGATCTGGGTCGACCCCTATCCGTACGGCAGGGTTGACACGGCGTACGAGGGCTGCCGGGGGAAGGGAACTTGACGTTGCATTGAGCATCTGCTTAGGTGCTCTGGTCAGAGCACAAGCCCTAGACTCATACATCTCACACAATGGACAAGGTGCCGTGGATCGAGACGCCGCTCGTCAGGTCGGCCGCGCTCTCGGCCGCCGCCGGATGGTTCGTCGCCCTCCAGTATCCAGAAGCTGCCCGCTGACCGGCCAGCCATGTCTTCCTCAAGCTGGAGAACCTGCAGCCGTCCGGGTCCTTCAAGTCGCGCGGCATCGGCAACCTGATGGCGGCGCGGCTGAGGGCGCTGCCGCCGGCGGAGCGGCCGCGCGTGCACTTCTACAGCTCGTCGGGCGGCAACGCCGGCCTCGCGTGCGTCACGGCGGCGGCGACGCTGGGCTGCCGCGCCTCCGTCGTCGTGCCGCGCTCCACCGCGCCGCTCATGGCCGGCCGGCTGCGGCGGGCCGGCGCCGCCGCCGTGGTCCAGCACGGCGCCTCGTGGCACGAGGCCGACGAGCACCTCCGCGGCGCCGTCGTGGCGGCGGCGCGCGCGCGGGGCGAGCACCCCGTCTACGTGCCGCCCTTTGACGCGCCCGAGATCTGGGACGGCAACGCCGGCATCACGCGCGAGGTGGCCCGGCAGCTGGGCGCCGCGGCCCGGCACTATCCGGGCGAGGGGGGGGGCGAGGGGGAGGGCGCCGGCAGCGTCTGCGGTTCAGTCTGCGGCTCCGTCTCCGGCTCCGTCTCCGCCCCCGTCTCCGTCCCCGTCTCCGCCCCCGTCTCCGTCCCCGTCTCCGCCCCCGTCTCCGTCCCCGTCTCCGGCCCCGGCCCCGCCCCCCCCCCGCCGCGCCTCGACGCCGTCGTCTGCAGCGTCGGCGGCGGCGGCCTGCTCTGCGGCGTCGTCCAGGGCCTCGACGAGCTGGGCCTGCGCGGGACGCGCGTGCTGGCCGTCGAGACGCGCGGCGCCGACTCGCTGGCGCAGGCCGTCGCCGCGGGCCGGCTGGTGACGCTGCCGGCCATCACGAGCCGGGCCACGAGCCTGGGCGCGCGCCGCGTGTGCGCCCGCGCGCTCGAGTGCGGGCTGCGCGCCTCGTTGACGCCCGTCGTGCTGTCCGACGCCGAGGCCGCCGCCGCCGTGCGCCGCTTCGCCGACGACGAGCGCCTGCTGGTCGAGCTGGCCTGCGGCGTCGGCCCGGCCCTGTGCTACGGCGGCCGCCTGCGCGAGCTGGTGCCGGGGCTGGGCCGCGACAGCGTCGTCGTCGTCGTCGTCTGCGGGGGGAGCAACGTGTCGCTCGGCATGCTGGAGAGCTGGGAGCAGATAGAATAGACCTCTTCGTCAGCGTCCCGGCTCGTGCGTCTCCGCCCGCTCTTGGGACGCGGGGTTGTCAGACTCGGCCGTCTGACGTCCAACTTGGCCTTTACACCTGCCGCACTACCACCGGGCGCCAGCATGGGCAAGCAAGAGCCGCACGACGCCTTTGAGAAGGCCGCCAGGAGTCCGTCCGGTCCCTCCGGTCCGCCTGGTCCCTCCGCCCCCCCCGGCCCCTCCGGCCCCTCCGCCCCCGACCCTCCGGCCGCCCCCCCCCCGTACCAGGAATCCGCGCCCACCGCGGCGGACCCCTTCAACTTCCCCCCCAGCTCCGAGCTCCCCGCCTACGCCCCCCCCGGCCGGCGGCCCGTCGCCATCCCCCAGGCCCGGCCGCTGCCCGCCGCCCCGTTCCTCGGCGCCTATCCCCCGGCGCTCCTCGGCCACGGCATCACCGAGCGCACCTGGCGCTCCTTTCTCGACACGCTGTCGGCCTTCCTCACGGCGTCCGTCTCGGACCGCGCCCTCGGCCACGTCGCCGGCGTCGCCCGGCAGGTCGGCCGCGGGCCGCGGGACCTCGGCCGGGGCGTCGTCGCGCACGCCCGCTCCGTCGGCCGCGACGTCGCCGACCGCGCGCGCCGCGGCGACCTCCTCGGCGCCGCCACCGGCGCCATCGGCGGCGCCGTGTCGGTCCCCGTGTCGGCGGCCCTCGGCGCCGCCAGCGCCGCGCTGCAGCTGCCCGGGGCCACCGCCGCCGCCGCCGCCCGCCGCCCGCAGACGCCGGCCGAGCGCGCCGCGGCGTACGCGGCCGTCGCGACCCGCAGCTGGCTGCGCGAGCGCGGGCTCGAGGCCCGCCTGCTCGACTCGCCGGGCCTGGCGCGGGCCCTCGGCTTGTCTGCCGCGGCGCTGCTCGAGCTCGCGCGACGTGCCGACGGGAGCGCGGCCGGGCAGCTGGCGGCGCTGGCTGACCACATTGCCGCCCTGGAGGTCGACGAGGGCGCGACGCTGAGTCTGGCAGCCGGCTCGCTGTGGCTGGTCTTGATGCCGGGGAGCGTGGCGCGTAGTTAGTCTGTAAGGATCCAATGTAACTAGAGATTTGACGCGACTGTAAGCCAACTTTGAAGCATCATGATCAAGCCGTTTCTGCTGTCCCAGACGACTTGAATTCGACTCTCAAGAGCTATCGCTTCTATACCGAATTCGAGCCCAGAATCAATGAAGGTTAATGGCGTCTTAATAGCCGTTGGAATTAATAATTATTTACTAGTGCCTATCAGTCATGCTATTCTGTCTCCATACCCTCAGAGTATTATAGCGGCGACGGCGGCGGCCAGCACGACTCTGCGAGTCATCACGGGCCCGGCGGCGTTGCCCGACGCCGAAGACGACCCCGTGGGCGTGGCGCCGGGAGCGGCTGCCAGCTTTTCGGCGCCGGCCGTGATGGGCACGATGACCTGTGTGACCGGGACGGTTGTTCGATGCGTAGTCTCGTGCTGCCCGGACTCCGCACTCAACTGGCACGCCGCAGACTCCTGCTTAGGCTGGAGCGTGCACTCGACATTGCTTTGCCGACAGGAGTCAGCAATTCCTGCGCGGCAGCGTTCCAACGCACATGTACGCACGCCATGACCACGACGCCGCCGATCTGCGTGCTCATGAGGAACCGTTGCGTCGACGATTCCTGGATGACGGTGACGGGGCAGCGTTCGTCACCGCACAAGGCTAGGGTGGTGCGGCCCGACTCGGCCCCAACGGCAGAGGCGCCCGTTATCAGTGTGTGCGGAGACCCCGGGACCTTGGACAAGAAGATTGTGGCATTTGGGTGGTTGCCATCGGCGGCGAGGGCGGCGGCGGCCAGGGCGGCCAGTAGAGAGACAGCGCGGGCCATGTATGTTACGGAGAGATGCCTTGATGGGCGACTTGGGGCTAAAGACTGGGAGAATCTTTAATATCTTATAATCCCCTCCACTCCACCCATGCAATAGCCTGCCCTGTCGTTTTATTTAATTATGCCTATATCAGTCATGCTATTCCTACGGCACGTGCAAACGATAACCACTACAAGTGGACGTTTATCGGTGTCTAGCTACGGCCGAGCCCCCCTAAAGCCGGCTAAAGGCCAAAACAGGGACCAGGGGTCGCATCACGGCAGTGATACAAGGGGAAATCGTAAGATCTCCTTATTATAGGCTACTATGGGTATAACTAGGTCTAGCTATTCCTCCCTACATACCTATACCTATACGGACAATAGCGAGGGCTGTTGAGGGAGGTGTGCACAATCAAGTCTCCTTTAACCACCCCTAAAGCTATGCTCACGCCGGCTCATAAAGAACGCCATTCTCTAGAGTCTTTAGCCTTGACTCATCTCGTTCTCGTACTTTGCCGTCCTTCCCGCATAAAAGGCAAACCGTGGGACGAAGGTCCTCAGTTGATGCGTTGATGAAGCCTGAAGAAACCTCTGCACGTGAGCCTTCGATGGGCCCACAGGTGCCCGCCACCTGACACTGCGAGTGCTCCGACGTCGAGGTATTCCCTCCTAAAGCGCCGGTCGCCACCTTATGGGCTCGAGGGTGTCGTGTCGAGTCGGAGTCTCGGTCGAAATGTCGTCTAACGCGTCGGCCGAGTCGGAGGATAGAGGGTGTAGCACCGCTACTAGGAGCTAGGCTCGACTAGAGGGTCCGATTGTCGGAGGTGTCGTGGGGTGCGCGTCTACGCGCGCCCGCGACGCGTCTTGAGGCTTCGTCGACACTCACGCAAATTTCTTTTGCACTCATAACGCGGGCAGTAAATACGGAAAGAAAAGTAAAAGCTAGATAGATATAGGAAGCGACAGGAAGGTACAGAAAGCGGCAGAAAGGACAGAGAGCGGCAGCAAGATACAGAAAGCAACAAGAAGGGCAGAGAGCGACAGGAGGATACAGAAAGCCACAGGAAGCACAGAGAGCGGCAGCAAGATGCAGAAAGCGACAAGAAGGGCAGAGAGCGGCAGCAAGATATAAAACGCGACAGGAAGATATAATAAGCGCCAGGAGGGTTTGCCCGAGTGCAAGTTGCCGAGACCAGGCGCGATGCTAGGACTTTTTCCTAGAGGCGCAAAGACGCGACCAATTCCTCTATCTCATATGCCTTCCGTGACCCTTTGTACGGCATGTCGCGGGTTTCGGCGCGAGTATGATATGTGAAATAACCTCTGTCGACGCCGCATGCAGCCATACGCCCATTCGGGAATCGCATTCCGAGGAGATGGAAGATGTTCACAACAGGCGTTCGCGGGCTGTTCGGGGTGGACCAGATGATAGACGTGTCGATTAAACGAGCCCGAATCAGCAAATAGAGCGCCTGCGTGCTAAAATCGAATTGTCATGTCAGACTTTGGTTCCGTTGGGAGAGCCTTCTGGAAGTTGCGTGGACTATCATGACTTACATGAAGTCACGACAGCCAAAATACTTGTCATTGATGTTGACAAAGTAGAAATGATGCAGCCCATGATCTAGGAGGGTTCGGATGATGGACTCAAACCGAATACCGCGACCAACGCTTATCTCACAGGTGCGTGCGGACCTGTTTGAAGCCAATCTGTAGGGAACCGGCTTAACGAGCAACTTTCCAGGTTTGTAGCTCGGCTCGTCGCCATCGGATCCAGTGCTCCCTATGTCGAAGTTGACGGCCATATTCACGCGTACGGCAGTGTATCCGTGGTAGTCTCCTTGAAAGTCGATTTTCAAAATCACGTGGTTTTTAGCATTGTTTTTCTCCTGGACGGTCATGCCGGTTGAGCTCAGTTTCATGAACTCAACGAAGAACCTTGTGCAAATAGCATTGAGAAAGCCGCGGGGCAGGACGGATGGGTTCTCAGTAAGATCATATCCCTCGTCTGAAAAGACAGGTGGAGGTGACGATCTGCGAGACATCTTTCGACGGTGGGTTGACGAGTAGGCAAGCTGTCCAAAGAGTAGCAAGCTGTTCAAAGAGTAGCAAGCTGTTCAAAGAGTACTCGTCCCTGGGAGACGAGACGCATACAAGACGACGTCTGATGGCCGTTTATATAGCACATCGTGCGTGGACTTGGTCCGTGCAGCGACAATTCACATGTCCACGCCTGCTATTCTGGGATCTGTTTGACTGTTGGGCCAACTGCAGTCATGCGACTCGAATTCTGCAGGTTGGGTGTAATATCATGGCTGGGCACCACTCATAGCCCTCCGCTTGCCTGCACAGTCCCTCCTGACCAAGGACTCCTGGGCGACCGGCGCTTGCCTGGGTGTTCCTATTGGAGGAAGAGGATCAAGGCAGCAATCGGCCCCTGCGTCGACTGAGGGGTAAAGCGGCTTACCTAATATCCACGGAGCACTGAAGCTGGTGCCACTTCTCCCCTGGCGACCGCGACAGTCCCTCGTCACGCAACGCTTCCGACTCTCGTCAACTTGTCAACGATGTCTACTCCGGTTCTCCTAAACAAGGAATATCATGGGCTGCCGCCACCGCCCAACACCTCAATCCCCACCCCCGTTGACCTGCTCCGGCTCTGCACCGGGAAGCATCCAGAGCACTTCAACTTGGGCCTCGCCTACCCGCCCGAAGCGCCCGTCTTCTGGATCAAGTACGGCACCTCGGTCATCTGGAACGAGCTAAGCGCGCAGGCCATGGTGCACGAGGAGCTGCGCCGCCTCGGCTCCCCCGTCCGAGCCCCCGCCATCTACTACGCCTGCGAGCTGGCGCTTCCGACCATGCTGTCGTCCAGAGGCAACGTGATCCACAGCTACAAGTCCTACGCCGTCATGGAATACATCCCCGGCAAGACGGCGGGCGAGTTGCTCGAGAGTGCCCAGGACGCCGCTGCCAAGGACGCCGTACACGCCCACGTCGCCTTGGCCCTCTCAGAGCTGCACCGCATCCCCGTGCCGCCGGGCTCCCGTCCGGCCGGCATTGACGGGGGCCGAATCTGGCATGGCCTGTTCGAAGATGGCCTGGCTCCCCGCCAGTACGACTCCGTCACGCAGCTCGAGGACCACCTCAACCTGGTAAGCCCGACCCGGCCGAAACATGTCATTCCTGACCTCGTCACAGTTTCTCTCCCTCGCGAAGCGCAAGCAGCGCATTCGGGGCCTCGCGCGTGAGCCCCTGGTCGTCTGCTACTCGGACATATGGCCCGGCAACTTCATCATTGACCAGGACAACCGCGTCACCGTCATAGACTTCGCCTTCGTCAGCATCCTGCCGTCGAGCTTCTCCAAGTACGCCATCCTCGACTGCGCGTACAAGATACAACGCGACCTTAGCGACCTGGTAGTTATACCAGTAACCGAAGGCGTTGACAACACGCCCGCCCTCTGTGACGTTTCGGCGCCCATGGTCCAGGGTTTCAGCTCGTTCGTAACTTGTGGTCGCCGGCTGCTCGGCCAGGAGGCCAGGGAGCCGGACGACAGACTCTACAAGGTGCTGACGGACTCGCGGGGGGATCCTGTTCTTCGTCCGATGCCGGAACCTTATCCTGAGCCAAGGCCGTTCGACTTTGTTCTGCCTCCTTCCAACGAACGCAAACCACCAGGCACCGGAGCGGCCATTTATCCAGTTGAGCATGATTGTGTAATCTGACCGCAAATCTGAGCATGATTAATTGTGTTCCCTTGGACTCATGCATGTTCCCAGTGAACACGGCACTGCAGACCGGGCGCCGTATGAATTTGTAATCCTTCCGCTCATCGTCTCGCGGCATGTCCGATGAAGCTGGGCCTTGTCAAGGCTGGATTCCCGGACTTCCCAGCGCGTGAAGACCCCGAGTCCACTAGGACAGACAAGGGCTCGAAGTAACAGGGCTGACCAAGTGATCCAAAGCCCAGGCGACTCGTCAGTCTCATGGTCAGCGTTTGAGCCTATTTTCCACGGCCAATTTCTCCAGTAACTGATGCTGCAAAAACAGGCCTATGTTTCGTGGGAATCGCTATACAATCAGAACGTATAATTAAAAGTATTACTATTTGCACTCAGCAAAATCTCTATTTGCGCTAAGTGGCTGTTACTCTCCTTGCTATCGCTTTTCTAAACCTTCCTGCCGCTTTCCGTCTCTACTTAGCTTTTACTCCCCCTTCCCGTCGCTTTCTGAAATTTCCTGCCGCTATATATATCTTCCTATCGCTTTCTGGACCTTCCTGTCGCTTTCTATACATTCCTGTCGCTTTCTGTACCTACCTGTATCCAGCTTCTACTCCCCCTTTTAATCACCTTCCCCTTCCTAATACTTTCTATATTCCTTTCTTCTACCCCTATTTCAGGTTCCGTATTTACTGCCCGCGCGATATGAGTATAAATAGAAATTTACTATTGCAAATAGCAATACTCATAACTAATGATCCCTCCGCTTAAGGGATGCAGCTATGTGAGCCTACGTCACAGCCTATGACTCACAATGCACGCGAGTGGGCTGTTGGATACTGAACCAGGCAGCTGTCAGCCAATCGTTAACCGCTGGATGTGATGATGCATAACCACAGAACCAACATTTAGAACCAACCCTTTACGCAGGGGCCAGACAAAAGTGCCTCATACCGACCAACTGGTTCCCCGCGCGCTTCTAGCGCTGTGACGATTGGCGCATGGCTTTCGGTTATGGGGGTGAGTGAGCGGGCGGCTATCTCAAGCATCACCACCAGTAGAAGCCTTCCCACCTGCATCTTTGAAACTTTATACAGCCAACAGCCTCGGCGCCACATTCAACTTTCTAATAATATGACAGCTACCGCGCGTCCCCCAGGGCAACTGCTGTTTGATTGGCCGCAATCAAGTCACACTGGAGTGAGAGAAACCAACTGCATGAGCATGCATTCAGTGGCCTCTCGCCAGGCCACCCTATCTACCCCGCTCTACTGGACTCATTATCTTGGTCTATAAAACGAGGCACTCCTGCCGCAAGTGTTCTCACCGGTCTTCATCCGCCAAAGTCTGTTGGCATCTATCCCCCCCTCTTCTTGAACTCACTGTACTAGCCAAAATGCCTCTCAACGGAAGCACCAAGGAACAGTCCATCTACATCACCCTCAATACTCGCCCGTGTCCTGGAGAATATGTACGTCTTCCTACCTAACAGTGCCACCTTCCGGAGGCGTGACAAGAAAGTCCGTTCCGCAAGCCCCCACTATAAGCCCCCTACGTGTCCCTGGACGCGGAAAGGACTTTCTGGTCACGCCTCCGTACCTGTACTCTGTGCTCTGTCCAGGTCATCAGCGACTGATCTGATAAAGCACTGGGGTCTGATCCTTACGGACCCCAACAATAAGAAAGCTATTCTCCACCATGCGAGCAACCGTGGCGGGCCCTGGAGGCATGATGAGAGAAAGGCTGACCCAGATCAATCCATGTCATTGATCGTTCTGGTGCGGGTGGATAGGGTCAAGAGCAATTCACGTGCCACAGACGTGATTAGAAGCATCCCAGCAGAAGGCAACCCTTCTCAGCGAACAGGAGAAGCCTTTGATTGTCGGACCTGGGTCAAGGATGTTCTGGTGGCACTCCACGAGCATGGACAAATCGAACTTCCAACCGATATTGGTAAGTCACATATAACTTATGTGTACGGAGGCTTGACCAGACAGTCCTTTCCGCAAGCCCCCACTGTAACCCAACCCCCCCCCCCCCAACGTGTCCCTGGACGCGGAAAGGACTTTCTGGTCACGCCTCCGTACGTTTCAATTTGAAACTAATTTTCAGCATTAGATACACTGGAGGCATGGGCTGTGGGATATGGTCTCAAATACGCTGGCCGTACCGAGCGTGGCCGCGGTGCGACTGTCGTCAATAACCCTTCCCAAGATGGGTGGGAGAGCGCCTGAAGTTGACGCTGTGTCTTTAATGGTAGTTTTACCTGGGTGTTTCGAAATTCGTGCAGCTCTTGAGACTGTAGGCAGCCCAGGGCTATGGAATAGTTGAAGTGACACCGGAGCACGCATTGCCTCACAAACAGGCGACATCCATTCAAGCGCTTCCTCTACTATTGAGGAACATTACCCGGCATTCCCCTGCGGGGACGACAAACAGTACATTTAACCGCGCTGGCGAACGCACAAGGAGGTCCAGCTAAAGGCCCGAAACAAAGTTGGTGGTTGGTCCAGCGGCGCCCGTGCTGGTTGACCCAGCAACAAATCGTCACCTGACGACCACGGGTACCCCGCAATCAGAGCAGGTGAACTGAGATGAACTGAACCTTAGTGCTGCGCTATCAGTCCACGACATGGTGGACGCGGCGAGCGAATCTGACCGGGCGCTTGCAGCCATTCGCAGCGCTGGTCTTGTGCATCCAGACGGAAAATTGCTCGAGTGCTTCCTCCAAGACTCTGTCGACCCTCAGCAGGCTGCGTGCTACATGCTTCGGAGATGCCCCGTTGGCAGAGACCCTCCTGATCTGGCACCTCTGCTGTCCGACTGGAAGCAACTAATCGCTGCCTGTAAGTTCCAGCAAGTTGCAGAGAGCGCCGCTGATGGACAGAAGTCACCTTCGACGACCCCATTCACCAACTGCCTGACAAAGGCGTCGTCGCCGACATCACGGCAAGGGACGGTGGCAAGTGTTGCATCACCCGCCTGAGCAAATCATTCTGGGATCCGTTGATCGTCGCCCCCATACTTCCGAGCATGAAGACCCGGGTCGACGAGGTAGCTGCAGCTTCTCCCCGTCCCGTCCCAGCTGACAGATTCATCAGTCGTTGCACGAACTGCTCGGCGCCTTCGTTGGTCCTGAACTGCGGGACTGGATGCTCTCGGATGCAGCGTCTCAGAATGCCTATCGGAATCTTTGGCTTGTCCGCAAGTCTGCGGCAACGGCTTTTTCGCTAGGATACTTTGAGTTCAGCTTCGCCGAAGGCTCCAAGGTGGGTATTTCCTTATCCTTTCTGGAACCCGTATATCCGTGTCGAAAATCGAAAGCACTCGTCGCTTACACAGGTCCAGTACGATGTTGGTGCGCTCACAATTGGAGGTCCTGTATTGCCCCCCATCATGGACAAGGCTCCGGTGCTTCGGTTTGGCTCCTTCAGAGACCACTCAGCTTCCGGCATGGACACCCCGGACGTCTCTGCATTGCAAATCCGGTCACGATTTGCCAAGTCTATTCGCTGGAGACTTGTCGCTCGAGAGATTGCAGGCAGAAAGCCACAGGCGGTCACTAAGCCACCGTCTTCACTGCGGCGCTGCTTCTTGGAGCATTGCACCACGGCTTTGACAATGGTATGGCGTCTGGTGCCACCCTCTATCCGCATCCGGGCATACCGTGGTCTGGCGTTTCTAGGAGCGCACATGTACGGGGCAAACTGCAGCTCCAAGGTCCAACAACTCCCGTTCGGCATGTATCTCAAGACGACGAGTGTCACATGGCACCGAGGCCTGGCAAATGAGTATGGCACTTTGCAGCTCGTGAGACGCTATACTCACATGCAAGTCCCTCGCCCATTGGATCTGGTATCGGACTCGGAGGAATCTTACCTGCTGACTTCCCGAGTTCCGGGCGTCCGGCTGGGGATGTGCATTGACATCCTCCGCGACGACGAGCTGAAGACTTTGGTTTGCGACCTACAGAAATGCCTTGCGGAGCTGCGGGCGATTCCAAAGCTGGTCGCGCCAGAGTACGCAATCACCAACGCGCTCGGCGGGGCCTGTTACGACCATCGAATCAACGCGGGCGTGGAATACGACGAGGATCGGGGGGATTTCATCGGACCATTCGTGAGCGAGGACGAGTTCAACGAGACCATCCGGCCTGGCGCGTTGCCCGACGTTTCCCATCGCAGCGGACACAAGATCGTCTTCACGCACGGGGACCTGAACATGCGCAACGTTCTGATGCATAACGGAAGACTTTCTGCGGTTGTTGACTGGGAAAACTCTGGATGGTATCCGGAGTACTGGGATTACACCAAGGCGCATTACATCACGAAGCTCAATCGGCGGTGGCTGGGGGTTGTTGACGACGTTTTCAAGGCGTTTGGGGATTTTGAGGATGAGCTGGCAACTGAAAACCAGCTCTGGTGGTATTGTTTCTGATGGTTGCCGTTGTCTCATCATACTGTGAAGGGGAAATCCAGAGATTGCTCAAGGAACGCTCATGGAGCTCGCTCCACATCCTCCCCGGTGCCTTGTCCGTGAAAATGCCGTCCCGCCTAAGCATCCGTTACTAATAAAGTTCAAACCTCACACAGCCCAGCGTGTGCCGACAGTTCCGCGCCGATCATGTGTCAGAAAGATGCTCAATGTTCAGGGTCTTGATGAAACATAGGTCACCCGCGAGCAGAGCCGCACGGACACGCCGGCTCACTCCGGGAAAACGGCATTTGTCGGATATTTACAGTCAGTGCTGGGTGAGTGTGGACAGCCCTCGGGGTGCGCAGATGGCGCCGCCAAGACCCGTTCCATCAGCGCCGTCAGGATCCGTCCATCACGCCGCCAAGATGCGTCCATCAGCGCCGCCACAGCGCCGCCTAGCGGTTTCATCCGTCTTCCGTCGGCTGTCTCTGGAAGGCCGAACTCGACGTTCCGGCAGACTGAATTCGTCGTACAGCAATTTGTTGAGAGGTTTCAACCCTGATCCCTGGCTGACGATTCCAGCTCCACGGACTTTCTTGATAATTACTGGATTACGCGGCTCGCACGGACGTACTCAACGACGGTCCTGTGCTGGTATCTCGCGCCTGGCCCTGGGTTCCCTGCCGGACCGTGTATACACCCCCAACTGGTCAGGCGGCCCGCCGGAACCCCCGTCGGTTCTTCCACCGCCTCGAGGTCCGCCGCAGGTGCTCGCTGAAGCTGTAGGTGAAGGCGTTGACGAAGCCGATGAACTGCGTCGTGGACTGCAGCGCGCTCAGCCACCGCGGCGACGTGCCCAGCGACTCGGTCAGGCGGTTGATGATGCCCGGCAGCCACAGGATGATGTAGGCGAGGGGGTAGCCGTTCATCAGCAGCATCTTCTTGAGGTTCGGCGGGGCCGGGATCTTGGAGGCGGCGTGGCGCTCGACGGGCTGCGGCGTCCGGAAGTGCGCGTGCTTGGTGACGGTCTGCGACTGGGTGCTCGGCCCGGCGTCGTCGGCGGTGACGGACCAGAAGGCGGCCTTGGCCGGGTGCGCGTGCTGCGGCCGCTCGTCGAGCTCGTGCGACACGGCAAAGGTGCTGGAGACGAGGATGTGCTGCGTGTCGCCGTCGTCGACGACGGTGCGGTCCCGCGACGTCGTGTTGCCGGTGCCCGACGACGGGCTGCTCATGCGGAACTTGCCAAAGACGCGCTTGAGGTGGACGTAGATGAAGGTGTAGATGCCGACGGTGGCGACGAAGATGGCGATGCGCCAGCCGTGCGTCAGGCCGTAGCGCATGCCCAGGAACTCGGGCCGGATCCAGCACCAGTTGCCGCTGACGGGGCCGTAGGTGCCGGCGGCGAGGCCGATGCTGGCCGTGATGAGGCCCGGGATCCATGCGGCGACGCAGATGGCCACGGTGGCCCGCGTCGACGACTGCGCCACGAGGCGGCTGTTGAGCACCGTGTACAGCACGACGATGGAGATGATGAGGATGTTGAAGTCGACGGCCTGCACCGAGAACTGGCCGATCCAGGCGTTGGCGAGACACGGCGCGTCGGCGCGGCCGAGGCCTTCTCCGTGGCCGCTGGCCTGGCCGCTGGCCAGCGCAATGGCCCCCGAGACGGTGTTGTTGAGGCTGTTGATGAAGTCTGGCCGAGTGAGCGGCGTCCGGCGCAGGGCGTGCGCGGCCTTACCTGCGACGAGGAGGTTGAGGATCAGGGCGTGGCGAAAGTGCCGCTTGGGCGGGTTGAGGACGTGCAGCGAAATGGCCACCGACGTTGCCAGAAAGGACAGCAGCGAGCCGATAAAGGTCGGCACCGCGATGGCCAGGTCCAGATCCGCGCCGGCCATTGTCAAATGCCGCGTGGCGATCGGCTTCTGAGTCTGCGGAGGCGGTTAGAGTCCGAGAGCACGGCGTCCGGTCTATAAAGGAACAGGCAGACTGACTTTGCGGAGACGGGAGCGAGAGCGGACGACGATCAGACGCCATCCCAGGGTAGTGCCGTCGCTCTAGTATTGGGAGGGGCCGTTTCATTACAAGTATCAAGGTCGTCATGCGCTCGACGGGCGAAGAGTCCAGCGCCGTGACGAGCTGCGGCGGCAGTGACCTCTGGAGACGCAGCAACCAGCGACGCCTGCGAGCCTCCTTTGCGAGATTCCACTCGGCTTCGGCAGTCTCGACGACGGCGCCCGAGTTGCGTCGGGTTTCGGCCTGAGGCGTAGTGGTTTCAAATAGTCTGCTCCACTCGTGCTCTCTACCAAGGCAGGACTCTTGGCGTTGAGTCTCCTGCGCCACGCATACTTGGTACTGACCCTTTGTTTCATAATTATGCTACTTTGTGCACTAATCCAGCTGTGCTATAAGGCCATAACTCTCGGGTTGGGAGGTGAGGTGCCTGGGTTACCTGTAACTTCAATGGAAGCTCCCGTCCCGAGTCGACACACCGACATTCGTGTTCCTTGATTCGAGTGCATTGACTCCCAATATCTGCACGCTCTGCAGTAGGCCGTCTCCACGGTCTATTGCATGACCAAGTTGCCGATGATCCGCAGCTCCGGCGGTCTGGATCAAGCCACGACGCGGTGTAGTCGCCTGGACGCATTCACGGAGGATGATTGATGCGCCCAACCCCGGAAGTTCTGAGATTGGCGAGCCGCTCGACAGGGGTCGCCTTCTGGGGTATACACGTTGTCGTCCCCATAATTCTACTCTACGTAAAACCTCGGGTAATGATGGCATCCCAAGGCCGTGCCTTTCATTCTCATGCATCGCGTGCTAGTACGCTTTGGCCGTAGCGCAGGGTTCGAGGTCCTGCGATATCAAGGCCGCAGACAGTCAGATATTGCCCGAGGACCACCCCGGGTTGCAGTGCATATGCATGCAGAGATGGAGTGAGTTGAGCGGTCATCCAGGTGTCAGACGTGACATGGCTATAAGGGTGTTGAGCAACGTCAACATCAGTGACATATATAGAAGCAACACGGCTTACCCCTGGATCGATCGCCGCGGTTGCCGACGGAGAACAGACTCCCGGGCACTCGAGACGGTTCATGCAGATCGTCAGCGCCCTGCAATCCGTGGCCCGCATCCTCCATCCTCTTCCCCACAACCTCCAAGGAATGGCACGCAGCTCCAGATCTGGCCAGGCTATTGACAGGGGTGTCCCACTTTTGCGTTACCGTCTAACGGCTTGGCGGCCGGTTCTCCATTCTAGAAGCCCTTCAGCTGTTGCCCTCTTGCCCGCCGTGCTCACCGCACTTTAGGGGACAATGCTTAAATAGAGCCTCGGGCTGGAGCCGCCTCTCCGGGCGAGCATTGGCAACTCGGACACGTGCCGCCCCTGCAACATGCTTCCGGCACTTGGCCTCGTGTTGCTGTCCGGCAGAGCCCTCGCCGGCTTCCGCGTCCATGATGCGAGCTTCCGGCCCAACTACGTGCTCGAGGCCGCCGCCGGCCCCGTCCGCGTCAACTGTGAGACAAGGCACTCCGTCACGCTCAACGGCACCTCGCCCGGCCCGACGCTGGTGCTGCGAGAGGGCGAGACGACGTGGGTGCGCGTGTACAACCGCATGCAGGACGACAACATCACGCTGGTACGGCCCCCGGCGCCGCTGCCGGCCCAGGCTGACGTGTCTCCAGCATTGGCATGGCCTGAGCCAGAGGGCGGCGCCCTTCTCCGACGGGACGCCCCTGGTCAGCCAGTGGCCCATCCCCCCGGGCCACTTCTTCGACTACGAGATCAGGCCGGAGCGCGGCGACGCCGGCACCTACTACTACCACTCGCACGTAGGCTTCCAGCTCCTGACGGCCCACGGCGCCCTCGTCGTGCGGGACGCCGGCGAGCCGCCGTACAGGTACGACGACGAGAGGACGCTCCTGGTCAGCGACCACTACGCCAAGGTCGACCACGAGATCGAGGCCGGCCTGCTGGCCGATCCCTTCCGCTGGTCCGGCGAGCCCCAGGCCGTCGCCGTCCAGGGCAAGACCGGCAGGTCCGCCGCCGGCAGCGCCGCCGACCCGAGCTGCGCGCCTCACGTCGTCGACGTCGAGCCCGGCAAGACCTACCGGCTGCGCGTCATGGGCGCCACCGTGCTCTCCCTCGTCAAGATGGGCATCGAGGACCACAAGGAGCTCACGGTGATCGAGGCAGACGGCGAATACACCCAGCCCGCCGCCGTCGACCACGTGCAGGTCGCGTCGGGCCAGCGCTTCAGCTACCTGCTCAAGACCAAGTCGGCCGACGAGGTGGCCGCGGGCAAGTCGCAGTTCTGGATCCGGTTCGAGAGCCGCGAGCGGCCCGAGAGCATCAAGGGCTGGGCGCTGCTCCGGTACCGCATGCCCAAGCAGCAGGACCAGAAGGAGCCCGAGCTGCCCAGCAAATTGCCCGTCTGCCTGCCCATGAAGACGAACAACTACCTCGAGTACACGCTGCAGCCGCGGTCGGAGGAGGTGCGCCGCCGGTTCCCCCGCCTCAAGGACGTGACGCGGACCGTCACGATCCAGATCAACCAGAAGCTCACCACGGGCAAATACGTCGACGGCAAGCTGCAGGGCGCCCTGGTGTGGGTGTAAGTGACCTCGTCCACGCCGACGTTCGCATCTGACGCCGTCGGCAGGCAAAACGGGGAGCCGTGGAAGGAGGACGTGCAGGCGGCGGCCAACCAGGTGCCCTACCTGGTGGACATGTACAAGAACAAGCACGAGCCCAACTACTCGCTGGCGCTGGAGAACGGCGGCTTCGACCCGTCTAGCAGGACGTTCCCGGCCCGCGTCGGCGAGGTGCTGGACATTGTGTGGCAGAACAACGGCGGCATCACGGGCAACTTTGACTTCCACCCGATGCACATCCACGGCGAGCACGCGTGGGACCTCGGCGCGGGCAACGGGACGTACAAGGCCGAGGAGAACGAGAAGCGCTTCGACGGGTTCGTGCCGGCGCGGCGCGACACGACCATCCTGCACCGGTACATGCAGAAGGGCGTGCCGGAGACGACGGCGGGCTGGCGGGCCTGGCGGATCCGGGTGACGGCGGAGAACGTGGGCGCGTGGATGATGCACTGCCACATTGCCCAGCATTCCGTCATGGGCATGAACACGGTGTGGATGTTTGGCGACGCGGCGGCCATCCTGAACAAGTTTCCGACGGTCGACGGGTACATCGAGTACGGCGGCAGCGCCTATGGGAATGAGACGCGGGACCCCATGGTTAATCACTACTACGAGGAGAAGGGGGAGGGGGGTGAGAAGGATGAGAAGAAGGAAGAGGAAGTGAAGAAGGACAAGCAAGAGAAGGGGGGAGAGGGAGACAAGAAAGACGAGCAAGAGAAGAAGGAAGAAGAAGAGAAGAAAAAGAAAGAGAAGGCGGGTGGCGAGAAGGAAGAGCAAGAGAAGAAGGAGGAAGGAGAGAAGAAAAAGAAAGAGAAGGAGAGTGGCGAGAAGGACGAGCAAGAGAAGAAGAAGGAAGAGGAAGAGAAGAGGAAGGACGAGAAGAAGGGAGAGGAAGAGACGAACAAGTAATGCAACGGGACAAGTGCGAGCGCTACGAGCATGGACCTGGAGGCTCCAAGCTTCCAGCCATCGAGCATATAGATTCAGCGTTTCATGCGAGTTGATAGATGAGCTAGATAGACCTAACGTAATGACTAACGTACGCACAACAAGATGAGCTAGATAGACTGCACTTGACGGACGTCCGCATCGCTCTTTTGTCCATGCACATTACTTGAGCTTCATGTTGGCTTGCTGCGATGACCCTTGGCGAGCAGCCTGACTGTCTCCGTCCGCAACAGACGAGCCCCTGCAGGTTGGGGCTGAGTCGGTCCTTTCAGAACTAGGTTATCACTCTGATCGACAGGCTTCGTCTAGGGTTAACGGTGCCCATCTCGTCCAACTTTAGCATTTGCCGATGAACAATAGCATCAACGGCACGGCAGCCAACCGGCGTGCCGCAAACAGACTGATCACAACGGAGAGGCAGTGATTGGCCGCGCTGCTTTAGGGTTTCTCGCTTCGATTGGGAAACTGCGTCTCCGGCGAGATGGGCGAGATAACGTTAAGCGCGTTGACGAAACTCTATGGACAGCCGTGAAGTATCAGGGCCGGAAAAGGTTTTATACCTCCACCCGGGCTTAGTAGGAGGCTCGGCAGGGCAGACCACATGTCCAACACATGTCGCTCCACAGCCGATTCCGGCCACTTGTCTTGGGTTCGAACTGCTTGGCAGCCTCGGCTCAGAATCGGCTCCACCGGAGTGAGCGTGAGGCCGTCGAGGCCGTCGAAGGTGTGCGCGAGGCCGTCCAAGAAGGTGTGCGCCGAGCATCTGAAGCTACATGTAGGCTGCGTCGGACCGCGGACGGGCAGTTCCGCAGCCCGGCACCACTCCGCGTCGCAAAGGCTATTTCCCCGCAACGGCAGCCCTTGACGCACGGGCAGCGCCCTTTGTCGGATGCTACCTAGTCAGGACCATTGTGCTGCCACGTCTTGGCGCGCCATCGGACCATCTGCCGCCCCGCCGTCCCTGTCGAAGCTCGAGCCGCAGCTCGACGTACGTCAGCGCTGCCGGGCGTCAATGCGCGCTGGCGTGCTGGCTCCCTGCCGTCGGAACCTCGGAAGGAGGGCGGGGCTCGGCGCCGGGCCGTCGAATCGCCTCGGACGGAGCCGTGGTGATGGTTGGGAAAGGTGTCGGCAAGCTTGCATGTCACTAGAAGGATCGTGACGGCATGTCGGAATCCGGTGTATGCATGCGAATAATCTCCGAATTAATAGCCCGTATGCGGCTCGGAGTATTTCGTCGGACGAGCTTGTCACTCAGACACATGAACTTGGGCTTCTGATCAACTTGGCTTCTCCTCGGTCTAGTAGCAGCCGAGGCAGGGGTCAAGTCGAAATGGTTCAATGGGACTCAAGGGGGGTGTCTTGGACGATTCGACGCAACGAGCACGAGTTGTTACTGACCGTAGCCATAGCGTGGTCTGCCTCTCAAACACACGAGCAAGCCTAACTTCAAAATCAACTAGATACGTTCTCTCCATGTGGCCATTGAGTTGGCAGCCCGCAACGAGGCAGTCACCAGACGCCCGGGCCGGTCGTGGCAACAGAGCAGGACGCCGACATTCAACTACCGGAGAAGCTGCGCTCTTTCCCCGAGAGCTGTGATTCGCTGTTCCCGCCGGAACTCGATCACGTGCCTGGTCAACTACCTGTTCCTCGAGAAACCAACTGGTGCGATTCACTGCTCCCGAGCTCGATCACGTGCCTACTCAACTATTCAGACCGGCCACGCTTTCCTCTCCTACATTGATCTCAGCCCTCCTCTTCCTGTGCACCTTCATCTCCATCCTGTGCACACACCTCATTCACCTAGCCCTCACCTCACGAGCCGGTTCATCATGCCTGCAGTGCGCAAGCCCTCTCTGTACGTCGCCCTCCCGTCCATGACTCGGAACAGGACAACCTAATGCTCTAGAATCAGGTCCAAGGATGCCTTCCGGGCCATCCGCTGCCACTGGACCTCCAAGTCCTCGAGTGCAGCCAAGGCGATTGCAGACTTGGAGGCAGAATTGGAGGCAACCTCGGATGACTATTCTTTGTTGACCCGCATCATCTACTGCAAGCCCAAGTGGGCAATTCTTGTCAGAGAGCTGTCTGCCGCCTACCCAGACCCTGCAGCCGCGGTGGTTGCAGTGGCATCCTGCGTGGAAGCCTGCTGCAAAGCGCTGAGGAGCATTGTTACCGAGGGGACTGGCGATAACATGAACGAAACGGACGAAAATTATGTTGGGAACCAGCGACTGCAAGACATCTGCTGTTTCAGGGACCTCTCGTTACGGCTCAGGGTAAGTCAAAAAGAAATTTAAAATGTTGATTAGCTCTAGGCACTGATCTATTTCCACTTGCGTCGCAGGTCGACGACGCCGATTCGGCTCGGCTGGTCTTGTATGGAGATGACGGCTGGGATGAAGTCGGCTTCACTATCCACATGCCGAAAACCCGACCCGTCGGCACAATGTCTGCCCTCAGGCGGCGCTTTCGATTCCAAGCGCTCGCCGCGTTGGTGGACGACGATGAGCCGTTCGAGGCCGGATCCGTCTCTGACTCGAGGACCTTCGAAGCCGAGGATGATGCTTCGCCTCAACAGGCAGAGGCAGAAGCCATGCCTGACGCAGAGACCGGCCAGACCGGCAATGCCGCGCCAGAGGAGGCAGAGGCAGAGGCCATGCCTGACGCAGAGACCAGCCAGACCGGCAACGCCGCGCCAGAGGAGGCAGAGGCAGAGGCCATGCCTGACGCAGAAACCCGCGTGCCTGATGGCGATGCCTCACCTGGACAAGATGCACTGGACGCGGCCAAGGACACCCAGGTTGTCAGCAGAATGGTCAGAGCGGCCGAATTGATGCATCAGCCGCCCTACCATCTCATTTTCCGTCTTAGAGGCCATCATGCCATCGAAATCCAGTGCAACAATTACCAGTGCCTGGACTACATTCTTATGTTTGTCCAAGACTGCCACGACAACTTTGAGGTCCCAGAAGGCACTGTGAGTTTACTGAAACATCGTGCTGCCGGCGCTAATCTTGACCAAGAAACACAATGGCCTCGTGATGACCGACACTTTCTACTGTCCGTTTGTGGATGTTGACAACTGCCTCATCATCGAGACCCCGTACCAGGACGATCTGAGTTTTCGGATCGCGGACTCTCTTCCCCTGTTCTTTCATCTCGTGGAGAGCGTCATGGGCTATCAGCGAGTCCACGCCAGCGACATGTGCTGGCAGTACCGGAGAGACACGCCGCTCAGATTCAGTTGGAAGCCGTGAGATGGTGTGAACCGACGAGCGAGAAGGATGGGAGAACGGTCAAGGCAGCGGATGGGGACGGAATGCAGCAAGGCGAAGCAAAAACGGTGACAGGACGGCGATCAGAATGGGGCCCAGGAAGGGCGATGGAAGCAAAATGGCGACGAAAGGCGACGAGGAGAACTCGTCCCAGCAGGCCTAGATGGTAACTCTCGCAGCTGAGGTGAATGAGATCAAGTTCTGCGTTCCGTCTAGCCTCTATCGCAGTCCACGCATGTTCACAGCGCACGCTCACGAGACCACGCGCGGCATCCATCTTCAACGCAGTCCAATTCCTCGGGTATAATCTAGCAGCTCCAATGTATTACAGGCCAAACCCCCCCCGCAGCTGCCCCTCGACCAGGCCCAGGTAGTCGTCGTCGACGCTGGCGTCGTCCGAGTCGGACTTGTCGTCGCGCGGCGGCACGTTCTCCTTCATGTTGTCCCCCTCCGACTCGGACTCGGAGCTCGGGCGGCGGCCGTCGGGCAGCGACGACGACGAGGCGCTGCCGTCGCGGTCCATCATGGCGGCCAGGCGGGCGGCGCGGCCCTCCTTCTTGCGCGGCACGGGCGCGCGGCCGTTCTCCTGGACGTAGAAGCGGCGCAGCAGGCCGACGGCGTCGTCGCGGCCCCAGCCGCCCTCGATCTCGTAGCCGGGCTCGACGTTGCCGCCGTCGCCGCCGCCGGGCGGGTACGAGGTGCCGAGGGTGCCGCGGCCGTCGGGCAGCTGGGCGGGGGGCGGCAGCGGGTGCGCGGCGGCGGCGCCGGCGGGCAGCGAGTTGGCGTGGATGCTGAAGACGCCGCCGGTGCCGCCGAACTTGTCGTTGACGGCGCCGAAGTAGACCTTGCGGATGCCGAGCTGGCGCAGCAGCGAGGCGCACATGACGCACGGCTCGACGGTGACGTAGAGGACGCAGTCGCGCAGGACGGCCGGGTCGACGCGGCCGGGCACGAGCTTCTGGCCGTAGGGGAAGAGGTGGCTCTTGGCGCCGTCCTCGTTGCCGTCGTCGGGGCGGGCGGGCGGGGCGGGGCCGTCGCCGTCGGCGAGGCGCAGCTGGAGCTGGTGCGCCTGGACGCGGGCCGGCTTGAGCGACGTGGCGCGCGGGCCGGCGGGCGGCGGCACGGAGAGCAGGGCGGCGATGGCCATGAGCTCGGCGTGGCGGGTGCCGTTGCGGGTGACGTTGGTGGCGTTCATGCCGCGGGCGACGATGCGGCCGTCGTGGACGAGGACGCAGCCGACGGGCGTCTCGTTGGTGCGGAGGGCGAGGCGGGCCTGGGAGGAGGAGGGAGCGTGAGAGGGGGCGTCGTCAGAGGGAGCGTGAGAGGGAGCGTCGTCAGACGAGCGCGGCGACGCACCATGTCGAGGGCCTCGCCGATGAAGCGCAGGTTCTGCTCGCGCTCGCGGACCACGGCCGGGTCGTCGTCGGGCGCGCGGTCCGCGTCGTCGACGGCGGGCTCCGGGTCGCGGTCCGCGTCGGCGTCGGGCGCGCGCTTCGCGTCGTCGACGGCCGGCTCCGGGCCGTCGGGCACGCGCTCCGGCTCCTCGCGCCGGCCGACGCGCAGCCGGCCGACGGCCGCCGTGACGCCGGCCACGTCGCCGGGGGGGTCCATCGGGGCGTCGTCGCGCGGGGGGTTCGTCGGGTCGTCGCCGCCGGGCATCGCTTCCCTGTCGCTGCCGCGGCTCCTGCGCTGCCACACACGGCCGCGCGATGGCAATCTCGAGCTGTGCTTGCTGTCGCCTGTGTCTTCGGCGGCCTCCTTGTCCGAGTCGCCCGCTGCCGTCCACGCGCGGCACGACAACAGCTGGCCCAAGGCCCGCCGCGCAGCTGCCCAGCCCAGCGCCATGGCAACGGCCTCTGCTGCAGCGCGCCTGCCCGCCTCTGCGCCGCGTTTGCCTTCTTCCGTCCCGAGTCGGCGGCGCCGCTCCGTCCGGACCAGGCTCGCGACGCTTCCCGCTTCCCTCGCCTACA
The DNA here is from genome assembly GCA_002939055.1 of Hypocreales sp. Mo6-1. Lineage (NCBI taxonomy): Eukaryota > Fungi > Ascomycota > Sordariomycetes > Hypocreales > Hypocreales sp. Mo6-1. The sequence goes on from PNEP01000013.1 coordinate 573,090, forward strand.
CCCCCGGCCCGTGATGCCCGCCGCTGACGTCGCTTCTGGCTGTGCTCACGGCGCGGCGGAGAATTCACCCGCTCGCTCACGTAGGTCAAGCAGCACGCCTCGCTGTAAGTTTGTGCCTAGTGACTGTGCATCTGCTCACTCTCAGGCGTCGTCGGACGCTGAAAACTCTCAACCGCGTCACATGACCGCGGCCCACCAACCCTGTGATGATGCTTCGCCGCGTTGGCCCAACGACAGACTTAAAAATGGCACGCTGTGCATGTGTATTAAGAGACCGCTAATGTACGAGTACGGCTGCGCAACGCATTACTCCATGCCGCGGCAACCCGCACCTGCCCCTGCCAAGGCGGCCCGAGACACGGCCCCGGGCCCTCGGCCGGCGCGTTCCCAGAGACGCGACGAGAGCGTGCGGCCCTTGGGCATCCCTGCATGCGCCGACGTCGACTCCGTGGCCGCCGCCTTTGCGGCCAGCACCAGCACGGCGCCGAGCACGTGTGCCGGGCTGCGAGCCGACCAGCCGCACACGCACAGCGCCAGTACCGACACGGCCGCGGCGGCGGCGACGACAAACGCCGTCTGTGTCGGTGTAAACGTGCTCCAGACTGCGGCTCGTTTGACTGAAGCGTCGAGCCGCCCGGCCCCGGCGCGGCCCAGGCTCGCCGGAGCGACAAAGCCGTGATTCTGGCTCCGAGCGGGTATTACGGCGCCCGCGGCCGGCTGTTGCCCGGTAGAGACACGGGCGAGGCCGACACGGCAGTCGCCGGCCAACCACGACCGTTCCTCTCCGGGCGTCACCCTCGAGGCCACACCTCGAGGCGGGACGCCGCCGGCAGATCCGGCAACCGAGGGCAGGCTGGTAGAGACAGTCGCAGGCGCATGGCCCGCGGGTGAGTCGCGGGCCTCGATCAGTCGTCCTTCATCGTAGTCGGGACGGGCAAGCCTTAGGCCCGTTGCGGCCGTCTCGGTGCTTGCTGGCCGGGCGCCTTCTTGGAGTACCTTTTACAAGTTAGCGATCCTGCTCACTTGACACGGCCATCGACGTACGCTCAAATACGGCTGATGCCGAGCGGTCACCGAATCCTGATCGGCCGCAGACGGTGATTCCTTTGCCCGAGTTAGTAGCCATGCGCCGAGGCGATGCGGAAAACGTACGCAGTAACGGACGGACGCCGTGCTCGTGCCCATGCCGCGAGAGACGCGCGCAGCAGGCGGTTCCTTTGTCCGAGTCAGCCACCACACACTCAAACCAGTTCGGACACCGTACCCTCGAGGCATCTGAGCCAGCGCTTGGGCTCTTTGATACCTTGGACAAGTCAGTTGCAGATCGACAGAGACGGACAACGTAGGACGTACGTAGCCCAGATCGAAGTAATCGGCGCCGCCATTGTTACCCGACGCGTTCACCGCAGTCCCACGGCCGGGGGGACAATCAGAGAGTAGCGGCTGGTCCGCACTGGGCAGGCTAGACGACGACGACGCGACGAGCATGCGGTCGTCCTCGGAGAATGTCGACCCGGGTGAGAACAGGTTGAAGTCGGTGTAGCCGCTGGCCGACCCCAGGCCCATGAAGGGGTGCTGTGGCCCAAAGGCGTCGGGCCCGGGCGGCGCGCCATCCTCCGCCTGCGACTGCGGCGTGAGCTTGGGCGGCGACGCCGAGGCAGAAGACTGAGGGGAGAGGAAGCAGTCTGGGTCGAAGTGGCCTGGGTCGAGGAAGAAGTCGCAGTCGGCCGGGAACTGGAGGAACTCGTCCCACGGGTCCAGGGCGAAGAGGGGGTCCAGGCCGGCGGACGGGGGGTCCAGGTCGACGGACAGGGCTGCGGCCAGCTCGTCGGGCGGCGGCGCAGGGGGCTCGGCGCTCCGCGGCGGCGGCGGCGGTTGTTCCCGCGGCGGCGGTTCCCGCGGCGACACGCGCGGCTTCTTGGAGGGCTGCGTCGGCGGCTGGGCACCGCGCTTCTTGTGGCTCGGGTCGCAGCGGATCTTCTTGCGGCGGCAGCTGTCGCAGGCCTTGATGATGCGCATCAGGTGGGCGTGGTCGCGCTGCTCCTTGGTCTTGGAGCCGCGCGAGGCCGAGTTGGTCACGTCGCGGCCGTCCTTGGTCAGGATCTTCATGCCGGGCAGGCCGGACACGTCGGCGGTGCGGTGCCGCGACGGCGGGCTGGCGGGCCGCGGGCGCCGCCGCGGCGACGAGCGCGACGAGACCGACGCCGTCGCGCTCCAGTCCCACGACGAGGCGACGGGCGACACGTCGGCCGAGTCGAGCGACGGGCTGGCCGTCGGCGAGGCGCCGGGCACGGGGTAGAACTTGAAGGCCTGGCCCGTCAGGTGCGCGTGCTGGAGGAAGTCGAGCGAGACGGCGGCGCGCTTGTCCTTGGCGGCGGCCGGGCCGGGGACGAAGGCGCCGATGAGGTCGTCGAGCTGCCGGGAGCCGAGGGCGGGGAAGAACTGCAGCTGGGCGCCGGGCGCCGGCTGGTAGACGGAGAAGCCCTGGGGGAGTGGGGACGTCATGCTGGCGGATGGTCACGGTGGTTGCAACGAGGCAGACGCGGCGCGGCCGAGAGCGAACGAGGAGCCGGCGGACGCAAGGCCTCTGGCGGTGAAAGTCGTAGCAATCCAATTCACTGAGTGAGGAGAGAAGCAGAGGCCTCAGGCCAGCTATTTCACCTCGTCGACGAGCCCTGGGCAGGGGTCGACGCTGACTCCGTTCGGCGTGCTCAATCAGGCATGGCGCGCGCCGCAGGCGTGGGGAGCTCGGCCAATCAGCGCTGCAGCCGCCCCGCGGGGACGTGGCGTCCGGCGCTGCCATTGGCCCGGCGGCCCCACCCGACGCACCGCCCGCGACGGGCCTTCGGCGTGCACGGCGGCCGCTGATTGGCCAATGCTGTGAGGGACACGAGTGACTCAATCACGATGAGATGTGTCTGATCGTCCTTGTAAGACTGTAGATCCGTTTCCGGGTGTGCTCGACGGAATGGGCATCCTCCGCTTATGCGGCAGCCGTGTCAGCTTATGACGCAGACATGCCCAGCTCACATAGCAACGTAGCATCTCGCCCTCGGCCGCGCCATGCCCAGCAGGTCCTCGGCATGCTTACTCCACGCGCCCGCGCCGCTGCACCCCGGCAGGGTCGGCTCGGGCGCCACGGGCTCCGGCACCAGCTCGGCGCCGGGCCCGCCGCGTCCTCCGGTCCGGGGCCCCGTGCCGTGGTCCTTGGGTGAGCGGGCTTGAGCTGGCTGAGCGTGCGATGGCCTCGCCGGTTCTTTGACACCGCCGTCCGGCCTCGTCGATTCTTTGACACCGTCATCCGGCCCCGACGCGCCTGCAGCGGCACCCGAGGCCCGGCCGGCGAATGCAATCGGCCCCGTCGCAGCCGCCGCAAACGCCGCCGGCACAATGTCCGCGGGCGGTACAAACCCGATGATCTCCTTGCTCTTGACGCTCTTCCTCGCCATCTTGGTGATCCGCGGGCCTATCGGCGGCTTCGCATTCGGGCTGCGTTTCGCCCGCCTCTTCCGCGAGGGCGCGCTGTCCGACTCGTCGGTGCGCGAAGGGTTGCGGCGCTCCGAGGCACGGCTGGCCGACTGCGGGCGCCGTGGCCGATCCAGCGGCGCGTCGTCATCGCTCGACTCCGTGACGGGCGCAGCGTCGCTCGGGGGATCCGGCTCTGGCGCTTGGACAGCCTCGGGGCCTTCACTCTGCCGGTCCGCACGTGAGGCATCGAGTTCCTGGGCCGCCTGCCGCTGCCTCTGCTCCGACACCATGAGCAGCCCCCGTCTCTGCCGCGGCCGGATCCGCAGCTCCGCCCGCGGGCCTCTCCGCGGTGGTGGCTCTTCCGCAGCCGCCCGTGGCGGTGCGTCCTCCACGTGTTGTCGCGGCGGTGCATCTTCCACATGCTGTCGCGGCGCGGCCGTCTCTTCCGCCGCCTCATCGCTCGTCTCGGCCCGCCGTTCTTGGTTCGCCGTAGGTCCTGCTCTCTCCCGCCGTTCCGCGGCTGGCAGGCGATCGAGTCGAACCGCGCTTCGCGAATCGACGTGGGAAGACAGCCGCCGTTCTTGGTTCGCCGTAGGTCCTGTTCTCTCCCGCCGTTCCGTCGGCGCTGGCAGGCGATCGACCGCGCTTCGTGGGCCGTCGTGGGAAGACGGCCGCCGCTCGTCGCTCGTCTCGGCCCGCCGTTCTTGGTTCGCCGCAGGTCCTGCTCTCTCCCGCCGTTCCGTGGCTGGCGGGCGATCGATTCGAACCGCGCTTCGCGAGTCGCCGTGGGAAGACAGCCGCCGCTCGTCCCTCGTCGCATCCGGTCCCGCGCCAGACACTGCACGCGCCGCTCCCGGCCTCGACAGCGTCAGCCTCGCCCCAAACAGGCTCTGCGCATACCCGGCCCTCTCGCGCCGCGCCTCGTACGGCGAGCGCTCCGGCACCACCGCCCGGCCCAGCGGCCCGGGACTCTGCACCGCGGCCCCGCTCGGCACCGTCGGCGGCCTCGGCCTCGGCACCACCGCCCGCTCCCGCGCCCGCGCCCGCCGCCGCGCCACCTCGCGCGCGCGCCGGTCCACCACCTCGCTCAGGTCCTGCTCGCGCGCGCCCGTGCACTGCGCCACCTGCACAATCGCGCCCCCGCGGTCCAGCTCCAGCTCCTCGCCCTCGCCCAGCTCCCCGCCCGCCGCCCAGTGCCCGTCGCCCACCAGGTTGCCGCGCTCGTCGTAGACCATGACGCGCCGGTTGAACGTGTGGTACTTGAGCCGCCCGTCCTGCCACCGCTTCTGCTTGCGCCGTAGGTCGTGCGTGAACAGGCAGGCGAAGTCGAGCACCGCCGCCGTCGTCGGCGCGTCGGCGCCGGGCCTCGTCACCGCGTAGGACATGGCGGCATCGCGTGTGCGTCACTCGTGGAGACGCGCGTCGCGACGAAGTGGTGCGTCGCCAACTCACGTGCGGCCTGACGCCAACTCGCGTGCGGCATCTCACGTGCGGCCTGACGCCAACTCACGTGCGACATCTCACGTGCGACCTGATTGCAGGGCAGGCTACCCTACACAAGCGAGCTGGCAAATTCATCCCGTCACCCATGGCTGCACGCACAACACCAGCAGAGTCCATCCTGTCTTAAGGGTATCATACATGTAGCTGCCGGGACCTGCGGCGGTGCGCCCAAAACTCCATGCAAGGCCCTGCGCCGCGCCGCGAGGGATCCCGTAGAGATGTTGAAAAAGAAAGGGTGAGGCAATAACAAACGCCATCTCAATGCTTTTCATACCCCCGTTTTAGTCACGTCGTGCCGGGCCGCCGTTCCGCCTTGCCGTGCTCGAGGTAGCCGGCGCCGGCCTCGAGCTCCATGGGCGTGACGGGCCCCGGGCTCCCCAGCGGGTGCAGCTTGGGCGAGACGGGCCGGTGCGCGGCGCCGGCGAGCCAGGCATCCTTGACGGGCGGCATGCCGCTGAGGGGCACGCCGGGCGGCTTCTTGGCCGAGCCGCCGAGGGCCATGGCGGCCTGCGCAATCATGTCGCGTTGATACTGCTGCATCTTGCGCCGCGTCTCGGCGTCGGCGGCGTCGGGCGCCGGCGCCGACTTGGGCACCGGCGAGTCCGGCCGCAGCCGCTGGTGCTGCTCGTAGTTGGAGGGATAGTACTTGCCCAGGGGGAGGGGCGCGTCGTGGAAGCCGGGCGCGAGGTACGACGAGACGGGCGCGCTGGCCTGGCCCGGCGCCGGGCCCGCGGCCGACGTCGGCGGGCGGCGGTCCTGCATGGTGTCGACGTGCAGGTAGTGACGCGCGAGCGCCGGGTCCTGGTGGAAGGGGTGCGGGCGATGGACGCGGGCCTTGGGGTCCTCGTGCATGGGAAAGTAGCCGCTGCGCGCGTCAGCCGCCGCCGTGCCGCAACGAGGCGGGGGCCTACCCAGGGAGGTCGCCGCGGGCGGAGAGGGGCTCGGGGGGGGTGTAGACGGAGGCCGCGTTGAGCCTCTTCATCTTGGGCAGCTCGATGGCGATGGGGCGGCTGGTGCCGGGGCGGGGCGAGGCCCTGGACGAGCCGTCGGGGCTGTCTGTTGCCGGGGTCCGTCAGCGAACCAGGGGTCACGGGCTTGGCGGCCGAGCGGCTGTTTGAGGCCGGGCCGGTTGGACCCGCTCGTATCCGCGGCGGGGAGAGAGGAAAGGGATCAGCAACGCTCACTCTTGTCGTCGTCGACGGCCGGGGTGCCGGGGGCCGAGGCGGCGTGCGCGTCGCCGTCGTCGGCGGGCGGGCCGCTGGCGCTCGAGGCGAGGGACAGCTCCGACGAGTTGGACAGGGTGCGGGCCGGCATGCCGGGCCGGCGGCAGGGCGACAGGTAGGCGGCCGGGGGCTTGAAGGAGCGGGCGAAGCTGGCCATGGCGGTCAGAGGCGGGGGGGTGGCGACGGCATGAGGCGGCGGCGCCGGGGACGGAGCGGCGGCGGACGGAGGACCGAGGACGGAGGACAGAGGGCGGAGCGGCGGAGCGCGTCGGAGAGCGAGGGCTTGGGCGAGTCGGTGGACGGCGTCAGCTGTCGGCGGCGCTGCGGCAGCTGTCGGAGCGTCTCGGGCGCACTGTTCACCTGCTGCAGCGTCGTGCTCAGAAGAAGCCGAATGGCACCAGTCGGAGGCTGCTTTCAAGGTCGAGACAAGAGGGACGCAGATGACAGGTGGAGGTGATACCCAGGTGTGGAGGCCGGCAGCCTGGGGCCTCACCTACCGTCTTGCCCCTGTGGCGCGGCCTTGCGAGTGGCTGCGGCAGCGTTGCCGCGGGCAGGGCTGGGTGGCTGGGATGACGGGCTTGATGGGCGGCTTCTGCTGTCGGTTGACTGTTGATGCCGGCGCGCTCTGTTGGCGTGATCGGGGAGGGTTGCGGCGGCATGGAGAACGACATGCACCAGATCTGCGCTACACATGGTGGCAACTGGATCGGACGGCTGCAGGTCCAGGCGATCAGCGTCAGCGGATCAGATCAGCACGTCAGCCGTCGGGTCTTTGCAAAGCCTGCCGCCATGCCATTCCAGCGTGTATACAGTTTCCGTTGCCACTGCTCAACCTCCATCGCCTCGTCGACGCCACCTGAGCCGCCGCCCGTCCCACGTCCGGTTACACCCTCCTCGCGCCCCCGAATGCCGAGGAAGGCTAACGCCAACCAGGTCGTTCGGCCTTAAAGCCGCTCCTCAGACGTGCGCGCGGCCGGTAAACTGCGAGCGCGTGTCGCGGCGCCGCCACCAGAAGCCAAACATGGCCGCCGCCGAGCAGAGCCACAGCAGCGCGTTGACCAGGTCGACCCAGACGGCGCTCTTCATGCGCTTGATGCCGCCGTCGCCCTCGTCCTTTTCGTGGATGAACATCTGCGCGCGTCAGCCGCGTTCGTCGCGAGCCGCGTCCGTCTCGCGGCCGCATCCGTCGCGCCAGCCGCGTCCGGCTCGCCCAACACCACGTACCGCGCCGAAGACGCCGAAGACGGCGATCCAGAGGACAAAGAGCACCAGGCTCCAGCCCGCCGCGACGGCGCCGCCGCGCCGCAGCACCACCGGCACCGCGTAGACGACGCTCGTCACGGCCGACAGCGCGCCGACGACCACCGCGTACACCTGCGCCCGTCAGCCGCTGTCGCACCCGTGCCACTGCCGTCGACCTGCCCATTTCGAGTCGGCCGGCGCGCCCGAACGCTGCGCGCGGCTCAGGTCCGTGCCGTACAGCCCGCACACGGTCAACGCCAGCGCGAAGCACACGAGGTGCAGTCCGCCAAACGCCGCGAGGCTGACGCTTGCCATGGCTGATGAGATGCGGGGCGCTGGGAAACAGAGCCCAAAGTACGTCCGTAGGAAGAGTGCGAGGGTCTTCCAGACTCGAGGAAATATTAATTTAATGCCCTGGTGCCTGACGAAAGCCGTTTCACCCTGAGCTCCTGCATGACGTCACGGCCGTGCCGTGCCCTGCCAAGAGGCAGTCACGTGGCAGAACCCCAAGGCACAGAGCCGCATCGCTCCAGCATTCGACCGCACGAGCAGCATCGCCAACGGCTTCGCCCGTATCGACGGCGCCCTGAAACGCCGGACCGTCGCCCGGCAATCGGGCGCCGGGGCCTGTGCGCCACGCCCCGTCGCGACCGGCGCTGCTTTGTCCAGTTCCTCCGCTCCGCCACGCTGCCAGCTGGGCTCATCCAGGCGAGCGCCGGGTCGAACGCGGGACCAGCCGGGCCTGCCGCCTCCGGGCCGGGCGCACAAGATGGAAGCCTGCCGGCGGTCCAGTGACCGACAGCCTCGCGCCGGCTGCGCGCTAGGGCGCCTTCTCGGCCGCGTCTCGCACACAGCCCCGTGACCTCGACCGTCACCGACGCCCTCGTCGCCGAAGCCGCCCCCGTGACGCTGGCCGCCAGCCTTATGCTGCCCCCTACGTCATGCTCCGGCGGACTGGGTCGCCATGCCGGCCGAGGCTTTCGTCCGCCGTCTACGCTGCCACTGGGCTGCCTCCTCGTCTCGTCTGCCATGGCTCTTTTCTCGGTGCCTGACATGGGGGCCGTGGAGTCAGGATCTATTCGGAGCCGGGGGGCCTCTGCCGAGCCTTGACAGCCCAGGCGGCCAACGCTGGCCGGGGGGCGGCGACTTGACCGAAACGTCGTCGGTCATGCTGGGCCCGGCAGCCTGTGGCATCGGCCGTGAGGCATCCATGGCGTGAGGCGAGGCAGACCCGAAGCGCACAGCTGCGCCTGGCAGCTCCGGGAGATATAAAGGGCCCGCGAGGCCCTCGTCTGTCCGTCTTCACGCCTCTCGCAGACTCAGATCCATCTTGAGCCAATTCCCGCTTGCAGCTCATCTACCATCATGACTGGCTACGCCTCCAGGGACGCCGTGGTCGACGGCGCGCGGCCTCGCCTCTGGCAGTGTGTACGTCGGACCGCTCCCGCTCGCTTCGCCGCTGACCCTCACAGTGCCGATGCTCCAACGGCTGGTTCTCCATGGACATTGACCTGACGTGCCCCAACTGCCACATCCACCGCTGCAACTACTGCACCTACGCCATGAGGGCTTGACGGGAATGGTCGGGGGTTCGCTTGGTTTCGGCGCATTGGACTAGATTCAGATGGACAGCATGTTAGAAGCGTTGGTCTGGCTTGGTTCGGCGCATTGACTAGATTTAGATGGACAGCATGTAGAAGCGCGTTGGTCTGGCTTGGTTCGGCGGATTGGACTAGATTTAGATGGACAGCTAGAAGCACGTTGGTTCCACGGCCTGTTCCTGATGTGCCGCCCCCGTGACACAGCAACGCCACGCCGACGCCCGCGAGGGCCTTTGCCTGCCGCAGCCGTCGAGCGCGTGGGGGCCCTGACGTCGTTGCCTGAGAGGCAGCCACATCCAGCACATCCGGCACATCGCAGCGCGCGTGGCTCAGCAGCCAAGGCTTGTTCCACGGCGGCTGTTACACATACAGGGGCCTCGGGGGCGGTTGGCCTTAGCCGCCGACACGTTGGTCGCGTCGGCCTTAGCCGCGACCGGGCCGAATGCCGCGCGCCTAGCAAGAGCCTCACTCAGCTCACCTCAGCCAGGGCAGAGCGCATGGGGGCCGCGCCATACTCGTACATTCTCTATGTACCCCGTCACGGCACCGACGTCGGGATCTTGACGGCGCCGCGCTTGCGGTCGTCGAGGGGCGCGCCGTAGCGCCAGCCGGTGCCCCTGCGCGAGCGGCCGTCGCGGCCGACGTCGTCGACGCTGATGTCCTTGAAGCGGAACTCGCAGCGCCCCGTGCCCACGCGCGTCGTGCGCTCCTCCTCGTCCTGCTGCTGCTTGAGGATGCGCTGCGCGATGGCCTCCTCCTCGGCCTGCGTGGCCTCGTAGAAGCGCGTCATGCTGTCGCGCCGGCTCATGCCGCCCAGCACGTCGCGCTCCATGGCGATGAGCTGCGGCTGGGGGGACCGCTTGTCGGCCGAGAGCATCTTGGCGTGGAACGCCTTGGCCGCGTCCTCGCGCGTGAAGCGCCGCGACTCGGACACGGGCACGAAGACTTGCTGCATCGTGAGCTTGTGCACGTGCACCTCGTTGACCGGCTCGTGCGGCTCGTTGCGCTCGCCCTCGACGAAGTCTGTCTGCGGCAGCATCGCCAGGACCGCCTTGGCGTACGGCGTCGCCAGCCTCTTGCCCTGCACGGCGTCAGCTCTGACGGACAAGGGCCAGCACGTTAGACGGTAGGGGGGCTCGGATCAGAGAGTTTGTTTTAACCACGGCAAGTCTTCAAGACTAATCGATTTGTCTCATCATGAAAGGGGAAAGAGAGTCATTGCAGCAGGGGCAACTCACGTCGGCCACCCATTGCCTCTCCGCCTCCTTCAACCGCACCACGGCAGCCACCCGGCGCACGTCGACGCCCATCTCGGCCGACACGGCCTTGAGCGGCTCGCCGTCCGTCATCACCTTGTGCCAGATCAGGTTCCTGGTCTTGTCCGACAGCACCGGCTGGCTGCGGAAGAGCGGGTTCAGCGGGAACGGCTGGTCCTTGAGCGGCCCGAGGTACTGCGGGCCCTCGTCGCCCGTGGCCAGCCGCTGGCCGTCCTTGGACTTGAGCCACTCGATCATCTTCCACCGCGCGTTGGAGATGGCCCCGCGGCAGGCCGTCGTGCTGAGGCCGCGGCAGGCCGTCGGCTGGGGGAGCGCTGCCGCGCGTATTCTCGGCGGCATCGTGCTGGATGGTGATGGTCTGTAGAATTTGTCGAGCGGATCTGGGTTGACGTCGGTGGATCATTTTTCCGACTGGGTGTAGGGTAGGCCGAAGTGTGTAGGTCTCAACGTCTCGTCCAAGCACGTCTCTTGCATTACGATGCGAGGTTGATGTCATTGCGAGGTTGGTGGTTCACACAAGCATGCTCTTCCATCACGTTACAAGGTTGATGTCACACAAGCACCTCCTTACGTTGCGAGGTGGGTGCTTCACACAAGGCATCTCTTCCAGCTACGACAGCGTCGAGCGGCTCTTCTTGGCCTTGGCCTTGGCCGCCTGGGCCTTCTTGCTCGCCTCCGTCTCGGCCGCCTGCTGCGAAAAGTCCTTCCACTTGCGCCAGCCGTCAAAGTCGATGAGGGCCTGCATGCACCCCCACTCCATGACCTTGCGCTCGAGCCAGACAAAGTTGACGGGCTGCAGAGTCAGCGGTTGCCTCGGCAGACACGCACGCACGCACCTTGGTCAGGAAGTCGTTGCAGCCGGCGGCCAGCGCCTCGTGCCGGTCGCTCTGCAGCGAGCTCGCCGTCAGGGCCACGATGATGACCGGGCTCTTGAACAGCGCCGGGTTCGCCAGGCGGTCCTGCTCCTTGAGCTCGTCGGCCGTGTCCTCGGGCATGCTGCTGGGCGACGAGGTGAAGACGCCGATCGAGTTGACGCGCTCCAGGCGCCGGATCTCGCGCGTCGCCTCGAGCCCGTTCATGACGGGCAGCTGGATGTCCATGAGGACGAGGTGGAAGCCGCCGGTGCGCCACTTGCCGACGGCGTCCTTGCCGTTCATGGCCGTCTGCCACCGCACCTTGAGCCGCTTGACAAAGGCCTCGAGCAGCTTGAGGTTGATGGGGTTGTCCTCGACGATGAGCACGCTGATGGGCGGCACCGTGCCGTTGAGCATGTTGCCCGTCAGCGCCGGGTGGTCGGCGCTCTTGCGGCCCTTTTTCGGCCGCGCGCTCGACGACCGCGGCGAGGCGATGCGCGGCGGCGGCGTCGCCACCCTGACCGCCGGCGCCGGCGCCGGGCCCGGCCCGGGCGACTTGGACGGGGCCGCCTTGGCCGCCTGGTGGTCCGACGAGCTCGAGTGCGTGCGGGAGTGCGGCAGGCGCGGCGTGAAGTGCTGGGCGCAGCCGGGCGGCGGGCCGGCCGGGTGCCCGGGCGACGACGTGTGCTGGCGGGCCAGGCGCGGCCGCTCCGAGCGCTCGCGGTGGGCGCGGGGCCGGGCGCCGGCGCCGCCGGAGCCGGGCGACGGGATGGGCGGGATGTGGCCGGTGCCGAGGACGGCGATGGAGTGCGGGACGGGGCCGCCGGCCGGGGCGGGGACGGCGTGCTGGGCGCGGGGCGAGGGCGCGGCGACGACGGGGGGGAAGTAGCCCTCGCCGGCCTCGGAGGGGCGGCCGCCGGCGTCATCGGCCAGGTAGTAGGCGACGGCGCCCGGGGGCGGCGGGGCGTGGGGCGAGGGCTTGGGGGTGCGGCGCGGGACGTCGATGACGAGGGCCTCGTCGACGGTCTGGCCGCCGGGGTAGTAGCGGTCGAGGGTGCGGGCCATGGTCTCGTCGGGGCCGAGCAGGCGCTCCTTGTCCTGGTCGCGGGGGCAGATGCGCAGGTTGAGGTCGGGCGAGTCAAAGGTGCGGCCGAGCGAGTTGGCGTACTTGCGGAGGACGAGGTCGCGGACGTCGTCGACGAGGTCGTCCTCGCTGATGGCGATGGTGGTGGGCGACGCGTTGGGCCGCCGGACCCAGATCTTGCGCGTCACCATGGCGGCGTCGATGGAGGGCCGGGGGCCCGGGTCGCCGACGTCGCTGGCGGCGGCGTTGTGGAGGAGCGTCTTGATGAGGCTCGTCTGGCGGCTGGCGAAGAGGCTCTGGCGGCGGGGCGGGGGCTCGGGGGGGTCGAGGAGGGCGGCGGCGGGGGGGCGGCCGGGGGAGGCGGGGGGGGCGGCGGCGGCGGCGGAAGCGGACGGGCCTAGACGGTCGGGGCCGGGGCCATGGCCGGGGCTGGCGGAGGGCTCGGCCGCGGGGCTGGCGGAGGGCTCGGCCGCGGGGCTGGCGTACTCGCGGATGCTGCGCAGCAGGGAGCTCGCCGAGGCGGGGGACGTCGGCTGCGGCTGCGCGGGCGCGGGGGGCGTCGACGGAGCGCGAGGCTGAAGGAGGAGAGGTTGGGCGGGCGGCTGAGGCTGGGGCTGGGGCTGCCGATCGCAGCCTGGCGGGTCCGCCTGCTGCTGTGGCGCCGCACGACCGCCAGACGGCGACGGCGACGCGCGCCCGGGCTCGGCGTCCGGGCCGGCGGTCGGGACGGGCGCTGCCGCCGGGTGTCGCCGGCGCAGGAGCCGCGCCCGGATGCGCGCCGCGAGTTCAGACGCCATCGGGGAAACGACGCGGCGGGCTCCGTGCCTGGCACGTTGCGGCCCGAGGTACGGGGTGGCCGTCCTTTATCAGCGGAGCGTCTGAATCGCATTGCTACCCTGCATGGACGCTGCCCTGCCGCTAGCATTGGTGCGGGCGTGAGCATCGTGTCCACTCGTATCATGCTCATGTCTTGTTTTCAGCTGCCGGCACTTGATTGTCGACGTAGCGCACCGGCCTGACCCTGCACGTGACACCTTGCTCCATCACCACAACTCCGCTGCATCACCACAACTCTGCCTCAACACCCCAGCCTCAACCCCATGGACACCCCCGACAAGCCCGTCCCCCGCCCGCCCAAGACGCCCGCCCAGCTGGCGCGCATCACGGCGCAGGACCGCCGCCGCGAGTACCTGGCGCGCCACCCGTCCTACTACGACAGCTGGGACCACGAGCTCGCCGACCCGGCGCGCTACGAGCGCCTCGTCGGCCGCTTCCAGACGCCCGCCGAGCGCGCCGCCGCCGCCCGCGCCCGCGGCTTTGCGCGCACCCTCGAGGCCGGCCTGGTGCGGGGCGAGCAGCGGCGTCCGGGCGAGAGAGACGCCGCCGACGAGACAGACGCCGCCGACGAGAGAGACGCCGCCGACGAGACAGACGCCGCCGACGAGACAGACGCCGCCGACGAGACAGACGCCGCCGACGAGACAGACGCCGCCGACGAGACAGACGCCGCCGACGAGACAGACGCCGCCGACGAGCCGCCGACGAGCCGCGAGCACGGCCGCGCCCTCTGGCGCGCCTTTCTCCGCGAGCGCTTCGTCCGCGGCCGCGACGACGACTTTGACTACGCCCCCGTCGACGCCGACGACGGGCTCGACGTGGCCGCCGCCAAGGACGCGCAGGACCGCTGGTTCGACGACGAGGAGCCCGGCTGCGAGACGGCGCCCGCTGGCGAGACGGGCGTCCAAGACTTCTAGCCGCCCGGTGCCTCGGCCGACTACATAGACTACTCCACGACGCCCAGCCGCAGCTGGTTCAGCGCGTCCTCGTACTTGGCCGGGCTGTGGTCCGTCAGCATGCTCGTCCCGAAGCGCACCTCGCCGAAGCGCGCCTCGACGTCGCGTATGTACTTGAGCACCACGCGCTCCGCCGGCCGTCCGACCGGCCCGTCGACCGGCCCGTCGTCCCCGACAAAGGCGTCGCGCCGCAGCACCCGCTGGCTCTCAATGGCAAACACCTCGCCCGGCGGCACCAGCTTGGCGCCCCGCATGCTCGCCCGCAGCGCCTCGAGCGCCGGCTGCGTCCACTGCTCGTCGGCCTCGCCCGGCGCCCGCGGCCCGGCCCGGTGCCACCGCTCCGCCAGGCTGCTCTGCAGCCCCTGCCACACCCGCTGCCGCATCTCCGCCTTGGTCTTGTTCTCGTCCGTCTTGAAGGCCAGCGCCAGCGCCTGGAAGTCGTGCAGCAGCCCGAGCGACAGGTGCGGCACCAGGTCGTTGCCGTGCACCACGCTGGTGACGAGGCCCCGCGTCATCTTGCGCAGCGCCGGCGACATGACGCCCGGCGGGCCGTATGCGTAGACGTGGATCCGCCGCCCGGCCGGCAGCCGCAGGTCGCCACCGACGATGCCGGCCCCGCCGCCGCCGCCGCCGCCCTCCCCCAGCAGCCTCGCGTGCGGCTCCGCCGACGTGACGAAGCCCGGCCCGTCCGGGTTGGGCTGCGCCAGCATGACGCCCAGCAGCGACGTGACGCCGCCGCCCAGCGAGTGGCCGCACAGCACCAGCCCGTAGTCCGGGAACTCGCGCAGCGCCTCCTGGATCGTCACCAGCACCCGGCCGTCGTCGCCGTACAGCAGCCGCCGCGCCGACGCGTGGATGCCCTTGTGCACCGCGCACCGCCGGCCGCGCCACACCAGTTCGTCGTACTCGCACGTCATGTCGGCCATGACGTCCTCGAAGCCCAGTGTGCCGCGGCAGGCCAGCACCACCGCCTTGGCCGCGTGGTCGAGCGAGATGTAGTGCACCAGCGGCACGCCCGTCCCCGTCGACCCGCTGGCGTCGGCGCCGCCCTGCGGGTCGACAAACGACGCCAGCAGGATGTTTCCCGCCTCCGACTCGGTGTGGTGCGCAAAGTGCCGCACGTCGTGGTGCGTGCCGTCCCAGACGCCGAGCGCCGGCGGCTCCGTCGAGATGCCCATGAAGCGGAGGAAGTGCGAGCCGTAGCACGCCGACGAGAAGCGCATGTAGCGCGCAATGTTGGACAGCAGGTGGCCGCCGGGGAACGCGCCGTCGACGAAGCCCTCGCGCCGCAGCGTGCTGAGCGCGTACGGCGCGCAAGACGAGACGACGAGCGACGATTGCGAGTCGGTGGCCAGGCTGTACATGCGGCCGTGGCCTTTGTGCGGCGACGGCGGCAGGGACGGGGCCGAGTACACGTCGCTCCGCGGCCGCACCGTCGACTCCTGGGACAAGTCTTTGCGCACAATGGTCGGCGACGCCGGCCGCAGCTCCCCGGAGAGCATCGAGTACGAGTCGGTCTGGGACACGACCGAGTCGCGGCGGTGCTCTTGGACGGACACGATGCTGGCGCGGGAGCTGCTCCGGGATATCGGCCCGGGGGGGTGGGGCCGCGCGATCGGCTCGGGGGGACGGGGCCGCGCGATCGGCTCGGGAGGGTGGAGGGACCGCCGCGCGGCCAGCGTGTGCTCCGTCTGCCGGCCCGGGTTCCGCGGCACCTTGGCTGCCGGGTCGGGGCTGCCGCTGGGGGCCTTCCACTGCGGCCTGGCGCGGCCTGCCTCGGCCGGCTCCTTGTTCCAGATGCTGGAGAGAGGCTGCCCGCCCCTGAGGACCTGTTTCAGCCCGCTCTTCTTGGACGCGGCCTCGCCCTTTTGCCTGCGAGAGCGTTTGCCGGCGTCGCGGGTGAGCGGCGATCGCTGCTTCTTTTGGTTTGCCGCGGAAGCGGCCGGAGAAGCACCCTGCGTGCTCGAATCGGTCGAGGCCGTCTTGGACAGCGACGGCGACGACGGGCCGAGTGCCGGAGGGCCGTCGGGACCCGGCCCGTCGGGACCCGGCCCGTCGGTCAACTCGACCACGGCCGGGCCCGACGCTTCGTCTTGGTGACGGAACGACGACGACCCCAGCTTGTCCCGGTGGATCCTGTAGACGACGCGGTACGAGGCGTCGCCGTCGTGCCGCGGCGTCATGTGCGTCCACGACGGCCCCCGGGTCTCGACAATCTCGGCGCCGGGCGGCGTGGGGAGCGCCGGCAGCTGGGCCCCCTGGACGTCGACGGTGATGGTCTGCACCGAGGAGACGGCGTTGGAGACGGAGACGGTCGTGCCCGGGGACATGGACGCCATGATCTGGCTCTTGAGGCGCGCCAGCATGGCCTCGTCGTCGCCGCCGTGGCCGTCGTACCCGGCATCCGGGGACGGCGGCTTGTCGTCGACGTCGACGCGCTCGCCGTCGCTGAGGACGACGACGTCCCAGACGACGTCTTCGCAGGCCCGGCGGCGGCGCTCCTCGGCGGGGGACCGGCGGCAGGCCCGCTGGAGATAGGCCAGGGCGGCGATGGCGAGGACGAGGTCGACGACGCCGACCCTCTCGCGGCAGGCGCCCGTGGCGGGGTTGCTGAACTCGCGGCGGACGAGGGTGACGATGCTGGCGACGGCGCGGGACGAGTCGGTGGAGCCGAAGAGCTGGTCGAGCGAGGAGAGCAGCAGGCGCGAGGCGTCCGAGGCGGCGGCGAGGGTGGAGCCGGTGAGGCGGAAGCCGGCCGAGGTCCAGAAGACGACCTGGGCGACGGCGTGGTGGAGGCTCTCGAGGCCGCGCTCGAGCGTCGACTCGGCCTCGGCGGCGGCGAGGGGCGAGCCGGAGGCCAGCGTGTCGCGGGCGGCGCGGCTCAGGGCGCCCTCGACGATGCCGCGGGCCAGCTCGAGGCTGGAGAGGGTGGTGAAGCGGGCGGCGTCGAGGCCGTACGAGCCGACGAGGGAGCCGACGCGGATGGCGAGGCTCGTCGAGCGCGTGGCGAGGCTGACGGCCTGCGCGACGGGCGCGGGGAGGAGCGTCGGGGCGGGGGGGAGCGTCGGGGGGGGGGGAGCGTCGGGGGGGGGGCGTCGGCGGCGAGGAGCGCCGGGCCGGGCCGGGCATGGTCGACCGTGTCCATGTTATGCGTGATGGAGATGAGCCCAGAGTCGACAGGCCAGAGTCGCGGCGGAGGTGCCGAAAGGCCATGGCGAGTCGCGCCAGCCGCCCGAGCGCACGGCCAAGCGCGGCATGTGATTGAGCGTGGACACGAGCTGAGGTTGAAACCGCCGTCGCAGGATCGGACGAGGGGCGAATAGGAACGAGGCACGTAGTCCCGGCAGCGCAACCCGCCCGCTTCAGGGATCCGGCACTGATCCGCGTCGGGACGGAGACGGTGGACGGTGGACGTTGGTCAGCACCAGCCACTGCGGCGCTAACAGACGGCTGCGGGCCACGGCTGCCGTTGGCCGCTGTGGCGCGGCGGGGCGACGCGATGCCCGGGCGCAGCCTCGTGAGGCTGTTGCCCGGCTGAATCTGCCACTGTTGCCCCTATTCAACCCGGACTTCGCTCGTTCTATCCGTCCCTCGCTGCCGTCCCTCGCTCCATTGTCCTCTGTCGTCTATCGTCTATCGTCTACCGTCCACCGTCCACCGTCCATCGTCCATCGTCCATCGTCCACGTCCTCCATCGCCCCCATGGCTGCCCCCGAGGGCCTCTTCTCGTCGAGC
This sequence comes from Hypocreales sp. Mo6-1, assembly GCA_002939055.1. NCBI lineage: Eukaryota > Fungi > Ascomycota > Sordariomycetes > Hypocreales > Hypocreales sp. Mo6-1. Next base: position 590,870 of record PNEP01000013.1, read on the forward strand.
CTCCTCTCCCCCGAGGTCGCCGCCGCCCTGCCCAGCGGCTACCGGCTGCGGGCGCTGCGCAAGTCCGACTACGACAGCGGCTTCCTCGACTGCCTGCGGATCCTGACGACGGTGGGCGACATCGAGCGGGCCGACTTCGAGGCGCAGCTCGAGCGCATGGCGGCGCTCGAGAGCTACTACATCATCGTCATCGAGGACGCGGCGGGCGCCGTCGTCGCCACGGGCGCGCTGATTGTCGAGCGCAAGTTGTGCGTCCCCCGGGCCGGCGCGCCGCCCTGAGCTGACAGCCGCAGCATCCACAGCCTCGGCGCCGTCGGCCACATCGAGGACATTGCCGTCGCCAAGGACCAGCAGGGCAAGAAGCTGGGCCTGCGCCTGATCCAGGCGCTCGACTTTGTGGCCGAGCGCATCGGCTGCTACAAGAGCATCCTCGACTGCAGCGACGCCAACGAGGGCTTCTACGTCAAGTGCGGCTTCCGGCGGGCCGGCCTGCAGATGGCACACTACTACCCGGGGAGCAAAAGTAAATCCCAATAGGACATGTCTGAGCGTCTTTGCGTGCATGGAATCATAGCCGGGCGAGTCCTATAGAGGTAATCCACGCCGTCTTGATCCGGAGGCACGTGCGCGGCAACAGCCGACGGATCGACGTGATGTGACACCGTTGACCGTGATGTGACACCGTTGGCGCCCAACGGTGCAGCCTCGGTGGGCCGTATGCCGTCTTATGCGCGTCAGCGGGAGCTGAGGACGCCAGGGGGGCATGTGATAGGGCCGAGGGCGGCGACGCCGAGGACTATATAGGGCACCGTATAGGGCTGACGGCGTCCGTCTCCAACGTCTACGCATCTCCCAGACACCGGCTCTGACACGATGCTCGAAGAGCTGCACGCGACGCTGGCGCGCGTCCGCATCGCGGCGGTGCAGGCAGAGTGAGCGTCCCGGACAGCGTCACGGGCTCGAGGCTAACGGGCACAGGGCCCTCTCGCGGGTGCGGCGCGCGAGCGGCAGCGTGCTGCGGCGGCAGCGCAGCAAGGTGACGACGGTGCGAGGGCCTGGGGGGCGGATGCTGGCGAGGAAGAGGGTGGTCGAGGCGAGGCGCAGAGCGTGAATGTCTATCACTTGGGCTGCTCTATCACTTGGGCTGCTCTAGACGAACCAGCCGTCTGAACCCTTGGAGCTGCCACCGGCCATGCAGCCGCCGTCGACGAGTTGACCGCTCACGTAGCCGCTCGACCCCCTACCGCCCCATCCAGCCGCCGTCGACGACGAGCGTGTGGCCGCTCACGTAGCCGCTCGCCCGGCTGGCGAGGAAGACGGCGGTGCCCTTGAAGTCGTCCGGGTCCCCCCAGCGGCCGGCCGGGATGCGCGCGCTGATGCTGGCCAGGCGCGCCGGGTCGCTCCGCAGGGCCGCGTTCATGTCGGTGTCGACGTAGCCCGGGGCGATGGCGTTGACGGTGACGCCGCGCGCCGTCCACTCGTTGGCCTGGCTCTTGGTCAGCTGGCCGACGGCGCCCTTGGACGCGGCGTAGGCCGGCACCGTGAGACCGCCCTGGAAGGTCAGCAGCGACGCCAGGTGGATGATGGACCCGCGGCGGCCCGTCGTCGGCGACGGCGCGAGGCCCAGCATGTGCGCGCCCACGTCGCGGCTGAGCGCGAAGACGGCGTTCAGGTTGACCTGCAGCACCTCGGCGAAGGCGCTGTCGGGGAAGGCCTCGCACGCGTGCCGCCGCTGGATGCCGGCGCAGGTGACGAGGACGCGCACCTCGTGCCCGTCGGCCAGCACGCGCGGCGTCAGCGCCGCCACCTGCTCGGGCACGGCCATGTCGGCCGTGTAGACCCAGGCCCGGCGCCCGAGCCGCTCGACGGCCTCCTTGGTCGCCGTGTTGGCCGCGTCGCGCTGGGGCGTCAGCGCCGCGGCCAGCGCCGCCGGTCCCGGAGCGTACCTGGACGAGGATGATGTCGGCGCCGGCCTCGGCGAGGCCGATGGCGACGGCCTGGCCGATGCCGCGGGAGCAGCCGGTGACGAGGGCCGTCTGGCCCTGGAGCGAGAACATGGAGGCGGCCATGGTGTTGATTGTGATGTGTGTGTGTTGTGTTGGGTTACGGAGCCGACGGACTTGGTCGGCTGGACGCATTTGCCGACCGCGGGGAAGCGGGGCCGGGCCGGCCCCGATTGCCCGATTCGGCATCTAAAGCTCGGCGTCGACGAAGCAGCCGCCTGTGGCCGCGGCATAAACCAAGGCATAAATTCAATCTAATGAGCTTCCGCGTCATCGAGGGTTCCATCCCTCAGTACGGACATGTTAGTAACATCTCCACAGAGTGTTGCTGAAACAACAAGGCTTGCCGTCCTCGCTCAACTCCTCGCGCCCAGGCCTGACGTCTTCCACGTGCATCAAACACTGCTCCGCAGCACCCGCTCGGCCAGCGCCGTCACCCAGTGCATGTGCGTCGAGCTCATCTCGGCCAGCAGCATCTGCGCGTGGCCCACGGCCGGCGTCTTGGCCGCCGGCGCCGGCGCGCCCAGGTCCGGCTCCGTCTTGACGGGCGCGCCGTACGGCCCCCCCCCGCCGACGCTGCCCGCGGCGCAGACGAAAAACGGCACAAAGGCCGAGACGCGCCGCAGCGTAAACAGCCCGCCGTACGACTGGGCCAGCGCCAGGATCGACTGCGCCGCCTGCAGGCATATCTCGCGCGGCTGGATGTCCGAGTCGGCCAGGCAGACGTGGAAAAAGGGCCGGAACAGGCAGACGAGGCAGAACTGGTAGTACATGCTGCTCGCGGTCAGGACGCCCTCGCCAGCGGGTGTCTCGCTTACTGGACAAACAGCATAAACGGCGTGTCGCTCCCGTCGGTCCGCAGGATGGCAAAGAAGCTCTGGTACCAGTCGAGGCACTTGGTGTAGACGGCCACGATGTCGCCCTGGCCGACCTGCGCGTTGGGCAGCCGCGCCGCCGCCAGCAGCTTGTACACCCACTCGGTGAGCTGGAACATCTTTGCAGGGATGAGCTGGAGGTTGCACAGCTGCGAGCTGTGGCAATCCAGATCTGCTGCTGTGTTACGAGAGTCGCCTCGCACAGCATGGATGTACTTACTTGGGCGTTCGCCATACCCGGGCGACTGTTCTAGAAACACGGCATCGTCCCGGAGCACAGGCTGGCCGAAGAGATGACCTGTCGTAAGGCGCAGGATGCTGTTGCACAGATCAGACCACCCCCCCCCCCCCCCCCCCGCGTCATCGTACGACGTACCGGATCAGGGATACGGCACCGCAGTAGGTCGTCGCGCGCGCCCTGGCGTACTCGTCGTCCCTCGTCGCCGCCGCCGGCTCGCGCGAGCAGAGGTCGGTGATGCTCGAGGCAAAGGTCTCGGCCAGCTCCTGCGCCTCGGGCGCGCGCCCGCAGCTGATCTGGTAGAGCGAGAGGATGCCGAGCGCCTGGATGTCGGGCAGGCTGCTCGACACCGCGCTGCCGTGGAGGATGGCCTCGGCCTCGTCGAAGAAGGCCTTGCTGCCCGACCAGCCGGAGCAGGGCGCGCCACCGTCGTCCTCGTTGAGCACGCGCGTCGCCAGGGCCAGCAGCGCGTTGACGAGCGCCGACGAGCAGTAGCGCGTCGAGCCGCCGTGGTAGTCGCGCAGGAACGAGTCTTTACAGAGCAGGCAGAAGGGCAGGTAGTCCCAGGTGAGCAGCGCGTCGAAGAGGTGCCGCACCGAGGCCACGGTCCAGCCGGCGCGCGTCCACCGGTCGGGGCCGGGGCCGTCCGAGGGCTGCGACGGCAGCGAGACGGGCGTCAGCACGGCCGACGCGCCGGCGGGCTCGGGGGGCTCGGCGTAGGCGCTGTCGGTGCTGGAGCTGGGGCGCCGCGCCGTCGCCGCCGCCGCCGCCGCCGGGGTGCCCGCGCCCCCGGCCGCCAGGGACGCCGGCAGGCGGCCGGAGCAGTGGGGGCAGACGGGGCCGGCCGGCTCCGACGCGGGGGACTCTACGGGCGGTTTCCGGGGGGTGCCGCGGCGCCCGTGGTCGCTGTCGTCGGCCTCCGTCAGCTCCTGCAGGACGACGCGGCGCGGCTTGCTGCCTTGGACGAGCTCCTGGATCAGGCTGCTGAAGGCGGCGGCGTCCTGCACGTTGGAGAGGGCGTTGATGAGGCGGTCCGACTCCTCGCTGCGCTGCTTGAGGCGCTCAATCTCGGCCCGCAGGTCGTCCTTGGACTCGCGGCGCGTCTGGTCGTAGACGCAGCCCTCGCCGGCCTCGTGGCATCGCTTACAGGGAGCCTGGCCGTCGCACTGCAAGGTCAGCGGGGAAGAGAGAGGGAGAGGGGGACGGAGAGAGAGAAAAGGAAGGACAGGAGACGAGGCAGCGAGACTGCCGACTCGGCGCTCACCTTTGCACGCTTCTTGCGGCACCGCTGGCAGGCCATTCGGATCTGGATTCGACGGGGCATGGTCGATGGTTGTGTTCGTGTCCAAGCAGCCGTCAATCGTGGTCGAAACGGTCCGAGGCCAAGCTCATGACAGGCGGGCTCGACCCAAAGCAGGCAACGCTCAAGACGGCAACGAGCTGACCCCGTCGCCTACAAGTATGCCTACAGCTGCCCTGGTGTGCTTGGGTTTCAAAGAGAGGGATTTGTGATTGGTCTCGCGGCCGCCAGTGCAACCGGAGAGCATACACCCTGTCGAGCGTGTGGGTGGGCCGCAAGAGGTGCATACATGGACACACTCATACACAACGTGGCCCCTGTCCGCTGTCTCACTGGAAACGGCAGCCAAGTACCGCCCGCGTACCGCCCGTCGCCGGCGACCTGGCGCTACCTGGCCTTGGAGCCTCTACGTGGACGCCGTCTCGACAGGGGCATGGACGGAGAGCTGATTCGGCGGCGTAAGCCGGTAGTTCTGGCTGAGCGCGCGGATCCAATCACGCAGTGGTCTGGCGACGTGGTTCCCAAAGGGCCCGACGCGCTCGTGGTGGCGGTCCTCGTGTGACTGTCTGGCCGCGTTGGCAGACGTCGTGGAACCTGGGCCGTTGCTTATATACCGCGCTTGTCCGTCGCGTGGATGCCAGATACGATCCACTGGGACTGCTGACCTGCACCTACATGGGCATCCAGGCACGGATTCGACGTCGAGACGGACGGGCCCGGCGGGTGGCGGCCGTGTAAATCAAAGGGCGATCATGACGACGAGCTGGACGAGCCGGGGCGACGGAGCCGTCGGGCGATGGCCACAGCCACGACCGAGAGCTGCCGACGAGCACGACGACCCGCGAGGCATCCACCATCGATGGGGGCCAATGGCTCCGACGACGCTGCATCTGTCTCGCGATGACGTACGATGACGACGCGGACACGGGCTCGCATGGAGACGTTTTCGACCCTACGGAAGCTTATTGCCCGCCGCAAGCGTCCAAGCCGGCGATCATGTGCCCGCCCCGGCCTGCCCGTGACGACGGGATGGGCGCGGCGGCCGTAGATCTACAGCACGGCCGGGTCCCGGGCCGGGCGGCGCCGAAACGTCCGCGGCGGCCCGCATGCCCATGGCGCGGCCTGCGCTCCAGACGGCGCGAGCGGTCCCGACGACCCGCGGCCTGTCGACGACAAACGCAGCCGAGGCCGGGCTCGTTCGGCTCGCGCTACGGTGGAGGACTCACTGCCAGGGCCGCATCTCGACATGTGGCGTAGACGGTGGCGACGTGCCCCAGGGAGCCTGGCGGAGAGAAGGGGCGCTCTTCAAGTCACGACGCCGTACCTTTCTGCCCGAGCGCCGGCTCTGGAAATGATTGTCGCCATGCGTCGTTCCAGATCCCTGGTCCGTTTCCCCAATGTCTTATAGCCAGGCGCTAGTCTGAGGCGCGAGACTGCACACGCATGCATATGTATGCACGCGAGCGTCTGACCGACTGGAACGTGGGATTCGAGAGACCGTCTGTCTCAGCCACGGGCGTCAACGCCATCTGGACGAGATAACATGACTGAAAGGCCCTGCCGGGTACAGAGTGGCGTCGTCAGTACACGCTGGCTGCATGACGACGGGGACGTGGTCCTGGGATCGTGGTCCTGGAGTCGCCGGCCTGGAGCTCGCCTGGCTCTGGTGCCTGGTCGTGGTATAGAACCCATCAACGTCTTTCACCGCACACAATCAGGCACCTCGACTCCAGGCAGCAGCCTCTCTTGCCATCGCCATGGAGACAGGTACATACCGTCAGCCCAAGTCCACACATGTCTAAGATTTGGTTTTGGAGCGCGGATTCGACAAGGGTGCTCTCCCTTCACCGCATCAGACGTAGCGCCGTGTGACACCAACATAGCTTACTTCTAACCACTCAAATCTCCCGTGTTCCGCCCCGGCCGGCGGGAGCTAGCCACGGAGATGGCCTCCGGCTGCGACCCAGCAGGCAAGGCGTCGTTGCCGCACTCGCTGACGGGCTCGGGAGCAGCCGACGCCTCGTCGTGGCCGGGCCGTGCCACGGTGGTTCGGCCGTGGCGTTGGTTGCCGGGAAGGCGGCTGCTGGAGGAAGAACTGCCTCCAAGAGCCGGAGTTTTGGATCCGGCGGATTGTCATGGGGCGTGTCGTTGAGGACAGGAGTCTGACGTTGTCAACCGTTACGCGACCAATATATGTAAAGTCAAGATCAGTAAGGGACTTGGGCTTCCCTTGGAAATCCCGTCACAAGTTGCCATTTTACCAGTAGTTTACAAATGCCTTGCCGGCCGTCTCATCTCGTCACCAAGATGCGCACGATACGTTGCACTCGAGCAACTAGCAGGCTGTCTGTATTAACATCAGGCGTCGATGGCACCGTTGCCCATGCCTGCTGTCACAATTACATGTAGAGAGGTGTCAACACCTTTCCTATCAGCGTTGCGCCGTAGTGGCACGACGTGGCAGAGAGCAGGGCATACATGATCTGTCATTACCGACCAGATCAGTCCTGTACAGAGCATCCTTGCATGGTACGCAGCCACACGTGCCGGCACAACTCGCACCCGAACAGGGGGATTCTCGGCATGCTATTCTGCGAGCAGTGCGCAGCAGCACAGCGCCAGCACAGCGCCAGGTCCTCGGTTGTAGCGGCACAGGCCATGGACTCTTGGGTACAACGTCGGCGTCGGCGTCGACGTCGTACGTGGATAGGAGTCCAGGCGACGGCCTCGAGCCATTGGCCCAGGCCTCGGCGCCCCTTTCAGGAGACGTGATTGGCCGTGTAGATCAAGCGAGACCCTGGCGATCGGAGACAGAATTCCTACCTGTCAGTGCATCCTGGACGGGATCGTGCTGCGGGCTGGACTCGAGAACATGATCTCACGGGCGCGTCGATGCCCGAATGCAGCAGAAACGACACGTAGTTTCCCAGGCGATGTCGTGGTTTCAGGCTCACCCGCATTGACTTGGGCACTCAGCTTGGGCTCTGCCTCGCGAGCGCTCCGGCGAATCAGGACGGCCATACGCCGAGTTGCCGTCTCGGGCCCGGCTCTTCATGCGCCGACGAGTGCGTCGTATCGCGGGAACTCTGGCCGAGCTGGCCGTGATCCTGCCGTCCCTGCACACCTGTCCAGCCGCCACAGGCGTCAAACCCCGGCAATGGCGGCCTACGCAGAGATCCGACCCGCCGCTCCGTCCGCCGGGGCGGCTCCCGGCCGGCTCCGGAGGCGCCGGTGGAGCTCAAGCGGCGCGTCGGCGTCTCGTAACACGTGCCGGCGCCGCAAGATCCGAGTCCCGGGATCCCCGCCGGCCCGGCCCTGACGGAGCACCAGTGCCATGGCCGACGCCCAGCTGCCGCGACGAGCTCATCGTGGGGTCTTTGGTCAGGGGGCGATGCGCTGGCGGCATGACGGCCCGTGGCCAGTGCATGTATGCAGGCCGCAGACTGGCGCGACGTAGGATCAGCACCTAGCGTCGATCAACCGGCCTGATAGGCGACGCATTCCCTTTGGGGCAACGGCCGGCTATTGAGCAGATGCCGTGTTCAAGACGGCGTGTTGTAGCGAGGCTGCCACCTCATCTCGACAGCATCTCATCTCACCATGGCAGACCCGTCCCGCGTCCGCGCCTCGGTGCTGCACGCCGCGCGCGACCTGCGCCTCGAGGAGCGCGCGCTGCCGGCGCCGGCCGCCGGCGAGGTCCAGGTCGCCGTCCGGGCCACCGGCCTCTGCGGCTCCGACCTGCACTACTTTGCCCGCTTCCGCAACGGCGACCTGATGGTGCGCGAGCCGCTGACGCTCGGCCACGAGTCGAGCGGCACCGTCGTCGGCGTCGGGCCCGGCGTGGCCGACCTGCGGCCCGGGGACGCCGTCGCGCTCGAGGTCGGCGTGCCGTGCGGCGGCTGCGGCCTCTGCGCGCGCGGCCGCTACAACATCTGCCGCGCCATGCGCTTCCGCAGCTCGGCCAAGGCCTTCCCGCACGCCCAGGGCACGCTGCAGGAGCGCGTCAACCACCCGGCGCGCTGGTGCCACCGCCTGCCGGCCGGGCTGCCGCCGGCCCTCGGCGCCGTCGCCGAGCCGCTGGCCGTGGCGCTGCACGCGCGCGACCGCGCCGCCCTGGAGCCGGGCGCGCCGGTGCTGGTGCTGGGCGCCGGCGCCGTGGGGCTGCTGGCCGCCGCCGCGTGCAAGGCGGCCGGCGCGGGGCCCGTCGTCGTCGCCGACGCGCAGCCGGACCGCGTGGCCTTTGCCGCCGCGCGCGGTTTCGCCGACGCCGGCTTCGTCGTGCCGCTGGACGCGCCGCCGGACGCGCCGCCGGACGCGGCACCGGCGACGACGGCCGAGGCCAAGCTCGCCTACGCGCGGCGCGTGGCCGACGCCATCGCGGCGACGGCGGTCCGCGGCGCGCCCTTCGGCGAGGCCGCCGCCGTCTTCGAGTGCACCGGCGCCGAGAGCTGCGTGCAGGCGGCCATCTACGTACGTGGCGGCCCCGCCCCGGACGGCCCGGATGCTGACGGCGCAGGCGTCGCGGCCCGGCGGCCGGGTGCTGCTCATCGGCATGGGCCAGCCGGTGCTGACGCTGCCCGTGTCGGCGGCGGCGCTGCGCGAGGTCGACCTCGTCGGCGTCTTCCGCTACGCCAACACGTACGCGCGCGCGCTGGCGCTGCTGGCCGATCCGCCGCCGGGCATGCCCGACGCGGCGGCGCTGGTGACGCACCGCTTCCAGGGGATGGAGCGCATCCCGGAGGCCTTTGCCATGGCGGGCCGGGTCAAGGACGACGAGGGGGGGGTGGTGCTCAAGGTGGTTGTGGAGATGTAGCTGGTCAGGGTATCAAGCTGTTCAAGGTGAAGAGACAAGTTCAAGCTGTTCAAGGTGACGACCCAAGTTCATCTGTCTAGGACAGCATAGCCTAAACGCCTCTACCCTCAGCCCGTCCTCTACCCTCAGCCCGTCATCTACCCTCAGCCCGACACCAGAACCCAGAGCCTGTCATGTCAGCGTGTGAAGCCCGTCGCGTCGGCGTACGTACAGGAAGAAAATCATCAAGACGCCAAACATCTTGGCTATTAGCCACCGGTTGCTCGACACGCGCGACCAGTACTTGAGCAGCTCGCGCTGCGCGCCCTCGACGTTGTCCACCACGTCCTCGGTGTTGGCGTCGATGCGCTGGATCATGTCGCTCTGCTCCGACACCATGGTCGCCAGCTGCCCGAAGATGCTGCCCAGCTCGCTGATGGTCTTCTCGATGGCCTCGATGGCCTCGCCGCGCTGCTGGATGTACGTGTTGGCCGGCTGCGCCTCCTCCATCTGCAGCAGCTGCTGGTCGCCGACGGGGTTCAGCGACAGCGTGTCGGCCCCCGGCGCCGGCGACGCGCGGCTGGGCGTGCCGTACAGCGGCGACGCCGACTGCTGCAGCGCCGGCTGGGCGTGCTGCGACACGGACGAGATGAAGTTCTGCGTCCGCGTCCGCGACGCCTGGATGTTGCGCGTCCGCGCCTCCAGCACGTCCTTGAAGTTGACCGACACGTCCGTCAGCTTGCCCTGCAGCAGGTACACCACGTTCTTGTTGTGCTCGCCCTCCTGGTCCGCGCGCGGGTGCTGCTGCCGCGAGAGCGTCTGCAGCGCCCCGATCTGCTGGTTGAGCGACGACAGGTCCTGCTTGATGACGAAGGTGAGCTCGTTGATCTCGACCGGCCGGTCGTCGAAGAGCGTGCGGCGCTTGGCCACTGCGACGTCAGCCGTCGTCCGCCCGGGGGGGCTCGTCACCCACGCTGCGCCAGCTTCTCCAGCTTGCCCATGGTCGCCGAGATGCCGCGCCCAATCTCGGCCGCCTTGCGCGCGAAGTCGGAGCGCCGCGGCCGCCCGTCGTCGGCCGCCGCCCGTTGCGCGTCGCTCAGCAGCGACCGCCGCTGCGAGCCGGCCTTGGCCGACGTCTGCCGCCGCTGCGCCTGCGCCAGCACCGACCGGAACTCGGCCGTGCGGTCCTGCATCGAAGCCACGGCCATGGCGAGGTGTCGAGGAGCGGATGGGGGACGGAGCGTCGTCACAGGCGACACGTGGATTGGTCTCGCCTCAGCCACATCGCCAGCCACGTCCGGTTACGTAATAGGAGTCGGGGGTTCAACTGATAGCTCCAGAGCAAGTGGTCTTGTTGTTTGCCAAGGCCCCGAGTAACATGAGGTTTCCTTCCGAGAGCCGAGCGGATGTGCTATGAGGCGGCGTTACGCTCTCTACTGCATCATCACGCCGGATGCATTGCATACGTCGTTCTGATTCGTCCGAGAATGCGCGTGACGCGTGTCTCCAGCCAACACAGAAGCCAGTTGCAGATGTATGCCGACCCGGACAGCTTCGCCAGCGCGTGCATGCGTCGGGACCCTGGGTGCTCCACCAGATGGCAAGTTGTAGGACACCTAGGCTTGTGACTCTCAGAGCTAAGTGAAGTAGCGCCGACAATTAATCTTGAACAAAACCCAGTGCTTGGAAAAATATGTCCGATGCTGTCAACTCATCCTCAGCGGCCTCGGGTGGTAGATCCTTTTCTAGCTCCGCCAGCATGTCGTCGAGCATCTTTTCAATGACCGAAGCATCGGCTGATCCGTTTTCCGACTCGAGCTTGTTCTTCAACTCATCCAGTTTCTGCTCCGACGCTCCGTTCTGGCTCGGCGTCCCAGGACCGCCGTCACGTCTAGCCAGCTCTGCTTGTGGTGGTGCAGCCCCCGGCTCGTGGCTCTCAACTTTCATCTTCTCGAGGACTTTGAGCGACTCATCTACCGATCTCGCTGCGTCCGACTTATCCCGCAGCTGTTTGAGCTGGCTTACCGAAGCCTCATACGTCTGGGCGCTTGTGCCGGAACCTTTGGCTGGAATCTTGTCCAAGTCTTTAACCACCTGGCCCAACGACTTGCCGCTCGACGTCGGAAGTTTTACCCTGTCGAGGCCACTCTTAACCCTTTCCGACGCTGCGGCAACCCTTTCCGCCGACTTGGTAGCTCCGGCTGTCTTTTTGCCCGTTTGAATGAGCCGGCCGACCAGCTTGACGATTTTCCCGGCCTTCCTGATGATCGACCAGACGCCTCTGAACACTCCGACGACCGCGCCGATAGCCGGAGCCGCCGGGCCAGTAACTGCGGCCGCCGCCGCGCCGACCACCAAGCCGGTGGCAAAGTCAATGGCAGCGTCAGTCGCCAAGTCTGCGACCAAGTCCATGATTTCCGCGCCCTTGTCCTGTTCTGGCGTCTGTTCCGCCTTCTTCTCCTTGGCCGCTTGTTCGAATGCCTGCGCCTGCTTCATCTCGTTGAGCACATCCTCGGGAAGCGTGGGGCGCGGGATCAACGGCGGCTGCGTCCACTTGACGTCTTTGTTCTTGGCCATGAACTCCAAGCCGTAGTCCTTGGTTGATTTTTCTCGGAACTGTTTCCACGGCTCCTCGTACTGTCCTGGATGGCCCTGGACCCCGAATCCAGCCAGCTGCGGCTGCCCCTCGCTCGCCACGAATGCGTTGTATCGTGGGTTGTAGCCCTTGTTCTCCTTGAACTTGAACTCGGCTCCTGGTTGAAACTTGGTCTTGGTCGCCCTGACGCGGACGTATCCCTGCACTTGGTCCCATGGTATGCCTCCCATTGCCACAAACTCCTTCTGGTAGCTCACTTTTTTGTAGTATTTGCCGAGGGTTCCCTCGACCGAGAACACGTTGGGCGACGCGTGGATCTTGTAGACGTAGCCCTTCTCTCCGCGCAGGAACAGCGCCGCGATGCCGGGGTCGGCCGAGGTGGCCACGTATACCGAGTTGTCGGGGCTGAAGCCCAGTTTTTCGAGGCCCATGTCGCCCGGCTTGGCACCAAGGACGTGGCGGAAGACGCTAAATCCCGAGTCCTCTTTCATCATGGGGTCTCGAGGCTGGAAACCTCCTTCGGCAATGATTTTTTCGGGGGGGCGGAAGTCGCCGCGGTATAGCACGGATGGATTTTGAGCATCGGGCGGAGCATCTGGTGCGGGAGCTCGTATCGCGGCACAAACGCACTGAAGCCAGAGGGACAGGGCAAAGAGATACATGATGAGTTGATAAACTCCTAGAACTCCAGGAGCCGGCTTGATAGCATGGATGAGTGCTTCATGTAGCAACGCCTTGAGCTTATATACTTGACTCCAGGGACCGGCAGACGGATGAGTTAGCATGTGAACTAATGTACTTGACTCCAGGAACACGAAGCGGCCTGATAAGCCGGCCGCATGAGCATTGATCCATGTTATGCGCCGCCTGAGCTATCCTAAATGATTGCAAAGTGATAAGTATGTCGTCGTGCTAGCCATCTACGTTCTTCAGCCTTACTTAATGTCTCCTCCTGACTCGAGCCCAAACACCTAAGGATGAACACATATCAATAGCCGGACGGGCATTCAAGGATGTTTCAAGCTAATTAGCTTGTTTTGATCATCCGATCTCGCAGCCGCGCTGTCTTTAGGCGTCTGGCCAAGCCACGAGTCCTCGTGCTAAGCCCTACGGAAATCTATCCAGCTGCCGAACTTGATTCAGTTCGTGATGCATCAGCCAAGTTGACTCTTGGATAAGCGACGCATTGACAAAGGCTGGTACTCAAACATGCCCCAACTGTCGAGGCGCCAACCCGCAGTTGCCTCCATGCCGAAGTGACAAGGGACCGTGAAGGCCGAGGCTGAACTGCACTGGCAATCAACTAATATTCCTCGCTCATCTCTCGGTGACTGTGCCCGTCTAGGGTAGCATGACCCACCACGCTAACAGCCCCGTGGGACCCCGCGTACCCCCCGGCGAATCCGCTGCACGGGGTACTTTTCGTCGCAACTGGCTGATAGCCCCCCTGTCTCCATTCCTCCGTCATCTCCAGATTCATCACCTGTCTGCCGGGCGAAGTCGAGTCGCGCCCAGCCAAGCATGACTGCTCGACTGCCCTCGCCATGGACAGCCACCACAACCAAGGCCCGCCTGGCCAGGCTGCGTACGCCTCTCGCCGCCGGTGTGGAGCGTGCTGACTCGTCGCAGCTACCAGGTCAACGTGAACCGCACCAAGACGAGGAAATGGGTCGAGGCCCGGATCCAGAGCTACGACGGCGACGACTGGGGCGCCGACGAGTACAGCGACCCCGAGCCCGGGCCGGCCCCGCAGCCGAAGCAGCCGGCCCAGCAGTCGCCGGCCGTGTCGGATCCGAGCTCCGGCAGCCCGGGCCGCGAGAGGCGCGCGTCGGCAGCCAGGCCGCTCATCCGCCCGTCCGACATATACCGCCGCATGGAGGAGGACCGGCGGCGGGAGAGGTCGGCCGACGGCTCGCGGGCGAGCGTCGACGCCGTGACGGATGATGCGGGGCGTGCTCGAGAGGGAAAGCCCGGCCTCAGCCCCAAGCTGCCAGACGTGGCGCGCCTGTCCGTCTTTGGCCCCGACCTGTTCTCGGAGGGCGACGGTGGCGGCTTCAAGGCGCCTGCCGCTCTGCCTGCCGTTGCCGAACAAAGGCCAGCGTCGCCGCAGGTCGAGGACGCAGGCGAGAAGCAAGCCGGCCGGGCGTCGCCGACAGCCCATCCGCCGGGCGGACTGCCCGCGATGCCGCCGCTGCGGACGCCGAGCCCGCGGATCCCCTCGGTCCAAGGAGGTGGCTTTGAGCCCGCCACGTCCCCCGTCAAGGACAACGACGCGCTGAGCGACGAGATCCTGAAGTCGCTGAGCCCGGCAGAGCACTCTGGGAAGAAGCGCAGCACGGTGCGAGACAGCAGCTACACCCTGACCGACTACGACAGCTACTGGGCCGACTCGGACAGGCATGAACCCGCCAAGCCCGCGTCGGCTGTGCCTGCGGTCCCGGTCGTGCCGGACGGCGCCGTGGGCACTCGGCCTCAGCCGGACGGCAACACGCTTGCTCCCGAGTCGCCAGAGTCCCACCGCAGGTTCTCCTGGGAGATTGGCGACGAGGAGTCTGATGGGCCCTTGCCTACGGGTGCCGACGAGCCTGATGGGGCCTTGCCTACGGGCGCCGACGAACCTCATGGGCCCTTGCCTACGGGCGCCGACAAGCCTCATGGGCCCTTGCCCGCGACGGGCGCCGACGCTCCGCGCACACAGGAAGCGTCCATGGCCCAGGTCCCGGCTCCGGAGCCGCCGTCGCCCGTGTCTGCCGTGAGCGACGCGCAGGCCCTCGCGGCCGGCGACGGCAGGCGGGCTTCCCTCGGGTCTTCCCTTGGCAAACCGTCTTCCCTGGGCAAGCCGCCTTCCCTTGACAAACGGTCTTCCCTCGGCAGACCGTCTTCCCTCGACAAGACCCTGTCGAGCCTGGGCTCGCCGACGCCCCCGCCCGAGCCGACGAGCAGCCAGGCGCCGTCCATCATGACGTTCCGCGAGATCCTGGGCATGGCCTCGCCGGCCGACAGGATCGCCAAGTACAACGAGACGCGCGACTACTTCGCGTCGAGCGAGTCGGGCCTGGAGGCGTGGCTGGCAGGCCTCCAGGCGCAGCATCCCGAACACACCGGCGGGCGCGCGGCCCGACCGCCGGCGGCCGCCCAGGGCCCGGCGCAGCCCTACCAGCACCTCAGCGCCAGCTCGCCGAGCAGCGGCGCCTCGCCGTCGAGCCGGTCGCGGCCGGGGCAGACGGCCTCGCCCGCCGGCACGTTTGGGCACTCCAACCAGCTGGGCACCAAGAGCAAGGAGCTGATGCACTCTGCCGGGAAGATGGGCAAGGGCTTGCTTAGCAAGGGGAAGAACAAGCTGCGCGGAAGCGGGGACAAGGTATTTCACTAGTTTCTTTGCTCGGATCTCTTTCCCGTAACCAGTCTTGATCTAGTCTATGATGAAACGAGTGCTTGGCCCATCCCCACGTGACGAAGATGTTAATGGCGTTTTAGGGCGAACTGCGGACGTCGTGGGCCGGGGGGCCGGCTGCACCGGACATGAGCCCGGCTCCACCGGAAAAGGGGCCGGCTCTACCGGAAACGGGCATGAGGCCGGCGCCACCAACTCTATTTGCCGAACATCCCGGCCCGCCGCTCCGGCCGCCGGGCTCCGTGGCCCGGGCCACAGCTGGCCTCCGCAGGCTGGAGATCCCCGCGTCTGGGCTGGAAGGCGGCGTCCGGGCTGAAGGCGGCGTCCGGGCTGAAGGCGGCGTCCGGGCTGAAGGCGGCGTCCGGGCTGAAGGCGGCGTCCGGACTGACTGGGAGCAACGGCCGGATGAACGTGCGCCGGATGGTGGCGTCCTCCTGCAGCCGAAGCGGAACTCGTCGTTTGTCGGGCTGCCTCCAATCCGGAGAAGCTCAACGTTTGGCCTCACCAAGGCCAAGCGAGCCAGCCAGCGCTTCTCGCTCGACGACGCAGACGCGTGCGAGCCTGTTCCGCCGCAGTCCGCGTCGCCCCCTTCCTCTGTTCAGCCGACTCCTGTCGATGCCGAGGCTGATGTCCCGGAGGACCAACCGCCGCAATGGAGCCCCGCCGCACCGCCGCTTGTCTATTCCCCAGCGGCGTGGCCGCCCATGTTGAGCCAGGCCCGGCTGGCCACCGGCCCCTGGAAGGCCCAGGAGAGCCGTCTGTTGGAGCCCCTGCACCTGAGGCATCGCCCGGGGACGGCCGGTTCACCCCGGTTCTACGACAAGGAGACCGGGGTGTCGCCGACCACGCCGACTTACCAGCGGACGTCTGACATGCCGCCGACCACGCCGACTCAGCAGCGCCAGCGGTCGTCCGACATGCCGCCGTCCTCGGCGCAGCGGCACGCGTGGCTCTTTGCGCCGCCCCCCGGCTACGACGGGCCGCTTGCCCCCGGGCAGCTTGCCCCCGGGCAGCTTACCAGCCCCGGAAAGCCCCTCCCGTACCACGCTCCGCTCCCGCGGACCGAGAGCAGCGAGTTTGAGCTGGCCGGCGTCGGGCCGCCCGAGGAGCGCGGGCGCAGCAGACGCAGCTCGGGCATCTTGAGGGACGTGGGAAGCCGCATCGCCAGGGCCGCCTCGCGAGAGCGGTTCTCGCGGCCGGCCACGGCTGACGGCGGCGGGTCCGAGCCGAGCACCCCGGGCCTTCAGAGACGCGGACGGCGGCGGTCGGGCCTCCTCTTTGCGGCGGAGAGGCTCGGGCACGCACGGTCCAAGACGGACCTGCGGCAGCACGACCGCCGGACCTCGCTCGGGGCCGGCATCGGCGCCAAGCTCATGCCCGGGCGGCCGTCGACAGCCGGCCTGGACTCGGCCGACAGAGTGCCCAAGAAGAAGCGGTTCTCGAACATTGCCGGGATCAAGGACATGTTCCACCGCCCTGGCCACGACAGGTCCAGTGACAAGGTGCACGGGGCGGCGCCCGGGTCCGTCCACGGCGACGGGGTGCACGGAGGGGCGTCCGGTGACAAGGTGCACGGAGCGGCGTCCGGGCCGGCCGTCCACGGCCTCGGCATCAGCACCCTGGATCCGCCGCGCCCGCCCTTTGCCGAGGGCAGCGAGCGGCGCGGCCGGCGGAGCTCTGTGTCGAGCCTGTTGTCCGGCTTCCTCGGGCACAGGTCCTCGAAGACGCGGGAGGAAGGCATCCGGCCGGGGCAGCAGAGCCAACAGCAGCTCGTGGCATCACATGGCTTTGTTCCGCCTCGACTTCATCCGCCGGACGTGCAGGCCGCGCGGAGCAGGGCCGCTTCGGTGGATTCGCGGGTCCCGTTGACGATCCGGCCGGTCTCCCAGGTGCCGCGTCCGTCGCCGCTGGGGTCCGAGACGCCCCTTGCCGGGCGGGTCCACGCCCGGAAGCTGTCCGAGGGCATCGGGGCGCAGCACGGGGGAGCCGAGCTGCCGCGAACCTCGACCGTCTCGCCGGCCCTGTCGGTCACGTCGGATGGGGCCGGGGGGGTGCGGCTCGACGGGGTGTTTGATGAGGTGCCGGAGCACGCGGCGTCGGGCGAGTCCCGGGCCTGGGGGCAGCCCAGCGTGTCGAGCGACGAGGCAGAGAGCGGAGGGTATGCCTGGACGCGGCCGCAGTCGCGGAACGCGTCCGGCCGACTGGAGTCGGTGTCTTTTGCGCCGCGCAGTCAGGCCGCTCAGGGGGGCGCCGGGCCGGAGGGGTCCCGATGGAAGGGCCTGAGGAACCGCATGTCGGGGCAGGTTGCAAGGGGGGACAAGACGGCGAAGCTGCTGGGGGCGCTGAAGAGGGTGTCGAGGGAGAAGGGGGGAGCGACGGACAACGGGGCGGACAACGGGGCCACGGACAAGGGCGCTCCGGAGCGGCCGGCGCAGACGCAGCATCCGTCGGGAGCCCCGTCCCTCGGCACAGGGCCCCGGGAGCCCGCGTACGCCCAGGTGCCCATCCACCACGCCGTCGACTCGGCGCACGCGCCGCGGGCGTCGCCCCCCTCGGGGCCGTACGGCATGGGGTCGCCGGCCGAGCTGGACGACACGGCGGACCGGTACGAGCGCAGCCAGCGGCTAGCGACGCAGGAGGAGAAGATTGCGTGGCGGCCCGAGGACGCCGACGACTACCAGCCGCAGATGGTGGCGACGAGCTACCCGGGGCAGGAGTGGAATCCGTACTGCGAGCCGGGGTACGAGGAGTGGCGGGGGGAGTGAGGGAGTACGCTGCCGTATCCCGGTGCCGTGAGCCAGCCCCTTCATGTCAGTCGGCGCTGACGCCGGAGCGGGACCGGACCGGAGCGGGGGCCGGAGCGGGGCCCGACGCCGCGCTGCCGACGGGCCCGAGCGTGGAGCCGCGGCGCCGACGGAGCTGGGAGTGAAGGGATGAAGTATGAGGGACATGATGACAAGCATGCACTCGATGGATGCTACGGGACCTGGAGTCTGAACGACCCGTAAGTATTTGAAATTGAATCCTCGTCCTGAAAGGCACTGAATCAACGAGGCTCCTGCTTCACCTAGCTACATCCGTCTGTCCAGCCGCAGACGACGGCCATGCATCGACGCTCCGCCAGCTCAAATCTTGTTGCAGTTGAATGCCTGGATGTTGACGAGCGTGCCCTGCGCCGGTTAGTGTCGCCTCGACGGGAGCCGCGGGTCCTACCGAGGTCGCGTCGGTGCTGCAGCAGTAGGCGCCGCCATTGCAGGCACCGTCCACCTGGACGAGGCATGTGAGGAGGCCGTCGCAGCAGACCTGCTGCTGCGTGTTGTTGCACGAGCCGCCACTGCGCGCCGTGGGGGCGGCGAGGGCCGTGGGGGCGAGGGCCGTTGCGGCGAGGACGAAGATGGCCGTGGGCTTCATGGTGAGCGGAGAAGAGTGAGTGTGGATGAGTGTCTGTCTGGCTAGGAGGCTTGCGGGAGGGGGCGTTTATATAGACCTGGGGAGACACGGGCTGCCTCTTTCCGCGGCCATCAGGCCATGTCCATGAGGACCGTCGGCGGAAGGCAGTTCTCGGCCAGCCGCGACAAGGTTGGATGCATGGTGAGCATGGTGATCCATGGCTCGTTACACAGCAAACACGCCACCAGCGGAAGCTGTGCCGCCGCAAGTCTGCCAGGGGAGTTGAGTTGAGAGTTGAGTTGAGAGTTGAGTTGAGGGTTGAGTTGAGGGTTGAGCTGAGAGAGTTAGTTGAGAGAGTCGAGTTGAGAGTGACACTATCCCGTAGCTCCAGGGGCCGCTGTCCAGCTCGAGGATGGTGTCGACTGGAGAGCTCGGCGGCAGCTGCGTGCCTTCGGACAATACGACAACGCCACGTTGTGTCAGGCCAACGCTGTGCGACGTGCTGCGCTGGCGGCCCGGACTGCCGGCTGGCGGCCGCGGCGCCGATGCGGGCCCGATGAGGCCGGCCCCGCCGGCTCGTGGATCGAGGTTGGATGCCGCGGGCGGGCTCTTACAGGCAGGTTCAATATTGCCAGCCATGTGCCGGGGATGGTCGGAGTTGACTGCGGTGCGACGGAGGCCGTTCTAGGAGTCGCGCACGACGGCCATCACGTTTGCCGGCCGGCGATGCCGTGCGAGCGGGCTTGGCTACTGCATGAGGGCAAGCGTCGTCGACCGGGCCGGACCGGACCCGCAGCCGGCCGGACAGATAAATGCCGGCCTGCTCCGAGCGCTGGCTGCCCCCCCCCATCACCGTCGCACACGGCAGGCCTCGCCCGGGCTTCTCCATCACCGTCACCATGTCGTACGCCGTCGCCCTCGCCCTGGCGGCGGCCGCCTACCTCGTCCTCCGCCTGCTCAGCGCCACCGACGTCCCCCGGATCAAGGGCCTGCCCGAGGTGCCGGGCGTGCCGGTGCTGGGCAACCTGGCGCAGCTCGGGACGGACCACGCGCGCGTGGCCCAGGGCTGGGCGGCCAAGTACGGGCCCGTCTTCCAGGCGCGGCTGGGCAGCAAGGTGAGGCGGCCGTGGCTCGTCCGGGCGGCGCTGACGTGGCAGCGCATCGTCTTCGTCAACTCGTACGACGCGGTGCGGCACTTCTGGATCACGCACCAGGCGGCGCTCATCTCGCGGCCGACCTTCCACACCTTCCACGCGCTCGTGTCGTCGTCGCAGGGCTTCACCATCGGCACGTCGCCGTGGGACGAGTCGTGCAAGCGGCGGCGCAAGGCGGCCGCCACGGCGCTCAACCGGCCGGCGACGCAGTCGTACATGGCCGTCGTCGACGCCGAGTCGACGGCCAGCATCGCCGAGCTGCTGCGCGACGGCGGCGGCGGCGAGCGCGACGTCGACCCGGGCGCCTACATGCAGCGCTTCGCCCTCAACACGTCGCTGACGCTCAACTACGGCTACCGCATCGCGGGCGGCGTCGACAGCGCGCTGCTGCGCGAGATCACGCTCGTCGAGCGCGAGATCTCGACGCTGCGCTCGACGAGCAACAACTGGCAGGACTACGTGCCGCTGCTGCGGCTCTGGGGGGCGCAGGACGCGGCGGCGCACGAGTTCCGCGCGCGCCGGGACCGCTACCTGACGGACCTGCTGGACGGGCTCAAGGAGCGCATCGCGAGGGGGACGGACCGGCCGTGCATCACGGGCAACATCCTCAAGGACCCGGAGGCGAAGCTGAACGAGGGTGAGTCGGGGAGTCCGTCGGACCAGGCGAGTCCCGTCGTCTAACACGCTCTACACGGCCAGCCGAGCTCAAGTCCATCTGCCTCACCATGGTCTCGGCCGGCCTCGACACGGTGCCGGCCAACCTCGTCATGGCCATGGCCCTCCTCTCGACCGCCAGGGGCCAGGCGGTGCAGGCCAAGGCGCTCGCCGCCATCGAGGCCGTCTACCCCGGCGGCGACGCCTGGGACCGGTGCCTGGCCGAGGAGAAGGTGCCGTACGTGACGGCGCTCGTCAAGGAGACGCTGCGCTTCTTCACCGTCATCCCCATCTGCCTGCCGCGGACGAGCGTGCGCGACATCGCCTACGAGGGCGCCGTCATCCCCGCCGGCACCACCTTCTTCATGGTACGTCGGCGCCGGGCGTCCGGGGCGGTGCTGACGGCGGCAGAACGCCTACGCCGCCGACTACGACGCGGCGCACTTCAAGCTGCCGCGCGAGTTCGTGCCCGAGCGCTTCCTCGACGCCGACGCCGGCACCGCGCACTTTGCCTACGGCGCCGGCTCGCGCATGTGCGCCGGCTCGCACCTGGCCAACCGCGAGCTGTACACGGCGCTGGTGCGCCTCGTCACGGCCTTTGAGCTGCGCCCGGCGCGCGACCCGGCCGACGCGCCCGTCATCGACGCCATCGAGTGCAACGCGACGCCGACGTCGCTGACGATGGACCCGAAGCCGTTCAAGCTGCGCCTACGCGCGCGCGACGAGCCGCGCCTGCGCGCGTGGATCGCGGCGTCGGAGGAGCGCACGAGGGGGCTGTAGGAGGTGAATCCGCAGGGGGCAGTCCAGGGTAGGGCAGTCCAGGTAGCAGGGCAGTCCAGGGTAGGGCAGTCCGGGTAGCAGGGTCCAGGCAGCAGGGCAGTCCAGGGTAGGCAATCCGAGCCCCGCCCGGCCCACCCGTGACAGGGCCTTCGTCGTGCAGGGATCTGCCAGCGTGACCATCGTCATCCAGCCTCTCCTCCTCCTGATCCACGGCTGCAGGCGCTCGTACCAGCTCTGCTCCTGTGCTGCCGCTGCACCTCGACGGCTCTGCCGCATCGCCCGGTGCAGCATGCGGCCCGACGCTCGCCTCTCCTGACTGGCGCCATCGACGACGACGGACGAAGCGGCTGCAGTCCGGCAGACGACGAGTCCATCAGACGACGAGTCCATCAGACGACGAAGCGGCTGCCGTCCAGCAGACGGCCAATCCATCAGACGAACAATTCGACCGACGAAGCCGCTGCACGAACAATTCCGACCGACGCAACGGCTGGCGACGTCCATCAGACGACCAATTCGTCCAAGGCTGCAGTCCAGCAGACCAACGATTCCGACGGCGACAATCAGACCAACAATTCGACAATCCATCCGAAAACCTCATGGACTCGTGCGTCCTCCCGTCTGCTCCTCTGCTCGACGCTCACCTCCCCAGCTTCATCCACGTCCCCGGCTGGTCCCAGCATCACGCCACCCCCCGTCCCTTCGGCCACTTCCGCTCCCTCTCCTCCGTCGCCGCCTCGACGCCGTCCTCACCCGCCAAGCTGCGCCTGCCGCCCAAGTCGCCCTCGACCTCGCAGCTCCATGACATGACCACCCTCCCCGACCCGCGCGACCAAGCCCGGTGCAGCCCCCATCTCGACGAGCTCGCCACGCTCAGCGCCAAGCTCGTCAACGCCATCAACCACCAGACCCTCCTCGACGACTCCCTCTCCGCCGCCCGCCACGAGCTGCAGGCCGCCCGCGACCGCATCCGCGACCTCGAGCTGCAGAACCAGTCCCAGCGCGACATGATGGCCGGCGACGTCTGGGTCCGCCGCTCCACCCTCGACGCCGAGCGCAGGGCCATGCTCGCCGACACCAAGGCCATGCACGCCCGCCTGGCCGACGAGAAGGCCCGCCGCCTCGACACGGACCGCGAGAAGCGCAAGATCGAGCAGGAGCTGGAGAACCTGACGACGGCCCTGTTCGAGGAGGCCAACAAGATGGTCGTCGCCGCCAAGGAGGAGGCCCAGGCCCAGCACGACGCCCTCGGCCGCAGGAACGACCAGCTCCGGGCCCAGCTCGCCGACTCGGAGGCCCTGCTGAGGTCGCAGCAGGAGCAGCTGTCGCAGCTGAAGAGCGTCATGGAGTCCATGGCCACCAACGGCCCCGCGACCGCCGCCGCCGCGATCAACGGCCCCGCGCCCCCGTCCCCCGGCCTCGCCCTCGCCACCGACGACGCCGGCCTGGTCACCACGCCCGCGCCCGAGAGCCCGTGCCCGTGCAACCCGACGGCGCTCCACCACCTGATCCGGCCCGTCCTCCGCACCGACCTGGCCCTGTACGACGACCTGATGGCCCTCGCCCGCTCCAGCCAGCGCCGCGGCAGCCGCGCCTCGTCGGGCTCCCTCGGCGGCCTGACGGCCCTGGCCCTCGGCCTCGGCGGCTCCACGTCGAGCGCGCGCCCGTCCAACGCGTCGACGACGTCGCTCAGCGCCTCGCTGCCCGCCTGCAGCAGCAGCGCCCCGCAGTCGCCCAATACGCCCGTCTCGTCGGCCGGCGGCGCCGCGGCCCTCAACCTCCGCGACACGCGCTTCTACAAGCGCGTCCTGGCCGAGGACATCGAGCCGACGCTGCGCCTCGACGCCGCGCCCGGCCTGTCGTGGCTGGCGCGCCGCTCCGTCCTGTCGGCCGTGACGGACGGCTGTCTCGTCGTCGAGCCGGTCCCCAGCAGCGCGACGACGCCGGTCCCCGCCGCCGCCGCCGCCGCCGCCGCCCCGTGCTCGCTGTGCGGCGAGTCGCGCAAGAGCCCCGAGCACCTGCGCAGCCACCGCTTCCGCACCAGCGAGGCCGACTCGGCCCAGCGCCACCCGCTGTGCCGCTACTGCCTCGGCCGCGTGCGCTCCACCTGCGACTTTCTCGGCTTCCTGCGCATGCTCAAGGACGGCCACTGGCGCGCCGACGACGAGGACCACGAGCGCGCCGCCTGGGAGGAGAGCGTCAAGCTCCGCGAGCACATGTTCTGGTCGCGCATCGGCGGCGGCGTGGTGCCCACCGATGCCGGCGCCGGCGTGGTGCCCGAGGAACGTCACCATGGCGGCGAGGCTCGGCGCGAGGCGGAGTGACGGCGACCGCGGCGTTGCGGGTAATAGATGGGACGACCGAGCCGGTACGGTAGGACAGATTAAAATAAATAGGTTCATGGTACTCCCGAGACGACACCCCCTTTTCATGGTACAGCCCCGACGACACCCTTTTGTTCCCTCCCATCGGCATCACAGCTCCTCCTTGCCCGTCGCGTCCTTGCCGTCGCTGGCCGGCTTGGCCTTGGCCCGCTCCGCCTCGCGCTCGCCGTCGCGGCTGGCGGCGGCGTCGGGCGGCGGCGCCGTGTCCTTCTGCGGCGTCTCCTTGTCCGGCCCCTCGACGTCGGGGTGCGGCGGCGCGACGCCGATGCCCAGGTCGGCCGGCCATCCGCCCTCGGGCACGGGCACCTCGTTGCCGTGCTCGTCGACGACGCGCGTGCGCGTCTCGTGCCGCGTCTCGAAGCGCACCTTGCCCTCGAGCGCCTTGACCTGCTCGGCGTCGAGGATGTTGCCGGCCTCGTCGCGGTACTCGACCGTCTGCTCCTTGGAGACGACGCGGTGCCGGACCGACGTGTCGGCCGTCGCGGCCGAGCTGGCGGCGGCCGAGCTGGGGCTGACCGAGTAGTCGGCGTACTACAACGTCAGCCGATGCATGGCTGGGTAGGAAACCGCAGAGATCCTTACCTTCTCGTAAAAGTTGTTGCAGTCCCAGTCCCACGAGTTGAACAGCTTCACGCGGCTGCACTCGCCCTTGGTCCACCGGTTGCCGTAGGCCAGCGGCGCGTACAGCGTAAAGACGGCCGCCGACAGCACGACAAACGACACGGCCGCGACGCGGTTGACGGCCGGCCCGTCGCGCCGGATGCGCGCCGTCAGGTAGTCCATGGTCTGGCACAGCGCGATGACGGCAAAGTACAGCGCCGGGAAGTAGTGGTGCAGGAAGAGCTGCCGCTGCATCAGGTAGAAGGGAAAGTAGTGCAGCGCCCAGCCCAGGACGTGCGTGCCCACCTCGTAGTCGAAGCGCTTGAAGGTGGTGCTCGCGTAGTCGCCGCAGCTGCGCTGCCAGCGGACCACGGCCACGGCCTTGAAGAGGACCCACGCGGCCACGGCCAGCGTCGACGACCACCACACGACCGGGTTCCCCATCAGGTAGATCTGCGTGTGGTGCTTGCCCCAGAAGTTGATGCCGCGGCGCAGGATGGGCCACGAGCCCGGGCGCGAGTCCCAGGCGTGCGACTCGACCAGGCCGGCGTTGGTGCGCCACATGACGCGCTGCAGCTCCCAGAACTTGCCGAAGAAGCCCGGGTTGCGGTAGTTGACGCGCTCCGCGTCGTCGCCCAGCGCCGGGTGCTCGTTGTGCTCGACGTACCACAGGCTGTTGGGCAGCGAGCCGCCCTTTGCGCACGTCACCTCCTGCTGCTCCGAGGCCCAGTCGGGCAGCTTGACCTTGTGGGAGAAGAGGACGCAGCCCGTCATGACGTGCACCAGCCGGAACTTGGTCTCGATGGTGCGCAGGCGCTGCTTGGCCACGGCGCCGCGCGACCGCTTCTTGACGATCTCGACGCGGAAGTAGTCGTTGGCGTCGCCGCCGAAGCCCTCGAAGCCGTAGGCCGACACCTCGTTCTGCCAGTCGGCCTCGGTCACGGGCGGCCGCACGTCGTGCGAGTGCAGCCGGCGGTGCGTCGGCCGGTGGTAGAGCCGGAGCACGGCGCCGTCGACGACGTGCTGCGCCAGCGCGTCCCACGCGTCGGTGCCGTTGACGGGCTCGCCGTCGGCGCCCAGCGGCTGCGTCTGGTTCTCGAGCACCCACACGTTGTTGTCGTCCTTGTGGGGGTAGAGCGTTATCTGCTGCTGCTTGCTGCCCGTCGGATACATGAGGGGGTGCGAGTGCAGGTAGCCGCCCTGCGTGTTGACGTGGCGGATGGTGACGCGGCTGCCGAGCACCACGTCGGCGGGCACGTCCTTGATGCCCTTGCTGTTGAGCGTGGCCTGGAACTCGGAGCTCATGAAGCCGTCGCCGTCGCCGGGGTTGACGAGGCAGACGAAGTGGATGGCGAACATGCCGAGGTAGAGGGTGAGGGGGATGACGATGAGGCAGAAGACGCGGGCCATGAGGTGCTTGGACCAGAGGCGCTGGGGGGGGGCCAGGGGTCAGAGGGGACGAGAGGAGGATCAGGGGGGACCTACCATGCTCACGTTCTTGTAGTCGCCCAGCAGCACCCACAGCTGCAGCAGGGTCAAGGCGCCCACCCAGGCGATGGTGAAGAGGCCCACCCACTTGATGCTGACGGTAAGGCCGAGGCCGATGCCCGTCGTGGCGAGCCAGAACCACCAGGCCGGCTGGAAGGCCTTGGCCGGGCCCTGTTCGTGCTGGTTGGTGAAGCACGAGAAGGCGAGGACGGACAAGGCCGTGGCCGCGACCAGGGGCGAGTCGAGGAGGATCAGGCGGGCCTGGGTGAGCAGGCCGTTCTCTGCGCGGGTTAGCACGGGCACGCATCGGAAGGGTCGGGGCTCGCACCGAAGATGATGAGGCCGGCGCCCATGGCGGCCGTGACGGAGCGGCAGCCGACGGCCTTGAGGGTCAGGAACATGCACGGCGCCAGCACGATGCCGCAGATGGCGGGGAACAGGCGCATTGCGACGTAGGGCACGCCGGGCTCGACGTAGTCCTTGCCGATCTCCTTGAAGTCAAAGTCGCCGTCGAAGCCGGCGAGCCAGCCGGTGAGGGCGATGAGCATCTTGGCGAGGGGGGGGTGGACGTCCATGAAGAACTTGCCCTTGATGTACTTGGACGCGAAGCCGCCGAAGCTGCAAGGTCAGCGCGGACGAGGCGGGGGGGGGAGGGGGGACGCACTGGACCTCGTCGAAGACGACGCTGCTGGGCTGGTAGATGCGGAAGATGCGGACCATGGCGGCAACGACGGTGACGGCGAGGGCGGCGAGGTAGTCGGAGAGGGGGAGTAGGAAGACATTGTGGTCGTCGACGCCGTCGGACTTGTAGGAGGTGTCCTTGGTCTTCTGTGGCGTCTTCTTGTCGGGCCTCTCTGGCTTGTCGGGCTTGTCGGGCTTGTCGAGCTTCTTCTCCGGCTTCTCGGGCTTGTCGAGCTTCTTCTCTGGCTTGTCGGGCTTGTCGGGCTTGTCGGGCTTGTCGAGCTTCTCCTTCTCTGGCTTCTGCTTCTCCTTTTCTGGCTTCTGCTTCTCCTTCTCTGGCTTGTCGAGCTTCTCCTTCTCAAGCTTCTCCTTCTCGGGCTTCTCGGGCTGCGGGCTCTTGGCCCGGCTCGCGCTGCGTCTGCCCATCACGGAGGTTGCTGGTCAACGTCAAGAGTCGGGGGAACGATGATGAAGAGGACAGGTCGCGGAAAGGGGCGCCGTTGGAGCCGCGCCGAAAGCGTCTAGTGGCACGGCACCAGCCACAGCCGCGTGCGGCACGGATGCCCTCGGCCTCGAAGATCGGCTCGTAGAGGCGACGGCGTCGACGGCGACAGCGTAGACAGGCGACAGCAGACCGGCGACAGCACACCAGAGCTCCAACGACAGCCTACAGCACCAAACACGCCCAAACACGCTGCATGATGCCCCAGACTGAGCCACAGCGGACCGCCGCCAGGATCCACCGTTCGCCAGGGTCAACAAAAGTCCGGCCGCTTACCTAATGACGTACTGTCGACTCGTCGCATCGCGACATGGCAAACTGAACCTGACCATGGCCACCTCAACCTCGACCATGGCCACCGGTGATAACCTCAAGCCCGGCGACGCCCGGGCCCGCGACGCCCGCGACGCCCGCGACGCCGCCCCCCCCGACACCCCCAACGCCTCCCTCAACCCCATCGACACCTCCCTCGACAACCTCAAGCCCCCCCCGGGCGTCGTCCTCCCCCCCCGCGACATCCGCAACATCCTCGAGAAGACGGCCGGCTACGTGGCGCGCAACGGCGCCGTCTTCGAGGACCGCATCCGCGACAAGGAGAGCCAGAACCCCAAGTTCAGCTTCCTCAACCCCCTCGACGCCTACTTCCCCTTCTACCAGTGGCGCCTCGCCGAGGTGCGCGCCGGGCGCGGCACCGACATCGCCGCCGGGCGCGCCGCCGAGCCCGCCCGCGACCGCCCCCGCGGCCCCCCCGCCCCCCCCGACCTGCTCTTCTCCGCCAAGATGCCGCACATCAACCAGAAGGACCTCGACATCCTCAAGCTCACCGCGCGCTTCACCGCCCACCACGGCCGCCAGTGGATGACGCAGCTGGCCCAGCGCGAGGCCGGCAACGCGCAGTTCCAGTTCCTCGTGCCCAACCACACCTTCCACAACTTCTTCCAGCACATGGTCGACCAGTACGCCCGCGTGCTCAAGCACCACCAGAGCCGCCAGCTCGCCGACGAGGTGCTCGCGGCGGCGCGCGCCGCCGCCGAGAACCCGTACCGCGCCCTCGACCGCGCCCGCCTGCGCGCCGACTACGCCAAGCACCAGGAGGCGGCGCGCCAGAAGCGCGACGACGAGGAGCAGAAGAAGAGGGACGAGTTTGCCCGCGTCGACTGGGGCGACTTTGTCGTCGTCGAGACGATTGCCTTTACCGACGCCGACGACACGGCCAACCTGCCGCCGCCGACGAGCCTGTCGGACCTGCAGTACGCGTCGCTCGAGGACCGCAACAAGGCATCCATCGGCGCCAGCATGCGCATCGAGGAGGCCATGCCGGGCGAGGACCTGGCGCCGCCGCCGCCGCCGCCGCCGCAGGCGCCGCAGGCGCCGCAGGTGCCTCCGGCCGACGAGGCGCGCATCCGCGAGCGGGCCGACGCGCAGGCGCGCATGCACCAGGCGCAGGCCGAGGCGCGCGGCAGCATCGCGCCCATGAAGATCAAGGACAACTACGTGCCGCGCGCCGCGCAGCAGGCGGCCAGCAGGCAGGGGACGCAGACGGCGCTGTGCCCCAACTGCAAGCAGCAGATCCCGCTCAGCGAGCTCGAGGCGCACATGCGGAGTAAGTTGCCGTGCACGGGCGTCGACTTCAAGGCTGACGGCGGCAGTCGAGCTCCTGGACCCGAGCTGGAAGGAGCAAAAGGCCAAGGCCGAGTCGCGCTACGGGCACTCCAACATCACGCACGCCGACGTGGCCAACAACCTGAAGCGGCTGGCGAGCCAGCGGAGCGACGTCTTCGACCCGGTGACGGGGCAGGCCATCAGCGAGGACGAGCTGGCGCGGCGGAAGAAGACGGAGAAGAGCTTTAACGTGGAGGAGCAGATCCGGGCCATTCACCAGAAGTTTGCGAGGTGATGTAGGCATGTAGAGGTGATGCATGAGAGGATGATGGACGGTGACGTATAAATGGGTCATGCACGTGAGCTCCCCGCCCAGCAATTTCTCCTCACGCCCAACCTCGACGACGGCCTCAGCGACTCTCGCCCACCACCGCCACGGCCGCCAAAGTGTCTGGCCACCAGGACCCCGGACGGGCCGAGCCCGCGGCGCCGGCCCAGAGCCCCAGCCCCGGCAAGAGCCCCAGCCCCGGCAAGAGCCCCAGCCCCGGCCCCGGCTCCGGGCCCGGCCCCAGCCCGCCCAGCCCGCCCAGCCCCGGCTCCAAGAGCCCCGGCCTGCACCGGCCCATCATGCAGGCGCTGCCCGACACGCGGCAGCAGAGCTTCGACGAGATCTACGGCCCGCCCGAGAACTTTCTCGAGATCGAGGTGCGCCCCGGCCGGCCGCCCCGGCCGACCTCGCTGACCGTCCAGGTCCGCAACCCGCGCACCCACGGCCTCGGGCGCCACATGTACACCGACTACGAGATCCTCTGCCGCACAAACATCCCCGCCTTCAAGCTGCGCCAGAGCAGCGTGCGCCGCCGCTACTCCGACTTTGAGTACTTC
This sequence comes from Hypocreales sp. Mo6-1, assembly GCA_002939055.1. Classification (NCBI taxonomy): domain Eukaryota; kingdom Fungi; phylum Ascomycota; class Sordariomycetes; order Hypocreales; species Hypocreales sp. Mo6-1. Next base: position 620,188 of record PNEP01000013.1, read on the forward strand.
CGCGACATGCTCGAGCGCGAGAGCGCGCGCGTCACCATCCCGCCGCTGCCGGGCAAGGTCTTTACCAACCGCTTCAGCGACGACGTCATCGAGGGCCGCCGTGCCGGCCTGGAGAAGTTTCTCAAGATTGTCGTCGGCCACCCGCTGCTGCAGACGGGCAGCAAGGTGCTGGCCGCCTTTGTGCAGGGTGGGTGCCCATGACGGCTGGCGACGCTGGCGCTGACGCGAGCAGATCCGAACTGGGACCGCAATGCCTGGTAGGCTGACGTGCGTCCGGGACGTCGGTACGTTTAGGTGCGTTTAGGTGGACGTTTAGGTAGCATGGTTAGGAACGTTGCCAGTCATCAGTGTCTGCTGCCATGTTACGCTCTTATTGATACTGTCAAGTCTCCTTCAAAGTACATCACAAAGCCAGCAGGGCCGCAAGTCCTGCTCCAACCAGACCAACAGCCGGCTTGCCGCCGCCGGCGCGAACCGGGAATCCAGACGTGGTGGTTGCCGGGAAGCGCGACGCCGTGCCGGGCAGTGTCTGAGAGGTTCCGGAGGGAAACGCCCGAGATGTGCCGGGCAGTGTCTGAGTTGGAAACGTGGCAGACGTGGACAGCCGAGTCCCCGAGGGAAACTGAGTCGCCGTGGGCTGAGTCCCAGGAATCCCAGAAGTCCCAGGCTGTATGCCCGAGGGAAATTGAGTCCCAGGCTGGCTCCCAGGTATCCCGGTCGAGGCTGGCTTCGTTGCCTCAACCCGGATGCCGCTGACGGCCGTGTTGGCCGACGGCGCAAACGAAGCAGACGGAAAGCCGCATCGCGACATGAGTCTGTTGATGCCTTCAGCCCTACCCTGGGCCTGGCCCCTGTTCTGCGCAATGCAGCTGGCGCACAGCGCCATGACGTTGCCAACGTTGAAGCTCCTGTTGGTGCAGATGCACTGCGCCTCGATTGCCTCTTCGGCCTGCTTGTTCCGATTGTCGATGTTGCAGATGTTGGAGAGCTCGACCACGGGACGGCAGATGGTCTCGCAGGCAGACGGAACGTCGCCAGCACGCAGTTCCGCCAAGGCGGGGACTGCCAGAACAAGGAAGATTGCAAAATGCATGATGGAGCTTGGTATAGATGAAGCTTGGCGTAGATGAAGCTTGGCGTAGATGAAGCTTGGCACCGACTGAGGTGCAGATCTGGGTTGCCAAGCCGGTCCCAATTTATAGGACGCAAGGAGGCAGCCGGAGCTTATCGTTAGAGTTATTTTGAGCCATGAAACAGATGAGCAACCAGCGACGACTTGGAACGGGTGACAGGTGTTGGAACGACGCCCACGGCTGTCAGAAACGTCGCACTATAGTAGTGAGTGTTTACCGTAGGCGCACACGTGAACCAGACAACTTGGGAGGGTGACTGGTGTTGGACGAGGCAGTGCGGCTGCCACAAGCGCCGCACTAGCAGTCTCGTTAACCGCAACGGTCTTGGAACCGGGTGACATGTGTTTGCACCGAGGCGACAGCTGTTTGGACGGCGAGGCGCAGCCCGTCTTGAAGGTGTTCGGACGCGAGGCGCAGCCCGTCTTGAACAGGTGATTGACCACGAGGCGGCCCCGTCTTGCAAGGTGTTCAGACCGCCAGGCGCGCCTCGTCTTGAACCGTAACAACCTCGTCGCACTATGAAGCGGGCGCAGTTGTCGTGAACCAGTAGACAATCTCGTCGCTGCGGGTGACAGATCAGATTCAATGCGGGTAACAGATCCAGACACCTCGTCAGATCCAGACACCTCGTCAGATCCAGACCTCGTCAGATCCAGACCTCGTCGCACTATGCCGACACTCCAAGAGGCGCAGCATGCTCTCAACCAACCCCTCTGATCCGCAACCACGAGGACTTCAAGGCATGTGCCTGGACTGAAACAGCCTCACGCCGTAGAATCTGGCGAGATCACATCTGCCGGTTGGAGAGTTTCGAGTTGCATGCTGATTCCAAATGATTGATTAGAAATAGCATCCATCTCCATAACGTGGCCTTGGATCACCTGCGCTCCCGAGCGCCTATTTGCAGCAGTAGACCTTGATTCCAGTCACGCAGCACGCCCCGTCGCCGCAGCCGTCCCTCCGTTCCTCATCGTATCCCTTGGGGCACGACCCGGCACAGAAGGGAGCAGTGCCGTACCAGTAGTAGTACGCTTGCACATTGCCCTCGGCCGTGTCTGCAAAGTCAGCTGAGCAGTCCAGTCGAGTTGCACTGAGTTGTCGACGTGAAACAATAAGTTATGAGTGACCTGTCAAACACATGGTTGATGAATGTAACTTGAAATGAGTGACAGTACATGTCGAATGACACGAATGAGTGACGTAGTCCCTCTTCACCTCGTATCCCGAATGGTGCATGATCACACAAGGGAGCCGTGCCGTCCCAGCGCGTTTGGTCTCTCTTTGGCACCGTCGTCATCTAGAGCAGCAGTTACAGGTCACGAACCGAGCTGGCCGCGTTATCACATATATGGATCGACGAACCAGTCTAGTCTAGCAAGTTAATGGTCGACTGGTTCAAACGCGTCCGGAGCGTCTTTCACTTGGCCAGTGAACACGTGAGAGCCACAGCGCGGACATGACTTTTCGCTGCGTATCGTTTCGTAAAGTGCGGAGCCGTATGCAAGCTACTCAGCCCACTCACAATACGACTCGCGGCCCGTCGCTCGCGGAAGTCGGCACGTCTGAGTGATTTCAAACCAGTGCTGCACGCCGAGTAGTCATACGCATGTGATGAGCAGGCCACCGCCAGAGAACTTACGAGCAAGTTCAGACTCGCGGAAGTCAAGGTAAGACTACGTTGTGCAGGAATACATCCGGCCGTGCGCATCAACCCTCTATAAGTCTCGGGACGTCGGCCTCCACGCATCGAGGCAGCCGTGAAGGATAACTACTCTGTCCCAGGACCGTTGCCGAGCATGTCCATAATCTTTGCCAAACCCTGCGCATCTCCCTCCAACGTTCCAGCCTTGTCCTTGTCAACCCAACCCAGCGTATAGCCCCCCCCAAAGTCAATGACCCAAGCATTGTCGTCCTTGTCAATCAGGATGTTCTCGGCCTTGGCGTCGCCCCAGACAATGCCTCGCTCGTGCAGCTTGTCCAGTGTCCCACCGATCTGAGTTGCCCAGCGCCTTCGCAGCTCAACCGAACTCTCTGCGGCTCTTGCTTGTGACAGCACGCCCTTGTTGTCGATCCACGTGAAGAGCATGCCGGCCAACCTCTTTCGTCTCGAACAACGCCGTGCAGGCGACAGATCAGTGCTTCAGGGGGCATGTTCTCCACAATCTTCAAATGCGTTATAAGCTCCCCTCTTGCGTGTTCTGGACCATGTGAGACGTTGAACCGTTTAAAGAAACAGGTAACCGGGCCGTCGTCAACTACGACTCGCGTCGGGGGTTTGATGAGGACATCCTGGGGGCGGTCATAGCATATCTCGACGTCGGATGGATCATAGAATCGGGTCCACTGGCCCACGTCTCGCAAGAAGTCATCGTCCACAAGAACGATACGGCTTCTCCAACCATGATCTTGGGTGTCGAGCCTGCGCGCCTGGGGCTGCTCGTCATTAGCGGTAAGAGTGCAGACGAAGTGCGGCGGAAAGAGATATTGAGATAAAGTCGGCCGCCCATTTCCAGGCAGCGCACATGGCGCCAGCTGAGCGATCAGAGGCTCGAATGGTTTCGAAAGCCAGTCGCAGGCATCTTCCATGCAGAAATCCTCCGTCTCTTCTCCAGATCTTAGCACACTGAGACACTTAGAGTACTGCTCCGCAACCCGGGGAGATCGACAGAACAGAGAGGGAGAGATGTGGCAGTAAAACGCCCGTCCATTGCTGGTCCGGATGACGAGGTCGCAGTCGTCTTCGCTTTCGTGAGTCTGCCAGAAAGCAACGTCGTAGTGTGGACCCTTCTCCATGTCAATCTATTACATCTGCTAAGAGTCGGGGCTTTCTTTTGCGGCGAGAGGTCCGTAGAATGGGATGGATTTTATACCCCGCGACCAACTGCGGAGCCGCGACGTGTCACGAGTCGGTGCCGGCACAGTTATCCCCGCAGCGTGACCAATCCGCACTGTACGCCCCTGGCTACCTTACAGTTCCTAACTAACTGTATAAGCGAGCGACCGCCAGGATAGCATAATCAGAGAAGAAGAGAGAAGGTGAATTGGCGAGTCAAAACAATTGAATTGATACAAAGGTCGTTTGCTATATCAGCCAGTCCCTCAATACTATCCCGCCGCACAAATACCCATCCCAATGCACGTTCTTGAAACATCATGGCAACTCCCTCTTTGACCGGAGCCTAGTGGTCTCATCGACGCCTCCTGCGACTGACTTGAGCCGGATCGTGATCCTCACAATGTTTGCAGGGCGCATGCCGACATGGCGTTTGATCGAAGCCTGCCCTATGATTTGCGCAGATTGTTGTCCCGGCGCTGTTCATAAAGCCGCATTGGTGACACCACCAACCCAAGGGTATAAGACAGTGGTTGACGTAGCATATGTCTCTGTCACAAACACCTTGTACCGAGATATAATTGGTTGAAATGGGTGTGCAGCGCAATAGTGCCCCAGTTCGCCGGTTCCCTGACAGCATATCTGCAATCTTCGGCATTGGCAGGATCATACCACCTTTCCCCATACTGGTGTCCACACACATGCGTATACTTCCATACCCGACACATTGTGGGTTGGTTGGAGTGTCTCTCGATCAGAGGGTATGCCGACAGATTGGGGCCGCCACAGGGTGGGGTGGTCTATTGATGCGCGCCTCTTCCAACAGTCAGTAAGGGACAGTTGGGGGGTGAAGCTATTTATAAGTAGCGATTCCTAGACAATCACAATCCTTGACCCTATGGCCTGACCACGGCCTCGTACCGTTACAGGCTTCTAGATTAGGCTTCTTTGGCCGATCTCGGCAGCCGTGGCCGCATATCACGGCCCCATTTTCCGTATCGAAGAGGATTTGGCCGTAGCCAACTCCGAATAGTGTGTAGATGGGCTGAGAGAGCAGGGAACTGTTGGAGGTTTGTGTATATGTAAGATTGTAACCAGCTCATAGGCGGGTGAGTGAGTGGTGGGAGTACCTAGTTACTGAGTAGTTACTCATTTCTATCTATTCCGAGTGACAGACTCAAAGTATCCCGATGCCGCGCCTAACCTTGGCATAGTGGTATTGATGCAAAGCTGCCGAGCGGTGGGACTTTTGTTTTCATCATTTCCCCCTCCGGGGTCCTCCGGGAGCGCCTGCGGCGGGCTCCCCCGAGCAGGAGAGGCAGCCGACGCAGCCGATGCAGCCGATGCAGTATATATACAGACGTTGCAGACGGCACGGTCGATGCGGTCGGGATATGTAAAGAATTTTACGAGGGGCAGGACCACGGCATCATAACGCGTCATCACGAACGCGAATTAGAAGGCACCCACCCGCCAGGCAACCTCAAAGAGGACACAACGGGGCTCTGCAGTAAACAAATTAACAAACGGCTTAGATCCAGCCAAGAACCGCACGATTTGGTCGTCTCGACCAGTTACCGATCAGCGGAGAAAAGTTTTGCCAAGTATCATCTCCACTGACAACCTCATCACGCAGCGTTACGTGTCCAAGTCAGCCGGCGCACACGTCGAGTCGGACGGCGTCGTGACCGGCGACGAGATGCCCGTCTCGTCGTCGGTGCTGGCGGGCCTCGACTCACCCCAGCGCATCTTGTCGAGCGCCCCGCCGACCAGGTCGACGACGGAACAGCCGCCCAGGATCTTGAGCGTCGGCAGGTCGACGCCGAGCTCCCTGAGGAACCAGGTGTGCACGTCGACGGCCACAAGCGAGTCAACGCCCTGGTCAACTAGAGCCACTGAATCCTGCAGCCGCTGCTCGTCGACGCGCAGCAGCCGCTCGAGTTGCGCCAGGGCTGCGCCGCGGACGATAACGTACGCCTCGTCGCGGCTCGCGACACCCTGCAGCCGCTCGCGGAGGCGCACGCCCGCCTTGACGGCGCGCTCTTCCCCCCTCTCCGCGCGCCGGACGAAGTGGCCAAACTTGACGTCTCGCCGGTGCGCCGCCTTGACGTCGAGGTCCGCCGCGACGAAGTCGACGCCCATGGCCACCTGCGCCGCGTCAGGCTCCCCCCGGCCCGCCAACACCCCCTCGGCGAAGAGCGCGTGTAGGTCCTCCTCGCTGATGTTGATGTATCCGAGCGACGAGAAGTAGTCAAAGTCGAACGCGGCCGAGTGCGCCGCGTGGCCGACGCCCAGAACCGCTGGGATGTTAATGGCCGACGCCGCGACGCCGCGCCGCCGCCGCTGCCGCACGAGCGCCGTCATGAACTCGTTGGCGGCCGAGTAGTTGCTCTGCCCGCTCCAGCCGATGACGGCCGCGATGCTCGACGCCACGATGAAGAAGTCGAGCGGCGCGTCACCGAACAGCTCGTCGAGGAGCTGCGTGCCGCGTACCTTGGGCCGCGCGACGCGCGTGAACTGCGCGAGCGTCATGTTGGCGAGGAGCCCGTCGTCGAGCACCATAGCGCCATTGACGACGCCGGCGATGGGGGGCAGAGTGGCCGTCATTTCGGCGTGGCACGACCAGAGCGACTCGCACGACGTGACGTCGAGGGACAGGGGCTTGACGACGGCCCCGTGGGCCGCCATGTCTTCGACGAAGCGCGGATGCACCCTGGGCGTGCGGCTCGCGAGGACCACACAGCGCGCCCCGTGGGCCACCATCCAGCCCGTCAGCGACTGCCCGAGCTCGCCCGCCATGCCGACGAGGAGATACGTCCTGTCGGGCCGGAAGAGGGTCCCAGCGCCGACCGGCTGCACCTTGGCCGTGACTGACTCGGCGGTCCAGTCGATCACGGCCAGCGGCTCCCCGACGGCTTTGTGGCGGCACGCGTCGTCCAGGGGGATGCACTCGATGTCGGAGCCGACCGCGGCGTCTGCCCGGGCGCGTTGCAGCATCTGCGCCAGCCGCGGCTCGGGCTCGGCGCTGACCTCGTTGCTCAGGACAGCCTCTTCGCGGACCCGGAGGCACGTCGGCGGGAGACACCTGGCGATCGCGTCCCCGACGGCGTCTGCCGCGGCGCCGCGCGAGAAGCGGACGAAGACGCTGGCCGCCGGGACCACCGACTGCACGTCGTGCCGGGGTGAGTAGGGATGCACAAATTGAGAGCCGGCCCTGTCGGCCGTCGTGAAGATGACCTTGCCCCCGGCCTTGGCCTGCAGGGCCGCCCGCACGGCCGCGTCGGGCTCGTGGACGAGCAGGGTGCCTCCGTCAGGGGTCAGAGAGAGCAAGCGCTCGGCTATGAGGGTGGCCCCCACGGCGACGAGCGTCGGCGCGGGCGGCGTCTCGAGGGATATGCACCATTGTTCAGGGACGACGGCGGGCGACTCGCTGGAGCCGGTGATGGCGAGCATCGTCTCGCCCGTCTCGTCGACGCCCGCGAACAGCCGGAAGAAGCCGGCGCCGACGGCCACGCTCTGGAGGAGCGAGTGCGTGACCCTGACGCGGCGGCTGGACGCCGGGGCTTCGGCCAGTCTCAGGGGCGACACCTTGCGCAGTTCCAGTGCGCGCCCGACGCCCACGAGCTGCAGCGTCTCGGTGGCTGGGCTGGCCGTCGCAAACACGTCCCTCCGCCGCGCGTTGTAGCGCTCGTTCCTCTCGCGGTCCGGGACCAGGCGCACGACGAGCTGGCGCCCTTGGCGAACGATGACGTGCGGCTCCGCCGTCCACAGCACGTCCGCGTCCCGGAGGACGTGCTGCCTGAGCAGCGTCTCGGCGAGCTCGGTCGCGGTGGGCTGGGCGCCGACGTTGAAAACCTGAACATTCAGGTTGGGGTGCTCCGCCTTGGCCGTGTTGGTGAGGCCCATCATCATGTGGCTGTATGGATCGTCTCGCGTCACCCAGACCAGCGTGCCGGCCGCGGCGCACATCGTCTTGAGCGCTCCAAACTTGTCTTCCGTCAGGTCTTGCAGGAAGGGCTGGTCCAGGTCCGTGAGGGAGAGGACCGCGGCCCCGGACGCCATGTCGGAGCGGGCAAAGTCCTCGACCGCGGTGAACAGCTCCGTCTTGGCGAACCGACCGGACAGCATGCCGCGCGCCTCGCGGGCGAGCTTGTACACGAGCAGCGTGGTACCACCGATGACGGCGAGCGCATCCTGTACGGCCAGTGGAACGGCCAGGGGGGCGCGCAGGAGCGCCACCTGGTCGTTGACGGCCTGCGCGACGAAGACGCTCATGGGGAGCGACGCGCCTATATCCGGCGTCACCGTATCGACGCCCGCGAAGCCCGTCTTCTTCAGCGCCGCGTCCCACTGCCTCAGAGTGAGCAGCGGTCCCCAAGGGCGGCCCGTCTCGGCGCCGATCCACCACCCGGGCAGCGTCCCGACCGTCATGCCGCTGAAGAGCAGATCATTCGACGTGAGCTCGCCGACGACAAGAAAGCCCCCGGGCTTCAGGAGCCGGCGGACGTTGGCCAGCGAGCCCTCAACGTCCGCTGACACGTGCAGCACGTTGACTGCCAATACGACATCGTACGAACCCTCGACCAGGCCCTGGCCCGCGGGGGCGTGCTCCATGTCGAACGTCTTGAATACGATGCGCTTCTCGAACCGCTCCTCGGCGGCCAGGAAGAAGGCGCTCGAGACGTCGGTGAACGTATACGAGGCATAGGCGCCGTCGAGAACCCGAAGCACCGCCGACGTGGTGACTCCAGTGCCCGCTCCGACCTCGAAGACGTGGAGCCCGGGAAAGCGGTGCGCGATCTGGGCCACGATGCGCGCCAGCCAGCTCCCTGCAGGCCCGGCGAAGATGGCCTTGTCCTCATAAACGGCGCGCAGCAGGCCGTCCTGGGTTATGTGCTCGAGCATTGACGTGCCGGCGCGGATGACGGGCACGAGGTTGTCGCCGACGACCTCGACGATGCGGACGTCCTTGCGGTCCGCGTACCGGGACAGCAGCCGGCCGACGTCTTGGCGCGAGTCGGCGTTGCAGGAGGCCGGCACCTGGTGCGCGCCGCGGCCGACCATGTCCACCATGCGGTCGCACCAGCGCAGGTAGTGCTGGAAGTGCGGCAGCAGGCCATGTCGCTCGCCAGGCGGCATGGCGAGCGTGGCGTTGCGCGCGAACCAGTACGCAGCGCGGTCCACGTCCTTGTACAGCTGGACGTGGTATTCAGACAGCATCTCCCCGGCTGCGGCCAGCTGTCCGTCCGGTGAAGCCACGTGATGCTCGAAGCGCGAGAACATGGGGAGGTCGGAGCTGGGCGTCGCCCGCGCGAAGGGCACCAGCACGGTGCCCTCGAACTGGACAACGGCGTGCCCGTCGGCGTGCAGGAAGACGTCGCCAACGATGCGGGACGGCTGGCTGCTCCGGATCCAGGCCTCGTAGCGCATGGCGAGCTGCTTGCCGCCCGGCCCCAGGGGCGTGAAGTACGGGTTGACTGTGACGGACGAAATGGAGACTGGAACGTGCAGCGCCCACAGCTGGGTATCCCCGGGGAACGACCACGCAGCGAAGACGGTCTGCAGCGCCGAGTCGAGCATGCCGGGGTGCAGGACGAGGCCGTCCTCCCATGCGGAGCCCGACTGGTCGAGGAGCGTGCCCACGCTGTAGCCGGGCTTGCGGCGGATGTTGGCGACGCCGCGGAAGGGTGGCGAGTAGTCGTACCCGAGGCGCGACAGGTTGGCGTAGAAGCGCTCGTCGTCGACGTCGGCTACGTTGTACGGGACTGCCGCGACGGCGGGAAGCGTATCGGGCGCAGGAGAGGCGAGATGGCCTTCAGCTCTCCCCCTGGCGTTAAGCACGGCGCCTTCGGCCACCGAGTAGCACGCCCACTGGGCCGTTATGGCGTCTCCCGACGTGGCGATCGAGGAGACGCTGAAGACGGTCTCGACGCCGGCGTCGTCGTCGTCGAAGGTGATGGTCCGGGGAATCTCGACGTCGCTGAGCCTCAGCAAGCCGAGGGCGGCGCCGGCGTCGAGGGCCAGGGCCCGGACGGCTTCCACGGCCATGCTCACGTAGCCCGTGGCCGGAAACACCATCTGGCCCTGCAGCACGTGTCCCCGGAGCCAGGCCGTCTCGCCCGGCCGCAGCACGTTGCGCCACTGGACCTCGCCGGGCGTCGCCGCCTCGGAGCACGGCGCGCCAAGCACCGGGTTCGGCGCCGCGCGGCGGTGCTTGAAGTGGTTGGCGAAGCGGCTGCCGGCCCAGTACGCGCGGTTGTGCTCGAACGGATAGAGCGGGAGCTCCTTGAGCAGCGTCGTGCTGGCGGTGCCGGTCAGGGCTTGGACCGCCGAGAAGCGCACGCTGTCCCCGAGCCGCGTCCACACGAACCCGAGCGCGGCGGCGAGCTGCTCGACGTCGCTCCGGCCGCGGGCGAGCAGCCCCGTGTACGGCGGGACGGGCCCGAGGCTGCCGAGGGTCGCCGTGGCCGGGCCCTGGAGCGCCGGGTGCGGCCCGACCTCGATGGCAAGGTCCAAGGTCCCGAAATGCTGGGCGGCGCGGGCCAGCGCGTCGGAGAACAGGACGGCGCCGCACATGTTGTCGACCCAGTACCTGGGGCTCAGCCGCGCGGCGCTCATGGGCTCACCCTCGTGGACGCTCGAGAACCAGACGGCCTCGTGCGGCAGCGGCCGGAGCGCGCAGGCCTCAAGCGAGGAGAGATACGGTCTCGCGCAGGGGGTCATGTGCGCGCTGTGGTAGGCCGTGTCGACCCTAAGCCGGCGGGCAAAGATGCCCTGGGCCTTGAACAGCTGCTCGGCCTCGTCGACGGCGTCGTCGTCGCCGCTCAGCGTCACGCTCGAGGGCGCGTTGACGGCGGCGACCTGCAGGCGGCCGGCGAAGCGCTCACACACGGCGCGCGCGTCGTCAACGGACGCGCCGACGGCCAACATGGCGCCGCGGGGGGCGTGAGCGCTGGGGCTCACGGCGAGGCCTGCGTGGACGCCGCGGAAGTAGGCGATGAGGATGGCATCCCGGGCGGAGACGAGGCCGGCGGCATACGCGGCGCCGACCTCACCCGACGAGTGGCCGACGACGGCGGCAAAGGAGACGCCGGCGGCGCGGAGCACGTCGACGAGGACGATCTGCACCGCCGTGCATAGCGGCTGGGCGAGCGCCGCGTCGGCCACGCGCGACTTGTCCTCGCCGGCGAGAAGCTCGTCCCTGAGCGTCCAGGCCGGCGGCTCCGGGAGGCCCTGCAGCACCGCATCGAGGGCGGCGATGCGCGCGGCGACGACGGGCGACGCCTCGACGAGCCCGGCGCCCATGCGCGGCCACTGCGCGCCCTGCCCGGTGAAGATGCCGAGCACGCTGGCGCCGGGCAGCGGGGCGCGGGCACTAAGCTCTCCGTCGACGAGGCGCTCGAGGGCGCGGATGGCGTCGGGGACGGTCGGCGCCGCGAAGGCCGCGCGGTGGGGGAGCGTCGAGCGCCGCTGTAGCGTGTAAGCGAGGGCGGCGACGGAGACGCCGGGGTTGGCCCTCAGGTAGGCGAGGTGCTGGGTGAGCATGGCGCGGAGGGCCGGCTCCGAGGCGGCCGAGAAGAGCAGCGGCGCGAGCAGCGGGCCGGGCGGCCCCGAGGCCTCGGGGACGCAGGCCTCGGGGACGTAGGCTTCGAGAATGCAATGGGCGTTGGTGCCGCCGAAGCCGAAGCTGCCGGGTCAGCGTCGACTTTAGCTCACGGTCAGACATACCTGTTCACGCTCGCCCTCCGCACCTGGGCCTCGGGCCACGTCGTCGCTGCCGTCGGGACCTCCAGGCGGCGGCAGAAGGGGGCCACCTTAGGGCTCAGCTTCCGGAAATGCAGGTTGGGCGGGATGACTCCGTGCTGGAGCGCCAGCGACGTCCCGATGACGGCCGCCAGCCCGGCGGCGCCCTCGCTGTGCCCGATGACGGTCTTGACGGACCCGACGAGCAGCCGCGGCGCGTCGCATCCGTCCGGGAACAGCGCGCTGGCGATGGCCTCGGCCTCGTTCGGGTCGCCCGCCTGCGTGCCGGTGCCGTGGGCGTGGAAGAACTGCGGCCGGTCCTCCGGGCGGCCGAGGTCGAGCCCGGCGCGGGCGTAGCACTCGCGGATCAGCGCCGCCTGCGCCCGGCCGCTCGGAATGGTGAGGCCGGGGGTCCGGCCGTCCTGGTTGACGGCCGTCTCGCGGATGAGGCATTCGATGGCATCGTTGTCGGCGAGCGCCTGCGAGAGCTTCTTGAGCACGACGGCCGCGACGCCCTCGCCCCGCGCATACCCGTTGGCGGCCTCGTCCCACATGGCGCAGCGGCCGTCGGGCGAGAGCATCCCGAGGTTGCTATCGGAAATGTACATGGCTTGGGGGGGGGTTCAGCATACATCGACCCTGAGAGCAAGATTCACACCTGGACTCAAGATCAGGCTCGCGCCCGCCGCAACCGCCGTCCGCGACCGGCCGCTCCGCAGCACCTGCACCGCCTGGTCCAGCGCGACGAGGCTGCTCGAGCACGCCGTGTCGACGGCCATGCTGGGGCCGTGCCAGTCGAAGAAGTACGAGACGCGGTTCGCCAGCACGGCCCGCTCCAGGCCCGTCGCCGCATACCGCGGCAGCGTCTCCCAGTCGCGCGTCAGCATCGTGTTGTAGTCGTCGCACATGACGCCAACATATACGGCCGTGTCGGAGCCGCGCAGCCTCTCCATCGGCTGGCCGGCCGCGCACAGGGCGTCGTACACCACCTCGAGCAGCAGCCGCTGCTGCGGGTCCATGGCGTCGGCCTCGGCGGCCTGGATGTTGAAGAAGGCGGCGTCGAAGGCGGCGACGCTGCCGTCGAGGAAGTACGACCGCAGCGCGTTGGTGGTGCCGTGGTGCGCGCCGTCGGCGTGGAAGAAGGTGTCGACGTCGAAGCGCGAGGGCGAGGGCTTGCTGCGCAGGTCGCGGGGGTTGCGGAGGAGCGCCCACAGCTCGGACGGCGAGTTGGCGCCGGGGAGGCGGACCCCGGAGCCGACGACTGCGATGGGTTCCATGGACGAGTTGTCAGGACTGAGTGGGCAAGGTCATGAACAAGAGCCCTGAAGCTAATCTTGAATCGAGTTGGAAGTGGAAGGCACGTCTCGACATATACGATATATAAACCGGAGGATCTGGACTCGCAGCGCATTCGGAGACTCGGAGCGCGAGTCTGAACGAGACCGGCGCCGAAGCAGGAACCGAGACCGAAGCTGGTCGGGTGCCAAGACCCACGTCAAGCGTCTGCTTCCTCGAACCGGCTCCGAACGAGGACTGACGTGTCAAGACGCCGAGTTGCTCTGCCCCTGAGTTCTGATCAACGCACTGACGGAATGCTGTAGGCAGCCATCGACTCACGGCACCCTGGCAGTTGGAATTCCTATTCTGGTTTTACTCCGGTTGGCTAACCGAAACGACTGGATGCCGAAAACTAGGTTCGCAGGTTCGGACTCGGAGACGTAGCTCAAATGGACGTTTCTGGGGCATGGCATCTGGCCGCAAAGAGGCCTAAAATCAATGGATGGATGGTTAGGAACTGGCTCAAGCTCTCCATATCTCTTACATGAATTCTAACCTAGGCTTGATATTGATCTCCTCGACAACTCGCCATGCCTCCCCGGTCCGTCGTCATAGTACGTCCACACCCGTTGCATCCAGTTCACAAGATAACTCACAAACCAGGTCGGCGGCTCCATCGCCGGCCTCCTCCAGGGCCTGCAGCTCAAGCGCAACGGCAGCGACGTCGTCATCCTCGAGCAGGACCCGTCCAAGAACAGGCACAGCCACGAATCCGGCGTCCAGATCGGGCCCAGCGTCGTCGCCCTGCTCGACAAGTACGACGCGACGGGCCGTCCGGCGGCCGTCCCGGCGGGCTTCATTAGCGTCGCCTGGCGCAAGCGGCTTCGTGTGCTCAACGCGCCGTCGCCGCGCCACATGAGCAACTGGGGGTGTTTGTACAACATCCTGCGCGCCAACTTTGACGGCCTGAAGTCGGAGGCGGTGCCGGAGCCGCCCATGGCCCGGGACGGCGACGGGAGGGTCGAGTACCGCAGCGGGAAGCGCGCGACGGGCCTGAGCTACGACGGCGACCGGGGCGTCGTGACGGTGCGATTCGTCGACGTGACGACGGGCGAGGAGGGCTCCATAGCCACCGAGCTCGTCATCGCCGCCGACGGCATTCACTCGACGGTCCGGGGGCTGCTGCAGGCGCCGACGCGCTCCGAGTACGCCGGCTACATTGCCTGGCGCGGCACGGTTCCGGAGTGCCTGCTGTCGGCGCAGACGGTCGACTACTTTTCGAACCGGCTGAACTTTTCCCTCATGAAGGGCACCTACTTTATCAGGTATGTATCCTGGACGTGTGATGAGCTCAGGGATGCTAAGCAATAGCTACATGATGCCCACCCAGGGCGGCCACGTCGACCCCGGCAGCCGGCTGCTCAACTGGGTCTGGTACTATGCCGTGGCCGACGGCTCGCCCGAGATGGCAACCGTCTTCACCGACGTGCACGGCAAGCAGCACGCCAACACGGTGCCTCAGGGGCTCATCGAGCCTAAGGTGTGGACGCGGCAGGTGGCGCGCTTCGCGGGAGAGATGACGGCGCCGCTGGCCGAGGCGGTGGTCAAGACGGTGCGGCCGTTTGTGACCAAGGTACACGATGCCGAGAGCGGCGTCTCGAGCTTCTTTGACGGGCGCGTCGTGCTCGTCGGCGACGCCTTTACGGCGTTTCGCTCGCACATGGGCATGGCGTCGGAGCAGGCGGCGCGCCACTGCCTGCAGATGGACCGCGTCTGGCGCGGCGAGATGACGCCACAAGAGCGACACCGCGAGGCGACGATGTATGCAAAGCGGTTTCTGCTGCTCAACAGGATCATCGGGTTCGGGGGGATGGGCTGGGTGTGGGCGGTGCTGCGGACTGCCGTGGCCTATGTGTGGTTGTGCGCCCATGGTGGTATCAATTCGTCCATGTGAGAGCAATGATTGATCATGACAGTTGGCGAAACATGGGCTGGAAGGGTGAACTCGGGGAAGGAATCCAGAGGAAGACTCGGAGGACCAAAGACTCGGAGGGAGAACCCGGAGGGAGACTCCAGTCGGAGGCAGAACCCAAAAGGAGACTCGGAGGAAGAAGCCGGAGGAAGACTCGGAGGAAGGACCTAAAGGAAGACTCGGAGGACCAGACAGGATTCAATAGACCGGCATTCAGCAGACGTGACTACATCTGGCCTTCCCTCGCCTGCTTGTTACTCTCAGGCGGGCCCTCAGAGCATAGAGACACGCCAGGACAGTGCCATACCTTCACCATGCGATTAGGGCCCCTTGCGAGCCTCGTTGCTCTGGCCGCGGCCCATCTTCCACTCCCCGTGCGCCAGATCTACCAATCCTCCAACCCAACCTACTTCCAGGCCCTCTACGTCCGGTCCAACGGCGACATGCTCATGAACACGGTCTGGCCTAACGCATCCATCTACTACGTCTCGGGCGCGACCGACACGCCGCGTGTCTCCCTCGTGCACACGTTTGCTGGCATCAACGCGGCCACGGGCATCGTCGAGACGCAGCCCGGCGTCTTTGCCTTCCTGGCCGGCAGGCAGGCCATGCTAGGCATCGGCATCAAGGGCTCCTTTGGCGTGTGGGAGCTCGATCTGCGCCCGGGGACACCCGTCGTCAGAGAGCTCGTGCGCATCCGCGACAGCGGCCTGCTGGTCGGCGTGGTGCCGGTGCCCGGCGTGCCGGACACGGTGCTCGTGTCCGACTCGACCAACGGCGTCGTCTGGCGCGTCAACACGCGGACGCGCGAGTATGAAGTGGGCTTAGAGGATCCGAAGATGCAGCACCCCCCGTGGGCGCCGACGCCGTTAGGCATCGGCACGATCCAGCTGCACAAGGGCCATCTGTACTGGTGCACCAACTACGAGGCGACCATATACCGCATCCGCCTGACGGCGGACGGGCGTCCGGCACCCGGAGCCCGGCGCGAGCTGGTCAAGACAGTGCAGGCCCTCTTCCTCGACAGCTTCACATTCGGTCCGCGTGGCGGTGACACCATCTGGGCGACCACCAACGCGGACAACCGGCTGGTGGCCGTGACGCCCGACCGCGAGGCCACGTTTGTCGCCGGCGCGCCCGACGAGATGACGCTGGCTGGGGCCGTGGCGCCGGCGTTTGGCAGGCGCGGCGACACCGACACGCTGTATGTCGTGACGTCGGGCGCGCTGGTTGTGCCCGTCAACGGGACTATAACCGAAGGGGGGAAGCTTGTTGCCGTCGACACCAGGGGGTTTGGGATGGAGGACAGTGATCTTTAGCTGACTTATATATCCATCCATTCACTTATATCCGGGCTCTCTGTAGTAGCCGTTCCAATCCCGTCGCGGAAGTGGCTCTTGTCTGAGCTCCGACAAGCATCCTCATCCTCAAAACCTACACGCCCGAGTCGTCCTGCGGCCAGGGCGCGCCGCGCGACCAGCGCCCCCACGACGCACACGTGTCGTCCAAGACACCCCTGGCTGCCCCGACGGAGATGGACGCTGCGCTCTCGACGAGCTCGAGCGAGAGCCCCTGGCTGAGGTGCCACGCGATGTGGCAGTGGACGAGCCACGCGCCCGGGTTGTCGAGCCGGAACGCGAGCGCGAGGTAGCCCCTGGCGGGTAACATGGCCACGTCGCGCCGGGGGGGGTTGCGTGTCTGGAACGCGGACGTGGTGCCGTCCCAGGGGGTGCCCTCTTGCGCGAGGATCCAGAAATCGTGGCCGTGGAGGTGGATGGGGTGCGCGATGCTGGAGGTCGTTGTTACGCTCGTGTGTGGGGGTTCGCTTGGACGAGGGCCTACCTTGCAAAGGTCCCTGGGGCCGCATTCACAATCACCAAGACGGCCCACTCGTCAGACGGCTTCTTCTTCTGTTGCGATTATTCAGCTCGGGAACAAAGAGTCGAAGACGACAGGTTCTCACGTCGACAGCCACGGCGTTGTACGCCGAGGGAAAGGACTCGTTGTTCAAGACGCGCTCCAGCGTCGGGCGTCCCCAGTCGAGCACCAGGCTGCTGCTGTTGATGGTCCACTGGAAGATGGCCGCGTGCGTCAGCCGGAAGTTGACGTTCTCTACTGCCGTCGCTGCAATGTCGGTCACGTCGAGCTTCACAAACGGCACCAGGCTCTCGCGGGGCTCGTCGGCGCACCCCCGGGGCTCGACGGCGCTCGTGCTCGCCGCATCGCGCGTGCTGTTGGCGTCGTACCGCACGATGCCCGTCATGTCGTCCGGCCGGTCGTTGGCGACGCCGGTGCACGCGCTCACCCAGCCGCCGCGCAGCCAGTAGTCGCCCGGCGCGGCGTCAGCTTCGACGACGACGTCGTAACGCTGCCCGGCGCCGACGAGCACGCTGTCGGTCACGTACGGCTCGACGGGGACAAAGTCGGCGGCCATGACGGTGAGCCGGTGGCCGTCGATGCTGAACTGGAACAGGCTGTCGACGGCGACGTTGATGAGCCGGATGCGGTACCTTTTCCCCGGCTCGAAGACTGCTTCGAACTTGCGTCCCCCGCCGACGCACTCGGCGTCGGCGTCGGCCGAGCAATCGAACGTGTTGGTGCCGTTGATGAGCAAGTTGCTGAGCGAGTACGTGATGCCTAATTTCTGCTTGTCGCTCCATGCCACAAAGACGGTCGTGTGCGACCAGTCCTGGAGGAACAGGGCCCCCAGGTCCTCGTCGTAATCGGCCGTCGCCGGGCCGTGGAAGATGAGCGGGCCAAAAAGGCCCTCGGCGTACTGCAAAGAGAGGTGGCTGTGGTACCAACTGGTGCCGTACTGCGTCACCCGGAAGCGGTACGTGAGCGTCCCGCCGGGGGGTATCGGGCACTGCGTCACGCCGGGGACGCCGTCGTGCTCGACGCTGCCGAGCTGCCGCACGCCGTGCCAGTGGATGGCGGTGCCGTTGGCGGCCAAGTTGTTGGTGACGTGAACGACGAGCTCGTCGCCCCAGTCAGCGACGATTGCCGGGCCCGGCATGGTGCCGTTGAAGGTCATGCAGGGGCGGCGGAAGCCGTCCTGGTTGCAGACGGCCTCCTGGGCCGAGAGCCAGACCTCGACGATGCGGCCGGGGGGGGTCGTGGTGTAGTAATTGGTGCTGGCGTTGTAGCGGCCCCAGCAGCTGCGCGAGGAGGGTGTGTTTTGGCAGAGAGTCGTGAGGGAGGTAAGGGGGGGTTCTGGGGGCGTCAGGGGGGATTCTGATGCCAGGGCGAGGGAAAGGAGGTTCGAGAGCGCCAGCTTCATGGTGATGGATTCGACTGTGGGAAAGATGTCTGGTGGAAGAGATATCTGGTGGGTGATCGATGTCTTCCGCTTTGCGGACGTCAGTCGGATTGCAGCGCTGAGTTGAACTAGATGTACAGCGAGCCTTGTCACCAGACTGTAGAGGCCAAGGACTCGGATCAAGGCCGCAGATGGCGATGCTCCGAACAGACCTCCGAACGAGGCTCCGGACCATACGGCGAGCAGCCCGATTCCGGAGAACCTCTCCGGTCCAAAACCTCCCAGGGACGCTCGACGGCGCATTGGCTTGATCTGGCCGTGGCGGTACAATCACGGACTCCGAACATTCGGAATGACAACTCGATTTAGTCCATCTACTCACATGTAGTCCATTCTGACGGCCTCACCAATGCTTGCCAAAAAACCCGAGCACCGTCTTGTAGCCTCGGACGTACTCGTCGCGCACCCGCGCCTGCGACAGGTCGCCGCGCGCCGCCATCCAGCCGTGCACCTGGTCGCCAAAGACCTCGACGTGGCGCGGCACCCGGAGCCGACGCTCAAACTCGGCCACGGCATCCGCCGGATCCTCCGATGACGCCAGCAGCGCGTACGGCACGGTGATCTTGTCGGCCCCGGCCGGGTCGATCATGGCCGGGTGCGCCGCCGCGGCGATGACGAACGGGTTCGCCGCGCCCGACGTCACGAGCTCCGCGACCTTGCCGCCCCAGCAGTACTGCGCGTGTTAGCTGAGGACTGACCATGTCAAACCAGAAGCTGACGGCGCACTCACCCCGATGAGGCCCCAGGACGTGATGGAGGGGTGCGCGGCCCGCAGCGCTTTGACGTAGTCCGGCAGCGCGGCCGCAACGTCCTGCGGCCCGTGCTTGGCGAACCACTCGCCGACGTCCTTTTGCTTCTGCTCGGTGTCGGGGGGGAACCTGAAGGTCAGCGGAGCCTTGAACGTCGGCGACCGACCTACCACTCGGCCGGGCACGGGCTCCCCTTGAACCAGTCCGGCATGAACACCTTGTACTCGCCGGTGGCCAGGATGTCGGCGCCCTGGACCGTCTGGTCGCCGTAGCCAAAGATGTCGAACACGCTGACGATGCCGCGCGTGGCGCGGGCCGGGCCGGTGACGTCTGGGGGTCTCAGGGTCGGAGGTCTCAGAGTCGGAGTGTCAGGGTCTCACAAGTCTTCATGCCCCCCAGCTGCTCGTACGCGCCCTTGGGGGCATACCCCGAGGCAACGACAGGCGGGATGTTGCAGCAGGCCTCGTTATGGCCGTGGGTCGCAGGCATGGTCGACATGGCGTGGCGAACGGGCAGCGACCTGATCCGGGAGAGGGCTCTGGGGGCGGATCTTATAGCCGGCGAAGCTACACGTAACCCACGCAGCGTCGTCAGTGATGGAATGCGCCGTGGGCACAGTTGCGAAGGCATCACGTTGCATATGCGTAGAGCCCAGAGTTGGGGGATCAGGGCTTGATGTTCTGATCTTTAATCCCCCCCCCCCCCCCCCCCCAAGCCTGCCTCAGCTCCGCGGACGTTGCGGGTGTTGGCTGTAAGCGTTGGCCAGCACGGGCCTACAGTATCTGAATCCAGCCAATCTCCCGAGTTGTCTTCGGCATTCCGAGCACATCGCTCGGAATGCCGAAGGCAGGAGATCCGGGGCCCGGGCCGAACTCCCGATTGAATCATCGAGCCGACGATGCTCAGGGCTTTGGTGGGACAGGCGTCAAAACATCATTGAAGCCTTGATCCCTCCAACTAGCGAAACCCCAGATTCATGATAATGCCAATCTAGACGTCCATCATGGCCTGCCCAACCCTCAGCTACCTCTTCAGCGCGACCGTGATGCTGGGCCAGAATCTCGCCCCCATCCCCCTCCTCGAGGGCGGTAAGCGCATCGTCGAGCCCATCACGGGCGGCACCATCCACGGGCCGGCCTTTAACGCCACCATCGATGGGGGCCTCGCGGCGCCTATCGTCGTCGACAACGGGACCAAAGCCCACATGGCCTTCATCTACGCCTACGGCCACGCGAGCGACGGGTCGCCCTTTTACATTAAGGAGTCGGGGATCGGGTCCGGAGCGGCGCAGAACACGCGCCTCATCATTCAGGTCGGCGGCGAGTACCAGGGACTGCAGGCCATGTACGTGCTGGGGCAGCCGCGCGTCAACGAGGCGCGAACCGTGGTCTCGGTCGAGTGCTTCGGCGTGCCTCTGCCAGACGTCTCATAGGAGTCACATAGAAAGCTTAGATGTCCCTCGAGTGCTTCGGCGTGCCTCTCTGAGTAAGGTCATCTCAGGCATAGATACACGGGCGAGTGCCCGGCTGCCTCATGTCAACGCCATATCCATACAACTACCACCCGGTTCCGCGCATCCACTCGTCCAGACCCGTGTTCATGGACTGGTCCAGTCCCAGGGGCATGAATCTGTTGGCTGCGCTCGTCAGCCCATCACGTAGGACTCAGCTCATGCATCAGACTCACGGCCATAAAGACCCATGTCCAGCCTCTCGTCAAAGGTCGTAGGTACATCCTCGGGGGGCACGGGGGGCACGGGGGGCACGGGGGAAATATCAGAGGGCGCCATGTCGACCCCAAAGTCCCGTCCCTCGGCCATCGCCAGCACGATGCTCACCGTCTCGGCCGCCTTGCTCGCGTCCCGCGACACGGCGCTGCTCCGGATCCAGATCTCCCGCGCCTTCCGCAGCGCCGCAACAACCTCCCCCTCCCGGTCCGTCTGCCGGCGGTGCAGCAGCGAGCACAGGATCATCGTCGCCGTCAGGAACTGGTGGGCCATGATGGTCGACACGCGCCACCGCATCGAGTGCAGCTGGCCGCCCGGCCCCGTCTCCTCGTCGAGCACGCGCTGGATGTGCAGCGTCCCGAGCGATGCGTCCAGGCACGCCCTGCGCGAGTAGGCGTAGGCGTCGCCGGGCGAGGCGAGGAAGCGCCGGTGCAGCATCACCTGCCCCTTGTACAGCATGTGCCGGATGAACAGCCGCGCCATGGTCAGCTGCGGCGGGTCCGTCAGGCTCGCCGGCTGCGTCAGGGCGGCCGGGATGCTGGCGGCCGCCCGGTGCAGCACGCCGTCGACGCGCATCACCTCGGCGTAGCTGCACGGCGTCACGGCGGCGGCCAGGTCCGAGACGACGCCCAGCGCCGTCAGCATCCGCCGCCGCCCGATGACGGCCAGCACCGGCGTCAGCTCCGTCTCGGGCCGCGGCGGCGGCAGCTCGGCGGCCTCGAGGTCGGCGTCGACGAGGTTGCGCGGCTCGGCCGTATCGTGCTGCCAGTCGGAGATGATGCGCGGCACGCCCATCTGGCTCGAGAAGAGGATGTCGCCCTGCAGCACGGCGGCCCACAGCCGGCGGCGCATCTCGCCCTGCAGCGGCGAGATGCCGGGGAAGTGACGGGGGTCGCGGTGGTAGCCCATGCGCTTGGCGAGGCTGACGGCGAGCCCCATTAGGAACCAGACGTCCTTGTCGGCGTCGGCGCGCGTGAAGAACTCGATGTGCAGGTAGTGGAAGATGGTCTCAAGCACGTACGGGCCCGACTTTGTGTACTCGCCGAGGACGAGGCACTGCACCGCCTTTTCGCGGCAGACGTCGACGAGGGGGTGCCGGGGGTCGGAGGCGAGGACGGTGACGCAGACGATGGTGAAGAGGAGGCCGACCCAGACGATGGGGGCGGACAGGGAGGCCCAGAAGGCGTCGTACTGAAAAAAATGTAGGAGTTAGCTGAAGTTTCAGAGCCATAAAGAGACTTGCCTCCCGGAGAAAGCTGGGCCCGTGGATCGCAGCTGGTCATGTTAGCTGAGCGTGAGGCGCGTGGATGGCGAGCGCACAAGGAGCCATGTCCATGCAGTTAAAGTAGTGCGAGACGTAGCGGTCGACGACGGGCTTTGGCGGCAGCGCCACGAGGATCTCATCGCGCGACGCCGGCGGGCAACCGTAGAGCAGCAGCACGTGCGGCGAGGGCGTGCTGTCGAGTTCGGGGCTGGCCAGCCGCAGTTCCTCGCGGTTGAAGTGGTCCTTGAGGTCGGCGATGCCGTCGAGGATGGCGGCCCAGTGGTCGCCGCCGACGTAGCGCAGCTCCGAGGCGCTGACGCGCATGCTGCCGCACTCGGAGCGGCTGTCGAGCTCGGCGGAGGGGGGGTTTGCCGGCGAGGAGTCCGGCGAGGGGTCCGGGGCGAGGTCCGGCGCCGCGCGGGCGCCGGCCTCCTTGGCCATTAGCGACATGACGAGGCGCTCCAGCTGCACCAGGCGCTCGTGCACGGGCACCGGCTTTGACGGCAGCACGGCGTCGTCGGCGTAGGTACACGTCTGGCCGCGCGACGCGCAGCTCGAGCACGGCAGCTGGCGGTCGCAGCGCGACCTGGCCCGTTAGCGCGTCGTCGCCAGCGTCGGCCTTGCGGCTCCTTACTTGCGCCGCCGGCAGTCGTTGCACGAGAGCTGAGGCTTGTCCCGGCGCCGGCTGGCCCGGGGCCGCCGACGAGCGTCGTGGTCCATCGGCTTGAGCAGGATGATTCTGCTCAGGTGCGGGGGGTGCCTGATTGGGTGCGGCTGTGCCAAGGCCGTTCCGACCGTCCGATCGTCCGCGGCCCCACTTCGTCCCAACTGCACACGGCCCCACATGCCGGCCCCACTGATGTCCTCCAACGTCCGCGGCTGCGTTTCCGGGCCGAAATCAATCTACGGATGTACGGATAGGTCCGCAGCTGCCGGACTTAGGCGTTAGTGGACGGCCTTGGAGGGCATCACGAACGGGGCGTCAAGGACGGGCGTCGATAAAACCACCGCGCAGCCTCATCAATCGACCCGTGAATCAAGCTCTTGGCAAGCTGCTTGGCCATTGTATCCTCAGAATGTCCAAGACAGAGAGCGAGCTCGAGGGCAGGCTCGCCGACGCCCACGACGACGGCGTCGTCGACTGGGACGCCGACGACCCTGCCAACCCCCTCAACTGGCCCGCATCCAAGCGCTGGGCGCATATTGCAACCGTCGCGACGCTCGGCCTCGTAACGTAAGTCCGCCATGTTGTTGAACACCCATTGGACACCCATTGGACACCCATTGAACACCCATTGAACACCCGTTGACCCAGCTTAACCCTCCAGCAACTTTGCGCCAACCATCTTCGCCCCCGGCATCGACGGTCTCGTCGCCGACTTTGGCATCAACTCCCCCACCGTCAGCACCCTCGCCATCACCATCTACGTCCTCGGCACTGCCCTCGGCCCTATGGTCGCGTCGCCCCTTAGCGAGGTCTACGGCCGCCTGCCCGTCTACCACGCCGCCAACGTCGCCTTTATCGCCTTTGTCGTCGGCAGCGCCCTTAGCACGTCGGTCGGCCAGTTCATGGCCCTACGCTTTCTCTCGGGCTGCGTCGGCGGCACCCCGCTGGCCCTTGGCGGCGGCACTATCGCCGACCTGACGACGCCGCAGCGCCGCGCCCTGGCCACCACCCTCTTTAGCATCGGGCCGCTGACGGGACCGGTGAGTCTAGTCTTTCGTGTCCGCTACTCCCAGCTGACCGCCAGGTCCTCGGCCCTCTCGTCGGCGGCTTCGTCGCGGCCGCCAAGGGCTGGCGCTGGACCCTGTGGGTGCTGGCTATAGTCGCCGCCGCCGCCGCCGCCGCCGCCACGCTCGTCGTTATGCGCGAGACGCACCCCAAGGTGCTCCTCGAGCGCAAGGCCGCCCGCCTCCGCGCCGCCACCGGCAACCCCAAGCTGCGCTCCCGCCTCGCCCGCTCCGTCACGCCCCGTCAGGTCCTCCTCCAGACCCTCGCCCGCCCCGTCATGCTGCTACTGCGCTCGCCCGTCCTCCTCGTCATGTCCCTCTACGTCGCCCTCGTCTTCGGCGTCATGTACCTGCTGTTCAGCACCTTTGACGCCGTATTCGGGGGCCAGTACGGCTTCGATACGTCCACGTCGGGGCTCGTCTACCTGGGCCTCGGCGTCGCCGCCGTCGCCGGCACCGTCTTCTCCGCCACCCTCGGCGACCGCATCCACGCGTCCAAGGCCGGGCCCGAGCGCCGCCTGCTGACCATGATCTGGTTCAGTCCGTTGGTGGGCATCGGCCTCTTCGTCTACGGCTGGACCGCCTACTACCGCGTGCACTGGATCGTGCCCATCCTGGGCACCGCCCTCATCGGCTTTGGTGCATTTTTCGTCATTGTGAGTCCTTGTCCCAAGCGTGAGTCTCGTCTAACACCCCCAGATGCCCGCGCAGCTTTACCTCGTCGACCTCTTCGGCTCCGAGGCCGCCGCCTCTGCCCTCGGCGCCAACATTCTGCTGCGCTATCTTGGCGGGACCTTTCTGCCACTGGCGGGACCGAGCATGTACAGGACGCTGCAGCTGGGCTGGGGGAACACGCTGCTGGGTTTCCTCGCCCTGGCCTTTTGTCCAGCGCCCATTTTCCTGTATAAGTATGGGGAGCGGCTCCGCTTGACCGACGGCTATGGTCCAGGATCATTGACGGGTGAGGCCTAGGCCTGGTCTGCAAGTTGTTAAGAACGCACCGGCTCTCGATCCGGCGCCCGCGAAAGATACGAGCTGAATCCCGATGCTTGTCTCACACGTGAATGTTGCACGGAGAATTGAGGGCGGTTCGGAGCCTGAGACAAGATGCATATGTTTGCTCTCTGCACGTAAGACGCCGAGTGTCGGCAGTAGTGATTCGAGTACTCTGACTGAACGAGATGCAAGCCTTAAACAGCGTCGGACTGAACGAGTGACGGCCTGACTGAAGTGACAAGCCTCAACAGTTGAACGTCGTGTCCCACCTCGCCATGGACCCTCCGCTGCGCGCTTCGTGCGACCGCTGCCGCGCCCAGAAGCGGCGATGCGACCCGTCCTCGCAGACAGACGCCGCACCCTGCCTGCGCTGCCTGCGCGCCAAGGCGGAATGCGTCTTCAGCCGCCGCTCACGCTCCAGGAAGAACGACGAGACGGCGTCACTGCCAGGAACGAGCTCCTTTGCCCTGACCCCGTCGCCAGACTACGAACCTGCCCCTGGCCTCCTCGACATGGTCCTATGGCCGGACTCTCTCCAGAACTCGTCTCTTGACTCTCTCCAGAACTCGTCTCTTGACTCTCTCCAGGAATCGTCTCTTGACCCTCTCCAGGAATCGTCTCTTGACCCTCTCCAGGAATCGTCTGTTGACTCTCTTCAGACGAGCCTCTTCGACCGCCCGGATCAGTCCGCCCCCCCACTAGAGCTCCCGCCCGCACCCGACACGGCAAAGCCGGGTCTCATCGACCTCACGGCCCTCCTCGCCGACATGTCCCAGTACGAGAGCCAGCTGTCCACGAGCCAGTTGTCCAAGGAGATCCACGACTACCCCATCGGCAACGCCTTTTTCCTCTCCCAGCGTTTCGCCATCCTTGCCGAACGTGTCCCCGCCGACCTCTCCTCCCACCTCCTGACCCTCTCCTGCTACATGGCCCTCACGCGCATCTACTCGTCCGTCTTTACATTTATGCACGACCACCTCTCGCTGCTGCCCGCCCACGTTCCGTGGCCCCCCGACGTGAACGCCTACCGCGGCCTGCGCCTCAGCCAGCTGCAGTCCGTCTGCATCTGCACTTCCTGGGACCCCGCCAAGAAGGCCGTCTCGCTGCTGCTCGGTTCGCTCGGCCGGGCTGAGACTGTCCTGGGGCTGCCACCCGACCTGAGGGCCGTGCCCGGCGGAGACGGCGCGCCTGGTGCTGTGCTCCATCTGATGAAGGGAGACGTATACAAAACGGTCAGAGAGCAAGCGGCGGAGCTGCGCGCCAAGGTTGACGAGGTAAACGAGTTGCTGAGGGGGGTGATGTAGGACCCGAGCAAAGGTTAGAGAGGTGATCCGACTCAAGATTCACGCCTACATACATGAAGCCGGAGCGCTTGCGCGTTGGATCCGTGTCGGAATCTGTTAAGCATGTCGGTAGACGCTCGCCTTGTCGCAGATGTCCTGGGGCCGGCATGTAAGTATATTGGTTGTCCCGCCAGTTTCGAGCCACATTCTTCGACCTGCACCGTCGTCGCGTTCGTTCTTCGCCTTCTCCTCCTCTCACTCATCCCATCATTCCCTAGCCTCCCCTAACAATCATCCGAACACTACGTTATGGGTGCAGACGCCGCGTCTCGATACCCCCTCTCGTGCGAGGAAATGGCTGGGGCCTCCATGACTCCGGGAGCTCCGAGAGCGAGGCCAACGAGAAACGGCTTGCCGCTGATCCCAATATCGCTGCCCTTCTCCGGCTCTCTGCCGTGCCCCGGGGCATCGTCCGCATCTTCGCTTTCTGCCCCTAGCTTCTTGCACCCCGGAACACTAGCCGGCATCTAGACGGCATCCGTAGCCTGGCCACCCTCTTCGTCTACTTACTACCTTAATGATTGTCTCCAACGCCCTCACGAGACAGGATGTTTCCCTGTGGGTCGTGGGACGAGTTCCGCAACGGTGCTTCCATCTTCTCGCGTTCCATTTTAAACGCAGTGGTCTGATTCTGGAGGGCAGTCGTGCTCAGGGCAGGTGCTCACAGTGCATCTCCATGCGTTGTGATAGAATACCGGAGAGCAGCGAAGGCTCTAGCTCGGCAGGCAAATTTGCGTGAAATACAATGCGTTATCATACATGTCCAACCAGGCGCAACGTATACATCAGTCACTCCCGTGCTTGCCGAGGGTGCTGGGGGTCTCGAGGTTGTCGCTCAGGCGGGCGTCGAGGCTGTCCCTGGGGTCCATAAGCGGGGCGCTGTCGGCGCCGACGAGGCCGAGCTCAAACTCGTCCCGGTCAACGTCGGGCAAGGCCGACTCGGCCGGCGGGTGGTAGAGGTGGATGAGCATGTTGACAAAGAGAAAGAGCAGAAAGGCGAGCGAGTAGAGGATGAGAATGTAGGAGACGTGGTCGAGCGAGGAGCGGTCGACGAGGGCCATCTGCTCCTCGGTGGCGCCCATGAAGAGGAAGCCGGCGGCGTAGAGGAGCTGGATAGTTAGAAGAGGACAAGAGGTGGAGACTACGACTTACAAAGACGGGAATGTACTGGAAGCTGCTCGGGGTGTCGAGGGCCGGGCGGTCGCGCAGGACAAAGGCAATCTCGACGACGCGGGTGAGGCCGGCGGCCATGAGGGTGCGGCCAAACATCTGGTGGGTCATGGCGCTGACCATGAGTTCCTGGGGATGGGCGGACATGGCCCAGCCGGTGATGAAGATGACAAAGGCCGGGACGAAGTTGCGGCGGGGTCCGTGGCGGTCGCGGCTGAGCCAGATGCCGGCGAGGCCGGCGCACCACCAGACGATGCCCATGGTGGTGTGCTGCCAGTCGTTCTTGACCCAGGCGGTGCCCCAGCGGTGCTCGGTAAAGGTGTTGACGCAGCCCCAGGCGGCGATGACGGCGCTGTCGAAGAACTCCTGGGAGCGGCCGCAGCGGCGGATCCAGAGCTGGCCGGCGAGGAGGAGGATGGTGAGAAGGATGGCGTAGGCGACGAAGGCGGAGCCCATGATGAAGTGGGCGAGGCACTGGCCTAGGTGGTCGGCCTGGCAGAAGCCGAGGGCGGTGATGGCGCCGAAGAGCATCTGGGCCCAGGCGAGGAGGGGCATGGCCTTGCCGAGGAGGGAGTGGCAGGGGCGGACGAGGCGGCGGAGGGTGGCGTTGAGGCCGCGCTCCCAGTGGCCCTTGAGGTAGAGGCCGAGGGCGACCTGGGCGGCGAGGATGAGCTGGAGGGGGGTTGCGAAGAGGGAGTGGACGTTTGCGGCGACGAACTGGCGGCCGCCATGGGCGTGGCCGAGGACGAGGCCGACGAGGGCGAGGGCGGCGCCGAGGGACTGCGTGGGGACGTGCCATCGCGACTTGGAGATCTGGGGGGTGTCAGTGGTGGTGGAGGCGGGGGAGCGCCGGCGACGGGGACGGGCCGGGGGGGAACGTGACGCGCGCGGGGGAGTGCGCCCGGGACGGGGACGCGCCGGGGACGGGGACGCGCCGGGGGACGCGCCGGGGACGGGAACGCGCCGGGGACGGGGACGTACGCCGAGGACCATGCCGACGGGAAAGACGACGCCGTAGGCGAGCATCTGGACGAAGATGTGGACCCAGAGGCGGGCGTCCTGTGGCGTCAGCCTTGGGTGACTCGGGTGCTCGGGTGCTCGGTGACTCACGATGGGCTCTGCGACGGCGTCGTCGGCCACGACCTTGCTGAGGCCGTGGTCGTGGGCCGCGGCGAGGGCCGCCAGGGCCGCCAGGGCGAGGAGGGGGATGGCCATGATGGTGATGGAGTGTCGTCGAGGCTGTGGGGCGCTTGATCATCGCGGTGGCACGTGACCTGTGATGCGCACATGTGAAACTGGACGTTCTAAGCAACGGAACATCTAAGCAAACTGAACATCCAAGCAAACTGAACATCCAACATCTAACAAACTGAACATCTAAGCAAACTGAATCTAAGCAAACTGGATCTAAGCAAACTATCCGTACGCATGAGTACGAGCAAACTGACAAAAGGCGCTCGCCCTCCTCAACCTCGCCTCCATCACCCATCCTCACCCTCACTCACACCCACTCCATCGCCCCCTCACATCACCCGCACATCACCCACCCACCATGGACTCGACCGGGAGCATCATGGCGCTAGCCGTGACGTGCGGCGCGCTCTTGGTCATGGCCTGCGGGTTCGCGTATGCCATGTGCCGCATGCGGGTCAAGTACCTCGGGGTGCGTGATCGGGCGAATCAGGGTAATCGGGGCAATGAAACGCAGTGTGAGGCCGCTTAAAGTCCTCATCCCCGACTTCTCCTCATTCCTCGCCGACCTCGTCCGCCGACCTCATCCGCCGACCTCATCTGCCCACCCATCCTCCTCACCCTTTGTACTTCCGTCCCCCACCATGCTTCCAATGCTCCTCCTTCTAATCGACCGCTGCGTCAATGCCCCCCCCGTCAGCACGGGCGGCTTCGAGATCCGGTACAGCCCCGTCCAGGCGGGTGCGGGCGCCGTCGTCGACCCCGCCTGGGCGAGGGCCCACGGGCTGGGCAGCACGGTAGGTTTCCGAGGCTCTTCCAGTGGTTCCAGCTCACGGCCCAGCACATGGCGCTCGGCAACATGTCGGTCTCGTACGGCGAGTTCAAGTGCCAGTACGGCTGCAACGGCATCGCGGGGTGCGTGTCGTACGCGGGATACACGGGGGACGGGTTTGACTGCTCCTATTTTGACGAGCTGTAAGCGGTCCAGAGGGATTCACGTCTGACGCAGGTCACGTCTGACGCGCGCAGGATCCGGGCGAACAACCTGGTGCAGTCGGCATCGGCGACCATGACGCACGCGTACAACAAGGTGTGCGAGTGATGTACTATTCGCTGTCGTACGTCCTTCCGGCAGCCCCCCACAGCTCCCCCTCGGAGTCGCGCTCGACGCGCGAGCTGCGGCTGTTGAGCCAGCCGACGTCGAGGGAGCCGACGTCGCCGACGCCGCTGGGGAGGGCGCGGCCGGACAGGTTGACGATGCCGGCCTCGTCGAGGGCGAGGATCTGGCGCTTGAGGGCGACGTCGACGGCGTGGAGGGTGGAGAGGAAGGCGTCGGTGGCGGCGCGCAGGGCGGGCGTCTGGGCGGGCGTCTGGGCGGGCGACTGGGCAGGCGTCTGGGGGTCGGAAAGGGCGGCCAGGGCGGCGGCGGCATGGGCCATGAGCTGGACGACGGCCCTGTCGATGTCGTTGAGCTGGAGGATGTTCATGATGAAGTGATTAATCAACTCTTGGTGATTCTGTCGGCGGCCCATGAGCTGGACGACGTCGGAGGAGGATGACGGTGATTCTGTCCGTGTCACGTGAATGATGTAAACTCCGCACGTGACATCCACACCAAGCCACCGAGCATCGACAGCACCAAACATCACCATCACCACCATGGCACAGGCAACGTCGCCGGGTGCGGCCGTCGGCATGACGAACCAGAACCTCAACCAGATAGTAGGTCCATGCTCTCCTCACGCTCGCTCTCGCGCTCGCTCTCGCCACCGCCGCTCACCTTAGCCCAGGTCACGGACTATCTCCTCAAACGCGGCTTCAACCGCACTGAAGAAGTCTTCCGTCAAGAGTCCAAGCACCTCGGCCCCGACGGCAAGCCGCTGCAGCGCACGCCCAACATGGGCCCCAAAAAGTACGCGACGGCACTGCGACTGCTCAAGGAGTGGGTGGACAACAACCTCGATGTCTACAAGGTGGGCTCCCCCCTCTCAACTCCCCCCTCTCAAGGTAGGCTTCTCTGACCCCGGCCCCAGTTCGAACTGTCCAAGCTGCTGTGGCCCGTCTTCGTCTACTCGTTCCTCGACCTGGTGGAGAGCGGCTACGGCGACGAGGCGCGCGCGCTGCTCCGCGACGTGGGCGCCTGGTTCCCGGCGCACGAGGGCGACGTGCGCAGCCTCGGGACGATGACGCTTCCGCAGCACGTGGGCGAAAACGCCATGGCGCGGCTGTACCGCGAGCACCGGTACCGCATCCCCCTGAACCAGCACGCGACGGGCGACCTGTTCAACTTCCTGGAGCGCGAGTCGGAGCAGGGCGGGGCGGTGGTGCGCCGGCTGCTGGTGGCGCACTGCCAGGTGGACTCGACGGCGCGCGGCCCCATCACGCCCTTTTCCTTCGAGGCGGTGCTGCGGCGGGCCAAGCACGCCGACATGGACGAGGCGGACGCGCGCGAGGGCGTGCCGGGGGTCAACATCGGGCTGGCGAACCGCGAGCTGCTGGACCCGGCGGCGCCGCTGCGGCTGGGGCCGCTGCCGATGGAGCCGGAGCTGCGCGATGACGTGCGGGCGGAGCTGGAGGACGAGGGGCTGGTGGACGAGTTTGACCGCAAGATCAAGCGCGAGGAGAGCGCCGACGCGCCGAGCCGCGCCGAGCTGCCGCTGCCGCCGTCGCGCCCGCGGGACATAATGCTGGAGATGCAAAAGGTGCGCGAGAACCGCGACCGCTTCAGGATGGAGGGGCGGAGCGGCGTGGCGGGCGTGAGCGCGTGCATGTTTACCTTTCACAACACGCTGGGGGGGTAGGTCTGATTCTGATGTCCTGACTTCATCCGTGGCTGACGTCCCAGGATCACCTGCATCGACTTCTCTGACGACGGGCGGCTCGTGGCCGTCGGAACCGCCGACTCGTACATCCGCGTCTGGTCGCTCGACGGCAAGGAGCTGCCGTCGGCGCAGAAAGAGGCCTTCAACAGCCGCAAACTCATCGGGCACTCGGGCCCCGTCTACGACGTCTCCTTCTCCGACTCGGCGCCGTCGTCACGGCTGTTCGGCGACGTGTGCATCGACGGGCGGCCGCGGCTGCTGCTGTCGTGCTCGGCCGACGGGCACGTGCGGCTGTGGTCGCTCGAGGCGTGGACGTGCCTGTGCGTGTACAAGTCGCACGACGGCCCGGTGTACCGGGTGCTCTGGAGCCCGCAGGGCCACTACTTCGCCAGCGGCGGCTACGACCGGGTGGCGCGGGTGTGGATGCAGGACCACGCGTCGCCGCAGCGGCTGCTGGTGGGCCACGAGACGCCCGTGTCGGCCATGGCGTGGCACCCCAACGGCATGTACGTCTTCTCGGCGTCGGACGAGACGGACAAGGCGATCCGGATGTGGTCGGTGGTGACGGGGCAGTGCGTGCGCGTGCTGGCGGGGCACGCCGACCACGTCAGCGCGCTCGAGTGCGCGCCCAACGGGGCGGTGCTGGCGAGCGCAGACTGTGCGGGCAACGTGGTGCTGTGGGACATCGCGCGGGGGGGGCGCATCAAGCGGTCGCGGGGGCACGGGCGCGGCGGCGTGTGGTCGCTGAGCTTCAGCGCCGAGTCGACGGCGCTGGTGTCGGGGGGGCAGGACGGCACGGTGCGCGTGTGGGACGTGGAGACGCCCGAGGCGCTGGAGCCGGAGGCGCCGGGCAAGAAGCGCAAGGACGTGGTGACGCCGGACCAGGTCAGCGCCTTTGCGACGAAGAAGACGCCCGTCATCAAGGTGAAGTTCACGCGGATGAACCTGGTGGTGGCGGGGGGTAGCTACGGGGTAGATTAGCGGAACAAGGTCGGGCCGGTCCCATCGTCCACGTCGCCGCACCTCTCGTCCACCACCTCTCGTCCACCGCACGTCTCACTCCTCGTGCACTCCACGTACACCACCGCCATGGACGACTCGCCGTGGGCCGACCCAAGCGACCGCCCAAGCCGCCCAGGCGACCGCCCAAGCCGCCCGGGCGACGACCGCCCGCACCCCCTGCGCCGCCGCGTCCCAGAGGCCGTCGACGACCCCCTCGGCCCCCTCGCCCCCCTCGACGACGCGCC
This sequence comes from Hypocreales sp. Mo6-1, assembly GCA_002939055.1. Lineage (NCBI taxonomy): Eukaryota > Fungi > Ascomycota > Sordariomycetes > Hypocreales > Hypocreales sp. Mo6-1. The sequence continues at coordinate 652,705 of PNEP01000013.1, forward strand.
GCCCGCGCCGCCCAAGGAGCGCGAGGGCCGCGCGCCGCCGCCGGTGGACGCGGCCCGGCCCAGCGTGCGCACCCGCCCCAGCGTCAGCGTCGAGCAGGCGGCCAAGCCCAGCTTCCACATCACCGTCGGCGACCCGGTCAAGATAGGGGACCTGACGAGCTCGCACATTGTCTACTCTGTGCGGACGAGGGTAGGTGCCGGCGGTGGTTCACAGATCGTACCCGCTCACGCTCACCCAGACCTCCTCCCGCGCCTACCGGCTGTCCGAGTTCGAGGTCAAGCGGCGGTACCGCGACTTCCTCTGGCTCTACAACACGCTGCACGCAAACAACCCCGGCTACGTGGTCCCCCCGCCGCCCGAGAAGCAGGCCGTCGGGCGCTTCGACAGCTCCTTCGTCGAGGGCCGGCGGGCGGCGCTGGAAAAGATGCTCAACAAGGTGGCGGCGCACCCGACGCTGCAGCACGACGCCGACCTCAAGCTGTTCCTGGAGAGCGAGGCGTTCAACGTCGACGTGCGGCACAAGGAGCGGCGCGACGCGTTGCCCGAGAGCAAGGGCGTGCTGGGGTCGCTGGGCCTCGGCGGCGGCCCCGGCAAGTTCGTCGAGCAGGACGACTGGTTCCACGACCGGCGCGTGTACCTGGACGCGCTCGAGAACCAGCTGCGCGGGCTGGTGCGGGCCATGGACACCATGGTGGGCCAGCGGCGGACCATGGCCGAGGCGGCGGCCGACTTCTCGGCGTCGCTGCGCGCGCTGGCGACGGTGGAGCTGGCGCCGTCGCTGTCGGGGCCGCTCGACGCGCTGGCGGACCTGCAGCTGACGATCCGCGACGTCTACGACCGGCAGGCGCAGCAGGACGTGCTGACGCTGGGCATCGTCGTCGACGAGTACGTGCGGCTGATCGGCAGCGTCAAGCAGGCCTTTGGGCAGCGCCAGAAGGGCTTCTACGCCTGGCACGCCGCCGAGTCGGAGCTGCACAAGAAGAAGGCGACGCAGGACAAGCTGCTGCGCCAGGGCAAGAGCCAGCAGGACCGGCTGAACCAGGTGAGCGCCGACGTGGGCGAGGCGGAGAAGCGGGTGCACCAGGCGCGCCTGCTGTTCGAGGACATGGGGCGCTCGCTGCGCGCCGAGCTGGACCGCTTCGAGCGGGAGAAGGTGGAGGACTTTAAGAGCGGCGTCGAGACGTTTCTCGAGAGCGCCGTCGAGGCGCAAAAGGAGGTTGGTTGGTCTGTGCGTGTGTGTGTGCCTACGCGAGCTGACTGAAGCCAGCTCATCGAGAAATGGGAGACGTTCCTGATGCAGCTCGACGCCGACGACGAGTTCTACCGGCCGGTGTACCACAAGGGCGACACGGCGATTGACCGTGCGAGGGCCAACATGGACGACTCGGACTGATGTATTAATCTACTGCGCTTCCATCTACTTCCGCTTCGTCGGCGTCTTCTTGGGCCCCGAGTCGTTGAGGGCGGCGTCGTCGGTCGCGTAGCCGGTGATGAGGTCGGCAAAGGAGGCCGAGGCCTCGCTGTCGTCGGCTGCCTCGTCTCCCCCGTCGTACCCCCGGCCGAAGCGCTCGCGAAAGGCGGCGAGCTTGCCGGCCTCGTCGAGCTCGACGTTGCGCAGGGCCTTTTCGCTGGGCTGCCAGAGCAGACTGTTGCGGGTGTCCTTGGCGGCGCGGTAGATGGCGGCGGGCGACGTGGTGCGCATCGTGTAGGTGGAGCCGTCGGACAGCTGGACGAGCTGGGTGAAGGAGTAGGGGCGGCGGGGGCGGGGGATGAGGGTGGCGCGGCGGACGGGGGTGAGCGAGACGGAGACCCGCGCCTCGGGCGCGAGGCGCGGGCTGAGCGAGGGCCCGAGGCGCGGGCTGAACGAGGGCCCGAGGCGCGAGGGCCCGAGGCGTAGGAGGAGTGGCATCGTTGGCGTTGGCCTCGTGGCATCGCGAGGTGGTGAGGAGGCTGAAAACTGTGTCGTCTTATCGATAGCGAGTCGATAAGATAACGTTGCAAACACGACCACCTCCCCCAAACACAATGGGACCCGCGGGAGGGCTCGCTGCGAGGCCGGGGTTCAGGCCGCTGAACCCTCCGTGGTGCCCATTCACTCGCTCCTCACCAAGGCCGTGGTGCGCCTGTCCATTCACTCGCTCACCAAGGCCTCTCAGCCCAAGGCCGTCCGCCGCCTGCCTATCCACTCGCTCCTCACCAAGGCCTCTGGACCAAAGGCCTCTCAACCAACCAAACCCACGCAACTCACCCCCAAGCTCAGACCTCCCCGAGCAGCTGCGGGCGGTAATGCGGTTGCTCCCCAGCCCCGTGGTGGTGTGCACGGCGGGCCGCGGCGCCGGGGCGCGGGCCATGACGCTGTCGTCGCTGACGTCGCTGGCGCTGGCGCCGCCGCTCGTCACGTTCAACGTGGCGACGCCGAGCCGGACGCTCGACGCCATGCGCGGGCGCTTCAACATCCACGTGCTGGCGGCCGACGCGGCGGGCGCCGCCATGGCGGACCGCTTCTCGCGGGCCGACGGACCGGGCGCGCTGGCCGACGCCGACGCGGTGGCCGACGCGGACGTGCTGGCCGGACCGGACGGGCCGCCCGAGCTGCGCGGCGCCGGCGTGCTGCGCGTGCTGCGGTGCCGCGTGGCGGAGCTGGTGCGGGTGCGGGAGCGTGTCCTGGTCGTGGGCGAGGTGCTGGGCATTTCGGGCGAGGGGGGGGGGCTCGGGCTGGCGTATGCGGACCGCAAGTACAGGCAGGTGAGCGGGATAGTGAGGGAGCGATAGGTAGGCAGTGATACACTGTCGTGATGCTCAGCCTCGTTCCGGTCGTCATGTTCACTCGTCAGCCTCGTCCGCAGCCTCGTCCCTCCGCAGCCTCCCCACGAGGCTGCGCCTCTAGAAGGCTCCATGGCCCACCGCAGCCAATCAGCGCGCGGCTGGTTGCCAGGCGGCCGTAGAATCTCATGGAATCCCAGGCAAGATATTTTTTGACTGCTTCCTCTTCACCTTCTCTTCACTCTCTGCATCCTCTTCCCTCTTCACTCTGCATCCCTCCCACTTCACTCTACTTCACTCTGCACCTCTCACCTCACTCTGCATCTCACTCTGCACCATGTCGGAAACTTTCGAGTTCCAGGCTGAGATCTCTCAGCTCCTCTCCCTCATCATCAACACCGTCTACTCCAACAAGGAAATCTTCCTCCGCGAGCTCGTGTCCAATGCCTCGGACGCGCTCGACAAGATCCGCTACAAGTCCTTGTCGGACCCCGGCCAGCTCGACTCGGGCAAGGACCTGCGCATCGACATCATCCCCGACGAGGAGAACAAGACGCTCACGATCCGCGACACGGGCATCGGCATGACCAAGGCCGACCTGGTCAACAACCTCGGCACCATCGCGCGCTCGGGCACCAAGCAGTTCATGGAGGCGCTGACGGCCGGCGCCGACGTGTCCATGATCGGCCAGTTCGGCGTCGGCTTCTACTCGGCGTACCTCGTCGCGGACCGCGTGCGCGTCGTGTCCAAGCACAACGACGACGAGCAGTACGTGTGGGAGTCGAGCGCCGGCGGCACCTTCAGCATCACGGCCGACACGGAGGGCGCCCCCCTCGGCCGCGGCACCGCCATCGTGCTGCACCTCAAGGACGAGCAGTCCGAGTACCTCAAGGAGAGCAAGATCAAGGAGGTCATCAAGAAGCACTCCGAGTTCATCTCGTACCCCATCTACCTGCACGTCCGCAAGGAGACGGAGAAGGAGGTGCCCGACGAGGAGGAGGAGGCCGAGGCGGCCGACGCCGACGCCGACGCGGACAAGAAGCCCCGCATCGAAGAGGTCGACGACGATGAGGACAAGAAGAAGAAGACGAAAAAGGTCAAGGAGACCAAGATCGAGGAGGAGGAGCTCAACAAGCAGAAGCCCATCTGGACGCGCAACCCCCAGGACATCAGCCAGGAAGAGTACGCGTCGTTCTACAAGTCGCTCTCCAACGACTGGGAGGACCACCTCGCCGTCAAGCACTTTTCGGTCGAGGGCCAGCTCGAGTTCCGCGCCATCCTCTTCGTGCCCAAGCGCGCGCCGTTTGACCTGTTCGAGACGAAGAAGACCAAGAACAACATCAAGCTCTACGTGCGCCGCGTCTTCATCACGGACGACGCGACGGACCTGATCCCCGAGTGGCTGGGCTTCATCAAGGGCGTCGTCGACTCGGAGGACCTCCCGCTCAACCTGTCGCGCGAGACGCTGCAGCAGAACAAGATCATGAAGGTGATACGCAAGAACATCGTCAAGAAGTCGCTCGAGCTGTTCAACGAGATCGCCGAGGACAAGGAGCAGTTCGACAAGTTCTACTCGGCCTTCTCCAAGAACCTCAAGCTGGGCATCCACGAGGACTCGCAGAACCGGCAGACGCTGGCCAAGCTGCTGCGCTTCGGGTCGACCAAGTCGGGCGACGAGCTGACGTCGCTGGCCGACTACGTGACGCGCATGCCCGAGCACCAGAAGAACATGTACTACATCACGGGCGAGTCGACCAAGGCGGTGTCCAAGTCGCCCTTCCTCGACACGCTGCGCGACAAGGGCTTCGAGGTGCTCTTCCTCGTGGACCCCATCGACGAGTACGCCATGACGCAGCTCAAGGAGTTTGAGGGCAAGAAGCTCGTCGACATCACCAAGGACTTTGAGCTCGAGGAGACGGACGAGGAGAAGGCGGCGCGCGAGGCCGAGGAGAAGGAGTACGAGGGCCTGGCCAAGAGCCTCAAGAACGTGCTGGGCGACAAGGTGGAGAAGGTGGTGGTGAGCCACAAGCTGGGCCCGTCGCCGTGCGCCATCCGCACCGGGCAGTTTGGCTGGTCGGCCAACATGGAGCGCATCATGAAGGCGCAGGCGCTGCGCGACACGTCGATGAGCAGCTACATGTCGTCGAAGAAGACGTTTGAGATATCGCCCAAGTCGCCCATCATCCAGGAGCTCAAGAACAAGGTGGAGGCGGACGGGGAGAACGACCGCACCGTCAAGTCGATTGTGCAGCTGCTGTTCGAGACGTCGCTGCTGGTGTCGGGCTTCACGATTGACGAGCCGGCGGGCTTCGCGGAGCGCATCCACAAGCTGGTGCAGCTGGGACTCAACATTGACGAGGAGGCGCCGGCGGCCGAGGCGGAGGCGGCGCCGGCCGAGGCGGCGGGCGACAGCGCCATGGAGGAGGTTGACTAAATGGTCTTCTAATATCTTGACAGTGGTGTAGCATCTTCAGTCTCAAACCATCATCCCATCTGATACGTGTACTGGTACGGGTAGCTGCTGTAGTGCACGTCGTCGTGGCCAAAGGCCTTGGACATGGTGACGCGCGGCTCGTAGTGGCGGAAGGGATGGGCGTCGGCGGAGCGGCGGTCGTGGTGCTGCGGTTGCAGCGGGTGCTGCGGGTGCTGCGGGTGCATGCGCGAGCGGTCGCGGCCGCGCGGGGCGTCGGCGGCGAAGGTCTGGGCGCGGGCGACGGGCTGGGGGGGGGACCGGGCGAGGGGGGACCGGGCGGGGGGGGACCGGGCCGGAGGGGACCGGGCCGGAGGGGACCGGGCCGGGGGGGACCGGGCCGGGCGGCGCTGGTCAAAGGGCGAGGGCGGCGTCGGGGCGGGCGGCCTCGGGGGGACGCGGGGGAAGGTGGTGGCGCGCGGCAGGCCGGGGACGTCCTTGGCGCGCGAGGCCTCGATGTAGGACTGGGCGTAGGAGAGGCGCTGGGGGCCGGGGGCGTCGGGGTCGAGGGGCTCGGGGGGGCGGCGCTTGTCGTCGGCGTCGCGGCGCAGGTCCTTGTCGCGCTGCTTTTGGCGTTTCTTTTCGGCGCGGCGGCGGCGGTCCTTGTCTTTGTGGTCGCGGTCCTTGTCGCCGCGGTCGCGGTCGCGGTCCTTGTCGCGGTCGCGGTCCTTGTCGCGGTCGCGGTCCTTGTCGCGGTCGCGGTCCTTGTCGCGGTCGCGGTCCCGGTCCCTCTCCCGGTCCCTGTCTCGGTCCCTCTCCCGCTCTCTGTCTCGGTCCCGGTCCCGATCCCGGTCCCGATCCCGGTCCCTTTCCCTGTCCCGCTCTCTCTCCCGCTCCCCCCTCTCCCTCTCCCTCTCTCGCTCCCCCCCCTCCCTCTCCCTGTCCCTGTCCCGCTCCCGCTCCCCCCTCTCCCTCTCCCTCTCCCTCTCCCTCTCCCTCTCCCCCCGCTCCCGCTCTCTCTCCCCCCTCTCCCGCTGCCTCTCCCTCTCCCGCTCCCGCTTCGACTCGACGTATGCCTCACGCCTCGCGTACCGCCCCCCAACGTCCTCCCAGTCGTGGACGCCCGCCCGCGGCGTCGACACGTTGGCCCTCTGGAACTGCCTGCGCAGCTCGGCCAGCTTGACCTGGTCGTCGTAGCGCTGGCGCTCGCGCTCGTCGGACAGCAGCTCGTAGGCCTGCTGGACGCGCTGGAACTCGTCCTGCTTCTCGGCCTTGAGCGTCGGGTCCTGCACCTTGTCCGGGTGGCACTTGAGGACGAGGCGGCGGTGCGCGGAGCGGATCTCGGGCACCTTGGCGTCGCGGGCGACGCCGAGGATCTGGTACGGGTCGGGGGGCAGAGGCGACATGGCGGCGGCCGTGAGCTGGGTGTCTGGGCGAAGATGGCCGGCGGCGAGAGGAGACGGGTGAGCTGGAGCGCGGCGGGGCGTGATTGGCGGGGGCGAGCATCAGCGCGGAGGCTGCTCGAAGGCGAGAGAAGGACGGTGGCGCAGCGGCAGCGCGGCGGCGGCGCGAGAGGAAGAGGAGCGAGTGAGCTGACGACGGCGCTTCCGACAGGTCGACGCTTACGCAGAGGCGGTGAGGGGCGGGGGTGGAGGCTGCAGGGTAGGCCGGATCGGCTGGCACGAGAGGCGGCTGCATGCCATCACGTTGCAGGAGATGAATCACGGACTTGAGACGAATGCGGCCGGCGGATGATTGGCCGGCAGGCGTCATGAGGCGCGGTCAGCGCGGCGGCGCCCAGATGACGGCACGGTGCCACGTCAGGTCACCGGGGGGGGGGTCGTCGACAGGTAGCCGCCGGCGTGCGGGTGCGACGTGTTGAGGGCGGCCTTGACGGCGCAGATTCGCGCCCGTTGCCGCCGTCGTTGGCCAGGGCGGCGACGGGGACGAGGCTGAGGCGGTTGCCGCCGGGGTCGGGCCACGGCCGGCTGCCGCCGGGGTCGCGCGCCGCCGGGGTCGCGCCCAGGTGACGCGCCCGGGTGGCCGCAGACGGCCGGGCGCGGCCGCAGGCGCCGGCGTGTGCGTCACGGCCGCGGCGGCGGGCCGGCGTCGCAGAGGCCGGGCGCGTCGGGCGCGTCGCGGCCAGCCGTCGCGGGGTGCGCGCGGCGACCGGACGACGGCCAAGGTGCGCGGCCCGGTGCGCGGCCCGGCCGGCGGCGGCAGGCGGGCCGGGTCCGGGTCCGGGTCCGTGGCCGACGACGCGCGCGAGCTGAGCCGTCGGCGACGCAGACGATGCTGGCAGCCGCCCGCGGGGAATCTCATCTCGCAGAAATCTCGGCTCGTCGCCGAGCAAACGCGGGCCAATCACGTCGCCGGGCCCGAGCTCAAGCTGCCTCCTCGCCGCCTCCAAAATTCATCCTCGTCCACCTCTCGCGAGGCCAGACGCGCCGGCTCGCTCTCGCCTCGCGTCCGGCTCTCCTCGTCCGCTCTCGCTCGCCGCGCAATGGCTGCGCCGACCCCCCCCAGCAGCAGCCACGGGGACCCCCCCTGCGAGGTGAGCGTCGTCCGACCGGCCGCAGCCCGGCCGCTGGCCGCAGCCCGGCCGCTGACCCGACAGGAGGCCCCCCCGAGCGGCCCCGTGTGCGTCAACGGCCCCGCGTCCCTCAACGGCCCCGCGTCCCTCAACGGCCCCGCGTCCCTCAACGACGCCGTTCCCCCCAACGGCCCCGTGTCCCCCGTCCTCTCCCCCCCCCCGACTGGCCCCTGCGCCAGCCCGCCGCCCGAGCGCCCGGCGACGCCGACCCCTGGATACACAGGGACAAGCTCGCCAAGATCGAGAGCGAGGAGCTCCAGGCCGCCGGCATCGTCGTCCCGCGCGCGCGCCCCAGGCGCCGCGACCACAGCCAGGGCCGCCTCGCCCGCGACCCGGCCGCCCGCGACTCGGCCGACATGGCCGCCCGGCCGCGCAACAACTCGACGGCCGCCGAGCAGGCCCTCGACCCCTGGGACCTCAGGACGCCCGAGGAGATCGAGGCCGCCGCCGCCTACTTTGTCAACGGCGCCAAGGGCGGCTCGCGCATCCCCGTCGCCAAGACCAGCCCCGCGCCCATTCCCCTCGACTGCCTCGAGCGCGGCTCCCAGGCCGCGCGCCGGCCCGACGCCCACGACGCGCCCGCCAAGCCGCGTTCCCGCAGCGCCAGCCTGTCCGTCGCCGACCCGGCCGCCTCGGGCCCCCGGCGGTCCGCCACCGAGGGCTCGCCCAGGAAGAAGCCGCGCAAGGCGTCGGCGCCCAAGACGCGCCCCGTCGACTCGCTGCGGCCGCCGACGCGCCTCGGCGACGGCAGGGCCCCCCCGAGGGCGACCCGCCGTGGATGCTCAACTCGTACCGGCCCGACCCCCGCCTGCCCCCGGACCAGCAGCTGCTGCCGACGGTGGCGCGGCGCCTGCAGCAGGAGAAGTGGGAACGCGAGGGCAGGTTTGGCGACGCCTACGACCGCGAGTTCCGGCCGCTCAACGACCACGAGCTGCGGCCGCCGGCCAAGAGCGGCGACGGCGGCGACGGCGACGGCGGCGCTGGCGGTGACAACGGCGACAACGGCGATGACGACCCCACCGCCGACGACGGCAGCGACAACAGCCATGACGACGCCGACGCCGACGACGGCCGCCCCGGCCCCGAGTGGCCGCTCAAGCCCAAGAGCCCGACGGTGCGGCAGGGCTCGTACTCGACCATGCCCAAGATTGCCGACAAGCCGCCCGTCGGCGTGGCCCGGCCGCGGACGCCGGTGCCCCCGGCCAAGCCGTCCCCGGCCAAGGTGCCCGACGCCCCGGCCAAGGTGCCCGACGGCCCGGAAAAGGGCTGCGGATGCTGCGTCGTCATGTGACGCTGGGCGGCATTCTTTGACGACGTTACGATCTGATAGCGCCTTCGTTCTGTTTCCTTTGTGCCTGACGTCGTGTATCATAATCGATCTCGGTAGCACCGCAACTTTCCTGTCTCAGGCCTGCTAGTGTGAAGGTACAGTGCAGTGCCTGCGTGTCCAGTTTCATCGGCTCCGACAGGGCTGCCTTGGCCACGGGTTCCCTGTTGCCAGCTGTCGCAGATGCACCGTCGCAAGAACCGAAGCATATCTGGCGTTTCAACGGGACGATTGCCGCCGGCGGTGCAGATCAAACTCTATGTTGCAAGGAATTTCGCTGGCTCTACACAAGGGAAAGACCTCGCACCTCCTCTGTCGCCCCGGGTGAATCACGTCCCTGGAATCCGCCTCGCCTGGAATCCGTGTCTCTCCGTTTAACCCCCGTCGCCTAGAAAATTATCGTCTCCAGGAAAAACAAAGTCTCCAGGGAAAACAAGGTCGCCGGGATCCGAGTTGCCCAGACCCACGTTGCCCGGATCCACGTTGCCTCCCAGTCCGTCCATGATGCCGTTGTTCACAAGCAGATTGTCCGTGTCTTCCGGGACGCCCTGGACGACGCCCTTGAGCGCGCGCTCCTTGAGCCGCTCGCACATGCCCTGGGCGCTCTCGCCCATGCCCAGCAGGTAGGCGGCCAGCCCGGCGACGTGGGGAGTCGCCATCGACGTGCCCGTCATGGTGTTTGTGCCGCCGCCGATCCAGGTGCTTACAATATCGCCGCCGGGGGCCAGCACGTCGACGAGGCGGCCGGTGTTGGAGTTGCTGACCAGCGAGTCGTCAATGCCCGTGGCTCCAACCGTGCACACGCTCGGCTCCGACGCCGGCGAGTCGCTTTCGGCGCCCTGCCGATCGTTGCCGGCAGCCACGGCGACGAAGAGGCCGTCCCTGACCATCTTGGCCGCCGCCGCGTTGAGGGCGTCGGAGCTGGTTCTGCCGATGGACATGTTGACGACGACGCCCCTCGGGCAGGGCCGGCTCGCGGCGTCTTGGGCGACAAAGTCCATGGCAGCAATCGTCTCGGCGGTGCTGCGGGCCATGGTCAGCTCCGCGTAGAGGACACGCACAGGGGGGGCCTACGTCGCTGCCCTGCCGGCGCCAAACACCTTGATGCCGAATAGCAGCGTCTTCTTGGCCACGCCGAACGTCTTGGACCCGATGATGCCCGCGACGTGGGTGCCGTGGCCTTCTCGATCGGTGTCATCATTGTCGATAAAGTTGGCCACGAACTGGGCGCGGCCCTCGAATTCCTGCCGGCGGGTCAGCCTCGGCCTTGACCTGCTCCATGTTGCGTACCGGGTGATCTGTTTCGATGCCCGTGTCAATGACATAGGCGCAGGAGCCCTCGCCCGCGCTGTCGTCGAACGCGTACGTGGTGCCGCCGGGGTTGGCGCTGCAGAGGCGCGCGAGGTTCCAGCTGGCGTCGCTCTGCGTCCCCAGCAGCCTCAAGACGCTGTTCTGCTCGATGTAGTCGACCTGGCATGGTCAATGTCTGCGCGAGAGGTCTGCCCGGGGCACCCACGTCCGGGTTCCCCTGGAGCTCCTCGACCTCCTCGGGCGTCAGGCTCGCCGCGAAGCCGTTGAAGGAACGCGAGTAGGTGTAGTCGGCGCCGGCGGCGACGGCCGAGATGGCCTTGGCCGTGGCCTCACCGGACGCCTTCATCCTGACGACGTACTTGCCCTCGACGGCCGGTGCGTTGCGGGGGACCAGCACGGGCGCCGGCGTTGACCGCTTCGGCCGCCTCGAGGGGGCCGCCAGGGCCAGGGGCAGGGCGAGCAGTGCGGCGCGCATGTCGGAGGAGCCGAGAGGATGAGTCCGGACAGACGCCGTCACGGTCGAGCCGTCCTATTTATCCTCGGCCCATCACATCCTGCGTCGCCAACGGGCGAGTGATGGGCGTCTCATGCCAGACGCCTCGCCGACCGCATCTCATGCGTCGATGCCGGCGCCGTCGAGCCATCGAGCCATCTTGGGGCGTCTCATGCCAGACGCCTCGCCAACCGCATCTTATGCGTCGATGCCGGCGCTGTCGAGCCATCTTGGGGCGTCTTATGCCAGACGCCTCGCCGACTGCATCTCATGCGTCGATGCCGGCGCCGTCGAGCCATCGAGCCATCTTGGGGCGTCTCATGCCAGACGCCTCGCCGACCGCATCTCATGCGTCGACGCCGGCGCGGTCGAGCATCTTGGGGCGTCTTGGTCCGATGCGAAACGGGCTCCTGTCTGCGGAGGCGAAACGGGCGAGCTGCATAGATCAAGGCTCGACTGCAAGCATACGCCTGTTTGGGCAACATGGTCGACGCTGGCCATGGGGCAAAGTGTCGAGGTTGCCCTGGTCACGTGGGCCGCGGTGACCGCACGGTCCGACCCGCCAATCAGTTGACCATTTGATCAGACAGATCGACGACCAGATCGACGACCAATTCGTCTTGAACGGTTTCAATGGATAAGCTTGCTGCCCAACTGCGTAAACTATGCTACCGACTCGAATGCCTTGGCACGTCAACCTCAGCTAACTTGGTTCCGACCTCGCTGCCCCCGCTTAAACCATCACGCCCCAAACCCCCCGCTTTCCACGTCAAACAACCATCACGCCCCAAACCGGCCGAGTGCCAGTTGCTAGGGCTGCAACGGCGGAGTCCATCTGTGGGGCGGCGGCACCGTGTCGCCGCGCATGTCAGCTTTGATGGTCAAGGTAGGGGTCCTCATCGGAACCATCGTTCCGTCACAGCTCCGCTCGTCCGCATCGACGGTCGTCGTGCGACACTGTCCATCGCGTAGGTTCGACCGAGACTCGGCGACGCGGCCGTCATGGTTGACGCATGACCCGGCCGGGGCTCGGACCTGATGCCCGGTCCGACTGGACGGATCCACTCACACCAACGGCTGGACCCACCTCCGATCTGATACCCGGGTCCGCTGCACCGATTGCCGGACCCACCTCGGATCCGAATCCGGGGTCTGACTCGGCCGGTCCTCCGCACCAGGCCGGACCGCCGATGATGCGATTCTCCGGCCCGTGGTCGAGTGGCAAGCCCGGCGAGACGGCGACGTGCACAACTACGGCCAACTTCTTCCCGCATAGGCACTTCCGGGACAGGCATGCAGGAGCCATACGCCGTTGGCAAGCTGCCCAGGCTGTCATTCAATATAAAACCCCCGCGTGGCTCGTTTAGACATTACAAATATAATGGTAAAACGTGGACATAGAAGAGAACCTCGGCCGTCTAGCACTTGACCTTGCGCGCAGAGCCCCCGACACGGCCGGTGCTGGCGTCCGGCTGGACAGCCTGCTGGGGCTGGGCCTGGCTGGGGGAGCCGACGGCGACTTCAATGGAGTGACCGACGGAGAGAGAGCCGGATAGGACGATGTCCTGGGTGGAGGAGCTCTGAGGGCCGACGGCGACAGAGACGCGGCAGGGAACGGGAGTGCTGGCCGGGTCGTCGCTGGGGGCCCTATTGACGCCATGGCACGGGCCGTTGGTCTCGTCGTGGGTGGCCTTGGCGGGCTTGGTCTCGTCGTGGGTGGCCTTGGCGGGCTTGGTCTCATCCTGGGCGGCCTTGACGGCCTTGATCTCATCCTGGGTGCCCTTGGTGGCCTTGGTCTCATCCTGGGTGTCCTGGGCGGCCTTGGCGACAGGCGGCTGCGGGGACCCGACGGCCACGCAGGCGTAATGGCCCGGCAACAGGCCGCCGCAGTTGGGGTCCGAGGGCGAGTTCCACGCCGTCACCTGCTCGGCCCTGTCGACGACGCCGGCCCTCTCGGCAACCTGGTAGCAGCCCTCGCCCTTTCTTACCCGGATATACCCGGTGCAGTCTTCGGGGATGCCGGGCTGGACGGGCCCGTTGGGCGCGCCGACGACGCCCTCGTCGGCCTCTTGCACGGCCACGCAGGCGTAATGGTCGGGCAATAGGCCGCCGCAGTTGGGGTCCGTGGGCGAGTTCCACTTGGTGACCTGCCCGGCCATATGGACGACGCCGGCCCTCTCGGCAACCTGGTAGCAGCCCTCGCCCCCTTTCACCCGGATGTATCCGGTGCAGGGCAAGTCTTTGGGGATGCCGGGCTGGACGGGCCCGTTAGGCGTGCTGACGACGCCCTCGTTAGCGACTTGCTCGACTTGCCCGACTTGCCCGACGGCAACGCAGGCGTAATGGTCGGGCAATAGGCCGCTGCAGTTGGGGTCCGTGGGAGAGTTCCACTCCGTGACCTTCCCGGCCATATGGACGACGCCGGCCCTCTCGGCAACCTGGTAGCAGCCCTCGCCCCGTCCCACCCGGATGTATCCGGTGCAGGGCAAGTTTTTGGGGATGCCGGGCTGGACGGGCCCGTTGGGCGTGCGGACGACGCCCTCGTCGGCGGCTTTCGCGATGGACACGCAGGCGTAATGGTTAGGCAACAGGCCGCCGCAGCCGGGGTCCACGGGCGAGTTCCACTGGATGATGTCCTCGTTGGACTTGCCCGACCCCTGGGCGACGTCCCAGCAGCCTTTGCCGGATTCCACCTTGAACCATCCGTCGCAGCGGTAGCCGTCGGGGAGGCTGAGGGCGGGCTGGGCCTTGGCGCCGACAGGCAGCTCGGGGAGGACGGCCGGCGCCCGCTTGGCGACGACGGCGCCGAGGGCGAGCCCGGTGTTTCCGAGCAGCAGCAATCCGGTGAGAGGAACCATGTTGAAAAGAGCGGACGTCAGGGACTGACTTGGGTTGGCGCCCTCGGCGAGGGCCTCGCACGCGGTATATATTCCAGCGCATCGGAAGTCGGAAAGTGCGCGGGGCGTAAATCAGACGATGTCCAGGCACAGAACTCTGCCTGGGCCCATGATAATCTGCGCGGATTCCACACGATATGAATCGCCCTATAGCCTTGAGAGCATGCCGCGGCCCACGAGGCACTCGGCCCATTTTGTCTTTCTCGGATCTTGCCGGTGGGCACGGCATATGATAGTGGCATCGTGTCGGGCCGACGTGTGGAGTCGGAGTCATGTCGGCGCGTACGAAATATGAAGGTTGAGCACAAGAGTATCCGGACTGCCCTCACCCGGTCACCTGACCCCTGTCATAGTGTTAATATAGTGTTTCTCAGATGTTACACTCCCCTTAACCTACCGCTTAAAGGTGGTAGTCTCTATTAGAGAAGTTATAACTATAATACCGTTAATAAGGAGCTACGGGCAGTCTGACTTTTGGGCTTAACGTGCTCGGTGATGTGACGGTCGGCAGTTGGGCTGAAGTGCCGCGTGGTGTGCGCCTGGGGTAGTGCCCTGCTCATGTGGTCCGGAGACGGCCCGGAGACGGCCCGGATACGGCCCGGATACGGCCCCACCCCGAGGCTCGCCCGGTATCCGGACGGACGGAGACACTCGCCCGCGTGAAAGGCCACCTGCTCCAGCCATGCACGTGCGGCTCTTGCGGTTGCACCCACTCGCGGGTCAAGTTGGCCATCAGGAGCCGAAGCGCCGTTCTCGCGCCACCAGGTGGTCGCCCGGCACGCGCACGCCGTCGAGCAGCACGAGAGACGGCCGCCCGCGTGCCGGCCGCTGCCGCGGAGCCGCTCCTCGGGGGGGCGGCCGCTGCTCCTCCCAGTCGAGCGCGTAAGGGAGGACGTAGGTGTCGACGTAGCGGCGAGGCGGCGATGCGAGGCGTTGTGTAGAGGGAGGCGACGGTGCACCACACGGACTCGCTCCAGGGGACGTCCGGGGTCTGGGGTATGCTGCTGGTGAGGCTGGCAGAGTCGCGGAGGCTGGCAGAGTCGCGAGGGCCGCCAACTTGATGTGTCTGAGCTGGCCGAGATATGGCCGTCAACCGGAGCCGAGGTGCGGTCCACCAGCGCCGCCTACCCTAGACCGCCGATCTGGCGCCTGCGCAAGGCACCCGCCTCGGCGCCGTTGGGCGGCGCGGGTCTGCGGAGCGGCGCGTGCTCGGGCGGCCGGCAAGCACCGTATGTCTCCGGGCCCGAGTCTGCGGGGACCGCGGCGGCGCCGGTCCGTGGCGTCGGTCAACCGGCGACTATCGGCGCTGCGCCGGAGCGACGATGGCGCCCCGTCTGGCGGGCCCAGCCCGGATGCGACGCTGCGTGACGTCGCCGGCGCACTTCGATCACGGCCAGCCAGCCGCCAGCCAGCAACCAGCCAGCCCGCCGGCACCGTACAGCGCTCGGCCGCGCCGGCGACGTCGTGCGATCCCCGCGGCGCGATTTCTGCCGCTCGGCCGGCCGAATGCCGAGCCGTCGCCGCGCCCGAGCGGAGTTGCGTCCACTTTTCCCTGATCCATGCCGGGATATAAATATACGTGTTCTTCTTCGTCCTCCTCTTCTTCTCCAGCCTTCAAGCCCACCATGGCAGCCGCTCTCAACCCCCTGCGGCCTCGGGTCCGGCTCGGCCTCCGGTCGACGGCCCGGTGGCTGTCGACCCGGTCCGTGTCGGACCCCCGCCCGGCGACCCGCCCGGTGACCCCCCGCTCGTCCAAGGTGCTCCCGTCGGCCGACGCCGCCGTCGCCGACGTCCGCAGCGGGTCGACCATCCTCAGCGCCGGCTTCGGCCTCTGCGGCGTCGCCGAGACGCTCATCCAGGCCCTGCACCGCCGCGACCTGCGCTCGCTCACGGCCGTGTCCAACAACGCCGGCATCGAGGGCCTCGGCGGCCTCTCGACGCTCACGTCGGCCGGCATGGTCGACCGCCTCGTCCTCTCCTACCTCGGCAACAACAGGGCCCTCGAGCGCCAGTACCTCGCCGGCGAGCTGGCCATAGAGCTGTGCCCGCAGGGGACCCTCGCCGAGCGCCTGCGGGCCGGCGGCGCCGGCATCCCCGCCTTCTACACGCCGACGGGCGCCAGTGAGTCCGCCGCCCGTCCTTGCCGCGCCGCTGACTCGGCAGACACCCTCCTCCAGCAGGGCGGCATCCCCGTCCGGCTCGGCGCCGCGCCCGAGCCCGGCCGGCGCCGCGAGACGCGCGACTTCGGCGGGCGGCCGTTCCTCCTCGAGACGGCGCTCACCGGCGACGTGGCAATCCTGCGCGCCTTCAAGGCCGACGCCGCCGGCAACTGCGTCTTCCGCCGCACGACCAAGGCCTTCGGCCCGCTCATGGCCAAGGCGGCGCGCCTGACCATCGTCGAGGCCGAGCACGTCGTCGACGCGGGCGACCTGGACCCCGACGCCGTCGACCTGCCGGGCATCTTCGTCGACCGCGTCGTCCCCGCGACGGCCGGCAAGCAGATCGAGGTGCTGCGGACGCGGTCCGGGTCCGGCCCCGCCGAGGCGTCCGAGGCCCAGCGGCGGCGGCTGCGCATCGGCCGGCGCGCGGCGCGCGAGCTGCGCGAGGGCTACTACGTCAACCTGGGCGTGGGCATCCCGACGCTGGCGGCGAGCTTCATCCCCCCCGGGCGCACCGTGTGGATCCAGTCGGAGAACGGCATCCTGGGCATGGGCCCGTACCCGACGCCGGAGCAGGTCGACGCCGACATCGTCAACGCGGGCAAGGAGACGGTGACGCTGGTGCCGGGGGCGTCGTGCTTCGACTCGGCCGAGTCGTTTGGCATGATCCGGGGGGGGCACATGGACGTGTCGATCCTAGGGGTGAGTGCGCCTTGGGTGACTCGGGACGCGCTCGGCACGCGCTGACCCTCGCAGGCGCTCGAGGTCAGCGCCGCCGGCGACCTGGCCAACTTTATGATACCCGGCAAGGCGGTCAAGGGCATGGGCGGCGCCATGGACCTCGTGGCCAACCCCGACAGCACCAAGATCGTCGTGGCGACGGAGCACGTGGCCAAGGACGGGTCGCCCAAGGTGGTGGCGCGGTGCCGGCTGCCGCTGACGGGAGCGCGCGTCGTCAGCACCGTCATCACGGACCTGTGCGTCTTCCAGGTCGACCGGGCGCGCGGGGCGCTGACGCTGACGGAGCTGGCGCCGGGCGTCGGCGTCGACGAGGTGCGGAGCAAGACCGAGGCCGACTTTGACGTGGCCGCCGAGGTGGCGGCCATGGAGTGAACATGTAGACAATGAATCATACCTCTCCCAAGCCCGCAATGGCGTCGACGCTCCGCAGCAGCCACGCGCTGCCCTCGTCCGTGGCCAGCCACCGCGCCTCCTCGCCCACGCCCCCGTCGTCCCACGTGCCGTCGTCCCACGCCTTGCGCAGGCCGTAGACGTGCGACAGCACCTGCGGGCCGACGCCCGTCTGCGCGCGCAGGCAGGCGATGGCCACGACCGACGTCAGCACGCGGCCCGGCCCGGCGCCGGGCGGATCGGCCAGCAGCAGCGCGTAGTGGCCGTCGAGGATGTGCACGGGCAGGTCCGGGTGCGCGGCCGCCAGCTTGTCCCGGAGCTTGTCGGCCAGGGGCGCGTAGACCGAGTCCCACAGGCCGTCGCCGCGGCGGCGCGCGCGCGCAAAGTCGGCGACCTGGCGCGTCGGCGCGCGGGCGAGCTGCGCGGCCGTGTCCGGCGGCAGGGCGGCCCGCAGCGCGACGAGGCAGTTGATGACGCGGGGGATGCCGTTGAAGCTGATGCACTTGAGCCCGACGTCGCGCATCAGCTCGGCGGCGGCGACGGCGTCCCAGTCGCCGGCGGCGACGCGGTGCAGCTCGACCAGCGCGGCCGGCGAGTTGAGCGTGAACGTGGCCGCCGCCTGCCGGTCAGCGGAGCGGACGGGGCCGCGGCGGGACGGGGGCGCACCGAGAGGGCGAGCCAGGGGCGCGGGCCGAGGCGGGCGGCGGCGGCGTCGCGGGCGATGGCCTCGTAGACGGCGCGCACGCCGGGGGGGCGGGGGCCGGGCCGGGCCGGGCAAACGGCGCGTTGATGAGCGCCTTGAGCGCCGGCGACAGCTTCGACATGGTGTGCGGCGGAGCGGGGTTCGCCCGTCGTCGGGGCCGGCGAGTCGTCGGGCGGCGCGCGTTATCGTAGCTCCGATCCGGCCCCACGTCCCTGCACATCCTCGTGAAACAGCAGCAGCGTCAGGACGGCGGCGCACGGATGCGACCGACGCCCTACAACCGCCCCGATCCGAGCCATGCTTCCCGATGCGGCGTGGCGGCGGCCCCTGATTGGCCCGCGCGAGGCGGCAGGGCGGCGCCATCGTCGGATCTTGCGAGAATAAGCAGTCGCAGGGGCGAGGCACAGACTGGCTCGTGGCCGCCTCTCGAAGCCGGGCCTTGTGCCGGCCAGTGTACTTCGTATATGGCGGCAGATGGCAGTATTTATGGCAGATGCTGCTCTGCCCGTCGACCTGTCTGCCCGTCGTCCTGTCTGCCCGTAGACTCCATCACCATGGCCGTGTCCCGCCAGCCGTCGCCCGCGCACCGGCGCGTGGCCCTCTCGCGCCTCGCCTTCGCCGCCGCCGCCGTGGCCCTCGTCGCCAGCAAGGCCGTCCACGTCTACGCGCACCGGGCCGTCCTTCCCCCCCGCGTGCTGCCCTACGCCGTGTCCTTCTTCGCCCAGGACGCCGCCGTGCTGGTCGGCCTGCGCCTCGCCCTCGACGCGCCGCTGCCGCGCCCGCTGCGTCTCGCCGTCGGCGCCGCGGCGGCGGCCCTCGTCGCCGCCGTGCTGCTGCTCGCCGCCGTCGCCGTCTCCTTCTTCCTCGTCGCCGGCACCGAGCTGCACTGGCGCAACGCCGGCGTCGCCGCCGACTCGGGCTCGTGGCTGATGCTGCTGACGGGGCTGGCGACCTTTGGCCTCGTCCTCGCCGCCGTGCTGGCGCTCGCCTGGCTGACGCAGGACGTCTGTCAGGCCGCGGCCGCGGCCGCCGTTGACGTCCTCGGCTGGCCCTTGTCCGCGCTGGCCCGCTGGCGCCGCGCCGCCTACCGGCGCGTCCCGGGCGAGCACCGGGACGTCGAGGGCGAGCACCGGGACGCCGGACAGCCCCCCCAGCACCCCCCCGTCGTGCGCGCCCTCGTCGCCGCGACGCTGCTGGCCCTCGTCGTCACCACGGCCGTCCGCCCCGCCGACAGCGCCCTGGCCTTCGTGTCGTGGACCCTCCCCCTGCTGCCCTTGGTCGACGTTGCGCACGGCTCGTCCAGCCTCGCCGGCCCCGACGCCTGGGACAACCGGACCGCCCTCGGCGTGCCCCCCCCTCTGCCGTGGCTGCCGGCGGCGCTGCCCGGCTTCGAGGACTGGGACGCCGGCGCGGAGCACTACCGCGCGTCCGAGGATCCGCTGAAGATGTCCAACCTCGACGACGACGTGCTGCCGGCGCTCCGCGGCGTCCTGGGCGACGTGGCGGTGCGGCACGTGATGCTCGTCATGCTCGAGAGCACGCGCAAGGACGTCTTCCCCGTCAAGAAGGGCGGCATCGTCTGGGACCGGCTGGCGGCGTCGTTTGGCGGCGAGCTGCCGCCCGAGGCGCGCGACCGGCTGGCGACGCTGACGCCGACGGCCAACCTGCTGACGGGCGACTACGACGACGGCTTCGACCACGCCGAGCGGCGGCGGCGCGGCGGCATCAACGCCAACAACGCGCACACGTCAAGCACCTACACGCTCAAGAGCATGGCGGGGACGCTGTGCGGGCTGACGCCGCTGGTGGCCGACTTTAACGTCGAGCAGGAAAACCACGTGTACCAGCCGTGTCTGCCGCACATCTTCAACGCGCTCAACGCGCTCGCGCCCGACGCGCCCGAGGACGCGCCCGGCTTCGCCTCGTTCAGGTGGCGCTCCCTCTTTATGCAGTCGGTGACCGACTCGTTCGACCGCCAGGCCGCCGAGATGGCGGCGCTGGGCTACGCCAAGGACGACGTCGTCACCAAGGAGTCGCTGCAGAGCCCGTCGGCCAAGTTTGGCAAGGCCAGCCTGCCCGACATCAACTACTACGGCATGGCCGAGGTGGCGCTCGACGAGTACGTGCGCGACGCCTTCGCGACGGCGCGGGCGCGCGACGAGCGCGTCTTCCTGACGCACCTGACGAGCACGACGCACCACCCCTTCCGCATGCCCGAGAGCGAGCCGTACGTGCGGCTGGCGGGCGAGGGGCGGCTCGACGAGCTGTCGCAGTACGCCAACACGGTCGGCTACGTCGACCGCTGGCTGGCGCGGCTGCTGGCGGTGCTCGAGGACGAGGGCGCGGCCAACGAGACGCTGGTCGTCGTCGTCGGCGACCACGGGCTGTCGCTGGCGGAGAACGGCGGCGTGACGCCCTACGACAACCCCCACGTGGCCAACCTGCACGTGCCGCTGGTGCTGTCGCACCCGGCGCTGCCGGCCGTCGACGTCGACGAGGCCGTGGTGTCGCTGCAGATCGTGCCGACGGTGCTGGACCTGCTGGCCGAGACGGGGTCGCTGGGGCCGCGGGCGCGGCGGGCGGCCGTGGACCTGGCGCGCAACTACGAGGGCCAGTCGCTGCTGCGGCCGCTGCGCAAGACGGGCCGGGGCGACTGGCAGTTCACCGTGATGAACCCGGGGCGGGCGAGCGTGGCGGTGCGCGACGGGCGGCGGCCGGGGCGGCGGCTGGTGGTGCCGGCCGTGGCCGACACGGCGTGGCGTTTCAGCGACGTGGACAGCGACCCGCACGAGGAGGCGCCGGTGCTGGCGTTTGACGCGGACGCGTTCCTGGCCAAGGTGGGCGAGGCGCACGGGGCCGAGGCGGCGGGCTGGGCGGAGGAGGCGGCGTCGGTGGCACGGTGGTGGCTCAAGGAGAACAGGAGGCGATGGCGATACGGAGACGGTTCGGGATAGACGTGACTGGGATGGACGTGAGCGATAGACGTGACTGGGATAGACGTGAGCGATAGACGTGAACTGGGATAGACGTAGGGAGGTCGACACGGGCGTTCGGTTTGGGATAGACAGCATAGACAGCGGCGTTTCTGACAGCTCGACGTCTCGGTCATGGAAACACGTTAGCCGGCGGACGGCACTCTCCAGACAGCGGCGTTTGACAGCTCGACGTTTCGGACATGGAAACACGTTAGCCGGCGGACACGGGCGCTCGGTTCCGGATAGACAGCATAGACAGCGGCGTTTCTGACAGCTCGACGTTTCGGTCTATGGAAACAGGTTAGCCGGCGGACAGCAATCTCCAGACAGCGGCGTTTGACAGCTCGACGTTTCGGTCATGGAAACAAGTTAGGCCGTCAAAGCGGTCCAGACCGCACGTCCCCGCCCGCCCAGGCACGTCGCTTGACGCAGGAACCCAAACGCGCTCGAAACATCCGTCAGCCTCACCTGGCGGCGAGTCCCGGCGGAGCTTGCCTGCGCCCGGAAGCGCCGGACGCGACGCTGGGCGCGCGGCATGAGCCGGACGTTGGGCTGACGGCGGATTCCGCATCTCGTTGGTGCCGGCGCTAGCTTTGATGACTGCGCCGGCCAACAGGCGTTGGCGGTAGCGAATCCGCCGGTCTGGATGCGCGTCGCGGGCTCAGCCCTCGGTGGCGGCGCCTCGTCGGCTGTCTTTGCCGCGGTCGGGACCGGCGTCCCGGGCGATGGCACGTCGGCCGGCCGGCCGGGGCCATCGGGCTGGCTGGCCATGGGCGGAAGGGTCGGGTCGGGCTGCATCAGCCTGCGGCGACAGGCCCGCCGTTGCGTGCGCTCGCGCTTCGCGCTCAGCCCGACGCCCCGCCGCGACCTGGCCGCCGGTATGATGGAACGTGGCCGGGCGGCGGGGGACCCTGCTGGAGATCGAGCCCGAGGCGCTGTTTAGGTTGCGACGGGTCGGGCGCGTTGGTCGAGCGCGTTGGCCGTGGCGGGCAAGATTTTCGCGGGCGCGGCATCGGAAAATTGCAGGGCAATCAGGAGTCGCCGATGGCGCCAAGCTTGGGCCGCAGCGTCGGGCCAAGGCAGCGGGGCGAGCGGCCGAGGCCTCGCAGATGGCAGCGGACGCGGCACACGCTCAGGCGCTGCTGGTGGCAAGGTTCGCTGCTAGGAGCCGTGCAGGGGTGTCGAGGCTGCGCTCTTGATGCATGAAACCTAATCACTGCCAGCTGGCGGAGCGCGCGTCGCCCCGGTACCTCGTACTGGCCGCGCCTTAAAGGCTCGACCGCCGGCGCAGGCCTTCCGACCTCGCCAGCTCTCCCCGCGTCCGCCAGCTCCAGCGTCCGTTGCCGCCTCCGCGCATTTCCACCCTCCGCCGCTTCTCGTCCTCGGCCGCTTCTCGTCCTCCGCCTCTCCAGCATCTGCCGGCCCTCCAGCCGCCGCCGGTCCAACACTCTATCCGACGCCCGCCGCGAGTCAGCCGCCCCTTCGCGGCCAGCCGCCCCGTCGCGGCCAGCAGCCCCGTCGCGGCCAGCAGCCCCGTCGTCGCGGCCAGCAGCCGCGCATATATAGCCATAGCCATGCCCCAGCGCCTGGGCTCCTCGTCCTCCGACTCGGACCTGTCGACCGGGTCGTCTGTCGCTGGCTGCCGACACAGCATGGACGCGACGCCGCGACGCCCCATCGCCTCGGTCGAGGTGCTGCGCTGCCTGCGCTGCGCCCGCGCCGTCGAGGCCACGTCGACCGACGACGCGAGCACCATGGGCATGGTCCGCATCGCCCACAACCTCTACTACTGCCAGCGGTGCGCCAACATGGTCGGCTACAAGTAGCCCGGGCCGGCCGACTTGTTCTTTCGTTTGCGGCGATTCATTAGCGACATTGATACCCAACACCTTCGCGGCTGGACGGTCCGGCGACGCCGACCTGCGCTTGCCGCCGGCTCGTGCCGCAGTCCGGCCGGTGCGGACACGCCGGCCTCAGCTGCGTCTATATGCTACGCGGTCACCGGCCGAGCCCCGCCAAGGCGAGCCTGGCGCCGCCGGTCTGGGGGGAGGCCGTCGAGGCCGTCCGAGGCCGTGGATGGACGGCACGCCGAGTGACGAGCGGAGAGGGCCGGGCAGGACATTCAAGCCGCAGCAGCTTGCAGCAGGCATGCGCAGCGATTGGTGACGCGAGCGCATGTGATATGGATGCTTTCGAGTAGACGAATCGAGGCTGGGAACCCAGTTGCCTCAGTTGCCTCGTGCCGTATGCCCCAGTGTCTCGTGTGTTTTCTGCCCGTGTTGTCGCTGCACTAGTGCGTCGTCATGTCTGCCCGTGTTAGTGCATCGGTGCCTCGTGTTGTCAGGCCTCGTCCTTGTCAGTCGTACCCCTGGCAGGGATGTGAAACGCGCCGGCGCGTCTGTTTTGTTTCTTCCAACTTTCTTCCAAGATTCGACGCCTAGCGCGCTCGAGCGCCCCGTCGCCGCGCAATGCCCATAAACGCGAGTAAGTGCCTACTCCTTCAGCATGTAGCTCCGCTTAAAGTACTCGTTGGGGTGCACCATCGTCTCCAGCCCCGTGACGCCGTCGTCCTTGGCCCGCCGCAGCTCGGCGCGGTGCAGGTGCTCGAAGACGCTGCGCCGTCAGCGCCATACTGCCTTGTTCCGAGGACAGCACCTACCGGTTGCACGCCATGTGGTACCTCTGCGCCGCGCGGTCCTCGGCCACGCCCTGCAGCACCGCGCCGTCGACGCCCATCGCCCCCAGCAGCGTGGCCAGGTTGTCGGCGTCGAAGTGGCGGTACGGGCAGCCGTGCGCCTCGCCCGGCCCCGGCGGGTGCTCCGTCAGGATCTTCTGGCAGCTCATGGGGCTGTAGCCGCCGCCGCGGCGGTTGGCGTCGCCGCCGACGTCGCCGTAGGCGTGCCGCACGTTGTACCGGTACTCCTTGTTGAAGGCGTCGTCGGTGATGCGGTGGAAGGCGCCGCGCCAGAACAGCAGGCACTCGTCGAGGCTGAGCCCGACGCCCTTGAGGAAGAGCGTGTACTGCAGCCGGCCGTAGTGCTTGAGGTGGGCGTCGCGCCGCAGCGTCCGGTGCAGGTGCGTCATGCACGCGGGGAAGTGCCGCACGAGGCCGTCGACGCCGGCCGCCGTGAAGGCGCCGGGCGACGCGCCCGAGACGTAGGCGGCGTCGGGGGTGATGAAGTTCTTGGACAGGTGGTCGAGGATGGGCGTGAGGCGGTCGTCCTCGTCGAGGCGCGGCAGGGCGCGCGCCGTCAGCTGCTCCGTCAGCGCCCGCTTCGCCGACGCGTGCCCGACTCACCTCGAGCTGCCTCTCCAGCCGCGACGCAAACTCGGCGACCACCATGCTCGCCTGCTCGCGGCCCGGCACAAAGGCCTTGCCGGCGTCGAGGAAGACGCGCCGCTGCTCGACCAGGTCGGGCACGCGGTCCCAGTCCACCTTGAACCAGGAGTCGTCGCGCGCAAAGGCCAGGTCGGCCGCGTGCGCCTGGCGCTCCGCGTCCGACACGGGCTCCCAGTCGAGGTCGAGGCCGGCGACAAAGGCGGCGCGCTCGGCGGCGTCGTCGGCGTTGAAGCGCAGGCGGAACAGCATCGTCTCGACGCGGGCGAAGCGGCGGCGCAGGTCTGCCGTCGACGCAAAGGCGAGGCGCAGGATGAAGTGGCTGTAGTGGTCCCTTTGGCGCTGGGCGAACAGCTTGGACGAGGCCGAGCTGTTGGTCTCGAGCGGCAGGCAGCGGTCGAGGACGGGCTTCATGTGGGCGGCCGTCTCGGCGGGCGTGCGGTTGCGGAACGAGCAGGCCTCGAGCTCGGCGAGCACTGCGGGGTCAGAGGCGCGATGCAGGGGAGGCACGGTCGGGCGAACCTCGCAGCCTGTCGATGGCCCATTGCTCGAACTGCTCGAGCGTTATGTCGGCCGTGGGCGCGTCGGCGTAGAAGCTGAGGCGGTGGGGGTAGGCGTCCTTGGGCAGCGGCGCGGCAAACTGGCGCCTGCGGTGGTCGATGCGGCGGTCGTGGCGCAGCATGGTGGTGGTGGTGGAGGTGGTGGTGGTGACGATGGTGGTGATGGTGGTGGTGACGATGGTGGCGATGATAGTGGTGATGGTGAAAGTAAAGTGGTGCGCGTCGCGTCGCGTCAATGATACCGCCTACCCTACACCCGCTTAGTCATCCACACCCGCGCAAAGGGCCCCGACATGCGTCTGCAGGCCACCCCGGCTGCAGGCCTACAAAAGTTCGCCCGAGCTGGCGGTGGCCGGGACCGGCCCGGACAGCGCCGGCCGGGTGGGGCGGGCGGCGGCAGATCTCGGGCCTCTCTGCATCGTGGAGATTGGCCTCGAGCATGGCGGCGGCATGCCCAAAGAGTCGCGGCTGGCATGTAGATGTGCACTGTACACAAACAATCAGGCGTTGCGCCGCCCGGTACCGCTACGCGCCGGCGCTGCGCCGCGCCGAGGCGTGCGTGTACCTGTACCTCGCTCCACCAGCCTCGCGGCCAGCCTCCATCCTTTCTCCTCTGCTTCCCTCGACGGCGACGCCGCGACGACGACGGCGCGCATCGCGTCTGGCATCTGCGCAACGCCCCCATGAGCCTCCTCGACTAGGTCCCGCCGAAGCATCGCGCCTCGCCAGGCACGACGCCATGAGCCGGATGCCGCCGCCGCCGAGCGACGCGGCCCGGGACGGTGCCGACGGCGATGCACGCGAGCCTCGCCATGCTCACCACGCACACCATGCCCACGATGCACACCATGCCCACGACGCACCCCATCACCACGATGCACACCATCGCCACGACGCCCTCCGCATCTCGACGGAGCTCGTGCCCGCGCCGCGCCGCCCGTCGCTCAACCTCTCGCCCGTCGGCGTCCTGCCGCACAAGACGTCGTCGGGCAGCCTGCGGCCGTCGCGGACGCCCAGCCTGCGGTCCGCCATGGCCAACAGCATCGGCTCGGCCGGCGGCTCCAGCAGCGTCATTCCGAGCCCCGTCATCACCGCCATGGGCGACGTGACGCCGCTGCCGAGCCCGCTGCTCGCCAGCGACTCGCCCGGCCCGTGGAAGCAGCTGAGCCCGGGCTCGCCGGAGCCGTCGGCCGAGGCGCCCAGGCGCATGTACGCGGCCCTCGACCCCAAGCCCCCGGAGCTGGCGCCCAAGAGCCGCAGCGTCAGCGAATACGTGCCCGACGCCGTGGCGGCGCCTAGGCGGCCGGTGACGGTGTCCGGGTCGCACACCAAGCCCGACGCGCACATGCGCCGCGAGCCCAACTTTGCCGAGTCGCGCGGCCTGACGCCGACGGTGACGCAGCCGCCGACGCCGCCGCCGAGCGAGTCGTCGACGGACCCCGACAAGGCCGAGTTCTTCGACGCGTGCGCGCGCGGCGACGGCAAGAAGCGGCGCTGGCGGTCGCTCGGCCTCCTCGGCCAGGGCACCTTCAGCCGCGTCATGCTGGCGACGAGCGCGCCCGACGAGCCGCCGCCGGGGAGCAGCCGCGTCCGGCGGCTCGTGGCCGTCAAGGTGTGCGAGCACGGCCCGCGCGGCGGCGCGTCCGAGGAGCGCGTCGAGATGAGCCTCAAGCGCGAGCTCGAGATCATGCTGAGCATCCACCACCCGTCGCTCGTCAACCTCCAGGCGTGGAGCATCGAGCCGACGCGCGCCATCCTCGTGCTCGGCTACTCGCCCGGCGGCGACCTGTTCGAGGTGGCGACGGCGCACCGCGCGCTGCTGACGCCGGCGCTGCTGCGGCGCATGTTCGCCGAGCTGGTCGGCGCGGTGCGGTACCTGCACGAGCGGCGCATCGTCCACCGGGACATCAAGCTGGAGAGTCGGTTTTTCCTCCTCCTCCCGACGGCCGCCGCTGACACGTGACAGACGTGCTCGTCAACCTCGACGCGGCCGGGCTGGCGGCGGCGGCCGACTGGGCCGCCATGCCGCGCTCGCTCGTGACGCTCACCGACCTCGGGCTCTCGCGGCGCATCGCCGACGACGAGAAGCTCGAGACGCGGTGCGGGTCCGACGACTACGCGGCGCCCGAGGTCATCATGGGCCAGCCGTACGACGGGCGGGCGACGGACGCGTGGTCGCTGGGCGTGCTGCTGTACGCGCTGCTCGAGGCGCGGCTGCCCTTCGACCCGCACCCGGGCATGAGCGACGCGCACCGGATGCGCAGCCGGACGAGCCACCGCATCGCGCGCGTCGAGTGGCGCTGGGTCGAGTACGCGGGCGACGACGGCGAGCACGAGGCCGACGCGGCCAAGTTTGAGCGGCGCGGCCTGGCGGGCGCGCGGCGCGTCGTCGAGGCCCTGCTGAAGCGCGCGCGCAGCCGCTGGGGCGTCGACGCCGTGGCCGCCGAGCCGTGGGTGCGCGACGCCATCCAGGTCGCGGGCGGGCTGCGCTTCTGGGACGAGGGCGAGTGAGGGAGGGCCCTGGCGCCGCGGGCGCGTGTACACCTATATACCTATTCTACGGGCCTCACGATCAGGGTCTTTGCGTCGAGCGTAGTTTGTCCGCGCACACGCCGTCTACGCCGAGGTCGAGCCGGGACGGCCCGCGATGCAACCGCGCAGGCGACGACGACGCCTGCTCCGGCGTCGGAGGTCGGCGGCGTTCCGCGCGGCGCCGGTAGCGGCGAGAAGCCGAGCGACGCCGAAAAAAAGCCAGTCGCGCGCCGCCTCGGAGCTCCGGCGCGAGTGCGACGCGGCTGACCAACGGGCGGGAGAGCATGACGCCCAGCGGGTGTCTCATCCGTCGAGGGCACCCCGGGCGGCGATCGTCCCCGCCACCCTGATGGGGCGGCGCCGACGGAAGCTTCTGGCGGGCGCGGGGGGCGCGCTGCGGCCGGGCGGCGGCTCGGGACGGTGCCGGCGGTCCGGGCGTGGCCTGGATGGGCGTCGGGCGTCGTCGGTCGTCGGGCGTCGGTCGCCGGGCGCCGCCGCGCCGCCGCCGGCGCCGCGGCCGGGCGCCGCTCCGGCCGCCGATCCAGGAACGCCGGCGCCCCGCCGCGGCGCGCAACCTTAAAAAGCGAAGCGCGCGGGCAGCAGAATAAATAATTTCCGTGGCATGACGCGAGGGGAGCGGCGCCGGCAGCTGACGGCGCGGGCACAAGCTCTGGCTGGGCATGCGAGCCTTCGGTGTTGGCTCGTCAGCGCGCCAGGTTACATTGGCCTCGGCACGGAGCAGAGGCCCAAAGCAGCTCGCCTCCGCGCCTCCGCAGCGCCGAGTCTGCCAGCCGACGGCACTTCCTGACACGCTCGCCGGGGTCGCAGCGCCAGGGGGGGCCTGGGCGGCGCACCCAGCGTCAGCCCCAGCGCGTGCTCGTCGTCGAGCCCGGCTGGCCAGCGGCGGCGGCCGCCCGGATGCCGTCGACGGACGCCCAGCCGACCGTCGTCGACCCCAGCGCGCCGTCGTCGACCGGCCGCCTCCCCAGCGGACCCCAGGCCATCCTTCTCGAACGCTCCCCGAGGCCAGCCAGCGCCCCCCCCCCCGGCCGCCGTGGCCACATCACCTTCTCCTTCAGGCCCAAGGTTGCATTGCCCTCCCCCCCGGCAGCCCTCTCCTGGCTCCGCGGCCGGCCATGCTCGCCCTCGTTGCAATGGCGCCCACGCCCGCATGAGGTTACATCCCCCTCGACTCTCTCCACCCAACAGCTCGCGCGCGCTGCGTCCCGCGGGCCAAGCCGCTGTCTCGAGCCGCTGGGCTCGCCATCGTGGCTGTCCCTTGGCGGCAACGTAGGCGAGGGACTTTTGCTCCTCGCTCTCATGTGGCTTGGCCTCAGCATCTCGCCCTATCGACTTTTTGCCCGCTTCGTCGACGCGGCATCGATATCTGCCGTCTGCCATTGGCGACCTCGTCTACACCCATTCCCGCCATGGGCACTCGCCTCTGGTGACCCTCTCGCCCGTCATCCGCTGACCACTCAAGTGATGATCCTCGCGCCGGTGCCTGACCGTTACGCACTGACGTCTTGCGCCTGCTCGTCATGTTCAACCACCCGACGAACAAGCATGGCTCGGCCCTGGGCGACTACGGCTTCCAGCCCTGGCGCTTCGACGCCGCGTCCGACGCCTCCCAGCCGGGCCCGTCGCTGGACGAGCCCATGGACTGGACCGACTCGTACCAGGACCAGGACGTCGAGCTCGACTCGCTGAGCCCGGGCGGCGGCGTCGGCCGCCTGGTCGCCCACTTTGAGAACAAGGGCGCCTTTGACGAGCCGCGCGAGGCCAAGCCGCCGCTGCCGCCGCGCCCGAGGCTCGACCCGGCATACTATGGCCCGGCCGCCTTCGGCCCGGCCCGCGTCGCGACCGCCGACTCGCCGTGGGCCTTTGACGCCCGCGCCGGCTCCGTCCCCTTCGGCTTCCAGGACCGGAGCCCGGGCTACGGCATCGACTTCGCGTCCCCGTCCATGGCGCCTCCGTCCATGGCGGCCCCGTCCATGGCGTCGCCCATGACGGCCTCGCAGCCCCAGCACACGCACACCCAGCACACGCACACCCAGCACACGCACACCCAGCCCACGCCGGGCACCCCCGGCTTCGAGATCTGGCGCCCTCCCGGCTCCAAACCGCCCTCCAAGCCGCCCGTCCCCCCCAAGCCCGGCAACCAGTTCATCCTCGAGTTCAACCCCAGCGCCAAGGCCAAGGGCAAGGCCCCGGCCAAGCCGCCGCGCCTGCGCGCCCCGCCGCCCGTCGTCAAGGCCGAGCCGCAGGAGCTGGCCGGCCTGCCGAGCTCGGCCCCGAGACCCGGCTCCGTGCTCCGGCCCGCCGCGCGGCCGTCGCGCGAGCAGGTGCCCGCCGAGGCGTGGGAGCAGTTCAAGTCGACCATCCGCGCCCTGTACCTGGAGGAGCGGCGGCCGCTCAAGGAGGTCATGGCCATCATGGCGGAAAAGTACAACTTTCAGGCGACGTAAGTTGTCCGCCCCCCCTCCGCCCCCCCCCCCTCTCATCCCTTGCTCACTCCCCGCAGACCCAAAATGTACAAGACGCGCTTCTCGCAGTGGGGCTTCGTCAAGAACAACACCGAGGACGAGGTCAAGCGGCTGCTGTCGATGAAGTTCCAGCGCGACGCCGAGGGCAAGGTGTCCGAGTTTGTGCGCAACGGGCGCGTCGTCAACCTGGGCACGTACCTCAAGCGCAAGGGCGTGACCGAGTACGACCTCATAGACTTCGAGCTGCCGGCGGACCTGCCGGCGCACGTGCGGTGCCGGACGCCGACGCCGCCGCCGGCGCCCGGCTACCTCCGGTCGCCGGACCTGCTCCGGGCGCAGGAGCTCGTCGTCGGCAACATGCGCAAGGCCTTCCTGCACTGCCGGCAGGTCGAGGCCGAGGCCGAGGCGCAGGTCGGCTGGCCGGTAACCATGGTCTGGGGCGCCGGGTCGAGCGAGCTGCTGATGGAGGCCAACTTCTACTTCGAGGCGCGCGACGCCGACCAGGGCGGGCGCTTCCTGATGCGCGCCTTCAAGCAGCTCGAGGCCGACCTCAGGACGCTGTCGCCGCTGGGCATCAAGGAGCTGCTGCTGGGCATGGTGCAGCGCGACCCGGGCATGATGACGGCGCTGTGCAAGTACCTGGCCGCCTACTCGACGACCAACCTGGAGCGGCCGCACCCGCTGCGCCAGATCTTCACGTGCCTGTACGAGGTGCAGCAGAAGCACGGCCCGGGCACGCTGTCGGACCTGCTCTGGGGCAGCATCCCGACCATCGCGGAGGAGCTCGAGGCCATCTACGGCCGGCGCCACCCGTACGTGGCGCGCACCTGGATCGACCTGGCCCTCTTCTACGGCCACGCGCACCCGGAGCGCCTCGACAAGCTGGCGGGCGAGCTGCGCGTGCAGCAGCGGCAGCTGGAGCAGCGGAGCGGGCCGGCCAGCGTCGACGTGCTGGCCCTGCGCTACGCCGTGCTGCAGCTGCTGTGGGCGGCGGCGCCGCGCGGCGACGCGACGCGCCAGGCGGCCCTCGACTTCTGGGACCACGTGCGCGGCCTGGGCGTCGTCTTCGCCGTGCGCGACGTCAAGCCCAACGTCTTCTGCTACCACAGCCCCGTCAAGGTGGACCCGTGGACCAAGCGCTGCCGCCGCCGCTACGACTCGGGCGTCGCCATCCTCGAGGAGCACGTCGGCGTGCGCGTGCACCCGTACTTCGAGGAGGACTTCCACACGGCCGTGCACGCGCCCGACGCGCACGAGGCGTGGTCGACGGCGCTGAACCACGTGCAGGCGTCGTCCAAGTGGGCCTTTATCTAGCGTTTAGCATCTCCTTTGTGCGTTTGGCGTTGGCGGCACCGTGTACATGGAAGATACCGTGCGACGAGCGACGACGTGATGAGGCGCTGGGGGTTAATGCTGGCAGCGTCCAGTCTTGGTGACGTGTCGTGTGTGTCGTGTGTGTCGTGTGTGTTGTGTCGTGCGTGTCGTGTGTGTCGTGTGTGTTGTGTCGTCGTGTGTCGTCGTGATGTGTCGTCGTCGTCGTCGTCGTCCTGTGTACTTCGTACTCCGAGTCATCTCCAAATTCGCCCGAAATTTTCCCGTCCAACCTCAACCATGTCCCGCCGCCTCTTCAAGGGCGCGTAGCCCGTCCCGACTCCCCTCGCCCCCCGCTGACGCCCCCCCAGAGCACGACGTCGTCTTCCTCCGCCAGCGCGGCCCCTCGGCCGCCAAGTGGCGCCTCAGCCGGCCCCTCCGCCCCGGCGCCCGCGTCAACCTCGCCTACGGCGCCTCCGTCGCCGCCGACGACCTCCTCGGCCGCCGCCCGCTCGACGCCGTGCGCGACTCGGCCGGCCGCCATGTCGTCGTCCACGAGCCCTCGCTCGCCAGCTACGTCGTCAACTCGTCGGCCGACCGCCTCGCCACGCCCATCTACCCCCCCGACGCAAACGCCATCGTCGCCCTGCTCGACCTGCACCCGTCGCGCCCCGGCGAGGACGACGACGCGCCGCCGCTCGAGCTCTTCGAGGCCGGCACCGGCATGGGCAGCCTGACGCTGCACCTCGCCCGCGCCGTCCACGCCGCCAACCCCCCCGTGCCGCCCTCGCTGCGCGCCGCCCTGTGCGAGGCGGCCCTGCGGCCCGGCGACGACGCCCGCCCGTCGCTCGCCGACCTGCCGCCCGCCGCCGACGCCGCCCTCGCCGCCTACGCCGCCTCGCGCCGCGCCGTCGTCCACACCCTCGACCGCAACCCGCGCCACCGCCAGGCCGCCTACCGCGTCGTCCGTAACTTCCGCCGCGCCCAGTACCTGCCGTCGGTCGACTTCCACGCCGGCTCCGTCGACGAGTACCTGGCCGCGCGCCTGGCCCGCGCCCGCGAGCCCTTCCTGTCGCGCGCCGTGCTCGACCTGCCGTCGCCGGTCGACAACGCCGCGCGCCTGGCCGACGCCCTGCTCCCGGACGCCCTGCTCGTCGTCTTCCAGCCCTCCATCAGCCAGATCGCCGAGTTTTGGGAGTGGTGCGTGCGCACCGCCCAGCCCCTGCGCCTGGAAAAGGTGCTCGAGCTGCCCGTGTCGACGACGGCCGACGGCGTCCACGACGCCGGCGGCGGCCGGCACTGGGACGTGCGCATGGCGGTGCCCAAGAACTGCCCGGGCGCCAGGGCCGTCCAGGTGATGCGTCCCAAGGTCGGCGACCGCCTCGCCGGCGGCGGCTTCGTGGCCGTCTTGCGCCGGTGGCCCGAGGTGGAGGTGGAGGCGGGGCTGGAGGCCGGGGTCGAGGCGGGACTGCAGACCGGGGCGGGACTGGAGGCCGGGGCGGGACTGGAGACCGGGCCCGAGGCCGAGGTGGAGGTGGGACCCGAGACCGCGCCCGAGACCGCGCCCGAGGCCGAGACCGCGCCCGAGGCCGAGACCGCGCCCGAGGCCGACACCAGTGGACCGAGCGCCTGATGTCGAGACACCTTGACAGCATAGATCGACAGTCCCAAGGGACGCATTCTACAACTCCAATCCTCGTAAACATGGGTATCTCCGACGCCTCACGCCCGCTTAGACCCGCGCGCAGCACACCATCAGCTTCAGGCTCGTGCCCAGCTCCTCGCACTCGGCCAGCAGCGCCTTGTCGGCCCACATGCTGTCCCCCCCCCCCTCGTAGCACCGCGTGTACCACCAGCGGCCGACGCGCGTCACCACCTTGGTGATGCCCTCGTCGGCCATGGCGCTGTCGCGCATCATGTTGCGGCTCGACGCTATCGAGCTCGCCACCGGCACGCCGACGCGCGCCGCCCTGATGCCCGAGAAGCCGGCCCGGCCCATCAGGCGCACCACCAGGTCCGCCGCCGACGCCAGGCTCGTCTCGGCCGTCGTCGCGTGGATGCGCTCCTTCAGGCGCCGCACCGCCCGCCGCCCCCGGTTGCCCATGTTGTTGAGGTCGACGTCGAGGATGGACAGCTCCATGTGCCCGCCGCGCCGCAGCACGCGCCGCGCCTCGCCCACGATGTTGCGATAGTGCGCCTCGGGCGCGGCGGCCGGGAACCGGTAGACGACGCAGTCGAAGCTCCGCGGCGCAAAGGGGAACGCGTCCAGGTGGGACACGTACTGCACCTGGTGGTGGTTTGCCGGGCTCGGGAAGCCGGGGCTCTGGGCCGGCCGCCGCAGCGACAGGTTGTACACGGACGCGGCCGGGTATGTCTCTGCCGCGTAAAAGGACCAGTCGTCGTTGCCGAGGCCGTCGACGACCAGGATCGAGGGGCTGGCCGCCAGCCGGACGTCGCTGAACAGGACGTGCCCAAAGGTCAGCCACTTGCTGACCGTCATCGAGCCCACGCGCACGTCGACCGGCGCCGGCGCGTCGTCCGAGGCGCTCGAGCACGTCGTGCACGACGACGAGCTGCTGGCGCGCTGCAAGGCCCGGATCCTCTCGGCCATGTCGGCGTACGAACGCGTGCGACCGTTGGTCGAGCCCGGCAGCTTGTCAAGCAGGTCGTCGTACTCGTCCCATATCTCGTCCTCGGCCGGCGGATCGCCGGGCTTGGGGATGACGGCCGTCGCGGCAAAGGGGTGGACGCCGGGGCCGGGGCCGCCTCGGCAGGACAGCCTCGACATGGAGCGTCGCAAATTGCCGGGCGCCGACGGTCCTGGGCAGGGGATCCTCCTCCCCGCCTCCAGCCTCGGTCTTGTCGTCTCGGGCGCGGCCGACGGAGACCCGAAGCTCTCTCGCCCCTGGCTCGGCCGCGTGTCCGAGTCCATCATGGCGTAAAAAGGGACGGGCTTCTTGACGGCCGTGACTGTGGCCTGGACCTTTTCGCCCTTTCGGCGGCTGAAGGGGTTCCAGCGAGCCTTTTGGAGCTTCCTGGGCGCCGGGTGAGGGTCCTCGGGCTCCGACGCGATGCTCGTGTCGAAGCTTGTCACGGGCGACGGGGCGGCGACGTCGGTGATGATGGGCCTGGGGAGCCTCAGGGGACTGTCGGACGATCGCAGGCGCTGCACGGAGCGTCGGTAGGCCAGGGTCGACTCCATGGCGACCGAGTCGGCCCTCGCCGTGTCGGCCCAGTAAGGACCTCGCCGTTCGGTGTTCTGGTTCTCGACCACCTCGCCTCCGGCAATGATGACGGGATTGACGCGGTCCGCCAGGAACGAGTCGGCATCGGCCACGCCTCGTCTGAGGACGGCGCCGACCCTCCCGTATCCCTCATGCCCGGTCCCGGCCGCGGGTCCCCTCGGTTTCTCGCCTTCCGCCCTCTTGCGGAAAAAAGGAAACCGGGCGAACGGGACCCTCGGGCTGGCTGGGGATGGGGCGCCAGGCGACGATTTCTCGGGGACGTTCTTGAGCGACGTGGACCCGGGCAGCCGGGCCTCGCTCCCGCGTCTCGAGGACCCGCTCCCGCGTCTCGAGGGCTCGCTCCCCCGTCTCGACGCCGACGAAAGGTTGCTCTGGATGACGGGTATGGGGTCTAAGAGGGCCATGTCCAGGGTGCCGTCGCGGCCGGGACGAGGGGGCCTGAGTGGCGAAGGGGGCTGCGCTCCCGGCTGCGTGCTCGGCGGCGGCGCTCCCGGCTGCGCTTTCGGCTGCACTCCCGGCGGCGCTCTCGGCTGCGCTCCCGGCGGCGCTCCCGGCGGCGCTCCCGGCTTCTGCGAGGCTCCCGGCGACGCGTCGGGAAGCAGTGTCTCGCGCCTCAAAAACTTCTGGGACGACTTGCGCGGCGGCGGCGACAGCGGTCTGCCCCTCTTGGCGCCCTCGCGGATCGTCGAGGTCGACGACGACGACTCTCTCACCGAGGCGAGGCCGTGGGGGTCGGCGCTCGCGTCTGCCATGCTCCCGGTCCTTCTCCGGGTTACGGGCGGCCGCGTCACCGCAGGCCTGGCCCTCGACGCGAGGACCGGCGACGACGACATGGAGGTGGGGGTCGTGTCGCGGCTGTAGCCGGGCGACTCGGAAGGCTTGGTCGACGGGCTGCTGACGGCGCTGACCTGGCTGCTGCTCCCCGTATGCAGGGGGGTCTGCGGCGCATCGTGAAGGCGATGGTCGTGTCGGCTGGGCCGTTGCAGGTCGCGATAGCGATCCAGCTCGGGGTAGACGGACTGGGCTGCGGGCTTGCGGGCGACGCTCCGGTGCACGTCGGGCGGGTGTTTCGGCGACGGCAACCGCGTGGCGATGGGTGGCATCGTGCTGTAGGAGGCGGACGACTTCGGAGAGGCCGGACCACGCAATCGACCCGGGCGCGATGCGCTCTGCGTGTCGTAGGCGCCCGAGGTGCGCGCCCTGGGCTGGGAATCGGACAACCGCGGCGAGCGCTGAGGAAGCCCGGATCTCGGGGGCCCGGGATGCGCGATTCGAGTCTCCTCCGTCGCCGGGCGGATCGGCCTCGGCCGGGCGTCCATCCGAGATTCGTCTGGGGTGGCGCCGTAGGCCGTCCTGTAGGGCGCCATGTCGACCTACTGATGCGCCCGGTCCTCACGTTCCTCGCAGCCCATCCTTGGGCCAGGGATCCAGATGTCGCGCTGTCAAGAGGGTAAGCAGACCGATGAGCCGATGGGTCGACGAGCGGCAATTGCTCAGCTGGCGACGACGCGTATATTGGGCCCCTTATAGACGAGGACGGGGAGGACGGGAGCTCGGGGTACATTGACGGCTGTGGCGCCATCCCTGGCTGCATACGCCGGGCATCCTGGACGTGGAGTCGGCGTGGCATTGCCCGCTGACGTTGACGCCGCTTGAGGCGACTCTTGCATGTCCTGGGTCGGCCCTGCCGCGCGGTGGAGCCTGATGCTCGCCAGGAGTCGCCATTGCGCAAGATGCATGCAGGCCAGTGAGAGGTGACGGCCTGGATGAGGCCACGATTGGGCGCCAAGCCTGGCGGGTCGCCCAACGCAGCCCGGGGTCGCGATCCGCGGTGCCTGGCTCGTGCCGGGCGCCGTTGGACGCCTGGCGTTTGCAGCGAGGAGTACTCGACGTTTGCTCTGTGACGGGAAGCGGCAGGGGTTGGAGTGGCCCGGGTGATGGCGCCGACCGAGTGCGTCATGCGGGGAGAGGACCGAGGACCGAGGCGTGCCATGCCGAGCCTTGGTCGGCGTCTTCGAGCAGCGATTCCATGCGTGTCTCATCCGTCAGGCTCCGACAGGGCGATCTGGGCGCATGTCTCTGATGGTCGCGCGTGCATCAGCGCCACGCTCCGCCTGCGCATTGGAGGGGAAAGGGGGAAGAGGCGTACCGTCGGAAGAGGCGCACCGTCGCGGGCGAGCGGTGACGGTCCGGCAGCATCGTCGCCTCAGCTCGTTGCGTCCAGCTGGCGTGGCGATGGGACGGAAGAGGTCGAAATTTCCAAAATTGTGGACATTCTGGAAGCCCGGGCCGCTCTCCACTCCGTTCCTTCCGCGCACCGGCCAACGTCGTCCGGCATCGCCACGCTGAGCGCGGACGGCGGCGAGGCTCTCGTCGAAGCCGACTGGTGGCCAGAGAGGCCGCCCGTACGAACCGAGCGAGCTGGGGCGGCCGTGAGGCTGACGGCCTGCTGTGGCTGTCTGCGCCGGGGAGAAGCCGCCGCAGTCCAGGGGTTGTCACTGGCCGCCACCTTGAGGTAACGTAACGGCTTCGGGGCGAGCTGCTCAGTCTCAGCATGTATCAGATGAGCCCGTCGCAGCCGAACGCAGGGCCGCTCCGTGACAGCTGAACGGCGTCTTCGGAGTGCCGGGCCTGGGGCCCGTGCAGCCAGAGCAGGCCGGGGCGGTGCTGCCCGAGCCAGTCTCGCAGCCCGAGCCGCCTCGGTGCCGGTGCAGGGATGCGGGGACGAGGTGCGAGCGCTCAGCTACAAGACACCCGTCAGCGACGCTATCATTCGTCTAATCCCCTGCTAGCATCCGACTCGCCTCCCCCAACGCCCTGTAGGTACCGTGCCAGTAGCGTACAAGAACCGAATCCCTAGGCCGCACTCACCCGCCAACTAGGTCGCGGCAAACCGCGCGGCGCGCTTCTCGGCCTTGGCCTTCTCCACCGGGTCGTCGAGGACGCCGCCCTTGGACAGCCCGTTGCTACCGGCGCGCCGACCGCGTGTCTGGCGCCCGCTGCGGTCGGGGCGGTCGAGGCTCTGCCGCTTGCCGGGGCGGCCGTCGTCGCCGCGCCGGCCGCGCTTGAGCGGCCTCTCGGGCAGCGCCGCGTCGAGACCCGCGGCCAGCTGCTTCTCGTCAACTCCGAAGCGCTTGGCGCGCTCGACGCGCTTCTTGGCCTCGTTGTCGTCGATGCCGAAGCGCTTGGCGCGGTCGGCGCGCTTCTTGGCCTCGTCGGCGCCGGCGGAGGAGGCGAGGCCCAGTGCAAACGACTCGGGCGCCGTCTCGCCGGGCGCCGTCTCGCCGGGCGCCGTCTCCCCAGGCGCCGTCTCGCTGGGTGCCGTGTCGCCGGGCGCCGTCTTGCTGGGCGCCGCCTCGCCGGGCGCCGTCTTGTTGGGCGCCGTGTCGCCGGGCGTCGTCTTGCTGGGCGCCGCCTTGCTGGGCGCCGTCTCGCTCTTGGGCTCGGCCGCGGGAGCCGTCACCGTCTTGGGCGGGTCGTCTTCGCCGTAAGTCGTCTCGTCCTCTAAGAGGCGTTAGCCCGTGGAGGCGCGCTGGTCGGCCGTCTCACCAGGCGCCGCGTTCTTCTTCTCATCCTCCTGCAGGCGCGCAATCAGGTCGGCCTTGTTGCCCGTCTGGGGCAGCTTCTTCTCGGCCAGGAGCTTCTTGAGCTCTGGGACCTTGAGGGACGAGTAGTCGGCCATGGCTGCGGTGCGGCGCGGTTCGCGGACGCACAACTTGTGGCGATGGTGGTTGAAGAAGCGCGCCGTGCGGTACGCGGTACTTGGTGCCTCAGGCAGCTTAGTCAGACGATCCTTCCTACCCTAGAGCGAGCATGATGCGCAGTCTTAAACATTGTGCCATTGAATTCTAAAGCTCCATGGATCGTGCAGCTGCGATAGGCTCTGAGATTACTATCCGTATATATCAGTTGGATCCGTGGATGACGCATGTGAACGTGGCGCCCCTTTGGGCTAGCTTCGCGATGTAACATCTCCACCGTCACGACCCTGCATCCACTCCATCATCGTTTCGCAGCAACAGCGTCAGAATCTGCGGCGGCCAACCATGCGATAGTCGCGCTGCGGAGATGCGAACGCGACCCTGAGGACACCGGCACCGTCGCCTTTGCCTGCCGCACGATGACGCGGCGAATCGTGAGCGTGCCCCAGTCTCTCGCCCCAGTCTCTGGCCCAGGCTGACCCTCCCAGGTCCGCACCCTCACGCAGCTCGGCGCCGCTGCCGGCTTCATCCTGCTCGTCGTCCTGCTGCTCGACCGCAACTACCGGGTCCTGCCCAAGGCCATCCACGGGTACATGCCGACGCACCACCCCGGCCTCGTCGTCACCGACATCACCATCGCGTCGTGCTCGAGCGTCAACGTCCTGTCGTCGTGCGACCTCGACCCCGCCGTCTGGCACCGCATCGACAAGGAGCTGTTCCTGGGCCGCGCCTGGGTGTCGCGCGCCTACCTCTACGTCCGGCGCAAGCAGGAGGAGGACCTGACGGCCGACGACAGCGTCGTCATGGACGTGGCCGTCGGCCGCCTCGACCCCGGGCGCAGCGGCGACGGGGCCAAGTGGGAAGCGCGCCCCGGCGGCCTCTGGATCAAGCGCTCCAGCCGCACGTCGAGCGACTCCAAGGACGTCGTCACCAACGTCGACGTGCTCTTCGGTGACGACGCCGTCGAGGCGCGCGACGGCTGGGCTGTGACGGGCACGCCGCTGCTGCTCGACACGGGCGCGCTGCTGAGCGTCCACCTCAGCGTCCACCGCGGGAACCTCAAGGAGCGCAAGAAGCCGCGGCCGCGCATCCCGGACAACGGGCGCTTCAAGATCATGCAGGTGGCCGACCTGCACCTCAGCAACGGCGTCGGCGAGTGCCGCGAGGCCATCCCGGACGGCTACGCCGGCGGCAAGTGCGAGGCGGACCCGCGGACGCTCGACTTTGTGGCCAAGATGCTCGACGAGGAGAAGCCGGACTTTGTCGTGCTGAGCGGCGACCAGGTCAACGGCGAGACGGCGCCGGACGCGCCGACGGTCAGTCCCCCTGGATGTCCTGCGCCTGACGCTGACCACGCCCAGGCCATCCTCAAGTACGCGGCGCTGCTCGTCAAGCGCAAGATCCCCTACGTCGGCATCTTCGGCAACCACGACGACGAGAAGACCATGTCGCGCGCGCGGCAGATGGCGCTTATGGAGACGCTCCCGTACTCGCTCTCGTCGGCCGGGCCGGCCGAGGTGGACGGCGTGGGCAACTACTACGTCGAGATCCTGGCGCGCGGCGGCTCGGACCACTCGGCCCTGACCATCTACCTGTTCGACACGCACGCCTACTCGCCCGACGAGCGCCGGTACCCCGGCTACGACTGGGTCAAGCCCAGCCAGATCGACTGGTTCCGGCGCACCGCCGCCGGCCTCAAGAAGAAGCACGCCGAGTACACGCACCGGCACATGGACATTGCCTTTGTCCACATCCCCCTGACCGAGTACGCCATCCCGGAGCAGCCGCGGGTCGGCGAGTGGCGCGAGGGCGTCACGGCGCCCATGTTCAACTCGGGCTTCCGCGACGCCCTCGTCGACGAGGGCATCGTCATGGTCAGCGCGGGGCAGTACGTCTCCCGCGCGCGCAGGCGGCCCAGGCTGACGCTCGCAGCGACCACTGCAACGACTACTGCTCGCTGTCGCTGCAGGGCGACGCGGACCCGGAGAAGAAGCAGCCGCTGACGCCGGCGCTGTGGATGTGCTACGCTGGCGGCGTCGGCTTCGGGGGGTACGCCGGCTACGGCGAGTACGTGCGGCGCGTGCGCCTGTTCGAGGTGGACACCAACAACGCGCGCATCACGACGTGGAAGCGGGTCGAGTACGGCAACACGGCCGCGCGCCTGGACCAGCAGATCATCGTCGACGGCGGACGGCCCGTGGCTCCGCCGGAGCAGACGGAGCAGGAGCAACAGCCGGCGGCGGCGGCGGCACAGCAGCCGGGACAACAGCCGCCGGCGTAGCAGACTCGGCGGCGTTATGATGCTTGAGTGGCCGCGCAGCCCGGGTTGTATAGGCGGGCCGGTCGTTGGGGGCGCGCGGCAGGGCGGACTCTGTACATACGAATCGGGATGTTTACGGGCTACGTGACGGTGCATGGTCTTCGAATCCGGATGTTTACGGGCTACCGTGACGCCGTGACGGTGCACAGTCTTCGAGTACAGAAGGCAAAAAATATGTCCCCGGTGAGGCTCGAACTCACGACCTCAGGATTGCTCGGGCAGCGCCCAATCACACGATGTATGAGACCTGCGCGCTAACCAGCTGCGCCACGGAGACTTGGCGCTGGGCGGGCGGATTGGCTATAAGGACGATGCCACGCATCACCACAACACCACAACCACAACACCTCAACACCACACCACCACCACCACCACCACCACCACCACACACCTACACCTCCTGGTGCACCAGCCGCAGCACCCAGCCCGCCTCGGCCACCGTGGCAAACTGAAAACACCACTTCTTAATGTTCCCGCCCGTCGCGCCCGTCGCCGGCACCATGCCCACGACGCCGTCGCCGTCGCGCACCTCTTCCCACACGCCGCACACGATGCCGCGGCTGCCCATGGCCGAGAAGCAGCCGCTGCCCAGCACCGCGTCGAGCACGATGCGCGCCTCCTCGTCGCGGCGCGGCACCGTCGTCGCCGTGATGCGCTTCTCCATGCCGTGGTTGGCGCGCAGCGCCTGGTGCCAGCCCGGCGGCGGGCGGCGGATCTGCAGCCGGCAGTTGCCGTGGTCCTCCCATTTGGCCGCGCCGGCGAGCAGGTGCAGGCGCACGGGGATGCTGTCGCCGCCGCGGCCGCTGTTGGCGACGCTGACCGACGGCGACCGCGGCGGCGTGGCGCTCGACGCCGACGACGAGCCCGACGTGCACAGGCTGCGGCGGTCGATGGACGAGCGCGCGATGCTGAAGGGCAGGTTGCCCGACATGGTCAGCCGCCGCAGGAAGGTCGACGCCGACGGCGCCGACGACGAGGGCGCCGTGCTGGCCCCGTCGTGCGACGGCGCGCGCACCGAGCCGCGGTAGCTGTTGCGGCGGCCGAACCAGCTGCGCCGGCGCGCGGCCGAGCTGCCGTCGCCGTCGCCGTCGCCGTCGGCCGGCCGGCGCCGCTCGCCGAAGCCGCGGAAGCGCGTCTCGTTCTCGAGCTCGATGAACTTTTGGTTGTTGAGCCGCGCCTGGTGCACCGCCATGTACAGGCCGTAGCACTCGGGCGCGCCGTGGCAGCGGAAGCGGAAGTTGCCGCCGTCGAGCGACGGGTACAGCTGGCTCTGCGGCTGCACCGACGAGCGGATCTCGAGGTCGAGCGCCGTGCTCTGCCGGATGAGCACGAGCGGCGTCAGGTCGAGCGCCAGGACGGGCCTCTCGGCGCCGCCGCCGCGGCGCGCGTACGCCTCGATGAGGCCGGCCGTGACGACGACGGAGCACGGCGGCGACACGTCCTTCCACGTGCCCTTGTCCGACCAGCGCGAGATGGACGCCGTGAAGCGCTCGGCCTTGGCGTCGCGCGCCGTCTTGTGCCCGTGCAGGCCGGCCTGCGACGCCGAGTTGGACGGCGTCAGGCTGCACTCGGACAGCGACACGAGGGACTCGGTCGGCGGCGGGGAGTCGTCCTTGATGCTGACGCCGAGCTCCGTCTCGGGGATGTCGATGCTGTCCAGCTCCGACTCGGACTGCGAGTACGCCGACGACGCGTCCGACGGCAGGTACTCGTGCTTGAGCGGCGAGGACCCGCGGCGCTTGACGCCCTTGTCGGGCGGGGCGAGCGACGGCGCGGGCGGGCTGAGGCCGAGCGACCGGTGCGCCGGCGGCAGGGGCGGCGAGTCCGGGGGGTTGGTCCAGAGGCTGCGCGGGTCGGGCCGCATGCTCTCCGTCAGGGGGTGGCTCCTGTCGTCGTCGTCGGCGTCGTCTCGGCGGCGCGTCGGCGTCTTGTCCGGATCCGCGTCGGGTGCCGGCCGCTTGGTCTCGGGGCTCGACGCGGACAGGTCCCGTGCGATGGGCGACTTGGGAGACTCGGCCTCGTCTCCGTCTCGGGAGGCATGCCGCCCCCCGGGCTCGCGCTCGAGGCTGGGCGGCACGGGAGACGCGGGCAGGATGTCGAGCCAGTCCAGGATCTGGTCCTCGCTGTCGGCGACGAGGGTCAGCAGCTCGCGCCACGCGCTGCCGCCGTGCGTGCCGCGCACCATGACGACCATGTCGAGCTTGCCGTCGCCCGCGCGCGCCGACGCGGCCGTCACCGGGATCGGCGGGAACAGCAGGTAGGGCCGCCGCAGGCCGTCGCCCGTCTCGCGGACGAGCAGGTCGCCCGGGTCGTCCGGGGCGCGGCTGTCGCGGTGCACCAGCTCGGCCTGGCACTCGAGCCGCTGGCCGTTGGAGTGCGCCAGGCCGAGCGAGAAGAGGTCCTTGGCGCTGACCTGGCGGCCGCCGTCGATGGCGACCGACGCCTGCTCGAGCGTCCGCAGGTCGCGCGTCCGGCTCGTGTCCGTGTTGATGGCGTCCTCGTCCGTCATGCGCGCCGTCTCCTCGCGGTAGCGCCGGCGCGCCTTGTCCTGCAGGCCGTCGAAGTCGCGGAGCAGGTCGTGCGTGTCGGGCGAGTCCATCATGGCGTCGAGGCACTGGACCAGCCGGGCCATCTGCTTGACGCGCAGCAGCGGCCGCTTCAGCAGGTGGGCGACGGCGACGCGCTCGCCCTGGGCGTCGACGACGTCGCCCGTCTCGTTGCGCGGCAGCGCGTTGAGCAGCGAGTCGTCGTCGCCGTCGCCGCCGTCGCCCGCGGGCGCGAGGTTGACGATGACGTCCTCGAAGCCGAGGCGCCACGCGTCCAGGTAGCTGTTGTAGATGGGCACGACGCCGGGCGCCCACGAGGCCAGGCGGCGCATGTCCGACGCCGGCGCCTTCTTGTGCGCGTTCTTGAGCTTCTCGAGGGCGACGCCCATGTCGACGACGGCCCTCGACAGGTCGGCGCCCGGCGTGCGGC
Source organism: Hypocreales sp. Mo6-1 (assembly GCA_002939055.1). Lineage (NCBI taxonomy): Eukaryota > Fungi > Ascomycota > Sordariomycetes > Hypocreales > Hypocreales sp. Mo6-1. The sequence continues at coordinate 695,936 of PNEP01000013.1, forward strand.
CGAAGAGCTCGGCGCCGTGGGTGCCGTAGACGACGTGCGACAGCAGCACGGGCACGACGCCGTCGACGAGCGTCTTGAGCTCGCGCAGATAGAGGTGCTCGTCGTCGGCGAACTCGCGCAGCAGCTCGTCGGCGCTGACCGAGGCGCCCCGGGCCTTGCGCAGGCTCGGCCGCGACCGCCTGTCTCTGATGCCGCTGGGGATGCTTGCGTTGTCGGGCAGCGAGAGCACCGAGACGAGGTCCGAGTGGCGGGTGAGCCGCCTCTTGAGCCGCGGCGCGTTGCGCGGTTTCGCCGTCGACAGGTCCGAGGCCTCGGACGCAATGGTCGACAGCTCGTGGCTCCCGGTTGTCGGCGGCCGGATCCTGGGCCCGGCCATCTTGGCCTCCTCGGCGTCGCGGTCCGGCCCGGCGGTCGAGCGGTGGCTGTCGAGGTTGTGGTGGTGGTGGTCGTCGCCGTGACCGTCGCGGCCGTAACCTTCGCGGCCGTCGTCGCCGTGACCGTCGCGGTCGAAGCCTTCGCGGCCGTCGTCGTACCGCTCCTCAGCGCATCGCTCCTCGCCCTGGTAGCTCGGCTGCCCCGTGTGCCCGCTCGACTCGCCCTGGAAGGCCTCCTTGATGACGCCGAGCAGCGGGCGCCTGCTGTGCCGCAGCGGAGACGAGTGGCTCCTAGTCGCCCGGCTCCGCCGCAGGCCCGGCTTGGCCTTGGCCGATTCCGTCCTCTCCGGCTTGTTCTCCTGGTGTTCCTCGTCGGGCGTCACCTCGGAGGGACGTCGCGGCGGCGGCTGCTCGCCCGACGCCTGGCCGCCCGATGTCTGGCCGCCCGACACCTGGCAGCCCGACGCCTGGCCACCCGACGCCTGCCCGTCTGATGCCTGCCTGTCGACAAAGGGATCCACCGTGTTGTCGAGCCACTTCTCGATGCTCGGCGGGTTGTTGGGCTTGGGCGGCTCGTTCATGTCGTGCATCATCTTCTTGCCCTCTTCCATGACCTTCTTCAGCATGTTGGGCATGGCCCTGAGCGAGTTCCCGTCGATCCGGCGCTTCCTCTTGAGCGGGAGATCGAGCTCGCTAAAGGCCGAGTGGCCAAAGGGGATGTCGCCCGGGATGTCGGCCAGCGACCTGTTGGACATGTCGGACCCCTGGAGGGCCGAGGCCTCGTCGCTGGCGACGTCTGTCCCTTTGCCCCGGCGCCTCGAGCCCGGGCGCTTAGTCGGGGTGTCAACGGTCGGGTCGGAGACGCGTGACGGCGGCGGCTCCACCGTGGCCTGCGGACCTACCGTGACCCTCGGGCCTGCCGTGACCTGCGGGCCTGCCGCGACCGTCGGGCCTACCGTGACCTGCGGGCCCGACGTCGTCTTGCTCCTCGGCCGCGAGTCGGCCGCGGGCCTGTGGAAGGTGGCGCTCGTCGGCCTCGGGCGGCGCCTCACCGTATGGCTCTCGGCTCCGAGGCTCGAGGCGCAGCTGGGCGGGGGCGGCGAGTCGGCCTCGATCTTGGCGGCCCAGGCCTTGACCTTGGTCGCCACGGGCGCGGAGCGGAGCACGACGGGGCTCGGGGGCGACTTGGACGCGGGCGACGAGGTCCCCTTCTTGGGCGGGCCGCCCTTGGGCTTCCGCCAGTTGTCGTCGCTGACGACGCGCTTCTTGGGCGGCGTGTTGGGGTCGGCGGGCTTGGAGCCGCGCTTCTTCTGGCGCATCTTGATGCGGATGCGGTCCTCCTCGGTGACGCTGTCGTCGTCGTCGCCAAAGGCCACGTCGGGCGGCTCGGTGGCGGCGTCGTCCGGGTCGCCGCGGGCCATGGCCGGGCCGCTGGCCCTCTGCCACGCCTGGACGCGGTCGCGGACGCCGCCGGGGGCCTGCAGGCGGCGGACGGAGCTGTGGCGCATCTCGGTGCGCAGCTCGGCCTTGACGGCCTCGATGCTCATGCGGCGGCGGCGGTCGGCCTCGAGGCGCGCGGGCGACGGGCGGCCGCGGAGGAAGTCGGCGAGCAGCGTCGGCTCCTTCTTGGAGTGCGAGCGCGGGCGCGTGGCAGCCGGGGCCGACTTGGGCGTGGCAGCCGGGGCCGAGCTGGGCGTGGCAGCCGGGGCCGAGCTGGGCGTGGCCGGGCTGGCGGCGGCCGGGCTGGCCGGGCTGGCCGGGGGCTCGTCGTGAGGATCCTTGGAGGCATCCTCGGCGCTGGTCGGGGACGGCATGGTCGCAGGCCTGTTACTCTGCTCGAGCTCAGCGGAGGCCTGCCAGCGGGCTCGGCGCCGCCGCCTCGGGCGCCTACCTCTGGGCAGCATGGCGAGGCGTGTTGCCGGCGTGCATGGCCAGTCGGCGCTTGCGAGCTGTCGCACGGGGCCGAGCCGATATGCCGGATTTCTCCGCTGCTGTCGCGAGATGCCAGCTGGCAGAGCCGGAGCTCGAGGATGGCTGAGGTCTGGATGCCGCAGTAACCAGTGGGGCCAAACAGTCCGCGAGCTCCGCGTTAGGCGAGTACCTGCGGCGGGCGCGCGCGCGGGGCCGCTCCAGGTCGCGCACTAGCACGTGTCTCGGACCCTGCCGTCCCTGTCTCGGCCGTGACAGATGGAAGCTGAAGACGAGTCTCGGCGGGCCCGTCAAAACAAACAAACACGGAGCATATGGATGACGTAACGGTGTTTACATCTTGGCACCACCACGGGTCCTGGCCTCAGGGCTCTCTATTGAGACCGGGTGAAGTGCCCGGGCCGAGTGCGGCGCCGGCCGGGACGCGCCGCCGTGTCGCGGTTTCGCTCGGCTCGGCCTGCGAGCTGAGACATGGCCGGTGCTCACCAGGGTCAGGAATGCGAGGGGCTCGGCCATGGGCAGCCTGGACGTATCTATGATGCCGCGTCCTTGGGTCGCCCCGCACCGCGGCCCGCCCGGGCGCGCAGCCGAAGCCGGATGGCCGTGACGACAGACGTTGCTCGAAGCGGGGGCGCCAGAGGATGCCGAGCATGTGGCTGGGCGGACGGACTCCCGGCAGAGGCCTGACGATGTGGAGCGTCGTCTGCCCCACAGCCCCGGAGTCAAGAGGCTGATGGAATGCGCCGGGCCATTGCGACGCAGTGCCGGGTCGTCGCGCCGAGGCCCGGCATGTAGTCGGCTGCAGCCCGCTGCCGGCATTCACCCCGTCTTGTTGATGGCCGTGTCGGCTCACGTTGACCAGAACTGCTTGGATCGTATCAATAAAAAGGCACCTTTCAGGGCCGACACTCCTGAGACGTCCGGATTGCATCAATCAACGCCCGCCACCTTGGCCGGCAGCACAAACCGCACCCTCTTCGCCGGCTTCGCAGCCTTGTCTACCGCGCCCTCGCCCCGCAGCTCCTCCTCCGTCTCCTCCTCGATGGACCACACGTCCGGGCTCGGCCGGCGCCACAGCCGGCCCGGCCGCGGTGCCCGTGCGAGGCGCCGCGGCCGCGTGCCGGGCCTGCCGCGCGCCGGCGACACAACGGGGCTGCGGGGGCCGTCGCCGCCGGGCGGTTGCCGCGACGCAGGCGAGAGGCACACGTAGCCCTCGTCGTCCGAGTCCAGCTCGGGGGTGCGCGCCCGCGGACCCAGGCTCGACGGGCTCACGCTGCGGACAATGTCGCGGGGGCTGGCGTCTTCGATGCCGGCGTCAAAGTCCATGTCGTCGTCGCCGCTGTCGGGCGTCGGCGTCAGGAAGTAGGTGAGGGGGTCGGCGTCCATGTCCATGTCGTCGGGCTGCTCGCTCTTGAGGGCCGGCTGCAGGCGCAGCTGGGTCGGCGGCCACGAGTCTCGGTGAGACCAGGCGTCGGACCCGGCAGGACCGTGCGGCCGGGTCGACGAGCGAGAGAGCGCACCAAAGGCCGGCATGCCTTTGTCTGGCCGCGCCGACGAGCGAGAGAGTCCACCAAAGGCCGGCATGCCTTTGTCTGGCCGCGCCGACGAGCGAGAGAGTCCACCAAAGGCCGGCATGCCTTTGTCTGGCCGCGTCGCCGCGCTCAAGCGAGAGTCACCAAGCTGTGTGCCAGCGCTGGCTGTCCGCGCCCCGACGCCGACCGCATATATAGCCGGACGGGTCTCTCTGTCGATTCTTAGCAGCCAGCAGGGTGCGCGCGCGGCCTATCAGGGCCGGCAGCGGCCCTCCCAGACGGCATGACGCATGCGCCATTGATCGCCATGCTCTGCAGTCATGAGCTTGCTGGCCCGTCCGCTGGAGAGGCTGCGGGGCAGCCAAGCGGCGAGGCACGAGCCGCGCGGGCCAGGCGACTGGTTATCCGATGGTCTGCCAGGCTCGTGTAAAGCTGAGACATGGCCACCACCACGCGGGCAGCTGACTGTGGGCACGCCAAGATGGGCCCGGCGCCCGTGCCGAGCGGTCACCGGTGCTGGAGGCCGTCGGCATCATCTGGATCGGAATCTGAGCTCGAGATGCATGCACGGTGCCTTGCATGTGGTTGAGCTCGTCCGGATCTGCGGTGTTGAGCCCGGGTCGCTTCGGCGCTGCCCGAGTCGCTTCGGCGCTGCCCGAGTCGCTCCGGCGCCGTTGGAGCCGAGGAGCTCGGCAGGCTCGGTCGGAGTCTGACAGCTCGATGGAGCCTTCGTTCAGCAGCTCGCCTCGGTAGCTCGGTCGAGTCTCACAGCTCGTTCGATAGCGCGGTAGCGTTGGACCAGACCAAGGCGTCGTGGAATGTGGCGACGACTACCGCAGTGTCGTCATCCCCGAGGCATCGGCGGTGGGGCCTGACGGCGGCTGCGGCGGCTCGAGTCTCAACCCCCGGGCATCGGCAGTGGCATCGGCTCGCGATGCGGCACCGCGGCGCACAGCTTTAAAGCACGTGACGGCGCCTCGAGAGGGGTTCCTCATCCCCCGCAATGGCGTCCTTGAGCGCAGGCGAATCCATCGCTGCACGGCGACGCGCGACTCGCTCCTCGCGGGCCTTCCAGATGCTGCTCGCTGGCTGCCTCGTCTTCCTGCTCGTGGCCTGGCGCGCCAGCGGCGCCGTGTCGCCCGCGTACGGGCTGGACGCCGTCATGTCGTCGGCGCCGGCGCCGCGGATGCCGCTGCGCATCGTCACCTTCAACATCCGCTACGCCACGCGGCACCCCGTCGCCGGCGAGCGGCCGTGGCGCGAGCGCTGCCCGCGGGTCGGCGCGCAGCTGCGCTTCGTCACGGCGGGCCGCGACGGCGCCTTTGTGTGCCTCCAGGAGGCGCTGCACGCGCAGGTCGGCGACGTGGCGGCGCAGCTGGGCGAGCCGTGGGCGTACATCGGCCGGGGCCGCGACGACGGCGCGACGGGCGGCGAGTTCTCGCCCGTCTTCTTCCGCGCCGACGCGTGGCGCTGCACGCGCAACGAGACGCGCTGGCTGAGCCCGACGCCGGAGCGGCCGTCGCGCGGCTGGGACGCGGCCCTCAACCGCGTCGTCACCATGGGCGACTTCACGCACCGCGCGACGGGCGCGCGCGTCGTCGTCATGAGCACGCACCTCGACCACCTGGGCGGCGAGGCGCGCCGGCAGAGCGCGCGGCTGCTGCTCGAATGGGCGGCGGAATGGGGCGACGGGCCGGCGGCGGTGCTCGTCGGCGGCGACTTCAACAGCGCGCCCGAGGACGAGGCGTACCGCATCATGACGGCGCCGGGGTCCAACATGTCGGACGTTGCCGGCCTGGTGCCGGAGGAGCGGCGGCACGGCAACACGCTGACGTACACGAGCTTCGGGGAGCCGGACTCGCCGCCCAGCCGCATCGACTTTCTCTTCGTCAAGGAGCCTCGCAGGGCGCGCGTCGAGACGTTTGGCGTGCTGGCCAACAGCTTCGACGACGGGGTGCGGCTGTCGGACCACCGGGCTGTCGTGGCGGATCTGGACGTGGACGGTTGAGACTCGAGACTTGAAGGAGACTAGAATGCCATGTCATATCGACTCTGTGCGTACGTCGGTGCCGTCGTGCGCCGCGAGCAAACGGCGGTGTGCCGGCGGCGATGCGTCCAGATGTCATGTCGAGATGGACGGCCCGCTGTCGAGCCCGAGACTCTGCAGCATCGCCAGCGCATGTTGACGAGCCCGTTGATCCGAGACGGGCCATGGGTTCCCCAGACGGCAGCCGGCGTGACGCGGCCGGCCAACCAGCAGCCGTGGCCAGACCGAGATTGGCGGTGCATCCGGAGATCTGGCTGCGCGTGGCCGCTCGACGGAGCACTGGATGCGTCGCCGCGGCCGCCATTGGGCCGCGTTGAAAGACATCTGCGCGCATGACGGGACAGTCGTGTCGGCGCCTGGAAAAAGAAAGCATCGAGGACGTGCGACGGTTGGTACCCAATCCGCCACCTTGGGCAGGAGGAGCACGAGCCGTCGCGGCCGCGAGGAGCTATTCGAGGTGCGCCTCGAGGTGCTATTCTGGGCTCGCCGTGAGTCACTGAGGATGCAAAGATTTCATCACCACTCAGGCTGGCGCCTAGCCGCACCCCTACGCCGGCGCACCCTCCATGCACGTTAGGGCCTCGTACGCTGTCTCGCCGCGCGCGCCCTGGATTGGATGCCGTCGACAAATAAAAGCGCGCTGCCGCCGCGGCGCCCTCGCCGCGCTTCTCCCCCTTCACGCCCTTCCACCATGCTTCCGCCCCGGGCCGCGGCCAGCCATTCGCCTCCGCCGCGCCGCGCCGTCCGCCTCCAGCCGCTGCCGCCCAGCCCCCGGCGACGCCGCCCGCCGCCTGGCCCTGTCTTCCCGTCAGAGTTTTCACCCGCCGCCCCCGTGCCCCCGCCCGCCGCCCCCCCGTCCGCCTCGGCCATGTCGAGCGGCTCCAAGAGGAGCTCGCTCGTCGCCTACGTCCAGGACGCCGCCGGCGACGACGACCTCGAGGGCATCGTGAGCACGCGCAAGTACGCCATGTCGGACGCCCAGGACCGCCCGGCCCCCAACTCGGGCAGGTCGCGCGCCGACAAGCGCCCGTCGCGCCCGTCGCCCGCCGGCCAGCGCCCGTCGCCCGCCCGCTCCGCCTCGTCGGGCGCCGGCCTCACCGACTCCGACTCCACCGCCCGCTCCTCGGAGAGCAAGCCCGCCGGCAAGCCCGCCGGCAAGCCCGCCGCCGGCAAGCAGCCCCGCCGGCCCGCCCCGGCCGCCGCCCCGGCCGCCGCACCGGCCGCCCGGCCCGACCAGCGCGCCAGGCCGCAGCGGCCCAGGGCCGACTCGGCCGCCCCCGCCGACCGCGACCCCCGCACGCCCAGGAAGGCCCGCCCGCCCGCCGCCCGCCACGCCACGCAGCCCGTCGTCCAGCAGGCCGGCGGCTACGTCCGCGCCCGCGTCGAGGACCCGGCCTTCTACGGCGTCAAGCACGCCGCCGCCTCGGCCCGCCCCGGCTACCACCCGCAGCCGCCCATGGTGGGCCCCGGCTGGCACCCGCCGCCGCAGCCGCCGCCGCCGCCGCACCACTTCGCCGTCGGGAGCTTCCCGCCCCCGCCGCCGCCCATGTGGCCCGGGCACCCTGCCGCCTTCGCTCCGCCGCCGCCGCCCTCGCCGGTCGGGCCGCCCGGCTACTTCGACGCCCCCCCGCACAGCCGCCTGAGGCACCGCTTCGAGTCGCGGCCGTCGTCTGCCATGGGCTTCCATGCGCCCGCGCTCGAGTACCGCCCGGACGAGTACGACGAGTCGGCGCCGCGCGTGTCCCGCCGGCCGTCGACGCGCGACGACGACGCCAGGCGGATGCCGCCGCCGAGCTTCGTCCCCCAGCGGCCGCAGTCGGCGCTGCCGCCCACCACGCCCTTCCGGCCGCCGCCCCTGCAGCGGCCGCCGTCGCGCCAGGCCCAGTCGCGGCCGCCGCCCCAGAGGTATGTCAGCTACGAAGAGCCCAGGTACGACGACGACTACGACGACGACGACGACGATTATGACGACGACGACTATGACGACGAGGAGTCCCTGGACGACTCGCTCTTCCACGACATCTCGCCCAACGCGTCGTTTGAGCAGCGCGCCGTCGTGGCCCGGCCTCGGCGCGGCTCGGTCTACGCGCAGCCGTCGGCCTACGGGCAGCCGTCGGTCTACGCGCAGCCCGGCTACGACTTGGTGCCGGCGACGGGGCGCGGGCGGCGCGGCTCCCGGTACGGCGTCAGCTTCGCGGACAAGCTGGACGCGGCCGTCAAGTACCAGGAGGAGGTGAGCGGCGCGCAGGTGCCGCTGACGGCCGAGACGCTGCGCAAGGCGCGGCGCGGCGTGCCCAGCAGCCGGTCGACGCGCAGCAGCGGCAGCCGCGACGAGAGCGAGTACAAGCGCAGCAACACGACGGGCATCACGCAGTCGTCGTACGGGCACGAGGAGATCACCATCAAGGTGCCGGGCAACGCCATCGTGCGGCTGCAGGGCGCCGAGATTGCGTGCAACGAGGGCGGCGAGATCAAGTACACGAGCCGGCCGAGCGCGGGCGGCGACCGGGCCACCGTGTACCAGCTCGAGGGCGAGCGCAGCCAGGAGCGCAAGGCGCTGGCCCATCGGCCGCGGGCCGCGAGCCAGGCCGACTCGCAGAGCCGCTACGCGCCCTACGACGGCAACTTTGTCTGACGAATCATGCTTGGACGACGTATGGAAGCGAGCGTTGATGGAATTTGTTTGACTATGGACAGATTGGCTTGCCGCCTGAGGCTTCGGCTCGTCACGATAGACTGTACGGCATGGGGTTCGCGCCCCCGCCTCCGGCCCGCGGGTCCTCAGGCTATATAGACTGGGGTCGTGGAGGTGATGACTGGAGCTCTCGGGAGGCTGGGGTCTCGTATGAAAGCTATATGTGACGATGGTTGCCGGGCCAGCCACTGTTTACATGCGGGTGAGGCGGGCCGTCTGAAAAGACAACAGAAAAGAAAGGGAAAGGAAAGGGACAAGAACAGACAACAGAAGTAAAAAATAAAAAAACGACGCAAAATCATTGACGGATAAACTACGTAAATCGAAGCCGTCCACCAGCCTCCCCAGCCACCGCCTTTCGTTGCCCGAGGAACAAAATCGGGCACCTGCTCCACCGCAAGCCATCCTCGACCAAACACCCCCAAACACCTCTTCACACATCGCCAGCTTCCCCGTCATGGCTCCGGCGGTCGACGGCAGTCTCGTGGCCCGCGACGGACACGACCCGGCGCACGGGGTGCTGGACCCCCACGACATCAACAACGTCGGCTTCTTCGTGCTCTTCGCCCTCATCGGCGTCGGCTTCGTCGTCACCGGCATCTGGTTCTTCTTCTGGGCGCGCAACGGCGGCTTCCACTTCCGGCAGAGGGACTGGGACGACTACAAGTCGACGGTGCTGCGCCGCAAGGGCCCCAACGGCACGCTGCTCTCGGCGGCGACGCCGACGACGGACCTCGGCGGCGGCAGCGTCTACAAGGACGTCGACGAGGGCTACGACGCGACGACGGTGGTGACGGAGGGCACGGCGCTGAGCGGCATCACGGCGGGCGCCAGCGACGTGGCGGCGCGGCAGAAGCGGCGGGAGAAGCAGCTTCGGCGCGAGCGCGAGCGGCGCAAGCGGCGGGCCAGCGGGCGCGGGCGCGAGGACGGGCGCGAGGAGCGGCGGCACGTGGGCGACAACGGCGTCGTCGACGCGACGGCGGAGAAGGAGGCGCGCGACGAGCTGCGCAGCTACCGGCACGAGAAGCCGGCGCGCGTCGGCGGGCTCAACAAGCAGCCCGAGGGCTCGGCGTGGGACGGGTCCACGGACCCGGGCTCGGCGGCGGCGTCGTCGGCGGCGGCCGAGTCGTCGGCGGCGGCGGAGCTGCTGCCGCGGCAGAAGCCGATCCGCAAGGTGTACTCGACGGCGGACCGCAGCGCCGAGCGCGAGGCGGAGCGGGTGCGGGCCGAGGCGCGGCGGCTGCGCGACGAGAGCCGCGGCCGGGCGCGGCGCGACTTCAGCTACCAGCGGCCGGGCGGCGCGGCGAGCGCGGCGAGCGAGAGCCTGCTGGAGGGCAGCGAGCGGACCAGGAGCGTCGAGGGCGGCGAGCGCGGGACCAGGAGCGTCGAGGGCGGCGAGCGCGGGACCAAGAGCTACCACCACCCGATGCCGGAGCTGCGCGAGCGGGAGCGGCAGCACGAGCGCGACCGGCACGAGCGCGACCGGCAGCGCGAGCGCGACCGGCAGCGCGAGGAGCGGCGCGCGCGGCGGGGAGGCTACCGCCGCGGCCGCGGAGACGAGCTGGAGTGACGGTCGGGCACGGATCGCGAGGCTGTCGACGAGGCTGACGGGCCGGCGAGGCCGGGGCGCGCGGAAAGGCAGGCGCTGAAACGCCGGCGCGTCATGGACCGCGGCGGGCGCGATACGAGCGAGAATAGATGCGTCGGCAGAGTAGACAAGGCACGCGGCTGACGCAAACCATGACCAGTGCTTCGCTGCGTCGTCGGCCGCGAGGTACGCTGCGCCCCCGCGCGGCGTTAGGCCCGCGCGTGCCCCGCCGCACCCGCGCTAACACGGCCCAGCCGACCCACGTACCCCAGGCACGCCCCTGGCCACGCTCTCCTCTCCCTCAAACGCCTCCTCTCCAGTAGCACCGCCGCCGCCGCCGCCATTTGTTTCCTCCGATCGCGCTTCTTCCCTCCCCTGTCCTGCCCGCTCTTTGGCGTCCGGCCGCCGTCCTGCCCTCGCCTGGCTGCCGGCTTCAGCCTCGCCTGCGCGCGCGATATTCGGACGGCCCGGCGTTGCTTGCTTGCTCGACGCGCCGACCCGGCAGCGACGCCGCAGCCGCGGCGGTGACACCATGGCCATGGCGGCGCCGCCCTCGTCGGCCTTTACCGGCATCATCATCGGCCTCGTCTCGTCCTTCGGCTCCATCGTCCTCATCGCCCTCGTCGTCTTCGTCTTCTGGGCCTCGGGCTGCGCCGGCTCGGGCCGCATCCTGCTCGACCGCCTCGGCCGCCCCGGCGAGTACGACGACGAGCAGGCGTTTGCGCGCGACGAGGCCGAGGCGCTCGAGACCATGGACGACATGGCCCGCGCCGAGTATCTGCGCGCAAAGGGTGCGTCCTCGCCTCCCGTCCACGCCCGCCTCCTCCTGACCCTGACCGGCCCAGCCTTCGTCACCGCCAACCCGCCCGAGTCGGTGCAGACGGACATCTCGCTGTCGCAGTACCTGGCCATCCAGGAAAAGGGCGTCTCGGCGTGGGAGTTTGAGCCCGAGCTGGAGATCGCCAACTGCTTCGTCGAGGCGCGCACCGAGATCGAGTTCTTCGACTCGGAGTGCACCGTCATGAGCAACCTGCCGGTGCCCAAGCAGAACGACGTCTACTACTGGGAGGCCAAGATCTACGACAAGCCGGAGAACACGCTGCTGGCCATCGGCATGGCCACCAAGCCGTACCCGCTCTTCCGGCTGCCAGGTATGGAACACGGCGGGCGGCGGCGCCGACACGGACGGCTGACAGGCCCAGGCTACCACCGCTTCTCCGTCGCCTACCACTCGGACGGCTCGCGCCACTACAACCAGCCCTTCGGCCGGACGCCCTACGGCCCGCAGCTGGTGCAGGGCGACGTGGTGGGCGTCGGGTACCGGCCGCGGACCGGGGCCATCTTCTTCACGCGCAACGGCAAGCGGCTCGACGAGGTGGTGCACGGGCTCAAGGCGCAGAACTTCTTCCCGGCCATCGGCGCCAACGGCCCGGCCGTGGTGCACGTCAACCTGGGCCAGTCGGGCTTCGTCTTCATCGAGGCCAACGTCAAGAAGTGGGGGCTGGCGCCCGTCACGGGCAGCCTGGCGCCGCCGCCGCCCTACGGCTCCGAGCAGGGTAGCATCCTGCTCGAGGCGGGCGCCAAGGACACGCCCGGCCCGCGGCCCCTCGGCCACCCGGGCCCGGGCTCGCCCTACAACGCGCGCGGCGCCGGCGCGGCCCACGGGCGCTCCTGGAGCGGCAACTTCAGAGTGCTTCCACCCACGAGCCCCGGCCCCGTCAGAAGCCCGACTGACATCTCGCTCGCCCAGTTGGTGCCGAGCGACGAGGTCGGCGAGGCCAGCTCGAGCGCGGCCCAGCGCCGCGGCCCGGAGCTGCACCTCGCGCTCCAGCACCAACACCAACAACAACACCAACACCCCCTGCACCTGCACCTCGAGGACGCCACCAACCCGCCGCCCGAGTACGCGAGCCCGACGCACTCGGACGGCGCCGGCCATGGCGCGCCCCTCGTGCGCGTCCGCAGCGGCTCCGCGTCGACGGTGGTGCCGCCGGTGCCGAGCTACAGCGACGCCGTGCGGGACGGCGCCAGCCCATCCCCGGAGGCCATGCCGGAGGGCATCCGCCTGGACATGCCGGAGGGCATCCGCCAGGACATGCCGGACGGCATCCCCCAGGACACCCCGGAGGGCATCCCCCGGGACATCCCGTGAGGCTCGACTCTTCGACTGGCCGGACCACGTCACGGCCACGCCACGGCCGCTGCATGAGGCACGCACTGGAGTTGGACGTATCACGCCTTTGCGCCGGCGCCCCGGAGTTGTTTGCTTTGTGCCTTTGTATAGCATCAGGCTGTCTTCTATCCTATACCACGCCCCGCCCCCTTTTTTTTGTTCTAGACTGAGCGGTGGGTTCGAGCTGGCGGCTGGTTGGGGATGAAATAGCATCCATTTTGCCCGTCACCGCGTGAGGCTGGACGGACTCGATTACAACTATTACTCGCCGCCCTGGCGTCTCATCATACACGGTCTCTAGCCAAGAAGCCTCCGTAGATCCAACTCCGAGCTCCCAAGAAATGGCAAAAAATTAAAACACAAAACGCCGCGCAACACCATGCTAAACGCTTCCGACGCAAATTTGCTGGTCCGCGCCATGTCTCGCACTGTTGTCCGCAAGGAGTGAAATCTAGTCGTCATGTCGTAAGGAGTGTCTATGGGTCGTAGGGAGCGTCCGGTGTCAGGCCGGATGTCGTGGGTCCGGACGTCGTGGGTCCGGACGTCGTGGGTCCGAATGTCGTAGGAGCGTCCGGGAATCGTCAAGGAGAGTCGCGTATTAGAATACATTAGGCCGGAGCGTCTGTGGCGAGCAAAGGAGTGGCAGCGAAGAGTGGCATGGCGTGGGTTCAAAGTCAGGCCCGTCCCTTGCCCTTGTCGGCGGGCAGGGCGTCGGGGACGGCCGGCTCGAGGGCTCCCAGGGCCGGGGCGAGCGGGCCTCCCAGGGCCGGGTCCTCGGGCGGGAACGGACGCGCGGACGGGTTCCTGATGGTCAAGCAACAAGCACAGGTCAATCCGATGGTCCTCGCGTGCCGCGAGTGTTGGCGCCATGCAGGGCCTAGATCCACACGGGCTGGTGGGGAGTGACGAACCCGAGGCCGCCGAACACGGGGCCGGCGTACGCGCGCATGTCGAGCGGGAACTCGTCGGCGTCGGCGTAGGAGACGGAGCCCTCAAAGGTGGACGAGGCCGGGCTGTAGGCGCCGTACGACGGCGAGGGGACGCCGAGGTAGTTGTGGCTGGCAAAGGCCGGCGGCGCGGCGGCGCTGTTGAGCATGGGCATCTCGTCGGCGCTGTAGCTAAAGGACGGGTTGCCGTAGGCGTAGTGCGGCGGCGGCGGCGGCGGCGGCGGCGGCGGCGGGTCCGCGTCGGCGACGGGGAAGTTGGGCGGGTTGAACTGGGGAAACGACGGCGTCCGCTCCGGGTGGACCCAGCCCATGCGCGAGCGGAACTCGTTGACCGTGTCGATGGGGAACTCCATGAGGGTCAGGGGCGTCTGCTGCTGGGCGCGGGCGTCGGCGGCGACGCTGATGGACATGAGGCGGCGGGCAATCTCCTCGACGGGCGAGATGGACAGGCTGCCGAAGTAGGCGGCGCCGATCTCGGGGAAGAGGCGCTCCATGAGCAGGGCGACGGTGTAGAGGTGGGCGATGATGACGAGCGAGTTGGGCGAGCCGTGGTGGTTCTGCAGGAAGCCGACGGGCATCCAGAAGAGCCAGGTGCGCAGCGGCTGCAGGCGCTCGTACTGGGCGGCGATGGGCAGCGTCGGGCTGATCTTGCGGGCGCCCTTGAGGAAGCCGACGAGGTGCTGCATCTGCGTCGTCTCCTCCTTGTTGCGCTTGAGGTGGGCCTCGACGCGCTGGACCTGCTCGAGGGTGCGCTGGTAGGCCAGGATGTCGTCGTCGCGCGGCTGGCAGGGGCGGTGGTCGGGGCCGGGCGACGGCGGCGCCGTGGGGAATGTGCTGCTCTCGGCGATGAAGTCGCCGAACTGCGACTCGTGCTTCCAGGCGTCCATGGCGTCGATGACCTGTCGGCGTCAGCGCGCTGTTGTCGTCGAGGCGAAGAGGATTCGTACCGTCGACGTGCCCTGCATGAGCTGGGTCCAGCTGCGCCTGGGGCGGGTCAGCAGCGAGGCAGGCGAGGAGGCCCGAGATGTCTCACCAGTCGGTGGCCTGCCAGGACAGCACCAGCGACGCGGCCAGGATGGCGTCGGACGTCTCGCGCGAAAAGGAGCCGATGGCCTCGTGCAGGCCGCTTAGCGCGACGCCGCGGTGCTCAAAGGCCATGCTGCCGACGAGCGGGCAGTCGGTGAGGAAGGCGATGTGCATGGCGGAGAAGGCGAGCAGGGCGTGCATGACGTAGGGCGTCGTGGCGCCGATCCTGAGCAGGCTGGACGGGTCAGCGACTGCCGGGGAAGCGATGCCGGGGAAGCGATGCCGGGGAGGCGATGTCGGGGAAGCGAGGGGCGGCACTCACGTCGGCACGTGGCGCGTCCACAGGGTGAAGTTGTTGGCGTCGATGGAGGCCAGCTGGTGGTAGAGGCTGGCGACGTGGTAGATGAGGCGCAGGTCCTCGACCGTGTACAGGTGCGGCATGGGGGCCGGGTAGACGCCGAGCGAGGGGAAGGGGAAGACGCCGGTGGCCTGCCACTCGCCGATGGCGGCCTCGATCTGGGGCGTCCACATGAGGTCGGGCTTGTCGGGGGTGGAGCGGTCGGCGTCGGGGACCTGGACGTCGTTGTACGGGCAGCGGATCTTGTGCTTGGTGCAGTTGCGGCTGGACGACGTTGAGCGGGAGCGGGCGGGACGAGTCTGGGCGGCTTACCATTGCGGGAAGTTCTCGTCACATCTGATGTGACGGCGCTTGCTGGGCGAGGTCAGCAGCGTCGAGGCGGGCAGCTGAGCGCGGCGTACCAGGTGTCACAGCCCTTGCGGGACTTGGTGTGACTGGCCGAGTCAGCGGGAGCGAGGGCGGCGGGGAGAGGATGCCAACCTGCGGCGAGGAGGACCGCCACCGGGACCAGCCATGACCTGCGGTTGTGAGCGGGCCGGGGGCGAGGACGGGCGTCGAGGAGGGGACGCACGAAAAGCAAGCGGTAGCGAGCGAAGGATGCCGGAGGCGCTTGGGAGACGGGGGCCGCAAGCGTGCCCGATGCGGCCGAGTAGCGATCGTGGAAAGCGAGCGTGTGTGCAGCGAGGCGCGGGCGAGGGGCGGCGATCACGGACGAGCAGACATGAGCTCGGGTCGAGGCGAGGCGGCGTCTTGCTGGGGCTCGGGCACGACGAGACGGACGATGTTGGTGCTCGGGCACGACGAGACGGACGTTGTTGGTGCTCGGGCACGACGAGTGAGGCGGCCTGCTGGTCCTCGGGCAGGCACGAGGCGGCGGCGGCAGGGCAAAGCAAAAGCGAACGACAGGAGTCAGCGAGGACTTCCTAGGAGCGAGCGGGCGAGGTGGCGGAGGTGTGGTGATGCAGGTGGGAAAAGTTGGGCCGGGGAAGCGGGAAGCTGCTGGGGGACGGGAGGGGATGGAGATTGTTAAATACATGGAAGCCGCAGCAGGCCCGCGTACAGGGCAGTCGAGGAGCGAGGAATCAGCTGCGCCATGCATGCACCTGGGGAGAGGTAGCGGCTACCTGCGGGTACCGCGCGCGGGCGGCGGCAGCGGCGGGGAGCCGGGTCGCGCCAGGTTGCGCGACCTGCGGGCCAGGGACCAGCGGCGCATGGGCGTTGGCGAGCGGCGTACCTGGACCTGGCGGCCACCCGGGCCTGGCGGCCAGCGGCCTGGGCAGCGAGTGCAACGACGCGCCCCGCCCGGCCGCCGCGGACGCAAGGCAGCGCGGGTGCAGAGCCTGTGCAGAAGCTGCGTCTGCGGCGCGCGTCTGTTCGCGCAAGCGGTACGACGTGGCCGGGCGCAACGGCCAGCGGCGCGCGCGCTGGGGCTGTCGCAGGCCATGTACCGAGTACCTGGCGGCGGGCCGGGGCCATGACGCACATGGTTCGGCGCTGGGCCGCTAGCCTGCACGGGCAAGTGGGGGCGCGGCGCCGGCCAGTCAGCGGCGCGGGTAAAAATAACAACGGCCGGGGGGGGAGGGAGTGGGGGGGCCCCAGCAGGATTTGCGGAGGATGCGGCCGTGGTATGTGAAGAGAGGGCAGCCCAAAATAGCGCCGACTGGCCGGCAGCGCGGAGCCGGCGCGGCGGCTCACGGGCGTCGTCCCGTCTGTGCCTTGGCTGCCCGTCAGTGCCCTTGGCCGCCCGTCAGTGCCCTTGGCCGCCCGTCAGTGCCCGTGGCTGCCCGTCAGCGCCCTGTTTGCGGAGGCGGCACGGCTCCGGGGCCCCCCGAGTCCAGCGCTGGCGTCTGTGCAGACGAGAATTGCAAAACACCAGCCGTCGACGGCCTAGCCCAACGCTCGCCGCCACGTTGCACGCTGCCGTGTTCCTTCCTACATGCTCATCGCCAGCAGGGCCGTGCCAGCGTGTCGGTACCACCAGGCGCAACGTTCCCCAGCGGCGCGCTCCCTAGCGGCGCGCTCCCCAGCGGCGCTCCTCAGCGGCACACCAGCAGCGCACCAGCGGCGCACCAGCAGCACACCAGCAGCACACCAGCAGCACACCTCCTCAGCGCACGCCTCTCACGCCGGCGTCCTCACCGTTCACCTCGCCGCCCCTGTCCATGCCCCCGGCCCGGCCAATGGGGCCGTCGGCCGCTCGTGTCCCGTTTTGGCGCCCCGTGCCTCCTTGCGTCGGACCCTGGGCCGCCGCTCTCGTCGAATCTTATGCCCTCAACGGGCTGCGCGTGGAGCCACGCCGTCTAGCCTCTGCCGCCGCCCGAGATCCATCAAGCCCTACGCCCCGATGCGACGCTGCATCGCCGCGACCACGTCCTCCCTCCTCCGCGGCAACGACGCGACACAGAGCGCCGCAGTCCGCCGCGCCGCCGCCCCGCTCCGCGTCTGATGTAAATGCCCGGCGGCTGATTTCAACGTCAGGATTAAGCTCTGCTGCGCCACGCCCGGATACAACGTTCCATGGCCCGGCAACCCGGCGCCGCCAGGTCAAAGCGCTGCCAGCCCGGCGACCCCAGACCCGGCGGCACGGGCCCCGGCTCCGTCGCCGGCGCGGAGCGGTGAGATGCTCGCACCCGCCGCGCGGTACGACGCCCGCCTTCGGGTCGTCGTCGGCCCGAGTCCATCGCCAGGCCGAAGCCTCGCACATGTCCGACGGCTCCTGCTGATGCGCGCTATATATAGGGCGCAGCGCCCCGCCGCCCATGTGACGCCATCGTCATGGCCGGGGTGCCTGGAACTAACAGCGCCCCGGCCTTGGTCCCGTCGGGCCAATTCCCGCCACGACGCCGCCGCGCCTGTCCCTCGCCCGCAGACGGGACGCGTCGGCCTTTGAACTTGCAGTCTGACATCATCGAGTCCCCGGCCCGGCGAGTCAGGCCGTGCGGAGTCCCCATGCCCAAAGCAGCAGTTGCCGGGCATGGCCTGACGCCGGCCCGGTCCACCGAGTCGACTGTAGTGCCGGCCTAGCCTCGTCCAGGGCCGGTCGAGGTCTGGGCGCATGCCTAGCCGTTTTGACCCGCCGGAAGCCGCCTTGTGACGCTGCTGGCTCCTCAATAAGCTTCGAGGCCTGGATCCCACGGGGTAGTATAGGGCTGCCATCCGCCGCCAGATTCAGGGCTGGCAGATTTAGGGCTGGCAGCCGACACCCGAGACGGCCAAGCCCTCGCCGGCCAAGCCCCTTTCGACGGCCAAGCCCCCTTTCGACGGCCGAGCAGCCCCTTTCGACGTCGTGGCCGTTGCTGGCTGCCGCCTGCATGACCCCCCGGCCTGTCATGGTCTTGGCCGCCTCTGATTTCGCCGCAGCCATCGCCGCCCGGCCGCAGTGGAAATTTCGTACGCTCCCTCGCTTGTTGATTCTCTAGCCGCTACGCTTATTTCAGCCATGATCGCAGAGGTGCCGGTGGCCATTCAACGCCTCGAGGTCCCGACGATCCGGACGGCATCGGGGAGCAGTAAGCACATCTGCTCTTCTATTCTGAAGAAATAACTTAAAGGGAAGGCGAGGCGCGCGGGCACGCACAAAAAGATGTCCTTTAGCCGTCGGGACATACCAGCATCACCAGTTTCACCAGCTTCACTAGCATCACCACCAGCATCACCGCCAGCATCACCACACTCCCGCACCACCGCCTCCACCCACCAACAAGACAAAAAACAAAAAAATAAAAGCTGTCTTCCTTAAAAAAGTTGTGTTCCAAAAACTCCCAACAGTCACGCTAGGATTACGAACGTGCCAGCGGACCCCCGACGACCCCCGCGACGCTTCGAACCTCGCGGTTCGACAAGGGCCGCGGCGCATGTCGCCGGGAAAGGAAAAAGGCCAGTCCGCTGCGTCACCGACTCAACTATAGGCTGTTCTGTTGGTGCTTGCTGCTTGCCTATCTTCCCCTATGAAGCGCGGGCGTTGCCGTGGTGACGAGGACCTGGCGTCAGGCCGTAGCATCAAGAGCACACTGCCGATGAGACGCTACCTGGTCAATCTGCTGTGCAGACAGCACTAGGTAGGTGGCATCTTCCCCCGGCCGCAGAGTCGACGTCCAGGGCCCGCTTCCGAGGCAAGAGGAAGCGAGAGGAACAAGGCGACGAAGCACAAGGCGACGAAGCACAAGGCAAACACGACGACAGAACGACTTCTCGCCCGCCGTTCTACCCACATACCAGCTCCTCCCAAGAATACTCATCCATCGCCTGGTATATTCGCCATCCCAGCAGTCTATCCCGTCCCGTATTACCCATGGTCCTAGCCCAACGATTAGATGACGTAGTTGCTCTTCAGGCTCTGCCGGTCCTGCGGCCGCAGCTGGCCGACAAAGTCGTCGAACTGGGGAATCATCTGCTTGTACACGTTGAGCACCTGCGTCGGTCAGCGCGCTCCGCTCCGGGACCCGAGGCCACCTACCCCCTGAAACACCTCGTGCAGGTCCTGCTTGATGGGGTTGCGCAGGTTCATGTCCTGGTACTGGGCTATCGCGGCAAAGTAGTCGAGCAGCACCTTCTCCATCGCCTGCGGGTTCCGGCCGACGACGATGGAGAAGCCCTTAAAGGCCGTCGCCTTCTCCTCGGACGCGTCGACGTCGCGCATGGCGCCGAGGAAGTCGGCCGCAAAGGTCGGCAGCGCGGGCGCCAGCAGGTCCGAGCTGTGCAGGCCCAGGCGGCCCAGGGCGATGGCGGCGTTCTCGCACAGGCCCTTGGGCACGCGCGGGTTGCCCATGGTCTCGACGAAGCGCTGCAGCAGCTCGGGCACCCACGGCGCCATGTCCTTGCCGTGGCGCATGGCGATCTCGCCGGCCGACCAGCAGGCGTTGTTGACGACGCCGAAGCCGCTGTCCATCTCCTCGTCGAGCACGCTGTCCATGTCGAGCTGGCGCAGCAGGATGGGCAGCGCCGTGGCCAGGTGCGGCCGCAGCTGGGGGAAGACGTACTTGGCGCAGTCGCCGAGCAGGGCGTAGGCCGACTGGCGCACCTGGTCGGCCGGGTCCTCCATGCAGAAGCCGAGCAGCTCGAAGAAGGGGTGCGGCGACGCCTTGACCAGCTCGGCCGACCGCTCGTCGTCGAGGGCCTGGACGACGGCGCTGAGCAGGTCGAGGCTGGTGATGAGGAAGTCCTTGTCGGGCTCGTCGAGGCCGGCGTTGGCCGCCGCCGCCAGGCCCTGGCCGAGGTTGGCGTGGATGATGTTGACGCAGCGGACGAAGATGGGCGGCGCGTAGGGCGCGAAGCCGTGGCCCAGCGCGAGCGCCACGTACGACAGGCACTCGAGCAGCGGGAACACCTCGCGCGACTGGTCGGGCACGGCGTCGTAGCGCTGCACGAGGGCCGGCATGAGCTGGCCGGCCAGCTCGGGCGCCGCCAGCAGCGGGCCGATGCGCTCGGCCAGCGTCTGCACGCAGTCGTAGAGGATGTACATGCTGCGGTCCTTGTAGCGCGCGAAGCAGCGCACGAACTGCTGGACGATGGGGCCGCAGTAGGGCTCGAGCTGCTTGCCCGCCTTCTCCTCGATGTTGGCAAAGGCCGACGCGCCGGCCTGCTGCACGCGCTTGTTGCCGTCGAGCATCTTGCGCAGGATGCCGTCCATGAGCGGCACGAAGTAGTGCTCGCGCTGCGCCTGGTCGGGCAGGTTGGCGGCCCACGACGAGTAGCGGCCGAGGGTCCAGCAGGTGATCTGGCGCACGACGGGCTCCGGGTCCTCGAGCAGCGAGATGAGGTAGGGCACCAGCTCGGGGAGGTGCGGCACGACCACGTCCATGCAGCCCTCGGCCACGGCGCCGAGCGCGAGCACGGCCGCCTCGCGGTACGGCCACTCGCCGTGCTTGAGGTTGTGCGACAGGTAGGGGAAGATGGCCTCGAAGACGGCGCCGCCAAAGTCGCGCGCCAGGACGTCGAGGGCCGCCGCCGAGCACTTGCGCACCGTCCAGCGCTCGTCGGGGTTGTCGTCGCCGTCGTCGCCGTCGTCGTCGTCGAGCTCGCCCTCCTCGAGGTCGTCGGCGTCGTCGAGCTTGTCGTAGGCGCCGCCGCCGCCGCCGCCGCCGCCGCCGCCGCCGCCGTTCTTGGGCTCGGCGGCCGCGCCCTCGCCGCCGCCGCCGTTGGCGGCCCTCGTCAGCTTCTTCTTGGCAAACGCCGGCCGGATGTCCTCGTCGCGGTCCTCCTCGTCGTCGTCGTCGGAGAGGCCGCCCAGCAGCGCTATGTCTTCGGCGCCGTAGACCATGGACTCGAGCAGCACGGGGATGATGCGGCCGAGGTAGGGCCGCAGCGCGTGCCACAGGTCCTCGTGCTCGCCGACGGCCAGCCAAAACTCGGCGGCCTCGCAGGCCAGGTCCTCGTCGGCGCTCTTCTGCTGCGAGATGACGTAGTCGACGAGGCCGCCGATGTGGGGCTGCAGCTTGTCCGGGCGCGTCTCGACGAGGTGGACAAAGGCGCGGCAGACCTGGCGGCGCACGTCGGCGCCCTCGTCGCTGGAGAGGACGAAGAGGTGCTGCAGCAGGTCGTCGACGGAGTTGAGCATGGCCTGCGACTCGCGCGGGGTGAAGACGTTGATGGCGGTCAGGGCGCCGACGCGCACGCGCGGCAGCGGGCTCTTGGTGGCGGCGATGAGATGGGGCAGCACGTAGTTGAGCGGGCGCTGGCCGTGGACCTCGCGCATCAGCATGCGCGCGTTGTCCTCGCAGATCTTGGCCATGGCGGACATGGCGCCCTCCTGGGCCTCGGGCGACGCCTGGCCGCCGGCGTTGCCGACCATGTCGAGCAGCTGGGGCAGCAGCTCGGGCCAGCCCAGCAGGCCGCCGCGGCGGATCATCTCGGTGGCGATGTTGCCGGCGAAGTTGCGGATCTGGGCGTTGTCGTCCTGCAGGCCGAGCGGCACGGCCATCTTGATGAGCTGCAGGCTGGCGTCGGGGATGGCCTTCCACTCGGTGCGCACGTTGTTTTTGAGCATGATGCCGGCGGCGGCGCGCACCAGGTGGTAGTCGCGGCTGCTGCACGGCAGGCCGTCTGGGGGCTGGGCGCTGGAGAAGAGGAAGGCGAGGTAGTTGTTGATGTCGGGCGACGACCGGGCCTGCTGGAGCATCTGCGGCGCGTCAGCGTTGGCGCCGGGGTTGCGGCGGCGGCGGCGGCGGCGGCGACACGCACCAGGTCGGCCTGCTGCTGGGCCTGCTTGTCGAAGCCGCTGAGGGAGTCCTTGAGGCAGGCGGCGAGCTGCCGCAGCGACTCGGGGGCCGGCTGCCAGGCCATGGCGAGGATGGGGTCAGCGAGCCGGAGCCTAGAGCGCGCGGAGGTCGTTGGAGGCGATGGCGGGCGGGTTCGGAGGCTCGGGCATGGGGCGCCGCTGTCGTCGAGATGTGCGGTTGAAGCTAGACGAAGCTGGCGGGGAGCGGCGGGACGCCAAATTCGGCGCGGGGTGCGATAACGATAACCCGAAAAATTCAGTCGCCTGGATGTACGGAGTACGACGGGGAGCCGTGGCCATGCTCGACGGCCGTGTTACAGATAGAGGATTCATCATGACTTGCTACGCCTGGATGCACCGTCGACGCGCAGCTGCCCGCCGCAGAGACGGCGGCGCTCTTCAGGCCACGTGCGCGCCCGTGCCGGCGCCGTCGTCGGCGTGGCCACGGTCGCTCGCGCGCAGCCGCTCCAGCGCCACGTCGACGACGGCGCGCAAGGCCTCCATCTCCTCGTCGGGCGCGCCATGGGCGCCGAGGCTCGAGTTGGTGACGTAGACGGGGCGCCGCGCGCGCCGCGCCAGTAGCCGGGCCAGGCGCGTCGTGAAGTCGAGCGTCGGCTCGTGCGCGAAGAGCGTCGTCGACAGGGCCTGGCGCGCGTCAGCCATGCCTGGACGGGGCCGGAGCGCTCACGGGGGCGCTCAGGGGGCGCTCACGGGGGCGCTCGGGCAGGCGTTCCTGGAGGCGCTCAGGGGGGCGCTCGCGGAGGCGCTCGCGCCGGGGAGGGCGTAGACGAGGGAGCCCATGGGCGGCAGCGGCTCGTCCGGGGCGGCGGTCGCGAGGGACAGCACGACGGCCTTGGCCTGCGTCGCCAGGCGCATGTAGATGCGCGCGTCCCGCGACCCGGGCAGGGGAACGGACAGCTGCGCGACGTCGGCCATGTTGATGTGAAGAGCGAGGCGGAGAGCGCTGATTGGCGGCGCCTCTGATTGGCGCACCGACCTGGCGACGCGCCCCGACGCGGCCCCGAACGGCGGCCTGGACGATCTGAACGACGGCCTCGACGGCCTGAACGCTGAACGATCTGAACGACGGCCTGAACGCTGAACGATCTGAACGACGCCCTGACGACGCCCTGCCCCCCGGATCTCTCGCGCGCAAGAGCACGTCGCGCCATGGACCACCACGAGCCAGCCGCCTCCGCCTGGGACGGCGTCGAGGCCGTCGACGACCCCGAAGAGGTCCGCGTCATCTTCTGCGCCCTCGACTCCTTCTCGTGAGCCTGCCTGCGACGCGCCTCCTCGCCGTGCCGACGCTCACCCGCGCAGCCAGTACGCCCGCGTCGCGCACTTCAACGTCACGCACCTCCGCCGGCGGTCCTTCTACGCCCTGCCCGAGGCCCACTGGCAGCTCCTCGCCGCGCCGCCCTTCAGCTTCCTCGACACGCTCGACCGCACCGACGCCGCCATCGACGCCAACGCCGAGCTGGCGCGCGCCATCGTCGCCGCCGGGCTCCCCGCCTTCCGCGCCATCGCGCCCGGCGCCGAGCCGTCGGTGCCGCACGAGTGGGCCGGCGTCGCGCGCCACGCCGACATCGACAAGGCCCGCAGCACCCTCCGGCAGTTCTACCGCGACTGGACCGCCGACGGCGCCGCCGAGCGCGCCGCCTGCTACGGCCCCGTCATGCGCGCCGTCGACGACGAGGAGCGCCGCCGCCCGCCCGGCGCGCCGCCGCTGCGCGTGCTGGTGCCCGGCGCCGGCCTCGGGCGCCTGGTCTTCGAGCTGTGCCGCCGCGGCTGCGTCGCCGAGGGCAACGAGATCTCGTACCACCAGCTGCTGGCGTCGTCGTACATGCTCAACGACTGCCCGCGCGCCGGCGCGCACACCATCTACCCCTGGGTGCACACCTTCTCCAACCACCTGACGCGGCGCAACCACCTCCGCGGCTACAGCGTGCCCGACGTGCACCCGCGCTCGGCGCTGGGCGCCGGCGCCGGCGCCATGACCATGTGCGCCGCCGACTTCCTGTGCCTCTACGGCGACGAGGCGCACCGCGAGGCCTACGACGCCGTGGCCAGCGTCTTCTTCCTCGACACGGCGCCCAACCTGATCCGCTACCTCGAGGTGATGCGCCACTGCCTGCGCCCGGGCGGCGTGCTGGTCAACGTCGGGCCGCTGCTGTGGCACTTTGAGAACCAGGCGCCGGGCAACCACGGGCACGACGACGACGGCGACGGCGCCCACGACGGCAACAACAGCGCGTCGGGCATCGCCGACCCGGGCAGCTTCGAGCTGGCCGACGACGAGGTGGCGGCGCTGCTGGGGCGGCTGGGCTTCGCGGTGGAGCGGCACGAGACGGGCGTCGACGCGCCCTACATCCAGGACACGGAGAGCATGCTGCAGACGGTGTACAAGGCGAGCGTGTGGGTGGCGCGCAAGGATAAATAAAGGCTTCCCTTCAGAGCGTCCCCTCGGAGCGTCCTCTCGGGGCTTCCCCTCGGGCTTCCCCTCAGAGCTTCCCCCCCTGGGCCATCTCGCCGCGCACCCACACGGCGCCGCCGTCGATGGCCAGCGCCTCGCCGTTGACGTGCGACCCCGCGCGGCTCGCGAGGAAGACGACGGCGCCGGCAATGTCCTCCGGCCGCCCCAGGCGGCCCATGGGGTTGGCCTCGGCCATGCGGGCGGGGCCGGCCAGCTCGAGCACGCCGTTGGACATCTTGCTGGGGAAGAAGCCCGGGCAGATGGAGTTGACGGTGATGCGGCGCGGGCCCAGCTCGACGGCCAGGTTGCGGCCGAGGTGGATGACGGCCGCCTTGGAGGCCGAGTAGCCGTAGGTGCCCTGGGCGCCGAGCGCGCCGAGCGCGAGCCCGGCGACGCTGGCCGTGATGATGACGCGGCTGGGCTCGCCGCCGGGCCCCGCGGCGGCGGCGGCGCGCTCCAGCAGCGGCGCGAAGTCGCGGACCGTGTTGAAGACGGCGCGCACGTTGAGGTCGAGCACCTTGGCGAAGGCGGCGTCGGGGTGCTCGTCGAGGGCGGCGCCCCAGGTGGCGCCCGCGTTGGCCAGCAGGATGTCGACGCGGTCCGTGTGCCGGCGCACGGCGGCGACGAGCTGCGAGACGCCCTGCTGCGTGGCCGAGTCGGCGGGCACGGCCACGGCGCGCGCCCCGGGCGCGAGGTTGGGCAGCGCGTTGAGCGCGCGGCAGGCGGCGTCGCAGGCGGCGGCCTTGCGCGAGGAGATGAAGACGGTGGCGGCGCCGGCCTGCAGGAGCCTGCGGGGGTCAGCCGGGGGCGTCCGGGGGGGGACGGGCGGCGCACGCAGACGCGGCGTGCAGGCCGAGGCCGCGCGAGCCGCCGGTGACGACGGCGATCTTGCCGCGGAGCGAGAAGAGCGACGGGAAGTCGTGGAGCTGCGCCTCGGCCATGGTGTCGGGGTGACGGGGGGGGTGACGGGGTGGAGTGACGGGGTGACGAGGTGACGGGGTGGAGGACGGTCGGGCCGGGCGCCGATTTAAACGGTCCGGGCCGGGCCTCGGCCTGGTGGTTGCCGCGGCACAATTAGTAAGCATCCAGCATCACGGCATCGGGCTTGCAAGACAGTCAAGTGAGATTTCATATCCAATCTGAGGCCCTCAGGCCGCCGATGCCTCCTGGCCGATGCCTGGCCGATGCCTGGGCGACGTCTGGCGACGCCTGGCGACGCCTGGCGACGCCTGGCCCCCAGGCCCCAGGCCCCAGGCCTACCAACGTATGAAAGACGAACCCGTCATCAAAGTTCAACGTGTCGTGGACCGCTTCTTGTGGTGGTTCTTCTCGCTCCAGCACCGGTTGACGGCGTCCTGCACAATGTCCCAGTCGCCGGCGACGACGGACCCGATGAAGAAGACCTTGACGTTGTGCTCGACGGTCACGAGCTTGGAGTAGTTGACGCGCGACTCCTTGGACAGCTTCTCGCCCTCCTCGGTCATGTCGACGCGGATGGGCGCGAAGCCGGGCGTCGGCTCGCCGTCGAGCAGGCGCGCCTTGTGGCCGCGCTCGTGCACGACGCCGTGCTTGGCCGGCTTGACGCCGCGCTTCTTGCAGCCCTTGCCGCCGTAGGTGAGGATGGGCCTGGGCCGTCAGCCGGGGCCGCCGCCGCCGCAGCCAGGCACTCACACGCAGGTGCTGTGGCCGAGGTCGTTGGCGATGACGACGAAGCGCCGGAAGCCGACGAAGAACTTGGTGCCGAACCGGTTCTGCATCTCCTGCCGGCCCGACACGCTCGGCGCGTGCTCGTTGCCCGAGCCCTGCGGCTCGGACCAGTGCACCTTGAAGATCTGCGCGCGTCAGCACTGGCGCGCGACGGGCCGGCGCGACGGACCTCGCCCGGCTGGAACCTGCTCGAGTGCTCGACTCGGTAGCCTGGACGCCGTCAGCGCGCTCCCCGGCACGGCCGTCGACGCCACGTACGCGGGTCCAGCTCCTCGAGAACCTCCTCGTCGGCCGTGATGCGGGCCTTGGGCGTCGGCGGGCCCTCGTCCTCGTCGTAGTACGCGTCTGCCGCCGTCAGCGAGGCCGCGGCGCGTCCGCGGATGCATACCGTAGGCCGCCGCCGACGACTCGGCGCCGCTCGTGTGTGCGCCGTAGTACATGCTCTGGCTCGCCGCCGCCCGGAGCTCCTCGTCGTTGAGCTCGCGGCCCTGGCTCGCTGCCGGGGTCAGCGACGTCGGGCAGCGGCCGGGTGGCTCACCGTAGGTGGAAGTGCCAGCATAGCCGGCCCGGGATCCTGGCGCGCGTGAGCGACGACGCCTGGGGCACACGGCAGCTGCGCTTGGGGATACCTGACGACGGCTGCGCATAGTAGCTGCCCGAGGACTGGCCGTAGGCGTCTGTCCGAGTCAGCGGGGAAGACGCAGGCGAGGCGGCTCGTACACTGCTGGTCGTCGTAGCCGGGGTAGCCGGCGGCGGCGGCTGCGGAGCCGGCGTACGGATCGCGGGCCGCGGAGCCGGCGTACGGGTCGCGGGCGGCGTCGCCCTCGTCGTGGGCGCGGTGCTTGCCCTTGCTCTTGGCCTTGGCCTTGGCCTTGTCCTTGGAGCCGGAGACGGTGTACTCGTCGGCTGGGCCGTCAGCACGGGCGGCGGCGGCGGCGGCGCGAGACTCACCGTGGTCGTAGGAGCCGGGCGACAGGTTGCGGAAGTCGTCGGTCAGCTGCTCTACTTCGCGCGGCGTCTGGCGGCTGTCCCAGTCGTAGTCGAGGTTCCCTGCGGCAGTGAGCGGCTCGCCCGGGCGGCGGCGGCGGCGGCGGAGCGCACCGTTGACGTCCTGGCGGACGCGATACCAGCGGCCGCGGCCCTCGTCCCACGCCCACTCAGACCAGGGCCCCCACGGATGGGCTTTCTGCTTGTGCTTGGGCTTGTGCATGGTGGCATCTTGGGGCGCCCAGAGGATGGCAGGGCGCGGCGGCAGGGCGAGACAGGCGGCCGGGAGGGGACGGCGTGAGGGGTTCTTGTAGGGACAGCTGCGGCTCAAGAGAAGACGGACGCTTATGTACAGGTACAGTGGTGAGCTGCAGGGTCGTGGAGGCGGCGGAGAGACGGGAGGAGTGGAGGCGTGGCGGGTGGTCGTCTGTGCTCGGGTGGTGAGGGCCTGGGGGCAGCGGAGAGCCGGGGGAGGGCCTGGGGAGAGCCGGGGGAGGGCCGGGGGAGAGCCTGGCGAGCGCCTCCGGATGAGGGCCTGGCGAGGGCCCGGCGAGCGGCTGGGGAGCGCCGGGTGAGGCCTGGCGAGCGGCCGGACGAGGGCCTGCGCCCGGCTGCGACAGCCTGGTCAGGCCGGGAAGCAGGCAGGCCGGGGAGCAGGCAGGCCGGTAAGCAGCAGGCCGTAAGCAGCGCTGACCAGCCTCGCGCCGGCCACGTCGCACCGCAGCGCTAGGCAGCGGCGGCGAGAGGGTGTCCTGCACGCGAGGCGACGCCTCAGACGCGGCCACGTCGGGCCCGAGTAGCGGTACGTGGCCGCCGACCCATGATGCTGGCGGCGGCCCGGGCGTTGCGGCGCGCCCCCGGCGCTCCAGCCGCGCCGCGCAGCAGCCACCCGGAAGCCGTCCGCGGGCCCGCGTCGTCGTGCCAGCATTCCTGGCACGGGCCGCAGACCGAGGTTCCGTCTGGCGTGTCGCGTGGCTGCGCAGCGCCGTGGCAGCGCATCGCCGTGGCAGCGCATCGCCGTCGCCGCGCATCGCCGTCGCCGCGCATCGCCGCCGCCGCCGCCGCATGGCTGACCTCGGCCAGATGCCTCCGGCAAACGCCTCGTCGCACGGCGACGACGACATGAAGGGCAGCGACGACGCGTCGCCCGTCTCCAGTCGGGCCACGACGCCCGACCCGCTGCCCGCGCCCCTGCGCCCGCCCGCCAGCCTGGCCTTTGCCGCCGGCCCGCCGCGCCGCCTCCCCCGACCGCCGCCGCCGTCCGGCCGGGCCCGACCGCCGCGCCGCCATGCCGAGGGCCCTCCCGTCCCCGGCAGCTCGCCTCCGCCATGGCCGCCCGCCGGGCCCGCGCACAGCCACCCTCGCAGCAGCTCCGGGTCCGCCATGTCGTCGAGCTCCCCGTCGCCGAGCTCCCCGTCGTCGAGCTCCTCCGACCAAGACCCCATCGCCTACCGCAACTCGCGCACCTTTCCGCCCCAGTTCCCGGCCCCGCCGACCCGGCGCCCCCCCCGGAGCCGGACGCTCGCGACGAGCCGCATCGCCTCGTGGGTCGCCCGCTATGAAACGTCGCGGAGCCCGACGAGGCCGCGCGACTCGGACCTCTCCGACGCCTCGGACCTCTCCGACGAGGTCGAGCTCCTGTGGCAGCAGCTCAAGGAGAAGCGCGCCCGGCTCGCCGACATCAAGCGCCAGATGGCGGCCCGGCGCCACGAGCTGCGCCGGCTGCGGCGCCGCAAGGACGAGGCCGACAACGCCTTCATGAGCCTCCTCCGCCCCATGCTCGTCAGCCAGCGCAGCCTCGTGCACACGCCGGCCCAGCTGCTCGACGCCCGCATGGCCGACATGCAGGACCTGCGCGACGCCTACCACGTGCGCGAGTCCGAATACGAGGCCCTCGAGCTGGCCATGGACGGCGAGGAGAGGGAGCTCAGCGGCCTCGAGACGCGCTTCTTCAGCCTGCTCGCCGCCGGCAGCCGCGCCGGCAGCCGCGCCGGCGCCCGCCGCCCGCCGCCCGAGCCCGAGCCCGAGACCGAGACGGCCGGCGCCGACGTGCCCTACGAGCTGCGCGGCATCTCGGCCGACCGCCAGCCCGAGGACCTCCACCCGCTCTACGTCGAGCTGACGTCGGCCGTCGGCTACCTCGAGAACGCGCGCGAGGAGCACGACGACCTGCTCTTCGTCAAGGAGCAGCACGAGTACGAGGCGCAGCTCGGGCGCGCCACGGGCCGCCGCGCCGCCGCCGACGCCGACGACTTCCTGGCCGAGTTCCCGGCCGAGGAGGCGCGCATGCGGGCCGACGTGGCGCGGCTCGAGGCCGAGGTGCGCCGGCTGCGGCGGCTGTGCGAGCGGAAGCGCGTCATGCGCAAGCACATGTCGGCGCGCATGGCGTACGCGCTCGACCCGCGCGCCCGCGTCGACGACATGGAGCTCGAGGACCGGGCGGCCATCCTGGCGCGCCGGCCGACGCTCGCCCACGCCGTCTTCCCGGAGCTGCTCTCGCAGCCGGCGCACGTGCTGGCGGCGCAGACGGCGCTGCAGGCGCTGCGGGCGGCGGCCGCCGAGGCGACGCCCGGCGACGGCGGCGCGGCGGCGCGGCGGCGGCGCGCGGCCAAGGAGTGCGCCATCGACGGGCTGCTCGACGGCGGCGAGGCCGGCGGCCGCGGCGAGCTGGTCAACCGCTGGCTGCTGCACCAGCTGCGCACGTCGCCGCTGCACGCGCGCCTCCTGCACGCCACCTTTGTCGCGAGCCGCGCGCTGCGCATCCGCGACCTGTGGCGCTGGCAGTGCGACGTGCTGTACTACTGGTGGCGCGACGGCACGGGCGCCGCCGCCGACGGCGCGCGCCGGCCGACGGCGAGCGACGGCGAGTCGCGCCTCGGCACGCCGGTGCGGTCGCGGGCGGCGTCGGACGGCCCGGGGGGGGGCCGGGGGGAGCGCCGGGGGGGAGGCCGCGCCGGCCCGACAGCGACGGCGCGCTGACGGTGGGCTGCTGATAGGAGCAGAGGTCTAGGATAACATGGTCAGGCAACATGGATGGAAGACTGTGACGATGCTCTTCTAGGACTACTCAACTATTCAGTGCTATCGGACGTGCTGTAGGACCTCAGATGCCGAAACACCCCCATCCGAACATGCCCCTCGACTTGCCCTTGCGCGACGGCTTCTTGGACGACGGCGGCGTCTTGGACGCGCTGCTCGTGCTGACGCGGCGGCCCTTGCTGCTCTTGCGCCGCGCCTTGTAGCGCTTGTCGTGCTTGTCGTGCTTGTCGTGCTTGTCGTGCTTGTCGTGCTTGTCGTGCTTGTCGTGCTTGTCGTGCTTGTCGTGCTTGTGGCGCCGCTCTCTGGGCTTGGACGCCGACGGCCGGCGGTCGGTGCTGCGGCGCGCGGGCTCGGCGTGGCGGCGGCCGTGCGGCCCGCAGCGCGTCAGGGTGGCGCGGGGTTGCGTCAGGCCCGACTGGAGGCTCTTGTAGACGGACGGCGGCCCCGGCTCGGCGCGGTGGCGGGGCGGCGGCGAGTAGCGGCGGTCGACGCGGGGCCGGGCCGCGGCCAACGACGGCCGGCGCGAGCTCGAGCGGTCGGCGTCGCCGGGGTCGCTCGACGACACGAGCGCCGCGTAGCTGTAGCCCTGGCCGGCCATGCCGTGGAACGCGCCCATGCTGGAGCCGCCGCCATAGCTGTAGGACATGGAAGGGGGGCGGTGTTGCCGCGGCCGGTGCGGCGCGGGTGCCTCCCGGGGTAGGCGTTCAGAAGCGAGGCTCTGGGAGCGGGTGCTGCGGGTGCTGCTTGGTGGGGGACGGCATTCCAGGCTCTCGATCAGTGCAGCGAGGGCCAGGAACTGCGTTAGGTGCCGAGTGATGGAGGAGACGAGCCGGAGTCGAGGCGCTGGATGCCAGGAGCGCGGCGGGTGTTGCTTCCGTTGGCGGGCATGACGGAGCGAGCAGTCGCTTCCAGCGTCGACGCATCCTTCAGCCACGAACCAACCAGTCCGACGCAGCGCCTAGGCGTCACGGCCCGTGGAACCGCTCCTGTCCAGCCGAAAGGCCTCGAGGATGAGCGCCCGCATGGCCGGGTTGGTCATGGGCAGGTCGCGGCCGCCCCGGCGCTGCTCGCGGACCTCGTCCTCCGACGCCCACGCATAGGCCTGGTGCTCGGCCGGGTCGAGGCGGACGGGGCCGGCGTCGACGTCGACGACAAAGGCGAAGCGGCAGAACCAGCGCGTGCGGCGGCTGTTGGGGAAGACGCGCGCGTCGCCCTCGGGGACGAGGCGGCGGAAGCGGCGCGCGACGAGGCCGGCCTCCTCGCGCAGCTCGCGCGCCGCGCCGTGCAGGACGGACGCGTCGGCGTCGTCGACGGCGCCGCCGGGTATCTCCCAGCGGTCCGGCATGGAGTCGTGGCTGGCGCGCTGCAGCACGAGCACGCGGCCGCCGGCGAAGACGACGGCGCCGGCCGCCACGCCGTCGAGCCGCGGCCCGCGCTGCCGCAGCCGGGCCTCGTTGCGCGCGAGCCACTCGCGCGCGGGCACGCGCCACTCGGCGAGGCTGGCATCGGCCTCGAAGTCCATGGTGCGGTTGATGCCTGGGAGGGCGGTCGGGGAGATGGCGCGCCCCAACGTTTTTCCGACCTTCACGACGAGCGGCTCTCCGCGGCGACGTCATTGCCTGCTCTCCTTGGACGCTGCTTTGCCCCAGCAACTCGAGCTCGAGCTCGTCCCTGCGCTGCTCGAGCTCGTCCGCCTCCTCGAGCGCCGTCATGCGCCACATGCCGGGCGGCGGTACAAGAAAGTCGCGCTCCAGGACGCGAGCGCCTGGTGCAGCTTGGCGATGCGGCGCAGAGCTGCGGAACTGGGTGTCGCGCTCGCGGGCGGTTTCTTGGTGCCGGAGCCCATGGTATTGCTGAGGGCTGAGGATAGGCTTGCCAAGTCTTTGAGGCTCGAGACACTACGCTGTGCGGACGTTCACGGTGCTTTGTGCTCCGTCCCCTGTTCGGCCATCTTCACAGGGCTGAGGTCTACATTGTGTCCATTGCGGGAGACGCTGCACGTCAAAGTCCGCATGAACATGTGTCCGTGTTCTCGTAGCTGTTGACAGTTGATGCAGCTAGCCTCAGCTCGTCAGGCTGCCACAAAGCGAACTGATACCACGAACAGGCCACGACCAGGTCAAGTTCATCTGGCCCAGAATCACTCATGCCCCCGTCCACCTAATCCCGCGGAAGATGCAGCTGCTTCATGGCGATGATGCTCTCCAGGCTCGACAGCTGCGGCGACGGGCTGCCGCGCAGCTTCTCCCCCCAGAGGTGGAAGAGGGCGTCGAGATCCCGCTTGACGTCGGCCGACAGGCTGTCCCAGTGGTCGTAGTAGACGAGCATCTGGTTGCCCATGACGAGCAACTCGGCGTTGGTCAGCGTGCCGGAGCCGGGGCCGACCATTGGGCGGTGCTGGGCGATCCTGTCGCCGATGTCCTCAGAGGAGAGGCCGCTGGCGACTGCTCCAGGCATGATGGGAGAGTCGAGGCGATGGGAGGAGTCGAGGCGATGGTAGGAGTCAAAGGATGGTCGACAAGACGGACGTCCAGGTGAGCAAGGATCAGGAGAGTGGCAGATGGAGAGGCGAGGTCGAGGCTCAGGAAGCTACTTATTTCGAATCTCACGTCCTCGTCGCATCGGGACAAACGCCAGGAGACGTGAATCAAGCACGGCAGTCTGAATCACGCGGCTTTGATTTCTCCTCCTCCCTATGCCCGCATCATGGTGCCCTCACGCCTCCCGCTCACACGGGCGCCCGTCGGCTGCTGGCCAGCGCCTCGAGCGTGAAGCGCAGCTGGCGCAGCTGCTCGAGGTCGGCGTCGGCGGCGCCGTCGAGCACGAGCAGCACCTGCAGGTCCCAGCTGACGTGCAGGCGGCGGATGAGGTGGTAGAGTGCCGGGTCCGTCTCGACGGCGTCCTGGTAGTACTCGAGCAGCTTGACGCCGATCTCGAGCAGCAGCTTGACCGTGACGGGGCCGCGCCGCAGGCGGTCCTGCAGCAGCTGGATCTGCGCCTTGTACGCGCTGGAGCGGCTGGGGCCGGGCATCTTGGGGCAGGGCGGAGCGGCCGGCGACGTCTGGCAAGGGGCTGCGGCAGGGCGGTCGGTGCTGGAGGACGAGGCGGCATATATAGGCGGCGCGCGGCGGTTCACGCAGCCGGCACCGTCCATCACGACGCGGCGCCGTGATACGGCTGGACGGCGAGCTCGTCAAGCTGGCATCCAGAGAGCGTTTTCAGCGGTGAGCGCAGGTGATTGTACCACCATGCTGCATCGGCCAACAGCTGAACGTGTGCGGAACAGAGAGCACGATGCAGGCTCGGCGTCTACAATCACTTGACAATTCGGGGACGGCCGACTCGTATCTCGCCATCGTCTTGTCCCAGTCCAAGCTCCAGTCCTGGACACGCAGCCACCCGTCTCCCGGTGGCGCCCCTCCGGCGGCGGTGCTCGGCGCGTCGCCCCTCCGGCTGCGGTGCTCGGCGCGGCGCCCCTGACGGCCTCGGCCACGGCCGCGAAGGCCTGGCTTTACATTGCCGCCAGGGACCTACGAGGCAGATGGGGGGCGGAAGCAGCAAGAGCAGCCGGATGACGGCGCAGTCGGGCACGAGAACGCGAGTGAATCATCATGAGCCCCTGCCAGCCCCTACGCACCGAGCAGCGCCCATCCACTGCCGGACGGACGAGAACAGTCTCGCGGGCTTACGACTTTATATTTGCAGACACCCGAAACACTCCTACTTGCCCTGCCGGCGCCTCTCCACCGCCCGCTCAAACTCGTCCTGCAGCTCCTTGTACTCGTCGGGCAGGGCGTCGATGACGCCCTTGGCGCGCTGCTGCGACTCGTGCACCCTCAGGTACAGCTGCAGCGTCGCCTCGAGCTTGTCCATGAGGCTGCGGTTGTCGAGCTCCGGGTTCTCCCCCGCGAAGCGGCTGATGGCGCGCCCCATGCTCGCCAGCGCGTGGCCCGCCGCGCGGTGCCCCTTGTCGATGGCCTCCATCATCTCCTGCAGCTGCTTGGCCGTGGCCGCTTGCTCCGTCTTGTCCGTCTTGTCCGCCATGTCGCTTGTGTGGAGTGTGGCCATGCGCTGTCCCGAGATACTTATACCCAGGCCAGCTCCTGATTCGGAGAACGGATGGCCGTCGGCAGCCCTCGTGAATGAAGCTGCATGCGCTGAGTGATGGACTCGCACGCTTGCGCTGATTAGCATCCATGTGCGACCTGTACTTGGGCTCGGCCCTCAGGTCGTCGTGCCGTGCATCTCCACCTCTCCGCTCACGTCGTTACCGAGCTCGGGGACGCCGTAGCGCTCCTTCAGCCGGGCCAGCAGCCGCCCCAGCGGGTAGTCGCTCTCCATGCTCTCGTGGTCGCAGCACGGCGAGTGGCGGATGGGCAGCAGCCACTCGGCGGCGTTGGTGCCCATGACGGCGCGCCAGTTCCGCCGCGGGCCCAGGTCCCACGGGTTCTCGCGCGGCTCGGCGCGCAGGATGGCAAAGCGGCGCACGGCGCGCCGGTCCCGCGCCGACGGGGCCGCTGGCGCGCTCGGCCGCGGCAGCGGGTACACGACGGTCGGGAACGCGTCCGTCGGCGGGCTGTCGCGGGGGATGCGCACGGCGAGGTACGAGGCGTGGGCCCGGCGCAGCATTTCCACGTTGGTCATGTTGGTGCAGATGAAGCGCGCCGACGTCAGCGTCATGGCCATGGTGAAGAAGCCAAAGGTCGAGGCCAAGGCGACGACGGCGACGGCCCAGCCGTCGACCTCGCCGCTGCCCGTCTGCTCGCCGATGCAGTAGGCGCCGGTGGCGACGGCGACGGTGCCCAGGCACGTGGCGTAGAGGGTGAACTGGAAGAAGAAGTTGAAGGCTGGGCGCGTCAGCCGCGTCGTGCGCGTCAGCCGCATCGGGCGCGCCGCGCCACGGCACTCACACGTCTCCGAGACCATGCCGCCGACCCAGGGGCACACGTGGTCCATCTTGCGCACGCAGCGGCCCAGCTCGCTCGAGTGGTGCGCGCGGTCCGGCTTCCACTGGCGGCAGTCGGAGCACCACTTGGGGCGGCCGTCGGCCTCGCAGGCGAAGACGTCCTTGCTGTAGAAGGCCTCGAGGCCGGGGCTGTCGGGGTTCGCGTCCGGCGGCACCCACGGGCTGGCCTCGACGTCGCGGCCCCGGCGGCGGCGGCGGCGCGGCGGCTCCGGCTGCTTGTCGTCGGGCTCGCGGCCGTGGACCAGGGGGACGAGCCCGGGGTCGAGCTGCGTGGCGAGCAGCGTGCGGAGATACGCCGCCAGCGCGAGGAGCAGGAAGACCAGGTAGAGCACGAGCAGGCCGGCGGCGAGGCCGGGCCGGCCCCGGACGCGGGCCACGTATCGGACTGGCCGTCAGCGGAGCCGCGAGGCCGGGCCGGGGGGCTCACCGCAGCAGCGCCAGACGACGGCGTAGCTGCCGAGGCCGAAGACGCAGAGCATGGCCGCGGGGATGGCGCGGGCCAGCCAGCGCGAGACGGCGCGGCTGCTCTCGCCCGGGCGCGGCATGCTGGAGTGACGTGAAGTCGAGCGACGGGAGCGGATGACGTAAGGTGGTGATGGTCGCCTGTACCGTGCGCGCACTGTGCAGGCATTGAACGTCAAACATCTGCCGTCGCCGTCGGACGTCATGCGTGCAGGTCTGCTGGAGGGGTGGGACAGGACGAGAGAGGCAGGGGGACAGAACAAGAGGGGACAGAACGAGGGGGCACAGAACGAGAGGGGACAGCACGAGAGGTCGGGGGCAGGACACCAAGTACACGAATCTGACCAGCATCTCTGCCGCCTGCAGCGTGCAATTCCCTCCGAGGCCTCAATGGCCCCCCAGACTCCCAGGCCGTACGCAGGCGCCGACTGCACGTCCGAGGCTGGCCGTCAGCCCTGGCAGCTTCTCGAAGCCGCCCCGTATCGACGCCTCCGTCCGCCGCCGAGCGCACCCGCGTCGCACGTGCCGGTCGCCTCGCCGTCCAGCCTGTTGCCCGCCGCCATGAGGCTGCCGCCAGCACAGCCCCCGCGCCGCCCGGCACGGGGCCCTGGCGCGAGACGTTATGGCAGAAACGGCCGCCTGGCGTCCGGCCAGCTGACGTCGGGCCCGGCCTCGGACCAGCACCCAAGCTGAGGCTGCGAGGCTCGTCAGCGTCCCGAGCACGTGTCGGCATCGACGCCTCGCCCTGCGTCGGGAACCCTCGCGGTTGGCCGGCCGACGACGCCCGGCAACCGAGCGCCCGGCCAGCCGCCCGCGGCCGGCATGGCGGAGCTCCCAGCGCCGTCGAGGCGCCCGCGCGCGCCTCGCCCGCGGGCTCGTTCCGCAGCCGCCTCGGCGAGCCAGGCCTGTGCCAAGAGGATGCTTCTGCCTAAGCCCGAGGTCGTCTTGCGACTCACCGAAGTGGTTGTGCGAGGCTTGCCTCGAACTGTTGGTTTCAGACGTCGCCGCTGCCTGGCGTTGCCCTCGACATGTTCCGACCGCCTCGTCGGGGCACTCCGCCGGACGGACGTGCTTGTCGTCGAGGATAAAAGGGTCCTGCCTCGCTCGTGTCTTTGGGAAAATCAGACAGCATCGTCGCATCCTCAGACTCGAGCTTCGTCCTTCAAAAGGGGCCTCCCTCTGTCGTGTCTTGTGAAATCAGAGCATCGTCGCATATCCTCAGACTCGAGGTTCATCCTTCAAAAAGGGTCCGTCTCGCTCGTGTCTTTGCAAAATCAGAGCATCGTCGCATCCTCAGACCGAGGTCCACATCTCCCGACTCGCAATGCCCTCCTCCAAGACCGCGTGGCAAGTCCAGTACATGTGGCGCTGCCACGTGTGCGGCGAGGGCACGTTTCTCTGGGACACGACGCTGAGCTGCCCCTCCTGCGATCACCAGCGGTGCCAGGCTTGCACTGTCTCCCGAGACCGGGTGGCCAGGGGCAGATGAGGTATGCAGCACGTGTCCTGCATTTCAAGGCTAATGTCGATAGCCTCTGCCCATCAATGACCGGTTGGACCGAGAGACGGACGGATCTTAACAGCGCAGAGGCTTTCCACGGTGGTACTTGATCGAGGCGTTGGAGGAACAGAGGCGTTGACGGAAACAGGATAGACAGCAGGGTGGAATCTGCACACCGGTCACTAGTCGTGCTCAACGTTCATTCCGTTCGGCATACCTGCCCGTCCCGTCTCGCGTGTGAATCGTGGCCCGGGCTCGCTCGAGCGCCGGATGGCGATGGTGGAGTCGACGCCGAGTCGGAGTCGTCGAGCCAATGTCCCGTGCCTCGACTTTGCCGTTTCTCAACCGGAAGAGGTCATCGCCGCCGCTCTCTGCTATCTCTGGTCGCATAATGACGGCCGGCGTCTGCCCGACCCGCGGAATCACCTGGCGCACTTGTGTCCGGCCTCGCCCGCCACTCCGGTACTCGACGTCCAGAGAGCCAGAGACGCCGTCCAGGGTCACCAACGCAGACGCCTGGCGGTCAGCACGGCAGAGAACCAAGCCAACGCACCTTGGA
Organism: Hypocreales sp. Mo6-1; assembly: GCA_002939055.1. Lineage (NCBI taxonomy): Eukaryota > Fungi > Ascomycota > Sordariomycetes > Hypocreales > Hypocreales sp. Mo6-1. Next base: position 733,518 of record PNEP01000013.1, read on the forward strand.
CAGTTCCCGACGCCGTGTCGGTGCCTCGAGCAGGGTCCTCACGAGAGCACGGTAGGGTAGCCGGTCACACTCAGACGCCTCGATAGCTACCTACCCCGTGCCGTATCAATACACATGCGCCGCCGTCCGGTCCAAACAACGCCTCTCGGTCACGCGCGACTCTTGGACTTGGGCGTCTTTATGCCCGACTTGGGCGTCTTTCCTGGCGACTTGGGCGTCTTTCTCCCCGACTTGGGCGTCTTTCCCGGCGACGCCTTGGCCACAATGGTCAGGCTCGACGGCGACGCGCGGCCGTAGGTGCGCACCGCCGGGCGCCGCGCGGCGATGCTCGACACGCCGCGGCGCAGGGCCGTGGCCGCCTTGCCCGACAGCGCGCGGCGCGGCTGCTTCTTGGGCCGCGGCGCGTCGTCGTCGGCGCCGAGCAGCTCCTTGAGCTTGCGCTTGCCGGCCTTGACGGTGGCCTTGACGGCCGTCTTGAGGTCGACGGCCCGCGGCTTGACCTCGCGCGGCTTGGGCCCGAGGACGCCGCGGCAGTTGGGCTCGCCGCAGAGGCAGGCCTGGACGTTCTTGGCCGAGAAGGGGTCGAAGTTGTAGTCGTACGTCAGCTCGTCGCCCGTCATGATGGGCCGGTCGCCGGCGAAGAGGGCCATCCGCGGCTGCCCTGAGACGATCCACTTAATCATCCGGCAGTTGGGGTTGCAGCTGTGGTTGACGAAGCGGGCGATGCTGCCCGTCGTGGCGTCGATGATCATGTTCTGGTCGAAGCTCATCAGGTAGTAGCACTGTCCAGGGGTCAGCGGCGTCGAGGGACGGCGTCGGGCCGCGCACCTCGTTGTCCCGGTACACCTCGTTCATGCGGCGCTCGCACTCGTCCTCGGTGATGATCTCGCCCGCGTACTCCATGATGATCTGGTTGGGCCGGAAGCAGCGGTTGCTGCGCACGCCGTAGCCGCGGTCGGGCGTCTTGATGACCTCGACGCCGACGCGGTACTTACCGCCCTTTGCGCGGCGCGCGGCCAGGTCGGCGAAGGCGCGGTTGGTGCACAGGGCCTTGCCGATGTTGCAGTTGGTCGCGTCGCACTCGTAGAGCATGATGCGGTTCTGGCAGCTCTCGCCGCAGCCGTCGTCGGGCTTGCACACGCACTTGGACTGGTAGTCGTGCAGGTGCGGCATCTTGCGCCAGTAGTCCTTGGAGTCGCCGATGAAGCGGTCTGGGCCGACGGTCAGCCGGGGGCACGTCGACGGGGGGGCACGTCGACGGGGGGCCGCGTCGACGGCAAGGCAACGCACTCTTGGTCATCTTCTTCCACTCGTCGGGCTTGGGCTGGCCCGGCGGCAGCGGGTTGCACACGTGAAAGGGCAGCTTGAAGTCGCGGCCGGCGGCGAGGGTGCGCAGGCCCGCGTACAGGGGCAGCGGCATCGCCTTGTTGGCCGGGCCGGGCAGCAGCGCCAGCCTCTTCTTGTCGGCGGCGGCGAGGCCCTTTGCCGCGTCCGGGGGCGCGTCCTGGCCGGCGTAGAGGCCCTTGTCGAGGAACTTCTTGACGCGGCGGCAGCGCGTGCTGGTGACGGGCTCGGCGGGCGAGTCGTTGGGGGACGGCCTGGCGGCCGAGGGCCGCGGCCGGGGCGGCGCGGGGGCGTCCGGGTCGACGAACTTGCCGTTGGACCAGACGGTGTGGACGACGGGCCCGTCGTCGATGCCCGAGTACTCGTTGGTGTCCTGCAGGCGGCGCAGCTCGCGCGACATCTTGCCGACGCCCTTGTCGACGGCGGCGAGCAGCGTCGACACGGCGTCGCGGGGGCCGGGGCGCGCCTCGCGGGCCTGGCGGCGGGTGCGCGGCGACGGCTCGTCGGCACCGGGCCAGCCGACGTCTGCGGCGGGCGCGGCGGCCACCTCGATGCTGCCGACGAGCGTCTCGCCCGAGACGGTGCGGCGGCGGCGGCGGGCCACGGCGTCGCCCTTTGCGCGGCGGCGGCCGTGGCCGTCGGTGCCGCTGAGCCGGGCCAGGTTGTAGACGGGCGTCGACGCGCGCGGGCGGCGGGCGCGGCCCGGCGGCGGCCCCGGCGGCGGCGCGGCGGCGTCGGCGAGGCGGACCGGGGGCGCGTCGGCGGCGTCGTCGGCGACGGTGATGACGTCGAGCTTGGACGCGTCCGACAGCAGGCTGGCGCTGTCGCCGACCGTCGTCGGCGGCGTCGAGCTCGACAGCGCCGCGCTCGACGCCGTGTCGGCGCTGCTGTCCATGGCGGCGCGCGTGTCGACGCTGGGGCAAATCTCGTCACCGTGGCCGCGCGGGGGCCAGCACAAACGACGGCCTGGGCGGCGGCGGCGGCAGAGACGGCAATCGCTCGGGCAGGGCAGCGGTCCGGGCACGCGAGACGCTGGCCGTGTCGTGTCGAGCGCTCGTGGGTGATGGGGGAAGAGAAGGGTTTCCGGGGTGGGAACGGGCGCTGGCGCTTTTAATGAGAGGCTGGCGGTAACCTCTGCATGTACATGACAGCATGGATCGGTAAACACTGTCCTCTCCTCCTCTCCTCCTCCTCCTCGGCCCTCGAGCCTCTCCTCGACCCTCGCCGCCCTCTCTGCCTCGCTCTGGCCTTGCCCATGGCCCGTGAATTCGCCCTGCCGGCCGCTGTTTCATCTGCTCCGCGTCCGCCGCCCCGTGCTGCACTTACACGCCCTCAGCCCAGCACCGGCACGTCTGCTCGTGAGCGTCGAATCCGAAGCCCTCGCGGCTGTCGTCAGCTGGCCATGTCTGCCGCGTAGAATCCGCGTAGAATCGCTTAGGACCTGCGTAGACATGCCGCGTAGACATCCCCTAAGGCCGACTGCACACCCCCCCCCCCCCCCCCAGCTCGTCCCGGGGCTCGCTCCGTCGTCCAGGACGTGATAATTACTGCCGCCACCATCTGCCGCGGCGTTCGGCCGAGTCAGCCGCCGCCTGTGCCCTCCGCCGGGGCACGACTCATGGCGGCGGCTCCGCCGGGGCACAACCGTCGTCCGGGCCATTGGCCGCGTCACGATTCCAGCGAGCGTTCAACACGGCCAGGTACTCAGCCGCACGTGTCCGTCCTGTCGCACAGCGAGGAGCAAGCACTGCAGGGACGCCGGCATTGGCCAAGCGGTCTCCGGAAGTCCCGACGACACGGCAGCGTCGGCCGGCACGCAGGAATCGCGCCGGAGCCCGACTGCCGCCGGGTGGAATCATGGGCAGGCTCAAGCCAAGGCGTGGCCTCGACGCAAGCGAACGTGCCATCGTGTGATGCCCCGGGCCTAGCTCCAGCGCTCGCCGCTTTCGGCGGCTGACGCTTGCCACTCGCGTCAGTGACAGAGCATCCAAGCTCATCTCGACGAGCACGGCATGATGGCTGCCTCGCCTCATCGCTTGCCTCCGAGAACGCGACTCGCCCGTCACCTCGGCTACGTCTCATGTCACGACGGGAGAGCGCCGGAGGACCGTCGCATCGTGCTCAGCTCCACACGGCTATGTTGTCAATTCAGGCTCAAGGGTATTATCGCGCTCGCAGCGCAGAAATAGCTCGCACGCATCTCAGCACTCGCCTCAGTGAGCAGCCTCGGGCTGGTCCTTGGGCTTGGTCTCCTCAGCCTTGACCTCGGTGGTCTCAGCCGGCTCCTCAGCCTTGGGCTCCTTTGACTCAGCCTCGCCCACGGGCTTGACTTTGTCCTCGCCCGCGGCCTTGACCTCGTCATCCCCCGCGGGCCCCTTGACCCCGTCCTCCTTCACCTCCTTCACCTCGGGCTTCATCTCCTTGGCCTCCTCAGCCCCCTCAGCCCCCTTGCCCCCCTCGCCCCCAGCAACCCCTTCGTCCAGCCGCACCGTCACGCCCTGCTCCGCCACGCCCGGCCCGCTCCCGCCATACTCCTCGGGCAGGCCCGCGCCGACGGCGCCCATCTCGGCCGCCAGCGCCGCGCCCGACGCCATGGGGTGGAACTTGCGCACCGTCGCCGGCGCCAGGAACAGCTTCATGGCCCCAAACACCCAACCCATGATGGCCGGCACGTTGACAAAGTACTTGTGCGCCAGCAGCTCCGGGTACGCCATGGAAAAGGTCTCGATGGTCCGCCGGCTCGCCGCCCGCACGTCCGGGTCCATGCGGAAGAAGCTCACCGACCGGTAGTCGTGCACCTGCACCATCCGGTACGGGTCCTCGCCGGCCCCGAGCGGCTCCGTGGCGGCGTCGAGCCGCAGCTTCCGCACGCTGAGCTCCATGAGCGCCGCGCGCCACTTGATGAACCTGGCGTCGTTAGCCCGGGCTCCGCGCCGACCGCCTCCGGGGCGCGCACTCGTCCACGTCGCCAAAGGTGGCCTTGTTGTCCGTGACGGCGCCGTAGATGTTCCACGTCACGACCGTCTCGCGGCCCGCGTCGTCGCCGTGCACCGTGACGAAGCCGAGCCCGCCGAAGCGGCGCCGGTCAAAGGCCCGGTCGACGAGGGCCGCCGGGTCCGTCTCGCGGCGCCACGCGAGCGCCGCCGCCAGCTGCTTCTCGGCCGCCGCCGCGTCGCCGTCGTTGGCCCGCAGGAACTTCTGCAGCACCACCTGCGTCGGCGCGTGGCCCGCCCGGAGCTCGACGCCCCACATCTCGCCGTGGCCGGCCTGCTCCGTGATGAGCGGGAGGCGCTCCAGGAGCGTCGCCAGCGGCGTCTCGGCGGTCGACATGACGGGCGCGCTTCTCGACAGCGTGGTGGTTGAGGAGAGGTTGGGGATCAGGGGTCAAGCAGGGGCTGTTATCGCATTTGATAAGCCGGAGCTCCAGGGTAGCGACAGGTCCCTCGACGCAACCACGAGTCATTGCCCGACTCCTCCAGCCCAGCAAACCACCACTCCAACCCGTCCAGGCAGACGCTCACTGCGCCAGAGCCCGCGCCAGGATGCGCTCCACGGCCGAAAACTCGGCGTGCGCCACCTGCGCCAGCGTCATCTGGTCAAACTGCCGCCCGAAGCTGTGCCCCAGCTCGGCCCAAAAGTAGCCCCAGTACATGTCCGTCTGCTGCCCCTTTTCCTGCAGCTCCGTCCGGCTCGCGTGCGGCCGCGCCAGCATGTCGCGGTGCGTCTGCTCGCGGATGACGGAAATGTACCACTGGGCCGTCAGCATCGTCCTCGACGGGGCCGCTCCCTGCTCACCTCGATCACGTCGAGCGGCGCGCCCGGCTTCGGCGCCAGCGAGTACTGGTGCCGCCACGCGTACGCGAAGCGCGGCTGGCCGTAGAAGCGCTGCTCCGCCTCGGGCACGTTGAGCAGCCACGCCAGGTTGTCCTTCATGAGCGGCGTGAAGCCCGGGCACGACAGCGCCGCGTTGACGAGCCGCGTCTGCAGCTGCGCCGTCAGGTTGATGGCGTCGCAGCCCCGCCCGACCTTTTCCGCCAGCACCTGCAGCAGCCGCTCCGTCGCCATGTACATGGCCTGGCGCTGGCTGACGGTGATGCTGTCCGTCGCGTACCACGGGAACTTCTTGAGCGTGCTGATGAGGCACTCGTACGGCCGCTGCGGGCAGTCCTTGGAGTAGGGGGACTGCCGACATCAGCAATGCTCGGCCGGGCAGCCGGGAACACACACCCGGTGCGGCACCTCGACGTGCTTGACCAGCATCACCATCTCCTCCTCCGAGATGAAGCCGCGAAAGTTCTCCCAGGCAAACTGGTGGTTGTACGGCTTGAAGTGCGGCGTCGCGCCGTCCCAGATGAGGCCGCGCGCCAGCGGGAACAGGTCCTTCATCAGGCTCGCCTGGCTCGACAGCTCCACCTCGATGGGCCGGTCGCCGAGCCGGCTGACGCGCCCGCTCTGCAGGTTGTGGCGGTGCTTGTCGACGGCCTTCATGGCGTCCTCGAGCGACACGAACTCGACGTAGGCGTCCATGGTCTTGCTCGTCACCCGCTCCATGATGATGTGCACCGGCTCGTCGCCGTCGTTGAGGATGCGCGAGTTGCGCCCCAGGAAGGCCACCACCTCGGCGCGCTTCGTGGCGAACGGGATCTGCGACGGTGAGACGGCTGGCCGCGCCCCCGCGACGAGGGCACTTACGTTCTTGAGTTTGACGACGCCACGGTTGATGGCCTGGGCCATGCGCGGCGCCTCGACAAAGGGAAAGTTGTCGGGGTCCATGGCGGCAGCCAGCACGGGGAGGCCGCTCGGCGTGTTGGTCAGGTTGCTGAGCTCCGCCGAGCGGCTCCCCTGCGCGGGCACCACGGCCAGGTTCGCCGCGTCCGGGCCGGGATACACGCGCACGAGCGTCTGGCCGCCCGGGCCGGGCTGGACGTGGCCCTGGACGCCGCTCAGGTCGAACTTGGGAGGCGGGTCGTCTACAGGGCCGGTCCGCGGCGCGTAGTTTCGCGGCTCCGTGAGGTTGCCCGACGCGGAGCTCGCCGGGCTGAAGGGTTCGTGGGCCGACGACGCCGGGCTGATGAGGCCCAGCACGGCCCCGCACGAGTGGCTGTGCGGAATGCCGGCGCCGGTGCTGGGGCTGCCGGGGACGCGGGCGCCCGAAGCTTCCTAGGCTTCCGGCTTGCCGTCCGAGTCCCGCAGCGTCTTGGTCAGCAGCTCCAGGGTCATCTGGTCAAACAGCGATGACTTGGGCGCCTCGGCGATGGTGTTGGCACGGGCCTTGCCGGTGCCGTTCTCGTAGGGGACCTGGGCTTGGCCGGTGGACTCGCTCCGCTGGGTCCGACCGACGCCTGCCATGCCGTCGACGCCGCTCTGCGCGCCCCGAGCGGCCTCGGCGGCCTGAGGACTGTCGCCGGCCGTGTCCTTGCAAGGTTAGCAGAATCTCCGGGGAACGTACGGGGGCGTACCTGATCCTTGTCCGCCGAAGGCATCCAGACGCTCGATTCGGGGTTCAGCACACTTGCGCGCTCATCGCGGCCCTTGTCCTGGGCCTTGACGCTGGCCCGGAAGCCGGCGTTGCCGCGCCCGCGGCTGCGCCCGCGCGAGGGAGCTATCAAGTAGTTAGCAGGACGCCGCTCAGCATCGGGGACGCGCTGACCATCGTCATGGGCCGCGGCGGCCTTGTACCGCCCGCGTCGAAAGGCCATGTCGACTACGGTCCGGTCAGCTTCACGGATGCGGGCCGAGAAGCAAACAAGCACAAACAAGCGAGGTTGAAAGACGAGACGAAACGGCGAGAGGCCAAGATAGAGGCAAACCTTTGGCGAGAGCCCGGTGTTTGTTTCGAGTGAGTTTGGTCAGACGAGAGCAGTCTGGAGTGCGATCCGCAGAGCAAGCCGTGCTCGGGCGATTTGAAATCAAACGAAGCGCAGAACAAGTCAAGAGCGGCGACGAAGCTCGGGAATCGTAGGAAGAGAAGAAAGGTCGGGGGAGAAGGCGAGGCGAAAGATGAGGACAGAAAAGAGTGTGCGTGAAGCCCAGCCACCGAATTATTTACTCGCACATGCAGAGGCGTTCAGAACAGGTTGGTGCCTGAGGACAGTGCTGCGTTCTCAGGTATCGAACGGAGGAGCGTTGCCGGGTGACGGAGATGTTGGTGCAATGCTTGTCAGAATCAGAGGGTGTTCGTTCCAGACCAGGTTGAGTAACACGAAAGAGTAGTCGAGCCAGTCTTGTACCGGCGATTTTGAACGGTTTCGTCCAGTAGCTTGTTTACACCCCTGAGTGACGAGCCTCGATAGCATCGCAGCCGAGCTCACTGCCGAACCAAGTCGCAGAGAATCGGCACATTCACAAAAGGTCTATTCGTGCCTCGTCAATCCGTCCGACTTTACACGCATCCCAGATCAATCAAACTGCAGCCGTCAGCAACGCCTCAACAAGGGCCAGAAGCCTCGCACGCACCGGCGTCAAGAAGGACTCAGCCACGAAGCGCGCGCGCGCATTCAGCTGCATCCGTCAGTCTCGCGCCTCGACACGGGCGAGGGCCGTACAAAGAGCTTCATCTCCGAGATCTCCTTGTCGACGTCCTCCATGAACTGGATGATGAAGTCGACCAGCTTGTGCTTGAGCATCTCGTCGGTGTGGAAGTTGGTTATCAAGAAGGAGATGTCGTAGCCCTTGATGGGCTTCCGCCGCAGGATGAAAAAGGACTCGGCGCGCTGCGTCAGGAAGCGCGTGAACTTGTGGACGAGGATGTGCTCGATCTCGTCGGCCTGCTTGATCTTGATGCTGATGCGCACCGAGTTGATGCTCGGCTCGACCAGGACGCGCTCGTTCTCGTTGCGCGCAACCGTCAGCGGCGTCAGCAGCACCTCGGGCGACGTCTGGGCCTCGATCTCGGGCACGTTGTGCCGCTCGGCCGTCTGCGACGCAAAGTTGGACAGCGTCAGCGCCGCCGTCAGGCTGCTGCGCACGCACTGCAGGTACGGCCGCAGGGATTGAGACTGGGCCGTCAGCGTCGATCGGGTGTCGCGCGCGATGGGCTCACCATGCTGAGCTGTCGATGGATGTGGTCGACGGCGGAGGTCGACGGCGGAGGTCGACGGCGGAGTGGCCCGACGTTGCGCGGAGATGGACGGGCCGTGCTTACGTGATGCAGGGACGACCCTTTGGCCCTGGTGACGGAACTGACGTCCCGACACCAGCCCGCGTGTTCAGCATGTTCTCGATCATCGACCACCTTGGCCGCTGGCCAGGATGGGCTGGGCTGCGCAGTATCGTCCTCGGCCGTCTCTGGGCTGCCTGGAGTCTTCTGCGGCGGATTGCCGGCAAGCGCCCTTGTCCGCTGGGCGACGAGTGCAAAGACGTGCAAGTCCGTCCGCTCGGCGACGTCGAGAGCCAAAGCGTACAAGACGTCGACGTCGAGAGCAAAGACGTCCAAGTCCGTCATCGCTCCACCGCCGAGATTCTGAGCTAATGTGCCAGCAGCCGCCAGCTCCACGGACCAGCTTCTCTTACATTCCGGTCCAAGGCTCCTGGAAGCGACGAGAGCGACCGGACCTGCCAGACTCCGTCTTTCAGATCCCAGAGAACGTGCCCTCCGGCCACATCTACTACTACACAAAGGGATGGCAGGTTGGCTTCGGGGCGACGGCCCACGTCGAGCGGCTCCCGTCCGGACACATTGTCAAGTATCCCATGCCCAACCCCTACCTACCGAGCGAGGAAGAGTCGCACCGCGCCAACATGCGCATCGAGGCCGAGGTATACCGCCGGGTCGGAGACTGTCCCTTCATCCCCAGGCTCATTGACTGGGACCCAGAGACGTGCTGCCTGACCATGGAGCACCTCGAGAGGAGGGATCTGATGACGTACATGAGAGGCTACGACGAAGCAGCGCCCGACCTCGTCGGCGTCACTGTCGTTCCCCTGCAAGTGCGGGCGCGCTGGACGCTGCAGGCCGCTTCGGGGCTGGCAGCACTGCACGCCGTCGAGGTGATCCATTGCGACGTGACGCCGCGCAACTTTTTGCTGAGCGGCGACCTCGACCTCTATATCGCCGACTTTGCCGGGTCTTCCATCGACGGCTCAGCAGCCACTGTCGCACCTAGTCCCAGGTACCTACCCCCCGGCTGGAGCTGGAGCGGCAGGGCGGAAAAGGCCGATGACGTCTTCGCCCTTGGCTCCGTCTTCTACTTCATCATGGAGGGCGCCGAGCCGTATGCTGATCTGGAAGAAGACGAGTTGGAGAAGCTGTTCCAGGAGGCAAAGTTCCCGTGCGTCGACCACCTGATCTGCGGAAGCGTGATTCGGCAGTGTTGGGAGAGGGCCTTGACCGCGGAGCAAGTGGTGGATGCCTTGACGGCTGTATGGCGACTCGTCGGGGCAGACGTAGAAGTATTTACCAAACCTTGAGAGTTCACAGGTTTCTGCACAAACGGCCCAAGCCCAGTGGTGATGCTTCTGGACGCGTGACTTTCACCACTCCAAGCAGCCTAGCGCCACAGTGTGAACAACAGCCGCACTGACCAGGCATAACAGGCCAGGCGAGGCCACTCCACTCTCCATCCCTAAGCACCACCAGCCGACAGCATCACCATGGCGGCAGTAGCAGGTTCGCACCCGACTCGCACCCGCCGCCGAGCGACTGCTGACCAGCGCAGTCGTCGTCAAGCACCAGGGCAAGAAATACGACGTCGAGGTCGACCCCAGCTCGACCGGAGAAGACTTCAAGCTGCAGCTCTTCAGCCTGACCAGCGTCGAGCCCGGGCGGCAGAAGATCCTCATCAAGGGCGGCCAGCTCCGAGATGACGCCGACATGGGCAAGCTCGGCCTCAAGCCCGGCCAGGTCATCATGATGATGGGCACGCCCGGCTCGGGCGGCCTCGTCCGGCCCGCGGTGCCCGTCAGGTTCGTCGAGGACATGACCGAGGCCGAGCAGGCGCAGCAGGCGGGCGCGACGCCGGCGGGCCTCGTCAACCTGGGCAACACGTGCTACCTCAACTCGACGCTCCAGACGCTGCGCTCCATCCCCGAGCTGCAGACGGCGCTGGACCGGTACAACCCCGGCGTGTCGGACGTCATGGCCATGGGCGGCGCGCACACCATGGACCTGACGGCGCAGCTGGCGCACCTGTACAAGAAGCTGAGCCAGTCACAGCTGCCGTTCGCGCCCATAGGCTTCCTGGCCACGCTGCGCGTCGCCTTTCCCCAGTTCGCGGAAAAGGCCAAGTCGGGCAACGACTACGCCCAGCAGGACGCCGAGGAGGCCTGGTCGCAGATTGTGCAGCAGCTGGGCCAGCGCGTCAAGGTCGACGACGCCGGCGGGCCCGGGGCGTCGTTTGTCGACAAGTACATGTCGGGCGAGTTTTGGTCGTCGATGGCGTGCGACGAGGCGGGCGGCGAGGCGCAGGCGACGTCGACGGAGCGCTTCTACAAGCTCAACTGCCACATCGACGGCTCGACGAACCACCTGCGCGACGGCATCCTGGCGGCGCTGAGCGAGAAGCTGCGCAAGCGGTCCGAGGCGCTGGGCCGCGACGCCGCCTTCACCAAGACGTCCAAGATCGCGCGGGCGCCCAAGTACCTGACGGTGCACTTTGTGCGCTTCTTCTGGAAGCGCGAGACGCAGAAGAAGGCCAAGATCATGCGCAAGGTGACGTTCCCGCAGGAGCTCGACGTGGTCGAGTTCTGCTCGGACGAGCTCAAGCGGGCCCTGATGCCGGTGCGCGACAAGGTGCGCGAGGTGCGCAAGGAGGAGGCAGACATGGAGCGGGCGCGCAAGCGGCGCAAGAAGAGCCACGTCGAGGCCGACGTGCCCGGAGCGGCGGGGCGGTCGGAGCGGGACAAGGCCGAGGCCGAGGCCGCGGCCGCGGAGACGTTCAAGACGGACGCCGAGATTGACGCGGAAAAGGACGCGGCGCTGCTAGCGGCCAAGAGGGAGCTGCGGGCGCTCGCCGACCCGGCGCTGCGGCGCGACGACGGCGCCAACCAGACGGGACTGTACGAGCTGCGCGGCGTGGTGACGCACCAGGGCGCGAGCGCCGACAGCGGTCACTACACGGCGTACGTCAAGAAGCCGGACGAGGGCGACGACGGCAAGTGGTGGTGGTTCAACGACGACCGAGTGACGGAGGTGACGGCGGACAAGGTGGAGGGGCTGGCGGGCGGCGGCGAGTCGCACTCGGCGCTAATTCTGCTGTACAAGGCGGTGCCGCTGCCCGAGGTGGCGGAGGAGAGGGGGGAGGCGGCGGAGGCCAAGGGGGAGTAGAGTCACGGACCGTAGGCGCTAGCTAGATGGCATCACGGGAACCATGTCAGGGATACATGCAGCGTATTGAGGGTATCGTCCAGTCCAACGCCGCGACCATGCAGAATATACACATGCTGTGAGACCATGGCTACCGCTTGCCCCTGTCCTGCGGCTCCCGGTCGCGCACGCGCTCGCGGAAGAGGTCGACGCGTCTCTCGAGGGCGGCCTTTTGCTGCAGCAGCGCCTTCTTCTGGGACTCGAGGACGGCGATTTGCTCGGCGGGGGACGTTCGGCGGAACTCACTGACGGCCTGGGGGGTCAGCACGGGAACGGCCGACGCGAGAGCCGGCGCACCTCTCTCCTGGACTTGTCCGTCTTGAGCTGGGCGCCGGTGAGGGCGCCGACGGCGACGACGGCGAAGACGCACACGGCCAAGAGGCCGCGGCGGAAGCGCTCGCGGGGGGGGAGGGCGGGCGGCATCACCAGACGGCGCGCCAGAGCTGGACGGCGAGGCGGTGGCGCTGGGCAGGCGAGAGGGCGGGCGAGAGGGCGGGCGAGAGGGCGTGTCGCGGGCGCGGCGCGGGCGGCGGGCTGGGGCGCAGCACGGCGAGCTCGACGTCGTCGCGGCGGCCGGGCGGCTCCCAGGCGCAGGACTCGTCGTCGGAGTCGTCGGGCCGGGGCGGGCTGACTAAGCACCGGGGGGCGGCCATGCGGGGCCGTCCGGGAGAGCTGGAGTACGAGGGTGATGCTGATCTGCGAAGAGCGAGACGCGGGAGGAAGAGCGTGGTTAAACGAGCCATGGCGCCGTGTGCCGAGGGCACAGACGTCAACAAACGGCCCTTTTACTTTGGTGTAGACTCCTACCAACGAAACCGTGATGAAACACCGCGGCGTGCCGGCTACCCTACACCGGCGCGGCGAGGCCGTGGCGGCGTCTATCTGCAACAGCATGACTCGGTCCATGACGTAGTGGCGGGTGGTTGAACCTTGCCAGCTGTACCCGGCATCGTCTCGACCACTCGGCCGCACACACGCGCACATACGCGCACATACGCGCACATACCCGACACACGCCGCCGCACGTACATCTCCTCCGGCCCGGTCCGTCCGCCATGTCGACGCCGCGAGTCTTCCTCGTCCGCCACGGCGAGACCGAGTGGTCGCTCAGCGGCCGGCACACGGGCCGCACCGACATCCCCCTGACGGCGGCGGGCGAGCGGCGCGTGCGGGCCACGGGCCAGGCCCTCGTCGGCGACGACCGCCTCATCGTGCCGCGCAAGCTCGCCCACGTGTGCGTCGTCCCGCGCCGCTGACGCCGTCGACGCGCCGCTGACGCCGGCCAGCTACGTCTCGCCGCGGGCGCGCGCCCGGCGCACCTTTGAGCTGCTCAACGTCGGCGTCGCCGCCGGCGGCCTGCCCTGGGCCGCGCACGGCGCCGGCGGCCTGCCGTGCGCCGCCGCCGTCGAGGTGACCGACGCCGTGCGCGAGTGGGACTACGGCGACTACGAGGGCATCACGAGCGCCGAGATCCGCCGCCGCCGCGCCGCCCAGGGCCTCGCCGCCGGGTGGGACATCTGGCGCGACGGCTGCCCGGGCGGCGAGTGCGTTGCCCGGCCCGCGCGCCCCCCCGCCGCCGGCTGACGCGCGCAGGAGCCCCGAGCAGGTGACGGCCCTGCTCGACGGCCTCGTCGCCGAGATCCGCGACCGCTGGCACCGGCCCGCCATGGACGCCGGCGACGGGCCCGCCGACGTGCTCATCGTCGCCCACGGGCACATCCTCCGCGCGCTGGCCATGCGCTGGGCCGGCAAGACGCTGCGCGACGGGCCGGCCTTTCTGCTCGAGGCCGGCGGCGTCGGCACGCTCAGGTGCGTCGTGCGTGCCCGGTGCGTGCCTGCTGACGGGCCGCTGACGGGCCCAGCTACGAGCACCACAGCATCGGCGAGCCGGCGATCCTGCTCGGCGGCGCCTTTGTCGTCGACGCGGAAGAGGACAGCAGGGACGAGACGGCGGCGTGACTACCATATAGTGTCTGTCTGTACATGTAGCCCGTCCCGAAATCAAAGACGTCAGGCCTTCTCCCCCCGCGCCACAAAGACCCGCCGCACCATGTCGCCGCCCTGCTCGCGCGGGCGCTCGAAGACGACGTCGTCGGCCGCGGGCCGCCAGGCAAAGTTGCGCGCGGCGCCGGCGGCCTCGAAGAGCGCGCGCACCTGCGCCTCGGAGAAGCCGTGGTGGCGCACGCCGGCGGCCGCCGCGAGGCCCGGGTCGGCGGCGTGCGCGACGAAGTCGACGACGAGGAGCACGCCGCCGGGCCGCAGGCGGGCCGCGAGGCGCCGGGCCGCGAGGGCGCAGTCGTCGAAGTGGTGGAGGGCGGCGCCGACGCCGGCCACGTCGAAGCCCGCGAGCGAGGCGTCGCCGTCGCCGTCGCCGAGCAGGTTGCCGACGACGGCGCGGCGCTGCTCCGGGGGGAAGCCCTGCGCGAGTCAGCCGCGGGCGCGCACGGAGACGGCTGCCGCACCTGGCGCCGCGCGTTGGCGTTGTAGGCGTCGACCATGCGCTCCGAGATGTCCACGCCGACGCACTGGCTGAGGTGGTCGCCGAGGGCCTGCGCCGTCAGCCGCGGACTGCGTGAGCCGGGTCGAGCTCACCCTCGAGAGGAGGCCGGTGCCGCAGGCGTAGTCGAGCAGGCGGCCGCCCTTGCGGAAGCCGATGAAGTCGATGCTGTCCCGCAGCTCTTTTTCCACGACGGCCATGGCCTTTTGGAACGTGCCGTCGTAGACGGGCGCGAGCTTGCTGCGGCGGTCAGCGTGTCCTGGTCCATCAAGGATCTGGACATTCTGGGAGCGTTCTTCTCAAGAGCTTCAGAATCAAGGAGACATACTCGAAGTAGGCCTTGTTGACCGCCGTCGTGTCAGACATGATGACAGAACTGAAGCGCAGGCGTAGACGACAGTGCCGGTGCCGTGTGATTATGGAAAAGTGCTTGACGATCCTCCTGGCGGCGGCGCGCCTTATATGCTTCGCCGGACACTTTTCGGAGGTATTCAGGCCCCACTTCGCCGGCCGGACCGGCCCCCGTGTCCGGGTCCCCACCGCGGCGACTTCTTGGCTAGCAGCGCCTGTGCCCAGGGAGAGGCGGCCGGCCAAGACCGACGCGGCTGGCCCGGATCAAGGATGCTGTCCCGGGTCCTGGGGTGCGAGGATGGGAGCGGGGATGCGAGCCGTCTTGCCAGCCAGGCCGAGCAGCGTCCTCGGACCGAGCAGGAGTAGATTTGCCGGGCTCACGATGGAGATTGGAGCAGAAATGGGCCTGATTATCAAAAAATAGACAATTGTGTCCGAGACGCGGTGCGCCGTCTGTCGGCATCTGTCGAGCCAGGCTGACGCTCTAGGCAGGAGGATGTCACCGGCTACTCGCCGCCATGCATCCAGCGCAGGACCATGGCGGACTGACGAAGCAGTCTCCGCGTCCTTGTATCCTCCCGAAGCAATCTTGAGACCGTGGACCACCACGCGGAGGACAGACGCCGCAAGCTGCGGCTGCTGGCTCTGCACCCGGGTCCAGCAAACATCGGCCGGCCGTGCTATCCGCCGCCGAGTGCGACGGTGAAATAAACAACCGGCCCGGGTAGAACTATCCGCTCGGTCCCTATCCAAGTCCGCTCGAATCTGAGGCTCGGTGTCTAACCTCCGCCTAGAGTCGACGCCGTCGACTCGACGGCGCAAGATCGAATTTGCGGCCCGGTGTCCAACAACCTCCAACTCGCCGGGTCGACGGATCGCCTTTGTTACATCGAGTGCACGACATCCAACGCCCGGCCTCTCGGTTCTTATGAGCCCGCCCGAATCTCGGCTCGTCCGCGACGCAGGCGCGTGCCGTCGGCCTGGAACCAGCGTCAGTCTCGCCGCAGACATGGCCAGCTTCCGCGCCGCAGCACGCTGGAGCATCCGCGTACTCCCGGCCGCAAGCATCCTCGCCGCACGTTCCGGCCCCGGGGCTGCGGACGCCACCCGGCCGCAACGCAGCGCCGCGAGTCCGTCCGCCGCGGCCTCGCGACGCCGAGCGAACCCGTCCAACGGTGCGAGATCCATCCTTCGCGCCGCACGACCCAGGGTATTTATTTGATCGCTCAGCGTCGGATGGCCCGGGCGCGTCGTCTCGAAGTGTCGTCGCACCAGGGAAAAGGGGGGCCCCTGACGCCGCTCCCGATTTAAAAAACAAAGCAAAAAACGGGCGGAAGAGAAAAAAGACAAGAGAGGAAAAGAAGAACAACTAGAAGAGGAAGAAGAAGAAACAGGAGCAGAGGCAGAAGAAGAATCAACTCCAGCAGTCACCGCAGTGCCGCTGTCGCCGAAAGAAGCTCGGGCGAACAGGGCGCTGCTAGGCCAAACCCTCACGTCTGGTCGTCCGCAAACAGTCCCCGTCCCGCCCTCTGGTGCCCGCGTAGCGCCTCCGCGGGTCGCAGCGCTGCCGGACAGCCGCCGCAGCCAGGAGAATCAACCGTCGTCAGGGGTCCCCGTCGTTGCGCGGCAGGCATCTGGGCGCGAGGGCTGCCGTCCTCCCCGTGCGCCTAGCGGCACACTGCCC
Organism: Hypocreales sp. Mo6-1; assembly: GCA_002939055.1. Lineage (NCBI taxonomy): Eukaryota > Fungi > Ascomycota > Sordariomycetes > Hypocreales > Hypocreales sp. Mo6-1. The sequence continues at coordinate 749,697 of PNEP01000013.1, forward strand.
CGTGTCACCGCAGCGTCGCCTGTACAGCACGCCGTACGCACCAGGACCAGGGATTCTCCTGGAACTCCGACGCGAGCGCCAGCTGGGCGACGGCAGCTGGGCGACGGAGCCAGCTCTACGTACGTGCTTGCAATCCCCTACGGAACACTTGGACTTGGGTACGCTACGGATTCCCGCTCATCGAGCTTCTGATGCCTCCCATCAGCTTCGTGACGATACAGCTGCTCTCCAGGGCCAGCCCCCGACTCGAGGCCGGAGCCGTCCGGACTCCGGAGCAAGAGGCACGCTGGGCTACATTCCCGTTGCCAGTCCGCAGGCCCGTCGCCCTCGGGCTCGAGTGTTAAAGTCTGACAACTATGGGCCGCGACCCAGCGAAGCAGGACGCCGTCACGCGTTTGCGAGCCACGACGGACGCAACTCAGACCACTTGCCAACTCAAGTCGAGAGTCTGATCCCCACGGCTCGAGAGTTTCCGTCCCTCCCTGATCTCCCCCATGGCTCGAGTCGCGAGGCTCGAAACGGGCGGCGAGGGGACGGCACGAGGGTGGTCGGGCGGCGTCGGCTCGAAACGTGGCCAGTTTTTATACGCATCCAACGGGGCCAGGGCCAGGGACCGTCGGCCACGCTCCGACCAGCCGGTCGCGGTCGCGCGGCCGATACCGGCACTCGCCGCCGGTGAAGCCACGGCGCGGTGCTTCGGCGACGGTTGATTGTCTGGTGGGTGGCAAACCAACTGCAGCCAAGCGCGTCCTGCCGTTGGCCGCCGGCTGCGGCGCGAACTCCGGGGCGTGAGCCAAGCAGGGAGTGAGCGCAGAGCGGTAGGTTCGCGCGGCGCAGGCGCAAAGCTGAGCCAGCAGCCCCCTGGCGGCAAGGGAGCAGCAGCAGGCCGAGCCGTCCGATGCTCGCGTTCGTCTCATGGCGGCGGCCGCATTGTCGCACTGTCTCGGGAATCATGCAGTTGTGACGACGCTCCGCGTCCTGGCGGCAGGCTCGCTCCGCCCCGCGCAGTCGAGCCGTCGCCGCGGCCGTCAGAGCCTGCGTACGAGGTCCCGTGCCGGCCAGAATTCGCGCACGCCTCATCCCTGCCGTCGTCGAGGACCCGTCGGCCGCTCGCGCGCGAATCGCCGGCCCTGCGTGCGCGCCACCGTAGGCCATTGCCCGCCGTCCCGTGCCGTTGGCGGGCGTCAACGTTGGCCAGGCAGCGAATGGCAGCGACTGGCAGCGGATGGGGCATGGTCGCGTCCCGGTTCGCTCCCGGGCCGAGCCCTGTTGGGCCGCAGGGTGCCACGAGAGCTCGCGCCGGGTCGTTGTACACAGTCGCGGCGCACACTGTGGCGGCAGCTGTCGCAGTCGCGAGATTGCGCCGTTCTTTGTCCTTGGCCGAGGCACCATGGCGAGGCACCTTGGCCGAGGCACCTTGGCGAGGCCCCTTGCCCCCCTTGCCCGAGGCCTGCGGGCCGGCTGGGGCTCGGCAGCTCGCCGGCCACGGACGGCGGCCACGGACGGCGGCCACGGACGGCGGCACCAAGGCCTCGAGCGCGTCGATGGCGTCTTGCTTGATCGGGCTGGCCGGCCAGCCCCAGAACCGGGGCGGCGACGGAAGAGCCGTGCATGCAGCCGGCCCGGGTCGCATGAGTCGCCCGCATGCAACGCTCGTCACGTGACGGGCCGCTGCTGTGCGTGATTGGCGGGACGGGCCTTGTCCGGGGCCGCCGTGCCGACCCATGCCGCAGTGCCGTGCTTTGCGACGAGGATTTGCCGTGGCGGCACGAGTCGAGGCGTGGAGACGCTGGGCCGAGCTGGCCTGGTGCTGGCCGGCTTGGGTGTCTGACAATAACCGACGGATCAAGGAGCATGGCGCCGTCGAGCCGTCGGGGCTGCCTGAGGCACGGTGCAGCTCGACCAGAACGACGTCCTGGGCTGGAACGACGTCCGGCTGGAACGACTGGGCTGAGAACGGCCCGGAGGATCAGCAGATGGCGCCAGCTCCTTGCCCCTGTCCAGTGGATGACGCCCGGCGTGTTGGTGGCCGCCCAACACGCGGCAAGGGCCTGCGGCCGGCCCATGCCCAGCCGCCCGGCACGTACAGATGCATCCGTCTCGGTGCATGTCGTCCGAGGTCTGGCCGCCGCAGCCCATGGGCCTGTCGCGCTGGAATGGAGACACAGCCCCTGATGCGCAGAGCCGTTCTCGCGGGGCCGTCGACTGCGGACGAGTTGAAATGAGGCGCAGGGGCCGGCCTCGGCTCCCCGGCCCAAGGTGCCACGGCGACGCCGACGTCCAGCCGTCGGGCTCCGACTGGCACTCGGTCGCACAAGACGGGTGCTGGCGGGTGCGTCCGCCGGTGCAATATTGGACGCTGGCCCCGGCTGGAGCTCCCTGCAGGCCCAGGAAGGGCTGCAGAATCACCCGTCCACATTTTTGCCTTGGCCTCCCTGCCTGCGCACCGTGTCCGGCCGCGGCCAACCAGAAGTGCCGCGGCGAGGATAGGCTCCGGCGTCCAAGGAGCGTCCTTGGAGTGCCCCCTGGAGGAGAGCCGACGACGAACTGCCGGGCAGGTTGATAATTACCCTGGCGCAGTATGTAAGTACAGGCCGGGATAAGACAGTGACAAATCTCCAGACCTGACGCCGGCTGTACGACGACGCCAGCTGGCCAACCGGGTACGAGCTGCGCCTCTACGCTAGCTCCCGAAATCACGCGGGAAGCGCCGAGCCGTCGGTCGGGATCTGACAGACAACAGTGGGTGAAAAGAATGTCTCGGTACGGAGTAGAGAATACAGCAGCAGCTCCCTGCCGGCCGGGCCCATCTCGCCCGTCTCGCGCTATGAGCCCGCATCTGGCATCTGGAGCGTCGGCCGCAAAGGCCGAGGCTCCGTCTGATATACCTGGAATGCAGCTCGGATGGGCCAGCAGTCCAGACTGACTGCCAACAGTCCAGTGATCCACGCAGCTGCGGGAGGGATCAGGGATGCAGCGTCGACTTGATTTTCGAGGCCAACGGCCCAGCAGACAAGCGGCTGGCTCGAGCTGGGACACGTCGGCAGCCCCTTTGCCGTTGGTCAGCCCGCAGCACGGGGGGGCAGGGATGCGACGGAGCTGCTCGATGCAATGGGGACGGCGATCGGCCGCCCTGTGCCGCGGCACACGGTCGAATCAAGTCGAGGCGAGGTGTCCTTGACGCAAAGCAACGCCGGCAGGGCGACAGGCGCCCGGCGGTTTGCAGCAGAGGAAGCCGGCGTGCATCACGTCCCACAAAATATGCACGAGACAGGCGACAGAGGCCCGTGTTGTCCAGGCGGAGCACATGCGGCCGTCATGCCGGTCGGTGCATCATCGCCATCGGGTGCTGGGAGGCGGCACGGGAAGCCATGTCCCACGGTGGCGTAGACGGCCTCGAGGTCGAGAGGGTCGAGAGGTCGAGAGGGTCGAGAGGTCGAGAGAGGGCCGGGCGGAGAGACGGTCAGAGACAGCTCATCTGGCCGGACAGGCCTCCAGACGGCCGGGGGCGCCATGCTCCAGACGGTTCGCGACGCGGGCGCACGAGCATGACTGTGCCATGCCGGCATCCATACCGCTGGTGACCAGTGGGAGCGCAGGCCGCAAGGGGCGCCCTTGGTGAGCTGGCATGGCGGGCCACCCTTGGCTCGGCCGCGTGCCCGTCCGGACGGCGCCAAATGGCAGCGGCCGTGTAATGGCAGCCAAACGGCAGCGGCCGTCAAATGGCAGCGGCCGTCAAATGGCAGTCAAATGGCAGTCAAATGGCAGTCAAATGGCAGTCAAATGGCAGCCCCCGTCGCCACGAGGAGGGCGCGGAAGAGCAGGCGAGCAGCCGGCGGCGGCGCCAGTCACGGCTGCCCAGGGCGGCGGCGCAACGGAGCTTGGTCGAGGTGCCGGGCGCACTCGCATTGCATCGAATCCTTCGGCCGGCTCACCGCTCGCTCCACCGCGGCGACGAGTCGAAAGCTACGACTACACCCGAGACAGGCAAAAAGCAGGATCCAGCGGTGCGACGACGCATGGCTGCAGCATGTACAGTACAAGGGCGACGGGGCCGGACGGCGACCTGGCGGTCCGTCGACGGCCACGCACCCCGGGGATGCTCCGTGCGCACAGCCAACCAGCGTGTTTCCCGTCCTGGAGTAGCGGGCTGAACCGCAGTGCATATTGACAGGGCCACGGGAACTCGCTGGGCGGCGGACCGCAGCCGGACGGCGCAGGACGGACAGGGGCCGGGGGCAGCAAACAGCAAGCCGGCGGCGCGGGGATGCGGCCGGCGCGCGGCCGGCGGCTGGATTGGGCGTCCCGTGACGAGGCGCGCGAGGCCTCGCCGGCGACGTGTTGCCAACCGACAACAAGGGGGGGGCACACGGCGCATACGGTGCCGTACTCGGTACGCGGCCCAGGTACGGGTACATGCTGCCGTGTGTCCGGATGCAAGGAGGGGGCCGGGCTGGGTATCTGCAGTGGAACATGGGACCTGGGATGGGAGGGAGGCAGTCGGCGAGCATGACGCCGCCGTAGCGCTGAGAGTCATGGCTCATGCGGGGGGTGGCCGTAGCGAGCCCCGGACGGAGCAGCATGGCTGACCTGTCAGATTGGCGACGGTTGGCTGACGGATCCAGCGGCCTTGATCGGGCCTGGACAGCAGCGCCTGGGCGGGGGGGCGGTTGACGTCTGGCGTCTCGCAGGCCGGCGACGGGCCCGAGACGACAGCCGGCGGCCGGCCGGCGGCGAGCAGGCGGCGACAGGCCGGCGGTCAAGGCTCGTAGGCGTAGGCGCCTGATGCTGCGGGTGACGGGTAACCCCTGCCGCTGCTGGGCGGGACGGACGGACGGCGGACGGACGGGATCCCCTGCGGCTAGGCGGCCCCGTGGCGCATCGCGGCGGGCCCGGAGTCAGACCGCGGCAGGGGCCCCTGCTGCCGCCCGGCCGCCCAATCGCGGCGCGGCGCCGCTGCAGCTGCACGAGGCGCGCGGCGGGCGTGCGTCGTGTGTGCAGGTACTCCGTACTCGGTACACAGGTGCGGACCTGCGGGACGGGGCCGGCCGGAGCCTGGACTGCCAAGGGCGCGATGGATGCAGGGGCGGCGCGTTGCGTCATGGCCGCCGGTTCGTTTCAGCGGCGGCGGCGTGACGGCCGCCTGGGTCGGCGCAGCGGCGGCGGCGAAACGCGCTGCGACGGCGCGCAAACGAAACGGCGCGCGCGGTTTCACCTCGCCGCCGGCGTCCTGGGGCGGCGCGCGCGTCGCCGAGGCATGCCGGGACGAGCCGCGGGCAGATTGGCGAGGCCGGGGTACAGGGTAGGCGCACGGGGAGGGCGGCGGCGGCGGGGAGGCCAGCGGCGGGGAGGCGGCGCACGGGGACGGCGAGCGCCGCGTGACTGGACACGGACGGCGACGGGCGGGCCGAAACGCGGCTCCTCTGCTGCTGCGACGGCAGGCCGGAGAAAACAGCGATGCCGGAAGCAGCAAGACATGCTCTGGGCGCGGCGACGCGACACAGCGCCCGGGGCCCCTGGACGCCCGGGGGGGGGGGCAGCAGGGCCGGGGCCATGGCGGGCCCGCGGGCACACAGCTCGTGCGTGCTGCGGCCGCGTCTGCAGCCCGCCCGCGCTCGGGAACGGCCCCAGGGCGCTGCACGGGTACCGGTACCGCCGGCTGTCGTCTTCGTCCGGACTCGCGCGCGTCGCATGACTCGGACGAGGAGGCCGTTGGCCGGCTACGTACCGGCGGGCCGCGGCTACTGGCCAGCTGGTCCGCATCCGTCCCGCCGGGACGCGCCAACTGGGGCCAGCAGGAAACGGGTATCTGGGTCTCTGGCCGGTCCGGACGCTGCTGTCCTTGTGCGGCGCCTCTGTCGTCGCTGTCCGGACGGCGCTGCTGTCGCCTTGGCCTGCCTCTCTGGCCGTACCCGTACCTATCAATCGCCCGCTGCGCCCACGCCCCCGCCGCCGCACGCCCCCCCCCCGGCCGCTGTACTTGTACCTCCGCTGCCCACTCACACATACGCCTCTGCCCAACCCAATCTTTCCCTTCCCTCTCGCACCGCATCCCCTCCTCCACCCAAAATCTCGTCGCGACCGCGCCTCGCTTTGGCTTTTGTCTCTATCTGCACGCCTTGCGCCTCGAGCTTTGAGTTGCCGGCGCCGCCACGAGTCCTGGCCCTCGCCGCATACATAGCCGCCGGATCCTCCCGTCTCTCCCGTCCTCCCGTCCTCCCGTCCGCCCGTCCTGCCGCCTCCGTCTGCCGCCCTGCCGCCTCCGTCTGCCCGTCCTGTCGCCTCTCGCTCCCGCCTCGAGTCAGCCGCCGACGACGACGGCGACGAGACGGCGACGGCGACGACTCCACGACGACGCCACGACGCCGACGACGCCGCCAAACGACGCCGCCAACGACGCGACGGCGACTCCAACCGCCGCCCTGCGCCCGTTGCTCTGCCGCCGCCTGACCGCCAGATGCGCCTTCGCCGCCTCGTCAATCTGGGCTGAGCAGCGAGCATTGCACTGACCCGGCCTGCCCGACAGAGGCCTTGCGCACTCGCTCGACAGCCTTAGCATGGCCGACGACCGCCATCGCCAGGATCGTCCGCAGAACCGTCCCGAGGAGAAGCCGCAGCCGCAGGGGCAGCCGCAGCAGCAGCCGCAGCCGCAGCAGCAACAGCAGCACCAGCACCAGCAGCACCAGCAACAGCAGCACCAGCACCAGCAGCACCAGCAACAGCAGCACCAGCACCAGCAGCACCAGCAGCAGCCGCCGCCGCAAGAGCAACAGCCGTCCCGCTACCCGCCCGGCCCCCCCGACGCCGACGACAGCCAGCCGCGCCGCCCTGCCGACGGCTCCCGCGCAACCATGGCCGCAACCGCAACCATGGCCCCCGTCACCCTCCCCTCCATCCACGAGACGCGCGCCGCCGCCGGCTACGGGCCCCAGGCGCCGCCGCCTCCCCAGCGCCCGCATCAGTCGCCCACGCAGACCCAGCCGCCTCAGGCCCAGCCGGCGCAACCGCCCGCCGTCGCCCGCCCCTACGCCCCCGACCCGCGCTTCGCGTCGCCCAACGCCGTCAACGGCTACCCCCCGCCCTCGGCCGGCCAGCAGCCCGCCTCCACCTACCTGCCGCCGCTGCAGGCCAACGCCGAGCAGCGCTCCCCGGCCTACCCGCCGCCCGAGCAGCGCGCCTACTACGACGACCGCCGACCTCCGCCCCAGTACCCCGACCACCACCACCCGCCGCCCCAGCACCCCCAGCATCCCCAGCACCCGCAGCAGCCGTACGCCGGGGACACGTACTACTTCCGCGGCGCGCCCCCGGGGCCCGTCCCGCCCAACGGCTACCCTCGGCCGCAGGGCCCGTACCAGGACTACGCCCAGCCGGCCGGCGGCGCCCCGGCCATGGCCCAGGCCGCGCCGCGGCAGCGCACCTCGATTGCCTGCCGATACTGCCGGAAGCGCAAGGTATGCGCGCCTGGGATCCCCCGACGGGTTGTCGCTGACCTTTCTCCCCCAGATCCGCTGCAGCGGCTACCAGAACATGCCCGGCGGCAAGTGCCAGAACTGCGCCCGCATGAACCAGGAGTGCATCTTCCAGCCCGTGTCGTCGTCGAGCTCGACGGCCTTTATCCCCGTGTCTGCCGTCCCGGGCGGCGTGCCGCCGGGCACCCAGCTGTTCGGCGCGTACGGGCAGCCCCTGGCGCCCAACTCGATGCCCGCCTACCCGCCGCATCACGCCGGGGCCGCGCCGCCGCACCACGCCGGGGCCGCGCCGCCGGGGCCCCCTCCGCCCAACTACTACTCGCAGCCGCCGCCGCCGCCGCCGCCGCAGCAGCAGCAGCAGCAGCAGCAGCAGCCGCACCAGCCGACCCAGTCGCCCACCGAGTCCTTCTCTTCCTACGGCGACGAGGCCTCGCAGGTGGCGGGCAGGCGTCGGCGTCGGACGCCCGAGGAGCGCGAGGAGGGGTACCGGCTGCCCCCGCCGCGGGTGGGTGCGACGGAGGAGGAGCCCCGACGGAGGTCGCCGGCCGAGCATTCCAACAACAGCAGCCCCGGCGGCGGCCTGCCCCACCTCCCCTTCCAGGGCGCGCGGCAGAGCCCTCGCAACGCGCCGATCCTGCCGCAGCTGCAGAAGCAGCCGCAGCCGCAGCCGGCGCCGGGCGGCCGCTCGCCGCCGGTGCAGAACGGGTCGAGCACGCCGGCGCCGCGGCCGCCGGCGCCGCCGACGAGCCAGACGCAGAACCCGGCGTCGGTCATGAGCCTCAGCAACCTGGTGGAGAAGAACGACATTGACCGGACCATGATTGACCGCCTGAACCACCCCCGGGACTCCAAGGTCGCCCGCTAGGGCTGGGGCACGTCAAATTGGGAGCACTGCCGGACCTCACCGTCTGGGCGAATGTTTAGAACCAACCGTTTGGCAACAAACTCATATTTGGGCGTGTCGATTCCGATTCCACCCCTGTCTGCAAGTTCTGCTTCTTTGGTGCCGCGGCTCGCCGGCCGTCCCCGGCCGGCCGTCGGCGGCTGTTTAATGGCGTGGGCTTTGGTGTTTGCTTGACAAGACGGATGCCTCGCGGCAACAACGTTTGATTTTGGTTCGGACCTTCATTCTATATCCTATTACGTGGGTGGAGGTGGTGACGGACGGATGGACGGTGGACGGACGGTGGACGGTGGATGGTCAGCGTGACTGCCTACGGCCCGCGTGTCTGCCGCTGGATGGCACGCTGGTCTTGGAGAGCTCGGCGTCAGAATGCAATTGAGACACCCTGCCCCTTTTGATGCGGACATGTTCCCTCGTTGGCAAGCCAACGTATAGAGCGGATCGCGAGCTGGGCCCGCCGCCACCTCGTATTTTTTGCCTCGAATCTCCGAGACGACCAGGACGAGCAGGCCAACGTGGCAGGTGATTTGGATGCTATCGCCGGCGGTCCAAGCTCGCGGTGGGTGTGGCTGGGAGACACGGAGCGGCATTTTCTGGCGCGGACCAACAGCCTGTTCGTGCCTGCGAGGCGCATGGCGAGGAATGGGCGGCGACGGGGCGGATCGGGCACGTTGTGTCTCGGGCCGGAGGGACGGGGCGGGCGGATCGGGGCGTGTACGGGACGCGAGCCCGTCCCTCCACCAGGCGCGGCACGCCCAGGAGCAACAAGTCCGGGCAGCCGTTCAGGCGTTTACCCGGGCCCGCCGGCCAACCTCGGGGGCGGCCTCGGCCGGAAGCGGCGCAGCCGGGAGGAATTTACACGCGGGACTGGAACGCAAGGGCGGGGGTGAAGGGGGGGGGGGGGTACGCACGCCCGGGGAGGCACGCCCAGGCGTCCGTGCGGAGGGCCGGGCGGGCGGGCGGACGGGCGGACGGGCGGGCTCGGGAGTCTGATGAGTGGGCTGGAGGCGTGCAGGGCGTTCGGGCAACTGTATCCGGGGCGGGCGGAGGGCGGGGCCCTGCCCCTGCGGCTTGGCGGCCGTGTTGGCCGAAAGCATGCATGTGGTGTGACGGGGGCGGCGGCCGGGGGGCGGGGCCGGCGGAGGAGCTGCGGCGGCGGCGGTTGAGTGTGGTTGAGTGCGGCGGTGGAGTGCGGCGCCGGCTGAAGCTCCGGCGCCGGCCGGAACTGCGCCGCCGGCTGAGACCGCGGCGGCGGATGAAGCTGCGGCGGCGAACGAAACTGATGCCGGCGGGCCGTTGATTTGCACCGTCCACGATGTCCGTCCCCCGGCCGCGGGATTCCTTGCGCCGCCAGTCCCGTCCAGCATCTCCGGCACGGGCTCCGGCGGACGGCGCGCGGCGAGGCCGGGCAGCTCCGGCGAGAGGCGGGCGGGCGCCATGGCGGCAGAGCATGGGCAGGGAGCAGAAGAACAGGCAGGCCGAGGGCGGCAGAGAACATGGCCGGGGCTACGGCCCGGATGACGCGCCCCGGATGACGCACCCCGGATGCGCGCCCCGGATGGCGCGCCCCGCTGCGACTGGCTGGCACCCGTCGGCGGGCCGCGCCGGCGCCGGATGCGTCATGCCGTGTCACGTCGGCACCACATCCGGCATCGCTGGCCAACGGCTCGATGCGCATGCTATGGTCCACAAGTACACACACACCATCACGCGCGCTTCTGCGGCGTCGCCTCGTAAATGTCCTCGTCGTCCGGCCGCCGGCTCGACCCCGCCGCCCCGTTGGCCGGCGCGAACGGCTCGCGCAGGCGCGCGTCCGGGTCCGCAAACGGGTCCGGCGCGCCCGGCGCCGCCGGCGCGTACGCCGCCTGCTTGCCCTTGCCGGCGGCGCTGCCGTCGGGCGGCCCCTCGCCGCGCGGCGCGCTCCCGTTGGGCGCGTCGCCGAGCTGCTTGCGCGCGCTGAGCACGGCGCGCTGGTGCTGGCTCAGGGCCGTCTGCAGCTGCTCGTTGGTGTCGATGAGGCTCTCCATGGTGTCGTTGTCGGGCGCCGGCGAGTCCGACACCATGTAGCCCTGGATGCTGCGCGACGCGCTGAGGCAGCGGTTGGCGAACTCCTTGATCAGGTCGTTGTCGAGCATCTCGCCCGGCGGCGTGTTCATCACCACCTGCTCCAGCAGCTTGGCCGACGTGCGCGCCTCCTCGAGCCGCGTCGCGAGCTCGCCCGCCTCGGGCAGCCGGTTGTTGGAGTGCGCCTTGGCGAAGTAGTTGGCGTGCCTGGGGGGCGCGCGGCGCCCGGGCGGCAAGCGGCCCTGGGACGCGGGTCAGCTCGTCGTCGGCGCCGCGCCGCGGCCCGTCGACCTACCCCGAAGTCCTTGAGCGCCTTGTCCTTGCACTGCTGCCACATGGCCACGAGCGGCGCCAGGTTCTCGTCGTCGGCCTTGGAGTGCTCAAAGTCGTCGAGCGTCTCCATGAGCAGCTGGCGCACGCCGCGGTCCTTGGCGCCCTTGAGCAGCGCGCGCGCCGCGTCGACGAAGCCGGCGTCGAGGTTGCGCGTAAACGTCGGGCCCGGGTTGTCCGTCAGGATGCGCACCAGCATGAGCGCGTTGTACTGCCACGACGGGCGCGAGTAGTAGTCCTTGCCGAGGTAGCGGCGGATGATGCGCGCGCACTCGGCCGCCGCGGCGGGCGACGACTCGGCCGCGTCGACGATGGGCGGCAGGAAGAGCACCTCGTCGCCCTGCACGCTGCCGCCCGCCTCGCAGAAGGCTTTCTGCGCGCCGTCGTCAGCGCCGCTTCGAGGGAAGGGGGGGGGGAGGGGGGCCGCCGCCTACCACGCTGTTGTGCGCCGTCGCCTCGGGCTGGTCGGCGGGCGTCGCGGCCGGCGGCGGCGTCGCGGGGCCGTCGGAGGCGGCGCGCGTCGGCGGCGAGCCCGACGTGCCGCCGGCGCGGCGCTTGATGCTGCCCAGCATCTTGTTGACGCTGAGCCCCTTCATCGCCTTCATGGCGCTCGCGCGACGGCGGGCGTGGGCAGTCGCGTGGGTCGCTGGCTGGTGCTCGTCGAGAGGGTGCTCGCGTGGGGCTCGTGTGCGATGCGCGTCGGTTGGCGATGCGTGGTGGCGATGCGCGGTGGCGATGCGTGGTGACGGCGGTGGTGATGCGTGTCGGTGATCGCGTGTCGTGTCGGGCAGAGCAGAGGCAGCCTGACGCAGTACGTATCGCCCGCCGTCTCAAGTCTGCGACTCGTGCTTTTTATAGGCCACGCGAGCTTCCATGCGCCTTCGACAGCACAGCCTCGAGCTACGCAACGCATCCACCGCATGACTAGCCGCTTGCGCGGCAGCGGCCGTGATTTGTCAGGCGGACGCTGCGTCGCATTCATCTACAACCGCCGACGGACGCTACTCGTCGTCGTCGTCGTCGCCCTCCTCGTCCGCCTCCTCGTCCGCCTCCTCGTCCGCCTCGTCCGCCGCCGCCGCCTCGACGATCAGGTTGCCCGTCCGGCCGACCCGCTCGCCCAGCGTCGCCGTCGTGCTCGGCTCGTAGACGGTCCGCGGCAGCGTCGATGCTATCCGGAACGCGTACTGGTGCTCGTAGTCGGCCGGTGGCGCCGGCCCCCGGGCCTCGACGCCGTAGCACTCGACAAAGGCGTAGAGCTCCTCGACCGGCGCGTCGGCCCGGAAGCGCCGCACGACGCGCCCCCCCCCGCGCCCTCGGGCATCTTGAGCGCCACGCGCACCACGTCGCCGCCCGCCGCCGCCGGCTCGGGCGCGATGCGCGCCGCCCGCCACGCCCGCCACTGCTGCCGCTTCGCCTCGGCCGCCGCCGCCGCCTCGGCCCGCGCGCGCGCCCGCCGCTCCGCCGCCGCCGCCGCCGCCGCCGCCTCGCGCCGCTCGCGCGCCCGCTCCCGGTCGATGGCCAACGACCGCTCGTAGGCCGAGTCCTGCTCCGTCCGCAGGCTGCGCGCCACCTCGTGCGCCGTCCGCTCCGCCCGCACGCCCTCCAGGTCCGCCGCGTACTTGTCCATGGCGCCCTGCAGCTCCGACAGGTACGTCGCCGCCGGCATGGGGCCCGTCAGCCGCTTGACGATGCCCATGCGCGCGCTGCCCTCCCTCGGCGTCAGGCACACCAGCGCCGAGAAGGGGTACTTGGTGCAGTTGTACTCGGCCGCCGCCTGGTACGCCTCCGAGTCGAGCACGTTGCCGCCCCAGACGACCGTGTTGCTGCCCGGGCTCCTCACAAACTCGACCACGTCGGGGCTCAGCAGCGTCTCGCGCACAAACGACGCCGTGTCGTCGTGCTCGGGCGACAGCAGCACCACCAGCAGGAACCGGAGCTCCTTCTTGGCCACGTCGTGCGCCTGCGCCAGCCCGCCCTCGAAGAAGGGCAGCTCGTTGGGCCCGTACTCCTCGTCGAACTCGCGCTTGAAGCGCGCGGCCGCGTCGCGCGGCAGCAGCATGCGCCGCCCGCCCGCCGTGGCGCGCGGCCGCAGCGGCGCCGGCAGGAACGACAGCACGTAGCAGACAGTCCGGAAGAGGGCCGACGCCGCGCGCAGGCCCCAGCCGAACGGCGCGAGCAGCAGCCCGAGCAGCCACGGCGACCGCGCCGTCGCCGGCGGCTGCGGCACGACGCGCGGCGCCGGGTCGGTGCGGTCGCGGCGCGCCGACGACGCGAGGCTCTCCTGGAGGTTCTCGTGCCGCGCCGACGCCCGCGGCACGTCGTGCGCCACGGCGTCGGCGTCGGCCTCTGCTTCGCCGTCGAAGAACTTGGCGATGGCGATCTGTCGGGTCAGCGACGTCGCCGCGCCGGCCATGTCGCATACCTGGACGTTCCACTGCGACCGCCGCAGCAGCGGCACCGCGTCCTCGACCTCCTGGTTGGTCACCTGGACGTACTGCTGGAGCGCGTCCTGCTGGCTCGGAGACAGTCCGTCGGCCATCTTGTAGCTGAGCACCTTCTGGCGTTGGACAGTCCTGGACAGCCTGGACAGCACAGTACAGGTGCAGCCGACTCGAGCGGCTGATTAATCAAGGTTACCTAATGGCTTGCGTCAAATCCGTCCCCATCCGGGGCCTCCCCACCAAGCAGAAACACCACCACAAGACATCATCACCAGCGCATCCGCTCCTACAGCCGACCTCGCTCGCTCCGTCCCCGGGGCTGCGCCGCCTCGTCTCGCCGTCTCTGCTCTCTTTCCCATGGGCGCTGTGCCGCCTCGACGAATTGAGCCATGGCAGAGCATTGCCCCAGCAAGGTAAGCGGCTCAGCCGCCGCGCGCGGGAAGCCTGCCGCGACGCCGCCTCTTCCTCGCTGACGGCTGCAGACGTCGTAGACCCGGCCAGACGGCGCTCTCCAGCATCGCTACCCGCAATGGCCTCGCGCTTCCAGTCCGATCTGCGGCGCCAGGTCGGGTCGCCGAGGCCCAAGGGACGAGGTGCGTGGTGCTGGTGCGTCGGCTGAGCTCCCTCGCGCTGACGGCCGCAGAAAACAAGGATACGCTCTGCCGAAACGTCCTCATCTACGGCCACTGCCGCTACGAAGACCAGGGATGCACCTTTTCCCACGACCTCAACAGGAACAACACAAGCCAAGACATGTATGTCCCGCGAGCCGTCTGCCCTGCGCCGCTGACCCCCAGGTCTAAAAAACCGCTCAACGTCGAATCGCCGTCCTTTACGCCGGCGAGCATCCAGCCCAGGAAAGCGCTGCCGACGCAGGCCGCCAGCGCCCCCGCCTTCACTCCCCGCGCCCTGGGAGCCCCCCCCGGAGACGAGGCGGCCGTCTTCAACCCGGCCGCCATCCGCGAGTTCACGCCCGGCTTCGACGCGGCGGCCGGCGCCAATGGGTCCGCGCAGGAGGCCTACGACCCGTTCAGCATGGCCGCCGTGGGCCAGAGCCTGCCCGCGGCCCAGCTGCCCGCCGCCCAGCTGCCCGCCGCGCAATTCAACCCCTACGACGACCACGGCTCGTCCTTCTTCCCGCCCCAGGGCGCCTTCACCACGCCCCTGCAGACGCCCCTGCAGCACCTCTACTTCCCCACGCGCCCGCGCCCGGACGACCTGCTGCCCTACCAGCGCATGACGCACGAGTTCTTCATGCCCGAGAAGCTGCGGCAGGAGCTGCAGAACAAGATCGACGCCACGCGGCTCGTCATCCCCAACTCGCAGCTGCCGCAGCTCGACAACTTCCACTCGCTCGTGACGCTCGACACGACGCACCGCAAGAACGCAAACCTCTTTGGCTACCCCACCTGGGTCTACAAGGCCTTCTCGAGCAAGAACGGCTACGCCTACTGCCTGCGCCGCCTCGAGGGCTTCCGGCTGACCAACGAGCACGCGATCCGGTCCGTCAAGGAGTGGCGGCGGGTCGACTGCGCCAACGTGGTGCGCGTCTACGACGCCTTCACGGCCCGGGCGTTTGGCGACAGCTCGCTCGTCTTCGTCCTCGACTACCACGCCCTGTCCAAGACGCTGGCCGAGGTGCACCTCTCGGGCGGCCGGCCGCAGGCCAAGGTCGCCGAGGCGGAGCTGTGGTCGTACGTGTCGCAGATCGCCAACGCGCTGCGGGCCATCCACGCGGCCAACCTGGCGGCGCGCTGCGTCGACGCCGGCAAGATCATCCTGACGGACAAGGACCGCGTGCGGCTCAACGCGTGCGCCGTGCTCGACGTGGTGCACTTTGAGCTGCAGCGGCCGCTGCACGAGCTGCAGCAGGAGGACCTGCTGCAGTTCGGGCGCACCATGCTGTGCCTCGCGACGGGCACGCTGCCCGTGCACCTGACCAACCTCAACGCGGCCGTCGAGCAGATGAGCCGCGCCTACTCGGCCGAGCTGCGCGACACGGTCGTGTGGCTGCTGACGCCGCAGCAGGGGCCGCAGAAGACGATTGACGAGTTCATGCGCGGCATCGCCGGCCGCATCGCCGCCACGCTCGACCACAAGGGCCACGAGCTGGACGAGCTGGCGAGGGTGACGACGCGCGAGCTGGAGAACGGGCGCGTCGCGCGGCTGCTGCTGAAGCTGGGCGCCGTCAACGAGCGCTACGACTTCAACGGCGACCCGGCGTGGTCGGAGAACGGCGAGCGGTACATGCTGAAGCTGTTCCGCGACTACGTCTTCCACCAGGTCGACGCGGGCGGCAGCCCGGTGCTCGACGTCGGCCACATGCTCGAGTGCCTCGGCCGGCTCGACTCGGGGACCGAGGAGCGCATCTGCCTGACGAGCCGCGACGAGCAGACCAGCTTCCTCGTCAGCTATAGGGAGCTGAAGAAGATGCTGGCCAACGCGTTTGGCGAGCTGCAGAAGAGCAGCAAGCAGGGCAAGGGATTCTAGCCGAGTCCCACGGAGCCGCGACGGACGGGGGGGGGCCTCCGGCGCGAGCTGTTGCGGCGCGAGCTGCTGCGGCGCGCTCATGGGGCATGTCTGCCTGGGATGCGCGCCAGCTTCTAGGGCCGGGGTCCAAGAGTTGGCTACGAGCGTTTGGATTGTTGGATTGTGGGGGCCATGGGCCCTTGTACGTGTAGATGTCAGTGGCGGCGGAGCGTGATAGCGAGCGCGAGTCGATGCAGTTTATTGCGTCTAGATGTCCACTGGCATCCATGGGTGCCTAGGAGGCGCGTCCTCGCCCGAGTAAGCGGCGCCTATTCTGTCGACGGTGCCTGTTCTGTCGACGGTGCATATTCTGTCGACTCGGCCGGCTCAGGCGTCGGGCTGGGCGAAGGGATTGGCGATGGGCTCGCTGCCGTCGACGGGGCTGATGACGACGAGGAGGGTGCCGCGGGCGACGACGAGGCCCAGGGAGCGCGACGACTCGTTGCCGTCGTCGTCTGCGGCGTGAGCGGGCGCCGCGTGCGCTCGGGGGGGGCTTACCGCGGAGCATCTCGTCGACATCGTCGAGGACGAGGTTCATGAGGGCGTCGAAGCCCTTGAGGGTGCCGCGGACTGGGCGGTCAGCGGGGCTGGGGCGGCGTGGCCAGGACATACCCTCGCGGCCGCCGTTGAACTTGACGGTGATTTGCTTGTCCATGTACTTGGCGAGGTCGAGGATGTTTTCCTTCTTGGGGCGCTCGGGCTTGTCGGCGGCGGCAGAGGCGCCCCGGCCGCGGGCGCCGCGGAAGGAGCCGCGGGCGCCGCGGTGCGTCGGTCGGTCGGACATGGTGATGTGAGAGGATGGAGGCGAGATGGAGGACGAGGTGGGTCCTGATTGAGTTTAGCGTTTGTGTGTGGAGTGGTTGAGGCGGCGAGGACGGGCGGACACCGGCTGCCTACCCTGCACCGACCGTCGACGACCGGGCGACGGTGCACATGCAGCCTCGTGCTGCAGCCATTGGTCCTGCGGAGGATGAGGCGGGACCATGCGCCTGATACGGCTCGAGCCTACTCCGTACGGTGACGGGCTCCGCCGTGTGCCGCGCGACTCATATACGAGACAACCGGTGTGATGCCTGGTCTGCTAACTTTAAGGGGACACGGGCAGGCGTCTGGACCGGCACGAGAGCCTCGCGGCCAGCCTCGCCAAGCTGACGGCCAAGGCATCGACGCTGGTCGCAGCGCACCGACGGGCGCCCAGGGACATGATGGCTTCAGGGTGTCAAGCACCTGACGGCGCCGACGGTGAATCAGACGTGCTGAGATGAGCTAGTTCACCTCGCCGCTGACAAAGCGGCCCACCCGCGACCTAATACCCGGCAAAAAAAAGTTGAGGCCTCGCATCTTCGCATCGACCCGATGGCGGCATAACACCATGGCCCAGCCCCAGCGAGCGGCGACATTCATGGACGGCCGCGACGACGGGCGGCCGTTCCAGCACTCGCACGTGCCGGCCGAGCACGCGGCGCTGATGCAGTCGAGGGAGACGGGCGACGTGATCCCCGACGACACGCCCCAGGCCAAGGCGCTGCCCTTTGCCAAGTCGTGGGTGCACTTGCTGGCCGGGGGGTAGGTCCGTCCTCTGCATGCTGTCCCGTGCGCGCGCTGACGGCCCAGGGTCGGCGGCATGGCGGCGGCGACGGTGACGGCGCCGCTCGACGTGCTCAAGACGCGCCTGCAGTCGGACCTCTACCAGGCCCAGCTCCGGGCCAAGGCGCAGGCGACGCGGCGGCTGGGCCCGGCGCGCGCCGCCGCCTACCACCTGGCCGACACGCTGCACATCATCGGCGCCGTGTACCGCGGCGAGGGCGCGCGCGCGCTCTTCAAGGGCCTCGGCCCCAACCTCATCGGCGTCGTGCCGGCGCGCAGCATCAACTTCTTCGTCTACGGCAACGGCAAGCGGCTCGTCGCCGACGGCTGGAACGGCGGGGCCGAGGCGCCGTGGGTGCACCTGGCGGCCGGGGTGGCGGCCGGGGTGGCGACGGCGACGGCGACGAACCCCATCTGGATGGTCAAGACGCGCCTGCAGCTGGACAAGAACGTGGCGGAGCGCAGCGGCGGCGCCATGCGGCGGCAGTACCGCAACAGCGTCGACTGCGTGCGGCAGATCCTGCGGCGCGAGGGCGTCGCCGGCCTGTACAAGGGCATGAGCGCCAGCTACCTGGGCGTCGCCGAGTCGACGCTGCAGTGGGTGCTGTACGAGCAGATGAAGGCGGCGCTGGCGCGGCGCGAGGCGCGCGTCGGCCGCAAGACGTGGTGGGACAGGACCGTCGACTGGACGGGCAAGGTGGCGGCCGCGGGGGGGGCCAAGCTGATAGCCGCCGTCCTGGCCTATCCTCACGAGGTGCGTGCCGGCATTCTCTCGCCCGTCGGGGATTCTCTCGCCCGTCGGGGATTCTCTCGCCCGTCGGCGGCCGACGCTCACGGCTAACACGGACCCCCAGGTCGCGCGGACGCGCCTGCGCGAGGCCCCCATGGACGGGCGGCCCAAGTACACGGGCCTGGTGCAGTGCTTCCGGCTGGTGTGGCGCGAGGAGGGCCTGCTGGGCCTGTACGGCGGCCTGACGCCGCACCTGATGCGGACGGTGCCGAGCGCGGCCATCATGTTTGGCATGTACGAGGGCATCCTGCGGCTGTTTCACACGCCGGCGTGATAGACGGCCTGGAGTTTGGTTGGCATAGACTGGCTGGGATAATTGACGAGAGTTTGGGCCTCATGTACGTTTGGAGTATGGTTCCCCACCGAAAAGGTCAAGGGCGGCGCATTCCGGGACCGAGTGAAACGGCCGAAGCGAACGCTGCTCTGCTCAACGTCCAGACATCGCCATGGAGCACACCAGCCGCCCGCTGACGAAGCGCCCGCGGGCGTCGCTGGCCTGCAACGCGTGCCGGCAGACCAAGTCCAAGGTGAGCTCGGCGCCGTCTGTGCCGAGGCCGACTGACGGGGGCAGTGCGACGGCAACCGGCCGACGTGCGAGCGCTGCGCGAAGAGCGGCACCGAGTGCGTCTACACGCAGGGCGGCCGCGACAAGCGCATGGACCGCCAGGAGGAGCGGAGGTGCGTGCCGGCCCGCCGCCCGGCGACGCGGCTGACGCGAGCAGGGCCAACCTGGCGCTGCGGAGCCGCGTGCGCGAGCTCGAGGCCCAGCTGGCCGCCGCCGCCCCGGTGTCGCCGCCGCCGCCGAGCCGCACGGCGCCGCGCTCGACGCCCGAGTCGACGGCCGACGCCATCGCCACCGGCCTGTTCGACCACCCGCCCGTCGTCGACATCGGCTACTTCGGCGCGAGCTCCAACCACGCCTTCTTCTGGTCGCTGTCGGCGAGCATCGACAACGTCAGCCACCGCAGCGCCGGCCGCTACCAGGAGCCGCGGCAGGGCGCGGGCGGCGCGGGCGGCGCGGGCGCGGGCGCGGGCGCGGGCGGGGCCGCCGGCGGCGGCGACGACGACGACGACGGCGCCCGCGCGCCGCCGGGGCCCCCGCCGGGCCAGCCGCCGGGGCCGGGCCCGCGCCCCGGCCCGGCCGACGGCGACGACGACGCCTTCCCCGGGCGGCAGACGGCCGTCGAGTGGGCCGCGCGCTTCTTCGACACCGTCGGCGCGGTGCTGCCGTACGTGGGCGAGCGCGACGTGGTGCGCGAGATCGACGCCATGGACGCGCGCGGCCAGGGCTGGCGCGCGGCGCGGCGGTCGACGCAGGCGCTGCTGAGCATCGTCTTCGCGCAGGCCCTGTACACGCTCGACGGGCCGTCGCCCGAGCCCTTCTACCGGCGCGCGCTGGGGCTGCTCGACGAGACGACGCTGTACGTGCCGACCGTCGAGGCGCGTACGTGTGCCCCGTCGGTCGCCTGTGTTCGCGCGCTGACGGGCCCGCAGTCCAGGCGGTGCTGCTGCTCGCCAGCTTCCAGCAGAACACGCAGCGCAGCATGGAGAGCTGGGCGCCGCACTACCTGGCCGTGCGGTTGGCGTACCAGCTGGGAATCCACGCGCCGGCGTCGTACGAGTACCTGGGCGTGCAGGACAAGGAGACGCGCTCGCGGCTGTGGTTTGCCGTCGTGAACCAGGACAGGTGAGAAGCGGGCCGGCGGCGGCGGCGGCGGGGGGGCCCGGAGGCTGACGGGAGCAGGATCCTGACGGCGGGCCTGGCGCGGCCGTGCCTCGTCCCGCTGCAGCACGTCCGCATGGACCTGGCCGAGTTTCTGGGGCCGGGCCGGGGCGGCATGTGCCGCGAGAGCCTGGCCTACTACCGGCACCTGATGTGAGTGAACGAGCCCCTGAGCCCTCTCCGAGCCCCAACTTCCAGCTCTTCCCCTGACCCCCCCAGATCGCTCCACGAGATCCTCGGCGTCACCGTCGACTCCATCTACAGCTCCAACATCGGCTCGTCCAGCCGGCTGGCGCTCGGCGACCTCGTGGCCAAGACGGTCGACCTCGTGTGGCGGCTCGAGCAGTGGCGCGAGGGCGTCCCCCCCCCGGGCATCGTCGCCAACGCCGACCTGGGCCTGTGGACGGCGGCCACGTTCGAGACGGAGCGCTACGCGGTGCTGCTGGCCTTCTTCCACTTCCGCGCCAACATGCTCGCGCACGGGTCGCTGCTGATGCGCGTGCTCGAGCGCGTCACGGGCGCCGGCCAGGCCGCGTCGACGGGCGTGCTGCAGGACGCGGCGCTGTCGCTGCTGGCCAGCTACCTGCGCATGCTGCGCGAGTGGCTGCGCCTCATCAACGGCGTGCTGCAGCACCGGCGCTCGTTCCTCAACTGCAACGCCGTGTGGTGGACGAGCAACTACATGAGTCGGTGCCCCCCCCCCTCCCGGCCCTCACGGGGGCGCGCTGACCGGGCAGTGCTGTCGACGTGCATCCACTCGTTTGCCTTTTGGCTGCTGGCGGCGAACCTGCAGTCGAGCGTCGCCGTGCTCGGCGTGCACGCGGCCGACATGGAGGCGATGCTGCGCGGCAGCCTGGACACGCTGAAGCGGCTGGGCGGGACGAGCATCATGAGCCGCAAGGCGCACCGATGCCTGAACCGCTACATACAGTTCCTGAAGAACATGGGTACGCACGCCGCAGAGCCCTCGCCGGCCGCGCTGACCGGGCAGGCCTCCCCGAGCCGCCGGGCCAGGTCCCGGCGCCGGACCCGCGGACGCTGCAGGTGGAGGGCTTCACGGGCGACTTTGGCAGCGGCGTCATTGCGAGCTGCATCGACGACATGTTTGGCAGCCTCAGCCCGGACGACTTTCTGGGCTCGGGCTTCCTGGGCGTCGGGCAGGGCATCAGCGACTTTGACGCGTCGGGCTTCATCTAGGCGGCGGCGTCTGACCTTGACGCGGCCTAACCGGTACCCCTTGCGCCTCGGCCATGCAGTCGTGCGAGTAGATGATGGGCTGGGCCTCGGGCAACGACTCCGGGGCGTAGACTCGAGGCAGCGGCCGACGTCCCGGGCGCGGGCCACCTCGACGGCCATGTTATCGACAGCACGGGCCCGGGACCAATCGGTCGACGGACGCCCGGCGTGTAAGTGGGCCGGGTCGGAGCCGTCTAACAGTTGAGATGTACGAGCTGCGGCACAGAATCCCCGGCTCAACCATCTGACTCGTTCTGAAACACGTTGACCAAGGTGCCGACGTGCGGCAGAATCTCGACGGCAAACTCGTCGCCGTGGCGCAGCGTCAGCTTCGGCTGCCGCGCCGCGCCGACGCCCGCCGGCGTGCCCGTGACGATGAGCGAGCCCGGCAGCAGCGTCGTGCTCTGCGACAGGAAGCTGACGAGCCGGGGCACGCTGAAGATGAGGTCGCTGGGCGGTCAGCGGCGTCGGCCCGGGCGGCTGGGGAACTCACTCGGTGCCGCAGTCCTGGACGACGCGGCCGTTGTGGAGGCCGCGGACGCGGAGCCGCGAGGGGTCCGGGATGGCGGCGGCGGAGACGAGCGCGGGTCCTGCGCGTGTCAGACAGTGGCGAGCGGCGGCAGCGACACGTACCCAGCGGACAGGCCCCGTCAAAGCCCTTGGAGAAGCACCACTGGCTCTGGGCGAACTGGCTGGTGCGGCTCGAGACGTCGTTGCAGGCGGTGTAGCCGAGGACGTAGTCGAGGGCCTCGTGCTCGGGCACGTTCTTGGCGCGGCGGCCGATGACGACGGCGAGCTCGGCCTCGTAGTCGGCGCAGTCGGTCTGCTGCGAGAGCGCGGGCAGCGGCAAGGGGGCGGGCCACGGGTCGGCGAGCGCGGTGCTGGGCTTGCTGCGGCCGTGAGGGACGGGAGACGGGAGGCGGGAGACGGACACGGGCACGGGCACGGGCACGGACGCACATGAAGAGGGTCGGGACGGCGGGCATGTCGGCGCCGACCTCGGCCGCGTGCTGGCGGTACTGCACAGGCTGTGAGGACGAGGAGCAGGCGGCGGTTCAGGAGGCGCACGTTCAGGCCGATGCAGCGGATGGCGCCGACCTCGGACGCGGCCAGCGGCGCCAGCAGCCGGGCCACGCGGGCGGTGCGGGCGGTGCGCTCGCCGGGCGCGAGGACCGAGGAGCCGGAGAAGAGGGCGACGGCGACGGGGCGGCCGGCGCGGAGGGCGGCGCCGACGTCGAGGCCGGCGTCGACGGGCTCGCCGACGGCGACGGCCGCCGAGTGCTCGGGGATGAAGCGGACGAGGCCTGGGAGGTGAGCGCGGCCGTGGCGGAGCGGCGGCGGACGTACGGGCAAAGGACATTGTGATGTGTTGCTGCTCGGCTGAGGTCGGACGGCCGGAGCTCGGGCGGAGGCTCCATTGCGGGCCGTCTCGTCTCGGGTAAGCTGATGGCCGAGAGAAGGGAGGCGGCTTATAGCGGCTTTGCTTGGTGGTCACGTCACGTCCCGGTCCAGAGCCGAGGGGATTCGCGTATCTAGACGAATTACTACATGTAGGCTGATGCCCGTGCAGACGCCAATCCATCTGACAGCCAACATCACAGCAGGCAAGGCCGCTGCACCGCCCTACTCCTGGGCGTCCCACGTGTCCAGCCCTGCACGTGACGGCGGGCTGTGAACGCAGCTGAGCATCTGCCGAAGAGGATCAACCTCCAGGTCGCCGAGCATCGTCATGTGCTGCCCTGCCCGGGGCCGCGACGTCGACGCATTGTACGATGGTTTGGTTTGGTCCAGGCGAGCCCCACAGGGCAGGCTAGGAGTCGCGCAGCACCGCCTCTTCCCTCGAGCATAGCATCACGATGCTGCAGCCAGCCCGTCGAAGCTGAGACCGGTGGCCTGGACCTTACGATGTCGATGGCCTCGACGACTCCGGCCTCGACGACTTCGGCCTCGACGACTTCGGCCTCGACGACTCCGGCCTCGACGTCTTCGGCCTCGACGTCTTCGGCCCCACCGAAGGCGCACGGACGTTCCCGGCCCCCGGAATTCACCAAAACGGCGTCTGTCAGAGGATAGAGTTGGACGGCTAACCGCACGCCGATTGGAGTGTTCCCCTGACGCGGGCCGTCTCCAGATCGGCTCTCGCCGGCAGATGCCTAGTCGGCGGGCGCCAACCTACGGCGTTGCAGCGGCAGTCGGGGAGGTGCCTTGTTCCGCGTCGTGCAGGATCCCCGGACAAGACGCGGCCCGGGCTGCCGCGCCCGCGGGGCCGGAGCATATATCTCTGCCCTGCGGCGCGGACAAGATGGACTGGGACTCGAGACCTGGTGGACGGTGGAACTAGATGGACGCTGGTGGCGCAGACAAGATGGACGCTGGTCGACACAAGGTGGGCGCTGCTCGACGCGACAGGATGGATGCTGCTCGATACAACATGGACGCTTCTCGATACAACATGGACGCTGCTCTACACAAGATGGACGCCGCTCCCCACGACAAGATGGACGCAGAGCCATCCGTCAGCGAGGCCTCCCTCGCCGACGACCACCGCCAGTTCCTCCTCGACCGCCACGGCACCCTCGACCTCGACCCCATGCCGCGCATGGACGACGCCGATCCGCTCAACTGGCCCGCGTCCAAGGCGAGTCCGCCGTCGGCCGACGAGCCGTTGCGCTGACCGCCAGCAGAAAGCCGTCAACCTGGCGCTCGTCGCCCTGCACGCCATGATGTTCTCCTTCACGGCCGCCGCCATCCAGTGCGCCTTTGTCGAGATCGCCGCCGACCTGCGCGTCAGCGTCCAGCGCGCCAGCTACCTGACGGCCCTCTTCATCGCCATCCTCGGCGTCGCGCCGCTCGTCTGGGGCCCGCTGTCGCACGTCTACGGCCGCCGGCCCGTCTTCCTCGCCTCGCTCGTGTGCAGCATGCTCGGCAACGTCGCCTGCGCCCTCAGCACCACGTACGCCGCCATGGCCGTCTGCCGCGCCGTCACCGCCTTCTTCGTGAGCCCCGGCGGCTCGCTCGGCGGCGCCGTCGTGTCCGAGATGTTCTTCCGCAAGCAGCGCGGCCGCTGCATGGGCGCCTGGACCGTCATGATCACCCTCGGCGTGCCGGTCGCGCCCCTGGTCTTTGGCTTCGTCGCCGTGCGCGTCGGCTACCGCTGGATCTACTGGACGCTGGCCATCGTGAGACCGCCCGCAGTGCCCCCCTGGTGAGTCGCGCTGACCCCCCCCCCCCCAGGCCAACGCCGCCCACGCCGCCGTCTACTTCTTCTTCGGCTCCGAGACGCGGTACGAGGCCGGAGCCCGCCCGGCGCCCCGGTTCGGCCTCCGGCGCATCGACCCCCGGCCGCTGCGCTGGGTCGACTTTGTCAGCCCCCTGGCGCTCGTCACGCGCGTCTGCGTCGCCCTGGCCGCCGCCGTGTACGCCATGGTCTTCCTCTGGGGCACCGTCATGACGACGCTCGAGATCCCCCAGATCTTCCCCGAAAAGTTTGGCCTCAACGCGCAGGACGTCGGCCTGCAGAACATCGCCATGATCGTCGGCACCCTCGTCGGCGAGCAGCTCGGCGGCTTCGCCTCGGACAAGTGGATGCTGCAGCGCGAGCGCCGCGGCAGGGCCCCGGCGCCCGAGTTCCGCCTCTGGCTCAGCCACGTCGGCTCGCTGCTGACCATCTGCGGCGTCATCGTCTTCTTCGTCCAGCTCGACCGCGCCTCGAACCGGTGGAATGTGACGCCGCTCGTCGGCGCCGGCATCGCCGCCGTCGGCAACCAGGTCGTGACGACGGTCATGGTCACGTACGCCATCGACTGCTATCCCAAGGACGCGGCCGCCATTGGCGTCTTCATCAACTTTGTGCGCCAGACGTGGGGGTTCATCGGGCCGTTCTGGTAAGTGAGCGTCTTGGGCTTTTCTTGAGATTTGACGCCGCTGACGGCTGCAGGTTTCCGCAGATGATCGAGAACCTGGGGCTCCTGCGCAGCACGGCGGTGTCGACGGCGACCATGGTGGCCGTGTCCATGGTGCCGACGGCGCTGCTGCAGTGGAGGGGGGGGGGTGGAGGGCCTGATGTCTGGTTCGTCTCTGTGTGCCGCATGTATGTCGACTGCAGGCCGGTCAACCTTGAATGTGACGCTGGTGATTGGATGTCTGAATCGCACTGAGCTGAGCTCACATACTCACATACCTCGCTCCGCCCGACCACGACCATGGAGGACCGCGGCCTGCTGGAAGCCGAGCCCCTCCGGCCCAGCCGCCCGAAATGGCCCGCCCTGGCCGCCGTGATGCTCGTCGCCGTGCTGGCACTGCCTCTCCTCGGCGTCGGCGGCCCCGAGGACCAGCTCGCCGTCGGCGGCCCCGGGGACCAGCTCGCCCTGGCGCTGCACCCCGAGCGGCACGCGCGCCCGCCCGCGACGCTCACCTTTGACTGGACCGTCGCGCTGGGCACGCGCGCCCCGGACGGCGTCGAGAAGCAGGTCTACCTGGTCAACGGTAGGTGGCGCGCGCGGACGAGTGCCCACGACTGCTGAACGGCCAGGCCGCTTCCCCGGCCCGACCATCGAGGCCCGCTCCGGCGACCGCGTCGTCGTCCGCGTCGTCAACCGCCTCGCCGAGGGCGTCGCCATCCACTGGCACGGGCTGCGCATGAGGGGCCGCAACGGCATGGACGGCGCCGTCGGCTTCACGCAGTGCCCCATCCCCCCGGGCGAGAGCTTCGTCTACGACTTTGACGTCGGCGACGACGAGCACGGCACCTTCTGGTGGCACGGCCACGGCCAGCAGCGCGGCGACGGCCTCTACGGGGGGTTCGTCGTCCACCCCGGCGCGCCGTCGCACGACGCCCCCCCGGAGGCCCTCGTCCTCGTCGGCGACTGGTTCCACCGTCCCCAGGCCGACGTGCTCGGCTGGTACGCCGACCACGCCAGCCTCGGCCGCGAGCCCGTGCCCGACTCGCTGCTCGTCAACGGCCGCGGCCGCTACGACTGCTCCCTGGCCGTCCCGGCGCGCCCCGTCGCCTGCCGCCGGCTCGCGCCCGCGGACGTCGCGCCGCTCCTCCGCCGGCGCGTCCCGACGCGGCTGCGGCTCGTCAACGCCGGCTCCGTCGCGGGCTTCACGGTGCGCGTCGACGGCGCGGCGCTGCGGCCCGTCGCCGTCGACGGGGGCGGCGCCGTCGACGCCGCGCCCGGCCGCTCCGTCGGCGTCCTCTACCCCGGCGAGCGCGTCGACGTCATGCTGACCTGGGACGGCGCGGCGCCCCGGATGGCCATCTGCCTCGACGACGAGTAGGCGCCCCGAAGCGGGCCCCCGGGAGACTGGCGCTGACCGGCAGGAACTTTGGCGGCTTCCCCAACCCGGCCCTCAACCCGAACCAGACGTTCCGGCTGCTCCGGGGGTCCGACGACGGGCCGCCGCCGCCGGGCGAGCACCGCGACCTGGCCCGGCTGACGGCGGCGGCGGCGGCGGCGCTCCCCCCGGCGCAGCAGACGGTCGTGCTCTACATCAAGACGCAGAAACTGTCGCGCTTCGGCAACCGGCCGCTGGGCTTCGTCAACCACACGACGTGGGAGGCGCAGACGCCGCCGCTGCTGGCGCTGGACCGCTCGTCGTGGGACGCGCACCAGCTGGTGCCGCGCGTGTCGGGCGCCGTCGACGTCGTCATCAACAACCTCGACGACGGGCCGCACCCGGTGCACCTGCACGGCCACGCGTTCCGCGTGCTGGCGTCGTTCCGGGCCGCGGGCCGCGACGGGTGGGGCTCGTACCCGGCCGTGAGCTCCGGGGCCGTGAGCTCCGGGGCCGTCAGCTTCGGGCCCGTCAAGGACACGGTCAGCGTGCCGCGGCGCGGCCACGTCGTGCTGCGCCTGGTGGCCGACAACCCGGGGCTATGGATGCTGCACTGCCACATGCTGGTGCACATGGGCACGGGCATGGCGGCCGGGCTGCACGTCGGCGAGCACCGTCCGGACCCGGCCGCGGCGGAGCTGTGTGGGTGAGCGTTCGGGAGCACAGGTGGACGCAGTGGCACAAGTCACGACACGAATATATTAAACCTAAGTTAGGGCGGCTTGCTTGGTAACAAATGGATACGAGTATGATCCGCCGTTGAACAGCGGCCCGGTCGGCCCATAGAAGCGCACTGCACCTGTTAGCATACGTCGGAGCACGGGAGGCAGACGCACGGTTGACGGAAAAGTTGCCGCCTCCAGCCGGGGCCGGCAGCCAGTTGTTGGTCCAGTTGGCCGGCGGCGGCACGTTCGCCGGCTGTATGAGGATGTAAAAGGGGTCGTTGCGCTCCGTCTCATACACCTGCTGCCCGTCGGGATACGTCAGGTTGCTCCGGTCCCCCAGCGCGTACACGTCGAGCGGGTTCGGGATCAGGTAGCTGGCGTTGTTGTACGCCGTCAGGCTCCAGAAGCCCTTGACGGGCGGCTTGCCCGACGAGAACTTGAGCATGTACGACTCGTTGGCCGTCAGAGACAGCCCGTGGCTCCCCTGGCTCAGGCCCAGGGTCAGGTAGCTCGGATACAGCGCCTCGAACTGCACCAGCTGCAGGTAGCCGATGAAGGCGATGATGGCGCGTATCTCCCACTGGTTGTGGAAGTTGCCGCTGTATTCCGGCGGGAAGTCGAACCAGTCGTTGCCGAAGGGCTGCACGAGCGTGCTCGCCGCCAGCAGCCGGAGCCGGATGATCTCGTTTGCAAAGGCAAAGTCGACGCCCGGCGGCGGCGCGTAGTGCCCGTTGCTGACGCCCGCCTCGGCCAGCAATTGCGTCACCGAGGGCGCGATGCTCGGGTCGAGCGGCGGGTTGTACGGGGCCACCTGGGCGACCACCTCGAGCAGGCTGGCGACGGCCGTCTGGTTGAGCGCGTCGGGCGACTCGAACGACAGCGGCACGATGGAGCCGTTGCCCAGCAGCGCGACGGTGAGGCTCGGCGCCGCCCTGGGCCGGCTGGTCTGGATCGCCTGCACCTGGATCTGCGCCTGGATCTGGTGCACGACGGGCAGGTCCGTCGAGTTGTTCTCGAGCAGGATCCGCGGCAGCACCAGGCCGTAGACGCCCGGGAAGTTGATGTAGCCGAGATAGGCGGGGTCGCTCGACGGCTCGAAGCCGACCAAGGACGGGTCCGCGGCGAGCCTCAGCAGGTAGTTCCCGGGCTGCGTGTCGTTGAGGCTCCCGAGGTTGGCAAAGTTGTTGGACCACCTGGCCGTCAGCGGCGTCGGTCACGTCTCGGGCAACACTAACAGGTCATAGAAGGGGAACACGTAGAAGCGGCCGCCGGGCACGGGCGGCACCGTCAGGACGACGTCGTTGCCGGACAGGTCGACGGCGATTTTCGAATACAGCGTGTCCACGTTGGGCCGCACGATGGGCGCGCCCTGCGCCGTCGCCGTCGCGTTCTCGTTGAAGATGGCGTTGGTGCCGATGGACGAGATGATGGGGTCCAGGCTGGCGGCGTATTGCGTCAAGGGATAGCCGTACTGACAATCAGATGGAGACGACAGCAGTCGAGCGAGCGGCTTACAATGATGGCAAAGGCGGTTGCGTTGGTTGGGAGCAACGTGCCCGAGCATGGCACGGCGGGGAGGTCTTGGGCTTGGGCCCCGGCACCCAAGAGGGCAGAAACGAACAAGGTCAGCATGGCGAGTGAGTAACGAGCTTGACATGACGGCTGGTGCAGCTGTGCGTCTTCTTATACCTGTGCTGCCGGGACGCTGGATAGCAGGGGATTTGCCGGATCCGGCCCGGACGCTTGCCGCTTGCAAGTTGTTCCCCGTAAGCATGCTAGACGATGGCACGAATGCGTTCGACAGTCCGGATTCTTCAAAGTCCGGATCTTGGACAATGGACGCCAACCGCATGTGGAGGTTATGCTTGTGGCTCGTCGTGCGCGTCACGTGCACCCTGCCAGACGACGTTTCATCTCGACTCTTCCACCCACAACCACATCCGTCTCGACTCCGCCATTCCACGTCAGATCCAACGTCCCCGTGTTACAGTAGCGGGTCTCGCCAGCTCCGATACCCGGCACAGGAGCCTCGGAAGAGATGCCGAAGCTTGAGCTTGAGGACAGGGTCGCCAACCCTAAACTCAAACCATCAACGGGGCGGGCCAAGCCGCGATCGGCGTATAGTCCGGGATCTATGCTAAAATGTTTACACGGGCCACCACGTGCATCGGTCGCACTGATCGGCTCTGTGGCGCTCCTGGTCAAGGCGCCAACGGCCAGTCCGATGAGCCCAGCCTCGGGAACGAAAAGAGGTTAGAGTTTAGGATCGAGAGGCGGATCAGATGCCAAATTGCGCTCACCATATGTGCGACGACACCCGGCTGACCGTCATGTCGTTGGTCGAGACCGGCCGCACGGAACACTCTTGACGAGCTGCCAGGGAATCCTTCGAGTCCATCCGACGTTGTTCGGGTGTCCACACCCACGGACCCTCCTCGGCACGCATAAATATGCCAGATCACGCCTTTCCATCGGCGTCAAAAATGGCGCTCTTCTTGTCGCTCGCGCTGGCCGCCGTCGCGGCCGCGGCCGCTGGGAAGCCAAATTTTGTCTTCATCATGACTGACGACCAGGACCTGCACCTCAACTCGCTCGACTACCAGCCCCTGGTCCGCAAGCACTTTGTCGAGCAGGGCACCTGGTTCCGGAAGCACTTTTGCACCGTGTCCGTGTGCTGTCCGTCGCGCGTGTCGCTGCTCACGGGCAAGGCCGCCCACAACACCA
Source organism: Hypocreales sp. Mo6-1 (assembly GCA_002939055.1). NCBI lineage: Eukaryota > Fungi > Ascomycota > Sordariomycetes > Hypocreales > Hypocreales sp. Mo6-1. The sequence goes on from PNEP01000013.1 coordinate 779,499, forward strand.
ACGTCACCGACGTCTTGCCTGTAGGAAGAACGACCCCCAGACCATCAGACGGCGCTGACGAGACGGACAGCCATACGGTGCGTTCAGCTACAGGCCGGGGAGCCCGTCTAACCCGCGCAGGCGGCTACGAAAAGTTTGTGGCCGAGGGACTCAACGACAACTATCTGCCCGTCTGGCTGCAGGCAGCCGGGTACAAGACGTACTACGCGGGCAAGCTGATGAACGGCCACTCCGTCGCCACGTACAACAAGCCCTTTGCCGCGGGCTGGACGCGGTCTGACTGTGCGTGCCGTGCTCTGCGTCTGGCAGCCGTTCCGCTGACCGCGCAGTCCTCATCGACCCCAACACGTACGAGTACTACAACGCGTCCATGGTGCTCGACAACGGCCCGTTTGAGTTCCACGCCGGGCAGTACTCGACGGACCTGGTTGCGAGCCGCGCCGCCGAGTTCTTGGAAGACGCCATCGCAGGGGGAGAGCCCTTCTTCCTCGGCGTCACCCCGATCGCGCCGCACTCCGAGGTCATAATCGGCGATTCGATCCAGTTCCTCGAGCCCGTGCCGGCCGACAGGCACAAGGACCTGTTTCCCTGCGTCACGGCGCCGAGGAGCGGCAGCTTCAACCGGCGCCAGAACGGCTCCGTCGGCTACTTCGCCGAGCTGCCGCCGCTCAGCGACTCGCAGGTCGCGTACGGCGACCGCTTCCACCGCCGGCGGCTCCAGACGCTGCAGGCCGTCGACGAGCTCGTCGACACGCTCGTGTCCAAGCTCGAGGCGCACCCCGGCGTGCTCGAGAACACGTACCTCTTCTACACGTCCGACAACGGCTTCCACATCGGCCAGCACCGCCTGCCGCCGGGCAAGACGTGCAGCATCGAGGAGGACATCAACGTCCCGTTCCTCGTGCGGGGGCCCGGCATCGCGGCCGGCGCCGAGGCCACGTTCCCGACGTCGCACACGGACGTGGTGCCGACGCTGTTTGAGCTCGCCGGCATTCCGCTGCACGACGACTTTGACGGCGAGCCGATGCGGCTGGGCGAGCTCGGCGCCGCCGGCCGGCAGGAGCACGTCAACGTCGAGTTCTGGGGGAGCGGCCTGGCCGAGGGAACCGTGTTTCCCGGGTACGGTGAGCAAGACGCGGCCTTGGCGGGTTGACAGGACTGACACAGACAGACGACCTGCTCAAGCACAACACGTACAAGACGCTGCGCATCGTCGGGCCCGACTACGACTTATCGTACAGCGTGTGGTGCACCAACGAGCACGAGCTGTACGACATCAAGGTGTGTCCAGGGGTCCGTCCCGGAGGCGGCAGCAGGCTGACCGACCGGCAGGCCGATCCGCTGCAACTCTCAAACCTCTACGGCGCGGACGAGGCCGCGGGCTTCCCCGTCGCCGAGCTGACGGCGCGCCTCGACGCGCTGCTGCTGACGCTCAAGAGCTGCAAGGGCCGCGTGTGCCGGCGCCCGTGGGAGACGCTGCTGCCGGGCGTGGCGGGCCTGCGAGAGGCCATGGGCTGCGAGCACGACGACTTCTTCCGGCGGCAGCCCAAGGTGACCTTTTCCGCCTGTCTGCCGGGGTACATAACGTCGGCCGAGGGCGCGCTGAAGCCTGTCCCTTTACACGAGATATATCCACAGGCGTCCTTGGTTGAATAGCTACAGGAATACAAGGATTAAGGTAGCACCACCTCCAAGTCAGTGACTATCCTCGGCCACCGGGGCAAAGTATGCCCCCAGGCTGCGGCTGTTAGCATGGCTCACCAGACGGCGCTTCACTTGCCTTATGATGACATAGCAGGCACACATCAGGGCGCCCTTGAGGCCGCTCGTCCGCAGGCTGCTGCTCGACTCGTTGAGGACCAGCAGGTTGGCCAGGAGCACCCCCCCCAGCAGCGTGGCCATCTCGAAGAAGCTAAAGGTCAGCGCCAGGTCGCGGCGCATCGCCCAGCCGGCCAGCACCGTCAGCGGCGTGACGCAGAGCGCGATCTGGATGCACGAGCCGACGGAGACGGCGATGGCCAGGTCCAGCTTGTCGCGGGCGGCGACGGCGACGACGGTCACGTACTCGGCGATGTTGCCGACGATGGGCAGGATGATGAGCCCGATGACCGACTCGGAGAGGCCCGTCTGGTGCGTCACGTCGTCGATGGCGTCGACGAGCAGCTCGGCGCTCATGCTCATGAGGCCGGAGCTGAGGACGAGCACGGCCAGCGACACGGCCGTCTCGCCGGCCGAGCCCGGGCCGGGCCGCTCGTCGAGCGCCGGGGCGTCGCGCTCGCGCAGCAGCGTCGTCAGGCTGGAGCGCGAGAAGGCGCGGCGCACGTCGTCGCCGACGGACGAGTCGCGGCTCCAGCGCCCGCGGCGCGACCCGTGCGACAGCGAGCGCGAGGCCTTGCGCGGCGCCAGCAGCAGCTGCGGCGCCAGGGCGCTGCGGCGGCCGCGGAGCTCGTCCGGCTCCGGGTCCGGCTTGCACGCCGCCGGCCGCGGGGCCTCGTCGGCGAAGCGGATGGTGCGCGGCGGCAGCGCGATGGTCGGCGTCGGCGGCAGCGGCGGCGGCAGCAGCTGCGCGTCGGCGGGCGAGACGGGGCTCTCGAGGTCGAGCTCGGCGCCGGCGCGCGCGTGCGAGCGGAGCTGGTGCACCAGGTAGACGACGTAGACGGCCAGGACGAGCAGCGACGAGATGCGGCTGAGCTTGAGCGTGACGGCGTCGGCGGCGAAGGTGTAGTCGAAGGCGGACTGCGCCGTCAGGCCTGCGCCGGGAGCCGGAGAGGACGCACTCACCGGCACCAGAAAGGCAAAGACGGAGACGAAGAGCAGGCAGGCCAGCAGCTGCGCCTCGGCCGTGTTGTACGTCGGCTCGCCGTTGCCGCCGCTGACGAGCAGCGCCGAGCCGAGGATCAGCAGCAGGTTGACGAGGACGGAGCCGAGGATGGACGCCTGGACGATGCGGACGTGGCCGTTGGCGAGGGCGACGCTGGGCGAGGTGAGCGCGGACGCGAGCTACGAGACGCAGACTTACACGCTGTCCGGCGTCAGCAGGGGGTTCAGCTGCGGCCGTTCCGCGAGGCCTCACTCACAAGAGGATCAGCTCGACCAGGTTCCCCAGGCTGATGTTGAGCAGCGCGCCGACGGCGTCCCCGGCGTGCGCCGCGATGCGCTCCGTCGCGTCCGTCAGCAGCACCGACAGCGGCACAATGGCGGCCGCGTTGGACGCGAACACGACGACGGGCCCCAGGCGCGCGACGCGGCTGACGAGCCCGACGGGCACGAAGACGAGCAGCACGTTGAGCCACGACGACAGCAGCATGTCGCGCAGCGGGCCGGCGATGCGCGCCTCGTCGTCGTCCAGGGGCTCGCCGCGGAGCCGGTCGGCGAGCGCGCCCCATGCCCGGGCGACGCCGTCTGGCGGGTCAGCGCCGGGCGGCCGTCGGGGGGGCGCCGGCGGCTCACCTCGGAGAAGCGGCAGCCGGGGCGGCTCGCTCACGGCCGGGCCCGGGCCGTCCGGAAGGCCGTCGTCGAGGTCATGGCAGCCGAGATCCGATGGCGCCGCTTCCATTGGCAGGGATGTGGCCGAGTGAGACAGGCAAGGGGGCGCCGGACGGTCTCTCGCGGACGGGGAGAGCCATTGGCCGTCTTTATCTGCACATCTCTCGCCGCCGCCGTGAGGCATTTTCCCCGGAGAGGCGCCCCGAGGCCCCTGACGATGCAGGCTCGCCCAACCAACACGCGGCGCTTCGGCCTGCATGCCGCCGCAGCTGCAGCCGGTCGCTTAGCAGCTCCCCATTGCGCCCGCTACGCGCATAAAGGCGTGGCCGGCGTCGTCGTCCCGGGGCCGCCAGCTCGCCCCGGCGTCAAGCTCGCCCCGGCATCACCATGGCCATCCGCCCTGCCTCGCCCGCCGACGTGCCCGCCGTGGCCCGCCTGCTGCTCGCCGCCCTCGCCGACGAGGCGCCCTGGCAGGCCTTTGTGCGCCGGTCCGACGCCGCGAGCGTCGAGGCGTTGCTGCGCGGCTGCCTCGCCGACGGCTGGCTGTTCCTCGTGCTCGAGCTGGGGCCGCTCGTCGTGGCCGCCGCCGCCTGGGACACGGCTGCCAAGCGTATGTAGGCGGCGATACGGGCGATGCAACGCCGCTGACGCTTACGTCGCAGCCGCCTCGCCGGCCGCCAGGGTGCCAGACAGGCTCGCGGCCCTGCGCGCGGCCGGCCTCGACGCCCGCCGCCGCGTCGGCCGCCCCTGCGTCGGCCTCGAGTTCCTCTCCACCCGGCCGGGCTTCCAGCGCCGCGGCTTCGGCCGCGCTCTCGCCGCGCGCGGCGCCGAGCTGCTGCGCCGCGCCGCGCTGCCCGTCTGCGCCCCGGCCGCCGGCCGCGGCTACGTCCTCTTCTCGGGGCTGGGCTTCGCCGACCTGGGGCCCGTCTTCCTGCCGGCCCAGGATGGCCAGGAGGCCGTCGTCAAGGCCATGGTGCTCGAGCCCTCGCTTAGGCGACGGCACTGACGTATCACGGTGGATCTGGGAAGCTATGCATAAAGATAAGCATCAATCCTGCATGTGATGGCTGTCCGGAGCAACAACTCTCCGGTTACCAATATATCCGCTCGAAAGTGTCGCCGAGGTGCTCCCATAGTGCTTGATATTTGAGCGCGTTCGACGTGAGCACGTCGCCACGAGCCCAGGACGCGAGTCCGTGATCGACGCCTCAGTGAATCGACGCCTGAGTGGCTGTCTTGTGAATCGCTGTGTCGAAGCTCTCCTTGCGGTCCAGGTACATGTAGGCAACGTTGATCTAACTCGTTGTCCGCCTACATCGTCAGCCACGCTCAAGACGCCCCCTGGCATAGCGTCCAAATCATGGATCCTACCGCAGCCTGCTCGTCAACATAGACCTCCGTTTGAACCACGTGTTCAGTTCATTAATGCGGGTGACATTCATTCAGATTGGTGCATGTGATACGCTGAGGACACCGGCAGAAGCATACATGCAACGCCAGCTTGAGTTCGTTACACTGCATTGGAGAGGTCTATAAATACATTGCTTACACCAACCAGCGACATGTTTAGATTGCCGTCACGCGACACATTACCCAGGATGCTCGTGCGCTGTTCTCGTAGTTGCTGAACATTCGACGGATGTCAGAAATGCCTCACTCTTTGTACTGTGCGGCCTCGTCTGCAGCCGTTGCGGACCGCGAGCTCAAGCACTGCTGGCTTCATGGTCTGGGCTCCGTCTGCGCAAGCAGGAAGATATAGAAAGCGACGGGAAGACACAGAAAGCGACAGGAAGATACAGAGAGCGGCAGGAAGGTATAGAAAGCGCAACGCGTTCGAAATATTTACAACGCCATGTACGCTAGAAATCGTGAGATCCATCACTGTCCGTGCCCAGTGGAGGCCCATTCAAGATGAAATCGACCAGTCTCTCCAGCCCCTGCAAGTCCCCCTCGACAGACCCCCCAACGTCGTGGTCAACCCATCCCCTTGTCGTGCCGCCTCCCAGATCGATAACGACGGCATTGTCATCGGTGTCGACAAGGACGTTGTCCGGCTTGACGTCGCCCCAGACAACGCCTAGGCTATGCAGTCCCGCCACCGTGCCGCGGATCTGCGATGCCCATTTCTCTCTCAGTGACGCCGACGTGTCCGCGCTCATGACTGAAGTCAGCGTCCCGGCTTCCTTTGTCTCTATCCACTCGTAGAGCAATCCTTTTGCCTGGCCGTCCCGGCGCGCGACGACACCAAAGAGCCGCGAGGTGCTCAGCTGCTGGGTAGACAGGCCCGAGGCGTGGATGCGAGCGTACTTTTCGACTTCGTCGACGGCGTCATAAGGCGACCAGCACGACTTGTAGAAGAGAGTCTTGCCTTTGGCGAAGACTTGCTGGGGAATGATTTCGTAGATGAGACGGCCATCGCTGTATGGCACCTCGACCTCTGCAGGATCGAAAATCGGGAAGCAAGACTGGAGCGAACGCATGTCCCATTCCTCTGGCGGCGGGATATCCTCCAGCACGCGTTCTGAAACATGGCCTGCGATGGCCTTCTCATCGACGACTCGGTACTCGCATTCGAAGGAGCCACGCACTGCAATGTCCGCGAGGGTCAACTTGCCAGCGTGAAGCGTCGGAGGGGCCAGCCTCTCAAACTCTGGCACGAAAACATCGGCGATTTGTTCGCTGTAGGTCCAGACCTCCGGATCGTCATCTTCGCCAGAGGCAATTTTGTCGAATATTTCGCCAAAAAGCTTGAGCGCACACGGTGAGTTGACGAAACAATCGGGAGACACGGCAATCGAAAAGCGGAATCCGTTGACGCGAATGCTCATGTCGAAATTGTCGTCCCCGGCATCCCAGCCTCTGATTTCGTACGGCTGTGGTTTCGACATGTCTATACACGATGCATCGGCCGGGGCTTGCCTGGGGAAGTTGAAGAGTTTGAGCTGGTCGGTTAGCTGCGGTCCTTAAAAGGAAGAGGCGCTCACGTGACACAGACGAGCTCGCGTACGGAGTACGGATGGTGAACACTGAAATTAAACCCGCCTCGCTTAGAGGAAGCGATGGCATGGTGAAACGCTTAAACCGTGCCTGGACCCCTACATATGTACTCCTCTGCAGGTAGGCGCCAAGTGCGGATCCGCTTGCGCCGCAAACCTGTTGGAAGCTGGCTACGGCCAAGCCCTCTCTGTTACGGCCGTCTGCTGCTGGTCGAGGCCGTCGAGCTCCAGATTGCCGCCGCCGTGGCTCTGGGGGAACAAGGAGATGGGGCTGTCGGTGGCACAGGACGACGACGACGACGATTCGGTCACCTCGGACCCCGAGAGGCTGTGCGCGGGCGTCATCGTCTGGGGTCTGCGGCCAAGACAGCCCAACAAGGTCCGGCTGTGACGGTACAAAGTTGCTATGTACTTCAATTGTCTCTTACGGACTGTTGGGAGAGGCGTGCGTCAATTTATGACCTTTGGCGACCCCAGTCCATATGCATACACCCTGCTATCGAGGGACTGGAACCTCTGTAAACGGCTAAATCCCCGTTGATGGTAGTAATAACGAGCCATCCTCGCCAATCCAGATGTGCGTCATTTGTTTTCTACTGGTCGTCGGTCTCTCGGTTACATATCAAGGCAAGCGCTGGGCCTCGTTTGACGGCCAACACCAGTTCGGTCAAGGAGCATGTAGACAAACGTGTGAACTTCGGGCAGCCGAATGTTTAGCTATAAAGATGAGAGTCCTAACGGCTTCGATGGCAACAGAATGTCCTCGACAGGACAAAGATTGTACCTACTTCATTTCTGCTCATGTTCCTACTGTCCATTCATCAAGATGTGTTACAGGATCGAGCGCGTTCGCTGGTGTGGTCATTTTAATAAGATCTGGAGACCTGGGCCAAGGACATGCCGGCGAGCAATTCGAGAGAATCGAAACCGATCTCGGGCCCGACCCTGTTCGGCCTTTCGCTATACGACGACAATGCCGATCGACGTGCCTTGCTCCCGCTTGGAGTGCCGCATAGCATTTAAAATGGCAAGAGGCTGGACATGCTGTCGGTGCGGACTTTCTCGCCAGCACACCACGGACTGCGAGGGCCCTCCTGGAAGGGGGTCCAACAATGTGTGGGACGTTCCTCTTTCTCAATGTTCGCATCAAGTATGCGGCCGATGCGGCCCAAGGGTGTTTGATGCAACGTAAGTTGTTCCATTGCTGGTGACGAAGCCTGTACATGTTCTTACGTCCTCAAACCAGTCAACCAATCGATTAAGCACGGATTGCTACGTGTGTCATGGCAGGGCGTGTTTGCAACGAGGTAGGGAGGGAGGCGACTGCTATACATCGACAGGAACCTTATCGTCGTGAAATTGCATTCGTTGCTGCAGCTTCATTGGAGGACGGGTCATGTGAGGGAATCGTGACAGCACTTTCACATCATTAGCTGATGACTGCAAGAGACTGCAGCCTGTTACTCTACGCGGACTGCCAGGCCGTGCATAGGGGAGTAACTGCCGATTGCTGTTTTTAGTTTTTCAACCTATCGTTGTTAACTTAACTTTACTAGTAAGGCTATGTCCGATATTAAGGGGAATGCACCTCTACACAGAGGCATTTATCTAGTTAACCAACCGGGGGGTTGTAAACAGACTTTTGCGGCTATTGCTATTACGTATAACGGCATTAGCTGCCGCTACAGTCTGGATTCTCGAACCCAGAGGATTCTGCTCAAAGCTTACCTGATCCCACATTGCATCAGTTAGACTTTGCGGACAGGCTCATGGCATCAGGCGTCGATCACGTCGACGCATCCTTGGAGCTCTCTGATGCGCGGCCCGTCGGCCCGCGTCACAGCCGTCGCTCGACACGTCGAGTCAGTTCCGCAGAGCTGCCATGACGCGCGAAGCTTTCACTTCCTCCCGGGGCTGCAACACGCCATGCCATAGATATGCCAGCAACACATCCTACTGTACACAGCTTTCAAGCAAGGCCATCCGTCGACCAAGTCACGTCCCAGCAAGCTTGCAGCTCATCTTGCGCACCCGGCCGCTCCGCCGCGGCTCCGCCTCCGCCTGTCTCTTCCGGCCAGCCCCCCGGCCCGGATTCGCCGCATCCCTCTCCCGGCGCCGTCCCCGAGCCGCCTCCTTCGGCTCCTCCTCCTCCGCCTCCTCCTCCTCCGCGGCGTCGTCGTCTCCAAAGCCCTTGCGCCCCCGCGCCCTCCGCTCCTCGTACGGGTCCAGGAACCGGTGCACCGTCCGGTGGTCCAGCACCCGCTCCTCCGAGTCCGAAGACCCCGCCTTGTCCGTCTTGGGCCACACGTAGCCGTACAGTTTCGAGTGCCGCTCACACCGCGGGCACGACGCCCGCGTAAAGTACGCGTTCTGCTGCACAAAGTGCGTGCTGCAGTTGGTGCACTGGATCCAGGCCATCTCGGGCTCCGACAGCAGCAACGGCGTGAGCACGTAGTCGCCAGGCGTCCGCAGGCGGGCCGGCGGCGTCGTCTGCTTGATGAAGACGCGGCGCTGGTGCTTCTTGCGCCGGGGCGCCGCTTCCGCCCCTGCCGCCACGCGAACCGCCTCGCCGTCTTGGACCGCCTCGATGCTCACGGCAACTGGCTCCGCCGACCTTGGCTCGTCGATGGCTGGTGCAACGACAACCGATGTCGGAGACACGGAAGCGGGCTCGACGGACGCGTCTGACGAGGAGCCCTCTGCGTTGTCCTGCGACGACGGCGGGGACTGCGGGCCCTGCACGCTCCGCGGCGAGGCGGGGGCCACGCTGGCGACGCCATCCGCGCACGTCTGTTCGCCCTCCTCCCCCTTGATCGTCTCTGCCGCTCCGTGCGTGCGGCTCTGGAGGCCCGGCTCGGGGCTCTCTTCCTCTGGTGTCGTCATGTCCGTCTCCACGGCCTCGGCGCTGCTCGACAAGACGCTGCCGCTGACCGAGCTGCCCCTCGAGACGGCACCGCCGGCGGCCTCTTCCACCAGGAGCTTGAGCCTCTTCTTTGCCGGCGTGATCGGGGGCGTCGCCATGGCATCGACCGGCCGCTTCCGGTCTGCAGGGCTGGCCGCGTCGGGCGCCGGAGACGCGGCGGCGGACATGGGCTGCTTTACGCTGCCCAGTCTCGAGCTCTTGCGCCTCGTCTTGTAGACTCGCGGCCGGATGACGGGCGCCACCGACGGCGTCCTCGACGACGCGCCGCCGATGCTGTCGTCTCGGCGGCGCAGGCGCAGCGAATAGACCTCCGTCTTCTCCGCCTCCTGCTGCTCCTCGCCATGCTCGACGCTGGCCTTGACGGGGCCGGCCGCGCCGTCCTCGGGCTGCCAGCCGTTGCACAGGTTCTTCTCGCACGTCTGGCACAGACACTCACAGTTGTCCTCGCCAAAGTAGTTTTCTCCGTACGTGACGGTGATCTCGTCGCCGGCGTCGATTGGCCTCGTGGCGATGATCTCGATGCCGGCGTGGCCCGTCGTCATGAGCTTGGCGTTGGCGCTGCAGTCGTGGTTGGCGAAGCGGGCGGGCCCCATGAAGAGGCTGGTGCATTTGTTGCGCGAGCTGACGACGATGCTGAAGTCCTTCTTGCGCACGGCAATCTCCTTCTCCTCGTCTGGGGTGATGTTGACCTGGATGCCCGACAGGTAGCGGATGGTCTCGTTGCGCTTGATGGGCCGGCGGGCCGTGATGCAGGCCTCGTGCGTCACGATGGTGTAGCGGTTCGTCGAGCCCACCTCCCACGGGCAGTCGGGCAGGTACATCTGCAGATAGCGGCGCAGGTGGCGGCGGAAGTCGTCCTTTTCCTTGTCCGTCTTGAGGCCGTCGTGGAATCGCCGCAGGCCGTCCGTGGCCAGCAGGCGCTCCTCGCCGGCGTCGAGGTCCTTGTTGACGACCAGCTCTTCCTGGACCGTCTTGGCGATGACGTCCTCCCGGATTCCGCGCGACGGGTGGTAGGACGAGCGGTTCTTGGGGACGGTAGTCCAGTAAAACACCTGTGCGGCGCCCGTCAGCCAGCGTCGTCGGCGGCGGCGTCGGCGGCCGCTCACATGGTCCACGAGCGCGTCCGTCAGGATGTCGTCGTAGGCGGCCAATTGAGCCAGCGTCAGCCGCTGCCTCTTGGCAGGCGACGCGCGATGCGGGTTAGGCATCTCCAGCGCGGCGCAGCTCCTCTCACCACGGCAGAGCCCCCGGGTCAAATGGCCGCCAGCGAACCAGTCGCAGCGGCTGCCCAGGCGACGGCACCGTCGGGGCGATGCGCGGCGGAGCGGCGATTTATCCTCCGAGGTGCTCAGCTTGGGGGCCACGTCGAGGCGGGAAAAGGAGAGGGCAGAGGGCGCGATTCAGCTCACGGGCCTGGCACCAACGTCATACCCGGGCTCCGGCCCAGGGGCTGTGGAGCTGCAGCGACGGGCAGCAAGAGCGAAGCCGCAGGAAGGGGCGGCGCAAAAAGGAGAGGCGGTTGCTCGCGTGCTGCAAACGGGCGCAGGAGCCGAGGCAAAGTCTAAAAAGGAGCGAGAGGGCATTGTCGTCGTAATTTTAGGCTGTTACAAGAGCGCAATAAGAGGTGGGCATGGAGGAAGCGACTCCCGGACACGCCCCAGCCACCTCTGAGGCACGGCTGCCGCGGCGACGGCGCCGTTTGGCGGCCTGGCCAATCGCCGCGGCTGGGGCCACGTGACCTCGAGAGTGAGCTTCATGCTCCGGCAAGGGTGCAAAAACCGCCTACGCCCATCACCGCCAACATGATCCAGCTCAAGGTCGGCGCCGTGCTGCTCCCCGGGTCCAATCGCTGACCGCCGCAGACGATGCTCAACTGCATCGACAACTCGGGCGCCGCCCTCGTCGAATGCGCCCTCGTCGTCGGCCAGAAGCGCCACGCGCGCATCGGTAGCCTCGCCGTCGACCGCCCCGGCCACGGCCGACCGCCCGCTGACCCCCCCAGGTGACCGCATCGTCGTCGTCGTCCAGGAGCAGCGCGCCGCCTCGTCCTCGGGCATGGCCGGCCTCGCCGCCGCCGCCAAGGTCCGCCGCGGCGACATCCGCCACGCCGTCGTCGTCCGCACGCGGTACCCCGTCCAGCGCCGCGACGGCTCCGTCGTCCGCTTCGACGACAACGCCTGCGTCCTCCTCAACAAGGCCGGCGACCCCGTCGGCTCGCGCATCAACGGCGTCGTCGGCGCCGAGCTCAAGCGCAAGAAGTGGGGCAAGATCCTGTCCATGGCCCCCCTGCAGGCCTGAGTCCGGCGCCGGGAGTGCTGCGTGAGGGCCGGAGTTGGGTGCTACGAGGGAGGCGCATGATTTGCCATCGTGTACATGACCATTTGCGTGGCGTTTAGAGTCGAGCACGAGCTCATGTCGGATTCATACGAGCAGCTTTACGGGGTGTGGAGCGCAAAACATCACTTGGAATGCGAGTGAGATGGATCCAGTGACTTTGGTGTTGGTAATGGAGCACGCAATCGTCTGGCATGCCTTGCGGCTCTGAGCCACCCTCGGCCCAGGCGGTTCCGTACGCCGTCCCTTCCTGTCTCCCCAAACGCCGTCCTCGAGCAAGGTGAAGCAAACATCAAAGCAAAACGGTGCCGTATATCCATCTGGCCGCGCCCCCTCCCAGTGTCCTGTGCCCCTCGTCCGGCGTCGGGTATCCTTGTGCGAAAGTCGTCTAATCGAAAATGTGACCGCACTCGCAGCAGACGTAGAACAATTTCTTGCCGGCCCCAAGCGTCAGTGACTGTTGCCCGTGACGAACGACCCGGACCACCCGGGACAGAACCCCGGGCGAACCCAAATAACCCCATGAAAAGTAGACGTAACGCTGCGATCCCTCTGGGGGCCAGGATGAGGCTTACCATGCCCGTCTCGGCACTTCTCTCCTGAGATTGGAAAAAGACAGCTTCCTGGTGATTACACCGGGGACACGTCTTGTTCGACCGAGGGAGCTGCGGGGCGGAAGAGAGATGCAGTCAGTCAGCGCTCTCCAAGAGGGATGCGTGAGTCTCAACATGGCAGGTAAGAAATGCGGTCCAGCACGAGGGCCACTGCTCCTCCCCCATCCATGGCTCCGTCGTGTCCCGGAAAGAATAAACATCATGTGGCGCTGGCTCCAGATAATGTCACAGCCGGGATTAAAATGCTCAAGGTCGTCCATTCCGTCGAGACTCGTAGGCCGAGCCGAAGAGCAGCGGACATGGCCGTCGGGGACGGGAGTCGAGTCGGCAGCTCAGAGGCGGACAATCATGGCTTTGTCGCCATTGACTGCCGCGCCGCCGAGAGCGTCGACGTCGTCCCACTGGGCCAATTCGATGCTGAAAGCGGCAGAGCCGTCGTCGCTCGAGGCGCTCAGGGAGCCGTGCGGCTGGACAGCAGCACTGCCGCCGTAGAGGTCAGCAGGCCAGCCGCCCGAGTCGGCGTCGTCGTGAGGCGGCTCCTCGTCGTATTCGGCCGAGGGGTCGTTGTCGAAACCGAGGACGAATTGGGCGAGGCCCATGGCGCCCTCCTCTTTCTCCATGTCCTCGGGCTTGATGACAGAGACGAGGGTGGCAGGGCGGGGGCAGTATGCGCAGAGGATGACGGTGCCGCAAGTGAGGCATATGGCATGCGGGACTTGACTAACCGTTGGATCCGATCCCACGTCCTGAGTCACACCCGCCGTCTCGCCAGCCGAGTTGTTGAGGACGTTGCGGAAGACGCACGTCGACCCGGCCGGCTCGGTGAACTGGCACGTTCGGCAGGTGAACTGGAGCCTGTGGGCGTCCTCGTCCTCCTTGGGGTAGAGCATGTTGGAGCACTCGGAGCAGAAGCGGAACGTGATCTGCTCGAGCTTCTTGGGGCCCGAGGGGTCCTCGGACGAGGTGGTGGACTGGGGCGTCGCCATTTGGGGATTTGGTGCGGGCGGCTTGAGCGATGCGCTGGCAGGCGGATGCTGTGCAGTCGAGCGGTTAAATGGCCGTTTGGCTGGTTGCGCGAGGCAGTGTCTTTGACGTGTCAGCTGCAGCCTGGCTGGTGGCAGCTGGTGCAGCCGGCAGCGCTGATGCGGCTCGACGGTCGGGGGCGAGACGCGCAGCAACGCGACGATGCAGATTCGAAAGGGTCAGCGGATCTCTGCAGGTGAGGATGACGGAGATTGGCTGTGGCCGTGGGCGTTGGTGGTCCGTCGGGGGAGCGAGGTGGATGAGGAAGAATGTAGAATGTAGAATGTCGAGGAGCGGGTGAGGTCAAGTGTTGATGGAGGGACTGGACGCGCGGCTATTCTCCGTCTAACACGGCGGGGCGCGTTTAGCACCGCAGGGCTGAGGCTCGCCGCCACTGGCGATGGTTCGAGGCTCCAGGCACGGCCAGTCGAGGCTCGGGCCAGGGCACAAACGGGGTGTCAAGGACGGACAAGTGTTGCGGCGACGAGAGCGTGCAGCAAGCTCAGGATGGCGCTGTTCTGCGTGGTCGCGTGCTGGTGTCGAGCCTTGAGCCGACGCGGAGGCACGGGCTGTTGATCAGAGTTAGGCGACAGCTGGCGGGCGCGAGTGAAAGGGCTGACGCGGTCACGAGCAGTGCCTGTGGCGCGTGACACCTGGGCTGCTGGTGTGAATCACCTTGCCTCGTCTGCGCCAACACGCAGGTGCTTGAGTAGTCAGCAGCAGCAAACCCAGCAGCCTGCCTCGGCAAGCAGCACAACCCAGCACACCCCAGCATCCCCAGCATCGACCCAGCATCAACCACCAGCCCAGCCAGCATCAGCATCAACAGCCTATCCTCCTCGGAACCCGGCGGCGAGACCCCGCTCACGGAGCGCGGTCCCCAGCGGAGGCGGTACGTACCTCGACCGCGCCCAACAGGCCGCCGCGCTCTGCCTGGACGTCATCTCGCGCCCCGAGCCTCCGTCGAGCGCTTCTCTCGCTCGACGCGCCGTCTCTGTCCGCGTCTCCGCCCGACAGCCCCCATTGCCGTCCAGGCCGCCTCGCAGTCCGCTGCGCCCGCCTGCCGCCGCTGCGCCCGCCTGCCGCCCGTGCTCGACGCTCCCGGCCGCGACCATGGTAAGCCTGGGCGCGTCTGTCTCCGTGCCGCCCTCCGGCCGCTCTCTGCCGCTCTCCGCCGCTGACCCCCCAGACCGACACCGGCCTGCCGCCCAACTGGGAGGTGCGCCACTCCAACTCCAAGAACCTGCCCTACTACTTCAACTCGGCCGACAAGGTCTCGCGCTGGGAGCCCCCGCCGGGCACCGACACGGACAAGCTCAAGCACTACATGGCCGCGCACCACAGCGCCGGCTCGCGCCCCGGCGCCGTCCCCGGCGTCCCCGAGGGCAAGATCCGCGCCGCCCACCTGCTGGTCAAGCACCGCGACAGCCGCCGGCCCAGCAGCTGGCGCGAGGTACGCCCCGGGTCCCCCCCGGACCCCCCCGGACCCCCCCGGAGCCCGCCGCCGCCGGCCCGGCTGACCTGCTAGTCCGAAATCACCCGCTCCAAGGACGACGCCATGGCCATCATCAGGGCCCACGAGCACCGCATCAAGTCGGGCGCCATCTCCCTCGGCGACCTCGCCCCCACCGAGTCCGACTGCTCGTCGGCCCGCAAGCGCGGCGACCTCGGCTACTTCGGCCGCGGCGACATGCAAAAGGAGTTTGAGGATGCTGCTTTTGCTCTCAAGCCCGGCGAGATGAGCGGCGTCGTCGAGACGGCCAGCGGCCTGCACCTGATCGAGAGGTACGTCGACCCGCCGCGCTGCCCTTCGCGGCTGACTGGCGATGCAGGCTGGAGTAGTAGACAAGGAGTATAAAGAGTAAATGCCGCTGTTGCATCCTGTTGTAGGTTATCTGTGTCCGCCATCTGCCATGTCCAACGTCCCATTATCATCTCGACAGAGACAGGCAACCTGCGCCAACCAGGGCGCCCAAAGCCAACAGGCAGCCGTGAAAACGCCGTATCCCCTTGCCAGGTGCGCCCCTGTACATGTTTGTACTGTCCATCCGTGTCCAGATCGGCTTCTCGCTTCACGACTCCTCGCTCTTCCGTAGTCGTACAGCATCGCCATCGTCCGCCTCAGCTGCCCGCCAGGCGCAGCACGAGGCCCTTGAACGGCTCCACCGTCATGAAGACGACCGTCATGACGCCAAAGACGGTCATGGACAGGGCCGCGTACGGCGCAGCCCGGCTGCCTGTCTCGTACAGGTACGAAACGCCCATGGCGGCGCCGTTGATGCCGATGGCGACGCCCGCGGCCACCGTCACCGCGTCGTCGCTGCCGTCGCCGCCCCGGTCTCGGTCCCCTGGCCTCAGTGCCTCCTCCACCTTATCGTGAGGCAGTTGGGCAGCGTCTCCCGGCGCAGCCAGTGTCTCGCAGCTGCCGGCCCTGCCGCCGTCGCCCGTTGCCGCTTCCGGCGCCGTGCCGGAGGCGCGCTTGACGCCGAGCCTGTCGAGGACAAAGGGATAGACCAGCTGGCCGAGCGTGCCGTTGCTGACGACCAGCGTCGCGTTGACGACGACGCTGCCGCCCAGGGCATTCACGGCCGGCTTGGCCAGCGCCAGCGTCACGCTGCGAGCCGCAAAGGCCAGGGCCTCGTGCGCGTGCAGGCCGATGCCGCGGGCGATGAGGACCGCCAGGAAGACGTTGCCGGCCGCCGCGGCCACGCACAGCATCGTCGTCAGGACGCCTGCCTTGCTGAAGAGCTGGCCGCGGCACTCGTACAGCTTGAAGCCCCATGCCACCATGCCGCACTCGAGCAGCGAGAGCGCCACGTCGCCGGCGCCGAACCAAGCCGACGGCTTGTCCGGGATCGGCACGCCCGTGACCTGCGAGGTCCAGATGGTGTGCAGGGGGATGCCGCTGCTCAGCGTCTCGAGCACCCTGTCCATGGTCGAGTGTCCCATGGCTGCCGCCTTGCCTCGCGTGTAAGCCACCATGAGCAGCGTCGTCGTAAGGATCGGGTGCGTGAGCGTAGCCAGGGCGCCCTTCACCCGCGCCTTCGACTTGAGCAGCGACGACGCCTTGAGGAAGCGCTGCAGCCGCACGGCCGAGATCCAGAGAAAACAGAGGACGAAGCCGTCGAGGAGACGCTCGTCGCCTGTGGCGAGCGCGACAGGGAGGCCGATGGCGAAGATGCCGCAGATCAGGAGAATGAATATGCAGTTGCCCAAGAGCAGGCTCAATGCACCCGAACTGGGCACTCCGACCGACGCCGATTCTTGCTCCGTCGAGTCCCGGCGGCCGAGGTGCTGCGTGGTTTCCGAGACGGCGGTCGTCGACGAGGAGCTGGAGGCGACCGCCGGGCTCTGGACGCGGCACCCGAGACTCGACATTGCCTCTCTGGCGAATCTCGTTCTGCTCGAGAGAGCGACCGCCAGCCGTCCCGGCAGACCATGGCAGCCGCCGGCGCCGGCGCTCCGTGCCTCGAGGCTCCTGATGCCCATCATGGCCAGCAGAGAAAGCAAGAAGACTGCCGTCCACGAGGCCGCGTTTGACGACGCTGCACAGGGAGTCAGTCATGAGCCCGTAGGCGCGAGGAGGCGGCGCCCTTACCGAAAGTGCCAATTATGCACGCAATGTCATGGCCTCCCAGGATGTCGCTCTGGCTCAACGTCACAATCGGGATGAGAAAGCCAATCCCGAGATGGGAGTTGATGAAGTCGACCTAAGCCCGCTCGTCAGCATGAGTCCTGCTGCTTCACGGACGAAAGGGAGCAGCCAAGACCTTTGGCCTGATGTGATGGCGGTAGAATCCGTCGCAACTCGGCCAGGCCCAGCCTGCCACCGTCATGAGGCAGAAAAGCAGAAGCATGCCCAGGATAGAAGCGAAGAACTCGAGGTCGGCCGGGGCGAGGACCCGGCTCAGGCCCCAGATGACGAGCTCGCTCAGCAGGCAAATGACGACGACGGCGAGGAAGTCGACGAGGCGCAGCGAGGCATCGCGCCATCGCGACCGCCAAAGGGTCGACGAGGCCATGGCTGTGATGCGAGCTCGGTCTTGCTCGGCAAGGGGCAGCTGCGAGTGGCGAGCGAAGGACTCTTGGTCGTGCAGGGCTGAGACGGAAGCACTCAAAGGAGAGAGCGTCTTGTTCTCAGGTTGTCTAAGACAGCCACCAAGAGACGAACAGCGACTTCACGACGGCAGCCCAGCAGTCTTGTTCATTGGACAAGGCCTGGATGGATCATGGCATGGACAGCCCGGGCGGCAAGGGTAGGCCGTCGAGTGCCGTGCGCCGCAGCATCGCTGCCGGGGCTGTAAATGGACGGGCCGGTAACACTGGCTGTACCCCCTCCTGACCCCCATTTCGAACAGGCTGATGGTCCCGTGAATTCGTTGCTACTATTCGATGATGGCGGACCGAGAAGGCCTCCTTGCCGCCGGGGTGGCCGGTGAATCAGGAGGCCGGCCGTCAGCCAAAGGAGGGAGGGAACCGGCCGGACGCCCTCACGAGACCAGCACAGCCGACGTGAGGTACCCTGAAGCGGAAACCAGGGGCGTCGTCGAGGAGCCACACGAAATTCACCATGCCGCCCGGTCCTCTTCAGATACCGACATGCTGGTGGAGGCCACGTCCCACGGAGACGGTGTCCCGCCAGCCCCTTGGCCCCTCTCGTCACCTCGCGCCTCGCATCCCCACCCAGAGGCATGGCGGGGGACGGGATCCAAGGACGCGGCAGCGCCTTTGCGACATGTGGGAAGTCGACGAAGCCGACGTCCACCATGCGCGGCCCGAGGACAAAGCAGCGTTGTGCTCAGCATGGCGGCCGAACAAGCTCGGATCCGCGTGCAGGCAGAGAGGATCCCAAACCCCAACGCAGCCGTGGGGGCTTCGCCCTGGTCTGCGAGCGACTTCTGTGTCCCTTCTCTGGACGTGGTTTCCGTTGAGCGTGGCCCCGAGTCCTGACCACCGCAACGTTCACGGCCCAGCAGAAGACGGCTCAGGAGATAGAAACGGCGGTCTCCTGGTCCACGGCAGGGACGTTGCGGCACGTTGGACGGCTCAAACGGGCCGGCGAGAACAGAACTCGGGAGCTTGATTGGCTTGCGGTTCACGCTCCCGGTGCCGCAAGCGTTGGACGCGCCTGGATCTTGGTGGCCCTCTCCGAAAATAAACAACCTTGTCTGGCCGAGGAACACGCGCGCGGAGGCCTCGCTCTGGGGGACGGCGCCCGTGGCCCGGCTCGGTCAGGCAAGGTGAGGTCGGAGGTGAGGTTGACGGCGAGCCGGGCTCCTTCCTAATCTGTGCCGGTGGCGTCCGGCAGCCGCGGCCCATCAGCGCCTGCCAGCGCTCAGTCCACTAAAAACGGGCCCCACGCGACGCCCTCCAGCGGTCGACAGGGTCTCGGCCGCAGGCGCTAGCGCGCTGGCCAATCAGCAGCCGTCGACAGATCTGATGGATTCAACTCCAACCCGTCAACTTATCAACTCCCAAGCTTCATCACATCGAGCTGCCATGACAGATTGGAGCCCGTCTCAGGCCACGCAACTGCCGCTACTCAACACCCCCGGCCCGCATCCGTCTCTCCCAGCAGGCCGCGCCTGTCCGTGCTGCAAGACAGCGCGTTGCCAGCAGCTGTGCCCCATCGCGACATCGCGTCTGTACGACGGCGCCGGTAGGCCCTGATGGATCCCGCGACCAGGGACCGCGCCAAGGCCCTGCTACTCCAGGCTGCCCGCACGCACGGGCTGCAGGTGGGACGGGACGAGGTGCAGCGGGCCATGGACGATGCGGACCGCGGGCCTGCCTTTGCCTCGTGGGCGGCGACGCACCTTGTGTCCGACAGCCTCCTGACGGCCGACGAGCTGGCGCTGTGCGTCTCCCATGTCCCGGAGATGGGACGGCGGCTGACGCATGGCATCTGTCAGGTACACGGCTCTCGACAGGAGCGGCCAGGTTGACAGGCTCGCTGCGTCGCATGACTTGGCGGACGTGCAGGCCTTCCGGGACGAGGACTTGAGAGTGGCCATCGACGAGCTCCTGCAGTCCACGTCGACAATCGCCAAGCACGCCGAGATGCTGCGCCAGCAGCAGGACGCCCTGTCCCGCCTCGTGCAGAAGCAGGCCGACAACGACGCAAGGAGGCGCGACCTGCATCACGCCAGGCTGCGAAAGACCGAGGCGCAACGGAAGCAGCTGGCCGCCGAGGTGCCGTACCCCGCTGCCGCCTGCGCCGCCGTGCACCTAACAGCCGCCAGGTAGACGAGCTGTCCCAGGACCTCGGCCTCCGGCTCTCCGATCTCGAGCAGCAGCGCCGGGACGCCGGCCCCGAGCTCGGCGAGCTCGTTGGCGGAATCCTCGCGTCCGATGACAGGCTGCTCGCCAGCCTGCAGAAACTGGGCCGGGAGCTCGACCGTCCAGACCCAGACGAGTCGCACGCGGTCGAGCGGCTCCGGGAGAGCTGCATGCGGTCAGTTCCCCGCTCGCTGCGGCGCGCCCATTCACTGACGAGGCGCAGTCTGATCAAGGCGACGGTAGAGACGGTCCGGACCAAGCTCGACACCGTCTACCTCGACGCCCTCGTCGCCTCTGACCAGTCTGGTCACGCGCAGCCGGCGGGTGATGACGAGGTCAAGGCCCTCCAGGAAGAGGTTGAATCGCTTTACGCCGAGATCTTGCCCGTCGCCCAGATGTCCGTCGACCAACAGCATCTCGAGCCTGCCATCGGGTCTGTCGGCTCAAGAAGCGGACAGAGGCTAAGCCGCACCGCGTCCGCACTCGCATATGTACGCACGACCGCATCTCCCATGCACCAACGTGGGACTAACCGCCGCTCAGATCAACGACTGCCTCGACTACCTGTTGGATCGGATGGCACGCCTCCGTGCACGTGTCGAAGCCCACAAGTCCCATGAGACGGCGTCGGCGGCACTCGTCTCCACTGCCAGAGCCGAGCTGGCGGCTGACGTGCAGGTAGCTCCGAAGCCATGGGGCCCATTAGCGCCCGTCTCCCCCGTTCGTAAGTCGTGCCCCGTCCACGTACTTGCCGATGCTGCCGCCTCGCGTGGCCGGCGCAGAAGCTCGAGCGTCGACGAGGAGCCGCCGCTGGAAGTCCTGCTGCGGAACCTTGGCCTGTCGGTGCCGCACCTCGACGAAGACGAGGGAAGGGAACAGGTGGCCGCCTTGACCAGGGCCCTGGCCGAGCGCTCGCTAAAGGCGGCCGACGTGGCCCGCGGCGCCCAGGAGAGCTTCGAGCTGAGCACGGCCGCGCTGCTGGAGGACGCCCGGCGCGCCGTACAGCTCCTGCGCGACAGCGTCCTTGCCGAGAGCCCGTTTGCCGAGGTCAGGCTGGCGGACCCCGAGGCTGAGGGGTCGATGGCGATGCTGGAACAGGAGGTGCGCAAGGCCAAGGAGAGGCTGAGGGCGGCCGAGGGGGAGGGCCTGGCGGCCAGGAGCGAGAAGAGGGACGAGATTCTGCAACGGTTTGCTCCAGGATAGACTACCTCGGTGAGCTGCTCGCCTGCACTTGGTCTTGACTGATTCACGGGCGCATATCGACGGATCAGGCAGGTGACTAACATATCTATGCACAACACGGTTGGTCCCAGCAGATCTCTCACCCGTCAACAAACATGCCCCCCTCGCCGGGCTAGTCGGCCCTGCGCTTCGGGCGTGGCGACGTGCCCCCTTCGAGCCCGTCGGCCTTGCGCTTGGGGCGCGCAAAGTCGTCCTCGGTCAGCAGCAGGCCGGCCAGCATCTTCCCGACGTGCGTCCTGTCGATGGCGCCGCCGTCGCGCCGCGTCTTCTCGAGGTGCGTCTTGAGGAACTGCACAGGGCTCTCGGTGAAGTTGGTCATGCCGCGGTGTGGGCGCGTGCGGCGGTGCGGCTCGATGAAGCCGTCGACGGCCACGGCGTCGCCCGCGTCGCCCCAGCTCAGGCACAGGTAGTCGCACACGTCGGTATACTCGCCGAACGAGGCCAGGTACAGCTGCCCGGCGAAGAGGTTGAGCTCGACGCGCAGGCTCCAGGGGATGGGGTGACGCGGCGCCGCGGCCGGGACCGAGTACAGACCGAGCCCGTCGAGCGGCGCGTAGCTCTGGTTCTGGCGCGGCGCGTAGAGGTGGAGGACGACGCGCGTCGACGCGCGGATCTGCTCGAGCAGCCGGTCCGCCTCGTACGGGCTGATGACGACCATGACGGTCCCGCGGCGCTCGTCGGCGTTGTGGCTCGTCAGGACGAACTGCACGCCGCGCTGGAAGGCGTCGTCGCCGCTCTCGCGCCGCGCGCCGCCCTTGAGCGTGCAGGCAAAGTCGGCCGTGACGCGGAGGCCGCGGGGGAACGTGGCCACGTCAAAGTGCCTGCTCGCCGACGTGTTGCGCAGCGTCTCGAAGGCGTAGAGGAAGCCGGCGTCGTTGTCGAGGCGGCCCGTCTGGATGAAGGCCTTGACGGCCGGGCTGATGCGGTGGCCCGCGGCCTCGACGCGGCCGAGGCGCTCGACCTGGCGCTCGCGCTCCATCTCGGGCTCCAGCTCGCGCTCCTGCTGCTCCTCGACGCCGGCCGCCTGCGCGTCGGCGCTGCCAAACTCGCGGCAGCGCGCCGCGATGCGCTCGACCCTGCGGCTGTCGCAGGGCACGTCGGCGATGCTCGCCGGCCGCACGTATCCGGCGCGGTAGCGGCTCTCGACGCTCTGGGCCTCGTCTTCGAGGAACTTCTCGGCCAGGTCCTGGTCCATCTGCAGCATGTCGGCCAGCTGTGCCTGCTGCCAGAGCATCTTCTGGCGCTCGAACCGCCGACCCTGCGCGGCCCAGATGGGCATCGACTGCTTGATGTCGTTCCATGTTTCCGACACGGCCCAGTCGATGATTGCCGCAATGTCGATGCTGCCAAGGTCGACGCCCTGCCTCGTCCGGATCTTGGTCTCGATCTCCTGCGGCACGCAGAAGACGACCGTCTGGCCGCTGCCGAGTTTCCGCATCCGCATGCACGCTGTGCCAAGTTAGCCAGCGTCCGAGCAACACGGGCGGCAAGCAAAACGTACCCTGCACAAGACGGTCCTTGGTCAACTTCGCGCCCAGCGTCACGGCCGCCCGGTAGGACTCTGGCAGCCGCAGGTCGATGCCGCGTGTGTGGGCTTCGTCGAGGAACACGACGCACAGGTCAAGCTGTCTTCCGAAAGGCGACGTCTGCAGCGCCTCGACGCGGCCGTGGCGATCAAGGACCATCAGCTCGTCCCGGTCGTTGCAAAACACGGCCGCCTCGGTGCCCTGGTGGTCGCTGACCAGCTGCAGCCAGGTCTTGGCCACTTGCTCGTTGGACAACTCCAGGATCTGAGCGCCGACGTCGAGGATGACTCTGGGCTGCGGCGCCATCTGCACAATCGCTTCCAGCAGCTGCAGCCCGGTGCACACGCCCGTGTGCCCGAGCTCGGATAGCAAGACGACGCTGTTGTCCTCGGCCAGCAGGTTATTCAACACCAACGCATCCGTGTGGCTTTGGCTCGGTTCCTCGATCTGGCGCATCTCGAGAGGCAAAAGGTGCCGGGAGTCGCTGGTGCCTGAAAAGGCCGTCGTCGGGTGCGCTTTGGCTTGCCCAATGTCCCAGCCAGAGGCCGACAGCTTCTGGGGAAATTCTTTGATTTCCTGGGGAAAGACGATCCGAGACAGGAAGTAGTCGACGGCTCCCTTGGAGTATCTCAGAGCTGGGAACACGTCCCGCACGCATTGGTCTCTGTCCCGGATGTTGATGCCGTCAAGAGTCCTGAACGCCTCGGGGAGGCTCGACTGGTGGGACACCCATATCTGGTACTCGCCACTGGCCTGGTCCGATTTCGACACATGCTCCAGGGACATGAAGAGGTCCTCGTCGCTCAATCCGCCGTAATAGTAGGACAAGCAAGTGAGCACAATCTGGAGCTCAGGATGACTGAACTCGGACCTCGGCGTCGGCATGTCCTTGGCCCGGTAAGGAACCGCGAGTCTCGTTCTCGGCAGGCGGTCGGGGTCCAGGCCAAAGTTGACCATCCAGCGCTTCTGGCCCAAGGCGTACGGCAGGACGCCCATGGCGAAGACTCCGCGCAGGAGCAAGAGGGCGTTCTTCGTCGACTCTTGCCAGAACTCGCCCTTTTCCACTCTCTCCTTGACCGACGGGTCGACATCCTTCTCCGTGATGTACCGCAGGACGTCGTCCTTGACCTGGCTGGGCTGACGGCCAATCGCAAATCCCGTGAGCCCACGATGGCAGATGTGAGCGGCAGTCAGGCGACAAAGCTTTCCGCCCGCCTCCGCGTCCAGCAGGCGTATCCGTGGAAACCGGCCGCGGTGCTGGTCGTCAATCTCGACCGATAGCGGCGCCTCACGGCCGACTTCTCTGGCGAATTTGGGCACCAGCCCAAGGACTTCCTGCACGATGACCCATCTGTCCGGGGCGAACTCGATCTGTCGCTGCCGTCCCATTGTGTAGACGAGTTCGAACTTTTTAGAAAAATTCTCGTCGCTCTCGTCGACGATGTCGCGGCAATGCGTGTTGAAGAAGTCGAGAATGTCGAGGACGAGTTGTCCCAAATCTGCGCACTTATCCCGGCCTCGAACAGGTTTGCCGTTGGTGTCGTTGAGGATCCGGCACTGGATGGCCATCAGCTGAAACGACAGAATATGCTCCGGCTGGACGAGCAAGATGCCACCCTTGTCTCTGCATTCGCGGGCGATTCGATGGATGACCCGCGCCTCCTCCTCTGCCACCTTGATTGTCCGGGTAAAGGGCAAATGGTAGATACGGCGTCCAATGAGGCCGCCCATCTTGGAGACCAGCATCTCAAACATCTGCCGCGACTGGGGTTTCGCCACAATCACTCTGGCCAGCCTCGAGCCGTCTGCGATGGAGGCGGCAACGATCGGGACGACGACGGACGACTTGCCTTCGCCCATGTTCAGCTGCAGCACCGAGTTCTTGTTCCGCGGCGGGGCTCGCATGAGCGAGGCGATCTTCTCCTGGACGTGCCGGATTCGAAGTCCGCCTTCAATCTCGAGGAGGAGGGAATCGGGATGTTTCAGCGGGCACCAGTTGCGAGGAGCCTGGTTCTGAATCTCCTTCACCAGCTCCTGTCCGGTCGTGCCAACGAGCCGCTCGGCCTGTTGAAGCCGCGTCAGGCTCTTCCCCAGCTCCGTTACGAGCTCTCGCGAAGCGGAGGAAAGGCCGTCTCTGCTGTGCCTATTTAGCTGCTCCAGCAGGGCGCTGATGGTCAGACGAGGCCAGTGATGGGTCGCCGCGACCATGGCACTCGAGGAGAGGCGGCTCCGACTGCCGCAAGGCTTCGCGGCGCGTTTCAAGATGCCCCAGACTCGCTCGAAATGCGCTCTGCAGGCCAGGAGATGCTTCTGCAGCACTTCCTGCAAATCGTCCTCGTGCTTGACCAACTTGTCGCCTTCAACGTAGCCCCCGAGTGCCGAGACGCTTTCCCGCAGCTTGTTAACATAGCGCACTTCTTGCTTGACCGCCCTCGCGTGGAGCATGTCCAGAAGGTCAGGCAGCTTGGGGCTCGTCGCTGTCTGCACGGGCACAATCAAGGTCTCCGCGAGAGGGCTGGGGTCGTGGCTTGGCAGCTTGATCGCAGCAGCACGTTCCAGAGCCGCGGCAATAGTGACGTTCCGAGACACTTCGCGAGGGACATATGGCGTGCGTTCAACAAGACTCGACGGCAGCCCATAATCCGACACCTCCGCGGACTTGAGTTCTTGGCCGATTTGACCAATATACTCCGAAAAGGCCATATTGTTCCTGCAAGCCCGGAAGAGCTTTCCGACCAATCTTATGGCCATGTCGCAGTCGAAATATCGCGTGTATGGCTGGTTCCGGGGACACATAGGCGCTTGGAGGGCCGGCCATTGCGCTTGTAGGTCCTTGGCGAACGCCTGGACTGCGCTCTTTTGGTTCTCCCTGAATTCTTTTCTTCGTCTTTGATTGGCGGTCTTATTCGTCTCCCGTGGAAGTGCTGGTCCCTTTGCCTCGTCGCTGCCGTCGAAGTCCGTGGCTGCTGCTCTTAGTGCAGAATTGAGATCGGATATACGAGGAGTCTTTCCCTTGGAAAGATCGAATGAGGGACCTTCGGGAATCCGCATCTTCGCCAGCTTCCTCAGAGATATTATGCCCAGGAGACCCTGCGTCACCGAATCGTCAGATTCCCCGGCAAAGGCGATTGTCGATATCCATAGCATCAAGTGGAATCGGTTGATCCCTGTGTCGCTTTGCGTGAATATCTTATGGATCGGACACCAGCGCTGGGGCAGGAATTCTGACGGCTTGCCCAGCCAAGTCAAGTCGTATTGGAATTCCGAGATGGGAAACGCCGGCCCTGTTGACCCCCGAGTTCCTGCTCGGCTCGTAAGAACTTTTGTGACAAGTGACTCAAAGCTCCTATGTTGATTGTTGGTCGTCTCTTCTTTTCTAGACCCCAAGATGGAGCAGACACGTAGAGCTCTTTTTGCTCTCTCGGCGTCAGGTTCACGTTCCTGTAGGCTGTACTCCCGGTCGTGCTTCGAAGTGAAAGCCTCGGCTCCAAAACCTGGACTGCGAAATGTCGATGACCTGATGGCGTCCCGAGTCAACAGGGTCCTATCCATAGAACCCCAGTCGGGGATCTTGACTGCATTGTGCGGGTAGAGAAACTGCGTCTCCGTTGCCTGGTCGAAGAGCGACTTGACAGCTTCGAAGAGGCCGGGGTGCTGCGAAAGAGGGCCAAGGCCACAGCCAGCCCAAGTGACGACCTGGATTTCAGGCCCTTTCTGGTAGCTTCTCTTTGGCGTGATCTTTGCGATTCGACAAAGCGTCTCGACGTTCTCGGTTGACAAGGTGTCAAACGACCGCACTTCGCCTCCTTGCAAGATCTTAAGTGCCTGCTCCGTGCCGGTCATTCCCGTAAAGGGGTCTGGAAGACAGAAGGATGTCAAGGCGTGGATGTGCGCTAAGAACAGCTTGCCCTGGAGACTGCCGTTTCCAACCAGCCGCCCAAGGTGATGGTCCAGGTGGAACACCTGGGCTCGCTTCACCGTGGTGAAGTCCACTTCTACCACCACGTGCGACACGTCATCGATGACCGGGGGCGGCTTGCAGGACACGTCGCCTTCCGGAATAAGTAGCATGGAAAGGGGCTGAGGCTGACTTTCCTGACATAGCAGCAGCTTATTCCTGAGGCCGACGAGGGTTTCGACGTCCTGGCTCGGGTCGACGATCATTCCTTTGAACTGGCGGGATCTGACGAGCGTCGACCCGGCGTCAATGTAAAAATCCAGCTTGAGACGCGGAATGTGAATCTGCAGCCGCTGTCGTGCTGCAGAGTAGACCAGGTGAATGGCAGCCGGCTCTTCGATTGGACGGAAGATGTCCACGACGTTCCCTGCTGTTCGGCTCCAAGGATCGACCAAAGCGCCGTCCAGGTCGTGGTTCGTGCAACGCCAGCGATCGCCGCACTTTCGCAGCCGCCAGTTCGTCTGCCGAGAGATCCATGGTTCGCTCTTTGGGCGGAATTCGATTGCACCGTCGACATTGTGGAAATGAACGAATTCGTCAACAAAGCTGGAAGGCAACTTGTCCTTGAACACCCGGCTCGGAATCAGGTCGTATGTGGCTTCGTGCTTCAAGGCACGTAGCAAGAGATCCCGTTGCCGGCTTTCATCTTCTTCCAGGGTGTTCTCCATACCCAACAAGACATGGTGGCCGTTTATAGTGCTCTTGGCGGAAAACTCCATTCCCGGCACGCCGCTGGGCATCACATCCAGGCGCTGGGAGCCAAAGAAGACTTTGTAGTCGGCGTGGGCCTCGTACTCCCAAGGAAGCCGGCATAGAGGGCGCCCGTTGACCAAGAGCTCCGCCGTCAGCAGGTTGAAACAAATGCGGCCCTCATGTCTGCCACTTGCTTTCGTGACAGCCCAGCAGTTTGCTTCAAGTTCCCAGGTGCCCTCGGATCTCGAGTAGGAGCTCCAGGCCTGCCCAATGGCGATGTCGAGGCCGCGGCTCCGGTTCAGGCCTTCCGCCAAAATTGGCAGGGCTCGGAGCGCGAGACGTTTCCACCTGAGTGTCAATGTTTTCAACGTGAAGTCGATGCGGGCGACCTGAGCCTGTGTCTCCTGGACACAGATGGAACACTCGATGTAGTTTGCTGCCTGTGCCTCGTTGCCGAGTATGTCCGTGAGGGCACTGTTCTCGACGTCGAATGACGCGAGGCAGACGAGGGCAACCTCGAGAGACCTCACGAGGTAGTCTGCCCTCTCGGTGTTGTCTACCGCCGACGACACCTTGGCCCGAAGAACCCTCAGCCATCTCGTGCAAACGTCGCGACACTGGGCGAGATATTCGAGGAAACGGTGTCGTGTCTCATCGGGACCAAGGGACAGCAGCCGTGCCGCCAACACGGTGAATGCACAGACGGCCTTGTGCGACTCCCAGTTCTCCTCGACCCTCTTCAAACTGGACTGCAGGTTGCCCAGAATCTCTTTAGCGAATCTGTCGCATCCCAAAATGTCGTGCAGTTCGCGACGGGATCCTGTGGTCGCCGGGCCAGTCTGCTCCGCAAGCTGCAGGGCGAAAATGACAGTCTCCGTTTTCTTCTAGTCGACGGAAGGCATAGCCAATTGCACCAGCATGTTCATCCACTGAAGCCGAGGACCGAACAGCAGCAAGCCGAGGGCCCGGAATTCCGAGAGCGACATGTGGCTTGGGCAGTCCGCTTGCCGTGCTATGACTGCGTTTGGTGATGACTTCCTGTGAAGGAAATCCTGGAGAGAGCTCGACTGCGATGGCAACTGGAGCGTGCACGCGTGGGCGACCTCGTTTGATTTGGCAAAGGGCCCCAGGAAGATGGCTTTTTCCGTGTCTCGGTGCCGCCACTTCATGCCATTTGGCAGACAGACGTCGCCCTCGAGTGTTTCAGCGTCGACGGAGACAAGGCGAGATGCTGCATGGCCCTTCTTCTCCGATGCCACGGTTACCCGCTGGTCAGAAGCACCAGGCCTGTAATACTTGCTCAAGGCCTGATACGACGCCAGGGTGCACCCGAAGCCGTTCTTCGACCGTGGAGGCTTCAGGTTCTGCTGCAGGACATCGGCGAGAAAGATGATGGTGGCGTCTCGCCACGCGCTCAAGGCCGACGGCACGGCCATCTCAAAGACCAGAGACAGCGCCTGAGACTCATCCGCTGGCAATGGCCACTCGAACACTGCAATCTTGAGGCTGCTGGCACCGTCTCTGTGGCGACACCGCTCGCAGTCGTGGGCGTGTTTGGGTTTCAACTCCCCGGACACGTCGCGAATCTCTTCTTCGTCGCACGAATGGGTGGCATAGAAGCGCATGTGCTTTTGGTATGTCGATTGGACGTCTTGCAGCTCGTCGCACTTGGCTCTCTCCATTTGTTGCGCCTCCGTCTGGATGGTCCGAAGGATTTCCTGGTGAATGCCAGAGTTGGCAGCGAATTGGGCGGAGAAGGAGCCGTCTCCAAAGCTGAAAACAGCCGAGCGCGTCTTGTAAACGGCTCTGTTTGAGCGATCTTTCAAATATCGCTCCGCGCAAAACAGCCTGTCCATGTCGCCTTGAAACCTCAACAGAAGCGACTCAAACGGCTCGAGCGGGATGTCGTGCTTATAATCGGCCAACAGGGGATGGATGGCCAGAGCGGACTTGTCGATGGCAACCCACAACCCGAGGACTGTAAGGATCATTGCAGAGATGCCTTCCGCGGAATCCTGGTAGGCGACTTTGGCAATTTTTTGGTACTCCTTCATGGCATCCTTCAGCTTGGAGCAAGTCTCGGGATCCTCGGCGTGGCTTTCCACCCAAGCATCGAGATTGCGAGCTACCCAGCTCTCGAAGGCGTGGAGGTTGTATGCCTCGTAGGGCTCGGTCCCTTGAACCTCCTCCACTGTCGGAAAACGGTCGCTGCTGAATGAAAGCAACCGAGAGCTGGGAGAAAATGTGGTGCCATCCCTGAGACGCTGCGGATCGGCAAGTTTCTTCAAGAAGTCGTCGAGATCCGGGATGTCGATTGTGGTGTCGTGTTCAATTTCGGGGGCGGAGAATTGCACAAAGCCCACGGGACTGGTATGATTCTCGATCGTCCTCCTCCAGCGAGACTCCAGGAGATCAGTAGCCGCCTTCATGCAGTCGTGAACAGGCGGCATCCACGCTTCGTGCTCGTTCAGGTCGAGTTTGGTGAGGCGGCGCGCGAGCTTTGCGTTCATGGCATAAAGCATGTCGCTCTGTAGGCCCTCCGAGGTGGCCGCGTTGAGAAGCTGGGACATGTAGAACACCATGAAGCGCTTGTAAAGCGCGTCCGACCGAGTGCCGCTGTTCGCCATCTGCCCGTGCAAGACAACGCGCACCAGCAGCCAAACGGCCGACCGCCGCCACGGAGTCTTGTTGCCTTCGGACAAGATGGCTTCCTCGCGCGTGTTCTTCCAAATGGTTGGTCCTTGTGATGGATTGCCGTTGGCAAGGAAAAAGCTGAACAGGAGTCCGGTAACCACGGCGGGATTCGTGGTTTCGACAAGCTCGGCTTGCCCAGCCATTTCCGGCACCACCTGGTGGCTCATCTTGGCGATGGTTGAGGCGACGGTTTCTTGAAAATCTGCAGACCCGAACACTGAGAGGCTGACCTCGACACCAACGTCTGGGAAGCTGCGGCGAAGCCGTCCTTCAGTCGTATTGACGTTCTTGTTCAGCGGCGTGAGCTCAAACCCCTCGAAGATGACCGTTTGTCTGCTTTTTCGAATGAGCATGCCCGCATTCTGAGCTTTGACGTGGAGAGGAATTTTCAAGGCTACAAAGAACGCATCAGTTTCTCAGCTCAGAACAACTGCAGGCAGGGCTTGGGTGCATACAATCGTTGACGAGATTCTGAAGAAGGCCCAGGAGCTTCTCTTGATCAACCACGCCAAACTCGCGCCTCGTCTTCTTCAAGTTATGCATCATGTCGGCCGCAGATCGAACGGACGCTCGATCGCCAGCGTCGACTAAAGAAGCAAACTGTGTCAAAGCGAAGATGACTCCCTTGATAAGGGCACCCTCATGAGCCTGCCCCGTGTTGTGGTCTGGCAGCTGGGGTGGAAGGAAAACGTCGTAGATGATTTCTTCGAGTTCGGCGTTGATCGTCTCCATGGTTGAGACTGGCGGCCGACAGGTATGCAACCTGCCGGTCCGAGTGTGTAAACAAGGTAAGGTAGACAGCAGAGAGTAATACAAAATGTTATAGAAGACAAAAGATGGCACGGTGGGAGAGAGCTGTGTTTCGAGTGGTCGATGCAGAGGTGTTGTGTGGTGGTGGAGAGAGGAAGGAGGCGCGTAGGTCACGCTCTTGGTAAACAGAAAGAGTCGAGGCACGGCACACACTTGCTGCCTGAGGCCTACGGTGCACGTGCGTGTGCGTGTTGCCACGGCAGCCTGCTCTGTGGTTGGGCCCGTTTGCCATTCTAGGAGCTTCGTCTCCGGATTCTGGTGCGGCCCGTTGCCACCCAAATAGGAACTTTAGCGAGGCACTCGTCTCTCGCAACTCCGAGGCTGCAGGCTTTGACAACTGCCTTGTCTCGTACAGCCAGTGTCGCCAGACTTTGATGCCCAGGAGAGCAAGTCATGGCCGAGTCTCACAGCTCCAGCGCTGCGCACACGTCAAAGCATCCGTGGATGCATTGTTCTTCCCAAACGTCGCCTCAAGCCCCACCGCTTGGTGAGTTGAATCTGACCCACGACGCTGACACGGCTGAATTTTGCTTGCATCAATGGCTCTCCACAAACCGGGACTCGGCTCATCAAAGTCGGACATCGGATGCGAAACCATATCCTCGGTCCTTCCTGCATCTCCAGAGAGTCATGCAGTTTCCGGAATTCGCAGGCGCCCAGCGTGCTCGTCAACTTCCGCAGAGCGGACATTCCGAGTCAGAGACAGCCGACCAAAGGGAAAGGATCCATCGTTAGATTCCTGGGACAACGTCAGGTACATGTATTGTGGACAGCTCCCAAGGATGCCAGCAGCCGGTAAACGAACAAACTCGGTTGATTCTTTGCATGCTTCCTATATTCTGGCTGGATTCTCAGGGGCAATTCCGAGCCCAAAGGTTTCCACAGCCTGACTGCCTGGTGTTGTATGTCGAGTCAGCTTGATTCATTTTCCATGACGCTACTCAGTCGCCCCTCCGTCCTGTGCAGTGCGCACCCGTATCCTTGTCTTATATGTGCGCAGATTCAAGTACTAATTTAGAACCAGACCCCAGCTTATTCTTATTCTTCGACGTGGAGTCTCCGCCGCCAAGTTTGCTAGGTGTATCATCATGCTCGTGGTCCCACGCGATGCATTATTCCCAACGTCCTGGCATTTCAGCACGAGAAGCGTTCCACACATCCATGGCATTCTGGAACGGCGAAATGCCGGGCCGGCCCCCGATTTCCATACAGTCATAAGAGTAGCCCCAGTTGCATATAGGTGCGGTCCGCGGTGACGTTCCGGAACCGCAGGGATCGGCTTGGCATGCCGGCCAAGCGCCAGAGAGCGCCAGGCTAGGCAGCGCTTCCAGGTTTCGTGACCGCCAAGAGGCAAAATTTCAAGAAGACGGTTTCAACGAAGTGGAGTGGTTCATCGAGGTCCGCGTCGTTGGACCTGAATCTGACAGCTCCATGTCTTCCGAGGTCAGCTTCCAGTAACCTCCCACGACGCCCGCGTTTGTTATTACGCGTCTTCAATCGCCCCCGAGATTCATGCAGCGTGACCACATTGATGCTTGCTCGTCTGCATGGAGAGGCGCATGCTACCATAAGAGCGGATGCCCTCCGGCCCGAGCACCCATCGACATCCGGAAGATGGACTAGCTGACGCATAATGGAACTTGGCCGGCCCGGCGAGTGCCCTCGGGCGGGACCCCGAGCGGCGGTAGAGGCATGACGCAAGCCTTATGCAAGGGACCTGTCGCGTGACGTGGGGTGAGCTGGGCAAGCTTGTGTGCGTTTTGCGCATCAGATGTGGCCCAGTCGATCAATACGGGCCCCTGATCGACAGGCCGGAGTTGCTGCCGGGTACGGCCAGTCTATGTCACTTTTCATCAGCAGCAGGCTGGACCCCGTCAGCATCGCCTCGTCATCGTGGGAGGGGTACCCGACAACCTGTCTTGTTGTTGCGAATGTTGGTGACTCTCTGAGACAAGCTGATCCGCAGCTACATTGATACGTGGGGGAACACAGAGCTGCGTCTGGTACAGTCATACGTTGCACTCAGGACCAGGAGAACCTACAGATCACACGGGGTCCTGCTGGGCTTACCAAGGGCGTGCCAAGGGCTTACAAAGGGGGCCCCTTGAATCAACTCGGATTTTGCCCTGAGCGCGTACCCGCTCTGTACGTACTCAGCCGTAGTTGCCGCTCCGGGTAGCAGATGCTGTTGGGTACTCTAACTTCCCTGCTTAGATTTGATGCTCCCCTTTCACGATAATTTCCCCTCGCTGCATCCCGGACCTTGGCTCACGGGTATCTCATCGTCCGACAATAACCGTACAAGATTGTTGGAGCTACCTTCAATTCAGGATAGTCGTCTGAAGTGCCCAGTGTCTTAGGCGTCGGAGTTGCGGAACGGCGCCCCGTCCACCACGTTGTGACGTGCATCGTCTCATCGACTTCTCGGGACCAACCCCATGACATCTCCACTCCGGGACAGGGATAGACTCCTGGAGAGTGTGCCTCCCAAAATATACCAAACCTGTACCATAGTTGAGACCAGTCCTTTGCCACAGTCCGAGGGGGTTGAATCTTGCCGGCCGTCCCATGTCATGGTGGTACAGAGGCGTCTCACCGGGCTCTCAGGGGACGAGGGCGTCTCACCGGGCTGTCAGGGGACGAGGGGTTGCGGTTAACACACGACGCGTCGGCAGCTATAAAGAGTCAGATTGCCTCGAGGTAGAAGCACCTCAGATTCCAGCTGCCGACTCTCAACTGTATCTAGTCAACGACCAGGCGTCGTCTTCTGTTCACTTCACTTTCGACCAAGCTTTCCACTCTCTCTTCAACAAAACACATTCATTCAGGTCCTACGCCTTCGTTTGAAATTCCAAAATGGTTCGCATCGCTGTCGCTGCCGTCCTGGCTCGTACGTCCACCCCTTCCTGTCACCTACATCTCCTGAGCTAACATGCAACCAGTCGCCACCTCCGTCCTTGCCATCGAGGCGACCGAGGCCGCTCGAGTCGGCAAAGGCAACGGCGACCAGTTCATCACGGGGGCCTGTGCCAGCGACGCAGACTGCGCGGCTGGATGCTGCGCCGCCGACACTGGCAAATGCGCCGCCCGGTTGGTTGCCCAGGAAAGGGCAGGCTGCGGCTTCAACGGCGCGGCCCAGAGCATTGCTGGTAATGGGCAGCAAGGTGGAAAGGGGCAGAAGAAGAAGGCGCAGCAGGGGAAGCAGGGGAAGCAGGGGCAGCAGGGGCAGCAGGGGAAGCAGGGGAAGCAGGGGAAGCAGGGGCAGCAGGGGCAGCAGGGGCAGAACTTTGACAAGCGCCGGGTGGCCCAGCCGCTGAAGGTTTAATGAAATGTCAGTATAAGACTGGCTACGGTACGACACGAGTCGCTGGGCTCGAGCTAGCTTCACTCCAGTATATTTGACCGTGCGCGAGAACATAAGCAGGAAGAATATAGGTCTCCACAAGTCTTAATACGTTTTTGTGGTGATGTCGTGTTGCAAGACAACAGTTGTGACAAGACTGAACATTGATGAGCATGTGGCTAAACGGATGGCATGTCTGGTTGCATGTAGGGCAGTAACTGCACGGGCAGAGACTACGTATTAGACTGTCGCCCTCATGAGCCTACTTGCTACCGCATGCAACTAGATATTTTACAGTGCGAGGGCCGGAAATCAAAGACATAAACCGGCCAAGGAACATTCCGCGCCAAAGGTACTATTATTAAGACTATTGCTATTTACGCTCGCGTAAGTCTTAATTACCCGAGAGCTCCGACTATATCTACTATACGCACGGGCAGTACAGGCATATATAGAAAGGGAGGCTAAAACCAACTACGACAAATAAGGCTATGGTGATTGGCAGAAACGGGAATTTAACCCAGCAATATAGGAAGTGATAGGTACAAGAAAGGAAACTTTGCGTATTGTCCCTATACCCCATGTAGCAGACAATTCCAAAAAAAGAAGAAAAGAGAAGCAAATAAGATGCCCCTTTCTCTTACTCGTTACCCGCTTGTCGTGCAGTCTCCAGACCTTCAGCGCCGCAGACTACTCCCGCGGCAGCGCACACTGGTCTGGCAAGGGGTCCGGAATTGGTTCCATAACTGCCTCATAGCCACAACCAAAGTCCCGAAGAGAGCCGGCCCGTCGGACAGTTGCCGAGCTGTGGGTAAGGGGCCGTGCTGCAGGACACAAGTTTCGGATCAAGGCATTGCAACTCAACTTGCAGCGACTTTCATTCCTCTTTATCAAGCTGGAAGCTAGCATCAGTTCGCTAGAATTACCCGCCGTCGTTGGCTCTGCTGAATGTGCCGGATGCTTCTTTATGTGGCCAAATTCACGGACCGCAGCGGCCAGAGTTGAGACGGCCGGAAAGGGTAGCACCTAAGATCAGACGGCCCACTTAAAACAACCCAGTTTGGACGCCGGTTTCAATGCTGCTTTCACGCATTTCTACAGGATTTCTGCAACGAGTTAATGCTTAATTACCTCCCTTTCATAAGTCACGCACACGCCAGGGCAGAGCATAGGTAATATAATAAGTATTCTTATTGCTGCCTAGAAGCTATGCCATTAAAAGCTATAGCTAGCAAGGGATGTCCCTTATAGATGAAATTCGGGCACCGGATAGCTAGTTCCTCCGACTCTCCGGATCTTATAATAGTAGTTTCATGGAGGAGACAGGCTCCCTGCGTGGACGGGGAAAGGAAGAAGGCCAAGACCTCAAGAGAGGTTTAAAGTAATGCCTAAAGATAAAAAGATAGGACTTAATAATAATAGCTTTTTATGCCATTATTAGGCCTCTATTTACTTTAAGACGAGACTATTTACTCGTCACTAAGTCTTACCTACCTAATTAAATAGTCAGACGGCCCTAGCTGCCTTTATAAACATGCCCACCGTCCTAAGCTTCCTTTTGCCCCATAATCAGGCCACGGGGTGGCTCCATCCCCAGTCCCCGGGGCGGTCCGTTTGCCTGACAAATTACTCTTTAGATAAGCTTCTTATTCTTGTCACCCCCGCTGGCCACGCATAGCAGTTGCCTCTATCCAAATGCGGCTCACAGACAATATGATTCTTACATGGAGTCTCATACATCGCAGGAACCGGGTTGGCGGGCGACTTTGGTTAAGGGCTGGCTCAGAATTAATGTAGAGCCATTCAACGGACAGATAGGGTCCTCGATTCATCCAACAATCAGGCCCGTGGAGCCTCTGGAGGAGGCCAAGTGCCTCCAGAATACCTAGGCAGACCACGGTACAAGCACCGCAACCGGCCACGAAGCCCATTGAAACAGCACCACCTGCAGCCCAAGGCCCGACGGCACGGGCACTGCCGCCGGGTCGCGCCAGGTTCACGAGGACAGCGCCGCCGTCCCCACGATGCAGCCGTTGTGGAACAGCCGCGGGAGAGGCAGGTGGAGTGGTGCGTTGCTCCAGATTTCTGAGCAGCTGGCACGGTTTCGCGTGACTTGTCGCTCATGAGGCCTTGTCAGGCGACGGCCAGCGGTCATCGGGGCCATGTCGTCTGGGTCAATATATTGCTTGACCTCGTGAAGCGAAGCGAGACCCTGTTCTGTGATGAACACCCCCAGCAAACACGTCAACTCAGGTCCCTTACAAGAGCTGCCCACCACTAACAGACGATGTAGATAACACGTTGCCTCCTGCATCCTCAGTCCGCCGCGGTGATGCAAATCGCGGTTACGTCAGCGTTTCACGTTCACGTCGTATACGAGCGCATGCTTCCACGCGGCAATATAATATAGTTTCTGTACCGCCTGACAAGCGCCCCGTGAACGCCCTGCATCCGCCCCGCAACGGCATGGACACGCTGGCCTGCTCGAGCCGTAGATGTCGACAACAGCTCCGAGCATGGGTATAAGTCAGGTCTGCACTCCCGACCCCTGATTAAAGAGACGTCCCGCTTGCCGCAACACGCCGGAAGCTCGCCTCCCGAAACCTCTCAGCATGAATCCCATCGTCGGAGGCAACCCCGGCGTCGACAAGTTCCGCTTCACCGTCATCGACGATGGCCTCGTGCGGTACGAGTGGGCGCCGGACGGGCAGTTCGAGGACCGCCCGTCGGCCTTTGCGGCGCGTCGCGTCGAGGCCGCGGCTTCGCAGACGCCCGCCTTCCAGACCTGCGCCTCGGCGGACAAGCTGGAGATCACGACGCGGCGCTTCCAGCTGACGTACGACCGGCGCGAGTTCTCGCCCGGCGGCCTGTACGTGCGCGTCTGGGGCCACACCGAGGACCTCTGGCGCTTCGGCGAGGAGTCGGAGACGCTGGGCGGCACGTACCGCACGCTCGACGGCGTCGACGGGCGCGTCGGGCTGGGCCCCGGCGTCGTCTCGCGCAAGGGCTTCGCCAGCGTCGACGACTCGCACACGATGCTCTTCACCGACGACGGCTTCGTGGCGCCGCGGCGGCCCGGGCCCGGCCGCGTCGACGGCTATCTCTTCTGCTACGGCCACGACTACCGCGAGGCCGTCCGGGCGCTGTACCGGCTCAGCGGCCCGCAGCCACTGCTCCCGCGATGGTCCCTGGGCAACTGGTGGAGCCGCTACCACGCGTACACGGCCGACTCGTACCTCGAGCTCATGGACGCCTTCCGGGAGCACAGGGTGCCGCTCTCCGTCGCCATCCTCGACATGGACTGGCACCTCGTCGACGACCCCCGCGTCGTCCGGGCCGGCCAGTCGGGCTGGACGGGCTACAGCTGGAACCGCAAGCTGTTCCCCGATCCGCCCGCCTTCATCGAGCAGCTGCACCGTCGCAAGCTGAGGACAGCGCTCAACGACCACCCGGCCGACGGCGTCCAGCCGTACGAGGACATGTACGGCGCCGTCGCGCGGGCCATGGGCCTCGACCCGGCCCTCGGCAAGGCCGTCGAGTTCGACATCACCAACAAGGCCTACCTCGGCGCGTACTTCAACCCGCTGCTCAGGTCGCTCGAGGACGACGGCGTTGACTTCTGGTGGATCGACTGGCAGCAGGGCAGGTACTCGAGCATGCCCGGCGTCGACCCCCTGTGGGTGCTCAACCATAACCACTGGGTGAAGAACGCGGAGCGGGAGGCCCGCGTCGGCGGCCACGGCCTCATCATGTCGCGGTATGCCGGGCCCGGCAGCCACCGGTACCCCGTTGGCTTCTCGGGCGACACGGTCGCGTCGTGGCCGTCGCTGGCCTTCCAGCCCGAGTTCACGGCCACGGCCAGCAACATCGGCTTCGGCTGGTGGTCGCACGACATCGGCGGGCACATGATGGGCGCCCGTTGCGATCATCTGACGGCGAGGTGGGTGCAGCTGGGCGTCCTGTCGCCCGTGATGCGCCTGCACTCGACCAAGAGCCGCTGGATAGCCAAGGAGCCGTGGAAGCTGCCGGCCGGCTCGGGCCAGGGGCCGCGCGACGTCGTCGTCGCCTTCATGCGCCTGCGCCATCGCCTCATCCCCTACCTGCACACCATGAACGCGCGCGCGGCGGACCGTGAACGGGGCGAGCCGCTTGTCCAGCCCATGTACTGGGACCATCCGGAGCGCAACGAGGCGTACGGCGTGCCCACCCAGTACATGTTTGGCTCCGAGATGATGGTCGCGCCCATCACGACGCCCCAGAACGCCTCCACGCACACGGGCAAGGTCCGGGCCTGGCTGCCCCCGGGCACCTTTGTCGACTTCTTCACGGGCGTCGTGTACGACGGAGACCGCAGCCTGTGGCTCAGCCGCACGCTCGACAAGGTCCCCGTGCTGCTCAGGCAGGGCGCCATTGTGCCGCTCGACGGGAGCCCAGAGCCGGAGAACGGGGGCGCCAACCCGGACAAGTTTGAGGTGGTCGTTGTCGTCGGCCACGACGGCCACTTTGAGCTGCTGGAAGAGCACGAGGACCAGCCCAAGGCCGGCGAGAGTCCCACGGGCCAGGTGGACTGGATCAGGACGCCCATCTCGCTCAGCCAGGCCGAGGGCACCGTCACCATTGGGCCCTCCAAAGGGGGCTGCCGGTCCAGGGCATGGTCCATCCGGCTGCTGGGCTTCAAGACGGCCGAGGGCGTGCGAGCGAGCGTCGACGGCGAGGCGCTCGAGGTGCGGACGAGCGTGTTGGACAACGGCCTCGTCGTATCCCTCGGAGACATGGCTCCGGGCTCGTCGGCCATGGTGTCCCTGGGCGCCAACCCTCAGCTGGCCATCAACGACGCGCGGGCTCTCATGGAGCCGATTCTGGTCGACGCCGAGATCGAGTACTGGCTCAAGGACAAGATTGACGCCGTCATGAGCCCCAAGCCGGCACCCAAGTCGGTCCGCGCCAGCCAGCTCGAGGCCCTGGACATGGACCCGGACCTGCGCCTGGTTCTGACCGAGCTTTTGCTTGCCGACTCGCGGTCGTGAGCTGGCAGCGGTCTTTCGACAGGAAGATGGGGCGTCTTGGATGGACAGGCTGGGGGGTTGCAAGGCTTCCGTGGCAGACGAGGCCGTAGAAATAAGGACCTAGAAGCTGCATATCCCCTGAAGCACATTGCACGACGTGTTCGCAGTCGAGAGCCCAGGTTTTGCCATGGCAACCGCCGCTGCTATGGCACAGCACTTGCCTTTGCTTCCACCAGCCCGCCGCCGAGTCGCAGCTGCCCAGCCGCCTGCCGTCCTCTAGTGCTGGCTGGTCTCTTCAACTCTCCATCGCCACCACTGCGCTCTCTTCTCGCAGATCCAGCCGTCGAAGCCATGGAAAACCACGTCACCAACCAGCCCGGCAGCACGCCGTGCGAGATCGCCGACGAAATCCTGAGCAGCCTCGGCGGGCAAGCCGACTTTGAGCCGTGGATCGCCAAGTTCAGAGGCCTGACCGTTCCCGAGCAGCTGGAGCTGTGCGACCGTCTCGTCGCCCGCCTCGAGGACGACGTCGACGGTCTCCTGCGCAGCCTCGACGCGCTGCGCGAGAAGTGCGGCCTCGCGCTGTGCGTTTGCGGATCCGCCGTCTCGGGGCGCAGCTGATGCGAGTTTCAGGATAGCCGCCGGCCGCAAGAACGAGGCTGTCGTCGACAAGGCTCGCGACGAGCAGGCAGGCGCGTCTGGTGTGTTTTGCTCGTGCCCGCCGCCCTCCCATACGCTGACCTCGAGAGTGGCCTCGGTTGCTGGCGTTCTCAAGGATCTGGAGCTCGATATCGGCCGCGACGTTGGCAGCCAGGATGCTTGAAATTTGACTCTTGTATTCAGCCTCGAACTCTCCTTCTGGGGATTAAGGCGAGGCTCCCGTTTGTGCTTCTCAGAGTCCGACCGCCATGTGTTGCACCCAAGTTCCCGGCGGGAATGAGAGACGCTACTCCGTAAGTTCGGACAGGCTGGAGCAACTATCGCGACACGGTGTAGATGGCAACAGGTGGTGACCGCAAACTCCTTTGTGCGCCAGACCCTTGGCTCCAACAGCTTCCTAATCTGGACAACCCTGCAACGAGCCTTATGAGGATCGAATTAATGATGCATAGATGACGTTGGGGTCGAGTTGGATGTGTGTGTCGTGTGGTAGCTAGGACAGATGAACCTGTTTCACGCGAAAGGATCGACGAGGCATTTACGAATTGTGGTTTCCCTGTCACATGGCATCACAAACCGCAACAATGCTGTGTATTCGACGGCCTTTATTCTGCAGCCGCGTTTATACAAGCCCCAACAATGCATTCGTGTTCATAATTCCAAACAAACAGACCGGGAATGAAAGGAGGGCCACGGGCTGTGGCCGCATGAGCCACTCGTGCCATAGCCAAACTCCGCTCCCCAGTGTCAGCCGCGCTTTCGTATCGCTTGCATCGAGGTCCCTGGCCGCTGGTGCCCCCTCGTGGACAAACAAAATGCCCCCCGGCAATAGTCGAATCGTTACCTGCCGGGGTCCATATCCCCCGTAAGGTTCATGTGCATAATGGCATTGGTCGTCCAGTCCTCCTCGTTGTCGCCGCTGCCCTCGGCCCTCCACGTCTCGCGGCCGTCGACGCCTGGCAATCGTATCTTGGGGGGCACCGGGCCATCCCGGCTCCTCATCGACGGCTGCCGCGCCGCCGGCGGGGGCGCCGCGCCGGCTGGGTGCCCGTAGTCCTGGGCTGCCGGCGCTTCTCCGCCGGGTGCCAGGCCCTGTGCGTAGCCTGTCGCCGCGGTGCCGGGCCGGTCCTCCGACGCGTCCCTGGCCGTCTCCACCCTCGTCATGCCGGCCATCTGTTCCATCTGCTGCTCAAACTCCTCCTGCTCCAAGATCTGCGGTGCGTGTTCGACATTTCTTAGGCTGGACGATCCGGCGGCAGGGACGCCCGTACTACGGATGCTTCCCGTGGAAACGCGGATGGTGTCGCCGCCCGAGTCGACGCTGGCGCTCGCCGGCTCGCCCATGGCGCCCGGGTCAAGCTCACGGATGGCAAACTGGGCCAAGGTGCGCAGCTTCCGCGTCACCCATCCCGCCAGGATCTTGCCCCGTTGCTTCTCGCCCAGCCTCGACCGGGGAAAGTCGCCCCTGCTGACGAAGGCGACAATGTCGACGATGATCTGGTGCTCGTTCAAGATGGCGTTGACGATGACGGGAACAATGGACGCGAGGTACGACTTGCGGCTCACTTCGACGAGGACGACGACGAGGCCGCCGGCCTGGAAGACGGCGCTGGGAGGGAGTCAGGGGCGGGGGCCTGCAATCGAAGGGGGTGCTTTTGGGGGGGTGCTTACCAGCCTCCTGGGACAATGTTGCGATGGGCGCGCTCCACCGAGTACTCAATGTCCATGGGAAAGTGACTGAGACCGTTGATCTCGAAAGTCTCACCGATGCTCCCCAGGACGAAGAGCACCTGCATGTCGACCAGGGCGCCCCCCGGCCCGATAGGCCGGCTCACGTTGTGCAGGAAGCCGAGGTCGCCGGTGCGTACGTAGGGGACGCCGGGGTCGCCGTCGACGGTGCGGCCGTCGAAGCGCTCGGCGTCGAAGGCGTCCTTGGAGCCGTAGAAGGACTTGACGCAGGCGTCCGAGTCGACCCATATCTCGCCGTACTCGCCGTCGAAGCAGTGGGCGCGGCTCTCGGGGTTGACGATGGCGATCTGGGTGGAGACGGGCACCATGCCCGAGTCCTGGACCAGCAGGGCCTTGGGGTCCGAGTGCGGGTCGACGGGGACGACGAGGCCGCGGCGCAGGGCCTTTGGGTCGAGCCACAGCTCGATGGGCTCGATGCACATGTAGGAGCGCGAGGCGATCATGGGGTTGAGGACGTGCGAGTAGACGGTGTTGATGGCGGTGCGGTCGAGGCCGACGGCGGCGAAGTGCAGGCGGACCTTTTGGAAGACGTCGACGCGGGGCCGGGCGTCGGCGGCGATCATCATGTTCTTGAGCTCGTGCAGGGCGAAGGCCTTGGCGGGCATGGCGGCCATGGCGTGGTCGAGCATCTGGGGGGTGGCGTAGGTGTCCTTGATCTTGTAGCGCGACAGGGTGACGAAGAGGCACATGGGGTTCTGGGCGAACTCGACGGGCGAGAGCAGGTAGGTCGGGGTGCCGATGTAGATGCCCATGAGGCAGGTGTGGAGGAAGCCCAGGCCGGTGGTGCTGCGGACGCAGCCGAGGACGGGGCGCGAGCTGGTCATCTGGCACGTCTCCTTCTGGACCTTGCACATGGCCATGAGGGTGTCGTGGCCGAGCTGGACGGCGATGCGGCGCTGGTCGGGGGTCCAGTAGGTCCAGACGACGACGGGGCAGCCGGGGCGGACCCAGGCCGGGTCGATGGTCAGGCCGAGGTCGCGCAGGCCGGCGCTCTGCTTGGGCGGCTTGGAGGTGTTGCAGACGGCGGGCACGGCGATCTTGAGCACGGCGGCCGACTGCTTGACGTGGCTGGCGACGGGCTTGAGCTTGAGCAGGTGGTCGACGTCGTGGTTGACGGCGACGGCGCGGACGGCGTAGTCGGCGACGATGTGCAGGAAGGCCGGCACGTCCTCGCTCAGCCGGTTCTGGTCCAGCGGCGCGACGGGGATGACGACGGCGCCGAGGCTGAGGCAGGCGTGGACGGCGAGGACGAAGTCGTCCGAGTGCGTGTACATGAGGATGACGTGGTCGCCGGGCCGGAGGCGCGCCTTGGCCCGGAGGTGCAGCGCCACGGCGGCGACGCGCGCGTCCAGCTTGCGCCAGGTGACGCCCTTGCCCTCGCGCCCGCGGCCGTCGATGGTGCAGTAGGCCAGCTCGTCGGGCTGGCGCGCCACGCGCCACTGCAGCACGTCGCTGACGCAGGCGAAGCTGTTGAGCGGCGTCGACGTGCGCTCGTCCATGACCACCTCGCGCCGGTCGATGCCCGAGTACTGCTTGTCCGCCGGCGCCAGCACGCCGGCCCGCGACGCCGACGCCGCCGCCGACCAGATGCCGCCCATGGGGTCGATGCCGATGGGCAGGTTCAGCACCGCGTGCTCCACGCCGAACTTGACGTGCACGCACGGCAGGCTGCCCAGGTCGAACTCGCGCCGGCACAGCATGTTGCCGATCTCGCGCCGCCCGTTCTTCACCACCCGCGGCAGCGCGTTGGGCGCCGTCACCATGACGCAGTACACCCGCAGGTGGTGCTCCTGCACCAGCACCTCCATGCACCGCTCCGCCAGCGAGTCCAGCAGCGCCGTGTCCGGCTGCCGCGGCGGCCCCCCGGACGCCGCCGGCGCCGTCGACGCCGCCGCCGACTCGAGCACCACCACCGGCAGGTGCTCCTCGTTGACGAAGACGTCAAAGGCCGAGCAGTCGTACATCTTGGGCACATTCTTGACGATGCTCACCACCATGTGCTGCACGAAGAAGTACCGGTACTCGGCCACCTCGTCCTCGTGCCCGCGCTCCACCCATTCGACCTTCTGCCGGATCCGGTCCTCGTACAGGCCCAGCACGAAGACCCGGCCCTCGA
Source organism: Hypocreales sp. Mo6-1 (assembly GCA_002939055.1). Classification (NCBI taxonomy): domain Eukaryota; kingdom Fungi; phylum Ascomycota; class Sordariomycetes; order Hypocreales; species Hypocreales sp. Mo6-1. The sequence continues at coordinate 822,951 of PNEP01000013.1, forward strand.
TGACCGTCCCCAGCAGCCCGGTCCGCAGGAACTCGGGCTCCACCGCCGTCGGCGTCGCCTCGCCCGCCTCGAACTTGTAGGGCCGCGCGTGGAAGATGAGCTCCGTGTTCTTGGGCTGCGCCCAGAAGCCGCCCGACAGCGACGGCGAGTCGACCCAGATCTCGCCGATCGTGTGCGGCGACGCCAGCAGGCCCGTCTCCGGGTCCACCACCGCCAGCGTCGCGTCCGGGATCGGGTACCCGAACGCCCCGACCCGCACCATGCCCGGCTCGTTGCCCGCCTTCTTCGCCACCTCGTCGCCGTACGCCGTCACCACCACCTCGTTGGTCTTGAGCGCCTCGCGGTCCAGCAGCACCTCGTTGAGCTCCGTGTTGGCCCGCTGCTCCGTCGACGTCGCCGCCCCGCCGCCGAGGAGGCTGCCGAACCCGTTCGACGGAGCCGCCTTGCCCTTGCCCTTGCCCTTGCCCTTGCCCTTGCCCTTGTCCTCCTGCTCCCCCTCCGACTCCTCGTCCGAGTCGCGCTCGAGCTTCAGCGGCACCCCCATCCGCTCCTCGCCGCCGAGCCAGTCCCGCACGCTGATCACCATGCCGCCGTGCTCCGGGAGGCACAGCATCGGCGCCACCACCTCTCGCGCCCGGCCGTTCCTAAGCGGCCGCAGCCACCGGTCTGCGAGCACCTCGTGGAACTCGCCGTCGACGGTAAGCGTGTCGATCAGGCATAGCTTCACCGCCTGGAAGTTGGGCTCCATGCCCTTCTTGAAGTTTCGCGTCGTCATCGGATCCTGCTGGTAATTATACGCCGCCCGCTTGAGCCCGGGATAGTCGGCCACCATGACGGTCGCCTTGTACTTTGTGATGAGATGGGCGTACAGCCCGGGCAGGTCCACCGCCTTGTTGTCGAACCAGACCGTCGTGTGGCCGCCGTAGACGGTCAGCAGGACGCCCAGGATCATGCCGATGCCCTGCCGCGGGTCCAGGTACGAGAGCAGGATCTCGCTGCCCGCGCCGCCGCCGATCAGCCGCCCGTTCCTGTCCCGCAGCGACGGGTTGAACGTGTCGCCGGGCCCGTTGCCCGGCACCGTGGAGACGATGGCGCTCAGGCAGGCCATCTGATGCATCATGGTCCGGTGACTGAGCACGACCCCCCTGAGGTCTCCCGTCGGCGCGCGCGAGAACTCGATGTAGGCCAGGTCGGGAACCGAGAGCGGTGGCGCGTCTTCCTTCTTCTTGGGATGGTAGCTGCCAAACTCGTTCGTCTTCCACCACTCGACCCCCTTTGGCCAGGTGAGCTTCTGGGCCGTGATGTCCCGCTGGAAGGCCTTGAGGTTGTTGTCCGTCGTGAGGGCCAGGTGGGCCTGGGTCGACGTCAGGATGTAGTTGAGCCGCTGGTAGTCCTGCAGGTCGTTGATGGGGACGGCGACGACGCCGGCGATGAAGCAGCCCATCAGGGCAATGGCAAAGTCGATGACTTCGCTGTCGCGGTAGACCAGGGCGACCCGATCGCCGCGGTAGAGTGAGCTCTTGTCCCTTATGACTTGAGCCACCTTTTCGGCGCGCGCCGCCAGCTTGTCCCAGGTGATGGATGCTATCTCCTTACCCTTGCTGTCGAGGACCCAGTAGGCCGGCACCTTGGCCGTCTTGCGCGCGCGGTGCCGCAGCACGGCCGCCATGTTGTCGAAGCCGGACATGGGCGTGCTGCCGTCGTGCGGGTCGTAGATGGCAAACGGGACCTCCCTCGGCTCGAGCGGCAGCTGGTACTCGAGCACCTCCGGAGGGGGGAGGTCGTTGGCGCTCAGCATGGGCGGCGCCATGGCCGCCGTCGGGGAGAAGGCGTCGCTCGACGAATAGCGCTGGGGCAGGCCGCCGTAGTCGCCCGACTGGTGGTGCTCATGGTGCTGCTGGCCGGCAAAGTCGGAAAAGAAGGCTTGCGAGTCCTGCAGGGTGCCCGTCCTGCCGTCGTGGTAGTTCTGCTGCTGCGAATCGGCGTAGGCGCCCTGCTGGTCGGGGTTGAAGGCGTAGTCGCCCGAGACCATGGTGCCGCTGCGGGTAGGCGCGTCGCTCCCGGGGACGAGGAAGAGCGAGTCGCGCTGGATAGACATGGGGGCCTGCTCGGCAATGGGGCCGCCGGGGCGCAAGAGGCCGGCCGGATTCGTCTCCGAGGAGCCATGAGAGGCGTGGCCGGCGCCGAACGCCGAGCCGGGCCGGTACACGGACGAGTCGGGGCTTGTCGGGCCCGAGTCACGGCCGCTGATGGCGGCATATGCGGCGGCGCGGTGGCCCTCGTTGGAGCCGTACGTCGGGCTGTCTGGAGAGTGTATGCGCAGGCCCGAGCGAGGCGGGGCGGCGGCGGGCGGGCCGTACTGCGATAGGAGTAACGTGCGTCGTTTCTGGTAGCTGCGAGACCGTCAGCCGTCTGGGCGGCGGCGGCGGCGGCGGCGGCAGCGCCATGGGCGGACACGAGGGCACAGCGCTGCTTACCCCTTCTCTGTAATGTCTCCCTCCTGAGACGAGCGCCGTCAGCCCAGGCCGGCTGGCAACAGGGACACGCAAGGCAGAGAGCCCCGACATACCTCCAGCTCGCGCTGCAGCTCGTCGAGCTTGGCCTCGAGCCCGGGATGGTGGTCGGCCATGGTCGACGCGGCGGCGGTCGGCGTGGGGAAAGAGTGCTCGCGGTAACTATGGCGGCTGCCTGGCAGGCTATTCAAAAGTCGAGGCGCTGTCGCAGTCGAGGATGCGGCCGTCAGCCATCCATTGCGAGGTTGCAGGACTGCCTCTGCCTCGCGCTCTTGTCCCGCGGCCGGACGGGCAACAAGGAGTCTCGTGACGTATGTCGAAGGGGAGGGCCAAGAAGGAACGAGGGGCTCGCCCGTTGGTTCCAGTTATAACTGTTATTGCAGGCAGGCGGATGGGGCCGTGGCGTGTGGCGTGTGGCTGGGACTGTGGCGCCCTCCGGTGCTCAACACGAGACGGGGCATCCGTGGCGGCACGGCAGGACAGCAGCAGCACCTCACGGGGCTCCAAGACATGACTCTTCCTCTACCTGTCTATGCCCTCGCCGCGCGTTTGCGAGTATTTTTGGAAAGACGCTGGCGAGCTGGCCATCGCCGTCCACGCGTCGCGCCGATACGAGACGCCTGGGCTCGACCAAGGGTGGCGAATTCGACGCTCTTACGACGCCTTGCCGGCAGCTCGCAAAGTGCATGCAGCTTGCATCTGCTGCGCCATGCCAATCCCCCATGATTCTGCGTGGCGAGCTGGCCCTGGGTCCGTTCATCACGACGCTGCGGTATCGCCACAGAGCCAGCGCTGCATGTGCGGCTTGGCAGAGCGGCTTGGCAGAGCGGCTTGGTTGGGCTCGGGCAGTGTATCGGCTGGCAGCTGACTGGGAGCGGAGGAGTTGAGAATTCGGGTTTCAGGGGCCGGGATTCTGTCCTCGTCCGTTATCCGGTCCGGTCCGAGCTCGTTGCACCACCTCTGCTGCGGGAAGCCCGCCTCGTGCCGTTATTGTGCTCTTTCCCCTGAATAGATCGGGTCAAAGGGATTTATAGAGCCACGGCCGACGAAATCACGTTGGGCATGGCCAAGGGCCTGATGGCGGCCCGCCCCCGGCTTGCCCGGATCGGGGCAGTTGCAGGGTAGGCCGACCGACGGACGAGCTCCGCGCCGCTGTGGAGCTTCGGCCCTTTTCGCTCCGAAGCCCGCAGCCCCACGACAAAACTTTCATCCAGCGAGCAGATTTTAATCTCTTCACCCGACACCATGGATCCAAGCCGCGCTTTCCATGTCTTGGAGCGCTGGCTATATTCGCGGCGCCTTCCAATAGGTGAATTCGCCTTTCAGCCGCCCGATTGACGCTTCTCCAGCCAAGTTGCTGCGGCCGAGCGCGTCCGCTGCTCTTTGCAAGTGCTCGCTCGACCACAGAAGTGGCTGGTGATATGCGCGCCCTTGAGCTGTCAAGGATCTTTCTGCAGCGCGAGAGACCAGCCCGGTAAGCCATCCAGCTCTTCGTTGCTTTGACAGGCCTCACGTATGATGAGATTGGCAACACAGACCTGTTCTGAACCGTAATGTGGAAAGAACTTGCTTTGAGCTCTCCTGACCCCGCCGAGTTTAACTACAACACGCTCTCGATTCAAGCTGAAGACGCGGCGCTGACAGCAATTCCGCTTTACAGGTCACTATGCGAGGCCAAGGTGCCGCAGGCAAGCCTGCCTCGTTTCTTGGGCAACGGTGAGTAGAGTCGCCCTATTCACTCCGCGGCGCATTTGTTGCCATTGTAAGCGCGGGAGAACAAATGGAGGGGACTGTTCCTCTTTGTCCGCAGTGTTGCGGCGCTGTTCTTTAGAAGGTTATTTCCGACTCAAACGATCGAGTTGGAAGAGGACAATGAGCTGGCATGTGGCTGTTGTTCTTTCGACTGCCGGCAAAGCTGCCTCTTGTAAAGATTAATACGACTTGTCCTCTCTGCCGCCCGTTCAACTTGTGCGTTGTATGGCTTTGGTCGATCACATTCACCACACGTTTTGCACTGCCCCGTATGGCTTCCGTTGCCCATTGTGAAAAAATAAGCCGTCCGGTCGACCATGGCAAACTTGGCTCCTTCATCTCAACCGCCAGGGCCGCACTTGTCAAGACCAACGGCAACCAGTCCAGACGAAGCAAAGACGCCAGCAGCTCCCGCGGGAGCGGGCCAAGGTCCAGAGCAGGACGGCAGCTTTGACTTCATTGACAACGTCTTCGCCATGGAACAGGCAGCCAACGACGACTTGGCTGAAAGCGACCTCTTCTCAAGCCTTGTCCCGGCCGCCATCAACTCGGGGCCTGCCCCAAACGCCGGCCAGATGAGCGAACAGGCTCCTGCAACATTGGCGTCGCAGCAGGCGCCTGCTTTTGAAAATCCCGAGGAGCTGTTTGGTTCTCTGGACACCAGCGCCCTGGACTTTGGGACTAGAGCGGCCTTTGACTCGAATGACAACAACTCCTGTCCCAACCTGCTCCTTTGCCAAACCACGCCGTCTCTCAACCAGAGCCAGGGCAGAGACCTGCTCCAGAAACCGCCTGCCGGCAACAACGGGACGCATCCCCAGCCGGGGGTGGCCGGGGGACTCGCGTTCCCGGGCCACGTGGTGCCGCCGGGAGCTACAGCGAACAGCTCGAGTTGGCCTGGTAACCCTCCGCCCTCCGCCGCCGTGCCTCAGACACCACAACTCCCGTTTCCTCCATATTTTTCGCCTCTTGCTCCGCATCAGTTGCTCGGCTATTCGCCCACCCTGGCACATCGCGCTGTGGGCCATCCCTATCCTCCTCGGTCTCCTGCTCAGCCCGGCCACGCGAACTCAGGGGTTGCCGCTCAGAGCAACACAAGCCAGAAGCCTCGGGGCGCGCACGCGCAGCACCCTCAGCAGCAAAATCCTCAATATCCCTACAACCCGTACTACCCCTACCCAGGAGCAATGTTCACGCAGCATCCGGGAGCCTTCTACGGCTTCCCCCCGGCCGGAGGGCCCTTCCATCCTTACGGCTATCCCTATCCCGGCTTCATGCCACATTCCGCACGCGTGCCGGCGAGCAGCAACGCAGCGATGAAATCACCCAGCCAGCCCGCGAGTGGGCCCTATGGCGGACAGAGCTCGAGGCCGTCTGCAGCCCAGGATGCCTTCGCCTATCCGCCGCCCAACGTCGCCAGCCAACACGCCCCTGCGTATGGGAACCTCGACACATCGCCGACGCAGCAAGCGCAGCGAGGCCAGCCGGCCCAAGCCCAGGCAGCTCCTCAGACAGGAGACGAGGGCGGAGACGACCGGCCGTCCAACGGCTCCGTGATGCAGAGCCCCAGCATGCTCCTGGATCCCCAAAACACGGGACTTGCTCCCGGTCCGGCGGCCAGCGCCCCCGACGCGCAGGCCGCACCGGCGGCGGCCCCCGTGGCCATGACGCCGTATCCCGGCTATGCCATGGGGACCATGGCTCCTCCCATGGCTCCGTTTGCCCCCGTGGCGCCCATGACGCCCATGGCTCCCGCCAACGCATACGGCAGCGCGTCTCAGGCTGCGGTCCAGGGCCAGGAACAGGACCAGAGGGTCGAGTCTAACCGAGAGATGCGAAAGAACAACGATCCTCGATGCGACCCGGCAAGGGTGTACACAAACAACGTCCATCGTCCCGAGCCTTGGGGTCCCTCGACCGGAGGCGGCGACCGGCTGTTCAGCTACACCGGGGACGGACAGCTCGCCCGGGACCAAGCCTACACGGCGGAGCAGCTGCGCATCTACCTCAAGAACAGCCCCAGCACGCTCTGGGTCCAGCAGGCGCCCTCGCAGTGCGCGCGGCGGCTCAACCAGGACGACCGGCGATGCCGATGGACGGGCTGCCCGCTCAGCGCGCGCACCATCTCGTCGGGCTGGATCCGCGTCGCCTTTGACGAGTGCCCCATCTGGACGACGCAGGGCGTCAAGGACCCGTTCAAGGTGGCGGGCGTCATGCACCTGTGGTGCTTCGAGCAGTGCTTCGACATTGTCGAGCTGTACGCCGCCGGGCGCGTCAAGCCGGAGACGCGGCGCTTCCCCAAGGAGACGAGCAACCCCATGTCGCTGGAGCGCGACTCGGACCGCGACATCGTCGCCGACGCCTTCGAGCCGTGGTTCAACAGGCGCCTGGCCGCGTTCCACGCCGGCGGCGCCGCGAGCATGCCCCGGCCGCACAAGGAGTCGCTGTCGTTTGCGCTCATCAAGCACCACCTGCGAAACCAGACGACGGCGCGGCAGCGGGCCCGGATGGCGCGCAACGCCCGCAGGCCCAGCTCGCAGTGGAAGACGATCGACGTCCACATGGGGGACCTGGGCATGTTTGCCCGCGTCTCCAAGGCCAGCCGGGCGACCAAGCGCAAGGAGAAGAGCCTGCTCGCCTTTAGCGACTCCGACTCGGAGGACAAGGCGGGCGACGGCCAGACTCCGGACACGAGCTTCACGAGCGACATGGATCCCGGTCCGGGCGCGGCTGCCGGGACATATGGCTCCGGGGCTGCGACGACGGGCGAAGGGCCCAGGACCGCCAAGACAAAGGGCCCCGGGGCGGCGACGCTCGGCGCCGAGGAAGCGGCCGTCGTCGACCTCCTCGACGCGGACACCTGGCCTCGGGTCGGGCCGCCGGGGAGCGCGCCCGGGCCCTACTTTGACCCTCTGGCTTCCTTTGTCGAGGGGCAAGCGGCGATGCAGAAGCAGGCCGCTTCGTCCTCCAACCCGGAGGACTCGGGCCAGCCGGCTCCGGGGTCCGGGCTCGACCCGCTGGCTTCCGTTTCTAACCAGGCCATGCCGGCCTACTTCGACCCTCTGGCCAAGGCAGCCGGGATGCAAAGCCGGGACGAGCGCAGCTCCAAGGTGCAGCATGTCGGCAGCAGCGCTACGAAGCGCAGGCGAGACGAGACCGAGACGGGCGAGGAGGCCCCAAGCAAGCGGCCTCGCAGCGGACCCAGCGACGGGGAGACTGGCGAGCACGGCCGCGAGCGCCTGGGCAGCGTCGACTCGCTGGACAGCCTGTTTGGCGCATCCGACGACGCCGTCGCGGAACAGGCGCCCGAAGCGCAGCACAAGGCTCAGCAGAGCCGGGCCAAGTCGCCTGGCCGGGCCCAGCAGACGCGCAGGCAGAGCCCGCCCAGCCGCCTGTCCACGCACGCGAGACGACGCAGCGCCTAGATGCGGCCGGTGCATCGTCAAGAGTCAGGCCAGCTCGGACACCGGCAACGTGCCTTCCATGCGACGACACGGCGTCTCGGATTAATGGCAGGGATGGATGCATCATGTACGGATCGCCTGTAATTTACAGAGTCTCCATCCTGGGCCCCATGTCCTGCGGCCCATGCTGGATGACTCGCGGGCCGCGCATCGACCAGATGCACGCCCAGGTGAGATGTGACGGTCGCACAAGCAATGGGGCGACGGCATTCGACAGCCGCCGCCCAGCCCCGTCTCGATGGCTCCTCGGCGTCCCCTGTAGGGTTGCAGCCGTGATGCGCCTGCTCGGCGGCTCCCCGCGTCCCATCGATGCATCGCGACAGGGGCATCGCGACAGGGGCCAGCCGCCAAGCAGCCGGTTGCTCGTCGTTGGCCTCGTGGATGCGACCCACGGCACGGCAACGCCGAAGCCGGGTGACGCTGTCGACGCCATCGCGAGGCAGTGTTGGGCGCCCTGCGCCTTTCCTTTATCCTCGTGGTCCGTCCTTGTCGACGCCTGTGCCACCACCCTCCTCTTCCCCGTCCTCGCCTTTCCTGTCCTTCTGTCCTTCCTGTCCTTCCTGTCCTTTCCTGCCCTCGGCACTGCCGGCCGCTGCCGCATCGCCAGATCGCCTTGGCCCGCGCCCTCAGGCTTGCGCCTCGGCCAGTCACGTGCGGCGCCGGCGCTCGTGGCGGCAGTCCGTCTCGTGCCTTCTCCATGGCCTTGGACCAAAACAGCAAGGAGCGAGACATTGACTTTTTCCAGAACCCGCCCCGTCGCCATCTCTCTCTTCCATTCATCCATCCCTTTTCCATTTGCCTTTTATCTTCATCCATACGTTGCTTTTTGCCGCCCATTGCTACGTTTTTGGTGGGCTGCTGCCTGCGCGCGTGTCTGTGACTTGCTGGCCCGGGCTGCCAACCGCAGGCTGCCAACCGCAGGCTGCCAACCGCAGGCCGCCCTCGACGAGGCCATGGGCGACGACCTCCCTGCCCTGCACGTCATTGTGCTGGTACGGCTTGCATGATGTAACCTGTCTCGCACCGTCAGACCGCCGGCTAACGCGCTGCCAGGGCTCGGGCGGCGGCCCCCTGGAGAACAACACGACGGCCCTGCTCGTCCGCGCCGTCGCCCAGCAGTGGTCCAAGGGCTCCATCTTGGCCGTCGACGGCGGCGTCCACCTGTCGGCCCTGACGCGCATCATCGCCGACTCCCTGCCCTCGCCGCCCCCGACGGTGCTGCCGCACACGCTCGTCGACGGGCCCTTTGCCGGCCTGCCCCTGCACTACCGGTCGGCCGAGGCCAACGCGACGCACGTGGCCGGCACCCTCATCGACACCTTCCTCGTCACGCACCCCCATCTCGACCACATCTCGGGCTTCGTCGTTAACACCGCCAGCATCCCCGGGTCGCGTCCCAAGAAGCTGGCCGGCCTGCCCGCCACCATCCAGGCCCTCAAGACCCACATCTTCAACAACATCATCTGGCCCAACCTGACCGACGAGAACAACGGCGCCGGCCTGCTGACGTACCTGCGCCTCGTCGAGGGCGGCAGCCCCGCCCTCGGCGACGGCCAGGGCCGCGGCTACCTCGAGGCCTGCGACGGCCTGCTCATCAAGACGTGGAGCGTCAGCCACGGCCACTGCATCGAGCGCCACAGCCACCGCGGATCCGCCTCGAGCGCCTCTCCGCGCTTCGGCAGCCAGGACGCCTCGGTCCAGCCCGCCCGCCCCGTCCTGGGCCACCCCGCCGCCGCGCTGGCCACGCCCGGCCCCCGCGGCCTGCCGCAGTCGCTGCTCAGCCAGGCCACGCTCGGCGCCGCGTCGCCCCAGTTCGGCGCCGCCGCCGAGCAGGAGAACTACTGCGTCTACGACTCGAGCGCCTTCTTCATCCAGGACCAGGACCACCGCCGCGAGGTGCTCATCTTCGGCGACGTCGAGCCCGACAGCCTCTCGCTGCACCCGCGCAACCTGCTCATCTGGCAGGAGGCGGCCCCCAAGGTGGCCAACGGCACCCTGGCCGCCGTCTTCATCGAGTGCAGCTACGACGACTCGCAGGCCAACGACCGCCTCTTCGGCCACCTCAAGCCTGTCTTCGTCATCGAGGAGCTGCGCGCCCTGGCCGGCGAGGTCGAGGCGGCCCGCGGCAGGGCCGGCGCCGTCGAGTCGAGGAAGCGCAAGCGCAGCACCGCCGGCGACGAGGGTCCCGCGCGCCAGATGCCGGTCCCGGCTCGCCAAAACGCCGTCGAGGATCCCGTGTCGCCCAGGTCGATCCGCCCCTCGTCGTCGCAAGCCGCCGACCCGCCCTCGACGCCGCACCCGGCGACGGCGCCCGACGACGTCGACTTGGTGGACGGCCAGGCGGCGGCGCCGCGTCCGCTCGAGGGCCTCAAGGTCGTCATCATCCACGTCAAGGAGAAGCTGGCTGACGAGCCTGAGGCGGGCGAGACGATACTGCAGCAGCTGCGCAAGCACGACGAGGAGGCGCGGCTGGGCTGCGAGTTTATCATTTCGAAGCCGGGGCAGAGCTTCTACCTGTGAGGCTGCCCACGTCGTCTTTGCGCATATCTTAGGGCCTGCGAGTCGGGGATCAGGGGGGGGTCATGGGCGTTTTGCATGGGAACTGACGACTGCGCATGAATGAAATGACTGGGACGGCTGTCTATAAGTTGCGTCGGGCGTCCCCTTTGCCCGGTACATACATGTCATGCATTCATGCTTTCTTGTAAATGAGGCTTCGCCAGCCACTCCGGGGCTGATTCTGTCTACTGCTCGTTGGACTCGTTGAGCTTGTCGTAGGCGTCGCGGCCGCCGAGGTCGTCTTGGAACTTGGGCCTCGTCAGCTCGACGGCGTCGGTGATTCTCGCGTAGGTGATGCCGCCCATGCGGCAGATGGGCCGCAGGACCTGTGTGAGTCGGTCAGTGCCGGCTGCCGCGGGCACGGGCAGGACCGGGGCGACTTGCGGCAGGGTCTATCGAGTTGCGCTGCTCGTCGAGGGCGTCGCGGCGGACCCAGAAGCGGGTGCCCTCGAAGACGGCGAGGGTCGTGGTCAGCTCGCCGGACGTCCTGCTGCGGTACTCGGTGAGCGAGTCGAGCTTGACCTCGATGCTGACGACGGCCTCGCGGACGCGGGGGCAGCGGACGGTGAGGCAGTCGCGGACGGGGGTCAGGCCGGTGACGGGCCACTCGCTGGCGCCGTAGGGGGCGTCGATGCTGGCGGCGTTGGCGGCCTCGAGGTAGGGCTCGGCGACGAGGTTGACGACGGCCTCGCGCTCGGCGGCGACGTTGCGCAGCGAGTCCTTGGGGCCGCGGGGGCCATGCGCGAAGCCGACGACGAAGAGCGGCGGGTCGTGGCCGACGACGTTGAAGTAGCTGAAGGGGGCGAGGTTCTCGGCGGCGCCGCCGGGGCTGCGGGTGCTGAGCAGGGCGACGGGGCGCGGCACGACGGCCGAGATGAGCAGGGTGTAGTTGGCGAGGGCCGGGCGGCCGGGCGCGTGCGGGTCGATGGCGACGTGCGCGGCGTCGGCGTCGGCGTGCAGGCGGTTCGGGCCGGCGCCGAAGGCCCAGCCGGGGTCGACGGGGCGCGTGAGGCGGAAGCGCGCGGCGTCGTCCCAGGGGGGGGGCGCGGCCTCGGCGTGCTTGAAGTCGGGGCGGGGGCCGTGGGCCATGGCGGCGGGGAGGGGCGGCGGGGGAGGACGCCGGGGCAGACGCCGGGGGACGCCGGGGGACGCGGAGCCTTGGTGGTTCCGGCGGCCCCGCAGCGCCGGACGGCTTACCAAGCAGCACATGCCGACATGCCTTATGTAAGCGGGGTGCGTGCAGAAAAAAAAAAAAAAAGCGACGCAAAACCTCGACCAAAAACATCGTGACGCCAGCCGCCGCCTGATGGAAGCATGGGGCGCGCGTGGCCTCCGACTGTCGAGCGCGTCCCCTAGCATCCGGCTGCTCCTCGCCGGCCGCCAGCCGCCCAGGCGCCCCCCGCATCGCCGCCTCTCGCTCCTCGGCGCGCACGCCGACGCGACCATCATGGCGACGACGGTCGAGCTCGCGACGGTGCCGTCGGCCGACACGCCGGGCACGTGCGTCTACGTGCACCACGACAAGCGCTCGTACGTCTTCGGGCGCGTGGCCGAGGGCACGCAGCGCGCCTTTGGCAGCCGCAAGATCCACCTCGGCGGCACCGAGCACGTCTTCCTCAGCGGCCCCGTCGGCTGGGCGCAGATGGGCGGCCTCGTCGGCTACCTGCTCAGCGTCGCCGGCGCCGTCGACTCGGCGCGCGACCACGTGCTGCACGAGAACGAGCGCCGCCGCGCCAAGGGCCAGAAGCTGCTGCGCCAGACGGACCACCGCGGCGTCGGCGTCCACGCCGGCGACAACCTGTGCCACGTCATGGCCGCCTGCCGCCCCGTCATCCTGCGCCAGCCGGTGCGCGTCCGCCTGTTCGAGCACCGCGCCGACCCGAGGGCCGCCGACCCGGCCGACACGGCCCCCGACTTCCACGACGACGCCATCCGCGTGTGGAAGGTGCCCGTCCGCAGCGCGCGCTCCGGCAGTCCGCCGAAGCGCCGCTGCTCGGCCGGCTCGGCCGACGGCTCCACCGACGGCGCGCATAAGCCGCCCGCCGCCCTGTCGGAGCCCGACGTGGCCGCCATGATCGTCGAGCGCGTCATGTTCAGCGGCACCCTCGACAACCGCTCGCTCCTCGTGCCCCGCAAGCTGCGCCATGTCGCGCCCACAGACGTCGCCGTCGTCTCCGACGCCGGCGTCCTCAAGGCCTACAAGGGCCCCTACGCCACCGACGGCGCGCACATCCCCAACGCCGACGACACGGCCTGGGTCTTTCCCGACCGGCCAGACTCGCCCGGCGCCCGGCCCGACGACGACGCCTTGCCCATCAACCACCAGCCGCTGCCGCGCACGCGCTACGGCGAGACAGCCATGTCCTACATGGTCAAGTGCCACGGCCGCAGGGGCAAGTTCAACGCGCCCGTCGCCAAGGAACTGGGCGTCAAGGAGCAAGACTTCCGCCTCTTGGCCATGGGCCAGAGCGTGCAGGGCAAGGACGGCGCGACGGTGACGCCCGACATGGTGCTCGGCGACCCCCAGCCCGGCAAGGGCATCATCGTGGCCGACGTGCCCTCGGCCGACTTTGTCGACGCCTTCACGGCGCGGCCCGAGTGGCGCAGCGCCGAGCTGATGGAGCACATGTGCGTCATGTACTGGATCCTCGGCCCCGGCATGGCCGACGACGCGCGCATCCGGGCCTTTATCGACAAGCACGCCGGCCTCAAGCACGTCCTGTGCGCCGAGGACACGTGCCCCAACATGATCACGCATCCCGGGCCGGCCGAGGTGCAGGTCAAGCTGCGGCGCATCGACCCCGAGAGGTTCCCGCTGGCCAAGTTTGACAACACGGTCCGGCACCCGGCGCCGGCGGCCGGCTCGCCCGTCGAGCTCGGGCGCGCGGGCGCCAAGCTGCAGCTGATGCCGCGCTTCGTCTACGACCTCCAGGCGGCGGCGCCCTTCCCGGACCTGGTCGGGGCGTCGCAGGCCGTGGGCGCCGAGGTGCTCGAGCTGGCGGCCAAGGCGCGGGCCGAGGCGTCGGCGCCGGGGCTCGCGGCGAGCATCGAGGAGCGCGAGGGCGACATGCCGAACCGAGACGCCGAGATCGTGCCGCTGGGGACGGGCTCGTCGATGCCGAGCAAGTACCGCAACGTGTCGGCGACGCTGGTGCTGGTGCCGGGCGTCGGCAACTACCTGCTCGACTGCGGCGAGGGCACGCTGGGCCAGATGCGGCGGGCCTTTGGCGACGCCGGCGCGGCCGAGGCGCTGCGCGGCCTGCGGTGCATCGTCATCAGCCATCTGCACGCCGACCACCACCTGGGCGCCGTGTCCGTCATCAAGGCGTGGTACGAGCAGGCGCTGCGCGACGGCAGCCGGGCCACGCTGGCCGTGTCGTGCATCGGCCGCTACCGCGTCATGCTCGAGGAGCTGGCCCAGGCCGAGGACCTGGGCCTGCACCGCCTGCGCTTCCCGAGCTGCCCGTGGCCCGGCGCGGCCGACCGCGACCTGGCGACGCGCGAGCACCTCGCCGCCGACGACCTCGGCCTGGCCTCGATCCGCCGCGTGCCCGTGCCGCACTGCTGGCGCTCCTACGCCACCCAGCTCGAGCTGACGTCGGGCCTGCGCATCGCCTACTCGGGCGACTGCCGCCCGTCGACGGCCTTTGCCCAGGCCTGCCGCGGCGCGCACCTGCTGGTCCACGAGTGCACCTTTGGCGACGACCGCGCCGACCACGCCCGCGCCAAGAAGCACTCGACCATGGCCGAGGCCCTCGCCGTCGCCCGCGCCATGGGCGCCCGCCGCACCCTGCTGACGCACTTCTCCCAGCGCTACACCAAGGCCGACTGCCTGCGCGCCGCCGACGGCCCGCCCGGCGTGCTGCTGGCCTTTGACATGATGCGCGTGCGCCTCGGCGACTTTGCGCGCGCCGCCTGCTTCGCGCCCGCCGTCCAGGCGCTGCTGGAGAGGCTGCGCGAGTGAGGGGGGGGGGAGGGGTCTAGGGCAGAGATGCATCTCTGGATACCGTCACCCGTCTCTTGCGCCGGAGCACCGTCGTGCGTGCGCTGATGTGTCTGTGCCGAGTCTACAGCAGCCGACGCGGCCGTCCTGATACCTCGCGCCCTCCCCGGCGTGGACGCTGCTCGCCGCCGCCGCCGCCGCCCTGCCGTCGCGTCGTAGCACGAGTCGAGCGTGTAGCCGCTGCCCGGCCCGCGCGCCTCCCCCGTCCGCGCCAGCTCCGGGTGCGCGCCGACCCCCGCGTCGACGAAGCGCAGCAGCCGCGGGTCGCGCCGCCGCGGCCGGGGCGCCAGGCAGCGAGCTGGGCCGCGGCGCCGTCGGGCAGGGTGGCGAGGTCGACGGCGGCGACCGTCCGGGCATGGCGGCAGGGCCGTGTCGGGCTGGACGGCGTGTGTTCGGCGGCAGGCTCGTCGGGCTGAGCCCGCGAGGCTGCTGTGGCACGCGGCCGTGCAACTTGATACCGCGCGCAGCTGCAGAAAGGAAACGAGGCCTCGTCGACGCGCTGCCAAACACCCAGAGGCGAGGCACGGGCAGGCTGCTGCCCCGTCATTCACTCACTCGCCGCCTGTCCACGACGCCGTTTGCAGCCCGTCGCCGCTCGGTCCCACAAGCCGCCCTTCCCAGCCGGCTCGCAGACGGTGGTTCGGCCGGGTCAGCGGTGAAGCGGAAAGGACAGATACTGAAGCTAGCGCACTAAAGTACAGCGGCAGTGGTTGGCTGGCCATATATGTCGGTTCTTCCAGAAGCCTGTCCTCGGCGGCAGAGCGTGTGCCTCGGACCTCTCGCTCCATAATCATGCTCGTCTGGTCGTCATACTAGAAAAGAGACAGACAGGGAAAGGGGCCCTCGGGCGCCCGACATGGTCCTCTCAGCCGGCGTAGTGCGGCTGCCGCCCCTCCTGTTCGATGCGTCGCTTCTCCAGCCGTATCTTGGCGGCCTCGGTGCCGTCGTCGGGCACGGCCATCTCCTTGAACCAGGCGTGGTTCAGCGCCTCCTTGGCCGTGATGCGGTGGGCGGGGTCGTAGACGAAGATCTTGGTCAACAGGTCAAGGAAATTCTTAAAAAAGGTCGTGTTGGACGGGATGATGTCCTGGTCGCCCGCGTCAGCACAACGGCCACCCGGGACGGCGGCCAGACTGACGTGGAGGTGCTTCATCGCCTTGACGAAGCGGCGGGACCCGCGCGTCGTCTCGGGCGTCGGGTAGTCGAGCCTGAGGCGCTTGAAGTATCTTGCCTGCCTGTTAGTCCCCGTGCGGGCGCGCGAGCCTGGGTCCGTCGAGGGGGCGTACTTGGACGCGGGATTTCCCCCGCTGCGAGTCGACATCTTGTTGACCGCCTGCACCAGATGGGGGTCGATGCGCCGGCCGACGACCGCCTCCATCATGGCCAGGTGCTCCAGGTTGTCGTGCGTCTGGAAGAGGGCGTCGCCCGTGAAGAACTCGACGAGGATGCAGCCGATGCTCCAGATGTCGCACGGATACGACCAGCCCAGCCCGAGGATGATCTCGGGCGCCCGGTAGTGCCTCGTCGACACCACCGACGAGTGGTATTCGTCCTGGAAGGTGGCCGAGCCAAAGTCAATCAGCCGAATCTCCGTGTCGAGCAGCACTCGCCGTTGCGTCGCCTGCCTGTTGATGGTCGTCGACGACGACGGGATCTTGCGGTTGTAGGTGAAGGTCTGGTACGAGCTGTCGCAGAGCAGGATGTTCTCCGGCTTCAGGTCTGTGTGGATCAGGTTGAGGTCGTGGAGGACTGTTGGCGTCAGCACGGGCCGTCGAGGCGACGGCGCCCAGCACTCACATGTGACGCTCGTGAAGAGCTGCCGGGCAAAGCTCTGGATCTGGCTGTTGGGAAAGGGCACGAAGCCGTTGCCCTTCAAAAAGTCAAAGACGCTCTGGCCGAGGAGGTCGGTGACGATGCAGATGTGGCCGCGGTAGTCGAAGCAATCCCGCAGATGGATGCATCGGTTCCGGTTGTCCTCGTCGTTGGCCTTGAGCGTGGCGAGCACCCTGAGCTCGATGCGCGACGCGTCGCGGTACTTTTGCACCGACCGGATGATCTTGACGGCGACGGCCTTGTTGCGTCTGCGATCGCGGGCCTGGACCACCTTGCCAAAGGTGCCTTGGCCGAGCAGACGCGTGATCTGGTCTGGACGCATGTCAGGCCAGCCGGGTTGCAGGGGAGAGCGTTGGACTCGGACTCACACTTGTCCGTCAGTTCCGCGTCGGGCACGACGATGTAGTGGCCGTCCTCGTCGTCGACCTTGTGGGTTTTGTCGTGATGACGCTGAGACGTCAGCGAGCCAGGTACGGGCCAGGTACGAAGCACAAGATACGGCGGCAACTCACATCGGGGACGACGCGGACGTGGACGTCGGACGCCTTCTTGGGCGGGAAGGGCGGCGGCTTGTAGGTGAAGAAGGGGTCGCCGAGGCCGTCAATGTCCCTCCGCTTGGCCTCGTTGGCCACCTGCTGGCGGGTGCGCTTCCGCTTGAGCTGCGGCGCCTGGACGTCGTCGTACTGGCTGTTGGAGGAGAGCGACGTCGGGGCGGTGGTGTGGAGGGCCGAGTTTGTGCGGTCGCTCGACAGGGTGGAGCCGATGGGCGTGGTGTTGTGCAGGGGCGTGTTGGTGTGCGAGCCGACGTACTGGACGTGGTAGCCCGAGGCGCGGGTGGCAGCAGCATCGGGGCCGTCGTCCCGTCGCCGCTTCTTGGGCGGCTGCTGGGCGGCGGCGTCGCGGGGGGCGGCGTGGCCGTTGACGAGGCGGCGGCCCGTGTTGGCCTCGGGCTCGGGCGTGTCGTCGATGACGATGATCTCCCTGGGGAGGCCGTTGCGGTAGAAATTGTTCCAGTCGGGCTCGCGGGACCGGCGGCGTTTCCGCGACGGCTGGTCGGGGCCTGCCATTGCGGGCGTGTAGGGGCCGTCGAGGCGGGGAGCGGGCGGCGGGACGCGCGAGTGGCCGTCGTCAGCAGGGGCGGCGTCGCGGCGGGTGCGGTGGTGATGGTGGTGCGGCGGGGGACGGGGCGGTGCCGACGGCTGGGATTGGACGGCCGCTGATGACGCCGGGGGGGCCGCTGGCGCTGGCGGTGCCGCTGGCGGTGCCGCTGGCGGTGCCGCTGGCGCTGGTGGTGCCGGTGGTGCTGCTATGCCGCCATCCGCGGCCGACGAGCCCGTGGCGGCGGCCGGCTGGCTGGCCAAGGGAAACAGGCGTGCCGACGACGACAGGGGCGAGGCGGGGAGGCCAGCGTTGGCGGCGGCGGAGCGCAAGTTGGCGGCGGCAGAGCCACAGGCAGAGGCGGAGGCGGAGAGCGTGGCCGACACGGCACCGGCGGCAGAGGCGACGGAGGCGACGCTGCCGGCGAGAGGCTGCGCGTGCTGGTGATGCGGGTGCGGGTGCGGATGGTGGTGGTAGTGAGAGTGGTAGCGAGGGAGCGTGGCGACGGCCGTCGTGGGCGTCGACATGCTGGAGCGCGCGGCGAGGATTCCCCCTTGGAGTCGCTGCAGGCGGGGGGGCTGCGAGGAGCCAGGCGAGGGCGCGGGCGAGGAGCCAGGCGAGGGCGCAGGCGAGGAGCCAGCGAGGAGCCAGGCGTTGGATCCGGCGGCACGAGGCGCTGGGGAGGATGGCGCGGAGCGGCGGCCGGGGCGAGGAAAGGAGGAGAGGAGAGCGGAAAAGCAGGCTCGGCGGCGAGAGGAGAGGCACGCACGCTGCGGGCTGGTGGTTTCGGCGGACGACGGCTCCAGGCGGCGGCCAGGATCCAACGGCACGCACTGTGAGAGGGTGAGGCCTGGCGGAGCGCTGGCTCCTGCTGCGTGCTGGGGCGCTGGGCAGCGCGGCGGCGGCACCGTGGCGACGGCGGCACAGTGGCGGCCGCAGCACAGTGGCGGCGGCGGCACAGTGCGTCTGCACGGTACGGGGCGGCCCTCGCGGTCGAGACTGGGGGCTCGCGGCCGTCCAATTGGCGGGCCCGGGCAGAAATTTGCAAGACAGCGGCGACAAATGAGCGCGGCAGCCCCTCCGAGGCCGTCGAGACGAGACACATTGATTGCCCTGGAATGGGCTGATTGTCGAGCCAGCCAGCGAGGCCCGTGTGGGGTGCGGGCTCGCACGGTGCTGCCCGCTACGGCCTGCCGCTACGTCTGCCAGCCTTAGGTAATGCGCCGCGGGCCCAACACGGCCGGCCTGGGCGGCATTTGTGCAGACATGTGCTGTACGGAGTGTACGCTCTACAGTATGAGTGTGCGGCGACGGCCTCTCGATACACCAGTGTGCCTTGCTTTCCAAGCGCACTCTACATGGCACGGCAAAATAAAATAAAATCCAGACTGCGGCGCCCCGTCGCTGCATCTAACAGAGTTCCCACGGACCAGCCGCCATCCATGCGTCTCGCTGCCAAACTCAAACCCGGGATCCAACAACCAGGTCGCGATTCCGATTCCGCCAGCAACGGACAGGCCCGGGGACTGTCGGTGGCATTTTGCACAGTATACGGATAAATCCAGCGTGTGCAGAACGCAACCCTCTCCGCCACGTCGTCAGCCCCTTGCCCAGGCGCTGCCTCAGGCTTGGTGCGCCGAGCCGCGGCACGGCGCCCCAATAAGCCCAACTCCAGATGACACACGCGCTCACACGGCCCTCTGTCCCAGGCATTCGAGTCAGCTGTGAGCGAGCAGCCCCATGACCGCGGCTGGGCACGCGAGAAAGGATGAGCACGAAACAGCATATCCGCGGCGGTGCGGAGGCGGCGGTTATGTCTCCCTTCACCCGATCCATCACCCTCGCGCATAATGCCCTCGGCGGGCCTGGTGACGACGCCCATCGGTTGCCGTCTCGACCTGATTGTTGATGCAACATCGCAGTACCGGACTCCGTACATACATACATGCTGCGAGGCCAACGCCGCTCAACCTTCCCGCCGTGACTTCATCCTCCGTCCCCACCCTCGCTCTCGAGCGCCGAGCCGCGACTACGCCCCCAAGACATGCATCGACGACGCCAGGAATGGAAACCGCCAGTCCTCTTGTCCCATGACGAGCCGTCAGCAGGCTAGGCGCTTGTGGTTGCATGCAGACGGCCGGCCATTCCCATGAGCCCGCCCGCCGCCTGCGTGGATATCTAGCCCAGGCCCAGCGCAGCCAGGCCCCCGGCCTCTGCTCCGTCCAAGATGCTGATATAGGGTAACAGGCCCTGTGTGACCTCTAGTAAGCGCCGTTGATGCTTTGCGCCTCCAGCCGCCGCGGCCTCGCCGGTTCCGGCTGCCCCCGATCGCCGCCGCAGCCCGACGACGCACGTGGCGTTTGAGATGCAGCAGCCCGCCGCATCCTCCGGATGGCCGTCTGACTAAGGCCGTCAGAGGCCGCGGTTGAACCACACCTCGCCGCCGCCGTGGAACTCGTCCTCCAGCCGGTCCGCCGCCACGCGCTGCTGCTGCGGGAAGACGGCGAGGGCCAGCGGCAGCACCGCAAACGCCGTCGCCGCGATCAGCCCCAGGTTGATGCCGATGGGTATCGTCGTCGCCAGCCGCGGCCGCGCCCGCACCCAGTCGCGCGCCATCAGCCGCCGGTACCAGGCCTGCTTGTGCTGCATGTGGTACAGCACCAGCGGCGGCAGGATCATGACGGGGCTGCTGTTGAAGACGCGGCTCGCCGCCGTCTCGTACACGGCCATCTTGGCCGCCGTCCGGCTCTTGCCCAGCGACGGCACGTCCCGCTCCGACCGGCCCTCGGCCCGCAGCCGCCGCTTCTCCGCCTCCGTCAGCACCGGCCGCACGTCGATGCCCGTCTCCATCTCGCCGCGCCGCATCAGGACCGTGTTGAGCGCCCCGGCCGACGCCACCGCCGCAAAGGGCACCAGCCGCCCGAGGATGGCGCGCGCCCCGGCCGACACGCGCAGCCGCGGCACCACCTGGTTCAGCCCGAGGGCCACCGAGCACGACGCCGTCACCGCCACCAGGTACGACTTGGCCAGCATCGCCGTCGTCATGGGCGACGACTTGTTGGCGTTGGCGCTGTTGACGGCCACGTTGACCGACTGGTTGGCCACCTGCCACGCAATCGTCCCCGCCGTCTTGAGCCCGGGCTGCAGCATGCCCGCCGTGACGACGAGGTTCGTGATGACGAAGCACGACATGCGGAAGGGCAGGAAGACGGGCTCGCCCGTGTCTGGCCGCGCCGTCAGCAGCGCCCGGCCCCGAGCGTCGTCGAGGCGCCTACCTGGGTGCAGCGTCGAGTCCACGATCTTCTTGGCCCGCCACAGCTCCGGCGTCATGTCCTGTGTCTTGCCCGTCTTGTAGTCCGTGACGAGCTGCTTGGCCCGCTCCAGCCCGGCCGCGCCAGCGAAGAGGGTGCTATGTGCCGCGTCGCCGTCAGCGCTGCTCCGTCAGACGCCCTTCTGCCCCAATCGCCGCGCTCACCTGGGGTCCGTGATGCCCATGGCATGGCGCACCCGGCCCATGTACGTGCCGAGGTCATACTGCGACACGGGCAGCTCGCGATGGCCCGGCAGCGACGACGACATGGTGGCAGCCTCGCCGTGCTCGCGGCCTCGACTGCGGTGAAGCGGTCTGCGGGTGCAAACGCTGTCTGATCTCCAGGTACCTGAGGCTCGGCTTTTGCCGGCCGGCAGCAGTGGGGCCGCGGCTCGCCATAGTCCGATGTCGGCCTGTCTGGGGGTACTTTCAAGACGGGGTACTTTCAAGACGGCCTTGCATCATGTATTTAGGAAATAAGATTTAGCTGGCTAGCAGGCTCCCGGACCCGCGCTGCTTCGTCCTAGAATGAACCATTGCGGAAGAATTCCTAGTCATAAAAAGCGTGTCCTACCATGCCCATGCCCCTTCGAGGATGCCCGTGCATCCCCCGTTGCGGCAGCCAACGGTCCTGCTCGCCCCCACGTTGCGCCTGCACCCCACGCAAAGCCGTCAGACACGGCAAGCTCATCGAGCGCCACGACATCCGCCATGACTATCTGCGTCTTGCCTCCGAATGGCGTAGCAGGAGACGCAAAAAGAAATGGACCAACCGTCAAAAATACGACCACGCCAGGATTCGAACCTGGAATCTCTAGAGGAAGTGGTGCTTAACACGCAACCGAAATCTAGCGCCCTAGCCATTGAGCCACGCGGCCGATGTTGATGCGCCTCTTATTTGCCACTATTATTTCCACATACTCTATCCGCACTGTGAACACTGTAGCCACCCGCGTGGCGCCCTATATGGGCACAGTCAGAATGTGTCTCGCACAGCTTGACGAGTGCCCAACGTCGTAGAGGGCTGCTCCTTGCCATAGAATGAGCCATGTCCGGGAATGTTTGGCGAATCGACTCGAGTAAGAACCCTGCGTCATTAGGACTTGGATCGAGTTGTGCTGTTCGAGAGATCAGAGTCGTCGTCTCGCTGCCGTTGAAGTTGGCGAGACATACCATCATCTCCTCAGCAGAGGCAGGCGATTTATATCACATCTGGAATGAAGCGCTCAGCTCGCGACTCTACCGACGGCGATGTGACTTGCCTGCAAGCAGCCCGAAGCAGTCCTCAGTAGCTGGTGGCTATCTGGAGTCTGTCGGGTCTGCAGTGTGCAAAACACCTCCAATGTTCTCTTGCAGAGACCCATCTTTCCGGGCTTCTTCTTGTCTCTTCCATGGTTCGACAGTTGGCTCCTTAGGCACGAAGAGTGCCTCAGGCAAGAAGGCGCTGGCTGTGCCTGGCAGCTGGTAGGCAGGCTGCCGACACCTGCCGGCTGCCGCCTCCACACTCACATCCATCTCTCGCGCCTCTCGCTTTGATCGTTCCCCTCTCACCCTCCTCTAATAATTCTCCTCTCACAAAGCCCGCCTCTTCCACTGCCTCCAGCGTCTGTGGTTCTACCACGGCGGGGATACGTTCGTCTTTCTTCTCCATCTCCAGCACAGCTTCTCCATCCCCCATCTCCAGCACAGCGTCATCCCCGCTCTCGACATGACCACCTCCATTGCACAAGCTGGCACAGCTGCCGGGGCCAGCCGTGCCGTTGGCGACGACGTCACCAGAGGATGCAACTCGCTCAAGCGCTGGCTGGCCAGTGACCCAAATCCTCCCAAGTCGCCGACCAAGACAGCTCCAGTCGGCCCCCAGGATCGGCGCCTGCAAACAACCCCTTCCTCTCCACGCGTGTCGAGGGCACCTGATGCACTGGACAGAGTATCCTTGAAGGATGACGATGTTCTGCCGCCCGCTCCTTTGCACGTCATTGAAGCCATGGCCTCTCAGAACGATGCCGGTGGCTACAAGCCAAAGCGAAGTGCTTCCACGTGGAGCGTGAGCGACTTGGAAAATGTCAAGGACGAGGGGAAACGTCCGGCAGCGTCTCGCACCCCTGGCACCGCTCCACTGCTCGCTGCCGGGTCAAGCGAGGCCAGTTGCAACCCACTACCGGCGGCCGCGGAGGCTCCTACGCCAAAGGTGACCGCTGCCGTTGGATGCTGGCTTGATGGCATTGCCGAGCATCGGGACGATGTCCCAGAGAGCTCCAAGATCCTCCGCCAGGGCCATCTCGACTCCGACGCAGGAGGTCTCCTGCCGGCGACGACATATCCAGACACCCTCCGCCAAACCATCCAGGGCCCTTGTCGGGACTCCAGGGACATCGCCTGGCGGCAGGCAAACATGACCTCGGAGCTGCAGATTGCCCGAGAGCTCAGGAGCCGCCAGCGACTCGCGCAGCATTTGAGGGCGTCCATTCTTCAGACTCAGCTGGTCAAGTACGAGGCGCCGGTGGTGGAGGAAGAGCAATGGCCAAACGCCGAGTGCGCCCTGCGCCCTGCCACGCCGGCCGACTTCCAGCAGATTGCGGAAATCATCAACCTGGAGAGCGGGGGCCGGGACTGCCCGCAGGTCTTGGAGTCGAAGGCTGTCGACGCCCCAGACATCGACCACGTCTTCCGCTACTGCGAAGCCACCATGAGGCCCTTCATCGTTGCGTCTCCCATCGAGGAGGACATGCTAGACCGATCGAAGTGGCCCAAGAACTCGGAAAGGGCCTACCAGGAGTTTGTCAAGTTCAAGCAGTCTCAGGCCAGCGAGCCGCCGCCTGTCGTGGGCTTCGCATTCGTGACGGAACCACGCCTCGGTTTCCTCAATGCCCCATGCCCCGGCTCTCGCCACACCGGCCAAGTGCGTCTCGTTGTTCACCCTGACCACCGACGAAAGTCATACGGCACTGCGCTCTTGGACCGGATTCTCCTCTGCCTGTCGCCTCTCCACCGCAGCTTGATCGACTACGAGTGGAAATGCCCGGACCCCGCTCGCATATACGCGCCTCGCGTCGCAGACAATGATCGTCAGTACGTCCGGGTGTACATGGAGATGTTCTGCGAGAGCCGAACCGACGACGGCTTCAAGTGGCGAGCCGAAATGTTTGGCAAGTTCAACTTTGAGGAGGTGGCACATCTCCGCCAAGCCGTTGAGATGGATCGGCCCGGTGTCAACAAGTGGCTGGACATGATTCTGTGGGAATTCGAAGCCCAGTCTGCGTCCGCAGTTTGAAGGGGGGTCGGGTATTCTCCCCTTTGGTGCTGGATGGCGTGGGGGGACGAGAAATCGTGTGCCAATTTGACAATGTCAAGCCTGTGGTGTTCAGGCAGTGGACAGTTTTGTTTTCAACTGGCTCGTGGATAGAGGGCTCAAGGGCATGGGCAGATATCTTGGAGGAACGACGTCCTGCCATGATTGTGCGAAGATGCGAGGACGCGGCAGACGTTCATTGTTGTAGCTAATTGATCAGTTGGCAAGGAGGTTGATTGGTTTGTCGCACTGTGTTGGCCCATGAATAAGCACGCCTTCAAAGCACGAGTCACATCCTCGATTCGTCGCTCCTTCAACCCGACGGATTGCCATCTTCATTGCGAGACTCTTCTTGGACGTTAAAAGAGGCACGGAATCCGCATTACTGAACACCAATAAGCATACAAAATGCTGTCGATTTTGCGGAAAGCTCGTCTCAAGGACAAGGAGATGAGGCTCCTGATGCTGTCGGTCTCCGCGTCCCTCGACCCTGGATCCCGCTGACTGAAGGCAGCGGCCTGGACAATGCGGGAAAGACGACGATTGTGAAGAGGATCATGGGGGAAGACATCAACACGGTGAGCCCGACGCTGGGGTTCATCATCAAGACAATTGACTACGATGGGTAAGTCGGTCCAGGGTAGCCAGCAGCGCAAGTGCTCACGGTGACAGGTACAAGCTGAATATATGTACGACAGCCGCGGCCCTTGCGAAACGACGGGCATGCTGATTGCGCAGGGGACGTGGGCGGCCAGAAGACGCTGCGGTCGTACTGGCGGAACTACTTTGAGAAGACGGACGCGCTGATATGGGTCGTCGACGCGACGGACCGGCTCCGGATGCAGGACTGCAGGGACGAGCTGCACGGCCTGCTGCTGGAAGAGGTACGGCTGGGCTGGGCAGTCAGGCTGGACGCTGACGAGGGAGCAGCGCCTGGCCGGGGCAAGCCTGCTGGTCTTTGCCAACAAGACGGACGTGGACGGGTGCATGGGCGAGGGCGAGATACGCTCGGTGAGCGGCGGCTGGCTGGCGAGGCTCGCGGGACACGGCTGACGCGGACAGGCGCTGCGGCTGGACGACATCCGGACGCACCAGTGGCACGTCTTGCGGTGCAGCGCCGTGACGGGGACGAACCTCGAGGAAGGGCTGGCGTGGGTGGTGGCGGACGCGAAGAAGCGGCTGTTTCTCTACTAGATGGATCGTGGGTGCTGTTGGGCGGCAAACAGGCTCGACAGGATGGCGTCACGAGCCTGATGTTAGTTATGGCATAGATCTCGCGTCTGAGCCGTCGCGATCTGCATCTCGTTGGACCCTTGACCTTTTCCTTGTTCCTTTTACAGAGTACGCGTTTCAGACATCCAGGCAGCCCAAAATGCACAGACGAAATGCACACAATGCTTCGTTCCAGAAGGCCAGCTGAGCCGGTGTCATCTCAGGGCCCGGCTGTTGCAGCCGTCTCGCGCTTGATGCGCTAAAAAACTCCACCCCTGGTGCGTCTGACGAACCCCTCCCCCCCCGCGACTCCAAAAAGTCAACACGGAGCGTCGCCAGCCGAGCTGACTTTTGCCTCTGCATGTCAGGCAGCAGAAATAGACGCCCTTGCATTCGGACCTTTGCCGACGGCCTGCACGCGCGTGTTGGGCCGCGGCATTGTCATGTCCTCCTAGCAGAATCAGCAGCAGCAGCAGCAGTGGCACAGGCGGCAGTGGCACAGGCGGCAGAAGCGCCCAGCAAGCATCAACAAGAGTAGCCAAGCGGCAGAAGCGGCAGCGGCGCGCCAGCGGCAACCGGCAGACGCAGCAGACCATGTCCGACGAGGTGTCGCAGTTTCTCGAGCAGGTCGAGCGCCTGCGCGGCCAGCAGATTGAGGACGACGAGGTGCGCGCCCGCGAGCTCGAGGAGTTTCTCGCGGCCAAGCGCGAGCGCCAGGCCCGGAGAGAAGGTCAGTCGACGCAGGGCCCCGTGAGCCGGTTGCTGCCTCGACGGCGTTGCGTTGGCGCCGCCGGGCTGCGAGCGCGTTGGCCACGGCGGCTGAAGGATGCAACCCCAACGCACCGCTGCTGACACGTGCCTCGACAGAACGCGCGCGGTCCATCTCGCCGCAAAAGTCGTCGCCCGCCAACACGCCCTCGCCGCGGTCCAACCGTCGCAGCGCCCATCGACCCGACGCGCTGAGGCTCGGCTCGCCCGGCGCGGCGCGCGACAGGTCCGCCGAGCCCCCCCCCGAGCCGAGCCCCATGGCCCTGTCGAGCTCGCCGACCAAGGAGAACGAGGCGCCCGCCGAGGCGCCCCCCGCCAGATCGTCCCCCTTGTCGTGGCAGCGGCGGCCCAACTCGCGGCCCGGCAGCCGGCCGCTGAGCATGGTCGCGGCCCAGAATGCGACCCAGAGGTCGCTTGCCGGGCCACAGGAGTCGCCCTCGGCCGCCGACCGCCAGACTGCCGACCGGGGGGCCCTCGCGCCGCCCGCCTACGGCCGCAGCCAGGCTGACGACGACGACGGCCGGCTCGAGATGGCGCCCCCCAAGGCCCAGCTGCCCGACAGCGCCGCTCCCGCCCATGGCAAGCTCGGCTCCCCCGTGTCGCTGCACCCTCCGCGCTACGACGGCCCCGGCGACGACAAGGCGCCGCCAGACCAGCCCATGGCCTCGCCGACCGGCAGGATGTCCCCGGTCCGCGCCACGTCCCCGACCAAGGGCATGGGCGGCTTTGTGCAGAGCGCCATGATGAAGCGAAGCGACAGCGTGAAGCGCTGGAGCGTTACCAGCCCGCCAGCCTTGACGCGCGCCGACTCGGTTGCCACGGGCCGCAGCACGCACGACAAGGCCTCGTCCCAAGCCGGCTCGCGGCCGCAGAGCACGATCCGGGCCAGGCCAACGACGCCCGGCCCGAGCACGCCGACCTCGCGCCAGGGCGAAGCCGAGGCCGAGCCGGAGACGACCCCCAAGGCGTCGGCCAGAGACTCGGCCCCCGACGCGGACCGCACCCCGAAGCACGACGACGACGCCGCGCTCCCGAGCAGCCCGACGAAAACAATGGACCCGCGGCGCTGGAGCCCGACAAAGTCGAGCTGGCTGGAGAGCGCGCTCAACAGACCCGAGTCGCCCAAGCTGCCGCCGAAAGCCACGCAGTCCCAGCCTGCGTGGATGGTCGAGCTCAACAAGACCAAGGCCGAGCGCGCCAACAACCCGGGCGCCGAGACGGCCCGGTCGGCGGCGGCTCCGCACAAGCACCAGGTCAGCATCGGTGGGCTTATGAGGCAGTCAGCGATGGGCGACGCGGCGAAGCCAAACACGACGGGCCTCGGCGGCATCTACTCGCCCCCGCCAAACGTGAGCCGGACGGCGTTTGGGCACGCGGCCAAGGAGAAGCCGCTGGCGGGGGGTCAGGAGACGGCCGCTTCGGAGAGGCGGCCATCGACGGCAAGCCCGCCGTCGACCAAGGCCAAGCCCGAGGCGCCGTCCAAGAAGGACTTTCGAGCCAACCTGAAGCAGCGCCCGGCCGCCGCGGGGGGCAGCAAGAGCCAAGAGCCGGAGTTCAAGAACGTGTTTGGCAACCTGCGCCGGACCAGGACGCAAAACTACGTCGCCCCAGACGAGCTCAAGGACAACATTCTGCGCGGCAAGGCGGCGCTGAACGTGACGGATGGCCCGAAGAAGAACGAGCGCAAGGACGAGCTCAAGGAGGCCATCCTGAAGAAGCGCGAAGACTTCAAGAAGGCGCAGGCCGAGGGCAAGGGCGTCACGAGGAGCCCGGCCGGCGCCGACAAGCCACTGCCCGAGGGCCTAGCTAAGAGGGCCGCGCTCGGGAGGCTGACGACGGGAGCCAAGGAGAATCCGACCGAGGCCAAGACTGCCGATGAGCCCAAAAAATCGGAGTCCAAGCCAGTGCCCGGTCCAAAGAGGATACCCAGCCAGTCGGCGTCGCCTGCCGAGAGCCCTGACATGGAGGAGCCCCGGAGTGCATCCACCGAGAGCGATGCTGCGAAATCGGCGACAGAGCCGCGAGCGCACTCCAGCCTGCAGAAGGAGACGAGCGCGCCCTCGAGGCTGCAGCAGGGCCGCGGCGGCGGAGGCGCGGGCAAGCTTGCGGATCGCTTCAACCCGGGCCTGGCGGGAATGCTGGCTAGAGGGCCTCCGCCAATGGCTACGAACGGCGGCCGGAGCCCCGACGATGCTGGCTCGCGCAACCCAGGTGCTGGCGACACCACGGAACCGGCTGCTCCCGGTCCTCAACTGACACACATGACTAAGAACCGAGCTCGTGGTCCTAGGAGGAAAGCCCCGACGGGTGCGTCAGCGGCGAGCGGCGGCGAGCCGGCAGGGCCCGGGGCTCTGCCGGTGCCCGAGCCAGAGAAGCCCAGGGAGCCGGAACGAGCATTGCCGGGCCCGGCAAAGGCAGCGCAAGAGCGCGGCGAGCCTGGCGCCGGCAGCGAGAAGCCGGCGCCGCTGTCGATACAGAAGCAGGTCGCGGCAAAGGCGGCTCTCCGCGGCAGGCCGGCGCTCACCAACCCGGAGAACAGGTCCGGCGAGGGCACGGGGGCTCCCGAGCCCACGCCCTTGGTCCTCCGCAGGCAGACGGTGACCCCCAGCAAGCAGGCCGAGAGCCACGGGCCGTCGCCTCCCAGATCGCCCACCAAGGCCCCCAAGGAGGCTCCGCAGCCAGGCTCCCCCAAGAAACTCGACATGAAGCGCATGTCGAGATTCCTGGACGACGGGCAGGCCAGCGATGGCAAGCCCGAGTCGCCAAAGGAGCCGGCGAGGCTGACGCATCAGCGGACCGGGTCGAGATCTCCTACCAAGACGGCCGAGAGACCGCTGCCGGAGCCCTCGCCGTCGCCGACCAAGAGCGATCGCGACACCCTCCCCTCCATGAGGGACCCGGCACTACGGTCGCCACGGCCCGGAGGACCGTCGGCCAGGGCCGCATCGCCCGGGCCGAAGACGCCGTTGGACCGACCGGGCGAGGCGGCGTCGCCCAGGCCCAAGTCGAGGGGCGCGGTGCGGCCGCTGTCTGGGCTATCCGGCGACGGCGTCAGGTCGCCGGCGCGGTTGGCCTCGCCGGCGCGGTCGCCCACGAAGCAAGCGAGCGAGGTCTCGTCGCTGCTGACGGACTTCTTCGGGCCGCCGCGGCCCAGAAAGGAGGTCAGGGTCGACGCGGCGGAGATGCTCATGAACCGGCCGCCGACTGGGGCTAAGATCACCAGCCTGGGGTTCCAGATGTTCCGCATCCTCGGCGACGGCAAGAAGATGCCCGTGTCGGCGCAGAACGAGCGGGTCCTGTTCGAGCAGGAGATGTACGTGTGCGCGCACAACTTCACCAACGCGGCGGGCAAGAAGGTGTTCGAGGTGTACTTTTGGGTGGGCGACGAGGTGCCCGAGGCGGCGGCCGAGGACGCGCAGGTGTTCGTGCAGCGCGAGGTGCGGTCGCTGGGCGGCAAGCTGGTGAGGCTGCGGCAGGGCAAGGAGACGGCCGAGTTCCTGCAGGCCCTGGGCGGCGTGGCCATTGTGCGGCGAGGGTCGAGCAACAAGTACGACTCGCTGGCGCCCAACATGCTCTGCGGGCGGCGCTACCTGGGCCAGGTGGCCTTTGACGAGGTGGACTTTTCGCCGGCCAGCCTCTGCTCCGGCTTCGCCTACCTGCTGACCCTGTCGGGGCGCTGCCACCTGTGGAAGGGCAAGGGCAGCGACGTGGCCGAGGTCAGCTGCGCGCGCCTCGTCGGCATGGACCTGACGCTGACGGGCGAGCTGTTCGAGCACGACGAGGGCAGCGAGCCCGCCTCGTTCTGGGACCTGTTCGGCGAGGGGGGCGCCAGGCCGCACTCGGCCGACCACTGGCGGCTGAAGCCGAGCTACGACAAGTACTGCAGCAGGCTCTTTTGCGCCGACGCCGACGCCCGGCAGCAGGTGAGCGGGCGGAGCAGCCGCCGGGGGGACGGCCAGCCGACTGACGCGCGCGCAGGTCTTCGAGATCAGCCCCTTTGGCCAGGCGGACCTCTCGCCGCGCGGCATCTACGTCCTCGACGCCTTCTTCGAGCTGTACATCGTCGTCGGGGCGCGCGCCAACGCGCAGTACGCGGCCTTCCGCATCGCCCTCGACTTCGCGCAGGAGTACGCCATCCTGGCGGCCGGCATCGAGGACCGCCCCTTTGTCCCCGTCTCGACCGTCGTCCTCGAGGGCATCCCGCGCGACCTCAAGCGCGTCTTCCGCAAGTGGGACGACGCCCGCTGCCCGACGGCCGTGAGCCCGCCGCCGGCGTCGGGGCAGGGCGGCCCGGCGCCGCCGCTCCGGAGGGGCCGCAGCCTGCGCGTCGTGACGCTGACGCAGGCCCTGCAGGCGCTGAGCGAGTGAGGCCACGCCGTGCGTGTAACGGGGGGGTGCATGTACGGACTGCGTGTACGGTTCTTGGCGAGGGCGTCGGCGGCTGCGGCGTTTGGGCCTGCCGGTGCGCGGGTCGGATCGGGGTGCCATAGCAAATACAGCAAGCAGCCTTGGTTGAGCACGGCCGTGGCACGGAGCAAGACACGGCAACGACGTCTGGGCCAAAATGCCAGGCATCTTCGCTATCCTGCAGAAAGCGGGGCACTGCGGCTGCACATGCCAGGGCCCGTGGTCTATATGGGGTATCAATCATGCTGGCCATGCCGAAACCTTGATCCGCTTGCGTCTCTCGGCCGTGGTCCTCCCCGTTGCGGGATCGTTATTCGTCAGAGCGAGGCTCTCGCGTCGGCGGCGGCGGGGACGGGGACGGGCTGGCCCTTGGCCTTGGCGGAGAGGGCGACGAGCTCCCGGAGCATGAGGTCGTGGGTGGCGCGGGCGAGGTCGTCGACGTCGGCGGCGGTGAGGCCCGTCGTGGGGATGGGGTCGAGGACTGGGGGGTCAGCGCGACGGGCGGCGACGGACGGCGGGCGGACTCACCCTTGATGGGGATGGTGCCCGAGGTGAAGACCATGTCCTTGATGTAGAGGACGTGGCTGTAGTTGGCGACGACGCAGGGGACGACGGGGACGCCGGCCTGGACGGCGAGGTGGAAGGCGCCCTTCTTGAAGGGCAGCAGGGTGGGCTCCTTGGAGTAGCTGCGCGTGCCCTCGGGGAACATGTAGACGCTCTGGCGGCGCAGCTGCATCTCGCGGGCGGCGCCGCGCATGGCCTCGCGGGCGTCGCGCGAGTTGCGGCGGTCGATGAAGATGGCGCCGCTGAGGCGCATGAACCAGCCGAGGAAGGGCACGTGGCGCAGGTCCGACTTGGCGGTGACGGAGCAGTGCTTGGGGAACATGGCGCCGAGCATCAGCACGTCGAGCTCCGACTGGTGGTTGCCGACGAAGACGGCGGGCCGGGTGGCGGCGAGGACGCCGGCGGCGTCGTCGACGGCGAAGGCGACGCCCGTGGTGCAGCGCATGGCGAGGCGGAAGGCGCGCGCCGTGAACCACTGCGCGATGCTCTGGCGGCCGGCGAGCGTCAGCAGGGCCGAGGCGACGACGCCGACGAGGGCGCAGGCGACGAGCGTCACGTAGGCGGCGAGCACGCGCGCGACGAAGCCGGCGCGCGGCACGGCGGGCGCGAGCATGTAGAGCACGGCGACGAGGCCGACGTAGCCGGCGAGCGCGTTGGCGACGAGGCCGAGCAGCGGCATGGCGGGCGGCTCGGGGCGGCGGGGCGGCGAGGCCGGGCGGCGAGGCCGGGCGGCGAGAGCGAGCGGACGGGCGGGCGGCGCAGGAGCGAGGGGAGAGGGCGCGGGAGCGAGGGGAGAGGAGGCGCGGCGATGGCAGGGGGCCGTCGTCATTCCATCCTCGAGAGCGAGGGCGAAGGGATGCTGGCGAGGCGACGTCGAGCCGCTCCGGCAGACGCTGGCAAAAGCTGGTGGGGCTGGCACGTCCCGCGGCACGTGGGCTTACATAACGAGGCACGAGCGCGCACGTGTCCGTCTGTGCAGGCGTCCGGGCCGGGACGGCGTGAAGGGACGGGACAATGCGCGCACTGATGCCGGGGACGGATGCCTGGCCGAGGGCGGCGGTGCCGGGCGCTGTGATGGCATCGTGAAACTAGCCTAGCGCCGCGTCACGTGCGCGCGCCGCCGCCGCTCCAGGGTAGGCCGCGCCGGGCCGCCGCCCAACCTCGCATCGCCAGCTCGCCGCGCGGGCCGTGTCGCATCGCCGTCTCGCACGCCGTCTCGCACGCCGTCTCGCACCGCCGTCTCGCACCGCCATGCCCCCGACGCCCGCATAGCCCATGAGCGCGCCATGGCCCCCGCCCAGCAGCACCGCCGCCCCGCGCCGCTCGCGCCCGACCGGCCGCCGCTCGCGGCGCTCTTCCTCATCGACTTCGACGCCAAGGCCGGCTACACCATCGCGTGGCGGCGCGCGGCGGCGGGGCTGGAGCTCGACGGGCGCGTCGAGTACAAGTCGCTGCCGTCGGGGCTGCACGCCGTGCGCCGCGACCTGGTCTACTTCGTGCACGACGCGCGCCACGCCGGCCTCAGCGCCTTCGTCAACGAGCCGTGCGCCGACGAGGACGCGCGCAACGCGCGCATGATGGCCGTCGGCGTGCTCGTCCCGCTGAGCTACGGCCGCCTGGGCCGCGCCTGGCGCCACGCCGAGACCCTCGAGCGCCTGGCCGCGAGCCTCGCCGCCGACGGCAACATGACGGAGCTGCTCGAGAGCTACTGGCAGGCCAACCGCGCGCGCGACGACGCGCCGCAGGAGCCCGCCACGCACGCCCGCGTCCGCTCCGTCTCCGACGGCACGGCCCTGCTGCCCGCCGAGCACAAGCTGTCCCCGTACCACCCGGCCTGGAGCCTGACCAGGCTGCTCGACGCCTTCGGGCCGCTCGTCTTCCCCATACACCGCGCCGCCCTGCTGCGGAGGCGCATCCTGATCTCGTGCCACGCGCCCGTCCGCCAGATATGCGACTTCGGTGAGCCCCCCCCGACGACGCTGACCCCCCCCCCGGCTGACAGGCGCGCCAGTCTACGACTTCTCCGTCCTCTCCAACATCCCCCTCTCCGTGTCCGACTCGCTGCCCGCCTCGTCGGTCCCTGCGCGGCTGCGGCCCCTCTTCGCCATCGGCGTCCACGACATCCCCTTCCTCGTCGACGACCTGGCCGCCTCGAAGCGCGCGGCGGCCGGCGACGACGCCGGGCCCGGCTGGATCGCCTGCACCACCGACAGCATCCTGGCCGTCAAGGACACCCTGTGGGACATGCTCATCACCATGCCCGCCGACCACGCGCCCGGCGCGCCCGACGCGGCCTGGCCCGTCGTCGAGTGCCCGCGCGGCACCCCCGTCAAGGCCACCCAGCGCGACCTGCGCCGCTACGCCTCGCTCCGCAGCGGCCTCGCGCGCCTCGCCCCCGGCGAGCCCCCCGCCGACGCGCCGCCGTCGCCGCGCCCCGCCGCCGACGAGCCCCTCGACGCGCCCGTCGAGCCCCTCAGCTGGGCCGCCCTCGCCTACAGCGGCTACATGTGGTGGGCCAGCGCCGGCGAGCAGCTCCGCGCCGACGAGCACGAGGAGGCCGCCCGCGACGCCACCCTGCTCGCCGACCTCGGCCCCGCGCCCCTCTCGCCCGCCTCGTCGCGCCGGCCCTCCGCCGACCCCCTCGCCGACTCGGTCGCGTCGCTGCGCCGCCCCGGCGACCCGGACGAGGCGCGCGCCGAGCTCGCCCTCATCGCCTACTTCCACCGCCTCACCGCGCAGATGCTCTCCGTCGTGGCCGACCTCGTCGACGCCGCCGACGCCGCGTACCCGGAGTCCTACAATGACGACGACGGCGACGGCGACGGCGACGCCCTGCTGCGGCCCGACGGCGACGACGACCCGCCCGTCGCCGTCGACAGCCACAGCGTCGAGCGCATGGGGCTCGACGTCTGGAGCGCCGCCGACGCCGCCTTCGTGCAGGACCTGGTGGCGGCGTACTTTGGCCGCGCCGCGCGCGTCGAGGCTAAGGGCGTCGAGGTGTGCGGCGTGAGGGTCTGCTGATGGAGAGAAGCAGCGTCGACACGGCGGACTAGAATGCCGGACGGCCGTCGGGAGCCTGCTGCGCTACGCTGGCCCAGAGGGATACTATTGCTAGACGCGTGCTTCCGCAGGGGTCGTGTGTGCGTGTAGACTAGGATGCAGACATGGAGCGAGGGCACACAGAGCGGACGGCGGCGCAGACAGAAAACAGCCAACATCGAGAACAGACGCGTGATGTTATATACATACATACATGCACCGCCCAACTCCCCCCCGCACAAGCAGCGTCTACGACTCGTCATCGGTATCGGTATTGGTGTCGCTCGTGTCCTCGTCCTCCTCCTCGGTCCCGCTCTCGTCGTCCGACTCGTCGTCGGCGGGCCGCCGCCGCCTGGGCTGGGGTGCCTGGCCCGTCTTGAGGGCGTGCATCTGGCCGGCGATGGAGTCTGTCGGGGTCAGCCTCGGCATGCACCGACACCACAGGGGACAGGACTCACCCTCGTCTGGCTCGCTAATCTCGTCCTCGGCCGCCATCTGCGCCGCCTTGGCCGCCTCCTCGACCACCAGCGTCACCTCCATCTTGGTGTCGAAGCCGACGTACGAGTCGCAGACGACGTGCATGACAAAGGTGTAGTGGCCGGCCTGGGGCGGCGCGGCAAACTGCGCCCTGAGCGTCTGCATGGCAAACGTCGGCCGGCCCTGGTCGTCGAACATGGGCTGGTCGAAGCGGTCAAAGGTAAAAGGCGGCACCGCCATCTTGCCCTGCTTGGAGTCGCTGAGGAAGGCGTACCACTTGGGCGTGTGCTCGCGGGCGTAGTGCGGCGCAAAGGTCAGCGGCGGCAGGATCGACTTCTCCTCGACCGACACGGGCTTGCCGTCGGGGCCCTTGATCGTCTTGGTCTTGCGGCCCATGAGCGCCTCGAGGTCGTCCTCGGCCGGGTCGACGTCCTCGAGGTCCAGCTCGTCGACGGCCGGCACGTTCTCCGTGCCCGGCGGGATGAAGCGGCCCTTGATGACGAGGCTGACGAGCGACGAGGGGATGATGACGCGCTCGCCCGTCACCTTGAAGAAGGCCTTGGCCACGCGGAGGAAGGGCAGCTGCTTGCCCACGCCCATGCTCTTCCGGTACTCGTCCTCGCTCAGCAGCCCCCTGCCGACGGCCAGCCGCCTCCGCTGCGCGTCGGGGAGGTCCATGAACTGCTGCACCGTCATGTGCGTCTTGGAGTCGCCCTCGACGGCCGACGCGATCTTGGGCGTAAAGTAGGGCAGCTGGAGCAGAGGCGACGACCGGGGCGAGATGGCCTGGATGAGGTGCTGGTTGGCGCAGAAGGAGCCGGCGATCGGGCCAATGTTGCCGTAGGCGAGCGCGACGGCGGCAAACGACTGGTTCAGGGTCCGGGCAATGGGCGCAATGTCGTACTTGGCCTTGGTCAGCGCCGCGTCGCCGAGCTCGACGCGGCCCAGGTAGGCCCACAGCAGGGCGAGCGTCTTGCGGCGCACGCCGCTGTCGAGGCTCTCGAGCTTGTCCTTGTCCTTGGCGGAGAAGCCGGCGGCAAAGGGCGAGGCGTCGCCGCCGGCCGAGATGCGCGCCTCGACCTTGGACAGGCCCGCGTCGGCCTGGTCGCCGCGGAGGACCCTGTCGAACTCCTTGCCGGCGCTGAGGGCGGCCATGATGCCGGCCTCGTCCATCTCCTCGTCGTACTGGCGGAACAGGTTGTTGGCGCTCTCCATCAGCACGCCCTCCTTGGACCTGCGCTTGGTGCCGTACCACCACGAGCCGACGAGGTAGGGCAGCAGCACGCCGAGAAGGCCCGTGTAGAGCAGAACCAGGTACTTGCCGTTGCCGTCCGAGACGATGAACTTGGGCAGGGCGATGCCGATGCTGAAGCTCTGCTTGCCGTCGGGGTGGCCGTACTGGATGTAGTTGTTGCGCACCTCCTCGTCCGTCAGGGCCTGGTAGGCCTTGGTGAGCTCGACATAGCGGTCGTTGAGCGTCTCGAGCGTCTCGTTCTTGGCCGCGTCGGGCCGCACCTTGTCGGGGTGGAACTTGACCGACAGGCGCTTGTAGTGCGACTTGATCTGCTTCTCTGTTGCCGACTGCACGCCGCGGCGGCGTCAGCGCCGGATCCGGGGGAAGGGGGGGACGCCGTTGCGCTTCTCACCTCGGAGATGCCCAGGATGTCGTACGGGTTCCAAATCTTGGCCACGACGGGCTGCGTCACCATGATGAGGTAGGCCATGAATCCCATGAGGGCCCATCCGGCCACGGCGGCAACGGCGCGCTTGACCTTGCGCTGCTTCCTCTTCTGCGTGGACCGCAGGCCCTCGACGACGGCGGCATCCTTGATCCTGTAGTCGGTGTGGATGCGCGGCGCGAGCCTCTCGTCGTCGCTGCTCGGCCGCAGCAGGCTGTACGTCAGGGGGACGGTGACGAGGCCCGTGAGCGTCAGGATGAAGAAGGGGAAGAACTGGGCCTGCACACGGTCAGCAGCGCGGGCTCGCAAGGCCACGGGGCCGAGGACAGAGGCCGGCGCACCTGGTCGTCGTACGAGTAGTCTGAGCTCATCGTGGCGGCCGGAGAGGGCTCAGCCTGCTCCTCTCAAGGCGAAGATGCGGATGCAAAAGGCGTCTATCGGCAGCCTGTCTCGTCGACGATTTCAAGCCCGCCCAAGGTTTGGGTGCGCGTCCGCAAAGCGAGAGATTGGGACAGCCTTCATGGGCTCGTGGCGGTTTGGGGGTTCGGCGATTGGATTATCCGTGGGTCCTCGCAAACTTCAACGTGTTCACATGGAGCTGCCTTAGCCCCGGCCAATGCGAGGCTGCGCAAGGCTGACCTATTACATCAGTCTAAAGAGCCATAAATCTGCAGCGCCCAAAGCCCAACGTCCACACTTCCCCAGGCCACATCTCTCCTCCTTCCAACACCGCCTCAGCTCGAGAATCCGCTGCCCGACCGTCCGGTGCGCGCCGCCGCCTCGGGTCCTCGAAGAAGTCCTGCTGCCCCCCCCCCGCCGCCACGGGGCCCGCGCCGGAGCCCGGATGCACATCCAGCCGGGCAGCTCGCGCAGCGCGGCCATGGCCCGCGAGACGGCGTGGTGAACGGTGGACGGCAAAGGCTGGTGCCGCCGAGGGTGGTGCGCAGATGGGCGAGGGCGGCAGAGGCATATCCCTGGGTTTATCCGCTGACTGCTCCTGATCTCAGGGTCAGAGGCTCAGTCTAACCGGCGCGACGTTATCTGTACTCACCGAAAGCTCGAGCCAAGCCCCTCCAACCCCCGTTCAAGCGGCCTCTTGATATCTCCAACTCTCCTGTCCAGCTCCCCATCCGCATCGCCTGAGGCCGCCACGCTGGCCCGGTTACCAATTACGCCCATCGCCCCCAATGACGCGCGACATATCCACGCCCTCAACGCGTAGCCACTCGCCAGACCAGCTCCGGGTGCCGTACCCGTGGCCGTCGCCGCCAGCACGTCCATCCAGAACACTTTCGTCTCTGCTGGTTCCTCACGGTCTGCCAATAGAACTTTCCGGAATCCAATCCCACAGAGGTCCCACAGCGGCCACGGTGTTGTCATCGGGGCCGATGGTTTTCCATGGCAGTGCCTGGAGCGCGAAGGAGTGCAAATGTTCGGCAATGTGCTTGTCCGTCTCAGGTTGCAGGAGAGCCGTCTGCTCAAAGCAAAAGGGGCATTCAACCCGGGGCGGAGCCGTTCTACGGCTCGTCTCAGCAAGAGCAGCTAAGTTGCTCTCCTTAAACTCCCCCTGATGCCTGGCCATAGTATGGTTAAGCCACTCCTGTTTATCCTTGAACTCAAACTGGCTCGGGTTGTCTGATTTAAGCCAGCACGCGTCGCAGATCCAACACGGCACGCTGTGGCAGTCCTTGAGATGCTGCTTCCAATCGTCCGTGGACACGTACATGGCTTCAGCGATAGGCTTGTTGCAGTCAGTATAGACACACACATAAGGACTCAGATTCTCGGCGATGTGGCCACTGCGAATATTAGACGTGCATCGTTCCGGACGAGGGGGACGTAACGCACCGCCATCTTCTATCATTTTCCGGATCCGAGTAAGTAGCGTCGAGGACCTGTGCACAACAAGGACACCAAAAGGATTCTCCTTTCTCCGCAGGGCATTTCGGATAGTCCTGCTTGAGAATTCCCGGAGAGACCTTCGTCATTTCAGGAACCGCAGGCATCGTTACGACGTTCGCCCGCGTGTCCTTTTGACCTTCTGTCTTTCGACGGTATTCGTCAAAGTATATGTCGAATCGATTCCGTCGAATCAAATTCGACTCGATAAGTCGCTCCTGGACTTTGCTTAGTCTCGGCTTGTTTGTCAAAAAAGCCGACGCCTTGGCTTGGGTTGACTGAGTCGGCCCAGCAAGAATAGACTGCACGAGGAACTCCTGGAAGTCTGCGAGTTTGTCCGCTCTCTGGGCCTGGAGCTCGTCTGCCCGTTCATGCATGAATTTGGTTCCGGACTTTCGTATCGCTGCGGATGTCCAGACCAGGAAATCCACTGATGATTTTATGTAGTAGAACTGCTCTCCGAACTTCGAATTCTCGTCATCAGTAGGAGTTGTCTCTTTCTGCTTGCCCTTTGTCCTAGATGCGCCGATCTGTGCGTTGTCGACGTCGGCCTGCGCTGCTTTCGCTAACTCTTGGTCAGCACCGTTGCTTAGACACAAACGCAGTTCGCATAACGAAATGCCCAACATACCAAGATGGATACACTTTCGTAAAGAGATAATCAAGCTGTCAAGAAGGCTGACAAGGACGCCGCGCACATCGTTTCGAGTCCGGACGCGGTAGTCCAGAGATAAAAGCCCGGATTTTTCCGCGCCGATGCCGAGAGACCACCAATTGAACTGGGCAGACATCTTGTCGATGAAGTCGGCCTGAGTCAAAACTCTATATTGCTGGCAATCTTGGAACAGAGACTGGCAGAGCCCAGTCATATCAGATATTGAACGCGGCGGCGGCGCCGGCTCGGGCGCGTCGGGATCGCGTTGCTTTCCTTGGTTATCGTTGTCGGCGGTTCCCGTGGTTCTGTTGTCGGAATCACGGCCGCTAGGAGCCTCGGCCGTGTCGTCAGTTTCAGCCAGGGGCTTGTAGCAGTCCTGCAAACTTGGGCCTATTGGCTGGCCAGAGTCATCCGTTATCGACGCTTGCGATCCGAAGGCGATGAAAATTGCTTCCCAGTGGCCGTCTGGGAACTCGAAGAGTATGCCTCCATCCTGGAAGGTTCCGTTTTCGTGCCGAAACTGGCCACTGCCTCCCTGGTTCATATGGACGTTATGGATAAAGTCATCACCCAAGGAGCCAAAGACATAGGCGACAGCCCTATTGGCGACGGCATCTGACGTAGCTTTTGTGAGATTATGGACAAGGTCATCAGGGTCTCCCACTTTGTCGTGAGGCACAACGACAAACTTATCGAGGTCGACCAAATTTCCTCGAAGAATGTCTAGAGCCGGGAGTTGACCTCTTGGGCTTGTGTAAATCCCCTGTTGCAGCTGGGATAGTTGGGCCAGGAGTTCAGATTGATTGTATTGACGGTCCAGCCAAT
Source organism: Hypocreales sp. Mo6-1 (assembly GCA_002939055.1). NCBI lineage: Eukaryota > Fungi > Ascomycota > Sordariomycetes > Hypocreales > Hypocreales sp. Mo6-1. Next base: position 862,300 of record PNEP01000013.1, read on the forward strand.
AGACCAACTTTGACTCTGCAGATTGCGAAACGACGTTGACGGCGGCGGCGAAGAGATGGCCGCCCTCAGCTTGCAGCAGCAACTGGGCATGCGAGCCATCGTCCTGGAGCTTCCATGACAGAGCAATCCCTTTCAAGATGCCATATCTGGACACAGGCATTGCGACTTGTGGGTTTTCGATGGCGGTTGCGGCTTTCTCGGGTTGGGAAGGGCTCCGAGGTCGAGCTGCGTTGGCTGATGCGCTGGAGGCAATCGGTCCCGGCGTATCCGAATGTTTGCTTAAGAAAGTCAATAAAATGGCACTCTGTTGGAGAGGCGTGCATCAATACATCACCTTTGGCGCCCCCAATCATTATGCCTACACCATAGCTATTGACACACTCAAGTCCCTGCTGGAATGTGGCTGCGGTCGAGACCTGCCTGGCAAGTGGTCGCCGGATGCGGCCACGGCCATTTCACCAACGAAGGGCCGAGATACCCGCATCATCAACGGATAATAGCCTCCCAACAGCTGATCAACACACTTTTAATGGTCCCTGATGCTATGTAGGTCGTCCTCCGACAACTACAAGCCAACAAGCACACAACATCGAGACCCACGCATACATGTACCGGGCATCATCAACATGGACAAGTGCTGGTTTGTCCTCCGCCAGACGCACTACACGGCGCCCGAGTACAAGCGCAAGGGGATGGCGGGTGGCGAGGCTGAGGGACCGCTGCGGCTGGGGCATCTGCTGCCGGGCCCCAAGGCGGTCGACAACATAATCAACACGGGCGGGATTAAGCCCTTCCCCGCGGACATGCGCATCAGCAAGTCTAACACGGTCAACTTCGGCTACTCCATGCGGGTCGAGCAGACCTCCGCGGCGAGTACCGAGGTCGCGGCCCCGGTCGCCGCGGCCGCTGGCGTCACAGTCAACGTCGACGCGAACGCCTTGTTCCGCAAAATGATGGGCGACTTGTGGAACATCGACCAGCTGGAGACGCAGATTGTGCAGCCGACTATTGCCTACGTCGAGCAGTGCCGCACCTCGGCCGAGGTGGCGTCCTGGATCGACAGGCGCAGGAGGCTCGGCGCCTGGAAGATGTACATCATCACCGGCTTGATGATTGCCCGCGGGGCCAAGAAGGAGAGGACCGAGTCGAGCAACAAGGGCATGAATGCTGCCGTCGGCGCGTGAGTACTTTCCTTGCAAGTTGCTTCCCGGTTTTCGCGGTGGTGATGACTCCACTGACAACTCTCTTCCGCCAGGGACATGCTGGGCGCGGCCAAAGGCAAGATGAATATCAAGCACACGCACAAGAAAGAGACCACGGTCTCGGGAGAGCACCCAGACGATTTCGTGTGGGCGATCCGCCTGTCACTTGTGTCAAAGGGCCCTTTCCGTGATACCCTGGAGGTGAAGCCTTATACGGCCGGGGCTGTGTTGGCGGCTGACGAAAATGTCGACGCCAATGCCGTCCTGGCCGAACAAGACCTGCTTGGTGAAGATGTGCACACGCTCGAGGTGCTCAAGGGGGACTCTGATAAACTGGAGCAACAGTTCTTTGTCACCATTGATGGCCAATAGAGAAACAAACCGTTGGACCGTCCGGCAGATTCCGAAACACTTTGGATAGGCTATAAAATCGAATTCCCCCATTTGGACGTGCTTCGATCCTGACCCAGCTGGGAGTATCGACTTCAGATTTCAATTTCCACCCCAGCTCCCATCGATACCGAGCCAGATCTTATGGCAGATTTGATTTCGCGCCTCCCTCTTGAAGTCCTCGTTGGGCGGGCTTGATAGTGGGAATGGGATTTGTTCCCGCATCTGGCTGGGTAGCAGGTCCCAGGGCCGTATGCAGTGGAATGGCTGCTGGACCGTCTGCGTCGTCATGGTGAGCAGGACTCCTACCATGCCGCGCTTGCTCTTCATATTGTCAGCCTTGTCTTGTAGATACTGGGTGTCGCTGTGTCTCGAGAAATCCAGCAGCCGAGCCGCAAATCCGGTGGCGATGGCAGTCGCATACGACGTCCCGGAATTCACCACGCCTTTGAGGTTTTTGATATCCTCGCCGAGGATGGCGAAGTTATACAATCCAGGCCCCTGGGACGGATTCAGCTCCGAATTTTTTACGTTCCCGTTGGTTGCGAACATGGGGAGCACGGCATCGTATTTAGCCGGGTAGGATATCTGGCGTTTGTTGCCCTCGTTTGTCGGCGCCGCAATAATAAGCATCTTTCGAGACGCATCTTCGATTTTCGTACGCAGCTCATTGTTGTCGCGGTAGAAGCCGCATGCCATGCAGACGATATCCGTATCATTTTCTATGCACCAGCTGAGAGCCTGCGCTCAAAGTAGTCAGTAACGCTTCTCCATCACCAACGCAGCCCAGTCGCTCTCGGGCTCACGAAGCTTACCTGAACTGCTAGTTGTTGAGTTTGCTCGGTTGCAGTATCTCTCTCAAAGATCCTCAGGGCGTATACGTCTGCTGACTCGCACATATCCATAATAAGACGAGTTGACATCGTCCCATGTCCAGTATTGTCGCACTTCGTCTTATCGTGTCCGTTTACGTAGTCTTTATAGTATTTGATGTATTCAGCCTCAGCGTGGTCCGGACTGACGCCAGTGTCGAGAACCGCAACCTTGACTTTCTTGTAGCTTTCACATGGCGGAGCCTTGAGGATGTGGATAAGGCAGCGCATGCGTCTGAACCAGTCTTCGGTCGTCCCAGAGTTCGTCCTAGAGACTATAAGTACATGTATACCTTTGGGGGGAGAGAGTTACACTTGCGCCATCGTTCGTCCATGCCGCATTTCCTCATCCGGATTTTGCAACTGTGAGGGCTGAGGGGCTGTTGGTGTTGGGGCTGGCGTTGGAAAGGTCGAGGACATGACGTTCGGCAAACTCAAAGGCTGAACGTTGTGAGGTTGCCGTTTGGAATTCCAGACTTCTAGTCGGTTCACCAAGACGTAGAGGGCGTCCCGAATGTCATTATCGCCCAAGCTTTTAACGTGGGGCGGCATGAAAACGTTGTTGGGGATTATGCAGTTCGTGATGAGGGTGGACAAGGGATCTGATGTCTCCTTGTGCGCATATATATCCTGCGCCTCGATGAGGTCCTTGCAGATATTGTAGTTTGTCTCGACGTGTGCGATCCTGTTCGGGCAATAGCTTGAGTATTTAGGGTCTGCGTACAGACTCTCGATGGGTCGTCCCAATTGTATTTCCATGAGCATGACTCCGAGGTTAAGTATCTTGGGGATCTTGTGAGTCGGTTGAAAGTAGAACGGCGGTTCATTCTCAACCATCTCTTCTTTGTTGTCGCTTGCTTCAGAAGCCTCGGAGTCGGGCGGGTCGGGCACTGGGATCGTGACCGAGAGAAGGGGTTCATCCAAAAATATGCCGGCGAGTGCTTCGTTCTGACCTCTCCGTCGCTGCTCAAAGATGAAGTGCACTCTGTCCTTACTCCACGGCTCGGGCATCCATGGCGAGCTGTAGTACTGCCACACTGCCTTTGCTAAGAACACAGAGAGGACTTCTTTCTTTTTTTCCGTCAATTCTTGGATTGATGCTACTTCCAACAGGTGGCGCATGGAGACACTGGGACTGCCGCAAGTCCATTGTCTCGGCCGGTCGGTCTTATAACCATCGAAGAATAGCTTTCTTGCAATGGTTGAGTCTTTGGTGACTGATTCTTTGGGTGCTGAGGCGTCGCAAGGCGGGGCTTCGGTGGCTGAGAAATACAATATCGTCAGGCCAATCTTCCTTTGACAAGTGATCCAGTTACAAAATCTTCTGGGTGACAGCGGTTTCGAGATTCCATGTCCGGGTTGCCTAAACGGACTAGTAAGCAGCGCGAATTTCTGGGGATAAGAAATGGTAGAACTAACACAGTCCGGTGCAGGGAAATTTCCGTGTCCAGCCACCAGGGTTGGTCATTTATCTCAGCCGCATCCTGGTGGGGATGATCCATGAATAGCACACCAAAGGTTGCTTTGGCGTCATCGAGGTTGCTGCTGCTCAACCTGATGCGCGCAGCCACCGAACGATAGGGCTTCTCCTTGACGCAGAAGCAATAAGTTGAGAGAATCTTGTGCAGGGATGAGATCTCCCTCCCACACTCCGGTGGCTCTCCGCTCTCCGCTTGCACGGCGGCATTGGATGGCGAAAGGACAGCTCTTTCGTTCTCGGAGTCTTGGGCTGAGGGTACGATAGCCTTCAAAGCAGCAATAACAATTCTTCGATCGACTCTGCGCTCGCCATCGCGGGCGAATTCGATGATAGCTTGAGTTGCATCCCTGGTATCTCTCAAGAGCAATTCAAGAGCCGGATAATGAGGTCTAGGCTCCACCGACGCTGTGCTAGACTCCCCTATTGAGGCTTGATGTCGTGGCTATACAGAATCATCAGTCAGCAGCCCAATTGTTATATTTGTACCCCATACTTGACAGAGACTCTCGAGCTCTTTCAACAAGGCGGTAAATTCTCCTGTGGAGCAGTCGGCGTCGGACAGCGTCTGAAGCCATGGGACGATGTGGAAAAGCGTCGTCTTAATGGAGGTGCAGAACTGATGGTAAGAAGGGTCCGTACGAGAGCATAAATCCTCTACAATGCGCTGCAGCCGCCAAGCCGCCGCACGGCCGAATTGCAGAGGCGACGTGTTGGGCATTGAGAATCAGATTCTTCAGGAGTCTCTTCCGAATTGGTCGAGCAAACTTCTGAGATGCGTAGGAGACACCGTAGTTGAGCGGACGAAGTCGAAATCGCAAAGGATGAATGAAGAGTTTGGTGCCTCCGCCGCTATAAAATATCTCGCATCAAACTCGGGGCACGTAAGTGGCGGCTTAAAAGTCGCCGTCGAACAAGAGAGGAAAAGTCTGGGTCGCCTCATGCTGTGCGGGAGGTTTGGGCCACGCCTTTTACAGAAACGAGGTGTGTGACTGGATATGGGGCCGCTTACACACCTCTTGAAACAGTCCGTAGGAGACAATTAAAGCTATTTATAAGTAGCGGTACCTTGGCTGAACCAGAAGACTCCTAGTAGCAGCCCCTTTACGCCTGTGGCCTGATAGAGGCTTTGTATCTTTACATTCCTCCGGATGCGGCCCTCTTGGCTCTTATGGCCGCATTAGGGATGGGCCCCTTTCCTTACCTATCTAGGGGGTTGGCCGTAGCAACATTCCACTGAATAGATATGCTTGCGGGGTTGCTATTAACAACGTGATCAAGGCAACAACGAAGCCTGTGCCTGGAGCATTCTCGGCTCGCCACCGACCCGGTGCTTCGCAGGAGCGGGGGGGACGCCGCACGCTGGGAGCCCCGAAGTTGGCCGGCCTAACACTCGCGAGCCTCCACGTTCCCCTCCATAATGGAGTTGATGAAGCGCGAGTATGAGCAGCGGAGATAAAGTGCAGCCCCTCCTGTAGTGAACACTCAGGTCTCGTCTAACACCATGGATGCAGACATTAGATTTCCGAGCTGTTATATACATATAACGGGCACGCAGAACATCTGTCTTTTAAGACGTATTCTATAAATATCGCCCTTATTTTCTAGGGTCTAGCAACCGGTAACCCGCGGAGCTAAACAAGGCGCGGCTCTTCACGGTCCTCTCCGGTTCATGTCTGAAGGAGATGCATAGGTACCTTAACACAGCCGCAGGTGCAAGTTTTGACGGATGTGTTACCTCCATATTAATAGATGAATAGGTTTGACGGATACGAGAAACAGAGAGACCATGGCGCCAACACATTACGCGCATAATCCTAAACTGCGCTTCTAAGGTTATTGCAGACTGGTTATAAACGAACAGCAGTGAGACAACGATAGAGAGCACAAGTTCGTTGCACAGATTGAGTATCGTCCTGTTTAACCAACAAGGTACATAGATATCACCTTCGAACTATATCATGCTTTCTCCCTAGCCAGGTACAGCTCTGAGTTCTAAACCATTTTTCAGCATTCCGAGGACAGTTGCCATACTTATCCCACCATAGATGGGGAAAAGCGATAGGGACTGCAAGGTCACCGAAGTCAACCAACCGGCCTCCGCGCCAATTCATGTACCTATAAGGCTCAAGTGAAAACCCAGTCAAGTAGAAGAAGTCCAGATGAGCTTGGCCAGTTTTGATATCTTGTTCCAGGGGTGGGACAAATTCATAGATGATGGCCCAGTGCCAATCAACATCTTCATCCACATCGTTCCAGACAGGCGGACGTAAGCGAGGAATGTCGTCACGCTTAATTTTGGTCCAGCCATAGCAGGTGGTTATATTTGGAAAAGGTGGAGAAGATATAGGTTGTTGAGGCTGTTTTGGCGATAGTCGTGCCTCGTCGCTAAACGCTCGTAAGTTGTGGACAGCGTCTTGCCGGTTCTTGGGCTTCTTGAGAATGATCTTCTGACTAGGGTCATCTTGAGCTTTTCTAATTGCCGATTTAATCTTGTCGATAATGGCCAAATTTAGACATTCTTTTTCGAAAGACCAATATCGCCTAAGAGGCCGTCCACCGGGTAGAATGTCTATTTTCGGTCGTTGGGTAAGCCAGAACTAAAAGGAGGGCGGATCATCATTAGCAGGAATATTCGTATGCAAAAAATCAGCTACGTACGATCTTTATGGCAACAGGCTCCTCTTGACCAAATCGAACTTTGAAAATAATGCCGTCTTCGCCTGATCCAAGGTATTCAAGCCATTCGATGTGGTCGCTGGGCGGGGAAAATTTTCGAAGCTTTGGCGACTTGAAGGCCCCCCAGGAAGTCGACACAGGCCCATCCGACGCGTCTTCCGTAATGAACGACGGCATACTCATTGTTCCGCTGCCAAGGACAAATTTCGAAAGCCAAGATTGAGATAAGGGGGAAAAGATATCGTGGGATGCATCGAGGTTACGGCATCGGTGCTGTCGCCATGTGATGAAAGAAGAGAAAGCGCCTGGAAGGCATTAACGCCGGAGACGTTGTAGTCGTAGCCGCCTGCACGTGACCCATGGAACCCGGTGCCCAATCTGGGGGGCTTATAGTGGGGGCCCTCATGCTGGCGCCCTGGCGGGCTCGAGAAAATTACTTCCTAGGCTGTTTTTCTGTGCTAACTCTCGTGCTTTCTCTTTAGAATTAATATAGACCCCAAAAGCTTTCACGGACTCCCTCAGAGAGGATTCTGCCTGATCTACTAAAGGGTCTCTAGTAGAGGCCATGCTGCTCGTGTGCCGCGCCCTCGACGGCATCGCCTTCTCGGCGCCCGTGACGCTCGTCGGCGACGTCTTCTCCGACTCCGCCGGCTAGCTCGTCCTCGCCGGCGTCGTGTGCTCGGCCCTGTGCGCGCTGCTCGTAAACCGGCACTACCTGGCGCTCGACAGGCGGCACAAAGGCCGCTCGCCCGCCGAGCATAAATGAACGCATATTGATCTGGCGGATATTGGAAGGTTGAACATGAAAGCTCTAACGTGCCGTCCAACCTTGTGTCTGGATCAGTTGAGGCCAAGGAAGGCAGTCTGGGTACGTTTTATGCTTGTTTTTCGGCGACTGCGCTCCTTGCTAGGAGACGTGCATCGGCTGCAACTTAGCCGGACAATCTTCATTGGCAAGGCAAGAAACCAGAGGCACCTCAGGCGGCTATGGAAGCACTCGCTGCCTCTTGAGGTTGTGGGCATCGTGGACTGGGAGACGGCCGGGTGGTTTCCGTCGTACTGGGAGTACACGTGTGCCAGGAATGCCAACCCTCAGAATACCTTCTGGGCGCAAGAGGTGGACCACTTGCTACCAAATATGCGTATGAGCTGAAAATGGAAAGCTTGAGGCGTAAATATTTTGGTGACATTTAGCTACATGGGCTTGAGCATAGGTAATCAAGGCGTCGGTACCATGCTCATGGTGCCAGTTCAACGCTCTCAAGCATGTCCCAGGTCGCAGCCTTATTCGCATCGTACGAGACTGTCCCATCAAAACGATGCGCCGACTTTTAGCCTCGACATGCCACATGGCAGCAGCCACACCGAACCGCATTCACAATCACCAAAGCCATGAAAGTCGGCTCCGTCACGCCTGGTCAGCCCACAGCCCTTGCCAAACTGATCGAGCTCATAAGCGACGGAGCATGAGAGGCGTGTCTATTATCCGCATTTCCTTTAGCCGTGTCCCTCTCTGTTCAGGCAAGATTCGTGACTGGGTACGGATTGGCTCGTTTTGTAAACATACTTGTAGACAGATGGCCGTAGGTGGTCGTCGCCAGCCCGAGAGTGTGCGGTACTGTTGTGATACTGTTTCAGCCTTTTCAACCATAGTAAAGCAGTCCGTCTCGAAAGCGTTGCCGACAATAATCTGCTAGGCCAATATCATTGTTCCGAGCTGAGGCTATACTTGGGGGAGCAGTCGTCGGATTCGCCGTCGAGGACTGAACCCCCCGGAGTGCGCCTAACAAGCATGGGTATAAAGGTACCTAAACCATCGCACAGCAGCTGGCGGGAAGAATTGCGGGTCCGGGAAGAGTTTAGTCGTGCAGCTAGCAAATGTTTGTAAATAACATTGAAGTTTGCTTCATCTTCTTCTCTTTCCCCAGACAAGGAAGCAGAACGATCCATCTCCATCATCCATCACAGCGACAAGTCTTGCCATCAGCACAACTGCCTCACCGCCCTGCCAACATGTCCAAAAGGGACAGATCCCGCTCGCCTTCCGCCATCCACCCGCCGCGCGCATTCAAGTGCCCCAAGGCCATCGACGACTTTCGCGAATTTGCCAAGGACGTGGAGAACAGCGTCCGCCAAATGCTGCCCACTGGCGGGCGTCGATATGCTCAGGCGGCCATTCTCGCCATCAACTTCTCCGTTTCTGACATCCCGGACGTCGTGCCGCTCCGGGATGAGCTGCTTGACGTCCTTGCCAAGACGTACAATTGGTCGGTGGAGAAGCACACCATCGACTGCACCCAGACGCATCTAAGGGCTCAGTTCAATCTTAACATGGCAGTATGGGCGTTTCTCGGCAAGTACGCCTCGACTGACGATGACAGCGGGAGCCTTGCATGCTTCTACTTCTCCGGCCACTGCTTCCACGACTCGAAAGAGGGTCTTAGCATCTGTGGCTCGTTTTCGGCATCGGTCCCAGAGCCTCCATACATTCAATGGTCCAAGTTGCCGATGGGTGAATCCCCGTCCCTAAACGACCATCGACTCGTCATTATGGATTGCTGTGCGGCAGCACTTGCCAACCTCGGCCAAAGCGACGTCGAGGTGCTCGGCGCCTCAGCCTGGGAATCAGCAGCCGCGGGACCTCAGGCTAGCTTCACCCGTGCCTTAATCGAAGAGCTATTATCAGCCAAGGGCGCTTCCATAACCGCCACGCAGCTCTTCTCACGACTTCACTCCCGCAAATCGGTGCGGCTCGGAATGTCTATGCCCGTACATAAGCGGGTGTCGTCGGATCAGCCACCGGTCCTCATTCATCGCATCGAGAAGACCCCGGCGCCGCCTTCGCCTCAGGTCACTATTGTGCCAAGACATGCGCACGTTCTTATCACGGTCAAGGTCAGTAAGTACACTGCTGCATAGATTTTTTATCTTTCAGCAAAGTGCTGTGTTTTAATTAATCAGTCTTACAACACACCTTTAGGGCTCTAGACTAACAGCAGTAGGTTGCCAAGGAGAATACCATTCCCGACGCAACGCAGTGGGCCAATTTTCCCCCGTACGTCGGGGACATTGCCCTCACAGCCAAGTGGAAGACGGGATCGGCCCTTGTTGCCGTCGTCCTGCCCATTGAGATCTGGTTGGGCCTGCCGGATAAGGAGGCATACTCGTTCATGGACTACTATCACCGTGAGTGGGACACTGCCGCCGTCTAGCGCCGCCGCCATAGCAGCAGCTGCAGGAGCAGAGGCCGCCGGGCATGCGCGGCGGCACTAGATAGATGCAGAGGGAGACGGGAAGGTTTAGAAAGCGACGGGAAGACATAGAAAGTGAGGGGAAGGTTCAGAAAGATGTGGGAGGGTATAGAAAGCAACGGGAAGCTATAGAAAGCCACGGGAAGATATAGAAAGCGATGGGAAGACATAGGCGTGATAAGAAGGTTCAGAAAGCCATAGGAAGGTTCAGAAAGCGACGGGAAGATATAGAAACTGCTTCAGTTCGGCCCCTTGAGCTGACAGAACCAGCCAGTCACCCACGCAGCTAGAGTAGTGGCAATAAAGTAGATACCTTTTCAAATAGGCACTCCTCCGCGAGGCAACGGAGAACGAATATCATGACCAGATTCTGCGGCCAGACAGTGAGTGGCGACTGGACAGACCAGCCTTGCCTTTACATAAGAGGCCGAGGCGACCAGGCTTGCTAATTAACCAGCTTTATTAGTTATAAGCGACGATTTAGATCTGGTTTTCCAATGCTAAAGGCATGATCTATTCTCTATCCTCTCGCTCCGTTAAAGTCTGCATGTGGTGTTATGGAGAGAAGAGGGAGTTACGCGCTTACGGGAAAGCCCCCGCGTAGCGGGGCCCACAACTCTAGTAATTCTAACATAATCCAAGTTCCTCTATCACTGGCCTTCGCAAATCGATAGCTCTTAGATTCATGCTACTCTCGAGTAGGTTCTAAGAGGAGAAGTTCACTTACGAAGGAGGAGGTGAGATCTCTCGGAAAAGCTGTAGATGTGGACACGCCCCGATGCCGTCCCGATGATCACCTTTTCGCCAAGGACGAGGGCTGAAGTTGGGCGGAAATTTTCGGGGAGGAAGACGACATCCCGGTTTTCAAAAGTAATCGACCAGCTGTCGTTCTCTCTGTCATACCGGAGGCGCCATGTACTCCGCATTGGCGGCTGTGAGATGCCTGACGCGGGACTGAGGGACTGGATGCCCTGCGGCGTCATGATATAGTCGGACCATTGCGGAAGATACCACACCCTAAAATAAACACAGTCGATCTGGATGGCGGCTGCACCTCCTTTCCCGTGTCGAGGTCCCATATCCTCAGCGTCCTGTCTGATGAGGCTGACAGAAACCGCTTCGGGTCAGGCGAAACCAGGACGCTGAGGATGGCATTCTCGTGCCCTCCCAAGGTGTGTTTGCGCTCCCAGGGCTCGCCGATATTTCGCGCCCACGCGACCTTTTCGTCGTTGCCGCCAGACACAAGGTACTGGCCGTCGGGCGCGAAAGCCACCACACTGGCGTACATGCCGTCGTGGGCTCTCTTGAGAACCGCTGTCGGATTTGCTTCCTGCTGGTACCCCAGGTCACTAATCTTCCAGAGGCAAATCGAGCCGTCGTCAGCCGTCGAAGATACGTAATCTCCAGCTGCCGACCATGCTGCGCTATGGCCCCTGAACACGTGCTGCCGCCACCCCGACTTGACAAGGCACACCCGCACAGTATTTTCGGACGAACTTGAGAGCAGAATCTTGCCGCTGGGGGGGAAGAATAGCCGGACTGCCTTCGGTGATGCTCAAATTTCATCTCGCGCCTCCTGTGCGGGTTGGTGTTCAACATGTACCGCACGAAGACTGAACCGCGAGACGATGCGACTGCTATCGTCTTTCCGTCTGGACTGACTGCCATCTCGGACACGCCATCACCCCCCAGTGGCGGCTTGGAGAGGGGTGCGTCCTCGAGCTGGCCTATGGCGTACCACAGGCGCACGGCGTCATCCTGGGACCCCGATGCGAGATAGGCTCCTCCCGGCGGCGCAAAGGCCACTGATAGCACTCCGAGTTTGGCGCCTCTTGAACCTGAAGCTTGCGGCTCGTGCCGCTGTCCCAGATGTCGATGGCGTGGCTGGTAGCCGAGGCCAGGCGAGAGCCGTCGGGCGAGAAGGCGGCCGAGCTGATGCCGTGCCAAGCGTTGAGGGTGAGTAGCGGGCCGAGCGTCCCTGTGCGTCTTCCGTCGCTGGGGTCCGTGGTTTTTGAATCTAGGTCCTGGACGCCCGGCTCCATGTCGCTTCCGGCATCCCAGATGCAGGCCTTCGCGTCGTTGGAACCCGAGGCAATGAGACCCTTTCCGGTATCCTTGCAGACGGCGAAGACTATCGAGCTTACTTCGCATGTGTGGCCCTTGAGGGTCCAACGTGTCTTGCGAGTGTCGGCCCAGAGGTAGATCTTGCCGTCCTGCGTCCAGGTGCGTCCCGTCTTCCATGCAAGAAGGTCAAGCTTGTGACATGCCCGAATTCACGAAGGTCTTCCGAGACCCATGTGTCGGGACCTCCACCGACGTGCCAGATTCGTACGGTCCCTGAACTTCAAGTTGTAGCCGCGGCAAGCTTGTTGCCGTCGGGCGAAAACGAGAGGGCGCTGACCCCCCCGAAATGGCCGAGAAGTCTCTTCAGCTCACGGCCCGTGGCCGAATCCCATAGGGTGATGGAATGGTCGTCGGAGCCTGCGGCAACGGTCCCCCGGGAGGAGAAGGCGAGGCAGTACACCCAGCCCCGTTGGATCGCAACTGTGTGCTGCGTGGTCCCCATCTCGATGTCCCAGATGCGAACCGTCGAGTCGTCGGAACCGGAAGCGAAGAGCCGTCCGTCCGACGAAAAAGCAGCGACGCGAATCCAGTCCCGGTGGCCACGCAAGGCCGTAAACTGAAGTCGTGCGTCCAATACAGGTGCCGATCCATCGTCAGAGGAGCGTTCGCCCAAGGCAGGGCCTGTTGATGCCAGACTTTCCTGGCGATGCTCTCTTCGGGGCAGAAAAAGAGTGTTGGATGCTGGGACACATCTCGGGCTGTTGCACGACTGGTGGAGACGGAGGAAACGATGGGCATCGCGAATCACGGCGTGGAGGCCATTTGAACTATCCGTTGCTCCCTGAAATGAGGAACTGTTAGAATCATTGGAACTTTGTAAAGTCGTTTCGAGCGTCCAGCAACTCACTTTTATCTCTAGAAAAAAGTCTGTTTGCTGCAACCGGGCGGCCGCCAGCGAAAGTTGTCCTTCAGAGGTCAGAGCATCGACCCATGGCAGGAATTGCTTATCCAGGAACCAAAGGACGGTCTTGGGGGTCTTGGAGTCATCGGTAACATCCGATATGTCCGACAGGTGCCTCATCCAGTGCAGCGACGCATAGCTGCCCCCGGAAGTGGCGTGCCTCTTGCGGGCTCATCCTTCGTGTCCAAGTTGCTCGCTAGGGGCTCGAGACACAGCCGAGTGAGGTTGGGATGGGCCTTTTAAGTGACAGACGAGCCGAGCAGTTTGTCGCGCACATAGTCTCTGGCCGTCTTGTGGTGAAACGAAACGACGCCTCGGCGCACTTGGAGGAAGGCGGAACATTGTTGTAGTATGGGCAATGTCGACACCTCGGATCGGATGTAGTTGTGCATGGCTGCGTGCGAGCCCTGTATATCCGAGCCCAAAGCGAGATGCGGGTGTGCGGCAGACGCAGATGGCGTGGGTCATGGCGGCGCGGCACGGCGGAAGGAAACGAGGTCTAATTCACCTCATGGGCTCCCCGTAGGTGCTAGACACAAGCCATGGAATCTTTCTGGACAGTGAAATCGAGGTAACGACCAAGGGTACGAGGTCGTCCGGCGCCGGTCGCACTCCATTTATGACACATTCATCCAGGGAATCAACCACGAGATATGTCTCTTGCAAGCTTTCGTCGCACAACAGGTAGAACACCTGCCCGTCGTTTCATGCTTCTTTTCCTGGTGTGGGAGGCGGCACAGCCGCAGCCTTCAGCTTCAAACATATAAAACTTACGCGCGCCATTCGGAAACGATCGACGTCAGACAAAGTACGATTGCTTATGTCTCAGACTGTTAGCCGTCCCCGAGTACATAAAAAAATGCAGGCTGACGGATTCCGCAGCGAGGCCACGAATTACGAATTGAGGCTGGGAGTAGGATGACATGGCACGGACTGAAGCCTAGGTGGCTCGTTGGGGAAGATCAGGGTAGCCGTTCGTCCGTCAGCGCCCATTATCCCTTTCTCCTATATTTCCTAGCCATCGGCGAGCCACGGGCCCTCTGCCCTACTACGCGATGGCAGACTTAACGGATCCGAGGGTAGTACTAGGAGTGGATTGCCCCAAGCGCGGCCAGTTCTTCGCCTGTAAGGACAAGACACGCTTCTTCGGCTGCTGTACTATCGATCCCTGCGCTACCGAGAACGGTATCTGCCCAGATGGCAATCTCCAGCCCACGACCTTTTCCGACGTGGCCTATGACAAGATCCCTCCGCAGAACTGCACAAACGGGCAGGCTAGATTTTATGTCTGCGCTATGACCAATCCCCGATTTATAGGCTGCTGCACCGAGAACCCGTGCGTCCTTGACGGCTGCCCAACAGACTCGCTGCGAGCAGCAAGGTTGAGCCCGGAAGAGGATAAGGCAGCCATATTCATTATCGGAGGCACGAGCTCTAAGCCGGGCTCGGGGTCGAGCACCACGTCGACAGCTCTATGGACGAATATAGGATCGACGACTATAACACCGACGACTGCAGCTGCGCCGACTATTAGCAGCTCCCAGGATAGCGCCTCTAACTATAGGGGACTATCTAACGGAGCCGTGGCTGGCATCACCGTGGGCAGCACAGTGGGTGGCCTCGTCGTCCTCGCCGTTTTAGGGCTCGTCCTCTTCCGGCGGGCAAGGGAGAATAGACAGGCCAAGCCGCCGTCCAACCCGAGCTACCAGGTATTTCCGTCGCAGAGAGAGGTCCAGTTCCCGCCATACTTTTCCCAGAACGCGCAGACAGCCCCCGCCGAGCTACTCGCCGACACGTCGCGGACGGCCAGCAGTGGAAGCCCTAACGCGGAGGCGCTGGGCCACGGGCAGGGGGCCCACGACGACTGGGCGAGGGCAAGACAGGTGTCGGAGATGACGGCTGCGACTTTCTCGCCAAAGCAGGCGCGGCCTGCCGAGCTGGAGCAGCCGTAGGGGTGTTGGTAAAGTTGATCTTGTGTGAGGGGCGGCAGTAGGACATGTATGCGGACGCACTAGGCGCAATGCTACTTTCGCAAAGCCAGGAGAACTTAACAGGAGAGCTAGGTTCAGTATAATGCTTAGGCAATACTTAGGTAGTGATTAGTAGCATCAACCACGTTAACTGATGCTATCCTGATCGAATTTCACCGACACGCAGTAATAGATGATATCTTTTCTGCCTCGTTCCAGATTTCGCCTTTTGTAGTCGGATGCATGTAGCGATCAATGAGTTTGAACGCTTCCAGAGCTGTATATTGATCTCTTTTATCGTCTGGTTTAGGTTTTTGGATGACGGCTCGGATGCTGTGCATGACGAGCATGGTAGCACCGGATCTGGCGGCCAACTGGGAGGGAGAATCCGTGCTTGAACCTGAGTTCAAACTGAGGTCCTGGGTAGCCATGACTGTAGATGTGAAGGGCATTTCAGGGTCAGAGAGGGTACTCTGCACTCGAGTCCCACGTGTCCTTGGAACCCTCAGGTGGCCAAAGTCGAATTGCCTCCCCTAAGAGGTCCGCTTTGTTGATCCCATCGTCTTCAGCAGCACCTTCAAAATTCAGTATAGCCTTGAGCTTATGGGCCACTGGTAGGTCATTGCTACCCTCACTCGAGTCATCCACGTCAGCCGTGCCATTTGCCGGCGGCCGAAATGGTGGGCGGAGAGGAAAAAGCAGAGAAGCGTTTCGATTTTCTGGAAGAGTTTGCTTGGCTTCTTGATCCTTTTCAGCTCATCGTGGACCGATTGCAAAGTGCGGTCAATTCTTCAGTCCGAATTCTTGCATCAAGGCCGAAACGACCATCTCGGAGGCTCGATGTCCCCGGGGCTGTAAACGAAGTCTGACGCGGGGGGGTGACAACACTTGTGATGCAGCCGTGCAAGAGGGATGGTGATCAAGCGTTACGAGTTTCCCACGGTCAAGAAAGCAGGAGACCCATTCTAAAATGAGAGGCCGTGACCAAGGACAAGTTTTCATTACCTCAGCCATCTTGATCCAGCATCGCGTGCAGCCATCACACCCTATAGCTGACATCATCTTGCACAGCCATCACATCCTACAGCTGACAGCAATCGCCATGCCAGAACTACAGAAGTGTACCTATACATGGCAGAGCGGACGCGTTGGCCCAGTCGGTGCCATCATGCAGACCATCATGCAGATGACATCTCAGCCGCATCTGCAGTCAACCCTGCACGGTCCTACAACCTTCGTATGACCCAGATATCTGGCAGCACAGACAGGACCGTGCTTCGAGCACTAGAGCTAGATCCAAACTGTGGCGAGCCCAGCGACATCATGGACCCAACGCAAGACCAGATAGAGAAAGTCTCAGGTCAGCTTGGTGCAGCAGAGGCCAGAGGAGGTGGAAGATGAAGTCTTCTACGAGAAGCTGGATCCAGACTTTGAAGACATGGGCGCCTTGAAGACGGCGAACCCCAAGATTAACCGGTAAGCAAACTGGATCCATTGTCTTCACGCAGAAAACCCCTGTTCCTTTGCAGCTGGTGTGGACAAGCAAGTAATGTCAGCAGCTGGCAGAGGCGCTCCACGTCTCCAGGGAGGAGTCCAGATTCTGCAAAACAGTCGAGACGGTTCTCCTCGTGCACGGCTGGAAGACGCCAGCCAAAACCGAGCCGATGACGCTCATCATCATCATCGGCGTGAACCTCAACTGTCACACCAACGACTTCCGCTACCGCTCGGTGCGCATGCGGCTCGCCTTCTACGGGGACGACAAGGCCGACCCTCCCAACACAGAGCCGGCGTCGCCCGGGTCTCTATGCCTTCGTAGAGTGGCCTCTGCGGCCCGTTGGACGTCCTTAACCTCGTCCTCTAGCCGCGCCACCACGGCCTTAGGTTCTCGTTGGGTAAGGCCGACCGGCTACAGCTGCCGGTTGCAGCTCGAGCCTGGGGCTGGATAGGGGTGCCAGGGGACCAGTCGGAATCGTGTACCATACCCCGTGAAGACCAATGAATCTACGTCTTCGTCTCTACGTCTCAAGTACAGAGCTCCAGCAATGACACATCTTGTTGCCGCTCTCGGCCTCCATGTCTGCCATCGACACCATCCACGACCAGCACCTGCCTCACCCCGACAGTGCCGGATAGGCCGCCTATATCCTCGTCGGCTGATAGGGAGACGCGGTGGCCGAGTGCGCCGGTAGGGTTGTCGAATGGAGCCCGCCCTTGGAGTAGGCGCCTGCGTACGGCGATGCTGCGGGTGCGTACTCCATTTTCGCGTCGAGCTCGTCCACAGGAGCGCTGGGGCTCATATACACCCGTCCGGCGGCCGGATACACGGGATACACCGCGGGACTCTGCGGGCGCTGTGACACCGGGCGCACCTGGGGAATGTCGGCGTATCCGGGAGCGGCCACGGGCCCGGGAGGCGGAACAGACCCGGGAGCGGCCACGGGCTTCCTAGGAGGGACAGTGCCGGGGCCGACTTCGGCCCCGGCACATGGCCGCCATGGCATCCCCGGGAGCGCGTCAAGGTAATCGACAACGACAATCTCCCCGTGGCCCTCCCTCGCCGCCGCACGCCGCGCGTCCCCCGCGGCGTCCACGACGACGGCAAACGTCTTGGACTCGTCGAGCTTGACGTACTGGCCCCGCGTCACGAACGGGTCGGCCCCCCCTTCGCAGAGCTCGCGGACGCACTCGAGCCAGCCGCACGACGCGGCAATGTGGAGCGCCCTGCTGCAAGCGGCGACGCTGGGGGAGCAGTCAGGGGCACGCCCAAGAGGGACCACGCGGAGCAGGCTCCGCAGGCATCCGGCGTGTCCAAACATGGCGGCGTAGTCCATGGCAGTCAAGCCCCAGACGTGCGTCTGCGTCCGCTGCCGGGCCCCCAGGCGGAGCAGCAGCTCGACGGCCGCGTCGTGTCCGCCGCGGCAGGCCGCGTGCAGCGGACTCCTGCCCAGGTCGTCCGTCAGGTCCATGGTGGCGCCGAGCCCGGTCAGCCTGTCGATGGCGTCGCAGGCGCCGGCCGCCGCCGCGTGCCACAGCGGCGTGCGGCCGTATCGGTCCACCGCGTCGACGTCGAGATGGCAGGAGCACGCCTTGATGGCCCCGACGACGCCGTCGTTGTTGTTGGCCGCCGCCCGATGCAGTGGCGTCTCGTCGTCCCGGTTGCGTGGGCAGAGAGAGCCGAGCGCCGCCAAGTGTCGCAAAAGGGCGAGCCCGTCTTCCGAGCTGGAGCCGGTGGCGGCGGCCAGATGCAGCGGCGCGTCCCCGTGGCTCCGGGTCCGCATAGCGGCAAGGTCACGGAGCCCCCTCTCGCAGTCGTAGCGGCTCTCAAACGCGCTCCAGACCTTCACGTTGCAGATGGCGGCCACGTGGCTCGCGGCCAGGGCACCCCCCCTGGTGACGCCCAGGAAGTTGGCCCCGTGCTCGAGCACAAGGCGGACGCACTCGGCAGAGCCCCCGGCAACGGCCCAGTGTAGCGGCGCGAAGCCGTACGCGTCGCCTGTCTGGGCCTCGAGGTCCGGCTCCCCGGCCAGCATCGCCTTCACCTTGTCGACATCGCCGTTAAACAGGGCCCTCGCAAGTTCTTCCGATAGCTGCACCCGAGACTTGGGCTGTGGCTCGTCTGATGGATTTTTCCGCTCTCGGAGCGCCGCGAGGAAGCCGTAGACGGGCCTCATGAAATGGCCGCTCGGGGAGTCCATGCCTTCGTCCGCCGGCGGCCTGCCCCGGACAAGCGGCAGCGTATCTGGGGGAGGCTCGGCGCCGTCGACAAATTCCAAGCCGTCCGCGCGGCTCTCGAACAGGGGCCACGTGAGCATGCGCACCGAGGGCCCGTGGAAGAGACTCTGCCGCGGGGGCATGTTCGGCAGCGTCCTCGACGTCTGGATCTCGGGCGTAGCAGACACCAGGACCGAGATGTACAGACGGCCCTGGAGCTGCATGCCCTCGACAGTCGCCGTCGTCATCAGGTCCGGGTCTTCGCCTAGGGCGTCGCGGAGCGTCTTGGAGGATAGGTCGGCCGGTTTGGCCGCCATTATTGCGGCGATGCGGCCGTTGATGTCGAGGAACGTGGCCTTGAGTGTTCCGCGGCACGAGAGCTGGAAGCACCAGCCCTCCCATTCCATGGCGTTGAGGCGCCGCAGCCCCACGACGACATCTAGTTTTTCGCCGAGATTGGAAACGCTCTGGAAGCGGAAGATGCCCATGGCGCGGAGCTTGCGCGAGTAGTCGGCCCGGAGCGTCATGGTCGTCGAATTCCACCGGTCGGGCGGGAACGTGTCTGTCAGCCGGTACTGGACGCCGTCGGACGCGGCGCGGCCGTCCGTCTCCAGGTACAAGGGCGAGATGCGGAACTGAGGGAGGTGGTAGTAGACGGGCCGCTGTCGGACGTATATGGCCCGGTAGCCCTCGGGGCCGGGCGCCTGCTGCGGAACGGGAGGCACGACAAACCGGGCACCGGGCTGCAGCCGGGCGTACTGGTCCTCGGAGAGGCGGCGCAGGCGGACGACGGGGCACTGGTAGACGTCGCCGACGCGGATGATGCAGTCGAGGATGGCGTCGTAGTCCTCCTCGACCGCGGTACCGTCGTCTCCGGCGGCGGCGTCGCCGATGGGCCGCAGGTAGAGCTGGACGCGGAGGCCGTGGTTGGTCATGGCCGACGGGGCGCTGGCGTCACGGGCCAGCGGCGGCAGGGGCTGGATCCGGCCCGCGTCCTTGAAGGGCGCGGGCGACGGGGCGAGGAGGCCAAAGAGGGCGTCCGGGTCGGCGCCGGCGCAGTCGGAGGCGTGCCAGGCGAAGAGCGACTGGTCGTCGGTGCGCTGCATGATTTCCTCCTGCAGGCGCGTGAAGGCGCGGAGGCCCTCGCCGGCATGTTGACGTGGTAGAGGCCATCGAGGACACCGCCGTCGATGCCCGTGACGTCGCCGACGATGCGCTGAAAGGCCTCCGGCCTGTCCTTGTGGCCCAGCAGAGACCAGTCGCGCGCGTAGAAGTGCACGGCCCGCGGCGCGATGAGCTCCTGGAGCGTCCAGCCGCGCGTGAACCAGCGGCTCCGGCGGAGGCTCGACCCGGGCGCCGCCCAGTCCTCCTCCTTGGCCGGATCCACGTCGGCCAGAAAGGCGTAGCACTCGGCCGAGCGCCGGTACCAGAGGTACATGGAGTTGATGGCCTCGGACAGCTCGGCGCTGCTCGTCTTGTCGATGCAGCACGTGTCGACCCAGAGGTAGGAGAGCCCGCGCCTGGCGGCCAGCAGCGCCGCCTTCTTGACCTTGACGAAGCCCTGCTTTGCCGCAATGGCTCGCTTGTGCCGGTCCAGCGGCCGCGGCACGCGGCTCCTTATGCGCCGCATCTCCTGGATGCTGACTTCCTCGTCGCCCCAGGTGTGCGAGAGGATGGCGTAGGGGTGGACGGCATCTTCGCGCACGTCGACGAGCTCGAGGCTCCCCGTGTCGAGCAGGCGCATCTTGCCACGACCATTGCCGCTTTCAGGGGCAGTCTCGAAGTCGGATGCCAATTTGAAGGACGATCCAGGCCAGACTGCCGGCGTCTTATGCTGGCTGTGTCGGCTGCCTCCAGTGCTGTCAGCCCTGCGCGTCCATGTCCAATCAGGCCTCTGCCAGGGATGAGCGGCCTGTAAGAGACAGATTGACTGCCAGTTGTCCGGTATTTTGGGTCGCATCATGTGTCTATTGCGCTGAATCTTGGTCTGTCGACACCGCGAGGAGAGACCCAAGCCGCCAGTCATTCCGACGCCATAGACTGGCTCCCGCGTCCAGAGCAAGGCATCCGCGTATATACCCGGCACACGGGCTCAGTCGGGGGTGGGAGACTAATCTAGGTGTTATGCTTCACGCATAGAAGGGCAAACTGGGATCAAGATCCTCTGTTTGGTGTGCTCTGATGCGATGATAAAGACTGAAGAAGAAGAGAAAATACAGGAAGCCTGCCTCAGGGCTCTAGTAGCCTGGGCTCCGCACGTGGCCCTTCGACATTAGGGCAAGTACCGAACCTTTTTAGGGCAAGATACCAGGCGCCCCTTAACTCCAGGACCAGCAAGGTTAGCGACGCTGCTGTCAAAAGAACCCTTAAACTCCCAGTAGTACCTAACCTCGGTCAGGACGTCGTCGTCGCAGATGACAGAAAACCTGATACTCCGAGCCCAATTCCCACGGATTGCAGACCTGATGTCCTTCAATTTATATGTCGAATTGCTGGACGGCACGATTTTCTTCTTCTTAAGACGCTCGTCGGTATTTGGAGGGAGCGTGGCCAACCTATCGACGTAGGGAAAGACTTCTTGGCCGTACGAGTAGCTGCTGTAGCAACTGGGCTTTAGAGCGTCGACGCAAGTGCCGTCCCGTGACCATACTTCTTGCAAGAAGGCCTCAACGGATTGATTGCCAGCCAGTTGTTCCTTTAGTAAACCCAGGGACTTAATGGCTTTGTTGTCAATAGTAACCGTGGCTATCTCTAGAATAAATTTATTGGGGAAAAATTCATCATATTTAGCCATAGCTAGAAGGCTCGTGATATTAGTATTGACTAAGGTACCCTTAGCGTTTTCGTCGTTTATAGCTTGCTTAATGCGGCCTAGAAGAATCTCAGACGCGGTGTCGTTTAGGAGATAACGCCACTTGCGCGCGATTTCCTTTTTGATGCTATAGTAGGTGACAATTGCGCTAATATTTTCATAATTTCTGTTCGGGTCGCAGTCTGTCTTACGCGTGCCGTTGCGATTGATGTGCCAGAGGCCGTTGTTGATCCATAAGCCTATTTAGAGCTGTTGTCAACATGACGGCCACTACTATGCAAGCACTCTCTGCTTACGTGGTTTTTCCGAGTCAGAATTCGGCTGCCAAAGCTGCGAGATGACCATCCGGCCGGAGTTGTTACTACGGAGATAGCAAGAATCGGATTCTTCCGGCATAGGGTGAATCTTGGGCCCCGCCAGAGCAAGGGCAAAGAACATGAAGGCCGCCAGAGGCGTCAAGGAGCGAAGAGCAACCATACTGGAAGGTTCAATCGTGACCTATCCGAATGACGATGGGGGCGCCTCTGGGCAGCCAAAAGCGTGGGCAACACGCGTTGTATTTATAGGAGCAGGAATAGGAGACTGCGGCAGTGCTGCTAGAGCCATCTACAACTATTCAACTCCATACTGCTCGTATTTATCAGCGCCAAGAACATGTCAGCCGATGCATAGTCAGTATCTGCTATTACTATCGTACAAGGCATACTTGCGGCTACCTATATATCCCGTATAATGGAACGTTCCGCTTTACTAGTAGTGAGTGTAGCCCAGTGGTATACTTAAGAGACACACATGGGGGTAGCAGAGAGGAGTATGTTCGCATGTACTCATAAAGTACTTAGAGATAAGAGTTATTGACATCCAGATGGGTTCACTAGGATTTGACTGAGGCCATACGTAGAGCCGGGTGCAGTAGGAGAGAGTCTATTGCATTAATAGACCATTATATCCATGTCGCAACTATTACCCTAATATTGGATCTGGACCCAGGTGTGCTTCTCCGTGCCCACCAGATAGTGTTATTATTATATACCCCGTACGCCAGGAGACTATAGTAACATCTAGTAAGCGTAGTATCTGGGGTAGGTCCGGGGCCCCCGAGGGGCGCACCGGATCCTGGGGCAGAAGTCTCGTCGGCACGATTGAGGACGTCGCAGTTGCTCCGGGCTTGCCGCGCGGTCGGACGGCGCCGGCGTGTCCGGGGGATGTTGCCGGTGCAACCGGGCGCGACAGTGAACGCGCGTCGGTTCACGAGGGGCACGGTGGTGAGCCATTTTGGTGTTCGGGTGGTGTGTGGCCTATATGTTTGCGGGATTTTATATGCCAAAATACTTGGACATACATGTGCCAACGGATATATAATAGAGTTTAATATCGAATATGCATGAATTCGAGGGAAATTACGCACTTCGCACGGAGTCTATTGCTACCCTTTGTTTATATAGGTAGTTTACGTCCGTGACCTGCAGCCTTTATCCTGACTCGTGGCTCGTAGAGGATGGGTCCATATTATATACTAGTCCGTATGTAGCTGACAGGGACTACCCTAATAGAGATAACATTTTTACGTTTTACATCTTCCGAGACGGGCCTTTCAATTAATTAAATGCTCGATTCGAGTTCTTGGCCGAAGCGCTCGTCGACCTTGTTCCAGCTCAAGAGTAGCACGTTGGCGTATAGATACAGGTATTCGAGCTTGGAGGCATGCTGATACATTCTTCTTGGAGTTGCCTGGGCCTCCGAGGCCGACAGTGGTGGGTTGTGTGTGAGCGTAAGCTCCAGACAGGATGCCGACACGGAAGACAAAAAGGAATTCTGGGGTGAATTGCTGATATACCATTCGAAACCTCGGATTCAAAGTAGGAAGTGCAGGGCAGTGCAGCGGTGGTCAGCTGGCCATAGGCCTGGCATCACAACCAAGGAGTCCATGTTATGAAGATCGGCGACCTTGCATCGAATCCGCATCGTCTATCCAACACCTCGCTGCGGGATCGGTCAAGGGATCCGCCTCGCCTGCCGACTTCAATGACACTCGCCAAGTCCTACACCGACAACATGAGCCCCTCGGCCACGGCCACGGCTTCTACGAGACCGAGTCGGCGAGCAAGGTTCGACGCGGCATGTGCGGCTACATCGACGGCACCGGCACGTGGCGACACGTCGTCGACTTGACAAACCGGCGAGAGATGGACGCAGGCGGTTACACCTCGCCGGGCCACCTTGTCGAGGCAACCCCCCGAAGGTACGAGTGGAGAGAAGTAACCTCGAAAGGTGTCGACGCCATCAAGTCGGAGCTCCAGCTGGGAGAGGACGCGGGCGTCGTCGGGACGCATATTCGCTTCGTCTCGGCGCCTCCAGGGCGTTTGGGGCCGCGCTCATCTGCAATAATCCAGTGTACCGCGAGGGTTTCGAGTACGAGGAGCCCCTGAGAACTGGGCGCGAAAGAACGCGGCTAGGGTAGCCAAGAACTGTCCGGAGGTGAAGACGTGTGGGTTCTACGTGGTACAGACCACGTGGGCGTCCCAAGACGTGTGGATCAACGCCTGGAGAGGGGCAAGGACCGAGGTCTCGATTGGGTTCAGCATCCGGGCCGTCAACGCGGGTGGGGCCGCTCCGGAGCTGCAGTATACCCGCGAGCGTTCGGTTGGCCGCTGGATTCATCCGCTTCCGCCTGTAGGCCGCCGTGCATTGTTATCATGCTGCTGTCAACTCATGTTGCTGCAATCTAACGTCGACTTGGATTATAGGATACCGGCGTTCCCGAGAAAGGGGTGCTCTTCTTCAAGGACCTAGAATTCCACATCCGCGTCGCGGTTGCGGGCAAGGTCAGCAGGACGGATTCGGTAGTCTTGATTTCTGTACTAACATGCAGCGTACATGTAGGCCTGGGTCCATGAGACGCGGGGCGAAGATGACGGAGAGAGGTTTAGAGTTGTTGATCCCGACGATGCAACACTGGAGTATGAAGTCGATTGGTTTAGGGTTGGGCAGGGTGGCGAGAGTGACGGGGACAGCGATGGTCCAGTCTAGACGCATGTTAGAGGGGATTGCCACTACTGCCACTAATAACTTATTACCACAGGTCATCTAAGGTCTTGGAAACAAAGGGGCTATTCTTGGGTGGCGAAGTGGCATACCTGCCCATAAAGTTGTGCGCCAACCCGGAGGCCGAAATGCCAGCTCCAACACTTGCTATTTAATCTCGAGATTCCAGTTAGCTTCTGAATTCTGTGAGTGCTGTACTCAACCGCAGCGGCCACTGCGTCTTCACTTGTCCAATTCCGTATCCGAGTTCGAGTCCGGGCCTGAGTCTTGGGCAAGGGATGGGCCTTTGCCGTCACCGTAACTTGAGCCGAGGTAAACGGTTCTTGCTGTCAGTGTTGCTTTCGTAAACCCTCTAAACCTATAACTTTGCAGGCTTGCGCTAGGTAGGGGCGTTTAGAGAGTCAGTTCAAAAAGTATGCACCGCCTTTCTAAAGCAGCATTGCGAATAGCAGCAAGAGAAGCTAGCAGGTGCCTGGAGCATTACGGGACATGACCGTAGTGACACAAGACCACGCCGGGAGCTTGCATTGTAGAATTCTGCGTCATACACCGAGCGTCGCGCCGAATTAGTTCGAGGCCATGACTCCCGCCTAGTTCGTAGTTCGTTTCCCACGGACAGCAGCAGACGCCAGGTGCCGCGGAAAGAACCCAGTTTGCCGGATGTAAAGATAATTATTGTCCGGTTCCTATACTCTGCTATATTAGACCCGAAATGGGCTTTCTTTCTCTGCGAAATATTTGACCGATAACCACAGGAAGATGGCATGCCTGAGTAGTTAGCACTAGACCCAGAATTGTCGCATGACAAACTGTGCTCATTATATAATTTAGTAGTAGAGCGGCAAAATAAATCAAAGCGGTAATTCTTCTGTCTACTTTAGCGTTGCGCTGCAGCTAAAGATGAAGAATTAATCTGCAGAAGAATTTGTCTTTTTTCTTTCCTAGTTTTGTGTTCTATCTGGTAAAGACAGGAAGGCGGTCCGATATTCTCTGTGACCCGCATAAAGCCAATCCCCATCATCGTTTCGTGGTAAACTTGTATTGAGGTTCATTGGTAACGCATGTTCCATGATATCCTCAGTCTTCTGCCACGCCGCGAAAATTAGTCCATTGCCTATAAAATTGTGGGAAGAACTTCTTACGAAGGGGTTTCAATTCCCAAGAGTTTTAAACTCAACCAGAAAACCCCTTAATCGCCCGTCGTATTAGCATGCCGCGGAAAACCAGTCTGTTCGCCTATAAAACGGCGAGAAGGAATACTTACGGATTGGTCTTGACTGTTAGGGTCAAGCCCGTTACCTTGAGGGGGAGGACCCCCCTTAGTCACCCGACGTATTAGCGCGTCGCGGAAAATAACTCTATTCGCCTAGAAAACGGCGGGAAGGAATACTTACGGATTGGTCTTTACCGTCAAGGCCACCCCCGATGCCAGGGGGGCCTCCAGCCGGAGGGCCAACCCCGCCGCCAGAGGCAGGAGGACACCCCTGAGTCTCTCGTATTAGCCCGTCGCGGAAAATCAGTCTGTTCGCCTATAAAACGGCGGGAAGGAATACTTACGGAGGGGCCTCCACCCTCAGACTCGTCGCCAGGGTTTTCTGGGGGTTCCTCCCCCTTAGTCGCCCGTCGTATTAGCGCGTCGCGGAAAATCGGTCTATTCGCCGATAAAACGGCGAGAAGGAATACTTACGGGTGGTCCTTCACCCCCAAGGCCAACCCCGTTGCCAGGAATTTGGGGAGGACCCTCCTCCTAGTCGCCCGTCAATTAGCGCTCCTGTTTCTTAATAGCGAGAAGAGCTACGTACCAAAGAATTTCCATTTTGTCGCGGGTTGATCCTTCCAGCAACGGCCAGGCTAATGAAAGCAGTAGCGAGTATGGTAGAGATCTTCATTTTGACGTGTTAAAACTGCTTCGTTGAGGAGGAAGTAGCAATCAAGTATAGCTAGGTTGGGTCGGGTTGTTGAAAAAAAGATGTCTGGTTATGTTGGAGGATGATATTTATATTGGCATCCTAAAGGACATGAGAATAGGGCGTACTTAGGGCGCGTCACAGAACTACTAAAGCCCAATAACCAAAGGTTGTTACTCATTAATTAAGCGTATGTGTCGTGCTTATCTATTTATAAATATTAGCCTCTAGGTAGAAGATGAAACGGATGAACGATATATAAGGGCAGGCATAACATTATGGTAAGCGGCTACACCTAGGCTACACCTAATTTACTAATAGATACTAGTCGAGCGATAATTAGATAGTTTGGCAATTAGGTTTGGGCCAAATAGCCCTCTTAATTATGCCCCTCTGCGTCAGAAAGACCGCATACGTGCTTATGAGATGCTGACATGAAACCTTCTGTTAAATTTCCCCGGCTACCCGAGGAATCATCCCGTCGAGCTCCCCGGCTAGTATCGTCCCAACTCCATACCAACACTATATCTCTGAAAACCCCAGGCCCCGTCCGTACTAGCCGCCCTAGTACCCACATGACATACAGGCTTGTTGCCGCATTTTGCTGCAAAGCAAAGGTGATCTGTAAGGAATGCGATGCCTTGTCACTGATCAGTTACTCTACTGGGAAACGGCACTCGGACCGACCCAGGGACTGGGATATGACCACTGGCCCTTAGTAATGGGAAGACGTCAGCGGAGTCTGTATATATAGAGGGTTTGACCATTTGATCAGGGCAGGCACGGCTCCCACAGCTTACTTTGACTAGTCAATGGCTCGTCTTGAACAAATTGGAGAGTTTCTCTGCCCGAACCGAACTGCTTACACGGGCTTTTGTGATGATATAAGACCGAAGACCGTAAGAAGCGGGGAAAAGAGCCCCTTTTGTACCCGGGTTTGACAAATGGAGCGGGCCACAGGGATATTAAATTAGGCATAGTCTTAAACGGCTTGCGCTCCTTCTTTTCGTAAGGTATAGTAGCACGCACAACCGGGCGAGTTATAGATTTTTAAGCCGCGCAGACTACACCAATCACGGGCGTCCTTCCGGTCCGCAGCCACTTACAACTTCGCTCAGCGGCGGCGGCAGCGACACCAGCAGCACATCACGGCCCAGGCCGGCAGCAGCGGTAGCAGCATCAAACGGTAGTTCCGTAGGCTCTGTAGAGCTTTGCGTGCTCCTATGCTAATGCCAAGCGCGGAATCCGGATATCTTGCACAACGCAATTTGTTCTCTATATACCTTTCCAAGTGCCATCTAATCGACATGTGTACTGTAAAAACATAAGCCCAAACACCAGTCTAGTCGTTGGATCCGCGTTGCTCTCTCCTGCGGAGCATCGCTACAGTCGGCAAACACCCCAGCTCGTTGTAACTTCATGTCAGTGAGAACTTCTCAGCGCTAGGAAGTTCACACCACGGCGGTTGACTCTTGGGGAGCCGCGCATTTTGCAGCTTCCGGCCCCCCCTCCCTTGTGTCCTCGGAGTCGATGGAGCGCTGGTGGGACGACTCATCGCGCTCATGAGCGGCTGGCGCAATAACAGGCACAGCGACGGGTTCGACCTGGGTATTTGAGCCGCGGAGGTGCGCCTTGGCTTTAGCTCGACGCTTCAGGTGGCTCCTGAGCAGCCACCAGATTGGCGCAAGAGTGATGGACGCGAGAAGAGCGACCAAGGCTATGATGCCTTCGTTCGTCAAGCCGGAGGTTTGGCTGCCATCGCCGACGGCGGTGATGTTGTTGGGGGGGAGGAGGGAGGGCACGGTCTCGGACACGTTGAACATGTTCCACAGATGATATAGAGGACTCACTTGTAGCTGCTGACGCTGTATGGTGCCGCTGAGAGCGGTGAATCTGGGAGAATCTGGAAAGCACATTACGAGTGGCCATCCACGGCTTTATACACTTTCCCTCGTTAATAAGCTCTCCAGAGTCTGGGTCCTGGCGGTTTCGTGGTTGTGGCCAGCACGTCATGCTGCTTTGCCGCTATTGGACAATTGGCCTGATGATAACAGGGAGGTCAGTTGGTTTCTCCCCCGGGATGTCTTTGGAGGGGTGGAGCAAGCCGCTGAACGGTCGGCGCTGCCTTATCGCGGGGTGAAGGTGACGCTTCCGGCTGGGATCTGCAGGACCGGGATGTCATCCGATCGCCCGTTGCCGAGTCAATTCAGGGGCCTCTCTCGAAGCCATTGACGACAGACAGCACGAATGGTTCACTAAAAGGCGACGATTGCGTCTGACTGTGCATGATCTCTCCTTCAGAAAAGTAGTCGGTGCCACCTGTCAGACAGCCTTATCAGCGGTGTGTGTAGATGTCATAGCCTAGTCGGTGGCAAGAAGGACGTGCAACAGGTGCTCAGTCATGGCGTGCCGGTGTCCCGGAACTTTCTCGTGTATTTCGGTGGTGTATGCTTGAGTCAAGCAGCAGGCTAGAGCGCCATAATGGACATCCAGAACGGGGCGATATCGACATGGTGTTCGCGGGGGGGCCGGCACTAGTCAAGATAAACGAAGTCCTCTGCCTCGGTAACTTAAGTCCTTTAGGGTATAGGGCGTGGAAGCACGACGAGGAAAGCCCGCGGCGCGGACAAGCGGAAGCATCACATGCCAGGCGTGGGTATGCTGGGGCACAAAGCCATGCGTTGCAGATATCTAGAATGCTGCGTTTCGGTCTTGCATTCGTTTATTTAGGTTAGCGTCTGGTCATGATCCCAATTCCTCGCGGCGGTATATCCTCGATTCAACAAGGCGCTATAGTCATCCCTATCTATCCTGGGCAACCAGCTGTACATGGTAGGCCACGCTCGCAGCATGCTCTCACAATCTCGGCGCCTCGCTTCCCGTACGCTCACTCGCTCTTCCCCCTCGCCTCCGACTCCTCCACCAGCGTCCCGTCCTCGTCGTCGTCGTCGTCGTCCTCGGTCGTGGCGTTGAGGGCGGCCTCGCCGACCAGCAGGCCGCGCAGGTCCTCGTCGCTCCGGATGGTCTGGATGCTCCCGCGGCGCAGCCACGGGCGCGTCTCGCGGCGGCCCTGCGCGACCAGGCGCTCGACGCGCAGGCGGTTCGCGATGAAGTTGAGCTTGGGGAAGGCGCTCTGGCGGCCCTCGTGCATCATGCGGGCCAGGCGGGCGGCGTCCGGATCCGACAGGATGTGCCAGAAGTCGGAGGCGACGGCGCGCGGCCAGATGGTGACGGTGCCGCTGAACTCCTGCAGCCACAGCTGGCTCCAGTCCTGGCCCAGCGGGCGCGGCAGCAGCTCGGCGTGGCGGACGAAGCGCAGCCACTTGTTCATGTCGAGCTTGAGGTAGTGCTCGGTGGCGGACATGAGGAAGCCGCCGCGCCAGCCGCGGCCGCGGCGGTGGGTGACGGGGTGGCCGACGGAGCCGCGCGAGGAGAAGAAGAAGAGGTTGACGTGCGGGTTCACCTGGCTGACGATGGTGAAGTTGACGTTGAAGTGCGTGTTGAGCGCCTTGATGGGGATGTCGGTGCGCAGGCTGCCGTCCTTCCACTTGTGGCCGAAGGAATAGGGGGCCAGCGAGCCGTCGCGCGTCTTGGCCATGAGCACGACGGGGTTGAGGATGCCGGGCACGGCGGCCGAGGCCAGGACGGCCGACCAGATGACGCAGTCGGGGCTCGTCAGGTAGTTGCACAGGATGGCGGGCGAGTGCGGATCCGAGGGCACGCACGAGACGTTGAGGATGCGGCCGGTGCGCTCGAAGGCCTCGCGGAACGTCATGGACCCCCTCGTCCACCAGCTGCAGCGCCGGGCCCATTCGAGCGAGTCGAAGCGCGCGCCCGTCCGCCACCAGCGCGGCAGCCAGACGGCGGCGGGCTCGCGGCACGCGTTGATGCGCCGCGCGAGCGCCGGCACCAGCAGCCGCGCGAGCTCGTCGTTGGTCCGCGTCGCCACCAGGGCGGCGATGAGCGCGCCGCCGCTCGTGCCCGTGATGACGTCGGGCAGCAGGTCGGCGTCCAGCATGGCCCGGATGACGCCCATGTGGTAGTAGGCAAAGGCGCCGCCGCCGGACAGGCAGAGCGCCGTGCGCCCGTAGTTGGCGTCGACGTGCTTGAACAGGAGCCGCTTCTCCTCCGTCTCGAGCTGCTTCGTCCTGAGCAGGAAGCGCACGCTCGCCTCGACTAGCCGGGCCCGGTCAGCTCGGCTCCCCGGGGCGCACGACGACACCCACCTTCGTCGATGAAGTTCTGGACCAGGTTCTTGGTGCCGTAGTAGGTCTGGCTGTACAGCCGCGCGTTCTCGACGCCAACAAAGTTATTCTTGACGCAGGCCTCGACCAGCGCCTTGAGGTCGTCGACGGCCCTGGTCAGGCCGTTGGGCCCGCCCGGCTTCGCCTGTGCCTCCCGTCCCTCGCCCGGCCTCTCCTGCGCCTCGGCCCGCGCCCGCGTCTTGCGCATCTGGCTCCACACCCTCTTGACCGTCTTGGAGTCGTAGTAGGCAAAGTCGTCCTCCTCGCGCCACGTCTGCCGGCCGAGGAAGCCGTCGAGCTCGCGCGCGGCCTCCACCCAGTCCCTGTAGTTGGACGTGCGCCGCATGTTCCTGCGCAGCGTCTCGCGCCGCCCGCGCCACGTGAAGAAGTGCTCGTAGAGCCAGATGTACCACCGCGTGGCCAGGTACGCGACGCCCAGCCACGCCAGCCACGTCAGGACGACGATGAGCAGCGGCCACTTGGCCAGCTGGTAGAGGTAGCCCTCGCGCGTCTCGTCCTTGGTGCGCGTGCCCAGCAGGCCGCGGACGGCGCTCTTGGCGCGCCTCCGCCGCCCCTTCTTGGAGCCTCGCCGCCCGCGGCAGACGCGCGCGCTGACGGGCGCCCAGTCGTTCTGCGCCGTGATGAACGTCACCTGGCCGGGTGCCGGCGTCGGCGTGGCCGCCACGGACGAGGCGTCGGCGTCGGGCGTCACGTCCGTCTGCGAGTCCCTCTTGGTGATGCCGGCCGAGCTCGTGCCGCTCCGGGGCGACTTGGCGCCCGGCGTCTCGTCCGTGGGGCTCTGCAGCGGGTCGGGCGTCTGCAGCGCCCTCTCGAACGCCCTGAGGTCTTCGGCATCGACAAACTCGCCGTCGACGTCGGGCAGGCGGGAGGCATCGAAGGCTTCGGGGGGGAACCCGTACGCCGGGTCCGGAGGCATTTCGCGCACCTCGGCCGGGCCCGTGGGGACGACCGCTACAGCGCCGGCCGGTTGTCGAGACGCATCCGAGGGTGAGGCAAGCAGCGAATAGGCGTGTCTGGGTCGCTGTGGTGGATGTATCAAGTAAGGAGTTGGAAGCTGACAAGGTGTAAGCTCAGCCCCACGCCCTGGGAATGACGTCGCCGGCCTTGCCGGCCCACGTGCCCATTCCCGCGGTCCGTGGACGCGACGCCTGCGCATCTCAGGCGATGCCTCGTCTTCGTTTGTATTCTATGCCAATCTTCTCGAGGACAAAAGCGGCCCAGCGGCCCTGTTGTGCCCTGATGAGGCAGCGCAGAGCCGTCCAGCACACCAGCCGTTCCAGACAAACCAGGCCCGCGAGCCTGTTCTGACTATTACATGGGATTACACGACCCAGGCTCGCCCAAGGAGAATGCCGCATCTCGTAGCAGTCCGTCCGTCATGCCGACACATGCCATGGCCATGGCCGTCCCCGGCTCGCTAAGGGGCACAGCGCCTCGGCCCTCCTAGACATACTGCGACAGCCACCGGATGCCGTCGCCGTAGCCTTGTCGCATCACCACCGAGCACATAAACACCTCGATGGGTCGGATGCCCTCGAGCAGCACCTTGCCCTTGCCCGTCGTCTGGTACATGCCGAGCTGGTGTCGCAGCTCGTCCTCGGACACGGCGTCGGGGTGGTCGATCTTGTTGCCGAGGATGACAAAGGGCACCTTGGCCAGCTCCTCCATGGACAGGAGCGCGTCGAGCTCCGCCTTGGCCTCGGCGAAGCGCTCGTGGTCCTTGGCGTCGACGAGGAAGACGACGCCGTTGACCTCGGGGAAGTAGTCTCTCCAGATGCGGCGGGCTGCAGGGGCGCACGGTCAGCGGCCGGATCGCGCCGGGCGGACGCCTTGGTGCTCCACGTACCCTGCTGGTGGCCGCCGAGGTCAAAGGTGGTGAAGCGGATGTTGCCGATGGCGAGCTCCTCGGACGCTGGCCGCGGGTTAGACGGCCGATTGCCGGGGGTCGAGGCGCTCGGTGGACTCACTCGGGTGCAGGGTCGGCTGCAGGATGGCAACGCGGTCGTTCTGCCGTCGCCACGTCAGCGTCATGACCATGCTCCCAGCGTCCCGGCCCAAGGCATAAGGCATCCTCGGCCCGGCAGGCGGCGCGCCGGCGAGGCCCGCGCACCGAGGCCGTACCTTGAGCATGTGCAGCAGCGTCGTCTTGCCGGCGTTGTCGAGCCCGAGGAAGAGCAGCTTGCCGTGCTTGTTCAGCAGGCCCAGGTTGGAGAGCACATCGTAGACTGGCGGCGGCACGTGTCAGCCGGGGCCTGGCGCTGGCAGAGCCGCGAGCCGGCGCGGGCAGAGCGCCCAGACATACACCAGTTGACGATCCACATGTTGGGCCGTGTTGCGTTGCGAGTCCGTCGAGTCGATGATGGAGTCCCCAGCGCCGTCGGGATCGTTGTCGTGGCCGTCGTTGCTTAAGGAGGGTCGCAGCGAGCGTCACCCGGCGGATTTTGGCACAACCTGGCAGAAAGGCGCCGCTGCGCTTGCTGCCTTGTGCGTCAGGCAACAACGGGCCCCACCTGGCGCAGCGGCCTCATGCTCATGCCCGTGCTCAGCGCGCCACCCCCTGTCTCGAGAATCGTCTACGAGCCAAGGTTCTTAAGCATATTCACCATGGAGTTCAGAAATCGCCATCATTCTTCGATACCTGCTCGGCTACCTGCTCCGTGCTGCCCACCAACGCCAATACCGGGCCAATCGAATCCCAACTGCTCATGCAGGGTATCCAAGCAATTTCAGAGTGCCTCCTCCGTGACAGTGATGCTTTCTCCGGCGCCCGGCAAATATATGAACCAGAAAGAAACATGTACAGAGTAACGATGCCAGGACATAGCCGCCCAAAACGAAAAGAAGAAAGGGGCCTCGGGGTCCCAGCAGTATGTGAAGTGAATCGTCATGTCGTCATGCAACGGAGAAGCAAGAACAAAACAAAAAAAGTGCACCAGATCCGCTAAATCTCGGGCGGACCACGGCACGTATGCCTCAGACCGAGAGCACGTAGTTGCCGTGGTCCTTCTTGCCCGCCATCAGGAGGCCCAGCTCCTTCATGCGCTCCGCCCCGCGACCCGGCTGCGGCTTGCGCTCCGGGATCTGGCCGCGGCGCGCTCGGTTGCAGTACTTTTGGTAGAACTTTTCCTTGCGCCGCTGGCGCTTCCTCTCCAGGCCCTTGACGATGTCGATGGCGCCGCGCACGTGCACGTCCGAGTCGTGGTGGCTCTTGACGTGCCGCTCCTTGCGCATGTGCGGGAAGAGAGGCCCCGGACGGGGGAGAGACTTGGTGTGCGTCGTGTTGGGCCGGCCGGCCAGCTGGAAGTGGACCTGCACCGCGGCGTGGCGAGGCGACCCGGCCGGCGTCGACAGCGGCTTGGGCGCCGGCGACCTTGCTCTCCGCGGCGAGTGGCGGCTGAACAGCGGCCTCGGCGACCGGGCGCGGGCCTTGGGCGCCGGCGAGTGGTGCCTCTTGGGCGGAGGCGAGTGGTGCCTCTTGGGCGGAGGCGAGCGGTATCGGCGGGGCGACGCCAGCTCACTCCTCCTCCGCCGCCGCGCCCGGTCTTGGCCGTGGTGCAGGTCTTCCATCTCCCCGTGCACCCACACGTCGGCGTCGCTGTCGTGCGCGACGGGGTTATATATGTCCTCTTCGTCGTCGTCGTCGGGGTCCGACGCGGGAAAGCTGGGGTCGATGTCCTGGGGGATGACACGCAGCCGTCCGTTGCGGCGGGCGGCGAGGCACGAGAGGTAGGCCTCCTCCAGCGGCCGGTCCTCGTCCAGGGTGCCGCAGACGAAGTCGGTGCTGTCGGGCAGGTCGGGCGTGTCGGACTCGGGCTTGACGCGCTTCGCCTTGACGCGGCGGATGCTCGCGTTGGTGGCGGCCGACGAGTCCGACTGCAGCTCGTTGAGCGACGGGCGGCGGGCGGGGATCATGTCCGAGTTGCGGCGGGCCGTGGCGGCGTGGCTCGGCGTCCACAGCATCATGTTCTCGTCCTCGTCGTCGTCGTCGTCGTCCGACTCGGCGAAGCCCGTCTCCTCGTCCGTGTAGTATCCGTCGGAGTCCTCCTCGTCTTCATCCTCGTCGTCGTCGTTGTCGCCGTCAAGCTCGTCCACTTCCTCGTCGTCGTCCATGGCGGCTTCGGCCTCTTCGTCCTCGAGCGCAGCCTCCTCCTCGGCCTCGACGCCCAGGCGGCGGATGCGGTTCTCCTTGGTGAGGGTATCGTTGATGGTGAGCTTGGTGGTGGCGGTCGCGTCGCCCTGTCGAATCCAGTCGTCCTCGCGGGCCATGCCGCTGGCGAACTCGTGAAACTGGGACGCTTCCTTGGAGAGGTCCTTGGAGGTTGCACGGAGGAACTTGGGCCGGGAGAGCGTGGTCTTGCTCGACAGTCTTCGGATGGGCGAGGGACGAGGCGAAACGTTGGCTGCGGCGGCCGCGACGGGCGTCTTCCTGGGCGTCGACGGGGACGCGGGCTTGCTGACGGGCGAGGGCCTTGCCGCGGCGGCCGAGTCGTCGGGCTGCTCCGCCGAGGCGGACTGCGACGGAGCCGGGCAAGTGGAGCAGGCAAACTTGACGCAAGGCCGATGCGACGTCTCCTGAGCACAGGGCGGTGGGACCGTGAGCGTAGGACGCGGAGCGGGCTGGTCCTGGTGCACGGGCTTTGCGGCGCATGCGAACTGGATGCATCGTCTCCTCGGGCGGTCCCTGCAGGCGTCGGGCGCATTGGCTGCGCCGACCAGAGGCACGGCCTTGGCGTCCGAGGCCTCGCAGGCCAGACGCAGGGCGCGAATCTCCGGGGTCGGCGGGCTCGGGGTGTTGGTACGACAGGGGCTGGTCAGGCCGGTGTCGCTGGTGAGGTCGGCCGTCGACGCCACGCTGATGTTGCTGGCCATGGAGCGCCGACGCTGCGTGTTGGCGAGCACGGAGCTGGGCGCCTCGTGGGCGTCGTCGTCGGACTGGCCCATGATTGCCTTGGTGAGCAGGGACGACTGGGCGTTGGGGCGGCGGATGGCCGTCCGCTGGAACCTCTGGGGGGAGGCCTGGTGCAGGCGCAGCTCTGGCGGCTCGTCGACGGCCTCTGCCTCGTCGGCAGCCGGGGCCGGCCAGGCGGGGGCCTGCGAGGTCGATGCAGGAGCCGCGTTCATGGCGGGCTGGGCTGGAGGAGGAACAGGCGGCGTGTGTAACGGGGGCCCGAGGCCGAAGGGAAGAAAAGCGGCAGAAGACGGACGGGCCAACAAGGGCTTCGAGAAGCGTGGCGTCGGACGGTTGCGTGGCGCAGACGAGGCCTACAGACCAGTGCAGGCCTCTGCTCGTCGAGAGCGCGTGCCAGAGGTGGCGAGGGCAGCCTGGGGGCCGTCAGGCTATAATTGCAGGGCCGTCATGGTCGAGCAGGACAGCAGGAATCTGATATAAGAGGCGGGCCTCGGGCTGCCGTCTGACAGCCAGGGATGCGGTTGGCCGTCGGGGATCTGGTGGCGCGCGTGCAGGCCTGCGATGGGAGGGCGGTGGCAGGGCGGCTTGGCAGAATCGGGATGACGTCCGTCTCGTGCGAGGCGGGCGGCCACCTGAAGGGGCGCTGGAGGGGGGCGTGGTGGTGGTGGTGAGGTTGGCCGTGTGGTTGGCGGTGGTTGGTGGTGCCGCGGAGGCGCCTGCGAGCCTGTGTAAGTGGCACGGCGCTGGCCTGCGGTGCCGGGGAGGAGGTGCCGGGGAGGAGGTGCCGGGGAGGAAGGCGCGGCGCCCGGCGGACAGGCCTCGGCAGCGACGCAGGCGGCGACGAGGGCGTCGGCGGTGCGTCACGGCGGCGCGACGGTGCAGGCGAGGAGGAGGAGCGCGGAGCGAGCAGCAGGGCGAGGAGGGTCGGGGCTGGCTGGAAGGGCATATATTTGCTGGGTGGGCCAGAGGCGGCGTCGAAAAAGCGCAGCGCCTGGCTCTGTTGGGCCGGTACGGGCGGCGGGTACCGCGAGGTACCGCGCGCGCCGCTGCAGGCGCTGAAGCCCCCCGCGCGCCGTTTAAATGGCAGGGGGCGGCGGCGCGGCGGACGCGGGCCGTGCAGGGCGACGTACCTGCTGGCCTCGGGAGCGGCGCTGGGCCGCGGCGGTACAGCGCCGGTACGCAGGGTACAAGCGGCGAAATTTGCGCGCTCCGGCGGCGGAGGGCCCGCACAGTGCGCATGGAGCGCCGGCGCCGCTCGGAATGCGACGGGAGGCTGTGTGCGCGGGCATGTCATCCTCTGCGCTCGACGGGCAAATTGCGTCAGTGCCGCGGCGCTGCCGGATGCGGCGCGCCCGGACCGCACCGTGCGCCGACTGTGCGCGCCGGCGAGTCGCCAGCGCCGCCGCCACAGATAGACAGCACGGCGCACTGCCCCGGGCATGGATGGCGGAAGCAGCAGGCAAAACAAATGGCTGACTCCCTACCGCCGCCTTTGTTTTGTTTGTTTCTGGCCCTCGCCCTCGCAGCAGCCGGCCGCCTACTGCCTGTCCGCCGCCGGCCTATCACGGCTGCTCTCGGCCGCCGCCGTCGAGCTTGTGCCATGTGCCTGGAGACGGGCGTCATGGCCGCCGTTGCAGGGCAGCGTCTCATGGACGACGACGACGACGCATTGCATTGCCAGCTCCCCACCGCCTCGAGCGTGCCAGACATGCGTGGACATGCGTCGTCATGCCCTGCCCCCAGTGCTCATGCTGCGCCCCTACCGAGGACTAATCTGCCCGTGGCGCCACCCCTTTGGGCTCTGGCCTTGCTCGAAGCAGCCAGCGGCGGAGGCTGCTATGAGGCATATCTCGCCGCGCCTGTCGTCATTGCTGCCGCTTTTCCGGCGGCTGTCGAGCCTAGCAGTCGCCGAGCAGCCGCTCGCCGGCCAGCCGTTCGCCGGCCAGCTCGTCCATGCTCACGCACCTCCGGGCAGGCAACGCATGCCGACGCTGTGCAACCGGCCTCTGTTCCCTTTGCGGGTAGCCTATCGCAGACGCCTCCTCGGCTGCGCTCTTCGAGACAGTCGCTCGACAGCCACGGCGCCGCGCAGCCTAGCCCAGATCAGCCTCCCGACGTATCAGCTCCCCGACGACGCGAATGTCACCCTCCTCGACCTGCGCCGTCACGAGTCGTCCCCGAGTCGCGGACAGGCGGCTGCAGCCCGTTTCCACGCGGCTGCCCCCGTTTCACGCAGCAGATCCCATCGTCGTCTACATGGAGCACGGCTCGAGCCCGGCCCGAGATCGCTGAGTCGCCAGTAGATCATGACGTCCGGGGCTTCGCGGAGCCCCGGCGCCGCGTGCATGGGGAGAGTACGGGGTAGAAGCAGAAGAGTTCCAGGCTAACGCCTGGTGCCCATCGTCCCGTCCTCTGGAGGTGCTGGAGGTCTGAGAGACGGCCGCCTGCGCCCCAGACCAGCTGCTCTGCGCGTGCCACCCCCGCATGCGCTCGCGGGTTTGCTGCTCGAGGTCGCATCTGTGCTTCGCATCCGCCACGCTGCAGCTCAGCGGATGCGGGGTTTGGGGCCTCTTGGTGCAGCGCGCGTCTTGCTATGTATGGCATCCTCGTCGAGCTGCGCCTGTCGTTGTCTCACCAACACCCGCGCCGCTGCCTCGATCACGATGCTCGTCAACTGAAAACCGGCGCTGAGGCCGGCGAGGAGCCGTGCGTGGCGGCCGAGGTGAGACGTGCCATGTAGGTAGGCTGTCATCGCCTCGGATGCGTCTCCGCTGCCCTCGGTTCGTGCGCCAGTGCATGGGCCTCCGGCTGCACGCTTGATCCCCTTTGCCCGTATCCGTATTCTTCCCGTATTACTTGCATACATACATATTGGTACATGCAGTACATGGACATGCGCTCAGCGGCGCAGTGAAACATGGCCCGGCGACAGGCGCGGAGAGCCGCCCGGCCTCGCAGCGGTCCGTGTCTCCTCTCCTCGTGGCCCCGTCCCGGTCCAAGTGCAACCGTCGAGAGCCGGTCTCGATGGGACGGGAGAAAAGGAGTCACAAGGTTAGACGATCAAGACGGCGCACGAGGACTCTCCTGAAAACTAGCGCCGACCGACGCTTTCGACAAGGGGCTCCGGCGTCTTGACGGCCGTCCGTTGCCAAGTACCCGCGACCCCAGACCGCTCGCTCCCCTGCAGGAGGCCCGATATCAGGCCCCGGCCTGCATCCTCGCTGCGAGCAGCAGCCGTGCGAGGCGTTCTCCTCCGCCTCGCCAAATTTAAGGTTGTATTCAAGGTAGCCGCCGGGGGGTGACACGGCAGCTGGGCCGTGCCACCTCGGTCCCTTGGCCTTGGCACGCGGCAGCGGTTGCGAGGGCCACGGCCGGGCGTCTGTACTACTGCCGCTGCGGTGTCACGGCGGTTCGAGGCCGCAAAAGGACGGTCGCCTTGGGCGTTGCGACGCTCTCTCGCGCCGTGCCCTCGTTTGGGCTGTCCTTGGGAGAAAAGTGAGCTGACGGGCCTTGTCTGCCTGTCGTAGGCCGGCAGGGAGGGGCCTTGACCGTCAAAGGGCCTTGACCATCAAAGGACCTTGACCATCACATCAGCGAGAGAAGAGGAAACAGTCTGACTGGATCCGGCCGCTGCCACATCGGCTCATCCGACAGCATCGGCCCGTGCTCGGCGTCTTCAGTCCGGATGCTTCCTATAGGGTAGGCTGCGGTCGGCCCGAAGCTGACTGTTCAACGGAGCCAAGCGGTAGCTGTTGTGCATCTGATAGGAGACACGTGGACCACTCGTCTGCGCTGGCTGGGCGACGATGGCTCCCGGACATGTTCACGTGCAACATCACGTGACCCTAATCGGATTTTCCTCTCGCCGAACCACGGGTGGCGTCCGGCAAAGATCGTGCCAACGACGTCGAGCTCCGTCAAGCATCACGCCTCAACGTCGCTCAATTCGCCATGAACTCCCTCCGCCTCGCCCGCGCGGCATTCCGCGCTCGCCCCGCCGCCATGCGCGCTGCTGCCCAGCGGAGGACGTACGCCGAGGCCGTCCCCGACAAGGCATGCGGCCCGTCGCTCGCATACCTGAGGCATGGCTGACTCTGTCCAGATCAAGCTGAGCTTGACTCTGCCTCACCAGGTACGAAGGGACCCGCGCGGCGACCGGCCGGCGCCGACCCGAGACGCAATTAGGCCGCCGCCGCCCGCCGCCCGACGTCCGAGGCCGCCGAGCTAATTGCCGCACCGCCAGTCCATCTACAAGTCCCACGACGTCGTCCAGGTCAACATCCCCGCCGAGTCGGGCGAGATGGGCGTCCTCGCAAACCACGTCCCCTCGATCGAGCAGCTCAAGCCCGGCGTCGTCGAGGTCGTCGAGGAGAGCGGCGGCGCGAAGCAGTTCTTCCGTACGAAGCAGCTGCCCTGGGTCGGGGCGGCCGTCGAGCTGACCGAGGCGCAGTGTCTGGCGGATTTGCGACGGTCCAGCCCGGCTCGGCCATGAGCATCAACGCCGTCGAGGGCTACGCCCTGGAGGACTTCAGCGCCGACGCCATCCGGTCCCAGATCGCCGAGGCCCAAAAGGTCGCCAGCGGCAGCGGCAGCGAGCAGGATATCGCCGAGGCCAAGATTGAGCTGGAGGTGCGTCCCCCTGAACGCGCCTTGCCGGCCGCCCTGACAGAAGGCGCAGGTTCTTGAGACGCTGGCCGCCCACGTGAAATAGACGCATGCTGCTGGTGCCGCGGGCTCCTTTGTACATCAAGAATTCCCCATCGCATGGGCACCGGGCCGAGACAATTGATGCCAGCTCTGGTGCCGCCATCCGTCTGCTACTTGACCTGTCCCACGGTGCGCGCCTCTCACGTAATGCTACTTGCTCTGCTGTTGCTGTTCACTGCGCCTTGGCGACTCCTTGGTCGTGCGAAGCGTCCCTGCCGCGTTGCCAAGTCTGCCTGGGTCCTCCATCCTTTCTTTCCTTGACACGTCTCTTAACCTGGTCTTTCCTAGACCCAGACTCTGCATCCCTACCTACCTAGGTACTCGAGATGTCCTATGAAGCATTGCTTTATCACCAAGCTGACGACTCGACGCCGCATCGCACCGGCAGCATCGAGAAGCATACACAAACCGCATCTCTACCCGCCAGCATTCTTGGCACTCCGAGCCATGGCTTACTGCTTTATTAGCAGTCCCAAGCCGCTCGACAGAGGCGCAGCATCGTTACGCGGCCAGCACGGCCCGCCGACGCCGAGGTCGGCGCCGTCAGGGCTGGTCGGCGAGCGGATCCGGCAGCTCACGTCCATCGCCAACGGCCACTCGTCGGGCAAGCAGCTGCCCTTTCCGCCGGGCCCGGACCGCGAGGATGCCAAGCTCGGGTAGGGGCGCCGAGCCGAGGGCAACTTTGGCAGCCCGGCCTCGCGCAGCGTCGTGGTCGGAGGGGCGACACAGATGCCGCGCGAGCGCCGGTATCTGGGCCTCGGGGCGGGCAGGAAGAAGCACGACGAGGACCCGGGGTTGGCCCGCGAGGCCTCGCCGGAGCCGCAGCCGTGGGCGCCGAGGTCCGGCTTGAGGAGCTCGCGGTCAGGCCCCGCGGCTCCGGCGACAGCGTTGCTTGCACGGACTGACATGCCACGCAGATCCCCGGACCCGGCGAAAGGCGGCGCCGATGCCGTGGCAGACGAGCCGGAGCCTGCCGGTTCCGACGTCGACGCCCCGGACCCGCGCGCTCCCGCCTCCCCCGGGAGGGAGCGAGCGTCGCCGGGCTCGGCGGGACGGCAGCAAGACGCCCGGGCAGCGTTGGACCCGCACGGCGTCTGGCCGGAGGGCTGGGCCGCCGAGGGGAAGCCGATATGCCACTCGTGTGGCGCGAGGCTCCCGTCGCGGGCCAAGTGCTCCAACTGCGGGCATGACTTTTGCTCCAAGTGCGCGGCCGAGATGCTCGACGACGGGGAGCCGCGCGCCACTGGGACGGAGAGCGAGGTGTCACGGGAGGGCTACGCCGCCAGCTGCTCGACCGTGGACGACGCAGCAGCTCCGGCCGTCGACAGCACGAAAGGCAGCCTCGGGCAAGCGGAACGACGGCCGCCAAGGGTCTTCATTACGCCCAAAGGGCCGCCAACGCCAGACGTCAGAGTCAGGAGCGCAGTCCGTGACAACCCCTTCTACTTGGCAGACCTAAGCGCAAAGGCCATGGCCTCGACTCCTCAAAACACGCCGGTCAGGGCACGGGCGGCGAGGCCACCGGGGTCGTCGGACTGCGTGCCTCGGCGGTTCATGGATCGATACGCCGCGGCGGCGGGGAGCCCGGACAAGAGCTCCAGCCTGAGCAGCCGCATCGACGGCCAAGAGGACGCCCGTGAGCGGCGCCCCATCTGCTGCACGGCCTGCCGATCCCTCTTCCAGCAGACGGACACGGAGCCGGACGAGCCCGTGGACGTGCTGCAGCGCAAGATGGATCGGCTCTGCCGCGACGCCGAGGGCCTGCACTCGTCTCGGCGTGCCATGAGGCACCTCGAGAGCGCGCTGAGCAAGCTCGACCGCAGCATCGCAACCGACCAGGACTTTCCCAGCTCGTCGAGCATCCCGTCGACGGACGGCGCCTCGGCCGCACACCCTCTCGGACGGGACGAGCGAACGCCGGTGGCCAGCCCGCCCGGGCGACACGAGCTCGGTGACGATTTGATGGTTCCTACTCCCTTGACGCCTGTACGACCTCACCGGATAGACACGGACGACGTGTTTGGGCCCAGCCGCAATGCCCGCGACGGTCCGGGTCAGAGTGCCGGGGGCGAGCCTGCACACATGTCCGAAAGGCCGGCTGCGTCTTCAGGCCCAAGCTCGCGCGCTGGGTCCGAGAGGAGCCGAGGGACGTGGCAGGCCGACGACGACGCACCCCTGATGCCGCTCTTCCGGCCTTCGACCAACAGCTCTGAAGAGTCGCTGGGCAAGAGTCCGGGGACGTCGGCCGGCCGGTCGCGCCAGCGAAGCAACAGCAGCTGCTGCAGCTCGTCGGGGACGGAGAGATCGACGACGTCGACCCGGACCGAGGGCTCCGGCTCGAGCAGCGCGGCAGAGGCGGGCGAGGCGGCGGCGGCCCCCGCGGCGCCGGAGCTGCCGAGCTTGACCGGGTTCCCCCGGCACCGGCAGGGCACCGACCTCTGCGCGCGCGCGGACCCGGACGCGGAGCCGGAGCCGTGGCCGCGCCTCCGCAAGGTGGAGCGGTCGGCGGAGCGGCCGGCGCTGACGCCCGAGCCCGTGCCGTGGTCGCGCGAGGCGCTGCGCAAGGTGTCGAGCAAGGCGGGCGGCGCGCGCGCCGGCGAGACGCCGACGCCCATGCCCGTGGCCTGGCGGCTGGGCCTGCGGAGGCCGGGCGAGCGCGAGCAGGGCCGGTCGCCGGCGGCCGTGTCGGCGCCGCCGTCGACGCCGGCCGCGCAGTGGCGGCTGCGGCTGGCCAGGGCGCCCGAGACGGCGCAGACGGGCGCCGAGCGGCGGCCCGACGTGTGCTCGTTCTGCGACCCCGGCGCGTCGTCGCCGGCGGGGGACGACAGGGCGGCCGGGGGGTGCAGCCACGCCAACACGCCGTCGGCGCTGCCGCCGCCGCCGCCGCCGCCGCCGCCGCCCCCCTCGGAGGCGCCCGGGCCGGCGGCGGCGACGCTCAGGGTCAGGCAGGTGGAGCACTCGCTCGCCCGGCGGCGGGCCGAGGAGGAGGCGAGGCGCGCCGCAGACGAGGCGAGGCGCGCAGACGAGGCTGACGAGCACGCGTGCGCGTGGCGGCAGCGGTACATGGACCTGGCGAGGGAGCTGAAGGCGTGCGACGCCGGCGAGGGCGTGGCGCGGCAGGGGGCGGGCGACGAGGTGGGCATCGAGGGCCTGACGATCGTGGTTCACATGCGCTACAGGGACGACCTGGTGATCAACACGGATCTCCGGGGGGAGGGGGCGAGGGTCGGCGGCACGGGCTGACCTGGGCTGGGCCGGCGTTTCTTTTTCCTGTCCTAAGACGAGTCATCATCAGGGGTGGCGGGCTTCCTGGGGGCATAAATAGGGGGCGCGGCACCCGGACGCGTCGAGGCGGCCGAGGCGGCCCAGCTGGGAAACGGGCAACGAGCGGGCGCTGAGGCTGTCTGAGACGGCAATGCCGTGCTACGTGGAGTGATTATTGTGTACCTTTTGTACGACGGTGGCAATATTATGCCCGGTGCCGGGGGGCGTGGACGGGGTGGCGCCAGGGCGAGGCTCGCCCGGGTCGTCGACGGCATCTCCCTGTGCGTCTGCGCGCGCTCCCTTGGCCGGCCGGCGCGCGCGCGGCTGCGGCGGCTGGGGCGTGCATGACAGGTGGTGACGGAGGCTGACGAGGCTGACGAGGGCGGAGGGCGAGGAGGCTGACGGCGGGCGAAGGAGGCTGACGGCGGAGGAGGCTGACGACGGGGACAGCCTCTTCGGGCCCGGCTCGCGGACCGGCCTCGCGGACTTTTCTCTCCTCGCAGCCGGCGGAAAAGCAAGGCGGCGGCAAAAGCACGCAGCGGCGCGGCCGCGACGGCGGCCCCGGAGCGCCCCGCCCCGGGCGCGGATGCGCGTCCCGGGCGGCCTGCTGTCTTATTGTCCGCCTCTCGCCGGCGGCGGCATGTGCCACAGGGAGCGGTGAGGCGCGGCGCATGAACCGCCGCCGGCTGGCTGCATTGCATGATCCACGGACCCCGGCCGGGGGCGGCGACGGCGCGGCGCCGTGGCCGCGGGCGTCGTCCGGGCGCCGCGGGCATCGTCCGGGCCGCGCGGGCCTCGCCGCGGCCGTGCTGGCGCCCGCCGGGTCGCACGCGGCGGGCCGCAGCGCGCGCGGCGACGGCAGGCCCTCGTCGAGCGACCCCGTGTCGGTGCAGCGCCAGAGGGGCGGTGGAGTTGTCGTGTGGCCTGTGGGCATCGCCTCCGGATAGACTTTGCAACTCTTCAACTACACGCGACGCTCGGCTCTTGCCCGTCGACCGGCGCCTCGCGAGTCATGGCGCGCTCCGGCCGAGCCCGACGCCGCCTGCTCTCGACGCCTCCCGTCATGGCCCAACGGAGCGCCTCGTCCCGTCCTGCTGGCTCCGGAGCTC
Source organism: Hypocreales sp. Mo6-1 (assembly GCA_002939055.1). Classification (NCBI taxonomy): domain Eukaryota; kingdom Fungi; phylum Ascomycota; class Sordariomycetes; order Hypocreales; species Hypocreales sp. Mo6-1. The sequence goes on from PNEP01000013.1 coordinate 906,898, forward strand.
CTCGTCTCGTCCTGCGGGCTCCGGGCACGTCGGACCGCGTCACGAGACGGCCATGGCAGCGCCGTCGACATGCCTCCTGGCCAACGGCAAAACGGCTCCACTGCTCGCCTTTCAGGCTGATGTCGGGCACCAACAGCGAGCCCGCCGCCATTGGCCCTCGCCGGCATGACCACGTCGCCATCGGCGAGCAGCAGCGGCAGCGGCACGCCAGCCTTGCCTCCCTTGGCCGCCTGCTCTGGCGCGCTCTGGAGGTTGCCGTCAGGCATTCCCCGCATGGCCGCAGATGCTGCCATGCGTGCCATTACAGCGCGTCCGGCCCGGGTTGGCTCGACTCCTTGTCTGTCTTGCCAAGACCCATGCCCCGTTGCCGTCGTCCCGGCCAAGGCGGCCTCCGTCGTTGGCTGGAAACGCAGCGTCAACGACGTCACGACAGACCACTCCTCGCTGCCGACAGCCGGAAATAACTCAGCCGGCACGGCTTGGCCTCCCCGTTGGCGGCTGGCGAGGGCAATGGCTCCTCTGTTCTGTCCAAGCCAACCTGCAGCCGCGTCACATCTTGCTTATGTATGTGCAGGATGCAGCCATGCGCCTGCAGGCTGGCGATCGGACAAGACAGCGCGAGCCCAGGCCGTGCGAGTTGGAACCGTGACTCACCATCTTGCCGCTCTCGACCATCCTTGTTCCAAGCTGATAAACACTAGGGCCGTACCGTCTCGTCGAAGCCGGGCCGGGGCCCTGGCCGCTTGATCGCCTTTTAATTAATACCCTGCCCGGGATATTATGCATGTTTCAACCTTGGCTGAGACTGCCTACCCTCCTCTCGCCACCGGTTCCAGAATTTTCTGCCAGGAGCCGATCCGACGAGGTCCGGTGGCGGCATCCCTTGTCCGTATCTTCATTTCGAACCTCATTTCCTACCACATGGGCGTCCTTCTCCGCCCTCGGCCCGCTCCACTAGCCCATTGGCGTGATGCCTCTGGCCTCGGGCTTGTGTCGCTTCAACAGTGACGTAGAAATGGCTTTACATGGACGAAACAACCCGAATCGCAACGCTCGTCCTTCCATCCGCCATTGTGAGATGCGGAAAGACGAGGGCGGCATGGGGAAAGGAAAATGCCCCTCCCCTGAGTGTCACTGTCTTTGCCTGACAGCGCCCGACTGGCCAGGCGCAATTTCGTAGCCGCTCGAGGTGCGGCTGCCAAAGCTCTAACCACAGCGCCGGATCCAGTAGCGGCATCATGTCCGGGCCGCATATTGGGCGGCCATCCACGGCAGGGACGCTGGCTTGCCGCCACGGAGTCGTCGGCACAGGGGTCCGAGAGGCGGCCGGCATGCTGTGAAGCGTCAGACGCGCCGGCCCCTCGCAAGAGGCCAATAGTTGCGCTGACAACTCCGACGGCGGTCCGGAGCAGGGCGAGCATCGACTGGCCCTCCTACAAGGGCCGTGTTTGGGCCTCTGCATGCGAGTGATGTGCTCATGATGGCTTTCGAGACAGCGCAGACGGCTGCCATGCGAGACACGTAGCAAACCATCATCGTCAGCGGCGTCTACGTCAATTTTGCAGCCCGCGACGCCTGACGCCGGCCAACGAAGCGGCACGGGCCACGAGAAATGACGGATGATTGCGTCCGAGCACGGAGCTCTGTTGGTCCTGCAGCTAATGAGCCATGTCCACGATGCCTCGACCGGCGGGGATCGAGTCACGAGACGGCGCTACTCGTATGTCATGCAGCCAGGTCGGAGAATCGAGATGAAGCCTCCGGGCGGCGGGACTCGGCCCATGCTGGCATTATTGCCGGTAGCTGCCGAGGCGTGATTATGGCCATTCCCATATAATGCCAGAATCCCGTCTGCTGCCGTGACGATGGAATGACGACATTTGGCGGGCAGCTGCCTCGACGATCCCGGCAGCAGGGAGGAGGCTCAGAGAAGTCGAGATGGAAGGAAGCCAGCCAGGGGCTACGGGTGTGCGACTCGGGGTGGGGAGCAGCCAGCCTCCCCACGCCAACGACGTCGGGCAAAACATAGTGGCATCGTCATCGTCTTGTCTTGACTCTGGCCAGCTTCGTCTCGTCGTCCTGGCCAGGCCTCGCGGTCCAGCGTCGGTCCTTCAGTACCGAGTACACCCCAACCACCAACACGTGGGCGCCATCGAGCCATGCCATGCCACGCCGGCACGGCTTCTCGACGCACCCCTGGCACATTGCCTCATTTCGTTATGCAACAGCTAGAAAATTGGCCAAGACCAGCCTCCTCGCCTGCATCTCGGCGGGCAATGCGCCGTTGCCGCCAGCCATCGTCGTGCCAGCTCGGCCTCGAAGAACAGGAGCCAGACGGGCCGGCTGTTGGACGGGCAGACAGGGGTTGGCGGCGCCGTCCTCTCCTCCGTACCAACGGCAAAGACGGCCGTGACGCTCACCAGGCACGCTCGGTGGAGTTGAAGCCATTGCTTTTTTTGGCTCCACCCCTGGCTTCCGAGCATGTGGTCATGCCATGGCTCTCCAGCCCAGCGTCTTGGACTTCGATCCACCCAGAGGCCCAGCCGTCGACCGGCCGTCTGGAAATGCCATTACCGCTTCTGCATAGCCGACGTCGACGGGCGGGCTCTCGGCTTGCCGACGCCGGCGCTTGCGGCTTCTCTGCAGACAGCCATCTCAGCAAGCTGCTGCTGCTGCATCGCCCCAGGTGCGCCTCTCCCCAGGTGCGCCTCTCGGATAGATTTCGGCAACTCATGCTGCCTGTTGGCCAGTTGGCCTCGGCCTGATGACATGGCCCTGGGCAGGCCGGCGGCTGCATAATATATGTATGCACTCGCCATGTCCACATCAGCCGCCGTCCGAGCACACCTCCGTACATGCATGGGTGTGTCCGCACCGCTCGGATGACTCGAACCGGGCAGTTCCAGACTTTCCTTTTTCGCCATCGAATGTCCCAGGAAGCTTCGGTTGACGCCGGGGTGCTGGCTCGAAGCCGCTCACATCACATCTCCAGCACGACAGGGGAAAAGGAAAATTGCAGCAGCCACGGCAAGCCTGGCCTGGACCACAGGCCTGGCCGCCCAACCAGCCAAGCCCTGTTTGCTGCCGGGGGGCTTAGCTCCGCGGAGTGTCTGGCAACATGACTGACACCCCTGCTCCTTGCCCTGGCTGCCGTATCCATGTACTCCGTACTTTCGCACTTGGCACTCGAGTCTTGAGCGTCAGAGAGAGTTGGCGACCCATGGCCCATCAACCGACCCCGGTCTGCCGTGTTGCCCACACGAGCCCAACACCTCGACGGCTCTGCGTCCTCCCTTTGCCTATCAACTCACAACCGTCCCCCGCCCCTCGTCGCCGTGGCCGAGAGCTGGGTGTGATATCAGAGCAGGAGATCCGGCGGCCCAGGCACGGCGGAGCGGCAGCACGGTGACGCCGGCCGCCCTGAGTCTCGAGTCGACTATTCACGTCCCGCCAGTGGCTGGCTTGATCTGGCCTGTCAGCCCCGGCTTGGGCGTCTGTCGTTGGAAACCTGTTCAAGTTCTCGACCGCCCATTCACGATAGCGTTGTTCCTGGCAAGGTACGAAGTACGAAGTACATACAGGGCCCAGCTTCTCCTTAACCGCCTCACCCTGCCAAGCACGGAAATACACCCGTCGTTCATGGCTGTCGGTCGACTCTCCCTCTTCCCCCCCCATCCCCCATCTCTCTAGCCCCCCTCGCCGATGAACCATGGTGCCGAGCATGCATGCCTAACGGCAGTTTGTAAAAAAAGTCCGTGTCGGATCGATCGTCAATCTGGGGCCTGCCGCTGCTGCTTACTCGACTCGCCTTTTGTCGATCAAACCCGCCTCCTCTGGTGTCCGGTACTTGGAGCACTGTGATTGCCAACGACGACCAAGAGCGAGAGACCGCGAGCCGCCCGCCGTCGTCTGGTCGGAAGACGCCCGGTGGACCCTCTGCCTCGACGAGATAGCCGGCATCTGCCTCGACGCCCGCGAGCAGACGTCCAGCCGTTTCACTGAACCACGACGCCGTCTCTGCTTGCAATTGTCTAGGTGAGCAGCCACGGCACGGCTTGTACATGCTAAGCCGGCTTGTCGGGTGGACACGCCGCTGATCGAGCAGGCCAGCTCCTGCTCCGCTTCTACCCCCTCCCCCCCCCCCCCCCCCAGTCACGGCCGGTGAACGAGTTGTAGACTCGATCTCGCAGTGCCGTCTCGAGAGGGACTGCTCGACACCTCCCGGGTTCACCTTTTTTTTCAAAACAACAGCAGACGCCTCCAACAGCAGACCCTCCAACAGCAGACGCCTCTGCGCTCGCGCGGCTCCAGAAAGGTCGACCGCCCCTGACCTGCCGCTCAGCTCGGACTCGTCGACGCGAAGCTCGTCACTCCTGAGGTCGCTGGGACTGTGTGGGTGCAACTCCCAGCCGGTCCTTGGCCCGTCCCCCAACCACGCTGGCGCATCTGTCGACAGAACCGTGGCAGCAGGCAGCGCCTGCGCACGACAGTCCCGGCTCTGCCTTTAGCGATTTCACGGCTGTCACGACCCCCAACTCGCCGCTGACCCCGTCCACGCCGCCGGGACAGCTCGTCAGCCTCCCGCCGATCGTCTCCCTGAATCCTTGGGCCGGAGCATCTTGGAGGGGCGGCCGGAAAGTTCAATGTGCTGGTCTTAGGGACCAGGGACACGTAGGGGATCAGCTCTCGATGTCGCAGAGGGGGCCGGCGCCTTACCCTTCTTCTCGCCGGTCTTCGACATCCCCTACAAGGCACGAAGAGGGGCCCTCTCAGCAGCATGTGCCGCTCCCCGGAAACAGCCATGCTCGTCCCGAGTCGACCCTCGCGGCCGCCGCAGAACGCGGCGGTTGGTCGCAGCCGCTGCCGCCCAGGACGCTGGGTGTCCACAACATGCTGAACCCGTCGGAACCGCTGCTCGTGGCACCCGAAGGGACGGCGCCTCCGTCGTCGCGACCGGGGGAGGGCGAGGCCGCGTCAGCAGCGTCCTCGGCACGGGCATACGCCAGTGGCTCACGACCCTTCTTCCCCGGCCACACGAGGCCCGGCTCGCATCCAGGTACCCCCATCGGCAGCCTGGCGTCGTTCGCAAGACCGCCGTCGTCCGGGCGCAACTCGCCAGTCACCAATTACCCGTTTCCTCCGCTAAACGATCCCAGACAGATGGCCAGCCCCAAACTGCCCCGGGGCCTGGGCCTGGCCCAGGGCGTCTCGCCCCGTGAAGCGGGCCCGCGGCCGCCGCCGCTCGCATCCGGCTCGTCTCCCGCCAAGCGTCCCTATGAGACGGAGGCCCTGGAAGAGTCCCGGCCGCTGCCCGGGCTGCATCACGGCCAGGGCAGGGCGCTCGCCGCGAGCCACCCGTTGGCGACGCCGCCCAGAGCGATTGCGCAACCGGCGGCGCGTCCCGGCGATGCCCCCTATGCGCCGCTGGCGGCGGCGGGTCCGCACGGCCGACCTCAGTCTCTGCATTCTCATGGGCACCTCCAGCACGGGGCGGCACTCAGCCGACCGCCTTCGGCCGAAGGGCCGTCGCCGTGGTCGGAAGCCATCCGTCGATCGGGCATGGGCGGAGCAATGGCGGGCGCCGAGGGGCAGCAGGCGTTCATGGCCTTGCCGGGGAGCGACACGCCGATTCCCGTGCAGGTGGACTACTCACAGGCGTCGAAGAAGGCGGACGAGAAGCGACAGCGCAACGCCAAGGCGTCGACGAGGCACCGCAGAAAGAAGAAGACGATGCAGGAGGAGAACATGAGACAGCTGCAGGAGCTCAAGGACGAGCGGCAGCGGATGGTGGACGAGCTGGAGGACCTGAGGCGGCAACGGGACTTTTACCGAGACGACCGCAACCGACTGCGAGACGTGGTGGCGCGAACGCCCGGCATCCATCAGCACGCGACCAGCCCGCCGAGCCCGTCGGCCCGCAGCAGCGAGTCGCAGGCGGAGAGGAGCCCCGGGGCACAGGGCCAGGCGCCGGCGCACTCGCAGGGCTATGCCAGCGAGCCGTCGTCGGCCGAACGACCAGCCCAACGGCGCAGGACGGACGAGCGTGCCGAGTTTTCCTCGGCGGCAATCTTTGGGACGCCGGCAGGGGCACCGGCCGGTGGTCTGACGTCCCTGTCCGGCAGTCAGGCGTACGGCGGCCCGTCACGCCCGCTGTCTGCGGCCTCTTCTGGCAGCGTCGAGAGGCTGCCTCCGCTGAGGACGATGGAGGGGCCGCCGCCCCAGACCGGGCAGCCCCAGGAACAAGATCCGAGGACCGGGCAGTGGCGGCCGGCGCAGCCTCGACAATACGAGATGGGATGGGCAACGGCGCCGAGGAAGCCTCCCGAGGGCCACCCGCCTCCATGGCAATGATTTTGCTCGCCTCCACGTCCCGTTCCACGTCGCCCGACTCGCGTCACCTGCTTCCTGGCACCTTGTCCGGCCACGCAGTCACGACTCGCGCGCCTGTCTTCCAGGCGGGAGGTTGGAGCCTAAATCCTAGTTCCACTGCTCTTGTTTTTGTCATTCTTGGGTCTTTTTCCTTCCATTCAGGGTGCGGAAAAGACAATACACATGACCGTCGGGCGACTGACATTGACTTTAGTACCTGTATTATTTTCCCTTGGGCCACGGCGTCGTTTCCGCGCCTTTGCATGTCGGGAGAGGCAGGTGTTTCTGCTCTCGCCGCCCGACGGGACGGAATCTGGCCTGGGAATGCACATGGGTGTGTTTTTGATTGTTATACATGTTGTACCAAGGCATGGAGAGCTGGTTTCTGCCCGACACATTTTCCTTTGTCTGCCATTTGGGGGAAATACCCAGTCGAAGAGAACCGAGAATGGATCCATCAGCAAGGAGGAGATACCCAAGTAGTTGCAGCTAACCGGGGCTTGGATTACGGCGACGGCTGGGTTGTGGGAGCGCACAGCTGGGTGTTTTCTTTGCTTGTTTCTTTGGTCAGGGATGCCTGGTGCACGGCGTGCTGATGGCGAGGACAGGACGGGTGGTGAGCTGGCATGCGGACGGGGGCGGCGCTGGTGCTGTGCCATGTGACGAGTCGCCCGAGGGCAGCTGGACAAGTGTATGTGTGTAGGGCGGTCTGCAGCGGTACATATAGGGCACGTATGTATAATGAGATCATGGATGGTTGCGCTCGTGGCCAACGGGCGGACCCGAAGGTGCGGGTGAACTGGCGGGTGCGCGGCGGGCCGAGGCAGCGGGTAGGCCCGCATGTACAGGTACCTGGGCCTTGTAGCTGTACGTCGGGTGCAGCGCAGGGAGCTGAGTGGCCTGTACATGTATGTATGCTGGATGCTGTATATGACTTGGGCGGACATGCAGCCGAGGCAGCGTTCCGGAATCGTGTACCAGTACAGCTCCCATTGTCCGATATCGCACGGAGGACTCGACCCGGTACCTGCACTCTGACGTGATACAGGCGGCCAGGGCATTACCTCATCGCGCCATCCGCATTGGGACAAGGGGCCGCTGGCTCGACGTCCAAGGCTCAGCCAAGAATAGCAGCATCAGCCGCACGCTGGCCCTCGCCGACGCGCCGCGACGCCGTATCACCGCCCCGCGCGAATCATGGCCGCCGCCGCCGCCTCGCCCGCCTGGCGAGCGCGGTGCCGCGTCCTGCGCCCGCCGCGGCGACGCTTCTGCCGCTCCGCCCCGCCGCCGCCGGCGTCCGGCCTCCAGGTCGAGCTGACGGCGCCCAACGGCACGACGTGGCTGCAGCCGCTCGGCCTCTTCGTCGGCAACGAGTTTGTCGCCAGCCGGCAGGGCGGCACCATCGCGACGGTGAACCCATGGTCAGTCCCCGGGCGGCCCCGGCGGCTGCAGGCGCTGACGGCAGCGCTTCCGCAGCACCGAGGAGGACATCTGCTCCGTCTCGGCGGCGGCGGCCGGCGACGTCGACGCAGCCGTGGCCGCCGCCCGCGCCGCCCTGCAGGACGCGTCGTGGAAATGGCTCTCGGGCGCGCAGCGCGCCCGCCTGATGGGCCGCCTGGCCGACCTGGTCGACGAGCACCGCGAGACGCTGGCCGCCATCGAGACGCTCGACAACGGCAAGCCGCTGGCCGCGTCGCTGGCCTACGACGTGCCCCACGTGTCCGAGGTGCTGCGCCACTACGCCGGCTACGCGGACAAGATGCACGGCAGCCTCGTCGACGGCGGCGCCGCCAAGCTGGCGTACACGCTGAAGCAGCCCGTCGGCGTGTGCGCGCTCATCGTGCCCTGGAACTACCCGCTCGCCGCCGCCGCCTGGAAGCTGGGCCCCGCGCTGTGCTGCGGCAACACGGTGGTGCTCAAGCCGGCCGAGCAGACGCCGCTGTCGGCGCTCTACCTGGCGCGCCTGGTCCGCGAGGCCGGCTTCCCGCCGGGCGTCGTCAACGTGGTCAACGGCCGCGGGCCCGAGGCCGGCGCCGCCCTGGTGCGGTCGCCCCACGTCGACAAGCTGTCGTTCACGGGCAGCACGGCGGTGGGCAAGGAGGTGATGCGCATGGCGGCGGGGACCATGAAGGCCGTGACGCTCGAGACGGGCGGCAAGTCGGCGCTGGTCGTCTTCGACGACGCGCGGCTGGAGCAGGCGGTGCGCTGGGCGCACGAGGGCGCCATGGCGAACCAGGGCCAGGTGTGCTCGGCGACGTCGCGGCTGCTGGTCCACGACGCCGTCCACGACGCCTTCGTCGAGCGCCTGGCGGCCTACACGGCGGCGACGTCGGTCGTCGGCGACCCCTTCGCGGCCCGCACGTTCCAGGGCCCGCAGATCAGCGCCGCGCACCGCGCGCGCATCCTGGCGCACGTGGCGGCGGCGCGCGCGTCGGGCGCGGCCGTGGTGCAGCCGCCGGCGCCGCTGCCGGCGCGCGGCTTCTTCGTGCCGCCGACGCTGCTGGCCGACGTGCCGCCGGCGAGCGCGGCGTGGCGCGACGAGGTCTTCGGGCCGTGCGCGGCGGTGCGGCGCTTCGCGACCGAGGCCGAGGCGCTGGCGGCGGCCAACGACACGCGCTACGGGCTCGCCGCCGCCGTCCTGACGCGCGACATGGGCCGCGCGCACCGCGTCGCGAGGGCGCTGGAGGCGGGCACCGTCTGGGTGAACAGCAGCAACGACGCCGACGTGCGCGTGCCGTTTGGGGGGGTCAAGGAGAGCGGCCTGGGGCGCGAGCTGGGCGAGGAGGGCCTGGGGGGGTACTACAGCGTCAAGGCGGTGCATGTGAATCTGGGCGAGGGGTGATGATAGACATTCGGTATAGAGATTCTATATAGAGATTCTATAAGAGATACGGACAAGCGACAAGCCCGCTGGAGACACCCCCGTGATAGCGCCACCCCCGCAGCCGCGACACCCGCCGCGTGCTTCCGCCATGTGGCCTCGCCCTGGCGACAGCATCCCTCCGCGGCCGCCTCCAGCCCCCGTCGCCCCAGCGCCGCCAGCATGGCTCCGCCGTTTGCGCGCGCGCGCATCGAGCTCGACTACCCGCTCTACGCCGTCGCCTTCGACCCGGACGACGCCGCCCGCCTCGTCGTCGCCGGCGGCGGCGGGCCCGGCCGCTCCGGCGTCGGCAACAAGATCGTGCGCCGCCGCCGCCGCCGCCGCCGCCGCGCCGCGCCGCGCTGACCGTGTCCAGAGCGTGCTCGCCGCCGACGCCCCCGCGCCCGGCGCCCTCGCCCTGCGCGTCGCCGGCGCCCTCGCCCTGCCGCCCGGCGACGACGCCGTCATGTCGCTCGCCGTCGGCGCCGCGCGCCTCGTCTACGCCGGCGTCAACTCGGCCCCGGCCGACGGCGAGAACCGCCACCTGCGCACGCTCGCCGTCGCGCCCGTGCCGCGCTCGCCCGACGTCGTCGTCGAGGAGCGCGCCCGCGCCGCCCTCTTCGCCCGCCCCGGCCCGGACGCCTACCAGCGCCTGCTGCGCGTCGCCGGGCCGCTCGGCGCCGCCGCCTCGGCCATGGGCCGCGAGCCGCAGCTGGCCCTCTTCGACGCCACGGCCGCGCCGCGCGCCCGCGCGCTGCTCGACCTGCCGCGCGACGCCGAGGACCTCGACCTCGTGCAGACGCCCGAGCGCGGCTTCCTGCTCGCCTACTGCGACCGCCACGAGCTGCACGTCGTGGCCGTCGCGCCCGGCGCCGGCGCCGCCCCGGCGGAGCCCCGGCGCGTCTTCACCATGCCCGACGACCACGGCGAGCGCCCCGTCTTCCGCGCCATCCGCTTCCTCACGCCCGGCTTCCTGCTCGCCGTGGCGAACCTGCCGGCGCGCAGCGGCGCCCTCATCCAGGGCTTCCGCCTGCCCGCCGCGCCGGGGGCCGGCCCGGCCCGGCTGGCCGTGACGGCGCGCATCCCGGGCCGCGTCGCCGCCACGGCGCTCGCCGTCGCCGGCCTGGCGCCGGCCGGCGCGGCGGCCGGCGACGCGCAGTTCGTCGTCGCCGTCGCCGGCCACGACGCGTCCGTGGCGCTGTACACGCTCGTGCACCGCGCCGCGCCCGCGCTCGACGTGCTCGCCGACCTGCACCCGCTGCGCACGCTGCGCGACGTCCACGCCGGCGGCAGCATCACCGGCCTCGCCTTCTCGCGCGTCGTCGCGCCCGACGCGCGCCCGCCGGCCCTGCGCCTCGCCAGCGTCTCGCTGCAGCGCGCCGTCGCCGTGCACAGCATCCCGCTGCGGCGGCTCGTCGACAAGGCCGACGCGGGCCCGCCGCGGTACGTCGTGGCGGCGCGCTCGCGCGGCCCGTCGCCGCGCCCGCTGCTCGTCGCCCTGGCCGCCATGGTGCTCGCCATGGCGCTCGTCGGCCAGGCCGTCATGGAGCTGTACGGCCGCAGCGAGCCGCTGCTGCTGGCGCCGCGCTGGCTGCCCGCCTGGCACGGCGCGCTGCGCCCGCCCGCGCCGGACCGCCTCGTGGCGCAGCTGGCCGGCGCCGGCGAGGCGCCGGCGCCCGGCGAGACGCCGGTGCTCTACGCGGCGGGGCCGGACGCCGGCGTGCGCGTCGGCGTGCACGACGCCGCCGCCGCCGTCGACGGGCCGGCCAAGCCGTGGGACGAGCTCGGCGCCGAGCAGCGGCGCGCGTGGCGCGAGCGCCTGCGCGAGGCGGGCGCCTGGACGCAGGCCATGGGCGAGGGCGTCTTCCGCGGCATCCTGTTTGGCGAGATCGCCGGCGCCATCGGCCACGCCGTGGCCGCCTAGTTGGGGCCCGGCCGGTAGCGCCCTGGACCGGCCGGGGACCGGGTCGGGACCGGGCCGCTGCAGACCATCGGAGCATAGGTGCCCTAATTCTACCGCCTTCTGCGCCTCTCATGAGACTGGGCCGTCGCGGCAGAGCGAGACCGCCTTTGATGCCGTGCTCGAGCTATTTAGACACCGGAATTCAAGACGCCTCCTCGGCCGATCATCTTCTGCACACGAGCATCCGAGGTATCCTACACCTTCTCACCCCCCAGCCCCTAATACCAGCGGTCGCCGCACGTGCCGGGCACATACCTCTCCACGTCCATGGCCAGCGTCATCTTGACCTCCGGGCAGTAGTTCCAGATGTGCGCCCGCTTCTCGGGCGTGCCCCAGATGGCCCCGTGCAGCCACGCGCCGCCGCCGCCCGTGTGGTAGCCCATGGGCTCGTAGAAGCCGTCGCGCCAGTCGTCGAGGCCCCGGACCAAGGCGGAGCCGTTGTTGGCCACGGAGCCGTTGCGCAGGACCGGGTCCTCGAGGCGCTCGGGGGCGCCGGCGTTCATCTCGCCCGAGAAGGTCAGCGAGACGGCGCCGTCGGCGGGACGGGCGCCGGGGAGGTGGGCGAGGCGCTCCGACAGCCAGACGTCCTCGGGCTCCGAGTCGGGGGCGCGCTCCTGCTGGCGCAGGACGTCGAGGATGCGGCTGACGCGGCGCAGCGAGAGGCCGCCGTTGCCGCCCCAGTCGCCGGCGGGCTTCCAGGGCGCGCCGACCCAGTCGTAGGCGAGGAAGTCGTCGACGGCGCGGCGGCTGTTGGCGCAGAGCATCGAGTCGGTCTGGAAGACGAGCAGCCACTCGGCCGGCGCGACGGCCGTCTCGTACAGCCAGCGCGCCGTGAGGAAGCGGCTGATCATCTCCTGGCCGGCGGTGCTCATGTTGGCGGGGATGGGCCGCAGGGCGAGCCGGCCGTCGCGGACCTGGCGGCGGACGGCGGCCGAGGCGTTGACGGCGGCCATCGAGGCGGCCGAGCCGAGGAAGAGGAAGCGCCAGTCGCGCGGCAGCATGGCCATGAAGTGCAGCGTCAGCGGCGCGAGCATGGGCAGCGGCCGGTCTTCGACGAGGAGCGCGAGCTTGGTGTCGTTGGGGGGGGCCGCGGCATACTGCAGCGAGACGCGCGGCAGGGGGAGTCGCGGCAGGGGGGCCCGCGTCAAGAAGAGGACGGCCGCTCTGCAGGCTGTCAGGAGACGCGGCAGCTTCGGGAGCTTGGGGCGTACCCGGCGCAGGCCAGCACGGCGAGCAGGCCGAGGCGGCGCGAGTGCTGCCGTTGCCAGCGCGCGAGTCCGAGCATCGTGCTGCGACGGACGAGGCTCTCGAGCTGAGTCGGAGGCAGAGAGGTCGAGGCACAGAGGCCAGAGGTCAGAGGCAGAGGTCAGAGGCAGACACAAGGTGCTGCTGTCGACCAGGTGGCCTGACAACCCCCATGCTCCTGCCTCGAAGCTTCATACTCACCACCTCTGGCCTCGTCGCTGTGCAACTTGGGCCCGCCATCTCCCTTGTTCAACACGTTCCCCTGCAGCCTCAGCGACATCCAAGACGAGACGCCATGGCCGTGCTCAGCTCGACCGGCGTCCTGGCCGTCACCAAGGCGCGCCTCCTCGTGCTCGCCTCGCTGGCCCTGACGTACGTACCGCCCGTCGCGACAGAGCGCCCGGCGTCGACGACGCTGACAAGCGGCGGCAGCTGGTGGCTGGCCCGTCTGGCGCCGCAGTATCAGCCCCTGTTCCAGGCCGAGGTGTCGTCGCGCATGCACGAGGCCGCCCGGCGCATCCCCAACATCCGGCTCTACTGGCGGCCCGCCGGCGACGCGCCCGGGCCCTTCAACGCGTCCAAGCTGGCGCTGCTCATCGAGCCGCGCCCGCTGCCGCACCTGGTGCCCCTGATGGTGCACATGGTGGCCGTGGCGCCGCCCGACTGGCGCTTCCTCTTCATCGGCTCGCAGCGGAGCATCTACAGCGTCGCCCGCGCGCCCGCCGTCCAGCACCACCAGGCCGCGGGCAAGATGGCCGTCATGGGCCTGCCCCAGCCCTGGTCCATCGACGGCCCGGAGCACGTCTTCCGCCTGCTGACCGACGTCCGCTTCTACGACGAGTTCCTGCCCGGCGTCGAGTGGATCCTCAAGTACGAGCACGACAGCATCCTCTGCGCAAACTCGCCCCAGAGCCTCGACGACTGGCTGGACTGGAGCTGGGCAGGCGCTCCGCGGTACGGGGCACGCCGCGGCGGGAGGCTGGCTGACGGCGTCCAGGTCGGGCGACGATCGATTCTCGGGCACCGGCGGCCTGTCCCTGCGGCGCGTGTCGGCCATCAAGCGCGTCCTCGGCTTCCAGAGGCGGCACAACGACTCGGAGCCCGAGGACGAGTGGTTCGGCAAGCGCCTGGCCGTCATGCCCGGCGAGAAGGTGGCGTCGAGGTTCCAGGGCGCCTTCGCGGTGGAGAACGTCCTGGTCGACAAGCCCATGGGCTATCACGTCCGCGCCGGCGGCACCCAGCTCAACCCAGAGGTTTGGGACGAGCCCGAGACACGCAAGAAGGTGTTGGAGTACTGCCCGGAGCTGAGCATCATCATGGCCATGAAGCTGGAGCGGGAGAGGTGCCCCGACGACGACAAGCGCGGCGGGCGCAAGGCCGACGACGACAAGGCCGACGGGAGCAAGGCCGACGACAAGCACGACGGGAGCAAGGCTGACGACGACAAGCACGACGGGCCCAAGGCCGACGGCGACTTGCCCAAGCTGGAGGTGCATATCAAGACGGAGCCGCAAGGCGAGGCCGGGGCCCCCATCCTTCCTCCGCAGCCGCCCCAGCCGCCCCGGCCGCACGCAGCAGCTTGATACGGGGGTCTCGAGAGGTTGGCAAGGAGGCTCGGGGCAATCTTTGTCAGGCAGCTCGGCGAGGACAGCATGGCATACCGGTGTGACGCAATCCATTGGCCCCTACGGGTAGTGCCGCAGCTCGACATTCAGCCCGCGTGTCTGCCATGCACACCCTGGCCTTGGTGCGTGGCCAACAGCGTCCGCCCAAGGTGCCCGTTTTGGGAGCCCCGTGCCGCCGGCCTCTGGCTCTCGGCCGACCGGTGCTTCTTGTCCGCCCCCAAGCGGCGGAGCCTGGGAAGTGCGGCTTTGCACGCGTTTCTATAGAAGACTGGTTTCCCGCGTCAGCGCCGTGCGGCCCCCGGCGCGCCATTGGCCGCCTCGGGCGTCAGCTGGGCCATGGACCCGGGATGAGTGTGCTCCGTGTACAGAGAGGGTGTCACGTTGAGACAGCAGATGTGATGCATCGCTGCCGGCCGTCGGCCGGGCAGGACGCGTCGAGAGGCTCTCCGGCCGGCGCTCTCAGCACGCCGTCGACGGTCGAGTCGGGACGACGACGGCGGACAGCGTCCACCTGCCGCATCGGTGCGCTCGGCTTGCTCCCGGCGGCGCTCGACGGCACGGGCGCCCTGAAACGCACCAGCGGCGGACGCACGAGGCCGGCAGGGGGCCTGGGCTGTGCTGCTGACAGGGACTTGCCGGACGGGGCGGATTCGTCTGAAGCCCAGGGCTGCGGTTGCAGGGGCGGCGTCTGCCAAGCAAGGGCCGTCTTTTTCTGGGCGCGGGCGATTTCAGCGTCTGTTGTTATTCCTGCCGGTGTATATAGACGGCGGGCCCGTCGCTGGCGATGGCGACGCCGGCGCGGGGCTTGCGTCACGCCGGGGTGCTTTGGCATGAATCGAGGCGGGTGAAGGGCGACGATCCGGTGATGGCGTCAGCTGGGGCCCCCCCGGTCGCTGCGCCGGGGAGGGCCAAAAATATCGCGTGCTCGCACAGGCAGAGACGGCCGGCGTCACCGACGCGGTCCACAGCCTGCTGACGGCGCGGCCTCGTGCAGGCGAGCGGGCGGCAGGGTCGGCAATCTCGCAGCACCTGGCCTCGGGGCGGCTGGTTGGCGGGCCAGGCGCGCTGGCGACGCCACGTGCGTACGTGGACGAGAGGCGGCTCGAGAGGGGCGGCGGCGGGCCTGTCGAGGCGGCGGCGGGCTCGTCGAGGCGGACGAGGCGGCGCCGCGCTCGTCTAGGCGGCGCCGCGCTCGTGTTTCGCTTGGTCGTCGCAGCAGACCCTTGGCACATGCCAGCAGCGCCGTCGCTCCTGGCCCGACATTGAGCTCCTGGCCCGACATTGAGCCGCCAAGCGCACATTGTGCTGTCCGTGCGCCTCTGTGTAGATGGCTTCGCTAGCCTCGCCACCACGGCTCCAGGCTGGCCAGTGCCCTTAGCGGCTCGTCGGCCGGCTAGTGCCTGGCAAGCTTCGTCGGCGCCGGCATGCGGCCGGGAATTGGCCGGCAGATTGACAGCACGGCCGCCGCAAGCCCTGCCGCGCGCGCCTCGGCGGGCCTCTGCCGCGCGCCGCCTGCCGCCGCCTGCCGCCGCCTGCCGCCGCCGACGAGCCCGTCCAGGCTGCGGCGCGCACGCGCAGCTGCCGGGCGCAGCGGCGCCTTTGTTATCATCCTCGTCGACGTTGGACCCCTGGCGGCCACTAGCAGCTGACAGCGCGGGCCTGGCTCTTCCGTCGCCGAGGCACGGCCATCGGGTGCCAAGTACCGGTACCGCCGTGCGCCACGATGCAGGTGCTGGCCGCCACGGCGCGCCTCCTGGCCCTGACTCAGCGCCCGGTCCGGGGCAGACGGCCGACATGACGAAATAGACCTTCGGCGGCACCGACGACGGCTGAGCAGCGGCGCTCGCGCTCAGCAAACGACGCTGGCGTCCCGCAGACGGCCGCTGGCGGCGGCGGCGGCCAGCCGGAGAAGCGGGCAGCAGGAGAAGCGTGCAAGTCGTGCGACGCTGGTTGACGCGGCCGGCCGCTGGCTGGGGTGCTGGAAATGCCCGCTGCCTCACGTCAGTCTGGGCCTCGCTCAGCCTGGGCCTCCTCCACCTGCATGCCGCTCAATAACCGCGCCAGGGCGAGCCCGGCTTCTTCCTCGCAGTTGTGCGGCTGCTGGTGGCCCGATCAGACTGCCCAGGTTTCTCGCTGCCAGCCGGCTGGCACCCGAAGCTAATTATGCGGAGCAGGACGACGCTGCCACACACCGTCTGGCCGTCGTCCGGTCCAAGCCCGTCCCATCCGGAGCATTCGTCAGGAGACGCACGGGATCGCATTCCCATCCGGCAGGTACCTTGGCTTCCGTGGCGGCCCCGCGCAGCGAGTTGCTCCCAGGAGGGTAGGTCGGCAGGGACTCTGGAGACTCTCTTGGAGTCCCCGTCCCCGTCTCTGGGGTCACCGTCTCTGCAGAGTGCCCGTCTCTCGAGTCCCCATCTCGAGAGTGCCGTCTCTGCCTCCCCCGTCTCCCTGCACCTTGGCTCTCGGAGGAGGCCTTGTCGGGCGTCGCACCCGTGAGCGTGGCGCTAGACATGGGTCATCCCAGATGACCGACGGCAAGGGAGGAGGCTGCCCATGGCCAATTGTCCACGCCCGCCTCCAGGCTCTCGCATCAGCCGTCGCTCGTCGCGGCCGGCGGAAGCTGCTGCTGCGGCTGCACGCCGGCCGACCAAAGCAGAAGCCACCAAAGCAGAAGCCACCAGAGCACAAACCACCAGAGCAGAAGCCGCACGCCCGGAGCGGCGGGGAGCGTCCAGCGGCCAGCCAGGGCCTGCAAGGCACATCAGCGGGGCCGAGGCGAGGGACGGCGGCGGCGGCGGCGGCGGCGAGGCGGCGCGACGGCACGACGAGACACGACCAACGCATGCATGCTACGTGCGTCCGGGCCCTGCGCAGCCGCTGCTCGAGCGCGGGCAGAGAGCCGTGTGCATGGCACGGCGGCTGCCGTGTCATGGTCGTCGGGTGCGGTGACCAGCCATGCTGATGATGAACGAACCATGGAGCCGCGCTCTCCACACCTTTGTCCCTCTACCAGGCGCTCGCCGTCCTGGTACCGTCCAGGTACCTGCCCATCCCTGCCCGTGTCCGTCCCCATCCGCACAATGCAGAGCGGGGTCCGCCCAGCCCAGCCGCCGCCCAGCACCTGGTGCTGCAGACAGTCGTCGAGCACGCGCGCAGCGAATCCGGCCGTCGAGGCACGAGCCGCGGGTGCCTCGGCAGCGGTACCTCGGCCGCAGCGGTACCTCGGCCGTAGCGCTACCTGCGAGACACCACGCCGCTGGCAGCGCTGCGCGGCGCCGGTGCGCGTGCTGGAACCTGGAGCCCCGGGACCCCTGTCGCGGACCACGCTGCTCGACTGCCGCGCCCGTACCACGCGGTGCCCCCGTATCCTGCGCCGCGGGCGCGCTGCCGGCGCCCCGTTAGCGGCCACGGCGCGCGACATGCGGCGGCGGCACGCTGCTGGCCGCTCTCGACGCCTGGTACAGTCTACCGCGAGGTACCGTCTACCGCGAGGTACCGTCTGCCGAGGTACCGCCTACCGCGCGGTACCGTCTACCTCGGGCTACGGCACGCTCTGCCACGCCTCTGTCAGTGTCAGTGCCAAGGGCCCAGGGCGCCCCCCGCTTCTATCCGCCGCCATCCAATGCCCGCCCCTGTCTGCTGCCTCTGCCGTCGCTCAACTCCCATCGTCGCCATCGTCTTGCGCCGTCCGGCGACGGCGCCGCGCAGAGTCTCCCTCTGCCTGCGCGGCGCATCGACGAGGCATCCGCGCCGCTCTCCTGCCCCGCGCCAGCGTGGCCGGCGCGCCTCGCCGACGCCGGCCGTGCAAATCTGCACCACCAGGCCCGCATGATCATCATCGTCGACAACTGCGGCGCTCAGGCCCGGAAGATCTGCCTTTGTTTCGCTCCTGCGCGCCTCGACGGCTCGTCGCCTGCAGCCTCGGCCGCCGCCGCTCGCTCCGTAGTGCCCGCGCCTGCTCGCATGCCCGGCCCCCTTCAGCCGCGGGCCCCGTGAGCGCAGCCAGCTGCAGCCAGCTCCCCATCTGCTGCCGGCGCTGCTGCTGGCTGCTGTCCTGGCAGCGTTTCAACCACGGAATTAGGCTCTGGTGCGGCAGCGCAAGCACCGCCAGGCACGCAGCAATCGCGGCGCTAGGCCGGTACCTGGGTACGGCCGGCCTTGTACCTGTCTGGGCTGCCCCCCCAACCTGCGAGGCTGTACTGGTACCTGCGTACCCTCAGGTACTCGCTACCCCGCCGCCCCGTCACACCAGGCGCGAGAACCTTATACCACGCCCCGTACCCGCGACCTGCGCCCCGGCGCCCGCGCCGCCGCCGCCGCGCGTACCCGGTACCCCGCGTGGCAGAAGCCACACCATCTCCAGAGGTCTCTTAGCCCCAGAGGCTAAAAGGTAGGGGTACCTGGGTACGTCTGGCCCCAGAGCCCATTCCCTCTGCCTGCTGCACTCACCCACCCAACTCTACTCGTCGCTCTCTCTCCAACTTCCTCCTCGCCTTCTGCGCCCGCACTTCTCTCTCACCACCATCCGCCCTCCTCACCACGCACCCGCTCCTCCTCGCCTCCCCCCGACTCGTGCGCCGGCCCTCCGTCCGCCCTCCGTCCGCCTCGCGCCGCTCTCTCTTTGAGCCGTCTCTCGCCCTCGTCCGTCGCCCGCCTGCCGGGGCCCATCTGGAGGCCCGCCTTCACCAACATTCCGCTACCCAACGGCGGACCACGGCGCACTCGACAACAGCGCCCCCCGTCCTCGCCGCCCCCCGCAGGCCGAGGCGACGGCCTCTGCCCTCCGCCGCGACTGCTGCCCGCCGCTTGCCGTCCATGTCCTGGTGCAGGCCCCGATCGCCCGACCCTCGAATCTCGACAATCGGTGGTTGATTTCCCGCCCGCCATTTGTTTCACGTGGGCCCGTCAGGCACCGCTTCCGCATCCACCGCCCCGATCCGTCCGCACGACGAGCCATACCCGCCTCCTGCGCAGCCTCGCTCCTCTCTGCCTCTGAGCCCGCCGCCGCATCACCCGTCTCGCCGTTCATGGACGACAGCCAGGCTCGCTGAGGCCAAATTATACTTCCTCCGTGGCTGGCGTCCTAGCCTAGTCGCCTTACCACACAAAGTCTCTTGCGCCGTGTCTCGTCTTTGACTGCCCACACTGTTCCGCCCCGAATCTAAACAGTCATTCTTCTTCCCCTCCGCTCGCCTCTCTCCGACTTACACTCTCATCCTCCTCTCCCGCGCCGCCGCTTCGACACTGCCAACGAGCCATCCGTCTACCACACCCCCTCTCAGGGAAACGTCCACCCCGGACTCGCGCGGCCATGGCCGCAAACATGCAGCACATGGCTGGGGTCGGTCAGATGATTCCCCAGCAGATGCGCAAGCCCGCCAACGCAAACCAGCTGCAGCAGACTGTCTACCAGAACCTCCTGCAACATGGCCAGCCCGCAAACAGCTTCACATGGCAATCCGCCGTGTCCATGAACGACCGCCTGTGCAAAACAATGGACCTGTGAGTCCCACCCCCCTTGCCCGACCCAGTATCTCTTCGGCTAACCTCGGATGCGCAGCATTTCCAACATCTTCCTGGCCGTCAACGGCATCGACCACGTCCGTGCCGCAGAATTCGGCAGCAATTACGAGCGCGACGTCTTCTTCAAGTCGCCCAGCAAGGTACGCCCATCTCCGCCCTTCCACCTCCCCTCCCTCCTCGTGGCCCCCCGTAACCTGACCCCGTATAGGAAGCCTACGAGCAGGCCATGTCCAATAAGACCTTGGAGTTCTTCAAGAAACGACAGGCCAACGAACCCAATCTCCAGAACAGCCTCAACGCAAACGCCCAGGCCCAGGCCCAGGCCGCTCAGGCCCAGGCCCAGGCCATGATGAACATGCAGGCTCAGATGGGCCGCGGCATGGGCCAACCCCCACAGCAAGGCTACCAGCATCTTCAGCATCAGATGCAGGCCTCTCAGATCCCCCAGCAGCCGCAACCGCAGCCGCAACCGCAGCCCCAGATGGGCATGGGCATGGGCATGGGCATGGGCATGGGCATGGGCATGCAGGCCGGCCGCGGCGCCATGCCTCCGAACCACCAGACCATGGGCATGCCCGTCGCCCCCAACCGGCATCCGCAGCAGGTCGCCAACGAGATGTCGAGGCTCGCCCAGGCCGACAAGGCCAAGGTTATGGACCTCGCCTCCAAGATGTTGGCCCAGGCCTCCGAGCAGCAAAAGGCCACGGCCCGCATGCACATGCAGCAGAGGCTTCCGGCGCAGCAGCTCGCCGAGATGCAGGCCCAGGGAAAGGATCCCCTGATGTGGTTCTTCCAGACACAAGCCTTTCACATGCTCAAGAACAACATGAACAACCGCCTGCAGCAGCAGCAGCAGCAGCAGCAACAACAGCAGCAGCAGCAGCAACAGCAGGGCGGCGGCCCGCAGGGCCCAACTGCTGCCCCCCAGCCCGTCATGATGCAGCAGCAGCCCAGCCAGCAGCGGCAGGCCATGATGAACGCTGGGCAGCCGGCCGAATTTTCGCAGTTCACGCCCAACATGGAGAGCATCAAAGACCAGCAGATGAACGGATTCATGGCCCAGCAGGCTGGCCAGATGGTCGTGCCCGCCAGCAACGGGGGCGTCCGGAACGCTACGCCACAGCCCGGAAACCAGAACATGGTTGGCCAGCAGGGACCGAACCAGACTCCCCGACAGCAGCCGCAGCAGCAGATGCCTCAACCGCAGCAGCAGCAGCAGCAGCCGCCGGCCGCCGGCCTCCAGCAGATGAAGATGAACCAGGCGCAGCAGTCGCAGGCGCACCTGCAGATGAAGCAGATGCAGGGCCAGAACGCAATGGCCGGCGGCATTCCTCCGTCGCAGAGCCCCGCCATGAACACGCTGAACACGCCCGTGTCGCGCCCGCCGAGCGGCATGAACGCCATGGGCGGCCCCGGCATGGGACAGGGTGGCGCGCAGTTTGGGGACCAGCGCTTCAACCAAGGCATCCAGCGGCCAAACAACCAGGCCTTCGCCAACATGCTCGCCAGCATGACCCCGGACCAGAGGCAGGCCCTCAGCGGCATGCCCCCGGAAAAGTTGAACGAGCTCATGAGGAGATGGCAGAGCCAGCGACAGGACCCCATGGCCATGAACGCGGGCCAGATGAACCAGCAGAACCGCCCCCAGAACCAGTTCGCAGGCCAGATGAACATGGGCATGGGCGGCCAGGGCCCTCCGATGATGCAGCCCAGCGGCCCAACAAACGGCACCCAGCAGCAGCCGCCGCCGCAGCAGCAAGCACAACAGATGCAGATGCCGCGCATGCCGGCCCAGAACGTGCAGGCCCAGGCCATGATGGACCAGATGGATCTGCCTCCCCAAGTCCACAACCAGATCGGCCAGCTGCCCGTCGAGGTCAAGAAGTGGCGCGACTTGAGGCTCTGGCTCAGCCAGAACAACAGCCTGCCGCCGAGCACGCGAAACCAGCTCAGCGCGATGCAGCAGAAGCAGTTCCACATCCTCATGCAGAGGCGGATGGGGATGCCGCAGCAGGCCGTCCAGAACCCAGGCATGAACCAGGGCTCCATGCCCGGCCAGCTACCCAACCAGCAGCAGCAGCAGCAGCTGGCCATGGCGCGACCTCTCGGCAACGTCCCTCCTCACATTCTCCAGGTGACGCCCCACGAGATCATGCAGATCCGCAGTCAGCGGCCGAACCTGGCCAGCATGCCCGACGAGCAGCTGCGAGCAATGGTGCAGCACATGAAGAGGCAGCAATGGGTGCAGCAGCAGCAGCAGCAGCAGCAGCAGCAGTACCAGCAGCAGCAGCAGCTGAGAACGCAACCGCCCCAGGCCCACGGGCCCGGACAAGGCCAGCCAGGTGGGCAGAGCCAGGTGCCCGGTGCTCCTCAAGCCCCGATGCAGATGCAGCAGACGCCTCAACCCCAGCAGCAGGCCCAGCAGCAGGCGGCCCAGCAGCAGCAGGCCCAGCAGCAGCAAAGCCATACGCCCCAGCCGCCGCAGCAGCCAACGCCGAGCTCCATGGGCCAGACGGCAGCGATGCAGCAGCCCGGCGGCCAGAAGCAGCCGCAGCCGCAGCAGCCGCAGCAGGGACAGGCCGGCGACCAGGCGCGCAACAACCGACTGCAGCCCGCCAAGAGCCTCAAGCGGCCCAGCACCGACGATGCCGCAGACACGGCCGGCGCCGCCAACGCAAACGCGGGCCCGTCGCGGCCGGCGTCCCAACCGAACCAGCAACAGGCGCCCAGGGCAGTCCCTTCTCTGACGCCACAGCAGGTCGCCTCGCTGAACCCTGAGCAACGGGCAAGGTACGAGCAGTACCTGAAGATGCAGATGGCCGGGCAGGGCCAGCAGGCCGCGAACATGATGCAGCAGGCAGCCAGCGCCGAGGCCCTCGGCCGCCTGAGGCAGTTCAGCCAGGAGGAACAACGCAAGTTCGGCCAGGAGCCGATGCCCGAGATCGCCATGAGCCAGCAAGAGCACAGCGACACGGCCGCCAAGCTCCAACGCATCGCCGTCGACATGTACAAGGTGGGCCGCGGCCTGACCAAGTGGTACTCGCTCACGCGCGACGACGCGCGGGCCAAGATGTTCTTCCGAACCGTGAGTCTGCCCCGGTGCATCGTGCGGCTCTGGGAGCCGGCGGCTAACGCCGGACAACAGCGACTGCGCATCATGAAGCAGTTCTCCGACGGCGACCTGATGCAGGAGCCGATGCAGAAGCTCAAGGAAAAGTTCAGCATCCGCGCCTCCGAGATCGACCAGGCCCGCGCCATGCTGGAGAGCATGGCCAAGGATCTCGCGGCCAGCATGATGAAGAGCGGCATGATGAAGCACACGGGCCAGGCGGCACAGCCGGGCCAGGCGGCGCCGCAGAACCAGGGCGCCCAGCAGGCGCCTCAGGGCCAGCAGAGCCCGCCCGCTCCCCTGAACGCGGCGAACCTGGAGAAGAACACGCAGGCGCTGAACAAGGCGAGCCAGCAGAAGCAGGCCGCCAAGGCAAGCCAGGTGCCGCCGGCGCCGACGGCGACGCAGCCGCCGTTCCCCTTCGGCGCGACGTCTCCTCACGGGAACCCGAGCTACATGGGGAAGCCGAAGGACATGAACCTCCAGCTGCCGCCGGCCCGCAAGAGGCAGAAGATGGCGGGCCAGCAGCCGGGTCAGGCGGCGCAGGGCGCGACGCCGTCGCCCAAGACGAGCAAGAACGCCTCTCCCGAGATGCGGCGCGCTCCCGAGCCGCCCAAGGTGGTGCTCTCGTGCAAGGACCCGGAGTGCACCAACTCGTTTGTCGGGTACGCCACGGAACAGGCTCTGCAGCAGCACGTCGAGGAGGAGCACGTCAAGCCCAAGGAGGACCCGGTCAAGTTCGTCAGGGAGAACTTGGCGCTGGCGCTGGGCCTGGAGCCGGACGGGAGCGTCAAGAAGACGGACAAGGCGGGCGAGGGCTCGGCGGCCATGAGCAAGTCGGCGTCGAAGCAGGGCCAGCAGACGCCCGGCAACGCGGCCGGCACGCCCATGTCGCAGGACGCGGCCATGAAGAGGACGGCAAGCTCGGCCGGCAAGGCCCAGGACGGCCGGCCTGCGGGCAAGACGGACGCGGCCGCGTCGAAGCAGGGCGACGGGAAGGCGGGCGACGCGGCGGCGACGCCCGCGCGCACCAGCCCCTGGGCGAGCTGCACCATCGACGCCGAGACCTTCATCTCGCACCTCGGCTGGGAGAAGGGCATCGGGCTGCCCAACCTCGTCAGCGAGGTGTACATGTACTACCGGTCGCACACGCCCAAGGACACGCCCGAGTCGAGCAAGGACAGCGGGTCCAGCGAGCCCAACAGCGACATCTCGGAGGGCGCCGCCCTCGACATCGACGTCTACTGGCGGAACTTTGAGAATTTCGACGTGGACCTCGTGATGGACATGGACAAGACCAAGGTCGACGGGGCGCACAAGGGCCCAGAGATTGATCTGCCGCTTCTCTTCGACCGCACGATGCCCCGAAGGATGGAGTGGGACAGCTTCGGGGATCTCGAGTTCACCAAACCCATGGAGTCGATGGCATTCGACGAGCGCCTGTGGCTCTGACAGGCCCCAGGCTTTCGCACGGCTCGCCGCCGGAACCCCCTCTCGCCCTGTTCCTGCCTGGCATCCTTTTCTTTTCTCCCCTTTAACTATTTTTGGCCATGGCCGATTACTTGTCTTGAGCTTTTTGTTGGTTTTCTTGTCGACTTTGATTGTACTTGTCCTCGGCGAGGGATGGGAAGGTAATGCGGGCACAAAAGCGTTCGTCTGCGTCTTTTATTTCGCCTTTCCTCGTCACCCTTTGCCTTGAGCTTCCAGGATATATACCCGAGATCACGATACGAACATGTGGAAGCGGCATTTATTTGGCGATGGACTGGATGATGGCGAGGGGAAGGGCGGCGCATAAAAGGAGCGGCGTGTACCTTGTAGGATTCGAGAGGGCGGTGACGGCGCGTGGATAATGTACGCGACGGCGGACGACTGCGGCGAGGCCTTTTGCATTTATTTGTTTGTTAGCGCAGAAGGTGTGATGAGGAATGGCCGGCCAGTGACGGCGGACTATGGTACGGTACAATTGATTTGACTGCATGGACGAGACGTGATGCTTTTCCTTGTCTCTCACTTCTATTTGTTTGTCTTTTCGTGATCTCGCTGGCTTGGGGAGTCTTGTAAGTTGTTCAGTTGGTCGGCGACGCCAGCAGCCATGGAGGGACTCCAGCATCAACGCGGGGCGCTGGCAACGGGTCTCCGGCATCAACAGCCCCAGCATCAACACGCGAGGTCCGTCGTCCGCGAGATGATCCGCTCCGGTTCCTGCAGCAGCGGGGCGCGCCGCCGTCGCGGGGTGGCGCACGCGCGGCGCTACGCCGCAAGCGGGAATAAGTAAATACCGGGCCGGGGGGGGGGCGCCGCGCCTGTGGGGACGCATATATAACAGCCTCGCGGCAGGGCCCGCGTCGGCGGCGCAGCACCATCAACACGCACCACCATGGACGCCCGGCCGCAGCGCGGCGCCCTCGCGCCGCGCGACGCAAACGCCGGCAAGCGGTGCGCGCCCGACGAGGGCGAGAGCCCGCCGGCGAAGAAGCCGTGCGGCGGCGACGCGCCGCCGGAGCGCCTGACGCGCGAGCAGGTCAAGCAGGTGCGTGGCGGCGCGCGCGGCGGCGGGGGCCAGGGCTGACGCGACGCAGAAGGCGGAGATGCTGCGGCTGCGGCTCGGGCTCGCGAGCTACAAGGTGCGCACGGGGCAGACGGCGGTGCCGCTGGCGGAGCTGCAGCCGCGGCCGCTGCCGCCGCGGCCGGCGCCGGGCAAGGACGCCGAGGCGGGGGGGGGCTCCGGGGCGGGGCGGCGAGCGGGCTGCTGAGCCTGGCGCGCGGGGAGGCGAGCCTGATGCGTTGCCGGCGGGACCGCGACAACGACACGACGGGGACATAGACGGACGGGCCATAGATCGGGGGGCACGTGAGGGCTTGGGGGCATCGTGACGGGCTTCTCACGGCGTTGCTGGAGTACACGAATGTCAAGGACGCCTTGTTGCATCGGTCCGTGCCATGCCAGACGCGTGTCCGGAATCTGCCCAGAGATGATTGCCGTCCAACAGTCCAACACACACCCCCTAGTCCACCAGGATCCGCGGCTCGAGGTGGCCGTAGCTGGCAAAGAACTCGGCAAACAGCCTGGTGCCGTGCTCCACGTCGGCCGCGCCGCCCGTCTCGCGGATGCTGTGCATGCTGAGCTGCGGGTTGCCCAGGTCGAGGGTGCGCATGCCGAGCAGGGCGGCGAGGCCCGGGCCGATGGTGCTGCCGCAGGGCGAGTCGTTGCGGACGACGAAGAGCTGCAGCGGCACGCCGGCGCGGCGCGCGCACTCCTGGACGAGGACGATGCCGGGCGAGTTGGTGGCGTAGCGCTGGTTGGCGTTGACCTTGATGACGGTGCCCTTGTTCATGGCCGGCTGGTGCGACGGCTCGTACTTGGCCGCGTAGTTGGGGTGCACCGCGTGCGCCATGTCGGCCGAGACGAGGAACGAGCGCGAGAGCGTCTGCTCGTACGCCGTCGGCTCGTCGGGCCCGGCCGTCCCGGCGCCGGGCAGCGTCGACAGCCGGCGCAGCACCGCCGGCAGCACGTTGGACCGCGCGCCCTGCGCCGACTCGGACCCAATCTCCTCGTGGTCGAAGCAGGCGGCCATGCGGATCGTCGAGTCGTCGTCGAGCGACGATGTGTCCGCCACCGACGAGATGAGGCCCGCGACGGCGCAGTACGTCATGCCCAGGTTGTCGAGGCGCGGCGAGAAGATGAACTCGTCGTCGAGGCCGCCGATGCACGACTTTTGCGTGTCGTACAGGACGAGCTCGAAGTCGGCGATGGCGGCCACGTCGACGCCGAGCTCACCGGCGACGACGCCGAGCAGGGCGGGGTGGTGGCGCGCCGTCATGTCCTGGAGGGGCTGGAAGTCGCCGTCGGCGCCCTTGGGCTCGCCGCCGTCGCCGCCGCTCTTGTTCAGCTCGGCGGCGAGGCCGGCGATGGGGAACAGCTCCGTCTCCTTGTTGGGGTCAAAGCTGCTCTGGCGGTGCAGGTGGATGGCGAGCGTGGGGATGCGCAGCAGCGGCTTGTCGACCTTGACGAGCCGGTGCACGAAGTCGTCGCCCTGGCGGACGAGGACGCGCCCGGCGACGCTCAGGTCGCGGTCGAACCACGAGTGCCAGATGCCGCTGCCGTACGTCTCGACGCCGACCTGGAGGAAGCCGACGTTTGCCTTTTTCGACACGGGCTTGAGGCGCAGGCAGGGCGAGTCGGTATGGGCGCCGACGATGGCGACGGGGTTGCCGGGGCGCCACTTGCGGCCGATGGCGAAGGCGACGACGGTCGAGCCGTTGCGCGTGAGGTAGTACTTGCCGCCGGGCCGGAGCGCCGAGGCCCAGGGGTCGCGCTCGCGGACGAGGCTGAAGCCGGCCTTTTCGAGGCGCGCGGCGGCGGATCGCGTGGCGTGGTAGGCTGAGGTGGACGGGGACCGAGTCAGCCATCACTGCGGGTTCACGCGCCTCCGGGGCGGACGGCCGTACGCGTGGGGGAGGCATTGACAAAGTCGACAAAGTCGAGCGCGGCCTTGGGGGGAGCCATGCTGGGCGACGAGGCGGAGAAGCAGACGCGGTGCGAGGTCGACTCGAGGGCGGCGGTAGCGAGCGTCGCGGGACGGGGCAGGCCGAGGGAGGCACGGCCGAGCATATAAACGAGCGAAGGGGATGCAGCGGAGAGGCGGATCTCGAGGCTGTGGTGAAGTTGAAGCAAGTTGACGTCTCCACACTCTACAGCTCCCCGCATTTAACGGCAACGGCACGTTGAGCTACCCTACACCATGAATCGTCGACGTGATGGGAAACAGTACACTAGAATAGGCGCCCTGGGATTCGCGTCGCCCTCCCTGTCTGCACGTGGACGGAGAGTCCAGCCGCCGGCGTTGCATGGCATAGCGCCTGTACCACGGGTTAACAGCAAAAGGACCTCGTGACGCGCTGCAACGGGAGGCTGCATGTACTCTGTACGCGACAGGCTCTCATGGCAGCTGGGAGATGAGACGCTGTCGACGACCTCCCTCATGCAGTAAGGCACTTGACCCATGCAACCCCAGCTCACCATCTTGGGCCGCACCTAGCACAGCATTGAGTCCAGATCAGTATACGTGCCAGGCGAGCCGAGCACGTCAGATCTATATTGTCCTCGTAATGCTGGGAGCACGGCGGCATCTCGACTAAGCGATAGTGTCACAAGAGCACAAGCTCTAAATTAATGCATCAATAGCACATCAAGGGATGCAGGGTCTCGCCAATCATCCATTGCCATTGCGTGCAATCTCCGCCAAACCCGGCTGAGCCCCCTGCCCTGGTCAGGAACCCCGCGGGCTATGCCGCATCTTGGCGAGATCATCCGAGACGAGCCACAAGGGCAATCCTGCCTTATCTTGGGGGTTCGTCAGCCCCCCGGCACGTTGAAGCAAACTGACGTGGTCGCCACAAGGCTGCGTCAATGCCAATGATATTCAGGTCTAGGTCAACTCTGTACATGTTCACCATAGATCCCACAAGTATGTAATGCCTGTCGTGAATACAGTGGCCATAGCCTCAAGCCTCAGGCTCGACTATGCAGTCGAAAGAAAAGATTTAAGCCAGGAAGAAAGCGGCGAGGCCGGCAGCAGCGGCCAGGGCGGCAGAGCCGGCGAGCGAGCCAGCGCCGGCAGTCACCGGGGGCTTGCCAGGCTGACTAGAGCAGTCCAACGTCAGCGGATCCATCTCGTCTGCACGAGGCCCGATTCCCAAGACTTACGTGCCGTTGCCCTTGGGGCCCGGAGCCCCGCTCGCAAGGGGAGGAGTGACGCCGGGCACGGAGCCGGTGCCGCTGGGGCCCTTGGGGTAGACAGGGACCGCGCCGGTAGGAGCCTGGGGCTGGCCGGGAACGGTCGGGCAGGGGAGCTGGACGGTCGAGTACTCGACCGACGTGAGGACGGTGGTGTAGCTCTTGGTCACGGCCGAGACGGTAGAGCCGGGGCAGACGGGCTGGGGAGCACCCGAGCCGGCGGGGGCGCTAGGAGCAACGGGCTTGCTGCTGCCGGGGTATCCAGGAGCACCCGACGCAGGGGCCGAGGCCGTAGGGGCAAGGCCGCTGCTGTTGCCGTAGACGCTCGAGACGGCTGGGCTCGAGGCGGCAGGGGTCGAGCTGGCGCCGACGGGGCAGACGGTGGTGGACACGGGGACCGTCGTGGTCGAGACGATGGTGCTGTGGGCGGGGCAGTTGGTCACCTCGGGGGCACACGAGGTGATGGTGAAGACCTTGGTGCTGTAGACGGTCGACGTGGTCAGGGGCACGACGCTGGTGATGACGCTGCTCGTCATGGACCGGGCCGGGCAGTTGGTCACCTCGGGCGGGCAGGCAGTGACGGTGACCATCTGGGTCGTGTAGTCGGTCGAGACGGCCGACTCGTGGGCCAGGGCCGAGCCGGCCATCAAGGCAACGGAGGAGAAGCGCATCTTGACGGAGGTGATTAGGATTAAGGAACGACGAAAGCTTGGTCGGGACGAAGGGAAAAGAATGGACGACCGAAGTCAAGGCGGGCTGTGAGAAACTGCTCTGGTGGCTGAAGAAGAAAGGGGACCAAGGCTCAGGACGGGAGGAGGGCCAGGGTATTAATACTGCCGCCTCGTCGCTTGCCCGGGAAATTGGACGGCTGCGAGTCGACTATTGGCGCACCGAGGTGGAGGTTTGGATGCATGGGATCATGATGCATGGGGGGACCCTCCCTGGCGGTTCGTCTGCTGTAGCCTGCTTCACCCTGGCAGTTCTCCTGGCGCCTAACGTCCCGAGGCCGTGTTGACTCCGCCACGGCGCCTCGCTCGTGCTGGCGACGTTGCGCTGGAGCTCCACCATCGAGGCTTGCACCGCGGGTCGTGCTGCTCTTCTGTTGGTGGATGCTTCGAAGAGGCGCCCTGCAAGCAAGGATCGTCACGCAGTGGCTGGACAGGGCCCGGAGGCTTGTGGCCAAAGAAAGGGGCTCGCCATGGTGAGTAGAAGTGCTGTGCGCCCGTCCTAGGGAAGGCGAGTTGGCTTAGCCAGCGTCTGTCTCGCCTTGTCTCGCGTCTGCTCCCTATGATTTCAGCCTGACACCCTCGAGTTGAGGCAGCAAACATTGTTGGCTTCAATTGTCATCCAACAGGGGACGGCATAATTGTGCTGATGCGCACGTGCATTTGGCTGCCGCTGCAGCGTAAGACGGGAGCTACGATCATCATCTCCACCGTCAGCTCTCCGCCGCCAATCCCCCCTGGAGTCTCCTATCCATCTCAGGCCCCTAATTTGGTGGTAGAGTATCCGCAAGTAGCCGCATGTGTACGGATACAGTCTTCGAATTGTTGGTGGCGCTCTCACAGCAGCCGGCCGCACAAGAAGTTGCGACATCACCGCTAATTACCGGCTGCCGTACCACTCGCCGGCCAGGACACCACGCTGTGGCGGACGGCAAAGGGACTGCGAGGTCTGCCTGTGTTGGTCGAGGCGCTGATTCCAATTAAACGCATGAGCACCAACGGCATCCGGCCGGCAGATCAAGCACACAATTGGCCACCCCTATGTATTAATAAATATGCAGGACGGAAAGGGGTGCGCCCATTTCCATATCGTCGCAACTCATTCCATTTTCCCGGGTTTGTAAACGGGCAACGTCCCGGGCATGTCCGCCATCCGGCTCCGGGTCCGTAACCAACCCGGGTGCCGTTCACTTCCAAGATGCGGCAGATGCGGCGAGTTCTCGGCGTTGGTGATGCGACCAGACAAAGGGTGACCTCCGGGCCGTCCGAGACAATATCGCGGCCCGGCCCAACTTGGCATTGCCACCTTGGTCTGTGCGACGCGGATGGCCGTGTGCGGAAACAAGCTTCTTGCCAGCCCTCGTGGCCTCTCCGAGTTATCAAACGTGCTGAAAGCCCGTCAATCAGCTGTTGGTGGCGCGCCGTTGGTCAACTCTGTGACCCGGCCTCCAGTTGATGTTTCGAATGTACGGAGTATTGCAGACCCTGGCTGTTGGCTGCAATGCGGTAGAGCAGTATTCAAGCTGACTACTTTACAGACGTGGGCTGAGAGTTCTATTTCTTGGCAGTCGTTCAGCTCTTCCTTTTGGTCTCGATCTGAGCCGCTCACGAGGCATAATCCAACCTACCCGGGAGCGCTCATTGGGTGCTGGGTGTTGCTGCCGCGGCGTCAATGCGTCATGCCAAGATGCGGCCGGCTTCGACACGAGGCATCGGCAGAAACCCATCGGAAATGCCGTCGAATACACGGCGGCTGCGGAGCGCCAGCATAGTGATGCTCTTGGTACGCAAAGGCGAAGGTTGGCTACTGACGTCCCCTGCGCCAGCGCCAGCCAAGCTGGCACTGTACCGCCCGTGACCCGGCGCGCAAAGGACAGTGCCCGGCGCACGGTAGCGTTTCCCGAACATCTCCCGGCCGCCACCAGACGGCGAGCACCACCACCCCACATGGCCCGCGATCGATAAACACGCAAATCGCACAGCAAAAAAAAACAGACGACGAGAGCCCGGCTCCAGCTGCAGAAACGCGCAAGAAGCCCGCCGTCTCGCGGTCCTACGATCCTGCCTCCCCATCCGCTCGACTCCGCCGCCTCGCGCGCCGCCTCGACCCGCCTCTGCCGCCTGGCACCCTCAGCCTCCTGCCCCTCGGCCCAGGCATGACGACTCCACGGTAGCCTCGTCGCCGCCCGACCCAACAGCTATGCTGGATGCTGCGCGCACAAGGCTGCCAGAGTCGTAGCAGCTTCCGCCCCCGCCGTTGACGCCCCTGCCGCCCTCTGCGCTGGCCCTCGTGCCGCCCGTCCGCCGACGATGGAGGCTCAGGTACGTCGCGGCCCGCACCTCGAGGCCCCGCCGCGGCCCTTGCGCCCTCGAGCCGGCCATCTTGTGCCTGCTCAGCCGATGCTTGCTGCTGCGAGCGGCGTGTGCGGCGGCCCTTGTCCCGCCTCGCCCTGCCTCGCCCCGTCCTGCCCGGCTCACCCGAGGAACACGTCTGGTGCTGACATGGATACCCCGGGCCAGGTCGAAAATGCCATCGAGATTCTGTCCAGCCCATCCTCCAACCAGTCGCTCAAGGAACAGGCCTTCGACTTCCTGAACCGGCTGCGCTCCGAGCCCCAAGGCTGGCAAGCATGCACCAACCTCTTCGCCCAGACGCCGCGCACGTCCGAGGTGGTCCGCATGGTCTGCCTCGAGGTCGTCAACTACGCCGTCCACACCCAGGGCCTCGACGCCGACAGCCTGGCCTACCTCAAGTATACCCTGCTGCAATATGTCCGCCAGGGCTACGGGCCCGACGCCCAGCAGCAGCCGGACCCCGTCTCGCTCCAGAACAAGCTCACCCAGACCCTGACCTACCTCTTCGTCTTCCTCTACCAGGACGGCTGGCAGAGCTTCCTCGACGACTTCTGGGAACTCACGGGCGTGCCCAGAAACGTCGGCACCGCCGCCGGCGTCCTGCTCTACCTGCGCATCCTGTCCTCGATCCATGACGAGATTGCCGACATGCTCCTGGCGCGCGAGAGCCACGACGCCAAGCGCAACACGGAGCTCAAGGACCGCCTCCGCGCCCAGGACATGCACAAGGTGGCCGAGTCGTGGAGGCTGCTGCTCTCCAAGTACGGCGACAACGACACCGTCGTCGAGCTCGTCCTCAAGGTCATCGGCAAGTGGGTCAGCTGGATGGACATCTCCCTCGTCGTCAGCCGCGACATGCTCAACCTGCTGCTGCCCGTCGTCGGCCGCACCAACCACGCCGGCGAGGACAAGGTCCGCGACACCGCCATCGACACCCTGACCGAGATTTGCGGCAAGAAGATGAGGTCGGCCGACAAGATGGACATGATCGCCTTCCTCAACCTGCGCGAGATCGTCGCCCAGCTCGTCGCCAGCCCCTCGCTCCGCGACTTCAAGGGCACCCCCAAGTACGACACCGACCTGGCCGAGGCCGTCGCCAAGCTCGTCAACACCACCGTCTCCGACGTGGTCAAGGCCCTCGACGACGGCCAGATGGGCGACGACGCGCGCGGCCGGGCCAAGCAGCACCTCGACGGCTTCCTCCCCTTTCTCCTGCGCTTCTTCTCCGACGAGTACGACGAGGTCTGCTCCACCGTCATCCCCGCCCTCACCGACCTCCTCACCTTCCTGCGCAAGCTCGGCCACCCGCCCCAGGACTACTCGGCCATGCTCGCGCCCATCCTCGACGCCATCATCCGCAAGATGCGCTACGACGAGACGTCGACGTGGGGCAACGAGGACGAGCAGACGGACGAGGCCGAGTTCCAGGAGCTGCGGAGGAAGCTGCAGAACCTGCAGAAGACCATCGCCGCCATCGACCAGCAGCTCTACATGGACATGCTCAGCAACCTGGTGGCGACGACCTTCCAGACGCTGGACCAGCGGGGGTCGGACATGGACTGGCGGGACCTCGACCTCGCGCTGCACGAGATGTACCTGTTCGGCGAGCTGGCGCTGCCGAATCACGGGCTTGGCACCAAGAACCAGCCGTCGAGCGAGGCATCCGAGAGGCTCGTCGTCATGATGCAGAAGATGGTCGGATCCGGTGAGTGTGTCGTCGGCACGGCATGTCGAGGCCCCCCCGACTTGGTTCCTAACGCCGGCCATTAGGCATCGCCAACTTCTCACACCCCGCCATCCTGCTGCAGTACGTGGAGATATGCGTGCGGTACTGCGCCGTCTTCGAGAGCCATCCCGACTACATCCCCCAGGTGCTCGAGAACTTCGTGCGGCTGGTGCATCACGACCACGTGCGCATCAAGACGCGGTCGTGGTACCTCTTCCACCGCTTCATCAAGCAGCTGCGGACCCGGGTCGGCAACGTGGCCGAGACGGTCATCCAGTCCATCGGCGACCTCCTGCCCATCAAGGCCGAGGTGCCGGGCGAGGATGCCGACGACGACATGTCGTCGGACGAGTCGGACCACTCGGCCGACGCGCTGTTCGCGAGCCAGCTGTACCTGTTCGAGGCCATCGGATGCATCTCGTCGACGACCAACACGCCGGCCGACAAGCAGGCCATGTACGCGCGCTCCGTCATGGACCCGCTGTTCCGCGACATGGAGGCGCACCTCCCGCGGGCCAAGTCGGGCGACCCCCAGGCCGTGCTGCAGATCCACCACATCGTCATGGCCCTGGGGACGCTGGCCCACGGCTTCTCCGACTGGACGCCCGGGTCCGCCTCGGGCCACCACGCGCCGCCGCAAAAGGCCGTGTCGGACGAGTTCTCGCGCGCCGCCGAGGCGATCCTGATCGCGCTGAACCAGCTCAACGCGTCGGCCGAGATCCGCACCGCCTGCCGGTCGTCCTTCTCCAAGCTGCTGGGCGTGCTCGGCTCGGCCGTGCTGCCGCAGCTGCCGCAGTGGATCGAGGGACTGCTGTCGCAGAGCTCGTCCAAGGACGAGATGGCCATGTTCCTGCGCCTGCTCGACCAGGTCGTCTTCGGCTTCAAGTCGGAGATCTACGAGGTGCTCAACCTGCTGCTGACGCCGCTGCTGCAGCGCATCTTCGGCGGGCTGGGCGAGCCCATCACGGGCACCGACGACGAGATACAGCTGGCGGAGCTGCGGCGCGAGTACCTGTCCTTCCTGCAGATCATCCTCAACAACGGGCTCGACGGGGTGCTCATCAGCGAGGCGAACCAGGGGTTCTTCGAGCCCATGATCTCGTCCATCACCGAGCTGGCCAAGACGCTCGACGGCAACATCGGGCCGAGCCGACTGGCCTTTACGCTCATGGCGCGCATCTCGGCCATCTGGGGCGGGCCCGACGTGGCGACGGTTGCGCAGAACCCCAGCGCGCCGAGCGGAACGCCCAACCCGGCGATCCCCGGGTTCGACAGGTTCATGATAGACAGGTTCCACACGGTGTGCTGGGAGGTGATGCGGAACCCGGCCTTCCGACCGTGGCAGGACGCGCAGACGAAGCAGGTCCTGACGGAGATTGCCAGCCTGGAACAGACCATCTACACCAAGACGGGAGACATGTTCATCCAGGAGCTGCAGAACGGCCTGTTTCCGAGCCTGGGCATCGACGGGGGGGAGCTTCTGCGGTCGCTCACGACATGTACGGACAAGAAAGGCTTCGCCTCGTACTTGCAAGGGCTGCTCAAGACGCGGCAGTAGGTGGGCGGGAGGCTTGACGAAGAACTTGACTGATGTATCAGGGCCCGTGGGCTGGAGCATGCTGGGCGAAATGGTCTGATGTCATAGAAGGAAAATCATTGTCTTTGATGAAAATAAAGAAAGAATAAACAGTAAAAGAGATGATGCGCTCGATGGTCTCGGTAGTCAAAATGCCTTGATAACGAAGCAGAATGGCGGCCGAGTCTGGTCATCGACGACGTCCTCCGCAGCGGCGCGGCAGAGACGACGGTGGCCAACCAGAGGCCTGGATTGGAAACGTAGCTTCCGAAAAGGGAAGGACCCGAGTTATAGTTTGGTGTCGCCACTATGGTTGCAACGTCAGAGCCAAGCCGAGGCCGCCCAGCCTGCACGGCAGTTAGACATGTGGTTGAGAGTAATGAAAGTAACGCGGGCAGGGAAGGAGCTGCGGCATGTGGCGTCGGTGCTTCTGAGGAAGACGAGGGGGTCGGTAAGTAGTCCTGTAGTCCGTACGCGTCCCGGTCAAGCTGCCGTCTGTCGACAGCCGGTTGACCAGGTGCCTCTGCCTTCTGGGGAGCGACCTGCCATCCCCCTCGTGAAGTGGCGGCGTCGGCAGCTTGGTCCACCATGCCTAGCTGAAGGAGCGTACCTTATAGGTAAAGGAAGTTAAGGCTAGTATAATTTTTTTAAGTAAACTAGAATAATACTATAAGTTCTATAATAAGAGTAAGTAGTAAAAATTCTTTTAAGCTTAACCTTTATATAAATAATATTCTTTATTTATCCGTCCTATTCAAACAAGACTCACTTCAATCATACCCACCTTCGCATAAAATCTTGTGACCAACTTTTAATACTACACCCATCGCATCCTTAAAGTTGTATAACAAGCTCACCCCTACATCCTCTAGGAATGTGCTGTCGTCTTTATTTTTAGGCAAAGCAGATCCGGCCACTTGGTCTAACCTTCGTTTATCCCGGCACGCCTTCTCCGACCCATAGTGTTCCGGGCCATACTTGCTGCACCATGCCTGCGACCCCATACATAGCTCGTCCAACTTCGGTAAGTTAGAGTCGCAAACGGGCGAAGTAGGCTTGAAAACGGGGGTCGTTGTGCGTGCTTTATAGCAGGCTTCCAGAATTTTCGGACTCTTAATAGCCACATAAATACCTTCAGCTCCGACGCACCCCTCGTGAGTAGGAGGATTGCAGCGTTTATCTCGCTGCTTCCAGGGGAGTTCTTTCCCTGGTAGCGCCCCGTCGCATTTTTCTAGCCGGGTTTGTTCTGATGACCGTAAGTCTCCTCGAGGTATAGTTTGCGGCCTTTTAATTTGCGTTTCCGTAGAGCCGACACCTTTGTCCTTTACCGCAGCAGTGAGATTGGCGAGTCTAACACAGGGATTTATGGTCGCGTTTTCTAAAATCCGTTAGTATTGCTTAGTACAGCCTTCACTGCATAGATTTGCGCACTAATTTCATTGCCACCAACCGGTTTGTCTCCCGTGATGGACCTTTTAAAATCCTTGCGAAATCCCTTGCATAAAAAAATGTAGCTTAATGCGATAGCACATTGGGACGAACTTGCTAGGCCATTGGCTATATGTGTCGGTAGCTGACCTGGGATGGGAACTCCAGACCAGTCGATGTTTAGAGCCAGCGCTTGCATAGCAAGCGCGGGATCGTGGTTCCTAAGGAATTGCTGGAGATTCTCTGTTGCCGACTGGCCCAGGTATGGCTCCCATGATCCATGTTCTCCTGCGTAAGGAGGAGCTCGGAGTCCGGCAAGCTGCGGCTGCGCGCCAGAAGGTGCCGTCCCATCTGGACGATAGTCAACATTCTCCGTGAATGTACCCAATAGACTAAAAGGATCCTCTGCATTCACAATATCGTGATAGGTATAACCGGAGTTATGTACCTCATACCAACCGCGCACCTGGGTCCATGGAATTCCCTGTACGAAAGCTTGCTCCTCCTGGTACTCTAGGGGAGAGATATTCTCTAGAGATAAGTTTACGTCGACCGTAGCCCAGGTGGTACGAATCTGATAGATATACCCGGTAGTATCTGAAAACGCAGCAAATTGCGCAGCAACCCTTATGGATGTAGTTGTTGAGACATATTGCGAGAAATGCGTCCCGTCGCCACAGGCATGCGAGAAGAGGCTGCTGCTTCTTTCGAGCCCGTCGGTGGTTAGTTCATCGGTTCTTTCAAATCCCATCGCCCAGAATCCACCGGCGGCTCGAACATCTTCGGGAGTCCTGAGTACTTCGCCCCGCCAGACAGTCTCTATCGACTGCGGAGCTGAAGTCGTTGTTGTATGGCCACCGTTGCCTGGTGAAGGCGAGCCTTGGACAAGCCCGAGTAGAAACCAGATAGCTATCGCTAATGTAACGAGAGAGGGCCTAAGGTCCTTCATTTTAATAAGATAAAGAGTCGAAGCTTGGTCTGCTTGTAATGAAACACGGCGCCAGGTCCTAGTTTAGGGCCGGACCTCTTATTTGATTCTTCTTAGGCACCATGCTAGCTTAGGTAGAGAAAGGTATGACGCAGACCTTATAATAGGGAGGAGAGAATCCCCGAGACCTCCGTAGCTTGGGGCATAAATGTCACGAGTCACGCCCCTCGGCTTCCAGGGCCTAGGATCGACTATTAGCATCGCTGGCGGCCCGATTGCCAAGCGTAGGCTTTCGGCCGCCAGCGCAACGGCGGCGGCACATGCAAGCGCGAGTCACGGCGCCGTATCGCGGCCGCCCCGCCGCAAACCTTGGCCTGCGTGACTCGCAAAAAGCCAAGGCTGGCCGAGACGGGCGCATGAATTTTGGCGAATTCACGGGCGCCTGTCTCGCAGGCACGGATGCCAGGCGGAGGCAAGTTCTCTGTAGCAATTAGCAAAATTAACAGTTGTAAGAGACGATGCCGCGTGGAAGAGTGTAAGGTAAGTCTAGGCCTCTATCTAGTATATATATAGTCATAAAATGTATAGTCTATAAACCTAGGTAGGCATAATAATACCATAGATTATAATAATATAAGATATATAAGATAATTTAGGGTTAATATATATATATATATTCGTTAAGCTTTCCTTTAAACATGGCTAAAAGACTCGACTTAACACTTCCGAAAATAGCTCATCTTCTCGTCGCCACCCTAGCCGCCATGTCGCTCACTGTGTCGATAGCGCCAGCAGCGTCGTGTAAACACGGCGTGCTCGAAATAGAGAGTAAAAACTAGGGGAGATGGATTCTAGATAATAATAGTAAAACGTATAAAACCTTATTTGCGTCTCGAGTCAGTTATCGTATATTAAATGAAAAATAGGTGAGATAGATTTTATACAGTATATCGGATGATAGCAAAATGCATAAAAACTTATATATATCTCGAGTCAGTTATTATATAGATTAAGTTTAATGCATCTATCTATCGTTAAGGATTAGTAGGGCAGTGGATTCCATAGTGCATAATAATCTAGGGTACTAATACCCCCCCCGTGGACCGTAAGCCTGTGGTCCTCTAGAAGACAGTTATATAACGTTGTCGATATGAGCAGCTTCGGAGAAGCAGGGATTGCAATTAAGGCGGCAAGTTCCAGCACTCTACGAAGTTCAGCACGTACCTACCATTTAAGACTAGTCACAATTTAGAATAAGTTATTCATTCTCATCTGGCACATGCAGCCCATGCGGGCCCCGCCGAACTAGCCGTCGGCCGTCGGTAGCTCCAGGCGGATGCTCGACATCTCGGCGGCCGACAGGACGGCGCCGGGGCCGGCGGCCAGAGATAGCACGTAGCCGCTGCGGGAGCGGTCCCCGGTGACGAGGTGGACGTGGTCGGCGGCGACGGCGGTGCCGCGGACGGGCCCGGCGAGCGTGTGCGTCATCTGGCGGCGCATCACGGCGTCGAGGGGCTCGCCGGCGAAGCGCTAGCCGTCGACAGAGCGCATCGTGGCCGAGGTGAAGATGCCGTCGATTCGCAAGGCCAGGTAGGCGTTACGGGGAAGAGGTCCGAGAGGAGGTCCGCCAGCTGGCCGAGTCGGCAAAGCTGGCGCCGACGCGGACCGTCGGCTCTGGCGCGTGACGGTAAATACAGCATGGGGTGAGAACTCTTGAGACAGTTAGCAGGTAGAGGTCGTCCCTAAATTAAGGGCAACAACCCATGCATGCCAGGTGGATAGTGGTATAAAGCTGGAAGCCACTATTGGTATGGCAAATTTGCTTAATGTCTCTAGGGACTTGATGTTTTTGAGAAAGTCAGATAAGTGCGATTGGAAACCGATGCTCACACCATTGCACAATCGGGAGGCCTTGACGAAGTCGAACGGTTCGGGTTGAGCATTTGCTCCCCGGCAAGCGTAACTAAGGAAGCCGATAAAATGTGCTGCAGAGTACAGTGATTTCTCAGCCACGCGCAGCCGTCGAGACGTGAAGTCCACAATTGCCGAGGCAGAGCCGCACGGCCGTTTTCGATTAATGACAGAAGGGAATTGTCATACACTCCGAGAGTTAGGAGACCGTCCCGTAAATTGTCAATGCTAATTAAAGCCGACATGCCTATGTCTTGCTGACTAGTCATGATTCGTGAAGAAAAGGAGGCATAATTGATCTATGGCGGTGCCTTTACAATTCATGATGTTTTGCTCACGTTAAGGGGGCTGCTTGGACTGTCTCTCAGCCCTATTGCAGCAACCTAGGCTTACCTAGCATCTTATTCAGACCAAGATGACAAGCCCAGTACAACTAACTTGTACTTGTTGTCTCTAGTGTTGACGTCCTGCGCGGCATCCGATTGCGGCCCTGGGCTACTCCTAGCTATGTAACATTACTAGCTTATTCTTAGGCTAATCACGTTATCACTTCGCACGCTACATCAGTGTCTCTTCCTATCTGATTTAGACGATTTCATTCGCCCCAGCGAAGTTTTAGCCGGGATGACCGAATGGACGATTCCAGCTATAAACCCGCTATGGTGGGAAAATTCCAGGGGGCGGGAGCAGAAAAGGGGCAACTTCGTGTTCAACTCGTAACTCACATCTCGTGGGACGAGGAGTCAGGGGGTTGTAGAGGACGAACTGCTCATTCGCAGGGACCCTGGTTGGCATGGATAGGGTGTGATAGGCATTAGATTGCCATCGTGGGCCTGGTAATTGAGACATCCAGCAAAGAATCCAGTTTTGGGATCGTATATCAGGAGGGGTGTAACGGTCCTCGGGTGAACCCTTCATAGCGCACGTCGTTCGGTTCCTATAATGGAGTTCACGGCTGCCAACGTACGTTGACGACCTCTTGTGGGACGAGAAGTAAGGTGTATATAAGCCGCAGAAATGATAATATGCTGCGGGCAATGTGTACAGCACAGTGCCATCCAACACTATCCCGGAGTCGGATTTAGACATCGTTATCTGGCAAATTTTGGCTCTTAAATTGTGGACAATCTAGCTCCCCGTTTTGCTTACCTTCAACCTAGCGGCCATTAATAAGTCAACTGCGTAGATCCACGTTTGACATCCGTGGCTAACCACGGATGTCATTAGCGAGAAAGCGCGCAAATATTAACATTATGTGTTTATGGCACAGTTTGCTATGGTTCTATTACGGCAGAGTAACGAAGACCGCCGGCGGGAAAGAGATAAGTGTCGTACAGACTTAGCCAGATATATCTGTGGGATGGAATGAACTTGGCGGATCGCAACGCAGCTGACGAGTGTTAGCTGGCAAGTTACCAAGGCGACGATATTGCTAGAGGCCTATAATCTATAGGAAGCCAGAGGAGGTCTGTCTCATTTAGACTTATCCACACGAGGGCGGCGTCTGACCACAGTCGTCGTCCTTCGAGTTGAATGTGACCTCAGCACCCTTCCCCTTCTCGAGCAGCAGCCTGACGACAGCCTTATGGCCGTTCTCAGCGGCCCACCAGAGCGGTGTTTGGCCAAAGCTATCCTTCGAATCGACCTCGGCGCCCTTCTCGAGCAGTAGCCTAATAATGGCCTCATGCCCGTTCATAGCGGCCCCCGAGAGCGGCGTCCGGTTATTGCGGTCCGTCGAGTCGACCTCAGCGCCCTTCTCAAGCAGTAGCCTAACGATAGCCTTATGCCCATTTCTAGCGGCCCCCGAGAGCGACGTCCGGTTATTGCGGTCCGTCGAGTCGACCTTAGCGCCCTTCTTAAGCAGTAGCCGAACGATAGCCTCATACCCATACGAGGCGGCCCGCCAGAGCGGCGTTTCACTAGCGCGGTCCTTCGAGTCCACCTCGGCGCCCTTCTCGAGCAGCAGCCTAGCGGTAGCCTCATGCCCGCTCTCAGCGGCCCACGAGAGCGGCGTTTTACTATCGCGGTCCTTCGAGTCCACCTCGGCGCCCTTCTCGAGCAGCAGCCTAGCGGTAGCCTCATGCCCGTCCTCAGCGGCCCACGAGAGCGGCGTTCGTCCATCGCTATCCTTCGAGTCCACCTCGGCGCCCTTCTCGAGCAACAGCCTGGCCGTAGCCTCATACCCGCTCCTAACGGCCCTTAATAGCGGCGTCCAACCTCTCTGGCTCTCCTTCGAGTCGACCTCGGCGCCCTTCTCGAGCAGTAGCCTAACCGTGGCCTCATGCCCGTTCCTGACGGCCCATAAGAGCGGTGACCGACCCTCAGTATCCTTCGAGTCGCTCTCGGCGCCATTCTCGAGCAGTAGCCTGACCGTGGCTTCATGCCCGCGCCGGGCGGCCCACGAGAGCGGCGTCGAACCATTCTCGCCCTCCTTTAAGTCGACTTCGGCGCCATTCTCCAGCAGCAGCCTGACGATAGCCTCTTGCCCCTCTCTAGCAGTCCGTAGTAACCAAGAGTCTCGTAATGTTGGCGCTTTTGTGACATTGACGGCCAATCCGTGGGAGTCGCGCGGCAAGGCCGGATAACTTGCTATCGCATGGTTCTCCCATTCGGCAGATGAGTATGCCAAGAACGAATACTTTGAAAAACAATTCCTGAGACCCCGACCACAGATCTGCCAGTCACACAATCGACCATCATCCTCGCGACAGACGACCAAGTGGGCAAGCCTCTCTGCGTCTAGGTATTGCCAGCACGCCTTGAAAATGAAGAGATTTGCCTCGTCTTGGGCCATGTGATACCATTTCCTGTCTGTGTTAGAGACTTCGCGCTGCAAAAAGTCCTTCGCCGACTGGTGGCAAAATGTGACTGTTGCGTCGTGATCGCCGTCCGTAACATCGAAATAGACGATAGAGCTGCACGAAGAACATATGTCTAAATAGTCATGCAGATCCTGGTTTTGCGGAACTTTCCCATCCTTCCAAAGCCCAAATGCGGTTGCTATTTCTATTTTCTTCAGTGGGCGTCGGGCAGCAACCATGAGGAGTAGAAGAAACCGAGCTCGCTTCTTCTTATCGTCCGTGTCGTTTTCGTTCAAAATTTTAGCATACGTTTCGTCGAGCCCCACCGGGAGATTGCCGAGTTTTTGCTTCACCTCGTCTTTGGGCGTCTTGCGGAGATCTTCGAACATGAGAGATACCCAGAGGAAGGTACCCCCGGCTTGACTGCTGAGAGCCCCACTGACGGCTACTTTTAAACCTGGGCTATAGCCTTTCATGATAGCCAGTTTGTGCACTCCGTCATTAATATATTCGGACAGATCGGCATTGACCTTGCTTGTGTCCATACTCAGAGAGACGCCAGTTTGGTGTAGCTCATCCTCGATGTCGCCTATTCCGGGCCTGCAGGTGATAAGGAGCTTGAATTTCCCCTGGCCTGTAGCGGGTGATGACTGAAGGAGTTTTCTAATGGAGAGGAGTAGATTCTGACGTGTCGATCTTTCGCACTCGTCGAGAGCATCGATGAGGATGAACACTTCGCCCACACGCTCGTCTCGGAGCATGCCTTGAAAAATCCGCCAGAGAGCGAAGAAGTCGCCAAAGAGGTCGTCGAAGACACGGTCATCCGTGTACTTCTCAAAGTCTGGCTGAACATGTCGGAAGAGCTCGTTCTTTTGCAGTAGCAGCTGCCACACGAGGCTTCGAAGTATTGCGGTTGGCGTCTTTCGGTCCTGGTTCTTATCGTCACAGAAAAAGTAGGCAAACGCCTTTCCGGGAGTCTTCTCGACCTTGTCCTTGAGTACTTCAACAAGAAAGGTTGACATCATCGTCTTTCCAATTCCGGGAGAGCCAATGAGCCGAAGAAGCTGTGGATCCTCGCTGGCCCCCCAAGCACAGAACTCTTCTCGTTCCAGAATCCACTCGCAGGTGTGTCCTACTCTTTCACCTTTTTGAGCCTGGACGTGTGACAAGACGTCGACGGGATTGGTTACTCTCATCTTCTGGAGGCATTGCCGGAGGTTGCCAGACGTAGTACTTTGGTCCGTTGGAATCGCTTTCGGTTCTCGGCGATATCTAAGCATTTCTTCGGCATTTTGAGCCATCCGCTCTATCTCAGGGTATATGAGCTTGAAAGAGGGGTCACCCGGCCCGTAGAACTTGTTGATCTTGAGATGGTTCGTGTGCAGGGATATCTTATGATGGCCGTCGATGCAGGCGCTAGCTTCGGGTACAACCTGGAGAGTGATTAGATTGTGCTGGGTCAAGAGCCATCGCGATACCAACCAGTATCTTGGGAAAGAACCTGAACTTGTCCAGGACTGCCAGCCGGGATGAATAGTCTGTCGCAAGCTGTTCGAAGGCGCAGACAACTGGCACTGACTCGGAAAAGAGCCAGCGGGAGAAGTCGTGCAGACGATCCGTCAGGGCATCTGACT
This sequence comes from Hypocreales sp. Mo6-1, assembly GCA_002939055.1. Lineage (NCBI taxonomy): Eukaryota > Fungi > Ascomycota > Sordariomycetes > Hypocreales > Hypocreales sp. Mo6-1. Next base: position 950,419 of record PNEP01000013.1, read on the forward strand.
GTTCTTCCAACGTCTTCAGTAGCCTATCTTCCGCATTAAATCCAGGCGGCGCGAGCGACGCAATCAAGCTGCCCCATGTAGCGGCTTGACATCCGCGGTGGGGCGTGCCTAGAAAAAGCACACCGACGGTAGATTCGGGGATATGCAGATACTTTGAACCGCATCTGGATGCTGAGACGATGGCCTGCTTAGATTCAGCACCTCCTCTGGATATCCGGGATCGGGTTCCTGCCACGAACCTGCTCAATGACGTTGCCCCCAAAACTGTGACCAATAAAGATCAACGGTCTGCGCTCGGCCTGGCGAGGTGGGTTATTATTTCGTAATGCCCGGTTAAAATAGATGGTCTAGCGCCGGCATTACCTTCTCGCGGTTATTTCGAAGACTGTCTAATAGATTATCCGAGATATTAGATATCCGTTGTTGAGGGGCGTCGAAGATCCATTTTGAGTCGTAATTAAAGGCCATGACTCGACAGGCCAATTTCTCGGGAAGTAATCTCTGCAACCAGTTAAAGCGCCTATCGGGATATCCTGGGCGGCCGGGAGGGTTGTTCTTGGGTAGCCAGACCCAGGCATACGTTGGGTTTGCGCCAAGTCCATGTACGGCGACAATGCTAAGATGATTAGACACTTGCAAGACAATTAGAGGGTAAGACTTGCTCAACAGTTGCCTTGGTGTCGTCGTGCAAGGTCTGTAGCGATGGAGTGCTCTCATTTGCTCCATCTCCTTCGGCATCGGTATCCTCGTCCTCTCCGGAAGATCTCTTCCGTCTTGACCAGACGATCCGAAACCAGTTGTGCGAACGGACAAAGATGCCAGCGAGGACCCCTGGGATGCCAAAGGGAGACATCTTGGTAGCTGCTCTGCGGTCGACAGTTACCGGCGTTGATACAATCGGCGTCTGGATTCTGTCGTCTGCAGGCGCTTTCGTCGACAATTATTCGAGGAGGCTTCGTTTTCGTCTGCCTCTCTTCCTCGGCGACGAAGGTAGCCTCCAGGTTATGTCCCTGTTGTAAGAATGGATCGGTACTCCCAATAGCTCTAGGGCCTAGGCAAGGCTGGACCGGGCCAACCTTGAACAACCGCGACGTCGTTACGAGGACTGGAAGAATGGCCCTCTTGAGGCGGGGCTGTTTGATTGATATATAGAAATCCTTTTCCGCCCACCAAGAAGCGACAAGTCACTTCTTCTGCGCCAATCGTTCCCAAAAATTGTGAACCAGGTGAGACAATGTAGCGAGCGGAGAGGGGCAACGCCGGGGTTTGATTCGTCGTCACGAGGACTTATTGGTGGATTGGTGGCGAAGCTGAGGGCATCCAACAGTGAAATGTGACGTCGCCAGACATTTAATGTGAAATGGAGGCCCGAGGAGGAGAGACGGGGAGGCCGAGGAATTGGAGGAGCAAGACGACGACTTAACCGGCCAGTTTGAGCCCAACCACAGCCGCGACGCCGTACAGCGACCCGCAGGCACTGGAAGAATGGTCTTTTTCAGCCAAATCCGCTCCTCAGGCCTGCGGTCTTGGGGAATGGTGAGAGGTGGTCAGCTGAGCTGTCAGCCGTAATGTGACCTACATACATGTACATATTTGAGCTGCCAACGGGGCTGTGGCTGGCAGTCCTTTCCTTGTCTGGCCAGAATCACTGACGCTGCTGAGGCGGCCGAGAAGGCAACTGGCTGGTCGTTTTCAGTGGCCCAAGGAAACACGAGCCTTCGCGAGTCTCGCCTTGATTTCCAAGGATGAAGCCGGCAAGTAGGTTCAAAGGGGTGTACAAAGTAGCGTAGTCTCGCCCCTCAATGTAGGCAGTCGCATTTATTTGTGTTTGCCAATCAAGCTGTTCCCTGCTTCCCGGATGCTGGGTCCTTACCAGTTGCCCCGGCCTTGTCTACCAGTAGGCCGTCCCCGCCTTCCATGCGTTCTATGTAGAGCCGTGTAATTGGAGAAAGCACGCGGGACGGGACGAGCCTCTCAGCCGGGCGGACCGTGCCGTATATTAAGATGCCTGTCTCTGGCGTTCGCCGCTGCTGAGCCACGTGTTCGCCGTGTTCTCTCTCCGCCACTTTGGGCATTCTCTGCCCTCACCGTTTCCGCCTTCTGCTGCATCCCCGTTAGCCTGCTCCCAGGCTACTCGCCCGCTCTCTTCCGTGACCAAGATGGCGCCGACGCCGCCGGGTTCTCGCCGCGCACAGCGTTCCGCCGCCAAGCTGGCGAAGACCAGCCACGAGGGCATCGAGGGCATCGACGACGACGACATGGACGACTCCGACGATCCCCCCCCGGCGCCCCCCCCAGCCCGACGCCACGTAATACAGCTCGGAGACCCTCAGAGACACCTGGGTCGCCGTCTGCAGCGTGATGCTGAATTACAAATTCAAAAGATTATTGCTATTGCACGCTCAGTGGCTTTTACTCCCCTTTATGCCGCTTTCTCCCCCTTCCTATCGCTGTCTCTCCCTTCCCGTCGGTTTCTATATCTGTCCAGCTTCCACCCCCCTTTCCATATTTACTGTTCACACGTTATGAGTGCAAGTGGACATTTGTGGAAGACAACAATATTCATTCAAAATCAATCAGCACACAATAATACAAATCCCAAAACTCCACCCAATGTGTAAAGACAGGCCCAACCACAAAAAAAACCAAACCCAAACCCGAAGACATTGTACAAAAAAACCCCCGGTATGCCCGTGACTCCATGCCAGACAACAAAAGAGACCATCCACCCGTCGTCTAGCCGCTCGCCGGAGCGGCCCCCGAGGACTCGGATCGGCCCAGTCTCGGACGTCACCGGCGACCGCCCGCGGGGGCCACAGGCGCCGGCGCGGCGACAACACAGCCGTAGGGGTTGTACCCCCTAGGAGTAAGAGGAGGCGACACAAGAGGTGTCGCCTGGAGGCCGGCGGCAGGCCCGGGCGGCGGCGGCAGCGGCGGCGGCAGCGCGGCCTGCACCTCCAGCCAGAGCGGTCCATCCAGTGGGTTGAACTGCACTCTGGCCGTCATGCAGCGGAACCAGCGCAGCAGCCCCGGCTTCGCCCGGATAAGATTCACCAGGGCCGCGCAGAGCCGCAGGATTCGGTTCCGCGCGTCGGGCCGGCACGGCGTCATGTCCGGGCAGACCTGCCCGCCGTCGCTGCACGCCGTCAGCAGCAGTATGTCGAGCCACAGGGGCAGGTGGCCAGCCTCGGCCGTCCGCAGCACCCGGTCCATGAGGGGGCTCTCGAAGGGCCATTGGTACGCCCTGACGAGATCCCACCGCATCCCCAACCCGCGGTACTTCTGCTCCATCACCCCCTTCTCGAACCAGAACTTGATGTTGCGGCCGACCAGCGGGTCGTCCACAGACTCCGCGTCGTCGGCCGCCGGGGGGTTGGGAGCCTCAACGGCCCCAGCGTCAGCCATCTCCTGGCCCTGAGGGGCCAGTAAGACATTGGGGGCCTCCACGCCCCCCATGTCGACGTCGAGCCCCTGCCCGGGGGCCACAGAGAATTCGCCCTCAATGGGCAAGGCGGAGTCGGCCGCCGGGGCGTTGGGGGCTTCCACGCCCTCCATTTCGAGCCCCTGCTCAGGGGCCACAAAGAAGTCGCCCTCCATGGGCAACGCGGACTCTGCCGCCGGGGGGTTGGGGGCCTCGACAGCCCCAGCGTCAGCGACCTCCGGGCCCTGAGAGCCCAGGAAGTCAACGAGGGCCTGCATGCCCTCCATGTCGATGTCGAGCCCCTGCTCGGGCCCGACAAAGAAATCGCCCTCCATGGGCACGTCCGAGTTGCCCTGCTGGCTCATTGCTGCGGCGGGAGACAGCACGGGACGGAAGCTGTAAGAAGTGCGTATTAGTTGAAGTCAAGCCATGACGGGGCGTGGTGGGCTTACCGGGTAAAAAATAAATAAAACTTGGGTCTCGAGAACCCGGACAGAGTGAGCCTGTATACGCCGGTGGGAAGTCGGGGACCCTGTCGACCAAGACGAGTCAGCAGTGGCCAAGGCATGGGATGTGGAAGCATGGAATGTGAATGTAATGCAGTGTGAGGTTGGAAGTGTGGAAGGAGTCGAAGGGACAGCCGCAATGTGCAGTGTGATGGTAGATGGATATGATGGACAACAAGGAGGCATGAAGCAAGAGGGGAGGGACAGGGGATGGTGGTACTGGGGGACGAGATGGGCAACGAAATCCAAAGACAAGAGACCAGACGTGGTGGACTTACCTTGGGCGGTCGTATAAGGCGCTGGAGACAGGGAGGGCGCGAGAGCGGCGAGAGAAGCGAGATGGAAGGCGGCTGTCGGCGCGTGTAGAGGGATAGCAGGTGCGAAAGGATGGAAAGAATGACAGGAGAAATCTGGGAGACGGGGGGGAATTTATAGGCACCTGGGAGGCCTACTGATTGCCGACTTGGGGACTGATCGGGAACAGAAGAGCACGCAGCATGGCAGGAGCAAGGACTTCCGCCACAGAATAGATTTTTCTGGACTACGTCGTCGACATGTCAAAAAGTCTTGTGCAAGGCCAGCGCGTGGGCTCTTCGACAGGACGCCTTACCCCCCCCCCCCCCCCCTTCCTCCCCACACGCACTCACAGTCCCTCGAAAATTTACATTAGTCCAAGAAGCCGCTACGGCACTCTATCGTGAGTAAGGAACTAGGGGATCGTCTCCCGTCCCCCTATCAGGGCGCTAAGAACTTGCTCAAGCCCGAAAGCCCGCTCAGGCCATCCGGTCGTCTAGATGTCTCCTGACGCGTCCATTTCGCCTGACAGTGATGGGAGCCATGTGCTCTTCCCTCCGTCTGCCACGATCCAAGAATGACATGTCATGTAAGCCACTGCGCTTGCCATCCGGGTGTAAGTGCCACAGCTTTCCACCCCACGCCAGACACCAGGTACAGTTGTCTGATTAGTTATTGGACAGGTACGGGTACACGGCCGTACATGGTACATGTACTTGGAAAGGCGACACACAGTACGCAGGCAGATCGCGTCGCGAGGCTCGCCGCAACGAGCCGCAACGAGCCCCTGCTTGATTTTGAAATTAAAATCAATTGATGGGTCGTACGAGCATGGCAGACTTGTTCTACGCAGTCCAGACACGGAATTTTGCGGCAGCTGCGCCTGGGTGCCTCTCCCCGTGGGCGCGCCTGCCCGCTGATCTGGTCTTCGCGGCGGAGCGGCCTCCGACAAGGTACAATCCGCCGCATCGTTTCAGAGAGGTAGACGCATATTTGGTCAGGTCGGATCTGGCTGCTGCTGTCCTGGCCTGGCGTCCGCGGCGGCGACGAAGGGTCCTGATGTTGGGCATGTTCAACGACCTCGTCGGCATTGTCGCTGAGGGCTGCTGCACCGTCTGCTCGCCGTTGTTGAACTCGATGCCGGAGCCGGTGTCGCCGACGAGCGAAGCCGGCGACGACGACGACACCGAAATCATCTCCGAGACGGTCCGGGAGTCGATGGCGCTGGGCCTGGTGGACATGCTGCTCCTGACCCCCAGCAACCCGGCCAAGGAGCGGGCCCAGGACAAGATCTTCAGTGCGAAGTCCAAAACTACAACACCTCCGACAATGGGCAATGACGATGCGTTGCGCGACCGAACTGCCATGTTAATGGTGGCAATGCTCGAGCAACTAAAACGTGCGGCCGTCGTAGCCGCAATTCTTGTTTTTCTAGCCAATCTCGACCGCGCAAAGCTGTCGCCAGACACAACCTTCAATACCTTATCTACTCTAGAGCCCTGGTAGGTTAAGATGACTTGGCAGTAGAGTCGAATTACTACCCGCCGCGAAGCCTGTTTCTCTGGCGCAGCACGAGGGGGAGCACGCTGGTCTTGGCGGTTGTCGCCAGAGCTGGGCTGGGGCGGCTGGGGCTCTCCCTGGGGCGGCTGCCTCGGGCGCGTCCTGCACGAGTTGAGGCGGAGCATGGGGGGCCTGCGGCAGAGGCGGCGGCAGAGGCGCTTCCTTGAGGGCGACGTCAGCTCCCGTCGGCAGGGCTCCGAGGCGGCATACCAGCTGTCGGAGGGCGACGACGACGACGGGGCGGCCTGCGTCGCGTGCTTGGCCTGCAGGGAGGGCGGCGTGCGTGCCTCTCCTCTCGCCGCCGAGCCTGCTTTTCCGCTCGGCCTGAGGCGTCGCGGCGGAAGCTGGCCTGAGGCGTCGCGGCGGAAGCTGGCCTGAGGCATCACGGTGGCGGAGAAATGTCGCTGTACGCGACTTGAGGTCGGCATCGGAGCGGAACATGCCACGCGTCAGGCCGCCGCTGGAGCCGACGTGTCGCGAGTATCGCAAACGAGAAAGTGACCCCGCTACGCGGGGGCCCGTAGCGCGTCTTTATAAGCCTATTACGGAAAAATATATAGCCGGCTTTATAGCCTAGCTTATACTACTACAGCCCGGCTCCTTACGCCGCTACGGGCTAGCTTCTTAAGCCCCTACGGGCTAGCTTCTTAAGCCCCTTAGGCTAGCTTCTTAAGCCCCTACGGGCTAGCTTCTTAAGCCTCTACGGGCCAGCTTTTAAGCCAGCTTCTTAAGCCCCTTAGGCTAGCTTCTCAAGCCCCTACGGGCTAGCTTCTTAAGCCTCTACGGGCCAGCTTTTAAGCCAGCTTCTCAAGCCCCCTCTAGCCAGCTTCTTAAGCCCCCTTAGGCCAGCTTCTTAGGCCAGCTTCTCAAGCCCCCTTAGGCCAGCTTCTCAAGCCCCTTAGGCCAGCTTCTTAAGCCCCCTTAGGCCAGCTTCTCAAGCCCCTACGGGCCATAAATCCACTAACAGGAGATGTACCCGGCCCCGTTGGTCGGGCCTAAGAAAAACGCTAGGATCACGGAACTGGCTTGTGGCGGCCAAGCGTTCATAGCGACGTCGCTTGAATTAAATTTATTTACTTTTTATTTAAATAAATTATAAATTAAAATTTATTTATTTTTACGCCTCCGGCGACGAGCCCTACCGTCCCCGCGACGCCGTGCTCGCCGTCTCTGGCGCCGACGCCGCGGTCCAGCACCATCGAGGCCATCGCGGCCGAGGACAAGGAGACGCGCGACCGCCGCGCCGCCCTCAAGGCGCAGAAGAGCGCCATCGAGGAGGCGCGCACCATCTGCGCGGGGCTCGCCATGCGCAGCGACCTGCGCTCGTACCAGGACGACGCCGACGACGACGCCGCGACCGACGACGACGAGCAGCAGCCGCAGCTGACGCGCCAGCCGTCGGGCCGCCGCCTGTGCGCCAACCGTGCTCTGCCCCGGGCTGGACGAGTTGGGCCGCAGGACGAGGGGGATCCTTTGGCCTTCTCGAAGCGCGTCCCAAACAGCCTGGACCAGTCGCAGAGCCGCATCCACACGTTGGCTCCATGGTGCGGCCAGCAAGCACGGCTGCGTGCCTGACGATGGCCAGTCTTCCACGTCGGCGACAACCGTCCTGCCGGCGCCGGCGTTGCGCCGGGTCTCTGTGCCGGCGCCGCACCGGCGACAGCGGCCTCGTTCACAAGACGTTTTTCAGTAGTTAGTGAGGAGTTCGCGTCGATTTCCATAACACCGAGGACGGGTATGCAGTCCGACTTCCAGACCCACCCCCATAGCATCGACGAGGACGTGCTCGAGTCCTGGAACTTGAGGATGGGCGCGCTGAAGGACTCAAACTTGGGCTCCTGCGTCGTCGCTTGGCCCCTGAGCGTTGCTCACCTATCTGCCTCATGTCAGCCCGTCTTGCCGCTTCTATTGTGGTCGGTGGAAGAAAGGGAGGGGCAATTCCTCACCTCGAAAGTCAAATCGCTCTTTTCGAGCGCCTTGGCGCAGGGGTAGAGGAGGATCTGGATGACGGAGCCGCTGAGGCCTGGGGGGAGTGGTGAGTGAGTGGTGAGTGAGTGGTGAGTGGTGAGAGAGAGTGAGGGTGTGAGGGACTGAGAGCCAGGGGGACGTCCGTACGTACCTACCTAGGTACCAAGGTGTTTTTTATGCAATCGTCATTGTTCTGGCACACTATGGGCATGTTACATCGACCAGAGACAAGCCCCAGCCCGGCTCTACGGCTTAGCTCCTCGGATAGCTATGGCCCGGCTCCTTGCGTAGTCACGGCCCGGCTCCTCACGCAGCCACGGCCCGGCTCCTTACGCCGCTCGGCGTAGCTCTCGGCCCGGCTCCACGTCCCGGCTCCACGGCCCGGCTCCTTACGCCGCCACGGTCCGGATCCGTACGCGTGTACATCACATGGACCCGGCGTCCGTCCCGGCCCACAAGGGTCACGTGTGGAGCCCAGGCTACTAGAGCCCTGAGGCAGGCTTCCTGTAATTCTCGTCTTCTTCAGTCTTCATCAACGCATCGGAGCACACAAAACAGAGCATCTTCACCCCACGGTTTGCCTTCCATGCGTGAACGACATGGCTGTCAGGACAAGACTACTTTGTACCAAGGCATGCTATAGGCCAATGGAGAGTTCCACTTTTCTTGGCGGAACGTTATATTTTCGTTGGTAGGTTGGTGGCGTTTTTCACAGGCGCCGCCAGGGACCAGTTAGTCTGTCCCGACTGCTTCTTCTGGATTCCATGGACTCGGCAGTCTCGTATTACAGACGATGTAGCTATGTGCACAATGGATGAATCATAGAGACAACCTCACACCCAGGGCGTATATGTGCTTGCAATCACCCCCTTCACCCCCCTTTCCTCCCGCCGTGTAGTCGAGGCACCCCCCCTCCTTCGTCTAAGTGAGGTAACCACCACCGCCGAGGCATCGCCAGTCGCGCACGCCCATGGCCTCCTCCAGCTCCACACACCACCACAGCACCTCCTTGGCCTTGTCCGGCTGCCCGCTCTCCTCGTAGGCGCGAGCCAGCGCAAACCAGGCGTCCGAGTAGTCCCATCCGCTGCCGAGGCGAGTGAGGCCTGACAACAGGGTAAAGGCTCGGTCGCGGGCGGCCAGGCGGTCGACAAGCGGCAGGCGGGTGGCCTTGTACGGCGCTGGGAGCTGGTCATCGTCGCACCGTAACGACGTCTCGCCGTCAACGACAGACGCCGGCTCGCCGGCCGACGGTCCGAGTCCCAGGGGACAAGACGGGAGGGTCTTCGGGGCATCGTCATAGATTCTCTTGGTCGACACGTCGGACAAGCTTTCGGCCTTGTCCAGGGGCGGCACGACGGGGGTCGGGAGGAGCCTTTCGCTGTACACGTCCAAGAGTATGTTGCACAGGTTGACGATTGCGGCAGGATGGTCTGGGCAATGCGTCAGGGCATGCTCAAAGTCGGACCGCGCTGTGTACGGCTCGCCCTGGGCCAGAGACAAAAGCCCGAGCTGCGTCGTGTTAACTGCCGCCACGATGGCCATGGGCACGCCTCATGCTCACCTCAGACCAGACATCGCCCCACAGCTCGTCGACACTCCTCCTCTCGGCCCAGCCTGCACACCTCGAGCCGGTTGCCGCCTGCTCTCGGCTCGACTCGGTCTCCAGGCTCTGCACCAGTTTCTGCGCCTCCGAGATGGCCCCCTTGCTGTCTTCCAGCATGTTCGCTCGGCGGTAGAACCCGGCAATGGTCAGCCAGATCTTGATCAGCATCGTCATCCGCTGCGCCCTCTCCCTCTCCTTGGGGAACTGTATCAACGGCAGCAGATGCGGCGCCGCGTGCGTCATGTCGACGGGAAAATCAGCGTAGTCGGTCGACTTGGAAGCTGTCGACATGTAGGAACGCATGGACATGGCCCTTCCCTTGGACAAGGACGGCATGCGTACCCGGGACGGCGTGCTGGAAAAGGAGAACGTCTCAACCTGCTCAGGCTCCAGCGCCGGCGCGAAGAGGGAGTCCCCGTCGGCAGTGGTGGCCTGGAGCAAGGGGCCGCCAGATGCCTCCGGTCTGGGCCGGCTGCCGCTCCTGTTCCTCTTCTTCAGGCTGTTCCGCCTCCTCGACCCGCTCCTCTGCCTGTGAGCGGAGCTGGCGCGGCGCGACCTGGGCGTGGCCGTGGGGCCCTCGCCCTCCTCGGTGATTTGGATGACCGGCTTCACCGTGGCGGTGCTCTGCGTGGTGGCCGGTCTCGACAGCGCTGCGCCCGACTGCTCGCTCATGGCCGTCGACGCGCTGCGCTGCCTCGTCGATCGGTCCGTCTTGCCTCCGAAGATGCTCCCTCTGATGCTGCGAAAGGTTGCCGACGTCCTGGGCGGCTGCATGTGCGCCGGCATCGGCGCCACCGGCTGCGCCGTGACGCTGCCGAAGAGCCGCGTGAACATGGTCAACAGCTCGTAGCTCGCATTCACGGCGACGTCTGGGCCCTCGGTGAGCTCGATCAGGGCCAGCTGCGTCAACTTGATCTCCAAGAGACTCTCCTTTTCCCCGTCGTCCATGTCGTCGACCAGGCCCCGCCGCGACTCGGATGGCGCCGGCGCATCCGCGTCGTTGAGGTGTTCGCTGCGGAAATTGGAGTCGGTTCTGCCAAACAGGAGCTCCGAGTCCTTGAATTGCTCCAGCGCCCCCTCGCAGGCCCGCGACGCCATGGCGTACTCTTGCCTGGCGCTCAACAGGAGGGCCAAGAGGTGCCATAGCGGAATCAGCGTCCTCTCCTGCCAATATGCGCCGTAGAGGAGGCTGGAGCCCTCGTCTTGGCTTTTGCTTGACATCAGGGCCGATCTCGTAAGTTCAATCGCTGCGGTCAGCTCCCTCCGCTCGGCCAGGAGGAGACCCAGGCTGAAGAAGCTCCTGATGTCCTTGGAGCGGCCGAATTCTGCCGCCAGGGACTTCCGAAGGCATCGGATTGCCTTGGACTGTATCTCTATCCTCGACCCGGCCTCGGGAGTGAGCCTCGACCAATGCGCGTGGGAGAGGCCAATGGCCTGCCATGCCAAAGCGACAATGCGTGACGCGACTGGCGGGTGCAGCGGGCTCCCCGCCGCGTCCTCTGCTATCACCGGAGTCCCGTTCTCGGGGCCCTTGATCTGCGGCAGTTTGGACAGCAGGTCCTCGAGCTCTGCTCCCATTTGCCGTGCCTTTTCGCCTGCTTGCCGATGGCCGTAGCGGCACAGAGCCATGACGCCTTGCGCCATCGTCTCCAAGACGGTGCCGTCGTCGTCGAGGCCGGGCTCGGCCTCGCCCGTCTTGTCCACCCTTGCCTTGCCCTTGTTGACGATCTCCAGGTACGAGTCGAGGGCCCTGAACGCGAGGTCGAACTCGGCCAGGGACAGGTGGACGATGAAGAGGCATCTGAGGATAGCGGTCGAGTGGTAGGTTCGCGTCGCGGCGCTGTAGAGGGTCTCGAGCACGCCGCGGCTGATGGCGCTCCGTCCACCCTGACCCAGGTCGTCCTCGCGCCACCCACGGCCACATAGGATGGTCCAGTTGTTCACCACTTGCTTCACGAATGCTTCCACCTCGGCCCTTTGCTCGTCTGCTCGGGGGAAGGATGTCTCGGCGAGGAGAAGCGATCGGTAGGCGGCCTCTGCATACTTGAGCTCTGCGCGCAGCTGGCTGCGCGCTGGCGAGTCGCCGGGTATCCTCTCGACGAGACCGGTTTCGTAGGGCAGGTCGTTCTCCAAGATGCTCGACAGAGCCATGTAGTACTCTTTCCAGACTTGCCGTCTTGGGACGGAGCCCTTGAAGCCGTATCCGCCGGTGAAAGGAGCCTCCATGACCTCCCAATACCTCGCCCATGCGCGGAAGGACGCGAGCGTGGAGGAGTCCTCCAGATGCACCTCGTCGTTGTCGATGGCCTGGCTCGAGAGCATGCAGTACTCGGTCAGAAACAGCTCGGACCAATAACGCAGCTGTTTTCGTATGGCCCGGCCCGACCACACGCGGCCCAGGGCTGGGACGGCCGATCGGAGGGCAGCGAGGGCCTCTGTCCTCTGCGCATCGCGCATCAAACAGTTGGCCCTCAGGTAGGACGACTTGAGGGCGCAGACATGGGTCCATTCGCAAGACAGGTCCGCCGGGTCCAGGCCGGTAGCCTCGTCGTCGACCTTGGGCAAGCGCTCGAGGGCGAGGCCGTAGTCGCCGAGGACCCAATGCAGCCAGCCCACGCAGACCTGGGCCTGGAATCTCTCCTCGGGGTTATGTCTCTCCTCCTCGATGGCAGCCTGAAGCCGGGGCGACGTGGCCGAGACGTCGAGGTCGCGTGCTGTCGCGGCGGTCGAGGGACGGGTGGCGGCGGCCGTCGCCTTGGAGATGGCGCATTCAGTCTCGGCGGCCAGGGTAAGACCTAGACGGCAGGGCGGGCCGGGTCAGCTTCTGGAGCAGCTCGACACGGGTGCCGCGACGGCGACGTACACGCTCTCTGGGGAGCATGCTTGCGGACCTTGCGCACCAGTTCTGGCACGGCGTCCCAGTTGCTCTCGCAGCGGGCGTTTTCCAGCTGCTCGACATAGTGCTCGGCTTTGGTCTGGATCCGGACGGGCGGCTGATCAGTCGCCTGGGGCCGGCGCGGCTGCGGCTCTGGCAGACATACCGTCATTTTGCGTCGACGTCAGGGGCAAGGGGCAGGCCCAGAGGCATCGCGCGACGGGCGGCAGGCGCTTGGCTGGCAGTCCTCGGAGGGCAGCCGCGGGCCTGAAGGGTCCAGGCACAGACTGTTGATTTGGCTTTGCAAGCTGAGGCGCGTCGGAAGCGCTTGGCAGAGGGAAGCTTGAGTCTCAGGGTTGCAGTGCCTCGAAGCTGTGGTGGATGAGCTGGCGGCGCCAGCCAATCAGCGAGCCGTGCGCGATGCCGAGGAAGACGCTCCCGTTGCTGGTGGGTCCTGCCGGGGCGAGAAAAAAGTCGATAGCAAAAAGTTGTCGATAGCTTCAGCTTAGCTGCAACCCCTCGACAACCTCCGGGAGAGGCCCTCTCTGCCGAGTTTTCCAGCCTGCGAAGCCTCCTGCGACTGCCTTTATCCGCTGATACGGTTTGCGCCATTCTTCTCGAGCACTTGCTTCTGGAATCGGACCGCAGCACTCGTTGAAGCTACGCAGCACTCGTTGAAGCTACGCAGCCCAAAAACCACGGCCGAACCGCCGCCGCGTACATGCCGTCGCAGCTCCCGCCCGACCTCCAGGTCCTCTGCAGGAAGCTCGCATCCACCCCGCCGGCCCAGCTTCCTCACGCGCTCCCCGCCCTCACGAGACATGTCGTCCGCTGCAAGGACGTCCTGTCGGCCCCCCAGGACCCGAAACCCAAAGACGACGCCTCCCAGGGCTCCGTCCTCGTCTACAAGCTCAGGACTAGCATCACCACGCTGTTGAATGGGCGGAGTCGCGAGGCACGGTTCGCCGCCGCCGCCTTGGTCAAGGCCGCCGTGGATGTTGGCGGCTGGGAGACGCTCCGGGGCTCCGAACCCTGGGTGCGCGGGCTGCTGTCCATAGTCCAGGTAGGCTGTCCCATGAAGACTTTGCACATCTGGCTCACGCGGTGGCCGTAGAAAGGAGACCCCTTCGCGTCCAAGGAGCTCGCAGTTGTGACTCTGACGCGGATTTACATGCTGCTCCACCCCTACCAAACTCTTGTCAGGGAGATTGCCACGCCTACCATGCCGGCCTTTGCCACGGCGTGCCTTCAGCTTCTCAAAGCGCCAGTGTCGACAGCGCCTCCGAAAACAGTCGAGACCGTCTGCGATGCCTTGTCTACCTTGATTCCGCTGTACCCCACCACTATCCGCCCGTTCGGCTCGCAGATGCGGTCCGCGGTGAGGGGCTTCCTTGCGCCAACGAGCTCTGACAGCGCCTTCGTGCCTCAATCCTTGCAGCGCGCGGCCGGGCGGCTCGTTGTTTCGCTCCACCATGTCGCCGCAAAGTCGGGCGGCAGTGAGGAATGGGCCAAGCAGGTCGACGGGTTGTTGCGAGAGCTTCACGCTACGGCTGACCAGGTCCTGCGCGCCGTCGACGAGTCTTGGGAAGCTACTGGGGGGTATGGGCGCAGCAAGGTTGATCCGGACGGGGAGCCGAGCGGCGGCAGTGCTTCGGCAGACCAACTACCCCCGTGGACTGGGCTGACCGCCGGAGCCGAACGCCTGATGGGACTGTTCAACCATCTATCCGACTACCTGCGCTGTCCGACCAGGGGACCAGTCACCATCCCCCTCAGCGCCATCATGGCCGCAGTCTCGCGGGTCTGCTTGATAGCCAGATTGTCGCCAAAGTCCCAGGCCTGGGATCAGGCTCTCGAGACAAACCCCGCCATCGGCAGGGAAGAAAAGGAGGAGCTTTGGAGCGTGATGCCCGACATTCATGTGGCGGCAATGGAACTGGTGCGCGTGTTGCTTCGGAGGCTCGAGCAGGGCATGCTGCCGCTCGTGCCCGAGGTGTTGGACCACCTCGTCCGCATCTTCAAGTCCGGCATGAACATCCCGACTGTTCGCAAAACCGGCTACCTCGTCTTCAAAGGCCTCCTGTCCCTAGCCGGACCGACAATGTCGAAGCCAACGGTCTCCATGCTCGAACCTCTGATCGCAGCCACCTGCCGGGACCTCCAGCAAGACGCCGGCTTCCTGAAGCCGAGCAGCAAGCCGACCGCGTCAGCCAAAGACGCGAAGAAGAACGGTGTCGCAAACGCAGACCTCTTCCTCCAGCCATCCGCCTCGTCGGCAGAGGAGACGTTGAGCCTCGACCCCGACCACAAGGCCGCCGCCGATAGTCTGCTCCCGGCAATGCTGTCGAGCCTGCCGCAGCGGCACCTCAAGCCCACCCTGCGCGGCCTCCTCGACAAGACGGCCATCCTGACGCGCAGCCGTGACGCCATGCTCGCGAGCGTGCTCAGCCCGTACAGAGACCAGCAGGGCCGCATGTATCCGAGCATCCTGGCCCATCTGTCGCGCCAGTTCCCGCAGGACCAGGGCCTCGAGGTCCTGCGGAGCAACATGCGCGCCGGCAGCGCTCTAGGGAGCGAGATGCTCGCTTCTATGGACGACGTTGGCGAGGACGAGCAAGAGGGCAGCGACGAGAGCATGGCGGATGGGCAAGTCGACGACCAGCAGACCGGACCGGAGCCCGGCAGCAGCTTGGTGAAGCCCGCAACGCTGCCGGCCGCGCCGCAGGTCGAGGTTGACTTGCCCGTCCAGAGCAATCCCTTCGCACCGAGGGCCGCAGAACATGACGCGCCCCCGCATCGCCCCGCTCGCGACGATTCGCCGCCCAAGCGCAAGCACGAGGGCCCGAATCCCAATCCGCCAAAGCGACAGGAGCTCGAGAAGCCCGCGTCAGCCTCGGTCGCCGTCGCCCAACCGCCAGCGAACGCGGACACAGAAGACGATGACAGTGACGCCAGCGTGCACCTCAACATGGAGCTGGAAGACGACGAGGATGACGAGGAGGAAGCATGAACCAAACGATTTTTGAGCCTCTTCACTGTCTAGCTGTCGGCCTTTGTTTCGGGGTATATATCTCGGGAGTCAAAGACGATGGCGCCCTAGGCGGCGCGTGACCCAATCCCTAGACCGACCTCTATGCTATGCAAACGACACAGCCGCCGCTGCGCCTCGAACCTCGTAAACGCCGCTGCCGCCGAAATCCTGACCGGGCGGCGGGGGGGATGCAAAAATACGTTCAACATGACAAAATGGCAGAGCAAGGGGGACGGGGCTACGTGGTCAGTCCATGAGCCACGCTCGGCGCTTCTCTTCCTTCCTGGCGCGGCGCTTCTCCTTGTACGCCTTGAGCTCGGCCTTGCTGATGCGCTGGTTCTGGCGCTCGGCCTTGAGGCTGCGGCCGTCGTGGGCGTTGGCGGCGGCGTCGACGTCGAAGAAGGCGTTCATCTGCCGCCGGGCCTTGGCCTCGTCGCTGTGCCGGCCGGGGCCCATGTCGGCAGTCTGGTACTGCCCCGTGAAGCGGTTGAAGGCCACCGTCGTGGCCCCGTACGCGGCAGAGGGATCCATGGCGGCGGCGGCGGCCTCCTGTTCCTCCTGCTGCTGGGTATAGGCCTGGGCGTACCAGGCGTTGGGGTCGTAGTCTCCGTGGATGGCGGGGTTGTAGCCGCCGGCAGCGGGCTTGTCGTTGGCGGGCGCCTGGGGCGCCTCGGGGGCGGCCACGGCGGCGGCGGCCTCGGGGACGCGAGGGTTCTCCCACTGGCAGATGCCGGTGAAGCGGTTGTAGAAGTACCACGCGTTGGCCTGCGCCGACCACTGGCACTCCCAGCCGTCGTCGGGCTCCGGGAGCGGCTCGTTGGGCAGGGGGGGCCCCGCAGGGGGCGGTTCGTCGGGCAGCGGCGGCGCATCCGAGGGCTCTCCATCCGGGGTCGGCGCAGCGACCTGGCCGTCCCCGACGTCGGGCTCGTCCCCGCGCGCGCCATCCGCCTCGGCGTTCTCGGCGTCGGGACCCTCGGCCTCGGCCTCGGGCGGCCTGGGCGACTCGGACGCGGGCTCGTGCGGAGCGGCGGCAGGCGGGCGCGGCGAAGCCATGGCGGGAAAATCCGGTCGGGCCACCAGGTCCTGCCAACTGAAGTGTGAGCATCCGGAAGCGGCCAACTGCAAATAAAATACTTCATGTAGGCACCTGGAATACTCGGGAGCAGTCGCGTCGGCAGCTGGGGGCTGGCAAGGGCGCGCGCGCGGGCTTCTCCTGGTGTTTCGTGCGGTCGGAGATGGGCTGCGACCGGTGATGGAGCGCCGCTATGGTGGTCGTCTGCTGCGGCGGATCACGTGAGACGGCACGTGCTGCGTCCAACGTCAGCGGTAGGCTGGTCCACGGCGCCGGTTCCAACGTCTGCTAGTGCTGCTAGCTGCGGCCGGTGCCTTGGGCCGGAGACAGTGTCGCGCACGACGCGTCTCGCCGTCGCGGCTCGTGCCCCGTCGCCGCAGCAGCGCCGCCTCCCCTCGCCGGCGGCCAGCGCGGCGCCGACGGCCCGGCAGCCGCCCCGCGGCGCGGCCCTGCGCCGCCCCGGGCCTCGGCCCCGCCTCCCCTCGCCGGCGACGCCTCGGGATCCGGCAGCCGTGAGGGGTGCGCGGGCCGGGAGCCCCAGGTCGCACCGGACGCATGCATTCTGCACGACCGGCCCCAGCGCCGCGGACACGTCGGTTCCGACGCCGCTCCGCACGCGCAGACGCCTGTCGCCGGCCGGCTCGGCCGCGGCGCCAGCCCGGACGGCCCCGGGACGCGCCAGACTACCGTGCAGCACGCGGCTCGCCGCCGTCGGAAATCCGGAACCAGGCGCCGAGCCGGAGGCCCGTCTCCACCGCCAGGGAAATCTCACGATCCTTGCCCTTCCCGCGGCCCCCCCGTTGCTCCGTGGACCGTGGGACCGCTCCATGCTTCGCAGGCGCGTACCCCAGCCCGCTCCGCCCCCTCTCGACAAGCCTCTCCGCCCTCGTGATCAGACAAATTTATCCATTTCCAAGCCCGCCCCGCTGCGACGGCCTGAGGCGCCGTGTTCCGCCTCGGCGCCTCGCGATTGGCCTGCTCGGGCACGGCCAGAGGCCGCCGCGGGTAATGATAGTGTACACTGCATACCCATACAAAGGACCCGTCCGAGCTCATCACGGCCAACATCAGAAGAGCCCACAGGCATTCATGAAGGCTCATCCAACCGTAGTCGCAGCGTATCTGTGCACTCATTCAACCGCTACTGGGCTAGTACTCTGTACCTGGTGACCCGCCGCAGGTGCACAACGTGCACAACCCATTTTGTCCAGACTAAGACGAGTCCTCCGAGCCGCAACGCCGGAAGCAAAATCACTTTTGATAACCCCGTTGCCGCTCCCGTCCTCGTTTTCCGCTGTATCTGCCGTCGCCGGGCACATGCCATCCCATGGGTATAATCACCGTCCCTGGAGAGAGGCGCGACACCGCCAAGGCGCTGGCGTCGGATAAGTAAATGCAAATGGTCGCAAATCGGGCCAAGATAAAAACAGCAAGGCGGGCAAAATTTTTTCGACTCAGAACTTGCTCGAGTAAGGCTGGTTGAGACGGCAAAGCTGCGTCGGGCAGGGCCGATGTCGGAGCTCGAGCCGGCGCTGCTGCATGCAATCCCTGTGTATGTCATGTGTGGAGGCGACGCCCGCTGAAGCGCAAATCGTAATAAGATGCAGTGATATACCGTTTCATGGCCGCGTTGGGGTCCGTTGGGGTCCCGAGCCCCCATGTCGGCTTGTCATTCCGCCCATGAGCCCCAATGCCGAACAGAGCCCAAGGCCGGACCGGTCACCGGGTGCCGCGTATGTGACGAGCTCGTCGTTACGAGCGTCACATCTCTTGGGGTACCCGGTACCAAGGCGAGCCCGACCGAGTCAAGCTGCCGGACTGCAAGGGCCACGGCGACCAACGGCCGTGCGGCTGGCTGCAGCCCCGTCACCCATGCGCCGCGGCCAGCTGTCCTAGTCATCGCATGTTGGCCTGGTCAAACTGGAAGGGCTGGTGGCTGGGAAAAGCCATGCTGGCGCTCAGGCCGAATGGGTCCCAGTCCAGGTTTTGGTCGAGCAGCTGCGTCATCGAGGGGTAGGCGTGGTGGTTGGGCACGGACGCCTGGTGGTTCGGCTCGTGTTGCTGCGAGAGGTGGTGCCCTGCAGCGGTCGAGGTGGGCGACAGGAGCATCGTCTGCTGGCTGTCGCCGTTGAAGCCGCCGGCGTACGGGCCGGGCCCGCTGGGGGTTTCGAGCTCCGAGTCGTCCATCATGTCGCCTTGGCCATCGTACTCGTGCTCTGCGGCCTTGGCGTGAGTCCGGGACGATGCGGCTAAGGGGGCAGGGACGGCTGGCAGGCTTACCCAGCTGCTCGATGTGGCTCTGGAAGGCGGGCGTGGGGTAGAAGGATGCGCCGTTGGCCACGGGGCCGAGGCCTCCGGGGCCGGTCTGCATCACCGACGGCCTCGGGTTCGCAGTGGCCGGCGGCATGGGCTGGCGGGGCAGGCCGGATATCGAGCCTCGCATGGAGATGCTGTCGGAGGGCGCGGGGGAGAAGGCAGAGGCGGCGTTGGAGGGCGAGTTGGACTGCGACGACGTCGTCGGCCGTTGCTTGGGGGACGTGTGCGGCGGCAGCGAGCCGGCCAGCGAGCCGGTCCCGGGCTCCGTCTTGGGGGCTATGCTCGAGTTGGACTTGCGCGACTGATGGTGTCGGTTCATCATGGCTCGCTGGATGGGCGGCGGCTGGACCAAGGGCTGCTGCATATGGGTCGGCGCCAGGTTGGGGCTGCCCGTCTTGGCGTGCAGCTCGGCCTGGACATCGATGCCTGCAGTCGTGCGTCAGCGGCCTGCGTCGTTTGGGGGGGGGGGGGGGGGTCGCGGCGGCAAGGCACCTTTCTCGAGAAGGATGCGTTCGAGCAGCGAGTTCTTGTAGCGGAGCATCAGACACTCCTCGGCGGCGGTGCGATGGGCCGTCTGCAGATTGTGCAGGTTGGCCTCGTGGACGCGGATCGTCTCCTCGAGCTGCTTGATGTACTCGGTGCGGCGCTCCCGGAAGGCGGCCTGGGCCTGGCGGTTCCTCTGCTTGCGCTCCTCGGACGTGGCGTAGATCTGGGCCCCCGGGGCAGCTGTCAGCGGCATGTCTCGCCGGCGTCTGCATCGACCTGGACCAATGGGACGGGGGACGGTCGTGACACAGGGCAGAGGGGCCTCGACGGCAGGACTCACCGGCTTGCGGCCGCCCTTTCGCTTGGGCTGCTGGGCGTCCTGGGCGGCGCCGGGGCCGGGGGGCACAGGCGCGCTCTGGTCTCTCTCGGGGGTGGAATCGACCGAGTCGTCGGAATCGTCCCGACGGGGAGGGTTGGGCTTGCTGTCGATGGACATCGTGTCGGCCATTCCTCTGGCTCGACGGTCGAAGGGCCGCGGTGCGGCAAGCACCCCCCAGGGTCTCGGGTCGCAAAACGGCCGGGCGGCGACGGCAGGGCGTCGACGGGCCAGGGGCGCGGGCGCGGTATCGGCCGGGGAGCAATTGATTCGAGGGGCGCGGGCGATGCGGCAGGGCGGTGACGCGAGGAGTCGACGTTTTGGAGGGGACGGGGGGCCAAGCAAGCCAACTTGGCCGCCGGAGGCGCGTGGAGGAGGAGAGGGGAACAAGGGAATAAAAAAAGGACACAGACAAATAAGAAAAAGAAGAAAAAGAAGAAAAATCGACCAAAGGGGCAGTCGCGCGCGCCTGGGGCGGTTAGAGGGCGCCGACTGCACGCGGGGAAGCGACAAGCGGAGGCGGCGTCAAGACGAGATATCTACCCGCGGCAGATAAGGCTAGCGAGATCAACAGCGACGCCGCGGGGGACGGACGAGGGCGGCGGACGGAGCACTGGGCGGACGCGAGCAGCAGACTGGAAGAGGCCCGGAAGGGCACCGTGACGGCTGGCCTTTGTCTTTTATGTAATGGGAACTGCGGAGAGGGGCGTCGTCTCCAGGTGCCTCCAGGCTCCAGGCAGTCCCCTCACGACGGATCCATCAATCCACCCCCCGCCGCAGGCAGAGCGCCAGGGCCCTGGCCGGCATGGTCGCCGCGGGCCTGGGAGGTACCTGGGCCGGGGAGGTACCTGGCCGGGGAGGTACCTGGCCGGGGAGGTACCTGGGCCGGGGTGCGCCGGGGCCGAAGCGAGGTCGGCGCCAAAACGTGACTTGCACGAGGCGCCGGCGGCGATGGAGCCCCGGGGCGTCACCTGGCCTGTCGCGGTCTGATGGCCCCCTCACACCGGCCGAGCGATCCCTACGGCCTCGGTAGCGAATCGAGCGCGCGCGCCTGACGCGCCAGCTCCCCGCCATTGGCAGCCCGCGCTGCTTCCCCGTCTCGAGTCATGGCATGGACCCGTGGGGCTTGGCTTGCTGCCGCGAGCTTCTCCGGCCGAGCCCGGGGCCATGGCCCGCGTTGTCACGGATGCCGTCGGTGCTTGACGGGTGCCGTCGACGCTTGACGGGTGCCATCGACGCTTGACCGACGCCCTGCGTTTGATGCGTGTCCTCGACGTTTCAACCTCGTCACCTCTCCGAGACGCCGAGAACCGGAGGAATGTCCCAACGCCGGCCGCTAGCGTCGCCGGCCTCGTCGCCGGCGACTTGCGCGCTACCCCGGCACCTGCGGCAACCTTGTACCTCGGCCCCGCAGGCCTGCTGCCGTAGGACCCGGCTGGACCCGCGTGGCACAACGGGGGGCGTCTGGCACAGGTACCCGTCGCGTACCGCCCGCAACGGCGCGGACCCAGCCCGGGCCCAGCGCCCCAGACCCCTTCACACCACGATGAGCCGCTGCGCAGCCTCGGCGTTGGCCGTCGAGCTCTGGTGAAATCCTGGCTGGCGGAATCCTGGCTGGTGAAATCCTTGCTCTGGTCCCTGCCCGCCTCCCCCGGCTGAAAGGAGCCCGTCTTTCAGCTGCGAGCCGCCGTGTCCGCCATGTGCGCACACTCGTGCACATGCTGTATCCGAGCCTCCCGGGCGCGTCCTTCTCGTCGTCAATGGCGTCGGGAATGACGGGCGCCGTCGCTTAATCGACCACGAGGGCGGCGGCATCAGTCTGTGTGTACTTCATATGCTTCAGGGTATAGAGACACCACTGTATGGCGGGCCCGGCTGCAGCGGCCTGCCCGGGTTGCAAGCTGCCCCGGCCTCTGGCCAAGCGAGCGACCAACAGGACCATGGGATCTCGCTCCTCCAGGCAAGATTGATGACCTGCACCCCGACTCTGGGTCAGGGGGCTTGGCCAGCCCGTCTTTCGTCCGTCCCCGTCTTTCGTCCGTCGACTGCATATGTACGGCAGGACCTGCTGCTGGGCCAGGCAGCTGGAAGCCGTCGACGAACCAGCCAGCCCGTCATCAGCCACGCCCGCCTCTGCACGTCACTCTTGGATACCTAGAACAAGACTGTGGCTGGCTGCGTGTCGCAAGCCGTCCATGGATGCCGCCGCTGGAGGGCGCGGAAACGTTTCTTGTCTTCCGCTGACCCTGCTGACGGAGAGCCCCGCCTCCGCCTCCAACGTCGGCGTCTGGCGTGCTTCGTCCTCGGACGAGCATCTGATAAGGTATACATACAGCATACGTTATGCTGCAGTCAACCACCTCGCTCTCCTCGACTCGCTCGACATGCCTCCTGCAGCTCTCGACATGACGCGCGGGCTGAGGCGCCAAGGCTTCAGATCGTGAGCCCGGTTTGTAGCCGGCAGACCCTGTTGCTTGTTGCTACTGGCCACTCGGGCGCACTTCCACGTCAACATGACAGCTCAACCCAGCCCTCGTCACATACATTAGCTCTTGTACCACGTCCATTTGTAAGGACGGGCGAGAACAGCTCGTTGTCTTGCCCGCCGGAGAGGGCGTACACTGCAGCTGCGACACAAGGCCGGCCGATGTCTGGGCATACGGCGACTCGGTCAAGGCTGAGACTAGCTCACCCCGCTCCCGCAATGCCCCGCGAGCATGGTTCATCTCTGGCTCCCGATGTCTCAGCTTCGTCGCCCCAGAGCTCGCGAGGCGCTGTCCTGTGCTGCGCAAGTGCCGACGCCTGATCCGCTGGATACCGACGCTGCATACACATGCAGGCCTGGGCCAGTTGACTGACGGCGCACGCCAGTCGCCGACGCCGTGGCGTGTCATCTGACCCAGCCTCTGGCCTCTGCGCTGGTCGGGCGACCGGGGACCGTGCGACACTCCCCCGGGCGGCGGCGGACTTGCGCGGATACGCACGCGCCCATGCCCATGGTGCCAAGCACGAGATGGGGACGCCATGTATGTACGCGCTGCTCCGTACTTGGCGCTCCTTCGCGGGAGATCCACCGTGTCGGCTTCTGGAAGGTTTCGGACGTCGCATCACGCTCGGCGCCGACGTCGGCGGACACCTCCGGCCGCTCGACAGCTGCACGGCCAGCATGGGAAGCGTCTCGAGGAGCTGGGTGACGGCCCCATGCCGCAGACGCGGCCCAGTCGATCGCCCGCCTGCAGGAACTGCTGCCGTCAGCATGGCCTCGTGCGCCCGAGCACAGTATTACGTACCGGCTCCGTCCCCTCGGCACGTCCAGCCAGGCGATGCAACCCGGCGCGCATTGGCGCGCTACACCCGTCAGTTGCCGCCAGGCGGCTCGCCGTCTGGGCGCAGGCACGCCTGCCATCGCCACGGCATGGCCTCGGCCTGCGGCTCACCTATCCTCCCGCGGCTGATGTGGGGACGGGTGGACTGACGCGGCCAGCTTACCATACCGAGGTCACGGGAGCATCGTCGGCTTGGAGCTGTCCATCCATGGCTGTTTGCATGCAACCTTTGGAGGCCGTTGCTCAACTTGGACATGCCCGAGCTGGCATCGACGATTACCTCAGCAGACGTCTCCGCTGTCGGCGGGTGTCTGAAAACGGAAACACAGTGCCGGTACACCACCGCACCGTGTGCATCGCACCGTAGCGGCGCTTGGGCCACCACCACCACCCCGAATCCCTGGATGTAAACAAACCTCCCCGCAGGTGTCAACAAAGCCTCCCGCAGCGCCATCATACCAGCCCTTGCCGTACATTCCCTCCACCCCCCTTCGGCGCCTTGCTCCGCCCCGGTGTGCTCCCCGAGTATCATATCCGCGAAATACGGCGCGCCGAGGACCGAGCCTGTCAGCGCCATGTCGCCGCCTCGTCGCCGCTCGGCACGGCTGGCCAGCGCCGCCAAGGTAAACCCCGTGGCCCCTCGCGCGCGCCTCTGCTGACTCGCCGTCCAGCCCAAGGCCGCTCCCGAGCTGTCGTCGGTCGCTGAGCGCGAAGACACCCCGCCTCGCGCCGAGCCGCTGAGCCTCGACCAGACCCTCTCGCCGAGGCGGCCGGTGCCCGCGACCCCGGTGTCCTCGGCCCTCAAGCCTCCGCACGATGAGATGCACCCGAGCAGGTACCACCAGACCATGGGCGAGCCGTCTTCGGCCCTCCGCCTCGGCTTCTCCGACATCCCCTCCAAGAAGGACCGCC
Organism: Hypocreales sp. Mo6-1; assembly: GCA_002939055.1. Lineage (NCBI taxonomy): Eukaryota > Fungi > Ascomycota > Sordariomycetes > Hypocreales > Hypocreales sp. Mo6-1. Next base: position 974,165 of record PNEP01000013.1, read on the forward strand.
GCCGGGGCTCTGGCCTGGCGGCGACCCCGTCCAGGGTTGGCGGCCTGCCTTGCTCCCCCTTCACCTTCCACTTTTCCCGCGACACCACGCTCAGCGGCGAGGCTCAGCGCATGATGGGCGAGATCCGGCACCAGGCCGCCAAGTTCAAGGCCGACCTCGTCGCCCAGCGAGAGGCCCAAGGCGCACCTGCCACCGCCGACGTGAGCCGCCGACTCATTGCCAAGCCCAAGGGCAAGTCTGGGCGCTTCAGCGCCGCCCACATGGCCGAGTTTAAGAAGATGGACTCGATCGAGGGGCATGCCTCGGCCTGGCGCGCCCGGAGCGGACGCTTTACCCCGGTCCAGTCGAGCTTGAAGCGCTCGCCTTCCAAGCCGAATCTCGAGACGACGCCCTCGTCCCACGCTTCGGCCCTCAAGTCGTCTCCGTCCAAGACGCGCCTTTTTGCGACGCCTGACGCGCGGCCCAAGCCCAGCCTCAAGCGTACCTCATCCGTCGCAAACCTCGACTACGATCCGCGCGAGGCCAACTCGTACGGAGCGGGTGCGACGGCGTCTCCGGGCAAGCTTCTTCCGCCTGCCGGGGCCGGACAGCTCTGTGCCCTCAAGAGATTCAAGCAGCACCGCGAGGACGACAGCTCGAGCGCTCGCCCTATGTCGCGCGACGGAAACCGTCTTCCCCGGCCCGTGTCTCGTGACGGCCCGGGGTCCTTGTCCAAGTCGCAGTCGAGCCTGGCGCGCCTCATGAGCCCCACCAAGTCCTCGACGGCGCATGCGGCTGCCCTTGGAAAGCCCACCACTTCTCCGGTTGCGTCGCCGTCCAAGACGGCTCTGCCTCGTCTGACCAAGACCACGTCGACGACCAACCTCGGCTCGGCGTCGGCTGGTCTGAAGCGCCGCATAGTCAGCCCTGGCCGCTTCCAACGGGTCAAGTCTATTCTCCGCGGACAAAAGATGGACGCAGACGGTGCCATGAGCGCCATCCCTCAGCCCGCCGTCGCCCAGGCCGCGCAGACCCCGGCACCTCTGCGCACCAACAAGGCGCTGCCGCCGCTCCCCGTGACCACGCCCCGGCGCAAGCTGTCGAAGCGGGTGGCCTTCACACCTGACGCTGCCAAGGCGGCCATGTCCCAGGACTCACCTTCGCCCCAGAAGCCCGGCAACCCCGGCGCCAGGGCCCCCCTGCAGGCAATTGACGCTCCGTATCCGGGGCTTGACGATGCCTTGGCGGAGCCCGAGTCGAACGACGGCCTCTACCCGGACCTGTCGCCGCTGAAGCGTCTTGTCGAATCTCAGTCGCCGCATGGCAAGGCCCGCACCCCGTCGTTGGCGGGCACCTTCACCTTCCGCAGTGACCATACCATCGAGTTTGGAGGCGTATCGGAAAAGGGCTTCGGGGCCTCGCCTGGCCAGTCGAGCGTCCGCCACGTCCGCGGCTCTGTCCTGTCCCAGGCCCGCATGCCCGGCGGCTTCCCTGCGCCGCCGTCGCCGAGCACGCATTCCAACAAGGAGAATACGGAACCTTCTCCCGCGCGGGTGCTGTCGGGCAGGGCCCATGGAATGCTCAACAAGAAGCGGCACAGGGCGAGCTCAGATGAGGAAGACGCAGAGATGGAGGCGGCCGAGCGGGCCCTGAAGAAGCGCAAGAACGAGCATGTGCCCGAGGGCCAAGCGCTGCTGGCTCCTCGGCTGGTCGGCGCAGCGTCTGCCAGCGGCATCAAGAAGCGCCTCGGCCAGACGCCGAGAAAGACGTCGGGCCGCACTCCGGGCCGCACTCCCGGGCGGGCCCCTGGGTCGGCAAGCCCCAGCAAGAAGGGCCCAATGCTGAGCATCAGCCGCCTCAACATGCTCGCGCGCCCCAAGAACCGAGGCTAGAGTGCAGAGTGGCGGTGACGTGGAAGGAGAAGTCCGTGTACTTTTTTGTGTACATTTCCATGATCCCTTTGTCGTTGCCCGAGCTGGCTTTGGGCGACGTCTGGCTTACCCCTGAAGACAGGCAGGGACGGGACGTCGCCTGGTCTGCTGGCGTTGGATTGTGTTGACCCTGCGTGGGGTCGGGCTGGTTGCTTCACCGTGTGCTCAGAGCGGCTGGTCGCTGGCTACGGCGCTTCGGATCAGGAAAAAGGGCGTTGGGGGGCTGGTCGAGATGTGTCGAGATATCTGTATCAAGGCTGTATACGGCTTCAGTGACGGTTGAATCGACAGTGTTGCTCACAGCCCGTGCTCAGGCACGTGGCATGTCGTGGCCGAGCTGGCAGCCGCTGGCCGGTCCTTCCTGCCGCAGCGCGTCGAGCTTGGAGGAGGCCCCTCGCCTCGAGTCGGATCCTGGCAAATGCTCCCTATTCTGACGCAGATGCCGCGCCGCTGTCGACCCGCGCACTGGGCATTCATGGACATCTATACCATACATTGCATTTCCTAGCATTCATTCATTACTGTGGACTAATCGTCTCCGTCGAGGGCAGCTCCGGGCCTCATCTCGGGCACGTCTCTCTCTTGGCTGACGGTCGAGTCGCCATCTACCAAGGCCCCTGACGAAAGGCGCTTGCGACGACATGAAGACGCCGAGCCGGCGCAACGTCTTCACGTGCACCTTCTGCCACGGCCTCTCGGCCGGGCCGCCGCAGGTGCTGGGGCGGTCGGCGCGGCTGGCGTGCGGGCCGTGCACGGCGGCGCTGCTGGACCTGTCCATCTGCTGGGTGTGCGGGGAGGTGGTGTTCCGGGGCGACGAGTGCGTGAGCTTCGGGTGGTGCTTCTGGCACCGGGCCTGCTACGGCTGCCTGCTCTGCGGCAGCCGGCGGATCTGCGGCGGCGTGCCGCTCCGGGCGCTGTTCCGCGACGACGGGGACGGGCCCGAGGAGGCGGGCGACGGGCGGGCGCGGGGCCGCGAGGTGCGCGAGCCGCCGCTGTGCGCCGTGTGCATGGTCGAGGTGGAGATGGACGGGCTGGGCGACGAGGCCGTGGTGCGCAAGGGGCTGCGGCGCGTCGACGCCGTGGACGGCGGCGTGACGCGGAGGCGCTGGGCCATGAAGGAGGTGAGTCTCGCTCGCAGGCGTCTCGCAGGCGTCTCGCTCGCACGCCGCTCACGCAGCCCAGGGCCGGCGGCACGACACGCTTGCGGCGACGGGCGGCGACGGACCCGCCAGGGAGGCAGCCGGCGACGACGGCGCATCCGCCATCTGGGTCGACATGCACGACCCGGTCAACGGGCCGTCGTTCAAGCCGCGGCCGCTGAAGCCGGTCCCGCTGTTCATGCGGCCGCGAGCAGCCGCCGGGCCGTGGCATCACGAGGCAGACGTCGTCTTCTCGAGCGCACGGCGCGACGGCGCCCGGCCGCGCAAGCACAGGTCGGCGATGGTCAGGGAGGAGCCGCTCAAGCGGCCGTCGAGGCTGAGCGCGACGAACCGGCACTCGGAGCCGCACGCGGCCGTGGCCCGGGACGCCGCCGGCCGGGACCCCCGGGTGTCATCCGAGTTCCTGGACCGCTACAGGGAAAGCTAGAGCCAGAGACGGCGTTGCTGGGAGTTGCATTCCTTAGATACAAGTCCTGCCTAGAAGACGCATCAACCGCCAGCCCTAATAAATGGTAGCCGGGGCTCTCCCGCCGCGCACCAGCCCGGGCCTAGCAGCCCCCAGCCTAGCAGCCTAAGCCTAGCAGCCCCAGCCTCGCGCTCTGCAGCCCTAACAGACGGGTGAGGTCAGCACAAAATTTTGCTGTCGGCTGGCAATTAAGCGAGAGCGGGCCAACAGCTCGCGCTAGCCTCCATTCAGTTTCACCTGTTTCCCAGCCCGACGCCCGCCTTCCGCGACCCCCAGCAGAAGGGCATCCTATCCAGAGCCTCCCATCGAGCGTGCGTGGGAATTTTTTTTCTTGCCCTCCTCTGCTCGCCCTGCGCTTCTGCCGACTCACGGCAGCTGGCGGCGCCCCGTCCCGACCTGCGCGCTTTTTGAGCCTCCGAGAGGCCATGCCCTCTTACTAGCAGCCTCCTCCTCTCTCTTTCTCCTCCCTCTTGCCACCAAGAGCAGCGACCGCCGCGCGTTGACCAGGGGCCCTCCAACGCCAGGCGTCTCGCCAACTAGCGACCATGTCCAGCGTCGCGTCCCAGGTACGATGACGGCCCTGCTGCTGCTGCTGCTGCTGCTCCGGCGCCCGAGCTCGGGCGCCTCGTGTCGATCCGCGCCGCGCCGCGCCAGCCAACGCCCGCAGCTTGCGGACAACTGGCCAGAACAGCACAGCTGACTTGCTCGACAGAACCGTTTTGCCTTCCTCGGTACCGTCCTCCATTTCTCCCTCCCCGACGCACCTCGGTCGGCCTCTCGAGCAGCGCGGCAGAGAAAAAAGACCAATTGGCCACGAAGCTGACCGCACGCTCACCATGCAGGCAACGACGACGACGGTGAGGAGAAGCCCACCGTCCCCGTCAAGACCGTCGACAAGGCCGCCAGCCGCACGACCAAGCGCAACGTCGAGCCCCAGGCCCCCCAGCCTCCCGCACGAGGCACCGGTGCTAACCGCCGCGGTGCCTTCCGCGGAAACGAGGGTGGTGAGGCCTTTTCTTTGCTTTTTCCGACTCCGTCGAAAGAAAATCGCATGCGGCTTCGCCCTCGGTCCGACGTGTGCTGACGTATGCGTCTCTGCCTGCAGCCTTCCGCGACCGTGGCGTCGGCAGCGATCGCAACCACGGGCGGTCGACCGAGGAGGCTCCCCGCGACAGCCCCCGTGGCGGCTACGGCGCCCGCGTCCGTGGCGGTATGTCGACGACATGTCTTTGCCCAGGGCCGGGTGCTAACAACCGGCAGGCCGCGGCTCCCGTCGCCCCCGCGAGTTCGATGACCGACACCCCTCGAGGGCGGGCCCCCATGGGTACGGCGTCGATGGTTCCCCCATAAGTCTCGACGAGTCGCCGCTAACGGCAGGCAGCGGTTCCGACAAGCAGGCTGCCCAGTCGTGGGGCGCCCCCGAGGGCGATGCTGAGCTGAAGGATGAGCAGGCTGGCGAGGCCATGGCGCAGTCGGAGCATAAGGAGACTCAGGCTGACGAGGGCGCCGCCGAGGAGCCCGCCGAGGCTGAGGATAAGAGCGTCTCCTATGCCGACTACATTGCCCAGCAGGCGGAGAAGAAGCTCGCCGTCGACACTGCCTTCAACGTCCGCGAGGCCAACGAGGGTAGCAAGTCGGACAAGAAGTGGGCCAACGCCAAGGCGCTCGAGAAGGAAGCCGAGGACTTCATTACCGCTAGCGGCGGCAAGACGAAGCGCGAGCGCGAGCGCAAGGTCAAGCAGACCGTCGACTTCGACCCTCGCTTCGTCGAGCCCGAGCGCACCCGCGGCGGCGGCCGAGGCGGACGTGGCGGGCGCGGCGGGCGCGGCGGCGAGCGCGGCGGCCACGGCGGCGAGCGCGGCGGCCACGGCGGCGAGCGCGGCGGCCACGGCGAGCGCGGCGACCGTGGTCGCGGCGCCAGCTTCCGTGGCGGACGCGGCGGACGCGAGACGGCGGCGCCCATCAACACGAGCGACGAGGCTGCCTTCCCCAGCCTCGGCGGCAAATAGGCGCCACGCCCGACGACGCGAGCCCTGGTGGGCCGACGGCGCCGCAGCTCTACACCCTCACTCGCCAAGCGGAGGAAGCCCTACCACGACCGACCTTTCCACGTGTTTGATAGTCGAGAGAAAAGTTGACCAGCTGGTTTTATTTTGGCGGCTGACGGGTCTGCAGGGGCGGCGGGCGGCCCGACGTACGGACGGAACTCATTTCAATGGATCAAGTCGATGTTGATGTTGCCTGTGTTGCCTGTGCCCAAGTGTCTCTGCTTAGGTATAAATGTGCTTTTCGTACAAAGAACCCGTCTCTTTCGATTCTCAGAGACGAGCAGTTGCTTCTTGCCTGGAGGTGTTGGCTGGGTTATTGCTTGTCTCCATGTCCATTGCTTTTGTCTCGCCTAGTGTCCAGTTTCATCCTTCATTATCCCGTCCATCTATATCGCATGTAGATTCCACCCTACGAGGTTTGCCAGGGACGGGCCACGTGACACCTGCCGCGGCTAGGCCGCGAGGACGGCGGCCAGCTGGCGCACCACCTCGTCGCCGAGGTCGGCGGTGCTGGCGGAGCCGCCCATGTCGCGGGTGCGGACGCCGGCGTCGATGGCGGCGCGGACGGCGGCCTCGACGGCGGCCGCCTCGGCGGGCAGGTTGAGCGAGTAGCGCAGCATCATGGCGACGGAGAGGATGGTGCCGACGGGGTTGACGACGCCCTTGCCCGAGATGTCCGGGGCGGAGCCTGCGACAAGTCAGCCGGCACCTCCGGGGGGAGCGAGAGAGAGAGCGACGGGCGCGCACCGTGGATGGGCTCGTAGATGCCGTTGCAGCGGCCCTTGCCGTCGGGGATGCCGCTCAGGCTGGCGCTGGGCAGCAGGCCGATGCTGCCGGGGATGACGCTGGCCTCGTCGCTGATGATGTCGCCGAAGAGGTTGCTGGTGACGACGACGCCGTTGAGGGCGCGCGGGTTCTTGACGAGCATCATGGCGGCGCTGTCGATGAGCTGGTGCTCGAGGCGCAGGTCGGGGAACTCGGCGGCGAAGACGTCGGCGACGACGCGGCGCCACAGGCGGCTCGTGGCGAGCACGTTGGCCTTGTCGAGGGACCAGACGGCGGGGTCGGCGCGGGCGCGGGCGAGGAAGCCGGCGAGGCGGGCGACGCGCTCGATCTCGGGGCGCGAGTAGGGCTCCGAGTCGCAGGCGGAGCCGGAGCCGTCGTCCTCGACGCGCGGGCCGAAGTAGATGCCGCCGGTGAGCTCGCGGACGATGACGAAGTCGGTGCCGCGGCAGACGTCGGGGCGCAGGGGCGAGGCGTCGACGAGGGCGTCCGAGGCGAAGAAGCAGGGGCGCAGGTTGCCGTAGGTGCCCATCTCCTTGCGCAGGCGGAGGAGGCCCTGCTCGGGGCGGACGGCGGCGCCGGGGCCCCACTCGGGGCCGCCGATGGCGCCGAGGAGCACGGCCGACGCGTCCTTGGCCGCGGCGAGGGCGGCGTCGGTGAGGGGCGTGCCGTGGGCGTCGATGGAGCACTGGGGAGCGCCGTCAGCCGGGTCCGGGGGGGGGGGGGAAGGGGGGGTGCTGCTCACGCCGCCCAGCAAGTGCTCGTGGAGGATAAACTTGGCGACGCCGGGCCTGTGCCGCTCAATCGCCCGGAGGACCTGCCGCGCGCCGGTGTCAGGCTCGGGGGCGCGTCGACGGCCGGGCGACGTACCTTGATGCCCTCGGCCACGACCTGGCGGCGGAAGCCATCAGCGCGTGCGCGCGCGCGGAGACGGAGCTGGGACGCGCGGAGACGGAGCTGGGACGTACCTCCGGGCCGCAGTGGTCGCCGCCAAAGACGACGATGTTGTGCTCGGCCATGGCTGGGTGTGGCGTTAGGTCACTGACGAGAGGGGAGATGGCGGAGAGCGATGAGACAGGAGGAGAGGGGAGGAGGGGAGAGGAGGGTAAAGGAGAGGAGAGGAAAGGAGAGGAGGAGAGCAGAGGAGAGCAGGAGAGCAGACGAGGCAGAGGAGAAAGGCGGTTGGATTGGCGTCGCTGGATTGTCGTCGGTTGATGTACAAGTACCTCGCACAAGAGTCGCTGCCCCTCCGCGCTCCCCGCCTGCCGAGATCGGAGGGCAGCCTTGGGTGCCCTCAGATGGAGCGCGCCCAAGACCGGGTTTCGCTTTGCAAGCGTTTCGACGGCCAACAGGGGCTGTCAAGCATCCATCGGCAAGACCGTCAGGCTTTACCCATCGACTCCTCGCACAAGACGTGCTAGGCCGTTGTCTATTCCGCTATGCCCCAACCATCGTGGCAGAGAGCCCGTCCTGTCTTTTCCCGTCCGGTATGCAACATGAAGCCTGCTCGCGCAAATCCGTCCCGTGTTCCCGACCGTCCGTCGCTATGCCACTACCTAAACGACTTGAACGACTTGTTCGCCAGCGGCGACATGATGCCAATCCCCAGGCCGTGGTCCCGGGGCCGTCCCGCCTCGACGCTGGGCGCCGTGGCGCAGAACCGGCAGATGTAGACGCTCGGCATGGAGCGTCTCGTAACGTTGACGCACTGCCCGTGCAGCCACATCTCGCACGACTCGCTGCGCGCGCGTTAGTCTCACGCACGCACGACGCATCCGGCACGAGGGCGTACCATCGAAGCATGAAGCCGTCTCCCTCGTCCGCCGACATCTTGTCGCACACGCAGCGGACGCCGAGGCCGACGGGCCCTTGGCTCGACTCCGTCAGGCTCGTCGGCGAGATGATGCCGCCGACCAGGTTTGCCGCCGCCGTCGAGACGAAGCGCTGAGACGGCGCGCTTCCCATCCGGCTCAGCCGCTTCTGTCGATCCTCCACCACCCTGCGAAGCTCGCTCGTTGCGTCGCCGCCCTTGGGCTGCCGCTCGTTGACGACCGTCTCGGCCTCGCTCTCTGCGTCGTTGGCAGAGTTGCTCGCGCTCCTGTCGCTCATGCTCCGCCGCGCCGAGTCGAACATGGACCCCACGGGCTTGCGAGCGTCCGGCAGGGCATACGACGCGCTGAACGAACTGTTGCGGCTGGGGATGATGATGGGATCGTCGTCGGATGAAGATTCGTCGTCCGACGAATCCCAGTGCCGCCTGGCAGAAGCGCTGGGAGACTGCCTGGTGGCGGGGAAACCTCTGTCTGTGCTGGACCCTTCGCCGACGACCGTCGTCTCGGCCCTGGCTCGCCCGTGTGCATCGATGGTGAAGCGCACCGACGTGCGGGGTCGATACTGGCAAGACGTCTCGGGGATCGACGCAAGACTCGTCGGCAACCGCGGCATCGTCTTGGAAGGGGAGACTCTCCCCGGCGGCCGTCCGCCCAACCTGCCCGCCAGGGCACCGGGTCCGCCGTTCTGCTGCGGGCCGGGCCGGGCGGCCGGGGCCAAAGCCGGTAGCGAGCCCCGCCCAAGAGGCTTCTTGCCGCGGTTCTCGCTGTAGCTTCGTCCCAGCCCCGGCCGCGCCGAGGGCTTCATGGGAGAGCCGGCGAGTTTCCGGTCTGGCAGCTTGGCGTTCTTGGGCGGCCTCACGACGCTGCCTGCCCTGCGCGCCTCGGACGCGGGCTGGTCCTTGGCCGAGGCTGCAGCGGCTGCCTCGGCGGGCGCGGCCTGGGCCACGGTGCCGAATTCCGCATCCATGGCCGCCGTCTGGGGCCGGCTGAAGAGCAGGCCCGGGTCGACTCCATCTCCCGGATTGATGATGCCAAAGGGGTCGTCGAGCGCCGTCGGGTGCGTGGCGGGGACGGCGGCGGCGCGCGTGCTGGGGCCGGCGGCTTCAGGGGCCGGCGGCTTCGGGGCCAAGGCCCGCTCGCGTCTCACTGGCTGGACGTTTTCTTGGTTCGACGAAGGGAGGGCGACATTGGCTTCCTGAAACAGTTGGATTTCGGCGTTCCAATCAAACGACCCCGTGTGGCGGTGGGCCGACGTCGCGGCAGGCTGGAATGCATGGGGTCCGGCGACGTTGAAGTCCAGGTCCATGGCCATGGCCACCGACGAGTCCCAGAAATTGGCGGGCGCAGCCATGGGGGCAGACATGGGATAGCCAAGCAGGTCGGCCGAGCTGGCCATGAGGGCCGTCATGTCTTGGTGGAGCGGGTCATGGAAGAAGTCGGGCTGGCAAAAGGCCTGGTCATTTTGCATGTTGAGCTTGGGGGCGAGCTTGCGCTCCCCCTTGCGGCTCGTCGACGGCGGCGGCGATATGACCTGGGGCGGGTGCGGCTGCTCGGCAACGGTCCCCCGGCGGGCCTTCTTGAAGGACCTGCTCCTCGAGAGGTTGGGGCTCAGGTGGAGAGCAGTGTCGGCCGACGCCTCTTGGGCCGTCGAGGGGACGGGCGACGAGGGCAGGCGGCGGGAGGGATCGACGGGCGGCAGCGGCAGGCTGGGGTTGGGCGAGAAGTGGGTTGCATGCGTGGCGATCTCGACGGCAAGGCCCTCGGCCGAGAGCAGGCGCTTGTGGCCCCCCGAAGAGCTCGCCGGGGTGGCGGGGACGAAGTCGGCGAAGGGGGCGCTGGAGCCTCTGAGGTTGCCGGGCGTCGAGTTGAAGACGGAGTACTCTTCGGCGAAGCGCGGGGTCAGGGCGCCCGAGTCGGCAAAGGCGCCCTGGTAGGGCCGGGGCGTCTCGAAGACGGGGCTGGGGAAGAGGGCCGAGGTTGGCGTCTGGCGAGGCGTCGGCGGCTGGGCTTTTGGATTTCCAAAGCTGGCCGACAGTCAGCCAGGGCGAGGGGCGGGAAGGGCGGGAAGGGCGGGAAGTGCTTGCCTCAGGGCCAGGTGATGATCGGTCATAGCAACGCTGTGGATTGCAGTCCCGTTACAGGCCAAGCACGTTCATCCCAGGTGCGACGTCGCGGGGGAGAGGGGAGATGGAAAAATTAAAGAGTCGGGGCTGATGTGACCCCAAGACGCACGCGGTGCGCACGTATATATCCAATAAGAGCCGCGCGCCGTGGCAGGGCCTATTACATGTGCTCGAAGCGCCGACGAGGACAGGCGAGGGGGCTAGGCAGAGGGACGGCGGCGGGCGACGGGCGGGCGCGGGCGCGGACGAGGCAGGGCGGGCGATGTGCGGAATCGTCGAGGTCGAGGCTCCGGCGGCGAGTCGTGAGACATGGACCAAGGGCCGTTGACGATGATAACAGGAAGAAGCGAGACGATGACGATGAGCGAGCCGCGGCAGGCTGAAGGGCCACATGTGCGTGTCAGCTCTCGCTCCGAGTGCGCGGGCAACGGGAAGAGGTCGGGCGGGTGGTGACATGGGAGGTATGGCAGACAGGCCGAGCAGACGGGCTCCCCAAGCAAGGGAGGACCTACTTGGACCACTTCACCCAAAGAAGGAAAAAAAAAAATTAAGGCCCCAGGGGTGGAGGAGCAGCGGCCGAAGGGGGGCAGAAAAGGGCAGAGCCTCTTGTCGCCGACGGCCTCGGCACGCTCTCGATCTCGCGGGCGCGAAGCAACGGGGCGAGGGGGTTGGAGAGGAAGAGGCCGTCGTGGAGGCGCTGGGGAGGGTGCAGGAGGGCGGCTCGCAGCTCGCGGCGGCGGCGGAGCAGAGCAGCAGGGCTGGCAGCGAGGAGAAAGGCCGGGCAGGGAGGAGAAAGGAGCGGCTGGCACGCAGGGCGAGGTTGCTTGTGAGATGGTGCTCGCCGGGCTCGGCCGTCGTTCTACATTTAGCAGGTCGAGCGGCGGCGGCAGGTCGAGGTTGGAGAGTTCGTTGACTCGGTAATTTTCTGGCGGCGTGGAGCGCGGGTGGGCCAGGTACCTGCTACGCTATCCGTGGGGACGGAGTACCTTGGCGCCGCGTGCTGGCGACTGGAGGCTGGCCGGCAGCAGCACCTCGAATCAGACGTCGGCCGCCCCTTGATGCGCGCCTTTGGCTTTGGCCGGGCGCGGCGAGGAGGCGCTTTTGGCTTTGGCCGCGGCAGAAGCCAAAAGCGCCTCCTCGCCGCTGCCGCTGGCCAGCCGGGCGGCAGGGGGGAGGCTTGACGGCGGGCACGGCGCTCGACTCTGCGCCGCCGCGCCTCGTGGCGCCTCGGATGGCGCCTACGGACGGATCCTACCGACGGCGCCTACGTACATGGCGCCGCCGCGGCCAGCAGTGCGGAACCAGACAAGTGCTCGTCCGGTACGGCGACGTAGCTCGCGCGCCGTTCATGACTTGCCCTTGAGTCCTTGCATTAACACGCATCTTATGCAGAGGGGCCTCGGGCCCATGCCTCCCTCGGGCCCTTACAAGTCTAATTAATGAATATGCCCAGCCAGGCAACCGCAACAAGGCGCGGAGACGAGCAAGCAGCAGCAGGCGGCGGCTGCGAGGCGCGAGTGCCCGTGCCGTCTCCGTCGTGACCCGTACGCGCCGCGCCGCTGCACTCCTGCTGCAGCCCCATGCGCCTCGTCCTCGTCCGCCTCCTCCAACCAACGCCAGCTCGAGCGCCGCGGCCAAACCAACGGCGCCTCCTGCCGCACGCCAACGGCCGCGCCGCCGCCTGTCCGCGCGCGCGACTCGACGCTGGCTGCGACGCCCCCCCCCGGCGCTCCGTGCCCGACCCGGCGCTACGACCCGGGCCCCGGATCGGGGCTACGTCGCATGCCGTCCGCGCGCCAACCGTCTCTGCTGCCTGCGGCGGCCGCCAGCCGTGCACGTCGGACTCCTTTCTCCGTGCCCTGGCCCGTGTCGCGTCCATCTCGCGCCCAGCGTTCCAGACAGATGGATGGAATCAAGCCGTCACGGCCACGCTGTCTTGCCTCGGCCCTGCTGCTGCTGGCACTCCGTCCCATCTCGATCCGGGTCGCGACTCGTCCGCTGCATAAATCAACGACAGCCGCCGCGAAAACGAAACGGATCGGCAACGGCGCCGGAACAATCTAGCTGCCTCGCGCAACGTGGACGCCGGGTCCCTGGCCCACTGCCCGGCCAGCGACGTCTTCTAGAACGCATCAAGCGCTAGATTGCCTTGCTGCGTTCCATCTGCTGCGCCGCGATGCTCAGTAGATCTGGTCTCACACAGATGCGCCGGTGCCAACTACTTCGTACTCTTTTCCGAAAAGCCCTCGCGCTGCAGAGCAGCAAGTCCACGGACCCTCGCCATTCGGATCAACGTGCAGCAACCTGTCGGTCCCTGGCGAGCCTCATTCATCTCCATCGCCGCCCAGGGCACTCACCCTCAGTCGTTCAATGCGCGCTTTGCTCTTCATGCAATGTCGCGCATTCCGCCTCTGCTATGCCTCCTCGAGCCGCCGGATCATGGCCGACATCGATCGGCAGCCGTCAAGGAAATGGCACTTGTCTCGCCTTTTGCGTACCGAATGGCTCGCCGGCTGGTTCTGTCGTCTCATCATGACTAGCCTGTTTGACGCACCCGATACGTGTCTCAGCTCGCCGCCGATGCCCAGCTCCGAGGCCACGGGAGCGTCGTTCCGGCCGACGCTAGCAAGTCCTCGAGGTACCCACGCCGGCGCTGTCGTGTCATGGCGGCAGATGCTCTGTACGTTGTGCATCAAGTTGTTTTGGGAAGCCGTCGCTCGCAATTCACGTCCCTTCTTGGATCGCAAGCACAAGCACCCCTTGACACTTGCTTGCACGGACACGACGGCCCGCCACCGGCAGGCTCCGGGCCCGAGTTGCGGCGAGGACCGACGCCGGACCGGCCTGGTCGCCTCTCAGGCGACTACACTTCATGCCCAGTCTACTCGGCCGCATCCCTGCATCCGCGAGTGCCATGGCAGCCCTGGACATTCTCGACAAGATGGCACTCGCCATCCAGCCCTCTCGCCATGTCGTCGCCGCCTTTAGCAAATGGAATCGTCCAAGAGCGCTGAAGATGGAGACGAGAGGAGCATAGCTTCGCCGGCGGAGAACCAGGACCGATCAAGCAGGGGGCCCCCGGCGCGTCTGGAGTCTGCTTTCACCTGTCGCTGCACCGCTGATTGGCCTCGGGCGGCCAGCCTTACAAGCCTGCGAGGTGCGCGACAGGGGTCCGGCTTTAAAGTGCCTGCATGACGATGGCGTCCCGTCGCTCGAGGCCTCGCCGCGCGTCGACGACCATGGACGAAAAGGACGCAATTTCGCGCCATCTCGCAAACCGGGTCTGCTGTCCGCCGACCGCGTTCGACCCAATATATACCTCGCCGCTTATTATATCCGCCTGACCACCGCTCGTCGACGGCGGCTGAAGGCCCCCGCGCCCCAAGCCCAGACTTGTGACGAACCCCCAGTCTTGGGACCCCCTCCCGCGGTGGCCCTGGCAGCGCGCCTCAGCAGATCGGTGCGTGCATGAATGACCCCCATCGTCCTCCTACGCGCCGCGCAAACCTTGGCCCGCCGCCTGTCCCCCGTCCCCTCCACATGACTCCCCTCCAGGCAACTGGCTCCTGCCCGGCGCCCAGCTGTCTGTCACGGCTTGGGCCCCGTCCGCGCATGAACGAGATGGGCTCCGGGAGGGGGGGTAATCTTCCGGCCGGCGCCTCGCCGCGGCCGACGTGGACGGCCCTCGTCACGCGCCCAGGACGGCCGCTCGCCGTGCCGGCTTGCCCAGCCGCTCGACATGGCCAGAGAGCGCGCCCGAGCCGGGCCACCGCCGAGCCGAGCGCCGCCCGCCGCTCTCTCCCCTGTGCCACTGACGGCCCCCCGCTTTTCCGTGCCGGGGACATGCCTGACGCGCCGTCGGCGTCCTCGAGTAATGCGCCGTCTGTCTGCTGCCACTTCGGACGACGGGAGGCTCGATACGTGCTGGGCCGCACTTCACAAGGCCAGAATCCCTCGTCGACAGAACCGGTTCCGCGTGACTGTCAAGTTCAAGACGCAAACAAGACACAGGGATCCCTCCAGCCTCTCTCCACCCCCGAGCCCACCGCGCCCATGCATGCGTGCAAATCATAGCAAGCAACCACCGCCAACTCCTCCCATGGCCCCGTCAACCCCCCCATACCTGCATGCAGCACACATCCAGGCCCATCACCCAGCAAGAGAGACGCCGCCTCCCAGTCCTCGTACACCTGGTATATAGAAACCAAAGGAAAACCACAAAGCAGTCTTGTGCCCAGCCGAGACCCCGGGCTCGGGTGGCTCCTGGGCCACGCGGCAGACATACCTCGCCCGCCATTTGGACGCCAGACCCCCTCCCTGATCAAGGTCCGCCCGCATAAACCAAGGCCGAAGACTGGGACACCCCGTCCAGCCAAACAGTCGTCCGTTCGATCCGTAACCCCCTTTTTCGGAAAACCCAAGATCCATACCCGTACCCAGTCTATTCTCTGCCAATGCCAAAGACGTACATACTCGTTGAGTCGCCATGTCATAAACTCGTTCAGTCTCGTCCAGTCTATTTTTTTGCGTTTTTTTGCAAGTCCGGTCCAGCAGCGTGGCGAAACATTGGAAAAAAGGGACCAAGAAGAGAAGAAGGGGAGATTGGGCCTAAATCACATTTCCCATAGTCGACAGGGCAAGAGGCGCTGGCGGCCTCGAGCCGTGCAGGTAGAGTGGCTCAGGGGCCGCAAGCTGGGCCACCTGCGCCGGGTTCCGGGCCTGGGCGTGGTGGACCTGCGGCATCGGTGCCGACGTCGGTGTGTTGAGCCCCGACGCCGACAGGCCTCCAGTGTCCGGCGTCTCCGGTCCTTGCGGCTCCGACTTGACCTTGGAGCCATGCGTCCCCAGTGATCGGTTGTTGCTGGCCTCGCGGCGGCGCTTGGGCCCATCCTTGACCTTGGGGTGAGCGTGGCACTGCGGCAAGAGTCAGAAACGCCCCATCGACGCCCGTCGCTCTCCTCTCACCTTGTACGCATGTCGGAACCAGGTGGTGCCCTTCTTCTTGCTGCTCACCAGGGCGACCCAGTCGTTGCAGCTCCCACACAGGCCCTCCCAGACGTCCGGGTTGCCGTCCATCCGCCGCGTGTCGAGGGGCTCCTGGAAGGGGCTGCCCGTAGCCGCGCTGATTCCGTGCGTGAACGACTTGTCGTACCAAAAGGCCGAGTTCTTGAGGACCAACCACCTCCCCGGCTTGCAGATTCCGCACCAGCCCTCGCGCTTGTTGCCGTGGCCGCGAACCCATCTCGGCGTGTACAGGTCGCCCTCGAACCTCAGCTCCTGCTCGTAGGGGATCATGCTCGGGTCCGACGGGTTCATGTCCTCCTCTGGCGGCGGAATCTGCTCCTCCTGCAGAGACGCAAACAGATCGGGCGGGTCCGACAGGTCCGCGTAGTGTCCGCGGACCGCGTGCGGGTCCCCGTTGCTCTGGAGCATCTTGAACAGACCCTGCGACGGCAGCGGAGGGGGCTGATCGAAGTGCTGTGCGTCCGAAGGGAAGGGATGGGGTGCCATCTGAGCGGGCAGGAACATGCCGTTCCTCGCATACATGGGCTGGCCGGCCATCATGAACGGAGCCCGCGACGGCCCTCCCTGCATGCCCGGCGCCATGCCCAGCGGCGGCTGCTGGGCCGACAGCGTCGCGGGAGGGGGACCTTGGTAGGACATGCGCTGAGGCATGCCGTAGACGTCGGGGGAGCCGTTGTTGTAGACAAAGGGCGACTGTCGTCGGCTTTGCGCCGGAGCATACGAGCCCGTCGACCACCGCTGGTTCTTGGACCCTTCGATGCTGTACGGAACAGACCGCATGCTGGGCCGAGGGGAGGGCGTTGCCCGGCCGCGGCTTTGGGCGCGGACCTGGTCGGGACGGTTATTGGGCGTCATGCGCGGCGATGCCACGGGCGACATCTGGACCGAGGACATGATGGAGTTGCGGTTCGACGTCCCGGGGTAGTCGGAGCCGTACGAGGGCGCTTCCGACAGGGCAGCCGAGAAGTCGTCGTACGACGGCAGGTCCGACATGGCGCCCGACGTTGTGAGCGAAGAGCCCGACAGTCGGCGACGGTTCAGGCCTTCGTCCATGCTCAGTGCCTGTCCGTCGTGGGCTGAATCCGAGTATCTCAGGTCGATGATGGGAACGGCATCGTCGGTGGTGTAGGCCTGGCCGATGGGCCCCTCCACCTCGAGTCCTTGGAAGTCGATGTTCTCGTCGCATGTCTTGTGCGCCCAGGGGCCTGTGGCTCCCGTCAGCCTGGAACACGACAGGCACACACGGGTCGCTGTGCCGCTTACTGTGGTTTGCCTCCTCGATGGACATGAGTTCCTGGTGCATCGAGATGGGCCGCGACGTGGCGTCGCCGGCGCCGTGCTGCAGGGAGAACGAGTCCCAGCTTGGCATCGTCGAGCATTCATCGTCGACGCAGCAGGACACGCCGGGATAGAGGGCCGCGGGTCGTCGTCGTGGTTCCGAGGTTGGGGGCGTCATCCATACTTCGCTCGTCGGCATCATTGCTTCGCTCGTCGGCATCGCGCTCCCGTCCATGACGGCTAGGGGGCTGTGGTGCTGATGGGGGCCTGGCGATTGTAGTCTGTCGTCGGCGCTGGGGTAGGGGAGGAGGTGCGGTTGCAGCTGCTGCCGTCTGCCACATTCTGCGTGAGCGACATCGAGGCGGACGAGGATTCGGCAACGAGAGACATACAACTCTTCCTTGCTGGGATCCATGGCTAGAGGTACGGGGAGACGTAGTCGAGGACGTAAAGGGGGCGTCTAGATATGACGGGCTTTTCCTGGTCCAGAGCGTCACACCTGAACGCTTCGTTAGCCGGCCGGCGACAAGCGGGTATAAAGCCACACGCAGGTCGAGGGACAGGCAGGTGGGGATTGGAAAAGCGCGTCACGACGAATCGAGCGAGGACGCCTCGTTCGACGAAGCCAACTGACCTGTCGAGAAAGGAGGGGAGATAAGCTTGGCGATATCGCGAGCTGGCCAATGCTGGACGGTGCTGGCGGGGCGAGTCGGTAGCGAGCGTAGTGCGTACCCCGTTGAAGTCGACGCCAGGAAGACGAGAGGAAAGGACAGTGGTGTTGACCCAGAGCACTCCTTCGCTTGCTTTCCAAGGAGAGCGCGAGCGGTATCGGCGGAGGGAGCGGCACGGTGCTGGGGCTTCTCCTCTGGCCGGTTCGGCGGCAAGTCGGGCGGCGCACGCGTCGCTGGAACGGTCGTGTCGAAACGAAGGACCAACTGGAGAGAGGCAGTAGGAGGGAGAGGCGGCCGAGGACGACGCAGCCAGCTCCGGGGGGAGGGGGAGGGGATGATATAGATGAGAGATTACAGAGGACGGAGCACGATGGATCCAGAGCGAGGCAGACAAAAGAGCGTTAGGCCACAACGGGCTGACAACTGACGACAATGAGCTGGGGCGGGAGCACAGGGCCGATGGGTGAGCTTATTGTCGAGAGAAGAGACCCGTGGGGAGGTGGTTTTCATAAGAGAAGCGGCGGCGGGTACGGAGTCATGTATAGCACGGCGGAGAGTCAGGTAACAAACAGAGAGGAGGGACGGGGCAAGGCGAGGGACAAAAGGCCGGCTTCCATGCTCGCTTCTCTACAGGGAGGTGGTATGTAGGGCAGGTATGTGTGTATGTGTGTATGTATATACTTGGCGGCTGCCATGGTCATGGGCGCCGAGGAACCCCGTCGTCGGGCTAGCAAGGTCAGGCTCGGAACGCCGGTACCAGCTGAGCCGGCTTCACCAGTCCCCTCGAGTCGGGAGTATGTATGTAGGCAGAGGGGAGAGGAGCAGCGGCGAGAGGGGACGGGGAGGGGAGGGGAGGGGAGGGGAGGGGAGGGGAGGGGGGTGCTGGGGGTGTGTCGACCAAGACAGACCAAACAACCTTCCTTGGGCTCAGGATTGAGCTGCGAGGGCAGGGTACAAATCGAGGTACCGCGGCCGTCTGGCATGTACAGCCACCGGCCATCAGCCTTGAGCGCAGCTGGCGGCCAGCCGGAGCCCGTCGGCGCGGCGGGGGACGAGTGTGGAGGCGCCGCGAGTTCCAGCAGCCGCTTGGCCGCATCTGCGAGGCTCTGGCGCCTTGGCTGGCCTGGCTGGGGCACCCAGCTGGCGATGGATTCCGGGAGGGACGGGGCCAGGACATGGATCCGGGTTTCAAGATGTGAGGCGTCCAGGGTTTATTTGCTCGGCGGGCGACGAGGTCGAGCGGGCGGGGGACGAGAGGGCGAGAGGAGAGGACGAGAGGACGAGAGGACGACGGACGAGAGGACGAGCGGACGAGACGGAGAGGGCCTCTGAGGAAGAATCGAGGGGCCATTGATGGAAGGTGCCGTCGCCCTGCGCAGAGAGGAGGTCCCTCCTTCCCTGCGTCGTATCTTGGTACGCGGACGCCGCACCTCGTATCAGACGCGCCGCGCGGCGCTACCACGTCTACACGCGGCCCGCGTACCGGGCGGCGGCGGGCGGGCGGCAGGGTACCGGCCCGGGCGTACCGCGCGCTACCGAGGTACTTGATGTACCGCACGGCAGTTGACTGAGACCCGACGTCGGGTCCGGGCAGCTGCCGTTGCAGCGCCGCGCCAACGAGCCAATGGGAGGGCGCATCCAACGGGGCTGAGCGTCCTGACGTTTCCGCCCTGTGGCTGAGGCTCGGCGGGCCCCTGCCCCTCACAACACCAGCGGTCCCAGGGCCCAGGCCACGGAACAGGCGTGCCTGGCTGGCGGGTACGTGCGAGTAAGGCGGCGCTGATGGCGGCGAGGTTCCCCCGCGCGCCGCGCCGCCGTGCAGCTACCGCGCGGCCTATCTGGGCCGCCGCCGCGCCGGACTCTGGCCGAGTCAGTCGGCGCACATGGCGGCCGTCTGGCGGCACGTATCGGGCAATCTCGACGGGCCAGCCGTCGTGAAACGCGCGAGCCGGCGTCGCGACACCAGCTCGCCATCCCTGCCTTGGATCCGCGCGAGATAGGATGGAAGATGGAACAGGGCGCGCGACGTTGCAGGTCGACGCGAGACATTCTGCGACGCTCTCGAACATTACTCTTTCCGGCCGCCTTGGGCCCGCGCTTCCAGCACAGACGCTGCCATCGAACCGGGCCGTGACGCGACTCTGCGCACGTGCCGGCCGCGCCTGTTTCAGGCCTTCCGGGCCTCCCGGGTTGCCCTGGCCGCCGTCTTGACGCTCTCGGTCGCCGGCCGTGCCGAGTCGGCGGCCGCGGCGGCCATCGCCAAGGGCCTCGTTGCCATGCCGCTCCCCGGCTGCAGCAAACCGCCATTCCATGCTGCCGACTCGCGCTGTCGTCGTGCCTGGCAAACTCAAAGATCCTTCCGCGACCGCTGTTTCGTCACGTGTTTTTTCTCTTCCCCGTGTCGGCGACGACGGCTCTTGTCGGTGACGACAGCTCCATTCGCGACAGCTCCATTCACCACCTCCATCACGATGGCTCCCTTCGCGATAGGCCTTGACTGCAGCACCTTGATGTCCGCCAACGCGCCTCTGGGCCCTGACAAATCCCTATGGGATCCCACACGCGCGTCTGTATGTAAGCCTCGTCGAAGCACGGTCTAGAAGGCCAATGAGTAATACAAGGCGGCCCGCCCTGTCGTACAGACGTGCCCTCAGGGAGGCTAAACGGCTAAGGGACAAGGTTAAATTAAGGTGTGTGCGGGTCTTGGCCGAGCGGCCTCGGCACAAGGCCAGGGATCCAGACTTTTTCCACAACGGTCGCCCTCAGAGAGAGCAGCGGCTCCGTGTCGGCTCTCGGGAGTTGATCATCATCACCAGCAGTCACGTACATCAGACACCCCAGAGACAGCCGGCCGGTGACGACGGCGGGCCGAGGCAGCCGAGCTGTTCCATGTATGTCTGCATGTATGTCTGCGAGATGCATGTGAACGGCCAGGCACCGCCAGCAGCCAAGGGAAAAAAAGCCCGAGCTTCGAACGCCGTGGCTGAAGTATATATGAAGTGGAAAAAGGACGTTGGAAATTGACGCTGCTCGTGCAGCGCCGCCGACCACAGAATGCACAATCCGGGCGGCGGCTCAGCGGCTATTGACCGGTATGTAGCCGACGGTCTCAAGAGTTGCTGTTGAGGAATCTACATTCGGAATGTGCCTATGTGTCTCGATCCGATCGATGTCTGTCCTGAACTCATGCTTCTTTTCGCACTTGGAATCATAATAGACGCAGTCCGCGAACAGAGCGCCACACGGCCGGGATACCCCGCCCGTCTTTCTCCAGGTTTTTAGCCATGCTCCCTGTATCGGTAGGATTCCCATGGACCGTGCCAAGATGCTGGGCTGCCTCCCACGTCAACCGTGGAGGGTCGGGTTCCGGACCCGACTGGCTCGGAAGCAAGGAATTGATTTCCAGCGACCGGCTGCCGTGGAGTCGTGGGTATCAAGCCATGTACAACACCAGTCAAGTTCAGTTGAACTACATACACGCAAGCCACTGCCTCAACCTTGAGGGCCCGCCCAGCAGCGTGCGCAGGCAGATGGATAGCTACGGGCACGCCCTCGTCGGCCTGGACAGCAGAGCCACAATCCTGCCGTCCTTGCAGGATCGCGAGTCCAAGCCAGCGGATCGTCTCTCAATGCCCATTGTCGATGTGTCGGCAGCTTGCAAATGCCATGGATCGACCACTCGGCCGTTTCGCCGCTGCAGAAAACGGACGGAAACAGGCGGCGAGACGGGACGGCTCAGGACAGAGCACAGCCTTGCTGGCTCATGCGAGCCTGACTCGGTCAGCGCCGTGCCCAAAAGGGGAGCAGAAACCGAACCCGAGCGTTTCCAACGGCACATGGCGAGAGGCAGATGCAGGGGTCGGGTCTGGATCTATGTATCTCTGTGCATGGCATATGTATGTCGGGGCTGTCAAGTGTTGTCGGCCTGTGACAGGCGGCCTCTGCCTGTATCAGCGACTCGAGTCGTGGTGGAGAAGCGGGCGAAGCGGAGTGGGCACGGCACATCGCGGCGAGACCCAAAGTCAGCTGCCCTTGACAACCGGGCGGCAAACTCAGCCCGTCGTCAGATCCTGGGCCCAAGGGGAGCAACAAGCCCTACGTATGGATGTGTGGATTCGGCTGGCCCGTCGAGCTGTCGACGCCTCTCTGGACGGCTATCGATGGTTCGCTTGCCAGAGCGCTCCGGATAGTCTTTAACCTAAAGCACGGCATTTGTCATCGGCCGACGTCGTCGCCCAGCACACGCCACGTGGGAGGGTGTATGGGTAGCGAGCAGACAGACAGCCTCGAGAGAGAGCTGTAACCACCCATCGCAACCAGCTGCAACGCCAACTGCATGCTGCTACCGGACATAGCTTTATACAATTCGGACACAAGTCGCCATCGTTTCCTGATCAAGGGCCAACATTCAAGACGCCAGGGTCCCCTTGGTTATTGTGTCCACTTCCTCCCTGGGGAATCGCCCGCGCGGGACTCGTCGACGCGCCGCCAAGCAGATCAGAGGATGACGCACTTCCGAGGAAATGGGAGCCGCCGCGCGTATGCACGCAAGCCTTGGCTCCAACGTCTCTCCGCCCAGGGCACCGATACGGGGCCACATGATGTGGAATCACGGGCGTGCACACGCGCTCGTGACTGTCGTCGAGCGCCCGGCGAACGGCCTTGCGACGGGCTGATCCGCCAAAAGGCGCGCCAGAGTCTCGACAACCGACGAGGCTCCGTGGCCTGAGCATGGCAAGATCCGCCGTCCGGCGAGTCGCAGGCCGTGCCCCGGAGCCGGGACTGTCAGTACTCTGCCTCTTTCGCGCCCAAGGGGCCGGCAGTGCGTCTGGGCCAAGCACGGCACCACGTTGGAGGGCGTTTGACGTTTTTGCTGAGACAGCCGTCTGCCGTTCCATCGCCGGCAACGATCCGCCTCGTCCGAAAGCATGTCCTCCGCGCGCAGCACCTGTGCGCTGGCAGCCCCGAGCCGGAAACTCTGCTGATGAGCTCGGCTTGCGAGGCGCAGGCAAACCTTGACACAGCCACGAGCCATCATCTCGCCGCAGCTTCGACTCGCGTCAGGCGCAGACATCAGAGACGGACAAGGGCAGTACTGCAAAGTACAACTTGAGCTTGCCAGGGGCCGGGACTCCTTGCAAGTTGGCCGGCGTCTCGGATCTGTCACAACCAAGCCGCCTCAACCCCAGCCCGGCGGCACGCACAGTGGCGTCCTCTGTTACACCTTTTACGGCGCCGCCATCGGAGTGTCCGACGGATGCTTCACAATTCTTCTAAACCAAATAGAATAAATAAAAGAAGGAGAGTGGAAGACTCATCGGGTTCAGACTCGGTCATGTTTTGCAGCGACGATTGCCGTCGCGACTCCGCACCACCATCAGTCGGCACGACAGGCGCAAAATGGCGCCATCAGAAATCATCGACTCCGGCCTTCTCCACCGATACGCTGCCGCCAGTTCCATCATCAAGGCCGCAATACGCAAATAGAACGAGAGAACAAACAAACACCCGAGGCCTTTGGGATGAGCAGGGCCGGTCGATGCTTATGCCGCTCATGCGAGCCTCTGCCCGGCAATTGGGCCTGTCTTTCCCGGCTGGCCGTCTGTGACGGCGGTAGAAGAGGCGGCCGCCGCGCGGCTTGGGCGCCCGAGTCCCAGTCGCAGCGTCGCCCGGGGATCCCGAAGTGCTCCGTCCGAAAGGCCTGGACGGGATCTTCGGCGCCGGCGGCAGTAATGTCGCTTGCCATGGTTTCCTGGCCATCCGGTGACGATCCCGGGGGGGGGAGGGGGGAGATCATCGTCTCGTCAAGGCGATTCATGCGCCCTGAGATCCGGCTTGCGGATTGGACCACGCGTTCCATGACTTGGCGTTGTGGGCCTAGTACTCGGCAAATGGGGCACCAAGGCGAGTCGAGGCTCGGCAGGCAGACTTGCTTGCTCCCGGAGCTGGCAGCCGGCGACGGGAGAGAGGAGCGTCCTTTGTAGCCTGGCCCGCTCCGTCCGGGCCGGGCAACCGCGTCATCGCCATGTCGTGCCATTCCGCTGCCTTGGAAGTGAGGAAGAATGTACATACATGTGCGTGCACCATGTGCATGCCAATGAATCTTGCCCCTGTATGGAGGCGTTTGATCATCGGGTCCGCCGCCCCGGATCCTCGCACCTTTTTGGACGACCAGGGATGCTGTAGATGGCAGTTCCTCTCGGCGTCTCTTCCAGGAGGTTCCTTGCCGCACGTTAGAATAGACCGAGCTAGAACGAGTCAACGGCCCATCCTGAGCCTCGCGTCGGCGATTTTCTCGGAGGCAGACTGCAGTCGTCGACGCGGACTGTGGCAGAGCCTTGCCTAATCCTTATTAATCCTCTTCCACACTTCACTCTCGGCCGCAGCGAGGCTTTCTCCAGCTGCCGCCGCCCACTTCCTGGCCGTGTCCCAGACGCCGGGCTGGCCGTCTCCATCCGACACAGGCGTCATGCCCGCCGCGTGTGCTGTGGGCTGGCGGCCGGTCATGTCTGCCGCGTGGACGTCTTGCTGGTACCCGGGAGGGTGCGAGTAGTCTGCCGCCGCGTCGCTCTCCTGCAGGGACGTCGGATAGGGGCGTCGCGCCTGCGAGGCCGGCGCCATCGCCATAGCCGTTGACGAGCGGCCTTGGATTGGCTGCGAGGCGACAGGCGGCGGATACGAGACTTGGGGCGGCATGGGCACGGCTGTCGTCTGCGCCGACTCTCCGCTTTTCGGCGGCGGGTTGTACTTGGTTCCCCCAGCCGGGGGCACAGGCACAGCGCCCGGTTGCGGAGCTGGCGGGCTGGCAGCTCCTACGGCCGACACAGTGGTGGTAGGCGTAGGCCGAGGCATGCCTGTCTGCACGGGCAGCGATGGCCTGCTTTCAGCGGCGGCCGGCGCCCGCGGCGGCCGAGCCGGCGGCGGGCCATGCGACGTGGCGGCAGTTGCGCTCGTTTTCGGCGCCTCCTGATGCTCCTCCGGCGGCTGGGTGTGGGGGGTAGCACCCGATGCCTTGGAAGCGCTGATGGGACTGGCGCTGTAGACTGGGATGGTGGGCATCCTGCGATGGCACGATGGTGGCTCCCAACAACTGCCGTGATTGCCGTTGCCGCGTGACGCGTCGATGTATCGTTTCGATTTTCCGCTTCGCACGGAACGACTCGGCGCGAAGCTTCCGGAGGTCTAGGCTCTTGTCCGTTGCCTGACTTTTGGCACGCCTGGTACGAGTCAGAAGAACTGACGTTGGATACTGGGACGGAGTTGCAGGGAGGGGCAGCTGACCTGGACGACGTCACACTGGGCAGCGTGGTCCGTACGGAATAATACGTTCCGCCCACGACGTCAGGTGACTGGCTTGGGCCGGCCTACCCTGGAGATATGCCTCGCTTGTCGACTGCGCGTGAGTGTGTGCCTGGATTTCTCGAGTTGTAGCATTGAAGGTAGGCAGATAATGAGGAGTTCAGCACAAGACCTCACCCAGACCAAGAAATCCGGCCGGCACCCTGACCCGCAAGGTTACACAGATGCCGCAAACGGGCATTTGCTAGTCGCCATCCCCCTCACTTGCTCCTCCATGCGCGCCGACTCCGCCAAGCCCTTGCCCATCTTGTTTCGTGGTCCTATGTCTTCAAACAGAAACCCCTCGGGCTTCATCTCGGGACCGTCGCCGGGTACCATGCCACCAGACGCTCTCGTAAGCCACGTCAAAGGCCCCCAGCGAGACCAAATGGTGGCGGGGACGTACCATGGCTCCTTGAGGTAGTGGTTGTGGTGCATGCGGCCTGTCCTGGCATCAGGGCCGGAGACGAGTCGAACCGGGGAGACCCGTGGCAAGAGGAGGTATCGGGCAACAAGCCGTCGTGCCAGCAGGACTGTGTAGGTGAGGGCCGAGACTGCGATCCCGGGCTCCGCGATGCTGTTGAAATGTTAGGCCGTATCGACAAGGGCGGTACAGGGCGGTCTAGGACGTACCCAAACGCGTATCGCATCCTTTCGCCCATCAGGACCGTGAGCATCTGGTACCCGAGGGGCCGCATCGCCTTGGGACATACGGACACCAGCAGGTCGACGAGCATCTTCCCCATGCGCTGGACCTCTGGCACAGGCCGCATGTGGTTGTCCTCGTACCCGAGAGCCCATCGCGTCACGTCCTCCATGAACTCGATGCCATCTTTCCACTCGCTTTTGCCGAGTTGCTCAGCGTAGTCAATCCCCATCATCTCGCCAATGTATTTCCAGACCGTTGCCAGCGCTGCAAGCTCGGGCTCGGTAAGCGACCTCCATTCATACAGGCGTACGAACTTGGCGGGCTCGGCCATGGCGAGGTAGAGAACATAGAGAAGATCCTCGTTGAGGATTTTGCCAGCCTTGATATACGGATCATGCAGGTAGTTGATCCGAGCGACGGCCCGGTGAAGCAACGGTGAATCTGGCGGAAAGAGGATGAAGCTTTCAACAAAGATGGCTGTCAGACAATTGCCCAGAGAGGGAGAGGCCAAGAGTGATAACCCACGACGCAACTATGACTTCGGTGTCTTCGTATCTGATGATGCCGTTAAAGGACGTCGGGGACCAGCCAGTTGATGTTGGGCAGGTACCTCTTCCCGATGTGACGTTCATCTCTGAGATCGCTCGAGACGACCAAGAGCTTGCAAATATTGTCGGAAGTTAAAGCCTGGCGGAAGCCGCCTCAGCATACGAATGTGAGTGACTGTGGGAGGTAGTTGAGAGAACATGCGAATACCCTGGCAAAGGCGGATCGCACTGCGAGGTCGTAGAACAGAGGGAACTCGAGGCGGGCAATGTTGAAAACAAGCGCCTGGGCGTCTGCGTTGGTCATGCGCGATAACGAGTCTCGGTCGGGATCGTTCCAGCGCCAGCGCATCCCGTCGAGTCGCCGGAAGCGCAGCAGAGAGCACAGAGTGGCGTAGCAGACGAAGATGACGATGATAACAGCTCCCCAGGAGGGGGGAGATGCGAGAAACAGCCCATGGCCGTAGTCGGGTGAAGCTCCAAGAGGCATGTCGGACTTGAGAGAACTGGGCTCCGGAGAGGTGAACCCATGTGAGAGGGGAAGCTACTTCTCAGCCATATCTACAAGGGAGTATGTACATGCAGATACGATGCATGCCCAAGCGGCCATGATCGGCAGGCCGTAGGGTTCAACAAGACATGCAGAAGCCACTCGTGCTCTCCTCCTCTGGAATGCTAGGAGTTCTGGACTATCGAGACCTCCCGCGAGGCATTCTAGCCGTGTGATTGGCTCCTCTCCCATTGGGACCCGCCTTATGGGGGTCGCACGGATTATCGTGGCGCCGAACGTGACGATGACGGAGCCGACAAACTCGCGGGCCATCGCATCGCGTGTTCTCGCCATCTTCAACGACGCCCGCGAGGACTTGCCATACAGGCAAGGGGCTCACAATGGTCGGCAAGGTGTCCGAGAGGGTCCTCCTCCGAGAGGGTGCGTCCAGGCTAGGCGCGTGCGTGTCGGATCATGGGCTTTGCGCTGACGACGCCCTCCCCAGGCCTCGAGAGGACCGACAATGGCATGAAGCTGACGAGCTGGCCCGAGGCGACACCCATCAACCAGAAGAACTACTACACGTGCGTGCCTCGCCTTGGGGTTGGCGGGCAGGTGGCTAATGCGCGACGGCCAGCGATTACATGAAGCGCGATGACCAGGTCCTTGCCCTCCGGCTCCAGAACGACGCGACGCGCGACCGGCTCGTCCAGTCTGCCCGAGACCGCGACAGACTCCTCTCGAAGCCCGGCAACGGCGAGCTGCCTCTCCCCATACCGGACCTTGCCGACGACGACGGTGCCGCGACGCCATCCGGAGGCGTCGATCCTTCGAGGATCATCGTCATCCACCCCGGCAGCCAGAACCTGCGCATCGGCTTCGCCAGCGACGCGCTGCCCAAGACGATCCCCATGGCCCTGGCGACAAAGTTCCCGCAGACCGAGTCGGAAATGTACGAGGCCCTGCCGCGGCGCCAGTTGGAGGCCAAGACTGCGGACCAGCAGTACGGCGACGAGTGGTCCAAGAGGTACCACAGGATGTGCAGCGAGCTCAAGACGGAGATGCGTGCCAACAAGCGCAAGGTGCTGCCAAACTCCAAGGAGCTCGTCCAGACATTCAACCGCCGCACCGAGCCCGAGGTCATCGAGAAGCATAACGACCCTCTCGAGATCGAGTGGACCGACGTCAAGTCCCTCGAGGAGCCCGAGTCTCTGGCGTCGTGCTTCATCGGCAACGAGGCGCTGCGCGTCCCCGACGACTCGGACCCCAAGTTCAAGCTGTGGTGGCCGATGCGCAACGGATGGTGGAACGAGGACGACTACTCGAGCCAGGAGCATCTGTACGACGACCTGGAGACGCTGCTGGACAAGGCGCTGCGCCACGAGCTCGGCCTCAAGACGAACAGCGAGTGGCAGCAGTACAGCTGTGTCTTGGTCATCCCGGATCTCTACGACAAGCGCTACGTCGAGCAGGTGCTGCGGTCGTGCATGACGTGGTTCGAGTTCAGCCGGATATGCTTTGTCCAGGAGAGCATGGCGGCGACGTTTGGTGCCGGCTACACGCAGGCGTGCGTCGTCGACGTCGGGGCGCAGAAGACGTCGGTGACGTGCGTCGAGGACGGCCTCTGCATCGAGGA
This sequence comes from Hypocreales sp. Mo6-1, assembly GCA_002939055.1. Classification (NCBI taxonomy): domain Eukaryota; kingdom Fungi; phylum Ascomycota; class Sordariomycetes; order Hypocreales; species Hypocreales sp. Mo6-1. The sequence continues at coordinate 1,002,119 of PNEP01000013.1, forward strand.
TTCGAGGGTCAACCTCAAGTACGGCGGCTACGACATGACGGAGACGTTCATCAGGATGATGCTCTACGACAACTTCCCCTACCAGGACATCAACCTGCAGAGGCGGTACGACTTTTTGCTGGCCGAGGAGCTCAAGATGAAGCACTGCACCATGTCCCAGGCCGACATCTCGGTGCAGCTGTTCCAGTTTCACGTCCGCGCGCCGAACCAGCCGACGCGCAAGTACGCCTTCAAGACGTACGACGAGGTGATACTCGCGCCCATGGGCGTGTTTGAGCCGTCCATCTTCGACAACAGCGTCAAGCTGAGGGGCCGGCGGAAGCTGGTGGAGCGCTCGTGCAACGCCTACGACGTGGACATGCCCGACGACCCGTCGTCGGCGGCACAGCTGGCCATACTGGCCCTGGTGAAGCCGTCCATCACGTCGGGCGCCAACGGGGCGGCGCAGTCGCAGCCGGAGGTGTCGACGCCGAGCAGGGAGAAGCCGCAGGCCTTCAGCTTCGTGCCGCGGGCCGACGGCGGCGGCGTCAACGGCACGCCGGCAGCGTCGCACGCCGGATCGCCGGCGCCGGAGGGGGTCAGCACGCCGGTCCCCCCGCCGTACGTCTTCGGCTCGGGCAAGGAGGTCAACGGCGACAGCCCGGCGGCGAGCGGGACGCGGGCGGCGGGGACGCCGGTGCCCGGGCAAGCATCGCAGGCCTCTCAGCCGGGGCCGGGGATGGCGGCCGACGGCCCGGAGCGCAGCGCGGCGTCGGTGGCGGCGGAGCGCGACTCTGTGCTCCCGGTGGCGCCGCTGGACATTGCCATACTGACGAGCATTCAGAACGCCGCTAAGGGCGACGACAAGAAGCTGCGCGACTTCCTGGGAAGCATCATGGTGATTGGCGGCGGGTCCAAGGTGGCCCAGTTCACCGTGGTGCTGGAGGAGCGGCTCAAGGCGCGGCGGCCGGACCTGGCGGACCGGATCCTGGTGAGCAGAAGCGCGCGGGACATGGACGAGCAGGTGGTGGCGTGGAAGGGCGCCAGCGTCTTCGCCAAGCTGCCGACCAACGACTCGTGGATCACGCCGTTTGAGTTTGAGCGGCTGGGGGCGAGGACGCTTCACCACAAGGTGCTGTGGGCCTGGTAGCGAGGGTTGGGCCTGGTAGCGAGGGTTGGGCCTGGTAGCGAGGGTTGGGCGCCATGCCGGGTTGGGGCGAGGGCTGCGAGCGGCAGGTATGATTATCATGTGTATGATTATCATGTGTTGCGCTGGTGTTGAGGACGGCGTGCCGACGGCGTGCCGTGTCGGCCGAGGTTGACGCAAAATTACTTCAGCGATGCCTTGCGCTTATGTAACACGCGGCCCAAAACACAGGGCAGCGCGGCGGCGCATCGCCAACCGCCGCCCGGTGCCAACCAGCGGCTCGCCATGTGACTGGACACGATGGCCTCGACGACGATGACGCGACTCCTGCCGTTCGCGGCGTCGACGACGGCGGCGCAGGCCGTGACGTACCTGCTCGGCATCTCGCTCTTCTCCATCTCCTTCCTCGTCTTCCTCAACAGCTCCGTGTCGTTTGTCGTCACCGACCTCATCGGCCAGAAGCAGGGCGTCGGCGACGTGGTCGGCACGCTGGGCTTCGCCGACGAGCTGGTCGCCCTGGTGGCCTGTCCCGCCTGGGGGCTCGTCTCGGACCGCCTGGGCGTGCGCTGGGTGGCGGCCCTGGGCTATGCCGTCGTCGGCGTGGCGCTGGCCGTCTTCGTCCAGGCCCGGAACGTCTATCCGCAGCTGCTGCTGGCGCGCGTCCTCTTCGCCGTCGGGGCGTCGGCGGCGTGAGTCGCGGGCGCCATGTCGCAGACGCCGCGGGGAGCGCTGACGCCGTGTCGCAGGGCCACCATGGTGACGGCCATCCTGCCCTCGCTGACGGACGAGGCCGACGCCGTGTCGAGGGCCGAGGCGCGCTCGCGAGCCAAGCCCAACCCGCGCCTCAGCATGGCCTTTTCCGTCGAGTCCGAGGCCACCATCACGCCCGAGCGCTACACGCGCACCCTGTCCAACGAGCGCGAGCACGACGCGGGCCCGGATGCCGCCGCGGCCAAGCCGGCCCGGCCGTCTGCCCTGGCCGGCCTGGTCGGCCTGTTTACGGGATGCGGTGCCCTGGTGGCACTGGCCCTGTTCTTGCCGCTGCCGGCCAGGTTTGGCGAGATCGACGGCGTGACGCCCGGCGAGGCCGTCTCGTACAGCTTCTACGTCGTCGGCGCCGTGTCGCTGGCCGTCGCCGTCTTCGTCTTCGTCGGCCTGCGCGACCTCAACGGCGAGGACGGCAAGGGCTGGCGCGTGCTCCTTGGCAGCAGGGGCAAGGAGGCGGAGGAGGAGAGACTGGAGACGGACCGCGGGGACGCATCCCCGAGACAGGTAATCTTGGCCGCCGCCCGCCGCGCCGACGTGGCTCAGCTGTCTGACCTCGAGCAGGACAGCAAGGCGGTGCCGTACCTCCACCTCATCAAGGACTCGGTCCTGCTGGGCCTCACCGACTCGAGCATCGCCCTCGGCTACCTCGGCGGCTTCGTCGCGCGCGCGTCGACCGTGGCCATCTCGCTCTTCATCCCGCTCTTCGTCAACACCTACTTCATCGGCAACGGCTTCTGCCGGGGCTCGCCCGACGACCCGTCGCCCGAGCTGAAGAAGGAGTGCCGGGCCGCCTACGTGCTGTCGTCGGTGCTGACCGGAGTCGCACAGCTCGTCGGCCTGCTGTGCGCCCCGGTCTTTGGCTACCTTTCGGGCCGCACCGGGCGCGTCAACTACCCGATTGTCGTGGCGACGGTGCTTGGCCTGGTCGGCTACCTCGTCCTTCCGCACCTCGCGAGCCCCGAGATGAAGAACGTGGATGGCAGGGGGGGCAGCCCGGCCGTGCTGCTGGTCGTGGCGCTCGTCGGCGTCAGCCAGATCGGGGCCATTGTCTGCAGCCTGGGGGCCCTCGGCCAGGGCGTCCTGGCCGTCGAGCTGCCGCGGACCGCGCGCCGGGAGGCGTCGATTGCGCCCGACGAGGACGAGGCCGCCGAGGCGGAGCCGCTGATGGGCGCGTCGACGGCACGCGACGCGGCGTCGAGGGTGCGGCTCAAGGGATCCATCGCCGGGGTGTATTCGCTGTGCGGGGGGGCCGCCATCCTGATCCTGACCAAGGTCGGGGGCGTCCTGTTCGACAAGGTGTCGCACGGGGCGCCCTTTTACATGATGGCCCTGTTCAACGCGGGCCTGCTCGTCGCCAGCCTCTTCATGGATGCGTCACAGGCGTTTGCGAGGGCCTGACGGGCCAAGGCGGTAGCTTACGAAGTTATGAATATACATATAGACGGGCCGGTTGGTCCTGGGCCGGATCCCATGGCCACGGACCCCATCTCGCCTTGGACCAAGGCCATGGCCTGCCAAGCGAGCTGCTGGGCGTTGGATCAAGGACGATGAGAGCATGCTGCAGGCGAGTGCCGCATCGGACCAGGCCTGGAGGCTGGAGAAACGAGGGCAAGTGCCGGGGGATCAAGGGCAGAGGGCGCAGCTCCAGGGGGCCGCAGCAGCATCATCTACAGTCCGTCTCGCGAGGGAGGACAGCCGGGTCCGAGTCCAAGATCCAAGGCGTGCCTGGCTGCTCGACGAGAGGGGGGAGCGGGACGAGTGGCGGAAGCGGGAACACGTTGCACGCCGAGGAGAGGAGGCGAGGGTGAGATGTCGCATCCAGCACATGCCCGGAGACATTTGCATTGCCCGCGGGAGGCTGGCTGGAGAGCTGGCGCGGCAGCCGCTCCGGGACGACGACGAGGCATCGGGAGGCCGCGGCGTCGTCTTACAGCGCACATTGCTTCTTTGGGACGGGCTGTAAGCTTATTCGGTCGGTGAGCGTACAGGCCATGGCACGGCAGACGAGAGAACAAGGCAGTGTCGCCCCGAGGCGGCCCGGGCGCGGCGTCCGACTGGAGCTACGTGAGAGAGATAGATGATATCTGAGGCCACGCACACGCCGTGGAAGCCGGCATTGACGAGGCTGCTGCAGCGGCCTGGCACAGATCTCGACCTGTTGGATGGACGGACGGGTCAGCGTCGGACAGCATATGCCGTCGACAGGACAACGGATCCGTGGCCATCGGCGGACCGGAGGCGGACGCCGAAGGGGGGCAGCCGGGCTCGGAGACGGTGGTGAGGGGCACGTTGCAGCGGAGCAGAGAGAGGCGTCATGGCAGGCGGGCCAGACGGTTACGCAGGGTCAATACGAGGTTGGGCGCTGCATGCGCCTGCATGTGCGTGTGTAAGAGGATGGACGGTGGCGACGAGCGATGCATGTCGCCGAGGACGAGATGGGCCGCGGCGCTCCCTGGGGGCGCCCTGGGCGGGCGAGACACGTCTCGGCCGACTGTATGTCTATCACGGCCGTGCTGGGTCGTCGTGTGATGGGCGTGATGGCCTGTTGCTGTTGACGACAGACTGTTGGCCGCGTCTGAGGCAAGACAGCGGCATCGAGATACGAGGCCGGGCGGTCCGCGGCCTGGAGCCCGCCTGGCGATCATTGCCCTCGGGGCCGGTCGCATGCAGTCGCATGTAAGTCAGTCGACGGTTACACGGCGCAGAACGGGCTCGTATTCTGACGCCTGCCCGTCACATTATTGGCGTCGCCGTGCAGGATATGTATGTATGCCAGGATACGGGCCAACAACGACTGACTTACATACAGCATGCTGCAGCAGCGCGGCCTGCCCGAGGCCAGCTCTCCAAGCAGGCCAGCTCTCCAAGCAAGCCACATCACACCCGCAGCTGGCCTCATCCATGCGTCTCGGGCGTTGGCGTCGGCCTCTGCCTCGCCCGAGCAGCGACGAGCCTGGCAGACCCCCGGACACGTGGCCCGCGTCTTGACGTCGACCAGCAGCCCGTAGCCCGTTGTCACCAGCAACCGGGCCCGTGTGCGGCTGTCTCGACGGCTCCAGGGAGAGGCCTGTACGCTTCGAGCATCTGCGGCCGGGCCAGTTCCACCCTGGCTGGCATCATCACAAACACATGATGCTCATGCACTCGACTGGAGACGGACGGCCCTGGGCCTGCCGCTGCTGGAGCCTCTCTCGGTGCCACGCAGATATAAGAAAGAAAGCCGCCGGCTCGACCTCGCCCTTCCCTGGTATCCCGTCCTCGAGAGCTCAGAGGCCCGCCCCCTTCGTTGAACAGGCTCCCGTGCTGCCCCTCGCTTGGAGAGCCCCCCCCCCTCTGCGCTGCCTCTCGCACCCGTCCCCTTGCACACGCCCGCGTAAAGGGGAGCAGCGTCTCTCGTTGACCCAGCCGCCATGGTGTTCCGTGCCGCCCTGCTGGCCTTTGCCGCCTCGGTCCTGGGCGACCAGGTCGAGCGGCGCTGGGACCATGACCACCACCACCACCCGGAGCAGTCGACGACCATGACCACGTACACGACGACGACGGTGTGCCCCGTCACGTCGACCCTCACCGAGGGCGGGACGTAGGTGGCCCCTGACGCCCCGTGTCAGAGCCGCCGGCTGACAGCAGCAGCACGTACTGGAAGACGGCGCTGACGACGTCGACCATCACCGTCACCGAGTGCCACGGCTGCGGCGGCGGCGTCGTCACCGTCCCGGGCCCGACCGTCACCGGCGGCACCACCACCTACGTCGACGTCACCTACACGACCGTCTGCCCCGTCACCGAGACCGTCACGGGCCCGACGCACACGTACGTGACGACGCGCACGGCGACGAGCACCGTCGTCACCGCCGTCCCGACCACCATCTACCGGAGCGTCCCCGGCCCGGAGCAGACGCACACGGCTGTCGACGTCGTCTACACGACCCTCACCAGCCTGTGCCCCGTCACCCAGGTCACGACAATTGCCGGCCAGGAGCGCACCGTCACGTACACGACCACGAGCCTGATCCGCACCACGGTCCCGACCACGGTCCAGGAGACGGTCCACAAGCCCGACCACACGCACACGGCCGTCGATGTCGAGTATACAACCATCACGACGGTGTGCCCCGTCACGGAGACGACCACGGTCGGAGGCAAGGAGATCACCACAACGTATACCACCACCAAGGTGATTGAGACGACGGTGCCCAAGACGGTCCACGAGACGGTCCACAAGCCCGACCACTGGCACACGGCCACCGACGTTGAGTATACGACCATCACGACCGTGTGCCCCGTCACGGAGACGACGACGGTCGGAGGCAAGGAGTACACGACGACCTACACCACCACCAAGGTGATTGAGACGACGGTGCCCAAGACGGTCCAGAAGACGGTCCAGAAGCCCGACAGCACCGTCACGGCCACCGACGTCGAGTACACGACCATCACGAGCGTGTGCCCCGTCACGGAGACGACGACCGTCTCGGGCCGCGTCGTCACCACCACCTATACCACCACCAAGCTCATCAAGACGACGGTGCCCAAGACGGTCCACGAGACGCTCAGGCAGCCGGACACGACGCAGACGGCGACGGACGTCCAGTACTCGACCATCACGAGCCTCTGCCCCGTGACGGAGACGACGACCATCGCGGGCCAGGTCGTCAAGACAACGTACACGACGACCAAGCTCATCCGCACCGTAGTCCAGAACACCGTCGAGCAGACGGTCAAGCAGCCCGACACGACGGCGACGGCGACGGACGTCCAGTACTCGACCATCACGAGCCTCTGCCCCGTGACGCGCGTCACGACCATCGGCGGCCAGGCGCATACCATCACGTACACGACGACCAAGCTCATCCAGACGGCCGTCCACACGACCGTCGAGCAGACGGTCAAGAAGCCCGACACGACGGAGACGGCGACCGACGTCGAGTACCAGACGGTCACCAACGTGCACCCCGTGACCAAGGTGGTGACCGAGGGCGGCTCGACGCGCACCGTCACGTACACGACGACGCGCAAGGTGGCCGTGCACCACGAGAACACCGTCTACGTGACGGTGACGGCGCCGTGCGCCACCGTCACCAAGGTCGAGGAGGTGTGCGAGACGGAGACGGAGGAGCACTCCGTCACCAAGACCGTCGTCGTGCCGGGCGAGACGAGCACGCACGTCGTCTACTCGACCAAGACAAAGGTCCACCACAGCCAGCCGTCGGGCGTCTACGTCTCGTCGACGGCCGCCGGGCCCAACGTGCCGCCGCCGCCGCCGTCGAGCGCCGCCAGCGCGCCCCAGACGGCCGTGACGGCCGCGGCCCAGACCAACAGCGTGCCCGTCGTGGCCCTCGTGGCCGGCGTGGCCGGGCTGATGGCCGTGCTCTGAGCGGGGAGCGCCGAGCTGTTTGTTTTCTTCTTCTTCTTCTTCTTCTTCTTTGTCTTGCCTTCTCGACTCTCGTTAACTTTTCTTTTTCTTGACTTCCTTTTTTTTATTCACGCCGTCACGCTTGGATGATACATGTGAGGGCCCAAAACGGGAGTAATTGTCTTACGTGTAGCGAGCTTGTGTGGATTCTCAGACAGACGTGGCACGTATCGGAGAGAGCATGTAATGCACGTGCGGGACGGATAGGAGGGAGGCGGAGACGTGCCTGTGCCGCGGACATGATGCACATTCGTGTACATATTTGACGGACGGGTTAGACGAGCTCTGTCGTAGGAATGCCAGACGTGGCTGACTATGGTGTCGTATACTGAAGTGGTTTACTTATAAATGTGTGAGCCATCCGCCAACGAACAGTTATTAGATAAAGAGCACGTAAAGTATATAAATGTGTCGCCCGCAGCATTAGATAACAAGCACGTAAAGTATATAAATGCGTCACCCGCAGCGCACGGCAATGAACCGCGCCGGGTCCGGGTCCGGGTCCGGGTCCCGCTGGGCCGGCCCCACTCCCGGCACCGGCACCTGGCCCGTAAACGTGAGCCCCGGGAAGTAGCGCTCGATGCCGAGCAGAAAGGCCGAGTTGAGGTCGATCCAGACGACCATGCGGCGCAGCAGGCCGTCGAGGCCGAGCGAGCCGACGCCGCCGCGCATGTCGAGCATGTGGCACAGGCCTCGCATGTGCACGCGGTACGTGGCCTCGTCGCCCTGCATGGCCTCGAAGCTGGCCATCTTGGCCACGGCGCCGACCACCTCGTCCGTCAGCCTCCGCCGCGGGTCCTCCAGCGCGGCGTTGATGGCCGTGATGGCCGCCTGCTTGAGGCCGAGGATCTGCTGCAGCAGCCGCCGCGCGAGGTCGGCCGGGCTGCTGCCGACGACGTCGTCGTCGCTGCTGCTGCTGTCCGGGGCGGCGCCCGGCGGCAGGAAGTTGGCGACGTAGTTGGCCGCCGACAGCAGCAGGATGACGGCAAAGGGCGACGGGTCCGACATGACCAGCGGGTACCAGCGGCTGCGCAGGAGCCCGGCGTTGCCCGGCTGGTCGAGCTGCGGGCTGTCGACGGCCATGTGGATGATGTCTGGCGGCGGTCAGCGGCCGGCGGCGGCACACGGGGGGGCCGGACGTACAGTGGTCCGTCAGCGCCGGGATGTACGGCCGCCACGGGCCGGGGTACGAGCGGAACGGGTCGACGCGCCCGGCGCCGAGCCGGTGGTCGATGGGCGGCAGCACCAGCTCGGGCTCGCCGCCGCGCCGCTGGGGCATGCGCACCACCATGTTCTGGCCGGCGCCGGTGCCGTCGCCCAGCAGGTGCACCGTCGCGATGCCGGGGCGGCGGCCGTCGTCGTCGTCGTCGCCGGCCCGTGGCTGCGGGCCGCCCCCGGCGTACTCGTACGTGACCGCCTGCGGCCTGGCCCGGCGCCGGCGCCGCCTCCGGGCCTGGCCCGGCCCGGCGGCCCCGCTCTCGCCCGGGGCCGTCGACGGCGACGACGACGAGGGCGCCGCGGCCAGGTGGGCCTGCCAGGAGCGCCTCGACAGGTGCGAGCGCAGGCGGCTGCTGGCGGTGCCGTTGAGCTGCTCGGGCCGGTTGCCGACGACAAACTCAAACGCCTGTTGCGGCATGGCGGCGGCTGGTCGGGCGCTCCAAGAAGCTCCAAGCAGCCTATAGTGGCGTCGTTGGGCTCCGATCGTCAGGCGGCCAAGCTGATGCTGATGCTGTCCTACACGTGACGCCGCTCAGGGGTCGACGGCGAGGCGTCGACTGCTGGCCTCTAGCCCAATCAGGTGCGTGGACCCTGTCGTACAAGATGGCTCCGGGGCCCATCAACTCCCGTCATAAGCTCTGCCCGCCGTTTCGAGTCTGTTCCCGCCCGGGCGCTGCTGAGTGACGGGTCACCCTGAGCCCATCGCTGGCACAACTGCCGACGTGGTGCAAGTGCCTATCCGTGATCTCGGTCGGCCTGGACCTGAACCACGGGCCGTTCCAGCACTCCAAGAAGCTCCAAGCAGCCTATAGCTTCGAGTTGGCCGCGCCACTGGCAACTTTCGCAAAGTCCTGGTCTGTGTAAAACGCCCGGCTCTGCAGGGACCCCTTGTCTCCACGCCGCCTCTATGTGCCGAAAACCTTGTTGTCTCTCGTGAAGCTCATTGGCGCATCGCGAGTCGAGGTAGCCTTTGGCCCAAGATCGGCACCCTCGGCCGCGGTTTGAGATGACCCAAAGAGGAATATGCAAAGGCAGCACAGCCCGAGTCAAAATCGCTAGCTCTCCGGCGTGCCAAGCTGCTTCCGGCCGGCGTGAAAGCACCAAGCTTCCCGTCGGACGGAGCTTGGCGCAGACTTTCCTCTAACTCCGACGGCCTGGCCGCCGCCGGCTGTGTATAAAAGGGGACGCCGTGGCCGGTTGAGCGAAGCCAGACGCATCCGCAACCAACTCCCCAGCCGAGCCTCGAGAAAACGCAAAAGAAAGACAACCGCCATGTCTCTCAAGGGGAAAGTCGCCCTCGTCACCGGCGGGGCCAAGAACCTGGGCGCCGAGATCGCAAAGGAGCTGGCGCCCCTCGGCGCCGGCCTCGCGCTGCACTACAACTCGGACAAGTCCAAGGAGGACGCGGCGGCGCTCGAGAAGGCGCTCAAGGCCAAGTGTCCCGACGTCAAGGTGCGCTTCTACCAGGCCGACCTGACGACCGAGGCCGCCGTCAACAAGCTCTTCGCCTCGGTCGTCGCCGACTTTGGCCGCGTCGACATTGTCGTCAACACGGTCGGCAAGGTGCTCAAGAAGCCCATCACCGAAGTCTCCGAGGCCGAGTACGACGAGATGTTTGCGTACGTCGCCGCCTCGCCCGTCGAGTTTGCGCTGCTGACAGATCCAGTGTCAACTCCAAGTCGGCCTTTTTCATCCTCAAGGCCGGCGCCAAGCACGTCGCCGACGACGGCAAGATCATCAACATCGTCACGGCGCTGCTCGCCGCCTTCACCGGCTTCTACACGTCGTACGCCGGCTCCAAGGCGCCCGTCGAGCACTTCACCCGCGGCGTGGCCAAGGAGCTGCAGAGCCGCCGCGTCAGCGTCAACAACGTCGCGCCAGGCCCCATGGACACGCGTGAGTTCCCCGGGCCCCGAGCAGGGCCGCGGCGTGCGAGCGAGGCTGACCCTGCCGACAGCCTTCTTCTACCCGCAGGAGTCGGACGAGGCCGTCGCCTTCCACAAGAGCCAGGGCATGGGCGGCAGGCTGACCAAGGTGGAGGACATTGCGCCCATTGTGCGCTTCCTGTGCACCGATGGCGCCTGGATCACGGGCCAGACGCTGTTTGCCAACGGCGGCTACACCACCAGGTGAGTTGCCTGGGGCGGGTTAGCGTTAGACGCAATTGGATGGCACGAAGCCTCACCTCGGAGCATGAAGCGTATGCGTGACGTTCGTGCCGTAGACTTGGGATCGAGAGACTGTAAGACGTAAGCCGTGCCTGGTCGAGGCATATACGGAACCAGGTTGGATGTCGTCCCGCACGGATCGAGCTGCCAGTGACATTCTTGTTTATATTGGAGTTGATCCTTTGGATTTGGGAGGTCATTAATCCCTTTGGGACGTGGGACATGCTCCTTCAGGATTAGAGCTACATCAAGGGAACCCTATAGTGTGGAAGTACGACCTCATCTTCCCCGATTCTCCTCAGTAAAAACTGGAAGTAGAATTGAAAGGAACAGCCCCGCCGAAATTGGGCACCTCTACGAGAGCTTCTACGACCAGCTACAGGTGTAGATTCGTGGGGACTAAGAAACTTACTGTAGTGCAGGCGAAACGAAGTATTGAGGAGAATCTAAATGGAATGAATATACAAAGACGGTACTACAAAGTTACGAGTATTCGGATCCCTGAACGGCGTACGGCAATGATGTCGCAAATTACTGCTTCCATGTCGGAAGGGAGACATCCGAAGCACCTGGGGCTCTATACTACCTGAACCGCGCTCTCATGAAGCGTCTTCATGGCATCAAGACGTAGACCATGACTTGACTCGTGGAAGAGGGCTTGATGCGACGAATAAGTGGACTCGGGATTATGGACTTGGTGTGCACTGCTATGGATCGTGCGTGTCGGCGTGTCCGTAGGCCTGCCTGAGGCTTGTCCGGCACCTCTAGTCTCCGGTTTCTGACTGAAGCAGTTAGTTTCCTAATTCCTGCAGACATGTATACATTGTATATATGAAATCGACCTGCAATGGCTCAGCGTCAGGTTAATGGCAGTTGTCAGGGTCCCACACTCGGTCAAGGGGGGGGGGGTATGTATGTACGTATGGATGTATATTTATACGGTAATGTCCCAGTACCGGGTATCTAGCTCTTCTAGCGTTCTGCCGACAGGAAAAACCAGAGCCCTGCTGCCGCTATCGTTCTCCCTCTACCTCGCGAGTAAGGTGCTGCTCGTTCTCGGCAATCCAAAACGCGTGTTCTCTCTTCGGTCCTAGAGTACCACCGTTCCGTACCTGTAATGTACCCGTACCTGTCGTTATGTGGTTCTCATTCGCGCCCCGCAGCACTCATGCCGCTAGGTGTAGTGGGTGTCGCGTATGCCGGCCTCGGTCGCGGGCTAGGTCGGCCGAGGGGCCCCCAGTCCCTCGGCGTGGCTTTCTTCCGGCCTTATTTTTCGGCAAGGCTCTTATTTCCGCTACCGTCTTGTTCGCGCTGGTAGTTAGGCAAGTAATAAGGCAGGATATGCCAGAGGGGGGGGGGGGGGCGGATATAAATTGACTATTAGACGTACTCGCACTGTAGCCTAGAATCTAAGTGCTTAACGTATACTCCAACCCCCTTAGTATAGTGGTAAGGTACTTTAATGCAGCTTCAGCTACCGAGGCTAGGCTGGGGGCCCGTAGTTGGGGGGGCCTGTGGGGGCCCGGGTAGAGGGGGGGGGCCGATTCGATCCGTAGAATCTAGGTGCTTAACTACGCACTAACCCCCCCGTTAGCATAGGGGTAAAGCTGGGCTGGGGGGCCGTGGGGCGGAGGGGACCCGTGGGGGGTGGAGAGGAGTGGGGAGGGGCCGGATTTGAACCGACTCCTAGGCGTACTCGTACTATAGCCTAATCTACCTGTAGTTGCTTACCTAGTAACTACCGCACTACCCCCCCTTACATAGGAGTAAGTAAAGCTCTATACGGAGTAGAGCTTACGGAACTACCTTTCATGCCGCTTCCGCAACCGCGGCTGGGCTGGGTTCGCGAGGCTGCTGCTGGACCGGGCTCCTGGTGCCGCCGCTGCTTGGCTGGGCTCCTGGTACCGCCGCCGCTTGGCTGGGCTTTTGATGCCGCGCTTGGCTGGGCTCCTAGTGGGTGGGTGAAGAGGAATTAGGTAGGCTGGGGGTAGGCGCATAACACCATACGTCAAAGGCACCCGTAGACTTACATAAGAAAGTACACACAGGGCTCTACGGCTAACAACGACTGAAGTCCAGCCAATTACTACACGAATCGGTCGTCTCGACTAGTTACCGTTTAGTGGAGAAAAGGATTTGCTATTTGCCATCCCATTAAAGAAGTAGAGCTGGAAGCTGCGCTCGCAAACTTGCGTGTTGCTCCCTGACGCCTTCTGCAGCTTTACTTAACAACCCTATACGCCCATACCCCGTACGGACGTCCATTCGAAATGTCTAGTACTTATTACCCGTGGGTAGGTGGAAACAGATGGTATACATACTTCAAACTTTACTGATATTCCTGCTTCGCCTTAATATATTGACCCGTAGGCTACCTATTATACCCTACCCACAGGTAGCGGGTACGAAAGTTACTAAATTTTAAGCCTATGGATACCCATTTTACACCCTACCTCCATCCATTTCGCTCGGCCTCGTTTCACATTTCTTCCCCTCCGGGTCGATTATGCGTCTAGCATCGGCATATTTCGGATGCATATTAGCCATAATGCCTCCGTAACGCCAACTCGCATCTTCCCTTGATATACGGACTGCATATATGCTGAGGATCGTACAGGTAGCTTTACCCCATTACCATTGTCTTCACTTCTACCTTGAAGCTACATACATTTTCAAACAAACACTCGGCCCAACAACCTTACCCGCGCATCGCGAAGCCTCTCCTGAGCCGAAATCGCCTACACATTCGCTCATAGGTTCGACGCGTTGCCATCAAGCCTCGTGCGGCGTCCCAGTACGCACTTTCGGCTTAGATGCTCATCAGCCGCCTCGACTCAAGGGTTTCCACACAGTAGCAACTTCCTTACCACGACATGGAGGCATACAACCCGACAGTGGCTAGCACCACTGTCGACACACCGGCCGTCATCAGAATATCCAAGACAAGCCAGCAGAGAGAAGGATTGCCCGCGACAGCATCACTCGTGTCCACGGGCGAAGACGTGCTGGGAAAGAACAAGAAGAAGATTTCCTCCATCTTCTCAGCTCTACTGTCGCGCAAAAGCAAGCCCGACCCGGCTATCCGAGGCGTCCACATCTCTGCACCTCTTATGACAGAAACTTACACTGTGCCTTCTACAACGCCGCGTCCGCGGCCGGCGAGCAGAGGGAGCAACGTGTCGCCACGTGCCTCCGTACAGACTGAGAGTAAGGAGGGAAAGAAAATCTTGTGGAAAGAAGTCATTTGGGGCTAAATGAAGGATGCCTTCTGCTGAGAGCAAGATACCTGACTTTCTCTTTGTTTTGTTTTAAGAGTTGGAACTAGAGGCCATTTCTGGGACTGCTTGTCTATAATGCATACCGTAGAAAATCGAACCTCTGCATATCTATATTTCTGTTAGTTGTTAAATACTGCTTCGCTCTTAATGCAAATATCTCGTCCCGAAGCGAGCCGTCTTCAAGATTCTTGCCCAGTTTGCGCGAGTATCTTAGGTATCTTGACGGCTTTGCTTATCCCGATCTACAATACTTGCAATAACCCACACAAGGCCGCATTTTTATGGTCTCATTCCCCACTTGGTTCAGTCTCCCGAGTCATTGACTTGGGCCTGAGCTTCTCACCTGCAGCTGCCGCGCTTCTCTTGTACCGTGTGGTTACATTTCTTTTGCCTTAACAGAATCCTAGACGCTGTGGAGCGTCTTATGTGGAGCTACTCGTCATGGCAGCCCGCTAGTGTTTTGCGAGCGCGGCCCAAGCACGGCAGACCACATGGCACCGCGCCTCGCCCTGACACATCGCCGAAAGACTGAGCCATGGTGCTCTAATCTACGATAAAGAGTCTGATCACATCATCGCTGATGAGACGCGGGAGAAAGGCCTCCCACGTTTCTCAACTACTTCTGAAACCGTCATCATCTCAACTTTCTCTGCCCTATAAAAAGAAAAATATACTAGTTCATGTACGGTGGCTGCGTTGAAATATCCTGTACGCCATGAGGATACATTATTGATAGCGTCCTCATGTTCCCATGCCGCTTTTTCGACGGACGCCCAAGTACCTGGATCTATGCCGGCCATTTTGTGATGTTGTTCTCGACATCAAGCTACGAATTGGAGCTCAGACTGGTCACACAACGGCTACCTGGGCCGGCATAGCGGCTGCCGCGGCTGGCCACATAACGGCTGCCCTGGCCGGCATAACGGCTGTCCGGACCTATAGCATAAATAGCGTATTACTATTCGTACAGACAGAAATCTCTATACGTACATACACGTAAAAAGCACCCCCACCTATCTCAAGACTCTTAGTACCAGAGGTCTATTCAATATATAACGAAATGCTACTAAACACCATAAAAATACATACGTAACTGAAAATTAAATATAGTATAAGATTTACATAAAAAACGTAACTCTTAGAAATTTATACTCTTAAGTATTATTTTTTAAATAAGTAAGAAATATTATATTCCAGTGGAAGACTTTAGGTCTTATATTAGTTAGTATTTCTACCTTGGCTTGTGGCGTAGATGGCGGAGCTGTGGCTTTAGTGCGCTTTAGTGGGGGATTTTATAAGAATAGAGTTTTGTCTGTATGGTAATACTCAATATGAAACGCGGGCCGGGGAATTATCGCCGCCACACTATACCTACCTGGACCGCGCTCCGAGCACTCCACCCGAAACACCGCTTTGATTTCTCAAGGCAACCATCTACACAAGCCAGTGGATTTTGAACCGCAGCTGGAGCATAAGGAACTAGAATCTCAGCTCGACTCATGACCCATGTGAGCTAAAGACTCCAACGCAGGCCAGGGACATTGCGCTTAATTCTATGATGGCTCTCCAGCTTGGATAAAATCTCAAAGTCCGTGTAAACTGGATGCCGGGTACTGCAGGGTACCTAGATCAAGAGGTTATGTGGCAGTGTCGGTCCCTGGGACAGTTTTGACAGTAAGGCATGGGTATGTCTATGTTTATATGGACAGAAATAAAGCCAAGTTAAGTATTGTAGATGTAATTACGTCGAGGTCTATTGTCAAGAAAATGTCTAGTAGAAAGACACGCCCATGTAAAGCAACCGAGCCAACCTTGAATCTATCGAGACCACTCAAACCTCGGTGGACGAAATGTATTCCACGTACTTTTCAAATCTCATCCGCTCTCTGGGCTGTACAAGGTCCGCTTGCTGCCATTATCGTTCCCTGCATCCTGCTCCATCAAATATGGTCGGTTAGATGGTCTCGCAAGCAATATCGTTCCTTGTCATCGCCCCCACGACTTGGCCTCGTGGGAGCACCTCTTGCCAGGGCCACCCGTCAGGTGGCAGGCACCGTGTTCAGGGCCCGGCGACAGGTAGGCCTCCTGTATCTCTCATCACGCAGTGTCAACCTAGCCCCACGTGAATATTTTCCTGCGTTTCCTCTGCGTTGCGCCACTCTCGGCCTTTTTCTTGGACCTCGTCCCTTGCTTGGGCGTTTGAGTGGCGTTGTGGATGTACCATATGAGAAGGCACTGCAGGGTGAGGCCGATTAGGACGATGACGAGGATGGTGAAGAGGTTAGGCTGGTCGTCGAGGAGGGCGACGAGCTCGTTTGTAGCGCCAACGGACTTGAGCCAGTCGAATTTGGTCATGGTAAAAGGCAGACCGATGCCAAACATGTGTGACAAGGCAAGGTTGCGGCCAGGAAGGAATGCGATGAGCGTGGTAAACGATGGGTATATGCAAGACACGGGCTGACATGGCTTTAAAAGCGATGTCAAATACATAGAATGTTGATTAAGCCAAGACTAGGAGTTTCATGCCTTTAATCAGAACCGAAAAGCCGAACCTATGAAAGAAGCTTCGTGTTAGTTTAGCATGACAGACGCATGGACTTACCAAGGCCCCCTACGATGTCATTTCTGGTTTCAAGTCGAGCACTCCGGGGCAAGGCAAGCGGAGGCAGGTCCTGGTGAGGATTATGCGAACTAGAGTTAGAGACTCCGCTACGGAGGCTATAGTTCCGTCGGGCGTGTATATAAGGCAAGTGGGGTGGGGGGTAGCTTGAGGAGGTAGCCCCTTAGCGTGTAGGGAAACCTAATACGCAAAATTATTCAGCTATATTCTTCTTACAGTTTCTCTATTTCCCCATCTTGTTTAATCCTCCAGTCTTGCCGTGATACCTATCAATAAGAGTAGAGTAATAGAGTCTATTTATTATATTTAGGCGTGCCTCCATATGCGGGGGATTTTCTTCTTCTGGCGCAACTACAGATGACTACAGCCCTGCTCCTTACGCCGCTACGGCTCGGCTCCTCACGCCGCTACGGCTATGTCGGCTCCTCGCACCGGCACGGCTCGGCTCCTTGCGTGGCTATAGCGGAGCCAGCCCTACGGCCCGGATCCTCGTATAGTGACGGCGTAGTTTGATGGAGGAGAGTGGCTGGCAGCTGGGACGGAGAAAAGAAGAGAAGGAGGCCTTAGAGAAGGGGATCAGATAAGGTCTGCAGACAAAGCGATAGCGTACTCAACAGTGGCATTATTCTTGTGCCGTTATAAGTGCTGATTCAAGTAATTGGGGCAGAAGGGCAGAACAGGACCATGCATTTGCTCAAGGACGAGACCATCTACTCGTCGGACTGAGCCGTGGAGTCCCTGCTGCCTTTAATCAAACTGTCTGCTCGTCCTAACCGCCTCTGTATCTGATGTCCCCTTTCTCCTATTACTAGGACCACTTTGTGGCCCATCCCCAGTTCCTGGGGCGGTTTGACTCTTTATGCCGCTACGGCTCGGCTCCTCACGCCACCACGGCCCGGCTCCTCACGCCACTGCGGCCCGGCTCCTAACGTGGCCACAACCCAGTCCGTCTGAAGCCACAACCCGACCCCCGCCGCTACGGCTCGGCTCCTCACGCCGCTGTAGCTCTGCTCCGTGCGTAGCCACGGCCCGGTCCCTGTGACTCCCTACGCCGCCACGGCTCGGCCCTTCGCGCCGCCACGGCTCGGCCACGGCCCAGCCCCTTGCGTCGCTGCGGCCCGGCTCCCATGGCTGTACGCGGCTTGCGTATGCATACGGAGTAGCTATAGAGCCGCTGGGAATAGAGGCCGCCTATAAGAACTACGATCAGCGCTTATGCCCGGTAATATTAGTGCGGCTAAGGATTCACGGGGAGATACTAACTAACTGAAAAGGGAATTGTTCGGGATACCTCTAGGAAAACTATAGAGGGGGCGCGGCGGCCGCGTACGAACACTTGCTTGCGACGACAGTCAGCCTTATAGATGCTGTCAGAAGTAAGATGAGACCAGGGCGAGCGTTATACTTTTGCTGGTAGCCTAACAGGGCTAGTTCAGACGCGGATTATCTTATCAGCCGTCCCCAATGACGGCCCCACCGAGCGCCGTCGCACCGCGTGCATCATCCATCATCCACCATCATCGCTCAGCAGAGCTGCACCTCAGCAGCACCGCAGCGCCTCTGCCGCACCGCAGCCATGGCGCCCGTCGAGAGAATGGGCCACGACGAGCTCGAGCGTGCGTCCCCGCGCCGCCGCCGCCGCACGCACCGCTGACCCCCCGCAGAGCAGCTCAAGGACGTGATCCAGGACCTCTACCAGATCATGGTCCAGGTCACCACGTACGACGCCGCCGGGCGCGCCAGCCGCGACGTGCTCGCCGCCGAGGTGTACGCCCGCCGCGCCCCCCCCCCGGCGCCCGCGCTCACGCCGCCCAGGAAGACGCTCTCGCGCTCGCTGCAGACGCTGCACGCCGCCGCCGCCGCGCCGCACGCCGCGCTGCCCGCCGTGCCGCCCGAGCTGCTCGAGTACGTGGAGAACGGCCGCAACCCCGACATCTACACGCGCGAGTTCGTCGAGCTCGTCCGCCGCGGCAACCAGCTCATGCGCGGCAAGCTGCACGCCTTCGCCGCCCTGCGCGACGTCCTCGCCCGCGAGATGGCCGCCGCCATGCCCGAGCTGCGCCCCGACGTCGCCGCCGTCCTCGACGCCACCGGCGCCGCGCCCCGGGCCGCCGCGCCCCTCGGAGCCGACCGCCAGGAGCCCCACGTCGCCGGCTCTGCTGCGGCTGCGGCTGCGGGTGCGCCGTCGGCGCCCGGCGGCTGAAGACGGGCCTCCAGACCCGAGCTACAAGCAGAGCGAGACGCGGGACCTGCGCCAGCGAGACAGCCACGGCCGCGCCGCGCCCCGTCGCATGGAGACGCCCGAGGCGCCCGTCACGATGCGCCCGCGTCCGAGACGGCCTGCGCCCCGACATCCGGTGCACCGCTGGCACTCGACGGGCCCATGTTGGGGAGCAGGACCCAGCATGTCCATGTATCGACCTGGCCTCATAGATCGTCACAACACGTACCTTTATCCATTCGCCCATACTTTCATTTAGTCGTACAAACGAGAGGCGGTCCACCAGCTTCAGCGTCTAGACCCGGCGAGACAGAAGAACCGTGAAAACAAAACGCCTGTAAATGAGGATGCAAGCGCGCGCCATGCCTCGGCGCGTCTATCCAGTTCGCCCCGCGGGCCCCCCGCGGAGCCGTCCAACATACAGGCTGACCATGTACACGACGGCCGTGGCCATGACTCCCAGCACCACCAGCTGCGCCGGCAGGAGTACGGCTGCGGCCAGCAAGCCCATGCCATAGCGCCGCATCGTCTCGACCGCTTCGTCGCGCCTCCCTGGGCGCCCTGCCCCGTCGCCTCGCAACTTGCCGTCTGCCCCGTCGTCTTCTCCCGGATCCGAGTCCCAGGATTCCACGCCGGCCTCCCCACGCGCCTCGCCCCATCCTTCCTCCCCAGCCGTGCCGTGCTCGTCTCGGTCGGCTGGTCATTGGAAGGGGAACCCCCCGGGCCGCTGTCGCCCGGTGCCGTTGCCGAAGCTAAAGGTGGCGCCGCCGGGGAACGCGCCTCCGCCGGGGAAGCCGCCGGCCCCTCCGGGGAAGCCGCCGGAGCTCCGGAAGCCGCCGCCGCCGCCGCCGCCGAAGCCGCCCTGGTTGCCCATCATGCTGAAGAGGATCTCCGGGTCGATGCCGCCCATGCCGCCGCCCATGCCGCCGCCCATGCCGCCGCCAAACATGTCCGACGGGTCCAGCAGGTCGTCGCCGTTGTCGTAGGCTGCCTTTTTCCTGAACGCAGGGGTCAGCAGGCCGAGAGAGAACCTCGCCGCGGGGGGGGTTGTGCGTTCAAACTTACTGAGGGTCGCTCAAGGTCTCGTAGGCTTCTTGCATGTCCTTGAACTTGGCCTCGGCCTCGAGGTCGCCGGGGTTCTTGTCCGGGTGCAGCTTGACGGCCAGCTTGCGGTACGCCTTCTTGATGTCGTCGGGACCGGCCTCCTTTTCGACGCCCATGATCTTGTAGTAGTCCTTCCGCTGGCTCTTCTTGAGCTCCAGCTCCGCCTTGCGGATCTCCTTGGGAATGGTGCGGTCCTCCGGGTCGAGCTCCTGGATCGACTTCCACTCGCGGACGGCGTCTTCCCACTTGCCGGACTGGCCCAGGGCGTTGGCCTTGGTCTTGCGCGCCTTGGCGTAGCTGGGGTCCAGGCTGACGGCGCGCTCGGCGTCGGCAATGGCTTCGTCGTACTGCTTGAGCTTGATGCGGCACTGCGCCCGGTTCTGCAGCAGCTTGGCGTTCATGCTGCGGTTCGAGGGGTCGACGTCGAGCGCCTCGGTGTACTTTTCCACGGCCGACTGCAGGCGGCCGGCCTTGAACTCGACGTTGCCCTCTTCCTTCATGCGGTCCAGCTTCTGCACTATCCTCAGCCACTTGACGGCGTCGCGGAAGTCTGGGTCGCAGCTGATGGCCATGCGGAAGAACTGCATGGCCTTTTCGTTGTCGCCCTGGCCGTAGAGGACGCGGCCGCGCAGGACCAGGGCCTCGGGGTCCTGGTTGTTGCTGCGCAGCAGCGACATGGCGATGTTCTGCGCCTCGGCGAGCGAGTTCTCGCGGCCCATGTGGAGGTAGGCCTCTCCGCGCATGAGCTGCCACTTGCGAGGCTTGCCGGCGCCGGGCCCGAGGCCGCGCTCCGCCTGGTCGAGGGCGTGGAGGACCATGGACACGGCGGAGCCGCGGCCGAGCGTCTCCTTGGCCGAGCTGATGTGGTGCAGCATCTCCTTGGTCGGGGCCGTGTCCTTGGCCGACGGGGGCGGGTTGATGCGTCCAAAGGTGGTCATGGCCTCCTCTGGCCGGCCCAGGCCGGTGTAGATGCGTGCCAGCCGCAGCAGAATCTTGGCGTTCTGCGGGTCGAGGTCGGCGGCGCGCGAGCAGTCCTCGAGGGCAGCCTCGTACTGGCCATCGGACATGTACGCCGCGGCGCGGTTGCTGAGAAAGGTGGGCGAGTCGGGGAAGAGATCGACGGCTGGGCTTGGGGGTCAGCGGCGAGGTAAAGCGGCGGCGGCGGAAGAGAAGGGGGAAAAGCACCCTTGGAGTACTGCTCGATGGCCTTGGCGTAGTTTCTCTCCTTGAAGAACCTGTTGCCGGCGGCCTTGTAGGCCTCGGCGTCGTCCTGGGGCGTGGGGACGGGGCTCGAGGGATTCGACTTGTGCGGCGGCGGCGCAGGAGCCTCGTCGTGGCTGGTGCCGTTGGGGATGGGCACGGCAAAGTTGGCCTGGGCCGAGGGGTTCGCGGGCGGCGGCGACGGGGCGGCGACGACAGGCTCCCGGTCGATATCCATCGAGTTGCTGCCCGTCATGGCGTGGTTGGACAGGGCCGAGAGCCGCTTGCGCTCGCGCTCCTCGGGCGGCAGGTTGAGGGGGTGCGTGTCGGCGTCGAGCTTGGACCTCCGCGACGACGACGACGAGGACAAGGACGGCTCGGTGGCGTGGCGCGAGAGCCTCGACTGGCGCGGCGACGACGAGGGCCGCGGCTCGCGGGCGTCGCGGTCGCGGTACGAGGCGGGTCTCGACGACGACGACTTCTTGGGCGACTTGGCGGCGCTCGACGACGGCGACTTTGCCGGCGACACGGGCTCCGAGTGCGGGTGGCGGGCGTCGGGGCTGGAGGCGTGTTTCTTGGACGACGAGGACGAGGACGAGGACGAGGACGAGGGTTTCTTGCTGCCGCCGAAGAACTTCATTTGGGGCGCCGGGCTGCCTAGGCCGTCCCGAAACAAGGTTATGCCGGATACCTGACTGGCCTCGAAAAAACGAGAAGGGGGGAGCCTAAGGGAGGAGGGGGCAGCTAATAACGGGCGGGAAGCTGGGGCCGCGTCTCCCAGCAGCGGCCGTCAGCAGAGCAGCAGAGGGCAGAGGGCAGAGGGCAGAGAGCAGAGAGCAGAGCGAAACGGGCAGCAGGACGGGCCGACGGCAGCAGGAGCAAGGGCAGCAGCCAGGAAGCCGGAGCGAAGTCGGGGCGACGGGAAAGGGAGAGGAGCCAGCCGCCGATCCAGCACGGGCGAGCGTTAAATGGTGCGCGAGGAGGAATTTTTGGGCATTGCATCAGGCGAATGCATGCATGCCCCGGCCGTGTTTTTACGTGCGCCTGGCCCGGCCAAAGCAAATAAGCCCTGGCTGTGGCGGCTCTTGTCTCTCCACTGCAAACCATCTGTGTCCGGCGCGCGTGCTGGCGGGCGGAGCATCGCGGCACCTGGAGCCGGAGCAGCCGCCTGGGCAGCGACAGGCCGTTGGGACTCGACACGCCAGTGCGTCCGAGGCTGTCATCCAGCCTCCGCGAGGCCCAATCGCGGCCCCGGGCTGCAGCGCGACGCTGTCGTGCCGAGCAACAGCTGCACGGGCTGGAGGTGTGATGGCCGCCAGACCCAGCAATCACATAACCGGGGACTTGCAGCTATCGCGAGGCGGCGCCGCCTGCTTCTGGAAGCTTCAGTGGGGCCGGCCCGGATCCCCGGCGTCGGCGGGGCCGCCCCGGCAGCCGGCGAGACTCGGGGCAGGTCGGCCGGGTGGTGAGGACGGGCGGGCGCTCTCGGCGCACTCGCGGCAGCCGCGTCGAGCTCCATATCCACGACGCGGCTTCTGTGCCGATGACGTAGGCCGCGCTCCCGTGTCGCACCCGAGATGCTGCAGTCTGCCGCCATGACGACACTCGCTCGAAACGACCAGCAACATCCCATGACCGGTACTCCATAGTCGACATCTAACAGTACAATCGCAGTCAATCCCGGTCAGTCCTCCGTGACCTCCTGCGAGCCGCCCTCGGACCCCCCGTTGGACCCCATGATGGAGCTGACAAAGTCGTGGTATTTAAACACCTCGCCCCTCTTGGCCCCCAGCTGCGCGTTCATGTTGCGGTTGAACGCCCGCCGGCCCGTGAAGCCGTCGACCACCTTGTCCACCTCGGCCGCCGCCAGCGCCCGCTCCCCGGGCTCCGGCGCCGTCTTCAGCAGCGCGTCCCGCAGCTCCGCCCAGTCGACCTGGCCGCTGTCGTCGTCGTCAAAGGCCGAAAAGGCCGACAGCAGCTCGCCGCTGGGCGACAGCGCCGCGAGCGCCTCGGCCAGCGAGTTCAGGAAGGCGGCCAGGGCCATCGTCTGCGGGCGCGAGGGCGGGAAGAAGTGCGACACCTCCGAGGGCCCGTTTGGCAGGCCTGCACGGCGCAGCCGCCGGTTAGCGGGCGCACGGGCGCGGGCCGTCGGAACGCACCCAGCTGGCCGAGCATGTCGGCCACGTCGTCGCGGTTGACGACGCCGTCGCAGTCCCGGTCGAGGATCTGGAACCCGTCGCGCAGGGTCCTGACCTGCGCGGGCTGCAGCTGCGAGAGCGCGCTGCCGCTGCCCAGCGGCTTGGCCGTCGGCCTTTTCGGCAGCGGACCCGGCCGCGGCGGCGGCGAGGCCATGGCTTCGGAGCGCGCCTGCCCCCTGGGCGTCCAGCTCTCGAACGTGCTCGTCGGGGTGCTGGGCCTCGCGAACCGCGACGCCACGGGCTTGGTCGGCGATGCGGTCGGCGTCGCGTGTCGCAGCGGCGAGGGCGAGGCGGGAGACTCTGGCCGTCGGAAGGGCGAGTTGCGCGAGGGGGGAGAGCCGTAGCCCAGCGGGGACGGCCGGTACGGCGACGAGATGGACTGTAAACACGGCGTCGTTAGTAGGGTCATGCCTGCAATGAGCCGGGGCGCCTGCCATGGTCGCGGCCCAAGGGTTGCTTGGCCAAGGAACGCGTCGATGTGGGTTCTCGGCGAGGACAGAGCCGGTCTCGCCAGCAGCGGACTGCCTCTGTATCTGGCGCGGCGGGCGCTCGGCCGAGGCGGTTGAGCTGGGTCGAGGCAGACGGCGCCTGTCAAGGTAAACAATCAAGCGCCATGACAACGGCAGCCTTGTGGCTGGGTCTGTGGCGTCTGTCGGCGGCTCTGGCGCTTACATAACGGCACGCAACGGAGGCGACCAGGGGCGGGCTGGCTCGGCATTGGTGCGGCGCGGGGGCGGTAGCGGCCGCGTATTCGGTACCTGCGCGTGTCGACGGGGCCCGTGCGCGGCGCCGTTCCGCAGCCACAGCAGGCGCCGGTCGGCAGCCAAAGCAGGCGCCCGTTGCGGCTAGCTAGGCGCAGGCGCCCCACCGCGAGGTACGGGTACCCCGGCGGTACGGGCCAGGCTGGCCAGTCACGAGCCGTCCCAGAGCGCTGGGTGTCGGGTGCGAGTCGCCGGCGGATGCTCAGACCCGAGGCTGGTGCTGGAGCGTCGAGCGGAAAAGGAGCAATGCGCGGCCCGAGGGCGCCGTCGCTGCCATCATCGCTCCAACCGCAGACGCCCGCCGCAGACGCCCGCCGCAGACTCCAGACCCGGCCTGTCCTGAGCGCCGGCCGACGACGCCCGAGACGCCGAGCCGAGCAGGCCGCCCCCGGCCCTCCCCCGGCGCCTCCGCCCGCCCGAGCATGGCGACGGCCTCGCTGCCGCGACACGCCGGCGTCGGCAACCGGCGCCCGTCCCTCTCGTCCTTCCCGCCGTCGCGCTCGCCGTCCGACATGTCGCAGCCGCCGCCCGCCGCCGACGCCGACCGCGCCTCCAACCCGAGCTCCAAGTCCAAGACGCCGTCGCTCGAGCCCTCGTCGCAGCACTCGTCGCTCGTGGTGCCGCGCCGCGTCACCGCCGACTCGCGCTCCTCGCGCCGCCTGCGCTCCCAGTACCCGCGCGGCGCCGCCGACAACCACGTCGGCTACATCCTCGTCGCCTCCTTCGACATCGACCGCGGGCCCGTCATGGAGCACCA
The DNA here is from genome assembly GCA_002939055.1 of Hypocreales sp. Mo6-1. Taxonomy (NCBI): domain Eukaryota; kingdom Fungi; phylum Ascomycota; class Sordariomycetes; order Hypocreales; species Hypocreales sp. Mo6-1. The sequence goes on from PNEP01000013.1 coordinate 1,026,951, forward strand.
GTACCCGGCCCCCATCACCGGCGACGAGAACATGCTGGCCGAGCTGATGCTGCCCGACCAGGCCCACGCCCGCAACCAGGACTGGACCATCTTCTTCCTCCACAAGGAGACGGCCGACGCCGACGCCGACGACGCCGACGAGGCTGACGGCGGCGGCGAGGGCGGCGGCGGCGACGACGACGAGCGCGCCGCGCGGGACCCGAGGCGGCGGCGGCGGCGGCGGCGGCGGCGGCGGCGCGACCGGGCCGCGGGCCGCGAGCACGAGCCCGGGCCCGACGCCGACGGCCCGGACGACGGCCCGGACGACGGCGACGAGTCGTCCGACAGCGAGGCCGAGGCCAGCGAGGGCCCGCCCCTGATCCACGTGCTCAACCTCGTCAACACCAAGCACGACAAGTCGGTCAAGCGAGGCGCCGTCGTCAAGGCCATGGCCATCTGCACGCGACACCCCTTCCTGCACATCTACAAGCCGCTGCTGCTGCTGGCCCTCGAGGAGTACTTCAAGGCGCCCGTGCCCGAGACGCTCACCATGCTCTACCAGGCCGTCAACGCCATGGACCTGTCGCTCATGCCGCGCCTCAGCGTGCTCGAGCGCCACCTGCTGCTGGCCAGCGACAACAAGGACCTCTTCGTCGAAAAGTTCGAGCAGATGATCCAGATGCGCATGGCCGACGACGGCGCCGCCGACCCGGCCGCCGACGCGCCCGCCGACGCCGGCCGCAGCCCGGCCAAGCCGTCGGGCATCTCGCGCGCCGGCACCAAGGCCCACGTCGAGGGCGGCAGCCAGGCCCTCTACTCGGTGCCGCGCGACACGCACGAGTTCGAGACCAAGGTGCTCTACAAGGGCATCCCCGTCCCCATCAAGGTGCCGACGGCCGTCATGCCCGAGACGGTCGGCGACTTCAGCCTCATCAAGCTCATCCAGAACTTCGCCGAGCCGCACGCCAAGTCGCCCCAGCCCTTCGCGCCGCACCCGCACCTGACGACGGGCGGCGCCACCACGCACCCCGTCCTCGTCCTCGTCAACGGCCTCCTGACGCAGAAGCGCGTCATCTTCCTCGGCCACAACATGCCGTCGGGCGAGGTCGCCGAGGCCGTCCTCGCCGCCTGCGCCCTCGTCTCCGGCGGCATCCTGCGCGGCTTCACCCGCCACGCCTTCCCCTACACCGACCTGACCAAGATCGACGACCTGCTCACCGTGCCCGGCTTCATCGCCGGCGTCACCAACCCGACCTTCGAGATGCACCCCGAGTGGTGGGACCTGCTGTGCGACCTGCCCAGCGGCCGCATCAAGATCAGCAGCCGCATCGAGCCGCCGCCCGTCACCGAGGGGCTCCTCTACTTCCAGCAGCAGCACCCGGCCCTGGCCTCCGTCGCCGGCGGCAACGCCAGCGCCAGCCAGGACCTGACGGGCGACGCCGCCTTCATGGCCGACGTGCTGCGCAGCATCGCCGCCCGCCACGGCGAGCGCGTCGTCCGCGCCAAGTGGCGCGACTGGGTCCTCAAGTTCACGCGAATCGCCGCCGAGTTTGAGGAGAGCGTCTACGGCGCCAGCGCCCTCTGCGTCGGCGCCGACGACCACGACGTCGCCCCCGCCGGCGGCCACGGCTACGTCTGGGCCGACGACGCCGCCAAGAACAAGGAGCTGGCGGGCAACGTGACGCGCATCGAGGGCTGGCGCAACACGCGCAGCTACTACAGCTACATCCAGGTAAGCCGAGGGAGCACCCCTGCCCCCTCGACGGCCTGCCGCTCCGACGTCTGACAGCCCTCCAAGGACCTCGCCAACTTCTACACGGTGCGCCCCCTCAAGGGCCTCGACCTGGCGCACATGCACGACCGCCTGCGGCTGCAGCGGCTGTCGCCGGCGCAGAGCCGCGACATCTACCTGACGCTGGCCAAGCACGTGCACTCGTACGACGAGATCTGCCTGCTGCTGGGCGTGGCGCCCGAGTCGCACGCGGGGCTCTTCTACCTGGCCCTGGGCCTGCTGCACAAGGACCGCGAGGTGCGCTTCAAGACGGCCGACCTGCTCGAGCGCATCTCGGAGCACGAGGCCGGCCAGCACTGGTGGAAGGGCCTGAGCCGCTTCGAGAAGCTTGCCTATGAGCGGCTCCGGCGCGAGGCTGACGCCGAGATGCGCGCCAAGCTGGAGAAGGAAGGCCTGAGCCCGGGCCTGGACAGGAGGATCAGTTAGGTTTTTTTTTTGTTTGTTTTTCTATTGTTTTCCCTATCACTCCGAGGCAAAGTTTGTGGCAGCCCTCGCGGAGGCGTGCTTCGACGCCTCTTCACACCCGCTGACGACGACTTATGACTCGATGGGCCGGCGCAAACTCATGGGTTTTATGACTTGAACGAGGGCTCTGTTTCGACGAGTTGGACTGGGAGCGGCTGCTGGGTGGGGGTTTGCTTTGCGCTATCTGCATTTTGGATTCTTGGACGAGGCACGCTGCGGAGGCGTGTCGGCGCTTGGAAGACGGCCGGTGGACGGCCCCCGGCGCCGTGTGTTGATACATGGGGTGGAACGTACTTACATGCAAGCATCATACACCTCATCGGACAGGGTTACGACAGGCCGAGGGCCTTGGCGTGGTGCTTGATGTGGTCCTCACCAAAGGTGGAGACGAAGTAGTAGGAGTGGTCGTAGCCCTGCGCAGGTCAGCGAGCTGAACGGGACGAGGGGATGGGACTCGCCTCGTGGTAGCGGATCTGGACGCCCTTGATGCCGGCCTCGTCGACGGCCTGCTGAAAGTTTTCGGGGAGCAGCTGGCCCTGCTTGTAGAAGTTGTCGGCGGTGCCCTGAGCGCGTCAGCCTGGTCCCCTGTACTCCGCAACGCCGCCCGAGCACACACCACGTCGATGAGGCAGTTGAGCGGGCCGTCCCAGGCGCGGACGAGCTCGGTGGCGTCGTGCTTCTTCCACTCGTCGCGGTCGTCGCCGAGGTAGCCGGCAAAGGCCTTCTCGCCCCAGGGGCAGCGCGACGGGTTGGCGATGGGGGCCCAGGCGCTGACGCTGCGGTACATGCCGGGGTGGCGCAGGAAGAGGGAGAGGGCGCCGTGGCCGCCCATGGAGTGGCCGGCGATGGAGACGCGGGACGGGTCAAGCTGCGGGAAGTGCGCGAAGAGCAGCGCTGGCAGCTCCTGGGTGAGGTACGACTCCATGCGGTAGTGGCGGCGCCAGGGGTCCCGGGAGGCGTCGAGGTAGAAGGAGGCGGCGAGGCCAAAGTCGTAGGCGTCGGCCTCGCCGGGCAGGTTGGCGCCGCGGGGGGACGTGTCGGCGAAGAGGATGGCGAGGCCGCGGGGCGCGGCGTGGGCGTGCAGGAAGGCCTTCTCGGCGGCGTTGTCGGGCGTCGCCGTGAGGCCCGAGAGGTAGACGAGCAGCGGCGCGGGGGCCGCGTCGGCGCCGGGGGGGAGGAAGAGGTTGAGGCTCATGGGCGTCGCCGTCGTGGCGGACTGGTGCGTGAGCTTGACGAGGCGCCCGCCGAAGCAGCCAAGGGAGGCGGTGGTGGTGAAGGCCATGGTGGTGATTCTGGTGGTGGTGGTGATGGTGGTGATGGAGGAGAGCTCGACGTTGAGGTACGTATCTCGGAGGCATCTGTGAACGTCGGCAATCGGTCGGCAATCGGTCGGCACCGCCCGAGCTGCGGGGCAGTGGGGCGGCACAAGAGCTTCCAGCCGCTCTCTTGTCGCTATAGACACGCGGACTCTGTGCTCTCTACGGAGCAGGGCTCCGCAAAATCCCTTGAACCTAATGGCTCCCGCGCATTTCAAGGCCTAGTCGGGCGGCGCGCCCGGGCGCCATATATCAGCTGGTTCCTTCAATAAGCTTAGTAAGATTTAAGTGCTGCACAATGGTGGTCCAGAACTGACACCCGCTTACAATCGGATCTGTCTTGACAGACTGGTTCGTGTATCAATCAGCGCAGTTTCGCTCTTGGAGCTCGTCTTTAATTACATCCGAATGCCAACTCGAGGAATACCTGATATTTTGTACTTTTTTCGCCAAAAATGGAGAGGTCGTTTAGAGTCGTCATTGTTGAAGGTTCGCTCCTCTTCCGCCAGACCCATGTGGCATTGTGAATCCGTCAAAAATTTCCACCTATAATTGTAATGCTAACGTCTGTACGCCAAGGTTACGAGACGTCTTACACCGTGAAGTGCGGCGCGGAAGATACCGTCTTGGACTTGAAGGATCAGATCCACGGCCTACGTGGCATTCCTCTTGAGCAGTTGACGCTAAGCTACCACGGGAAGGAACTTGCAGACTTTGAGAAACTGGCCCAGCATGGTATTGAAAGAGGAGCGATTATATCTTGCATCATGGGCGGCCTCGAACCGGGAAAGCTCTTACCCGGAAATATGCCATCTACTGCACCCCTTGCTGGAAAGGCCGCTACCAGAAACACGCCATCACCTGTTCCACCCGCCAAGAATCCCCAGGAAAAATTGGCATCAGAAAGGCCTTCGCCGCCGAGTTCAAGAAACATTAGCCCAGGGCCGAAGCCCCACGTCGGCCACAAGGCATTGCTGCCTGGATGGTCTAGAGTGTCAGAGATCATATCGTTTTGGCATCAGCGGGCCGCCGCAGGCAACTTCGACCCCGACGTACACATAGTCGATCCTGCCGTGTACGACCATCACCTCGGCTACTTGGAAGATATTCTGCTAAGAAACTCGGAATTCTTTGCTTGCAACGGCCAGTACGACATAGACGATGTCGAGCACCGACGCAAGGCCCATACGGATCTCAGCATTCCAGAGGGGATGTCGAGAGCTGCATGGAGCAAGCTTGAACAGGAACCGTTGAATCACATGTCCTCACATGACTCAGCCCATCTTCGCAAAAGCTATGCAATCCTCTGCCGGACCCTGGAGTCGGTTGATGGCCTTCGAAATTTCGCTTCTCTACTTCCTTCTACAGCATTTTAACTAGGCCATCCAAGGAGAAGGTGGCCGAACTAATTCCCATACTGCGAACTGACCTGGAGAGATTAAAAGCGGAGATGGAGGGGTTTATTCTCCAGGGGCATGGGGACATTGAAGAAGCCCATAGCAGCGGCGGCGATGATGTCGGAAGCTGGTATACTGATATCTGCCAACCATGTGCTGACATCATGGCGCGGATTAAACTACCCCTTGGTGATCAATTCCCGAAGGACAAGGCCACAATGCTGGCGTGGCTGAGGATAACCTTGCTGGTTCTGGATCTGGCCTTGGTGAGCTATGTCGGCTCTCATGGTTCGAGGTTCGACATGAGATTCCTAGAGCACGATTCCAACCCCATCGAAATCCGTGGCAAAGGCCGAGGCGTGGGCTCTGTCATATGCACCCTTCAGCCGTTGGCCTGTTTAAGCGGGTTTCTTAACGGCCAGCGACTCTGGGTGTTTAGCTCGGCAGATCCCCCCTCGCCTCCGGCTGGCACGTCAAACCAGGGTTCAGAAGAAGGGTTTGCCATAATGACAAGAATTGAGACCTTCGCTGACGTCTGGGGGCCAGTCTGGTCCGTCGCCGCCCAACCCGGAGACCCGGGACGCATTTCCCAGCATCTCCTGTCGAGAGGGGCTATTCATGCACAGCCCAAATGGTCATCTAGGACAACTTCCGGACGCAGAATAGTACCGTGTCACTGGTACGGCACTTATGACCAAGTAGACCAACGCCAGGATGCCAAGACCTACATGCGTCCGGACGACTGGCTGTTGATCCGGGGAAACCTGCGGGAGAACGGCGAATGTCTCTACACGCTCAACCATTTTGAGAACGACTTTATGGATGACATGGGCTAATTGGGGACTGTTCATGAAACCTGGAGGCTCGATACGCGAACGTTTGGGGTGACTGCTGGCCAGTACATCACCATCACTGGAACAGGAACGCAGAAGCGCCTCCCAGCAATCCCGCTGAAGGAGCACATACTGAACAAGCTCAAGTACAGCCCGAGAAACGCCAACATCGAATGGCTGAACAACTTCGTGGGCGTCGAGGTCAGCCACTGCACTGGGCACGCCCGTCGCGTCAGGATGAGAGACCTTTTCTGTCTGCCCAAGGTCCAGGAACGTCTGCTACGCTACGACCCCCACTGGAAGACGACGGACTGGGGCACTCGCTTCTCCAACGCCCTCGAAGACAATGACGTGCACGTGCTCACGGACCTCTGGGACAACCACCCAAACATGCGGGAGGACATAGGGAACTTTGTCTGCCAGATGCTCGAGCTCCTGCACAACACAGGCAAGCAGGGGCAGCACCTCATTGCTGCGTACTTCAGCAAAAAGGACGTCGACAAGATGGTGGAGCTGAATGTCCACGGGAACGAGTGGGCAAAATGTCTTGAGGACACGGTCAAGTCAGCGACATATGCCGTCGTACGAGACACGTGTCTCAAGTACCGAGGCACGCAGGGCGCTGTCGCCCAGTGCGCGTGCAACCCAGGACCGACCTTGAGCAAGACGGTCTTCCAGACGCAGGTCTGGTTCAGGAACGGCCTACCGCTCGATACCGACTATGTTTCCATCAAGCCACACCAGGGCGTGCTCCGCGTCGTGAGCATCGAGGGTACGCGGGCCCGGCGAATCACGCTGGAGCCCACGAATGCGCGGATGCGCATCCAGAACGTTGTGCGCGGACTCGAAGTCATCAACGGCGATCCGGAGCGGCCTCGAGAGAATGAGGAGCTCCGGACTATCATCAAGGCCGCTAATGAGAGTCATGGCGGGATGGGGAGGAGAAGACAGGCGCCCCCTCGTCCGCGAGCAGAAATCACCCACCAGCCAAACAGGAATGCACAGCGGGCTAAGGCGGCCTATCCCAGGAAGCGAAATAACCGCACGAGACAGCCAGGGTGTTGTTGCATTCTCTAGTTTTAATAATCCTCCTTGGATTAATAGGGATGTTGTCTCGGTGAGCTGTCACACGGGTCAGGTACACCTGCATTGGCGCCTGCATGGCCAGGCTGCTATGTGCACTGACAAATGGCGGTAAGTTACCCCTCACGCCTGGCATATATACGAGGCCTGGGCTCGGTTTCCACGCTGCTAACAACTATCGTGTCCTGTATATTCATCCGGAAAGTCCCAGTCAATAATTTTGCTCATAAGCTGAGCTATCAGCACATTGCTTTCTTGACAAATTCGAAAATGGAGGGCATATCGAAGAAGACGTGGGCTCATTCACCCCATCGGAACCCCGACAGAAAAGTGCTGATCATGGTCCAGGGTCGCGACGTCCAAAGTGTTCCGGTTTCTTGTTGGCCCGGATAAGCAAGAGTTCACGATACATTCTGCCCTCGCCGCTCATCATTCCCCTGTTCTAGAGACCTTGGTGCAGGGAAATTTCAAGGAAGCGGCCGACGGATTTGTTGAGTGGAGCGACGTCGACGAGAGGACTTTTACCAGTTTCTGGCAGTATGTCTACACTGGAGGTTACGACAATCCAGCGCCGATTAGTACGACCGCATCGAGCGTTGGCTTCAACTTGAACGACAACCAAGATCAAACGGAGGCGGCGCTCGATCAAATCCCTGCGGTGGACACGTTCGATGAATACCCTGCGGTTGCAGTTGCTTGCCCAGAGTATGACTGGGGCACTTCAATCCCAAACCAACCAAAAAACAAGATGCCCAAACGAAAGATGCTATGGACGGACTTTCGCGATTCTTGGCGAGTCGATCTCTCCGTCCATGCCAACGACAAGGCTTACGAAATGGAGAGGCCAAAAGTCCACGCAGAAATATTCATCCATCACGCCAAAGTCTACGTCCTGGGAGACCGCTATGGGATCAATCACCTGATGGACGCTTCTTTCGATAAGCTTCACCGGGCTTTAGTAGAATACGCTGTATCTGAAAGCAAGCTCAACGACATCGTGGCGCTGCTGCGATTCTGTTACACAGGTTTGGTCCCGGACAGACTAAAGCAACTTGTAGTCCATTACGCCGCCTGCCATGTTGAGAAATTGTGGAAGTGTGCCGAGTTTCAGGAGCTCTTGGAGGACTGTGGTAGCTTGTCGAAAACTCTGATAGGGTCTATGTTACTTAGATTGGATTAGAGACGAATTATTTCTATCAATCCATTATAGTAAGAGAGTACCGTTATTAGCGCCAGGAGTTAGCGGACGGGAATACGGATAGTACTAGCTATCCCCTTCCTCTGCGCATTAACCGTTCGACCATACAATATCCTGATTCTGCCGACAGGTACGGAAGGCTGACCAGAAAGTGCAGTCCCCAAGCCAGCAATTGTATTCTTTACTTTTCTCTAAATGTTTCTGCTTTCATTTTTAAATATTACATATATCTCGGAAGGTTCCAACGCTCAATCAAATGTCAACATCGAAAGATGACGATAAAACCTGAATGGATAAAATAAACCGGACTGGCTAGGCCTGAAGCCCCCCTGTCAGAGTGAGAGCACCACATATAAATGCATACAAAGGCTCCAGAGAATGGAGCGTTCCACTTTTGCTGGTAGCTATGGCCTAGTGGTTTTGTCTCCCCCAAATGCCCCTGGACGCAGGCCAGCACTTTCTGGTCAGCCCTCCGTACCTGACAAAGAAAGGGGAGAGAATAGAGTTGCTCTTCCATGTCTATGCCAACTGTTTGCCCATATTCGGTATCTATCTAGGTTACTAAGGCCAAGAGATGGAATGATTGAATCGGTCGACATCGGCCGAGCCCCGGGGCAGTGGAGCTAATGGGCACAGCGAGCCGAGCAGCTTCCAGTCGTTCACTTACGCTAGGGGCGGGGGTCGGATTCAAACCGACTCCAGCGTACGCGTACCGCAGCATTAACCACTGCACTACACCCCGGTAGATAAATATTGTAAGTCGCAGTATCCAGCTAGATCTCCGCGGCCAAATATTAGTCAGTTGCTACGTTATCCTTCCACAGGTGAGGACAGACTACATGTACGGTTCCATGTCAACTGGGTCTTACCGCACCGAGTCATCACCCCAGCCCACAGCAACGCATAAATTTTGACCTCTAAAGGCAACTCTCCACGAGTTCATCCTTGGTTTTCTCGGTCCAGCCCTCTCGATCCACTCCTGGCTTCGGCGGCAGATTCGCGATTAGAGTTCAGACCGAAATATGATGCGTTCCCCCTATTATCAGCATTTTGCAGATGCTAAACCATCTAGATATACGTTACACTTAACGAATTCGACTTACTCGCCGGAAGCTAAGATAACAGACCTAGAGAACCACGGATCGTGAGTCGCATAAAATATCCCATTTATTGTTCCGGCGCGAGGCCGTGCCACGGTGATTACCCGAGACAAATCTCCACTATATCTAATAAAAAGGTCTTAAATCAAGCGTTATACCACCCCTAAGCTTCCAATCATTGTGTCCTGGAAACGATGAATCAACAACTGTGCTACAGTATATAAAGCCTTGGACCGCAACTATCAACAGGCTCTATTCCGGCCCCGGCTTGTGAATAGAGTGTTACAGTAATTTTGCAAACACCTTGCTTTTTCCATTATTCACTCTCTTTAACACCAACCAACCGAACACCATGAAGTTCACACCCGTCATCCTCGCCGCCCTCACTGGCATGGCCTTTGCCGGCCCGCTGGAGCCTAGGGCAGGGGAAGAAACAAAAAACGGCATTCGCCAAGATGCCGCGTTCAGCCAGCTCTGCAAGGAGTTCAAGGGCAAAGACGATCTCTGCAGGGCGGCAATCCAAGCGTGCGACAGCACGGCCAAGGAGGGCGACTTCACGCTCCCTCAGCTCCGCAAGCTAGCTCCCTGCGTGGACCCCCTCGGGAGCCTCGAGATCCCCAGCAAAAACGCCCTCCAGGCTCGCATCTGTTACGCCATCCCTAATGGAAAGTGCCCAGAGAAAGTAAAGGCTTGTGCTAGCAAGCAAAACGTTGATGTGAACGAGGGATTGAAAGCAGAAAACTGGCCCGCCTTCATCCAGTGCATGGACGAGAGCCGCCTCGCCTAAGAGCATCAGTATCCTATAACCAGCGCATGTGACACCTGCATTTTTCTACATTCCCGGTTTGCGTTTCTGCCGGCAGATGGTCTGTCGCGCGCTGGTGCAGGACAAAGGCGAGGGCTACTGTTAGAGGCTAATCTGGTGTCGTATTGTTTGGTAGTCCGACATACCGAGGCGGGGCGAGGAGACACAAACCATGGAAATTCTAATGTTCGGACGGTTTTTGTTGCAATTCAACTGCCCGATAGCAAACTCACAATCAGACCTTGAATTCAAGCATGTCTTCCTCACACTATGAAGCCGCTGTGTCCTTGGTAGTTTCATTATCTATTACAAGTAGCTATGTGACCTCTGGCTGAATGGAAGAAATTTAAGATGAAGACCCTTGCATCGTGCTAGAAGCCCCAGACTGTATATGTTCCCACGAGTTGTTAGTTTCGTCTACATAACTTCAGGAGAATTCAGTAGGATAGAAAAGACGGTAATCTGCTTGTTTTGCAAGCTGCCCTATCGCTATATGTAGGATAGCTTTGCCAGCTCATCTTAAGGTGCAGACTATGACTGGGGAAAGCTCTGGCTACTGGGATTTACCTTTAAGTGAGTGGCATGGCGGTTGCTGGGAGTAGCCGTCTCCGAGCTCCGCCACCTAGCTCGGGTTCCTGTTAGGAGAGGTTTCCCAGAGAATCTGGCCTCGTTTTGGCTTCTATGGACACGAGTATGAAACAAGGCCCATTCATTCCCTTCTTTTCAGTGTGGGTGACTGGAATCATGGCAACAGGTCTCGTGCGCTCTCGTCGAGCTCCCCCACGACGTCGACGACCAACTGCCCCCGCATGCCCAGCTCATCCTCTCCCAGACTTGCTTGAAGCACTCCGTGAGCTCGCTCGGAGCCCTCCCGGCACCGAGGCCCGCCGCGTCTGCCCCTGGTGTGCTACCGAATTTTCCGTCCCAGGATCCCGAGACGAACGGGGACATGCAGTTAAAGCAAAGCACTGGCATGATGTCAAGCGACATGGAGTGTTGAATTGGGAAGAGCATTGCTATTTGCACTCGCGTAAAGTTCTATTTAGTATCCCCACCCCCCCCCAGTACTCGCCGTACGGCAAAGTCCGTCGACAATTTGGCGAAGGTCGGGGGAGGCGCCCGTGTGGCCAAGCCGACTGCAACGCCCAGAAGGGTGTTGCTACGAAGAGGGGCACTTCCCCTCGGTCGGCCAAGCTTGCGAGCGGCATGAGGGGTTTACGCATCGCTGGCGTGTCCAAGAAGATGCGTGACCAGCTGGGATGAGTTGGGGCGCGAATGGGGTATCAACTCGTCGACAGCCGCAGCCCCCGAGCGAGACGTCAGTCCTTCGCCCGTCGTCATCATGGGCCTCGTCCGTGTCGTTGTTCTCGTCGTCGTCGTCGTCGCCGGCATCGCCCTCGTCGTCGTCGGCAACAACGCGCGAACCACCCACTACAGGTGGGCGAACTCTCACCGAACGCCGAACAAGAGGCTCGTCGTCAGACGGACACACAGCAGGCGCTGGCGGTCCCTTGGGAGTCACGGGGCCAGCATAACACCGGCCCAGCGCGACGGGACCACCGGAGGGCGCAGAACCCTCCGAACCTGTCTCGTCCGCCTCCGGCATGGCGTCCAAGTCAGAGATTTTGCTGAATGCAAATAGCAATACTCATTGGCAAACTGAAAGTACTATGAGAACAGGGTTACTCTTCCATTTCCATGCCAACTGTCTGCCCATATTCGTTATCTGCCCAGGCTACCAGGGCCACGACATGGGATATGATCTCCTTCCGATGGCCCGGCACCATGACATCAAACCAGCCCGTGGAATCGGCGGGCAGGTGGCACTCATTGGACGTGGTAGGGAGCGTCTCGTATTTTTCGATGAAGTCGTCGGTGATGTGAAAGTGGAAAAACTTGACGTAGTGTGCAATGGCGAGGATGGTTATAAAGCTGCATCATGTCAAATGTCTAGACTGACGGTGGGGACGATAAGAAGGCACGTACTTGTTGCTTGAGATTTTCGCCATTTTGTGATCCCGCTTCAAAGCGAGGGCGTCCCCGATGATCTGGGCCAGCACCTGATCGGAGACAGTCGGGTTGCCATCAACCAAGGTCTGGAAGGTTCCTTTCCCCTCCAAAACGGCTACCTGTACCATTTCGCGGCCATTGTAGAGGTGCACCCCGCCATCGTCGATTGCTTCGATAGAACGCCCCGTTGGCAACGTGGTATAGTCATATATCTGACTTTCGTCGCGGAAGACAACAAACGGACTCGTCTTATTCAAAGACTGGGCGTAGTTGAGCACGGACCGAGTGAACCAGTTCGCTAGGCGCTTAGCGGCACCTTCATCTGGTCGGCTTGAAGAGTCCTCGTGGTGGGAAGATGGCCCCGTTTCCCGTAGAGGCCATCCTGGTGCTCGCGCGAAGGGGGCCAGCATGGCCCAGACATAGGCAAGGCTGTCTGGCTTATACTGCCGGACGAGTTGGTGCTCAAACAAGTCGGCAAAGTTGTCATCCGGGCCAACAATGAGACGGTCAATGCACGGATGCAATCCATGCACGTCTTTCGGGTAAAGACCGCCGTCAACGAAGATGGCGAGGCGTGTTCCCGGCTCTCTGCAGATGACCCGGCTTGCAAACAGGTGCTCGCGACCCCAGCGGCTGACAAGGCCCTGCCAGCCGTCGGATTCGTAGAGGGCGTTGAAGTTCTTGGTGCGCTCGGCCGATGCCATCTTGGCAAAGGCGCCTGGGTTTCTGACGGCATTGTAGTAAGCCATGTCGGAGGGAGCCATGTCGGGGGGCAGAAGCTGGTGCGATGGAACAAAATATCTGCGGAGGCTTCTTCGATCTGTTGATGGAGTGTAGAAGTGAAACTTGGATCTGTCGATGGAGGAGAGTAGAAAAAGAAAAGGCTTTCCCCGCCCAACGAAGGTTGGGCGCAGAAGAAGGCACAATCCTGTACCGTGCAAGCGGCAAACGCCGCCGCTGCCACATGCCGATCCGATCCTGCAACCAAGGATGCAACCTTCGTATCGCGAATGATTGGCAAGGGTGGCAGGCCAGGGAGGCAGCCAGCGCACTGTCCAGCGTGTGCAAGTATAACATGATTGGCGCCGTGCACACAGTCACGGGTTGGCCTTCAGTCACGCTCGGACAGTCTTCCAGTCACCTCTAATCGTCAGGGACTGGGAATCCTGCTGTTTCCTCTACACGTACGGAGTACTTCGTACAAAACAGCCCCGCCGTGACAGGCGCCCGTTGGATGGTAAGCGCCAGCAATATCCCAGCTGCAGGTTACTGCGCCATACATATGTAGGCGACCGTTGCTGCGCGTGATGACACGTCGTTGGGCATATCATCGTTCACGCTGGCCGTGAATGGGCGCCATCCTCCGCCACCTGGGACAGGGCCGGTGACCGGTGGCCCTCTGGGGTCTCAGGAGAGGGCCCGGGCTGATGACTCCAATGTCAGTCCGGCCTTGGATCCTGCGTAAGAGCCCACGACCCTCCCTATGATGCGTCATATAATATTCGGTCGAAAGAGCAGGGGCCCGAGCGATCCAGCCGTCCCTGTTGTCCGACTGGGGACATGTCATTCGCTCCTAGTCGATGACTCGGTGCCTTGGTGTCCCATCTTCAGCATCCTATCCGGCCCATGATTTTGAGGCGGAAGCAGCAGAGCGAAAAGGCGATCGCGAAGGGTTTTCCATGGTTTATAGGGGATCGTGGTAATCTGAATCGAGACAGATGTCGGCGCCGAGGGCGGAACGGCAGGATTGTTGAGCTGGTCAAGGAAGGAAGACGAGATGTCGGTCGTATAGAGATGCAAGCACTCCTTATCATTCGAGGATGACAACACCTTAGACTGAATACACGGTAAGCAAGGTGAAACATGAATAAAGTTGGAGCACCATACCAGGAACATATTTGGGCAGCTCTTCTCGTCCAAAACCGCCATGTGTTGTCGCTGAGCTATGGCGATCAAAAGTGCGGTTATGTATGGGTCGTGTAAGGGCTCTGTGGGGGTAATGCGCTTCATCTTCAGCCTGAATAGGGCACTGGCGATTGATTGACCCCGTCGCCTATAGGGATTGGGTCTGAAGGCCTCTTGACGCATGCAAATGAGACGCTCTCGGTCGATGTACGCGGCGATGGGAGGTGCGTCGGGCTTGTCATCTGATTCGCCTCGGGGGACAAGCGGGGCGCATTTCAGGATGGCGCGCACACGCCCATCAAAGTAGAAGGAAAGATCTCGTCTGAAGGAAACTGCATAGTCAGAGAGAGCTACTTTGAAGGGGGATTGCAGGAACAGACAGACCGTTCATCGAGTGGACAGTCAGAATGCGCAAGTAGATCCAGAATGTAACCTTCGCGACAGACCAATTCCCATCTATAAAACATACGGCCGATGATCTGGACACCGCTGCGCTCGCCGGTGAAGCTCGATTGCGTTGTGGGGGGGGGGGGAGAAGGGTCGCTGAAGGAGCATTGGAGCAGCTCAAGATGCCGGTTGGTCCAATACAGGGGAGCGACAAGGAGCCGTTCTCTGCAGTGAAGGAGAGTCAGTTGTTTGACCGATAACGCGGCCGAGGCGGCGTGTGACGACGATGATGGCTCCATGGCAGCATCGTCAAGGAGTTTGTCGTCGCGATTGGCGACGTGAATCAACAGAAGCGGCGTTCCGCATCAAACATTATCCGCGGGCAGAACCATGACATCACTAGGGTGTATATGTCAGAGTGAGAAGCTGTCAGAGTGAGAACACCACATATAAAGGCATACAAAGGCTCTAGAGAATGGAGCATTCTACTTTTACTGGTAGCGTATGGCCTAGCGGGTTTCAATAGTAAAGTATTCGTAGCTCTTACCGTATCTAGGTACCTAGACGCCTCTTGCCTTGCAGGCACAGCGCAGGACGTACCAGCAGTTTTCTTTAATCACAGATCCATGACTGGCGGCTTCGGGAACACAGTTGCGCCACTTATACACACAGCAGACATACGATTCGTGACTATATTTAGATGCCGAAATAAAGATACAGCGCAGCGAGATAGAGTACTCCGTAAACTATTGCAAGTACGTACTGTGCTGTCGACTCGCAATGCCAACACACGACAACTCAGGAGCCGTTGCTGCGCTTGGAATACGGCTGCTGGTAGTTGTACTTGGGGAAGCCCTTGGCCTTGTTCCAGGGGTCATAGATCAACAGGCAAAAGCCCGGGTCGCCGGCGGCAATGCCCTTAGGCCAGCAGGGGTTCTCGTCGAGGCCGTCGTTGCTGGGCGGCGTATTAGAATGGCCCCAGCCCGTGATGCTAAACTCGGGCCGCTTGGCCACGTTGACCGACATGTACGTCTGCTCGTGGCCGGCCTTGGGCTTGACGTCCCGGCGGCGGGAGCGCGGGACGGCCTCGACGAGGTCCATGAAGTCGCCGTCGGACATGTCGCGGAAGACGCTGGTGAAGCAGGCGCCCTTCCACATCTGGCCGGCCTTGCGGTTCTGCTCGTCGGGCAGGAAGCGCACCAGCTGGCCGCCGGGCAGGTCCTGGCCGGCATTGACGTAGGCCGTGTCACGCGGGCTCAGCAGATGGGCCGGCGGATACTCGTCGCGGTCACATTTGCGCCACTTGCGCCCGTCGGCGTACGGGTTGAGCCAGCCCTGGCCCTTGTGGTCCTTGGTCCAGCGCGCCGTGGCCTTTGCGTCCTGCCGGTGCGACGTCGTCGCCGCCTCGGTCGGGCACGTCAGCGTCTGCCACGCCGGGTTGTTGGAGATGACGGAGCTGTAGTGGAAGCAGGCCTGCGAGTGCGCCTTTTGGCACGTCTTGGTCACGGGCAGGGGCTTCGCCGTGGGCGCGTAGGCCAGCGACGTGATGATGTACTCGGCCGTCAGCGTCTTGTCGGCCTTGGTGTCGCACTTGAGCACGCGCATCGTGTTCCTGCCCTCGCCGATGCGCTTGGTCCGGCTCGCGGGCGGCACCTTGCACTTGGTAGGCCGCGGCCTCTTGGCCGGTGACGGCTTGGGCTGCATTGGCCGCGGCTTCTGCGGGTTGCGCGGGTTGCCCTTGTCGCCCTTGCGACCGCTGCCCTTCTTGACCTTGCTGGGCGGCTTGAAGCTCGACACGCCGTCGGCCACCTGGCTGAGGATGCCAAACACCTTCTTGATGTCATCCGGCACCAGGTCCGTCCCGCCGCAGGGGCTGAGCCACCACGAGAAGGCGCCCTCGGGGTCTTCCTCTTCGGGGTAGAGGTAAGACGCAACCTGTGCTGTTGTCGTGGCCATGTCTGGTGCTGCGCGTCAGTCCAGGGACACGCTCAGCCAGGGGTGCCTCGACGTACCCAAGCCGGCATCGAGCGCCCTCCCGACGCCAGGCACAAACTTGGCACCGACGTCGAGGACAAATTTGAAGGCCGACATGAGGATATAGCAACCAATCTGACCCTTGTTAGTCAAGAGTCGTCGGGCTGGCGGTCAGGGGGGCGCACCTGGGCAATGATGCAGGTGGGCATGGCCTCTATCACCGTATCGGCAATCTCATTGACCAGCCAGTTGTCGCAACTGCACGTGCCCGACACCGACAGCGTATTGTCGCCCGGAATCGTGGCCCACGGAATGTCACCCTCGAGGGGAAAGTTACCGACGCAACCGTAGTTGGACGTGCGGCCCTCCTCCTTGGCCTGCTCCAGCGCCGGCGTGCAGATGGGCAGGCACTGGTTCATGATGTACTGGCGGTACCTGGGGTCCTTGTACAGCAGGCAGTGGTGGGCATTCTGCCAGCGGGCGTCGGTGTAGTTGAAGGAGTTTGGGTCTCGCCCTCGTCGGACTGGCCCTCCTCCTTGGGAGGCACGGGCACGCAAACCTCGTCCGAGCAGTAGCCGTGCTTGCATGCAAACCTGCACAAGCGGTTGAGGTCGATGTCGAACTCGTCAATGGCCATGATGTTGACGTTGGGCACCTCCTGCGGGAGCGCGTCGAGGTCGCCCGTCTCGGTGCAGGTGCACAGGCTCTCCGGGCAGAAGCCTAGGCCGCACGAGAACTCGCAGAGATCGCCCGAGTTGACCGTGTCGTCCTCGCCCGAGACGCACCCTTCGCCCGACGAGGGCCGCTCGGGGGCATCGTCAAAGTCGTCGGCGGTAAAGGCCTGTAGGTCGACGGCCCAGTCGATGCTGCCGGCAAAATTGAGCCTCTTCCAGTCCTCGCGGCGCGTGTCCTTGGTGGTGGGCGTCATGTAGCTAACGCAGTCGCCTATACGCGGCCATGGTGAGCTGAGGACTGGAGACACGTATGTATAAGAAACACCAACCCTTATATAATAGCACATCCGTGTTGGTCCCCCCGTCGTGAAACGCCTCGACCCCTTCGCCCTTGCGCATTATCTCGTTAATCTCGGCATTCGAGATATAGCCGCCCGTCTTAGTGCAGCGCCCCGGCGTGGCGTCCGACTGCGTCCTAGAGCCGGTAAAGTCGCACATGGGCCCCCAGCAGCCGTTCTGGGCCATATGGAACGAGCGTCCGTAGCTCGACTCGCCGACAAAGATCTTATTGTTTGGGACGCCAGCTTTGGTAACTTGCACGAGCGCCTGTTAGCAACGATACTAGCCATAGGTGCGGTCTTAGACGTACTCATCGACAGGGCGTTCCTCGTCTCGGTCAAATTAACTGACGGCCCTATATTAATAGACAAGTCTTATCTCCATATTGCAATAGGGCCGCTCCCTACCGTGGCTACGGATGCATTTACCCGACGGGCACGAGTCAAAGGCGTTAGGGTTGCCATAGTCCCATTGACCGTGTAGGTCGTATGTCATATAGACAATGTAGTCGATAGTAGTAGCGATACGGTCAATACATGTAGGGAACGCCTTAAGGTACCAGAACGAGGCCGGCGCCGCAATCGACACTAACTTATCCGAGCCTAGCTTCTCCTTAAGTAGGGTTAGGAACTTAAGGTAGCTAACGCCGTCACCCTTTTTGCCAATGGTCTGGCCGTCGACGAGGATATCGGGCGCCTGTCCCTTACTATTAGCCGGAACGAGGCGCGAATGGACGCCAACACTTACCCCCGGATATTCCCAGTCAATATCGATCCCATCGATGCCCTCGTCCTGTACAAACTGCGCTAGGTTACTCGCAAATGTCTCGCGGTTATCGATAATGGCGGCCCGGATGATATTATACGTAGCCGGCTCCGTTGAGTAGGCCCAGCCGCCAAACGAGAGGATGCGCTTAATGCCATCGAGCTTCTTAAAGCTATCCCACTGGCCGTGCGAGTCGTTGACAACGGGCTTCCAGGTAGCCGGGTTAATAGTAGCAAAGCCCTAGTGTATGTGCGTATAAGTGCCGTCCGTATTAGCGTTCTTGGCCCGTAGGCGCAGGCACTCGCGGTCCATGCCAAACGACTCGTAGTAGCCAATGTGCTGAAAGGCCGCCGGGGGCCCGCCTTTGGTCTTGATCTCGTTACCGCAGTTCGACACGCACGTGTTCTGGAACCCCTTTATCTTCGTGCCGGGCCCGCCACCCTCGGGGGCATGGACATCGCAATGGGCCGGGAAGACGCCGCAGGAGCCCCAGTTGCTGCAGCAGGCCTTGAGAGGGCACGGGTTAAGGTCGGCCAGCGATGTCTTGTCCTCGGGTCGTTTCGTGCCTGGAACCAGGGGGCCGCACTGGGTGCCCTTTTGCGGCGGAGGCATCGGCGGCGCTCCGGGGCTGAGGCACATGTTGTAGCCCTCGAGCATGTCGGGGCACCCGGTCCACGCCCACGTCTTGCCCTTGTTCCAGTGTTCAATGTCCTCGACGGTGATGCCGTTCTGCTTGGCCAGTTTTGCACACGAGTCGCCGCCGTGGATGAGATGCGTTGCGCAGACGCCGTCGGGCCCGGGCTTGGGCCGCGCGGGCTTCCAGGCGTCGCCGGCCGAGCAGCAGGCCTTGTCGCCCGGCTGGAGACTGGCGCAGAAGCCCGAGACCGAGTTGTGCTTGGTGAAGTCGGCGCCCGAGATGCCGCATCGAGAGGCGAGGGCCGCGCACGAGTCGCCCTCGTTCACGTCGATGGTCCGGCACGTCTCTCGCTTGCTCAGGGGCTTGGTGTTGAGCCAGCGAGCGGCAAGGGTCGTCCGGTTGTTGCTCAGGGTGCCATTTGACGCGCCAATTTCAAGCACGTCGACGTCCAGAGATCCGGCAGGCTGGAGGTGCGGGCTCGAGGCACTGGCCCTCGCTCCATTCCAAGACGGTCCTTTGCACCGACGCCAGATCGCCCGCCGTGTTGATGGAGACGCCAATGATGCCCTCGGCTGGCCGGCCATTGCCGCAAATCTGGGCAACGCTGTGGTTGGAGACAGTCCCCTTGCTTTGCAGGTTGCTGGCGAGAGCCTTGAGCGCAGACTCGACCATGGGCTTCCCCAGGTCGGCACCCAGGTAGATGCCTGCCACCGTCTGCTTGTATGTACTGTCCAAACAGGAAGCTCTCGTCGCAGTTGTCCTTGTCGTTGAAAAAGGCTTGCATGCCCTGCAGGAGACCCGTCATCTCGGCCACGTCTGCGGTGCCGCCGGGGCTGCAAGCCAGCTCGAGCTTGCCCCCAACACTAACACCGGCGCTAGCACACGCCGGGGCAAGCTGAAGACTGCCGCCGTCGAGATCAACGGCAGCACGCACGAGGCAGACCCCCAGACGAAGGAGACCAAGGCAGACCTCATGCTCGCAATCGTCTGGCAGTGAAGCGAGAGATCATGGGAAACAAGAACGAGAGGGAGGGAGGGAGAGTACTATCTACGATTCCATTGACGTACTTGATACTACATGTACTCCCTAAACTACATACATCTGAAAATGAAAACGCCGGGCGAAAAGGGCATCCAGACGCAATGCAACGCCGAGAGCGCTCGACATCGGCGTCCCGGGGAGATCAAAGTCTGCAGATTATGGAGAACTCTGCAGATCCATGTGACATGTATTGAGGAACCCATGACCCCATTATGAGGTCCTGGCATGCCCTCGAAACGGAGCCTCTTTGTCAAATAGGTCGTTGGTGAGCAGGGCATGCAGAGCGCGTACTTGGCTTCCCTTCTCAGCCTGGCCGAGTCGGGGGCTTCAAGTAGGCAGAGAGGCATTGGGCGGCTAATTTGCCGCATCAGACACGCAAGGTCATTTCGCTTCTCCAGATTCTTTGGGTTCCTGCAATAATCTGGCCATATGTTGGTCGCGAGCAGCCCCTTTGTCGCCCAACATACTGAATCGGCCTCGACACTTAAACTGCTCCAGTCAAACCGCCAGCCACTCTTTTCCGCTTCAGCACATGTCTCGCCCGTCCATTATGATGAAGCCAGCCACACGCACGACATCTCTCCTGGTCCTCGTCCACGCGGCCACGACGGCCTGGGCGGCGCTCCACGACACGCTGCTGCCCAGCACGAAGCCGGCGGCAACGCGCGACCCGTGGCAGTGCACGACGGCGACACTGCCGCAGTACTTTGACGTGCCCAAGCCGACGGGCGCGCTGTCCAGCGCGCTGCAGTCGTACAACCTCAAGCTGGTTGCCGACTGCGAGCCGACCGGGCTCAACGCCTACGGAATCCCCGGGTGCGCCTTTCCCGCGCCGTCGCAGTGGTGCGCCTTTGCCACGGCGGCGCCGTCGACGCTGCTGCCGGCCTACTCGTCGTACGCCAGCACCGCCTCGGCCTGGTGGGCGGAGCGCAAGGACAAGGCCGTCGAGCTGGCCGAGGAGTGCCCTGCGGGCTGGTTCAAGGCCATGGTCGAGACGCCCGGCGGCGCTGGCTGGCTGAACCAGACGCTCATCCTGGGCGAGTGCTATGCCGAGGCCCATCCGACGACCAAGTCGCCAACTGCCACCACGACGTCAGGGACAACCGGGACGGGGCCCACGCCGACGACGGCGACGCAACATGCGAATAGTCTGGGCGGGCGGGCGCAGGGCGTCGGTATATGGATGCTGGCAAGCACGGGACTGGCTGCCGCCGCGGTAAACTCGATGCTATGGGGGTGAAGACGGGGGCTCCTTTTTATTGACGTAGCTTCCTTGGTGACTACCATATACTTCGTACGCCGAACAATGTCCGTACGGCCACGCCGTACTCGGTAGTCTCCGGAACATTCCGATGTCCCGATATCGGCTCCACACAGCAGCCCCTGATGTGGGCCGCTTTAATACCGCTTATTGCAGTTCTCCTAATATTCTGACCTTTCATCTCCTACTGTATTCGTACTCCGTACGCGTTAGGCCAATCCGCCGCCTGCGACCGTCCGCTTCTGCAAGCTGATCGGCTCACCAACGTTCCATCGGCCCTTGCCGCTCACTCCCTGTCTGCGTGGCCACAGCTCCTACAACACGAATTACCATGATCGTTACGCGAGCGTTATCCATGACCAACTTCCTGGTGGCCAGCTCTGCCTTGGGCTTCCAGGTGTTTGTGCTCTACCCGTGGCACAAGGAGCTAGACGCTGGATTTGAGGATCTGAAGAAGGAGCACCGGAAGGTTTTGGATGCCGTGGGGAACCGTCTTAGCGAGCAGCAGCGAAAGGACTTCGACAACAAGTTGAATGAACTGAAACGTCAAAGCTCGAGAAGGTGGTGGTGGCTCTAAACACCCTTTGGATAGACCGCGATCACAGCTTGTGTTCCGCAGGTTCATTCTCACAAACGACCACTTCCTTGTCATATATGCACCGCGGTTTGAAGACATAACATACAACATAGCAAGCAGGGCAGCCATCGACAAAAAACAATAGACAGAGCTTTGCTAGTTCACTGCGCAGATAGTACTTGATTCATGTTGCCACGGACATACCACGTTGTCATGGACTTACGGGCCCAGGCTTACTTCACATGCAACGCGGCCCAAGTTGTTTCCTCGGCGAGAAACGCAGACATGCCTCCCTTTATAAAGCCATTACGTATAGATGTCTCATGCAATCACGCGTCCGTCTCTTGCCTGTGCTGCGACCGTCTTGCCACTTGTTGACGCTTTGCCATCCAATCTGCACCAATGCGGTTCCTCACCATCCTTGGCCTCGTCTCTTCGGCCGCTCATGCGGCAGTGGTTGACGGCCAGGCAGCCAACCAGCTCCACGCCCGTGGCTCCAGACCAAAGTACGACTACGACCCGGCCACGACAAAGTCTTGTTCCTGGTGGTACAACAACGAGGATGGCAGCACCAGGTGCGAGGACATGCCCTCCGCCAGGGCCATCACCGAGGAGCAGTGGAAGCACTGGGTTGGTCTAGGTAGTCACTGAACGGCCAAGAAAACAAGGCTTCTTCTAACTGCGTGCCATTGTAGAACCCGTCCGTCGGCGCGTCTTGTCAAGGCTTCACTACTTATCGGTCCTACTGCGTCGAAGCCACTGACGACGGGCAGTCTACGTCTCCGACCGAGAAGCCGCCTGTTACAACTCCGGACGTGCCACCTACGAAGACTTCGGATCCTCCGGCCGCGACAAAAACCGGCAAGTGAGTATGCCCCCACCATGAAAGGAGCTCTGCCAACGCAGTAGCGACATAGCGGCATCGAGACGCCCTCGCTCACGCAGCCGGGCATGGTGGACACTGCAACAAGTTTTACAAGGTGGTGAGCGGCGACAACTGCCAGGGCGTTGCCGCCAAGCACGACATTGCGCTGGCCGACTTTGTCAAGTGGAATCCGTCGGTTGGCTCAGACTGCCGCAGCTTGCTTGCCGAGTACTATGTGTGCGTCGGCGCCCCCGGAGCCACAGCGCCGCCGCCGCCGACCCGCGTGCCGTCGCCGGTGCAGCCGGACATTTCCACCGACTGCGCCAAGTACTACAAGCCGGTTGCCGGCGATACATGCCAGGGCGTTGCCGACAAGAACCAAATTGCACTCGCCAGCTTGCAAGTCGGCCCCTGACATTGAGTCGAGACTTTGGGTCGCCTCTAGAGTCAAGCAAGTTAAATGTCAAGACAGCTACAAGTGGAACCCTGCCGTCAAGAATGGTGTTTCACGACCCAAGTCTCGCCACCTCATCTCGTCTTTGCTGCTGACAAGCCTCTCAACAGACTGCAGCGGCCTCTGGCTACCACTACTGCGTCAACGTCCGCGTGTCCTTCCGGGCGCGGGCCTACTACCACGCAGATTGCACGGGCGCCATGAACAACGACGTGACGCTTGCCGACCACAACGACAACCGCTGCATCGACACCAACTGCAGGGTGGCCTCGCTCAACATTGACGCCGAGGGCCTTGCCGCGCCCCGTCGACTGGCGCGCCGTGCGCTTTAGCGCCGAGCTGCACTTCGGCCTCGACGGCCGCGTGCGCCTGCTGCCGCGCCCCGGCGAGCGGCCCCAGCTGCCCCGGCACTATAACCATGGCCGTCTACCACGCCAAGGTCCTCGACGGGCCCGTCAAGGCCTGGCTGACCACCGCCGCCTTTATGCTCGAGGAGGACGGCGAGGCCTTTGTCCACGGCGGACTCAGCAAGGCCAATAATTAAGTATAGCTAGCTAAGCGTTTTAACCATCTATAAATATTATAAAAGATATTAATTAAGAGAAGCCAGCTATGTTCCTTAAGAAGCTAGGCTTTCTATATTATAACTATACCTATAGGGATAAAGTTAATAAACTGAGTCTTAGTACCTAATTAAGGTTATTATAATAGACATATAACTTAATATCCTTAAGGCTATAGGAACTATCGTCCAGCGGTTCGCCGGCAAGCAGTGGCGCGCCGCCGCCCGCGAGGCCTGGGACGCTCTGGCCCAGGAGCGCGTCGACGTCTGGGTCGACGTCATGCCCCAGCGGCTGCAGCAGGTGCTCGACGGCGACGGCCAGCTAGTGCCGTGGTGATGGGCCGTGCCGGGGCCCCGTGGACGGCCGTGGCCGGGCTGTTGGCCTGTCCTCATGGTTGCACGTGTAGCGACGTGAACCGGCACAAGGGTTGCGAGGAGCTCAGTAGCCGCCGGGGTAGTTCCACATGATCTGGGCCCGGACCACTTCTTGGTAAACGCGGCCCCCAACATATACAGTTGGGCAGGCAAGTTGAATGGAACCCCATGCTGCAGTTCCAAAATAGCTCTCACGATGCCAACCAACAACGCGGGGAAAGGTCATGCACGCCATACGACTAACATGCCGTGCCTACGGCGGCTAGGAGAATATATGTTGCTATCATTGGCTACCATGAATGCACAGTCGTTGCTTGCTGCATGACTCCTCCCGCATACAGCAACGAAGCACGGCTACGGGATACAGTATTGCCCGTCTATAAAAGTACCAGGCGTCGCTGCCATCCCTGGGGTTAGGATTTGCTTTTCCCAGCACTATTACACCAGCCAGTTGTCAAACGCACACCGACCATACGCGACATTCCTCTACATTGACACTGCATAATGGCTGGTACCGGAAGTGGCGGCAACGACGACCGCACCTCGGGAGAGTATAGCGGTGTTGTACACTCGGCACAATATGGCGTGGTGGGCAAGGCTAAGGATTTGGCGGCCACGCTCTCATCCGGTCAAAAAACTCGTGTGATACGGGATGGCATGAGAGCGAAAAAGGAAAGGGAGGAACAGGAGTTACAAGCCCGGGAGCAGGAGATAGCGAAAACGGCGAAGAAGTAAAGGACGCGCACAGGAACCAGCGCATCAAAACTTTGCAGCGCGACATTGGGCTCGACACACTCGGACTCAGCCTTTCACTCAGCCGCAACCTTTTACGCCACTTTCAATTTTCAGTCGATGGACCATCAGAGCTTTTAACTCCATCACCCGCTCCTTCACTTTCAGCCACTCCTTCGCCTACTCCTTGACCCTCTTCAGCACCCACTCCTTCGCTCACTCCTTCACCCACTCCTTCGCCCGCTCCTTCGCCCGCTCCTTCACCAAACAACCGCCGCAATCCATCGAGATATTCTTTCTTGTCGGCCAGCTTCTTTCGAACAACGTCTTCTGGATCTTCGCACCAAAACTGAGACAACGCCCCCTCAACTCTAAGTTTCAGGGTGTCGGGAGGGCATAAGTGCTGTTCCAAGATGATATACATGGCGTTCGTGGACGTCAGGCAATGCCAGAACCACGATCCTTTCGACTCCCACATATCTTGCATGACACATGACACTTGTAAATCATGTTGTGCCACGATCTTATGCTCAGCTTGTTTGAGGACGGACATGAACTCTTGTCGCACCTCGACGAATTCGTCATAATTCTTACCATATATTTCGTCGATAGAACGCCCTGTTAGCCAGTAGGGAACGTCTAGGTTCTCAGCAGGAAAGGAGCAAATCCACTCCAGATCAACTAGACATGTAACGTTCCATTCCTGGTCAACAAAAATATTGCTTGCATGGAAGTCGGTAAGCTGGAGGAGAAATGGGCCGTGGCTATAAGCGCGTCTAATATGACGGTGAGAAAACGTCCGGAGCAACGTCTTAACTGCCATTTGACCACGGCAATCGGCATCGCTGAAGATGGCATTCGGTTGACTGAGGAAGCGATGATCGTGGAAGTCGATCATTTCCGATACGTATAATTGAGAGCATTGATACGTATCATCCTTCTCCATGGTTCTCGGCGCACCATCATTCTCCAGGATTGCCATCGAGCAAGATAATGGCCGGTTCGTAAGCGTAATGGTTCCGTCGGTATTAAATCGAAAAGAGCCGATTCGCGGCTGAGGTATACGGGCAAGAGAGAGCATTATGCGAGACATGCCATAAAACAGCCTCCGACGCCGCGCTGGGTCGCCCCTATGCAGCTCCCAAGTCTTGGAAAGCATTTCTCCGGTATCCGGTCCGATGTGCTCCATTAGCATGTATGCAAAGCCGAAGCTATAAGATGTCGGGTGTTGGGTGTAATGGGAGAGAAGAGGCCAACTGAAGATTTTGTGAATCCAATAACGGATATTGCGCGCGATGCGGACGTAGAGCGGCCGGTGATTGACGTGCGAGAACTTGGAGTCTGATTAGCTATATCCTATCGACGGAATGCATCCTTACCTGGCGGCCATCCAGGAAGCCGAAGCCGACGAGATGCGGAATGCGGATGGCGGGACAGTTTTCTTGCATCCACGCATACATGGCTACCTCGCAGCTGACCTTTTCGTTTACCGAACCGGCGTACCTCGCCTCGGAAAGCTTCTGTGGCATAGGGCAGCGGAAGATAAATTTCTGCGACAGACCCTTGGACTCGACCTGGACAGGGATACAGATATTGAAGCTGCCTCGAATCCATTTGCCGGGTTCAAGAACGGTGCAGCTGGCTTGGCTGCCGAGTCCGAGGTGATGTTTCGTCAAAGCAGCGACCGTCCGTCCCTGATGCTTCCACAAGCGATCATATTGCTCCACGGTAGTCGCAACTAGCCCGAGCAGGTTGATGACGTTGGTTTCCTCTTTGGCTGCCTCTTGGTAGGTAATTGAATCTCGTCCGATGAGCGGCAGGGTGGCGGGCATTGCGTAGCAGGCAGCAAATGCAAATGCTGCTGGAGAGAAGCTTGTCGTAGCATTGAAGACCTAAGCGGTGGTGAGGGCTTTTGAAGGGAGAGTGAGGAGAGACGTGGTCAGTGCGCTACTTCCTGGGGATATGCCCCGGGTATTAGTGTCACTAAGTACGGGTATAACGTGCGTCTGCAGGATCCTTCAACCGGCGCCGTGAGCTGGCAGCAGAATTGCCCCTATTACGTAACTGCGGTGCGGGGTTTGGAGCGTGCCCCTATTTCTCAGGCACAAACGCGGCACGGAAATTACCCGTAATTTATCTAGCGTCCTTACCAACATCAAACGCGAGCTGGTACTGGACTGAGGACTGCCCCAAACGACACCAAGAGCTGTGCACGTCGGCCAGGCCCGGAAGACGGCGAGGCGCTCCCCGTCCGGGCCGGCGGCCGATGGCGGCTTGGTGCGGGCCCGGGGGCTTCCGTCCGGCGCGCAGCTTCCCCGGACCCCGTCCGACTCCCGACGGCAGAGGCTGGCGCCGGCGCGACGGCCGTCGTGCGCCCTGATGCGATGCTGCGCGCGCACGCGCTCCTTGTCGTGCCGGCCTCGTGAGGTGTCGCCTGCTGGGGCCTCAAGCTACGACGAAGGCTGTGTGCGGTGCGCCTGTTGGCCTGGGCGGCCGGCGGCTCGAGCTTTGTCGCAACTGCTTCTAGTAGCGACACGGCCTTGAGCCAGCACTTGTGCTGTGTCGTGTAGCGTCGTCATGCTATGGCCTAGCAGATCGAGCCGACCACAGTAGCAACAAGTCTGTATGGGTTCGAGTATGGCAAAGGATGATACAACACTAGACCCCGCTACGCGGGGGCCCGTAGAGCCGTGAGACTTATAGAGAGGGTTCAATGCCGTCCATCTGCGCTGTGCGCGTCGCGAGGATGACTGCGTCAGCAAGGGCACCTGCACGTGTGACCCGGAGCCGGCCAACTTTGTATGCTACCTAGACAGGAGGCCATGTAGCTGCTCCATGAGTCTACATGTATTCCTCTCCATGGGCCTTGTCGTACAAGTAGTTGAGCTCTTGTGTTTTGGCTGTTGGAGCTCAGGGTTCACAGGCGCATTGCTTGTTTCGGGAATCCATCTATTCCGATTCATCGCCCGACCCCCCGTCTTGGGATTCGTCTTCCGACGCCCCTTCCTGCGGCTCGTAGTCGGTCAGCCAGTCGTCCATCTCCATTTCCCACTCGTCGCAGCGCCGATCCATAACCTTATCCATCAGCTCCTCGACGGCATTCTCGGCCTCGTCGCGTCGAAACGCGTCGGGCCATCCGTGGTCCCGGTACTGCTGCCTGAGGTATTGGACATCCAGGTCGGTGCCCCAGTCCCCTTCCTGGGCGAGGACCTGTTCCTCGGAGATGCGGCCCGCTCTCTCGCTTACGCCTTCGGCTTCTATGGTGACCCTGCCCACACAGGGGATAAGCCGCAAGCTACGGTACTCGTCCTTGAGCGCGTTAAAGTACTCCTCGATGTTGCGCGGCGGCAGGGTGCTCGTCTCGAGAACGTCCTCGATGATCTCGCCGTCCTTGACGTTAAGCAAGATCTCGCGGCCGCCGCTTTCGTGGCCCCAGGCGAGATAGACAAAGTGCTTGGGATGCTCCCGTCCCTCGGTTGACCAAAACTCAACAGACTCCTCTCGGTCGGCTGTTTCCTCCTTGATGCGCTCGAGGCTCATAGACGAGTAGTCGACCAGCTTGGACTTGTAATGGACAGCGGCCCGGCTATGGAAGCAGGGCAGACGGCGGAGAAGCTCGATGGCGGCGTCAGACTTCCAGCCTGCGCACGATTCCCTCGTCAGGCCTGGCCATCCGTCCTGCGGAGGCGTGTTGAGACTGTCGATGTCGTAGTGTAGCGTGGTGAGAAATTGGTAAAAGCCCAGCACAATGTTTGCCAGTTGCTGAGGCGTATAAGTTGGCGCCATGATGGACTGGTGTTGGGCTAATTCGTGTACAAAAGAGGGGAAAGTCCTGCTGAGGCGTGACCAGAAAGGCCTACGCTGGCCCGTGCGCACTTTGCTGGCCGAAGATGATGATCCTTATCGGTACAGCAACCACTATACGGAGCATATTCAGAACTCTCAACATTCAGCAAAGAGAACAGCAGGAAAAAAGTAGAGGCTCCCTAAAGAATAACTTGTTGCCAATTAATAGACAATGGCCAAAGCAGCAGCTCCCGCCTGATTCGTCTCCTCGTCTGGCGACGCAGACATGCAGTCTCTCCCAGCTTGTCCCCCTCCTGCCAGGCAAGCTCGCGCCGCAATCCGTCCCGCCCAGCCTCGACACGACACGCCCTTCTGCCGAGCACGCCATGAACGCCTGCATGAAGCTGCATGCCACGTAGCGCGAGGAGTGGTTCGCCCGCCGGCGCCCAGGAGGACAATATCGCACACAAGACTGGTCCAATTGCTTGGTGCAGGGACATTGGTGTTGTGCGGACCCCTCAGCTATCTTGTATGGTTGTTGATAATCCATCTTATTATCGCGTCATCGTCAGCAGAAACGGAAAGGGGTTTTAGAACCTGTGAGAAAACGAAACACCACTCAGATTTTGTCATACATGTCAGATTCAGGTGCTTGAATATCTCACATGTCGCACGCACGAGCGGTCTAACCATAGAAAGGCACTTCATTTCTCTACTGTGATGAAAGACGAGAGACCAAGCGCTCTTAGCAGCGAAGTCGTCAAGAGGAGCAAAGTAGTAGAATATAGGGTGGGATAAAGTCTTATGCAGTATCGTAATAATAGAATACTCATAAACAGCTTCAACTGTCCCCGACGAGCTGATGGAAGGCGGCCTAAACCCAGCCACACATTTCGTGATTGACAAGGGGGTATGGCGTCGGGCAGCATGCATGATGATCGAGCTGGGTTCATGGTTTGTGAACGTTGCATGAATCAGTGTCTGTTTTCTAGACGCCGATGCATACAGCACTGAATCAGGAACCTTATTACACAGCGGTATCCAGCTAGTCGGGCAGCGTGCTGGATCTACTAATTCCTACAAGAGAGCTGAGGAGAACCTTGCGCGGTGGAACGACAAAAAAGAGGAATATACTGATGCGATCATCTCGATCAGTACCTATGTACTGATAATAGCGCATGTAATATTAATTGGGACCGGCGTGTAATGCCTTTCACGCCCAATCCTCAAGCTGGTCACGTTCACATGGAGCGCTAAATATTGGAAGATGTATAGATGGGCATAGGGGATGGCTGACGTGGATCCCTTGAGAAATCAGGTGTTCGTAATCGACAACAGGACCGAGTGATAACTCCTCGCAATCATCCAATGCTACGGAGTACTGTAGTCGCCACAGAGCGGAACGGCATAGATGACCGGGGCCTGCAACTATAGCTCCAAGTTGAATGGTACGCCTGGATGTAACATTGAAGGCGCCCGTACGGCTGGACAAGAAGCAACGAGCGGAATTGCCTGGTTGCCTCGAAGAGTAATACTTCCGTTGCCGCACAGACTCTAGGGCAACAAGTGAAGCCATCCATGGTTCCCCATATAGTGGCCACTCATCCGCGGCTCAGCCGTCCAAGTCGGCCGTGGGCAGGCGGGCGCCATTCATGGGCCCCGGCAGACGCGAGGCCTCGCACTCGGCGAACCGCCTTCCTATTCATCATCAACTGTGCACGGCCTTGCGGCAGTCGAAGCTGGAAAACAGGGTGTTCCAGCCGATGACGCCCAGGTTGTACTTGTTCGGGTAGGTAAAGTTGACGCCGCCAAAGGTACAGCCCGTCGGCGAGGTGCAGATGGCGCCGCAGTCGGTGACGCGCGGGAAGCACGTGAAGGCCTCGCCGTCGGGCGCAAAGGTGCTGACGTTGTGGTAGAAGGGCTTCTTGAGCTGGTGGCACTTTTGCATCTCGTAGACGCGGTGCTCGCACGTGCCCGTCGCGTTGGCGCCGGTGCACATGAGGATCTGGGCGTGTCAGTCTCGTACCGCGCCGGGGGATCTGGATAGACTCGGCGGAGGGAACAGGCGGCGGCAGCTGGCTTGACTTACGCCTCCCAGCTCGCGCTTCTCGACGGGCGAGGCGGACACGATGGCGGCGGCGGCGACGAGCGCAGAGAGCTTCATTCTGGCGACGAGTGCGTAGACGAATCTGTGCGAGGAAGCCGGCCAACGCGCCGAGTCTGCCTTTTCTCTCGCCTGTTATGTCGGTGACGCACTGTCCTGGCAATCTCGCGAGCGTCGGTGATGGGCTGCTTATATGCATGCCGGTGACCAACTACGGGACAGAAAATAGCTCTCCATGATGATGGCCGTGGACAAATGAGGATGCCTTGGATGCCTAGGTCGCGAGCACCACGTACGGGCTAATCGCGCACGCCGAACCCTCCGGCTTACCGGTCAAGTTGCCTGCCTGCTCGTCGACGTCATCCCCGTCAGCCAACCGTTGGGCCCAAGAAGTCCAGTGCTCCTGGGCTGTGCACGCTCGGGCGGAATACGAGATGAAGACAGCTAATATCTCTGGCTGATCACTCACACCTTCCCGGCGCATCACCTTATCACCGACCATCACCGACGCTCGCTATTTCTGCATGCTCATGTCCCTCTAATAGCTCCAGTTCCAACGACGCTTTAAAGTATGGCAACGGCAGCCTTGGACACGCGTTCGCACGGCCCTGATGATGTCACGCATCTGCCCAGCCTGATTTATCCATCGAACGCGCTGGCCTTGACTTCACGTGGCAGAACGCCATAACCGCCTTGTTATTCAGAGAGGGCTGCCATGACAGAAAGATTCACATTGATCTATGGGCAGCAGCCCCCTGGACCACCTCGACAAGAGTCAACACCGGGCACGGAACCAGGACCCTTCATCACAGCACTTCCAAGCCCGAATCGCTGTCCAACTCTTCCAGGGCCGGTGACGCGAGTCCGCGTCAGCCCTCGGTCCATCTCTGCCGGATAACCTCCAGCTTGCCCGCCAGCGGCGTCGCGGGATCGAGCCGCTCGCCGTACGCGGCCAGGATCCGGTCCGCCGCCGCCTCTGCTCTGCATCAGCATCGTTCAGCGCGAGGCAACCAGCGCTGCTTACCGTCGAGCGATGCGAGGAAGCTTGCCTTCAGGGGCGCAATGCACGGCTCCGTCTGCGGCTGCGCGCCCCCTTCGCGCTGACAGGGCGTGTCCCCGGGGCAGCCGTCGCGAGAGCAGCAGCAGGCTCCGTCGTTGCGGCAGCCGTCGCGATGGCAGCAGCAGGCCCCATCCTCGCGGCAGCCGTCGCCATGACAGCAGCAGGCCCCGTCGTCGCATTCCGCACACGGCCGCGCCGACACCGCGGTCCCCAGTCGGGCCAGCCTTGCCTGGAACTTTTCCAGCCGGGCCAGCAGCGTCTTGAACTCGCCCTGTATCTCCTGCTCGCCCCGGCTGCGCCCCCCCCGAGGCGCTTCTGCCGACGCCGCCGCTTGCTCGGGGGCACCTGTCGATGGAGCAGCGGCCGTGGAGCGCAGCGGCTCGGCAGGGGCCTCCTTGCGCTCCGGCATGGACATGATGGCGGGCTTTGGAAAGAAACAAGGAAATAGCCAGACGGGTTATAGAATGTCGGCGGAAGGGGAGAAGAAGGGAGAGTTGAGGATTTACTGGTCATATACGCCTTCAGAGTGGCGGCGGCTTCGACTCCACGAACTCTAACCGCAGGCAGCGCATGATGGAAAGTATTTTCTCCTTTGTCCGCGTCTAGTGCCAAAGCCACAGTGAATAGATCTCATAAACGCCGCGCTCATGCCTCATAAATAACCTTCCGAGATCCTCAGACTCGTGGAACAAAGGGCCTCGGCAGACGGCTCCCCAAAGCGGCCGTGACGCCCGCCCGCGTGCCGTGCCGTGCCCTCATTGCAGGAGCTCCTCGCATGTCCAGTCCTCGTAGCTGGTGCCTCGTCAGTCTCGCAGGCTGCGACAGGAACAAAGGACGCATACTAGCCATCGGGCAGATACCGCCGCACAATCAGGGGGATCTTCTTTTCCCGCAACTCCTTGATGGCAATCTGCAGCGGGTCCGTCTCGCCCTCGAGGTCGACCAGCACAGGCGCGTTCATGCTGCGTCGCGCGTCAGCGCCCGCCGCCCGCGCGCCACGGGCCTCGCGTACCTGATCTGCAGCGCGCGCGTGCCCAGGATGCGGGCCTTCTCGTACTTGGTCATGTACGGCGTCGTCGTGCGCTCGCTGTCGGGGATCTTCTTGTCCTTGGCCGACTTGTCGCCGCCCTTGCGCGCGTTGGCGGCCGCCGACGGGTCGCCCGAGACGACCACGTTGTCCTGGTCGTCGCCGTTGGCCGCGCGCTCGGCGTCGTCGTCGTCGGCAACCTCGGGCTCGTAGAACTCGCCCGCGTCGTCCTCGTCCAGCATGGGCTCGTCGCTGAGGCGCCACTGGTCAGCGCGCCCCGGGGCCTGCCAGCCACGCGCAATGCTCACCCGCCCGCGCCGACGTCGTCGTCGCCAAAGTCAGACATGCTGCAGACGCTGGGGATCGCGACCAGGAGGGCTCTCGTCGGGGGGTTGCGTCGCTGGGCTTGCGAAGGCTGCCCAGCACAGGGAGGAAAAAAAATGTTGTCGGCGGTAAGTTTTGCCGTGGCTTCCCCGGCGCCGTGCTTAGGTGGGGCACGCGCCACCGAGCCTCACCGGGCCGTCGTCCCCAACCCGGCAAAAGTCTGGTCACCGCCCGCGGCCATTCTGCCGCCCCGGGGCTCGACGCTGCAACAGACGGCTGCTGCACAATGGGCAAACGCAGCGCCGCCGCAGAGGCGCCCGGGGCCTCGCCGCCCAAGCGGCCGCACATGGAGCCCGTCGAGAGCCCTTGTACGCCGCTCTGTCCAAGAAAGCCCGGGCCTCGGCGCTGACCCGGACGCAGACACAGCAGACGACGGCTCGTGCACCGCGTCGCCGAGCTCGGCCGCGTCGCCCGTCACGGCGGCTACGACGCCCCGGGCCAGGTTCCCGTCGGACCTCAAGACGCTGGCCTGCACGTGGCCGGGCTGCCCCAAGACGTTCAACCGGCCGGCGCGCCTCCGCGACCACCTCAACTCGCACACCAACTCGCGGCCCTTCAAGTGCCCGTACGACGACTGCGACAAGGACTACATCGAGGACAAGCACCTCAAGCAGCACATCAAGGCCGTCCACACGCACGACCGCCGCTACGTCTGCCGCCGCGACGGCTGCGGCAAGAGCTTCGTCACGGGCACCCGCCTCAAGCGCCACCAGGCCGTGCACGACGGCGCCGACCGCTTCCGCTGCGCCTACTGCGGCCACAGCTTTCGCAAGCGCGAGACGCTGCACAAGCACGTCCGCAAGGAGCACCTCGGCGTGCCGGCCCACGAGTGCCCCGAGCCCGGCTGCGGCGCCGCCTTCGACTCCAAGCCGGCCCTGAAGCGCCACCACGACAAGGAGCACGGCACCGTCCGGTACTGGTGCGGCGAGTGCGCCGTCCAGACGGCCGACGACGGCTCCGAGCGCCGCGTCGGCTTCACCACGGAGCTGCTCCTGCGGGCGCACCTCAAGCAGGAGCACCAGGACTGCCTCTTCTGCGACTACAAGTCGCCCTCGCGCTGGGAGCTCGAGCGCCACGTCGAGATGCACCACTCGGGCAAGACGGTCGACGACCGCAAGGTCCACGCGTGCCCCCACAGCGGCTGTGGCAGGACCTTCACCAAAAAGGCCAACCTCAACATCCACGTCCGCACCGCCCACGAGGGCTTCCGCTTCGTCTGCGGCGACGTCGCCCTCTCCGGGCCCGACTTCGAGGCCTGGTCTCGCGACGAGGGCTGCGGCGACAGGTTCAGCACAAAGGCGCGGCTCGAGGATCACGTCCGCTTCATCCACCTCGGCCACGAGCGCCCCAGGCTGTCCAAGCCCGCGCGTCCCGAGCCGGACCCCATCGACGAAATCCTGGGCATCGCCGACCAGGCCAAGCACACGATCCCCTGCCCGCACTGCGACAGGGCCTTTGTCCGCTACCACGACCTCGACGTGCACCTGAGCAAGGGCCACGACGACGCCGCCGCGGACCCGGCGTCGCTCCTTGCGCCCGAGGCCGCTCCCGAGCCGCCGGCCTTTGCGCACGACTACGCGCAGTCGGCCTGGCCCGACGACATGGCGCACGAGGACATCTTCGCGGCCGAGATGGAGTACGGCCCGCCGCGCGACGACTGGCTCGAGGACGAGGCCAACATTCTGCTGCTGGCGCGCGACGCGCCGGCGGAGCTGGACCCCAGCATCGATCCCGCCCTGGCGGGCTAGGCGCTTTGTTTTGCTAGATACCCCGGTGTTTGATGGAAATGGCCAGGCGTTTAATAGAGCGCGGCCGGGACACGGATTAGCTATTGGCGCAGAAAGGATCATCTATCCGGGCAGGTGTATTCCGTAGATATCTTCGGACGAAAAGGATGCAACTTCAGACTGCAGTTGAGCGACGATAATATACTCTTTGTTCCCTGACAAATAAAGACTAGAATCCAGAATACGCGCTGCCGTTTTATTCCGCGTTCCCGTACCCGCCGGCCGAGGAGTCTACCCTGGAAACGCACCGCGACTCCCGTCCGTCCCATGATAGCAGACCCATAGCCCATACCATTACCAACTCCTGCCTGCCGTGTCTAAAAGAAAAGGCGTCATGACATAGGTGGAAGAACAAAGCACGGACTGGTGGCGCCTAGTGGGCGGCGAAGAAGGCGTTGCTCAGGCCCAGCAGGGCCATGCCGAGGAAGGCGAAGAAGATGGACAGGTTGCGGTTGTGGTTGAGGCTGAGGCTCTCGACGAAGAGCTGGAGGGCGACGCTGACCATGATGCCGGCCGTGGCGGCGAAGAGGCAGGCGTAGGCGACGGCGTTGGGCGTCAGGTTGGTGCGGCGGGCGAGGCGGAACCAGAGGGCGGCGAGGGCGGCGCCGAGGGGCTGGGAGAGGCCGCCGAGCAGCCAGGACCAGGCCATGGCGCGCCAGCGCGAGCCGAGGGCCATGTAGAGCGGCAGGGCCATGGCGAAGCCCTCGGTGATGTTATGGACGAAGAGGGCCATGAAGACGTTGAAGCCGAGGGCCGGGTTGGCGTGGTTGGTGGCGTAGGTGATGAAGCCCTCGGGGAACTTGTGCAGCGCGATGGCGATGGACGTCTGCAGGCCGATGGACAGGAAGGCATTGGTGGGCACGTGGTGGTGGTGCTGGGCGTCGGCGTCGGCGTCGGCGGCCGAGGCGCACGAGCGGCCGTCGTCGGCGTCGAGCTCGGTGCCGTCGTCGCTGAAGCCGTCGGCGCCGGGGCGCGCGTCGGCCGGCACGAGGGGGTCGCGCGAGGTGGCGCGGCTGGTGCGGAAGAGGGGGCTGATGGGCTCCGAGGCGTCATGGGCGCCGGCGAGGCCGTGGCCGGGGAGCTGGTCGAGGGCGGCGGCGTGGAAGACGGAGCCGGCGGGCGGGTACAGGGGCCCGGTGGTGGTGCGGAGGACGGCCGGGTGGCGCGCGGTGCTGGAGGAGCGCAGCGAGAGGTGCTTGAAGCACTCCTGGCCGCAGGGGTCGGTGTAGCCGTAGCAGGGCCCCTCCTCGTCGCAGTTGCACTTGGTGTCCTTGACGAAGGACATGACGCGGCGCTGGACGTCGTACATGGACGGGCGGCGGGCGAGGGCCGGGTCGGCCGTGGTGGCGCGGATGCGGGCGGCGGGGGTGACGGGCCGCCCGGCCATGTGGTCGCCGGGGCCCTTGGCGGGCCCGCGGCCGCCGGGCGCGTCGTCGGGGCCGGCGGCGGCCAGCAGGGGCGTCGCCTCGGACGGCGGCGGCCGGTGGTAGTGCTGGGCGGCGTGGGCGGAGCGGGGCCGCGAAGAGAGCCTCCGGGCGCGGGCGGCCCTCGGCGGACAGGCGTCTCCGGGCTGGGGGCCGTGGTCGCCGTGGCTGTGGTCGCAGTCGACGACGTGTGAGGGCATGAACTGGTGGAGGAGGCGCGAGACGGCCTGGATGCCGAAGAAGCCGCCGACGAAGCAGGCCATGATGAGGAAGCCGGCGGGCTGGTCGGCCCAGCGCTGCTCCTCGAGGTACTCCCTGGCCTCGGGGAGCATGCTGTAGAGGGCGGAGAAGATCTGCGAGGGTCAGCAGGGGGCGGCACGGCGGCCGGGCCGGAGGCCTACCATGACGCCGAAGCTGAGGCTCAGCGAGCAGGCGAGGAAGACGTTGCTCTCCTGGATGCGGAAGCTGCGCTTGCCGGGGCACAGGCGGACGAGGTAGTCGACGCAGATGAAGGCGGCGCCGAAGACGCAGGCGATGCCGCTGACGACGGACATGATCCAGCCGCGCGTGTCGTTGTCGAGGTCCATGGCGGCGAGGCCCGCGGCGCCGAGCTGCGGCGGCGGCGGGCTCGGGGGCAGAATCATGGCGGCGGCAGAGGAGGCGATGAAGCGGAGGAGAGGAGGAGGAAGAGGAGGAGGAGGAGGCGGAGGAGGAGAGGTGGCGAGGATATGGACAGCAGCGACAGCGTGTGAATCAAAGGACGCGCCTGTCGCGCCGTCATGCGCCGACGTCACGGCAGCGGGCCCAGCAATATTCTCCGAGCCCGGGCCCAGGTCGATGGCAGAGGCAGTGGGGAGCAGAAGATGGAGTGTTTTATTGCCGTCTGGCCGGCTAGGAGAGCGCCTGGCGACGACTGCCGCGGGGGCCATCAAGGTTCTCGCGCCGGCGGCGCCGCCATGATGCCGCCAGAGCCGGGCGCTAGCCGCCTTATCGCGCCCTGCAGTGCTGGCTGTGTAGAGATATGCTTCAGTAGGTATATAGAGAGAGGCCGTCCAGCGGCTGGGCCCCGGCGTGCGGGCTCCGTCGAGCATCTGGCGGAGCCCGCCAGGCGAATCCCGGGGGCCCCATTGCTCAGCACCCGGCCCCGCGATGGAAGATGCCTGTCCGGGCATGGAGCGTAAACAATAACAAATCACATATAGCGCCGAGCCGCGCGCCCATTGGCCGCCGGCCGCCGCCTCGCCGGCCAGGAGTTCCCGGCGGGCCCGCCCGGCCCCGGCCCCGGCGCCTGCAATCAGGGCCGGCGTTGCCGCCAGAGCCGGGCACGAGCCCGATAGCGGCGGCGGCACGTGCCCGGCGTGCTGGAGGCCGTCACGGTGGGGAGTCGCATACATTCGTCCGGTGTCGATGCGCACGCATGCTGCTCGTCGGCCGCACGTGCTCGCCCGATGCGCCGTCAGCTGATCTGCGCCGCGACGGGCCCGGCCCGGCCCAGCCGGACGCAACGCCGTGGCGGCCGGCGCAGGGAACAGGTCGGACGAGGCGTGTCTTATATCTCGTGCGCTCGCCGACGTCGGCGGCCCTGGCAGCCACCCCTCAAGGTGCCAACGCCGGCTCAGCATCAAGCAGGCTGCCAAATCAGCTTGCTGGCCGACTCGCCGGCGCGGACATCAGGGTTCTCCACGCCGTCAGTTTTCCACGCCGTCAGTTCTCCACGCCGTCAGCGGAGCGTCGTTGCGCCGCCATGACTGGCCTCATGCGTCCCATCTCGCCGCCCTACCATCGGCCAAGCTTATGCTTAATCCATATAGGCTCGCGCCGCACAGCTGGGGCGGACCGCCTCGCGGCTCGAGAGGCACGGCGGGTTGATAAACGGCTCGTCTTCGGGCAGGTCCTTGTTATTACACGACTCAATGGCCGCCGGCAGCGCCATGGCGGCAGCGCCATCTGCCTCCTGCGGGACCTCAGCGCGCTCGGATGCTCCCTCCAGCTGCTCCAATGGAAACCTGCTCGGCGCAGGGCCTGCATCTCGTATGGCGTCAGCATGCAAGAATAGAACCGAGGCCAGAGGGGTTCTCTCGCCAGCCGCATCTTGGCACCGGATGGATGCCAGGCCCATCAGTCCACCGACCCGGCGACGGGTATATAAGCTGCGCCGCTCTCTCTCCTCCATCGCAGCGCAGCCCTCTCCTCTCCCTCTCAACCCCCGCCCGTCAACATGTCTCTCAAGTCGTGGCTCTCGCTGTGCCTGCTCGGCCTGGCCGCCGCCCAGCAGCCGACCCAGGCCCCGGCCTCGACCGCCGTGTCGTCGGCGCCCTCGTCCTCCGCGGCGCAGGCCACGTCGGCCAGCAGCGCCGCGTCGACCGCCGCCGCCAGCTGCAGCGCGCACGGCAACCACTGGCACTGCCCGTCGGGCGTCCCCGAGCCGACGTCTCCCCCGCCCCAGGGCGACGACCACGGCCACGATGACCACGACCACGACCACGACCACGGCGACGGCGACAACAACGGCTGCAAGCCGCACAAGGACCACTGGCACTGCCCCTCGGGCGTCCCCAAGCCCACCTACCCGCCGCCCGCCAACGCCACCGCGTCCGGCTCCGGCGCTTCGGGCTCCGGCTCCGCGTCCGGCTCCGCGTCGCGCCCCGCATCCAGCTCCGCGGCCCCAACCGTCGCCCCCGGCTCCGGTGCCCGGCCCGCCGCCCAGCTGGGCGCAGCCGTCGCCGGCGCGTCCCTCGTCTGCGCCGCCTTTGTCGGTGCTCTCCTTCTCTAAGCCGACGTGTTCCACGACTCCCTATAATATCAGCGCCGCAAGGGACGGCCCGTTGTTTCTGGAAATGGCCTCTGTCATAACTCGCACTCGACGGCTGGAAAGCCGGTTCTTTGTACATATTATGCATGCGAACGCAAGTCTTCTCGGGATTGTAGCCCACCACGTGCGTGACCCCTAGGGTGAACTTGTGAGCCCCCAGTCACGACCCGTAATAGTAGGGCAGGCATAAAGCTATATCTAACCCGGCTACGGAGTATTACTATTTCAGGAAGGCGTACGGAGGGTTGACCAACCAGAAAGTGATTTCTGGAAGCCCCCACTATATATAAGCCCATCTGGTCACGCCTCTTTATGCCGCTGCCTCCGTAATGCTAGCTATCTATGGAAGGCGTCACCGTAGCCGAAGCCCTGCCCCTGTGGAGCGCCGTGGCTGATTAACCAACCAACAACCTAGAAAGTGATTTCGGGAAGCCCCTGCGGACGTGTCCCTAGACGCGGAAAGGGCCCTCTAGTCACGCCTCTATAAAGAGCGGGGCTAGCTAGCTATAGTATTAAATTCAATACTAATTCCTAACCATATAAGGAAGAGGCAGGCGGGCCAGAGGAGCTCTTTTATCTAGAGTGGAATATGGGAAATTTCTCATGCCGAGAATTCGCTTCTGGACACGAGCTTTAAGTGGGTAAAGTCTTGCGGTCAAGAGCACACATAAATCGACTGGCAGCCAGTCGACAAGCACAGCAGTAGGCCTCGCGATATAGACCGATACTTTGATTCCCTTGCCTCTCTCTACGTTCACCATCGTTTATTGGAGACCCCTTTGCAGCCAAATATCTGTTTCGTTAAGCCGCAATGGTTTTAGTTCGTCAATCTATCTGGGCCCTTATGTGGGCTGCTGCGGCGGCTGCTTCGTCCGCCTGGGGAGGGAAGCAGCCGTCCTCTTGGGGAGCTGTAGATGACAAGGAGGCCCCCGGCAATATCGTTGCCGGCGCCTTCATCATCGAGTGCGAGACCGGCCAAGACATAGAGCCTCTTGTCAAGGCCATCCAACAGCAGGATGGCCAAGTGCGTCGGAAGTTCGACTCTAAGGTCTTTTACGGCATCTCGGTCCGACTGGCGAACGTGGCAGAGGCGGGGAGCGCCGAGATACGAAAGATGAAGGGCGTCAAGAACATATGGCCGGTGCAATTATTGAGCAACAGAGCGGAAAACAAGCCCGGAGAGCAGCCAGAGCAGCAGCCGCCGCGCCGGCGCCGCGTCCTTGACCCCCGCGCCGCCGGTGAGGGCGTTGAGTCCCCGTGGCATCATGTCATGACGCAGGTGGATAAGTTGCATGCGGAGGGCCTCTCTGGCAGTGGCATCATGATTGCCGTCATAGATTCAGGCGTAGGTTCCTTTCCTATACATGAGAGAGGCTTTGGGTTTACATGCTGACATGGACGGTGGCAGGTCAACTACACGCACCCGGCCCTAGGCGGCTGCTTCGGTCAAGGCTGCCGAGTCGCCATCGGGGATAACTTCTCCACCGTTGGGAAGGAAGGTGACCCTATGGACCACATTGGCCACGGCACTGCAGTGGCCGGTGTCCTGGCCGGGTACGACAAGAAGAGCGGCTTCGTGGGCGTGGCCCCCAACGCGACACTAGCCGCATATCGAATCGGGAAAGACGAGTACACGGCTGAAGAGGACGACGTTGTAGCCGCCTGGCTAATGGCATATGAAAATGGCGCGCAGATTATCGCCTCGTCTATGGGCTTCCCGGGCTCTAGCTGGGCACATA
Organism: Hypocreales sp. Mo6-1; assembly: GCA_002939055.1. Taxonomy (NCBI): domain Eukaryota; kingdom Fungi; phylum Ascomycota; class Sordariomycetes; order Hypocreales; species Hypocreales sp. Mo6-1. The sequence goes on from PNEP01000013.1 coordinate 1,067,601, forward strand.
ACCCTGCCGCAGCCGTCGCCTCACGCATCGCCGCAAGCGGTGTGTCTTGCATTGTCCACAATGGTAACAATAAGGGGGATGGCCTCTTTTCTGCCGTAAATCCTGCGACTGGGCGCGGCGTGATAGCCGTCAACTCATTTGCCCGCAAGAGTGTGGCACTGCAGCAGCAGGGCGCCAACAGTAGCGTTGCCGTCGAAACGGGGGGAATGTCGAGATTTTCATCGTACGGGCCGACCTGGGACCTTGACATCAAGCCCACTCTCGGCGCGCCCGGCGAGGATATCCCTTGTCCGGCGCTGGGTGGCGGATACGAGGAGTGCTCGGGCACGTCATTTGCTGGGCCGCACGTCGCAGGCATTGTCGCTCTCATCGCCGAGCGCCGCCAGAGCTTTGACCCGGCGCTCCTAAATAGCCTTCTTATGGCCACGGCTGAGCCGCAAAAAGACGGCGACTATATTCCAGTTGTGCAGCAGGGAGGCGGTCTTGTCCGGGCCTGGGACGCCGCCTACGCCACGACGGTCGTTGAGCCAGCCGGCCTTACTTTTAACGATTCCGACCACCGTGTCCCGTCTATCGGCCTCCGCATTACCAATACGGCCAAGTCCGAGGTTTCATATCGGCTCTCTAATATCCCCGCACGTACTCTATATGCTCGTCGAGACGACGGAGAGAACTTCTACACGCCCGAGTCCGTCCAAGCCGCCGCCACCGTCAATATGAGCAAGAGCTCTATCACGCTCGGCCCCGGCCAGTCGGCCACCATCGATATATCAGCCGAAGATCCTAAGGGGCTTGACCTCAAACGCCTGCCGGTGTGGTCCGGTTGGGTCGCCGTTAATGGTTCCGATGGCAAATCGCTGACCATCCCGTACCTGGGCCTTGCCGGCTCACTACACGGGCATCATGTCCTTGCACCCAACGGAGCCGAGCTGACAGAATACAAACGAACCTACTACGAGGATCAAGAGTTTAGCTATGAGATGAAGGATGGCGCCTTGGTCCTTTCAGTGCCCCTCCTCATCAAGCTGAGACTTGGATCGCCTCTTGTGCGCGGCGAGGTGGTGCCTATATCGCCACGCAAGTGGCTAGCAGAGCGCCTGGGAAACAACAAGAGCCTTCCGATCAACGGTTTCCCTCTAAGGGGACACGGACGGTATATTTCTTTCATCACGAATTCCATGATATGGAACGGTCAACTCGTATGGGGCGATTACGTTCCCACGGGCGCCTACAAGTTCGTCGTGCGCGCATTGAGAATCTTCGGCGACCCTCAAGTCGAATCAGACTGGGACATTTCCGAAACAGTCCAGTTTGAAGTTGCTAACGGGGCGGGCGAGGAGGCCTGCAAGATTTACCAATCTGGCAAGGCAAAGGTTCCCGAGAATTCCCTGTTCCAGAGCCACGAGGAATGCCTCCAGGTCCATGGCAAGACATTAGCAGACGCTCCCTGGGTCCCCGAGCCACGAAACAAGAGCGTGAGCGATAAGTGCAACGACGACAACCCCACGGAAGAGGCCTGTGGCACAGACCGCTACTGCAAAGCGCACAAAGGTCGGGGGGCGGCACTCGATTTCAAGACCCCGTACCGACACAGTTTGGATTGCTTCAGACGTCATAAGAAGCCGGTGTCTTGAGCGCAAGGAATGCAGCCCTTTTGAGATACTCGTATTTAGCGCTATTAGGAGTAGAGGAGGATAGAGGGAAAAGAGAGAAAACGGGAGGGGAATATTGCCATAGAATTTACGTGTTGGGCTTCCCTGTGCGCTTTGGAGCCTACGTGTAGTTCCCCCCCTGCCTGGCCCCCGGCTTGGCCCCCGGCTGGCTACACCCCTCGACGGAACTATGTGAACATGCCACCGTAGACAGCGCCCGTGGGCACCTGTAGTTCGGGCAGCCTCGCCACCGGCCCGACGGTTAGTCCGATGAGGGCATCACAACCCTGGCCCTCGTGTGTATGTTATCCTCCCAAGACCTCGCAATGGCATCATCACTCCTGCCCTTGCGTGCCGACTCTCAGCCAGCACCCATGGGCGTTCCATTTTACAGCCTAGTTAGTCATCCATTTGGCATGCGACTCTAGGCACTAGGCCCACTAGTCGTGACACCCAGGATCACGTGGCACCCCGTCCCTGAGCCACCGCGGCAAAACCCCGGCCCGTCCCCGCCGTTTTCAACCTCCAAGCTCCACGGCCTCACGTCGCGTCCGCCAACAGATGCCCCCCGCCACCATGTCCAAGTCGACGCTCGCCGTCGTCGCGGCCCTCGGCGGCGGCGGCGGCGCCGCCCTCACCGCCGCCGTCTACGCCCTCCGCGCCGCCCCGGAGACCGCGGAGCCCGCGCCCGCCGCGCCCGTCTCCGCCGCCGCCGCGGCCTCGGCGCCCGTCAACCCCGGCGGGCTCTTCGACTACGGCTTCCCCGGCCCCGTCGCCGACGTGGCCGCGCGCGCGGCCCTCGTCTCCAGCTACGACCGCCGCACGCGCAACCCGCACTGGGTCGCCGAGCACATCACGCCCGCGTCGCTCGCCCTCCGCGGCGGCGACCGCAAGCGCAGCGCCTTCGCCGAGGACGACGCCGTGCCCGCCCGCTTCCGCGCCCGCCTCGCCGACTACTTCCGCTCCGGCTACGACCGCGGCCACCAGGTCCCCGCCGCCGACGCCAAGTGGTCCCAGCGCGCCATGGACGACACCTTCTTCCTCACCAACATGTGCCCCCAGGTCGGCGACGGCTTCAACCGCGACTACTGGGCCCACCTCGAGGACTTCTGCCGCCGCCTCACCGACCGCTACCCCTCGGTCCGCATCGTCACCGGCCCGCTCTACCTCCCGCGCAAGGACCCGGCCGACGACAAGTGGTACGTCAAGTACGAGGTCATCGGCAACCCCCCGGCCGTCGCCGTCCCCACCCACTTCTACAAGGTCATCTTCGCCGAGGACGGCCGCCCCGGCGGCAGCGTCGCCATCGGCGCCTTCGTCCTGCCCAACGCCCCCATCCCCAACGACAAGCCCATCGCCGACTTCGAGGTGCCCGTCGACGCCGTCGAGCGCGCCAGCGGCCTCGAGTTCGCCACCAAGCTGGCCCCCGAGCGCCGCAAGCGCCTCTGCGCCGACACCACCTGCGCCCTCGTCATCAAGGACTACGCCGAGCGCCAAAAGGCCTTTGCCAAGGCCGACCCCAAGCGCCTCCCGCCGCCCACGTCGTAGATGGACCAGGCGGGGCGCCTTGGCTACGCTTTTCTTCTGGCACACTTGTCTTTCTGGCACCCTTGTCTTTCTGGCACCTTGTCTTTCTGTCGCACCACTCGATACCTAGGTCCAGGCAGGCGTGCACAGCAGCACAACACACATGTAGACTACACCAATGTCTTAGAATCCTATTCCATCTAATCATCCACCTCCGCCCCCGCCCCCAGATAACAAGCATGACGCAGTGGTCCCTCGTTGCCGTGATGATGCTGCCCCGACGATGCTGCCCCGGCATCCGCCCCGCCGTTGCTCCAGTGCCCCAACGCCGTCCGGTACCGGTATCAAACCACCCCAAGACGCAGAAACGCCCCGCTCGGCAAGTCGGACCTATCTCTACCGGGCCCGTGTGTACTTGCCTTGCCGCTGCTCCTGCCGCAGGCTCTCCTCCTGGCTAGGGAGCGGAGCCCGTCGCCGGACGCCCTCTGGCCGGTCGCCGCCCTCGGGCTGGTGCAGCGGCGGAGGCGGCACAGGCAAGGGAAAGCCGCCCGGCGGAGGGACCGCGGGCGGGAGCAGGCCGGGAGGCAACGCGCCCGGCGGCGGCAGAGGCACGCCCGCCTTCTTCATCAGCTCGATCAGCTGGGCCGGGTCCGGCGGGTGGTTCGGGTCGAGGCCCAGAAGCGGCGGCGGCGGCGCGCCGTTGAGCCCGGGCAGGGGGAACGGAAGCGGCGGCGGCGGCGGCGCGGGACCCGAGCCGGCACCGACGCCCGGTATCAGCGGAGGCGGAAGGGGCCCGCCGGAACCGAGACCGGGCACGACGCCGCCGCCCAGGGGCAGCCCCGGGATGGCCGGCAGACCCGCCGCAGGCTGCCTTTGCGCGTCCTGGTCCACCAGGGCGTCCATCTCGTCCTCCATCTCCTGCTGCTCCTCTTCCTGGCGCTGGCGGCGGTTGCCGCGGCGGTCCCACGTGCCCTGCGCCTCGGCCGCCGCCTCGCCGATGTGGTAGCGGTCCTGGAAGATGTCCGTCTCGCCGGGCCGGGCGCGGGTCCAGAAGCGCGTGATGCGGTCGTTGGACCCGGTCGCCAGGATGTGGCCCAGGGGGTGCCAGTCCAGGGACCAGATGGCGTAGTCGTGGGCATAGGCCACCCTGTGCGCCGGCCAGACCGCTTGGGCCGGCGTCGTCGCGGGGTCCATGCTGTCGTAGGGCGCCACGGTCAGGGCCTGGCCGGGCGGCGGGTTGGGCGTGTCGAGCAGGTAGTGGAAGAGGGCGCCGTCCATGCCGCCCGTCGTCAGCAGGTTCGGGTGGATGGGGTGGAAGGTGAGGGTGGAGATGTCCTTCTCGTGGCCCTTGAGCAGGCATATGTCGCGCATCGTGCGCAGGTCGAAGACGCGGGCCGTCTGGTCGCGGGCCGACGTGGCGAGGCACAGGCCGCGCACCTTTTCGAAGGTGACCTTTGTGATGGTGCTCTTGTGGCCGTGCAGCGTCGTCAGGCAGCGGCTGGTGCGCGGGTCCCAGAGCTTGACCAGGTGGTCCTTGGACCCGGACACGACGAGGCCCTTGGTCGGGTGCCAGTCGACCGACTTTGCGTCCCAGCCGTGGCCCTCGAGCTTGGACTCCATCTGGCCCATGGCAAAGTCGAAGACCTTGAGCGTCGAGTCGTCCGAGGCGCTGACAAACTTGGCGTCGTTGGGGCTGAAGGCGAGGTCGCGGACGGGGTCCGAGTGCGCGTGGATGCTCTGCACGTTGTTGAAGTTGGGCTGCCAGTACTTGATGAGCCCGTCGTGGTCGCCCGAGAGGAGCCAGTCGTCGCTGTGCGAGTACTCGAGCGCCCGGATGGCCGAGTCGTGCGCCTGCATGATGGTCTCGAAGTTGAACGCGGTGCCGTTCCACAGCGTGAACTCGCCGCTCGTCGACGCCGTCAGGAGCCGGCGGCCCTCGGGCGTCCAGCGGACGACGTTTATGGGGTGCTTGATCTTGTTGAGCGACGAGTGGAGGTGCTTGGAGGGGATGGTGTCTGCGGCCGAGGTTGGGCGGCCCGCGGGCGGGACCATCTGGGAGCAGTCAGCTTGAGCGCCCGAGAAGGGCCGGGGAACGCACGTCGACGATGTAGCTCGCGCTCGGCCGCTCGGCCTCGCCCGTGTAGCCGCCCTTGTAGTTGGCCGCACGGCTGCGCTGCCAGTGGATGATGGTGGCGCTGTAGTCCGTCACGGGCCCTAGGGGATCACACGTCAGCGCTCCCAGCAGGGCATTTCTTCGTCTGTCTCGCGTGTCCATGGTGCTCGCGGGGGGGGGGGGTTGCGGGGGAGGGAAAGGGAGTGACCAGACACGGATGGTGGATTCATGGCCAGGGAAATGATTTCACATGATGGAAGGATGCCCGCAATGGCCGTGATAATACATGCGGACCAGACCGCAGGATCTCCAGGAGCACTCAGCAGTTGGTGATTCACGCTCAGTGAAATACATGGCTGAGTGCGCGAAGAGGTCTTCGACTGTGGGTAGAAGGCTGCGTCGTGTGCGGGCAGCGCATGCGAGAGCAGCGCAAAGCAGGTCGAGACTTACTACGACCACGTATCTTGACGTATGCTCCATCGTGGCCACCCCCCCCCCGGTCGCCGTGATCACCGCGCGGCTCGTAGGCCATTGTCGCCCAAGGCGAGCCTTCGCAGCATCCACGCCGTAGGAAGCGGACGTGCGCCGTCTCAGTCTGTCGGGGGTCCTAGTCGGCGCGTGGATGCCCACGTGTCTGCTCCTCGCCTTGGACGTGCAGGGCTGCAGCTCGAGCGGCGTCGTCTTGCCGTCTTGCGCGAGGTCGGAGCGCGTTGAAGAGGTCTGAAGTTGCGAAGCAGCGCGAGGCGTCTTCGTGAGCCAATGCGCGAGCTCGCAGCGAGTCACGTGCGGCGATCCTCTTAGTCAGCACGCAGGTGAGTTATCAAGACGAGGGAACACGGCGAAGCGAGGAAACTCGAACGATATCGAGCCTGAATTCCGATGCAAAGACAATGTGCTTGTCTCGACCTTGCATTGGCCAGGTGTCTGCATCAAGAATGCGATGCGCGCCGCACACGTGGCGGTTTGGCCGCGGAGTTGTCGCGGCCTCCGCAAGTGGACACAGGTCCTAAGCAAGACAGACTGCCTGCCCGGGCCCGTTGTCCCCGAAACTGTCGAATATCGCATTCACATGCTTTGGCCTGGGCTCGGAGCAATAGTCCGTAGAGAGCGCCAGCGCCAGCCCGCGAGGATCCACTGGTTCCCGCCATGACAAGCTCCCGCCCCCATACTTAGTAACAGCCCATCTTGGCGGTTGCAACGCCGCCGCCTGAGCCTCGTGTTTTTGTTTCCTCACGCCCTCGCGCCTGCGCCTGCCGCTCTCGCCCCGTCCGGTAGATGCCCAGGCCGCGCCGGGACAATTGGCTCGGCGACGGCGGCGCGGGGATTCAAGCTCCAGCCCCCTCCCTTAGTCCACGCCACCGCGGAGCTTCGCGGCCACCACCTGCGCGGCCACCTCCAGCACCATGAGCGCGGCAACGGCGACGAGCGTCGCCGCCTCGAGCGGCCCGGCCAGGCGCCGGCCCGGCGCCGCCGAGCCCCCGGCCGCCACCCGGCCCGGCGCCGCCGCGCTGCCCGACGGCACCCCCGCCGCCGGCCTCCGGCCCAAGTATCGCCACGTCGCCGCCGTGCACTCGCAGACGCGGCCGTCGTGCCTCAGCCACGACTCGCCCGCCGCCCCGAGCTTCCTCGGCTTCCGCAACCTCATGGTCATCGTCCTCGGTGAGCGGCCAGCGGCCCGTGGACGCGACGCGGCTGACCGTGGCAGTCGTCGGCAACCTGCGCCTCATGATCGAGAACATCCAAAAGGTCAGTCTCGGCAGCGGCACGCCAGTCCCCGCGCACGGCCTGGCCTGACTCGCCCAGTACGGCGTCCTGATCTGCATCCGGTGCCACGCCTACAGCCGCCAGGACGTGCTCACGGCCGGCCTCCTCTACTGCCTCATCCCCTGCCACCTCCTGGCCGCCTATCTCATCGAGCTCGCCGCCGCCACGCAGGCCGTCGCCTCGCCGAGGCGCTCCAAGCACCGCCCGGCCGGCGCCTCGGGCCAGGACTCATCCTGGGTCCTCGTCGCCTGCGCCCACGCCGCCAACGTCTCGCTCGCCCTCGCCGTCACCACCGTCGTCGTCTACTTCCACATCCACCACCCTCTCATCGGCACCCTCACCGAGCTGCACGCCGTCATCGTCTGGCTCAAGACGCTCTCGTACGCCTTCACCAACCGCGACCTGCGCCACGCCTACCTGCACCCCGTCAGGGGCAACGCCCTCCCCGAGCTCTACGCCCGCTGCCCCTATCCGCAGAACATCACCGTCTCCAACCTCGTCTATTTCTGGTGGGCCCCGACCCTCGTCTACCAGCCCGTCTATCCCCGCACCGACCGCATCCGCTGGCTCTTCGTCGCCAAGCGCCTCGGCGAGGTCTTCTGCCTCAGCGCCTTCATCTGGTTCGCCAGCTTCCAGTACGCCGCGCCCGTCCTGCGCAACTCGCTCGACAAGATCGCCTCGCTCGACTTCCCCTCCATCCTCGAGCGCCTGCTCAAGCTGTCCACCATCTCGCTCGTCATCTGGCTCGCCGGCTTCTTCGCCCTCTTCCAGTCCTTCCTCAACGCCCTGGCCGAGGTGCTACGCTTCGGCGACCGCGCCTTCTACGACGACTGGTGGAACAGCGAGAGCCTCGGCGCCTACTGGCGCACCTGGAACAAGCCCGTCTACTCCTACTTCAAGCGCCACGTCTACATGCCCATGATTGGCCGCGGCTGGAGCCCGTCGGCCGCCAGCTTCGCCGTCTTCTTCTTCTCCGCCGTCCTCCACGAGATCCTCGTCGGCGTCCCGACGCACAACATCATCGGTGTGTCCGCGCGCTCCTCTCCCTCCGTCGTCTCTGTAGCGCTGACCCCCTCCCCTGCAGGCGTCGCCTTCCTCGGCATGTTCCTCCAGCTGCCCCTCATAGCCCTCACGGCGCCCTTGGAGAAGATGAAGCTCGGCCAGGGCGGCCGGCTCGTGGGCAACGTCATCTTCTGGGTGTCCTTTACCATCTTCGGCCAGCCCTTTGCGGCGCTCATGTACTTTTACGCGTGGCAGGCCAAGTACGGGAGCGTCAGCAGACAAGGGTGGCAGGTGGGCAAGTGATGCATTGGACTGGGAGGCTTTGGATACTGGACAGGAGTCGTCGTCTCATGGCCGGGCGGAAAGGGAGTGGGAGGGGTATGTGAAGCCTTAAACATAATTAAGCGGATGATTTACAATGGATCCATGTCTTCAGACTCCGACGCCGTCACCGTATAAACGGCAGCATCGTTCCCACCCTCTTCCGGTACTCGACGTAGTCGTCCTGGAAGAACTCGACCAGCTTGGCCTCCTCGATCCTGATGCGCCGACTGAAAAATAACCACAGCACGGCCGCGTAAGCGTAGAAGCAGACGACGTTGCCCAGCACCAGCTGGGTCCCGAGGCCCCAGTAGAAGAAGCCAAAGTAGCTCGGGTGGCGCAGCCAGGCGTAGATTCCCGTCGTGACGAGCGCGTGCGAGGCGGCCTTGCGCGTCTGGATGTTGTGGTTGAAGCTGACGCCGGCCTGCAGCATGGCGAGGGAGCGGACCGCCTGGCCGCCGGCGACCATGGCGAGCCCGAGCCCGAGCAGCAGCGGCCCCGAGCCGAGCGGCGCCCACGAGCGGCCAGGGAAGACGGCGCCGACGAATGCGCACTCGGCGAAGGCGGCGGCGTGGGCGATGGCGTAGGCGGGCCAGTTGGCCGTCAGGAGGAAGCTGTCGACGCCCGCCGCGGGCGTGTTGCGCGCCGCCGTCGTCCAGAACTCGAGGAAGTGGAAGCCGGAGAGCGCGAGCAGGAAGAAGGGCACGCGCCAGAGGGGGCTGTCGGTGAGCAGCACCACGGCCGCCGTCGCGATAGAGCCCGCGGAAAAGGCCAGGCCGAGGCAAAAGGCGCGCAGCGCGATGCCCGACAGCGACTTGGGCTGGCCCGCGAGGAAGGGCTTCAGGGGCGATTCGCCGAGGGGGCGCGTCTCAGCCTCCCACGGAGGGCGCTGGGCACGGCGCGCTGCAGCGTCCATGATGGCCGAGTCGCGGCCAATTCCAGTGCTTGTCCTCGGGCGTCTGCGAGAGTCGGAATCGACGAGGCGATGGTCAGGCTCTCGCGAGCATCACGTCTCGGTGGTGTTGCGCACTCCAGGCGGATGGTGCAATGGCGCCGCGCGAGAGTTTTAAAGGCAACCAGGCCAAGCAGCGGCCCTCATCGGCGAATAGAACCAGGCGATTGTTCTCGGCGAACAATATCGACGACGTTTGGGCTGACGAAGAGCTGCCTGGTGTGGAGAGGCGAGGGCGCTTCCAATTGGCAGGGGCCAACCTTCGGACCGTGTGTCGTCCCGAAGTGCACCGGCTTTAGCCGTATTTAGGGTCAAGCTTCGTGCGCACTCCCCGGCAACGGGGACGACCTCTGGAGGCGGCAAGAGATTATCACAGACAGCGGCATAAAATGAGTTATAACCGACGAATACGATTGGAGACAAGAATATACCGCACGAAAAGAAAATGACTTCCTATCTGGCAAAGCTATCTATGGAAAGGGGTGCGAACAGGAGCTGGAAAGACACATAAAGCAACGGGAAGATGAGAAAAGCTGGAAAGACACCGATAGAGACAGGATAAAAGGCTGGAACGACACAAGCAACAGGGAAGAGCGGAAAAGCTGGAAAGACACAGATAGTGACAGGAAGGGGGGTCAAAGGCCGAAACGACACAACAAGCAACAGGAAAGAGCAGAAGCAACGGGGAAGATCACAAGCAACGGGGAAGAGCACAAAAGCCGGAAAGACTCAGATAACGACACAGGAAGGGGCGCAAAGGCTGGAACGACACAACAAGCAACAGGAAAGAGCAGAAAAGCTGGAAAGATACAGATAGCGACAGACAGGGGAGCAAAGCCTGAAACGACACAGAAAGCGACAAGAAAAAAAACTGGAAAGATAGGGAAAGCGACAGGAAACGACAGCAAAACTGCAAAGACCAGAAAGTGACAGGAGGGGGAGAAAGTCAGCAAGTGCATTTGCGCGAATGCAACGCCACGGTGACAATCAGCGGCGACCCTTCTTCGATTCCATTGACCTCCTCGACGGCGGACTGGCTGACTCTCGGGAACGCTTGTAGCGGTCCGGGTCGTCGTACGAAGTCGATGGCCCATAACCGTTCCGTGATGCCGATCTCGAGCCCCGGTTTTGCGAATCGTACTCCGTGACTTCATACGGACGTCGATCATCGTACACTTGTTGCCTCGCAGCGGTTGCCGGTCTTGGCTGCGACGCTCTGGCATTGGCCTCCCGGATGAAGCGGTCTCGATGGCTTTGGGCTAATTCCCTAGCATTTCTGTAGGCGGTGGCTCCACGCCGGAAAGAGTCTATGTTGCCGGTCATCTGCCAACCGTCGACCTCGGTCATGTGGTATTCCGGCCGGCCCCCAGGCGTATCCGGTGCTGTGACATGATGGGCGTATAGTTGGAGCGTGGATGTTCCAGCATTGTATGTCGAGCTGTAGGTATAGGCGTTGCCGTCATACTTCGGCTCGTCCTGGCCGTAGTTCTGCAAAACATGCATAGCGCGGGCTCCGTGGGCTCCGTCGTAGCACGCCTGTCGTCTAGCCACGACCGCGCCTCCCGTTGGGGCTTTGGCTTCTAGGAAGAAATTGGGCGCTACCGGGGCGAACGTATGCTTTGTGGGTATGATGGTGTTGCTTAGGCCTCGTCGGATGTTGGCGTCAATATCATATGGATAGGCGCCGTCGTATATATCGGGTGCCGTAGTAGTTGTAGCGCCGTTAGTCATTGAGCTAAAGTTCGTAAAGAGAAGACCGTTCTCGCTTAGGATTCTAGAGCGGCCGCATATCTCGGGAATTATTTCAGCCATTACCTTAGCCTTGGAAATCACTTGGCTATTGAGATCCTTGAAGTATTGGAAGTCAGAATGGGAGACGCGTGATGGCGAAAGGGAACGCCTAGGAACCGCTAACGCTCGAGAGATGTCGTCTAAGTTTCTGGGCTTCGGCGGGCGTCGGTTACGATTGTAACGTCTCTCGAGGTAGATGTTGTTATCATTGAGGTGCTGCTCGAAGCTATCGTCGTACGCAGAGGAGCGCTTGACAGTCGTCCGGCCCGGGTACTGCGAAAATTTCCTCTTCGAACCCGGGCGGTGGCTCATTTCCGGATACTAGCCAGACATGGTTGTCAGTTGAGTAACGCATGAGCTGGAAAGGGAGACTTGCCTGCCGTAGATGACTGAGATCCGGACCGCCGTGTCTCGCAAACCGAGCAAGGTCTGTCGAGACGGCGTCGACTGGAGCTGAGAGCTGAGGCTTTTCCTTGTTCCGCCGATTGAGCTCTCGCAGGGCACGGGGCGTAAGCCAGACTCTGGATAGATCGTCCCAAAACTCTGGTGGAAAGTTGGAACGCGGCCTCCCCATCGGTTTTGCCCTCTTGGCTGGAGGACTGTCTTGAGAGAGATGGCCGGCGGACCGCTTCTTATGGGCCTGGAGATTCGCCATGGGCGGCTATCGTGAAAGCGAGGAGGGTCGGTTATGAGAATTCAGGTCGCCGTCAGCGGCCGCCTCTTACGGGCGCTTCTTGACTCATAGTTGGCAGGAACCAGGGGCGCGGGTCGTATGCAGGGTCGGACAAAAACAGGGGTGACCGTCGTTGGAGAACAGATGCGGGCGAGGTTGCGTCTGACAACCGTGAATTGAGGATGTGACACGTGATGCCAGCGCCAAAGATAGCGGCCGCTGGGGGCGCGCTTCAGGGACGGCGCCTATGGGTGCCTACTTCGTAGATGAAGGGCGCCCGCATACATGCAGCCCATGTTCTGGCCCAACCATGGTTCTGTTGGCCGGAGACGTTCGGCGTTCTCCGACCAACAGGCTATTGTCCGTCTCCACCTGGTTTCTGTCCATAGTCTCATCGTACATGATCGTCCCGGCCGCGCTACAGCCCCCCTTGGATGGAAAAGGACGATACAACGAGGATGAAGACGTTGATGAAGCCCCAGGTGAAGGGGATCCACGTGTTCATCTCATAGTAGCCGGCCCAGTAGACGGCGCCGAGCCTGCGGCGAGTCAGCCCGCGTCCGCATTGCATACGCGCCCAGCAGATGGACAGACACCAGGCCAACGATGCTGCCGGCGAGCAGCGCCTCCAGCCCCGCGGTGACGAGGTAGACGACGGGCACGGCCCACAGGTAGCGCCACGACGAGCGCTTCCAGCCATGCGTGAAGAAGGCAATGAGCACGGCGCCGACGTGGAAGATGGCGTAGGCGATGAGCGTCCACACCAGCGTGAAGCGCCAGACGTCGGCGATGTGGTAGAGCGTGTACTGCCGCTGGGGCGTCGGGTCCGAGAGCGCGTGCACGCTGAGCGACGGGAACGGCGGCGTGCGGTAGTCGGGCGGCGGTCCGTTTGGGGACGCCATCGGAGGCCTCACCCTGCGAGGCGGCGGCGCGAGGGCAGCGATTTGCGCGTCTTCATGGGCGCGGCGGCGAGGCTGCGCGCGGCGTGCCTGGTCGAGGTTGAGGCCGCGCGAGTCCTGGCCCTGCTCTAGGGTACGTCATGTTCACGTAAGCCTCGGCCCGGCCCCAGATTCCGGCCCAAGCTGACCTCGACCTCCTCCGTCCCCATCGCCACCATGGCCGCCGACAGGCTCCTCAACGCGGTGCTGCAGCACTTCCAGGACGTCCACGATGCCGCCAAGACGGAGCAGATCATCGGCTCGGCGACGCACCTGCTGACGCAGCTGTCCAACCCGCTCAACCTCGGCGTCCTGACCTCGCAGCTGCTGACGGCGCCGGCCATCTGGCACCGGCCCGACGGCCCGCGCACGGCGGTGCGCGTCATGGGCGTCTACAGCACGGCCGCCCGGCGCGTGCGCGACCTGGAGGCGGAGAACGCGTCACGCATCGGCCCGCGCCAGGGCGGCGGCCTGCGCTGCGACGAGTGGACGCGCGCCGTCGTCAAGGGCGCCGACGACCGCTCCCGGCGCTGGCAGCACCTCCTCGTCCTCGCCGGCGTGCTCGTCGGCATCGAGGGCGACGACCGGCGCTCCTTGTCCCGGGGCTTGTCCCGGGGCCTGCGCCGCACCCTCGAGCAGGCCGTCGTCACGGCCGCCAACCTCGCCCTCGAGCACGACGTCCAGGACGGCCTGCCCGCCGCCGCATCCGTCGTCACCGCCCTCAGCTTTGCCCTGCCGCTGCTCTCCGACTTCCACAGGTCGCAGCTCAACTGCAGCGCGCTGCTGCCCGTCGCCGTCTGGGCCATCACCGGCGACGAGGGCTTCCGCGACGGCCGGTTCCTCGCGGCCATCGCCGGCGACACGACCGAGGATGCCGCCCGTCTTCTCACTTGGCCGCCGACCGCGCCGTCGTGCCGCCAGCTGCAGGAGATGGACAGGCAGCCCCTCATGGCCAACATGGGCCCGCTCTCCAAGCTGGCCGGCTTCGCGGTCCAGCGCGCCACAGACACGGCCGTCGTGCTGCAGGCCCACGACGCCCTGCTGGTCTTCTCCGGCAGAGTCCTCGACGCCTGGCAAAGGAGCCCCTTCAGCAGCATCGACCCGGCCCTCGACGCCGCGCGCCTATCCCCAGAGACGCGGCAGGCGTCGTGGCCTCTCCTCTGGCAAGTCCTCCGGAAGCTCATGTTCGCCTCGGTCGCCGTCCTCCACGCTATCGTCTCTCGCGGCTTGCTGGATCCCCACATGCTGGCCAACGGCATGGGCCCCAGCATAGCTACCAAGTCGCTGCACGTCCTCCGGAACCTCTTCTTCATATCCTCGCGCAACGGGAACAGCGCGTTCGAGGTCTACACCTTTGCGTACCTGACGTCCATCGACGTCCTCTCGCGGGATCATTCGGCGTGTGACGGCTTTCTGAGGGGGATTCGGCCCCCAGACGACGCCCCGGTCCCTGCCCGCCATCTTGACCGGACGTTGGACCTGTTCTACCTCAATGTCGCTGAGCATCTCCCGCTCACGCTCTCCTCGGGCGCCTGCGAGGAGCTCATCGTCAAGCCGGCCATGGTCTATCTCTCCCTCGATGGGCCAATGTCGTCGTCCATGGTCGAGCTCTTCGAGTCGGCGCACAGCGCCATCCTCTCCGTCCTGTCCTGCCCCCAGCACAGCCCTCTCACCGTCGAACTCACGCCCTTCTACATCGTCAGGCTCTTCGAGTCCTTCCCCAACCGCGTCTCGCCGCGCCAGTTCCGCGTGGCCTTCAAGACGGTCATGGAGATCGTGTCCCCGCCCTTCCCCATTGCGGCGACGAATCCCGAGCTGTCTGAGACGCTGCTCGAGATGCTCCGCTCCAAGATCCCTACCGCCTCTACCGCGCCCCTCGCTCCGACGGCTGATTGGCTGTCGCGGAATGGCACGCCGCTGAAGGACGACGCGGTGCTCTCGGAACAGAGCGCGCTGGTGATGGCCGTGATCGACGCGCTGCCGTTCCTGCCCCTTCCGCTGGTCGAGGAATGGCTCTCCGTCACAGCCCAGATGATGAATGAGATTGCGGACCCGAGGCTGAGGGAACCCGTCAAGAGTCGGTTCTGGGACGTCCTCGTCAGCGGCGAAATGGACGTCGAGCGGTCCACGATCGGCGTCGCTTGGTGGGGGACCGGGGGCGGCAGGGAGCTGGTGCTGTCCGGCGGTCGCCGTGAACCGCCGATGATGAGCGGAGCGATAGTCGGCGCGAGCGACAAGCCGAGCCGGCTCTGATGTTGGGCAAGGCCGAGGTGCCCCAGTATGTCATCCCACAAGCATGAGTACAGGTTGCTTGATTCACGCCCGGAAACGGGCACGAGCTAGAATGATTCGAAGCCGATCCGACTGATATATAGGCGTGGGAGAATGTCTACTGGACCGGATTTCCTCTCGGACCATACGTCGGCTCGAAGCTCTCACGACCACCATGAGCCGCCTGTTGGCCTTGCTCTTGCTGCCAACGCTGCTGGCCACGCCGGCAACGGCCAGCAGCTCGTCCTCGGCCTTACGACACCCTCCGGTCGCCGGGGCTGTGCTCACCGTGTGGACGACGGTTGTGGAATCCACTGTGACATCGACGACTTTCGTGACCGCGCAGCCGTCCCTGTCCATTGCAGCGCAGTTGCAGGCAGAGTCCTCTAGCCCGACCGATAAGGACTCATCCGGGTCAGTCGTCTTGGAAACACGCACGCGTTACGAGTACTAATCTAGCAGAGCCTCGTCCAGCATCCCGACTGTCTCGACGCTGTTCCCAGCCATGACCGGGGGCTCGTCGGGCTCGTCGAGCGTCAACGACCCGCTGGCTGTGCTGCCGTCGAGCACCACCACCATTGGCGACTCGACGGGCTCCATGTCCAGCGGAGGTGATGGGCTGGCGGTCGGGACTGAGATTAGCAGCACGACGGCATCCTCGAGCGCAGTCACGACAGCATCGACGAGCTCATCCAGCAAACGTGACCCGTTGGCCATTGAGACTCAAACCAGTGGCACGACGGCATCCTCGAGCTCGGCCACGTCAGGGAGCTCTTCGGCCACGCTCCAGCCGCAGATTTCAGCAACCCGTTGGCAAGCAGATACTCCTACCTCGGCAGCGCCGAAGCAAGTCCTTCGCCCTTGCGCCTCGGGCTATCCGCAGAGGCTGGAGGACTGCCGCGTCGACATGGAGAGCAACTGCTCCCGCGCGCTGCAGCAGTACCCCACGTGCGTCGGCAGCCAGTGCGTGTGCATGGCCGCGCCCTGCAGCAGCAAGGGAGACTGCCAGCCGTACGGCCAGTGCTTCGAGGACGAGGAGGTGCGGTGCAACAAGGAGCCGGCCCTCTACCCGCACTTCCCGGGCGTCTGCGAGTGCGCTCCCCGCGGCGGCGGATGCCTCGCCAAGGCAGACCCTCACAGGTACTGCGACGGCCTCGTCGACTGCACCGACAGGCGCCGCAGCCCGTACCCGGCGTTCCCGCAGTGCGTCACCGAGGACCAGTGGACGACGCATCCGCGCGGGCGGTGCTTGTGCCGCAGCGTCGACTGCGCCGTCGAGGACGGGCAGGAGGACGACGGGGCGTGCAAGGGCCTCGTCTGGTGCAGCAACAGCACCAGCCCGGACGCCGTCTGCGTGACCAAGGACGGCCTGGCCGAGGCCGGAGACGGGTATTGCACCTGCAGGCGGCGGGACCAAGGCCTGTGAGGGGCATCCGTGGACCGGGTTGCTTATTGAGCATCACCATGGTTCTTTCGGTCGTTCCAACAGAGATCGGGCGCCAATCGCTGCTCCTCCAGGCGTCCTGAGCATGTGGTCGGTTGGAGACCGCTGAGTCGTCGACGCAGCTCAGGATTCACGTGCAAGCTGCTCACCCTGATGAGCTGCGCTTGCGGAGCAAATTACGTCACTGCATGCCAAGCCTGGGACCGCAATGTACAATTGTGAATGTACCTCTGGTCGAGTACGGGGAAGGAGCACAGGTCCAAAGTACCTCATCCTCACCATCCTCTCTCTTCGTTCCCGAAGAACCCGAGACACCATCGCCAGCCTCGGGCCTCGACGCCACTGTTCCAGCCGGTGCCTCGAGCGGGCGAGCACAGGCGCCGCAGCCAGCCTGCGGTCGAGCCTCAGAGGCAACCAAGACACGGAGATCTGCGACAGGCCCAAGCTCCATCTGGCGCCGGTCAGACAGGCCTCCAGCCACGATCCCTGGGGCCCGCAGCTGTGCGGAGGCAGCCGGGAGACATGCCGTGAGCATGATGCCGCGACGTCTCAGTTCCAGCCGCAAGCTGCCCCTCCTCCGCGACCCCTCCTCCGGATCCCCGACCCCCCAGGCGCTGCCGCCCATCGAACCGCGCGGCGCTGACGTCCGGCGCCGCCCCGGAGGACAAGCAGGCGCCGAGCCCTGCCCCCGGCTGCTGGCGAGCGCCGAAGCCGGTTTTGCCAGCTGGAAAGCTTCGCGCAGACGTGTCGACGGCCCCCCCGGTCCGGCTTACTAGGCTGACCCCTCCCCTGCGCCGTCTGGAGAAGCTTTCAGCTGGACCGGGCTGCTGCGCCTCGGGGCATCACCATGGACGTCATCCCAGAGGCTTCGGTGGCGCAAGCTCCCCATGCACTGTAACGGGGTCCATCCATTGACCTCCAGAGCTGCCGCTCGGCCGCTGCTGCTTCTCTTATAAAGCTTGCCCACCCTGGTTCCCCTTTGCCCGTGCCAAAGATCCCTCTGCCGGAACTACCCAGCTCCAAGAATATACCCAAGCCCGCCTCTTCAGCCCTCCCCCCAATCGCCAACATGTCTTACCGTGACAACGACAACAACAGCGTAAGACTCGCCGCCCTCGTCTCATCGGCCCCGTGACGTCGGAGAGGCCTGGCTGACCCGCCCCTCGCGCAGTCCGGCTACGGCGGCAGCGGCTCCGTAAGCCAAGACGTCGCCCCCCCTGTTGCAGCGTCTTGCTAACGCGCCGGCTCAGGGCCGTCGCGACGACAGCGGCTTCGGCTCGTCCGGCGGCAACTACGGCTCCGGCTCCGGCGGCCGCTCCGGCCGCGACGACTCGTACGGCTCGTCCGGCCGCGACGACGACTCGTACGGCTCCAGCGGCCGGGGATCCGGCGGCGGCTTCGGCTCGTCCGGCCGCGACGACTCGTTCGGCTCCGGCGGCAGGGGATCCGGCGGCGGCCTCGGCTCGTCCGGCCGTGACGACTCGTACGGCTCCGGCAACAAGAGCAGCAGCTACGGCTCCGGCGGCGACTCGTACGGCTCCTCGGGCAACCAGAGCGGCAGCTACGGCTCCTCGGGCCGCGACGACTCGTACGGCTCCGGAAACAAGGGCAGCAGCTACGGCTCGTCGGGCCGCGACGACGACTCGTACGGCTCCGGCAACAAGAGCAGCAGCTACGGCTCCGGCGGCGACTCCGGCTCCTCCGGCAACCGCCGCGACGACAGGCGGGGCAACGAGAGCACCATGGACAAGCTCATGGACAAGGCCGGCGACATGCTCGGCGGCCGGGGCGGCAGCAGCAGCAACTACTAGTAGATGGATGCAATTTGCTTTACCCGTGTTGGTTGCTGGACGAGGTCAGGGTCAAGAATGTATGCTTGGTCCGGTGGTCCTAGGCTGTCTCGATTACTTGACTGCAATGAATTGACGCAGGTGCCAAGACCTGTCTTCCAATGGCCATGTCGCTAACTATGCCGTGTCTCGCCTGCTGGTGCGATGCCCGTCCCCAGACGCCGCTGGAGGATGCGTCCATGACTGCGCGGCCCTCACGCCGCATCGTCTTGCGCGAGCGTCTTCTCCACCTTGACGAGGACGACGCCGTCCGTCAGGGCGCCCTTGGAGTCGCGGAGGCGGATGAAGCGGTACCCCTGGGCGAGACGGTCGAGGCGGACGCAGGCCCAGGCGGCGAGGTCATCCCTGCCGATCTCGTCGTCGCGCACCGTGAAGCGGACAAACGTCAGCTCCTCGACGAGGCCGGCCACGGCGGCGAACGAGGCGTGCTCGCCGGCCAGGTCGACGTCGCGGCCGTGGTGGGTGCGCGTGCGCGCCTTGAGCCCGGCGGCGTCGCGGTCGGGGCCGCCAGGCAGCGCGAGGCCGTGGCGGTGATGATGGTGATGCTGCTGCGAGCCGTCGACGTGGAGCTCCGTCTTGATGTACGGGTTGAAGCGCTTGGCCGACGTGTCCGCCTCGGGGAGGGGGATGGCCTGGGCGGCCAGGAAGGTGATGGTCAGCGACAGCGTCTTACGTGGGGCGCAAGGCGCCGGCTCTTCTGGCCTGGGGCTGGGACGGTAGCCTTTGTCGTCGCGTTAGCCCAGCGTCTCGTGGTGTCCTGCCGGCGGCGAACTTGCCGTCTGGCTTGAGCACGTAGCCACCGGTCCCGGCAAACATGCCCTCGTTGAGCATCATGCCCTCGTCCGTCTGCTGCCAGTTGAGCGCGACGATCTGGGCGCCGGCGCCCCAGAAGACGGGCGGGCTGAGGTTGGACGACGCGATGCGCAGGCCCGACGGGTAGACGCGCACCAGGTAGCGCTCGTTGTGCTGGGCGAGGTCGGCGGCGTTCCTGTCGTTGTGGTCGAGGAACTTCCTCTCCGAGAGCGAGAAGACGTGCGTCGCCATGGTGGCCTCGGGCTGCGTCCACGCCTTGAAGGAGACGCCGCGGGTGTAGACGCCGAGGCTGCTCAGCGCCTGGATGATCTTGGACCGCTTCTTGGGCGGCGGCTTGGCTGCCGCATCGGCGGGCGCCGAGCAGTCGTCGTCGGCGCCGCTGTCGGGCTCGTCCGACGCCGTGACGTCCGGGGCAACGTACTTGACCTTGACGAGGATCTTGCCGCGGAGGTCGTCGGGGCTGGGCAGGGAATCGCCCGTCTCGTCGGGCGCGGCGACGAGCAGGCCCTCCCAGGCCTCCTCCATGATGCGCACCATCATCTCCTGCTGCGGCGGGCTGCAGTGCACCTCGAGGCTGACGATGAGCGGCAGGTCGGTGGCGGCAAAGGCGCTCTCGCGGATGGCCTTGCACACGTCGCAGAAGGGCACCTCCTTGGTCAGGGTATAGCCGTGGAAGACCCTCGGCTCGATCATGGCGACTTCGGGCTCCGGGGCGGCGTCCTTGTCGCCGTCCGGCGTCCTCTTGCCCAGGCTCGTCTTTTCCAGCTTGGTGGCGAGCGAGTCGGGCAGCCTCTCCCTGAGCATGCCGAACTTGCTGCGCCACCTGGACCTGGGCTGGGCTCCCTCGCCGCCGCTGCTGGCAGAGCTCTCGGCGTCCGACTCGTCGCCGTCCCAGACGTCCACCTCGACGCAGCGGCAGCCGCGCACGAGGACGCTGGTGTAGGCGCCCGTGGTGCTGTCGCTGGAGAGCTGGTTGCCCGTCAGGTACGTGTTGTGGCTCGAGTTGATGAAGTAGCTGGCGAGCGGCCACGACAGGTCGCATTTCCTCCACGGCAGGGTCAGGTCGCTGTCGGCCGACGTCATGTAGGCCAGGAAAGCACCGAGGTCGACGTGCGGCTGGCCGAGCAGACGGGCCGCGGCGGGGGTTGCGTCGTCGTTGTCCTGGACCTTGCGGACAAACGTCTTGGCCTGGGCCTGGGTCCATGTCTTGTCGGGCCCGGCGTGCGATTCGAAGAGGTGCCGCAGGTACGACAGCACCTTGGCGTTGAGCGGCTTGATGGAGAGCTGCGGCTCCATCGAGAGCTGCGGCTCGCGGGCGGCGGCCGCCTGCGGCAGGGCATCGAGCCGCTCGTCCTGGGCAGCAGCCATGGCTGGGAGCTCGACTGCGGGCGCGGGGAATCGCAGAGCAGCAGGCGACTTGGTCAAGGCGATGTGCACAGGAGGTTCAGGCTTCGGCGCCTGAGGCCCAAGCCAGCACGGGCCCCAGCTCTACCTGAGGCAGGCGCGATGTTGCTGCCGACGTCGGTCGAAAAGTCAAAACGGAAATGTCCAGTCTGAAGCGGCCCACGGGAAGGTCCCAGCTTGAAGCCCAGCCTACCCTGGACTCGACCGTGTCGGAGACGCTGGGGTCGGCAATGCCGAAGTTCATCATCGTCCATCGATGTCTCACACCACAGCTGGACAGGGGTCGAGGCCCGCTGTCCAGTAGCGTCACGAGCGTCACCATGCCGCTTTGGCCACGCTCAGGGGCGGAGCACGGTCACCAACGCAGGAGTCAGTGCTCACCATCCTCAGTGAATCCGGCCCTGACCTCACTTGTCCATAAACTCCTCCGAGTCGACGTGAATCCGCAGGCCCTTGGACGCCATGGTGCCGTACACGGACCGCAGCTCGTCCGGCCTCATGTCGCCGACCAGCGTCCCAAAGGCCTCCATCATCACCTCCTTGGACCACGGGCAGTGCCGCAGCGCCCGGTAGAACACGTCCCTGGCCCGCGCCCGGAGCTGCTTCTGCGAGTGGCAGAAGCGCACGTAGGCCGTCCACAGCGCCACGCTCGACTGGCACTCGTCGCTGCGCACCGCGTGCTCAAACGCCGCTTGCGTGCTGCTGGCGTTGCCCCGGGCCAGCTCGTGCTGGATGGAAAACAGCCGGCTGGCCACGCAGTCCTGCCCCCTGGCGAGCGCCTTTTCGTAGAGCAGCTGCCGCGTCTCGTCGACGACACGCATGCTCGCGTCTGCCCACTCGAATAGGCTCAGAAACATGGTGTTTCGAGGCAGCATGCCGACGAAACGAGCCAGCTGCTCGCGCATGTAAGCTCTTCGGAAAGGTCTATCCGCAGTCAGCCCCAGCAAGATACAAACGCAGCAGGCCCTGGGTCCTACCCCTTCGCGGCATTCAGGTACAGCAGCCGCGAGGCGAATTGCAGAAGCAGCTCGTGCGCCACCTCGCCTCCGCGTCCCCGGGACCGAATCTCGCTCGACATGGATTCCGTGGCATCCATGGCGGCCGAAATGTTGCCCTGGCATGCTGAAGTCGGCTCCGAGCCTCCCTCGCCCGTCAGATAGGACAGGAGAACCAGGCACTCCATGTGGCTGCTGGCCTCTTCCTGCTTCCCCTCGTACAGGCACTCGTGGGCATTTGACGAAAATGCCTGACGGGCTTTCAGAACGGCAGCAGGCGGCACGTCGCCATCCAGCAGGGGTTTGCGCAAGGATTCATCCACAGACGCACACAGGCGTTTTGTCGCCATGCGCTTGTCGCCCTTGTCCAGCTCGATCCAGCTCCACGTTCTGAATAAGAGGAACCCAGTCGAGGGCGAGGACAGCTGCAAGACGGTGTTAGCTGCGGCCGTAGCCTAACAAGGCCCGAGTGTCACCACTGACTGATGGAGACTCTGCGGCAGACGCCAGCACTTTCCTTGCGACCTCGACATTGCCGTTGGCAAACTCGGCTAGAGCATAGGCATTGAAGAGCTGCGCGTTAGTCGGGAACATCCTCAAGAGAGCCTTGGCTGGCTTTTTTATCGCAGCAGGCTCCCTTGCGAAGCAGACGCCCAGGTAGTACAGGGCAAGGCCTGAAATGTCGGCCCCGTGGACGAGCTGCTTCAGCGTCTTCTCCACCCAAGACAAATCGACCGTATGCTCGCGACTAGCCATGTCGAGGTACTGGAACCAGCTGGCGCCGCTGAAGAGCAAACTGGGAGACAACCTCGCGCGGCAGTTGCCGCTGAACGAGGGGGGCTTTCTCTGCAGCTCTTGCGTGTTCTCTTCGTCAACTTCCCAGGCTGGATGCAGTTGGATCCCGGCATTGGCCCCGGTCAAGAACTGGTCATGGTACGCCGCCTCTGTCCAGTCGCTGGTTCTGAATGCAGGTGGAAGCCCGCAGAAGAGCAGAAACGCATCGACGAGCTGCGGAGTGACGGCCGACAAGCCATCTGCAGGTATGGTGAATAGCCACGGTTCAATATCCGAGTACATGACGACCCTGAACGGGTCGTCGTCTGTCCCATCGTCCATCGTTCTCGCCGGCATCCTGGCCTGCTGCCCTCGGGAGCGCTCGGCTGCTCCCCACGCCTTGTACGCGTCTCGCGAAGGGCCGTCTTCGACCTCCTTGTTAGTCTGGGGGTCGGGGGCGTCGCCAGATCCGCCGCTTTCAACAAAGTGGCCCCATCCCTGGGCATCTGCGTCGCCGAGCCTTGGCACCTCGCTCTCCCAGAAGTCTCGGAAAGAAGCCAGTGACTCCTTTTGTCCCTGTGCGCCCTTTGGCCTGAACAGGTTGAGCTCCAAAAGGCCTTGCCACGCCGCCACGCCGAGTTCTTTGAACCCGGCATCATGGAAGAATCTGGTCGCCCTCAGAAAGACGTAAATCGCTTCTTCCGAATCCTCTCTCGACTGGAGCCCAGATCGAGAGACAACGTGCTGGAGCCGTTCGAGGAACATCTTCTTCATCTCGTCGTACTGAACCGTGGCAATGCTGGACACGGCGAAATCGAGATGCGTCTTCCACAGCGAAAAGTTGCGACGCTCATCGTCGAGGACCTGCGACCACTTTTTGGCCGCAGTGTTCCGGCCCCATATCTTGCTGCCTTCGCGCATCAGGTAGACCAGAACGCGTTGGCGATCCTCTGGGCGCGACGCATGAGTGAGCGCCGACTCGAGCATGTTGACTTTAATCTCCGCGAAGCTATGTGCCGCGTTTTCGGTGGCCCTCTGGTCAATCGTCTCGCCGTCTCGCAGCAAGGCGTCCTGGTGGTCGACCAGCTCCAGCCAGGCATCGATGTCGTCGGGGTGATCCTTGACTTGCCTGTTGAGCTGGATGGACTTCCATTGCAGAGGGCTGTCTTTCTTCGCGTCGACAAAGTCGTTCGATGAGTCGGCGCTGTCTTCCGCGTCGCTGGCGGCGTCCTTGACTGCTTTGGCCTTGCCTCTGATGGAACGCCACGACGGTCGGTTCTCTGAATCGGAAGAGTCGCTGTCCCCTTGAACACGTTTGCGCTTCCTCGGATTCTCCAGCGATATGTAGTCTTCGGCGTCGTCTCCTGCAGATTCACCTTTGCTTGCCCGCAATTTGGCGGGCTCGCGCTTTTGCCAGCCTCTCGACCGTAAACCGTCTCTGTCGCGACCAGCCGACGATCCTTGTCCCGGGAATGAAAGGCTGAATGTCTCTCTCGGGCCGTCCCGGTGCACCATCAGCCGCCCAGTCGTGCCCAAGACCCTGCCGCCACCATAGCGACGGTATTGTGGAATCTTAGATCGGTCAAGGCCGTATTTCCTGATGAGAGGGTCGCCCTTAGTGTCGATCACGAAGAGCCCCGGCACCGAGGATACGGAGCTCGTATCCGGCAGAGGCTTGGGCTCTTCCCGACGGCGTCGCGCCTTCTCGTCGTCTCGGGAGCCTCGGGAGCTTCGATGCTCTTCTCGATGTGATCTGTCTCGCCGATGGGACTCGCGGTGCCGGTGCTTCGAATGATGGCTGCTGGATCGCCGGTCGCGCTCGCGTCCCTCTCGAGCCTCGTCCTTGGGCCTCTCGCCTTGCCCTTTGGGCCCCGAAGTCGGCTCCTTTGGCTTGAAGGAGGAGAACTTGGGCACGCTCAAGGTCTTATTCTCGTCGGCGGCCATGGCTCCGGCTTGATGACGGACCGAGGTGCATGGCTTGGCCCCGAAACGGACAGCAATCGCAAGCTGGTAGCATCCGAGAAGCGAGCGCGATGTAGCTGCCAGGTTCACGTGAGCGAAGCTGCGAGTATTTTGTACCGCGTACCTGGATGGCGCGAAAAAGTGGGACCTGGGGTAGCTCCAAGGGTCCACTCGACCACGGCTCATTGTGCAGCCTGGGAGTATAAAGCAACCTCGTCAACATCACCACGGAGCCTTCTTCCATTCCCCTCTCGGCGCGAGAAAGACAAAGGAATACAACTTCAATTGCCATCGCCATACGCCCCTGCGCCGTCTACAAGCTTCCAGACGACACCGCACAGACCGCAAGCAGCAGCTCGGCCACCACCCCCGATCGCGCCTCGCCTCGTCGCGATCGACCGCGTCCTGCCCATGGAAGCATCGACGGGCACGGCCGCCTGCGTCACAATAGCCGCCCTCCTCGCCAGCGCTGTCGCGTCGGCAATGGGGCTCTTTGGCGGAAACAAGATGCCCGTCGAGGGCAAGGTCAGTCCCCCATCCGCCCGCGCCCACGGCCATTGACGCCCCGCAGACGGTCCTCATCACCGGCGCGTCCGAGGGAATGGGCCTCGCCGCCGCGCAGAAGCTCGCCGCGCGAGGCGCCAACGTCGTCCTCGTCTCGCGCAGCGTCGCCAAGCTGCAAGCCGCCCTCGAGAGCGTCAAGGTCCGCAGCCCCCCCCCCCCCGGCGAAAGACCGTCCGCTGACGCGCATCCCAGGCGGCGGCCAAGGACCCGCGCGCCCAGCGCTTCCACTACATCTCCGCCGACGTGTCCACGCCCGCGTACGCCGCCCCCGTCGTCGACGAGGCCACCCGGTGGAACAACGGCCGCGCCCCCGACGTCGTGTGGTGCGTCGCCGGCGCCGCCGTGCCCGAGCTCTTCGTCGACATGGACATGGAGTCCCTGCGCAGGCAGATGGACATCAACTTCTACGGCACCGCCGAAATGGCGCACGCCGTCCTCGCCCGCTGGCTCGCTCCCGGCGCACCCGTCGCCAACGAGCCCAGGCACCTCGTCATGACCACGAGCGTCGTCGCCCTCTACACCATCCCCGGCTACGCCCCCTACGCCCCCTCCAAGTGGGCCCTCCGCGGCCTGGCCGACACGCTGTCCCAGGAGGTCATGCTCTACCCCCAGGACGTCAAGGTCCACGTCGTCTACCCGGGCACCATCCTCTCGCCCGGCCTCGTCCGCGAGAACCTCAGCAAGCCCGACATCACCAAGCTCCTCGAGGAGTCGGACCCCAAGCAGACGCCCGACGAGGTGGCCGAGAACGCCATCCGCGGGCTCGAGCGGGGCGACTATTTCGTCACCGTCAGCTACCTGGGCAGCTTGATGAAGTGGGGCATGCTCGGAGGCTCGTTCCGGAACAACTGGATCGTCGACACCCTCGGCGCCTGGCTCGTTTCGATTGTCTGGTTCTTTGTCCAGATGGATCTGCACGGCAAGATCAGGAGCTACGGAAGAAAGCACGGCCACCCCAGCACGTACAAGAAACAGCGAGATTGATCTCGTCTCTGCACCTAGACGAGGCCTTGAGATACCCCGGGGAAATGGTAGAAACCCTATACACCGCTCCACTTGCCAAACTTGACGTAACGCTTAAACATGTCCCTCAAGATCGCTCTTCCGCTGCCATCCATGGCGTCGTTGAGGATCTTCCTCCCCTCGGGCGGCGTGATGTCAAAGATGGAGGTCACGGCCGGCTCCAGCGCCTCCCTCGCGACCCTCGGCACGTCCTCTTCCAGCTGCAGCTTGACGTACTGCATCAGGACGAGGTACATGTGGCGCCCGGCGGAGCGCTTGGCCGCGTCCACCGCCGAGTCGAGGGCGCTGTGCAGCTGGGCGCGGGACACGGCGCCGGCCGTCGGCTCGCAGACGAGCGTGATGAGCCGGCCGTACAGCTGGGCCTTGGACGCCTGTGAGAGCTCGTCGCCCGCGTCCGCGGGCAGTTGGCGGACGACGAGGTTCCGGAGGAGGGCCTGCATGGCGCTCAGGAGGATGTGGTAGTGGCCCTCGAGGCGAATCCGGTGCTTCTTGATGACGACCTCAACCAGCTTGCACAGCCACGTGAAAGGAACGGCGGCCAGGTCCGCGGTGGTGGCAGACAGGTCGCATACCGTGCTGAGCGTGACGTCGATGTTCCATTGCCCCATGGCCTGCGGCCGCTTCTCCAGCAGGGTCCGAAGGATGCGGCAGACGTGAGCGGCATGGGCCGACTTGCGCAACAGCGAGAGAGTCAGCTCGCTATGGGCCGCAGCTAGACTGAATTCCTCGGTTCGGCACTGAAAATCGGCAGAATCTGCGGCACGTTAGCTCGAGGACCTCAGTCAAAGCCACGCAAGCGTACCTAAAAGCTGGTCGACGGCAGTCTGGATGGCGAGAACTTGGCCATCCGTATCGCGGCCCTTGCTGAACGCATCAACCAGCTCCCGCAGATACTGAAGCCTGCCGGTGCTGTTCATGTTCCTCATAACGGATGTCACGAGCTCCTCTAGAAGCGGTTCACGCAGCGGGGCTGGCAAGTTCTCCAGGCTGTCGTAAGTGGTAGGACGGGGGATTTCCACTATCGCAGATAGATATGTCCGGAGGAAAACCTGAATCTTCCATCCTCTCAAGTCTCCCTGCAGCATGGACTTCCTGCTGCGCTCCTCAAGCTTCCGGACCGCCGACGGCTTGAAACCAAGCAGTCCGGCGAAACTGTCCGCCGTGCCAGCGGCATCGACAGCAGCAAAGAGGCTCATGTCAGCAACTGTGCTAGGAGAAGCCAGAAGCTTCTTGTCGGACACGAAATTCCCAATGGCGTCCGCGATGCACTTGGTCAGGGCGGTCTTTGAGCTCCGTGTTAGCAGGCCCAGCTCGTCGTGGCCTTGGCAGTTTGGCAATCGCTCGAGTTCTGCTGCCAAGGCTTTCAGCAGCGTCATGAAGAAGGGCTTTCTGCCTTTGTTGCTTTCTTGTTGAGCTGTCCCCTGCGCTTCGCAATCGGAAACAAACTTCGAGGCCTCTCGGAAATACTTGATGCTGCGTTCATCTATGTGCTCGGCCATCTGCCGGATTGTCGCGGACGCCATGAGGAAGAACCTCTCGATGAGCTCAGGAAGGACTCCATTGCCTGTCGCAGATTCGATGGAAATGCTGGACATCGCTGTCGCAATATCGACGAGATCGGAGAAGCTCATTGCCTCGTAGAAAGTGGGCCGTCCCATCATTTTCGTTGCCAGGCCGAGGACGAGCTTCCAGCCGTTGAGGGACACCCGGTTCGGAGACTTGACCATCTTCTCTCGTCGCTTGCTGAGAGCATTCATGACTCTCTCCCGCTGACCACGATTGTAAACCTCCAGTGGTATGCCAGCCAGAGTCTTGATCCACATCTGGCCTTTCTCGCCAGGCCAGCTCTTACTCTTCTCAGAGTCATCCAGCGCGGCGATGAGACGGTCGACGACATCTCTAGCGATCTTCGATTCGTTCAGGTTGACCTCATTGCGCAGCAACGCGTGCCAAAGTGTCTGTTGCTCCTCGACGCTGGCCTTTCGGATCGATGAATTCGACAGGATCGAAGGCATCTCCCCTTTCCGGGCGGAATGCAGCCTGCTGAATCTGCTGGAACCATAGAGGTACCAAGCCAGATACTGCTGAAATGCGGATCCTTCCTGCAGCTCTGCCTTTGTGTCCGGCTCGCATAGCAGCTTGTCCCGGGAGAGGCGAGAGGCGGCCATCTCGGCGGCAAGCCGTTCCGTGAAACCTTCGACCAGGGAGGCAGGCTCGTCGACGCGCGCACCGTCGGGGCTCATAGAGTCCCATGCTTGGTAGCAACACTTGAACGCTTCGAATGTTTCACCCGAAATGATTGGTGCCGTAGCCAGGATGTTAGCCAGCCGGTCTCTGATCGTGTCCCAAATCCCGAGTCTCTCATCTGGAGCAATCCATGATATGGTATTCGCGACCACCCTCCATTTCAGGGCCGAGGTTCCCGAGGAGCTGTTTAGTGGGGCGACGAGATCGAAGAGTCTGCGTCCCACGGCATCAACAAAAGACTCGCTTCGCACTGCCTGTGCGATTGTGCTCGAGAAGACGCAGATGGAGCGCGGATGCGCCTCTGGTTTCTGTGTCTCAACCCAAGCGATGACTTCAAGGAGCTGCGACGGCGACAGCTCCGTCTCAACAAGGGAGCTGATGGCTTTCGTTGGACCTGTGGCTCGGCCGACCTCGAACCAGGGCGACTGAGCATCAAGCTTCTGTCGCTCAGCCTCGCAGAGTTGCTCAAGCCACAGTCGCAGGAAACTGGGAAAGCCGCGACGCGTTCGGAACCCATCCATGATGGCCCCAATGGTCTCCGAGACGGCCTCGTAATCGTCTTTGCCGAAATCTTGCTTTACAGTCCTGTCGCAAATCTCTCTTCTCAACTCGGCTCCGTCGTCGGACAGCTGAAAGACGTCGGGGTCGCACAGGGCGATCTTCGAGACCAACTGCCAGTCAGTCTCCGCTCCTTGCAGAGCATACCTGCGAGTGACGCGCCGGAGGTCATCCACATCCACAGGCATGGACCGCCGGATGGCCTGCTGCAGAATGCCTTGCATGAGCGTACTTCGATCCGGACGCCCCCTGACCATCGGCTCAATGGCCCGGAAGAGCTGCGTTATCCATTCCACGTTGTCCTTGCGGAGCTCGCCCTCGGCCACGCGGTCGGCGGCTCCAGAGGCGAGGAAGTACAGCGCAGGAGCTGACAGCTGAATGATGCTCTTCGACACCTCCAGGGCCTGGTCGAAATGCTCGAAGAGTCGATGGTTAATGAAGGAGGCCCTTGCCGGGAGGATGAAGTTTTGGTGCATAAACTTTTCCAGGTCGGAGATCCATCGATGCTTCAGGGACTCGGGAGCCTCTATTTCGCAGGTCGAAGAGAAGCTGCCAAGCTTCCCCAGTATAGTCGCAGATGGCCTGAAGAGATGAATCGCAACCTCGAGGGTGTCGTCGCTCCCCTGTAAATGAAGGTCCCAGATCGTCGATATGGTCTCGATCCACGCCTGCTCGCCTTCGGCCTTGCCGCACGTGCCGCTCGCCAGCAGATTGCTGCATACCGTCAATGCCGGGGCCACGACCGCGGTCGCTTCCGTCGCCGACGTGCAGAACAGAGACTTGATGTGCTCCGCGCCGATCCTGTCCCGCGAAAACCCGGCCACGGGGCTGTCGAGACGGCCCAGGAGTGATTTCAGCGTCCCAAATACCGCGCGCGCCGTCTCCAGGCATCCATCCGGAGCCTGCAGATCGTCCAAGCTATAGCTCACGGCCGGGGTGCGCTTTCGCTTCGACGTGGGGGAACCGGATTCCGCAGCGGGCTTCGAGATGGCCTTGAGGGTCTGTTGCAGCACGGCGATGAACTTTCTATCAGCTAGGGACTTGGCGAGCGAAAACAGAGGAATCCGCTGAAAGACGCAGTCCAGGATCGTCCACGTCAACGGGTATCGACGCAGGGTGTCGGCGCTCGGCGATGCGCCGTTCATGGATTTGAGCAACCATCTCAGGCAGCTCTCCTCGGGCGCGTGGAACTGGCTATCCGACGCCGCTGCGAGACAGCTCCAAAGAAGCTGCAGGTTCTCGCCGTTGGGCCCGGGTCCGGTTTGGTCCAGGCCTCTGACGGTCTTGATGAGATGTGGTTCATCCTGCGTCGCTTAGCCAATTTCCGAGTCGAAGAATGACCTGGATTCTTACCATGGCGAAATCCCTCGCCGCCACAGGCCAGCGGACTGCGATTCTCTGGGGAGCGCAATGGCTATATCGTGACTTGCGCCGCGGTTTGGCTGCTGCTCCAAAATTTAAGAATTCTGCCGCGCCCAGTCCCAAAAGGGCGCCGCCATGCTCACCGCCTTCGGGTATCAACGCAATTGGCCAACTGCCACTGGGAAGCTTGACATCACAGCATCTCGGGGTGAAGCCGTCGATAGCGACTTTTGCTCTCCGACGCCGATTCTTGCCGCACAGGTGAGTCGCCTAGACTCTTCTCGCCAAGCCACAGCTGGAAGCTAACGCGCCGCGCGAGCACAGCGACGCCCACTATGTCCGAGACCGCCGTCCCTCCGCCCCCGAGCGCCGTTTCTCGGCCCGTGAGCGAGGCGCTGCTCAACGAAAAGGTGCGCGACGTGTGGCCGCGCGCTGCATCTTTGTCGTGAGCAACCGCTGATGCGCTGCCGCTAGTGGGACCGCTGCCTCTCCAACCTGCTCGTCAAGTCAACGCTCGGCGTCGGATTCGGCGTCGTCTTCTCCGTCCTCCTGTTCAAGCGAAGAGCGTGGCCGGCCTTTGTCGGCGTCGGCTTCGGCGCCGGCCGGGCGTACGAGGAGTGCAACTTTAGCCTGAAGCAAGCGGCGCGGGATCTGAAGAAGCAGCAGGCATAAGCCGGCGTTGGCACGAGAGGCTTCGTCGAATGTACAAATCACATCATATCCATGGGCAAGATGAGGCGAAAGGCGGGATAGAGTAGACTGCGCCGCACGCCTGTAGCAAGGGCCTGCGTCGAATTGGCAGCTCGGCGCTGAATGCTAGTGTACAACACCCAGACGCCGTCGCCTTCACGCCCGAGCTTCTTGCATGCGATGACACGGTCGTTCGGCATCAGCCTCTATGACCACGAGTCGTTCACGTCTTGCGCCTCCAAGTCACAGGTGCCCTCGTCGGATGCCATTCGGTTCGACCGCCGTCTCTCAACCAGTCCCGCGTCCCTGGCCGTGGTCAACGCAGCGGTATCGAGACCATGAGCGCCGTGCAGTCCTGCTGGGGCCGTGGCAGTAGAGTCCATGGCGAAGTTGTCCGTCGAGCCCGCGACGCCCGGATCGGCCGGCCTGCGCTGGGACAGCAATCCCGACAGCGAAACCTTGTGTTTCAGGCTCATGAGCTCTCGCCTGAGGTCGTCTGCGAGGACAGCGCTCTGCCGCCGCACGCTGTTGAGGAAGGTGTCGTCGCGGGAGGTCGCAGCAGTTGGCACCGTGTCTCTTCTCTTGTTCTGGGCCGCTTGAGGGTTCGCTCTCCGCGGCCGCGCGGAGCGCTCGAAGCCGATGTTGCAGATGATGAGGGCTGCGAGGAACAGCACCAGGCACAAGACGGAGATTGCAATGACGACAATCTCTTCCACCAAGTACTTGTCGGACATGACGGCGGCGGCGAGGTCGAAACGGGGACGCGGGCGCATTAAGAGCGACGCTCAGCAACGAGAGCGGCTGGGCGGCAAGCTTCGCCGTTGGTTCAACAATAGGCGCCGGCAGAGCCCAAGGAGCGGAATTGACGAGAATACGGCGACGAAGCAGACAACTGGTTCGGCATTACGGCTGTCGCTGGAAGATATACGTAGGGAAGAACAAGCCAATGTAGAGATGCGAGCGGCTGTCTGGGACAGCATCACGCTGCGAGGCATCGAGCTCACCCTGACTCACGGGCTCGGGAGCAAGAGCCATGCAGCCGCCTATCAGTCTTGCGGCCGCTCGCTCTTGTCGAGGCAACCCGACTCACAGAAGCAGATGCTGGAAGCAGGCCCGCCTGATGCAAGCGTCTACGGGGAGAAAGAGAGAGACAATCAAACTCCGGTGATTCTCGGTCAAAGGTACGACGAGCATGAAGCCATTGGCACAGCCAGCGTCCTCGATCCGCTGCAGAGCCATCGGCAGCGATCCAGGACCGCGACGTTCAGCATGTCGGAGCCACCACCATCCGGGGAGACGAGCACGGCATCTCGCCATGAAGCAGTTGGCAGGGGAACCGTTGCTCTGGCACGCAAATATGACCGATAGCAAGTTGGCGATTCATTATCGGTTGATTAATCGTGCGCGAATGTGTGATGAGGAGAGAAGAACCAGGGGCGGCGACGCGTGAAAAGCCTGCCGGTCCGTCACGTGCACGCCGATGTGGGGAAGAATAAAAACGACTTTTTCTCGCTGCCAACCCTCCTCCAACACTCCGACACGACGAGTCGCAGCCAAGCCTCGCGCGCCTTTCAACGACACGGTCTGCCTCTGACGCGAACGGCAGATACCGCTGCTTGGACTTGCAAGTGCAACTCCAACAGACCGGCCGCCATGGCGAAGCTGCCGCTCTCGCACCCACAGTTTGCCTACACCTTGCGCCCTCCATGCGCAGGCGTGTCAACTTTACATCTTCGTTCGTACGTGGGAGAAGAAGCCAAGGTCTAGACAACCGGTCCGCTCCACCCTGCTGCCATAGAAAATGTGGCCTCGGGACTAGAATCGGACATACATCAACCTGACGCCTGTGCCGAGATCGTGTCATCATAGCATCGCTCCCAGTGTCCGTGCGGGTGCCATTATATGCAGCTGCCGAAGATGGTTTGCTCGTTTATAAAGGACAGCAAGAACTTGGATACCAGCCGGCCCGTGTAGAGAAAGGATGCGTCGATGGGGAACGCGCCTGGGTTCCTGTCGAGGAGAATGCGGTCGTCGGCGAGAAACTGCATGTCTTGCCCTGACATGGACACGTCAGCCGGCAGCGATGCGACGAGAGACGGCAAGACTCACAGTCCTCGCCGTGGAACAGCTCTCGCAGACCCATGACCAGCTCCACCGCAGGGCCGTCCAGCTCGCCCTGCTCCATGACGCTGTCGTCGAGGAGCGGGTTGAAGCTCCTGGTGCCTGCGTCCCTGGTGTGTGTCTGGTAGATGTTGTGGAACTGGTAGGCAAACTGCTTGAAGGGCAGGTTCTCCAGCTCGCGGCACATCTTGAGCGCAAAGTCGCGCCCGTACTCGGGCGGCGAGCCGTCCTTGATGTTGATCTGGTTCTGCGACGCGGCAAAGTTCTCGGCCGTCGTCTCGACCGCCTCCATGAACAGGCACAGCACGAGGAAGGCGGCCGTGCAGGGCGCCCACTCGCGGCGGCGCTTGGGCTTGAGCGACTTGGAGAAGAGGTCGAAGAGCTGCTGCATGTCGCGCGTGATGAGCTCGTCGATGAGCGACTTGACCTGCCGCGCCAGCAGCCGCGGCGTCACCCACGGCGTGTTCTGCGGCACGAGCCCGGACGGCCGCAGCGACATGAGCGACTGCTGCGTGATGCACAGATGGCGAGTCATGACGTAGTGCATGGCGTATATCGAGAGGGCTCGCTTGGCCA
Organism: Hypocreales sp. Mo6-1; assembly: GCA_002939055.1. Taxonomy (NCBI): domain Eukaryota; kingdom Fungi; phylum Ascomycota; class Sordariomycetes; order Hypocreales; species Hypocreales sp. Mo6-1. The sequence continues at coordinate 1,100,988 of PNEP01000013.1, forward strand.
TGGGGGACTGCCAGTAGCGTCAGCTCCGGCCCCTGAGCGCGCTCCGGGGCCGACTCACATCCGACTGCCGCGCGAACCGCTGGACGACGGCGAGGATCTTGGTGGGCAGCTTCGTCGACCGGAGCGAGTCGGTGACCTGCTCCGCGTAAAAGGGCTCGTTGACAATGTCCCGGATGTACGCCTTGGCCGCGCGCCGGAGCTCGTCCCTCTGCGCGCCGCTGAACTCGACGCCGATGGGCGCCGAGCCGCTGGCCTGCAGCTGCACGCGCGCCGTGCCGGCGCTCATGTGCCAGTGCTGCAGCACGCCGCACGTCTTGGGCGTGAAGAAGTTGGCGCGCACCGTCAGCGTGGCCGAGAAGCGCGGCCCGGAGAAGAGCTCGACCTCGCAGGGCCGCTCGCGCCCGCCGACGAGGAAGCCGTCGACGTTGTCGCGCAGGAAGCCGGCCATCTCGTCCCTGGCGAAGTGCGCGCGCACAAAGGCCGGGAAGAGGACGGGGATGAAGTCGTGGAACTGCCAGCACACCACCTGCGGCACCAGCAGCATGAGCCTCTTGCAGTGCTTGCACGGCCTCTCCTCGTCGCACTTGACCTTGCGGCTGTGGCAGCAGAAGCACGCGCCGCGCCGGCGGACACGCAGCGCCTGGTGCTTGGCCTCCTGGGCCAGCGGCCCCTTGCGGCCGCGCTGCGTGGCCCGCATGGCCTCGAAGCACTCGAACGGGTTGGGCCGGCCGGCCTGGGCGCCGATGGACGTCGGCGTCATGATGACGAACTTGCCCGCCTGATCGGCCTTCTTCTTGTCGACCTTGGCGCCGAGGACGGGCGACCGGCTCGACGTCCGCGGCTTTGCGGGCGGCGACGCGGCGCTCGAGGAATAGGGGGTTGGCGGGCCCATCTCGTCCGGCGACGGGAACATGCCCGCGAGGGAGATGCCCGGTCCGCCGGCCCGTCTGGGGCTCAGGGGGTTCCACGGCTGCGCATCGGCGTCCGAGATGAAAGGCTGCGGTGCGTGGGCCTGGTCCGGGCCGGGGAAGACGTCTGTCTGGAACGTCGTCATATACGGCGCCAGGTCTGCTGCATGCGTGAGCTCGTCCGACCAGGCATCGTGCTGTTCGAGACGGGACGCCTACCATCAAGCTCCTCCTGCGCAAGCGCCCCGACGCCCCCCTGGGCGAGCAGGTACTGCTGCGGCGTCAGGAAGACGTCGTCCAGGGCAAAGCTCTCGTCGCCCGCCGCCGCAAAGGTGCTCGAGTCCAGCTGGCCCGGCAGCGACGGCAGCGACGGGCCCGCCGGCAGGAACCCCGGCTGGTCCAGGTCCACCATGGACAACGGGGACACGGACATGGGCGGCGGCGACGCATGGCCGACGAGGGCGAACCCCGCCAGGCTGCCGCTCGCCGGGCTCGGGAAGAAGCCGACGGAGCCCGGCGCCTCGGAGCCGCTCGAGGGGTCGACGAACTGCCATGACCCGTCGGTTTCGCCCGCGGAGTCGAAGTCCAAGGACGACGGGTGAGGGGAGGCCGTCAGGGACGAGACGGAGGCCATGGCGAGCCTCAGCGGCGCGACGACCGACAGCCGTCAAGCGAGCAGCGACAGGGTCCCAAAGACTGCGAGTTCCGGCTCGCGCCGAGGCCGCCCTCCGGTCAGCTGCTGCAATCGGCTCGTGTATAAGCCGCTGCGCCGTCCGGACTCTCGTCAGCTCTGCGCCGCCGTCCTGCCGAGGATTGCGAGAACAGAGAGAGCAGAAGCCATGCCAGCACCCGGCAGCGTCATCTGCCTCCTCCGCAGGCGTCGGCGGCTCACATATGTATGCACGATGCCCAAGGCTGCCTCGGTCTGCAGGCGTTGGCGCTAACCGCATCAGAACACCGACGTTGCGTCGCGTTTGGCCATCCGGGGGCTGCTTCTGACCACGGCGTGCATCAGCCGCACCGCCAGGCTGATCGTGGTCTGCCAACAAGGGGGGTCCTCTGAGGCCTGGGACGGTCAGTTGGGAATACGGATGACCTACCCTAGACAGCATGCCTGCATTGACTGTCATTACACTGGGCTGAGATGGACGGCTGCGAAAATAGCCGGCTTATACATTGGCATAAACCGGTTGGCATCACGGGCACGCACGCATGAAATCACGCGTCCATTACCTGATTGTGAAACCCACCCGATGTATGCCGACAAGAGTAACCACCAAAGCAATAACAAGTCTTGCTACGGTCCGCATGGGCCTGTGGCCTTGCATCCATACGCCGTCCGTTCAGCACCCTTCTGCTCTCAAGCGGCGCTTGGCCCCCCGACGGACGCCTCCCTGTCTCGAGCCAGCCTCCAACGAGCGTGCCAGCAGCCGAGGAGCGACGTCCAATGCAGTGAAATCATCAACAACAGACATTATCGTAAATCGTTGGCGGCGTTAGGTAAAATGATGCAGCAAAAGGACAAAGGCGGTGCGGCGCAAGGGCCAGGCTGCCCCCATTCGCGCCTCGCCCCTCGTCGGCAGACGGACACGGCGGCGTCGACGCGCCCATGCGAGAGAGGGGTAAAAACGTGGTCAATCCAGTGCCTGACTGAATGGCTGGCTTGAGCGGCCCTGTCGTCTAGGTCCGGAAGCGCGAGCTGGCACGCTCCTGGATGCGCTTCTCCGTATCAACGTATAGTCGGTCGAGGTAGTCCATGGCCGACGCGTCCTTGAGGATCTTGGCCACCTGGATGCCGGCCGAGATGAGCTGCAGGATGTTGCGGTCGTCCTTGAGCGGGCGGCTCTGGTGCTTGGCCGCGTGGCGCATCTCGAGCGAGTTCTCCAGGATGGTGACGAACTGCTTGATCTGGCCGTTGTAGAGCACGCGCGCCGGGATGCGGCGCTTGGTGGCGAGCCGCTTGAGCAGGTAGACCCATTCCGTCCACTCGCGGTCCTGCGGCCTCTCGACGGGCCGCATGTCCTGCGTCAGGGGGATGGGGAACTGGTACTTGGCCACGAAGTCGTAGGCGCACTGCGACAGGCGGTCGTTGACCTGGTTCAGCACGCTGTCCTGCTCCTGCACGTGCAGGTTGGTCGGCAGGTGAGGCAGCTCCCTCTCCTGCATGGCGATGACCTCCTGCGGCGGCCGTTGCAGGAACTGATGGGGGCCGTCGAACTCGTCGCGGTTCGACGGCCGGCGCTGCGGGCCTCGCTTGCCGCCGGCCTTGGCCTTGGCTCTCGGGCTCGGCACGTTGACGCCGTTGTCGAGCGAGTAGTCGGACAGGTTGGGCGAGGCGAGGATGTCGTCGAGCGAGCCCGTCGGCGAGTATCGGCCCTGGGGCTCCCACGACGACGACGGCTTGGAGCCCTGGTAGGGCGCGTAGGCGGCGGCCATGCCCCCGTTCAAGGCCGGCGGCGGCTGGGCGGCATAGCTGGGACATGTCGAGGCGGCGGCCTCGGGCCTCGAGACGTGGCCGTTGGCGGCGGCCCTGGGGGCGACGGCGGCCTGGGGATAGGAGCTGGCCGGGTAGTTGACGCTTGATGAGGCTCGTGTTACCCACGCGTCCAGAGAGCAACGGGCTGAGGTTCCCGTCTTACCTCGGAGGCAGGAAGAGGCCGCTGGCGAATCCGGCGTTGCCGTACGGCTCGGCGAAGCTGCTGCACGCCGCGTCAGCCGTGGCCGCGTCCACGGGCGGGCGAGGGACGGCGCACCTGCGAGCCGAGTTCCAGGGGTCGCGGGAGATGGCAGCGCTCTTGTAGGCATGAGGCGGCTGCGCCATGTCCCCGGGGATCATACTGCACAGGGGCAGCGGGGGCACAGAACAACTACTCCGGGGGCCGTTGCGGAAGACGAGGCAGAAGAGACGAGGCAGAAGAGACGGCGCAGACGAGACGACGCAGAAGAGACGGCGCAGACGAGACGACGCAGAAGAGACGACGCGGAAGAGCAGGCAGCAGAGAGCAAGACGCGGGACAGCAAGCAGACGGGCTTCAGTAGCGACGGAGCAAAACGAGTCCTGGGGCGCTCGGGAGACCAAGTCCGGTATGAGACAGTCTATACCCTCCGGGCATTTGATCCTCGGGCCTGGAATGAGTCTCTCTCGGCGACCTGGAAGTCCGCCTGGCGATGACTTGCGCTGCGAGTTCCCTGGGGCTTCCGGCAAATGAACAATATGGGCGGTGAGGCCAGATGTCCAGTCAGCACTGGGCAGTCCACGGGCTTCTAGAGGCAGCGAAAAAGGCGCTGCTCGGATCAAGGAGGGCAGAGAGAAATGCCGGCCTGCGTTGCAGCCGGGGGACAGCGAGGCGGGCGACGGACGGCGCGAGGTTGGGAGTTGGAAGAGCAGGCTGGCTGGTCAGCATCGGGATTAAGGCCTTTATGTTGGCCCTGGGGGGGGCCAAGGCAAGGCAGGCGGGCTGTCAGATCCCGGTCGACACAACGGATTGCATGGACCAGCCAGGACAAGGAGCCGAGGGCCAACTCGCGGCGGCAAGGTTGGTGGCTGCTTGGAGGGAAAGCCTCGCCGGCTCGTCGAGGCCCAAGGCGGCAAGGCAACGGAGGCAAATTCGAAGCGACCGAGGCCAGCTGCGGGCTGCGGGCGAGGATTGAGCGCGCGCGACAAGTGAGCGCGCGAGAATTGAGCGCGAGAACTGGGCGCGACAAGTGAGCGCGCGCGGGCGGCGGCTCGCTGGCGGCGCCGGAGGCTGGCCGAGGCCCTCGCGCCCGTGTCTTGGATGTTTGTTTTCCAGGGCAATTTCGACTGCTGGCATTTGCTTGCATTTCCCCCGCCGCGGCGCGCTGGAGATCTCGGGGAACCCCGGCGAGCGGCGCGGAGGTTTCATGTGCGTCCGAGCCCATTGGGCACGCCTCTCGCCAGCCTGATTGTTGCCCGAGCGCGCAAAAGCAAAGCACATCAACAAGAGGTCACAGGAGCAGGGAAGCCCCGGGCCCCGGAGGCGGTCAATCCAGGGGAGGGGGGTGGCTCAGGCACCGTCCGCCGGCGACGGAGCCCAATTGCTGCCCATCCGCCGCCCGTGTGCCGTGACGCGCCCGGCCGGCCTGCGTCCATTGGGCCGCTGGCCGCCGCGGCTGCTGGCGACTACATAAGCTACGTGAGCCATCCGTCGCCCTGCTGCTCGCCCTGCCCGGCATGTGCTGTTTCGCCGCGCCCTGTCGTCGCCTCGAGCGCCCTCATCATCGGCTGATGGCCCTGTCCAGTCCCGTCGACACGCCTCTCCAGCACCGCACGGCATGCAGGCGCGATGCGGGCCGCCTGCGCGACATGCTCACCGTCTCCCTTGTGCGCGACTCAGCCCGCTGGTGCGTCCGTCAGCTGCCGTCCTCAGCCGGAGCCGCCGCCTCCAAGTCTCGGCTTGCCGTGCCGAACCCCCCCGGAGACGGCCGCCGCCGCCGCCCAGCACCCGTGCTGCGCTCCCGTTCCGCAGCCCCGTCCGGGCCCTCGCCGGATGAGGTCCGTCTGGACCCATGCGCCATGACGCTGCCGACCTGCCGCCTGCCGCATCAGGACGCGCTGCCGGTCGGCGAGTCGACGGCGGCAGACACGCGGCAGCGGGGTTGCAGCGCGCATACCGCACAGCACATGCTGCAGGCAATATCGAGACGTGGCCTGTAGCCGTCTCCATGTTGCGCGTGCCTGGCGTCGGCATGTGCTGTATATATGCGACGCGACGCGGACCCGGGCTGGCGACCTCGCCGAGGCTGCCGCCAGAGAGCGAGTGCATGCTGCGGGCCGCCGCCGTCGTCTCTGTCGGAGCCGTCGGTGGCCGCTGGCCACGCACGAGGAGCCAAGTTGATTGTCGAGACAGGTCTCGCCAACGCAGCCTCTTCCCTCTCGATGCCAAGACAGTCCTCTGGTATGTGAGTCACGTGGACAGCCCCGGCGCCCCGGACCACGTGCCCGCGCCGACCCGGCCCGTCCCTGCCGCACCACCAATCGGGGCGGCAATGAGGTAATGGCAGCGCCAGCACGTGCAACCTTTGAGCCTCTTCCCTTCACCGCACCTCACCTCGCCTCGCCGTTCCTCCTCATGCAAGCCCCATCACACCGAGCCGCGCCTCGTCACTGATAGCCGGCTCTGGCTGCGGCGCCTCCCATTCGCCAACGCCCTGCGGATGCAAAATTTTGTGTCTCGGAACAGGCAGCACGGCACGCCTGTTCGTCTACCCCGCTCGCAACGGCCTGACATGCAGAAGCTGACTGCCAGCCAGCCACGCTGTTTTCTTCCGCTATCTGGCGGAGGACGCTCACGCGTTGCTGCCTCGAGCGAGGCTCTGCCGTCAGCCCGGAGCCCCCGGAGCCAGCTCATCCTGTGCCTTCGTCGGCGCATGCGTCACTGTCGACTCTCGGCCTGTCGTCGGTCCCGCTCAGCTCCCAGCTGTGCCCTCTCACCTCACCGCACTCTGCCTGCCGTATCTCTCACCCTGCCCTCTCACCCTGCCCTCTCGCCCTGCCTGTCTCCCCCCAAACACTGCAGTGCTGTGCTGGCTTGCAGCCTTCGACCCTCCTGCTGTCGCGTCTGGCGCTGCCGTGGCCACTTACAGCCCGTCTGCCGTGCTGCTTCCCCACTGGGCCACCCCTCCCGGCTTCGAGGAGGGAAACCGGTCACCATAGAACCCCTGTACGCCCATGGCTCGGCGAATCAGTCGCAATCAAAGCGCCAACGCATTCATGCGGCCTGTGCAAAGGCCCTGCTGCTGGCCCTCCATTGGCGTCACTCGACACGCTGTCCGCTCTCTCTCGCCAGCGGGCAAGCAGCGGCCAAACGATAAAACCCGCATGCCCCCGCGTTGCCCAACCTCACCCTCTTACGTCTTGTTTTTCCTGCCCAACGTTTGTGCCCAACGCCTCGCCGACCACATACCTATCCGCACTGTTCTTCCGCCGCTGGTTCATCCTTTCGTCCCACTAACCGTTTTGCCGCTGCGTTTTGCGAAACGGCCCAAGCATCTCCCCAGGAAGCCCCCAAGGACTGCGTTGCTGCACATCACCACGACAGCTCGGCGCACAAGCCTGCTGCGCTACATAAACACTCTTGCCACAAGACAGTCTTTCCACGCCCGGTTTCCCTGCATCTCCCGGTTCTGTCCCGTGCCCAGCCCAGGATACAATGACAGTTGCCCTACTTGTCTCTCGTCCGGGCAACATGCCGGGATACAATACAGTTGACCTTGATGAGGTCCAGTCACTATCTAGGTACTGTTTCTTTATTTCACTCGACGGGATTGCTTTCGTTTGCCAGTTTTTTTCTCTTTGTCATGTTGAGCGAGCATCATGTACTCGACTTTCTTTTCTGTCATGCCTCTGGCCGCTTTGAGGACCGCCCCAGGAGCTCTTGCCGGATTCCCGGGATTGCCTTGATGCCAGGATTTACGCCGACCCGGGATTCTACAAACAGGACTTGTCCTAACCAGACAAGGAAAGCATGATGATTATTACTGCGGCTTCGTGCCCTCGGTGAGTATTGCCCATTCTATCTTTTCCGGAGTTTGCTTGCGCCATGGAACCATGTTCGACCCAAGGATTCGACCCAGGAGATGTTTCTCGTATGTCTATGACCAGAACGTCTTGACCGTGGATAATGCGCTTTCTACCTGATCTTTCTTTTCGAGAGGTCTGCGACGAGTAGCCTGTGAACTTGACAAGTTCTCGCAATCCATGCTCGATTGCATTCGCAGCCGCGAACAAGGACTCGGCTCATTTTCTTCAAAGCCCGTGCTCATGGATACCAGGACTGGACTGAACCGTGGAGATGCCTTGAGGTCTGCTAGCGCTCCTGCTTTGAATGCCACGGAACGATTCGGCAACTACCGTCCATCTGATTACCCCAGGTTTCTAGCAACAAGTGAACGCTGAAGCTGGACGGATAGCGGCCCGAGGATTTTTCAGCAGCCCAACGACCAGAGGAGAACGCCCCGTGGATAAACTGCCGGATCTGCGCGCGTTTGCCTTTTCTTCTGCCTTTCTTTTTTTCCTTTTTCAGTTGCGGACCGACATGACTTCCTGTGAACTGCCTGGACTTGCAGGCCGCGTACAGTCTGTACAAGCTGGGTTTGTAGATGTCTCTTGACCGAAACTGGGCGTCTTTACTAACATGGCACAGGATCAAAGTTGACTCGGCTGTCCTGCCTTTCTGCGCTTGTCTTTCGCGTTTCAACAGTAGTGGAGAACAGCACACTGACCATGCCCAGCGATTACAGCTACCCTCAGTCCTCAATGGCCTCGAATGCTTCCTCTGGCATATTTTCTTTTTCTCAAACAGAACCATCGGCGGACCTGTTGACAGGCTCGTCATGGGGTATTCATGAAGGTCCACAGAACTTTCAAGACTTCCCGGACAATGGATCATGCCACTCCGGAGATGCCGAGGAGTATCTCTTCACCTCTGGACAGACCACTCCCAAAGGATCAAGGACGGACCACCCCCAGGCCACGGAGGCCATGTGGACCATGGCTCGGACTGCCTCGTCGGCCTCGACCGTGGCACAAGCCATGTCGAGGGCGAGCTCGAGCAGATCCAGCGCCTCTTCAATGTCCCAGTCGTCACACCTGTCCGGCGTGGACGGCACGGGTAACCCATCCGCCTTCCGGAACGGATCACAGCCCGGCGGTGCCATGGCCGGAATGGACTCTTGCCTGCTGCTTGACCCTGACCCCAGTGCTGTGCCGCACATCTACTGGTCTGACTACAGCCTGGACATGAACATGAATGCCGGCGGCAACGGCGTTTTCCCGCTGCCCGAAGCCGGCCCCCTGCATGTGGTGCCGGCTCACATGCATCTTGGCACTGAGGCCGGGCTGCCAGACAACTCGTCGCCCAGCTCGTGGGATTGCTTTTCTAGCTCCATCTCCCGGACTTCTTCCCCTGCCACCATCGATGATACCTGGCTTTCTGCGCCCTTGAGCCCGCATTCTTCTCCCGATATCAAATGCCAGTCTCCAAGGTACGTCGCCGCGTAGAAGAGGGCCCGTGGCGCCAGATGCTGACGTGTCGGGTTGAGCAGCGCCGAGCGCAAGCTGCCCATGATCCCGGAGAACCCCAACGGACAGGGTGTCGCCCAACTGGACGACTCCATCAGCCTCTCGCAGACGTTTGTTCCTCGCCGGCAATCCAGCGACGGCGAGTCGGCGAGGGACCACGCGCTCTACAAGAACGCCACGCCTCGTGCCGACGGCCTCTTCCACTGCCCCTGGGAGGGCCAGCCGAACTGCAACCACAAGCCCGAGAAGCTCAAGTGCAACTACGAGTAAGAGCTTGGCAACCCACGCGACGCGGCGGCTGTCACTGACTCTGACCTTGGCAGCAAATTTGTGGACTCGCACCTCAAGCCATACCGCTGCAAGGCCGAGACGTGCGAGGGAGCTCGCTTCTCCTCCACGGCCTGCCTCCTCCGCCACGAACGCGAGGCTCATGGTCTGCATGGCCACGGCGACAAGCCTTACCTCTGCGTGTACGAGGGCTGTGAGCGTGCCGTTCCGGGCAATGGATTTCCCCGACAGTGGAACCTCCGGGACCACATGAAGCGCGTTCACAACGACCACCGAAGCGCCGGTGGCTCCCCGCCATCCGGGACCGTCGGACAGTCCACCAAGGGCCGCAAGCGGAAGACCGACGTGCCCGGGCAGCAGACGGCCGGGGGCCGCAAGGCGACGGTGAAGTCGGTGCCAGCGGCTGAGCCAGTGCAAGCCTCTTCCAGGCCGCTCCTCGAGCAGTGGCTCGACCACCGCAGAGCCGTCGAGGACATGGTGCGCGCGTTGAACAAGCCCGAGGACTCGAGGAACCTCCAGCAGATCACCGAGGTGCAGAAGCGCCTGTCTGCCATGGCCAAGATGACGTCGGAACTCGCCGCCATGCCCAAGGCGGAGGGCCTGCCGGCGCCAGGCCGGAGGAGCTACGTCTCCGGTTGAAGGAGAAGACGGATGGTGAGTAGCTGCCAAGCACGCGACACGACGCGATCCAGGGCTCACATGTCATGCGTAGGCAACTGTGCTTCATGAGCCCAGGACAATAGGACTCGACGGTGCAAGTGCACTGCCGTCACGAGGGTCTTGCCCAAGGCTTGCCGCGGAACCAAGGACCGTGCCTCGGGGAGAAGAAACGGAAAGGCAACCCAAGGACCCGGTGTGACGATTCGTCGTCGCTGCAAGGACTGCTTCCATGAAGGATCGCGGAGCCAGTCTCGGATCTCGCCACAGGCCGTGGAACACTCGAGGGACTAGTAGCGCCGCCATCGGCTTGCCAATGCCGCCAGGAGCGTAACCCTCTTGCAGACGTCGCGTTGATGATTGATGATGGAGTTGGATTGTTTTGGAAGGACAGGATGAAGGGTACGGTGGAGATGAGCAGATAGAATGAATTGAAGAAAGACTGTTTGAGCCGCGTTGCTTGGCGGTGCTTGGCGGTGGCAGTGACGAGTGCCCTCGCCAGGCGAACTAGACGGACGTAGCGCGACGTCATCGAGGATCCGTCAATCAGCACGGTTGTGCCGGTTGTCCGTCTATGGCCGGACGGAGCGGACGCCGGAGTCCGGAGCAAGTCGGCGGCGTGCGAAGCCGACACGTGGAGAGGGGAGGTATTTTTCTGCCCCTCCACGGCGATGAGCTACTTTCGAAGACCATCCGACCACCGCCGTCCTACGTCTCGCGACCCTGCCACGCCCAAGATTGCTAGATTCCTCGTACACTGCCCAGAATGGCTCGCAAGTTTTTTGTCGGCGGCAACTTCAAGATGTGAGGGCAGCCTTGGCGTGTCGGAACGCGAAGCGCTGACCGTCCAGGAACGGGTCCATCTCGTCCATCAAGGAGATTGTCGACAACCTGAACACGGCCGTCCTCGACGCCCAAGTCGGTACGTCGCCGGCCGTCGTCGTCGAGGCCGAGGCTGACGTGTCGCAGAGGTCGTCGTCGCCCCGCCCGCCCTCTACCTCCTCCTCGTCCGCGAATGCCTCCGCTCCGGCATCGAGGTGGCCGCGCAGAACGTCTTCGACCGGCCCAACGGCGCCTTCACCGGCGAGATCTCGGTCGCGCAGCTCAAGGACAGCAACATCACGTGGTCCATCCTCGGCCACTCGGAGCGCCGCACCATCCTCAACGAGACGGACGCCGTCGTCGCCTCCAAGACCAAGTTCGCGACCGACAACGGCGTCGGCGTCATCTGGTGCTGCGGCGAGAGCCTCGACGAGCGCGAGGCCGGCAAGACCATCGACGTGGTCAGCCGCCAGCTCGAGGCCCTCAAGGCCCAGGCCCCGGACTGGAGCAAGATCGTCATCGCCTACGAGCCCATCTGGGCCATTGGCACCGGCAGGGTCGCCACCACCGAGCAGGCCCAGGAGGTGCACAAGGCCATCCGCGACTGGCTCAAGGGCGTGAGCGCCAAGGTCGCCGACGAGACGCGCATCCTCTACGGCGGCAGCGTCAACGAGAAGAACTGCGGCGAGCTGAGCAAGCAGCCCGACATTGACGGCTTCCTCGTCGGCGGCGCCTCGCTCAAGCCTGCTTGTAAGGCGTTCCCGTCTTGTTACACCATCCACTGGCTAATTCGCGCGTGCAGTCGTCGACATCATCAACTGCAGGAAGCAGTAAGTGCAGGCTTGGCGTGGCTAGGATATCTTTGCGGGCACCTGAGAGGGGAAAGGAGGTACTAGAATTTGGACAAGACGAACACCTTGTACAGAACATGGCCTCGAATGTCCGTCGATACATCTGTCATTGCCTCAACGTGATGCCTGCCTCAACGTGATGCCTCGTTTCGCCCCAACCTCGCTGCCCGATGCTACGCAGAAAGACGGCGACCCACAGCTACGCGTAGACGACAACTCGCCCGCCTGCCCTACACCACCATCCCCTTGCCGTGGTACGGAGACCAGATACCTCTCACGCTGGGCTTGATGCTCGTGACCGCCTTGTTGGTGCGCTTCAGCTTGTCGCCGCTCGCGTCCCGGAGCAGCTCCATCTTCTGGAGGACCTCGTACGGCGACAGGTTGCGCACGCAGACCGGCTTTGTCCGACCGTTGATGTAGTGTCCGATGATGACGGGGTGCTTGCCGGGTCGCGGCGAGACGGCGAACTCGATCTGCGGGTTGGCGGCGGCGAACTTGGGGAGGAGAGACTTGATGAAGCCGCTGCAGAGGTCGTTGTCAGCGCTTTTCAGACCAACTTGCGCCGCGGACAACCTACTTCATGCCCTTGGAGCTGCCAGCCCAGTCGCAGTAGTGCAGGTCCATCTTCTTGCACTGGAGGATGAATGCGCCGACGCCGTTCTGCATTCGTCAGTTTCCGACGAGGGAGAAAGCAGGCAACAGGCCGCTGACCTGGCCGACGGCGACCGCCCGCAGTGCCTTGACTGTCATCTTGACCGGGCCTTGCCAATCGATGTCTTCATGATCCGCACGCTGGAGGCGAGGCTTGTCGCGACGGCGCCTGAAAATCGAGGTTGCGATTGGGTCTCCCAGATCGGGTTTAGCGCCGGCCGGCACGGCTCCGGCAAAACTGTGCAGCTATCTCGAGCTCTTTTCAGGCTACATATTATTAACGCGACTTGGTGCAAACACCGGCGCTCCGCACCAGCGAGGTCAGTCGGCCAGCATCGCCCGCCCGCCAGCCATCTCGCCATCTGCACGATACGCGACGCCTGGCTGGCACGATGACGGACAAGCTGCCCCCGAACCTGCTGGCGCTCTTCGCGCCGCGGCCCCCCCTGCGCTGGGTCGAGCCCATCGACCACGCCCCGGAGAAGCGCCGGACGAAGCCCATCACCGGCGCCGGCATCTACCTGGGCGAGCTGCACAAGTACAAGGAGACGGACGAGTACAAGCCGACGGAGAGCTGGCTCGAGGCCCGCGACCGCAAGAAGGAGGAGAAGAAGGCGGCCATCAAGACGCTGCTCAACGAGGGCCCCAAGAAATGTGCGCTGCCATGGCGCCGAGACGACGCCTGCAAGCTGACTGACGTGGCCAAGTCAAACCCGAGGAGGACCCAAACATCCGCGGCGATGCCCTCTCCACCATGGTCGTCGCACGGCTGAGCTACGATGCTGATGAACGTGACCTGGAGCGCCACTTTGGCCGCTTCGGACCGATCGAGCGTGTTCGTCTGCCCCAGCACCGCCCCGTCCCTCGAGGCCGTCGGCCGCTGACGTGCTTGCCAGATTCGCATCATCACCGACACGCATGCACATGAGAGGCCAAACAAGAAGAAGAAGCCTCACAAAGGATACGCCTTTATCGTATTCGAGCGCGAGTCGGACATGCAAGGTAAACCTCTTCCGCCGGTATCGGCAACCCCTCTTGATTGTCTTTGGGCATGTGGCCCCTCAGCTTGCCGTCTCCGCTTCTTGTCTCCTCTGATACAACCTCTGTTTGCGAGAAGCAACGCTAACCTGGCACGACGACGGGCAGCCGCCGTGAGAACCTGCGATGGAGATCGGATCAAAGGTAGAGTCATCAAGACGGACGTGGAGCGAGGTCGGACCGTTGTTGGCTGGAAGCCCCGAAGGCTCGGTGGCGGCCTTGGCGGCCGAGGCTATACCAAGATTATGCCTTCGCGACCCATGGGACCCCGTGGCTACGGAGACGGCTTCCGAGGAGGATACCGAGGATTCGACGGCGGCCGACCGCGTGGGGGCCGCGGAGGCCGCGGCGGCTTTAGAGGCGACTTTGGTCCCCGCGGCGAAAGACCCGGCTTTGGGCCCCCAAGCGGTGCGCCGTCTGGTCCGGGATTCGACCGGCGGAACGGCGACCGTGGCTTCCCCGGACCCGGCTACGACTCGCGAGGGCCTGGACGTTCTTACGACGACAGACACGGCGGCCATCGCGATGGCGGTCGATTCGGCGACCGCGATGGCCGTCGGACCGGCAGCAACATGGAACCAATCGGCGGCCGCCGAGATGGTGGATATCGTGACCGCGACCGCGACAGAGACCGCGACCGCGACCGCGACCGCGACAGGGACAGGGCCCGGGATCGCCGAGACTATGATCGACCACGGGACGACGACCGCAAGCGAGCGTACGATGGAGGGTACGACGATCCGCGGAAGATGCCCCGATACTGAGAAGCCTGGATGGAGCACTGCTTGGCTGCAGCTTCCGGCCCTGCTCGGGCGTCGAGGTGGTTTCATCTCCCTTTGGCATACTGAAACCTCAGGGAGCGGCAGTATTCTGGCGATTGGCATCTCGACTCGAGAGACTTTGTCTCGCAGCGCGGCATTTCTTATGTTTCTGGATTCGCGGCGCCTGTACGTGCACCTACGCCCATGGACGGGTCGACGTCTGTCTGACGCATCGTCGCCAGGCTACCACGGGGCCGAAGGGAGCCAAAAGGGTAACCAACTGGACGGTAACCTTCTCGCAGTCTGTAATTTGTCTGTACTTGGCAGGGTAGGTAGAGATGCAAGCGGTACAGCCGGGTGGTTACGTTGCGGAGCCACCTGGTCTGGAGGTAAGGTCAGAGGTAAGGACACCATCATCCTACTGACCAGACGGTTAAGCCGCCTTCAGAAGCCGTAGGGGCCGAGCGGGCGGGAGTTGACGGTGAGTATAAGCACGAGGCGGATGCATGTCCGAGTAGGTATGGCCTAGGTATCGAGGAGTCTGGCGTGTGCCTTGATGCCATGTGAGTCCCCTAGAAGCACCATGATGAATCCCAGACCCATGAACGCCGAGATGCTCTGATTAAATCACATCCATGCCCTGTATCGGTATCACGAACCACGTCTCCCCCGTCAAATTAACGCGCCGCTTCGCCCGCGGTCCCGAAACGTCACTCTTTGTCGCTCTCATCCACGGCGGGCATATCGATCTCGGAGACTTCGCCGGTCGCTGCGCTCCAGCAGCTGTGGTCGTGTTAGCGGACGCGACGCGGCGGCGACGGGCGGGGGCGACTCACGCCAGGACCCTGATGCGGAACTCGCTCAGGCAGACGCCAAAGAGCCTGAGCAGCCTCGTCTGCCTCGAGTTGAGGATGTCGCCCTCGTTGCACACGACATAGGGCTCGCCATCGCCGCCCTCCTCGCCCAGGACGACCTTGCCGTCGACCATACGGGTGGGGACGCCCAACTTGCGCAGCTCGGGCTCGATGGCCTGCTCGAGGGGCACGTCGTGCTCGAGGGGCACCTCGCCGCCGGTGGCGTAGAGAACGCCGGGGGGGATGGCGAAGCGGCGCGAGGCCTTGCCGCCGATGCGGGCAAAGTCGGCCTTGGCGAGGCGGGTGAAGTATTCGAGGATGGCGTCGACGGGGCGGTTGGAGAGCAGCAGGCCGACGGAGCCGGCGAGGTACTTGGACAGGTTGTCGACGCCGGGGACGACGGCCTCGGCGGGCGTGGCGCCGAGGGCGCGCGCCATGAGCGTGTTCTTGCCGAGGATGAGGCGGCTGTCGTCGAGCTCGCGGCGGACGTCCTTGAGGTACTTGTTGCGCATGTAGCAGGCGCTGAAGACGTAGCAGTACTGGTACTGGGGGACGTCGGCGCGGATGCTCTGGAAGAGCTTGTCCCTCGCCGCGCGCGCCTTCTTGGGCACGTTGGTGAGGTTGTAGACGGTGGCGCGCTTGGACTTGGGCATTGTTGCGGGAGGACTGGGGCAGGCTGCTGGATGCGACGGCGGTGCTTCGCGGTCGGGCGCGGCGCAGGTTCGCGATTGTCGAGCGTTGCTGAGCACGGAAAAATTTTGAGGCGACTCGACTTTTTTGGTGGAGAACGGGCGGCCCCGCATCCGCAGGGGTCCAGCGCTAACAAGGGAGTTTGCTCTGGTGAAAAGCGAGAGCATTGCGAATCGTTTGATGAATATTAGATTCTCCGAGTTGGCCATTCTGAAGCGCATGTTTGTGTAGTTCGCCATTATGAAGCGTAGGTTTGTGTACAAGCCCTTGCTTTGACTACTCTCGTCTCTCCTCCTTGCGAGTCTTGCCCGAATCGTAGTATTGTATCGCCGCGTGCTATCCATCCGATGCAGTTAGCTTAGAGGAGAAGGATGCCGCGAGGGGCGTACTGGAGTAGGGGCGTCCTTGAACCAGGACGCGAGGAGGATGCGAGCAATTCGGATCTGCGTCCAGCATCGGGCGGCGGGTGTGTAGAGACGACGGGCGCTGTATCAACGCAAGAATAAAGTGCGCTGCGGCAGTGCGAGTAATCAGTGCGTCACGAGTGGAAAGGAGGCGGGCGAGGCCCTCCGATTTTCCGATCCGAACCTCCAGCCTAGGTGTCGCCCAGGCGCACGGACCAAGCCTCGGCCGACCACCCATTGTGTATTTTTTTTCTCGACCTCACTCTCCCAAACCTGCGCTGCCAAAGACAAACGCCTCTCCAGGTCTGTCTTGCCCTTCCACGGCCCCCCTCTCCCCTCCATCCGCCCGAGACGCGCATCAAGAGGCTCTCTTCCCCTCATCCGCCTCATCATCTCCTGCTGCCTTTCTGCCGCCCCCGATCCCCAGATCCCCCCCAACCAACACCGCTGCCGTCAGGTGCCGCCTCTGCAGCCCGCCGCCCGTCGCCTCAGTCTCCTCCGGACCAGCGTCGAGCGACACCGCGGCCCAAGCCATCACCGCGGGCCTGCACTGCCTGGTTCTGTCTGACCCGCAAACTCGCCTCGCATCGATCTCTCCGTCGTCGCGCCCGCACCACCTCACCCTCCTTCACGCCGTCTAGACTCTGCGACGGGGGCAACCATGGCAACAAACGGCAACTTCGTCCACCAGGAGCAGTACAAGAGCGCCGCCGACCAGTATCCTGCCGCCTCCGCCCCTGCCGACGCGGCGAGCTCTGCTGCCGGCAACAGCAACCTCTCCAAAGATGAGGTTGGCTGGTACTTTGTCGAGCAGTATTACACCACGCTGAGCAAGTCGCCCGAGAAGCTCCACGTATGTCATGTTGCACCCCCGTCGCTTGCCGGGCCCATCGTCTAATCGCCGCCCACCAGCTCTTCTACGGCAAGCGCTCCCAGTTCGTCTACGGCCTCGAGGCCGAGGTGGCCAACGTCTCCGTCGGCCGCCAGGTACGTCGGCCGTCGCCACTGCGTCTCGCACGCCGCGCTGACACGTCCGTCCCCAAGGCCATCCAAGAGCGCATCAAGCAGCTCGACTTCCAGGACTGCAAGGTCCGAGTGTCCAACGTCGACTCCCAGGCATCGTTCGATAACATCGTGATCCAAGTCATTGGCGAGACCTCCAACAAGGCCGCCGAGCCCAGGAAGTTTGTCCAGACCTTTGTCCTCGCGCAGCAGCCCTCTGGCTACTTCGTTCTCAACGACATCCTGAGATACATTGACGAGGAGGGCGACGAGCCCCCCGCCGAGCCTGTTGCCGACGTCCTTGTCGACGAGGAGCCCGTTGATGCCGCTCCCGCTGCCCCCGCGGCCGAAGAGGAGCCTGCGCAGGACGAGTCCGCCAAGATCGAGGCCGGCGATCTCGACACCAGCATCGTCGACCAGAAGCTCCACGAGGTCAGCAAGGCGGATGCCACCGTCAACGGCGGCGATGGCGATGCCGCCGCCGAGGTCAAGCCGCCCGAGACCAAGGCCGAGACTGCCCCGGCCGTGGACCCGGAAGCCACTGCTCTCGAGCTCGCCGAGGAAGACGCCAAGGAGCCCGAGAAGCCCCAGGACCCGAACCCGACTCCGGTGTCCAAGGGGCCTCCTCCGGCCGAGCCGGCTGCTGCGGAGCCCCCGGTGCCGCCCAAGCCCATGACCTGGGCCAACCGCGCGGCGGCTGCGGCCGGTCCTCGACCTGTTGTTCCTCTGCCAAAGACTGCCACCCCGCCCGCGCAGAACCAGGTCCGCGCCCCCGCCCCGGCGGCGCCTGCGGCTGCCCCGGTCGCCACTGTCGCCGCTGCCCCTCAGCAGCCCGCCGCGCCGGCTCCGGCTCCCGCTGCCGAGGGCCCGGCCAAGGATCCGTCGGGATGGCAGACGGCGGGCGCCGACTCAAAGCGCCAGAACCGACCTCAGTCCATCTCGGGGAACTTTGCCGATAAGGAGGGCACCATGGGATACGTCAAGTATGTGACGGAGAAGGTCCAGGATGCGGATCTCCGCAGCGCTCTCGCCGCTCATGGCGAGTTGACCTACTTTGACATCAATCGCCTGAAGGCACGTGCCCTCGCTACCCTGCTTCTTCATGGGGCGCAAGCCTGCTAACTCTTTCGCGCAGAACTGCGCTTTCGTCGAGTACAAGACGGTCGAGGGCTACCAGGCTGCCGTGGCCGCCAACCCTCACGTCGTCAACGGCGAGAACATCATGGTGGAGCCCCGACGACCCAAGGCCACGGCTTACGGAGGCAGCAACTACGGATCCGGCCGGGGTAATGCCTCGGGGCGCGGACGAGGCGGCTTCGACGGCGGCCGTGGCGGGCAGGGAAGCTCTCGGGGCGGCTTCGCCCAGAACCGAGGACGCGGCGGCATGCCCCGCGGCCGCGGGGGCTCGCAGGTCAACACCGCCTAGGCGAAGCATGCAAGGCCCGCGGCACTTGTGAACTAGGCCGACGTGAGCTTGTGCAATGACGGGCGGAGCCAGCAGCGTGGAACGACGGCGCATCGGCTTCGACGAATACTCTCGACACGGCTCGACGCGGGCGGCGTCACGAGACGAAGAAAAGAAGAAAAGCGAGGATAAAAAAAAAAGAGGGCGAGTCAGAAGTAAGTGATGGAGGGTTGGAGTTTCGAGTTGGGGCCGGGGCCATGTTCGGAGCCGGCGCCGGCGCCAAGGTCGGGATTGCATCGGGTTTTGATTTTCCTTTTTATCACTGCATTGCGTCGCTTCATCTTCATCTGCTATCAGGGCTGCCAGGTTGTTGGAGAGCTCTTGAGAAACGGCCTAGCCGGCCGTGTACGGCCGAGCTCAGTAATGATGTGTTGAGGAAGCATGGCCAGGGACGCGGGGGTGTATATTTCACACTGGGTATGAGGGACGATGATGAAAAGCAATAACGTCAAGGTGGCGGCGGCAGCGGCTGTCGACGGCCATGGGCGGAGGGACGAAGACGGTCGAGTCGGCGGCCTGCTGTGCCTGTACTTTACGGCTGCGAGGGAGCATTGTGTATATCAGATTGACACGTACGGGGACGAGGGAAGAGAGAAGGTAATTGGCGTACAGCCGTACACGAGCAGAAACGCGGCCATGGCAGGTGACGGCGGAAGGGGTGAGAGCGGCGGCGTCGACGAAAGCGGGAGGTGTTGGGACGCGTTGCCGAGGCCATGTCGTCGAGGCTGAGCCAGGGACCAGGACGAAGCGGCGGCGGCGCATGCATTCTACCACGGCCTCTCGGACGGCGCAGACGAGAGGCACGGCAGGATCTTTTGTCAGAGTCCCGGGGACGACGGGTCGGGAGAGGACGGTTGCGGTTGGACGGATGGGAGGAGGCAATGCATGCAAGGCAAGTCATGGACGGCCAGCACATCGGGGCAGGGACTATTGTCACGGCTTCGCACGGCGTATTACAAATAGACGTAGGGTAAGAATCTTACGCCGTTATCTCAGCGTCGTACGGCCCAGGGATGCACGGCATGACGGGGAGGCGGGCGCGCAGAGAGGACGCAGCAGGCGCGTGGGAATAAGGCAACGGCCCGGGGCACAGCACCCGAGGCCAGCCTGGGCACATAGCCAGGTAGCTGGACGGCGAGGATCCTTTGCTGGATGGAGCATGTCGGTGAGCTGTGAGGGTTGACGTCTGTTTGCGTGCCTGTCACGTCCAAGGGGGGCTAAGGGGGACTAAGGGGGGACCACGGGACTTGGTTGCCATGGAAGGAGTCGGTTGCCGATGGACGGGCTGGTATCCGGGAAGAGTCAAAGGGCGAGCTGGAGACTGCCGCGTCCTTGGACTGGCCAGATAGGGACGGTGGAGGAGAGAAGGGAGGGGACAAGGGAGTGAGATGATGTGACTCATGGTCAACAACGTTTGGGCGACTGGCAGAGGGATCGGCAACGGATGACGAAGGGCGAGCTCGGCCATGGATGATGTATGCTACGAGATGTAAAGAGACGACGAACGAGGGCGGCCGTGCCAATCGGAGGCACGCATGGCGGCGTAAGCTTGCGAGTTGCCACGACAAGGCCAGGGTCCGAGGCATCGAGGGCGAGCACACGTTGGCCGACTTGATTCAACGACACGTTGTATGTGTTGAAGCGGTCGAGAGAAAAGGCTAGGCTCGGGAGGGCGCGTCAGTCCACCCGTGGCGAGGAATGGGGGACCAGGCATCGTTGCACGGCATACAATGTACTGTACAATACGGGAGGGGAGAGTCATTGGAGCGGCGGCAGGTGATGTGGCTCGGGGTTTGCTTCACCCGAGGGCCGGGCGGACCAATACGGCAGCTGGTCGCCTGTTGAGACGAGGGAGGGCAGAGAGGGTTGAGATGATGCAGCGGCGGCTTAGGAGGCGGCGTCGGCTGGCGATGCCGCAGGAGGCATGTGATGGCAGAGCCCAGGGACGAACAAAGGGACGGCAAGGACGGCAAGGACGGCAAGGACAGCAAAAGGACGGCCAGCAGCGGCCCAGAGCAGGCCACGAGCAGGCCACGGGAGCAGGCCACGGGGAGCCGTCCCGCCAGGTCGGCGCGCTCCCCCGTGGCGCGCTCCGCGTGGCGCCCTTGCCGGTGCCGCCACGTCGACGGGCCCTCGGCGGGACGGCAGCCAGAGCCAGAGCCAGGCAGCCAGGGCCAGAGAGCCAGGCAGCCCGAAGCCAGGCAGCCCGAAGCCAGGCAGCCCCAAGCCAGGCGGCCAGCGGGCAACCTTGTTTCGCAGCAAAAGTTCCGGGACCTTCCGTGGCGAGCGAGCCGGCGGCGGCGGGTTCGCGGTCGGCCGGGGGGGCCTTTTGTCGGGCTTGGTATGGAGCACCGTGGCAGCGCGCGGCGCGACGAGGTTATTCTGTTCCAGATGGGCGTATGCATGCAGGCGGCCTGTGTGATAGATGACGTCGGCGCGACGGCCTGTATTTCCATGTATTCCCAGGCGCAATGGCTCCTGCCGTGGACAGGCGCAGGCGGAAGGAAGGCGCGAGGTGCAGCGGCCGGACCAAGCAGGCAGGTGCCGCCGCTGACAGCAGCCGCTGGATTCGCCAGCCTGCGCGTCTTTCCACGACTCCATCGTCTGCGCACCAGCGTCGTGTGCGTGCCATCTCTGGCGGCCTTCCGTTGCGCCCAGGCCCTGCTGGCTGCCAGAGCGCGGCAGCCAGAGAGCGGCAGCCGTCGCTGGCTCCGCTCCTGGCTGCCGGCCGCCTCTGGCTCCGCTCGCTGGCTGCCGCTCGCTGGCTCCGCCCTCTGCCGCCGCCCTCTGGCTCCCGTTCCCGCACGCCTCCTGCTGCCCCCTCCCGTGGCACCTACCGGCCACGGCCTAGCGCGCCCGCGGCCAGCCTCTGCGCGGCTCTTTCGTCGCATCAGGTGCGCAGATGGCGCTGCTCGACGGCTTGGCCAGGGGTGCGCCCAGCGCCGCCCGCCGCGCACGCCCCTCCCCGCCGCGGCAAATGCTCCCCTGCGGCGCCGCTAATCTCCGACCGTTGTCCCTTTCCGGCGGCGCTGCTGAGCCGGCCGTCGGCTTCGGAACCGTTAGCCAACCGTTTTCCCGTTTCTCCCGCCTTCCACTCGCTGCTGACGGAATCCAGCCGCCACCTCGCCGTCGCTGCTCCTCATCGCGACCCTCTCGTCGCGGCCCTCGTCGCTCGCCCCCGCCGCGCCCGTCTCCGGCATCCTCGCATAGATAGCTGCCTGCGCACCCGCCCAGCTTCCGCCTCGGCCCCGGCGCCCCTGCCCCGGCGCCCCTGCCCCGGCGCCCCCCGAGCTGCCCGCCCGCCCGCCTGCCTCCCTGGCCGACGCCGGGTACCCGATCCGACTTCATCCCCTGACGCCCTCCCGCCGCTGGCCACGCTCCCGGAGCCGCCGGCTCAGCTGCGGGAAGCTCCAACCTTCACGTCGGCCGCTCCATCCCGGCAAGGGAGCCCGGCCGCTCCCTCTGCTGCCGCCACAGCGCCCCGGCTCGCCCGGCGCACCCGAGCCGCCGCCGGCCACAAACCTCGCCCACAAGCCTCGCCCACAAGCCTCGCCCGCGCGCTGACTGCTCATCCTTTCCCTGACACGCCCCTGCTCCCCGGCTACTTGCATTGCTCGTCGCCTGTGGCATAGAGCGCGGCTTTGTCCGTCTGCCGTTGCGCCGCCGCATCTCGCCGCTTTCATCCGTTCCCTCGCCTCACCTCCTCACTCACTCGCCTTCATCCCTCTCAATCTTACATACATACCTGCCACTCTCCCCACCCCGACCCGGCGACTGCAACATTACCGCCTCAACCAGCGGCCAGTCACACCGGCCAGTTTGGCGCATTCTTGCTGCCGTTCCCACCCACGCTCGCTGCGGGTTCCATCGACACTAGCAAAAGAGCCTCCGTGCTGCAACCACGTCCCCCGTCCCTGCCCCGACCCCCTCGACCTGCTTCCTCGGATCCGACTCCTGTTTTCCCTTTTCCCGATTTCCTTGGTTCTGCCCTCTGTTGCCCATCGCGCCGCCATACCTCGCTCTCGGATCCATGATGCTGTAGAGCGGGCCGTTATGGTCAAAGATCCCATCCTGGCTCCATCTAGGGAGACTCCTGTCGGAAGCCGGTTCACGCCTGAGTCGCACGCCCCGGCGCCAGCAGATACGCACGACGCTCGTCGTTTACCGCTCCTCGTTCGCCGTGGCACATTTAAGCCGCCTGCACCCCATGGACCCGCGCGACAAGTCGGCCCATCACCATGGACAAGAAGAGTCGCCTCCAGCCACGCCGCCTCTCCGGCGGCGTTACTCGATGGAAGAGGATCTGTACTACAACCACATCATGACGGTCCCGCAACGCCGCCCGTCACAGCCGCCCCCCTATCGTCCCTGCTCCCGGGAGCCGGCCGGCAGCCAGGAGGCCCAGGCCCAGGCCCAGGCCCCGGGCAAGGAAAAGAGGCAGCGAAAGGCCAGGCCGGCCGCCGTCTCGGCGCCCGCGAGCAGCCCTGAAGCCGCCGGCCCGGCTGCGGATGAGCCGTTGCCGGGCTACCAGAGCACCGTCAGCATCGAGGGAGTCTTTTCCAAGAAGCACGAGATTGAGCACACGACCAAGAGGGCCGAGGACCGCCACTGGCACACGGCATATGTCACTCTCAACGGAACCGCCCTCAACGTGTACACGGTCAAGAAGGACTGGGGATGGGGAAGGACGCGAGACGGGCCGACCATCTGTCCCGACAACCCGCCGTGGGTGAGGAAGTCGAAGCTGGAGAAGAGCTACAGCCTGCTGCACGCCGACGCGGGCATCGCTGCCGACTACACCAAGTGAGCTATTTCCGGGCATCCATTGAGACTGGCATCAGGCAGTCGAGGACAGCTGCTGACGTCGTCTTAGGCGTCGCTACGTCATCCGCGTACGCGCCGAGACGGACCAGTTCCTCTTGTCGTGCGTCGAGCTCGGCACCTTTATCAACTGGCTCGAGTGCCTCTTTGCCGCCATTGACGTGGCGGCGCCAATCGACGACCGGGACTTCCCCCGCGACATGTCCATCCCCCGCGTGCAGCGCGTCCGCTGGTTCCAGGGCCAGTCTCCGGCGCTGCCTGGCTTCACAGCCCCTAGCCAGCCGGCCGCCGAGACGTCGTCCATCTCTGACACGCCACCGCCGACGCCGCCTCCCCGAGAAGACGCGGGGTCCGAGGCAGCGTCGGAGCAGCCGCCGCCGTCGGAAGCAGAAGCCGCCCAGCCAGGGCCGGCGCCGGAACAGGCTCAGTCGGGCGGCTGTCCAGGCGGGCCGGTGCGGATGGAGCCGCGGCGGCGGCTGAGCATGACGACGTACCCCAACGCGTCGGTCGACCCGCACACGGGCAAGTGGTTCCCCGAGCAGAAGTGGTCGAGGGCGCACGACCTGCTGTACGCCAAGCTCTGCTACAGCAACCTGCTGTTCCGAAGCCCCCGCAAGTCCAACTACATCATCAGCAAGGGCAAGCAGTGGTTTGTCGACTGGGGGACGGGCAGGATGGTGCGGGTCCTGCCGCCGACATACGGAGAAGACAACTACTTCGGACCCTGGCAGGTTATCCACACGGAGAACCCGAGGATCTAGACGAGCCCGGGGCCGGGCGTCCCTTGGCCGTTGCGCGGGGCGGCCGGTTTCTTTTCATGACAAGTTATCAAGCAGCAACGCCATTTACGACTGGATATACCCCGTTGGCAAGGCCGTCGGTTGCCGGCCTTGGTTCAGAATGGAGACTAGTTTCACACGGGGCTACTTTTGCTTAATCCGTGGTGGGTCCGTCTGAGGGATTGCATATACAAGAAGCGGGGGAGGGCATTACCGTGGAGCATGCAGCGCGGCGCGTCTTGGAGGAGCATTGGGTATATACACGGGCGGCCATTCGGCCTCGGAAGTTTGCCGTACACATACACGAGACATGACGGGCGGAGGGGGTATCATTGATGCCTGAGGCTATGTACACGAATGGACATGTGTGCTTGACGCGTGCAAGTGCTGTGCTGGGCGTGCAAGGCGGCGCCGACGGGCGTCAGGGCGGCAGGTGGACGCGGGCGTCGCGGGCCTCGCGGGCGAGGTCGGGGGCGAGGCCGGCGAGGGCGCGGTTGGCGCCGCGGAGGTCGGCGACGGCGCCGTCGAGGCGGTCGAGCAGGGCGTCGACGTCGGCGCGCTGGCGGCGCACCTCGTCGGCGAGGACGGCGTTGCGCGCCTGCGACGTCTGCAGGCGCGCGTTGAGCTGCGACTGCACCGGCGCGAGCGCCGCCGCCAGGTGCGCGGCGAGGACGCGCCCGGGCGGCAGCTCGTGCGGCCTGCGGCGGCGGTTACCACGGCGCGGGCCCGGCACGGGGGCAGGGGCGGCACGTACGGCGTCGGCGCCGGCGCGGCGGGCCCGCACGCGGCGCGGCGCGCGGCCGCGTCGGCGGCGAGGCCCTCGAGCTCGTTGAGGCGCGCGACGACGCGCCGCTGCGCGAGGATGCGCTCGAACTCGCGCTGGAGGCGTCAGCGGCGGCGCGGGCGGCGGCGGGGGAAGCGCACCTCGCACTTGGCGGCCAGCTGGGCGGCCATCTGGGCCTGGACCTGGCGCAGGGCGGGGGCGGCGCGCGCGGCCGGCGTGGGGAAGCAGGCGGCCCAGGGGCCGTCGGCGGCGAGGCGCGCGAGGGTGCGGCGCAGGGCGAGGGCGTAGGTGTCGCGGAGGCGGGCGGCGCGGGGGCCGGGCGGCGGCTCGGCGGCGTCGGGGGGGGGTCGGCGGCGGTGTCGGGAGAGGGTGCGGCGGCGGGCTCGGCGTCCGGGGCCGGGTCGGCCATGGGCGCGTCGGCGTCGGGCGCGGCCATTGTCGGGGTGGTGACGAGGTGACGGGGGCGCCGTGCGGTGGCCCCGGCGGCTGACGACGTCGGCGGCGGCACGTGACGCGGCACTAGCACCGAAGGGCGACCGTTTCAAGACGTAACCTCTACAGCCTCTATGGGGTATCCAAACAACAACGCGGGCCGCGGGCGCTCAGTTGGCCGCCAGGATGGCCGCCGCGTCGGCGGCGGCGCTGTGGTCCGTCTTGCCGCCGTCGCGGCGCAGCTCGTCGGCCTCGCGCGCGCGGCGCTCGGCCTCGCGCTTGCGCTGCTGGCCGGCGTAGGTGGTGTAGCGCAGCATGGCGAGCGTCACCATGGCGAGGAAGATGATGCCGAGGACGGAGCGGCGGATGAGGATCCAGCGCACGCCCTCGATCTCCGACTTGCAGTCGCTGCTGAGCAGGATGCTCATCTTGTAGTGGATCTTCTGGATCTGCGGCGCGCGTCAGCGCCCGGGGCCTGCGGCGGCGCGCGCGCTCCGACGTACCGCGCCCTCGGCCGCGCGCTGCTCCTCGCGCACCGTCATCTTGCGGTCGTTGAACATGCCGCGGACGTTGTCGTTGAGCGTCAGCAGCTCCTGCGCCAGCGTCTGGGCCAGGATGTCCACCTCGTGCTGCAGCAGGGTGCGCTGCTGGCGCGACTGCTCGTCCTGCAGGCGGCGGTTGTTGCGCATCTCGGCGCTGAGCTCGGCGCAGGCGGCGGTGAAGAGGTACGACTCCTGCGCCGGGGGGCGTCAGCGCGGGCGCGACGGGGGGGGGGCGGCGCGGCGACGCACGTTCTCCACGTCGCTCTTGCTGACGAGGCTGCGCTGCGCCACGTCGAGGTTCTGCGCCAGCAGGGCGCGGATGGCCTTCATGGCCGTCGTGGCCTGCGCGGGCGTGTAGCCGCCGCCCTGCAGCTGCTTGACGAGCGAGTAGCTGTCGAAGTGGTGGACGTAGGGCGGCGGCGCCATGTGCGGCGGCAGGGGCGGCGGCGGGCCGCTGGCGCGCGTGTCGGGGGGCGCCATGCGCAGCACCTCGGCGAGGACGTCGGCCTGCGGCGCGTCGGGGGCCGTCTCGGCCGCTTGCTTGGGGGCGGCGGCCGGCGGCGGCGGCGGCGGCTCCTCGGACGGCGCGGGGACCTCGCGCTGCTGCTGCTGCTGCGTCTGCTTCTGCTGCTGCTGCTGCGTCTGCTTCTCCTGCTGCTGCTGCGTCTGCTTCTCCTGCTGCTGCTGCGTCTGCTTCTCCTGCTTCTCCTGCTGCTGCTTCTCCTGCTGCTGCTTCTCCTGCTGCTGCTCCCAGGCCGCCGGCTCGACCCCCTTGCCGTGCCGCGGCGCAAACGACGCCGTGGCCCTCCGCGCCGCCCAGCCGCCGCCCACGCCGGCGCGCGTCCGCGGCCACGCCAGCAGCAGCCTCGTCCCCGCCGACATCGGACTGTGAGAGAACAAGGGCCAAAGACAGAGGCCGTGCTGTCGACTCGGGCGCGTCATCGGCGGCGTTGGTCATTCGTCTAAGCAGGGCAAAGTCGCAGGTGCGAGTACGGAGACGGAGCAACGAGCACCGTTTACGTAATTACCCGGCCTGCGTCGGCACCCGTCCCCCGACAGCCGGCGTTATGCCGTCACTGCAGACTCACCGAACCCACCGACGCGTCGCGCTCACGTACCTAAGTTCTGCATTCCTTGTCTACTCCCGTCTAAATGGACCGCCCCGTGACCAGCTGTCCGCCTCCCCAACCCATACAATACACAGCCCCTGTCCCCAATGTCTGCTTGTCGTGCCTTCGCTTCCTCCGAGGAGCCGAGCAACCACGGCCGCCGAGAGAAACAGAGCGAGAACCAAACAAAGACCAAAAAGAAACCAAAAACCCCTTCCAAAGCCCCTCTGTCCAGCTCGAGACCAACCTGATATCCAGAATCGGCCCGCCGTGTGCCGTCGACTCGTGCACCGCCCTCGAATGTCGTGTATTAGAATAATGTATGGGTATGCCGTATATGTTTCCTGCGAATTTCTTTGTAAGGGTAGGACATTATCTATAGTGCTCCCCGCTAGACTCGGTGCGTGTCGGCGTCTAGGTCTTGCGTGAGTCGGGTCGACATCGTCGTCATAATACAGTTGTGGGAAGAAACGGCCGAGCACGACCCTCGGGCGCCGTCGGCGCCTGGGCTTCACGCCTCTTCGGCCCGCGCCTCGGCCGTCGCCCTCTCCGTCGTCCTGTCGCCCGGCGCCCCGACGGCCCCGTCGGCGGCGCTCGCGTGCGTGCTCCGAGGGCTGCTGCTCTGCAGGCTGGTCCCGTCCGTCAGCACCCGAGTGCCGGCGGCCTCGCCCGCGTCGGCACTCGGCGCCGCGGCTCCCGTGCCGTTCTTGCTGCCGCCGCCGCCGAGCCCGAGCAGCTTCTCCAGCGCCTGGAGCTGGCGCGTCGAGCCGTTCTTCTTGAGCGCCAAGAACTGCGGCTTGATCTCGTTGACCAGCTCGTCCCGCTCGGCCCCCTGCAGCTGGCCCAACAGCTTCTCTGCACACGCGCGCGTCAGCAGGCCCGGCCCCGTCTCGCCGTCGCGTCTGGCCACTTACGGATCACGTAGTTTCCATACTGGTCCCGCATCACCTGCTGCAGCGGGCTGGCCCCGTCGCTGCCGCTCGTCGTCAGCTGCTTCCGGAAATTGGTCCGGTCCTCGGGCGTGCCGTGCTGGATGCACTTCTCCACCACGTTCGACGCGTACTTGTGCTTGGACAGGTGGAGCGCCTGCGGCATCACCGCCTCGATCATCTTCTGCCGGTCCTCGGCCTTGCCGTTCTCGATGACGTGCTGCGCCACGTAGTTGCCGAACTGGTCGATGAACAGGCCGTTGGCCGCCGGGTGCAGCTCCACCAGCATGTCTGCCCGGTCGGCGTCGGTGCCGTGCTCCAGCATGCGCTGCAGCACGCGGCAGCCGAACGAGTGCTTGGCGAGCTCCACCATCTGTCCGCGGAGCGCGTCCATGATGAAGTCGATGTACTTGCGCGGCACCAGCTCGATCATCTTCTGCACCACGTGGTTTCCGTTCTGGTCCCGGATCACGTTGAGCGCCTCGGGCTCCAGCTCCTTGGTCAGCTCCACCTGCTGGTCCAGCAGCACGTGCTCGAGCGCCTTCTGGACGACGCGGCAGGCGTAGACTTGGACGGAAAAGTCAATCATCTTGCCCTTCATCTTGTCCGCCAGCACCTTCTTCTGCACCTGGTTGCCGTGCTCGAAGAACTTCTGCACCACGTAGTTTCCGAACACGTCCTTCATCAGCTGCACCGCGTTGGGCTCGATCTCGCGGAAGACCTGGTCCTTCTCGTCGCTGTTGGCCGTCTCGAGCTTCTGCTGGATGAAGCGGGAGCCGTACTGGTCGCCGCTGAACTCGACCACGTGGTTCCAGACGTCCTTGAGCTCGTGCCGCTTGCTGAGCCGCGTCTGGCGATACTCCTCGAGCACGGCGCTCCGCACGCCCTTGCCCGGGTCGTGGTCCCGCGAGGGCCGGACGGGCGGCAGCAGGGGGTAGCCGCTGGCCATGGCGGGGAGGTCGTAGCCGGGCACCACGGCGTTGTGGCGGAAGTTCGGGCCGTAGGGGTCGATGAAGACGGCCGGCGTGTACGAGGCCGCCACGTTTGCGTAGGCGGCGAACTGGTTGGGGAACGACGTCGGGCCAAAGCCGGGGCCGTACTGGCCCGGCGTCCCCCGGCGCCCAAAGTCGGCCGACCTGGGGTCGCGGGACGACGGCCTGGCGGGCCACGCGTCCGGGGCCGGGGCGTAGGGCCGCGTGCCGTTGCCCGACTCCAGGCGGTAGCTCGGCCCGGGCGAGGCCCTGTCGCCCGACGGCCGCCTCACGGCCGGGTACGGGCCCGTGACGGCGTCCGAGGCGAAGTCCAGGCCGGCGGCGTATCTCAGCCCGTCTCCCGGGCCGACCCACGGCTGGGAGCCGGGGTTGAGCTGGAAGGTCTGGGGCGTCGGGTTGAAGGAGGCCGAGGGCCCGGCGGCGCCGTCCAGGGCCATCCTGCGGCTGAGCTGGGCCGACAGGTCGTCCTCGATCTGCTTGTTGAAGTTGAAGGCGCGCTGGTTGGCCGTCTGCGTCGAGTACGGGGCGGCGTGGGTGGCCATCTGGCGCTGCGAGTGCATCGAGCCGGCCGGGGCGGCGGCGGCGCGGTAGAGGTCGTGCAGGGCCGGCGACCCCTGCGAGTGCCGCGACGGGGGGAGGCTCGAGTCGCGGGGCTGGGAGAAGGCCGTCATGGCGTCCATGTAGGCCGGCGGCTCCTGGGGGTTGCGCCTGTGCGACGAGAAGGGCGTGGCGTAGCCATTGGCGTCGTCGTGGAACGAGCTGCCGCCGAGGCTGGCCTTCTTGGTGCCGATGGCGGCCGGCTGGTGGTCAAAGTATGAGGCGCCGTTGGGCAGGGCGCCGTTGGGCAGGGCGCCGTCGCGCGTGCGGCTCGGCGAGGTGCTGACGGAGCGGCCCGTCAGCTCGGCGGCCCATGGGTTGGGGCTCGGGGCCCAGACGTCGGCGTCGGGGCTCGCCGCCAGTCCGTGGCTCTCGTCCGAGTCTGCGGAAGGGGTGAGCACGGGGCGGCGGCGCGGGGCCCGGGGCGGCGCACCTTTGGAGCCAATGGGCCTCTCTCTGGCGGCGTGCGAGGGCGTCCAGATGCTGCTGTTGGGGTACAGATTGGCGCCGGGAAAGGCCGAGCCGACGGGCTGCTGGGCCTTGTCGCTCGATCCGGAGGGCATGTTCAGGTTCGGGAAGCCCCTCGACCGCGCCTGGAGGAGGGGAGGAGGACAAGTCAGCCCAGAGGGATTCGGCACGCAGGCCAGCATCGCGCGCAGGGAGTCGCAGAGTCGGGGCGCAGCCAAGGGATTCCGCAGCGGCCCAGGGCTGCTACCGCGTGCGCTAGTTGGTGCAACCTTGCGACACTCGAGCCCCTCTGACGTCGAGGTTGCGGCGCTACCAGTGCAGGGGACTCGGGCCTCGAGCCAGGCCAGCGCGAGGAGAGAGGTGGAGGAAGGACTTACAGCAGTCGCCATGAGGAGGGGGCCAGGAACGAAAGGGCCGGCGGTTCAAGGGATGCTTGCAGGTCCAGAGGCGCCAAACCTTGACGGCACCACGTTTCTCGCCCGTGCGGAGGAGGGCTCGCGCAGATGACACAGTTTCGACGGCGCTACAGAAATAATCCGGCACGTCGACGGGGGCCTGCTGCTGCTAAAACGGGCGTCGGCGGCGGGAGCCAGGGTAATGCTCCGTGCGCTGGCGTCGCGGAGCGCTTGGGGAGACGAGCGCCGGTGCCTTTGCGCCCTGTTTTTTCCTTTTTTAGGCCCGGGTCAAGGAAGAGGCGGCGTGACGAGGCAGGGCCTGGAGGAGAGACTCGTCAGCATGAGGGGGGCCAAGCCAAGGCATGAGAAAAAATCGGAAGGAAGACGAGCGAGGAAGAAACGGGCGACGGCGGAGCTGGCATGACGCGGAGGGAAAACCGGGGCGGCCGGTAGGTGTAAGGCTGATGGCAGAGCAGGCGCCAGCAGGGGTCGTCGGGCTTGGATAGGAAGAGGAGGGTGAAGAGGGTGAAGAGGACGAAGACGACGGCGAAGACGATCAAGACGAGCAAGACGACGGTCGACGAGCAAGACGACGACAAGACGACCAAGACGACCAAGACGACGGTGCTCACCAATGGCTTGGATTATGTGGTGCGAAGCAGCCAAGCAGGATGGCTGGGGCTCGGTAGGTGCAGTGGTATCGGACGGCATGTACAATCTTGGCTTTGTCCCAAAACGGCACAACGACGCACGGGAATTATGTGACAGGCCTGGCGGCGGACGAGGACAGGACGACACGACGAGGCGGCCGAGGAGAGAGAGGACGGGTAGAGGCGGAGAGAAGGACGAGGCGGAGAGAAGGAAAAGGCGCAAGACGGGGAGCGAGGGCTGGGCCGGATAGATGTAGGTCGGTGGAGAGCAGGGGTGGCCACAGAAGGGCCGCCCAGGGCAACCAGTGGGCAGAGAGTTTCTGAGGGCGCGGAATGCGCGTGGAGAGAGGCGACGAGAGGCGCGGCTCGTCGAGGCCCAGGGGGGAGAGGCTGAGGAATGACGGGCGAGACAGGCCGCCGAACCAAGGGAGGCCAAGGAGGATGGATGGATGCTGATGGTGGTGACGGCGCGAGCAGAAGAGGGGGGAGGGAGGGCAGGGGAGCGGAGGAGAGACGCGAGCGGCAAGTTAAAGAGGACGAGGGGCGCAGAGGACGAGGGGCGCAGAGGACGAGGGGCGCCGGACGAGAGGCGCAGAGGGCAGAGGACGAGGAGCAGGCAAGTACAGTACCTGGCAGAGGCGACGGACGAGCAGGACGCGGGCTCGTGTGAGGCGGCAGCCTATGCGGCGTGGGTGGCACAGGCCAGCGCAAGGGTGCCACGAGGAGGCGACGGCGGGTGAAGATGCGGCGAGCGAGCCGGGAGCTGCGACGGCGATGCTCGACGGCTGCGATATCGATGGCTGCGATGCTCGGCACTTGGCGACGCAAGGGGCCCAGGGCAGGGCTCGTCTTATGTACATACGCTTGCCGCCGTCGCCAGGCACCCGGCCGAGGCGCGAGCGCCGCCCAGGGCAAAAGCCAAATAGAGTGCCGGCGGCGCGGCGCCGTCCAGGCCCGCCTAGCCTTGGGCTGGGCTGCGGCGCGACGGCCAGGCCCTGACAGGCCGCCTGCAGGCCGCGGTGGAGCCGCTGCCGCTGCCGCCGGGCGCCGCGAGCGCGCCGCGTCGCCGGCTCAGGCCTGCTTCAGGTGGTGCCGCCCCGAGCGCGCCCTGGAGCGCGCCCGATCGCAGGGCGTGCGAGCCTGCCGCGAGCGCCTGCCGCGCGCGCCGTCCGCCCGGCGCCGGCGTCGCATCTGCAGTGCCGCCGCGCAGCTGCAGGGCCCGCGGCGGCAGGGCGAGGCCTCCACTGCTCCCCGCTGCCACCACCACCATATGCATTCACTGCCTGGCTGCTATAGCATACACTCAACACACTCCCTGCCTGACTGCTATAGTATACACTCAACACACTCCCTGCTCTTCATCGCGATTCCTCGTCCCCGTCGCCGCCCCCTGCCGTCTGTGCATCCTGCCCGCCTTCCACGCCCTGCCCTTGTCAGAAAAGGGAGCCCGAGACTCCATCGCCCGCCGTCCATATCGACCGTGCCTACTTATATTCATTACCCGCGCGCCGCCCTCGCCGCCAACTCCACAACCCCCTTCCGCCGCCCAGCCCAGCTGCCTGCCGCCCGTCAGACGCCCCAGCTTCTTTCCACCAGCTTCTTTCCACCACCTTCTTTCCACCACCAGACACCAGGAGCAGACACCGGCTCGTCCTCCCGTGCCACCCTTCCCGTCCGAGGCAATCAATCATGGCCGCCGCTCCCGCCATCGTCAGACGACGCCTCGTCTGTGGAAACGACGTGCTCGCCGCCAGCGCCCGGCACGACACCCGCCCTCGCCTGACGCCAGGATGCGCACCTATCCGCGTCCTCATGCGCACGCGACCTCCCTCCCAGCCTCTCGAATCGTGCCCCAAGCTGTGCGCACGCTTCGGCCGTGCAACGCCAAAGCCCCGGACAGTCGCCAGCGCCGAGACTGGCCGGCCCGTCTCGCGCGCTCATCCGCCTCGCCAGCGTCCTGTGAGCGAGCTCACCGCTCCGCTCATGTTTCATCCGAGCAACTCGCCGCCGCTGCATCGGCGTGCCACCGTGTCTACGTGACCGCGACCATCCAGCAGTCGGCCGCGAGGCCCCATGACTGTATCGGCCTCTCGACGTGTCGTGTCACTTCATCAATGCCGTGCCGTGCAGTCGAGTTGCCACGCCCCCTCTGCTCAAGCCGCCCGTTTCCGCTTCGGGCCTAGAAGCGCGCATATCGGGCAAGGACAGAGGCTTCGTCCCGTTCGGAAGACGGACCGGTGCGCTGCGAATGTCTCACTCCCCCAGCGTGACCGTCCGTGATAACGCTGGATGCGACCTGCCAAGTCAACCGTCGTCAACCGTCGCCTCCCGCCGCCGTGCTGCGCCGTGCTTGCCAGAGCCGGTCTTGGGCTCGGACTGCCCTGGCTTCGGCGCTGTGCGGAGAGTCCGCATCGTGCCCAATGGCCTGGTGGGGGCTGTCAAGATGCCTTGACCGTTGCACCGTCTTGCTGGCCCATCGCCCGTGCCCATCCATGGCCTTAATAGCGGGTCCAGGTTTCTTCTGCATCGAGAAATAGGCAGCGGCCGAGCCTGTGCCTCTATCGGATCCGGGCAGAGCTCATCAGCTGACGGAGGCAGCTGGTGAGACTGCGCCATGGCAAGCCGATCCCGTGCCTCATGTTCAACCTGCAGGCTGAGGCCCAGACCCAAGAGGAACACAACTTGTCGACATCCGGCCTTCTCTTGCTCTGCAGACCGACAGTGAGACAAGGCCCCGTCGACGGTTTGCCATGTCCGCAGCCAGTGGCCGGTGCAATGCCACGCTGGAAGCCCCGTTGATGCATCGGGACACGCTCGTCTCAGCCGCCGCTGGCGCTCCCGTCCAACAGCCACGTCCGCGGCCGTCATGTGGCCCATGGCATGACATGGCCGTTGCCGCGAAGCTGCGGCCGAGTCGCCGCCGAGTCACCCGTCTCTTGATGCATCGGGTGCGGCCGGTCAGCGGACGGTCGTCTGGAGGCAGGAGACAGCCCCGATGGCGCTCGGGAATCTTGTGAGCGTGCCCCGATGCAACATCCGTCGCGGCCGTCACGCTCCGGGTCCTCCGGGGCAACCGCCGCAGGCCTGAAGCCGCAGCCGAAGCACCTGGGCCGATGGCACCTCGTCACCGTCCATGTGCACGAGCGGGTGGCAGCGCGGGACGGCAGGCTTGTTCGAATCCCGAGGCCCCTGAAAACCTTGTTGCTGCCCGTCCCGTCGCCGAGCGGCACTGCGGCCGCGCCCGGACGGGGTAAATAGCGGCATCGGGGGAAGGCGAGACTTTAAGGGGCAGAGATGCGGATGAGACAGCAGGGTCGTGAGTCTTGATGCAACCGTGAGGAGCTTGGGCGCGAGCTTAAGAGCCCCCCTGCCAAGACGTCGAGGCGCAGCCAATCACGACGCGCGCCCTAAGAGCCGGTGCGCGCCGAATCACGCCCACGGGCCCGCTAGCCCAGGGGCAGCAGAGGCACCGGCCTCTCATTGGCCCGCGCCCTCGGCAGGGCCGCTGTGATTGGCTGCCGGCCGTTGAAACGCCGGTGCCGCAGCCAATGGCAGCCGCGCGCTGCGCCGCCCGTGCACCGCCCCGCCCCGCACACCGTTTCCAAGCGCCCTCATTTCCCGTCGTCCAATCTCTGCGCAGGCCTGACAGCGAGGATCCATCCGGCACTGCTGATCACAGGCGCCTCCCAGCGCCAACTCCCGCCCCTTGGTCCCGCCAGGTTCCTTCCCACCTGCCTGCGCCGCGCAGGTACTTGGCGCTACCGCCCCGGCGGCTGTGTTGCTCTGGCGCCGCCCCTATCATGGCCGCCACGCCTGCTTCCCTTCCCTCCCCTTCCTCTCTCTCTTTTCCGTCACCGTCGACGGCCAGCTCCGCCGCCAACGCCTCTGCCGTCGCCCATCGTCGACGTCCTTCCTTCTTCCTTCTTTTCCTCCTTCTTTTCCTCCTCTCTCTTTTCCTTGCTCTTCCTCGTCTGTCTCCAGCATCCTTGGATTGTCGGTTTCATTCCTTCGGCCGACGCCCGTCCAGTCCTTCCTCCCCGCCACCAGCTAGCCTGCAGACACAAGCCAACCCGTTCGAGCCACCCTCCCAGCCATTGTTATGCCTTTTCGGCTGCTCTGACTGACACTCTTTTTCTGCATCTGGCGTACGTGCGTCCCTGTCCGCTGCCCTCGTCCGCTGCCCTCGTCCGCTTCCGCCCTCGATGGCATGGTTTTGCTCTGCATTACATTGCAACCGGGGCTGTGTGACACCGCCTCGTCCCGCCTCTCGGGGGAATGACCTTGGCCATATTGATGCACAATGCACGCGGCTCATGACCGCTTCACTCCGCTGTCTTCACTCCGCTGTCATTGCTGACAACTCCCTTCTTTCTGCAGACCGTCCCTTCGTTTATATTACCGACTGAGCCGCCCTTCCGCTGCTCGGTGGCCCCCATGGCACCCATCGCAGCTCCCTTTGAGGGCGACGCCACCTCGAGTGCGATTATCGAGCCCCGGTGGCCCATCGCCATTACCGACGCCCTCAAGCCCATCGCCCCTCGTTTTTCGCGAATCACTCGCCGCAACATTGGCGCACCTGCCAACCCCGACGACGGCTCCGACAGCATGATCAACCTCCTGCTCACCATCCTTGGCCTCGTCTTCCTCGCCCTCATCCTCGCCTCCGTCCTCTTCCTCCTCCACCGCCGTCGCCGCCGGCAGCGCCAGAAGATGCTGGCCCTGCCCACCTACGACGAGTCGAAGCGAATCTCCAATCCCCGCAGCCTCACCATCGAAACCTCTCACGGCGGCCGCTCCAGCGTCGTCTACATCGGCCGCGACGGCGAGCCCATGCTGCAGAACCCCAGCTCGCCGCCTCACTCGCCCGACAACGTGCCCGAGATCCACATCACCTTCCCCGACGAGCACGACGAGCAGGGCCGTCCCAAGAGCGGCCGCGTCCTGGTTGTCCGAGTTGGCGACAACGCCACCATCGGCCTCGAACCCATGCACGACGAGCAGCTGCCGGCGTACGAGAAGGAGGCCAAGGGCGAGTTTCACTCCATCGACATGGACCAGATCGGAGGCCTCAAGGAGAAGGACCGCCCTTTGATGCAATAGAACTGCCGTTGTTTCCGGCCATGAGAACCAGCAGCCCCGTCTCGGAGACTGCGCTCACGATCCCCCTTGGATACGCTGCTATCCAGGGCCACTGACCATTTCACCTCTTTTCTCTGCACTCCCTAGCGTGGAATTCCAAAGTGCCCATTTTTCCCCATTTCCTCACTCTTTCCCACGGGAATCTCATGAACGACACAACAATGCGTACCCGATATGCTACCGTCGCGGTACTCGCGCTGTTACGACAATGCAACGCCCCTCGGCCCGCTCTTGGCCTTTCGACGCGGCTTCACCATGGCGCATCCGCAGCGGCCCGGGCGGAAATCGTCTGGCCACGCCGACGACGTCGAGGCGGAAAAGGGGGGCGCCCAACATACATGGCGGCCCCGCGGTCGCAAACAAGGGGGCTGGGCCTCGCCGGCCATCTACGAATGCGACATACTCAGGGCAGCCCCTTGCGCCGTGGCCATATTTGTACATTCGATACTGCATAATTTACACAGTGCCGCGTGCTGCCCGCCGCCCGTGTTCGCGTCCTGGCCGTCTCTTGTTTCGCCCGCCCATGCCTGCCCGCTTCTCATTTCGGCGCGTATGGCATTTCGCGGCGGGGCCCGCGTCGGCGGGGACTGGCCTTGGGCACATTCCTGCGCCATCCGCGGGAGCACCTCGCTCGCTCCCTCGCGTTTGTTATTGCGGCCGTGAGTCGTGCCGAGGGATGTAGATATAGCAAAAATAAAAAGGGATATCACTCGGGCGCTCTCGCCGCAAGCTCGGCCATCCGCCGCCGCAGCCTCCCCGCGGCCCGTCACCGGCCCCCGGTCGGCAGCCTGCCCGTACATCAACGCCCAGACTCTCCGTAGACAGCCAAATAACCGAGCCAAATAACCGAATAGACCCCCGCTGTTGCCCCGGGCAGCCGGTCGGGCGCCCCATACAAATGACGTCGCATCGCGAGTCCGCCTCGCCCGTCTCGGCGGAGACGAGCGCCGTCGCGCAACCAAAAACAGAAGGAAAAAAAGAGTTCACGAAATTCGTCCGAAGGAAGAGCCACCCCTCCTTGGCAGGCACCGGCTCGGCGCCTCATCCGTAGCCCGGGGCATGGCTGTAGCTGGTGGCGTCGGCCTGGCCGTTGGCGTACTGGCCGGTGTACGCGTCGGCGAACATGCCGTGCTGGGCCATGACGAAGCCCGGACTCGGCCCCGGCGGCGCCTGGTGGTACATGGCAGGATCTATGCTGCCGTTCATCTGCAGCAGGTGCATGTCGTTGGTCGGCATCAGCGAGTTGCCGTCGGGCAGCGCCCCCGTGAAATCCGTCAGCGCCATCAGCGTGTTGTCGTAGTCGTACATTGTCGACATCTCCGAGGGGTCCATGGACGCCGTCCGGGCCTGCGCCAGGAGGAGGGGGATCCCGGGGGTGCCCGGCTCGAGGCCGAGGCCGTTGGCCGGCGAGCTGGAGTACTGGAGCGGCCCAGAGTTCGACAGCTGCGACGAGCGAAGCCATTCGTCCGCGCTCGTCGTGTCCACGGCGAGGTGCCGCCTGGGCTCCTCCTCCTTGATGCCCGAGGCGATGCTCTCCAGCAAGGAATCCGGTCCGGGCAGCCGATTGTCGCCGTCCATCCGTGGCCGGTGCAGCCGCTCTACAGACCTGTGATCGGCTTCTTTCCACGACTTCTCAAACTCGTCGACCAGGGCCTTGTTGTGGTCGTACTGGAGCGCGCGCGTCAGCAAAGGGCACGCCCCCCCCCGTAGGCAGCCACGGGGACCCTTACCGCCTGCTGTGCCATGTTGAGTATGCCGCACCACGACGCCGTCATGCGCTGGACGGCCGTGATGAGGAAGCGCAGATGGGAGTCGTCGACGTCGCCGAGCCTCCACAGCGGCGCCGTCGTCTCCTGGGTAATGTCGCGGTAGAGACGGTGCTGGATGGCGACGAGGAGAACGCGCACGCAGCTCGTGCCCAGCTGGATGGTGGAATAGTCGCCGGCCAGCTCGTGCTTGCCCGTGTCCTTCATCTGCTCCACCTCGGTCTGTATGGCGTCGCAGAAGCGGCCAAACGACATGGAGTGGGCAACGGCTTGCTTCTGAGACCTGGCCAGGAACTCGCGCGGCAGCTTGCGGAGTATCTCGACGGGGACCTTGTCCTTCTGGCCCGGCAAGAACAGCCGGTACAGGTCAATGTGGCTGCCGGCGAGGTGACAGTGGAGGAAGACGTAGCCAGGGCGCTGCGGCGTCGCCATGTACCGCGTTATGGTCTGGTCGCTGAGCAGCACGTCGGGCGGGAGGGAGGCGTGGAAGCGAGTGAGCTCGTTTTGCAGGCCGTTGATCTCGGCCATGATCTTGGACGCATCGACGTACTGCGCGTTTGCGCCCGGCGGCGAGCACAGCCTCCTCGTCGTGCTGGCCTGCTTGTCAGCGCGCGCCCCGCGAGGCCGGGCTCAGACTCGAGACTGACACTTGTATGCGATGCCTCAGGTCGATGAGGCGCATCTGGAAGGCGTGCAGGTTGATGGTGCTGGGGGGCTTTCCGGGCTTGTCGTACAGCCTCTCGGCAACGACGGGACGGTTCTCCCGGTATGCCGCCTCGTCGCAGGGCAAGGGGATCCTCATGTTCTCCGCCCGGCAGGAGATGTACTCGTCGTAGCCGCCGGCGAGCAGGCGGTCGACGTGGAAGAAGTGCCAGCCGATGCGGCGGAGAGACTCTTGCTGGATAAAGGAGCGGCCGCGGGGGAGGACGTGCCAGTTGATGCGCAGGCCGAGCATCAGCCGGGAGGCGATGCCGAAGCACTGCCAGACCTTTGCGAAGGAGCCCCGCATGACATTAAAGGAGATGTTCAGGGCGAAGAGGATGAGCAGGTCATCGGAGAATTTGTAGACGTTCTGGAAGAGGTACAGCTCGATCTGCGTGCTGCACTTCTGGCCGAATTCGCGGCCCTCGTCGCCGGGGTTGACGAAGGAGCTGGCGACGGCGCAGATGCCAGCCGCGTGGACCGGATCCAGCGTCCCTTGCTGTGGTTTCCCGTCAGCTGGGTGACGCCTGGGCAGGTCGGGTCTGGGTCAGCCGACCTGGATCTCACGGTACGTGGCTTCGGGCTGGATGAAGCCCTGCGAGGGCAACCAGTAGACGTTGTCCACGTAGGCATCCATGTGCCGCAGGATGAGGTCCTTGCGGGCCAAGATGTCCCTGCGAGGCCGCGTCAGCGAGGGTCCTCGGGACAGGAGGCGGACGTACTCGGCATTGAGATGGGACGTCTCGGTCAAGAGGCCGACAGCGCCGGCGCCGCTGCTGCTGCTGAG
Source organism: Hypocreales sp. Mo6-1 (assembly GCA_002939055.1). Lineage (NCBI taxonomy): Eukaryota > Fungi > Ascomycota > Sordariomycetes > Hypocreales > Hypocreales sp. Mo6-1. Next base: position 1,140,312 of record PNEP01000013.1, read on the forward strand.
TGTGGGACTGACGATGCCGTCGGACCTGGGGGCGGAGCCGGTGGAAGGAGGGTGAGTCTCGTTGGGCTTTGGCGCGTTCTGGAAGCGGACGTTGGTGAACCTCCGCTTGGCGGGCGTGTATTCGCAGGGCAGGTTGGCGGCCTCGCATCTCTTGCAGCGCGGCAGGTCACCAGAGCACTTGGTCTTGTGAGAATGGCACTGGCTGCAGGCCCTCTGAGCCCGTTTCCTCAGAGTGCCCGCCTCGGTGTGGCTATGCGAGGGAGTTGTCCTCGAGACTTTAGGGTCAAGGGTCAGCTGCCGGATGGCGGGAGCAAGGGGCATGGACGGGGAGGGTCGTCACCTGCGGCTTCGTCGTGGTCGTCGGCATTGGCGAAGTTGCAGGACAGCTCGAGCCTGGAGCAGTTGGTGCAGGGGCCGTCGCCGGGGTTTCCAGAACACTTGACCTGGCGCGGTGTCAGCACGTGGCGATACATGAGCGTTGTGGCGCGTTGAAGGCGACGAGGCCAACAGAAGCAGGACAACACACCTTGCGCAGTCGGCAGGTGCGGCAGCAGTCGGTCAGTATGGGGGCGGTGCGGCGGCGCTTGGTCGGGGGCGACTGCGAAGACGAGGCAGAGGCAGAGGCGGCGGCATTGGCAGGGGCGGCAGCCGCCGGGCCGTCAGCACCGGAGGCCGTCGACGAAGCCATGTACGGAGGCGGCCGAGGGAGAGCGGGCGAGGGCGCAGGCGAGGAGATGCATGAGGAAGGCCGGGGGCAGCCGTTGGCGGCGACACCGGGGGCGCGCGAGGAGCTCTGGCGCGCGAGGAGCTCTGCGGAGGACGAGGACGCGCAGCTGAGCCCAAGGGGTCGCGGCGGCGGCGGAGGAGGAGGAGGCGGCGGCGGAGGCGGAGAGCAGGCAGGGCGGAGAGGAGAGAGGACAGAGGACAGAGGACAGAGGACAGAGGACAGAGGGAGACGAAGGGCGAGGCGCGGACGAGGAGCGAGAGAGGGAAGAGAAAGAGAGGTGTGGAGGATGGATGAATGGTTGGATGGGAGCGAGGCTGCTGCGGCCTGTGACTGGCTGCGGGCCGGCGGTCTTGTGGGGCCAGGGCCGGCTCTCGCCCGACGGTGCCGACCTAGCCTGGGAGTGGGGTAGAGAGGAGAAGGAGCATGTGCATGTAGGAATATATGTAGGTACTGGGTATGTAGGTACCTATGAATGTATGGATGTGCGCTGCTCGAGACAGCCTCGTCCGATGCGTCTGTGAGGCCGCGTATGCCATGGATAGATTGTGCGATTGTAGCAGCCAAGAGGTAGCTCATGCCGCGGGCAAGTTTGGGGACGGCAGATAGCCGAGCCATGTACGGGTAAACACTCGCTGAGGGCGCCTCAAGCCTCGACGCCGGCCGGTATGCAGCCTCGGCGGGAACCTGAGCCGTCTCGTCTGGGTAGCACCAGCACGCAGCCTCCACTCACATACATGCGTACATGCATACATGCACATGTGCTCGGCCAGCCAGCTTCTGACACGCGAGCAAGAGCCGTGGGCCTGCCCTGGCGGCCGTGGCTGTCGAGGCCTGGCTGGCGAGGCCTGGCTGGCGAGGCCTGGCTGGCGAGGCCTCGCTGTCGAGCCCTGGCAAGTCGAGGCCCGTCTCTGCCGTCCGCGGCCCGGCAGCCACGAGGCTCCCAGGTACCCGCCAGGTACCGAGTACTCGGGCCGTCCGAAAGTCTGCTCTCCCTCAGCTATGGGCGCCCACAATTCGGAAGCATGCACGGATTTCGGGCCGTGCCTTGAGGAACGGATGGATGCCTGGCGCCAGGCCGCTCTGCCTGAGGCCGGCACCACGACGAGGCGGGCGACGGCGCACCGCGGCCTCGGCAGTCGCGCCGTTCCGCGTACCGGGGACTTGGCCGGTACCTCTGCCGGCCGGAAGACGGAATACGTATTCCACCGGCCGTCTCCCTTGACTGCACGCCTCGCCACCTCCTCTCGTCCCTCGTCCCTCGTCCGCTCGAGACGCGTCTCCTGCCCCGGCGACGGCCGGCGGCTCGCGAACCGCCCTCGCCCTACACATGTATCGTGTGCTCCGTGTGCTCCATCAATCGTCCGAAGTGGCAGCGGCCGCCAAGCGGCGGAACAGCATGACGCAACCGCCTGAGCGCATCGTGCGTCCGACGACCCGACGGCTCGCCCGCGCCTCGCTTGTGCGACGAAGCAATTGGCCCGGCGCTCGAGTGCCTCGAGACGCGCGCGCCGATATCCGGGCCTGGCCGGGGATAAGCATGGATCCGTCAGCTGGTGGGTTTCGCACGCAATGGAACCGGGGGAACCTTGATAACCAAACCTTGGCCACGGCTTACCGCGCCTAGCCCGTCGTCATGATGCCCGCTGCCTATTGCCCGGGTATGTGCATATATACCGCCGCCGTCAGCCCATCCGGAGCCCCGTGGGCCGCGTCCAATGCCTTCCTGGTGCCATACCAACAAGTTTCGTGCCTGATATCACCAAGGCAATAATAACACCGCCAAGGCCTTTTCGTCAGCAACGCCGCCGTCGACGGGCCGGTGCGACCTCCTCGACGTGCCACGGCCGCCGTCATGGGCGCCGCCGCCCGCCCGGCTCGGCCGAAGCTGCCCTCTCCCCCTTCTCGAGCGCTGTGCCCTCTGCGTCCAGGACGCTTGTGCTCGGCGCTCGTGCTCGCACCGAGGAACTGTTCCGTCGAGGCTACAACTGCACCACGTCTCCGTCACACGCGGCGGGTGCTCCCGGGGCAGCCAGGGGGCCCAGAAACTCACGGCATGTGATGACGCAAGCTCCTGGGCTGGAAACCTGCGCAGGCGGAAGCTTGTGTAAGTCGATGCAACCCCTGGGCGTCGCGAGTCGCTAGCATGGTTCGGCATCAAGTGCCGGAGCCGGCTGCGGGCTCATTTCAAGAGACTTTGTCGGCCTGCAATGCGCACGCAACTCTTGCCTCTCTGCCATGTGGCATCATGCGGATTCAGGAATTCGATACGCGCCGCCGCATGACCGCCTCGTCAGCCCTTCCCGCTCGCTCCATGTCCAGCACGGCATCCGCCTCAGGGCCCAGCCGTCCTGAGCTCCGTCTCGAGACATGTGCTCCTTGCGCCGGGGCTCGGAGCCCCTGGCCAGCGGCTAAAGCCGGGGATCGGAAATGACCGTTACCGTTCAGCGTGTCTTTGCGCGGGCCCCGAGCTTGTTGTGGCTATCCGTCCGTCCGGCGGTTGTCGCATCCAAGGGACAGATATCCAAGCCGCCGGTCGGCTCGCGCGCCGTGCTGCAGGCCCAGCGCGCCCCATGCATGCACAGGGATACACGCGGCAGAGCCGGCCAAAAAGGCCAAGTGATTATTGCTGCTAGATGACATGCGCAACCCGGTCCTAGACGCATGGCCCGCCGGCCGCTCCGCCGTCCCAGCCCCGGTCCCAGACGGCGCGTCCGCACCAGTCTCGCGCCGCCGCCGGTCGCGGCCGGGCGCCTCCTCCGGGTGCATCGCGTGCGGCGTCGCGGGCGGGGGCCCGTCGCGGGGCCGGCGCCGCTACGTCGGCCGCGCCGGCGCCGGGGTGAGGTAGACGGTCGGCGCGTCGGCCGGGCACACGACGGCCGGGCAGAAGCACTGCGCCTTGGGGATCGCGCGGTTGCACACGATGGCGGCGCGGCCCGGGTTGCAGCAGCAGCACGCGTTGGCCGGCGAGTCGCGCGGCGGCTGGGCCACGGCGGCGGCGAGCAGCGCGGCGGCGGCGGCGAGGCTGGCGAGGCGCATCGTGTCGGTGCTTGGGGGTGCTTGGGGGTCTGGTGTGTCTGGTGTTGGTCGCTGCGAGATGGTCTGCTGTTGCTGCCTCGCTGCTGCTGGCTGTCTTGCTGGTTGTCTCGCTGCTTCTGCTGGCTGTCTTGCCTTGCTTCTGCTCGCTCCCGGGCGCCCTGGCTTTATATCCGCAGACGCGCCCGTCAAAGAGGCAGCCCAGGCGAGGTAAGCTGACGGAACCCCTACCTACGACCGCCATCCACGCTGCGCCCTCCGTCGAGGCTCCCCGGCGCGCCGCCGATTCACCGCGCCGGCCGGCGCGCCGCCGCCCGTCACGCCGCCTGGTTCTCACATATCAGGTGCCGCACGCCACAGGCTGACGTACATCGATCCGCGCCAACGCGCCGTTCATCACGCTGCTGTGGCACGCCGCCGAGACAGCAGGCCTCCAGGAACGAACGAGTCCAACCAACACTGGAGAGCACTTTTGTCGCGTCCCCTGGCCCGCGGGCAAGCCACCAACAAGAGGCCCCCGGCGCTACGACTAAGCTTATTCGCGGGCAGATGCCGTCCCTCAGCCCAGCTAGTTTGCCGTCAGCGTCAGCCGGAAAGAGGTCCTAGACGCCTTCGACGGCGGCCGTCTTGCCCAAGCAGGCCTCGAGGCGTAGCCGCTCCGTCTCCACTGCGAGCCTCCCCTGCAGTCGACCTCGCAACGACCAACATCACCCAAGCATGGCTCTGGCTCTCGAGCAACTCGATTGGATTCCTATTCCTTGGCCCTGCTTATGCGCCGCCGCAAATCATTCGATAGTCAACCCTCACCGCCTTGCTCGTCGTCAGACCCCGGCGCGACGCCGCTGCATCTCAAGCTAATACAGGATGGCAGCATTCAACAACAAGTCATGATAACCGCCCAACAGTCAGCCCGACATGGCATGTGCTTACAGAACAGCCTAGATTCCACACCAAAACACGGGTAAAGCAGCAAACACTCCAGTCTCATGACCCCGGCACCGGCAGCACCGGGTACAGCGACGACCCGCCCTCCCTCGCAAACGGCAGCCTGGCCGGCGGGCTCTTGGGGCTCTTGACGTCAATGTCCATGGCGTCGCCTGCCTTCCTGTCCTTGTCGCCGCCGGCTTCTTCCTTGACGTACTCGCCGCGGTCGAGGCGCCGGCGGACGTAGTCGCGCAGCGATTCGATGACGCGCATGTTCTCGAGCCAGCGGTCGTACTGCTCCTCGCGCTCCTTGGTCGACTCGCTGTCCGACTCGGACGACGGCGAGCCGACCGAGAGCGCAGAGTCGCCGCCGCACTTGGGCGTCGCCCGCACTCCGCCGTCGTCGGCAGACCGCGGCGGCGGCACGCCCCGGGCCCTCTGCAGCATGCCGCCCGAGTAGCGGCGGCGCTCGTTGCTCTCGAAGCCGGGCCCCAGCGCCGCAGGCGTCGACTGGCCAAAGCCCTGGGCGACCGTGGGCAGCGTCGTGGGCAGCGTCGGGTACATGACCGAGGCCGTAGAGCTGTGGCGCGACTGAGGGGACAGGCCCGACGAGGCCGACGGGCTGGGCGAGTGGCCCGACGTGTACGACATGGAGCTCGAGGGCGGCGTCACGGCGGGCGTGCCCGTCGACGAGATGGCCGTCATGGGCGACGCCATGCTCGCGGCCGAGACGGGCTGGTAGCCGTCGGCCGTCACGGGCATGCCGCCGGGGGAGCGCTGGACGACCGTCGTCGGCGACGGGCTGTGGCGGAAGCCGCCGAGGCCGCCGTCGCCGCCGCCGTGGATGTGCACGCCGGCCGTGGCGTGGTTGGCGTTGTCGTAGATGGTGTCCTGCATCTGGCCCAGCAGGTTGTCGAGCTGGATGAGGTCCTTGTGCGTCCTGGCGTTGGGCATGCTGTGGGGCAGGTAGTACTGCTGCGTCAGGGGGTTCGTCGTCGGCGCCGGGCCCGGGTGGACCATGGCCGGGGCCGGAGCCGGCGCCGGGGCCGGCGCGGGCATGTACTGCTCGGCGGCGCTCAGCGGGCCGTTGGGCATGGCCAGCGAGTTGTGCAGGGGGAGCAGGGAGCGGCCGATCTGCGTGTACGACGACGGATCGATCTGGCGGCGCTTGGCGCTGCCGAAAAAGTCGTCCATGGCGTCGTAGGTGCGGTCGTAGGCGCGCTTGCGGTCGTAGGCGCCGGCGGGCGCGCCATAGCCGACGTGCTCGCCGCGGGGCCCGCTGAGGGGCGGCTGGCTGAAGTAGAGGGCATAGTTGGTCGATGGCTGGGGGGCGTAGTAGTTGCCGTTGTGGCCGGGCTGATGCGCGAAGCCGCCGACGCCGCGGATCTGCCCGTTGTGGTCATAGTAGCTGGGGCCTGCGACGCGCATTAGCGTTTCTGCACCCTCGTCTCCGTCGCAAGGGAGCCTACCCTTGGCAGCATGGGTTCGGTAGTTGAGACCTCCCTGGTGGTCCTGTCCGGGGCGGACCAGGACGGAGTCGTCGGCGTGCGTCTGGCGCCGCCGCTGTCAGCCGGGAGGACGGTGGCAAGGGGAGGAGCACGCGGCCGCCTACCTTGACGTGCTTCTTCAGGTCCTGGGGCCGCTTGAACGACTTGCCGCAGAACTCACACTTGTGCGGTTTGAGCGGGACGTGGACGCGGATGTGCGACGTGATGTGGTCGCGCTTGACAGTCGTCGTCCGGCACGAGTTCCACTGGCACGTGAGGTTCAGGTTGTTGGTGCTCTTGCGACCAACATGGCGCTCACAGATGTGCTCCTGAAGGCGCCGCGGTCAGCATCTCGGTCCGCCGGGGCGCGCGCGGCGGGCGACTTACATAGAGCGTCTCCGGGGTGGCAAACTTCTGGTTGCAGGCGTTCCAGCGGCACGTCAGGTTGTCGTCGGGCGAGGCGGCGACGAGCGGCGACGCGTTGGAGGTGACGCTCGAGGGCGCGGGAGTGGCGGACTTGGAGTCGTTGCTGTGGCTCGAGGCCGACGAGGCCTCGGGCATCTGGGATGCCATGGCAGGGGCGATGGTCAGAGGCCCGGGTGGCCGGCGTGTTTCCTGTCGCGCGCGCTCCGTCTGGCTGTGAGACAAGCGACGGGCGGATGTCGGATCGGGGCGACGACGTATCCAGCAGACGGATCCAGAGACGGTATGAGTCGCAGGCGCCACCGGCAAAACGACAGGCCCGTAAAGATAATGCGCCTCCTGATGACGACGAATACGGCGGCGACTCGCGCAGGCGTTGGAGAGGCGGCGGCTGGCGAGAAGAGGGAAGACAGGAAGCGTCTCCACGAGGGTGTAAGGCGGGAAGGTTCCCGGGGGCACTTGCTCCCTTTACACTCACCCGAGAAGTCGGGGCAGAAGAGCGCAAATGGCGACCGGAATTTCTTGGCGGTCTTGGCACTGGCGGCCGGTAGCCGGCGATGGGGGGGCACCTCGCGCTGGGCGCGGCGGCGGCGGGCGGCGCGGTAGTCGCTAGCGGAGCGACTTGCTGGCCCGCCGGCGCAGCTGGCCACGCCAAGGCCCGCCAAGGCTTGGCGGGCCTTGGCGGGTCTGGGCGCCTGGCCCATCGTCACCCGTCGTCACTGTGTAACCGGCGCCCGGGAGCAGCAGCAAACGCTCTTTGGGCGCCGGCGAGTCATTCGTACAGTGCGCGGCCGTGCGGACTGCTGCGGCGGCGGCCCTTGTGCCGGCCGGAGAATGCCAGCCAAGACGCCCTCGCACAGTCGCACACCTGGTGCAGAGCGAGCCTCGTCAGCCGACCGCTGCATGTCACCCCTCGAGCGCACGCGAGCCGGGACAGCGCTCGCGCGCCGCCCAGTCGCCCGCAGCCGCTGAAGCGCCGAGACATGCACAGCAGCCGCAGTGCGACGCGCGCGCCGTGGCGGCCCTGCGCGGCCAGTCGGGGCCGCCTCGGGGCCCGGCGCACAGGCGCCCGATCCGGCTCCTCCGGACAGTGCGTCGCCGGCCGCCGGCACGGTGCCTGCTCGGACAGCGTTGTGCTGATATGACAGGCGCCAAGAGGGCCTCTGGAGAGCCAGCTCCCTGGGCGGAGGCCATCAGCCGACAAACGTTGCGGGCCTCAGTCGAGGAACGGTGTCATTACGGCGGCAATGATATGCTGTAAAATGCTGCAATGCGCCCTATATCCATCAGGCTATATTTAGTGCCTCCCTGTACAGTGCGTCCGCGGGCCTGTCTGGGTACCTGGTACCCGGGCACTCTTCACAACGTCCTGCGGCTCCCCGCACCAAAACGCCTCCACGTGCCTCCAACTCCTGCCGAGCCGGCCGCCGTTTCGACACGGCCTGGCCCTAACGAAGCCCGTCGTCGCCGCCGCCGGCCAGCGGGCTAATTAGCCAGGCACTCTGCAGCCCGGCCACCGGCCGCCGCCGCCAAGACCGACGCCGCGCCGGCCGCCAAGCCGCGCCAAGGACCCAGACCCACCGCCGGCACCTCGACGACGCGGCCCTGCCGAGGCTACCCTGGAGCGGCCCCTGAGCTTGTCTCCGAGCCAAGAGGCGTCACTCTGCTTCTCGAACCGGCCCCGTGCGAGTGCTTGGGCCTGCCGTCTCCCTTGTCCGTCACAGAGGCCGGCGCCAGCACCCCAGCCACGGGCGGACCTGTCGCGCCCTCGCCGTCGCCTGAGACCGACCGTAAACCCTCTTTACCGGGGCCCCGTCTCGGCCTCGAGCGCCTTATGCGCCACCTCGACCCCCGTCCTCGTCTCATCCGTTGCCACCGGCCCATGTCCATATGTAATTGCCCATGCTTGGCGCCCGTCTCGTGCCGTTGCCTCCCCGCGTTTCTCGTCGGCTCCGTCCGGCACAGCGCCGCCAAGCCTTGTCCCGCGACGCACGCCTCCTCCACGCCTCACGCGAGCACATGTTTGCCGTGCTACGTCCGCTGCTCCAAGGCACGCGCTGCCCCGGCTTGAGAGCTGAGCTTCCATTGCTCGTGTGCCGAGCGTCGTTAAGGACTGCCATAGCCATCTGCGAGCCTGCTCATCCACGCCTACCCTCTCTTCCTCCGACTGCTCCACGCCAGGACACCGCGAGGTGCCCTTTGCCAGCCGCTCTCCTGCACCTTGGGCGTCCAATGCACCTCTGCTGTCGGTCCCTACCCAAAAGCAGATACTGTACCCCCCTTCCATCCACCGCTCTTCGCCCCCGTCTCTATGTAAAAATGTGCTCCTCGAGTCTCCGTTCCCACTGCGTCGGCCATGATCCGCAATTAAAGGCAGGAAAGAGATGTGCGACTCGAGGGGCAGCTCCCCGCCGATAACTCATAGAGTAAAAAGGGGATAAAGAAAATGTAAAGAAAATGTAAAGAAAACTGCTCCGAGAGGAGCAATATTGAAGAGGCTACCCAGCCGTGAGCCGGATGCAAGCATGCGCAAGTGATGGCGAATCCGGGATATAGAAAAGAGGCCAAGGTCATGTCTCCTTTCCTGGCAACACATAAGAAACGTCCGGGTGCGGTGTCGTCGGTATCCGTCACTGCGGCCAGAAACAAGCCGGCCGCATGCTGCCATGACGGCTCCAGAAACTGTATGCTCCGTGGCAGCGGCCACTGTCTGTCGAGCCAAGCCACTGCCAAAAGGAGCAAGGCTCGCAGGCGCAGTGTCATGTCGAATGATTGTGACGACGTCATGGAAACCACCACCTGACAGAGAAAGCATCCGAGAAAAAGAGGGAGAGAAATCAGAGAACCGTGTCGTCGTGAGCGTGCGTCATGTGGTCCCGAGGTCGCCGCCTCCATCGTCGTGAGACCAGTGTTCCGTGGCCCAGCCAACGGGCCTATCCGTGAGAAGCGAATCCCTGCAGCCGGAAATCAAAGAAGCCTGCGCCGTCCCAACGCCTCGCATGCAGTTGCTGGTATTATACAGAACCAAGTCGCAAAAGGGCCTCGACGGCCTCGCGCTCCTGGGCATCCGATGTGCCCTCCAAGGCCAAGAGGCCGAGGTTTGCCGGCGCCGGCGGCGGACGCGCCATGCCGGCGCTCACCGAGAAGGGCCTGAGGCCAAAGTCGGGGGGGGCGAGGGTGCCGCCCGGCTGGGCGATGGGATACGACTCGGCGCGGAGAGCCGCAGCGCCCATGGCCGCCCAGTCCTCGTCGTCCGTCACATCCTCGGGGTCGTCGTTCATGGCCACGTCGTCGTCGGGCGCCTCGGAGCACGAGGCCGATGCCGAGCCGTCGAGGGACATCTTGTCCGCCTCCGTCTCCAGCATCAGGTGCGCGTCGTGGTCGTCGTGCGAGAAGTGCATCGACTCGTGCCCGACCGACCCGGCCATGTTGGCCCTGGCCCTCTCCTGGCCCCGCCCACCCGACTTGGAGATGGGGATGCCCGCGCCAAACGACGGCGGCGGAGTGCCCTGGGCGTCGCCGCCGCGTCGACGGGCGTCCCAGCGCCCCCATCCAACCTTTTCAAACTCGACGTCTCCTCGCAAGCCGCCTCCCTCCCCTCCTCGTCCCTCGAGGGCTCCGACGACCAACCGGCGCGCCTTGGTCGGGGCGATGCCCGAGAAGCCGGCGACCGACGTCGTCAGGTAGCCCATGATGTGCCGGATGGCCAGGGGCCCGTGGTTGAGCAGGATCTCGGGCAGGTGGTACTTGGCGAGCAGGGCGCTGGTGATGGCGCCCGACGCCTCGTGGGCCGGAGACGGTGACCTCTGGCCGGCGGCGGCGTTGTCGTGGAGGTCCAGGTCCGAGTCGATGGGCTCGAGCTTGGCCTTTTGGAGCTGCGCCTTGAGGCCATGCGCAGGCAGCGCCGGGGAGATGGAGTTTGGGGGGTCGGGAGGGTGTGCGGGCGTGTCACAGTCGCCGGGCCGCTCCGATCCGCTACAACAGCTAAGTTGTCTCGGCTCGAGGAGGCGGCCTTGGGGATGTCACGGGCAGCCGATGCCAGGGAAGCCATTGTGTCGGTGGTTGCTGTCTTGCGGGCTGCTTCAGAACGGCGTCTGCAAGGGCGGGGGAGACAACTGTCAGCGCGTCTGTAGCCTATCTGCAGCAAGGGGCGCGGGACGGAGCAGCGCGCCGTCGCACCGGCGAGGGCAGCAAAGGGCCGTTGGCACGGGCGAGGCCTCGCCCCCCTCGTCGCGGCAACGGGCGGTTTGAGTCACCGAGGAGCGGCGGGCGATGTCGGGCTACGTACCTGACGCGGTGTTGCAGTCGTAGCGGGCGGGCTGCTGTTGCTGAGGGCAGAAGGCAGCGACAAAGGGCAGGCTGGCGGCGCTGGCGTGATCCACTGGGACTGTGACGGGGGATTCTCGATGCGAATCGTGCGTTGCGTGCGTGTTGATTTGGTTTGAGAGGAGGAGGCAGAAGCGAGGACGTGAGGACGTAATGGTTAAAGTATCAGGAGTACGAGGTACCAAGTACGGAGTACGTAGGTACGGCCCCGAGTCTAACGCACTTGCCCGCGCGTGCTGAGCTGACGGACAGGGCAGGCCCAAGGCGCTGGGCCAAGCAGAAAACGCCCTCGCTGCTACGCCCACGCCCATCGCGCACGCCCATCCCCGCGGTCGGGCGGCCAGGCAGGAGCGCGCCCGGCCATCTGCTGCCTGCTGCGGCGCAGGCGAAAGGCGCGAGCGCCCAGTGCGCTTGCGACATGGGACGGGGGGTGGCTCAAGCCATCGCCGGGGGCGTGTGCGCAGCAGGGGGGGAGCTGTGGCGCACCTCATTGGCCGCGCGGTACGTATCTCGCATCTTGTGACGGGCTGCTTGCTGCTATCGTCGAAGCCAAAGCGTCTGGCTGCGACATGGATGAATGCAAGCAGCCCTTGTCCACGGGCAGCAGGAGCGCACCGCTGCGTGTCTCTGCCCCGAGCGCCCTCCAGTGGACCGAGGCCGAGACGGAGCCCAAGGCGGGGCGTCTGGACGACGACGGCCACGACCTCGACAACGTGCCTCCAGGCGCGCGTTTCCTCTGGATCAGGCTCTCTGGATCAATCTATTTAGATTTGCCACGCCGTCGCTGCCCGTTGGACGGCGCGCGCAGGCGCCGCAGCAAAACAGCCTTTTCAGCCGGCGCCGGCGCCGCGCGCCCTTTGCGCATGATGGAGCTGCTTTGGGCCTTGCGGGGGCGGTTTCGGGGGGGCCGTGCAGTGGGTTTTCGTCCGTGTTTTTTGTTTTTCGCTTGCCGGTTTGTGCGCATCATGTTTGTGTGCGCGTCGGGTCGCCGTCAAACAGATCCGGCTGCTGACGAGAGTCGATGGCCCTGTTCTAGGGCATTCCGCTCTGCCTGTGTCAGCCCGGTCCGAGACACGGTCATCAGGGCTCGATGTGAGGGCTGCGTGGGGATTCTGATGTCGAGCCCCTGCAGGCACCGACTGCTCGTGGCCCCAAGCCGCGCCTGTTCGTGGCCCCATGCTGCGACCGCATCGTCATGTCCCGCGGCCGAAAACAGTGTCAGCCGGGCCCTTTGCCTGCCTCGGCGCCCGTTCCAGCAGAGGCAGCAGTCATACGCACCAGGCAGTGCAACCGTGCCTGTTCGTGCCTTGGCCGGCCCTCGCTCGCTCGTTCGCCTGGCCTCTCCGGCTGCAGACGGTCTTGATGTGAGACGGGTGTAGGCGTATGACCAACGAGCCATCGTCGCCCTCGCTCTTTCGGCAACCGTCACGTCGTCCCGTACCCCCCTGTGATTGGATCTCGGCGTCTCGGAGCTGGAGCGTGCCGCCGTTTGGACAGCGCCGTCGCAGAGCTGGCTCTTTGCGGCGTTGCCATGGCACAGTCACCGTGCTGCCCGTCAAGGCTAGACACATGCCAATGAGTTGGGAGCGGCAAGCCTTCCTGTCCTCCGCGCTCTTCTCTCGCAACTCGTGTCGCGGTGCGAGTCCAAGCACGGATGCGAGCCTCCGACGTCGAGGCCAAGGCCTTTGCCTCTTGATGCCTGTCCGTGGTCTAAGCGTCAGCCAATCGAGCAGACCGAATGCGGCAGCGTGCGTGGAGCCTCTGGAAGCTTCCCCTCTTTGTGCGACCCCCATGCCCGCGCGTGGCCCCTTCGTGATGCATCCATTGACAGGACCCCACGTTTGCTGCATCCGAGGAGTGCTTGACCTCGCGGCTATTGCGCTGCGCTGGATGCCCGTCCGTGTGGACGAATCCCCGCTTCGTTGGCCGTATCTGCACTCGGAGGTGTTTTGAGCCGTGCGTTGCCACGTATCCAGAATAGCCACCAGCCTCTGGTGAAACGTGTTGCAGCAGTTGACATTGGAGGCTACTTGACCATATGACCAACACGAACGCTCCCCCCAAGACCAGTCAGCTCACCGGCTGGCCAAAGATGAATTCACGGCATGCCTAGACTCGTGTCAGGACCGCTGCCAGCTCAAGCCTCCCGAGGCGGACGAGACTTACCAAGCGCAAGACGCCCAGCTTTGCCTGCGTCTGCATAAAGACCTCGTGGTATTGACCAATGGTCTCTCGGAGAACCACCTCCTTGGTCGTGCTGCCCTCGCAGATGGCCTTCATCTTGAGCTCCATCTCCTTGCGCAGGAACGGCTTGCCCAGGCTCGTCTCAAGGTTCATCCGGTCGAAGCCCAGGATCAGTGCCACGCCGAGCTGGGTAGGGATAAAGACCTTCTGGCCGCCCCGTCTCCCTGTCGATGCTGCACCTCCACGGCCTCTTCCTCTCCCTCCGCCTCGCCCCCGGCCGCCCCGGGCTGCCGGTGCTTCGCCGGCATCGTCTCTGTCGCCCCCTCCCGCGGGCCCGCCCCTGTCTATGGTTGCGACATACTCTCGATCCTGGATCTTCTGGATGTGCTCGGCCATGGTGGCATCCGTCCCGATCCCGTTGGCGTCCATCAGCGCAATCAAGTCGGCTTCTGTGAGGTAGCCTGGCGGCGACGTCTTGCCCTCTGTCATCATGGCCTCGGTGGGCTCAAACTGCTCGCCCGCCGTGAACTTGGGCAGCTCGGCCGTGTTGTCCCACTTGTCGTATACGAAGACGTCGAGATAGTTTCGTTCCAGCACGATGACGCCGCATGCACTGAACTGCTCGTCCCCGAACTGCACGTCGACGTCGGTTGCCATGCCCTTGGCGTCGTCCGAGCAGCATGCCAGGAACCGCCGGACCACGTACTCGTACAGGCGGCCCTCGTCAGGGCTCAGCACCGTCGGTGCCGCGTACGTGATGGGGTGGATGGGCGGGTGCGCCTTGTCGTCGTGTCTGCCGTCCCTGGGCTGCTGGAACGCGCCATCAACCAGGCCCTGGGCGAACTGGCCCCATCGCTGGTCCGGCGTCTGTTTCTGCACCAGCGCCCTGAGATTCATGCCCTTGTCGAACCGATCCGTCTCTGTGCGGGGATAGCTGATGAAGCCCTTGTTGTAGAGCCCCTCGGCGACGTTCATGGCCTGCTGGCCGGTCATGCGGAGCATACGGGTGGCGGCTTTCTGGAGCTCGACCGTCGTGAGCGGCAGCGGCTTGTATTTGCTCGTCGGTCTCTCCTGGACCTTGGTCACCTTGGCTCTCTTGGCAGCAAGACAGCGCTCGTAGAGGATGATGGTGGTCGCTCGGTCAAAGAGTCTGTTGCGGGCCCAGCTAAAGTCGACTGTCTTTCCCTCTCTGATATGCGTCAACTTGATGCTCCAGAACGGTTCGGCAACGAAATTCTTGACCCGGAAATATCGGTCTACGACGAAGCCCAGGGTTGGGAACTGGCACGATCCTGTCCGGTCAGCGAGGCCTCGCTCGCGGCGTGATGAAGCCGCCTACCATAGCTCAGCATCAGATTCTCCATGGGCCCACCGAGGGGCCGCAGGCTGTTGGTCATGAACCGAGTGAAGGCGTAGCCGATGCGCAGATCGAGCTCGATTCTTGTCGAGACGGCATTGACCTGCTTCTCGTCCAGGGTCGAAAGCCGCCGGGCCGCTTGGAGCACGTGCCTGAGACCCATCAGTCGCAAGAGATGGACGGGCGCAGCGGGTTGCCACGTACGCTCGCTCCACGTTGCTGAACCTCGCACGCTTGACTTGTATGACAGCGTTGCCTTTGCGGGCAGCATCGACAATCTCCTGGCCGATGTGCTCTCCCTCGCGGTCACAGTCGGTCCATATCACCAGCAGCCGCGCGTACCTAGCTTGTTCGGCAATGTTGTCGGCGATTGTCTTCTTGTCCTGCCCTTTCGGATAAGCCCGAGCAGAGAAACAAGGCCGGTGACAGACGCACCTCGTGGACGCTGGTTACCACGGGAGCGCGGAACAACGCCTCGGGAGGCGGGTGGCTCCAGTTCCTGTACTCGTTGGTGAAGTCGACATTGGTGAGATGGCCGGCGACGCAGGTCATGGTCACGTCGCATGACCCCCAAGTCTGCCCAAAGTCAAACTTGAAGGCGTAGTTTTTGATGAACTGGCTGCGCGTGTTGAACTGCGCGAGGAGCCGTCAGCGGCCCGGTTGCTGAAGCCTTGGTGCCCTGACTGGGACTCACCGTCTGGAGGCTGCCACCCGACAGATGGCCAGCAACGGCCTTGGAAATGGACGGCTTCTCGGCCACGCAGAGGACCCTCATGTTGATTCATGCTTCCAGCCAAGGCCAGCCGCAGCCTTGCGATGGTGGACCGTGGCTCGGACGCGTCGCGTCTCACGCCTGCGCTGCGCCTGGCCCTCGAGCGTAACCGCCGGGCATCGTCCCGCCGCCTGTTCTTTCAAGCTGGTCGCTGGCACGCTTCTCGGCCAACGAGAAGTCTTCTATCGTCAGACCTGGATGCAAGTCGGGAGTCAAAAGTCAGAAGCGGTCGAAAACCATAGGCCTGCGCAGGGCCCACTGGCGCTCGGTGTATCGACGGCCCGGGCCGTGTATATATTCCGTCCGATGACGTCTGGCGACGACAGCTCTTGATCCTCCACCTCGACATCGTCGACGGCCCGAAACAATGCTCCTCCCCGTTTTCCATGCCCTCCAGGACTGCAGCGACTTTTCCCTGACGGTCGAGCCCTTCATCCCCCAGCTCTACGCGCTGCCGGCGCGGCTGCTCGACGTCCGGAGCTTCGATCAACTCGCCGAGCTCTACGTGGAGACGAACCCCCTCATATCTGCCTTTGCCGCCTCCGTCTTCCTTGCTGCCGCCTGTCTCGTTGCCTCAGAGCTGAACCGCAATTACTCCCAGGTCGATCGCTTTTGGAGCATCCTGCCCAATCTCTATGTC
Source organism: Hypocreales sp. Mo6-1 (assembly GCA_002939055.1). NCBI lineage: Eukaryota > Fungi > Ascomycota > Sordariomycetes > Hypocreales > Hypocreales sp. Mo6-1. The sequence continues at coordinate 1,156,185 of PNEP01000013.1, forward strand.
GTTCACCTGGCCATTTGGGCCCGTCTTGCCGGGCAGCCGCACAGCCGCATTGACCTGGTTGCCCTCTTTACCACCGTCTGGAGCGTATGAAGCCAGACAGCCCGCGTGTCGAGGTTCGTGCTGATGTCTTCAGTGTCGACTGACGTTCAATTACTGGCGGAGGGGCGGCTACAGCATTGGGTCCGAGGACTACAGATGGTGAGACATTTCCGGCGTGCAGCCGCTACGAGCCTGCGAGGCTGATGCCCGCCGCAGGGAAGTCGTCAAGAGCAAAACCCCTAGGCTCGCCTTCTTTCTTCTCAACGTCATATTCATCTCTTTCATCCAGAGCGTCATCCTGTTCGCCATCTCCTGCATCCCCGCCTACGCCATCCTGCTCTCCTCGCGCTTCGACCCGGATATCACGGCGGCCGACATCGCCTACTTCGCCGTCGAGGTCGCGCTTGTTCTCTCCGAGTGGTTCAGTGACGGACAGCAGTGGGGTACACGCCCTCGTCCACGACAGGCTTGCGCAACCGAAGGCTGACCCCCCTCAGCGTATCAGGCCGCCAAGCACCAGTACCACAAAGATGCAAAGCTACGCAGGGGCTGGGACCAGGAGGACCTCAATCGAGGATTCATCACTTCCGGCCTGTGGGCCTACAGCAGGCATCCCAACTTTCTGGCCGAGCAAAGCGTCTGGCTCATCTTGTATCAGTGGAGCTGCTACGCCACGAATACCCTGTACAGCTGGACGTTTGTCGGCTCCGCGAGCTTGATCCTCCTCTTCCAGGGGTCTACGTGGCTGACCGAGACCATCACCGCCGGCAAGTATCCGGAGTACGCCGAGTACCAGAGGCAGGTGGGCATATTCATCCCCACGTCCTTGCGGGGATACAGGCCGCCATCGTACAAGCCAAAGATCATCAGGACAAGCGACTTGGCGAAGAGGAAGCAGAAGCAGAAGTAAGGCCACTGATATCTTGCACTATCCTGGCAACTTGCAGCGGCGAATCGCCTCGGAGGTAGTCAAGGCTCTTGCGACGAGCGAGCAAGTCATGCATGCATCGGTCTTGCTGTCTATTCACGGGTCTATGGTCTCATCTATCCAGCTCATGTAGCATGCCTCAGGTCGCTCAACTTGTCGGCGTAAAACGACGGCACCGCGACGGCGTCCTTCTTCTGCCAGTCCTCCTTCTTGTCTACGCCAGTCTCGACATGGAGCGTCCCGCCCAGCTTGCCATCGACACCAAACTTGATGTCTGTGTTGAGTCGGTCGCCGACCATGCACGTCCTGGACCGGTCGAGCTGGAACTTGCCCTCGATGGCATCCATCATTGCCTGGCTCGGCTTCCCAAGCTCGAGCGGCTTCTGCCCGGTGGCGTTGGCGAGGGGGACCATGACGGAGCCGGCGCCGAGGAAGAGGTCGTGGTGCAGCGGGAGCGTCGAGTCGGTGTTTGTGGCCAGGAACAGGGCCCCGCGGCGCAGGTAGTGCAGCCCATGCGCCAGCTTGAGGTAGTTGACGTGGAAGTCGAGCCCGCACAGGACGACGCCGACTTCCGGGTCGAGGAGCGAGCCGTCGGCGATGCCCTGGAAGTCGGCGGGCGTGATGTCCCGGCGGAAGGCCGCGTCGGTGCCGCCGACAAAGGGCACGCCCTCGGCGGCGAGCTCCGTCTCGACGCCGGCCTCGCCGATGACGAAGACCTTGTTCTTGCCGGGCGGCAGCTTGAGGATGCGGGCGATGTAGGCGGCGGCGGAGTAGGCGGACCCGAAGACGTCCTCGACGCTGCTTGAGATGCCGAGGCCGTTGAGCTTCTTGACGTACTCGTCGCGGGACTTGGTGGAGTTGTTGGTCACGAAGACGATTCTCTTTCCTTTGAGGCAGTGAGCGAACTACGTGTGGTTGAGGGGCGCTTGTAGAGGCGTGGTGGCGGATACTCCTGACCTTTTGACCGGAGGAGCTCCAGGGTCTCGGGGACGCCTTCGAAGACATGGTCGCCGGACCACAAGACGCCTGTCTCTTGTCAGCCGCGTTTGGCGACATATCGGAACGCTCAACTTGCCGTCACAGTCGAACAGGAAGGTCTGCGCGTTGGGTGTGAGCTTGAAATCCGCGGCGCCCGGGCAAGGTCATGAAGTCATAAATCACTCACGTCGAACCTGTCGATGAAGTCGTTGACGGCGGCCTTGTCGCCGGTGAGACATTTAGGTGCAGCAGCCATGTCGCCTTGGGCTTCTTGCCCTCTCCCAGGCTTTGTCGGTGGAAGAGTTCCATCGTCTGGCTTCGCGCGAGGTCATCATGAGTGATTAGTAATGACTTGGTAATGCCGAAGTCGGCATGATGTGAAACGTCGAGGCGAGTCCTCAGCAGACAATCTCACGATGATCGAGCCTTTTAGCCATTCACATCATTGGATATGCTTGATTTCGACACCCAGGTCACCACCATCTTGATTCATAGCGATATGGGGTAGGTATAGGGTAGGAGGCATTGCTCGAGCCTCGCCATTCCGGAGTCAAGGACCAGACAACACCAGCGACGAGGTCGAGGGCTGATTGCGCGAGTTCATATTGGACACAGAACAGAGATCACCCTACATTTCTGAATGGACAGACATTGGGGATAAGACTGATGCCAGACACCAGTGCTCAAGGCGAGAACTGCGCCTAACCTGCCAGGGCGACACGCTGAAGCAATTAGATGGATCAAGCGGCGCAACACAAGGAGTTGAGGATGTGTGACTCGATTCAATCTGGCGACTGTATCGCCATCATCCCTGGCGAAGACTTCGCCAATAGAAACTCAATTGTACAGCCCTGATGAGTGCGTGAGCGCGTAGCTAAAGCCTATCCGCAAGAGACTGGACTCGGACGCCCAGAGTGAACCCATAGGCAACAGCGGAAATGAAAGTTGCAAGGTTGAGGAGAGAAGAGATTCCATGAATCATGCCGAATCTCTTGTTCAGCGCTCGCATCTGCTCAGAGTGCGGCCCCTCGGCATAACATGACTTGCCGTCTCGCTTTTCTGCGACTTATCAGCCTCGTCTCCAGCCTCGTGCGAAGCCGGGATTAGGGTACCTTGGCCCCGGCGCTCCTTCATGGTCTTGGTGGTGGCCGGCAGCAACACAGAGAGATTCACGAGGCCAGTCAGGAACATGACGGCGATGGGCGCCAGCGAGTCCCACCGCCTAGACGCATCGAGGAGGCCCGGAATTCCGGAGGGAAGGCCAGTCAGTGTGTTTCCAGGCAGGGTCAACGCGAGGATTGCTGAGAGGCCTGTCTGCATGCCAAAGTAGATGGGGAAGAGCTTCGTCTGGACAGCCGAGAAGGACGGCCTGTCGACCGTCTTGTACATGACGGGGCCATTGATGAACGACTCGACGCGCCATCAGCAGCAAGCCCAGGCAGCCCATGGGCAGGAGGACGTGACCGAACTCACGTGGAACAAGGACGTCCCGAGCAAGGCGCCGTATCTGAGACAAGCACGTGAGCGACGCGGACGTGGGCTCGGTGGTCGAGATACGCACGAGAGTATGTGGTACGGAGCGACAGAGAAGACGATTGAGTCCGCCATGATGGCTATTTGTCGATGCCTCGCAGAAGTGAAGGGGAAGAGGCCAAGGGCGGAGAGATTTCCGAGTTGAGCCGATGGTGTTACGGTACTTACGGAGTGCATCTGGTCGCCCAGTCACGTGACCTCGCGACACAACGCGTTAAGCCGCGCTCCTCAGCGCTCCAACTCAGCGCCAAGTTAGTGGCCACCCGTTAAAATAGGCCCCCGTGAAACCACCGAGTTCTTGTCTCCTAGCCCCCCCTTCCTCGATTGCCCAGCATGGCGGAGAAGGAGGCGACAGTGTTTATCCTGGACCTCGGCGCGTCCATGGCCAAGGCCAACGGCGGGCGCAAAGAATCGGACCTCGACTGGAGCATGCGCTACGTGTGGGACAAGATCACCGACATCGTCGCCGCGAACCGCAAGACGCTCTGCGTCGGCGTCGTCGGCCTGCGGACAGACGAGACAAGCAACAAGCTGCAGGACGACGACGGGTACGACAACATCGCGGTGCTGCAGGAGCTGGGCCAGATGACCATGTCGGGCCTGCGGCCCCTCCAGGCATCCGTCAGGCCGAGCAAGACGTGGTCGGGCGATGCCATTTCAGCCATCGTGGTGGCAGTCGACATGATGGAGACGTTCACCAAGAAGCTCAAGTGGATCCGCAAGATCGTGCTCATCACCGACGGGCGGGGGGAGATGGATGCCGACGGCATCGGCGACATAGCCAGGAAGATGAACGACTCCAAGATTCAGCTGACGATCCTGTGAGTCCCGGCACGGCGTCCTGCGGCCCTCTGCTGACAGCCCAGGGGCGTGGATTTCGACGATGCAGAGTACGGCTACAAGGAGGAAGACAAGCAGCCGGCAAAGGTACCGCGCCCGGCGGAGACGTCTCAGACCCGTGTCGCTGAACGGACTTGCTAGACGGCGAACGAGGCGACGCTGAAGGGCCTGGTCAAGGAGTGCGAGGGCGGGATCTTGGCGACGATGGCCGAGGCCATCGACGAGCTCGACAACCCCCGGGTCAAGGCTGTCCGGCCATACAAGACGTATGACGGGCCCCTCACTCTCGGCGACCCGCAGACGTTGTCGGCGGCCATCAACATCAACGTCGAGAGATACTTCAAGACGCATTTTGCCCGGCCTCTGGGGGCCAGCACCGTGGTCGTCAAGCCCGAGCAGGCGGCGGGCGCCCAGCCGACGCATACGGTGGGCGACGAAGGGATGGAGGGAGTCGAGCTCTCCGCAGTCAAGCAAGCCCGGACGTACAGGGTCAACGATGCGGATGCGCCCGGCGGCAAGCGCGACGTCGAGTTTGAGTCTCTCGCCAAGGGCTACGAGTACGGGAGGACGGCGGTGCACATCAGCGAGTCCGAGCACAACATCACCAAGCTGGAGACGCAAAAGGGCTTCTCCATCATTGGCTTCATCCCCTGTGACAGAGTGAGCGGCCTTTGTCCGCGGCAAGCGCACGGCTGACTGCGCCCAGTACGAAGCAGTGCTCGGCATGGGCGAGACGTGCGTCACGCACGCCCGCAGGAACGATGCCAAGTCGGAGATTGCCCTGTCGTCGCTGGTCTGGGCGCTCATGGAACTCGAGTCGTACGCCGTCGCCCGCATCGTGATCAAGGACGGCAAGGATCCGTCGCTCGTGCTGTTGGTGCCGCACATCGAGCCGGGCCTCGAGTGCCTGTACGACGTCCCGCTGCCTTTTGCAGAGGATGTGCGCAGCTACCAGTTCCCGCCGCTCGACAGGGTCATGACGGCCAGTGGGCAGACGGTGACCAAGCACCGGCTGCTGCCATCGGATGGGCTGAAGGCGGCCATGAGCGACTACGTGGATGCAATGGATCTGTCCACGTACGGAATAGACGAGGAAGGGTACGCGCGAACGGCGCTCGCAGCATAAGCATGTGCTGAAGCGTCCTAGGGCCCCGGCCGAGTACGCGCCGGTTGACGAGACTTTCAACCCGTCCATCCACCGCATCAACCACGCCGTCAGGATGCGAGCGGTGCATCCCGAGAAGCCCGTCGCCGAGACGCCGTCCGTGCTGCTGCGGTATTCCTGCCCGCCCGAGGACCTGGTGGAGAGGGTCCAGAGCCGGATCGATGCTCTGGTTGCGGCGGCCGAAGTCAAGAAAGGTGAGGGAGAAGCGTTGCGCCATGCGAGCTGTTGCGCCACGACTGACCTGGAACAGTCCCCCCGAAAGCCAAGGGCCGACGGGGCAGAGAGACGGTCAAGCCCATCTCGGGCTTGGACGTGGACGCGCTGCTGGGCGAGCAGAAGAAGGGCCACGTGTCTCGAGAGAACGCCGTGCCAGACTTCAAGCAGGCACTGGCGCTGACGGAGTCGGTCGGCGGGATCGAGGATGCCGCGAAGCAGATGGGGGCGATTGCGCGGTCGCTCATCACGGACAGCTTCGGCGACAGCAGATACGACCAGGCGCTCGAGTGCATCCGGGTGATGCGGGAGGAGCTGACGAACCTGGAGGAGCCGGACACGTACAGCTCGTTTGTGCGCGAGCTGAAGAAGAGCCTGCTGTCGGGCGCGCTGGGCGGAGACCGGCGAGACTTTTGGTTCTCGATGCGGTCGTCGAGGCTCGGGCTGATCGGCCAGGACGAGTCGGAAGTGTCGAGCGTGACGCGCGACGAGGCGGAAGAGGTGAGGGCATCATGGCGGCTGTGCATGGTCAAGCTGCTGACGTGGCCGACAGTTCTACAGGTCCAGGTAGCAGGCCGGATTTGGCGTTCCACGGGACGGGGGACGGCGGGCGTGCGAGACGGTGTAGATGGATGCCTGGCAGCCTCAGGTGTTGAGGCAATCGCCTTGGAAACGCGTCGTTTTCACCCCGGGCGACCTATTTCAACCGCGACACGGCCACTCTTGCGCATCGTGACCCTTGAAAACCTGCATCGCACCGCATCGTAGCCTCGCAACACACGCGCCAACATGGCCGACGACCTGGATGCGCGTCTGGACCTGCTGCAGGACATCCTGGGCACGAGCGTCGGCTTCCGCCATCCGTCGGAGGCGGTTGAGCCTGCAGCGCCCAAGACGGCGAGCAAGGACGAGCCGAGCTGGGAGGCTTTGCAGGCGACATCGCGCCAGGGCAGCATCACCTGGGGCGTCGATGCGCCTGCCAAGCGCGAGGCCGGAGACTCGAGGCCATGCGCGAGCCTCGCCGAGGAAGGCCCTTGGGCCACGGCCCCCTTCGACCGCTCCTCGCTTGCCGTCGGCGAACCGGTCAGCGAGGCCGTCGACTTTTGCGCGTGGAAGACGGTCGTGGCTTATCCAACGACGTTCATCGGCAAGGCGAACAAGCCGCGCGTGAGTCTCTCGCAGGCGGCCTGCATGGCGCTTCCGAGCTGACAGAGCCCTAGGCCCGGCCCTTTTTCGACAAGATTCTCGTGGACAAGACGTGGGACTTGTGAGCCGCCCGCCTCCCCTGGCCGCAGCGGAGCGCCGTCGCTGACCTGCCAGCTTCTACCTGCACGACCCGAACAAGCCGGGGGAGACGCCGCACCTGCTGGTGCCGACGGCCCAGTTCGAGGACTTCCTCAAGGGCGTGAACGGGGAGCTCGGCATAGCCCTGACGATCCCCCCCGGCGCGAACCGCGAGCGCTTCTGCCTCAAGTTCGGCCGAGGAGGCACGCCGCGGCCGCGATATCTCTTCCCGTCGAGCGGCAAGCAGAGCCTGGAGCGCGACTCGTGGCCCGAGGCCCTCGACAGCGACGTCGAGAGGTACCAGAGGGCGTCGAGGCAGCAGCGGGAGCGCTTCGACCGGACGCTGTCGAGGATGCTGGCCTCGCATGTGAGCTGCCACGACACGACGCGGCGCGCCGAGGAGCGGGAGGCAAAGAGGGCCCTGGACCGGCACGCCATGATGCGCCAGACGCAGGCTCGTCTCGGATTCGGAGACGGCGGCGGCGCCAACGTCGTCTTCGTCTGCGTGGATCTCGAGGCCATCGAGGTGGCTCCTCACCCCATCTCCGAGGTGGGCGTCGCCATCCTGGACACGGCCATCATCAGGAACGTGGCGCCGGGTCCCGCAGGCTCGGCCTGGTGGCCGTCCATCGAGGCCTATCACTTTCGGACGAGAGAGTTTGCCTCCCTGGTGAACTGGCGGCACGTCCAGGGCTGCCCCGGCGCCTTTGACTTTGGGTACGTCTGCTGTGCCAGGACGGCTTCGGACGTGTGCTGACGGGCGTCTCCAGCGTCAGCATATTTGCTACCAAGGACATGCTGGCCGGCGCCGTCCGCTTGACCATGGAGCACTTCGTCCAGGACGGCCGACAGCTCGTCTTGGTCGGGCACGACATCAAGCAAGACGTCCGGTACCTGTCGAGCATCGGCTTCGAGATCCTCGACGTGCCGGGCCTGCTCGGCCAGGTCGACACCAAGGACCTGCACCAGGCGTGGAACGACTCGAGCGTCCCGAGGGGCCTGGGCACGGTGCTCTCGGATCTCCACATTGCGAGCAAGAACCTGCACAACGCGGGCAACGACGCCGTCTACACCCTGCGCGCCATGATTGGCCTCGCCATCGAGCGGCTGCGCAAGGACGAGGCCGCGATACGGGGCGACGACTACGTCCCCGCCCTTTGGCAGGCCGGATGAGGGAGTCACGGGGAGACTGCGGGGCCTGGACGTTGAGGAGAGAGAAGGGGCACGCTTGGTGCCCGACTGTATGGACAGCCGACGCAGACGGCTCTGCGCCGCCTGGCCTCTAGCTAGCTCTTAAGCAACCCAGCAACGCCATCGCTATGAAGACACATGTGGTACAGGGGACGGGCGGCCGTCCGGTCTCGAAGACTCGCGCGGGACCGACCGGCGGCGGCTCAGTGGACCTGCTTGTCCAGCAGCTCCTTGGCCTCGTTGACCTTTGTCGCGAGGTACGGGCTGCCGCCGCGGTCGGGGTGGTTGAGCAGCATGAGGGTGCGGTGGGCCTTGCGGACCTTTTCCTTGTTGAGGGTGCGCTCGCTGCGCGCGTCAGCGGCCGAGCCTCGCGCGCGCCGGGGGCACCGCGTACTTGAGCGACAGCACGAGCGAGGCCTCCTTCTTGGTCATCTTGGGCTCGAAGCCGCCCTTGTAGAAGGCCCGGCCGACGGCTCCGGCGCCGCCGCGCGAGCGCCGCCAGGCGACGAGCCCGGCGCGGCCCTGCGGGGGGTCAGCGGGGCGGCGGCGGGGGGGGCCGGGGCGGCGGACCAGGAACGCGGCGAGGGCGGCGCCGGCGCCGATGGCGAGGACGGAGGACATGGTGCGGGCGTTGGGCGGATGGCGGACGATGGGCGGTGGTGAGGAGTGAAGGAGTCAGGGTTTGCGCGGGGCGGGGAGGGTTGTTCCGCTCCGGCGCGGCGGCCTACCCTACAGGCGCTCACGGAAAGGAGGGACGGGAACTGGGCGCCGTTCACGTACAGCGACACCGAAACTAGAGGCTGTCCGGCGCCTGTCCCTCCGGCCCTTCCCGCCGTCACGCCTGGCCGCTCTTGTCGCGCCCGTGGTGCGCCCGCTCCGGCACGCGCAGGCCCCTGTCGACGGCCTCGCGGACGCTGCGCTCGAGCGCGTGGCGCGCCGCGTCGGGGGCGTCGGCCGCGTCGGCGGGCGGCTGGTAGTTGCCGGCGCCGCCGCGGCCGGCCAGGCCGGGGCGCGGGGGGGCCGGGGGCGCGGGGGCGAGGGGCGGCGGCGCGGGGGGCGGCGCCGGGGCGGCGAGGATGTTGCCGGCGCCGCCGCGGGCGCCGCGCACGGGGCCGGGGCGCGTGTCCGGCGCGACGGGCGGGTCCTGCGCGGGCGGCGGCGTCGGCGCGCTCGCGAGGGGCGGCGGCGCGAGTACACCGGAGGGCGGCGGCGCGTCGGGCTGCGGCCTCGGGCCGAAGTTGCCGGCGCCGCCGCGGCCGACGAAGACGTCGTGGTGGTGCTGGGCCATGGCTCAGAGGGATGCGGTTGGCGAGCGGCAAGGCCGAGTCGCAGTGCGGTGTCGGCTCGAGCCGGCGGTGGTGCGCCAGAGTCACTGACGTCACTGGCGCGGAGGGAGCGTCGGGCTGGCATCGGCAATGGCCTCTCCCTTGCGTTGGAGCGCCGGCCAGAGCAACGTCAGCTGCCTGTCTCACTACAGCTGTGGCCTGGGGCGGAAATGTCGAGAGGCCGTGGAAAAGCGCGAGACTTTAAATTCGGGAGCGCGTTTTTGGGCGAGCAATGCGCCCTGTTTCAGCATCTCCATAGCTGCATAGACGGCCATGCAGCGCCGCCAAGCTCAGGCCGGCATCGGCGGCGGCGCCCACTGACGAGGCTCGCGAAACTGCCGCGGCGGCGAGCGGCAGTCGACGGCTTCCATGGTCGTCCTGACAGGCGGCTGATGCGGGTCATCGGCCGGGACAGCAGGGCCCTGCCGACGGAAGCCAACAGGCCTCTGCAGGGCTGCTGAAACAAGCTGTGATTGTCGGCGGCGACCGGGGTAGCTGTCCAGACGCGATCGGCGGGCACCCAGAATGGCGCTCCTCAGCCTGTCGGCAGCGCAGGGCGGGTCCACGCTGGCTGGGAGGAACAGCATCCGTTTGGGCAGAGGGCGCCCCAATGGAGCAGGCAGGTAGCGTTCGATCGAGCCCCGTCGTGTTTTGCATCAAGTCCCCACGATGGGCCCAGTCGGATCCCCATCTGTCGACGGAGCTGCGGTGCTGGCGGCGCGACGGTGGCGGCCGTCGTCGCGGTTTCATAATAAAATCAATAACGAGCCGGCACATGACGCGCGCTCGCCAGCCTCGTCGAGCTCCGCTGCGTCGCCGCGCGCGCGGCGATTGGGTGCGTCGGATGGCGGTGCCATTGGGCCCCTCTGCCAGGCACCGCCCGGGGCCACGTTTGTCGACTGGAGCTCGCGGCATCCTCGTATCTCCAGGGCGGGACACGCGCGCCGCCGCATGAAAGGGCCCGGCCAGGTGACTTGAAGACTCGCGCGGCCGAGGCGGCGACGCTTTGGGAAGTCTGCCGGCCGGCGCCCGTGTCGGCCGGTCGTCGGTACGGTAGCAGCTGCGGACAGACGAGGTACGTCGCGCGCCCGTCCGTCCGTTCCTGTGGAAGGGCGCCGGAGAGAGGCCTCGCCGCCTAGGATGAACAGGTTAGCCCGCGTGCTTGGTGCGGGCTAGGGCCACGGCCGGGGTGCGCGGACGCGGCCGTGGCCCTCGGCGCACCCCCCGGCGGAGCGGCCGCACTGCCTGCATGGCCCCCGACGTGTGCAATTCGGGCGGAGGATGGCGTCTGTGGCCGCGACGCAGCCGCCGTCGGGCGCGTGAGGCGTTGCTGAGGCCGTGGCCGGGCTCGCAGCTGGCCTGGGGAAACGAAATTCCGCAGCTGGGCTCCGGTTTCGCAGGCCCTGCAGAGGCCGTTCCGGGCGGCAGCTGCAGCACTTGCGTCTCAGCAGCTCGATCCGCTAAACTCTACGAGAACGGAGCAGGTACGGATACCTGCGCTCAGGTCACACGGACAAAGCCTCGTCCATTGGACTCCCTTGGCCTGCCCTGGGCCCCGTGGACGGCGTCGCGCTCCCTGGGGCCCGTTGCTTTTCGCCTGCAAGACAGCAGCGGCCAGCGGCCACGGCCTCCCCGACGTCCCGGCCAGTGCCCAGCGTCCCCCGCGCGCCGCATCGCCGTCGGCCGTCCGACCCCGCCTCGAACCCCTCACCGGAGCGGCACTCGGACTGCATCGACGTCCAACACGAGTCCGAAGCTATTGGCGCTCCGGGACGCCCTGGACGGGCGCCCTCCCGCTAATCGCATATGCGTCTACCGCGGCCTGCCCGCCACATGGCCTCGACGACAGGCTCGGCCAGGTTCCACGCTGCGCCGGGGCGGCTTCTTCAGCAGCTGGCGCCGCCGTACCGTCACTCGCGCCTCGTGTACGTGCAGGGCGCCGCGCGTGCCGGCGTGCCAGGAACTGGCGGCCACGTTTCGCGCGCAGAGAGACAAGGGCGAGACATGGCCGAGCCTGAACAATACCTGCATTCAAGTGCATACAAGTGCATACATACAAGTGCATACATACACCACATCACCTGCGCCGCCGCCGCCCCCGCAGGCCAAAGCCCTCCGTGCGAGAAGCCAACGTCGAAACTTTGACCCCCGTCACTAGAGCCACGTTTCGACGCCCCAGGCCCAGCGCCGCCGCTGGCGCCTCGGCTCCCTTGTCTGCCCTCGCCGCGGGCCTCGGGCCTGGCAGGACCCCCGGGCCAATGGCCCCCGGGCAGGGCGCAATGGCGAGGCATCCGCCGCCCGGCCTCGGACGCCACGCACGGTATCTCGCAAAGCTGCCAGCCCCTCTGGCGCCGGCCACAGTGCGTCGCCGCCGGCCCTGCCCGAGCCGCCGTCCGGAGGCCCGGCCAGCGCAGCTCGGCCGCGTCGTCTGCCTCCAGGTACCCATGGCACGCGCCCCTTGGCCACCTGATCACAGCCAGGCCCGGGATCCGTCGTCCTCCTCTCACACCACCCAGGCCCGTCCGCCTGATGATCAGCCGGGGCTCGGCGGGCCAATAGCCCGCCGGCGCGACAGTGCGAGCGGCCAAAGTGCCAGAGTGCCGCGGCCCAGAGCCACCAGGCAGAGCCACCAGGCAGAGCCACCAGGCAGAGGCACCAGGCACTCTGGTTCGTACTGTACGCCCCGCGACCGGCATGCTGCTCCTCAGGCGCCCCGCCACGACGTCCAGAATCAGCCCCGTCAACGGCGAACGGCCTCGCTTGTCCCGACTCCCCTCCCTTGGCTCCCGGTAATCGCAAGACCGGAGGCGCCGTCGATTCACCTAAGCCAGATACGCCTGATGCCGGAGCTGCGACGCACCCCCCGCCGCCCCCCCCCGGTTCCCTGTCCATCCACGCACGCCCTCCTGGTAGGTACTGTATGTACAGTACGTGTGTGCTGCCTGTGCCTGTCCCAAAATATTATTTCTCGCTGCGACAACCTGTCTCCTCCTCTCCAACTCCCAACCCCAGCGTCCGCCCTCTCGTCCGGCCCGTCTGTATATCCCAAGCGAGCACCTCCCCCCCCCGGACAGGGCGCCTCCCGCAATCCTCGAGCCCGCGGCGGTCCGGCCTCTGTCGTCTCGCAAACCCGAGCAGTTCAAGTCGTGGGCAATGGCCTCCTCTAAAGTATGACCCTGTCGTCTTGGGGGGGCGTCTTGCTGGCTTGCTGCCGCTCCTGCGAGGGCCCGTGGTGCTGATGGCTGCCTCGTCCGCCTCCAGGAAATGCACCCGTCGTCCAGGCCATTGGCCGCCCATCAGCGTCCCTCCCTCTCGGCCTCGTCCCCCTCCGGCATCCCCGGCCGACAAGCCCACGCCCGAACCAACTCGCACTCGCTCCTCGCCGGCTGCCTCAACGCCAACCACCGCGTCACCCGCCGCAAGTCCGTCACCAGCTCGGGCCCCAGCTTCGCCGTCCTCACCGCCGCCGCCGCCTACAGCGAGCAGTCGGCGGCCGCCGTGCCCATTGTCGGCCCCGCCGCCGCCGCCCGCCGCAACACCATGTCCAAGGTCAGGGTCGGCAGCCTCCCCTCGCCGCCCGCCAGCCTGCCCACCCACCACAACAAGGCCATGCCCGACGTCAAGGACAGCGCCATCGACGACGAGGCGAACGAGGCGTCGGGCGACGAGGGGCCGGCCAAGGCGCAGAAGGCGCGCATCCGGCGTGCCAGCGATGGCCAGCCCCTCGTCAAGGAGTCCAAGAGGAGCAACCGCGTCGAGGTTCGCTGCGACAAGTGCGGCAAGGGATACAAGCACAGCAGCTGCTTGAACAAGCATCTGTCAGTAGTACCCCTTCCGCCGTCTGGCTCCAACCCGTTTGCAGGGTGCTCGCGGACAAGGCGTGCCGAGTCCCGAGTCGCTCGCGTCGTGAGCCGGGTGCGCAGTCGTTTGCCGGGACCGTCCCTGTTAACGCCTTTGTCAGATGGGAGCACACGCCCGAGTGGTCCTACACCTCCAAGCTGCTCATCTCCAAGCACCAGCAGGTCCAGCTGCTCGAGGCCGCCTCGGTCCTGGTCGCCATGAACGGCAAGGAGAGCGCCATGACACCCCCCGACTCTGCCAGGGATTCGGCCAGCGAGGCCGACTCTGCGTCGCCCGTCGCCTCGGGCGATTCGGAGCAGGGAGAGCGCCAGAGCTCGACCGACACCACACCGCCGCCAATGGCCGAGGGTCCCAAGCTTGTCGCGTCGTTGCACCATGACACGTTGCACGGCGGCGGTGGTGCCTCCGCTCGGGGCTCCTGGTTCGTCCCGGGGAGTGCCCCGGACGGGCCAGGGTTCGGCCTGTTCCGGCAGCCGAGCCACGAGCAGCGTCCGCCATCGTCGGGGGCCAACAGGACGGGCCAAGAGGACCGCGATCTTGCGGCCGCCGTGGAACTGCTGAGCTGCAGCTTTGGGAGCAACAACGGGTCCCAGGGCACCGTCAAGCTGGCGGCAGATGTGCCTCCGGTGCCGCCCGTGCCGGCCCAGTACCTTGACCAGGCCGCGTCACTGACGAGCGCGGGCTTCATCAACAGCTTCCCCAGCCGTCAGCCCGAGAGCTTCACTCGAGGCGAGCAGCGGCGCGGCAGCGTCGGGGACGTCAAGATGGAGGACAGCAGCGGCGACGATGACGACTTCGACATGCGATCGCGTGCTCGCAGCGATGAAGACGACGATGGCGTCTTTGGCCGCATGGAGGAATGACTGACGACCGTATGAGAAAGGGGGGGTGAAGGGGGGGGGCTCCTCTGGGACTCTGGCTCGATTGGACACTTGGACAACCTCTGGAGGACCGGCGCGATTCTCTCCTGTGCCACGACATTGCGACCTGCACCAGGTGGTTCTGCTCCGCCGCCAATCCTCAGCACCGAAGAGTGGGGAGCCTCGTCGAGCTGGCAGCCGCCATCTTGGGCGTGCCGGGCGGGCGTGATTGCTTCTCCACGAGGTTAAAGTGAGGATTCGGAGAGGCGTCGAGCGTACGCCGAATGAATACCGAATGAAGCGAGTTTCGTGAGACTGCCGTGGCTGCGGTTGGCCGATGTGACGGCCGACGAGTGCTGCGCTCAGGGCTCGTGCCAGCCGCCGTGCGATGCGCGTCCTGGCAGTTTCCAACAAATGAATGAATGACGCCAAACCTGGCGCGTAGAGGACCATGCACCAAAACGGGGATGATGGCGGGAGGCAGGACGACGCAACGGCCTGCGAGATGGCGGAAAAATTCTCTTGATCTGGCAGAAGGAAAACTTGCAAGGTTGGGGATGGTGCTCTCCAGGGCTGCGGGGTGCTGGGTGCTGGGTGGTGGTGCTGGGTTAGGGGAGACGGGGAGCATGGCAGGCTCCCTGGCAGCGCCTGCCCCCACTATGAGCACCCAGCTTTTGGCTCCTCGACAAAAATAACCTCCCAGATGCCATAACCAGGCCGTCTTGCCGCCTCGGACTGCGCAGCTTCCAGACAACGACCGGTATGGCGCCGACGCGACGAAGCGCAAAATCGGACGGCGTGGCTGCCAAGGCGCACGCGGCGCTCGACGAGGTCGCCGACGCCGGGGCAGCCGTCGCGTCGCAGCGAGGCCGCGGCACCGTCCCTTGCGCGCTGCGCTTCCCGATTGCCGTGGCGCTGAGCTTCGCCATCGCGAGCCTCGGCTACAGCGTCGTGGGCGAAGTGAGCAAAGGCGAGCTGGCGGCGGTCAGCCGCAGCCAGGACACGTGGGCCGAGGTGGCCGTGCTGGCGGCATGGAGGATGTGAGTTGCTGCGCCCGACGAGCGGCGACGCTGGAGCTGACGCGCGTCCGCGGCCAGCACGGAGCTGGCGCTGGCGTGGTTTGGAAACCTGGATAGCTTGGACGTCGCCACCATGGACCTCTTGTCGCATGGGCCGTCGGTGAGGACCGCGCAGCGTCGGCCGTCTTGCCGCGCCGCTAACAGGCCCAGCTCTACCTCCTGGCCGCCTTCTACTCGCTGAGCCCCGGCACGGCGCTGTCGGCACTGGCCGTCGACGTGATTTCTGCCGCCGCGCCTTTCCACCTCCTGCGCCCGCTCTCCGACGTCCACCGCTCGTCGGCAAACCGCGAGCTCATCGACCTGCCCCTGCAGCTCTACACGGCGGCGCTGTCCACGGCAATCTACACCGTCGTCCTCGTCCTGTCGCTCCGCTTCCTGCTTCCTCGCACCCTCGTCCTCTACTTTTCGGGCCTGCCGACGCTCGAGCCCGCCTACTCGGCATCCTACGCCGCTGTGCTCCCGGTCACCCTGCTGTTTGGTGGGGCCGCCAGCACCTTCATCTTTGCGCCCTTTGCGGCGACGGGCAGGTCCGAAGCGGACGACACGATCGAGCAGTTTGACCCCGTCACGGCGACGCTGCGGCAGACGGTCTGGTGGAACGTCTGGGGATTCACGTCCAAGACCAAGGTGGCCATCCGGCGAACGGCGGCGGCCGTGTTTGTGACGGGGGTCAACACCTACCTCGCGTGCACAATGACCATCCCCGGCGTTGCGGCAACGGGCGCAATGGCGTACGCCGCCGTCTGGGTGTCTGCCGCCCTATGCACGGGGCTGGGACTTGGCTTGGTTGGCGGCGGTTAGGGGCACGCGGGCGTTCAACAAGGACAACCGGGCTGGCCGCGAATGGGCATGTTGGGGGAACAGTGAGCAGATTGGGGAGGCTTCTGTATATCGATTTGGGTATCGCGACTGCTGGACGCAGACTTGGACCATGTAATACTATCCATGAATGAACAGTCGTTTCGACGTCCGCAGGCACTGCCGTGGCCCGCTTGACAACAAGGCCGTCGCGGAGATTCGTCGCGATGACGGGGTGACACCAGGCAGCCACCTGCGAGCTGATTGGGACCCTTGGCCTGCGCAACAGAGAGCGTTAAATTTATTAGACATGCGTAGGGCTGGACCAAGAGGGCAAACGAGGGGTCGCCTCGCTGCTTGGTTCCAGTCTAGGCACAATCACCGCCTGCCGATGCCTGCTCCCTTCGAATCCTGGCCGCCCGTCTGCCCAATCCGGTCCGCGTCTCTCGCAGCACGAGCCTAGCAGGAGAACGAGGCTGCGCAAGGCGGCCTTGGGCCGAGAGGAGCGCTGGAGAGGAGCCCCGGGTGATTGGGCCGCTCGAGGGAGACGGGCAGCCTTGGGCGGGACTATGACCAAGGCGGACGACGGCATCTCTGCTCAGCAGCCCCGGAACGCGCACCGTTGAGACGGCGCCGTTGGCTGTGCGACGATGCGTGCTGTTACCGGCGCGGTCCACCGGTCGTCGCCTTGACTCGCTTGTCCGTGGTCGACTCGCAAACGCACCCGACTGGACTGCCTAGGTAGGCATTGTATTTCGTATCTGGCCCGACATTGGGGGCAGGGCGTAAGGTATAAGACGACTCCGTTCCGTCGAGCCAGCTCGAATGCTTAGCCAGCACGAGTAGCCCTACGAACACGACCGAGTCCGAGCGAGAGCCGTTGGCCAAGCCGGCCAGAGAGGCGACGCTGACACGCGGCCGTCATGTCAGACTACTCTGCCGCCAGCTCTCCCACGGAATACACGCGCGGGCGGCACTTCAGGAGGTCGCGGAGCATCAAGAGCGACGGCCCCCTGCATCTCTGCGGTCCCTTGGAGGTTGTCGGGTCCGTCAAGGCGGGACGCAGCATCCACCTCGAGGGAGACTTCATCATCAGGGGTAAGATCGACGCGTACGGTGACATCACCATGGACGGCAGCGTCAGCGTCGAGTGCGTCGCAGCCTCCCCTACGCGGCGCATGCCCGGAGCATAGAATCGCTGACGAGCGCCCAGGGGATGGATCAAGGCTTACGGTAACATCTCGGTCACCGGGTGCCTGTCTGCAAGGCACGTCCCTGCCCCAGGCCGGACCAAGACGCCGCGGGCTGACAATGAGGCAGCGACAGCATCAAGGGGTACGGGAAGCTGAAAATCGACGGGACGCTCGAGGGCGTCGACATCGAGGTGTACGGGAACTTGAGCATCACCGGGTACCTGTGAGGCCCATCGGCCCGTCAGCATCCGCGAGCGCGCTGACCGACCCGCCAGGAAATGTCGCCGGCTGGTCGTGTATGGCTCGTTGACGTTGATCGGGCCCGGATCCACGTACATTGTCGAGGAGTCGGAGCAGGTAGCCGGGGCCAAGCTGGTGAGAGAGCAAGAGGCGGACTGGGACTTTTAGCACGGTGCGAACGGGCTAGACGACTGGGCAGTGTGGTCTCGAGTTCCGGGGCCGTGAGAAACCGCTGCCGGGGCGTTGGGTTGCTGAGGCGTACGACGAGAGACGGGGCGCAGGGCAACGACGTCCGTCCATGAGACTCGAGACGGCATCGGCTTAGGAAGTCAGGGAGACTCACCCAAGGTCGAGTCGCCTGGTGACAGCCCCGACGTTGAAACATTACGTAAGCAGGCGCCTTGTGGGTCGGGCTAAACAGGTTGGCGCTTCAACCACTGGATCCATCCATCGCGCATCCAGACTCGCGACACGGTCTTGGACAAGAGGGCAAATGGCCGGCCCGCCTGCCTCCCGACAGCCCTATCCATCTCTGTGAGATGCGACCACGGGGCGCGTGTCGCGCGCGCCGCTCGTCCGGAGCGCCATGGCCGCCGTGGCCACCGACCAGGAGGCGACGGGCGAGGCCGATGCGCCGTCGCCCAAGGACAAGAGCTCCATCGACCGGGCGCCGGAGCCGTGTGCCGGCCTGGCCGACGCCGGCCTGGAGTCGCGCGCAGACCCCGATGCCCAGACGACAGTCACCGACTTCCTCGACTTCACCGAGTATCTGCCGTCGGACATGGTGCGGTCGCTGACGCTCATCGGCACGCTCGACCAGGCGTACACGGACGCGTCCGTCGACGTCGACGACCTGACGACGGCGTGGGGCCGGCTTCCCGGCCTCGCCGCGCACGAGCGCCCCGACCCGGCCAAGCTGCGCGCCGAGATCTCGGAGAAGCTGGACCGCGCCGTCAGCTCGCGCGTCTTCGCGCACGCCGAGGCCGTCCGCATGTCGGAGAACGTCACCCGCCACTACAACAAGGCCAAGGTGCTGCTGGCCAAGCTGCAGCATATGATGGAGAACTACCCGACCGAGGAGCCCAAGAGCCCCGTCGCCTCCAAGTCGCCGCAGCTGGCTCGCGCCAAGCTGACGGTGCGGCCGACGGGCGAGGACGGGAAAAAGGTGCCTCGCCACAGGATCCCCAGGATCACGGTTCCGGGCGAGGTGCTGGCCCCCTACGACATCGAGTACGACACGGGCACCGACGACAGCGACGTCAGCTCCGACTCGGAGTCGGACGTCCCGGCGGCCGGGCGGCGGACCCCGGCGCCCGGACAGCGTATCAAGCTCGTCTCCAACAAGGCCCAGAAGTCTGCGAGCCGCCCGGCTCGTCAACAGCACACCTCGGCCGCCATGAGCGCGGCGGCGGCGGCCAACGCGGCCGCTCTCCTGAATCCGCCGCCGGAGAATGCCGTCATTGGCAGCGCAGACGCGCCGTGGCTGCAGCTGACGCAGTACGAGCTGGCGAAGCTTAGAAAGCGCATGAAGAAGAACGCCACGTGGACGCCGAGCGACACCATGGTGGCCAGGGAGCTCAAGGCGCTGGGACGGGGGCCCGACGAGTACCGCGAGGCCAAGAAGAAGGCAGAGGAGGAGGGCAAGGTGTTCAACCCCATCGTGCCGACGGTCGTGGTCGACGACGAGTCGGGCGTGCAGCAGCTGCCCGCCGGCGCGCTGAGCGCCGACTCGCTGGCTGCCGACGAGCACCCGACCAGCAACCGGGGCATGAAACTCAACGAGGCTAAGAAGCTCAAGAGGGAGGCCTTGGCAAAGCTCGCGGCCGAGGAAGCCGAGGAATCGGCCAGGAAGATGGCCCAGGCCGCCAAGCTGATCCTGGGCAACGGCGCGTCAAACGTGTCGGAGAGCTCCAGGGAGTCGGGGACGCCGTCGGCAAAGCCGCGGACGAACTCGCGGTCCAGCGGCAAGCGGAAGCGAGACGCCGACGGCGAGGGCGCCGAGCCGGCAGAGCGAGGCGAGACGCCCTCGCGTCCTCTGCCCAAACGGACCAAGACGGAGACGCCCGTTCCGCCGCCGCAGCATCCCGGGCTCAGCTATAACAACAATAACAACAACAACGGCACGTCGGCCGCCGACGGCACGGGGAGCCAGGCCCCCGGGACGGTGGTGGTGACGCAGTCGGAGACGCCGGTGCCCATACCCGTGCCCCCGGCGAGGTCGGCGGCATCCCCGGCCTCGAACGCGTCCAACGGCAACACGGTGACGACGTCGATCCCGATCAAGCCGCCGGCTTCGGAGACACCCGTGCCGCTGCCCAGGACGGATGCGAGAAAGAACGCGGCGACGGGCGCCGCGCCGGCGCCCCGGGAGACGACTAAGCGGGAGACGCGGGGAGACGCGGCCAAGCGCAGCCAGCAGCAGGCCCCGGGTCCGCACCACCAGCAGCCCCAGCAGGCGGCGTCGGAGGCGCCCGGCGCGAGGCAGCCGGCCTCGCGCGGGCACACGCCGGCCCCCGCGCCCGGCGCCGAGCCGCACGGCGGGCGGCGGCCGGGGTCTCGAGGCAAAGCGATGAGCCAAGAGCCGCCGGCCTCGCTGGCGGCGGACCGGCCGCGGCGCGCCAGCACGGCGCGCAACACGCCGGTGCCCGAGGCGAAGCAGCCGCCGAAGCGGGCGAAGCGGCCAGCGCCCGGCGTCGTCAGCACCACTAGCAGCGGCGGCTCCAGCGCCGTCGGGAAGCGCAAGGCGGCTCCTCGCAAGAAGGCGCGGACGACGCGCAGGGACAAGGGCCAGGCGGCGGAGACGGAGATGGAGGAGGTGGACGACGAGGGAAACCCCATCGACCCCAACGAGCCGCGGTACTGCCTGTGCAACAGGGTCAGCTTCGGCACCATGATCCAGTGCGACAACGTCGATGTGAGTCCGGCGCCTCCGCCGTCGGGCCCGCGGCCGCTAACAGGCGGGCAGAACTGCAAGCAGGAGTGGTTCCATCTCGAGTGCGTGGGCATGTCGGACATTCCGGCGCGGACGACCAAGTGGTACTGCCCGGACTGCCGCAAGCTGCTCAACATTGGCGAGAAGGGCGAGGTGAGTGCGCGGGGCGTCAAGAAGTGAGCGGACGGGCGTTTGGGGCATGGAATTGGGCGTTGGGGCGAGCTGTACGATACCTGTAGCTTGCCTTGATACTTGACAGATAGGATGGATGACATGGCTGCACGCGGCTACCGCGAGGTGGGGCCCAAGGCTCTGACGTTGCATCTACGTCTGCATGCATGTGCAGCGCCTCCGACGACACAGCAACTCTCTGCTGCTCTGCTGCTCTCTGCTCTCCGCTCTCCGCTCTCTGCTCTGCCGCCATGGCCGGAGCGCTCAGCGGCGGATACTTCCCCGTGTACCCGCACGACGGCGAGCTGCCGGACCCCGAGGTGCGGACCTTCATCACCAACTTCTACAGGACGTCGGACCGGCCGGACGCCAACGAGCTGTGGATCAGCCACTTCACCAAGGACGCGCAGGTCATCATGGGCGGCGACCGGGGCCGCGGCGAGCAAGGTAGGGCGACGACGGCCCCGGCGGACGGGGCGGCTCGGCTGAGGCGCGACAGAGATCCGCGAGCTGCGGGCCCGCATGTGGACGACGGTCGAGGAGCGCAAGCACACGGTCGTCAAGGCCTTCCCGGGCCGCTTCCAGGACGGCGAGGCGGCGGCGTGCGAGATGATGCTGTTCGGCGAGGTGGCGCTGCGGACCAAGGACGGCGCGCGGGCCGTGGTGCCGTGGGCCGGACACGCGGTGCTGCGCCGGGAGAGGGACGGGGAGCGCGACGAGTGGAAGTTTGCGCACTACCGGGTCTGGCTGCAGAAGTAGACGAGGCAGAGGCGGCGCTGGCTCGCGGGCGGCGCTGGACCGCCAGCCGGCGTTTGATCGCCGGCGCCGTCACGGCCCTGGCGGACGGACCTGGGGCTGGGACACGAGGCGGGGCGGGCCTGGCCTGGGGTTCCGTCCGAGCTGTCTGGACACGACGCGGCCTGTGTTACTCGTACAAACGGACAGAGGCATTGTGGAGGGCTCACCTGACACTCATCGCCTCCTGGGGGGGCGTGTGCTCGTCAGCCATCAAGTCCAGACGCCGGTGAGTCAGCAGGGCGGCCGCCGGCGCCCGTTAGCGCGCACGTACCCGGTACGCGCGAGCGCCCCTCCGGGCGGCGCAGCGCCGCTGCCGCGCCCCCGCCCCAGGCAGCACTCCGCACTCGGCAGTTTGCGCGGCAGGTACCGAGTACCCGGCGCGCATCCGCTGGGTGGCGTGCGGCAGCCGCCTGCCAACGTCATGTCCAGGGCACGCACGAGGCGCCTCCATTGATTCAGCCCGGCCGTCGGCGGGCGCCTAGGTCGGCGCAGGCGTCGCACCGGTACCAGGTACCAGGTACATATGACATAGGGCCCCGGCGCCGGGCCCGTCTGCCTCAAACTCCCCCTCTGCATGACGAGGGGAGCTGTGACTGCATCCCCAGCGGCGCCGTCTGCCTCTCGCACCCGCTGCTCCCTCTGCGCTCCGCCGGCCGACCAGACGCGCGCTGCTGTTCCTGCATGGGACCCGAGGGCGGCGCTGCGTATCGGCGGGCACCCTGATAAGAGCACGCTGATAAGAAACCCCTCGGTGACACATCCGCCGCCCCTCCGCCGCCCTCCTCCGCCGCCCGCTCCCTCCGGCGTCGCACTCGCCTCGGCTCGGTCCCGGCGCGACGCCTCCGCATACGCACGCCTCGGCCCTGCCAGAGCGGCGCCGGCGCCTCGCGACCAAACACCAGTTGAATGCCTGGTATCCGCCGCCGCCGCCGCGCCGCGCAGGCTCCGCCCGGCTGACATGGCTCCCCGCGCAGGGTCCAGGAAGGACCGGAAGCATGCGCGGGAAAACGGCGGAATCGCCGCGGCGGTGACCAAGCAGGCCGCCGGCAGGTTCTCGTGCGTGCGCCCGGGGCCCGCCGCCGCCGCGCCGACTGACGCCGCGCCGACTGACGCCGCGCCGACTGACGCCTTCTCCAGCAGCAAGAGTCTCCCTGCCTCGGACGCCTCGTCGCCCCGGGCCGCCACGCCCGACATCAGGCCCTCGCCCCCGGACAGCGCGCCCTCGCCCCCCGACCTCGACGGCCATGTCGCGTCGCCCCTGCTCGACGCCCTGTCCGCCGCCTCCGCCTCGGCAAGCACGGCGCCCAGCACGGCGACTGAATGGCCCCGCGCCGCCCTGGCCGGCTCGCCCGGCAACCTCATCAACCTGACGAGTGAATCGCCGCCGACCCAGCCTTCCTCGTATGAGGACTCGGCCCGCCTCCATCACGGCTGGGCCGCCCAGCGTCCCTTCATGAGCCCGTCGCCCGCGCCTTCTTCGCCGCCCCGGCCTTCTTCGCCGCCCCGGGGCAGCCGCCGGCCGCTCAGCTTCCAGATGGACTCGCCCGCGCCCCTCTCGAGCACGCCCCCGCGCCCGACGCCGGCTGCTGGTCGCCGCCGCAGCTCGCTGCACTCCCAGTATCCCAGCTCGCGAGCGACGCCGCATCCGCCCCTCCCCCACCAGCCCCAGGCGCACTTCTACGGAGCCCAGGACCTCGACCTCACCGTCACCCCGCACTCGGGCGGCATGAAGGCCGGCGACCGCGGCTGCTTCTTCGGCCTCGACCGGCTCCCGTCGGCCGCCGACGGCCTGGCCGCCTCGGAGACCGTCGTCCTCGCCGGCTACCAGGGCGGCCTGCAGGTCTACGCCGTCGGCAAGCGGGGCGTCGACCTGGTGGCGAGCCTCAAGGGCCTCCGCGGCGCCGTCCTCGGCGCCAGGATTCTCCCGTGGACCGTCAGCGGCGCCGGCGACGCCCTCTTCCCCCTCGTCGCCGTGGTCGTCCATGGCGCGGTGCTGCCCCCGCGGCCGCCGGATGCCGACGTCGAGGGAGAGAGTGCCGCGTCCGAGGGTGCCGTGAGCCCGCGGCACGGCTTTTCTCCGCAGGACGGCCTCAAGGGCCGCCCGCCCCCGGCGCTGGTCGCGTATCAGACGGCCGTCGAGGTCTACTCGCTCAAGACCGGCAGGCCCGTCGACGTGTTGCTGCAGGCGCCCCAGGTGCCCATCAACACCCAGGTCTCCATCTCCAGCCCGCTCTTCCAGCCGCCGCCGCCGAGCGGAGCCTTCACCGTCAAGGCCGACTGCTCAACCATAGCCGTCTGCTCCGGCGTCACCGGCGAGTGCTGGGTCTTCCGGCAGCTCATGGAGCCCCAGGACGGCCATCTCTTCGCCTGCGCCGGCAAGCTGTGGACCACGCTCCAGCAGAGCCACCGCGGCGAGGTGGTCGAGGAGGTCGATAAGACGCGCGCCTCGGCCTCTCCTCCGCGCGCCTCGCCGCAGACGCCCGTCTTCGCGCTCAACGGCCGCTGGGTGGCCTACTGCCCCGCGGCGCCGTCGTCGCAGATGTCCCTTCGGGCACACCTGCCGGTGCCCGTCCTGGGCCGCGCCCCCGGCGTGTCGTCGATGACGCCGCCTCACCTGCCGACCGTCTCGGCCTCGGTGGACCTCCCCATCTCGGACAGCGTGGTGAACAAGATCATGCGCGAGACGACGCAGGAGCTCATCCAGGGCGCCAAGTGGGTTGGGCAGCAGGGCATGCAGGCCTGGAACGCGTACTGGAGCAAGCCGTCCGGCCCGCAGTCACAGCAGCAGCAGCCGAGGTCGCCGCCGCAGCCCTGGGCCGGCTCTCTGCCTTCGCAGGGCGACGCGGCCCAGTTTCCGCCGACGCACGGAGCCGCCGGTCAGGCTACCGCCAAGGAGCCCGGCCTCGTCTCCGTCGTCGACGCGCAGACGCTCTCCAGCTCGGCCTCGCTGCACCCTCTGACAACCTTTGCCACGCCCCTGGGCTGCAGCTTCCTCTCCTTCTCCCCGTCGTCGCTGGCCCTGTTTACGGCCAGCACCAAGGGCGACGTCCAGACGGTGTGGGACTTGCTGCGCATCCAATACACGCATTCGTCGCCGCTCCAGACGACGCTGCCCCAGAACGACAGCAGCGGCCCGCTCGTCCGGCAGATTGCACAGTTCTCGCGCATGACGGTTGCCCGCATTGTCGACGTGGCGTGGGCGGAGCCACAGGGCGAGCGGTTGGCCATGGTGACGGAGAGGGGGACGGTGCATCTCCTCGAGATGCCCTTCAGCGCCTTCATGTGGCCGCCCCCCCGCCGGCGCAAGGTGGCCAGGAAGAGCGTGGCGGAGACATCCGAGGCGTCGAGCTCCGCCGTCTCCATCGCATCCGGCGCCATCGGGGCGGCGTACCAGGCCGCGAAGCCCTTCGTGACACGCTCGCGCCGCAGCAGCGCCAACACGCCCGCCCCCGGGAACACCCTGCGAGACTCGGCCGCGCAGGGCGGCCGTGCCATTGCTGCCACCATCAGCCACTCGCTCGGCAAGACCGGCAACGCCATCAACCAGCTGCGGCACACCGGGGAGAATCGCGTTTCCCTACCTCCCGGCGCCGCCATCCCGTCGGCGGCATGCGCCACCTGGCTCAGGGGCCGCAAGTCCCAGACTCTGGCCACGGTTGGTGGAGGCTTGGTCCGCATATTCCCCTGCAGCCGCTCGTCGGCTGTGGCCGGCAAGCGCATTGCCCGCGCGAACAGGTACAGGGACGTCAAAGTGCCGCTGCTCCCCGACGACGTCGTGGCCCCGGTCGTGCACCAGATTGTGGATTTGGGCACGCCCGAGGAGTACTTTGACCTCTCCGACGTCGAGATGGAGGCGGGAAACACCATGACGCTCAAGAGCCAGGCCCGCGCCGCTGCGCCTCCGCTGTACGGCCTGGACGCGACTATCCCGCATGCCGAGATAGAGTCGAGCGCGCCATACCAGCCATTTCACACAGACCGCCGCGTCGCACTCTTCCAGTACGACAAGGGCGGGGAGGCTGCGGAGCTCGACTCGATATCTGCCATGCTTGCCAACGCCAGCCTGGAGGACCGGCCATCGTCCAGAAGGAGGAAGAAGCGGCCGGATAGGGCAGCCATGGACGCTTGGGCCTTTGGACAGGACATTGCGGCGGTGAAGCTGGACGTGGGACTGTCGACATGCCCCGATGATGACGAGGCCGGGGACGACAATGCTGCTCTGCCTGCCTCGGCCATGGAGCGAGTGATGCAATACGGCCAAGAGGAGCAGATCGTGGTGACGACGAGACGACGACGCGGAGTGCGCCAAGGGGACCCAGACGAGGACGGCTTCTTCGAGGACGACTGCGAGGTGCTCGACTTTGCCGACCAGAGAGTCTGAGCCGCGGTGCCGAGCACCGCGAGCCAGTACCGATGCCGGAAGGTGCATCGTGGGAGCTTCGCTAGCGATGTTGCGGGTATTATGGGCGAGCAGCGTTGGTTTGGTTTAGTATTTATACTCTAGTGACCCTTAAGGGTATCTAGTCTTCTATAGGTACTATTGTCGACAGGAAAAACCAGAGCCCTGGAGGAAAACCTGTCTGCTGCCGTTCTCTCCCTGCTCCGCTAGTAAGGTCCTGCACGTTCTCGGAGAGAGGGGGAACGGGGAGAGAGAGACAAAGAGAGGGGGAACGGGGAGAGAGAGACAAAGAGAGAGAGAGAGAGAGAGAGAGAGAGAGAGAGAGATTGCGTGCCCCTAGCACGGGTTCGACTCACGCCTTAGCCCCCTTTTCGCTTCCTCCACTCAGCCGGGGACAACAAGGCAGGAGTCGTAGGGGAATGCCGGATTCGAACCGACTCCTAGGCGTACTCGCTATAGCCCAGAATCCAGGTGCTTAACCACTGCATGTTCTTGCTGCCCGTTGGGACGGACAGGGGGCTTTGCTTGTGGCTCGAGTCGTGGGTTGCCTGCGTCTTGAGTGACTGCTCTTTGAGTTGTGCGCATCCCCTCTCCTCCACCCTCGTCATTGACTTGTTCCGGCTCTGTGTCATGCATTGGACTTTGGTACACTCATTTTGTCTGGGCAGCTTTGGATTTTACACAGGGGCACCCGACGGTGCCTCGCATTATAGAAACAGTTAAAGATACCCGTGGCGACGCTGCCCTCTCTGGTGACTGTGGCCTGCTTAGGCCTCCGCCCAGCCTTGATCTCGCCGTCGGGGAGACGGGTGGTGATGCAACGCACTAGCGCGCTGGATTCGCGAGCCCATGGCACATCGTTCTGGCCAGTACGAGGGCTTCTCGGCCCTGAATGCGTGCCACCGTTCATGCCTTCTTCTTGGCGGCGGCCTTGGCCTTGGCGGCCTTCTTCCGGTTGCTCCTAATCATGACCGTGCCCAGGAAGGAGCCCACGACGGCGGAGCCCACAAGGATGAGGATGACGGGGATTCGGATGGCCCAGACGCGGGGGAGGAAGAAGTTTTGCAGAGGGTGGTCGTCGTCGACAAACGGCTGCGAGGCAGTCAGCACGGTGCGCAACCAGGGGCGGGGGCGCAGCGGGCAGACCATGAGAAGCGTCCAGATGGTGTAGTAGAGAAAGACGACAGAGGCAGCCACGAGCATGGCGAGGCCCACGAGTTTGTCAAGCTGCAGCGCGTCAGCGGCCAGGAGCCGTCACGGGCAGCGGCCAGGAGCGAGGCGGCGCACCATTTTTGAGGCACCGGCGGGCGGGACGACGGATCGATGGGGAGGCGTCCGAAAGGAACGCGATTGGAGGCGGTCGAAAGGCGAGACGAAGGAAACGAGAGGATGGCTGGCCTCGAGGGCAGGATACCACGCTGGCCGATTTTGGAGTGCAGCTCAGGAGGATGGCGCGGGTGTGGCGGTGCAGTTGGGAAAGCTTGCTGCTGTGGCGCCTCAGCCTCGCGTGGTCCGTGCACCATTTGCCTCGATGCTTTTTGCCTCCATATCCTGCTTCTGCCGACTTCACGCCTCCTCGCAGACGACAGCCTCACAGCGCCGACCACCAGCAGCACTCGGAGATGGCGTCGGCGCAGGTCCAGGTTGCGCACCGCGAGCGCACGCGCCTCCGCGAGGGCGACTCGTATCGCCCGGCGCGCCCGGCGCGCTCGCCGCCGCCAGTCCGCACCGAGGAGCAGAAGCAGGCGGCGGCCAAGGCCGAGTACGAGAAGCTGCTCACGATGCGGTCGGGCGGCACGTACATCCCGCCCGCGCGGCTGCGCGCGCTGCAGGCGCAGATCACGGACAAGACGGGCAAGGAGTACCAGCGCATGGCGTGGGAGGCGCTCAAGAAGAGCATCAACGGCCTCATCAACAAGGTCAACACGGCCAACATCAAGCACATCGTCCCCGAGCTGTTCGGCGAGAACCTGGTCCGCGGCCGCGGCCTCTTCTGCCGCTCCATCATGAAGGCGCAGGCCGCCAGCCTGCCCTTCACGCCCATCTACGCCGCCATGGCCGCCATCGTCAACACCAAGCTGCCGCAGGTCGGCGAGCTGCTCGTCAAGCGCCTCATCATGCAGTTCCGCAAGGGCTTCAAGCGCAACGACAAGGCCGTCTGCCTCTCGTCCACCACCTTCCTCGCCCACCTCATCAACCAGCAGGTCCAGCACGAGATGCTGGCCGGCCAGGTCCTGCTGCTGCTGCTGCACAAGCCGACCGACGACGGCGTCGAGATCGCCGTCGGCTTCTGCCGCGAGGTCGGCCAGTACGTCGAGGAGATGCAGCCCGCCATCGCCATGGCCGTCTTCGACCAGTTCCGCAGCATCCTGCACGAGGCCGACATCGACAAGCGCACCCAGTACATGATCGAGGTCCTCTTCCAGGTCCGCAAGGACAAGTTCAAGGACAACCCGGCCGTCAAGGAGGAGCTGGACCTGGTCGAGGAGGAGGACCAGATCACGCACCAGGTCGGCCTCGAGGGCGACATCGACGTCCAGGACGGCCTCAACGTCTTCAAGTTCGACGCCGACTGGGAGGAGAACGAGGAGGCGTACAAGAAGCTCCGCGCCGAGATTCTGGGCGAGGCCAGCGACGACGACGGCGACGGCGACGACGGCGACGACGACGACGAAAGCTCCGACGAGGAAGACGAGGAGACAAAGGCCATGGAGATCAAGGACCAGTCCAACGCCGACTTGGTCAACCTGCGCCGCACAATCTACCTCACCATCATGTCGAGCGCCGACCCTGAAGAGGCCGTGCACAAGCTCATCAAGATCAACCTCCCCGCCGGCCAGGAGCCCGAGCTGCCGTCCATGATTGTCGAGTGCTGCTCGCAGGAGAAGACGTACACAAAGTTCTTCGGCCTGATCGGCGAGCGTTTCGCCAAGATCAACCGCCTGTGGTGCGACCTCTTCGAGCAGGCCTTTGCAAAGTACTACGACACCATCCACCGATACGAGAACAACAAGCTCCGAAACATCGCCATGCTCTTTGGGCACATGTACGCCGTGGACGCCATCGGCTGGCACTGCCTGTCGGCCATCCACCTCAACGAAGACGAGACGACGTCGAGCAGCCGCATCTTCATCAAGATCCTGTTCCAGAGCATCGCCGAGGAGCTTGGCCTGCCCAAGCTGCGCGCGAGGATGAACGACGACATGCTGCGGCCCAACCTCGAGGGCATCTTCCCCAAGGACAACGCCCGCAACATCAGGTTCTCCATCAACTACTTCACCAGCATCGGCATGGGCGTGCTCACCGAGGAGATGCGCGAGCACCTGCAAAACATGCCCAAGCCGGCGCTCCCCGCCCCTGCGGCCCGCCGCGACTCTGACTCGGATTCGGTGTCGAGCTATTCGTCGTACACGGGCTCGTCGTACTCGTATCGCTCACGCTCTCCCCCCCGGCGTTCGCGGTCCAGAACGCCGCCAAGGGTGAGCAACCGGGGACGCTCGCCGTCCAGGACGCCGCCCCGACGCAGACGATCGCCGTCGCCATACTCTGACAGCCGATCTCGCTCTCGGTCCTACAGCACTCGGTCCTACAACTCACGCTCGCCGTCCCGTCCTCGCTCCTACACGCCCGCCAAGCGGGGACGCAGTCGGCGTTCGTACTCTTCGTCGCCGCCGCCGCGGCCCCGGCGAGATGACAGCAGGAGCTTGTCGCCGCCGCGCCGCCGCCGGAGGGGCTCGTACTCGCCGTCCCGGAGCCCGCCGCGGCGACCCCGGAGAGACGACAGCAGAAGCTTCTCGCCCCCTCGGGGCGGTCGGCGGGGTTCGAACAGCCCCGCCCGGAGCCCGCTGCCTCGGCGAGATGGACGCCACAGATCGGAGTCGTGGGACGGACGGCCGCGGGGACGGAGGTCGCCGAGCCCCGTGCCGGCGAAGAGAAGGAGGCGGCTCAGCGAGAGCGTGTCGAGGTCCCCGCCTCCTGTGAAGAGGGGCAGGCGGGAAAGCTGAGTTTGAGTCGAATGGAGACAGGAGAGGGGACGGCTCCACGGGAGGCGCGGAGCTGAATCTGGACTTGAATGGGACAGGCGGGGCGAACAGGGCTTGTGCTGGGCATCATTTATTTGTATCATCAGCGGCTGATGTGATTTTCGGCGGAATTTACGACCGCCACTCTTGCTGGTCTATCCGTTGAGTAGACGCCATTGAGTTCATGAAGCTTGACAAGAAATCTGAGCCTATGCCTCCAATTCTCGCTTCAATGTCTCTGAGATATCACCTACCGGCGTTCCCACGTCCCAGGCTAATACCATGCCTTTACCCCGAATGGCTCTCTTGCCTCCTTCCCTGCCGAGCTCAGGGGAGTCGAGACTGCTGCTGCTATCAAGCTGAGTGGCCATATCGTCGCCGTGGCCCCTAAGCGGTCGGCCGCGGTCCGCGTTGCCCCGTCAGCCCACGAGGGCCTTGATGCTAGCCGCCTGACTCTGTGGTCGGGCTGAATCGCCGACAACTCCTCTCTCTCCATCCCGTACTAGGGCTTCGCCCGCTCTATCCGTGAGCACCAAGCCCTTCGCACCGGCGGCGCTGCACTGTACTATCAGAACTCGACTGCGCGGAAGCCCTACCGTCAGGCTCCCGCCGCCGCGCTCTTCCGAGAAGTCTCAGGTTGTGTTGAGCATCATCGCAACGTTCGGAGTGCCTCTCTTGTGCGCCAAAATTGTGTCCTCGGCGCCCGGAAACAATATAGCTAAGGGACGCCTTGATCCTTGGCCGGGTGCACGACGTCCCTGCCATGTAGTTCCCGGCCGGCCTGACAAACTCCCCCTGGAGTGGCCTGCTAGACTCTGTCAGATATGGCCCGAGGGCGCCTACAAGATCGTCGTGCATGCCCTGATTCTCGCCACCCACCGCAAGGACGACTGGGACGTTTACGACTTCGTCAAGAGCCTCGGGGCCTTTGCCCTACTCTTCAGCCAGGCTGTTGTCGCTACTGCGCTCCCAGCCGTGCCTAAATCGAACGTCCCAGGCGACCGCACCCCCTGCCATTCTACGTAATCGCGCACAGAGGCCTGAAGGATGCCCTTAAGCATGGCGCTAACACCATCGAGATGGACGCAACGGCGTGGCAGGACGGGTGGTGGGCGGACCACGACGGGCTGCACACAAGTTACGGCGATACCGTCAAGCAGATGTTCGAGGCTGCGAAGAAGCGCCGCGTCGGCAATAACATCAACTCCGTCTGGCTCGACATAAAGAACCCCGACTACTGTGACCCGTACGATGACAAATGTCCCACTGCTCCATCTCGGAACTTAAGGACCTCGCGCGCCGAATCCTACAGCCGGCTGGCGTTAGGGTGCTATACGGCTTCTATGATGGTACGAGCAGGGCGTTCGGTATCGTAAGAGACGACCTTACGAATGGCGAAGCCCTTAACATTAATATGGATGGGCGCACGGCCTGGCTTGCGCTGGCAAAGGACATCTCTGCACCCCCATTCTCAAGGAGTCGCGCTGTCCTGTCATAAGGCCTGTTCGATGTTATCCTCAACTTAAATGCTATTGTCGATACGTTACGCAAGGCTCGCACGGACTACCCCTTCAAGGTTTCGTAACGTATTTGGATGGACATATCCAAGGGGGAGCCTGAAGAGTTTGGATAGAGTGATAGGCGATACCGGCATTAACGGCCCAATCTACGGCACAAGGGCTGCAAGATAGCGACGGCACAGACACCCGCGGAGCGTTCCGGGAATTAAGGACTGGATAGGCGCGCACCCCAGTCATTCCTATCTCGCCACTCAGCGACTGTCAGTGAGAGCACCACATATAAAGGGATACAAAGGCTCCAGAGAACGGAGTGTTCTACAGTAAATCATGTCGGGGAACACAAGTTAAGCTTATCTATTAAGGATTTAAATACCAGTAGTTAGAAGCTACGTTTCCAGTTTGGAGAACTTCCGGCGCCTCGTCGCAGAAGACAGATGGCTCATAAGCTGTGGGGATCGCCTTTCGCTTTCCAACCCTGTCTCGCAAAGACCTTTGATCAGAAGACGCTAGAATGTCTGCAGAGTCTTTAATTCCTGAGCCAGGAGGAGTCAACGGCGCGCATCATTCTACAAGAACCATGCTACTGTTCTCTCCTTGTACACTCCTAAGCACTTAGTATTACCCGGTGAAGAATACCCAACCACCAAACCCTCTTAAGGCTTCCTTCTTTTCCCATTTGCGCTGATTGTGTTTCATGTCCTCGTGTGGATAATGAAATGGGCCTCCAAGACTTGGCCGTTGTGCATGTAGTTTCCTTATTCACTCGAAGCAGCTGCCAGGGTCTATTGGAATGCAGTCATGTCTGCGGACTGACTGACACAATATGAACATTGAGCCACAGCTGTCTGGTACCTTCGTATAAATAAGTAAAAGATAGGCACTCTTATAGACATATCTATCCAAGTATCTTTACCCGTTGAGTTGCGCCCGACCTCAAGAAACTATCGGAACCGTAAACCGAACTGGGCGCCTTGCTCGGTCATTTAAGCACCGAAACGGATCATCATACTTCTTCCCGCCATCCAGGTACCAGATCTTGTTATTGCAGTAGTTCAAGGACCCACAGTAGCTCTCGCGCATCTCGTCGACTTGTTCGTACACGTCCGGAGTGCACCGAAGATATGCTGTTGCGGAGTTTGCCGGTTCTGGATAAAATGGTTGCTTGCCCTCCTCATACGCAGGTTCCAGAGGATACAGCACCGGGGGGGGGCGGGGAATTGGCTCAGAGCGATACTCCTCCCAGAGGTCGTGCATGCGTTGTATCTGGCCGGGCGTAAACTCCGATCTGCATTCGCTGTTGCCTGTGTTAGTCTGCTTCATTGCGCAAACATGGGGGCATGTCGCAGCGTACTCGGAGACATAAGCCATATAATTATGGATGGGGTCTGTGCCGGGCTGGTCGGGGCAAGTGTCAAGGCCGTCGGCAGGGCACTCGAATGCATGCTCTTTCTTGGGTTCCATAGAGGCGGGAATGTCGTCAATTCCCTCGCGGGTGCCGTTACAGCCGCCTTCGAATGTGTGCAGCAGACCGAACCAGTGGCCGACTTCATGGACGGCAATCTTGCCCTGACCTGTTTTCGCAGAACTTCGGCCGTTTGGCGCACCAGGTACAGTGTCGGCAACCATGGCGCACCCATCACGCTCCGGCCCAATGTCTGTGTCCAACTCGCTGGGGAGTGTACATATGCCCAGCGGAGTTGCGGAACCGTCCCTTTCGCCTGACCTGAGGTAATAGAGGTTAAGAGACTGGGAATTCCCCTTGTGGAGCCGTAGCCTCATGACAGTGCTGTCCCAGCCATCGGTCCATCGAGAATTAATTACCCACTCCACGTCCATTAGGTTAAACAATATGTTCGTGTTCTTAAAGGCGTCGTTGAGTATCTTCATCTGATTGTCAATTCTGTCTCGCTGTGAATGTGTTTAAAAGAGAATTTAGCGCCTATTCGAACATTCCGCCGTACATCCATCTCGGCTAGCCGACTTACGCTTATATACTCGTCCCCCGTGGTCGAAGCTGCCACCACATGCACATATACGTCTATCTTGAGTGACGGGTACTGATCTGTGTTATTTCGACGTGTAAGGTGTGAAAGGTGCTTGTCTGCTTCAGCGAGATTTCGGTGAACATGAAGAAACCTGTCCGTAGGCTTTTCCGTGCCACAGAAAGAGGTTTGAGCAGCAACGGCCGTAACCGGTGCTAGCAGAAGGCTAGTAAGCCAAGCGAAACGGGACATATGAGGTACAGTTAAATGTAAGACTGGGGATATGTCTTTTCCCTAGTAGTGGCGAGGCCGAAAGACATCAATATCTTATACTTACAGATTTCTGAATACATGCAAGCCATGAGTCTGACTGACTGGCTTCCTTCACTTTGCCTTATGCCTTACATATGGTAGCGGTAAGGGGGCAAGGCAAGCTCCGCTCTATAGTATATAATATGCCTTATATGCAGTATGGGCATAGCTAGGCAGAGGACAAGGAAGTTCCAGTCCGTATTGCCGTGATGAACGCGTCAGCTGGTCTAGGATCTTGTGGAGGTACCCAAGTCACAAGGAGTTGCGCGTGAATCCTCTGGGCCACTCCCGGCCCAGGGGATATAATAGAGCCTCGCGCCAAGGGTCCACGTGCTGACCAAACTCAAATCCCTGAGCTATTTATGTGCTTGCTGTTCGTCTCGCGGCAACCCGTCGGTTCAGGGACAGCCATGTGGTGTGTCTGCCGGCCTCCGGTGCCGCCGGCGCGTGCCTCGGAATGTGCCATCAGCCCCGCCGACAATACGCTCCTACGGCACGGCGACAGCATGACGCCATGACGCCAAGGGCTGGGGTCAGCAATGAGGACTCGCTATATATATGTATGTAGTTTCTATTTAAGTACCTACATAGGTACATACAAGTATATGAGCAATGGCCCTGGGGATATAATGTAAGTATCTTCCCCTACTTATTATCTATACCCCCTGACGGTACATATATGCGAAGAGCTCCTCCGTATATATAGGAGAGGATATTTAGGACTATTGCAGCTATTTCATGCTCTCCCCCACAACATGAAATCGTGAACGAATGTTAATAACTAGCAACAGAAGGGATCGATATATAAAGATATTAGAGATCGCAAGCCAGAGACCTGTGAGAAGACGACGTCCTAATCTGACGCCGGGATATTCCTACTATCTCACGGTAGCTGCGGCGGTGCATAGAGTGACTGGGCGAAGCTCTTGTCTTTCTAAGGAGCGACTCTAGCTAGTCTTATATAGTCAGAAGGGCTCGGGCTGAAGCTACTAGCTTAAGCAGCCCTGGAATGAATGGATGCGCCGGATGTGGCAGTCTTGGCTTCTCATATGGAGCTTGGCCCCTAGTAATGTAACACCTGCGCTCGGGCAATTTCCGGCGTCTTGCTTCCACCACCAACTTTAAGCTCTCCCTGTGGATTCTCACCACCGATCGTCTAGTGGGCCCGGGCATTCTTGTTAAACACTGGAAGTATCGGCCGGTTTCTTGAAGCACCAGAGCTGCTTGAATCCAGCGTTGCATGGCTGGTCGCCGAATTTACGTTGGCAGTCGGAACCAGGATCCTTCGCTGTCCACCATTTCAAGTTTGACGAAGTGACGTACTGTCTGCCCAAAGAATCGAACTTCGAACCAAATCCATTATCGTATATCGGACAATCTGGTTCTTCGCCGACCCATATGCAGTCCCTATCGTCGTAGCGACAGGCGGGGGGCGGCTTCGGGTCGCACCAGAGCTTCTTTCGGCCAGTCTGACATGGCGTGCCAAAAAGATTTTTGCAGTCTTCGCCAGGATCTAATCCGACGAACGATACGTTGTTTGACTCACTGACGAGCTTTCTGCCAGAAGAGTCATACTGTGAACGATGACCATCGTACATCGGACACTCTGGTCCTTCACCGACCCATGTGCAGTTCCTGCCGCCCAGGACACAGGTATTACCTGCCAAGCCAGACGGGATGAGGGCTGCCACTATGGCGGCAGCAGTAAAAAAGCGCATGATGTAGCGAGTAAGTGACGGTAGTTTAGTGGAAAGTAGCTTTATGGACTAGGAGACGGAGACGTGAAATTAAGGAGTCCCAGAGAGGCTATATATGGATAGCTAGCCTATAGCTCGGGCATGATATGCTAATGTGTTTTATTGTAATATCGCCTGTTGCACTTGGCACGAGCGCAGAGAAGGCGAGAATCTGCTGATGCGTACGTACGTGATGGTCTGGCGGCATATCGCTGGGAACAAAGCCTCGGACGCATGCCGCGGCGGCACTCCACATAAGCAGGGCGATCGACATGGGGTCAAGAGCTCCCCCAATGCCTCTAACCTCACACTACAGCCCGGAATATAAGTCACTCGAACAGGCCTCTGGAATTCCGTCCGAGTGTAGCGGGCGACTGCCGACTAGGGCAGAGTTGTGCTCATAGTTCTAATAGAATAGTTGAACACATAGGCCTCGAAAGAATCCACTACGTTGACGCTCTTCGTGGATTGCAGTTATGATATATAGTATCCACTGCACTAGCTCCGCTAGTTTCATATAGCGACTGAAACTTAATTATAAGTAAAGCTCTAAGCAACACGTAGGTATGCGAGCGCACCTTTTCCGCTAAAGGGTAACTGGTCGAGACGATCAAATTGTGCGGTAATTAGCGATTTAAGCCATTAGTTAACTGTAGAGCTCCGTATATACCTTCGTAAGGCTGTCACCGGCTGCGGGTACCGGTACCTTTCAATTCGCGTTCGTGATGACGCGTTATGGTGTTATGTGTGGCGTATGGCCCTGCCCCTCGTGAAAATTGATCCCTCTATTATAGAAGGGGGGGAGGGGGGGCTTATCACTATCTACAAGGCCCGACGCGGCCGGCTATGGCCTGGGTGAATCTTCCGTCTACATCACTTCTACCTACATTCCTCTTCTGCCGTAGATGCCTTACTGATTGATGCTAACGCCGAAGGTGACATGTTGAGCCGGCCCTGGTGCCGCAGACGGGACCCCGTATATATACATACGTACATATAACAAACAAACACACACACACACACACACACATATATATATATATATATTTATATATAAATATCGGGGCCCCGAAGGGGAAAATGATGGCCCGCCGCAGGTGCAAAAAAGGAGTGTGGGTGCCGGAGTCCCCCGGCTCGGCAGCTCACTACGCCAAGGCCAGACGCGGCATCGGGATGCTTTATAGTCCCATCCGTCAACAGCCTCTCTTAGTACATGGAATCGTAACCGTGCCCTTGCCTAATGGCCCCTCCGCCTGGGTAATGTTCTTTAGCTGCGGTAAGGTGAAGGGCGTCTTGTCGCTAAGGCTGTCTACCCTGCCGAGGAGCTTCTCGAGATGCCGGAGAGACGCCGCCGGCGCACAGCCAGGCCCCATGTGCCCGGCTAGCGCCGCCGCAACCAGGGTCAAGCCGCGCTCAGTGTGTGTGGTTCCTTGGACCCCAAAGCCTGCGGGCAGCGACTTGGCAAAGTAGTCGCCCTCTCCAGCCTTGCCCTTGTCTTTGTTGTAGCCGTATTGGGGAACATAGAAGGGATCGCTTGGCGCAGTCTGGAAGCCCAGCTGCCCGCCCCATGTCATGTTTTGTATGCCGAGAAGCACTCCGTTTAACGGAAGCATATAGTCCATAACTCCGTGGGCGATGATGACGTTTTTCGTCTTATCGATGACATTTGGTAGTTGGCGGTTGCCTGGCGGAAGAGATGAGTCTCCATCTTTAAAAACCTTGGCGACACACAGGGTCCATTCCACATCAGTGGGGGCGTTGATGGCCTTTTTGACATCTTCCCGGTTGAAGTAGGGCTTGCTGCCGGCAGGAGCATCCGCCGGCTGTGGCAGTGGATTGAAAGCTGTGGGACAATGGTCTTGGATGTTATAGGGGTTGAAGCAAGGGTTGACATCGGACACGTGTGTTTTGATTTCGCAGAAAAGGTTACCGCACTCATCATTTGGGTCGAGATCTGCTGTACAGTTTGGCAAGGCTGCAGGGGGGGTGCTTGGTGCCGGTCCCGAGGGCGGGAATTTTAGATACTTGGCGATCCATTCGTTGAAGCCGCAGCGCTCGGAAATATTGTTAGCTTTCTGCCTGGCGGGTTCGCCGAGCGGCATTAGTTCGTAGTGCTGCTCCATGAAGCTCGCGGCAGGCACGTTCATCTGGATCATTTTGTCGAACATAAGGCCATTGTATACCATCAAGCCTCCGAGATTGAAGTATTGTGTGTCGTTGGCATCAATCATATGGCTCGAGATATATGGGCCGTAGTATCCGCCATACGATTCCGCGGCGATGAATACCTTCCAGTCGTGCAGTTTAAAGGTATCGACAAAGTTTTTCCAGAAGCCGAGAAACTGGTCTGCTAGGTCGTCCTCGTCCTTGATGGTAGCCTCGCCCTTGGAGAAGCCGACGGTCACAGGTTGCTCGATCCAGACGACGTTGGTTAACTGATGCCAGCTCCAGGGATTCACCTCTGGTTTTAATTTGCCCTCTGGCCAGAGAAACGGGCCGTTCTCTTGGGCCAGTCCCAAGAGGGAGGAACACCCGGGCTTATGACATTTGTTAGCACATGCCTATACACGAAACCAAACGCAGAAAGCGGCAAACCTCGGACAAACACTTACGCCT
The DNA here is from genome assembly GCA_002939055.1 of Hypocreales sp. Mo6-1. NCBI lineage: Eukaryota > Fungi > Ascomycota > Sordariomycetes > Hypocreales > Hypocreales sp. Mo6-1. Next base: position 1,194,200 of record PNEP01000013.1, read on the forward strand.
CCGTTAAGCCAAATCACAATCTCCTTCGTGTCCTTGTGCTCCTCGTTGGCGGTGGGGAAGAACCAGAAGTACAAGTGATCCCTCTCATCGGCTTTCCCGCTAATCGGCAACTGCCCAGCGTACGACTCTCCGACGTCGAAGCCGACCTCTGGGATACCTGTACCATTGACAGAAAACTCTTGCAAGCGTTGTATTAGCCATGGAGTGGATGCTATGTAGATGGATCCAATGAGAACTCACTGGAGGTGGCCTCGTTTAGGAACCGAGGCTTCGAGTCGACCCGCGCCCGAACAGTTGGCTCCTTGGGCACCTTGCACCGGGCATCGACTTCGCGGCCATGTAGTCTTTGGGGAAGCCGCCCAGTCTGGGGGTTTCGCATCGCAACTGCCGTTCCGCAAAGCCCAGTAAAGAACCATAACCACAGGTTGCGCATCATATCGACAGCTCAGGGTGAAGAAGCTGATGGTAGGAATATTGGAGACTGGAGAGTCGAGCAGCATTCATGGATACGCTGGGGTAAGCCGCCTCTATTTATTTTATAAGATTGATCAGGCACCCACTGGATCGGCCCCATCTTGACATCAATTGAGGGAGTGAGGGGAATCTACTGACTACCTGTATGGAAAGGAAAAAAGCCTCCGGCCTCAATTTCGGCGATTGATGCGTGGCGATGTGATGTCATTGATGTCAAAAGGAGGGCTGGAGGTAAGAGCAGGGACATGCAATCATCTGCTACGTCACCCTAAAACTACATACATATGCAAGCGTTACGGCCAACCTCTCCTAGAAAACGCACACGGGGCCGCCGGACAGAGGCCCAGCCAGGCCAAGGCGGGCCAAGAAGGCCGCATCAGGAAGAAGATTGCAGTACAACGCTGCTACCTTCGTATTGGACCATTTGCAGGCTGTAATAAACAACTTACGGCGGCCTCATGACTGTTCACACAACATGTAATAAAGGGTCCCCCGAAGCAGGGAGTTTGACTGCTTCGATTATAAGGTCGATCACGGCCTTGCGGAAAACACGGCTCGTTAGTTTCATAGTGAACTCGCCGCCAAAGCATGGAACGTGCGCTGTAATGCGCAGGCGTCCGAGGGCTCGTGGGATTGCTACTAGGACCTGGAAAGGAAGAAGAGAATTACGAGCCACTAGCACCCTCGGCAGTGGAACTACAGGCGCGGCACTCTGAAAAATAGCCTAAGCGTCCTCGGTATGACCATGAAGTCGGGAGAAACATGTTTACTCAGGCTATTAGGGTTGGCACCCGTCTTCCCCAGCTGCGGCACTGTGGTACAAGAAATAGGCTATACAGCCGCCCGCAAAAGTGGAACGCCCCAGACGCTGAGCCCATTAGTACGCCTTATGTCCAGAAAACGCCGGATTCGGTCCAAATCACCGTCTTCTAATGCAACCTACCCAGCCACACCAGGAAATGCGCGAACTCAGTCAGGTAGTAATATAAAAAGTACTTGAATTAATGAGCCAAACTACCGAATCATCCAGATTTATCCGTGGGAAAGTGAACAAAACCCGTCGTCAAATACTCAGAGGCCCGTAGAGGCGGTCCGGCATACCACATTTCATTGCAGTACCGAAGTCCAAACGAGTCAGGCACGCCAATTGACATGTTGCTTGGATCTTGTCCCGGAGGAATTACAGTAAGGAACGCAGATTGAACATAGGAAGACACATGCCTTACGGTCCATAGGGGATTTCGTTTTCTCGTTTGTTAGGGCAGTGCTGCCAGTACCCTTCACAGACTTGCACACAAAGAGATCGAATTCAGTGAATTGCCCTCATATGTGGCTACCTGTAGACACCCCGATGTCCATCCTGTACCTATACTGTGCCCGGTGCCGAGGCGATTCTCCAACCCTGGCCCAAACTACCGCGGTCCTGCAGATACTGCAGGCAGAGAGAGTTCATATTGTTGCCAGTCTCAATACGGCTTCAGAACTATTCATCACACCCGGGTCCGCAACGTGACCAGCTCGTGCTGCGAGAGTCTTAGCGGCGTCGGTTGCGGAGGCGCTCCTCAGCCCGGCGAAGGCACTGGTCGCAGCGCATGTAGTTGTTCCTCTCCGTAGTCTCAGTATTCCTCATGCCCATTCCGCATTCGCCAGCGTTGATCTTGCGGTTCGGATTGGCTTGAATCACCGCCTTGAGTTCGTCGCAGTACGACGGTCCGCTGTGATTTCGGAACCAACGATCGCCGCACTCGACGCACTGGTAATAGTTCTCGATCCAGTAGCACATGTTGATGATTGTGAGTATTGCTGTTGTTGGGTTGCGAGTTTGCTTCTTGGGGTGCCGAAGCCTGTTGGCGATCTGCGAGGCAGGAGAGATGTTGTCGAGTGTGTAGAGAGTGAGCAAAATGGGAATGCGGAGTCTTTGTGAAGATCAAGAGCAGAGGAGAGATCTTGTTGAGATTGTGGGAAAGAAGGGAAAGGCAAGAGCTGAGCGGGAGAAGAGGACCAATTTATAGGCAGGCAAGCCAGCATTGCCGAATCATTCATAGCTACTGCTCTGATTCAAATCTGAGGCGATGAGTAACGTGAAGTGTGTCACTGCATGACATCCCCGGACAGGCGGTCAAGTCTGGCGGCTGGGAACTCAGATTGAACACGGATGGATCACCGTCAATTGCTCCACCCAGGTTGAGGTCTCTCATGGAAGTCTCATGCATCCTATGTCAACTCCTCGCGCTTCCCAAAACGCGTGAATTTTCTCCTCTTGAAGCACGAGTGCTTTTGTGGCGTTGGCGAACTGAATGAGCGGCCTCTGGATACCTCTTCCTGATTCATTAGGGCCTTGCCTGACGTACGTTGTATTCTCCATCTTCATGCAATAGATCCTGAATCGGCTCCTTTGGTCGAGATCGAGATGATGCAGTCTGAACATGAAGTGAACAAGGCCGTAGTGGGCTAAGAGAAAGTTTCCTGCTTACAACGAGCATTTGGAGAAGCCCAACCTCCAAAAGGCAGAAACTCGAACACGGGGGGTTGGGCTCGCGTTCAGGTAGCAATAAGCCCAACGGAGCACAGCAACTAGACGAAAATGTTACCTTCGCAAACACGCGAGACAGTGGCCGATTCGAGCCGCAGGGCTTCGTTTACCGGAGCGGGAGATGATAGAAAGCGTGTGTAGGGGAAGTATTCGGGGCATTGCAGTCTGCAGTCAGAGCTGCATGGGCTTCAATATGCTGCGATGCCGTGGCGGAACGGGCAGGCGAATAAATGTGATGCTACCCGGGAACTTCAGCCGCCCTGGCCTGTTCTGGGGAGGAACGAGCTGTCAGGAATGAGGCAGGGCGAAGCTTAGCCCATCGCCGATCTCGTTAACGAACACTGAATTCGGTTTCTACAGTTAAGGGGCACAAAAGATATGGCAGGAACCTAATAGAGACCTGGCGCTGGTATCGACCGAATTAGTAGATACATGTAAAGTGGCCAGCTGCAACATACACCCCGCTAAACAGGTCGGGCTATAGGGCGATGTAGGCGACGTTTGATGTGGTAACGCCTGAAAGGGTCGAAAGGCTACATGTACTATTAAAGAACTTCTGTCCTGCCCTAGGTAGTCGTCGAGGCGGTCCACGATTCAAAGCCGGGAGAAAAGCCATTACGCTAGATAGTGACGATAAGACCTAAGGCGACTATGACTACCTAGGGTACACTTCCATGTTTCCGCGGAACCAGGCGAGGGCAAAGCGGCAGACGGGCTAGCCTATACCTTTAAGCCTGGAACCCAGACGATAAGCGATAAAGTGCCGCCGCTAGGGCGGTAAAACGGATCGACAACTTCATTTTGGACAGAATAAGTAGCGGAGCTACGGATACTCGGCACCTTGTTCTACCGCTACTGATAATACAGGTAATTAACGGCGCCTACGCCACAGGTCGAGCTCGTTCGGCGGGATGTATCGTGGCCAAAGGTGACGATGTCGACATCGTCTTTGCGGAACTCTAGAGGCTGGGAGGCGGACAAGCTATAGGTCGAGGCGCAAACCTTGGAGGGCGTGGATAGCCTCGCTCGAGGCCGAGCATGAGGATCGTCGGCACAGCACACGCCAAGTTTTGGGTGTATGTAGACGCCGAGGACGAGACGCACCATGTCGAGGTCGCAGGCAACATAGGTCGCCGCTGAAGGCCTCGATGACGATCGCTGGCTTCTTGGGCCTGATCGTGCACATCGTCTCAGCACCGTCGGCCAGGTCGTCGCCGTCGACGCTGGCGATGACGACAGTGGAACACTTCATTCTCCGGAGACTTCAATATTATGCCTCCAACGTCTATCTTGCTTCTGACAGCATCCGAGCGCCCCGCCGGCCCGCGCGTCGGTCGTGTGCTCGGGCTTGTGGCTTGCGGTGACACGGGGGAGCATTTCTCTACATACTGCCTTATCCTCAACAGCTGCGACACTCTTTGGCATGATTGGTGTCAATGAGTATATAACACCGGGCAGGTATTTCGATTACACGATGGGCTGAGCCACGATTTCTCGTAGCTGACATGGCGGTCGAGAGAGGGGCTTCTGGCCAAGCACGGATATCGCGGCTCTGCTGCCTTGCCGACATCGACTGCTGAAATCTGTAAAAGGCATCTGATCCTGGTGGACTCGTACTCTCTGGTTTATGTGCTAGAGTTGAGAGCAAGATGCGATTCATCTCCACGGCTGGGCACGTATGTACATGTACTACCCGACATCTATGCACGTTTGCATCCGCCTCGCATCTCCCGGAGATTGGCTACGCTCTTTTCAGTCTTCATCCAGCTTGTGTCACTATTAAATATTAATTCCCCAACAGTACTGCGCCCTTTGATTTGTACTAGTCCAGTCCTGACCGCTGCAGACAGGCAAAATTTCAACGTCACCACACCTCCTTCTTTGAACATCTATGAGCTAATGGATGTGACTATAATGTTACCTTGCCATCCATTTGCTTTCCGGGTGCTCGGGCCTATTTGCGTCATTGCGGGCCTGTCGGTTTGACACGATGGCATGGCTTGGCGCCGGTGGTGCCATCATACATAGACGTGTGTGCCGAATCCGACGAGGGGGGCATGAGCGCAGCAGCTGAATCAAGACGGTGCCGAGGAGCAATGCACAGTATGTCGCCTTCACATGCTGTGCTGTGGGATCTTTGGCGGGCTTCTGGGAGTACCCATCGGTGCCAGCCTTGCATACAAACACATGCCTTTGAGAGGGGGCTTGGCGTACATACATGTACGACATGCCTCTGGGAGACTCAGCGTCTCAGGAAAACAGGCTCAGTGGTTGAGCATGAACACCAGACGGCAAGGCTAAGCAGATGTAAAACTAACTACAGCCGGCCCTTAACAGCGCCAGATTTATACCAGCGAGTGCCAGCAAGGCCGCCAAAAAGAATGTCGTCGGACCAACATAAAGGAGGTATTAAACGATGAATTGCAAGAGATACGACTGTGGTGCCCATGCTTCTTTCATAGAGAGCAGCCCGACTAGGTGCCTTGTCACCCGTCTGCACCATCCTGTCCCAGGCCTGCCTTTCACGCATCATCTTTGGCGTCTTTGGTGTCTCGGCGGGATGATGGTCGACATTTCTAGAAGTACTTACGGGGCCTTCTAGATAACTTGAAACAAGCCCGACGGAATTTGCGTGTTACTGGCCGGGTCCTGAAAGGTGCTTGTAGGCAACATGACAGTCGACGTAATGACGGGCAGTGCCGTCGTTACATTTGACGGCTTTTGGGCATTGGTCCCGGGCACCGGGGCCAGGAGGAGGTGGAGGGAGACAAACGCAAGAACTCGACGCATAATGAAGAGTGGGGGTGCGCCTTGAGAGTCGGTTTTAGATTCCGGGGTTCTGAGATTGAGCGGATTGCCTGGAGTGGGAGGGAAGTGTTCTGGTGTCGGTTCTTATAATATATAACCCTCACACTACATACTCTTCCGCAAAGCTGAATGAGCTCCTACGAGCAGCTGTAACAAGGTGCGGACCAGGTACAAAGAGATTACCTGCAGTACGCAACCCGGCCGAGCAGAGCCGAGTCCCAGCTTGAATTGAAGATCCGACAAGCTGGCTCCAGATTTAGGCTTACACAGGTTCCCGGGGTGGTTACCTGGTTTGTTCCGAAGCCCCCACTAACTAACCCATTAAATGCCAGTTGTCTAGCGCTAGGGCCGTTAGCACGGTCACGGCAGCCGCAAAACCTTGCGCATTATGATACGACAATACACGGGTATAGCCGAACCACTATACGTTTCATGCTCCGCGTAAATAGACAAAACTCTAACGAAGCATATCTGCCGTCCAACCGGCCCAGTCGAGCCTCCAGCAGTTCCCTCAGCAACGTCCGTCTTGACAGGGAATATGTAGGGCCTCACGCAGGCCGAAAGGGAATGGACGGCGGGCAGCGGCTGAGGGTTTCTCAACACCATGACTTCCATGTTCCGCGCTCGCCGAAAGTGCCGATAAACCGCGTAATCGCCGAGTCTGGACGGCGACACGCTGCCGGCAACCGGGTGGATCGTCGGAGTACATGTAGATACTGTCGAGGACGGAAAGTAAATTATCAGCCGATCTTTGGGAGCTTTTACTTGAACTCGGAGCTCTTTCCGCATATATATTGCCGTGAGCGCATGCCTCTCGTGCCCTCGAGCAACCTGTGCCCGCTTCGCTGTCTCCTGGGTCTGGCTTGATTCTCCTCAGTCCATATCTTCACTCCACCCTAGGCTTCAGCATAAATCCTCACGACCATGGTGGCAAGACAATGTGCCTGGGCCCTCGTCGCCCTCGCCTGCAACTATGGCCTGACCAATGCTGACGATGACCGGCATAGGACCACTACATGTAGTTCTCTCTGTCCAGGAGTTACTACCCTTAAAGTGCAACCTGTCAAGTTGGTTACGCTACAGCCTGTTTTAATTTCCGGCTCCTTCTCGACGAACACGGATATTGTCCTCGATCCTCAGGTCACCGTCCACATCGAGGTCGACAATGCTCCTAAGGATGTCAGAAAAGTAGTGCACGTATCGCGCGGGTTCGAAATCAGGAGGAAGACAGAGTATGTCGCGTTTACCTATCTCGAGCCCTCCTTATGGCCTATTTTCATATTCACATTTCCATACAGGATCATTTCCCCATCTTCAAGCAGGTGTGCCCCTAGGACGGGCAGCAGCTCCGCGACCACTTCGGGGGCCAGCTCTCAGCCTAGCAGCTCCGGGGACAGCTCTGGGGCCAGCTCCGGGGACAGCTCCGGGGCCAGCTCCGGGGACAGCTCCGGACCTAGCACCTCGGGGGCCGGCAGCTCCGGGGCCAGCTCCGGGGACAGCTCCGGACCTAGCACCTCGGGGGCCGGCAGCTCCGGGGATAGCTCCGGGGCCAGCTCTGGGGCCAGCTCCGGACCTAGCACCTCGGGAGCCGTCAGCTCCGGGGATAGCTCCGGGGCCAGCTCTGGGGCCAGCTCCGGACCTAGCACCTCGGGAGCCGGCAGCTCCGGGGATAGCTCCGGGGCCAGCTCTGGGGCCAGCTCCGGGGCCAGCTCCGGACCTAGCACCTCGGGAGCCGGCAGCTCCGGGGATAGCTCCGGATCTAGCACCTCGGGGGCCGGCAGCTCCGGGGACAGCTCCGGGGATAGCTCCGGATCTAGCACCTCGGGGGCCGGCAGCTCCGGGGACAGCTCCGAACCTAGCACCTCGGGGGCCGGCAGCTCCGGGGCCAGCTCCGAACCTAGCACCTCGAGGGCCGGCAGCTCCGGGGCCAGCTCCGGGGGTAGCTCCGGATCTAGCACCTCGGGGGCCGGCAGCTCCGGGGCCAGCTCCGGGGCCAGCTCCGGGGATAGCTCCGGATCTAGCACCTCGGGGGCCGGCAGCTCCGGGGACAGCTCCGAACCTAGCACCTCGGGGGCCGGCAGCTCCGGGGCCAGCTCCGAACCTAGCACCTCGAGGGCCGGCAGCTCCGGGGCCAGCTCCGGGGGTAGCTCCGGATCTAGCACCTCGGGGGCCGGCAGCTCCGGGGCCAGCTCCGGGGATAGCTCCGGATCTAGCACCTCGGGGGCCGGAAGCTCCGGGGACAGCTCCGAACCTAGCACCTCGAGGGCCGGCAGCTCCGGGGCCAGCTCCGGGGGTAGCTCCGGATCTAGCACCTCGGGGGCCGGCAGCTCCGGGGCCAGCTCCGGGGCCAGCTCCGGGGATAGCTCCGGATCTAGCACCTCGGGGGCCGGCAGCTCCGGGGCCAGCTCCGGGGCCAGCTCCGGGGATAGCTCCGGATCTAGCAACTCGGGGGCCGGCAGCTCCGGGGCCAGCTCCGGGGATAGCTCCGGATCTAGCACCTCGGGGGCCGGCAGCTCTAGGAACAGCTCCGGGGATAGCTCCGGATCTAGCACCTCGGGGGCCGGCAGCTCCGGGGATAGCTCCGGACCTAGCTCCTCGGGGGCCGGCAGCTCCGGGGACAGCTCTAAACCTAGCACCTCGGGGGCCGGCAGCTCCGGGGCCAGCTCCGAGCCTAGCAGTTCAGAGGCCAGCAGCTCGGGGGCCAGCTCCGAACCCAGCAGCTCCGAGCCTAGCAGTTCAGAGACCAGCAGTTCGGGGGCCAGGTTTGACCCATCAGATTATGTGCCAGCTATGCCCAGCGTCTCTAAGACCAGCTCCGGATCTAGCACCTCTGGACCCAGCACCTCCGGACCTAGCAGCTCGGAGGCCAGTAGCTCCGGACCCAGCAGCTCGGAGGCCAGTAGCTCCGGACCCAGCACCTCCGGACCAAGCAGCTCGGAGGCCAGTAGCTCCGGACCCAGCACCTCCGGACCAAGCAGCTCGGAGGCTAGCAGTTCCGGACCCAGCACCTCCGGACCAAGCAGCTCGGAGGCTAGTAGCTCTGGACCTAGCACCTCCGGACCAAGCAGCTCGGAGGCCAGTAGCTCCGGACCCAGCAGCTCGGAGGCTAGTAGCTCTAGACCTAGCACCTCCGGACCAAGCAGCTCAGAGGCCAGCAGTTCCGGACCCAGCAGCTCGGAGGCCAGCAGTTCCGGACCCAGCAGCTCGGAGGCCAGTAGCTCCGGACCCAGCACCTCCGGACCAAGCAGCTCGGAGGCCAGCAGTTCCGGACCCAGCAGCTCGGAGGCCAGTAGCTCCGGACCCAGCAGCTCGGAGGCTAGTAGCTCTAGACCTAGCACCTCCGGACCAAGCAGCTCAGAGGCCAGCAGTTCCGGACCCAGCAGCTCGGAGGCCAGCAGTTCCGGACCCAGCAGCTCGGAGGCCAGTAGCTCCGGACCCAGCACCTCCGGACCAAGCAGCTCGGAGGCCAGCAGTTCCGGACCCAGCAGCTCGGAGGCCAGTAGCTCCGGACCCAGCACCTCCGGACCAAGCAGCTCGGAGGCCAGCAGTTCCGGACCCAGTAGCTCGGAGGCCAGTAGCTCCGGACCCAGCAGCTCGGAGGCCAGTAGCTCCGGACCCAGCACCTCCGGACCAAGCAGCTCGGAGGCCAGCAGTTCCGGACCAAGCAGCTCGGAGGCCAGTAGCTCCGGACCCAGCAGCTCGGAGGCCAGCAGCTCCGGACCCAGCAGCTCGGAGGCTAGCAGTTCTGCCAGCTCCACGCCTAGTACCTCCGAGCCCAGCAGCTCTGCGCCCATCACAAGCAGCCAAGCATCTTCGGCAAGCAGCCAAACATCTTCGACGAGCACGCAGCCCTCATCGACGACTTCAACTTTCTGCAGCAAGGCAACACCCGTCTGTCCTACCCTTCCACCCGAGTGTGCCGAGATAGAGCCGCTCAATGGCCTGAAAATTCTCCCCCAGGCAGCCCCGTGTACCGCTGCCCTGGGAATGTTCGGGCCCATGGCCACCACTAACTGTTTAGCCAAGTCCCTTATCAATTTCATCAGCTCAGGAACCGCAGTCGTCGAATGCCTCATAGAAACGCTAGCGGGCAACTGCATCAGCACGCTTCCGAATTCCTGCACGGCACTATCGGGTCTTACGGGTGGCAGCCTAGCTACCCAGACGGCGTTATGTGCCGCAAGCCTTGGTCCTCTAGCTGTGGCAAGCGTCCTTACGTGTACGACTCAGGGCTTAACATCCGGCTCTTCTCTGCTCTTATGTATTGAGGCCACGCTGGGCTTGGCAGCTGCGGGCAGTTCGGGCAATTGTGCTGTCCAGGCCTGCGTCTCGACACTGCCTCCGGCTTGCGCCGCCATGAGCCTCTTGGATGGACCAGCAATCCTCGACGACGTCGCCAGCTGCTCTACCCAGTTGGGCACTTACGCAAATGCCCCTGGCGTTGAGGCATGCCTTAACGTCACCCCATCGACTCTGGGTACAAGCGTTACCGCTTGTCTCCTTGCCGCGCTCCATGGCCAGTGCATATCGACGTTGCCGTCATCGTGCCTTGCACTGGGGACCGCGTTGCCAGCACAGCTTACATCGCAGATAGAGCTATGCACGAGCGCCCTGGGAGCCCTCGCCTCTGGTCCAGCACTGGATTGCTTGACAGGGGGGACAGCTGGAGAAACTGGCGCAAGTGTTTTGACGTGCTTGACATTCGCTTTGCTCGGTTCACGTTAATAAGTCGCCCGTTTGGTGGGAGGAAGTATCAGTGTGAATAATCGATCCTTTAGTCCCTTGCTATAGGTAAGGGTTAATTCTCTAATATTATTTACCTAAGTTGCATGCACGGATAACCTACATATGCACTATGGCGCCTGGTAAGATGTGTAAAGACGTGTGGCAGAGTGGGTCTGCGATTGCCCGACGACCAAGGTGAGGTGCTACCTAGGTAGCACGGATTTGGTTCTGCCGGCAGCTGTATTCTGTGGTCTGGCTATACTGGGCTCCTTGTTGCTCAGAAATTGAACCCCGGCATAACTATATGTACTCAAGGTATTTAGGTCAGCCGTCGCGAGTACGAGTAGTTCCGATATTTCTAAGACTAAGGAGCAAACAATCGATTACAATCAATTCCTTCATTGGACTTAGTTAGACCCCTTTAAACATGTATTCCATTCTGGGTTGGGCTACCTGCGGTCTTACTAGCAGTTATAGGAGCCTATCGTCTAGTTACTAGTATGGTGAGCGTTCCTTATAAAAAGGGGCATTTAGAAATTAAGAAATGGTAAGTTTAGGCTCTCCTATATCATGATGCCACTTGAAAGAAACCTTATAGGGTGGCATATTACAGGTATAATTGTGTTCCCGCCCCGCTGCTCGGGACGCAGAGGAGCCAAGTAGATTAGTGCTTAGTGATTAGATAATGTCATTCATATGTAATTCGTAGCTTTATGTCGCGAAGCCACAGTGCCGAACGCGAACATCAAGTTGTACTGCTCCAGGTTCGATACATGTAGTCTGATCAATACAAAAGGACACTGGACTCTCGGCCGTTACATAGGTACGTTAGAGCTATCTCCAGGTTTCGAACATCTGTAGTACCCAGAGGAGTGCCGCAGGCGAAGACGTGCTATGCCGTCGCGGCATAGTTACATAGGTAGCCAGAACCATCCTTCGCCGTGAATCGTTTAGTTGTGGATTTTTCGGGCTTGTAATTATACACTTAACGGTTCATGTTCTGACTAGGGTTTCTGTATAGCACAGTTAAATCCAAGGACAAATCACGTTCATATTAAGACTACATAGCAGTTCAGTCCTATACGCATGGCCTGACATATTTATGCCTACGGCGTTACAGGCGCCTTGGCCAGCACTGTGCCGTACTTGGAGTACGTGCCCCCTGTCGAACCCTTAAAGTCCTTAACTTTCAAGCCGCTCTTGGCCTGGAAGACGCAGATAATGTCGGACCCCCCAAATAGGAAACTCGAGATTTCATCACCCTTCTTCAACACATCACCCTTCTTGACTGACAGCTTGACCGACGAAACCATGGCCATGCCGATGGGTAGCACGGCGACCTTGCCGACGACGGGATTGTCGATGACCACCATGCCTCTCATCTGCAGAAACTGGTACCCAGGAGTGTCTGGGGCGTCGGGCCCGCACATGACGCGGATAGGGCGGCAGTTGGCGTCGACCTCCAGGTAGGCTGCGCCCTGGATGTTCTTGGCCTCGATGACCTTGCCGGCGACAGGCGCGTGCTGGCGGTGGTAATTGTACGTGTTGAGGAAGGCGTGCATCCAGATGCCGCCCTCGAATTCGCGCGCGTACTGGCTGCCCTGCAGCAGCGATCCGATGGTCCATGGGATGTTCTTGATGTAGACGATACCCCCGGCTTGAATATTGACGATGCTCGAGTCCGCTATCGAGTCGTCGAAGGTGCAGTCGGCGGGGTAGACAATGACCCTGTCGTCGTTGGGCGAGTCAATGGGTCTCACGCCGGGCTTGAGGCGCCGAGCGAAGAACTCGTTGAAGGTACGGAAGCCACCTGGGGGAACCAGGGCGTCGGCGTAGTCGTAGGGCGGCGAGTTCTTGAAGGACTGCAGGGACTCGGGCGTAAGGGAGGCCGGCGTGTCCATGAAGAGGCCGATGAGCTGAGCATAGACGACGATCCAGGACGAGAGCCAGGAGAGGGGCTGGCCGGCCTGGCTGGGCTGGATCGGGGTCTGGAGCCCCTCCAGCGGGGGCTGGTCAAGGACAAAGTAGAACATGCAAAGGATGTCGTAGATGTCCTTGCCCTGGAAGTTCTCGTGGGGGATCCATTTGAGCAGGTCGTTGGCGAACTCGAGAAACGTGCGGGCGTCCTTGATGTGCAGCTTGTCCATGAACTCGGGGAGCTTTTTGCGAGCCGCGGCAACTGCCTTGTCCAGGGCACCGGGGTCGGCCTTCTCGAGGTAGCCGATAAGCACGATAATGACGGGGTTGAATAGGACGGGGGTGACGCCGATGATTGGAATGGAGGGCCGGGCACTAGGAGGAGGAATCTTGGGGGGGAGGGTCGGAGGTGGCTGGCGGCCGATTTCATCATCGGGGGCGGTTGGAAGACCGGACGGCATCTTGATGCGACTGAATGTGTGAAGGGTTGGTTGCGATGTGTATGTGCTGGCGTCTGAGATGCGAACTGTCTGGACTGTAGGATTGAAGGCAGTATTGCGAGTTGGACTGGGGGTGATTTATAGGCGAAGTCGACAACCCGTGGGAGCTTTTTGCCACAGGCTGTGGCACCAAGGGCCCAGGGGGGGCGGAACATCCGGAGGCCAGGATCGCCGCATCCGGCCGCATTCCTCATGCCGGGCCTCCATGGCCCTAGGAATGTTCCGACAGCTGGTCTCTAGCGCTCATTCCTAGACACTGGATCTGTTTCCGGCGTGAATGTAAGGGTCCAGAAGACGGTTGACCCTGTTGGACCCCTAGAGCTCAGCAAGAGACAGTCATAATTCGCTAACGAGAAGCCGTTCGGGCTCTGCGCATTGAAGGCAAGACATTTTCAAAAATAAGGTTGTGAAATTCGTCACCTTTGTTCTCTCGTTCAACTTTTCAGGTACAACGTCACATCAACTCTTTGTTGACGTCAACATGTCATGGCGCTGGCCAAATGCGATCGCACCCGGCCGACGCCAGAAAACATGTCAGCCCTCAGCTGCGCCAGTCTCATCGGCGGCCCATCAAACAGCCTCGAGCAGACAGCAAGCTCCAACTCTCGCTCACCATCAGGTGATGGATCTGCAGAAGTCAGGCTTTGCGGCATCGCACTTGGCGGTAGGCTGCCCCCGGATTGGACGTCGTGAATCGCAGCCTGTGGTGTGGCTTTTGACGGCTCATGACCGAGCATGTCGACGACAGCCCTCGCCGCACGCGTAGATGGTGGCCTGGGCTCAGTGTTGGAGGTGTCGACGCTCCGCATCACAGCTTGCAGTCTTCCGACAAGGCCATTTGCAGGGTGTGATGCCCGAGACGTTCACAGCTGAGGTTTAGGGAAAGCAAAGCGCAGCTCGGAAAGTTTCAAAACGTGGCCAAAGGTGTCGAGAATGGCACGTCGAAGCGCTTTCCTACACCCAGACGCGAGTCAAAGCCAGCGTCTTTGGTTAATATTTTGACTTGTGCTGTATCTGAAGCAGCCAGGGTGCGATTGCGGCCCCTGGACCTTGACGCCGAATTCCCTGTGTGAACAACTGAGCCAGAGCGCTACATGTGCCTAAGCAGCGCTGAGCTACGTACGCTAGAGCGCGGTGGAGGCCTTTAAGGGCGCAGATGCAAACTTGGAGGGCTGAAAAGTCCAGGCGTGTAGAGTCAGCGCCTTGCCCGAATTTTGCCACGTTCCTCGAACTGCCACGCGGTCATGATGCTCTGCTCCATGCTGTCGAGCGGGCTGCAGCGGTGGTAGAGGGGCGTCACGTAGGTGTCTGATTAACTCATGACGCATTCGTTCTATCTGATTCCGCCAAAAGCCTCGTTGGGTCGCCCCAGTGTTTACGGACCCACAGCCCCGCTTGCGCGGGCCGGCCCGAGCCGCTTTTAGTCTGACCCACTTCGCATGTATCGTACATCGTACTTCGTACCTCCAACCAATTCCCAGATCCAGTTCCAGTCTCTAGCCAACGCCGTCGATTCATCAGTCGTCTCTCGTCGTCTCTCAGCCTTCAATCATCCATGACACACGCAAACATGTCGTCGGGCGGGTCGAAGACGTAGTCCTCGCCGCGCACGACGCGGTCGACCTCCTCGCGCACCAGCGGGTAGACGTCGCGCCAGGCGTTGCGCCCCATCCAGCAGTCGAGGTGGCCGTAGCCCGGGACGACGCGGCGGCGGTACTGCAGGCGGCCCGAGCCGGTCCCGGCGTCCATGCCGAAGGCGCTGCACAGGCGCTCGTACGTCTTCTCCGTGGCGGCGGGCGAGATGACGGCGTTCTCGCCGCCGACCAGCAGCAGCACGGGGAGGCCGCGCAGGTGCCGCGCCACGTTGTCGGGCGTCGACAGCGGCGCGTAGTCGGGCGCGTTGGTGCAGACGGTGCCGCTGCGGCCCATGTGGCGCAGCATGTCGACGAAGGCCATGGTGGCGCCGCTGAAGAAGCGGTCGATGTGCCGGTGCGTCGCCTCGTTGAGGTTCGCGTGGCTCCAGCACCGGCCGAAGAGGAAGGTGACGCGGTGGCAGGACGCGTTGCTGCACAGCTCGCGGCGCGGCTCCGGGAAGAAGCGCAGCAGCTGGTTGAGGGCCTGCTGGACCAGGCTGTCGTCGGGCGACGTGCTGCAGTCCAGCCAGGGGCCGGCCAGGGCGCCGTAGATGCGCTCGATGGCGACGGGCGCCGTCGCCTTGAACTTGTTGGCCTCGCTCCAGATGGTGTCGCCGAAGACCTGGCTGCAGCTGAGGCCCAGCAGCCAGTCGGCGGGGATGGTGCCGTCGAGCAGGCCGCACGCGAGCGCCGCCGAGCCCATGCAGTGCGCGACCGTGTAGACCTTGTTGTCGCGGCCGCCGCCGCGCGGATACGCCTCGCGGATGTACTCGAGGCAGGCCCGGAGGTCGAGGCGCGCGTCGAAGGTGGTCCAGGCCGCCGTGCGCGAGGCCGCGAGTCCGCAGATGCGGTGGACGGGCACCAGGACGCGGTAGCCGGCGCGCGTGAAGTAGTCGACGGCGTGCAGGGGGATCGTCGGCAGCGCGAAGATCTGGTGGTCGACGCCGGCGCCGGGGATCAGGAGCAGGTTCTCCGTCGCCGCCGCCGCGCCCGCCGCCGGCTCCCAGACGTGCAGCTCGGAGCGCACGCCGTCGCGCGCCTCGATGTCGACGCGCGCCGCCTCGGGCACGTGGTCGTAGCGCGGCAGCGGCGCCGCGCCGGGGCTCGGCCGCGCCGGGTCCTCCGGGTACTCGAGCGGCGCGAGCGGCGCGAGCAGGAAGGACAGCGACCTGCAGGCGAAGTAGGACACGAAGCCGGCCACGGCGGCGGCGCGCCCGAGCAGGTGCTCGCCCGTCGGCGTCAGCGTCAGCACCTGCGAGGCGAAGTCGCGCGCGCGGATGCCCAGGATGCCCATGGCCACGGGGCGCTCGCGCCGGTGCCCGAGCGGCTCCGACACGCGCACGTAGAGCGTCGTCAGCGCGAGCCACAGCTGGCGCGGGTCGAGGGCGACGGACGAGTCGACGACCTTGTGCGCGCGCAGCCGCAGGACGCGCCCGTCGACGCCCGCCAGGTCGGCCGCGTAGGTGAGCCGGCTGGTGCCGGGCGCGTCGTCGTCGGGCCGGAAGAGGCCGAGCTCGCCGCCGAGGACCAGGAAGGGCGAGCCGGGCACCGTCGGGCACACGAGGCTGCCGGTGAGGACGCCCGACGGCTGCGGCGCCGCGGCGTCGACGTCGGCGACGCTGAGGAACATGCGCGCCGCCTCGCCGCGGCTGCGCGCCGCGCGGAACGCCGTCTCGTACGCGGGCCGGTCGTCGCCGCCGCCGGGCCCGGCGCCGAGGAAGCCGGTCATGAGCTCGGAGAAGCCCAGGCCCGAGGCGTCGGCCGCGCGGACCCGGCGCTCCGTCTCGGCGTCCGACGCCGGCTTCCGCGGCGGGCGGTGCGCCGGGGCGCCCGACAGGTCGAGCAGGCCGTTGGGCTCGGCGCTGACGGACAGGCCGCGCGCGCGGGCGAAGGCGGCGACGGCGCGCTCGGCCAGGGCGGTGATGGTGGCCAGGGGGTTGACGCCGAGCGCGGCGGGCACGGCGGCGCCGTCGACGACGATGAGCCCGGCGTGCGTCTCGCACGTGTCCGGGCCGGCGAAGACCTCGCCGACGTGGTTGGTGACGCCCGACGCCGGCGTGCCGTCGCGCGCCATGTTGGCGCCGCTGGAGGCCGTCAGCGGCGCACGCGCGCGCTCGGGGGAGAGAGACGCCTACCCCAGGGGGTGGACCGTCACCTGCTGGCCGCTCATGATGCGGCAGTAGGGGCTCTGGACCAGCGTGCCGCCGACGGCGGCCGTCGCCTTGGCCAGCAGCGCGTTGAGGTTGGCGACGCGCTCGCTCTGGCCGACGCCGACGAACTCGAAGACGGGCTTGTCGTCGCGCAGGCTCAGCGTCGCCTGGCTGCCTGGCGAGGCTCAGCGGCGGCTCGGCGGCCCTCGGCCAGGGGGCGGCTCACCGTCGTGGGACATGACGAGGAAGACCTGCGTCTTGTCGTAGGCGCCGCCGCGCGAGAAGGGCCCCAGCAGCCGGCTCCTGCAGCGGGCCACGGCGTCGCGCGCGCGCTCGAGCAGCGTCCGCGAGCCGTCGTCGCGCTGGTCGGGCATCAGGGCCAGCAGGGCGTGCAGCACGTCGGCGAGGGCGCGCGGCACGGCGCCCTCCTGGATGACGAAGCCGTGCAGCGGGTTGTCGAGCCCGGCGCGGGCGTCGATGGCGGCGTTGATGGTCGGCCCGACGGGGTCGTCGGGCGGCGGGTGCTCGGAGCCGACGGCGTGGACGCGCCGGGCCGTGTCGCAGCTGTGCCCGGCCGGTGAGCCCCTGGACGCGGCGCAGAGGCCGGGGGGAGACGCGGAAGATACGCACCCAAAGGCCAGCATGTCGCCGTTGCCGCTCATGCCCTGCCCGACGCGGTCGCTCATGCCCAGCCCCGCGGCCTTGCTCCGGAGCAGGATCTCCGAGGTGCCGAGCGCGCCGGCGCCGAGGAAGACGGCGCTCCGGGCGTGGACCCACATCAGGTCCCGGCGCACGGCGCCGCCCCCGAACCGGCCCCGGCCGCGGCCGTGCCAGGCAAAGTAGACGAGGTAGCCGCCGCGCGCCGCCGGCGCCTTTTCCACGTGGCGCACCTCGCAGCCGCAGAACATGTCGGCGCCCCAGTTCCACGCGTCGGCCAGGTACGTGACGAGCGTCGTCGTCTTGGACCCGTCGTTGATGCCCGTCGCGTCCTGGCCCGTCAGCGTCGACGCCGCCATGGCCACGCCGCAGCTGTTGGGCCCGCTGCGGAAGCGCGTCGTCTGCGGCACCTTGTAGAAGCGCCCGCGCATGCCCAGCGCCGCCGCCTGCTGCTCGAGCACGTCGACCTTGGGCAGCCGCGGCCAGTCGTCGGGGTACGGCTCGGGCTCGAGCACCGAGCGCGCCTTGTCGTAGTCTGCGCCGTGTAAGCCGACGTCCGCCTCCGCGCCAGCCTCCGGCTGCACCTACACTCGTCCAGACACCCCGGGTTCTCGCGAATCTCGGGCGGCCACGACGCCGTGCCCAGCGTGCCCGCGTCGGCCTCGAGGAAGACGTTGGCGTTGATGAGGCTCGTGCCGCCCAGCCCTGAGCGCCCCGTCAGCAGCCGCCCAGCAGCCGGCCCGGGGACGCGGCGCCGCTCACCATTGCACACGACTGCGCTCTGGCCGCGGCCCAGGATCATGTGATACATGCCCACGGGGCTGCCGCTCTCGACCGGCGGCCCGTCGACCGGCCCCGACGCAAAGCCGCCCGAGCAGTGGAACTCGCGGGCCACGTCGGCCGCCGTCCACGGATACTCGCCGGGCCACCGCTCCTCGCCGCGTTCCAGCAGGCACACCGACTGGCCCGCGCGCGCCATCCGCGACGCCGCGACGCCGCCGCCGTACCCGGACCCGATGACGACGCAGTCGTACGACGCCTGCAGCAGCTCGACTGGCTTGGAGATGCGCGGGAACTTGCCGGCTTGCGGCGTCTTGGTCTGGTCCTGGGCCTCTTCTGCGTCGTCGGGGGGCGACGAGCACGAGCTGCCGTCGTCAGTGTATATGTCGTCATTGCTTTCGTCGCCGCCGCCGCCGCCGCCGTCGTCGTCGTCGTCGTCGTCGTAGATTTCAAAGTCAGTCTCGTCAGACTCGTCGTCGCCCTCGTCCTCCCAGTCCCCCCGGTTGTCGTCGCTGGGCGGCGGCGTGTGCCAGTACGTCTGCTCCACGGCCCCCGTCGCGAACTCGGGGACTCTGCTGCGTCCGGGACCTCTCCTCTTGAGATTGAAGAGCGGGATCGAGACGTCGGAGCTGTACGCCTGTGCCTCGGGGGATATTCGAACTAGAACCATCGTGGGGTTGGTAGGTATGACGGGTCGGTCGATGCTGGGCAGCTACATCCTGGCCCACAGTTAATACCGCAGCTTCTCATGGCGCATTGGGAGACTCTACCCAGACTGAGCAGACCTCGCTTCTCCCCCCTGCTTCGACCAGGGTCGACGACATCTATATATCGTACGTCCGCGCATCGCGTTGAAGGTTATTCTGTGGACTCATCTCGGTCCCCATTACAGCCTAGGTGTCTGGTTATCTCATTCATCCGGCTCAATACTGGCCCTTCCGCGCGTCCCTTTCTACAGTATGGGCCCTCAATGCAAGAGATGCGCACGGCGGTGACGCCACACGGTGACGCGGGGGGACCAACAAATGCCGCGCGAAGCCGAAATGAAGCAATTGCTATTGTTTCCCGCAGCGCGGCTGCGCAGGCCTGCGCGGTGCGCTCGAGCGATTCTGGCAACAATAGGGAGTTGTTGGTCGGCACAATAGACCCACCACCACCAAAGCCATGGATGCCACGAGATCGTCGTGGAGGCTTTGGACGAGTTTGGAAACTATGACGGCACTGGAGCACGTGCCCCAGATACGGTGCGAATGCGACGACGCCCGCGCCAGAACAAAAGCCGGCGCGGGCAGCTCAGCTGCTCGCGGATGGCTGCGGCTGCGCGCGCCGGAAAGGCCTCGATGTGCGAAGTAGGCTGCCACTTATCGCGGCGCCCGTCGCATAGCTCGACGCCGCCGATCTCGACGCCAGCGCGGGTGCCCTACGAGTGGCGGATTGAAGCGGCAGCGGCGGCAGCGCTCAGGGGCTTCAGGGGCTTCACCTCCACGGGGATCACCATCACCGCCATCACCAGCCTCGGAAACAGCAGCCACTCGCCCGCCACCGGGTCGGCGAGCCTGCCCTCGGCGGCAGCCACAACGAGGCGAATATAGGCCCCGTACCACTTCCAGTCTGTATACTGCGGCACGATGCACGCCTAATCCCACGCATATACCGGCATTTAGGCCGCGGTGTTCTCGCTCCGCCCGACGTCCCGGAGCTCCGGCGGGTAGAGCCAAGTACCTCGCGCCGCTGTCTGGGGGGAGCCGGAGCCGTAGCCGACGATACATAGTTTCAGGGACATGTTGAGAATACATGTAGCTTGCCCTGCTTGTGTTTGGATGACTCGTCAACTTGTTGATGTGCTAATGTACATGGTTCGGCTACTCTCTCGGGGTATCTCCTAGCGGCAACAAATTAATCTAGCGAGAGCGAAACGATGAGATCTCCAGGTACCAGACCTCCGAAAGCCTCGCCAACTAAGCCCAAGTTCAGTACGGCTGCCCAGCTCCAAGCTCCTCGGGTTTGAATCAACGCAGCTGGTTACAGAGCTTCAGAAAAAACACACAGCAGGGTACATATCCAGAGGATGATACGCGCCCACCATTGATGTCTCAGTGAGTGTACGGAATGAGGTTCTCTGCCCTCGGACTATTAGATCAGACATCAGCGAGCTCTACAGTACTCTCTTTGGAGCTGACGTATTAGGCTACCAGCAACTTGAAGTGGACCCTTATTTTGCCTTACCGTCTTATCTCGCCTCTGAAAGGAGCTCATCTTTGTTTGTCTTCTCACAATATCCCGAAGCCCCTATTGTGTGTGTACCTACGGAAAACACGGCTCTCTTCTCTATCGCGCTCAACGCTCGATGTGCTCTTTCGGGCTTTCTCAATTTCCGGTGCAGGGATGCGCGTAGCCACCGTCGTATAGAAGCTGCATGTGGGCAGCCACAAAAAGGTGGGACAGCTGAAACCCCCATTTTAGGCGTAGAGGACGTTTTATCGAGGTATCCTGACTCTAACAGTGTCTGCGTAACTTGAATTTCGACCCTATGTCTTCAATACCTATCGAAGAAGCCGGCATATATCTATCGCGCGTTAAATTCCACCGAATTTTAGTGTTAAAGCTTACTACGTGTTCACGAGGCCTCCATCTCTCCAGCTTACATAGATGTCTCAAGTTGCCAGCGGCCATCATGCTGCCAGCCCCACGAGTGTCCCCGCCTCGGAGGAAGACCCATTGGTTTGAAATGCGACGGCTCTGACGTCAGAGACTAATGCACCTAAGAGTGGTGCGGAGCTAGGCAGACCACTGCGGAGCCGGCTGTTGACGCGGATTCAGGTGGTGCTCCGGTTCCGTGTCGAGGTCTCACTTCGGTGGGTGATACGGCGTGTCGGCATACAGGTACTTTGGTGCTGCCAACGGTGCAACATTGTGCTTAGGGATGTGTGCAACGTACTGTGTATCAAGATGATCGTACAGCGGGGGCGCCGTAACCCTCCCGTGATCGGGTTGGCAGATTGTGCGTATCTGCACATACTAGACCTCAGCAAAACTGGACTTCTGCTAGTGGCCTATTCTGGATATACAGTAAAGACAGTTTTGCACCTTCTGTCTCACGTCCAATTTGCCGTCTCTCAATATGTGCAACCTGCGGGCGTGGCTACACTTCGCCGGCGGTCCGTGGATGGGCTCATTCCGCTACTTTAAACTGACTTTTATAGGTCCTTGTATACCTTGATCGTAGGATTAGAAGTATGCGTAATTTATTATTTAGGCTAAATCCTACAGCTATGTGCTCGGGATTAATCCCGGCATAGCGTCAGATTAAAAAGTAAAAACTTGGCCTTAATGTATATATTATTGTCTGCCCTCAATGCCAGGTCCCATATTAACCTCTTATTATGACAGCAGTTATACCCTCACCTTACTCTTGCAACGCCCATAGCACGAAATAGCGGTTAACGTTACAGCAGGCTCACCCACATAACTTATTGGGCTCGTCAGATGATAGATTGGTCTTCAGAGCCGGGAAAATATTAGTCGTTACGTAGATGATGAATTGGGCAGCTACGACGTGCTTGGTTAAGGGGCGAGTAAAGACTGGAACTGGAATGTATACGACTTCTGCGATATGACACTAATAGGCAGATGAGTTCAATTTACGTAGTCCAGCATCCTTAGTTGTGGTCCGCAAATATAGGTCAAGACCACATCTCGTATTGTATAGCATCTTATACCTTACCCTAGTCTTCTAGCTCGTCCCGTTTATCTCTGAATTACTTCGCCATGATCACTGGTGGTGGATTCGAGTTTAGACTTGATATATAAGGCGCCGAGTTCTCTCGTAGAAGCTGCAATACCTACGTTCAAGTCCGAGGCGTTTATAACGCAACTTTTCATTGCCGCAGGCACTCTTTCATATCATCCATTTTTATCGTTGCAAGGCTCGCTTCAAACAAACCAAGATGAAGGCCAAAATCTTTGTATCACTGCTTGCTTCCATCGGAGCACACGGCATCTCGCATCCAGAACCGCAGCCTAGTCTTGTACGTCTCTAGAAACGTCCGAGGGCAATTGGGCTTACACAACAGCAGGACCCTGGCTCAGCTTCTGCTCAACCTGTGGGTCTGACGGAAAGGGTAGAGTGCCATAGCGCTGCAAAAATCCGCAAGCTAGTCCCCAACGACTCTCGGGTTCAGTACGCCTCGGCCAAGGTTCATGGCAGGACTTACCGTTATATGGTTGGCGAGCCAGAGGAAAAGTCGCCCATTGCTACCGTCTTCCTTCTCCACGGCTTCCCGGATTTGGGCTTCGGCTGGCGCTACCAGGTTCCCTATCTTTTGTGCTTAGGTTATCGAGTTGTCGTCCCCGATATGCTCGGCTACGCTGGGAGCGATCGGCCCGAAGATCTACATGGCCTTTCGCTGAAGAACATATCTGCCGATATCAAAGAGCTTGCTGCCAAGTTCGTTGGTAACGGCCAGATTATCCTCGGAGGACACGATTGGGGCGGTCATCTGGCTTGGCGCGTGGCCATGTGGTACCCCGAGCTGACCAAGGCAATATTCAGTATCTGTTCGCCCTTCTTCCCTCCCCTTAAAACTTACACAAGCATTGAGGATATGGTTGCTGGACCATATAAGCACTTCACATATATGCTTCAGTTTATTGGGCCCAAGCTGGAAAACGCAATCCAAAGCCGGAAGGAGGTAGGCCAGTTCCTCAACGCCATGTTCGGCGGGCTCGATCTGGAAGGCCATGGCGCCTGGCTTGTCGAAAATGGCGTTCTGCTCGACAAGTTGCCTACGCTGCAACGAAGCGACCTACTTTCCCAAGAAGAGCTCGAATACTACACTCAGCAATTTATGCTCCAGGACGCGCCGCCCTTGCGCGGGCCGCTCAACTGGTACCGTACGCACAAGATCAACTGGCAGGACGAGCTTCCACTCGCGGACAAGGAAATCAAGTTGCAGATGCCAACGCTTTTCATTGCTGCATCTCGAGACTTTGCGCTCCCGCCCGTCCTATCCACTGGAATGGAGATGTTTATGCCGAACCTGACTCGAGGAGAGGTTAATACCTCGCACTGGGCGCTGTGGGAGGCAAGCGCCCAGGTGAACCAGCAGCTTGGCAGTTGGCTCAACGACGTCGGTTCCGTTTAAGCCGAGATAAAGTTGGCGACCATTCATCAGCATGAGAGCAGTCGCTGGCTGCAGTCCAGTCGAACAGACGGTCTTGAGACAGTTGAGGCAACGGTAGTGGGAATAGCAGGCGGTTTAACCGATAGCCTGTAGGTTAATCGTTGCAAAGTGCATAACAACAGTTTTATGGCCAATTACTATATAGGATGAAATCATTGTATTAGACAGAATCGTTATAAAATACGAAATCATTGTAAATATTTTTAGCCAATTATATAAAAGGGAGAAGGTTGCCGTAGGTTTAAGTCCTATAGGAGCCCTCTAGTAGGAAGGGGGCAGAGGCATAAGTGCCCCCGAGGCACAATCTGCCCAGCCAAGGAGTTAGAGCCGCTTAGCTGGGCACCTTAAGCTTCGTGGCGCCGGCTGCTTGGCTGGGCACCTTGTGTTCCGAGGCGCCGGCGCTAGCCGTAGTACTCCGTAGTAACGTCCAATAAGAGTAAAGCCGTACGATACGTATCTTAGCTACGGCCAATTAGGAACGATCGCCCCTATTCTCTAATTAGTTACGGATAGATGCGTATAAAATGGGTTTAGACTAAAATAATTTTATCCTATCTAATACTTAGTTTCCTTAGAAAGTACTATATTTTCCTAGACAATAGTTTCACCACAGCAAACCATTAGACAGCCCCTTTAACACCCACTAAAGAATGGAAATCGTCAGAGTACAGTCATATAGAACAGCCCTCATGCAATTAAATTCGCCGTAACAAGCTGCCGCGGGACCTCCGCAACGACTTAAATCCGGCCAGTATTTTTTGGCAGCTAACCTGGCAGACAGTCCGGACTGCTGTTCCGTCATCGAAGGAGCCCACCGGACATCATCCAAATTTGGTGCCTGTTGCAAGTTGCAGCGCTACGGCATCGAGACCCCATGTCAAGCGGCGGCACCAACAGCAGAAGCATCATAAACACGGTCCAGCAGCAGGGGCAATGGAGCATCACGAGTCCAGTGCTGCGGCGGCAAAAGCAGCAGACGCATCATAAGCACGGTCCAGCAGCAGGGGCAATGGAGCATCACGAGTCCAGTGCTGCGGCGGCAAAAGCAGCAGACGCATCATAAGCACGGTCCAGCAGCAGGGGCAATGGAGCATCACGAGTCCAGTGCTGCGGCGGCAAAAGCAGCAGACGCATCATAAGCACGGTCCAGCAGCAGGGGCAATGGAGCATCACGAGTCCAGTGCTGCGGCGGCAAAAGCAGCAGACGCATCATAAGCACAGTCCAGCAGCAGGGGCAATGGAGCATCACGAGTCCAGTCCGGCTACGACGGCTATGGCGGCTGCATCACGAGCCTAGTCCAGCGGCACCGACGCCAGTATAAAGAGGTAACTTCGTAAGCCCTCTATAGCTTTGCTTGCCCCTAGGCATGTCGAGGTCACGCAGCGATATCAGGGTACATAGGGCTTTAATGAAAACCAGCCTCTAAAATTAAGAGTTTTTAGCAATTCCATAAGCTTATCAACTTCTACGTCATCCTCAGAGTCTCCCAACGCTACCCCTCGTTCATGGACTGTGCACTGATGTTTGATTGGATAGGCAGGCCTTGGTTAGCTGCAGACTTCTTGGACCGTGCTTATAATGCTTCTGCTGCTTTTACCGCCGCAGCCGGACTGGACTCGTGATGCTCCATTGCCCCTCTGCTGGGAACATGAAGGGGTGTGGTGCGGTGCGGGGATTGGGGTGAATTCTCGATCATTATATATACCGTAGGACTGGTCGGCTCTCTCACCTCTTCTTGTGCTGTTTTTGTCTCAATTCCTCTGTCTATTCTTCAAAGACCAACGTGCCCTCTACTCGCCAGAATTCTATAACTATTCAACTATTGTTACCCACGGGCAAAAGAGAAATGCCTGAGCAAGGGAAAGCCGGCCAATCGTCTAAGGGAAAGGAATATTATGGGGTAGTTCAGGAGGCAACAGTTGGCGTGAAAGCCAATGCCAAAGACCTGGCACTCACGTTAACTTCAGGTGATGACGCCCGTGTTCGGAGGGGTAAGGAGAGGACGGTGCCGGCAAAGGGCCAGAAAGAGAAGAAATGACAACGGCAGAGAAAGGAGGGGGGGGGGGGGGGAGAGGGGAGGAGGGTTCATCATTTCGACATGCACGGTTACTGTTGGAAAGAGATTGAGGTGGCGGCCTCCTTGGACACCGGTTCACGCTGTGCCAACTGGCGCTTCTCAGTTTCTCAAGCACTCCATACCGCAATCATTCCTCTAAGTAAGCATACGAGAGCATTCATCCAGTAAATAAGCGTCCCAGCTCATCGTCATACCGTTGCTTGTCGGCCAGCTTCCTGCGAACAACGTCCTCGGAGTTCCTGCACCAAAACTCCGATATAGCCCTCTCGGCATCGACTGACAGAGGTCCCGACGAACAAAAGTGATCCTCAAGAAGAATGTACATAGCATTCACAGAGGACAGACAATGCCAGAACCACATCCCCTTGGAGTCCCACGAGTCTTGCATGACTTTCGAGAGGATGATGCCATGCTCTTTCTTCGCACTCATTCTCTGCTCTTCCTCTTCAAAAATGCTCATGAACTCCCGCCGTACCTCATCAAACTCGTCGAAAGATTTGCGCTTAACCTCGTCGACGCTGCAGCCGGTCAACCAGTATGGCACGCTGAGTCTCTCTGAGGGAAGGGCACATATCCACTCTAGATCAACTAGCGCCGTGATATTCCACTCTTCGTCAACGAAAATATTGCTTGGGTGAAAGTCGGTAAGCTGGAGGACGAAGGGACCATTGCGTAGCTCGCGCCGGATGAAAGTATGAGATAACGCGCGGAGCAGCGTCTTTATGGCCATCTGACCTCGGCAGTCACCCTCATCAAAGGTAGCGTTCGGCTGGTTGAGGAAGCGGTGATCGTGAAACGTGAGCAGTTCAGATACAAACACATCGGTGCAGCTAAATGTGTCGTTCTTCTGCATTGTCCTTGTCGCGCCGTCGTTTTCCAGAATCATCATCGAGCAATATAGGGGACGGTTTGATAGTGTGATTGTGCCGTTGTCGTTGAACCGGAAGGATCCGATCTGGGCCTGGGGAACACGGGCCAGAGAAAGAAATATCCGGGACATACTGGTAAATAGTCTCCGCCTCCGCGGTCCATCTTGTCGGTACCCATTAAACGTATTTGAGAGCATCTGGCCAGTCTCGGGGCCAATATACTCCAGCAACATGTATGCCGAGCCTGGTCGGTGGCTTGCTGGATTACGAACATACTGGGAAAGTAGCGGGAGCCGGAAAAAGTTGTAGATGGTGCGCCAAAACAGCCGAGCGATTCGAGGGAAGAATGGCCTGTGTTTGATATGGGTGAACTACCTTATAGTATTAGCGAGAAGACAGAAACGCAAAGAACGAAGGCTTACGTGACGGCCGTCCGAGAATCCAAAGCCAAAAAGGTGGGGAGAGGGGATCTCCGGGCACTTCTCTTGCACCCATACATACGCGCCCGCCTCGCAGCTAACTTTCTCGTCTATTGTACCGGGGTGCCTGGCTTCGGCAAGCTTGTACGGCATGGGGCAACGAAAAACGACCTTCCTAGAGGAGCCCATGGTTTTTACCTCGACGAAGACGCAAACGTTGAAGCCACCTCGGATCCAGCAGTCCGGCGATAGCACGACGCAGGTATCTTGCTTTCCTAGACCCAGATGATGCTTAGTGAGAGCCGCGATGCAGTCTCTCTGTTCCCAGAGGCCTTGATAAAGCTTCTCTTTGGCCGGGACGAACGAGAGCCGGTGTATAAGGTTGAACTCTTCGATTTTGGCAGACTCGAAGGTAATGGGATCTCGATCAAGGAGCTCTAGCTTGACAGGCACGGTGGCAGACTCGACGGTAACGGGATCTGGATCAACGAGCTCCGGTGTGGCAGGCATGGTGGCAGACTCGACGGTAACGGGATCTGGATCAACGAGCTCCGGCGTGGCAGGCATGGTGGCAGACGACCCAAGCTAGGCAGGAGAACAAAGCCAAAGTTAGCAAACGTGACCAGAGGGGGCTTCTTCAGGGGCACTGGTGCAGTATAGTCCAGGTAGAAGCTTTCGTTTCCTTGGCCAAGCTGAAGACGGATGTGGGTGCGGCAGCTGCTTGCATGAAAACCGGGAACGAAATATCTTACCCTGAATCGTGAATTTCGTGAAGAGGCCTTCCAGTTGCGGTGTAGTTTCGAGGGGAGGCGGCGTAGTTTCGAGGGAGGCGGCGCTGGTTAAGTGGAGGCGAGTGGAGGCGGCGCTGTTTGTTTAAGGGGGAATGGACTGAACGGAACGGATGTTGGTCGACGTGTGGCTATGCACTCTGATGCCTGCCTTTTTGCGGGGCCCTGTTAGGCCCAGAAATTACGGATACAAACGCGGGGTACGTGCCTAGGCCCCTGCCACAGTGTAAGCAAGCTTTTTGGTAGCTCTTACACTATTCCCCTCCACCCCGCGTTTAAAGGTTTGACTCTACGGAGTAGTAAATTGTATATATCGATTCCCTGCCTTAAGAGGAACGAAGAGCCTATTTACGACTCACAAAATGCCGCCCAAACGCGACGTTAGACAAGGAAGGCTAATGACGGAGGCCCGACTGCCCCGGCCGGCCCCATAACGGATGCCCGGGCCGGCATAACGGCTGCCCGACGGCTGCTTCGGCCGGCCACACAACGGCTGCCCCGGCTGCCCGGGCCAATAGTATAAATCTCGGCCTAGGCCTCAACGCCAAGTCAAGTCAGGAGATAGAAGTCCTTTAATTTAAGCGTCCTTTCTAATTAGAAAGTACCCTTACTTATAAGTACGTACCCCGCATGTAATTACCTAGGTACTTATAGGCTCACGCGCCCCTAAATCCTAGCGCTTCCGGGCCCGCTCTCCCCCTTTTTTTGCGGCTGCGTATTTTACGGGTAGTCTAGAGTCGGGCCTACGGGGAGCCGGGCTGGCGTGAGGAGCCGTAGCGGTATGAGGAGGAGATAAGAAGCCGGGAGACCCGGGCCGTATATTTTCCCGGGTTATAACTCGAAAGGTCAACCGTCTATATGCCAGGCCCAGTGGCTCGCGTGGGCGCGGCACCAGCCGACGCCTGCGGACCGGCCCTCCGCAAGCCCCCCGATCCCGGGACGGAGACGAGGCCGACCGGCCCGGGTCAGCGGCGGGGCTGTGTGGAATCCACACCGGCTGCCGCTTGTTGATCGCTGCCACCGAGTTGTCCAGCCGTCTCAACGCCCATCATGTCCTTGGCCCTGTAAACACCGTCTATCCGTTCACCCAGCAGCGAGCTCATGCCGCGACATCTCGCCCGGCCCCTCGCCCGGCGCCTCTTCGCTGCCCTTGGCCGTCTCCTCGGCAGCATCCCCCTTGGCGCCCCTGGCCCGGGCCTTCTTGCTCAGGGTGACGGCCCCCTTGGCCAGCGCCTCGCTCGGCAGCGGCCGCACAATGGGCTGCGCAACCCACCACGGGCGACGGCACCTGCGCACCGTCCCCAGCGAGCTCTCGCCCTCGGGCACGCCGCCCTCGCCCGCCAGCGCCGCCGCCTCGTCCTCGACGCTCCGGCCCCCCGTCCGCTCGTGCTCGAGCAGGCCCTCGGCCACCTTGCGCTCTACCGCCGCGAGCACGCCCTCGTAGCCGTCGAGGCCCGCGCCCCCGCGCCCCCGCGCCAGCATGTCGCGCACGTCGGTGTGCCGCGACACGAGGTGCCGCAGCAGGTGGAAGAGGTGAGGCTGCACGGCCGACAGGTTCGGCGATGGTTCTTGGCGCCGAGCCCCGCCGCCGTCGTCCTTCTTGCGCCGCTTCCTGGCCGGCTCGTCGGATCCGGCCTCGGCGTGCTCCGCCTCCTGCATCCACGCCGCGTCGTCGCCCGGCATGAAGAGTGGTCGGCGCACCGGCGGCTCCACGCCGAGGGCGTATCTGTGGAGGATGTCGAGGTAGCGTCGCATCACGGCGTCGACCCTCCACCCGCCCTTGCCGTCCCTGCCTCTCCAGTATTCACGCCCCTCTTCCCCGACGGGCGGCGGCGTCGCGAAGATGGCCGGGTCGCTCAGGTTCCCCTCGGCGCTCATGATGCCGTCTGCGCCCGTCGCCTCCAGGCACTTGTCGATATCCCCCCCCTGCAGGATGTTGCCGTTGGCAAACATGACCGTCTCGGGCGGCAGGTTGTCTCTCAGGAACCTCAGCATCTCCCAGTCGGCGAGCCCGGTCAAGTGGCCCTTTTGCTCCCTCCGACGGCCGTGCACCGTCAGGATGGATGCCCCGGCCTTGAGCACGCTCTGCGCGTACGCCAGCGTCTTGTCCCTGGTCTCCAGGATCCGGATCTTGGCGGTAACTGGGATTGGCAGCTCCCTATGCAGCGTGTTGATGAGCTGGAAGACCAGGTCCTGGTCCTCCTGCAGAAACGCGCCGTAGCGGCCCTTGCGCGCGATGCCTTGGGGGCAGCCCAAGTTGAGGTCGACGGCGTCGCAGTAGGGCGCCACCTTTTGCGCGGCAGACAGGAGCGCCTCGGGGTCGTTTGCGCAGAACTGGACGAAAAGGGGCCGGTCGATGGACGGGTTGCCGTCGAGCCAGGGTTCGGTGGAGCCGGGTCGGAGGGCCTGGAAGTGCCCCTTGCGATACTTGTCGTCCTGCGAGAAGAGGCGCGCGTGCAGCATCGGCGTGTATGCGAGGAGTGTGGACCGCTGGGGCTCGGGCATGAAGGACCGCGTGAGCATGCGCCATGCCTAGACGTCGTGAGCGATCCGATGGAGAGCCGGGAGACATTGGAGCCCGTCACGTACAAACTCGGACTGGTCTACCATGGGAGCCACGATAAACTTGGGGCTCCCGATGCTCTCGTAAAAGGCGCGTCCATGGAGCTTCTTGCTGGTCTCGGGCTGCGCCTCGTCCGCCATCGTCGCGACTGGTCGGCCGCAGACGGGGGGCTGTGGCGCCAAGAACCGAAGCGACAGGCGAGCCCGAAGCCTGGCCCAGGCTGATGGCATAAAGGGGAGCCAGCCGTCCCGCAGACTAGGCGGCCCGTCGTGTGTCGCGATCCTGCGTCTCCAAACCGCGTGGTGTTGAAGATGGCGGAAAAAGTTGCCGTCTACGGAGTACGTGGGGTCGCAAGGCTGAGATGGCGAGGCTGAGCCCAACTGCGGAGTACGAAGTACGGCGTATCGATCCCGACTCCCGAACCCCGAGTACCGGCGCCAAAGTGCGAGCCTGTGCTCTGCTCCTCCGTCACCACTTGCATCCCCCCGTCATCCAAAAAAATATCTCACGCTAGAATATCTCGCTTATCGACTGACTAGTCACGCTATAGAGACAATCCCTTCCCGCGTGCACACTCAAATATGAACCCGGCAACTTGGCCTCAGTCCGCCTGTCCCTCTCGTCCATCGCTGGCACCAAGTGTTATATATCTTTTTTTTCGTTTTCTGCTCTTTGCTCCTCCCCGTCGACCCTGCTTGCCCAGACCGCCGCCGCCTCACGATTGCTTCCTGGAAGCGACGCCGGGCCCTCCACGGGCACGCGAGTGCAGCGCAGAGAGTGCCTTTCGCGATGCCTGCCCGTCACGCCATCTCTATCGCCCCCTCTCGTCGCCGCCGGTCGACTGTCTCCGCCCTGCCCCGTACCTTGGCCGCAAATTAAAGAGATGTGTATGACTCTCGGGCTAAATCCCCGCGACATGTAGTGACACAAAGTGGCAAACGCCGACACCGTACTATGCTGTCCCTCAACGCCGCGAATGGTAAATGTGGACAAAATACATGGCTTCTCGGGGCTCTTGGCCGCCCGTCGTCGAGAAATGAATCGATCCGCTGTGAAGATCCCGTCCTTTCGGCGTACCGCCATCAGAAGAAGTGCGTGTAGATCTTGGAATTCTCGTGGACTTCCATCTCCTGCATGTGCCGTCAGTCTTCATCCGGCCAAACTCCCCAGTCCCTCACTTGGGGGGGGGGGGGCTCACCATCTTGAACGTGTTCAGTTCCTCCTTGATTTGCTGAGCGAGCATCGGCGTGAGCCTGTTGCACGTCGCAATGTCCCCCCGTCGGTCATACTCTTGGCTCGGCCAAGTGTCGTAAAAGACGATGCGAGGCGAAAACGTCGCGCTTCGTTTCGTCCCCTGGGGCGTCCCGGGTGGGCTCTTGTTGTCTTGCCGGAGCCGCAGCGCGGACATGAAGTAGTCCTCGTTGCCAATAGCAATCGAGCCGGTCCTCTTGTGGCCTTGCGATTCGTCGTTGGGTGTGCTTGGCGCACTTGAGCTCGGCGAGTCAGCAATGGCGGGAATGTTGGGAAGCGCAAGGTCAGGGGTCCCTTCGGCGGGGCGGACAGACGGGCTCGACGAATCTGTGCGGCCGGTTAGCCGGAGGCGGCAATGCGAGGGGCCCAGTCCCGCCGACTCACTCTTCAGGATACCCTTGCGCACAGCCGCCAGCACCTCGGCGCGTTCCCTGTCGCCGCCCACGATGCTCTTGCGCGGAGCCGACTGGTCCGTCCCCGAGCTGCTGAGACGCTCCGGCGCCATGTCTGCCATCTGCGCAGCGTCGAGCGAGTTGCGCTCGAGGTGGGGAAAGCCGGTGCCGCCGTTGGCCGCCGAGGGGTCGGCAGTCACGTTGACCCGCTGCGTCTCGGCCTCGACGGTAATCATGGACACGGCGGCCTGGCTTGCCTCTGGGGCCAGCGCCTCCGCAGCAGGGACTCCGACGACCGACTTGGGGCGGAAGAGACCGACCAGCGACCGAGTGCCCTTCTTCATGCCGCGCCCCATCTTCCGTATCATGATGGACGCCGACGAAGCAGTCGACGAGATGGACAGGTTGTCGGTCGAGCCGAAGAATCGCCCGCCGTAGATGCTGTTGCCGATGCCTGCCGCCTCCTGCGCCTCGGCGATGCGGGCCTGTTCGGCGTCGTAGGCTTCGTCGGGACTGGGTTCTTTGTGGAGTCTCGACGGCTCGCTCTTCTCGACGCCCTCGCCCTCTCCGCCGGCGGCCTTGCGGAAGTCGGCCGCGCTTCCAAAGGAGAAGGCCCTCCGCAGCCGGGAGGTCTTGCTCTTTGCCCTGCCCCCCTTTTGGTTGATAGCAGCCAGCTGCTTAGCGGCCGGCGAGTCGGGCTTGGCGCCAGGCGACCAAGGAGGTGCCGCAGCGGACAGGGGAGGTTCATCGGCCGCATCGTTCGCCATCGTCGCGGGTTTGGACAGGGGCGAGGGGTTAAGGGTGCGCTTGGCTGCATCGGCCGACGAGCCTCGCGGGGGGATGCTGACCAGCCTAGGCTGGTCACTCTTGGCCGACGGCTCCTCGGAGGCAGGCGCAGAAATGGCGCCCGTAGGGATCGACACGTTGCGGTTTGTGGCCTGAACAGCAGCGCCTGTTAGCACCGTGGCGTGCATCGCGTCTGCCAACAATGGGATCACTGGCGCGAACTCACCGAGGAGGGGCGCGAGTGGCTGCTCCTAGTCGAAGCCACACTCTCCGAGCTGCCGCTGCGGGTGTGGCCCGTCGCGTTGGCAACGACGCGGGGCGGCTTCGCGTCTTTTTCGCCATGGCGGGCGGCCAGAGGCTGTTCGGGCGCATTCAGCATGGCCCTTGGGAAGTCAGGCATGTCCATGGCGTGCACGCTGCCGCGACGCATCCTCTTGGACTCTTCGTGGGGCGACCGGTTGTGGATGTGCATGTCGTCGAACGACGAGACGGCCAGCAGGCCGTGGTGGCTGCCAGAGTACCTCTGGCTGGCCGGCCCGGCGTAGGGCTGGCTGGCATTCACCATGGTGATGCTGGAGGGCAGCGTCGAGCTCTGGGAGCGCGCATGATGGGCGGCCCCGCCGCTGGGCCGCCTGTACCGATCGGGCGTGTTTCGGTTTGGCGAGGCCGAGCTGAAGGAAGGCTGCGCTGCCACGGACAGAAACGACTGCGACCGTGGCGTTGTGGACATGTTTCGAATCGAAGACAGGGCCGAGTCGTCGCGCGATCCACCGTGGCTGACGCCAAACGCGGGCGAGTAGGCCGCACTGACGGCCGCCGTCGGTGCGCGGAAATTCACGTTGCTGTCGTACGGCTGGGCGCTGGGGACGGCGGGCGACGAGTTGGTCCTGTAGGCGCCGTACTGCTGCCACGGCAGGGTCTGGTTGAGATTCGGGGTGCTCGTGAACGCGTACGGCTGCACCGGTGCAGCGCCGCCCCGGTAGCCAGTCGACGCGGGGCCATGGTAGGCGGACCGTGGTGCCTGAGGGGTGCTCCCCAGGGGGTATTGATGGCCTGCGTGCGGCTGGCCGGCTGACATGATGCCAGAGGTGGAGGACGGCCGCGTTTGAAGCATTGTTACCGTACCAGACTGCTGCGGATAGGACTGCACCAACGCAGCCATATTCCCCGGACGCAGAAACCGCAAGGGCGCACCAACGACGCGCTCCTCTCCGTTTGGCTCTATTAACTCGTTTCGATGACCGAATGACTCGGGGGGCGTGAATCGGCGGCGACGGCGTTGGGTCTTAGCGTGCGGGAGGAGAGTATATCTGCAACGGCGAGGTGAGCAACGAGCACAAAAGGGGGCCGTGCTGGATGGAAACACGCCAAGCCCGGGACAAGAGCACACGGAAGGTCTGGGAAAAGACACCTGTCCGAGAGCAAGCAGAGTGGTCCAACCTTTTTGTTTTTCTGTTTTTTTTTTTTTTTTCGTTGTGTTATCCTTGCAAGACGAGAAAAGAGCAGCGATTGTCGGGCGTGTCGACCGCTTCGCTGGGCTCTCTGGACGGTAAAGCGATGGCGACGTCGGAGCCGAAGGACGCCAGCGGCCAGAGAAGGCAACGAGTGCTCGCGTCGAAAGAGGTGCTCACTGTCACCGCGAGCCCGTCTCCCGGCTCGAGGCTACTACAGGACGAAAGCAGTCGAGTAGCAAGACGGGCGGCGCAAGACGATGGACAGGGTCAAAGGTCCAACTTGCCGCGACAGAACATGGGGGACGGCGCGGGCGACGAGCCGTGTTGGAGGGGCGGCCTTGTTGAGCGGTCGGGAGGCTGTGCGAGGTATTACGGGCTCAGCGCGGCGTAGGACGAGCGTTCCGGTGGCAGCGGAGCACGTCACGAGGGAAGGAGGAAAAAGGAGAGGCAAAGGCGGCGATGCAATGCGGACGGGCAAGCAGGGCGTGCAACGCAGCGCTCGGGGTCGGGACGAGGCGGTAATTGACGCGTGAAGGAAAAGAAGACGAAGCTGTAGAAGTCGAGGAGAAAGGGGGCGCGGCGGGCCGGCTTCTGGGGCGTGCTTGCGGGCTCTGCTGCGCCGTGCTGGCCGCGGCCGAGGCGGAGCGGCGGCCGGAAGGGAGGAAACGGGCGCGCGGAGAAGGAGGGGAGGAGAAGGAGAAGACAAAGGGAGCTGGCGGCGGAAAGGAAAGAAGACGGGAAAGAAGACGGGAAAGGGGGCCAAGACGGTGTCGCGGGCGGCGATGCGGCGAGGTGGTGAAGGAGGAACTTGGGACAGGAAGCAGGAGGAAGCGGTGGGAAGAGAGCGCAGGCTGTCCATTTCTGGGAGGCCAGGTCCCAGTGGAGAGGGGGGGGCCTAAGCCGAGAGGACCCTCCAGGGCCCCAGAGGGACGAGGGGTACCTGTAGGCAGTGCGCGCTGGCCGCCGTACCGGGACCGAGGCCGCTAACAAGATTGCGCAGGGCCCGGGTACCCAGCTCTGGGGCGCCTGCTAGGGGTGCGGCGCGCTGGTGACGTGGTGATGGCTGGCGCCCAGCCGAGGGCGGCCGCGGACGAATGGGCCGAGGCGACGGGCTGGCAGCGCGAGGGCGCTGGTGGTGACGGCAAACGGCCGCCATGGATGCCAGGCAGCGACCTGGACGCACGGCGGGACAGATTCAGACAGGCAGATGGCGGCCGTCATCTGTCACCCGCTGCCCCAGAATCGACCGTCCATTCCTCCGGCCAACACAGCCTCCGCGGGTCGTCGTCGCGTCGACACGGCGCAAGAGCACGAAAAGGGGGGCCTCTTGGCGGCGTGATTGGGTCGCCGTGGCATTGACCCTGGGGCGCGCTAGCAGGGACCCGGGGCCTGGATACCTGACGCTCTCGCGACGGCTCATGGGCGGCGCCTGTCGGGCGCGTCGCGGCCAGCGAGCCGCGTCCTTCTCTGGCTCATGCCCGCAACGCTTGCGTCCGGCCGGCGCCGCTGCTCCTCCGGGCTGTCGATGCCGCCGCCTCGCCCCGGGGCCCCGGCCGCCGTCCCATCTCGCGCTCGACGGCCCATCCCTGCATCCCTTGCGATGGACCCGGGCCTGCCTGGAAGCTCTGTTAGGCCCGAGGTACCGGGCACGCTGGCGCCGTCGGCAGCCGCCTCTCGGGCTCGCTCGACCGAGCAGCCTGGTGTTGGATCGAGCACCAGGCCAGAGTCAAAACACCCTATGTGTGTATGCACATGTATGTACATGCGTCCTTGCATGAACAGCCTGCATTCGACGAGAAACGAGACATGCAGCCAGACACACAGGGCGCCTGTGTGGGTGCCCGCCCCTGCTTGCTTTGTCTGTCTGTCGAGGTGGCAGTCATGCAGCCCAGTCTTGTTTTCTCGACTATTAATATCGGCCATGTCCATGTGTGATGCGTGCCCAGGAGCCAGGAGTCGCAACTCGCGCCCATTCCTCCCTTGCCTGGGCATTGCCCGGGGCCCCGTTCGCTGACTCGACGAGCCCGCTCGCCGGCCCCGGCCAGCGTTGCGGATAAGGGTTGCCAGCCGTCAACACCATGCTCTCTTGCATCCGGAATCCGGATGCATCATCGTAACCGGCCGAGTCCGCGCAGTAGTTCGGACGTGCGTGCCTGCGGTCCGGCTAGCCAGCCCAACCCAAGCCATGTGCGTATGCTCGGCTACCTGGATGCGGTAGGTCGGCAACAGGCTCGTCGACCAAGACTTGGCGGGAGCACGCAGCTGCTCTGCTCACCCTCGGCCTTCAGCCCCGGCTGGTGCCTGTCGCACACATCTGGCCCGGAAACAGAACCCTCGCGGCTGTTGGTGCGAGTGCCCGGCCATCGGATGCGGCTCAAGGCAGCACAGCAGACCATCGACCATCTGCGTCCCGCCGCCGCGCACCTTGCTCTTCGCCACAGCTACGTGACCCGGCTGCTGTTGCGGGTCACACGCGGAGCGGCGGCTGAGAGCTCCTTGCCGAGCTGCCGTCCGGTCGCTCGGATTCAGGCAATTTTCTCGAGCCTCTTCCCGGGCCCCGGCCGACACGGCTGAGCCGTCCAAATGCCCCTGCCGCTCTGCCCGTTGTTGCCCTGAACCTAGACGCCTAGGTTCGAGAGGCGCCTTTGCCCCCCGACTCCCGACTCGCTGCCATGGCGGCGCCTCAACACGTCGACGACGCTGTCGCAAAGGCTGTCGCCACCGCGGTCCGTCGAGTGTCGAGTATGCGCCGAGCCGATAATTGGCGCCGGACGAAAGCTAAATCTACCCATTAGCTTTGGCCAGCCTGGCCGTTGATGCGGGCCAGGTCAACGGGCATCGAACCTTGAATCTGTCCGCCTCCGTTTGCGACCACCTACCCTGTACGCGACCGTCCGCCGCAACGGACAATCAACGTTCGCGGCCACAGCTGAGCCCCCGGGAGCCAAAATGCGGCGTCAGAGCGCGCTCTCAAGCTTTCCAGCTGCTGCCGCGTAAGCCGCTCGCGGCCCTGTGTCGCCGACGCCGCCGCCGCCCAGCTCGCCGGACTCCGGCCACTGGATCCGGAAAGGCCCCGGGAGACGAGGCCAGCCACGGCGCGCCAAGGCCGCCATGGTCGGCGTCCCGAGGAGCAGTGGCTGCCATCTGTGCAGGAAGAGGCACGTCAAGTGCGACGCAGCGCGGCCCGGGTGCGCCAACTGCGTCCGGTACGGCGCCGCGTGCCCCGGATACGTCCGCGGCCTCAAGTTCGTCGACGGCAAGCACCAGATCCGGCGGCGGGCCGGGCGCCGCGGCAGCCTCCCGCGGGGCGGCGACGCGGCGCCCGGGGACGGATCCGGCCTGACGGCGCTCGTCGCGGCGCCGCGGCCCAACCGGGGCCAGTTCATCACCACCCTCGTCGCAGCCATCCGCACAGACACGTCGCTGTCCGACGTGACCGCCTTCGTCTCGTGGGTCGCGTTCGGGAGGCTCGGCGCGCGCGCCGTCCTCGACGCCGCCCTGTGCTCCCTCGCCCTGCACCTCGTCGGCAAGGAGCGCGCCGACGCGGCCCTGGTGGCCTGCAGCCGGACCGTCTACGGCCAGGCTCTGGCGGCGCTCCAGGCCAGCCTGTGGCATGCTACCGAGTGGCGGTCGTCCGAGACGCTGTGCGCGGCCCTGCTGCTCTGCGTCTTCGAGGTGGGCCTCTCTCTGTCTGGACGGGCCCGAGCGAGATGCCCGTGACGCTGACGGCCTGGCATCTGGCAGCTGTTCGCCGGCACCTCGTCTCCCCAGAGCTGGCTGCAGCACGCCCGGGGCATAGCAACGCTGGTGGAGCAGCGCGGCGCCGCCGCCCATGCCGAGGGCTGGGACGCCTCCATGATGGTCGCGGCCCGAGGTGTTCTGGTACGGCCTCGCGCGGCGCTCGAGTCCCACTGCGGCTGACAGGCGGCCCCGTAGATCATGTGCGACATGTTCCATCCGACCGGCAAGCCGTCGTTTCTGTCGCGCCCGGAGTGGAAGTCGGTCGTCCGCGACCGGGGCCGCCATCTCATCTCCGCACGTCATCCGCCCGAGTTCCCCGACCGCACCGTGCACATCGTCGACGACTACTTCCAACGGCTCACCGAGCTCACCGAGATTGTGCTGCCGACCCGTCTCCTCCGCGAGTCCCGGAGGACAGGCGCCGTCCAGCGGCCGCCGCCGGACAAGTTGGCCGCCTTGGCCCGGCGCGCCGCCGACTGCCGCCGGCTGTTCGGCATCTGGTACGAAGAGTTCAAGACGCTGCCGGGGATGCCCAGGGACGCGCCGTCCCGGGACCCCGGCTCGCCGTTCCCCGTGGTCCTCCACCACGAGATACCGTGGGTCGGATCGATGCACATGGGCTACTGGGCCAGCATGCTCATCTTGCAAGAGGCCCTGGCCCAGTGCCAGTGGCCCGGCGTCTCTGGCGAGCCGCCGAGCGAGCTGGTGCTCAACATCCTGCGCTCTCTCGAGTCGGTGGCGACAGGCATCATGGGGCCGTATCGCGTAGGCTACGCCACCCGCATCGTGTACGAGTTTGCGAGCCCGGAGCACCAGCGTTGGATCTTGGGCCTGCTGGACACGTTCAGCAAGACGTATGCGGCTCTATCCCCGTCCGGCCTCGAGGAATCCTCAGGCGTCGGACGCGGCAGAACATGGAGACCGGCTAGTGTATCATGGCGAGGCAGCTAACAGCCCTCTGCGCTCGCATGGGAGAGTGGCAGCGATGATACTTATCATAGAGTAGCAACCTAGCCAAAACACCAGAAAGTAGACCTTGGGTATGTCCCCCTCCGCTCTCCGCCCCCAACACCACCCATGGCCCAAGCCGGTGTATCGTTCACTCGTCGTGAATCATCAAGGTCGTTCCGGCCAGCCAGCAACGAGGATTAGGTACATATTCTAATGCCACACAAGTCCGCCGGGCACCGGCCTCTAGGGCTTCTTTTTGACGATGGACCGCGCGAGCTCCGCCAGGGACGGTCCGCCAAAGAAGAACTGGTCGGTGTGCCGGCCGCATGTGGTGTAGACGTTGACGGTCGGCTCGGCCTTGATCCAGTGGCTCGACGTCTTGCGGAGCGAGGACGAGAGCGAGGAGGAGGCGGAGCGCGGGTGCGAGTGCGAGCTGGACGCGTCGGTGGAGCACGAGACTGTCCGCTGCTTGCGACGGGTTAGCATCGCCGGTCTTGAAGCGGCTGGCTGGGGAGCGCGCCTTGCTCTTGGAGAGTTTGGGGATGGCGATTGGGTTGCTCTGAGCCGAGCCCTCTGCCGCAGGCTGAGCGGCCTGGTTCAGAGGGGGCGAAGGGGCAGGGCGCGCGGAGGCCTTCATGGCTGCAGACTGGTTCAGGCGTCTTGTTGGGTTCCAAGACGATGCCGCGTCAACCAAGCGACGAGGGCATCTCTGGAGGCATCGACGAAGAACCAAAAGGACTTGATTCGATACGGCCCGAGGTTCTCAGTCGGATAGCCTGAGGCAGGCAAGGGACAGCCCGAAGATATATACCGACGCGAGCGGCCTGTCTCGGCGACGAGAGTAAGACTGCCTATTTAGGTAGCTGGAACGCATATGCAACGGTGTCAAGCGAGCCAACAGCCATGTGCGCCGGCGGCTGGCTTGCATCCGCGGCTGAGGTCAGCAGTCGCTCGAGATGGGCCCGCAGGCCAATGGCGACGGCCGGAGCGGCGTACAGGGGACCCAGACGGAGAGCCCGAGAGGGTCGTCGCGCAAGGCAGCAAAGCAGGGACCTTGGGCCGCGCGATGGAGTCCGGGGCCGACGCCAGGGCCAGCGCTGCAGCCTGTGCCAGGCCGTCAGATGACGAGGATGCTGTCGGCTCGACGCGTCTCGTGATGGGTGCTTGGTCGGGGGAGTCCAAGGAAGACGAGGCGCGAGAACGTGGCTGATGGGGACGAGCCCTCGAGGCGTCCTTGTGCGAGGCGTCGGAGCGGAGGCGCGAGTTGTCGGGTGACGCGGTCGGCTTGCGTCGACGGCCTGCGACGCCTCGGTGCAACGCCGCCGCCGACGCCTGCGCTGAGCGTCGGCATCAAGAGTCGAGCACTCTCGCGGCGAGCATGGGTGGGCCTGGGCAGCGTGGGGTGGTGGATGACGAACGGCGGCGTCGTCATCAGCCCTACGGGAGGAGCATCTTG
Organism: Hypocreales sp. Mo6-1; assembly: GCA_002939055.1. NCBI lineage: Eukaryota > Fungi > Ascomycota > Sordariomycetes > Hypocreales > Hypocreales sp. Mo6-1. The sequence continues at coordinate 1,234,309 of PNEP01000013.1, forward strand.
GAGCGTCGTGGCGGCGCGAGGGACACGAGTCGTGAGAGGCTGCGTTGGCGCGGAGAGCTGCTCCTTGCACTGCTCCCCGGCGCCGTCGCGCTCATCGCGGTTGTGCTCGTCGCCGTTGTGGCCTGAGGATCGCCGCCCCGCTTACTCAGCGGCGCGCACGTGAGCCCGACCTCCCGGGCTGAGTACCCGCGACGGCGACGCGCCCATCACCAGCTCGACCGCAATCTGCTGTCGCATCCCCGTGTCACCACCCTCCCCCCCGCCAGCCCAGGCAGTCGACGCCGTCGCCGTCGCTGTCGCTGGCCCGCGCGTCTGCCTGCAGGATCCGATTGCCCGCCTATTGTCTGCTGCCCTGCCGGGGGCTTGCTGTCGCTTGCCGTCTCGTCCTGTTCGCGACGCCTCCCCTCGCCCATGAAGCTCTCCCCTCCCTCATGCTGCTTCCACAGCCTGCTCAACCCTTCGCTCTGCATTCGCCTGCTCCGGCCTGCTGCCCTGAGCGAGCGTCGACCAGCCTGAGCGTCTGAGCTGGAGACTTGCACAGCCGCGCCCTCGTCTCGGCTCGCACCCCAGCCACCGTCTCCTTGGCTGGCTCGACAAGTCTGCACGGCCGTCGCCGCCAACCCTCGGCCGCCATGGTCAGCAAGCGCAAGCGGGCCCTGGAGGACTTCGATCCCAACAAGTCCGACTCGGACGACGAGAACTTCGATCCCTCCGGGGACCGGCCGCGCAGGACCTCCAAAAAGGCCCGTCCCTCTCGCGGCGCGCGCGTCGGCCGCAAGCGCTCCAACCGCTACCGCGGCTCCGACATTGACGACGACGACCAAGAGCTTTCGGACAGCCAGGAGGAGTCCTTTGCCGGCGACGAGTCGGAAGACGATGCAGACGCTCCCGTCAACGCCGCCGGCCGCCGCACCAGAAAGGCTGCCATAAACCGCCTCAACTACAAGGAGAGCAGCGAGGACGATGCCGACGAGGCAGGAGCCGATGAAGAAGAGAAACATGCCCGACGGGAGGACAAGGAGGACAAGGAGGACGACGAGGACAAAGAGGACAAGGAGGTGCCTGTCGCGCACCCCAAGCCCGACGAGGAGAGCGCCTACCGCCGCGTGGTCAAGCTCAGGGTCCCGAATTTGGGCAACATGCCCGCCGCGCGCCGATCGACGCGCGCCAGCACCGCCGACACGGACGAGTTTGTCGAGCTATCCAACTCGGGCCGCCACGCCGTCGTCTCCCGCGACTCCCGGAGCAAGAGCCCGGAGGCTTACACGCGCACCCGCCGCTCCTCCCGCGCCGCCAAGGGTCTCAAGACGGCGCCCCCTGAGCCGATAGAGACGATTCAGGAGGCAACCCAGGAGAGCAGCAGCGTCATTGCGGCGCATGACGCCGACGAACCCGACGAGCTCTCCCAGGACAACAAGCCAGCCGAGACCGAGGAGGCAGACGAACACGAAATGCATGAAGCCGTCGCCGCGACAGAAGAAGAAACCCCAGCGGCTCCCGTGGAAGAGGCCGCCGCCGCCGACAACGACGAGGATGACGATGTCCCCATCACCCGGAGAACCAGGGCTGCCCGCGCTGGAGCCTCGGCCCCCGAAGAAGGCGACTCGGACGCTGCTGCCGACGCGGCGCCGCGTCGTCTGACGCGCGGATCGCGCCTCAAGAAGTCGACGCAGGAGCCCAGCAGCGACTTCGAGCCCGGGGATGACTCGGACGATGCCGACATGTCGGCCTCGGACAAGGGCAAGGCCCACGACGACGACGACGACAGCCCCTCGCCGCGAGGCCGCCCGGGCAGACGAAGCGGGCGCACGTCCCGCCGCGGCCACGACTCGGGCGACGACGAGCCCGATTTCGACCTCGACGAGCTCAACGAGGAGGCCCGCGAGCTGCGCCAGTCTTCGCGACCCCGGCGCCGGCCCAGACAAGAGTCGCCCATCGTGTATCAGGAGCACACGAGACGGTCTCGGCCCAAGGTCAACTACTACATGCCGCCGCTGACGGCCGTCAACATGGACGAGGAAGAGGCCGAGGACGCGGCGCCGACGCCGTCCCGGAACCGCCGCGGCAGAGGCGGCGGCGGCGGCGGCGGCTGGGACCGGAACCTCAACACCACCTTCGGCCCCTTCGGAGGCGGCGGCGGCGCGGGCTCCCTCCTCGGCGGCCCCTGGGGCACGGGGGCCGCTGGCGGGGCCGACTCGGACAGCAGCGACGACGAGATGATGCACCGCTCCGCCGTCGCCGGAAACGTGGGCATGACGCCCACGTCGGCCGCTCCCGGCGGCCTCTTGCCCGGCGGACAGGGCCTGAACGTCGAGGGCGTCGGTGCGACGCCCAACGTGGGCAAGATCAAGGACCGCAAGGCCCTGGCCGACGCCGACCCCCTCGGCGTCGACATGAGCGTCGACTTCAGCAAGGTCGGCGGCCTGCAGGGCCACATCGACCAGCTCAAGGAGATGGTGCAGCTGCCGCTCCTCTACCCCGAGCTCTTCAGCAAGTTCCACGTCACGCCGCCGCGCGGCGTCCTGTTCCACGGCCCGCCGGGGACGGGCAAGACGCTTCTCGCGCGCGCGCTGGCCAACTCTGTCGGCTCGGGCGGCCGCAAGATCTCCTTCTACATGCGCAAGGGCGCCGACGCGCTGAGCAAGTGGGTTGGCGAGGCGGAGAAGCAGCTGCGGCTCCTCTTCGAGGAGGCCCGGAAGACGCAGCCGAGCATCATCTTCTTCGACGAGATCGACGGTCTGGCCCCGGTCCGGTCTAGCAAGCAGGAGCAGATCCACGCCTCCATCGTCTCGACCCTGCTGGCCCTGATGGACGGCATGGACGGCCGCGGCCAGGTCATCGTCATCGGCGCCACCAACCGGCCAGACAACATCGACCCGGCCCTGCGCCGGCCGGGCCGCTTCGACCGCGAGTTCTACTTCCCCCTGCCCGACATCCAGGGGCGCCGGGCCATTGTCGACATCCACACCAAGGACTGGGCCCTGGCGGACCCGTTCAAGGCGTCTCTCGCCGAAAAGACCAAGGGCTGCGGCGGCGCCGACCTCCGGGCCCTGTGCACCGAGGCCGCGCTCAACTCGATCCAGCGCACCTACCCCCAGATCTACTCGTCGCGGGAGAAGCTCGTCGTCGACCCGGACAAGATCACGATCCATGCCTCCGACTTCATGTTGGCCCTCAAGAAGCTGGTCCCATCCTCGGAGCGGTCGGCGACGTCGGGGGCAAAGCCGCTGCCGCAGTCGGTGGAGCCGCTGCTCCGCGCGCAGTTCGGCGAGGCGAAGCGAGCCTTGGACGAGCTGCTCCCGCGTCAGAAGAAGCTGACGGCGTTGGAAGAGGCAATGTACGAGCAGTTCAACGACGAGGACCACGGCTTTGGGCGCGAGGTGATGCACCAAGAGTTCGAGCGTTCCCGCGTCTTCCGGCCCCGGCTACTCATCTACGGCGTGCACGGCATGGGCCAGAGCTACATCGCCTCGGCTGTCCTGCATTACCTCGAGGGGGTCCATGTGCAGAACTTCGACCTGCCGAGCCTGCTCGCTGACGGACGAGTAAGTGCCGCGAGGCACTCCATCGGCGCCGAGTGCTGACCATGTCGCAGACGATGGAGCAAGTCATCGTGGGCCTCTTCACCGAGGTCCGGCGCCACAAGCCCAGTGTCATCTACATCCCCAACATGGATGCTTGGCACTCGGTGCTGGCCGGGACGGTTGCCCTGGTCACCTTCCAGACCATGCTGAAGTCGATCCCCCCGACGGACCCTGTCTTCCTGCTCGCCACCGCCGAGTGCGACAAGGGGGAGCTCCCGGCCGGCCTGGTCCGCGAGTTCTTTGGATATTCCCGCAAGAACCGGATGGAGATTCCCCGACCGGAGAGGGTGAGCATAGCATGCAACGCAGATTGCGGATTGTCGCCGCGCGGCGCTGACCTTTGCTGCAGGAGAATCGGATGCAATACTTTGCGACGACGCTCGATTATGTCAAGCTGAAGCCAGCCGAGTTTCCGGACCCGGAGAACCGCAAGAAGCGAGTGCTGGAAGAGCTTCCCGTCGCGCCCAAGGTCGAGCCCAAGGCGCCGACCAAGGCCGAGATGAAGGCGCTGCAGAAGAGGGACCACCAGCTGCTCAACGGCCTCAAGATCCAGCTGCAGCCCATCATGGACCAGATCAACCGGAGGTACAAGAAGTTCCGGCAGCCCGTCATCGCCCAGGCCCAGATCGAGTACCTGTTTGCCGAGTCGGACCCCAACTTTGTCCGCCCAGACATCCCGGGAGAAGAGGCGCGACCGTTTGAGATTGTCAAGGACAAGCACGGAAACGACGTGCTCCGCGACACGGCGACGGGGAAGTGCTACTACAACCTGGAGACGACGACGATCGAGGAGCGCCTGTCCAACGGCTTCTACGCCCGGCCCAAGGACTTCCTGTTCGACATCAAGGCGCTCGCCAAGGACGCCAAGAACATGGGAGACAAGGAACGCACGCTCAAGGCCAACGAGCTGCTGAGCAACGTCGAGGTGGACGTGGCGAGCATCGAGAACAGCACCGCGCACATCGACTGGGAGGGCCTCTATCGGCGGCAGCTGCAGCGGGCGCGCAATGCGACGGAAAAGGAGCGCAAGCGCAAGGCGCTGCAGTCCATCGCCGACCGGTTCCAGTCGGAACAGGCGGCCGGCAACGACAGCGACTCGCAGAAGGGCCCGCTGACGCTCGGGGAGCCGGTGCCCGGGTCGCGGACGATGGCGCGCTTCCAGCTGCGCAGCCCGCCGTTGAACGGCCACGGAGAGCAGGGCCAGGAGCCTCAGAAGTCGCTGAGCAACGGCACCTCCAACCCGCCGGAGCCGCGGAAGGATGACGACGTCCAGATGAGCGGCGGCGGCGAGGAGACGCCGGCGACGACTCAGGCGGCGGCAATGGGACCGCCGCCGTCGAGGAGCCAGGCGGGGACGACGCAGATCTCGCAGAAGTCGGCCGTGACGCCGCTGCCGCCTGGGGTGTCGCCGTCGGCGGTCATCAACGAGGCGTCGACGACCAAGACGTCGGAGCCGTCGACGCGGCGATCGTCGGACTGGAGCACGCAGATGACGAACGGGAACCACGGGGAGCAGCGGCGCAGCGGCGGCGGCGGCGGCGGCAGCGGCGGCAACGACCACGACGGCGAGATTCCCGACACGCTCTTCATCCCCAGCCAGACGACGTCGAGCGACGAGGTCTGGCCGCACTCGCAGGCGCAGGGACTGGCGCGCGGCAACGCGGCGGCCGGGTCGAATGCGACGGGCAGCCAGGTGTCGTCTTCGCAGTCTCGGGGGCGTCACGGCCCCGGCGACTCTGGGGCTCGCGGCGCGGGTGCTTCGGGCTCGTCGGCGTCGCAGCCGCTGGAGGTGGAGGGCGCGGTGGAGAGCTTCCTGGTCGAGGCGACGGACGCGACGTCGGGATGCACCATCGAGCAGCTGGAGCAGATCAACCGCGAGCTGATGGACGAGATCTGGCGCAGCAGGCACGAGTGGAACCGGATGAAGGTGCTGGGCCATGTGGCGAGGGTGTTCAACGACACGATTGGCGAGATTGAGATGCTGCAGGGCATGGGCCCCCCGAGCCAGCGGTCATGACGACGCGAGGGAGACGAGGAGGAGGGGTGCCTAGGACGATGTCGATTTTGTTCGGATCTGGCCGCGACGGCGGAGCGAGGCAGCAGGGGTACAGGGTTCCCCTTTTCTTTTTGTAATAGCATTCTTGAGGACAGAGCATGTGGATTGCATGCACGACGGATGGATGGAGTCGAGGACGCGGCAGCCGGGCACGAGGACGGTGTAGCAGCCTGCACACTAGAGGACATGACGAGAAGCAAGAGCGTTGTTGGCCTATAACGACTGCGCCTGTCTCCCCTGCGCGTCAGAGGCGGGCCTTGGAGCTGTCGAAGCGCCTGCCCTCGTCGTCCTGCTCGGCGACGGTCAGGTCGGGCAGCTCGCGGGGCATGATGCGGCGGGGGACGGCGCCGGGGACGAGGCTGTAGCGGGAGAAGTCGGAGACGCCGGCGTGCTGGCGCAGGAAGTCCTCGTCGAGGAGCAGCTGGCCGTTGACGAGGGCGGGCGGCGCGGCGAGGACGGCGAGGACGGCGTCGGAGAAGATGGACGGCTTGCGGAGCTGGCGGCTCTCGGCGGGGTCGGCGCGCTGGAACTGCTGCGTGGCGGCCGACTCGATGGCCTGGGGGGGGGGGGGGTGTGTGAGCTGGAGGCCGGCCGCGACGGACAGAGGGGGGACGCACGACGGCCGGCCACAGGCTGGTGACGGCCATGTCGCGCAGGCCGTCGCGCTCAAAGTCCATGGCCAGCCCCTTGGTCAGCACGCTCATGGCGACCTTGCCCATGGCGTAGGCCGTCTTGCCGCGGAAGAAGCGGCTGTAGATGGGCGGGCTGACGACGACGATGCGGCCGCGCGGGCGCAGGTGCGGCAGCGCGGCGGCTACGACGGCGTACAGGCCCTCGGCGTTGACGCGCTGCAGCAGCTGGAAGCGGCGCAGCGGCGTGCGCGCCACGGGCGCCCAGAAGACGGCGCCGGGGCTGTAGACGAGGGCGTCGAGGCGGCCGTAGGCCTGGCGCCGCGTCAGCACGCGGGCGCGCGGCGGCGGGGCGCACGCACCGCCAGGGCGGCGGCGACGAGGGCGGCGACGCTCGCCTCGGAGCGCACGTCGACGGGGACCGGCGTGGCGGCGCCGCCGGCGGCCGTGATCTCGCGCGCGACCGTGGTGATGGTCGACGCCGGCGAGTTGGGGTCCGGCGGCGGCGCGGCGGCGGCGGCGGCGGCGTCGCTGACCGACTTGGCGGCGACGACGACTGCGCGCGTCAGGGCGGCGGCGCGTCCGGGGGGGGCCGGCGCACCTGCGTAGCCGTTGCGGGCGAGGTCGACGGCCACCTGGCGGCCGATGCCGCGAGAGGCGCCGACAACGAGGGCGACGGGCTGGGCGGAGGGCATGCTGTGCGCGCGAGTGCTGTTCTTGTTCGCGGACGTGAGTCGAGCGCGGCGCCGGCGGCGATGTCGCTGCTCGGCACGTGCCGGACCCGGCGCCGGGGTGCGGGGTGTGGGGCTGTGGAGACGAGCCTCGGGCCCTCGGCAGCGCGCCGGCCGGCGGGCCGCTGCCGGCGTCCTGGCCAGTGAGCGGCGCGCCGGCGACGGCTGCCACGCCTCCGGGCAGAGGTAAGACGGACAGATGTTGGGCGATTCCTGCTGGTCCGCTGACGACGCGCTCACGCCGCAGCTGACGTTGCGAAGGTCCGGATTAGTCAACAGCCTCGGCTGCGCGCGGCCCCACCGCTCGGCCGGGGCCCCAGACCTCCCCCTTACAAATACTCCGCCGCGCCGTCCGAGGGCCCAGCGCTGCCATCGCCTCTGAAACGAAGGCCCGCAGCTCGTCGTTGGCAAGATGGGCGGCCGCATCGACTGCTATCTCGACATTGGTGCGTTCTGGTCCTCCGGGATAGAGCCCCGGCCGCGGCTGACGGCCGGCAGTCTCCCTCTACAGCTACGTCGCCTTGGCCGATCTGCTGGCCAACCTCGACAGGCTGGCCGCCAATGGCGTCGAGGTAGAGTGAGTGGCCCTGCGCGGGCCGCCCTGTCTCGCCCGCTCACACGGCAGGTTCCACCCCGTCTTCCTCGGGGCCATCATGCAGAGCTCCGGTGCGGCCCCCGTCCGGCCCGGCCGGGCGCGCAGCTCACCGCGTCGCAGGCAACCGGCCGCCGTGGGTGCTCAAGGCCAAGCAGGAGTACCTCGCGTACGACTGCCAGCGCGCGGCGCGGCGCGTCGGCATCAGCGACTTCGCCACGCCGCCCGACCTGATGCAGCGCGCGCGCACCGTGTCGCCGCTGCGCGCGCTGCACCACATCAAGGCCGCGTGGCCGGCGCCCGTCTTCCGCGCCGCGCTGCTGCACCTCTTCCACGCCTTCTGGACGCCGCCGCACGCCGACCTGTCGGCCGACGCGGCGCTCGAGGCGGCGCTCGCCGGCGCGTGCGACAGCGGCGGCGCGCGCCTCTTCGGCGACGCCGACGTGCGCGCCATCATGGACGCGCGCGACGGGTGCAAGGACGCGCTGCAGGCGGCGACGGCGCGCGCGCTCGAGCTCGGCGCCTTTGGCGCGCCGTGGCTGTGGGTCGCGGACGACGCGGGCCGGGCGGAGCCCTTCTTCGGCAGCGACCGGTGCGTGGCGGCGGTTTCTGCGCGTCTTGGGCGGGCAGCGGCTGACGCGGAGCAGGTTCGGCCAGATATACAGCCACCTGGGCATCGGGCACCAGGACGTCACGGTGCTGGCGCCGGGGGCGCGGCTGTAGGCGGGGAGACGCGGAGGCCTTGCTGTAGGCGGGGAGCCGCTGAGGCATTGCTGTGTGCGATCGAGGGGGTGAATACGAAGCAGCGAATGAAAGAGTTGAAGTTGAGTGAGCGTGGTCGTGCTGGTGACGGCGTCCCGTGACCTGCAAGTACTTCGTACCTCGTCCGTCGACACCGCATCCACCAACGTCACGTCCCCAGAATGCACGAGCTCACCCTCATCGTCGCGGCCACGCGCTCCAACATGGGCATCGGCGCCCACGGCTCCATGCCCTGGTCCGGCCTGCGCCACGAGCTGCGCTACTTCGCCCGCGTCACGACCCGGCTGCCGCCGCAGGTCCGTCCCGGCCCCCCGGCGCCAGCCCCGGCTGACGCGCCCAGGCCCCCCCCGGCGCCGTCAACGCCGTCGTCATGGGCCGCAAGACGTGGGACTCGATCCCGCCGCGGCACCGCCCGCTCAAGAACCGCCTCAACATCGTCGTCTCGCGCGCCGCCGACCCGCCGCTGCCGCCGTCGCCGCCCGCGCTGGCCTCGGCCGTCGTCCGCGTCGCCTCGCTCGAGCTGGCCCTGCGCTTCGCCGCCGCGCACGCCGCCGCCGTCGCGCGCGTCTTCGTCATCGGCGGCGCCCAGGTCTACGACGCCGCCCTCCGCCTGCCGGCCGCGCGCCGCGTCCTGCTCACCAGCATCGACGGCGACTTCGCCTGCGACACCTTCTTCCCCCTCGCCCTCGCCCCCGGCCGCGAGGCCCCCGGCTGGTGCCGCAGGTCCCGCGACGAGCTGCAGGCCTGGACGGGCGAGACGGTCGACGAGGCCGGCCACGAGGAGGCCGGCACCCGCTACGAGTTTCAGATGTGGGAAAGGGTCGACTAGGCGTCCCGTGCCATGGCCTGCCATGATAATACACGTGCGGCCAATGCGCCGGTGGATACGGCCTCTCCGCCTGCGTTGGCCAGATGGCCCCCTCCTGCTGTACACGCGCGCTCGTCGTGCAAGCGTCGCCCGCTATGGCTGCGCGGGCGCCGTCGAGGGACCAGCCGGCGACGCTGTCGACTCCGCCTCGGCCGCCTTGCCGTCGCCGCCGGCGCGCGTAAACGGCTCCTCGAGCCGCGTCCAAAAGACGTCGACGGGCCGCGCCAGGATCTCGGGCGCGCGCTGCGCAAAGCCGGCGTCGGACGTGTCCTCGAGCGCCACCAGCGCCGCGCGCATCCACCCGACGACGGCCAGCAGCGCGCGCGGGTCGGCGTCGGGCGCGCCCTTGAACAGGTTCCGCCACACGGCGCTCGCCAGCACCGCGTCGCCCTTGACCAGCCCCTCGTCGTAGGCCAGCAGCAGCCCGCGCCACTGCACAAAGATGTCCTTGAGGTAGCGCTGCCGCAGCGCGCTCGACGTGATGCCGTGGTCCACGTGCATCTTCTTCTCGCACTCGAAGAAGAAGTGGTCCACCAGCTGCTGCTGCCAGCTGCGGTACGCCTCGCGCTCCAGGCACCGCACGCGCGCGTTGACCAGGTACAGGTGCAGCATCGTCACGTGCGACCAGGTGCTGAAGCTCGGGTGCAGCTTGAAGGCTGTGCCGGTCAGCCGCGCGCCGCCGTCGCTCGTCCGCGCCCGGGGACCTACTCTTGTGCCACACGTTGTCGCCGTCCACCGGCCGGCCCAGCTCCTCGCCGTCCTCGAGCCGCTCCACCTTGTCGTTGCGCCGCGCCGCCTCGCCGATGTGGTAGTCGGCCGGCCGCGAGCACGCCTTGTACAGCTGCTCCGACGCCCCGAGCACGCGGTACGACTCGGCCAGGGAGCCGCCGAGCCCGAGGAAGCGCCGCCCGGCCGTGCCGCCGAGCCACCGCACCGGCGGGCTCGAGCGCCGCAGGAGGCCCGTTGCCGGGGGGAGAGCTCGCGCCGCGCCCGCGCGCACCGCTGCCCGGACGAGGGCCCGCGCCTGCAGCCTGCACCGCTCGCAGGCCATTGCCGCCGTCGTGACGATCGCTAGGGCGCCTGGTGTGGCCCGGGTTCGCAGGGGCGATGAGGATATCGTCAGGTTGAGTTTTCCTCTGCCATGGCTGGAGGGCTGGCGTCTGTCAGCTCGAGAATTTCCGACTTTTTAATGACGTCTGGCGGCAAAACTTCGGGACGAGCCGCCACGGAATAGGGGCCCTTCAGCTCCATGCTCCCATTTCTACATCGGCAAAGCAACCACGCCGTGCGCGTCCTCGATTCATGGCTACTGTACAGGAGGACTGCCCGTCTACAGCTCGGTCCGTGAAAAGACCAGGCTGCTGTTGGTGCCGCCAAAGCCGAAGCTGTTGCTCATGGCCACGCGGACCGGCCGCTGCTGCGCCTCGAGGGGCACAAAGTTGAAGGCGGCGCCGACATCTGGCTTGGTCAGGTTCAGGGTCGCGGGCACGACCCCCTGCGCAAGGCGCGTCAGCAGGGACCGGGCCCAGGCGGCGGATGGGCGCGCACCTCGTGGATGGCCAGGACGGCAAAGAGCGCCTCGATGGCGCCGGCGGCGCCCAGCAGGTGCCCGACGGCGCCCTTGGTGCTGCTCACCGTCACCTGCGCCTCGGACGCCAGGCCGTCGTCGCCGAGCATGAGGCGGCGGATGGCGGCGGCCTCGGCCACGTCGCCGACGCGCGTGCCCGTGGCGTGCGCGTTGATGTAGTCGACCTGGGCCGGGCGCAGGCCGGCGCTGCGCAGGGCGCGCCGCATGGCCTGGTAGGCGCCGCGGCCGTCGTCGCGCGGCGCCGTCATGTGGTGCGCGTCGGCGCTGCACCCGTAGCCGCGCAGCTCGGCGTAGACGGGCGCGCCGCGGGCGCGGGCGTGGCCCAGCTCCTCGAGCACGCAGACGGCGGCGCCCTCGGCCACGACGAAGCCGTCGCGCGCCGCGTCGAAGGGCCGGCAGCTGGCGCCGGGCTCGCCGTTGTACGCCGTCGACAGCGACCGCGCGCGCCCGAAGCCGGCGAAGGTGAGCGGGTGGATGCAGGCCTCGGAGCCGCCGGCGACCATGACGTCGGCGTCGCCGGCGGCGATGAAGCGCGCCGCGTCGCCGATGGAGTGCGCGCCCGTCGTGCAGGCCGTCGTGGCCGCGTGGTTGGGGCCCTGGAAGCCGTGCCTGATGGCGACGAGCCCGGCGGCCATGTTGATGAGGATCCGGGGCACGAACAGCGGCGACACCTTCTTGTAGCCCTGGGGAGGCGTCAGCCGCAGGGAGACCGGGGGGGGGGGTCGCAGCGGGGCTCACGTCGCCGTGGTGCGCCAGGCTGGCGTCGTACAGGTCGTCGAGGTTGCCGATGCCGCTGCCCAGGCAGACGCCCGTCGCCTCGCGGTCCTCGGGGCGCGCGGCGCGCCACCCGGCGTCGGCGAGGGCCATGTCGGCGGCGGCGACGGCGTACTGGGCAAAGGCCGACATGCGGCGCTGCTCGGCGGCCGACAGCCAGTCGTCCGGGCGCCAGCGGCCGGCTCCGGGGCCGCGCGGCACGACGCCGGCGACGGTGCTCGTCAGCTCGCGCCACCGCGCCCGCGGCTCGCGCGCGGCGACGCTCGTGATGCCCGAGGCGCCGGCCAGCAGCCGCGTCCACGTGCGCCGCGCGCCGACCCCGAGCGGCGTGACGGCGCCGAGGCCGGTGACGACGACTCGGCGCATCGGCGATGCTCCAGCCGCAGATCCGGCTACCGCATGGGGGCGAGGCGGATCGGGCGTCTGCAGGCGAGGACGCTGGGTTTTGTCGAGCCTCGACGCGCCAGGCGCTTACTCACTTCCCAGGAAGGTATTCCGGTACCGCTTGTGGCACCGCCCAGCTCCAAGCCATCGAGGGCTGAAGGCCCTCCTCGCCCAAACCACCGCTCCCTCGGGCCAATTCGCCTCGAAGCTGCCGTGGCTTCGTCTCACGCCGTCGATCCGGGCCGTGGCTGCTGTCCTCGGCTTTGGCGCGCCAGTCCAGAGCCTCCAGCTCCACCTCCCCGGCCGGACGTTTCAAGCCACGCGCTCCAAGAGCCCGTTTCACCCCAAAGGCCGAGTCCAAGACAGCGCGCGGCCAGAGCCGCCTGGCGGACTCGAACTAAACTCAAACTCGTCGCTTGGCTCCCATTTCAGGGGCCCCAGAATCCCAATTCACCCATACGCCTGTCGCCCTGAGAGCGGAAGCAGCCTCGAGCCCCATGGCCTGACGAGCCCGTCCTCGAGCTGACACGTTTCACCCTTGTCGGGCGCTCGCCGGCGTCTGACGACATGGCCGCGAGCCACGGCGCCGACGTCGAGGCCCAGGCCAGCGGCCGAGACGCCCGTGCCGGCGCCGTAGAAGCCGGCGCCAGGAGCTCGCTGTCGCACCGGCGGTCCGACTCCATCGACCGGCTCGACGACGACGTGGCCTCGTGGCGTCTGTCCGCCGACGACGACGGCAAGCCCGGGCTGGAGCATGAGCCGCTCATGGACGCCAATGGCCCCGAGGCGTACGAGCTGCAGGACCGCTCGCGCCCGGCCAAGGCGCTCCCGGACGACGGCGACGAAGACGGCGGCGACGACGACGACTCGCCCTACCCCGAGGTCCGCGCCGCCGTCCGCAACTACGACGAGGACGTGCCCTGCAGCACCGTCCGCGCCTGGGCCATCGGCATGTCGCTCGTCTTCGTCGGCGCGTCCATGAACACCCTCTTCTCGCTGCGCCAGCCGTCCATCTCCATCGGCGCCCTCGTCGCCCAGATCATGGCCTGGCCCATCGGCCACGGCTGGGCGCGCGTCATGCCCGACTGGCGCTTCCGCACCCTCGGCCTGTCGTGGCGCCTGAACCCGGGGCCCTTCACCATCAAGGAGCACGCCGTCATCGGCGTCATGGCCAGCGTCTCCTTCTCCGTCGCCTACTCGACCGACATCATCCTCGCCCAGCTCGTCTTCTACAAGCAAAACTTCGGCCTCGCCTTCCAGCTGCTCCTCACCATATCGACCCAGTCGCTGGGCTACGGCATCGCCGGCACCATGCGCAGGTTCCTCGGTCCGCCGCCCCGGAGCCCCCTGCTTGCCTGTCCGGGCTGACGTGCTGCTCGCAACAGTCTATCCCGCGTCCATGGTCTGGCCCGGCGTCCTCGTCGCCGTCACCCTCATCAACGCCATGTACGAGCAAACCGACCAGCGCGACCCGACCGTCTTGGGCGGCTCCATGCCGCGGTACCGCTGGTTCTTCCTCGTCACCGCCGGCGCCTTTGTCTACTATTTCGTCCCCGGCTTCCTCGCCCAGTGCCTGAGCGTCTTCGCCTTTGCCACCTGGATGGCCCCCCAGAACGCCGTCGTCAACCAGCTGTTTGGCGGCACCACGGGCCTGTCGCTTCTGCCCATCACCTTTGACTGGACGCAGATAGCGGGCTGGGTCGGCTCGCCTCTCATCCCCCCGTGGTGCGCCGCCGCCGCCCTCGTCGCCTCTCCCTAGGCTCACCCGCTGTACAGGCACGCCATCGCCAACACGCTCATCGGCGTCGCCGTCTTCTACGTCTTCGGCTCGTCGGTCTTGCACTACTCGGGCGCGTGGTACGCCCAGTTCCTGCCCATGAGCGACGCCAACACGTACGACAACACGGGCCAGCCCTACAACACGACGCGCGTCCTCACCCCCGAATTCACCCTCGACGACGAGGCGTACCGCAACTACTCGCCCCTGTTCATCAGGTACTTGGGAGACTCCTGGTCTCCCCGGACGCGCTGACGGCGATAGTACCACGTTCGCCTTGTGCTACGGCCTCTCCTTCGCCACCATATCGTCTCTTATAGTCTACACTTACATTCACTACCGCAAGCAGATCTGGAGGCAGTACCGCGACAGCACCAGCGAGAAGCCCGACATCCATATGAAGCTGATGAGCAAGTACAGGGAGGCGCCGTCGTGGTGGTACATGTCCCTCTTTGCCCTTGTGAGTCGGCCTGCCTCTCCTGACCCGGCTCCGGATCTGACGTCCCCAGATGCTCGGGCTGGGGCTGTACACGGTGCTGGCGTATCCTACCAAGCTCTCCTGGTGGGCCTTCCTGCTCGCCGTCTTCATCTCCTACGGCTTCTCCCTGCCCATCGGCATCATCGAGGCCGTGACCAACAACCAGATCGGCCTCAACGTGCTCACCGAGTTCGTCTACGGCTACATCCAGCCGGGCAAGCCGCTGGCTCTCATGATGCAAGTCGACGCCGCCCCTCTCACGCCGTCGCCAGCAGACGCTGACCCTGCAGGCAGCTTCAAGACCTTTGGATACATCACCATGTGCGCCCGGCCGCGTCGCCTCGGAGTCGTCGCTGACGGTCAACAGGTCGCAGGCCCTCCGCTTCGTCGCAGACCTCAAGTACGGGCACTACATGAAGATCCCCCCGCGCACCATGTTCTGGGCCCAGGTCGTCGCCACGACCGTCTCGTGCTTCGTCCAGATCGTCGTCCTCAACCTGGCCCTCGGCAGCATCGACAACGTCTGCGACACGCAGCAGCGCGACCGCTTCACCTGCCCCGGCGGCCGCGTCTTCTTCTCCGGTGCGCGCCCCCCGTCCCCCTTTCTCCCATCCGGCTCACACCGCTGCAGCCTCCGTCATCTGGGGCCTCATCAGCCCGGACCGCATGTTCTCGCCCGGCCGCATCTACGCCGGCCTCTTCCTCTTCTTCCTCCTCGGCGCCGCCCTGCCCGTCGCCGTCCACTTCGCCTCGCGGCGCTACCCCCGGTCCCCCGTCCGCCACCTCATGGCGCCCCTGGTCTTCGGCGGCGCCGGCGCCATCCCGCCCGCCACGCCCCTCAACTACTTCTCCTGGGGCCTCGTCGGCTTCGTCTTCCAGTTCTGGATCCGCCGCCGCTACACCGGCTGGTGGACCCGCCTCAACTTCCTCACCTCGTGCGGCCTCGACCTCGGCCTCGCCCTGGCCACGCTCTTCATCTTCTTCGCCTTTTCCCTCCACGGCATCAAGCCGCCCAAGTGGTGGGGCAACGACATTGTGCGCACCACCATGGACGTCAAGGGCACGGCGGTGCAGATGCAGGTGGCAGAGGGCGAGCGCTTTGGCCCGGAGTCGTGGTAGCCGCCCGGCCTCGTTTTTTGGCATCTGGAGCATTGTCCACGCAGTTTTGGATATGAGTCAACGGTCTAGTGTCGTGATATAGTAGTAGATACAGGCATTAGAGTCTAGCACGCCAAAGCATCCGCCTTACAAAACCAGTCGCCCAGGCTCCTTTTCCAGAATCAGCTTGCACCGCTCGAGGAACACGCGCGCCCGCTGCTGCTCCTCCCTCGGCACGACGAGGCTGAAGACGTTGGCGCCGCTCGACACGCCCGGCACCGCGGGCGGCGCAGTCGCCGCCCTGCGCGGGCGCGCGCCGGCCAGCTCGTCGATGAGGTCCGGCCGGGGCCGGGGGCTCGGCGCGGGCGCGGCCGGGGCCACGGCGGCGATCTGGGGCAGGTAGACGCCGCGCGAGCCGCGGGCGGCGGCCTTGACCTTGTCGAGGCCGAGGACCTGGTCGAACAGCTCGCCGGGCGTGGGCGCGCGCACGGCGCGCGGCAGGTCGTCGTTGGCCACCTCGGCGGCGCGGCTGACGAACGTGGACAGGGGCAGGAGGATGCCGAGCGCGTCCTGGATCCGGCGCTGCACCTCGACCACCTTGGCCAGCGAGACGGGCACGCGCACCTCGAGGGCCTGCGGCGCGGGCGCCTCGGCCGGGGCCGCCGGCTTCTTCGGCGCCGGCGCGGCGGCCACCTTGATGTTGCTCAGGTCGAGGTGGGCCAGCTTCTCGAGCCGGGACGACACGGCGGCGGGCGAGTCCGGGCTGATGGCGCCCAGGAAGGCCAGCACGTCGCCCTTGAGCAGCCGGCCGCTGGGGCCGGTGGGCTTGATGCGCGCCACGGCGTCCTCGGCGAGCCCGTGCTGCTTGACGAGGTGCTCGACGGCCGGCATGAGCGGGTACCGCAGCTCGTGCGTCTCCCCGCCGGCGGCCGCCCGGCGCGCCTCCGGGCGACTCGGGGCCGCGGCCGCGGCCGGGGCCGAGTCCTGGGCGGGCGGCTGCGGCTGCGGCTCGTCGGGGGGGATCTCGAGCGCGGCGACGTCGTCCCCGGGCTCGGCGACGACGGCGATGCGCGAGCCGACGCGGACGGACCTGCTGCCGCCGGCGGCCACGATGCGGACCATGACGCCGTCGTCCTGGGCCTCGACGTCCATGGTGGCCTTGTCCGTCTCGATCTCGAGCAGCACGTCGCCGGCGCTGAACGGCTCGCCCTCCTTGACCTTCCAGGCGGCAATGTTGCCCTCGGTCATGGTCGGCGAGAGCGCGGGCATGGTGAAGTTGTGCGCGGCGAGGCTCCGCGCCGACGTGGCGAGCCCTGCATCGCGTCAGCGCGGCCTCCGCCGACCATCGGCCCCGGCCCGGGACGACGTACCGCGGGCGGCGGCCCGGGTGCCGGCCAGGCGCGCCGAGGCACGGCAGGCGGCCGTGAGGGACGCCATGGGAGCTCAATCGGGGTCGGCGGCGAGTCGGCGAGGCTGGCGGCGACGGCGAGGCGCGCGGTGGCAGGTGAGAGCTTTCTGTCGAGGCCTCAATGCAGAGGCCACTTTTGGTGGGACGTCAGCCGGCGCATTGGGGGTGACAAAATAAATCAGCTATGGTGGCCCAGCAGGTATTTTGTCCACGATGGCCTCTGGATTTTTCCTGATAAGATAAGCTTCTTCCATCCTCACTCGCCTCGACACTTGTTCACCACCAGCCGCCGCCATTGACGCCCCAGAGCTGGGCTCTCATCCAGCGCAAGCCATGGCCAGCCTTGCAAGGGGCCTCCTGCTCCCCTGTCGGCAGGCCCTCCCCCGGCGCGCCCCCGGCGCCGGCATCCTCCCCGGCGCCTGGACCGCGAGCGCGCCGCGATGCTTCGCCACGACGCTCGGCCTCCGTGCCGCCGCCGAGGCCGCGCCTAAGAAGCCGGCGGCCGCGTCCCCGGCGCCACCGAAGCCGACGACGGCCCCGACAAAGCCGACGACGCCGCCCGCGGACGCGAGGCCCGCCGCCGCGCCCAGCCGCTACGCCTTCATCAAGAGCCTCGCGGCCAAGCAGACGCCGACGACGCTGTACGAGGCGCCCTCGCACTTCTGGTTCTACTTTGGCTGCTGGACGAGCGGGCTGTCCATCATCGCCTGGACGGCGCTGACGGGGCCTGCGTCTGTCCACCAGCCCGAGGGCGTCCCCCAGTGGGTCGGCGTCGTCTTCGGCGCGTCCTACGCTATCCTCGGCGCCATGGGCTTCTACCTCATCTCCAAGACGCCCAACCTTGTCGCGTCGATACGCCTGCTGCCGCCGCCGCCGGCCGCCCGGGGAGCCATCGCGGGCTCCGGGCCCCGTGCCGCCGCCGCCGCCGCCCCCCAACTCGAGGTGACGGTCAAGCGCATGGTGCCGTTCCTGCAGCCCAAGGTGGTGACGACGAGCCTCGACAAGGTGGCCCTCCAGACGCGCTTCTCTCTGCCGGAAGAGTACGTGCCCGAGCTGCGGCGCGTGGCGCGGCTGCGCGAGGAGGAGGCGCGGCGGCGGGAGCTGCGGCGGTTCGACATGGAGCACCTCCTGACGATGCCCTTCCGCCGCGTCGGGCGCGCGCTCGTCAGCATGTTCCGCGGCGTGCGGGCGGCCTGGTCCGACATGGGCTTTGGCGTCATCAGGATCGACGGCAAGCAGTACAAGGTCGACGTCACCAAGGGCTTCGCGCACGACGGCTTCCGCACCCTCGAGCGGCTGGTGGCTGTCGGGCCCCAGTGAGGGCGAGGACGGGGTCGCACAAGGGCCGTGACGCCTCGGCCGCCTGACCACTGTGCTGGTCCTACGGCAGGCGTGTAGACGGCCCTGGCGCCGTTGCTCCAGGCCAAGGCTTTGCTTTCTCGGCGAAAGCTGGGCGCGCCGCGGTGCGACGCAGCGGCGTCCAAGGGAAACGGGCGTAGCTGAGGGACAAGAAAATAAACGTCATGGAAACACGAGGCAGATGTGCGCGCGGACGCCCGGAGATGGGCCATACGGGGGTCGTCGGCCAGTGGCACCACGCCGCCGCCGTATTGCGTCTTGCGCACGGAGGCGCTGGCGATGCGAGGGCCCCGCGCTGCATGGCGCAAGTGGCTTCGCCAGGCATAACTGCCGATGACGAGACACGCAGAGCGGTGAGGGCGCGGCGATGGCGTTGGAGCACAGACGCGCGGCGGCGGTCATGTGGCCGCGGCAACATGCGAGCGGAGCCGAGGACCGGCGGCGGCGGATTTCGGGGACAGCCGCCGGTGGCGCGGGGCGGGGCGGGGCGGAGCACGGAGCACGGAGCCCTCCGGCGCGACGCCGTGTCGCGGCACCAGCAGCGGCTTGGACGAGACGGCGCGATTGTCGCCTTGGGTCCGGGGCGTCAGGTGCGCGCATCACCCATGGCTTGCGCCAAGCGCCGAGTCGTCCAGTCCCGACGGGCGGAGGCGCGTCTCTGCCGTGTCGGCTGCAGCAGCTCAGGTGGCACGGCATTTGCAGGCGACGGCCAGCAGGCGCCTGGAATGGGCAACCTTATTGCTCCGCTGCGCGTCTGCATCGGATCGGCGCGCGGGCAGGCCAGCGGCGAGCAGGGCGGCGGCGGAGGGGCGTCGGCCGAGGGGCGTCGGCCGAGGGCAGACCTGCAGCGACGAGTCCGTGAGCCGGCGAGGGCTTTCTGGAAGCCGACGGGGCGAGTCGCACCACTACAACGGCCGCTGGCCAAAGGTCCTTGCGTGCTCGACGCGATGCAACTCGCGCCGACTCGGCAGGGCGTCGCACCGCAGCTTGGGTGATTAACGTTGGCGCCCCTGGCAGGCTCCATATGATCGACGCGGGCCATGGCAGCCGGCGAGAGGCGGCTCGGGCGTTTCGCGGCGGCTGTCGCGATCGCCGGCGCGCATCTGCAGGGCACACGGGCCTGGGTGAATCTATACCACGGACGCGTTGCATTGGTTCTCGTCGTCTCGGGCTCTCGTCGCCTTGGAGTCGTTCACGGCCAGTCACAGGTACCGGCGGCCGAGGCCATGTGGAGAGGTCAGCGGGGCTCGCAGCTGACAAGGAAGACCCTGGCAGATGCGGCGCGCCAATCAAAGCGCGCATGTACCCAGTACTTGGGCCCGGCGACGCTCGAGGCTCGCGGCGCGCGCAGATGACGAGCCGGCTGACCAGCGTCGAGGCGCCACGGGGCCGGCCGAGGACAGACGGCGGGCGCGAGACGAGACGGCGCGGGCGGCGAGCGCGCTGTGCGGCCGGGCATGGAGCAGGCACTCCGGACTTGCATGCAGGCGCCGCACGGCTGCAGCGGCGGGCGTGAGACGGCCGGGCAGCCTGTGCGACGGCGCCGGCGCCGGCGGCGGTGTTTTGGGCGTCTCGCAGTTTTGAGCGTCTCGCAGCCGCCGCCGTCTCACAATCTCACCATGGGCGCAGGCATCGGCTGGGCGGCGGCGCGGCGCCGAGCAAACGTCACGGCCAGGCCCGGCGGCCGGCAGCGCCTGGGGGCCGCGGGCCGGGGAAGCGCCTGGGGCCGCGGGCCGGAGACGCGCCTCCCGGCGGCAGTCAGTTGCGCTCCTGTCAGCAAGCCATCAACCTGCAACGGACGGCGCAGCAATGGTGTGGTGCCGTGCAGTTCGTGGCCTGACGGGAACTGACACATCCCTTCTCGAATCATGCGCAGGTAGCCGGTACCTGCTGTGGCGGCCGTGTGGCGCCGCGCCAAGCCCCGCGCCCGATTCGTGAGGCCCGGGGCTGGTCCCAGGCCGACCGCACGGCCGCGGCCTAGGAAGCTGCTGAAGCTGCTGCGCGCCGCTCCACCGCCGGCCTCGCATGTCGCCGCTGCAAGTGCTCGCAGATACGTGCATCTCGCCGGATACGTGCGTCTCGCCGCCCCTCTGCCCTCTGGCAGCGCGGCCAGCCTCAGGTTCGCCGCAGCCCGTACCGCCGCCAGCCCGCCAAGCGCCGTCACCCCCCTCCCGTCAGCCCCTCGGCGCCTGTGACGCCCCCGGCCCGGCTGGCTCTTGGCGCCGCGCATGGATGCCGTTATCGTTATCGCATGTACCCGCTACCTGCCGCGCCCGCCGCATCCCTGCATCCATGCTCGCATCATGTACAATGCTGGCCCAGGTACTGCGCCCGCGCCGCCGCTGCTGCAAAAGACTTCCGCGCCCCTCCTCGCTTCTGACCCCGGCCGTCCTTCTTCCCACCTCATCTCGTCGACTTTCCCTCTTCCACTCCTCCTCGTCCGCCTCTCCCAGCGACGACCGCCTCTCTGCTGCCGCTGCCGCTGCCGCTGCCGAACCCCCGACCGAGCCCGCCGTCGCCGCCCGGCCTCCGCTACCGACCTGCTCCTGCTCGCCGTCTTGCCCCAGGGTGAGTGCGTCACGGCTGTCGTCGAGCCCCTTGGCTGCGCTGTTTTGCTATCTGGCCGCCTGATCCTGGTCGCTCTTATTTCCCCTGCCATGCCCCCAACAACCGTTTGTTTTCCTCGCCCCCTATCTCTGCGAGCCCTTGTCCCTCGAGCCCTCGCCCGCTCTCTGCTTGCAAGCCGCCGCTCTCTTGCCAGCCGCTCTCTGCAAGCCGCCCTCTTGCAAGCCGCCCTCCTGCAAGCCGCTCTCTTGCCCAGCCGCCGGACCGTGCCGCGCCGCTCTCCTTGCCGGCCGCTCTCCTTGCCGGCCGCTCGCTTGTTTCTGCCGCCTTGCTTGCCCGTGAGCGCGTCTCCGGTGCAGTCCGCGCCCCCCGCCGAATCCATTGCTTGCCCTGCCCGCTGCCTCGCCTTCCCTCGTGCTCCGTGACCGTGCCAGGCGCTCTTCAGTCGCCGGAGCCAGCAGTCTCATATCGTACGTGAGTGAGACCTTCCCGACGTTGCACCGTCCACGCATTTTCTCTTTTCTACGTCTGCCGAGACTCCTTGTGGTCGTCCAGCTCGCCTGCATCGCACAAAGGCGCCCGTCCAGCCTCTCGGCAGAGCCTCTTGGTCCTTTTCACCGCCCGCGCCTATCTGCCTTGCTTTTCCACTTCCCCCTTTTCCACTTCCCGTCCGCTAACGCTCCTGGCCCAGGTCGGCGCTGCCAGAACGACTCTCGAGTTGTTGCATCCCCGAGGGCCAACCGGCGACTCTGCCGCTTCGGTCCTGCCGCTCCTTTGCCCCCCTCCCGATGCCAACAGTCCCGGCGAGGTCCGCCCCCGATGCCTAGACACACTTGAAGGGAGACAATCTCAAGATGGATTCCGAAGACGGCGAGTTCTTCGTCAAGGTGGGCTCGCCAACCTCGCACGCGCTGGACACGCGAGGCTGACCCATGCCAGCAACTGGCCGCCTTTGTGCGCACGCACGAAAAGGCCCTCGCCAACGCGCTGCAGTTCCAGCGCCGCGAGGTTCGTCATCGGCCTTCCCAGAGCACCGGCGCCGCCGCGCTCCCCCAGTCCCCGACGCTGCCCGAGCGCCCCGCCACGGCGTCTTCGACGTCCAGCTCGCTGGCCGCCGCCTTCTCCTTGGGCCCGCTCAGCTTCACCTCGCACAGTGTCAAGTCTGCAAAGCTGGCCTTGACCCCCCACCACCTCTTCTACCTGCTCTCGCGCTTCGAGGAGCTCGGCATCAGCGTCGGCCCCATGAAGGTGCGCCTCGAGAACCTCCACGACAGCTCCTCGTCGACCAACTATGTCTCCTTTCTCGGCAACACGGGCCGCTCCAGGAGCCGCAGCTCCGACGTTGGCTCCATCCACTCCGTCTCCAGCATGCGCAGCGTCATGTCGGGCATGTCGGCCCTCTGGGCCAGCTTCGGCATCGGAGCCAGCATCTCGGCCGCCCGCACCGAGCGCCAAAAGGCCGCCGTCCAGGCCGACCTCAAGTACCTCTACTCGGCCTTCACCAAGATCCCCTGCCTCCGGCTGGCGCCAGACTGGCGCGCCCGCCTGATCCGCGGCTACGAAGAGTTCCCCTTCGACTCGGCCGTCCCCCTCTACGTCTTCAAGAACCTGCAGGCCCTCGAGGTCAGCAACATCGACTTTCGCCAGTTCTTCGGCTGGGATCGCCTGGCCGACCAGCTGCGGTCGCTCAGCCTCCGCCACGCCGGCATCGAAGACCCCGCCGACATCTTGACTGACATCGTGCTCGACGACATGGACAAGAGGCGCCGCCGGACGTCCAAGTCGCAGTCCTCCCCGACGGCGACGACGCTGGGCGCCGGCAACAGCCCCCGGCGGAGCCCCACAATCTCGCATCCCGAACTGGTCCGGGCGACGTCGGCCCCTGGATCCCCCGACGCCCCGGCCGCTCTCGCCGACCTGCGCATCGGCTCCATGACGCCCAGCGAGGCCGTGGATGACGGCGACGCGTCCGACAGAACGCCGCTGGCCCGCGACGACGGCGACGAGACTCCCCGGTCGCCGACGAAGCGCTCGCGCCCGCGGAGCAGCTCGCCGTCGCGCCCGCCCAGCTCCCGCAACCACTCGTCCCACGTCCGGTCCTCGCAGCGCATCAAGCGCTCTGGCTCCGGCAGCTCCCATTCCAGCCTGTCCGACTCCTGGCACCACCACGCCAGGGGGAGCTCGGGCAATCTCCTGGCAACGGGCGTGCTGCCTGCCTCCAAGTGGCGCTTCCTGCGCCATCTGAGCCTGGCAGACAATGCCATGACGTCGATCCCGCCGACGAGCCTAGCCCCCCTGTCCAACACGCTCTTCTCGCTCGACCTGTCGTCGAACCTCTTCAGCCAGGTCCCGGACAGCCTGGCCACGCTGACGGCGCTCCGTGCCCTGAACCTCTCGCACTGCATGATCGACTCCCTCCACTCCCTCACGCGAAACCCGCTGCCGGCCATTACCGCCCTCAACCTCCGCGCCAACCGCCTCCAGTCGCTGGCGGGAATCGAGAAGCTGTATCCCCTGGAACGGCTGGACCTACGGGACAACCGCCTGGCTGATCCCCTGGAGCTCGCGAGGCTGACCGGCATCCCCGACATCCGCGAGATCTGGCTCGAGGGCAACCCCTTTGTCCGGACCCACAGGGACTACCGCGTGACCGTTTTCAACCTGTTCCGGGCGACGCCGGGGTACACGGTCGACGTGGTCATCGACGGCTACGGTCCGAGCTACTCGGAGAAGCGCCTCTTGGTCGAGAGGGCCCCCATCCCGGACTCGGTCCCGGTGGTGAAGCCCAAGGCATCCGAGGCGCCGCCGGCCGTCGACGTAAGCAAGCCGGCCATTGTCTACGGCGCGCCCAAGGAACCCGGCGTCCTGCGAAAGGAGAGGCCGGCGCCCAAGACGGCGACGAGCGAGGTCAATGCCACGTCGTCGCGTCGTCGCAAGACGCCCAAGCGGCGCATCGTCGACCTAGCCACGGGCGACGCGGCGGCCGCGTCGGCGGCGGTCGGCCTGAAGACCGAGGCCCCGTCGACAGCGTCGGAAGCCCAGGTCGCGGCCCTTTCGCCCCCTGGAAACTACCGCACCTCGCGGCCCTCGGAGCCTGCCCTGCTGCCGCCCGTGATACTGTCGGACAGTCGCCAGGACACGCCCAGCGCGGATGCGGCCCTGCTGCTCGACGCGGCCGAGGCATACGGCATGAGCGGGGCCCAGTCGGACGGCATGGAGTCGCAAGGCTGGGACGTCGGCGGCGAGATATACCGCCGCAAGATCGAGGCTCTGCGCAACCGAGTCGGCAACGGTTACCTCAGCGTCCTGAGCGAGGAGAGCTGGGATGGCAGCGGCAGCTACAGTCCGGCTGGCGTCTCGCCCGTCCCGACGCTCCGCGCGGGCCACGTGTCGCATCACGCACCGCCGGCTCAGGCGGTTCACAGCGGCCGTACGCTGGGCTAAGCGTGTATACTGCAGAGCCGCTGGCTCCACGGCTTTGGACGAACAATGATACCCCGGATGATACCCTATACCCTTGCGCTTTGCTGTCTTGTGTTGTTGAGCATTTGTTGTCGGGGAATGGCCCCGTTCGCTTCTGTCTGGCCGGCTGTGGAAACACGTCGGACCGCCTACGTGTTTCGCCCTCTGTTTGGGGCCTGGAGGTTTGAGAGTAGGATTACGGGACTGATGGGTATGGATGGAGCATAGCGATGCGGCGTTGGGGAACGACAGGAGTGAGCACCTACCCATGCACCGTGACACCCACCCCTTCACCCCGTCGGCGGTCCGTCGCAGTCTTGGCGCAGCGCGCCGAGGTGCCAGTAGAGCTTGTCTTGGGAAGCTCGGTGGGAGACATACAGAGGTCCCTGCAAGGGGAAAGGGTGCGTTGCTGTGAAAAAAAGGGGGCGGCTTTGAGAGACGGCTTCCTTGTTGGTCGACGGTGGCTTCTCGTGGACTTGGAAATGACGATTCCGGTCTGGCTGCTCTCGGTTGTACCTATCTTGCGACGTTGGGGCGGCTTGGGCTTGAGCAGCAAAGACACGAGGATGCGACTGCGCACTCGACGGGACTCGGACGTTGCTAGCCGTGAGAGCCTCGGCGCCGTCGATGGATCTAATACACGTGGGGTCTATGGCTGAAGCTGTCGTCTCGGTCGCATCTGCTGGTGCTCTGTGTATGGAAGTTTGCGCCTCGAGGCCCTGTTTTGGAGACGTGCTGGCGAGATGACGGCTGGCGGCGTGTTCGGATGCTAGGGTTGGACTGCTTGGCCGACAGGGCATCTACGCCTGAGCGGCGCGTAGCATCGCAGCAACCAGGGCGAGGCCGGGCCAGCAGAGAGGGCGGCCCGGGCTGGCAGGCGGCGGCTTGTGCCGGGCCCCGGGGGCGGCTTGTGCCGGGCCTCCGGGGCGGCCTGTGCAAGGCCTCCGGGCTGGGCCGGCGCCACGGGGCTGGCCAAAGCTCGGGCTGGTTGTGCATGGCGGCACGAGGCGTCTTGCTCGGCTGACGTGTCGCTTGGAGCCACGCCGTCGCCGGCTAGTGCATCGGGCGCTGCCGAGACTGGGTCCGCGTTGCACGGAGCCGTGAGACATGGTTCAGGGTTCCCCACGATCTGCGAAGCACCGCGCCCTGCCGTTGTATCGACTTGGCACCATCCAAGTGCCGGAGCCTAGCCGTGGCGGCGCTTCGATTCGTCGGCGCAGGCCGAGGGGGGCCGTTGGGCACCGGGGTGGCTGCCGTGGCGGCCCGACGGCCTCGTGATGCAGGAGATCCAGGCGGATGCATGGTTGCCACCGGCCGGGCTCGCCGACGGCAAGGGACAGGCCGTTGGACGGGAGCTACTGCACGGTTATTCTCTGTCCACGAGCCGGCCGTTTCAGCGGGCAACGGAGCAGACTCTGCTGGCCCGGTTCGTCGGTTGCGGGCCGCGAGCCACGGACGGGCGCGCCAGGAGGACTCGCCCAGGACGCGCCGGGAGGACTCGCCCGGGACACGGCGCGGCGGATGACGTAGCCAACAGGCGCACGACGACGAGGTGACGGGTCGAATCTCGAGTCCGCTTCCCCAGATGGCCAGCTGATGCTTCACATGTGGCTGCTGCTGCGCAGAGGTGCAGGCGGGGCGCGGGCTGACTAAGCGGGCCAGCCAGCCTGGGGCAGGTGGCCCGTGCGCGGCCGCTCCCTCGCACGCGTGATGTGTTTTTTCGCTCGCTCCAGCAGAGCCGCGAGCCGACGTCACGTCGTCCCTGATGCTGCCCGCCTCCATCGCCTGCGCGCCATCGGGGCTCCGTCTGTGCCTCGCGCCGCCTCCGCATGCGGCCCTGGGCTCGTCTCGCTCGCCTGCCGCCTTCAGATGATTGCCGACCCCGCCCGGTCCCGTGACGAGCGCGCGCGCAGCCCCTAACGCCCCCCCGCCCCTGGCCCGGCGCTCCGTCCGTTGCCCGGCGCTCCGTCCGTTGCCCGGCGCTCCGCCGCACCCGGCGCTCCGTCCGCACCCGGCGCTCCGTCCGCACCCGCCGACCGCCGCATGGCGCCCGCGTCGCCCACGCCCCGGCGCACGCCCACGGGCCGCCGCCGAGGCCGCCCGCCCGGCTCGACCAACGCCGCGCGCGCCGCGAGACAGGCCTCCCTGGCCGCCGCCGCCGCCTCGGAGCCGCCCCCCAAGAAGCGCCGCTACATCCCCGGAGGGCCGGGCGGCGGCGGCCGCTTCATCGAGCCCGACCCCGCCGACACGCCGGGCCCGCCGTGCGCCACCACCGTGTCGAGGTCCCGCGCCGCCGCCGCCGCGCGCGACGCCCTCAACGGCGACACGCCCTCGGGCCCCCCGCGCCGCGAGCGCAGCACCCGCACCCGCGCCTCGGCCAGCGAGGGCGCCGAAGACCTGCCCTGGGGCTCCGCCGCCGCCATGGCCGCCTCGGTCAAGCAGGCCGAGGACTACAAGCCCCGCGAGGAGCGCGGCTGGGAGGAGTTCCACCCCAACCTCGACATCGACAGGCCCTTTGTCGTCTTCGCGGCCGACGACGTGGACGGCGGCCCCCTGCCCGCGCCGAGCACGCCGGCCGCCCAGACGCCCGGCACCCCCGTCCTCAACGGGTCCATGACGCCGTCCAGACAGGTCAACCCCGCGTCCACCGGCAACACGCCCAACCCCCAAGACAGGTCCGAGGCGAACCCGTCCGACGCGCCCAACGGGACTCCGTCGAGGCGCCCCCGGCGCCAGACGCGCGAGGCCGTCAGCTTCTACGGCACCCGCCCCGTGGATCCGGCGGCCACGCCAAAGACGCCCAAGATCCTGCCCATCCAGAACCAGACGCCAAAGGAGCGCCTCGACCTCAAGCTGCCGTCCTACCGCAAGACCAACCGCATCGAGCTCTTCGAGAGCAAGACGTTTGGCCAGGCCCGCTACGTCGACAAATCTATGAGCAATGTCGGCTACCAAGAGAGCGACCACTTCCTCCGCCCCGACACGACTCTGATCAAGGCCCTCGACGCCAACGCCGACGAGGAGGCAGAACAGTCGCCAGCCTCAAAGTCCGAAGACCACGCCCACTACTCGCGGCTGACGCGTGTCGAGTACGACATGGACGAGCAGGACGACATGTGGCTGGAGCAGTACAACGCACTGCGCAAGCAGAACGAGCTCGAGGCCATCACCCGCGAGATCTTCGAAATCACCATGACCAAGATCGAAAAGGAGTGGCACGCCCTCGAGAAGCGCATCCCGAAGCCGAACCCCAAGCCGCCGCAGACGCACCGCCCGAGATCCAGCTCCGCCGTCGCCGTCAACGGCGAGACGCAGGCCGCCGAGGAGCCCGACAGCAAGTGCGCCGTCTGCGACGACGGCGACTGCGAGAACACAAACGCCATCGTCTTCTGCGACGGCTGCAACCTGGCCGTCCACCAGGAATGCTACGGCGTGCCCTTCATCCCCGAAGGCCAGTGGCTCTGCCGAAAGTGCCAGCTCTGCGGCCGGGGTGTGCCTGTAAGACGCGCCGTCTCGGCTGTTCTTTGTCCCTGCCCGCGCTGACGAGCCCCCCGACAGACCTGCATCTTCTGCCCCAACACCGACGGCGCCTTCAAGCAGACCAACTCGTCCAAGTGGGCTCATCTGCTCTGCGCCATGTGGATTCCGGAGGTGACGCTGGGGAACCACACCTTCATGGAGCCCGTCATGGACGTGGAAAAGGTGCCCAAGACGCGGTGGCGGCTCTCGTGCTACATATGCCACCAGAAGATGGGCGCCTGCATCCAGTGCGGGAACAAGAACTGCTACCAGGCCTTCCACGTCACCTGCGCCCGGAGAGCCCGGCTCTTCCTTAAGATGAAGACGAGCCACGGCGCCCTGGCCGTCCTGGACGGCGGCATGGTGCTCAAGGCCTTCTGCGACAAGCACTGCCCGCCCGACTACTCCAAGGACAACAACGTCCACCAGGCCACGCGGGCGGCCAAGAAGTTTTACAAGCGCAACATGAGGGGCCGCATCTGGGCCGACAACCACGCCATGGCCAACGTCATCGCGGCGCAGCACCGCAACGCCATCACCGAGCACCCCCCGGACGAGTCGCAGATGACGGGGGCCAAGAACTCGGCCGTGCTGGGCGACAGGAGGAAGGGCGGCCAGCCGCCCAAGAACCTGTGGAAGCTGCCGTCGGGGGCGCCCATCATCCCGCAGGCCGTCTTCGACATCGTCGAGGCTTCCATCCAGCGCTTCTCCTTCCGGAAGCGCAAGGACTTTGTCAGCGAGGCCTGCCGCTACTGGACCCTCAAGCGCGAGGCCCGCCGGGGCGCCGCTCTGCTCAAGCGCCTGCAGCTCCAGATGGAGACGTTCTCGTCGATGGAGCTGACGAGGCGCAACTTTGCCTCGATGGGCCCCAGCGGCAAGGCGCGGCTCGCCCGCCGCATCGAGTTCGCCGAGAACATCATCCGAGACCTCGAGCAGCTCAAGGCGCTGTCCGAGGACGTGGTGCAGCGCGAGCAGATGAAGGTCGACGCCGCGGAGCTCGAGCTCGACTTTGTCGACGAGTGCTACTTTCCCGTTGCCAAGCTCATCCCTCCGGCGATCGAGAAGGCGACGTCGTAAGTCGCGACCACGCGAGACGCAGAGGCGAGTCAGGATGGCTAACGCTGCGATTTAGGCTGGACAAGAACCTGTTTGCGAGCGGCCTGGCCAAGCTGCAGACCCGCATAGACCAGCGGTTCTACGTGACGTCGCTGTCCTTTGCTCAGGACCTCGGGGATGTCATCAGCGAGGGGATCGCGACGACGCCCAAGGTGGAAGAGGTGTCGGAGCAGCGGTTCGAAGCGGCGGACGTGGCGCCGCCCAAGAACGCCTTCTCCGACATTCGCGAGCGCCGCAAGCTCGGCAAGCGCATCCTCAAGGCGGTGCAGCCGTATCTCGAGACGGCGCTCCGGGTCGAGTCGGAGATTGCGAACAAGCCGTACGAGGGCCTGCTGAAGGAGCTGGAGAACCTGGTCGACGCCAGCATCGACACGGGGCGGGCGGCTGCCGGCGCGGGCCTCAAGCACGAGGCCGAGGACGAGGAAGACACCATCATGGTCGACGCCCCCGACTCGTCGGAAATCACGGTCAAGAGCGCGTTCCAGAGCAACGGCGGGGCGCGGCCGGATGCCGACGCCATGGACACGGCCGAGGACGGCGACGGCGACGGCGACGAGGGCGGCAACATCGAGGTCAACACGTCGGGCCTGGGCTTGGCCGGCCAGGGTGCCGCGGACGCGATCGAGGTGGTGCCCCGCAAGAGCCGGAGGGGCGCCATGGCCAACGGGGTCGAGCCGTCGGAGACGCCGCCCGACAGCAACGGCTACGTAACGCTGGGTCGGCCGGACGAGACGGGGCCCCCGACGCCTCCGCAGTCCAACGGCAGCTTCGGCAAGGAGCCCAGCGACCCGCTGGCCGAGGGGGGCGTCGTGTGGTACCTCAAGACGATGAAGCCCGTGGGCACGTCTATCCTGGGCGAGCACTGGGCGGCCGGCAGGGACGCGGTGCGCATGCTCAGCGAAGACCTGACGGATCTCGACGACGAGGAGCTTAAGGGGCTCGGCGCCGACGTCGACGACGCCGTCACGGCGGCGGCCCTGGACACGGAGGCGGCGGCGGAGAATGCCGCGAGCGGCGCCAAGGGCAGCCGGGCAAGCGGCCGGGCCAGGCGGCGCCGGGGGTCGGGGAGGAGAAGATGACGATGCGAGCTCGCGGTCAAGTGTATTACTACGGCTATTTTTCTGGGCTTTTTTGTTTTGCTGCAGCGAGCTTTGCGGCCAAGTCTTGCGAGACGCGAGGAGACGGGGCTTCTGGTGTTTGCTAGGGTCGATATCCGATTGACGCGGTAATCTTTGCTGTGGGAGGGTTGGTAATGGCGTTATGGAGAGCAGGCAAGAGGATACGCAGCAGACAGCACTTGTGGCTTATCGTGCGCCTATGTAGATGGGCGTGACGAGGCCAAGGAACGCAGATGGAGATGGCCCCCAGGGAGTCGCGTGACGCCGTCTCGACGATGACGTTGGCGGAGCGTCGTGTCGCGCATTCCAAGGGCCAGGCTGGCGACGGGTGCCTGGAGGCGACCGGGTGGCTGTCAGACTGCTTGCGCGGCCGGCGGCGAAGCGTGCCGACGGCTGTGGCCCAAGGCCGGACCAGAGGCGTTCTTCAGGCGTGCCGAGGCTCTGATCCAAGGCCGGATCCGCAGCCAAGGTTGAGCGCTGGCGCTGAAACAGGCCCTACAGATTAGAAATAGAAACCACGGCGATAAAGACGAGACTTCTCCCTCTGTCTGGAGTCTGCGTCAGGCACCCGACGCACTGCTCAAACAAGTTACAAGGGTTGCAGGGGCTGGGCCGGGCGGCCAGAGGCTGAGCTGAGCAGCCGAGGATTGGACGAGGCCAGCGGGCGACGAATCCGGCCAGGCTGTCCTGCTGCGCGGCGGCCGGGCAAGTACCCGCGAGGTACCCGTGGCCGGGCCGTGGTAGGGGTTGCTAGCGTGGGGCCGGCCGCGGGCGCCCCCCAGGTACCGCGGCGGCCAGCTGCGGCGGCGCGGGACCTGGGCGCGGCTGCGACCGGCGCAGCTGCTAACAAGGCCGACCCTGTGCCGCGCCCCAGACACCCGCGCCGCCGTGGCGCGCCGGGTACCAGGCCCGACCTCTGCTCTCCTCTCGCTCCCTCGTCCGTCTCCTCCTGCAACCGTCTCCATCGGCGAGCGAGGATAAAAAATTTCTCCCAACGAGCAGCCAGACGGCAGGTCGCACGACGAACGAGCCTCGCGCACACGCACCGCTGCTGGCCCTCCCGACGCCCAGCACCGCCCGGCAGCACAGCCCGTCTGCTTTCGAGCCCCCCTGGAGCGCGCGCCCCAACACAAAAGCCCCCTCCTCCTCCCTTCCCGTCGATCGAGCCCGCGGCGACGACGTCGAGCGTGTCGGAGCGACCAACAGCTGCCCCCCCGAGGCCAAGGCGATCAAGGCCCTCCGCCCTGCCGGCCCGTCGACTCGCGGCCCCTCTGAAGCTATCCGCAGCCCGGCCGCCCTCCGAGGCAGCCACGACGACGCCCGACGCTGCGCCCGGCGTCCCTCCGTCCGCCTGCTTTGGCCCTGTCGTGTCGAGCATCAGCAGCAGCTTGCGATCCCCGTGCGGCCGCTCGTTTTTCGCCCCCCCGACGCCCTCTGTCTGCCCCGGGCTGTCGTGCAGCGTCTTGGAGCTGCCCTCCTCTCCCCCGTGAGTCCCCTCCCCGTCCCGCCCAAGGTAGCCGCTTTTTTCGCCCTGGCGCCTTTTCGCTCCCCTCCCTCGCCCTCGCCCTCCTCTCTCCCTCCCTCCCTGCCTCGCTCGCTCGCTCGCGCCAGCGTCCCTCTCGCGTGTCCCCGCGCGCCAGCTTCCCGCCTGGAATGACGGCAATTTTTGTCGTCGCCTTGTCCCGTCGCAGCCTTTAGCTCCCCCGTCGGCCTGTCCCCTGCGCCCGACCGCCATTTTTTCCCGACATCGATTTTCCCCCTTGGCAGAGGATTCTGACCTCCGAGGCCCCAGACGGTCCCAAGGTTTTGCATCGTACCAGCCGCACGCCCATAGGTCTCGCATCGCACGAAGCCGTCGCAGCCGCCACGTTTCGCGCATCGGCCTGCTTCCCCCCCGCCTCGCCTCCCTCGCGCCGCCGCTGCCGCCTCGGCCGCCGCCGCCGCTGCCGCTCCCCCCTCCGGTACTCGCGGGCCGTCCCCTGCCCTGGGAAGCTAGCTTTTCAACATGGCAGACCAGCATGAGGTCGACCTCGACTCCATAATCGACCGGCTACTCGAGGTGCGAGGCAGCCGCCCCGGCAAGCAGGTGCAGCTGCTCGAGGCCGAGATCCGATATCTCTGCACCAAGGCCCGCGAGATCTTCATCTCCCAGCCCATCCTCCTCGAGCTCGAGGCCCCGATCAAGGTGCGTATTCTCGAATTGATGGGCACCCCTGACGATTTAATCGCTGACGCCTCGGCCCCGCCCCCGGTCTTGCGTAGATCTGCGGCGACATCCACGGGCAATACTACGACTTGCTGCGACTGTTCGAGTATGGCGGCTTCCCGCCCGAGGCCAACTACCTCTTCCTCGGCGACTACGTGGACCGTGGCAAGCAGTCGCTCGAGACCATCTGCCTGCTGCTCGCGTACAAGATCAAGTACCCGGAAAACTTCTTCATCCTGCGGGGCAACCACGAGTGCGCGTCCATCAACCGCATCTACGGCTTCTACGACGAGTGCAAGCGCCGCTACAACATCAAGCTGTGGAAGACTTTTACGGACTGCTTCAACTGCCTGCCCATCGCCGCTATCATCGACGAGAAGATCTTCACCATGCACGGCGGCCTCAGCCCCGACCTGAACTCGATGGAGCAGATCCGCCGCGTCATGCGGCCCACGGACGTGAGTGCTCCCTCCCGTTGGTCGGGTGCTGGTGCTGACTGAGCGCCGTGCAGATCCCCGACTGCGGCCTGCTCTGCGACCTGCTCTGGTCCGACCCCGACAAGGACATCACGGGCTGGAGCGAAAACGACCGCGGCGTGTCCTTTACCTTTGGCCCCGACGTGGTGTCGCGCTTCCTGCAAAAGCACGACATGGACCTGATCTGCCGCGCCCACCAGGTGGTCGAGGACGGGTACGAGTTCTTCTCCAAGCGCCAGCTGGTGACGCTGTTCAGCGCGCCCAACTACTGCGGGGAGTTCGACAACGCAGGCGCCATGATGAGCGTAGACGAGAGCCTGCTGTGCTCATTCCAGGTGGGTTCCGCGGCGCGGGCCGTTGGGCGAACCGCTCGCTGACTCGTCCCGCGCGCCTGCAGATCCTCAAGCCTGCTGAGAAGAAACAAAAGTACGTCTACGGTGGTCTCGGCAGCGGAGGCAAACCGGTCACCTCCAAATTGAAGTCCAAGAGTTGAACGCGTTCCGGACGAACCTGATGATTATTTTGGCTCTAGGTTCGGACGGCGCTGAAGACACGAAACTCCCAAGACCCCTCCACCACCATGAGCACCACGGCGGCCAAAGCTTTTGTCTCTCTGCAACGCTCTTCGTCTCTGTAATGTCACACTCTCTCGCGCTCGCCTCGCGCCGTCGCCGGGTCCGGGTCCGGCAGCGAGCATGGGTCGGGTTGGTTTGCCTTGGAGGTCATCGGGCGTCGGGGGCTGCGGGCCCCGACGCGTGTGCCCTCGAGGGCGGGACGACCCGGATTGTCTCTAATGCTCATATGCGAACTTGATCACGACAAACGGCTGTTTCTTAGCTCACAGATAAAATATACATCAACGCAACCTTGTCAAGCTGTAGAGCGGCCGTGGAACCGGGCTGCGGGAGTCAGGGGGCGCAGTCGTCGCAGGCGGGAGGCGGACCGCCCGTCGCCGTCGCTGTCGCCGTCGCCGCCTTGGCCGCGTGGTTGTCGCCGGCGTCTCGGTCCGCGGCGTCTCGGTCCGCGGCGTCTCGGTCCGTGGCCGCCCGGTCCGCCGCCCGGTCCGCCGCCTCTGCGTCGCCGCTGCCGCCGCCGCCGGCGCGATGGCCGTCGACGTGGCCGAGGTGCCTCGCGGGCTCGACGACGTCGCGCACGCGGCGCTTGAGCTCCTTGGTCTCGGGGAAGCCGCCGTCGCGGGCGCGGTCCCAGAGCACGAGCGGCGGCCGGCCGGCCGCCGTCTCGAGGGCGACGACAAAGGCGCCGCCGGCGGCGGGCAGCAGCGCGACCTCGCCGAGGGCGGCGCCAAAGGTCGACAGCAGCTCCTGCGCGTACTGCGGCGCGTCAGCGGCGGCGGCGGCGGCGGCGAGGGCGGGCGGCGCACGTAGGCGGCGCGCAGGAGCCACTTGCACTGCGTGCAGAACTGGATGGTGACGCGGGGGAGCGGCATGGCGGCGGCGGTGGTGAGTGATGGTGATGGTGGTGGTGATGGTGATGGTGGCAGCGCAAACTCAGCCCGGCTCCACGGGCCGTCACGTCATCGCGGCCCAGGCGCACCAGGCCGGCAATCAGCGTCCATTGTCACGCGCAGATGGCGGCACGCATCTGGTCAAGCAGCTACATGACAACGGCAGCAGGCGGCGCAGAGGAAACGACAAAGGAAACACAAGGGAATTAATACATGCTGAATAGCCCGTCCCCCGGAGCGAATCCCACGCGGCCATGTCTTTTTTTCCTTTTTCGTCTTTTTTTCCCTTTTCTCTCCGTTGCGACGCCTTCACTTACAGTCCAGCCGAGGCGGGCTCCGGCCGGGCAGCCGCAAGAAGCCGCTGCCCATGACGGGGGGCGCCGATTCCGGGTATCTTGGGTGCCGGGTCCAGAACGAGTCCACGATGCCCAGCGCAGGGTGATGAAATGCGAC
Source organism: Hypocreales sp. Mo6-1 (assembly GCA_002939055.1). Lineage (NCBI taxonomy): Eukaryota > Fungi > Ascomycota > Sordariomycetes > Hypocreales > Hypocreales sp. Mo6-1. Next base: position 1,268,777 of record PNEP01000013.1, read on the forward strand.
TCCCTCTCCCGCTCGTCGACGCTCTCGCTCCTTGAAACACACGAGGGCACGGCCGGGCGCCACGCTCTGTTCCCTCCCAGCCGCCGAGTCGTCATCCATGGTCGTTGTCCGGAAAGCAGAGGCCGGCGTCTACATGACGGCGCAGCAGCCGCCCGTCTGTTGCGGCGCGTACGGGTCGTCGCCCTTGGGCACGGCACCCCACACCGAGGGCACCATGTAGTCTCTCGTGCCGTTGCAGTAGGCGATGATGCTGGATCCGGCCGTCAGCCGGGGAGGGACGAGGGCGGGCGGCGCGGGCGGGCCTACCTCTTGGCCGCGGTGCTGACGGGGATGCGCTCGCGGTCGAGGTCCTCGCGCAGGCGGTTGTTGAGCTCTGTTAGCCGCCGCAGCTTGAGGTCGGCCATGGACTGCTTGTTCTTCTTGATCTGCGACGGGTCGCCGACGTCGCGTGATGTGTACTGAGGCATGTCGGCGTCGGGGTCGCCGCCGGGCGAGGGGCCAGCGCTCGGTGGTGCGTGTACGGGGGGGGGCGGTTGGCCGCGAGGCGTACTGCAGCAACGGTCAGCGTGCGTGCAGGCCGTCGGCGGCACGGCTCTCGCGGCAGCGGCCACGGGGAGGCCACGGGGCGGCCACGGGGCGGCCACGGGGCGAGCGGCGGACAGCGAGCGGCCCGGCCAGCACGGCGCAGGGCTTCCGTCTCGCGGCGGCGGCGGCGCGCGCGCGCCGTCTGGCCGTCCCGCCGCCGGCGTCGTCTCTGCCCGACTCCTTTTTTTTGCGGGCTCCGTCCAACCGTGGCCGGGCGGCGCCCCTTGGCCGCGGCCGCAGCCGAGGGCAGCGACTTACCCGGCAGCCGCGAGCGGATCCGGGGCGGCGGCGAGCAGCGGCGCTTCTCTCGACGCACGGCAGCGCAGGGCGAGGCAGGGCGAGGCAGGGCGAGGCGGCGCACGCACCAGAGCAGAGAGGCGTGGAGGAGGAACGAGAAGGACGGATGGGTCCCTGCGGCTGGGCGGGTGGTGCTGCCGCGCTACGAGGCCCATGTACCTCGCCTAGCACGGCGCGCAGCCGCCGCAGCGCCGCCTAGCAGCTGGTACCGCGGCTGCGACAGTGTCAATCCGCGGCCGAGGGCGGCAGCACAGTCCACCCTCATCAGCCACGGCCTGCTCCGTGTCGCCTCCACCAAATTGTCGTCCGTGGCCGGGACATTGGCCCGCTTAGCGCCCGGGGGCGGTTGCACGGGGCGTGTCTGGTGAGATGCGGCTCAAGCGGCATCGCCACTGTGCGCGCGCCGCGAGCTTATTTCCCGGATGGCATTGTCCGGCCCCATGGGGCAGTCTGCTGCTCTAACCAGCCTCGCCGCGCCCTGCTGCAGGTCTGAGACGCAGAGCGTGGCCGCCGCCGCTAGCAGCATCGCTGCTCGTTGGTCCTCCAGTGAACCGTACACGGCCGCAGCCCTTGGCCCAGGCCCTCAGTCCCCCGTGTCCATCTCCAGGTCCAGCTGCACCCCGTTCGAGATGCCGTAGTCCTCCAGGCTGAGGTGGTCCTTGAACGGCCGCTCGCCCTGCCGCCGCAGCATGATCTGCCCCGACTCGCGCCCGATGCGCGCCGCAACCATCAGCTTCAGCTGCCCGATCGTGTCCGACGGCAGGCACGGAATCGCCGACTTGGTCCCCAGCCGGTCGTTGACGTTGACCACGATCATCTCCTGCCCGGGCCCCGCCGGCACCGCCGCCTTCTTGTCCTTCCGGCCCTTGTCCTTGGATCCCGAGTCGCGCGCCCGCGGGGAGCGCAGGCGCCTGCCGCCATCGCCGCCACGCTGTCTCTCTCGGTCGCCGTCCCCGTCTCGGCCCCCGTCTCGGCCCCCGTCTCGCTCCCCATCTCGGCCTCCGTCTCGTCGACGCTCTCGCCCCGGCGACCGGTCGCGGTAGTCTCGGCGCCCGTGGCCGTCGTCCCTGCGCGAGCTGTCCTTCCACCGGAAGCCCTTGCTGCCCCGCGGAGCGCGCCGCTGCGGCGAGCGCGAGCGCGATCTTCTCGACGGACTGCCCGCCATTCCGTCGTGGCTGGCTGGGTGCAAAGCTGCAGCGTCCAAGATCGCCTGCGAGCTGAGATGCGACTACGTACTGACCTACCTAGCGGCAACGCAGTCACGTGCATGGCACCCTGCTGCCTCGTTTCCCAGGCAACGTCAACCTCAGCTACGAGTTGGGTAATCACAGATTCTCGATGCTTTCCCCGATGCCACAGGGCGGTCCATTTCCAAGGTCAGGCCTCAACGCCTTGGAAGCGGCAGACGAGGAAATGTACAACGGCGATGCAATACCCCCTACTTGGCTAGTGGCCGTTGCTGCCACCACTTCTCCTTCTTGCAGGAGTATGGGCCTCGAACGACTCGTTCCACCGCTCTGTTTTCCTAAATATAGACTTCAGACCCTCAGTCGACAAACCTATCGCGATGGCTGACGTAACCTCTCACGTGACGCGCACCGTCCGCTAGCCCCTCAACGCTCGGATAGTGGCCACACACGAAAATCAAAAATTCCTCCTACGTGCTTCGCTTCCACCACCCCGAGTCCCAGCAAGTGCCCCATCATCTCGCACTCTGGCTCGCGTCGGCTGCGCCGTCTGGATAGCCTCGAAATCGCCTCCTCGCCTTGTCAAAGCCAGCCCATAGAGGAGGTTGCCCAGCATGGTGCGTCGATCCTCGCCGTCACCGTCTGCCCGTTACCCCTCCCTGGCCTGCCTGCTAACCGCACTGCCCGGGACAGCCGCCTCCGCCGCACCAAAAGCCCGAAAATGTCCTGAAGCGCGCCCACGAGCTCATCGGGGTCAGCCAGGCCCCCGCGGCCCTAACGCTCCTCCATGAGCACATCACCAGCAAGCGCTCGCGAAATGTCCCCATCGCGTCGCTGGAGCCCGTCATGCTCCTCCTCGTCGAGCTGTCGGTCGAGCAGAAGAAGGGCAAGCTGGCCAAGGACGCCCTCTACCAGTACAAGAACATCTCTCAAAACACAAACGTCCCGACTATCGAGGTCCGCTGCATCCTGCTGCCCGAGACGAGACCCCGTTGCTGACGCCGCCGTGCAGCTCGTCCTGAAACGATTCATCGAGTTGGCCGTCGACAAGGTCACCGCCGCCCAGCAAAAGGCCGACGAGGTCCAGTCCAGCATCGAGGCCACGGCCGCCACGTCCAGCGTCGACGACCTGGAAGCCAGCGAGACGCCCGAGTCCATCCTCCTCGCCACCGTCTCGGGCGAGCAGTCTCGCGACCGCACCGACCGGGCCATCGTCACCCCCTGGCTCAAGTTCCTCTGGGAGGCGTACCGCACCGTCCTCGACATCCTCCGCAACAATGCGCGCCTCGAGATCCTCTACCAGAGCACCGCCATGCAGGCTTTCGACTTCTGCCTCAAGTACACCAGGAAGACCGAGTTCCGCAGGCTCTGCGAGCTTCTGCGCAACCACGTCCAGACTGCCGCCAAGTACTCGTCGCAGATGCACGCCATCAACCTGAGCGAACCCGACACGCTTCAGCGCCACCTCGAGACCCGCTTCCAGCAGCTCAACGTCGCCGTCGAGCTCGAGCTGTGGCAGGAGGCCTTCCGCAGCGTCGAGGACATTCACACCCTGCTCAACCTCAGCAAGCGGCCACCCAAGAACGTCATGATGGCCAACTACTACGAGAAGCTCACCCGCATCTTCTTGGTCGGCGAGAACTACCTCTTCCACGCCGCCGCCTGGTCGAGGTACTACACGCTGCTCCGCCAGTCGGCCGCCCTGGTCGCCAGTGGCCAGGGCAAGAAGGCCGACAACCCGCCCGCCTCGGACGCCGATCTCCAAAAGGCCGCCTCGTTCGTCCTCCTGTCGGCCCTCGCCATCCCCGTCATCAGCACCTCCCGGTCCCGCGGTGCCATGGTCGACTTCGACGAGGCCAAGAAGAACAAGAACTCGCGGCTCACTCACCTCCTCGGCATGTCCCAGGCGCCGACCCGCGCCCGCCTCTTCCGCGATGCGCTGTCCAAGTCCCTGCTGCAGCGTGCCCGCCCCGAGATCCGGGACCTCTACAACATCCTCGAGGTCGACTTCCATCCTCTGTCCATCTGCAACAAGATCTCGCCCATCCTCACCAAGATCGGCGCCGACCCCGAGATGGAGCGTTACATTGTCCCCCTCCAGCAGGTCATCCTCACCAGGCTGTTCCAGCAGCTGTCCCAGGTATACGAAACGGTCGATCTCGGCTTCGTCGAGGGCCTTGCCCAGTTCCCGGAGCCCTACCAGGTCACCCGCAGCACCATTGAGAAGTTCATCATGAACGGCAACAAGAAGGGCGACCTCGCCATCCGCATGGATCACGCCACCGGCGTCCTAAGCTTCGACAATGACGTCTTCTCGTCGGCCAAGGCCGGGCACGGCGGGTCCGGCGCGGGGTCCGCCGAGTCGGAGACGGGCACCGTCCAGCGCCTGCAGAGCACCCCCTCCGAGATTGTCCGTTCCCAGCTCACGCGTCTGGCCCGGTCCCTATACACGACCTGCCACTACATCGACCCCGGCTTCAACAAGGAGCGCCTGGCGGCCCGCAGCGCGGCACTGGCTCGTGCAAAGGCCGGGGCGGAGAATGAACACGTCGAGATCCTGGCCCGCAAAGAGGTCATCCAGAAGCGCAAGGAGGAGGCCTCGGAGATCCAGGCCAAGCGGGACAAGGAGAATGCCCGCCAGAAGCGGCTCCGGGAGCAGGCTCTGCAGGAGGCCGAAGACAAGCGGCTGGCGGCGGAGCAGAAGGAGCGCGAGGCCAGGCGGCTCAAGGCGGAGCGCGACCGCGTCCGCAAGGAGGAGCTCAAGAAGCAGATTGCCGACCTCAAGATGAGCGACAAGGCGCTCGACATCGACCTGGATGACCTGGACAACCTCGACTCGAACCGTCTGCGCGCCATGAAGCTGGCGCAGCTGGAGCGTGAGAAGAACGACGTCAACGAGAAGCTCCGCATCACGGGCAAGCGCATCGACCACCTGGAGCGGGCCTATCGCAAGGAAGAGGCCAAGAAGCTGGGCGAGGACTTTGCGAGGCAGGTGGAGCACGACCGCACCATCTACGAGAAGCTCAAGGCCAAGACGCTCAAGGAGGCCGAGGAGAAGCACAAGGAGAGCGTCGAGCTCAAGCACCGGCTCAGCCGCCTGGTGCCCATGTACGAGGAGTTCAGGCGCTCGCTGCACGAGCGACGCCGCGACGAGTTCGAAAAGCGCCGCAAGGACGCGGAGCGCGAGCTGGAGAAGCAGATCGCGGCGCGGAAGAAGGAGGTGCGGGACCGCAAGCTGCGGGAGAAGCGGGAGCGGGAGGAGCGGGAGCGGCAACTCCGCGAGGCCGAGGAGCGCGCGGCTCGCGAGAAGGAGGAGCAGCGGCTCCGCGACGAGGCCCGCAAGGCCGAGCTGGCCAAGCTGAAGGAGCAGCGGGAGAAGGAGCGGCAGGAGATGCTGGAGAAGGCGGCTCTGCAGCAGCGGCGCGAGGAGGAGGCGCTGGCGCGCCGCAGGGCGGAAAAGGAGAAGGCGTCGGCGGTGCCGGCGAGGACGGAGACGCCAGAGGGGCGGAGGCCGCCGCCCGTCGTCAGCGGACCGACCAGCTGGCGCGAGCGAGATGCGTCGAGAAATGCCGAGAGCAGCGCGGCGCCGCGGGCCGGGCTTGCCATGGAGCGAAGCGACTCCAACGACCGTGCGTCGGGCCCTCCTCGGCTGCAGCTGACGGGCAGCAAGCCGGGCTGGCGAGAGCGCGAGGCGGCCAGGGCGGCGGGCGGGGGAGCTGGAGGAGCTGGAGGAGGTGCCGAGGACGGGCCGGGCAGCCGGACGTTTGGATCACGGGCCCCGCCCATGGACCGCAGCGGCTCGGGCCGTGGCGAGAATGGGCAGACGGGATCGCCCGCGCCGCCTACGGAGACTCTGCAGTCTTCTCGCGCGCCTGGCAAATGGGTTCCGCCTCACATGAGGAAATAGGCGTGAGGGGCGAGGGCATCAGGGAATGGCAGGCATGGAGGCAGCTGGGATTTGCAACGGCGTTGGGGGAGGGAAGGATGTGGTGTGTGTGCTCTAGAGTTCAGTCTAATGTCGGTCCTCTTGGTACGAGCCCACGAGAATGGAAAGACGAGTAGCGTTTGCGATGGGGCAATCGAGTGGCACGAGTGGCGTGAGGTCGAGGCGGCGTCGAGGATGCGGTGGCCGCATCTGGAGGCGAGGCGCGCTGGCAGGTGGATGCACAGGACAAGGTAGAGTTGGAAGACGAGGTACGAGGAAGTCGGGGAGGATCCGACGGGCGGCCGAGGATGCAGGCGTTGGGTTCGCGCGGCGCGTGAGGCTTTGGGTGCGGAGATGCATAAGCAAGGTGCATATGCAAGGTCCAGACGGAGTCGATGGTTTGGGCGGGTCTCTGCAGCGGCAGCGAGTGTCTGCAGCGAGTCTGGGAGCTGAGACGCGCAGGCCAGTGGCCCGTGGAGAGGCGGATGGAGATGATGGGCCTTGGAGGTGATGGGCCTTGGAGTTGAGATGTGACAGCCAGGGCCCGGCCGGCACGGCACGGCCCAGGCCGGGGAGACGCCGTCGTGGCCGCCGACGAATAGACGCGGGAGATGGCCGGCGGGCCGTGGTGATTCAGGCAATCCAGGCACGGCGGCGGCGAGCCGGCCTTGCGAAGTCTATTGCTGCTGTATGAGGTGGCCGGAGGGAGCTAGCGTTCGCACGAACCATCTGCCGAGGGCCGACCTCCTAGTCTGCTGTCTCGCGGAGCTGATCGGAGCTGATTGCCAGGTCGAGTTGGTTCGACGGGAGTCTTGACCAGAGGACGGAGATGCTAGGCTGACTGCGGCAGACGAGCGGTCATGGGGAAGGACGAGGCGCGTGCCCGAGGCGCCAGGGCGGTGCTAGAGCGAGGCCGTGTTGCATCGCCGACGACGGAGCTGGCACAGCATCGCAGATCCGGCTGCGCGGGCGAGGAGGAGGCGTGTCGAGGCATCACCATGTCGGCCTGCTAATGCAGGTGCTCGTTCCTGCCGGAGGCGTCCCTGGCTGTCGTCGATATATTGGAGAGTCGTGGTGCGGCTGCACGTGCCTCACGCGGCACGTGTTTCCCGATACAGCAACGTCGCTCGCGATGCCGAGCGTCGACGCCTGGACGCCGCCCCAGGCGGCATCACCGGCCTCGCGATCCGGCCCGGCGCCTCGTCCCAGTCCTGGCTGGCCGAGGGCCCCCCGGAAGCCTGCGGGCCCTGGCAGAGGAAGCCGACGGCGCTCGCTGGCGACGCCGTGGCCGCCCAGGCCAGCCGCGGAGGCTCGCCGACGGGCGACGAACGCGGCTCGCACACGCCATGTGGGGATCGACTTCGCTGGGTCGACTGCTCTGGGTCGACTTCTCTATCCGTCGGCGGCACAGCCGGGACGCGGGCTCGGGGAGGGGGGGAGCTGCCTGGCGTATAAATGCCCCGGGGCGTGTCGTGCTGCTCATCGGCTCCCCTCGTCCCGTCATTGCGCCCCTGAGCCGCCTCGCCCCCTTGTCGTCTGCCTTGTTCCATCGCCACCATGAGGTCTGGCCTGCTGGCTGCGGGCGCGGCCCTCGTGCCGCTCGCGCGGGCCGTGCCGGACGGCGAGGTGCCGTCGTGCACGTCGCCCTTCACGCCCTTTGTGAGCGTCGGCTGCGTCCAGGACGCGAACCCGGGCGCCCTGGCCTTTCGGTCGAGCCTGGACCATGGCAGCATGACGGTCGCCAAGTGCGCGGCCGCCTGCAAGGGTGCGTCTGAGTCCGAGTTGGGTCTCGAGACGGCTTCTCTCGAGACGGCTTCTCTCGACACCCCTCTCTCGGGACAACCGCTGACCGACACAGGGAACGGCTACCGCTATGCCGGCCTCGAGTACTACGGCGTCTGCTACTGCGGCTCGACCGTCAACGGCGCCCAGGTGGCCGCCTCGCGCTGCTCGTTCCCCTGCAGCGGCAACAGCTCCGAAACGTGCGGCAGCGACCACACGCTGTCCGTCTGGCAGGACCCGACCTTTTCCAACGGCCCCAACGACGTGACCGTCGGCGCCTACAAGCGGCTGGGCTGCTACACGGACAACTCGCCGCTGGGGCGCACCCTGCTGTCCCACTACGACCTGGACCTGGCCACCTTCACCAACGAGAAGTGCCTGGCCGCGTGCCGGGACCGCGGCTTCCCGTACGCGGGCACGCAGTTTGGCAGTAGGCAACGCGCCGCCGCGAGCGTCTCTCCCCGCGCGTGCTGACCGGCGAGCAGGCGAGTGCTGGTGCGGCGCCCTCGTCAACAACAACACGGAGCAGGTCGACGACGGCCAGTGCGACATCCCCTGCCTGGGCAACGTGACCGAGGACTGCGGCGGCCGCGAGCGGCTGAGCCTCTACGGGGCCAAGCTGCTCGAGTCGTGGGAGCCGTGCGGCACGCCGCCGGGCACGGGGAAGCCGCCGCCGAGCGACTCGTCGTGCTGCACGAGGCTGTCGTCGAGCTCGGATTCGTCGTCGTCGACTGTGTCGGACACGTCGAGCTCGTCGGAGACGACCGTGACCAGCTCGGATTCGTCTTCGTCGGTGACTATATTCGAGACGACGTCATCGGAAGAGTCGACGTCGACGACGTCGTCAGACACGACGGCCTCGGAAACGTCAACCTCGTCAGATACGACCACCTCGGAAACGTCAACCTGGTCAGATACGACCACCTCGTCAGACACGGCAACCTCTTCAGACACAACCACGTCAGACCCCGCAACCTCGTCAGACACGTCGATCTCGTCAGACACAACGACGTCGACCAGCTCGTCGGATTCGACCACGTCGAGTTCGTCGGATTCGACTTCATCGACGACCTCGTCTGACACGACCTCTTTAGATACGACGACCTCGTCAGACCCACCGACATCGACAAGCTCGTCAGATTCGACCTCGTCAGATACGACGACCTCGTCAGACCCACCGACATCGACAAGCTCATCGGATTCAACCACGTCAACGAGCTCGGAGTCGACTTCGTCAGACACTACTTCGTCAGATACGACGTCAACCGCGTCGGATCCAACCACATCAACCACCTCGTCGGATACGACGTCAACCAGCACCTCGGATACATCAACTAGCACTTCGGACACGTCAACGACAAGCACCTCAGACACGTCGAGCACATCGGAGACGACCTCCACCAGCACCTCAGACACATCGACAAGCACCTCGGATACGTCGACTAGCGATTCAGATACGTCGACTAGCACCTTGGATACGTCCAGCTCCATAGACACATCCACTAGCACCTCAGATACCCCGGATACAACGACGAGCACCCCAGACACGTCGACCAGCACCTCGGACAGCACCTCGGACAGCACCTCGGACAGCACCTCGGACACAACCTCATCCGAGTCGACTACCACCTTAGACTCGACATCTACCGTGTCCAGCACAACGACAACGACCAGCTCGCCCGACGACCAGTCGACCCTCACCGTCACCGTCACCGGCACCGTCACGTCGGTCGCGCAGTGCACGGCCACGGGCACCGTGCCCGCCAAGTGCGAGTGGCATCTGGGCAACTGGTGCGCGCCGCCGCTGCCCGAGTGGCACCACCGCGACTCGTGCCTCGAGGCGGCGCGGACGTGCGCGCTGCAGGTCGTGTCGTGCTTCAAGTACGCCGGCTGGCCGCACAACATCGACTGCTTCCTCTTCCAGCGCTGGTGCAGCAACATCGACCGGTGCTGCCACGACATCTGCCTGCCCGGCATCCACCTGCCCGGCATCCGCCTGCCCAGCCTCCACTGCAGCAAGCACGAGTGCTGGAACCGCTTCCGGCCGGGGCCCGGGCCGCTGCCGCCGCCGGCGACGACGGTCAGCGTGGTGCCGTGCAGCCAGCCGACGACGGCACCGCCGACGGCGACGGCGACGGCGGAGCCGCCCGTGTGCCCGCCGCCCCTGGTCAGCATCTGCCTGCAGGCGGCGAGCGACCGCTGGGGCTACGGGCCCGGGCGGCCCGTCGGCGGCATCCCCATGCCCATCGTCGGGTGCAACGACCGGCGCGACGACTGGCTCCTGCACCCCTTCAAGCTGTACACGGAGCCCGACAGCGGGCGGAACCCGTCGTTTTCCTGGCTGCAGCGGCCCAACGTCTGCGTCGAGGTGTGCCACGAGCAGTTCCGCAACTGCCGCGACACGTACGTCAACACGTGCCGCCGCATGGCCGGGGGGGTCCCCGGCGCCGGGCCCCCCGGCGGCCACGGGTCGCGGCCGGCGCACCACGGGCTGCTGCCGGCCGGGCTGCTGTCGGCCGGGCTGCTGTCGGGCGAGGCGGCCGAGGCCCAGCGCCGGGCCTCGCGCGGGTGCGCCGCCGGGGGCGACCGCCGCGCCTGGGCCATCGCCGGCGCCGACACGGTCGCCTGCTGGGGCCGCGGCGGCAACTCGCCCGACCAGGCCGACCAGCGCTGCCAGGCGCAGTTCCGCGACTGCGTGGCCGTCAACGAGCGGATCACGCCGGGGAACCACTGCAAGAAGTGGTGCGAGGGAGTGTAATAGGCGTCATGTCGAGGTGTACAGAGTAATAGGGGTGATATCACGGGTCGGGTCGCGGACGCAGACTCTGTAATAATACATTCACGCATGGTACTGCCGAGGCCGCTGCCGAGTATAATATAGAGTATTGCCATTTACACTCACGCAGGTTTCTATTTGCACTCGTAACGCGCAGGCAGTAAATACGGAAAGGGGAGTAAAGCTAGAAAACATTAAGGAGACGGGAAGGGAGTCAAGCTAGATGGATACAGGAAGCGACAGGAAGGGGAAGTAACAGCTAATTGAATACAGAAAGCGATAGGAAGGAGAATAACAGCCACTAAGCGCAGATAGAATTACATGACTGCAAATAGCAATACCCATAATATAAATCCAACCAATCAGTGCCGTACACGCCATGGTGCGGAGGGCGTGGCATCTCATCTCCTGTATGCATACGTGGTCCAGGGTAGCTGCAAGCCAGGACATCAGCCTCGCCGACTCTCCATCAGCGTTGCTGCAAGCTTGCTGCAAGCCAGGATCTCTGCAGCCTCGCCGACTCCATTAGGACAGCTGCAAGCCGGGAACTCCTCAGCCTCGCCGAGTCTCCCTTCTTGAGTCTCACCGACTCTCCCTTCCCTTCTCATCCCCTCACCTCTTCACAAGCTGCCCAAGGTGAGCCCAAGACCAAGAGACCGAGAGACACGCAACGGATACAGCCATGGAGACCCCCAGCTCCCCCGCCGCCTGCTGCCAGGCCGTCTTCCTCGGCGCCGCCCTTGGCATCCTCGCCCTGCAGCTCTTCCCGCGCCGCCTCCGCGCCGCCCTCATGGACTACGGCGCCCGGCGGCCCGACGACCAGCGCGCCGCTCCCGGGGCCGGCTGGCCGGCCGCGCTGGCCGCGCTGGCCGGCGTCGGCCAGGTCCCGCACGCGTGGTTCTGGCACTACTACCTGCTGTCCGTCTCCGCGTCGGCCTTCTGGGCCTGGCAGTACTGCGCCCGGGGGCCGGCCATGGCGGCCCTGGCCCACGCCCAGGCTTCCTCGGCCGCGCCCTCGACCGACCTGGTACGCGTCTTCATGGCGTGGACCATGCTCGCCGTCCAGGGCTCGAGGAGGCTGTACGAGTGCTTCTTCGTCGTCAAGCCGGGCTCGACGCCCATGCTGCTGGTCCACTGGGGCCTGGGCCTGGTCTTCTACACGGTCGTCAGCGTCGCCGTCTGGATCGAGGGCGCTGGTGCGCCGCCCCAAGCCGCCGACGCCTGCTCCGGCTGCTGACACGTCACCAGGCACCATTCTCGAGTCGTGGGCGCAGTACCAGCCCGCCGTCATGGTGACGCCGCGCGTGCCGCTCATCCTGGCCGTCTTCGTGGCCGCGTCGAGCAAGCAGAACGAGTGCCACCGGTACCTCGCCAGCCTCAAGAAGTACACGCTGCCGAGCGAGGGCTGGTTCAGCTACTTGGTCTGCCCGCACTACACCTGCGAGTGCGTCATCTACCTGGCCATCGCCGCCATGGCGGCGCCGCCCGGCAGCGTCTTCAACACCACCGTCCTGTGCGCGCTGGCCTTTGTCGCCGTCAACCTGGGCGCGACGGCGCACGGCACCAAGCAGTGGTACGCCCAGAAGTTCGGCGCCGAGCACGTCGCGGGCCGGTGGAGCATGATCCCCCTTGTATTCTAGACGCTCGTCGGCGCGGGCACTATCGCCTGGCAAACATGCCGAGCTTGTGTCCGACCTTGGACACGTTGAGCACGTCTCGGTATGTCAGGCTCGTGCGGGTGCCGCGGACGCTGCGGCCGTCGGCGTACGCGGCCGGGTCGCCGAGCAGGGGCCAGTTGGCTACGCCGGCGGCGGCCGAGAGGTCGACGTCCTCGTCGGCGTCGGCGATGCCGTGGAGGTAATCCGTGTACAGGCTGTCCGTGGTGATGAGCAGGCTACGCGGTTCCTGGAGGATCCTCCACGCCGGCGTCGGGTCGAGGGCGCCGTCGGGCTTGCTGCGGTACAGGTTCAGGCAGATGCTGGCCCCCAGACTGACGGTGCACACGACGGGCCAGTAGGCGGCGCCATCCTGGGCCGGATGAGCATGGCAAAGGCGGCGGCAGACAACGTACTTAACTTATGGGGCATGATGCCGACGCCCGGCGGATACTCGTTGACGAGGACGTGGTTGGGGCGCGCGTGCGGGCTCTGGGCGAAGACGTGCTGGCGACGGTGGCGCGACGTCGGGAGCGAGAGCAGCCGCGCGACGACGGGGTCCTCGAGCCACGGGGGCAGCGGGGCGTCGAGCAGGCGGTCGTGGACGAGGTCCGAGGGCCACGTCTGCAGGCGGCGGCGGGAGAGCTGCTTCCACCTGGGCTTCGGGGCGGCGGCGATCTGCGGCCGTCAGGCGAGGCGACGAGGGCGTCGGGGGGGGAGCGGCGGCACCTTGGCGAGGAGGAGGCGCTCCTCGTCGGGGCTGATGAAGCCGGGGATGTAGTAGGCCGTGGCGGGGAGGGCCTGGACGCGGGCGTGCTCGAGCTCGGGCGGGGCGGAGGCGTCCATGATGGGTGGAAGAGGCAGAGGCCAGGGCGCGGTGACGAGGACGTGAGGCGTGGACGTCAAGGCGTGGACGTCGAGGCGTGGACGTCGAGGCGACCTGGCAGTGACTTGGCGGTACCAGCGGTACTTGCAGGCCCCAGGACCCCAGGGCGCGCAACTGGGTGGGTCCGCGCCAGCACGGCGCCCGTCCGAGGTACCTCGAGGTGCCGTAACGCAGCGGCCATGTCGCTGTGAGCAGGACGCGATGCGGCGGCGGCGGCGGCGGCGGCGAGCGCCTCACGCCCAGGTACCCAGATGTAGCCCCAGGCACCCCAGGCACCTACAGTCTAGAGGAAGCTCCCTCGGACGGCGTGCAAAGAGGATCCAAGGCCCGGATGGCTGGGGCAGCGTGTTTCGGCCCCAGAGCCAAAACTGCGCGTCCGGGCCCAGTGGCCCGCCGCAGCACCCGCGGGCGGCCAATCAGCCGCCGGCATTCAGACTCTGCCCGGGTCTGCAGCTGCTCGGGGTCCCGTTTTCAGCAAGGCCTTGTTGTTGCTCGCCTCAGGCCAGCTCTGCTTCTGATTGTAGACTCGGACCTTGACTCTCCATCACGCCGCTCGCCATCGCCGCGCCGCCTCCTCGCCATCGCCAGCGCCCTCGCCTCGCCACCGCCACCCGCCAGCCCCCGCCAGCCTCGCGGCCCCGCTCCGCGCTCTCTCTCCGCGCTGCCTCTTCAGCGCAGGCCAGCCCCTATCGACCGCCGCCGTGTCGAGCCGCTTTCTCTTCGCTCGCTGCTCCCCGGCCTGAGCGATCCGCCTTGGGCTGCCGTGCCGGCCTGCGCTCCGCCCTGCTCGCCGAGCGGCCCGCGAGGCCAGCGTCCCAGCCAAAGCGCCCTGCAGTCAATCGCCCGCCTCGAGTCCGCCCCAGGCCGCGCCCTGCCGTTGCCGCCGTCGCCGCCGTCGCCGCTCCTCATCTCGCTCCTCCAGGATGGTGGTAGTCGCTGCCTCCTTCCCCCGCAGATAGATGACATGGATGCGCAGAATGCTGCCGAGACGGACCAGACGAGGCCGGCGCGCGCTCCCTCGCCCCGGCTGCGGCGGCCGTCCTCGGACAAGTCGTCGCCGACGGCCAACCTGAGGCCTCCGTCGCCCGCCAGGGCCGCTGCTGCCGCCGGTGCCGCCGCCGGTGCTGCCGCCGGTGCCGCCGCCGGTGCCGTCGCCCCCTCGGACGACGCCCCGTCGACGGCCCGCCCCGACGACCCCCCCCGGGACCGCGACTCGGACGCCGAGACCATCGTCCTGCCCGGCAAGGATGGCCATTCCCCGTCCAAGGCCCGCAAGGTCCGCCAGGAGGACCGGAGCGAGAGCGACGGCGAAGCAGCCAAGCCCAGGCCCAGGCCCGACGGCAACGACGCCGACAGACCCGCGCCCGCCTGTTCAGGAGCCGGTGCTGGTGCCGCCGCCGCCGCCGCCGCCGCCGCCGCTGCCACTGCCGCTGCTGGTGCACCTGGCAACCATCCCGGCGACCCTGCAAAGAGGAAGCGCCTGTCGGCCTCGGCCGCCAGCTCCCTCGAAAAAGACCGTCGCCCGCGCAACAAGGAGGGCGGCTCCAGCGGCCTGAGCTCTGCACCTGCGTCCCCGCCCCATCACCCTCAACACCATCACCTTCCGCACAAACAACACCACCTCCACAGGCGCCGCTCCGACGCCGCCCCTTCATCCCCCTCCGACTCTGAGCAGCAGCATCACCACAAGGCATCCTCAAAAGCATCCCTACGCGACAAGCTCAAGGCCGCCGAGCGCCTGGTGCCGTACAAGCGCAAGGCCCCCAAGGTCGAGTCCGACGACGAGGCCGACGTCCGCAAGGCCCGCCGCCAGCGCACCACCAGCGCCGGCCTCGACGCCGCCCGCCCGTCCAAGGAAGCCCGGTCGACGCCCGCCAAGCCCCAGCACGACCATCGCACCCGCTCCGTCTCCCCCCAGCCGCGACAGCACCGCCGCAGCATCTCGACTCAGCTCCCCGCCCAGCCGCCGGCCAACGGGCTCAACCCCAAGAAGCGCCGCCTGCCGCCGCCCCTGCAGCCGACCGACTACCACTCCGACGACTCGTCCCCCGGCGGCAGCCCCCACCCCCGTGGCCCCAACAAGCTGCGCAGCCTCGCCACCCCGGCCACGGCCGAGGCGACCGTGTCTCCGGCCAGGATGGCCCCTCACAAGAAGCACCTCGACGCCCACGGCCAGACCCTCCTGGCCCGCTCCTGTGCGCGCGGCGAGTACGAGACGGCCAAGCTGCGCCTGGCCGAGCGGCCCGAGGACCTCAACGTGGCCGACTACGCCGGCAACACGCCCCTCCAGATCGCCGCCATCCATGGCCGCGAGGCCATCGTCAAGCTCTTGGTCGACGCCGGCTGCAACCTGGACTGTGTCAACTACGACAAGGACACTCCTTTGCTCGACGCTGTCGACAACGGCCACCTCGGCGTCGTCAAGCTCCTCCTCGACGCCGGTGTCAACCCGCGCAAGGCCAACGTGAGCGGCGAAGAGCCCCTCGACCGAGTTCGCGATGAATACGCAAACGCCAGCGAGATCCGCGCCGTCCTCATGGCCGCCCGCAAGCGCGCCGGCCAACGTCACCGCACCTCGGAAGATCTCCACTCCCATCACGACCCCCACGATGCGCGCGACTCGCACAGTCCCCACCGCTCGCCGCCCGCCGCCGCCCCCTCGACCGGCCGGAGGAGCGGCACCGTCCGCTCGACCAAGACGAGAAACGACCTGCTCTACACGACGCACGACGACAAGACGCTGCGCCAGGCCGCCGGCCGCGGCGACCAGGAGACCGTGGCTCACATCCTCCAGGTCAGGGAGGGCTGCAACGACCCCGAGTCCATGGTTGCCGCCGCCCGCGGCGGCCACGACCTCGTCATAGAGCTGCTGCTGGGTCTCGGCGGCGCCAACGCCGATCCCCGACCTGTCCTGTCTTTGCCGTCAGAGTTTGCGACGCCCATGCTCGCCGCCATTGGCCAGGAGAACATCAAGGTCATCGAGCTCCTCCTGGAGCAGCAAGGCTTCGATCCCACCCGCCGATTCCGCGGCGAGACCTACTACGAGATTGCCAGGCGTCGCCAGGGCACCAACTGGAAAGAAGAGGAACACATGTTGAAGAATGCCTACGACGAGTATAAACGTTCTCACAAGGATGCCGCCAAGCCCAACAAGTCTCCGGGGGCCCGCCGCGAGCGAGAGCGCGAGAGGGACCGGGACGAGAAGCTTCCGCGCCGGGACGAGCCGAAGGAGAGCTCCAAGTCGCACAGGCGCAACCACTCGAGCCCGTCCCGCGAGGGCGAGCCCAGGAAGAAGGGCACTGCCTCTGCCGCCGCCGCCGCCGCCGCCGCCGCCACAGCCAAAATCACCAGCCCCCGCGAGAAGCGACGGTCCGATTCGTTCACGATCCGAGGCGACGACGACTCGCAGAAGCGAGCTCCTGGGCGACCCAAGAAGGATTCATCCAACGTCTCGGACCGCGAAATCTCGCCTAACCTGCCCCACAAGCCTCCCAAGGCCAAGCGCCCCGAGTCGGACCTTACCGGCATGTCGTCTGAAGGGGAGGCTGTCAAGCCGAGAAGAAAGCTGGTCTCCAAAGGCGAACTGAGCCGCGAGCGCGACAAGCAGAAACGCGCCCTCAAGGAGCCCTCCAGTCCCCGCGAATCGAGAAACGACGACGTCACGGACAAGTCGAAACTGTCGGAGAGATATCACGACAGAACCAAGGCCCTGCGGCGAGACGAGTCGAGAGAGCATGCGTCTGGCGACGGGGCGACCAAGAGACATCGCACCAGCGTCACCCCGGATCGAGCCAGCGAAGCTGACAAGGACCAGGGCGAGGCTTCGGTCAAGCGGCGGCGACTCGACGGTGACGCTCAGGCGGACAAGAAGCCAAGGCGCCCTGCGTCGGTGGATGGCCGTCCACGCAAATCGGGCTCTTCGCGCGATGCTTCCGCGAAGCCCGCCGCCGCCGGAGGCAAACGGGAGCGTGGCGAGGGTTCCAGAGAGAGCCAAGACCAGCGAGACGTCCCGCATCACGGCTCTTCGCGAACCGGCGCCGGCGAAAAGTCGATCCATGTCAAGTCCGAGGACACCGACATGGTCATGCTCGACATCGAACAGCCCGAGTTCGCCGACAGGCCCGAGCCGTCCAAGGCCAGGCAAGCTGCAGACGAGCAGGCGAAGAAGAGGGAGGCTGCAGAGGAAGCGGCCAAGAAGGAGGAGGAGCGGAAGCGGCTCGAGGCCGAGGAGAAGAAGAAGAAGAAGAAGCGCGAAGACGAGGAAAAGGCACGCAAGGCCGAGGAGGAGAGGCGGAAGCGCGAGGAAGAGGAAGCCCGCAAGCGCCAGGAGCAGGAGGAGCGCGAGCGCCGTGAGGCCGAGGAGGAGGAGAAGAAGCGCTTGGAGGAGGCCAAGAGGAAGAAGGAAGAGGAAGAGCGGGTACGGCGCGAAGAGGAAGAGCGGCTGCGCAAGGAACAGCTCGCCGAGGAGGCCCGGAAGCAGCGCGAGGAGGAGGAGCGCAAGGAACGAGAACGCCGAGAGCGCGCCCACCGCGAAGAACTGGAGCGAAGGCGCGCAGCCCGCGAAGCCGAGCTGAGGCGCATCCGCGAGGAGCAGGAGCGCGCCCGGCTGGACAAGCTGCCGCCTCTTCTGCGCTGGTTCGACACGGTTGCCAACCCCAAGACTGCAGCCCTCGCCCACAGGTTCCGGCACATGATCGGCGCGCGGCATGACACCATCCGCCCGGAAGCAACCGGCACCCCCGAGGGTCGTGAGCTGTGGGTTCTCAACACGCAAGTCGCGTTGATCCTCGGCGAGAAGGACCTCGACCTGTCCAGATGTACGGTGCCCCCTCTCCCTTCCTTCTCGCCCTTGCCGTGCCGCCCGGGCTGACATGTGATAGACACGGCATGGGAACGGCAGCCTGCATCTTGGCTTGCCAAGTATTCGCTATGGAAGACGGAGTGGGTTCACTACGCGCTCATTTGGCCAAAGCTCTGGGACATCGGGCTGCAGCTCCCCGGCTGCTATGGAGACGAGCGTCCGGAATCCATCACCTTCGAAGGCCAGAAGCGGCTCAAAACCGAGGCATGGGAGAGATTTGCCGCCATGGACACGTTCTTCGTCAAGGTACGTGAAGTGGCTGACATGGGGGCCATTGATGCTGACGGACGTTCAGGTGTCTGACCTCCTGTACACGGTGCCCAACATTCCGCATCTGCGCAACATCGAGCTCTCTGTCGAGTACAAAGAGCTTGCCGAAAGCAAGGAGCAAGCCTTTGGGTTCAAGTCGCTTCAGAAGTGGAAGCAGGATCCCGACGCGGAACGCTACTTTGGCTTTTCGCCTCGGAGGAAGTACTACGTCAACGGAGCCTTTGTCAGGGAAGATCTCCCGGTTCTGCATCAGACCAGCAAGACGCCGTTCCCGGAGGCACGAGTGCCGCGGCGCGGCCTAGTGCGGGTATTCCCCGACGACCCGGATTACGAGCGAATCTGCAGGGAGCAGGGACTAGAGCACCTCCTCGTCGACGAGCTCCAGACCTCCCCACTGCCAAACGGAGTCCATTCGTCGTCGCCGGCCAGCCAGGCGGCGGCCACTCCTGCGGCACCCCTCGTCAACGGCGTGGACGAGCAATCGACGACGCATGATTCGGAGGCCAACGGAGCGGCGGCGACCGACGGAGTGACGTTGAACGGCGTCAACGACTCCAGCAACGGCTCGTGACGGTTGTTGGGCCGAGAACGGCGGGGACGGTACGACCTTGGGGGTCGGCTATACGCTCCACGAGCCACTGTTCGAATCATGTTGCGCGCGGGCGCGGGCGTTTGGTTTCGTTTGTCATGCGCTCCTGGACGCAGACAAACCCCGAGGCGTTGGGGCCCGGGAGGCTGGGGTTACGGTGATGCGGCATGACTCGGATGGCGGTGGACTCGCTGCAGCTACGCAGCTAGCCGTGTTTGGATGTTTGCTTTGCCGACGGATGGACACGGACTGCTGGTCAGCGGGACGCACGGGCTGGAGCGTTTGACCATCTTGACCATGTGTTGAGTTTCGTTGAGATACCTCTGGTCGTAGCGGAGTCGGAGAGGCGACGATGACCCGTGAACAACTATGTCCAAGCGACTTTTGGGTCGTCTATATCCTATGCACTCCTGGATGAGTGGATGAGTGTCCTGAGTTCCTGAGTGACCCCTTGGCATAGACACGAGTAGAGAAAGCTCCCTGCCGCTATTGCTGGCTAAGAAGTCGACTTACTCGGGTTTCTCCCCGATCCTTGCAGATACGGCATAATTAGCTCGATACTACTCCGCAGGCTGGCTGACATCACTGGTGCACCCGCATCAAAATTTACCCGCCAAGCTCGAACGCACGACCAAAAATACTGGCGATGCGAACACCGACGACGCCGCCGACAGTCGACTGAGCAGGAACGAAGCAAGGAACAAGGCAGAGCAGCGCACGCTATAGCCGCCATCATGTCGACCACAGTGGAAAAGGTACGCCTCTGCACCTGGGGAGAGCCGAGACGGGGAGCCAGAGACTGGAGCCAGAGCGCGTGGCAGCGAGAGGCTAGAAAGCGGCTGACGGGCGCCTTGAACGGCACAGATCAAAGAAATCGAGGCCGAGGTGCGTGCCCGGTGCAGACGGGACGGCTGGCTGGCCCGTCTCTAACGCGCACGAACAATGCAGATGGCCCGGACGCAGAAGAACAAGGCGACGTCGTTCCACCTGGGCCAGCTCAAGGCCAAGCTGGCCAAGCTGAAGCGGGAGCTGCTGACGCCCAGCGGCGGCGGCGGCGGCGGCGGCGGCGCGGGCTTCGACGTGGCGAGGACGGGCGTGGCGAGCATCGGCTTCATCGGCTTCCCGTCGGTCGGCAAGAGCACGCTGATGAGCCGGCTGACGGGCCAGCATTCCGAGGCGGCCGCGTACGAGTTCACGACGCTGACGAGCGTGCCGGGGCAGGTGGTTTACAATGGTGGGTTGAGCGGCCAATACATGCATATATATTGGCGACACGAGCTGACGGCTGCGCGGCGCGCTCCCCAGGCGCGCCACTGCAAATCATCGACCTGCCCGGCATCATCGAGGGCGCCAAGGACGGCCGGGGCCGCGGGCGGCAGGTCATCGCCGTCGCCAAGACGTGCCACCTCATCTTCATCGTCCTCGACGTCAACAAGCCCCTGACGGACAAGCGCGTCATCGAGGCCGAGCTCGAGGGCTTCGGCATCCGCATCAACAAGGAGCCGCCCAACATCACCTTCAAGAAGAAGGACAAGGGCGGCCTCAACATCACCAGCACCGTGCCCCTGACGCACATCGACCACGACGAGATCCGGGCCGTCATGAGCGAGTACCGCATCAACTCGGCCGACATCACCATCCGCTGCGACGCCACCGTCGACGACGTCATTGACGTCCTGGAAGCCAAGAGCCGCAGGTGAGGCTTGACGGCCCATGCCACCCACGGCTGCGTGCTGACCCGCATCTCCGTCACGTCAGCTACATCCCCGTCGTCTACTGTCTCAACAAGATCGACTCCATCAGCATCGAGGAGCTGGATCTCCTGTACCGCATCCCCAACGCCGTGCCCATCAGCTCCGAGTACGGCTGGAACATTGACGAGCTCATGGAGGCCATGTGGGAGAAGCTCGACCTGAAGCGCGTCTACACCAAGCCCAAGGGCCGGCAGCCCGACTACTCGGCCCCGGTGGTGCTCCGGGCCTCCAAATGCACAGTCGAGGACTTTGTATGCCGTCTATTTGCCCCATTTGCCCCTGCCGGCGCGAAGAGGCCATTCCGCAGCTGACCAGGACCCTCCAGTGCAACGCCATCCACCGCAGCATCGTCGAGCAGTTCAAGACGGCCATCGTGTACGGCAAGTCGGTCAAGCATCAGCCTCAGAGGGTCGGGCTGGCGCACGAGCTGGAAGACGAGGATGTTGGTGAGTGCCGCCCGCCCCCTGAATGCCGCACAACCGGAGGCGCAACGACGGGCATGAACCAGGGCGAACAGGGCATCGCGGGAGCGGCTGCAGCGCCTTGGACACGGCTGGACGCCCTCCCGACACGCTGCCTCCCTCCCCCCTGTGTTCAGCTCACCCGATGACTCCCAGTCAGGCAGCGCTAACCCGCGACAGTGACCATTGCCAAACGATGATGGACGACGAGGCATCCACGGTGGGGGGACTCTGCCGGACGGTTGGGCGGCGAGGCCAGGCGGGAACCGATTCCACCCCACGGTGGCGCCGCGTACGACCTGCTAAGGGCCTGTAGGGATACATGCAATACATGGAGGCCCGACCGTTGGCTGTGCCCGACGGACCGATGGCGATCTCGCTGTGGTGTCGATCTTGACGGAATGGGGTCGTGGCGGTTCTGGCACGGGAAGCAGGCTGTTCGAATCAGGAAAGCTGGCGAGGCCTACTGCGGCATTTGGCCGATGCCGAAGTTGCACGAGCGGAGAACCACCACTACGAGCAGGGGATGGCCAGACGATAACAGGGGCTCGACGGCAGAGCTGCCGGGGCGGCGCGTCTGGCCATGGCCAGAAGAGGAAGAGGACGAGGAAGAAGGGGGGGGGGCGGCACCGGGACGGGGCCGAGGAGCGAGACGGGGCCGAGGAGCGAGACGAAGTCACCAGACATTTGTCTTGCGATAACGCTGTCTACGTACGCCGATGAAGCAGAATGACTTGGATACTGTCCAAGACGGGTCTCCTCAAGACCGGCCTATGTGCAGACGCCACCTGAAATGAAGTCTACGCACGCGTATGTGCTTGGCTTACACACATGTGCATAGCCGAGGGCTCGCGATCTGCAGCCGCTCTCCTGTCTTGGGCACGCTGGAGACTGCGAAGAGACTGATTCTCCACAGACGGTAGTCGTAACGGTAGCACCGGAATGCGGCGGAGAGAGTTGGGATGATGCAGGCAGGCTGTCTTGCATGCAGGCGCTTACATGTATACCGGGGTCCGGCTTTCGTGCAGTTGTGAGGTGGTAGTGGTGACGATTTGGGCATGCTTTCTTGTCGTCTTTGCGAGTGACTGATCTCTTTGCTCGAGGAGTGGGAAGAGAGGGCAGAGAGGATAGGTAGGGGGCTAAGCGGCTGCGGGTAGGGTTCTCCAAGTTGAGGCTGCAGCTGCATAGATAGGAGAAGCTTCTTGATAGGCGTTCGGGCCAGCATCTTTCCGCCCTGTGCACCCGACGGAGAGCACGGGCAGGATCCAAGCAGCATCGCCGGACGGCTGACAGGCGCGGCAGGCACGGCGAGGCTGCTCGCCACGGTGGCACGGCATGAGGTGAGGCGGACGAGCTGGATTGGAGGCGTGAAACAGCGGCAAGAGAAAAGTGACATGGGACGACGAGGCCGTCGCGCTGGCAGCTGTCAGGTCGGCGGCGAGAGATGGCTCGATAGACAGGCAGACACAAGCGAGGCCTTGCGGCCGAGATTGGGAGCAAAGACATGCATAGAGCCACCCCCCGTGCCTCGTGAGGCGAGGAATGCGCATGTATGACAGCGTGGAGAGACAGCAGCTGGGGAACTGGGGCAGCCTGCATCCGCCCACGGCCTGCAATGCGACCCGGACGCAGGTCCAGCGGACAGCGGCAAATCCATATGTAAACCAGTGATCGATCCATGTAGGCCAGCGCGTCCCGTGTGCTGGACGATGCTGGCTGGCTTGGAGCCGCAGCATGTTGAAGTCTGCCGAGGTACGAGTACAGTAGAGGTACAGACCTGTGCGATAGGCAAGAGACAGGGCAGGCGCAGGCAGGCGCGGCCACATGTCAAAACAGGGCAATAGGGAGCAAAAATGTTTCCGCTTTGCATCTTGCCCCTTGCCTCCCGATCCAGCCGTCGACTCGAGCGCCATGACGGACGGCCGGGCTCAACAAGAGCAAGACGGAGCGGCAGCGGCCTGGGCGCGTCCAAGGTGCCGCTCCCATTCGCCGTCTCCAAGTCTCCCTCTCGCCAATGGGCAGTCGGCGCCCCAGGACGAGACGGCTCTGGACGGGCGACAGCGCCAGGCACCGGCGCGAGCACACCCTCCACCACAGGGATCTGGATAGAGCTGGCCAACGGGAAGGCCAGCCGGCGCGCGGACGCTCGACGGCCACTCTGCCATGGCTCCGTAAGACCGGCCTGGCCATGTACGAACGGAGAGTTCGGCCCCGTTGCTGCCCAACGACGGCGCCGCGCCTGGCCCTTTCGTGTTTCTCCCGAGATTGCGGACGGGTTGGCGCGCCGCTGCTGAGCCCGTCGGCAGCGCTTCCTTGCCGCCGTTGGCCGCGGCTGTCAGGTGCGCAGACGAGCCGCGGCAGTCCAGGCTTAGCACGGCATACGGAGGTCTCGCCCTTGGTTCCAGCCGGCCTCCTCGAAACAGCGAGGCTTGACGGACTCACGACGGCCCCCTCATGTGCTGCATGCGCATTCATGCATCCTCGGCCTGGATCTCGCCTTGCCTGCCCGGGGTTGCACTGGCAGTCCAATCTCAGGGAAAACTCGAATGGACCATGGACCGCACTCGGCCCATGCCCGGGGCCCGGCGGGTCAGCCTGGTGCGCGCCGGCCTGGTCGTTCGACGTGGCTCGCGAGCCTTCGTGACTCGTCGTCGTTGCATTCGTACGAGCTATCGCAAAGGGGGAAAAGGTTGCCGACTGCATCTGCAGCCTTGCCGGAGTCGGGAAGTCGTCCAGGCCAAGAGAGACAGACAACTTTGTTAACCCGGTCTCTTGCTGGGACGCTCAAGGAGACTCGGCCGTCTCGGGGCCCGGCCCTGTGGCTGAACGTCAGGTTTATACATGCGTCTAAATGTCTGACACGAGGCTGACCATGTCCAAGATGCGCGGCGCCAAGGGCAGCACCGGCTGCGGTGGTGAGCAGCCCTGGATCCCAATGCCGGCGCCTTCAGTAAGGCTGCGGAGGGGAGGATAGGCGCCTTGTCGCCCGACTGCTACACTCCGCTTTTCAAGGACAAAGAGGAAGAGGCTGCAGGGGAGCACCCCCTGTCGCGTGGACCGACTCCAGCCATCTCTCGACGGCCGAATCGTCAGGCTCGATCTCGCCTATTGTGTACTGCAACGCCGGGCCAGGAGACGGCACTCTGCCCACCTGCACATGGCCCTCGGAACGCCCAGGCAGGAACCAAGGCTGTCGACCGTCGACACATGCGGGCCCGGTCCACCGCGGGCGGGAGCGAGTCCGGGGATGGCCTCATTTCGGCAGACAACCCTCGTGGAGTTTTGACAGTGTCTCGGACAAAAGAGGACTGTTGCAAAGCCTGGGCCGGGTCTTGCCCTGAACAAGACGGGCAGCGACGGCTGTATCCGTTTACGTCCACGCATGGACGCGAGTCGACGACGAGACGAGCGTGCAGAAACGCTCGATGATGGATGCAGGCGGCACGCCCCCTTGAGCGGACCCTTGCCGGGGAGGGGTGTGACGGTGCATCGACGCCGCACCACCGCTACCTACGGTACGGGGCACAGAGCGCGTCGTACAAGCTGCTTCTCCAACGGGACCGAGAACCTCTGCTGGCGTCGAGGTGCCTAGGGCGTCAGGGGCGCTGATTCGGCACACCAAGCCCACACCCCTTCCCTCTGACCGGAGACATCCATTGGCTCAGACGGACCGGCGAGGGGACGGCCATGACGAGAAGGGAAGAGAATCAATAATCAAGTCAAGCCGACTTGGGAGAGCTGCTCGGGGAGACCAGGGTGGCCTCGTGTCCCGCCCCGGACGGGCCCGTTACCCTCCGGACGCACATACAGTCTGTACGGTGAACTGCAGCCTTTTTTCTTCTTCCTCGCCTCACCGCAGACGACTTGGTCGAGATGATGCCGTCTTGTCGAGGCTTCTCCCGGCACCGCAGAGCGACTGCCGCCATGGCGCAAGAGGCCCCAGACGACATTCGGCCAGAATGCTGTGCCACCGTCGTCCATCGGGACTGGGCTTGTCCAGCCTGACATGGGACCGACGCCGCTCTCTTGCACCCGGTCCAGTACACGGCGAGACTGGCAATCGTGGCCGTCCTGAGGCGTGGGGGGACGCGCTCCGGGCGATCGCCAGGGACCTTCTGCACCCCAGCTCCGGCTGATGGATGCATCATTGGATCCATGCCGCTCTCGTGCCGCTGCTGGCGTCTGTGCCCTGGTCGGTGGCTGTCGTCTTTGTCTTGTCATACCCCCATCATTTCTGCCTCGCCCACGCACAACCACCATCCTCTTCCTCGATTCTCCAATGCCACCCTCCAAGAGACCGCCTCCGCGTTAATTACATACAGACCTGCTGGTTCCGAGCACCTGCTGCCCTGCCAGGCGGCCACCCCCCGGGCTCGGAAGTACTAGACACACGCATCGCTCAGGCATACGGGCAGACGCAGCGCCCCTGGACGGCACTCGTGCATGCACACGAGCACGCATACGCGCACCGCCAACCCTATATGTCCTGCGTGCATACATATGTATGCCATATGAGCCCTTTGCGCGCGCTTCGCGGCTGATCTCGTCGTCTTCCATTGCCCAATCCACTGCCTTTTCGCTTCTGTCCTTCGTCGCGAGGGCTTCGAGCGCTTGTCGTTGCCGTCTCTAAAGTCTCCTAGGTCCCGCATACTGCCGCTAGCCTTGCATTCCATTGCGAGCTTGGCTCCGGCTGGAGAGACGGCCGCATTTTGATCAGCCTCCGTGGTGCGATACGATTTGCGCGGAGAGCTTCAGGACGTCCGCCTGTCTCACACCCTACCATCGTCGCCTCTCACCGAGAATCTGCTTCGACTGCGGCAGCCAGAGTGCGGCACGTCCTTGTCCGCCCCCCCCCCCCCCCCCCCCCGGCTCTCCTGAGCCGTCTCGACGTTGTGCCGTCAGCCTCCTCAGCCTTCAGAGGGTCGCGCGCATCAAGCGGTCAGCCGCGTCGTCGTCCAGGAAGAAAAGCGACCCCGTCCAGAAGCCAGCGCTCGACTCTTGCTGGGGCCCGTCGGGAACGCCCTGCATACGCATGTGTGTACATATAGGCTCTCGCCACACCGAGCCAGGCTGCCTCGTCCGCACTCGTGGAACCCTTGGGGCGGACAGGACGATGCAGTTGTTGGACGCTCCTGGTTCATGAGGTTCGTGCCTTGTCTCTCGTCCCCTCTTCTCGAGCCGCCCACCGGTCTCCTATTCCCCATTCTTGCGGCCATGGAGCAAACCGGGACGGGAGCACGGATGCATGTCTTGCCCATCCGGGCAAGCCGCCGGGGCGGCAAAGCTGTTGCCCGTCGCTAACAGAGGTGCTCAGCTGCAGGTCCTCGCTACATTGCAATTCCAGTGATAAACTGGACGACCACATGAAGCATGATGAACGCAGACATCGACGGCTCTCCCGCCATGGACCAGGACGCGGCCATGGCGCAATGTAGCGGGTACAGCACCGACAGCTGGGTCAGCATCAGCCCATACGGCCACAGCCCGTACGACAACGGTGCCATGGGCGACTATGCCGGCTTCGGTCAGTTTGTGCCTCACGAGCTGCCCGAGTCGATGGGCAGTGGCAGCAGCAGGATGCCTCCGCCGCAGCCGGACCAGCTCCACCACCACCACCACCATCACCACCAGCTGATACAGCCTGCGCCACCGCCCATGGCTCACCACCAGCTGCCCATGCTCAACACGACGTGGCCGAGCCAGCTGACGAACCCGACCCCGGCGTCGTCGGCCGCCAGCTACGCGCCGCCGCCGCTGCCCATCACGCCCGTGTCGAGCGGCCCGCCGGCGACGCCTGCTCCTCCGCCGGGCGCCGTGGCGCCCGCCGCTCCCGCAAAGGGCCCGCGGCCGGCGCAGACGACCGACGGCCTCAAGCCGCAGGGCCCGCCGGAGAAGGTGCCGAGGAAGACGCTGAGCGCGGAGCAGAAGCGGGCCATGTGCCAGTATCACGACGAGAACCCGGGAACGCGGCAGGCGGACATAGGAGCCAAGTTTGGCGTGGAGAGAAGGTCGGCCTCCCCGTGTCCTCTGCGTCCTCGGGTCGGCTGACGAGAAGGCAGCACGGTCTCCAAGGTGCTGCGGCACAGAGACCAGTACCTGAAGCGCGAGCAGGACCCGGACTTTGCCCTGAAGCGCGGCAAGGGCAAGCATCCCGACTTCGACCGGACGCTCAGCAACTACATTCGGCGGCAGCAGCAGCGGGGCTTCGACGTCAAGGACGACGAGATCATGGAGCAGGCCAAGCTGTTTGCGCGGGCCAGCGGCCACCAGGAGGGCCTGGTGGGCAGCCTGACGAGCAGCTGGCTGCACAAGTTCAAGCAGAAGCACGGCGTCGGCTCGGGCCGGCCGATGCGGCGGGCGTCGGAGACCAACATCCCCGACAGCGCGCGGCTGTCGACGGCGCTCGCCGGGGACGGCGCCGCGCCGGCCGACGTCTCGCCCGTGTCGCCGACGCAGCCGCTGTCGCCGCTGTCGGGCACGCGGAGCGACGACGACGTGCACCGCGACGCGCTGAGCCCCACGGCGCCGTCGTTTGCCTTCTCGCCCGACGCCTTTGCCGTCGACCAGGCCGCGCCCCTGCACCACCACCGCGAGAGGCGCAGCAACACGTTCCCCTCCATCGACGTCAGCTTCGTCAACCAGGAGCCGCCGCCGCCGCCGCCGGAGCCGACGACGCCGCGGCTCCGGCCTGCCGCCGTGGTCACGTCGGCGCCGTCGTCGGCGGTGCAGTCGCCCGCCAGCGACTCGCTCCGGGCCGCGCCCCTGGCCCTCAACACGGCCCTCACGTCGCCGCCGCCGCCGCTGCGCCGCACCAGCAGCAGCAACTCGAGCGTCACGGCCCGGTCGTCGGCCGAGGCGTCGCCCGTCCTGGCGCCCACGCACGAGGAGGCGCGCCAGGCGGCCAACACGCTCCTCAGCTACATCCAGCGCATGAGCGCCAACGGCCACTTCGACCAGAGCGAGTACCTCGCCGTGGTGCAGCTCACCAAGAAGCTGCAGATACACCACCACAACCACCACCACTACCACCACCACCAGGCCGCGCGCCCGTCCCTCGGCGGGCTGTCGAGGATACCCGAGGGAGACCACGAGATGCCGCCGCCGCCGCCCGAGACGACGATGGAAGTGAGATGAGGCAGAAGACAGGGGCGCCGTGGCTGATGTGTCGTACAGCAGCTCACTGCTCCCCCTTTAATATAGTGGCATTTGGCCCCCAGCACTCCCCTATTTTTCTCTGGGATGGCGTTTTTGGATTGTTTACCCTGTTCGTGTACCTTTTTCCTTTTCTTTTCCTTTTTTGTTTTGCCTACTGGAGTCTCTTTTCTTTTTTTCAGCTCTTCTTTTCGTGTTGCCGCAACGACGCGGACTGTCTTGCACGCCTGGCCGGACGGGACAGGCCCAGGCTGCGCCGCGTCGCCAGCCCACGGCGCGCGCGCGGGAAGGGGTTTCCACGGGACGGAAAGAAGAGCGAGGCGACTCTATTATATATACTCTGGCAACAGATCCATCCATCGGCGACGACCATCAGCATCTTCATCTTGGCCAGGCTTTGGCGCCGCGGGCCCGGCTTCTGCGCCCCGGTCGACGGAGCACCGTCGCGGTTCGGGCACCGACGAGCGGCCCGCTGCCTGCCTGGCTATATATACATATACCCGGTAGTATGCACTTCTCTGCTTCTGCTTCTGCTTCTGCTTCTGCTTCTTCTTCTGTTTCGCTTCGTTTCTTTCTTTTTGCTCGTTGTTTAGTGCTGGATGGACGACGGCTTGGCGTGGCGGAACGAATGCACAGGGCGCGAGCACATAGGCGCCAACACTCGAGACCTGAGACCTTGAACAACCTTGTTTTGCGCGGCGCAGCCTCGAGACAGGGATCGGGTACATTATACGAACGGGACGGGGGGCGTGTCTTGCTGAGCCACGGCTGGCGGCGGGAGGCAAACCTGGCTGCTCCACGCTTGGCAGGCCGGTCTCGACGGCCAGCGGTGGCGGCCTGCTGTTCCTAGTCGCACAGACGGCGAACGCGTACACGTTGGGTATCTCTTCATGCCCTCTTGCCCGCTGCTAGCCCAGCCTCTCGGCCCACAGCTCCGCGACGCCCCGGTCGCCCAGCTCGGGCATCAGCCTGACGAGGACCAGCTCCAGCAGGCTGTACACGAGGTGCTTGTTGCAGTAGTCGTCGCCCAGCACCATCAGCAGGCCCTCGGCCTCGTCGACCACGGCCCCGTCGTCGCCACCGCGGCGGCCGCCCAGGTACACTCGGGCCACGCCCTTGGGCAGCAAGCCGCAGAGGGCGGCGGCGGCCCTGCGGCGGAGGGCGACAAAGTCGGCGTCGGAGGAGGGGGGCGACAGGGAGGACGCGCCAGGGGCGTTGTTGGGGAAGAGGACGCCGCGGAGAGCCCGAAGGATCGGCGACAGATGGGCCGGCGAGAAGAGGGACCGCATGTGGTGCGAGAGCAGCCTGCCCAAGCACGAGTCCGTTAGCACCCAACGCCAATGGTCGCGGTTAGACGGATGGGGTCGACAGGGGCCAGGCAGCTGCGTGCCCTCGACGAATCTGAGCCGCCTGGCCGAGGGGGTCCGTCTAGGAGGTGGGGAGCGCAGTGACACGTCCCATGCAGAGCGTCATGAGGTGGCCGAAGCCTCCAATGCACGTTTCAACGCCACTCGGCCTTGGGCGCACGCACCACGCCCGCGAGCCGTCGAGTCGATGAGGGGCGCGCCGAGCAAGCATGGCGAGAAGCCCGAGGCGAGGCCGTCCGAGGCACCAGGCGGACACGGGCCCACGACGGCGCAGCCCAGTCGTCAGGGCACCCGGGCGGCAAGGTCGGATGGCGCGGCACACGGCGGAGGCAACGCGGCTTCTCGTAAAGAGCTGTTGCCCCGGATGACGTGACGTGCTTGCTGCTGAACCCTGGTCGAGGCGGGCGCGTAAAACGCTGCCTGGTGGCATGACTGGCTAGACTGGAGCCTCAGGTCCAGCAATCAGAAGCCAGCCACTGCTGTTTGCCTCTTCAATTGGCCATATGAGGGCTTTTTGCTTAAATTGCGATGCCTCCCCTTGTTACATCGCCGTCGGCTTTGTTACGGAAACTCCGAGCGAGTCCGGGATGGAGGGTTGGAGCTGGCCGGAAGGTCGTTGGAGACGGACGAGCCCTAGTCGGAAGCTCGCTTGAGCCCGGCATGTCCAGTGACTCTGGCCTCATGCGAGTGACTCTGGCCTCATGCGAGGTGAAGGGGGCATGTCCAGTGACTTTGGCCTCATGCGAGGCGAAGGGAGCATCAAGGCTGTCCTTCCGAATGCAGGGGGCAACGCCACGAGACGGGCGACAAGACTCATCACACTTACCTGTCGAGTGTGCCGTCCAGTCCCGCGACACGCCCGGGGCCGTGGACAGCCCCGAACTGCAGCAACGACAAGAAGCCGCTGAGCCAGGGCATCCTGGAGCCCAGATCGATCAGGTTGCCCGCGCAGCGCCATGCGCTGAATTCCAGAACGGGAACCTTGGTCGCTGGAGCGGCCTCCTGGCTCTGGCCCTGGCTGCTCGGCTTCCCCGGCGCCTCCGTCATCTCTTCCTCAGCGGGCGCAGTCCTCGGTGGCAGCGATGATGACATGGCCAGCGTGCCCACCAAAAGGCGGATCGAAGACAGGAAGATGACGGCTAGCTGCGCAATCGACATGAAGAGTCCTTGGGCCGACCACACGCGCCATTTTGCTGCGTCGACGCCCGAATCGCGCGGCCGCTTATCCGAGGCGATTCTCTTGGCCGTCGTGGCTTTCTTCT
Organism: Hypocreales sp. Mo6-1; assembly: GCA_002939055.1. Taxonomy (NCBI): domain Eukaryota; kingdom Fungi; phylum Ascomycota; class Sordariomycetes; order Hypocreales; species Hypocreales sp. Mo6-1. The sequence continues at coordinate 1,299,586 of PNEP01000013.1, forward strand.
CTTGCACGACCCGTGCGAGGATGCAGATGCCCTCAAAGATGAGCCACGGCTGGGCGGCCTTGTTGGCAATGGCGTTGCCAATGACGAGCTCTGAAAAGATTTGGCCCACGAGGGCTGTCAGGCAGGGGTTCTCGAGGTCTTCGGTCGGGAGCAGGATGGCCAGCACCGCCTCGACAAGGAGCTGGCGGTAGGCCGTCTCGTTGTCTTGCTGCTCGGCCGCCGTTGCCGAATCGTTGGGCTGGGGCACTGGCGAGAGGAAGGGCAGCGGCCAAAGGGCGTGGTACGCTTCGCGCGGATCGACGACGAGGGGAGGCTGCGAGGCGGCCAGGTGCGCTGCGCGGTGTGCTTTGCGGGACTTAGCCGGCGGGACTGGCGGCCCGGACAGATGGACACGTTACCGGTAACGTGTTGGTCAAGGAGTTCTGGAATCTCGTTGAAGGCCAGATTCTCCAGGTCCAGCTTGCGCAGTCTCTGCTCCAGCGCCCGCGTGCAGTGCGCGACAATCTGCAATATCTCGGCGACAAACGTCTCGTCGGTCGTGATGTTGCTGTACCAGCTCTGCACAAACTCGCGCAGGACGATGGCAAGCAGGGCGTAGAGCTGGAGGTCGACGTCGTTGCGGCTCGTCAGGGGCGGGAGGAGCTCGTCGATGGGCGGCTGCGAGTCGCGGCCCCTGTCGCCCGACTGCGGCGGGCACAGCGTCCGCCGGATGAGCGCCTGGGTCGCGCGGTCCGACAGCGGGTCGGCGGCGGGCGGCCGGGCGGACCGGCGCTCTGGCGGCGCTCCGGAGCCGGGAGCGGCGGCGGCCGGGTGCCGGAGACGCGGCGTGCCGGCCCGGGGCGGCGGCGGCGCGTCCACGACGGCGGCGGCGGACGCGGTCATGGCCGGCGTGCTGCTATGTGGCGAGCGGAAGCATGGCACGGCGGCGGCCGGGGGGCAGCCGGGGCGCGTGTTGACGCTGTCGACGTCGAGGAAGAGGTTGTAGAGGAAAGGTGAGGTCGAGCTAAGGTTACAGCAGGCCGCCTGTTGGGCCGCAGGTGGCAGCTGCAGCCCGCGCACACGCTCCGTTCCTGCCCCGCGGGCGGGCGCTGGACCGTGCGCTGCCGACGTCGCGCACGTGCCTTGGGCCCAACGGTCACCCTGTACCATCACATCAACACTATAGACGAAGATGTGCAGATGCCAAGTGGAATATAGCCTGCTCGCCATCATCTTCAACGTACACGCCTCCCTCCCTGCGCAGTGGAGACACTGTCCAACGGCCCTCGCGCCGAAGCCATGCCCTTCCACGGCCCTCGCGCTAAAGCCATGCCCTTCGACTACAGATCCCGCGTCGTCGTCTCGTACCTGCAACCCCGTCAGCCTCGCTGCCTCCGTCGTCGCGGGAGGACCATCAGCGTCTGCCACGTACCGTTTGCCCCGGAACGCCCAGACGCCCCAGTTGCCGCAGCTAATGTCCTGGGGGTCCATGTCGTTCAGGTCCCATCTCAAACTCCGGAAGACGTTCTCTCCCGGCTCCAGCAGCACGTCAAACTCGCCCCCCGACTTCCTTCGCACCCACTCGACGTCCCGTTCCAGGTCAAACTGCGTATATCCGGTGCTGATGACGGGCACCTTTGTCTCCAGCAGCAGCGGCAGCGTCTCCTCCCACTCATGGCTGCTCGCCGGGTGGCCGAGGCCCGGGTGGAACAGGACAAAGCAGTCGAAGTAGGGGTCGTAGGGGGCAAAGTGGCCCGTCTGGTGGATGGTGTGGTAGTAGTCGACAATGGTGCTAATATTCATCTTGAACCACACGCGGTCCTCCACGATGGCGCCAAACGGATTTGACGCCGTGCGCTCTGGCAGGGGAAACTCGTCGTCTCGGTTGGCCATGCTCTCCGGGCCGATGAAGATCAGATGCAGCCTCGCCTCCGGGAAGAGGTGGGCAAGCTGCACCCACGATGACCGCGGCAGCGACGACTCGGCCCGCGCGCCCAGGACAAACAGCCTGACGGCCGGAGGCTCCGGCCGCAGCTGCTTGACGCCTAGGCCACGCCCGGACTGCGGTGGATGCAGGTTGTATCGCAGCGCTTTGGCCTGTTAGCCGCCATCTCGGCGCCTCCGTTTTCATACGTACCACTGAAGCTCTTGAGTCCTTCCACCGTGAGTCGCTCTCCTTTCCGGATGCCGTAAGGACTCAGCTCGTGGAGCACGCTGCCGATGGTGATTGGGTACGTGAGAAGCCGCGTGATCTGTCTCATTGAACGATCCGAGTTGACGGCCTCGAACTCTCTCGTGTACATGAAGGTGTCCCAGTTCTTCATGTTGACCGCCGCCTCGTCCAGCTGCATGTCGGGCAGGTTCGCCTCGTGAAAGACGCGCCCGGAGCGGAGGTCGTGATCGTCCTCGTTGATCTGGCGCAGCATGTCGCATATTTCCAGGTGCTTGTCGTAGTGGTCCATCCAGTGCTCCTTGCTGCAATAGACAGGGAGGCCGCAGTCGGGACATTCGAAATGCACATGAGCGGGCGGCATGTGCCCGCCGCCCTCGACCTCGGGCTTCGGCGCCACGGTCGGCAGCCTCGTTGGCCTGTGGTCCGGGTGCGGGCAGTAGGCATGCTGCCTCATGAACGCCGCCCGGCGTCTGAACTCGGCGACGGGAGACGACGAGAAGGGGTGGAACAGGTCGTCCTGGCTCAGCCTCAGCGACGGCGGCAGCGGCTGTCCTGCAGACGCGACAGCCTCCGTCTTGGCGTCAGCGCTTGACTTGAATGCCCTGGAGACCGGGGCAGTTCCTCTGGCTGACACGGGCCGTTTCGAGCCCAGCGACCCCGAGTCCCAAGTGTGAATGGCCCTGGTCGTCGGCTTCGTCCACGAATTGGCGGCAGCCTGTCTGCGCAAGGACGCAGAGCAGCGGCCGCATAGGCTGCGTGCCGCCCTGCGCAGCGACGGCTGCATTTTCCAGGGCGAATTCGAATCCGGAGACTCCTTTGGCCGGTTTGGACCTGAGGTGAGGACCAGCAGGTCAGCAATCTTGAACCTCGAGGCATAGTGGCGCCGCTCGCCGCATTAACGTTGCTCCGCCACGCCGACGCTGACCAAAACTTTTTGACCTCTAGCTTCTTCCTCAACACCATACCCAAACACGGTCGCCGCGCACGAACGGCCTCACCAGCAGCCCAGGCCTCCCGAAGCCGCGCAGGCTTAACTGCGCCCCACTAAGGGACCATGGCGACCACCTCAAACATGTTCCTCTACTCTTTGACGCTCCAGCCGACAAGCCAAGTCGTCCAAGCAGTCCTGGGACAGTTCGGAGGCACCCGAGAGCAGCTCATCGTCACTGCTTCCGGGGCCCAGCTGAGGCTGCTGCGGCCGGACCCGAACTTGGGCAAGGTGCACACGGTTCTGACCCACGATGTCTTTGGCATCATCCGCGGTCTCGCCTCCTTTCGCGTCACGGGCAGCAATAAGGGTAAGTTGCTTGGTGCAGTGTTTTTGTTGCTCTCTTTCTTCTTTCTCGTTACCTTTTCAAAGTAATTTTGTGCAACGCGGCTCTGCGTCGAGTGCCGCGTCGAGCTTCTCGGGCGCATGCCACTCGCGCACGCACATGCTGGCGTCCCAGAACCCGGCTGACCCCAATGACTAGATTTTCTCATCATCTCGTCCGACTCGGGCCGCATCACAATTGTCGAATATCTGCCTGAGCAGAATCGCTTCTCCCGAGTGCACATGGAGACATACGGAAAGTCTGGTGTGAGAAGAGTGGTTCCTGGCGAGTATCTCGTTTGCGACCCCAAAGGTCGCGCGTTCCTCGTGGCCTCCGTCGAGAAGAACAAGCTCGTCTACGTCCTCAACCGCATCGCGGGAACCACGACGGACAACAATTTGGCTGCCGAACTCACGATATCCTCGCCGCTCGAAGCCCACAAGTCTGGTGTTTTGACCCTCGCAATGGTGGCGCTGGATGTGGGGTATTCGAATCCCGTCTTCGCGGCCCTCGAGGTCGACATCACCGAGGCCGATCAGGACCCCACGGGCCAGGCGGCCAAGGATGTCCAGACCCAGCTGGTGTACTACGAGCTGGATCTCGGCCTGAACCACGTGGTGCGCAAGTGGTCGGAGGTTGTGGACCCGACGGCCTCGCTTCTCTTCCAAGTCCCCGGCGGCACCGACGGCCCCAGTGGCGTTTTGGTCTGCGGGGAGGAAAGCATCACTTACTTGCACAGCAACCAGGAGGCTCTGCGCGTTCCGATCCCCCGGCGGAGGGGCACCACCGAGGACCCGTCTCGAAAGCGTTGCGTCGTCGGTGGCATCATGCACAAGCTCAAGGGCAGCAGCGGCGCCTTCTTCTTCCTTTTGCAGTCCGAGGATGGCGACCTTTTCAAAGTCACCATGGACATGATCAAGGATGACTCCGGGAAGCCCACCGGAGACGTCAGAAGGATCATGATCAAATACTTTGACACCGTCCCCGTGGCCTCAAACTTCTGCATCTTGAAGAGCGGCTTCCTGTACGTTGCCAGCGAGCACGGAAACCCCTGCTTCTATCAGTTCGAGAAGCTCGGCGACGACGACAGCGAGCTGGAGTTCACCAGCGACGATTTCTCCGTGGACCCCAAGGCGCCATATAATCCCGTCTACTTCTACCCCCGGCCGGCGGAGAACATCACAGAGTTCCAGAGCATCCCAGTCCTGAACCCCCTCACGGACTGCAAAGTCGCCAACCTGACTGGGGAAGATGCACCCCAGATCTACACCGTCTGCGGCAACGGGCCGCGGAGCACGTTTCGCGTGCTTCGACATGGGCTGGACGTCACCCACATCGTCGGCTCCGAGCTGCCCGGCGCCCCGTCGGCCGTGTGGACGCTCAAGCTGAACCGAACCGACGAGTACGACGCGTACATTGTCCTCTCCTTCGGCAACGGATCCCTCATCCTCAGCATTGGCGAGACCGTCGAGGAAGTCAACGACTCCGGCTTCCTCACTGACGTCCCTACCCTGGCGGCGCAGCTTCTCGGCGACGGCGGGCTGCTCCAGGTCCATCCCAAAGGCATTCGCGTCGTTCGCAACGGTAGGCCCGACGACTGGGAGGCGCCCCAGCATCGATCCATCGTCGCCGCTGCCACGAACGCTCAGCAGGTCGCCATAGCCCTGAGCTCCGGAGAGATTGTCTACTTCGAGGCGGACGAGGGAGGCAACCTCAACGAGTTTGAGGACAGAAAGGCTTTGACCGGCACCGTCACCTGCCTGAGCCTGGGTGACGTGCCCGAGGGCAGGCTTCGCAGCTCTTTCCTCGCCGTCGGCTGCGATGACTGCACCGTCCGCATTCTTAGCCTGGACCACGGCACCACGCTCGACAACAAGTCGGTCCAAGCATTGACAGCAGCGCCGACATCCCTGGCCCTCATCGCCATGGATGACTCTTCGTCGGGGAGCTCGACCTTGTACCTGCACATCGGGCTGCATTCCGGTGTCTACCTGCGTACAGTCCTGGACGAGGTGACGGGCGAGTTGACAGACACGCGCCAAAAGTTCCTCGGGCCCAAGCAGGTCAAGCTGTTCCAGCTCACCGTCGAAGGCAAGACGTGCGTGCTGGCTCTGAGCTCTCGACCATGGCTCGGCTACCCCGACCCCATGACCAGGAGCTACGTCATGGTGCCCCTGAACGTCCCGGAGCTTCAATGGGGTTGGAACTTCAAGAGCGAGCAGTGCGAGGAGGGCCTTGTTACCATACATGGCAAAGATTTGAGGTTTGTGGCTCCCGATTTCTGCATCCCCCCTTTTGCCCCTCTACGTGATGACACTATGGGATCCTATGCCTGAGGGCCATGAGGGCGAATTACGCTTTTTCAATTGTTCCTACTGACAGCTCTTGCTTTCGCGCCCCCTTTGCTTGCAATCTGGCTTGATGCATCGATCGTTAACGCGACAATAGCATCTTCTCGATCGACCGGCTGGGAGAGACCCTCACGCAGAAGGTTACTTCTCTGACCTACACGCCGAGAAAGCTCATCAAGCACCCGGAGCAACCCTTCTTCTACACCATCGAGGCTGACAACCAGACGCTTTCGCTGAAACTCCGTCAGAAGCTTCGTGCGGATCCCGCGGCGATCAACGGCGAAACAAAGGAGCTCCCGCCGGCCGTCTTCGGGTATCCAAAGGCCAAGCGTCGTTGGGCGTCATGCATCAGCGTCATCGACCCCTTGGGCGAGGAGCCGCAAGTGTTGCAGACGCTCCACATGGAAGACAACGAGTCCACCGTCAGTGTTACCATTGTGCCATTCGCCAGCCAAGACGGCGAAAGCTTCCTCGTCGTCGGCACCGGCAAAGATGTCGTCAATGTTCCTCGAACCTTCTCGGCCGCATACATCAATGTGTACCGCTTCCACGATGCGGGGCGACAGATCGAGCTCGTTCACAAGACAGCGGTCGAGGACCTGCCCCTCGCGCTGCTGCCCTTCCAAGGAAAGCTCCTGGCTGGAATCGGAAAGACGCTGCGGGTGTATGATCTTGGCATGCGACAGCTTTTGCGAAAGGCCCAGGCCGACGTCTCCCCGCAGATCATCGTGTCCCTCAACACCCAGGGCAACCGAATCGCCGTTGGCGATGTTCGCCAAGGCATCACCTACGTGGTCTACAAACCGGCGGTGAACAAGCTCATCCCCTTTGCGGATGACACTGTCAACAGATGGACGACTTGCTCGACCATGGTGGACTACGACTCGGTTGCCGGCGGCGACAAGTTCGGCAACCTGTTCATCGTGCGATGCCCTGCCAGGGCGAGCGAGGAAGCAGACGAGGACGACAGCGGCATTCACCTGACAAATGCGAGGAGCTATCTCCACGGAACGCCCCGCCGACTGGACCTCATGTGTCACTTCTTCGCCCAGGACATTGCTACCAGCGTTACCAAGACCAGCCTCGTCGTGGGCGGGCAGGACGTGCTGCTATGGACCGGATTGATGGGCACAATCGGCGTGCTGATCCCGCTCGTCAGCCGCGAGGACGCCGACTTTTTCCAGAGCCTCGAGCAACACCTCCGGACCGAGGACCCCCCGTTGGCCGGACGAGATCACCTCATGTTCCGCGGCTACTACGCGCCCGTCAAGGGCGTCATTGATGGCGACCTCTGCGAGAGATTCAATCTGCTCCCCCAGGAAAAGAGGGCGATTATTGCTGCGGAGCTGGACCGCACGGTCCGCGAGATTGAGAGAAAGATCTCGGTACTGCGACCCCGGACTCTCGTCTCTGCTTCCCCGAATGCTAACCGCTTCACTCAGGACATCCGGACTCGGTCTGCGTTCTAACGAACTCAAATCCGGGCGTCTATGCGACGCTATATACGGATACTGTTACAAGCCACGGTCCCAGGCCGGTGGCGTACTGTACAAGTTCCGGGACGTGCGACTTCAGCACGTACACGAAGTACGATCCCCCGACACCTCCGTGCATGCGCGTGCCATTGACCAAGGCGCGATGTGCTCACAGGGCTTGCCGCAATGGGCCGACATTCTTGCGCCCTCTTGCGGTCATGCCGGCTGTTCTAACATTGTGTCTTGGATGGTCCTTCTCCCAGGCATCATCGTCGAAAAATGCGTCCATGGCGACCCCAAGGTCATAGTCGGACTGCTCGAGATACAGCAGGGCGACGTCATAGTCGAAGACCTTGCACGACGTCATGAAACGGCGAATCTTGGCTTTTCGGAGCTCTTCTTCCTCGCCCTCGACCGGTCGCGGGGACAGGCTGACGCCGCCCCGGTAATATTCGCCGGGGATCAATATTGTCTTCCTGCCGTGCAGCAGGTGGTCGCTCGTGATGTTGTTTGCGCGTCGCAGGGCCGGCGCCGGAACGCCGTACCGGAGGGCCAGGGATGTGATGGTGTCGCAGTCGTGGTTCAGGAAGTGGAGAGTGTCCTCGGCGGCGTTCTTTTCCTGTTCCTGGTCAGCCGCGAGCGCCGCCTTTTCGATCCCAGCCTCGGTGTATGGGGGCGGAGCGGCGGACGTCTCGGCAGTCTTTGCTCGCGTCGACGGAACGGAGGTGTAGGGCGGAGGGTCCCTGAGTCTCTGCGGCAGAGGCGAGGGCACGGTTGACACCTGGCAGTACGGGCAATAACGGGCAAACCGCTCGTTTCTCTGGGGCCTGGGTCAGCCAGGACGGGAAACGGGAGGAAGTGCAGGGGAGGAGCCGCGGCGGACCTGGATGCATTTCCCACATATGATTCGGGCGCAGCACTCTGCCCTGCGATGGTCATCTGGCAGAGGGTTGCCCGCAGTCTGCGAAGGAGACGAGAGGATTGAGGCACACGTGCTGCAAAACTCCATGTTGGAATAGATGTAAGACGAGGTGTTGGCCGATCTGTCTTTGGCGTCCGAAGCGGCGACATGAGGGCATCAGCCAGTGCAACGGGTGACGGGTCCCTGGCCAATCATGTCACGGAACTGCGCCACCGACGGATGTACCATTAACGACTTCGATGGGAACGCAGACTTCGGACGCAGAAGTGCCTCCTGAGCGTCATCACAGCCTTTCCAACCGAGCATTCGCGTTGTCGACGAACAACATCGAGTCCGAATCGGCCGCGCATACGTCATTAGGCAGGTGCTTGGTGCCAGTTACAGAAGCGCCAGCCTCGCCACCCCCCAACCACAGCCTTCTTCCATCTACCCGTCGAGCACGAATCGAAATCCCGCGGCCCCGGCGAGCGCATCCCGAGGCCACCGCGTCCAGAATGGGCAAACCGGGCCTGGCCTTTGGGCTCAACTTTGCGAAAAAGCCCGGCGCAGCGAAACCGGCGCCGCCGAGGAGGAAACCGTTGCTGGGCGACGACGATTCCGAAGACGACGGCGCAAATGGGGTGGCGAATGTGAAGGAGATTGGCGGAGACGTGGATCTCGACGCGACCGCCTCGGGGCAAGAACCGTGGCGTAGGGAGCTCAAGGCGAAAAACGCGGCGGCCACACAGCCGCCGAAGATCAAGGCAAAGGCCCAGTCGAGCACCGTGTTTGGAGACCTCGCCAGCTCCCTGACAAGCCGCAAGAACGCCGAGGCCGCCAAAGAGCTGGACCCCAGCGTCTACGAGTACGACTCGGTGTACGACTCGCTCAAGCCCAAGAAGCTGGCGACAAAGGAGGATGCCGAGCGCAAGCCAAAGTACATGCGAAGCTTGATGCAGGCGGCCGAGGTGCGCAAGCGGGACGCGCTGATTGCCGAGGAGAAGAAGATTGCGCGTGAGCGCGAGGCCGAGGGCGACGAGTACGCCGGCAAGGAGAAGTTCGTGACCGAGGCCTACAAGAGGCAGCAAGAGGAGAATCGGCGGCTGGAGGAGGAGGAGAAGCGCAGGGAGGAAGCCGAGGCCAAGAAGAACCAAGGCGGCGGCATGTCGGCGTTCTACAGGAGGCTGCTGGACAAGGACCAGGAGAAGCACGCTCAGGCGGTCCAGGCGGCCGAGGAGAGAGCAAGACAAGGGCCGAGGCCCGACGAGGAGGAGGAAGAAGAAGACAGGGAAAGGGCCGAGGCAGCGTTGGCCCGGGAGCTCAACGACAAGGGGATATCGGTCGCGGTCAACGAAGAAGGCCAAGTCGTCGACAGGCGGCAGCTCCTCAAGGGCGGTCTCAACGTCGGCGCCAAGAAGAAAGAGGCCGTGCAGAGGGAAGCCGGCGGGCCAAGGGAGAGCGACCGGCGCCACTTTGACGGCGCGCAGGCCGGCAGGAAGCAGGCCATGCGGGAGCGCCAGTCGCGCATGATCGAGGAGCAGCTGGAGCAGTCGATGAAGCGCTCGAGAGAGAGCGAAGACGCCCAACGCCAGGAGGCGGAGCGGGCGGCCAAGAGCCGCAAGACGGAAGGGGAGATCCAGAGCGCCAAGGAAAGATATCTGGCGCGGAAGCGGGCGGCCGAGGAGGCAAAGAGCACGGGCGTGGCCGAGTAGAGCGGATGCCCAATGGCTGGGCGGATGGAGTTGCAATTCCAACTCTAGGCGGATGGTCCATGACATCTATCGTCGGTTCCTCGAACGGTGTACAGGCTCCTGCGCCTAGACGTTCCTCGCCCGGTCGCCCGGTCGCCCCGGATGCCCATTGTCACAGCAGAAAGCGTACACAGGCTCATATCATACAAGAAAGGGTCATTGGTTGGCCTGCTCCTGTCGTACCCTGTTGATGTATGCCGAGTTGACCTGGTTCCACGCCGCCATGTATTTTTCCATGCACGTCGTTATGCACGTCTGCTCGCCGCTGGAGAGGGAGGTGCCCGGCTTGGGCACGCACTTTTCGAAGCAGTTCTCCTGGAGTTTCTGCGCGAGGAGCTCGCCGTCAGCCGCTGCAGTCCGGGCTGACAGCCGGTGCCGGCCGACGTTACCTCGATGAGGACCCGGGCATTTGCGACACTCGACTCGGCGAGGACCTGCTTCATCACCGACTGCTTGACCGAGTCGGAGTCCATGGTGGCGCGTGTTGACGGGCTGATGGCGAGGGGAGTTGCTAGTTGCTGGGAAAGGTTGCGCGCAGAGAGCGACGAGAGGCTGAGTCGCATTGGCTCACAAGGCTACGTGGCTTGGACCAGGCGTCGGTGTGGCGGTGCGACAGGGGCTGGGCCTTCGCGATATACTCGGAAGGGCCGCACTGAGGCCAGCTGTGCCATTACTGCGACGACTCCTGAACCCGCCCAGTCGACGGCATCGACGCAGGCCCAACCGCCAAGCACCGTCGGCGAGCTCGCGAATACTCCTTGCCGAAGCGCCAGAGCTCCTGGTTCGTGGTTCGCAGCACGATGCGGCTGCGCTCTGTGTCGGCGGCGCTGCTCGCGGCGCTCGCGTGGGCGGTCCACGGCGACAACAGCGAGGACCTGAAGAAGATCTCGGTTCGTGGAGCTGCGCGGGGGGGGGCGGCGGAAGGCAGCTAACGGGTTTCTGCAGCTGAGGACGCATAGCCTGCAACAGGTCGGTCGCCAGGGGCGAGGGACGGGGCGCGCTCGCGCGTCGAGGTCGGGAGCTGGAGCTGACTTGGGCACTCTCGACGCAGCCTTACCTCGACTCGGACATGCAGAGCCGATGGTTCGACTTTGGAGGAGACACGATCATCCGGGCAGATTCGTGCGTCTCGCCCGTCGGCGCGCGTCGGCGCAAGACGCAGATGGATGCTGACGCGAGCTCTGGACAGCCACATCCGCCTAACGTCGGACCGGCCGTCGCAGTCGGGATGGCTCTTCTCGCGCGTGCCGCTGACGGCGACCAACTGGGAGATTGAGGTCGAGTTCAAGATCTCGGGCAAGAACCACCTGTACGGAGACGGGTTCGCCATGTGGGTGACGAAGCAGCGGGCGCAGCCGGGCCCCGTGTTCGGCTCGGCCGACGCGTTCGAGGGCCTGGGCATCTTCGTCGACACGTACAAGAACAACCGGCCGGGCGTCGTCTTCCCCTACGTCATGGCCATGTTCGGCGACGGGCAGAAGACGTACGACAAGAACACGGACGGCAGAGACAGCGAGCTGGCCGGGTGCTCGGCGCGGGGCATCCGCCACGCGTCGGTGCCGACCAAGCTGCGCCTGACGTACGTGCAGGACAAGCTGCTGCGGCTGGAGCTGCAGTACCGCAACGAGGAGGACTGGGAAATGTGCTTCGAGAAGGAGAAGCCGCCGACGATCCCCAACATTGCCTACCTCGGCTTCAGCGCCGAGACGGGCGAGCTCAGCGACAACCACGACATCATCTCCGTCACGGCCAAGAACCTCTACAACGCGCCCGGGGCGGCGCCCAAGGCGCAGGGCAAGGACAAGGGCCGCAAGAGCTCGGTGGGCAGGGAGGGCGGCAGCTGGAGCTGGACGTTTACCAAGATTGTGCTCGTGCTGCTCGTCGTCGGCGGCGCGTACGTGGGCTTCACGGCGTACCGGGCCAAGAGCCGGAGCCACCGGTTCTGATGCGCGCGGGGACGGGACGGGGCGGATATCTATTCCTTTGTGCTGGCAGGCCGAGGGCAGGGGGAGAAAAGAGTACATGAAAGGCGGTTACGGCTGGGCTGGGGGGGGGGCTGTATACTACAGTTTGGGAGGGTTGAGCAAGGCAACAGGAAAGCTTGAGTCGCGCGAACGGGCTACGCCTCGGCCGGTGGCCCATTCCGGAGAAGGGAGGGTGTCTGGCGGGCGAAGGCTCGGACCCGGGCTGCAACGCGGCTTGTGCCAGGCCTCGACATGGCTGGCACGAGTGCCGGACGAGGCTGGAGTAACTTTCCTGGCGCGATTGACGCCGGCGGCGGAGGGCCGTCGTTCGTCGCAGGCAGACGGCGGCATGCCCCAGACGGACCTAGGCCAACCCCACCTCACCCCAGATGATCACTTCTGATCGATCGAGGCAGCGGGCTCGGGGCGGCGACGCAGCCAGCTGGCCTCTGCCGCCTGCACGGCCACGGGCCGGCGAGGGCCGCCACTCGCCACTGGCGCCTGGCGCGGCGCGCAGGAGCTCCGGAGGCGCGGCCAAGCTGCCGAGCCCAGGTTGCATTCCGGGGCTCGCAGGCCTTTGCCGCCGGGGCATCGATCGATGCGACGCGGCTGCTGGCCGGCCGCCGGCTGCCTGCGCAGGGGCGGGCTGCTCAGGAGGGGCGCGGCCCCAGGCGTCGTCCGGCGTCATCCGCGAGCCCCAGGCGTCATCCGCGAGCCCCAGGCGTCATCCGCGAGCCCCAGGCGTCATCCGCGAGCCCCCAGGCCTCAGCCTCCTGCAGCTTCGCCCAGAGCCGACGCGCGCCCTCGGCTGCTGATTCCCCGGCGCTCTCGCCGCTGGCGCTGCTTCCGTCGCGTCCAGGCGCCTCGACGCGAGCCGCATGCGACTGCCAGGCCCTGCGGCCGCCGTTGGCCTCGGAGCGCAGTGACCAATCCGTCGGTCCGTGGCCCGAGTCCCGTCCCCGCCGCCGCTCCGCCCCGAGGCGACGAACCACCTCCTCTGACCCTCGCCCTCGCTCGCAGCCGCTGCCGTGACATCCACCCGGCCCCCTCCGCCCCATTGGATCCAGCCTTTTCCTGCCCTCCCCGCCGCCCGGCATCGCCATCCCTTATGCCTTCCCTCGGCGGCTTCCTCAAGAAAAAGCGGACGCGGGACAGCAATCCTGACCCTTCCACGTCGACCCCCACCAGTCCCGTCGCCGCCTCGACGCCCGCCAAGGCCCTGTCCGACCCGGCCCCGATCGCCCCGGCCGCGCCGACGACGACGCCGACGCCGACGCCGACGTCCCCGCAGCAGCCGCGACACCCTGCTGCTGCCGCCGCCGCCGCCGCCGCCGCTGCCACTGCCGCCGTCTCTGCCACTGCCGCCGCCTCTGCCGCACCCCCCGCTGCCGCCCCCCCGGCCTCGACTCCCTCCGCCGCTGCTCCCCGGGCGCAAGAGCCCGCGCCCGGCCAGGCCCAGCAGCCGCAGCCGCCCATGAATCCTGCCAGTGCCCACGCCGGCGCCTCCTTCGCCACCTCGCACCACGACCCCCAGAACCTGCCCAGCATCAGCAACCTCATCCACCAGCCCCAGCATGCCGCCGCCGCCAACCACAGTCCCTACTCGCCCCCCCCCTACCCTGCCTCGCTAGGCCACCAGATCAGCCACCCTCCCAGCACGAGCCCCGGCGCCGATGCCTCCCGCCTGCAGCAGCAGCAGCAGCAGGCCTTCCCGCAGCCGACCATGCCGTCGAGCCAGCAGCCTGACCAGCAGCCGCACCACCACCACCACCACCACCCCCACCAGCAGCAGCTGTCGCAGCACCAGCACCAGTCGAGCCAGGGCTCGTCGACGCCCCGTGTCACAAAGGGCAAGTACTCGCTGGCCGACTTCGAGATACTCCGGACCCTCGGCACCGGTAGCTTCGGCCGGGTCCATCTGGTGCAGTCGAAGCATAACCAGCGCTTCTATGCCGTCAAGGTGCTTAAGAAGGCCCAGGTGGTCAAGATGAAGCAGGTGGAGCACACAAACGACGAGCGCCGCATGCTCAGCGACGTCAAGCACCCCTTCCTCATCACCCTCTGGGGCACGTTCCAGGACTGGAGGAACCTCTACATGGTCATGGACTTTGTCGAGGGTGGCGAGCTCTTTTCGCTGCTCAGGAAATCCGGGGTAAGCCGCCGAACCCCCCCAATTGCACCTGGGCTGGGCTGACGGCGGAGCCAGCGGTTCCCCAACCCCGTCGCCAAGTTTTACGCTGCAGAGGCTACGTTGGCGCTCGAGTACCTGCATTCCAAGAACATCATCTATCGAGACCTCAAGCCCGAGAACCTGCTGCTGGATCGGCACGGCCATCTCAAAATCACCGACTTTGGCTTCGCCAAGCGGGTGCCCGACAAGACATGGACCCTGTGCGGCACGCCCGACTATCTTGCGCCCGAAGTGGTCTCTAACAAGGGCTACAACAAATCTGTGGACTGGTGGGTGGCCGTGGGGACAAAAGTGGGCGAGGTTGCAGCGTGCCCCCTTTGCTGACAATGCGCAGGTGGTCTCTCGGGATCCTGATATACGAAATGCTCTGTGGCTACACGCCCTTTTGGGATAGCGGGTCCCCCATGAGGATATACGAGAATATCCTCAAGGGCAAGGTCAAGTACCCGCCATATGTCCACGCAGACGCCCAGAACCTGCTGGAGAGGCTCATCACGGCCGATCTTACAAAGAGGCTGGGGAATCTGTACGGCGGCTCGCAAGATGTCAAGAACCACCCCTGGTTCTCCGAGGTGACGTGGGACAGGCTGGCGCGCAAGGACATTGACGCGCCCTACAACCCCCCCGTCAAGGCCGGCACGGGCGACGCAAGCCAGTTCGACAGGTATCCGGAGGACCCGGAAAAGTACGGGGTCCCTGGAGGTTCCGACGAGTACGTGCGGGCATTGATTGTGTCGCCCGCCCATGACGGCTGACCGGCGTCTCTAGGTTCGGGCACATGTTTACCGAGTTCTGACCGGGGCCGCGCCACCCCCCAAGACGTCGACGCGAGACAGATCAACGGTCGGGGAAGATGGAGACGAGCGGCCGGGTTGGATGGATGAAAAGGTGTTGGGTGCTGTTGCCGTGCCGTCCTGCCCGGCAGGGCCAGAGGCGGGCGCAGGTCGCAGACGAGTCGACTGGACTTTGGAGAGGAAGGGAACTGGGCTCAATCTCGAACCTAGGAAAGCAGCATTGTCTTTAGTCTCTGGCTGTAGCAACGATACAGCACCCTGTACTGTACATCTGTCTGCCTGTATATCTGTCTGCCCGTCGTTTCTTGCCGCCGCCTGCACGGGGAGCCCTGACGGGACTCGGTGGGGCCAGCAGCATGGCGATGGGTTTGCCACATCCTGATAAGCGCATGATACCGTATATATGTACCTGGTGCTTGGCCATGGAATGCGGCACCCTAGGGCCAAGAGTTGAGGCTCAACGGGACGGCGGCCAATTGCGGCCCGGGACGGGCCAAGGCGGGGAGACGGACCGCCGCCGCTGATTGGCTGGCTGGTCACCATGTCAGCGCCGAGTCCAGACCTGGCGCCAAAGCTGCCCTATAACAAGCTGGCAAGTCCATCTCACCGCTGTCGCCCGTGAGAGCAGTTGCAAATTGGGGCGGCTCGGTGGTTTGCGAGCCCAAAGTCCGGGGCTGGGGCTCGGCACTGCGGACAGCCTTTCCGAATGCTGCCCTGCTGCCCCAATTCCCCAATTTTTCTTCCTTCATCCTTGATCCTAGGCGGACGCTCTCGCGGCTTTCGTCCTTTGTGCTGCAAGAGAGCCATCGTGGAGACACGGAGCCCGCAATGGACGACTACATGTTCCGGCAGTACGTCGACGAGTGCCGCGTCGTCTCGGAGCAGACGAGCTACGTCGAGATATTGAACTATTCCGTCGGTGGCCCCCGCCGCGGAGCCGTCTCACCTCGCGGCACGGCGCGGCGCAGCTGGACTCGCAGGCTGACTCGCGGCGCAGGACGCCTTCTACAACTCGTGCGAGGAGCATCCGCTGACGAGCGATGAGTTTGACAACTTCCTGCACCGGCGGGTGAGTCGACGCGCCGTTGCCGCGGCAACCGCCCGGTATCGCTGACATGTGACGCGCCGCCAGGGGGCCTTTGCGCCGCCAGACAGGTTACGCGACGGGGCCAGGCTGCTGAGCGGGGTGCGGCTCGTGTAAGCGGGCTCTGGAGCGCCGGTGCCCGCGAGATGGACCCGGCTGACCTTGGCCAAGCGTCCAGAAGGACGCCCAGGACAAGGACACCTTCACGCCCAAGGTCATCTCGCTCCCCAGGCAGTCGTACGAGAACATGGTCCGCGTCCTCAGGCTGCCCTTCCGCGCCATCGAGACGACCTCGGTCGTGGGGCCCTTCTTCTGGTGCGCCTACGACCAGGACGACGACGACCCCCATCTGCGTGAGTCGCCCACGGCGGCGTCTTGTCCGCGAGAGGCTTACCGCTCTGCCAGAGATCATCCACCGCAAGTCCGATGTCCGCAAAAAGGGAAAGACGCGCGGCTGGGAGCTGATGCTGTCCCACTCCTTCGTCACGTCCATCACCACCGGCTTCGTCAAGGGCACCCCCAGCTCCGACATCAAGCAGGCCCTCAACCACCTGCGCGCCTGCGCCGCCCAGGCCGGCCACCCGATGCTGCTGTCCGTCATAATCCTCTCGTACGACCTGTCGCCCGCCAACGACCAGAAGCAGCGCGACGCGCGCGACTGGCTGCGCCGCCTCGAGAACGCCGTCAGCCTGCGCGACGAGGTGGAGCAGACGGAGCAGTACTTCCCGGACGGCCTGCTCGAGGTCGAGGGCCTCAACAGGGACCTGGTCGAGTGCCACGGCCACGTCCTGTGGAAGCGGCCCCAGGCCTTCTGGGCCCTCGTCAAGGAGATGGAGCGGGCCATGGACAAGTTTCGCGTCAAGTGGACGGCGGCCGCCGACGCGGCCGACGAGCACCAGCGGGCGCACCGCAAGGACATTGACAAGGTCCACAGGAGCATGCTCTCGAGGCTCGAGTTTTACAAGGCCAAGCTCAAGGGGCTCGAGAACTACATCCACACGACGCTGGAGCGCCTCAAGGTGCAGCGCGAGGCCGTGAGTCTGCCCGGCCCGTCGATCCGAGTCGATTGTGCTGCTGACGGCCGCCTCGCGCCAGCTCTACAACATCATGACCCAGCGCGAGGCGAGGCTGAACCTCGAGATAGCCAAGGCGCAGCGGCGAATCGCCCAGGCCAGCAAGCGTGACGGCACCGCCATGAAGACAATCTCCCTCATGGGCGCCCTCTTCCTGCCCGGCACCTACCTCGCCTCCGTCTTTAGCATGACCTTTTTCAACTTCCAGGCCGGTACGTCCTGGGGCCTCCCCCTAACTCCACCCAGGTCTGACCTGAAGCAAAGGCGCCAGCCCGGCCGTCGCGTCCCAGCTGTGGATCTACTTCGCCATCACAATCCCCCTCACCGTCGTCATCGTCGGCTCCTGGTGGCTGTTCGACCGCCGCCGCGAGGAGCAGTTCGAAAAGGACGACAAGGATATCGAGGAGAACATTGTCGTGCTGGAGAAGGAAATCATGCTCTACCTGCGCAGGAAGACCATGAGCAAGGCAAATACGTGGAACACGATCAACTCGCCGACACGGCCCTAGGACCGCCGCTGTCGCCGCCGCCGTTTTCCACCTTGGCCTCAGCGCCTGCGGCATGTTTTCGGCTTTCACGCGAGGGGAAGGAAGCGCATGGCGGATGAGGAGACATGCCGAGGGGATCATGAGGGCTGCCATCTCACCCGCACATAGCTACATGCCCGCTACGACTCACGACCTTATGATCGGACACATGCTGAACTTGTACAGCAATCGCTACGGCAAATGCACAGCAGGCGGCTCCATGGGACAGATGACAACAGAGCAGTTGGAATTGGTCTATTGAATACAATACAGAGTGTTTCGTACGGATAGCCGGAGATAAAACACGAATGTCTAATGCAAGCTCGGCAGCCGCCTCAAACGCCGAGTCCATGCCGTGTTCCATGTCTGTCTGCCGGGCAGGCCCTGATCCAAAAGTGCGCCTCGCAACAAACACAAATAAGAGACAGCCGTCATAAGCGAATGTGCCCGCCGCCGCCGCCGCCGCCAAACCACCGCCGGATGTCCGAGTCGCCGCCCGGCTGCTGCTCGTCGTCATCGCCGCCCATCCATCTGGGCTTCTTGATGCCCTGGCCGATGTCCTGCAGCCACCGGGGCGGCTCGATGGTGTCGATGGTGTTCTTCACGCGGTGGCCGAGGATCTGGAGTATGTTGTCGTCGTCGGGCGGCTCGTCCGAGTACGGCATGTGCGAGGGCTGGCCCTGTCTGCGCGCGGCGGCGGGCGCGGGCGAGGGGCGCGCTGGAGAGCGGCCGGGCGGCGCGTCGCTCGCCGACGGGACGGTCAGCACGGGGGCTGGCCGGCCGGCGGCGCCGCTGCCCGACGCCGCGAGCCTGGCGACGGCGGCTTCGCGGCGGCGCAGGAGCGAGTTGCCGCCGAGCTCCCGCTCTATGAGGTCCCGGCCCTCGCGCCAGGACCCCGTGCCGTAGCCCGACGGGCTCTCGTCGCCGTCGTCGACCATGTCGATGCCCACCAGCAGGCGGCGGACCCGGCCGTACAGGCCAAACATGGTGGCGGCGACGGGGAGCAGCAGGACGACGGGAAAGAGGTCGTCGAACCACCGGCCCAGGGCGGTAAAGTCGATGAGGCGGCCGAGGAAGGCGTAGAAGGTGGTCTTTGTGTAGACGTCGGAGCTGAGGAAGGTCATGAAGTTGTAGGAGAGGGGGATGCAGAGCTTGGCCACCTGCGTGGCATACCAAAACGCCGACTCGTGGGCCGTGTTGCGCTTGACGAGCGCGCGGCCGCGCCACACCTTGACCTCGGTCACCGAAGTCAGCGCGGCGGCGCACATGTAGCAGATCCAGAGGGCGGCGATCATCTGGCCGGCGAAACCGACCTGCGCCTTGTCGCCGACCCAGTGGTGGATGACGCTGAGGCGGATGACGGACAGCCTGGGCCACGGGAACTTGACCAGCTCGGACCACACGATGCAGGCCGACGCGAGTGCCAGGAGCGCGCCGAGGGCGAGCCGCACGTAGGGCAACACGTGGTAGTGGCAGAGGTAGCGCGCGTACGGCGTCAGCATCTTGGTCTTGTGCCAGAGCCCGGCGCGGGGCGAGGCCTCGCCAAAGTCGAGCTTCTTGGACGCGGCGGAGTCCAGGACGGCCTGCGTCTCGGCAGCCTCTTGCACCAGCCGATTCCACTCTTCGACGCAGCGGGACCTCGCGTGGCGCGCGCGGACGAGCCTCCGCGTCAGATCGGCCAGGTACTTTTGGGTGACGACGGTCGGGACGGTCCGATCGGGGGACGCCCTAGCCTCGCGCATGACGGACGGCGACTGGCCGGGCGTAACGTTGGCCAGCTCTTGCAGCTCCTCGATCCAGTCCTGGAAGTCGGCTGCGCTGCCGACCTTTCGCCGCCCCAGCTCGAAGACCTGGGCCTCGATCTCCTCGAGCGTGACGAGCGAGTCCTCCATCTGCTCGTGCACCCTGGGAGCCCTGGCCTGCAGCCGCCGCAGGCTCCCGCTGATGCTGGCGCTGCGAATGAGGCGCCGCGGTATGGACACCAAGCCGTGGCCCATGAGGTAGATGGCGAGGACCAGGCCCCAGCAGTAGGCGAGCGCCATGACGAGCGCCTTGAGCGACTCAAACGTGAGCCGGTGGACCACGGTGATGTAGACGAAGCCGACGATTCCCGCGCCCGACACGATGGCGTAGAACTGAGCATTCTGTCGAAGCGAGTACCTGAGCTTGTCGTTCGGGTCGCGGTAGCCGGCGTCGGAGTACTCGGCGAGGATCGGAAGGATGAACCTAGGAGCGAAGAGTCAGCGGCGCACGCAGGCGGCAGATGGGCGCGGCGCACCAAGTCAGCACAAACGTCAGCCAGTACGTGATGCGCCACGACACCAGGACGACGCGCTGGGGGAGCCATATGCCGCGCGACGCCTCGTCGTCGGTGGCCGCGCTCGACGCCAGATCGATCGGCACGAGGACGACGGCGATGGACGGCAGCCACAGGGCAAAGAAGATGGGGACGAGGTAGAAGGCGGGCGTGGTGCGCAGGGGCAGGTAGTGGCGCAGGATCAGGAGCACCACGAGCGAGATGGCGAGCAGCGCGAGCACGGAGAAGACGACGGAGCCGACCGGCGCCGCGGCGCCCATAGCGTGAGGCATGGTGACGGGCCGCGACGGGATCCATTCGACGCCCCTTGCAAGGGAAGACGGAAGATGTCGACGCCAAGGGCGCGGACCGTGGTGGTCTCATGACGCAACTCCCTGCGTTTGGCGCGGCAAATTAGCCGCGGTTGGTGCCTCGTTTGTGGGGCCGCACTTTGGTACTCGGTACATTGGCTTCGTACTTCGCACCCCGTGCTTAATGGCCTGGTCGCGTGTCAGCTCTGCGCGACCGCGTCTCCCGTGAACCGCCAGAGCCTTCAACTCGCTTCCGCAACCGTGCGCGCTCTTCTCCTAAACAATCCCTGGCCGCGGATCTGGAAGCTGCCACGGCTCAGCAGGCGCCGCCATGGCTTCCGTCCCCAACCTGGAAGAGTGTAGGCACTCGCGAGCGCATCGGCGATGCCCTGCTAACCGCTCCGTCAGGGCTCGAGAGCTCCAACGAGGCGCTCTCCATCAGCCTCGTCTCGCCGACGCCGTCCGGGCTCAAGACGGTCGCCAAGTTCCACCCCAAGTTCACGTACCCCATCTTCGGCGACGATGAGAAGATCTTTGGGTACAAGGACCTCAAGATCAGCCTGCGCTTCCGCGCAAACGACATGCGCCCGCACCTGCACACCTCGTACAGCAAGAAGCTGAAGCCGCCGCCCGGCGTCGACGAGCCGACCGACGTGGCGGCTGTCTTGGAGCAGGGCCGACATCTGCCAAAGGGTGTGTTTGGTCCGGGAGCTGCCTGCGGAGAATGTGGCTAACTTGCCAAGTCGCCTTTGTCAAGGGCTCCGACTTTGAGGCCAGCTCCAAGAACCTCGTCGACAACTGGACGCCCCCCGGCACCCTCCTCGCCGCCGTCGACGGAACGGATGGCCGGTACGAGATCTGGCGCGGCAGCCTTGCGGACCCCGCCGTCAAGCAGCTCAACAGCCGCATCCAGATCCTGGTCCCCCTCTTCATCGAGGGAGGATCGTACATTGGCCAGAACCCCGAGTCGGACTCGCCCGAGCTCGATCTCTCGGACGCGCACCGGTGGACCGTCTTCTTCCTCTACCAAGCGCACAAGTCTGCCGAGAACCCCGACAAGACGTCGTATGTCTTTGTCGGCTACGCGACCGCCTACCGATTCTTTTACTTCCAGCCGCCCACGCCGCCTGCATCCCCCAGAGACGACTGGGAGCTGCCCAAGGGCGACTTCGACCTGGCTGAGCTCCCCTGCCGGACCAGGCTTTCGCAGTTTGTCGTCTTGCCGCCGTTCCAGGGCAAGGGAAACGGGGCCCGGTTGTACAAGACCGTCTTCGACCACTATCACAAGCACGCCCAGACTCACGAATTCACCGTCGAGAACCCCAACGAGTCCTTCGACGACCTTCGAGACATCTGCGACCTGGCATTTCTGCGCACCGTCCCCGAGTTCGACGCACTCGCCTTGGACGCCTCTGTCTCTATTCCGGAGTCTGGCACCATACCACCTTTGATCGTCGGCGGCGGCGCCCTCGAGGACGTACGCCGCAAGACCAAGATCGCCCCTCGGCAGTTTGCGCGGGTCCTCGAGATGCACCTCATGTCCAAGCTGCCTGAGTCGGTGCGACCGAGTCTGGACCTCGACCACGATGTTCCGTTGCCTACCAAGGAGGACAAGCATCAGGAGAGGGTGTGGCAGCTCATTGTCAAGCAACGGCTGTTCCGACACAACAAGGAACTGCTCGCGCAGATCGAGCCCGCCGAGCGCATCGAGAAGCTGCGCGAGACGCTGATTGGGGTGGAGCTGGAGTATGCCCGACTGCTGGCGGCTCACGACCGGGCCGCGAAGCATTCCAAGGCTCAGCCGGAACCCCGGTCGAATGGGAAGCGGAAGCTGGACGAGCCGGAGCCGGAGCCGTCCAGCAAGAAGGCCAAGGTCGAGGACGCGGCTTGAGAAGCAGAGCGCACAGGGGCGTGCTTTGGCGAAAGGGTTGGAGGTATTCAGGCGTTGGGGCTGTCAGACATAGGACAACGTGTAAAAAATGCTTCCCAGTTGGGTCACAAATAGCTGAGATGATCTGGAGCTCATACAGCCGTTTTAGCCGTCGTAGTGATTTCCGGAGCTTTGCCGAGGGGCAAGCGCGCTCACCTGCCACTCACCGGGACGCGCGATCTCACCGAGATTCACGCCCCGAGCCGCCCCTCTCACCTCAAATCTAAACGTCACTCCTCGCAGTGCAAGGACAGACGCCATGGCAGATCCATTCGAAGTGCGCATGCGCTTCAGCTC
Source organism: Hypocreales sp. Mo6-1 (assembly GCA_002939055.1). Classification (NCBI taxonomy): domain Eukaryota; kingdom Fungi; phylum Ascomycota; class Sordariomycetes; order Hypocreales; species Hypocreales sp. Mo6-1. Next base: position 1,321,996 of record PNEP01000013.1, read on the forward strand.
GCAGCTCCAGCACCTCAACGCCTCTGTGCAATCGGCACAAAAAGCGGCCCAGTATGCCTTGAAATACAAGGACATGGACGAGGACCTGCACTCGTGCATCCTCGAGCAAGTTGAGCGGGTACGCGGCCTCTCACTGCAAGAGCTGAGTGCGATTTTTGCTGACCAGGGCGCAGAACAACATGAACACGCGGGCCAACATCATGTACTTTATCGAGCATTTCCTGGACCTGGCGAAGGAAGGGCACGCCGACTACGTGCGCATGATGCAGCGCGACATCATCCGCGTGGTAGACGCCGTCGCGCCCGACGATGGATCTGGTGCGGCAAACGTCAAGGTCGTCCGCAAAGTGAGTCGCTTTGCCCGTTCTGGCCCCCCGGAGCTCACATCTGACCCGGCGCGCAGGTCCTGCAAGGCCTCCAGGGCAAGGGGCACCTCGAGTCCCAGGCTGTGAGCCAAATCGAGGACGTGCTGCGGGAGCGGGAGACCAACGACGACGACCTCGGGCTGGCGTCGTCGCCGGTCGGCGACGTCGACATGGTCGACGGGCCTGCGTCGCAGACAACGCCCAAGCCCGGGCGGCGGCCGGCGCCGCACCGGCTCGACAAGCGGCAGATTGAGCAGCGCATCGAGGAAGACCGGGAGCGCCACAAGCGCGAGCGGGAAAGCATCTGGGCCACCCCCAAGGGCGACGACGCCGAGATGAACAAGCTCTGGGAGGAGACGAGCGACTTTGGCGAAGACGACGATCGCCTGTTGACCGAGGAGGCAGAGGACTTTGCCAAGGAGATGGCGATGCAGCAGTGCCCTCACAAGCGGGCTACCAACGGAGAACGTCACTGAGGACGCACGAGCGTCACTCGGCACTGGGCGGCGTTTTGGACTCTGGAGCTTGTCTGCATGAGGCTTGCATGCAACTTGAGATACCCGTGTCATTTAGAGGGGAAGAACTTGATGGTAGACGAGTTGGCAGGATATACTCGAATCAAGTCATGTTTGCCGTTGGAAATCTTTCTTCTCTTGTAGGCAGTAGTATACACAGTTTCACATGCAAGATGGCTCCGTCTCGGCCAGCTCTTCAAACCCGGCCGTACTGTACCTTATTCCATCACGACGGTGGCGCCGAGCTCCTTCATTGCTGCGATGATCTTCTCCGCATCCTCCTTGGGCACGTTTTCCTTCATCATCTTGGGCGCGCTCTCGACAAACTTCTTGCTGTCGACCAAACTCAACCCCAAAAAGCTCTTGATCTCCTTGATGACCTTGGCCTTGGTCGAGGCGTCGAACGCTTGCAGCTTCAGGGTGAAGAGGGACTTCTCGGCAGCGGCTGGCGCGGCTTCTTCGGCCTCCTCCTCGGCGGCGGCTGGCGCACCGGCAGCGGGAGCAGCCGCGAAGCCAACCGGCATGTCGGGGATCTTGAGCTTGCTCTGCCCGGCCGATCAGCAAGGCGCGGCCCGCCGCAGTGGGACCCGCGCGGCACGAACCTTGAGGCTGGAGACGAGATCCGCAGTCTCCAGCAGCGTCAGCTGGCTGATCTGGTCGACGATCTGGTCGATCTTGGGATTCGCCGGCGCCGTCTCGGTCGAGTTGAATCGTTTTGTCGCGGCGGCTCGAAGAATCTGCGCCGGGGCTCTGGCCGAGCGCGCGGATCGCAATTGGCGAGCGCAGCCTTGCGCCGCGACCCGGCAGGATGTCGCCATTGCTGCTGATGTGGCTGTGGTTTGGATTTCGCAGTCGGGATCGTCAGTCTTGGAGTTTTTCGAGCTTCGACTGCGAGCGGCGCGCTGATTGGCCCGGAAATTTGTAGCGCCACTGCCGGCCCCAACCCCTGCTCTCGAGGCCTCAAAGGGAAAGAAAAAAATATCACCGAGAATTTCATCAGCACCGAGCGGCAAAGTCAGTCGACAAAGACGCAGCCATGGCCGTGGTTGACGTCTCGCGGCAGAGGAGGTCGCTCCTGGAGGATGCGACTGCTCTGGATCATCTGCCGCCGGATATTCTCGAGATTATCCGGCATCAGTCGTCGACAAACCTTCTGGACGCCGTCGCGCAAGCGGCTCTCATTCCGGCACTTACAGAGAGGGTCTTTGTGCATTTCGAGAATGTCTTTCCCGACATCTGCGCACGATGGATTCTAAACGCCGGCTCGGGGGCGCGACACGTGCGAATCGCTGCGGCTTTCTCGAGGATTTTGCCATTTGCGCCATGTCTTTCGCATTTCCTCGCCTGCACTGCCCCGGAGCCCGCCTCTGTGAATAAGCCGCCGTCCTTGCGGCTGCTGCTTTCCAGGATCGATGAAACGTCGGCCAGTCTGGATGCGGACAGCCTGCTGGAGAGTCTTGTTGCGGCATGGAGGCTGCTGAACTTTGACTCCCGGACGTTCAGTCCCCTGGTCTCGCCTTCTTACATGCAGCGCCTGTTCCGACACGAGAGCAGGGCCGTCAGATACGTCGCGATTCGCATCTTTTGCCAGTTGCTACACGCATCCGACTTCAAACTCGAGACGCTCGTCCTCGAGCACTGTGGGAAGGACGACGCCATCGTTGCCGACCTGGACGGCACGCCGATAGACTACGGCTTCCTGTCGCTGCACGAGCACGCCCGGGCCAAGAGGGTCGCTGCGTTGCGGGAACAGGTGAAGCGGAATGATCACGGTCCCAGCCAACGCCCCTACCCCCAGAGCCTCACCCCATACGTCGTGCCTTACGGGGACGTCCTTCTTCCGCGGCCACACGGACCCATCGGCGACCCCTCGAGTCTGGTGATGACTGCGACGACGATCAAGAACCTCGAGCGTCTCGCCTCCATGCTCCGAGAGGACGACCCGATCCTTCTCCATGGCCTGCCGGGAGTTGGCAAGACAGCATTGGTCCATGAAATTGCCCGGCAGCTTGGCATGTATTCAAGCATGGTCACACTGCACCTCAACGAACAGACCGACGCCAAGATGCTCGTTGGCCTGTACTCGACCAACTCCAAGCCCGGGAGCTTCCAGTGGCGTCCAGGCGTGCTGACCACAGCTGTCAAGGAGGGGCGATGGGTGCTCGTAGAGGACCTCGACCGGGCCCCGACGGAGGTCCTGAGTACCTTGCTGCCTCTGATAGAGCGTAAAGAGCTGCTCATTCCCAGCCGTGGGGAGAGGATACGCGCCGCAAATAGCTTTCGTCTCTTTGCCACAGTCCGGACGTCTCGAGGCATGAACGGCCGCGAAAACCTGCCGAGCCTTGTGGGCATGCGATTCTGGCAGTCCCTCTACGCCGAACCTCTTCTTCAACCCGAGTTGGAGGAGGTCGTCCTGCGGACCCGCCCTATGCTGCGAAAGTTTGTCCCGGGTATCCTTGCGGTCTATGGGCGTCTTTCCCAGTTGATCAGCAATCCCGCCGTCATGTCTCGCGGGCGCAGCGTCATGGACCGCCAGATGAGCCTGAGAGACCTTCTCAAGTGGTGTCGCCGCTTGGAGGGTTGTCTCCAGACGGCAGGATCAACGTCGGGCGATGAGCCCATCAGCGAAACCACGCGGGACTGGATGTTCCTGGAAGCGCTCGATTGTTTCGTCGGGAGCTGTCCGGACGCTGAACTCTGCAAGCAACTCGCATACGCCATTGCTGAGGAGATGCACATGTCCAGGGATAGGGCAGATCATTACTTGTCTGCCAATATACCCTCCTTGGAAGAAAACGACCTCACGATCAGCGTTGGACGAGCCAGGCTTCGGAAGAAGAAGTCGACCCGGCTGCAGAAATCGAAGCGGCCCTTTGCCAGCACCGCCCACGCCAAGAAGCTGCTGGAGCAAATCGCCGTGGCCGTCAAGCTGGAGGAACCCGTGTTGCTCGTCGGCGAGACAGGCATCGGCAAAACGACTGTGGTCCAGCAGCTTGCCGACTCTCTCAGGCATAAGCTCATTGCCGTGAATCTGTCCCAGCAGAGCGAGGTGGGAGACCTGCTTGGTGGATTCAAGCCCGTCAACGTGCGGAGCCTCGCGGTTCCCCTGAAGGAGGAGTTTGAGGACCTCTTCGCGGCGACGGGGATTTCTGCCTCCAAGAACCAAAAGTATCTGGAGCAAGTCGGCAAATGCTTCGCCAAGGGGCAGTGGTCGAGACTGTCGAAACTCTGGAGGGAGGCACCGAGGATGTTTGTCAAGATCATATCGGACTTGGAGCGAATGCAGTCCGAGTCTCGGGACGAGGGCGCACAGCCGACAAAACGCCGCAAGACGCAGACGAAGCTGCAGACTCTCTCTGAACTGCGGCCACAGTGGGACTCGTTTGCGCGCAGCCTGGACCAATTCGATGTGCAGTTATCGGGGGGGTCCGGCAGCTTTGCGTTTTCCTTTGTCGAGGGCAACCTCGTGAAAGCTGTCCGCAATGGCGACTGGGTGCTTCTGGACGAGATCAATCTCGCTTCCCCTGATACGCTGGAAAGCATCGCGGATCTCTTGACTGGACCAGATGAGCGACCTTCGATCTTGCTATCGGAAACGGGAGAAATCGAGAAAATTGTGGCGCATCCCAACTTTCGGATATTTGGCGCCATGAATCCCGCAACGGATATCGGCAAAAGGGACTTGCCGATAGGCATCAGGTCTCGGTTTACCGAGCTCTATGTCCAGAGCCCGGACGCAGACCTCAAGGATCTGCTTACCATTATCAAGGCGTATTTGGGCAGCAGCAGCACCAAGAGCGACCAGGCAGCCGACGACATTGCGCGGCTGTACCTCAACACCAAGCGGATGGCAGAGGAGAAGCGGCTCGTTGACGGCGCAAACGAGGTCCCTCATTTCAGCTTGCGGACACTGACCCGAGTGCTGAGCTACGTCAACACCATTGCCCCCCTCTACGGTATACGGCGGGCGTTGTATGAGGGGTTCTCGATGGGCTTCCTGACGCTGCTGGATCGGGGCTCGGAGAGCATGCTGCTCCCGCTCATCTACCACCACCTCCTCGACAAGCATGGAAATCCCCAGTCACTCCTGTCGCAAGCACCGAAGCATCCCAACGACGGGAGATGCTACGTCAAGTTTCAGAACCAAAACCGAGACCGGCAATACTGGCTCTTTCAAGGCGAGCAGACCCCAATTGAGAGAGATGACTACATCATCACTCCGTACGTGGAGCGCAATCTTTTGAACTTGGTTCGGGCAACCTCAACTAGGCGATTTCCGATACTGATCCAGGGGCCGACGTCCGCGGGCAAGACGAGCATGATCGAGTACCTGGCCAACTTTACGGGCAACAAGTTTGTGCGCATCAACAACCACGAGCACACTGATCTGCAGGAATACCTGGGTACTTATGTCTCCGGCCCGGACGGGAAGCTACGTTTCCAGGAGGGCCTCCTTGTCCAGGCCATGCGACAGGGCCATTGGATCGTGCTGGATGAGCTCAATCTGGCGCCGACGGATGTCCTGGAGGCCCTGAACCGTCTCCTGGATGACAACCGCGAGCTGCTCATCCCGGAAACCCAAGAGGTGGTCAGGCCCAACGAGACCTTCATCCTATTTGCCACCCAAAATCCGCCCGGTCTCTATGGCGGCCGAAAGGTGCTCTCCCGAGCGTTCAGAAACAGGTTCTTGGAACTGCACTTCGACGACATCCCCGAGGATGAACTCGAGTATATCCTCCAACAGCGCAGTCGCAATACGTCGCCGCCGGACTGCCGGCGAATCGTGACGGTTTACAAAGAGCTGTCCAGACTCCGTCAAACCAGCAGACTCTTTGAGCAAAAGGACAGTTTTGCAACGCTGCGAGACTTGTTCCGCTGGGCTCTTAGAGATGCAGACACAAGAGAAGAGATCGCTGCCCATGGATTCATGCTCCTCGCCGAAAGGGTACGGAACGAAGAGGAGCGGCTGGCGGTCAAAGAGGTCATTGAGACGGTTTTCAAGGTCAAGATCAATCCGCTAGAGCTCTACTCTGCAGATGCCGCGCCGGAACTCAAGCACTTCTCCCGGCAGGAGAACAGCCAAGGCATCGTCTGGACTCACGCCATGCGACGGCTATATGTTCTCGTCTCGCGAGCTCTTCGGAACAACGAACCTGTTCTCCTTGTTGGCGAGACGGGCTGTGGCAAAACGACGGTTTGCCAGCTGCTTGCCGAGGCGCTCCACAAAGAGTTGCACATCGTCAATGCTCATCAAAATACAGAGACCGGGGATCTGATAGGCTCTCAAAGGCCCATTCGGAATCGTGGCGCGATCCTTGACGCCTTGGATGCCGACCTTGCGTCCATGTTTGAGACCCTAGGGCTCGGCGTCCCAAGCTCAACTGAGGAAAAACTGGAAGGATACAGGTCTCTTGACAAACCGTCGATCGCCAAAGTCGCGCCGGCCCTCCTCGAACGTATCAAGGCAAACGACACAAGGGCGAAAGCGTTGTTTGAGTGGTCAGACGGGGCTCTCGTCGAGGCAATGAGGGACGGTCACTTCTTTCTCCTCGATGAGATTTCGCTCGCGGATGATTCGGTCCTGGAAAGACTGAACTCGGTTCTAGAGCCCCACAGGACGCTTCTCTTGGCCGAGAAGGGCATCGACAACTCCTTCGTCGTGGCGTCGGACGGGTTCCAGTTCTTCGCCACAATGAATCCTGGCGGAGACTTTGGCAAAAAAGAGCTGTCTCCGGCTCTGCGCAATAGGTTCACAGAAATTTGGGTGCCACCATTGTCGGAGAGCGACGACATCTACGATATCGTGCGGACGAAGCTTGCCGATGGATCCAAGCATCTTGTCGATGCCATGGTCCAATTTGCCGCATGGTTCGGAGAGAACTTCCGGTCGCTGGCGACGACGCCCTTCTCGGTGCGAGAGATCCTCGTTTGGGTCCAATTCATCAACACCTTCAAAGCCACCGATCCGGTGGTCTCCTTGGTTCATGGTGCCTCGGCAATCTTCATTGACAGCATTGGCGCGAACCCATCGGCAATGCTCGCCACAGACGTCCAGGCTATTCAGCAGCAGAGGCAGGAGTGCCTCGAGAAGCTCGGACAACTCATCGGCTACGATGTGTCAAAGATCTACGACTCGGAGCCTGACCTGGTCATGTCTGACGACACGTTGACCATCGGAACCTTCAGCACCCGTCGTACTCCGACCGGCGCGGCCGACACGGGTTTTGCTTTCCATGCACCGACGACTAGACTCAACGCCATGAGGGTTGTCCGAGCCCTCCAGGTGCGCAAGCCAATCCTGCTAGAAGGAAGCCCTGGCGTGGGGAAAACATCCTTAGTCGCGGCGTTGTCGGAGGCCTGCGGCCGCCCTCTGACGCGAATCAACCTGTCGGACCAGACTGATCTGATGGACCTGTTCGGAACGGATGTGCCTGTGGAAGGGCAAGAAGCCGGGAACTTCGCATGGCGAGACGCTCCCTTCCTGCAGGCGATGCAAAAGGGCGAGTGGGTTCTACTTGATGAGATGAACCTGGCTTCGCAGTCTGTCCTGGAAGGCTTGAACGCCTGCCTCGACCACCGTGGGGAGGTCTACATCTCTGAACTCGACCAGGTCTTCAAGCGTCATCCCGACTTCCGGCTCTTTGCCGCACAGAATCCTCACCACCAGGGCGGAGGCCGCAAAGGCCTGCCGGCCTCCTTTGTGAATCGGTTTATCGTCGTCTATGTCGACGTCTTCAAAGATGAGGACCTCAAGCTCATTGCGTCTCACAGCTTCCCCAAGATCGGCACAAACGTCATCGGCCAGCTGATCGGCTTCATCTCCCAGATAGATCATCAACTCGCGACAGAGAGGTCTTTTGGTTTGCAAGGCGGCCCTTGGGAGTTCAACCTTCGCGACGTTCTACGATGGCTGGGCCTGTTGAGCTCTTCCGATCCTCTTCTCCAAACTGCTCGCGTCGACGACTTTCTTGATATTGTTGCGCGGCAGCGGTTCCGCACGCAGAAGGACCGGGATGAAGTGAGCCGGCTCTTCAGTCGCGTCGTCGGATGGGAACCTCGGGTGCATTCCCTCTACCATGACATCAACTCGAGATTTGGCCAAGTCGGTCTGGCCCTGTTGCGCAGGAACCTGAACTCTCAGCCCGAGAGGCTGCCTCGCATGGACATTGTGGCCAGGCTCCCCGAGTTGGAGTCTCTGATGATTTGCGTTGAGCAAAACATCCCCTGCATCCTGAGCAGCCCGTCTGGGTTTGGCAAGTCCTCCCTGCTGAGATACGTTGCCGCGCTGGCGGGAAAGCCCCTGGTGGTATTCCCGATGAACGCAGACATCGACACGATGGACCTTGTGGGCGGCTTCGAGCAGGCAGACCCCCTCCGAGAGGTAAACGCGACGCTGAGAGGCCTGCGTGACTATCTGCAGGACTCTGTCATGTCTCTCGCTCCGGCAGAGGCGCCTGCCGAGGTGTTGCATCTGCTGCATCTGCTTGACGCGCACTCTGGGGACAGCCATGGCATTGCTGCTATCCGATCTGCCGTGGAGTCGCTTCTGGCCCTGGTTGCGGCAGACTCTGACGTCGGAGCGACCCTCTCCAAGGCTCACGAACATCTCCAAGGCCCCTTTGTTCTCGAAAATCCACGATTCGAGTGGCTCGATGGAGTCATCGTCAAGGCCTTGCAGACGGGACACTGGCTCGTGCTGGACAACGCCAACATGTGCAATGCTTCCGTACTCGACAGGCTCAACTCACTCCTCGAGCCCAACGGATTCCTGTGCGTCAATGAGCACTGCGACTCGGACGGCAAACCTCGAATCATCAAGCCTCACCCGGAGTTCAGAATCTTCTTGACCATGGATCCGCGGTATGGCGAGCTGTCACGCGCGATGAGGAATCGCGCCATCGAAATTCACATCCACACACCACCGCCAAGCATGGAGCCTTGCCTCGACAGAATTTCTGGCGTTGAAAGCGGGCTTCAGAGGTACGAGAGAGCAAGCGAGTACTGCCAGTCATTGTCGCTTGGCTTTTCGGCCGAGGCCTGCCAACCGGCGCTCGATAGTCTGTCTCTGCAAGACGTCTCCTTGCTGCCACGCTTCGTGAATGGACCGCTGTGCAAAGTTGTTCAGGACGGGTGCTCAGTTGAACCGATGCGAGAGCTTCTCGAGTTCCTTGGATCTTCGATTGGATCGAAAACCCTGCATTCAGTCATGGAGCTCTATTCAAATCTCCCTGGCGGAACCTTGACAGGACTCCCAAATAATCAGGTAATTACCATATATCGCCTCTTCACCCCAGCCACTAACACGTTGACAGCCTGTTCATGCCATGAGCAACTTCCTTGTCACGCAACTACTTCCGAAGGCGGGAGAACCGCAGTGGGCCGGCACACGATATGAGTTTGCGCGCCTGCTATACTGTCTTCAGAGCGGCATTGAACAACATCGTGGCCAAGCCCGAACAGCCAAGTTGGCGTCGCTGACCCGGCTGCAGCGATCTTTGATCAGCGACCGTGTTGCCGCGGTATCCAAGGACTCGACTGTGAAGCTGTCGAAATTCCTATCAGCCACCATCAGCGCCATGGACGAATACATTGGATCCAACTTTTCATCTTTCGAGGCGTGGAAGGTAGGCAGTTCAATTCTTACACGTTTTCGTTTGCTGATATACAACAGGAGCGCTCCCATCTGCTACGGCTTGTCGGACACTACCTTGCGCGGACTGTTGCCCTCTCTGCCGATATCAACTTTGACGAGGCAAAGTTCCAGGCTCACCTGGCTCTCGGGACTGATGTCTTTCAGCGCCAGTCAGAAGTGTTCAAGGTCTCTCGTGACTCTGAGTTTGTGTCCTTTGTCACTCGTCAGCTCGAGAGCAACTTCAACAGCACATTTCGACTGTCGACCGGCCAAAGTATGGAGCTCTTGTGGAGCATGCTGCGCCCAGCTCCCTTCCCCGACAAGGCGGTCTTTGATCGATCTCTGGTGCTTGATCGATTAGCCGCGCGGTTCGACGCCATCCGCTGGAAAGCAAACGCGTCCATAGGGGACCTTTCCAAAGCCCATAACACGCTGGAACAAGCATATGGGATTGCCCGAACTGGACAGTCTTCAGCAGAGGGGCTTGTGCAAGATCTCGCCGCAGCTATCGAATCTCTGGAATTCCGCATCGGCGATCAAGAGGCCGATCTACAACCTTTCCTCGCGGCCGAATTCGAATGCCTTCGGCAAATTTCCATGCTTCAGACTAGTGTTGATCAAGAGCCTGGACAGAGCAATGATCTGGCCATCTTGTCGAGCATCCCTACGAAAGCTACGATGATGCTCGCAATCTCGAGGGGCCCGGCGGCTCCCCTGCAGTCGGTCGACTGCCTGGTTCACCAAAATACCTTCTCATGGGATGGAAAGCTGATAGCTTCAATCTGGAAAAAGCTGCAGAATTCGTCAACCGTCAGCCTCCGCTCCTTGGCCCTGCTCGAATCCGAGCTCCCTGTTCTGGGACAAAGCATCTCCAACCTAAGCGCCGAGATCGCAGCGGATCCCCTCGAGAAACTGAACGACGTTCTCAGGCGACTTTTGTCGCAAGTGTTTGCTGCCCATGGGCCACAGCTCAAGGATCTGGTGGCCGCAACATACTCGCTGGCGCTGCAAGATTTGGACTCAGTTTCGACGGTTGCACGAGATGGGTTGACTGAAGGGAACCATGTTTTCGATGGCGTGATCCGAAACATTGACATAAATCACCTTCAGAGAATATCCCGGGATCACCTCATTCCGGCTGTTGTCGGGATCGCTGCGGCCAAGGCCAACGTGGAGAAAAGGGCATACTTCTCCGCCCTCTCGTGGATTCACTTCAGCGTGGGACTTGTCAAGCTGTATGTCCCGGATCGCGTCTCTGATCCCCAGCTTCGCCCGAGGGTGGAGCTGGAGTTCTTTGAGAGTCTGCAGGCGCAACTACGCGGCGGAATATCGGCCATCAAGGCATTTGAGCGAGGGTTCAGCGGCCAAGACACGAGCATCCGCATCGAGCTGCTCGAACAGGAACTCGCTGAGTTCGGCCCGCCGCCGAAGCAACTACAGGCCGTGTTCAGGCCCGAAGTTTCCGAGCTCGACAGGCTACACGCCGAGTTCTCGAATATCCTGAAGGCGGTCACAGGCCCGAATTTGTCGGCCGTGCTCCAGTTTCTCGATTCAAACGCACCGAATGGAGCCAGCGACGCATTGAAGCTCCTCAGAGACAACGTCCAGCGGCTTGTAGACCGACTCTCTACACGTTTCGAAGCTTACCAGGACATAACTTGGCCTGCAGTGAACGCACTGAGATGCCTCCTGGTGGGATTGTCACTCTGCAACGCCGCGACTGCTGCCAGCTTGGGTGCTTCCACGGAAGAACTCGTCAAAGCAACACCGTTCTTCGGCGGCGAAAGCTGGGACGCTTCTGCTGGCAAGCTGTGTGCAAAGAGCTTCGAGTATCTCAATCTCGTGAGCGCCAAAGTTGCCGTGGAAGGCATGGAAAGTCTGCCGATGCACGCGCGGGAATCCATCTTCGAATGCTTCCACGGCTTCTATGATGATTGGAGCAAGAAGCTTGAAGCAGACCGCAGGGCGGAGGAGGCAAAGACCAGCTTGTACCGGTTCCGAGGCGCGTTGGAGGACGAGGAGGAGATCGATGAGAAGGAGTTCAGCGAGCTCTTCCCGACTTATGACGAAGACGCTCCCGTCCGACAAACCCCCCGGGCAAATCAGGTTCGAGACACGTCCTTGCGGGTGGCAGAGGCACATCGAAAGATATTCCAGAGGCAGGATGCGTCAGCCGCGATTCGAGAAGCTTGCCTGGCTGTTGGTCAACGGATTTCCGATGAGACACAGAATCCCTCCAACATTGACCGCAGCGTCAACGGGAAGCTACTTGCCGCCGCTCTCCTGCTTCTGGATGAGAAGCTCGAGCGACTTCAATCTGGTTCCGTCGAAAAGTCGCACAACTTCTATACCAGTTCAAACCTTGCCGAGGCCCGGAAGCTCGTTTCGCTTGCCCACAAGATCAAGGCTCGGTTCCGAGAGCTGCAGCTGGTTGACGAGATTGGGCACATGCAGCCGCTGGCGGATGTTGTGCAGTCTTGTGACAAGCTGCTCGAGCAGGTCTACGCAGAGCCCCTTGCCAAACTGCTAACCAAGGTGGAGCAACTGCACGCCCATGTCTACGAATGGCAATTTGGTGGATGGGCGAGCAAGGCGCATGCCGTCTTGCCCCTTCACGATGCGCTTACCGACATCATTGTTCGCTGGCGCCGCCTTGAGCTGTCGACCTGGGCGAATCTGTTCGACATGGAGCAGAACAAGTGCCAGGACGACGCCTACTCTTGGTGGTTCGTTGCCTACCAGGTTGTGGTTGCCGTCCCTCTGTCCATGGTCGACTCGCCCTCTCAGCTGCGCGAGTATGCGACATCTCTTGTCCAGAGTCTGGAGCTGTACTTCTCAAGCTCCATCGTCGGCCAATTCAAGACGCGGGTTGCCCTGCTGAGGCAGCTACTGAGCCATCTTGGCCTGCTAGTCAAGGACTACCCGACCTTGGAAGTCATTAGCCACGGTGTCAAGAACTTCATTGGCTATTTCTCACGATATGAAAAGGCTGCCGAAGCTGCCATACAGAAAGGGCGAGCGCCAATCGACAGAAAAATGAAGGACGTGCTGCTCATGGCTAGCTGGAGGGACACCAACATCAACGCTCTCCGCGAGAGTGCCCGCAAGTCGCATCAAAAGCTCTTCAGACTCGTGCGCAAGTTCCGGGGCGTTCTGGGCCAGGAGATGAAGGCCATCATCGAACAGGGTCTTCCAGACAAAGACATTTCGCCGAGCACGGCGAAGCGGCTTGAACCTATTGCGCCCGCCGACCCCGAAATGCAGCCTGCTCCGTTGAACGAGGCGCTGCCTGGCTGGCTGGATAACCATCGCCGACTCGCCAATGTGTCGACTACAGTGTCAGTCCTCAAGAGGATCACGCAGAGCCCGGACATGATGAGCTCTGCTGCCGACGTTCTTGACGAGTTCGTCTCCGGGCTGAACGCGTCGATGGCCGAGCTTCGGAAAGAAACGCCTTCGGTGCTGAACGATGACAACAAGGAGCAAGTCAAGCATCTCAAGACAAGAAAGCGCAAGCTTTTCGCAGATACGTTGCGAGACTTGCGAGCCATGGGGTTGAAATACAACCTGGCCCAAGACAAGCTGGCCGCACAAGAGTCACTCGCAGTCATTCTCGCCTCGGTGGCCCCAGTTGAGCCATGTTTCTCACCCACCCTGACGGAAGCCGATTACTTGTTCCACAAAATGCTTGATCTTGCCCCGAGAGTCAGGGCCGCTGCGCACGAGCATTCCGAAGATTTGACTGGCGCCGAGGTTGGGCGAAGCATTGGATTTGTCGAAGGGATGATCAACCTTACTCTCTCTCAGCGAAGCAACCTTGCGCTCGCTGCCAAGTCTCTCTGCTCCTTGCAAAACGCTGCGGACGACTTCAAGCGTGTTGGCAACTCACAGAAGATCGGAAAGTTGGTCCGGTGCGAGCGCGATGGCAACTGGACTCGCCTTTTGCCCTGGCTGGCTCAGATCTTGCAGTTTGCCGCCGGGCTAGTTCAAACACATGGGAGACTGGGGAAGACCGATGCCGACGCAGTGGTTGAGGAACTGCAAGGATGGGCGACCCGCTTTGGCGCTCACCTGGCTAGCTCTGATAACCTAGGCAAACTTCCAGCGCAGCTCTCTTCCGAGGCGCACACGAAGCTCGAAGCAGCTGTCGCTAGGGACCTCGAGGCGTTGCAGAGCGTACTGGACGGCTTCATCGGCGACAGGCCCAACACGGCATTCATCCTTCGGCAGGTTCGGGTCTGGACGCAGGCGGAGAGCCAGCCGCTCAACAAGCTTGTCTCCGTGGAAATCCAGGGGTGTGCCGACGCGGTATCGACCCTGACTGACAGCATTCTGGTTGCCGTCGAGAGCGCAAGAAAGAAGGCGGCTGCCATTCCCAGGGAACAGGATGAAGCAGGGTGGCTGCAGAGACACAATGACGGCTTGTTTGCCATGGTCCACCAGCTTCACATGGCGAATGTGGAGAGGCGCATCTGTCACTGCATCCAGCTGGTGCAGCAGGTCGACCTGGACAAGCCACAATTAAGCGCCGCCGCCATGAGCATCCTTGGCCTCGCAGGGACGATTGTCGACCACTTCCTGGCGCTGTGCCGCCAGGGCGTCGAACGAGGCATGGAGTTGCACCGTGCTACGGCCAACATGGCATACAACTTGGCAAAGGCATTTGCGCAAATAGCCTCTCAAGGGTTTTGCACTCCTCAGGAAAAGTCGGACGAGAAATCCGGGGACGCCGGACAGCTTGAGTCTGGCACCGGCCTCGGCGACGGGGAGGGTGCCGAGGACATCAGCAAGGACATCCAGCCTGACGAAGACCTCTCGGAGCTGGCGCAGGAAGCGAACAAAGAAGAGGGCGGCGAGATGGAAGACGAGAAAGACGCTGTGGACATGGCCGACGAAGACCTAGAAGGAGAGATGGGCAGTGTTGACGGGGCTGAAGACGACGAAGGAGGCTCTCGGAACGGAGACGACGAAGAGGACCAGAAGGACATGGACGAAGAGGCGGGCGATGTCGACGATCTGGATCCCACGGCAGTGGATGAGAAGATGTGGGACGGGGACGATGAAAAGGCGGACAAGGACCAGCAGGGCAACAAGCCAGCGGGCCAAAAGCAGGACGACGAGCAAATGGCCGCGGAAGAGCATCCCAAGCAGGGCGAGGCGGAGCAAGAGCCAGCGGCCGACAAGGCGGACGAGGGGCCGGCTGATGAGGACGCCGAGGAAGAAGATATCGCTGCCCGGGAGGAGCTGAACCGGCAAGACCAAAATGTCGATCAAAACGACGCCCTGGAGCTCCCTGAGGAGATGGACTTGGATCTCAAGGATCAAGAATCGGCCTCGTCTGACAGCGACGACTTGGATCTGATGTCGGACGCGGACGAGCAGGAACCTGAAGAGCAGGCACGAGGTGACGACGCCAACGACGAGGACATGGAAGACGCCGCCGCGCAACAACAGGAGCAGAAGACTACAGAGGAGGAGGGCGGCGAAGGAAGCGAGCCCGAGATGGAAGACAAGACTGGTGGCGACGACGAGGTCCAGGAAGAAGTAGCACCCGAGGCTGAAGAGCAGGCCGAGGAGCAGGCAGAGGAGCAAGCCGAAGAGAAACCCGAGCAGGCGCATGCCCCGGACAAGGCCAGTGCCGATGCAGCACCAAGCGACGTCAGGGGCTCTGGGCTGGACCAGAACGCAGACTCGATGGACGCAGAGGAGCCGTTTCAGGCGCAGGCGGCGCAGCAAGAAGAGGGAGAGATGGGAGAGGGCGCAGCGGACCAAAACAGCAGCGCGGGGAGCAAAGGGCCGACGTCTCAGTCAAAGGAGCGCATCGACAAGACGGAGCAGGACGACGACGCCGAGGATTGTGCGTCCAGAGACCCTTTCCGCAAGCTTGGGGACGCCCTCGAGAGGTGGCACCGCCAGCAGGCGGATATCAGAGACGCCCAGCCCGAGGAGAACCGACAGCAAGCCGATTCAAAGGCCGAAGCAGAACAGGGACGGCGGGAGTTGCAGCACCTGCAGGACGACGACGCGGCGGCCGACACGCAAGCCATGGGCGCGGCCAGCGAGGAAGAGGTGCAGCCGATCGACGAGTCCATGGCGATCGATGACGAGCAGGAGGACCCCCTGAGCCGCGTCATGCCCGAGGACGTCAGCGAGCATGGAGACGAGGAGCCCGACAAGATGGACGTCGGCGAGCGGGCCGAAGCCAACAACGAGGGCAGGGCCAACGAGACAGACGACGAGAGGTCGGGCGTCCAGACGAGGCAGGGCAACTACAACAACGGGGACCCGTCAGCGGCGGAGCAAGAGCGAGACAAGGACGAGACGGAGGACCCGGTGGAGGAGACGTCGACGCAGCTGTCGACGACGCGCATCTCGGACCCGCAGCGGCCGGGGCGAGACTACGGGGAATGCCTGCGGCAGTGGAGCGAGCTGCAGAACAAGACGCAGGCGCTGTCGCTGTCGCTGACCTCGCAGCTGCGGCTCATCCTGACGCCGTCGCAGTCGACCAAGCTGTCCGGGGCGTTCCGGACGGGCAAGAGGCTCAGCATCAAGCGCATCATCCCGTACATCGCGTCGGGCTACAAGCGGGACAAGATCTGGATGCGGCGCAGCGTGCCGACGAAGCGGAGATACCAGATCCTGCTGTGCGTCGACGACAGCAAGAGCATGGGCGAGTCGTCGGCGGGGCGGCTGGCCATGGAGTCGCTGGTCATGGTGTCGCGGGCGCTGGCGATGCTCGAGGCGGGCCAGGTGGGCGTCGTGGGCTTCGGGGGCGACGTCTTTTGCGCGCACGAGCTGGAGGGGGCGCCGCTGGGCGGCGACTCGGGGGCGCGGGTGCTGCAGCAGTTCAGCTTTGCGCAGGACCGGACCGACGTGGCGCAGCTGGTGCGGCAGACGATCGACGAGCTCCGGGCGGCGCGGCGGAGGCAGCCGGGGGCCGGAGGCGGCGCCGGGGCGGAGCTGTGGCAGCTGGCGCTGATTCTGTCGGACGGGCTGACGCCGTCGGCGGCGCACGAGGCGATCCGGCGGCTGCTGCGCGAGGCCATGGAGGAGCGCATCATGGTCGTCTTCATGGTGCTGGACGACGGCGGCGGCGGCGGCGACAGCGTGCTGGAGCTCAAGGAGGCGCGCTTCGAGCGCGACGGGGGGGGGGAGAGCCGGGTGGTGATTGAGCGGTACCTGGACACCTTCCCCTTCCCGTACTACCTGGTTGTGCGCCGGCTGGAGGAGCTGCCGAGCGCGCTGGCGGCGCTGCTGCGGACGTGGTTTGCCGAGGTGGCGGGTTGATGAAGATGATGTACGAAGTACGAAGCCTGAAGTCCTCGAGGTCGTGCCAAGTGGGGCAAATACCCCGTCGGAATAAAGATACATCCGTCTCCCGTTTCTTTCGTCTTGTTGCTCCAACCTAACTCACGCACATACAGACAAGCTCCAACGATGCGAGTCAATCCGGATGTTCTGGCTGCCAACGAAAACGTCGCGCAGAAATGGCTAAAACTTATCGCATCATATGATCACCTCGATGCCCCTCGATCCCGCATCGAAGCCATTGCGTCCCAGTATCGACAAGGACAGCCATGCCGAGTGATGCAGCGGTTCCAAGGCGCTTTCAATTACTGCTTCAGAATACGATTCAACGATAGCGACGACGAGTGGATTATCCGGTTTCCCATTCCTGGATACACAATGAACGCACTCCAGAAAACCCAGAACGAAGTTGCCGTCATGCGATTCATTCAAAGTAATACCACGATACCCATTCCTAAAATCATTGGCTCCGGTGTGGCCGACGGCGAATTCGACGGCATCGGACCATATATTATTATGGAATTCGTCAAAGGAACTTCTCTAGATGATTTACTCCTAGAGGACGACGCAGAGTGGGCCTTGAAGAAGGATTGTCCCGTCGACACCATCAAAACAATCTACCGCCAAATCGCAAGCATCTACCTTCAGCTCTACCAACATAGCTTCCCAAAGGTTGGAAGTTTGTCTATTGCCGAAGGTCATGGTATCGCTCCGTCTTGGAGCGTGACTTCTGGGCCATTGACATTCAAAATGAATGAGGTGGCGCGAATGGGGGGTGTGCAAGTTGGAGGTTCGTTCACAAACCCATTGGCCTGCCATTGTCTAACAATGTACAACTCGCAGCTACGGATGGGCCTTTTGACCTAGCGGCCGAATACTTCCAAGCTCTACCAGATCAGAGTTTATCCCATCTTCTCAATAACCCCCGTGCCGGTCGAGACGAGCAAGAAATCCAACATGACCACGAGTCGATCCGTGTGCTTCGATCTCTCGCGGAGCATTTCGGTACAAAGAACAACATTCACGACCAGCACAAGCTATTTTGCGATGATCTGCGGTTCGGAAATATCCTCGTCGACGAATCATATCGAATCGTAGCCGTGCTTGACTGGGAATTTTGTTATGTCGCCCCTCAAAGTTTCCTCTGCTCTCCGCCATCTTGGCTGATAGGAACTGAACCGTTCGAGTGGAAGGACAACGATGTTTTATTCTTCAAGGACCAAGTCGATTTGTTTCTTGGACTGTTAGAGGAAGAGGAGGATAGATGTCACGTTGACCATACACTCTCTCGTTTAATGCGAGAGTCCATGCGAGATGGGGCGTTCTGGTATAACCTAGCCATAAGGGAGAGCTTCCCTTTGTCGGACATCATGTCCCATTGTCGGGATATCGGGGTCTTCCAGACGGCTTCCCTCTCAAGGAGCCTGGCAAGCGGACGGAAGGACCCACTGGACAAAACACAGCGCAACACAGATGGACGGAGAGGGGTTATATGAGTCTACCTCTTAACGGATGGATGAAGACGGACGTCGTTGCAAGCGGGGATTAATACGCGGATAAATACCCATAAATACCCCGCCCCCCCGCAGCGTGGCCCGCTCACCGCTCACCGCTCACCGCGCTCACCGCAGCACCTCCTCTCATCGCGACCCGGCGCCTCCATCCGTCCCTCCCCCCTCGGCCGCCGGTGATGCCTCGGTCGGCCTCGGCGCTCCGTCTGCCCGCCCGCCTCTCGCTCCGCGCCCGCCCCGCCGCGCTCCGGGCCCGCCTCGGCACCATGGCCGGCCCGCCCCCGGCCGCCCTGCGCTTCGGTGCGTCGGCCCGTCCGCCGCGCTTCCCGTGCCTCGCGCTGACGCCGCCGCAGAGAAGCCGGCTGTCCTGTAGGTGCCGGCTGTCTCGCCGCCGCCGCGCGGCTGACCGCCCTCGCAGCGTCTGCGACATGCAGGACAAGTTCCGCACCGCCATCTACGAGTTCGACAGCATGTCCGTCCCCCCCCCTCCCCCCCCCCCCTTCCGCCGCCCGCTCACGCCGCCAGCGTCACCACGGCCTCCAAGCTGCTCGCCTTCGCCGGCGCGCTGTCCATCCCCGTGCACGCGACGACGCAGACGGCCGCCAAGCTCGGGCCGACGGTGCCGGCGCTCGCGGCGCTGCTGCCCGCGCCGCCGCACGACAAGACCAAGTTCTCGATGCTGGTGCCGGGCGTGGCGGCGGCGCTGGCGCCGCGGTCGCGCGTCGCCCTCGTCGGCATCGAGGCGCACATCTGCATCACGCAGACGGCGCTGGACCTGCGCGACGCCGGCCACGCGCCCTACGTGCTGGCCGACGCCGTCAGCAGCTGCAACCGCGCCGAGGTGCTCGTCGCCCTGGACCGCCTGCGCGCCGAGCCGGGCGTCGTCGTCACCACGAGCGAGAGCTGGATGTACGAGTGCCTGGGCGACGCCGCGCACCCGGCCTTTAAGAGCCTGTTTGCCGTCGTCAAGGCCGCCGTCCCGGACACGCGCCGCGTCCTCGACGCCCTGCCGCCGCCCGCCCGCATGTGAGCGGCCCGCCGTGCATCATCTGTGTATATATTTATATATGTTGCTGCGCGCAAGCTCGCCTTGACTCGTCCACGGCGCTTTCGTGGCGTCGCCGCGCACCCTTTACACACCGCACACGGCACACAGCGTACAGCGCACGGCACAGACCCTCAGTCTCCAGAGCCCGTCGACGTCTTGGACGCCTTGGCCGGCGTCATCCAGGAAAACGCAGACGCGACGCCGACCGGGTTGGCAGACCGAGGCAGCGTCGCCCCTCGCCCGTCGCGGCTCGCCCCCTGCGTCTTGCTCATATCGAGGCCCCCCGAGCTGGCCGACCGCTTGGCCTCCCAGCGGTTGGCCCCGTTCGCCGAGCCGCCGGCGTCTCCGCCCACGCCGGCCTGGCTCTTGCGGCGCCCGTCCGGCTTGGACGCCGCCGCCGGCTCGTACGACGCCCCGGTCCTGGCCGACGCCGAGCCCGACTTGAGCGGCCGCAGAACCTTCATGTTCCGCCCCCCGCGCGCCGCCGGTTGGTAGCCGCTGAGCGGTCCTCCCTCCGGCCCGCCGCCGGCCCCGTGGCGCCACGATCCCCAGATGCCCAGCGATCCGCGCCGTGACGTCTCTGAGGCCGTCGAGCCATCCTTGCCGCCGGCTTCCGAGTCGTTGGCGTCTCGGCCCGGCTTCTCTCCCTCGCCCCCGGCCCCGCCCCGGGGGCCCGAGCTTCCGCCGGCCCCCGCGGGCTTCTGCGCCTCGGCATGCGACTCCGTCGGCGACATGGGCCGACGGGCCTCGGCGTCTTCCTGGTGAGCGGGCGACCCGCTGCCGTCCATGTCACTGTCTGCCGCCATGTTCCGGTCCCCCAGCACAAACGGCGTCGCCGTCGCGTTTAGCTTGGGCTTCTCGGGCGCCATGTTGACGGTGCAGATGTGCCGGAAGACGCCGTCGTCCTCGGGCCGCACAAAGGGCACCTGCAGGCGATCGCGCTCTCTGCCATACAGGACCATCTTGTTCTGGGAGAAGAGCACGTCGCCGGAATGCGCCCTGAGCGCGTCGCTTCCGATGTAGATGCCAATCGCCTTCCGCTCGCTTGACTGTGCCGGCTGATTGACACCCGCCACCTCGAAAAGGACCGTCATGGACGGGACGGAGCCCCCCGGCGGCCCGCTGCGGCTGTTGTGCTGCGTGACGACGGCCTCGGCCAGGTACACATTCAGCCTTGCGCGGTAGACGCCGTCGACGTCGCGCTCGAGCTGCTCCAGCAGGTCCAGCTCCTTGATCAGCGAGTAGTCGACAATCGACTTCTGCGACCCGGTGCAAATGTCTGCGTACAGGAGCGTGTCGTGGGCGTAGTTTGTCGTCAGCCAGCACCGCACAATCGAGGGAACGGAGCCCAGGACGTAGAGCGACGCCGGCGGCGCGGGCATCTCGAACGACGAGTCATCGTCGTCGCCCGCCGCAAAGTTGGTGTCGAGACCGAGGCTGCTAGCGCGACCCGAATGATGCGAGTGTACCGAGTGTCCGGCCGAGCTGTGCCGACCGTCCGACTTGTGAGAGAGCGATCGCTCCATCATCAAGCCGCTCCCGGGACGAACAGGGCCAAAGTCGCCCGAGTGTCGATTGCCCTGCCCGCCCCAGCCGGCGCCGTGCAGCGCGCTCTCGTCGAAGCGGACGCTGTTGGCTCGTGAAGCGGCGCCTCGTCGGACCGGCTCCTCCTCGGCCGGGCCCAGGTGCAGGGAGCCCAGGAGCTGCTCCCCTTGCTCGTCCATGTCGTCGAACATGTCATTGTGCGAGATGGGAACAGGGCCTGGCGGGCGGGGTCAGAACAGG
This sequence comes from Hypocreales sp. Mo6-1, assembly GCA_002939055.1. Classification (NCBI taxonomy): domain Eukaryota; kingdom Fungi; phylum Ascomycota; class Sordariomycetes; order Hypocreales; species Hypocreales sp. Mo6-1. The sequence continues at coordinate 1,343,160 of PNEP01000013.1, forward strand.
TCCACGACGATGCCTAGGTCAGAGTCGCACCTTGCTGAGGCGTGCCTCCCAACACGCCGGGAAAGGGGGAATTCCAGACCGACTTGAGTGCTGAATCATCCGCCTGGCGCTTCTCGAGTCGCAGTATCCGTTCGGCGTGATTCGTCTGCGTATATTGCACCTGCTTCACTTCCATCTGCAAGTTGTACAGATCCTCCCGAGAGACAGGGAAACGCGAATCCATCCCCGATGAAACGGCGAGTCAGTCCAGAGCCCTCGCGCGCTGTTGTCAAGACGGCCGAGCAAGAGAGGCGGCCACGACAAGGCAGTTGGTCGAGGTTGCGACCACAAAGTCGTCGGGAGTCGAGCCGTCCGCGGCCGGCACTACACTGTGGCCGTCGTCTCAGTGCCCATCAACGCCGCGGTGCACTCGCGTGGCCGTTGTAGGCAAGCTCGTCGTGCGCGTGGCTCCGCCGACCGCGATCCCTCTGGTCAGTTCAAGGTCCACCCTCCCCCGCCGCATGCGCAGGCGAGAACCGCGAACGGGCTCCGAACCGCGATGCCTCTGTGCGCGCGCTATTCTGGGGGGGAGCGTTGCAGCGGTTCTATGGCGTGAAGCTGAGCGGCGTATCGGCGCCGGGTGCGCGACGTCGTCGCAGTCGCCGAGAGGGCGTCGAGGACGTTTCGAGCGCCCAGCACGGCGGCAGATCGTGGCAGAGCGCGACGAGGCTGCAAGGAGCTTGGATGAAAACAACGAGCGACTTCGACGACGCGTGATTTTGTGTACGTCTTGGAGCGGCGCGGAAGCGAACGTGGTATTTCGTCGAGGGGATTCGTCGCCCGTGAAGGGAGCCGGCGCGACGGCGATAGGGGGGCTTGTGTCGAGGCAGTGCAGGTTCGAATCGGCGAGGAACGGAAGCAACGAGATGGATCCCGAATGGCGCCAGGGGCTTCTTGGTCCGTGCTAACGAGTTGGAGAAGCTGACGATGGATGGTCGACAGCGGTTGCACAGGAGAAGTTGGAGGCTGCCCGTGCAGGCCCATTGCGTAGTTGGCAGGGAAGGAGCCCCAATTTGATGAGCTAGTGGGGTTGCGACAGTGATAGTCGGCATGTATTCGCCGGGCCCTGGTACGCGGGCTATACCTCTTTGTCTCGAGAGAAGAGTCTTGGAGGTGTATTCGTCGACTCGCCGGGGGCCCATAAATACATGCGCCCAAGTCCAGCCCGGGCCCCCCCCGTAGGGGATACCAGCTCCGCAACGACGGGCCAAAGGCAAGGCATGTCGTTAAGCGGGCGAACCTTGTTCAACTGCACACGCGAGAGCGATCTGGGCGGATGTCTGTCGTCGGGTCGACGAGTCCCATGACGTCTAGACCGAGTATACCGAGTACAGACCGAATAGACACCTCGCAGACGCATGTCTGATACGCGCTCCTCGTGCAAGACACGCCTTGTCCAGCTACCCTACCTCGCGCCGCGCTGTGCCTCATTCAGCTGCCGCCAGTCCGGGAAGACGTAGCCGGTTCTGTCGTCAGCCGTCCAGTCCCGGCCAATGTGCGGCAGGACCAGCTTGTACAGCAGCCTGTACGCGTCGCCGCTCAGGTGAAGCCCGTCTGGCAGCAGCCTGTCCAGTCCGCCGGCCTTCCCGTTCTCGGGCGACCCCAGCCACGGGCCGCCGGGCTGGTAGTCATCCGGCGCCATGGCTATGGCCTCGTCCATCAGGGCTCGCCAGAGATCGACCAGGACAACGCCGGGCTTCTCCCGCGCCACCTCGCGGGCCTTTTCCGAGTACGCCGCGCTCGTCGCAAAGCTCCGAATTGCCGAGCCATGGCCGTCGTTCATGTCCAGCTTGGTGAGCTTCATCTCGTCAATCGGCGGCGGCGTCACCAGCAAGATCTTGGGCTTGTGCGCTTGGATGTGAGGGTGGCTGACGATCTTCGCCAGGTTCTCCTTGTACCCGTCGATTGGCACGTGCTGCGTCGTCGTCGGCAGCGGCATCACGGCGTCGTTGGCCCCAAGCAAGACAATCTCGCAGCCGTGTAAGCGCAGCAAGGGGCGTGGCTGGGAGGCGCGTGCCTACCAGGTACTTGATCCTCGGCGACGACGCCGTGGGTTCTCGGAAGATGTCATGGATGTACTTGACGGCGTTGGCCGTGGTCCATCCTGAAAAGCCGCGGTTGACGACGTCGAGCCGTCGGATACAGCCTGCAGGAGGCGTCAGCACGGCGTCTGTCATGTCGGCCGCAACAGCCAACGCACGAGCCTGAAGCGCCGCCTGGAAGGAGAAGCCGTCCTGGAGATCGACGGCGCGCTGCATCAGCGAGTCGCCGAACAGGACGAGTTGAGGGTACGACACCTACGGCGGCGTCAGGTCTCGTGCTTGCGTTACATCCGCCTACTTTTTGGGCGGCCGGCCCGCCGACTCACTGCCATTTGCGCGCCGGATGTCGCGAAGCGTCCCGGGACAACAGCTGCATGGCGGATTCGTGCACCTCTTCATGCTGTGGGGTTTCAGTCGAGGTGGTGCTGCGCTATCGATAAGGCCCCGGTTCCCCGTCCAAAAAAATTTCGGGCAGTCTGGAATCGAAAAAGCTTCACCTTCAGCGACGCGTCCCGCTGCTCGCCATCGCCTCTCGCCGTTGCCGCTGGCCCCAATTGCCGCGCCCGGCGACTCCCTGCAGCCATGGCGACCTCTCTCGCGGCCCAGCTGGCGCAGGTCGCGGCCAACTCCAAGGCGTCTCTCAACACCAAGGCGCAAAAGGCCGCCCATTCCAAGTCGCTCATCTGGGAGGCCCGCGTCGCCGCCACCCAGAGCTACCAGACCCTCTACACCACCTGCCACCCTGGCTTCGAGGAGCTCTGCCAGCTGGACCCCCGCTTCGCGCGCTTCCAGTCGACCATCTTCAGCGAGGAGAGCCAGAACCAAGACCGGACCCAGCTCACGGCTGCCGAGAACCAAGAGCTCGACCGCCAGATCGAGGCCTTCTTGCGTCTGGCCGGCAGCCGGCTGAGGCTGATGCCGGCAATAAAGGCCATCGAGTGGCTGATTCGTCGCTTCCGGTATGTCAAACGGGCTCGCTCTGGCCTTTTGAGCTGACGCCCGACCAGCATCCACGAGGACAACACGGCCGTCCTGCTCATGACCTTCCTCCCCTACCACTCCATCCCTACGTTTGCGACCCTGCTGTCCATCCTCCCCGCCCGGACACCCCACGAGTTTCGATTCCTCGACCCCTATGTCCGTTCCCTCACGGCCCCGCCGAGGTCCGTCTTCGTCCACCAAGCCATACACCACCCCGAGTTCCTGTACTCCGTGTCCGAGTACACGCTCGAGTCGTGCCGAAGGCTATACCAGTACCCGGCTCTCATATCCTTCTGGGGCGGCCTCATGACCGAAGCCATAAACGGCATTCTTGACCGGACGAAATCTGGGCGAGCTGCCGTGCACAGTGACAACACCCAGACCCTGCTTCATAGGGTCGGCCCCATATTCGCCGAGTCCTTGGTCATGAAGAAGATACCGAGCCTCCAGATTGCCTCATACATGGCGCTGGCCATATTTGTGTCCAAGGCGGATCTCGAGGACGTGGCTGTCACCGCCTTCATGCAGCAGACGGTCCATGGCTGGACAAACGACACCGTTAGGCCCGGGCTCGTGTGTCTGGCAATCATGGCCCAGTTCAGGTCCGCCAAGCAAATGAACAGCAAGGTCACCAAGGCCCTCATGAAGGTTTCCGACATTGGCCCCCTCCTCGTCGAGATTGGCCAGGAGCGAAGGGTCGACAAGCTGGCAAACGGCCTCTGCCTGTCTCTCATTGAGAGGTTCACAAAGAAGGGCGACTCTCGCGGGCTTGAAACGATAATGGCAATCCTCAGCAGCCGGATTCTGAGAGACAAGCAGATTGCCGTCGTCTTCAAGTCCCTTCTCCTGACGGCCCTGAGGCTTGACGACAGCAACGATCAAGGCGGCGCGCTCCGGCGAGAACTCGGTTCCGCCTTGATTGCTCTGTCCCATACCTCTGGCGAGTCTGGCGATATCATCCAGTCGGTTATCCAGGACGTCGAGTTCGACATTGAGGAACTCGAAATGAAGCTCGATCTCTCCTTCCGCACCAGGAAGCTGCTCGACACCGGCGCCAAAGTTGACGACGGCGCCGTGTCCCAGACCGCCGGCCAACCCAAGCCATCGCAGGATCTGGAGGCAGCCGTGGACGAGCTGTCGGCCCGCAAGGAACTCCTGTCGCCGTGCCTGCTGCCGCAGCCCAACGACATGTTTGACGAGTTTAGCCACTTGTTCTTCACCATCGTGTCCGAGCAGTCCCGGAATGCCGCGGCCCTGACTCGATTTGACCAGAGCCCCAAGCTTCACCGACAGGCCGCCTTCAAGGACTGCACCTATTTCAGCTTCTTCATTCGAATTTGGTGCGGCCCGTACCCAGCGCTGGCACGTACGGCAGCGTTGAACATGGTCAAAGACAGACTCAAGAGTGGGGACCAGGGCAAACCAGACCTTCAAGCTCTGATTCCGTATTGCGTTGCGGCGCTCAGCGACCCGTCCAAGCGCGTCCGCAAGGCCGCAGCCGACTTGGTCACGGTGTTGACCGGCCTCTACTCGCCGCCAGTATCCTCGAAATCAATCAAGGTGTGGGGTGCAGGGTCGCTCTACGGAAAGTCCAAGGATACCGCAACTGTTGGGGCCGATGTGGCAGCAAAGATGCTCCATTTGCAGATTCTACCGAGCGTCGAGGAGTGCGTCATGGACCCAGATCACATCTCCTCGGTCGTCGGGTCTGCCATCAACAAGGGCAAATACCAGGTGCCGCCGCAGCCTGCGCTGGATAAGAAGGACCACATGGGCCAGTCGGCCAGACTAGCAGTCTTGTCATTCCTGGCCTCGCATGCGTCTTTGACACCCCATGCCATGGTCAAGAATAGGCTCCTGAGGTCTCTCAACGAGGTGCGAGGCGTTGGCAGCAGGACGCGGACGCAAGCACTATTGTCTGTCTTGCAGTGGTGGGCAAACCTGACCGAGGAGGAGACTCTGGAGATTTGCCGCTCCGAACAGCTCGACAGGTCAGAACTCGACTGTCGATTCGTGGACGTGGTCGTGTCCAACGACACTGCCGGACTGGACTTCCTCTTTAACGTTCTCAAGGACCCTTCCAAGCGAGCAAAGGAAGGCCTGATGCGAGCCATTTTCGCCCGGATCCGAAAGATGTGGCCGTCGATGAAGGACGAGGTCAAGTTCATGGTCGCCGAGCAGTTTCTGGAGATTGCTCACGAGCCGGCGGCAGCGGGCGACTCCGACTCTATTGTTCCTGGCGAGGCGGCCGACGTGCTCAGGGCCGTGCCGCTCTCTACGGATATCCTGTCGTTCTTCCTCGGCTCCATCCAGACCGGCACCAAGATGATCACAGAGCCCCCGCCCAACAAGCGCAGACGCACAAGCTCGTCAGACGGCAACCGCGGCGTCATGACTCATGTGACTCCCGAGCTGAGCCAGGCCTTGCGCAGGGTCACCTTCGTGTTGCAACTTGTTGACAATTCGGACCCCGTGTCGCACCCGGAACTCTTGGACGGCTTGTTCACAGCCCTGTCGGAGCTTCTGCACTTTAGGACAGTCGTCGGTTCCGAGCTCGGCTATCTCCAAAACTTGATCCTGCGGAGCCTTCTGGCCATGATGCCCGCCTATCGGTCGAACAAGAATCTCAAGATTGACAGCTCTGGAGGTTACGGAGATTTGCTTGTTAACTGCATTCAAAGGTCGTCGAGCCCCGTGGTCCAGAACGCAGCCCTGCTCCTGGTTGCCAATCTCGCGACGACGGCCCCGAGCCTGATCCTGCACAGCGTCATGCCTATTTTCACGTTTATGGGGACGTCTGTCCTCAGGCAGAGCGATGACTACTCTGCCCATGTCGTGTCTCAGACGATCAAGGAGGTCGTTCCGCCGCTCATCGAATCGCTGCGGCAGGGGAAAAAGAATCCTGTGGCCGGCGCATGCGACATCCTCGTCAGCTTCACCACGGCCTACGAACACGTCCCGGCACACAGGAGACAGGACTTGTTTGTGGCTTTGGTGGAGACGCTGGGCCCTAGGGACTTCCTCTTCGCGCTCATCAGCATGCTGGTGGATCGGTACGACAACAGCGATGCCCTTCTTCGCTTCATCGCCGACCTCCTCAACCGCTTTAGCGTCGAGACGCGGCTCGAGGCTTTCGTCAAACTCTTGGATCTCGTGTCTGATCTGTTTAAGCCCAAGCCGGGAATCTCGTTTGTCCTGCTCGGCATCCGCGAGGATGGAGATGAAAAGGACGTTGAGAAGATTGCACTGCGCCAGCTTTCGGCCATGCCGACGTTGCTGTCAAACAAGACGCTCAAGACGCAGGTGGGGAAGCTCGCCGACCGGGATGACATGGAGGCGTCGGAGATGCGGACGCTTTACGCGACGCTGCTCGAGGACATTCTCGTGCTGGCCGACACGGTCAAGGCGGATAAGGTTCTTCACGGGCGGTGTGGCGCCGCGCTGTCGAACCTGTTGAATCTTCTCTCGATTGGCGAGTTCATCAAGGCCGTCGAGAACCTGCTCGACAGGCAAGACATGGGCCTTCGTCAAAAGGTTCTCCGTGCCCTGGAAGTCCGTGTGGAGGCGGAGAGCAACACGGACCCGGCATCGAGAAAGGCTCTGCTCGCCTTCTTGCCCCAGCTTACGGCCGCCATCAGGGACTCGGGCGACTTGCGCTACAAGCACACGGCAGTCACCTGCGTGGACAAGATTTCGGACAAGTACGGCAAGAAGGACGCCGAAGCGGTCGTTGCGGCGGCGGCGACGATTGCCGGAGACTGTTGCCTCGGACAGGAGGAGAGGCGGCTCCGCGTCATGGCTCTCCTCTGCCTCACGTCGCTTGTCGACGTTCTGCAAGACGCCATTGTGCCTGTGCTGCCGGCGGCCATCCCGAAGACGATTGCCTATCTCGACGAGAGCTTGCAGGGCGAATCTCCCGACGAGGAGCTCCACTCTGCCTGCTATGGATTCGTCAGCTCCCTGGCAGAACACGTCCCGTACATGCTGCCGGCGTACACGGACCGAGTGCTGGAGGTATCTAGCAGATCGGCCGGGGCCGGCTTGGACGCGGAGACCAACCAGAGCCGGACTGTTTGTCTTGGGTTCCTCGCCAAGCGGCTGGACGCGAAGGACATGTTCGCAAGCCTGGAACGAAACTGGGAGAAGGCAATGTCTGCTGGGTTCGCGGTAAGTCGCAAGATGATGGGTGTTGTGATGATGTTGGCTTTCTAATGAGGTACACCATAGGCGGTCTCGGAGTATCTTGACGTCTTGGGTGTAGCAATCGACAAGCACCCAAAGTCGGGCATAACGAAGAACGCGACGCTGTTGAGCAGCATCTTCCTCAAAGCCTTGGACGTGCGGCGGCGAGCGCATGCGGCGGGAGAGAAGAGCGAGTTTTCTCCTAGCCAAGTGGCGACGGTGGAGGCCGGGGTCAACGACAAGGCGCTGAAGATGGTCTACAAGCTCAACGACGCCGCGTTCCGGCCCATTTTCGTCGAGATGATGGAGTGGACAGCGTCGGGGCTGCCAAAGAAGGACAAGATGGGGCGGGCCCTTCGGCAATGCAGCGTCTACGGCTTCCTGCAAAGCTTCTTCGGGCAGCTGAAGTCGATTGTGACCAACTACGCAACGTACGTGGTTGACGACGCCGTCAAGATCCTCGGCAGCATCAAGGTGCAGGCGGCCGAGGAGCGGGAGCTGCGGAGCCGAGTGCTCAAGACGTTGGCGACGTGCTTCGAGCACGACCAAGACGACTTTTGGCAGGCGCCGTCGCACTTTGGGGCAATGGCTCCGGCGCTGACGGACCAGTTCCTGCAGGCAGGGTCGGTGGACGTGACGGAGGAGCTGGTGCCGGCGGTGGTGGAGCTGGCGGCGGCGGCCGACTCGCAGGCGCACCAGAAGGAGCTCAACGCGGCGCTCATGAAGCATCTCCGGTCGGAGCAGACGGCGGTGCGGCTGGCGGCAGTCAAGTGCGAGCAGGCGCTGACGGACCGGCTGGGCGAGGAGTGGCTGTCGATGCTGCACGAGATGCTGCCGCGCATCAGCGAGCTGCAGGACGACGACGACGAGGAGGTGGAGCGGGAGACGCACCGATGGATCGTCAAGATCGAGGGGGTGCTGGGGGAGAGCCTGGACGCCATGTTGCAGTAGAGCAGACACGGCTTCCGCGGAAGCCGGACCGGAAGCGCGGGCCGTTGATGATGTACTCGGTGTCCGTGTCTGATGTCACGCCGAGGTCACGTCCGGGTAGTCAGAGGTACCTCGGAGAATAGTAAGCTGCCGACTCCACCTCGCAGCTGCTGCTTGCCGTTCCTGGCCGCAAGGCCTGAGGCGTCTCCTGCACATGATCGAAGCACGATGGAGGCCACGGCGGGAGTCTCGCGGCTCGGATGCCGCTGCCTGACGAGGCTGCCGGGCGGCGCTGGGAGGGCGCTGCGGCGGGCCAGCACTGCTGCGGCGGAGGGTGAGCTGGCTCACTGAATCGCCTACAAGGCTGACGCGCTCGACAGGACAGGCCAAGGAGCGCATCGTCATCCTCGGGTCCGGCTGGGCGGGCTATGCGGTGGCGCGGACGCTGTCGCCGGCGCGGGCGGAGCGCATCCTCATCTCGCCGCGGTCGCACTTCGTCTTCACGCCGCTGCTGGCGTCGACGTCGGTCGGCACGCTCGAGTTCCGGGCGGCCATGGAGCCGGTGCGGCGGCTGGGGCTGGCAGAGTTCCACCAGGCGTGGGCGTCGGACATCGACTTTGAGCGCAAGGTGATCCGGGTCGAGGCCAACACGCAGGGCGACGTCGGCGCGGCGACGCGGGCGGCGGCGGGCCGGGGCGCCGAGTTCGACGTGCCCTACGACCGGCTGGTGCTGGCCGTGGGCTGCTACAGCCAGACGTTTGGCATCGAGGGCGTCCGGGAGCACGCGTGCTTCCTGCGCGACGTGGGCGACGCGCGCAACATCCGGCTGCGCGTGCTCGAGGCGTTTGAGAAGGCCGAGCTGCCGACGACGAGCGAGGCGGAGCGGCGGCGGCTGCTGCACTTTGCCGTCGTCGGCGGCGGGCCGACGGGCATCGAGTTCGCGGCCGAGCTGCACGACCTGGTGCACGAGGACCTGGCGCGGCTGTACCCGGCGCTCATGGCGCACGTGGCCATCACCGTCTACGACATTGCGCCCAAGGTGCTGCCCATGTTCGACCAGAGCCTGGCCGACTACGCGACGGATCTGTTCCGCCGCCAGGGCATCCGCGTCAAGACGGAGCACCACCTGGAGCGCATCCGCCGCGACGGCGACGCCCTGATGCTGCGCATCCGCGAGGAGCCCGACGAGCTGGGCGCCGGCCTGGTCGTCTGGAGCACGGGGCTGATGCAGAACCCGCTGGCGAGCCGGCTGGTCGGCGCCGAGGTGCGGGGGCTGGGGGGGCGCATCGCCCGGGACGCGCGGACGGGGGGCATCGTCGTCGACGGGCACATGCGCGTGCAGCTGGAGTCGTCGTCGGACCCGGCGTCGGGCGAGGGCTCGGCATCTGACTCCGGCCCCGCCTCCGCCTCCGGCCCCGCCTCCGCCTCCGCCTCCGCCTCCGCCCCGGCGACGCGCAGCCTGCCCGGCGTCTACGCCGTCGGCGACTGCGCGGCCGTGCAGGGCCAGGGCTACCCGGCCACGGCGCAGGTGGCCAGCCAGCAGGCGGCATACCTGGCGCGGCGCCTCAACCGCGGCACCGCCGACGACGCCGACACGCCGCCCTTCAAGTTCCGCAACCTGGGCACCATGGCCTACCTGGGCAGCTGGCGCGCCATCCACCAGAGCAAGACGGACGAGCTCAAGGGCCGCGCGGCGTGGATCCTGTGGCGGACGGCGTACCTGACGCGCAGCATGAGCGTGCGCAACAAGATTCTGATTCCCGTCTACTGGCTGATAACGTGGATCTTTGGGCGCGACATTTCGCGCTTCTGAGGCGTTGCTCTGGGGTAGACAAAACAGGGGACGACTGCGCGAGCTTCATGTAAGTTGGATAGACGATAGATTCCTGCTCTTGTCTTGCTGATGCCGGCGATGATGTCATGGTGCGTGACGTTCCCGTGGGCTCCTGCCGTTTTTAGCCCACCTGGAGTACGTACATAATCGACGTTTCTCAACCTCAACCTACCTCAACCTCCCCCCGCCTCATCGTCTTGGACAGACAAACAATGGCAGATGCGCCCCCGCTGCGGCCGCGCGTCGACTACAGCGTCTACCTCGTCACCGACTCGACGCCCGCCGTCCTCGGCGCCGGCCGGAGCCTCGCCCATGTGGTCGAGGCGGCGCTGCGCGGCGGCGCAACCGTGGTGCAGCTCCGCGACAAGGACGGCCCGCGGGACGGCGTCGTGGCCACGGCTCGCCAGCTGCTGGCCCTGACGCGCCGCTTCGGCGTGCCGCTGCTCGTCAACGACCGCGTCGACGTGGCCGCCGAGGTGGGCTGCGACGGCGTCCACATCGGCCAGGACGACATGGGTGAGGCGGTTCCCAAGCCGGCGCCGAGCGGCCCCGCTGACGGCCCAAGACGTTGCCCGGGCTAGGCGCATCCTGGGCCCCGGGAAGATCATCGGCGTCACGGCCTCGTCGCCGCGCGAGGCCCTCGCCGCGTGCGCCGCCGGCGCCGACTACCTCGGCCTCGGCACCGTCTTCGCCACGCCGACGTGAGCCCCCGCGCCGCCAGGCTCCGCGCGCGAGCTGACACGCGCCCGCTGACACGCGCCCGCTGCCGCGCGCCCAGCAAGACGGACACCAAATCCATCATCGGCCCCGCCGGCGTCGGCGAGATTCTCGCCGCCCTCGCCGCCGCCGGCCGCGCCGCCGTCCCCACCGTCTGCATCGGCGGCATCACCGCCGCCAACGCCGCCGCCGTGCTGTCGCAGAGCCGCGCCCCGGCAAAGGCCCTCGACGGCCTCGCCGTCGTCAGCGCCATCGTCGCCGCCCCCGACCCCGCCGCCGCCGCCCGCCGCCTGCTGTCGGCCGTGCTGGCGGCGCGCATCCCCGACGTGGTCGGCCAGGTGGCGCGCACGACGCCCCTGACGCACAACATGACCAACCTGGTGCGTCTCCCTGCCACGTCTCCCCGCGTCTCCGTCCTCGTGTGCCGGCTTACTCTGGCCCAGGTCGTCCAGAACTTCGCCGCCAACGTGGCCCTCGCCGTCGGCGCCAGCCCCATCATGGCCAACGACGCCCGCGAGGCCCCCGACCTGGCCAAGCTCGGCGGCGCCCTCGTCATCAACATGGGCTCCGTCACGCCCGACAGCCTCGACAACTGCGTGCAGGCCCTCAAGGCCTACAACGACGCCCGGCGCCCGGTGCTCCTGGATCCCGTCGGGTACGGCTGCCCCGTCCCGTGAAGCGCGCTGCGCCCCCGGCACGCGCCGATGCTGACGTCGCCTCCAGCGCCGGCGCCACGGCCGTGCGCCGCGACGCCGTCGGCACGCTGCTCGCGTCGGGCTGCTTCGCCGTCATCAAGGCCAACGCGTCCGAGATGCTCGCCGTCGCCGGCACCGCGGCCGTCTCGCAGCGCGGCGTCGACTCGACGAGCGCCCTGACGCTGCCGCAGCGCGCCGCCCTCGCCCGCGCCGTCGCCCGCCGCCACGGCTGCGTCGCCGTGCTCACGGGCGCCGCCGACGTGCTCAGCGACGGCCGCCGCACCGTCCGCGTCGACAACGGCCACGCGCTGCTCGCCGCCGTGACCGGCTCCGGCTGCACGCTCGGCACCACGCTCAGCGCCATGGCCGCCGCCCACGACGCCGATGCCCTGGCCGCCGCCGTCGCCGGCACCGTCATGTTCGGCGTCGCCGCCGAGATGGCCGCCGCCCGCGCCGACGTCAGCGGCCCGGGCACCTTTGTGCCCGCCTTCATCGACGAGCTCTACCACATACGCACCGCCACGGCCGGCGGCGACCTGCGGTGGCTGGCCATGGCCAAGGTCGAGGCAGTCGACGTCGACGACGATGCGTGACACGGTGGCTTGCGTCGCCATCTGCTTGCATCAACAACCAGCGAGTTGGATCGAACAACGCCTCGGACCACGGCCCGAGTCCCGTTTCAAGCTCGGGCACCGCCCATAAATAAGAGTCCCAAGACAATCGCGTACTCCAGACCACGCTGTAAACCCCCAAGACGCCAAATGCACCCGTCTTGTTACAAGGAGCCCCGCCGGCGGCCCTGGCTCCTCTTCCGCGGCGCATGATGGGCCTTCACTGCACGTCCAGCGCGTCGTTGACCAGGTCCTGCCACACGCCGCTGTTCATCTCCTGCACAATCTCCTGGGCAATCTCCTGCGCCGTGACGCCGCTGAGCTGCAGCGCCACGAGCTCCTGCGCCGTCCGGAGCAGCCGCACCAGCCGCTCCAGCGGGTCCTCGAGCCCGGCCCGGTCCGTCGACAGGAGGCCGCTCTTGCGCTTGGCGATGATGGCGGCCAGGTCGTCGATCTGGCGGCCGACAATCTTGTCGAGGGCCAGCTCCTTGCCCATCTGGTCGAGGTTCCAGCCGGGCACGCGCAGCGTCAGCAGCTTGATGCCCGTGATGATGGTGTAGGCCACGTCGGACGCGATGAGCGTCAGGAACCGCGGCTTGTCGAGCTCCGACTCGGCGAAGCGCACCTTGAAGAAGGCCCAGAGCGACCGCACGCACGACCAGAGGAGCTGCAGCCGCTCCGCCGGCGCCACGTTGCACGAGTCGCAGTGCTGGTCCGAGATGGCCACGTCCAGGAGCAGCACCTCGGCGATGGCCAGGTGGCACTGCAGCGTGGCTGTTGGGTTTGAACCGTCAGCACAGGCGCACTGGACCCGGGGGGGGGCACGGCTCACGGTTCTTGGCCAGGCTGGCGGGCAGCGTTGCCCTGAAGGTGTCGACCTGGTCTTGGAATGACTCAACCACCATGGGCAGGGGCAGCGACATGGCCGGCATGGCGGGGTCGAAGGCCATGGCGACCGCGATGGTCTGCGCCAGCTGCTGGGCCCGGACCAGCTTGACCAGGTACTCGTCGGACGGGTGCTCCATGGTCGTCTCCAGGACGCGGCAGCACGAGTCGAGGTGCGACGTGTTCATGAGGACATCGGTGCGTTTGTTGGTGGTGAGGACGCTGCGCGAGGCAGAGCGTTAGAGAGACAAGCAAGTCGCTGGCCAGAGGGCTGGGCTCACAGCGTGTTCAGGTAGTATGTGCCGGCATAGGCGCGCATGTGGTCGAGGCTCCCGTACTTGGACTCGTCGGCCTCGGACCCGTACGACATGGAGCTCAGGTTGACACACATGGAGCGCGCCAGGAAGAGCAGGTTGGTCAGTTGAGAGCTCTTGAGGGCAAAGTGGAACCTGGATGCCCGTCAGCTGCGCCCCATGCAGGCACGTCCCGTCCAGTCCGTACCAGGCGACCAGCAGCTCGAGGCTCTGCAGTAGATCGAGGGTCTTGATGCCGTCGACGAAGGCGGCCCTGCTGATTTCGGCCAGCAAGGCCTCGCCGAGCTTGACCTGCCGGGCGCCGTCCCAGATGCAGCCGACCATCATGACGGCCTTCCACAGGAAGGGCCGCTCGACGCGGAGCTCGGCGGCGCTGACGTGGCTGGGGACGAGGACAAAGGGGAAGAGGTGGGCGAACGCGTCGCGGTACTGCGGCAGCAGGATGGCGGCCTCGCTGGGCAGCGGCCACGGCGAGTCAAAGGGGCGCAGGGCCTCGGGGCTCCAGGCCGACGTCTCGTTGCTCTCGACGCCCGTCGAGCTGGGCGAGGGGAAGAGGTGCTCGAGGTTGAGGATCTCGCCCTTGTCGGGCACCTTGGCCGACGCCGGGGCCGGGGCCGGGGCCGGGGCCGGAGCCGGAGCCGGAGCCGGGTTGGCAGGGGCGGCGTGCTGGCCCTCGAACTGCGACGACAGCTCGTTGAGCCGCTTCTCCAGCTCGGCGACGCGGGACCGCTTCGGGCGCTTCTTGACGCGCGGCGGGGCCGGGGGCCGGGAGAAGCAGTCCTTTTTGAGCCGGCAGCATCTGGGGGCCAGTCAGCCATGGGCCCGCTGGACAGTCATATACCGTGCCGCTCGTCATACCACTCCGCCTCGCCCGACGGCTTACCTCTCGCACTTTTCTCCACCGTCGGCCCTGGGGATGCACCTCGCCTTTGCTTTGGCACACGTCGTGCAGGCCTTGGGCCCCTTTTGCGCCGCCTGCATGGCTCTGGATGCGGGGGGAGCGTCTGCACGATGGACTGTGTAGACGGTCGGCGGGAATGGCATCAGGGGGGCGCGTCGTTGGGTCGGGCCGTGGCCTCGGGCTCAGGCCGGGGCCATGTCCTCCTCGCCTCGGCGAGTCCGTCTCCTTGGCGGAGGGGGAGCGCGGACAGGAGGCACGCGCGTCGACTCGGAGCTTTATTGCCGTGGTTGCTGGCCCGCGCGACCCCGCATGATGCAGCGGATCAGAGGCACTGGGGTGTCGCGCCGTCAGGGGCCGTCCAGGCTTGAAACGCCCTTTCCCGGGGTATCTATCACGGGAGTTGTCCGCGAGGCCACGGACGATGCGAGCCGCATGGCCGGCGCGGATGGACGAATTGGCCCGATGCTCCGGTGCGCACGGGCCACGCCTGCGTGGCGCCTGAGATGCAAGGCCGCAGCGCCTCGGGCGCGGTTTTTCCGCTCCGAACCATCCGGGGTTCCCCAGAATGCAGGGCGGAGCTCAGAGTTTCATCACCGTCGGCCAAGGAGTCGACATGTATTGTACTCTAATTATTGCATGGCCAGCCCCCACCAGTCAGGCCCATGGGCAAAAACGAGCGACTAAAACACGCACCAAGGGAGGGCAGCAACGCCATGGTCCATCAGGCGGCGACGCTGGCAACGCGGCCCGCCGTCGTCTCGCGCGCCAGCAGCGCCTCGGTCAGGCGGCGGCGGCTGTGGCCGGCGGCCTTGATCTCGCGCGCCGCCTGCTCGATGCCCAGCTGCTTGTCCGTCCACAGCGGCTGCGGCTCGACGCGGCGCGGCTCGCCGACGCCGAGGAAGCCGCCGTCCGCGGCCCACTGCGAGGTGCGGCGGATGCCGAGGCGCGCCCAGACGTCGTCGACGGCGGCGACGAGCTCGTCGCGCAGCTCCTTGGTGTGACCGGGCGTGGGCGTGATGCGCAGGCGCTCCTGGCCGACGGGCACGGTCGGGTAGTTGATGGACTGCACGTAGATGCCGTGGTCGCGCAGCAGCGCGTCCGACGCCGCCTTGGCCAGCTCGGCGTTGCCGACGAGCAGCGGCACGATGTGCGACGGGTTGGGCATGACGGGCACGTCGCGCGCGCCCAGCTCCTCCTTGACGGCGCGCGTGTGCAGCTGCTGCAGGCGCCGGTCGCCGTCGTGCTGCATCTGGTACTCGATGGACGCGCGCGCGCCCGCCATGGTGGCCGGCGGCAGCGACGTGGTGAAGATGAAGCCGGGCGCCAGCGACCGGATCATGTCGACGAGGCGCGCGCCGCCGGCGATGTAGCCGCCGACGCAGCCGTAGGCCTTGCCCAGCGTGCCCGTGATGATGTCGACGCGGTCCATGACGGTGCCGCGCGGCCGGCCCCGGGCGTGCGCCTCCCAGTCGAGGTGCTCGGCCACGCCGGCGCCGTGCGGGCCGTACATGCCGACGGCGTGCACCTCGTCGAGGAAGGTCAGCGCGCCGTACTCGGCCGCCAGGTCGCAGATGCGCTCGACGGGGCCGACGGACCCGCACATGCTGTAGACGGACTCGAAGGCGATGATCTTGGGCACGTGCAGCGGCAGCGCCGCCAGCTTGGCCTCGAGGTCGGCCACGTCGTTGTGCTTGAAGACCACCTTGGCCGTGCCCGAGTGGCGGATGCCCTGGATCATGGACGCGTGGTTGAGGCTGTCCGACAGGATGACGCAGCCGGGCAGCCGGCTGCCGAGCGTCGCCAGCGTCGCGTCGTTGGCCACGTAGCACGAGCTGAAGACGAGCGCCGCCTCCTTGGCGTGCAGGCGCGCCAGCGTCGCCTCGAGGTCGACGGCGTGCTGGTTGTGGCCCGAGATGTTGCGCGTGCCGCCCGCGCCCGCGCCGTACTCGTCGAGCATCGCGTGCATGCGGTCGAGGACGCGCCGGTTGCGGCCCATGCCGAGGTAGTCGTTGGCGCACCAGACCGTCACGCGCTCGTCGCGCGACGCCATGTGCGCGCGCGGGAAGTCGCGCGCGAGCCGGTTGATGTTGTTGAAGTAGCGGTACGACTTGTCGCGGTGCTTCCTGTCCAGCTCGCCGCCGTAGAAGGCCTCGTAGTCGAACCGCCCGGCGGCGATGCCGGGCGGCGGCGCGCCCTTGTCGCGCCCGTCGAGGACCGGCCCGTCGACGGCGCGCGCCTCCTGGCTGCGGCTCGTGTGCATGCGCGCGCGGCCCGGCCTGGCCCGGCCCGACACGGCGCGCACGCCGCCGCCGCCGCCGCGCGCCGACTGCACGGCCAGCGCCTTGCCCATGACCGGGCAGCGGTGCGCGTAGAGCTGCAGCCGCGACATGGTGCCGCCGCCCGGCGACGTCCGGGGCCGCGCCGATGCCGCCGACGTCGACAGCGCCCGCAGCGTCGCCGGCGTCGCCGACCGGAGGAAGGGGCACAGGGCCTTGGACTGGCGCAGGATGCTGTCCATGGCTGGAGTCGTGATGGTGACGGTTGGTGACGGTTGGTGACGGTTGGTGACTGTTGGTCGTCCAACGCCTCGGCTGCACGCGGAACGCCCGGGCCGATGTAAAACTCTGTCTGCGCAGCTGGTTTCGGCACGGAAGGCGCGGCCAACAGCGTTCCTTCTTCAGCAGACTGTTGGGGGGCGGTCGAGGGTGAGACGGACGGCGAAACGGCAGGCTTTTTGAATGAGAAACCGCTGGACCGCTGTGGAATCGCTCGACGCCCCCGTCTTTTGCTTTCATTTTCCGCCTCCACGCCGCCTCCGTCCCGTCTCGGCGGTGTAACACATCAGAGGTACTGGTACCTCGTGTCTCGCGCCGGCCGCCGCGCCCGTCCTGTGCCCGGTACTTTCCCCTGTGTGTAACCGTTCCATCACGGGCCTTTTCCCAGACCGGGGTTTGAGTGAGACGCGGCCTCGACGGTGCACCACTTTGACTTTGATCCTTCATCCACTTCTGGGCACTGCGGCTCGTCCTTTGCTGTCCTATCTTGTCCTCTTCTGTGCTTTGCCCTCTTCTAGGCAAACATCTTGTCCTCTGGGCATTGTGGATATAACACCACGCCGCCTCAGCCATGATAACCTTGCGCCTCATCCATTCGAGGCTCTTTATGCAACTACACAATCGCTCGTACAGGGGTATCATTACATACGACGCAGGAAAGCAGATGCCGCAACGCCCACCTGCGCAGGCGCCTTCGACCGACCCGCCAGCTGTCCCCCATCCCCTGACGTGTATCCGTAATGTGTAATGAACTGCGCAGCCCCCCTGTCCTCGCCAAGAAGCCCAGCCTCAGTCTCGCCGCTCGGCAAACGCCCTGCGCGGCCAAGGTGGAGGCCTGTTCGTTCGCTGTCGTCTGTTGTCCGCAGCCTCACGCATCACCATCATGTCGTCCCTAGATCGAGAGCTTTGTGCCTGCCTCTCTGACTGGTCGCCCGCCAGCCGCCGTAGGTTCTCGAGATTCTTTTCATTTTTTCGTCCAGCCGTTAGCCAGCAGCTCCCCAAATCCGGCTTGGCCCGGCAGGCAATCGAAAAATAAAGCAGAAAAACCAAACCGAAGGGAGGGAGGTCATACTTCAGGATCTGGCGTTCTCATTCCAGACGCCAGATGCGCACGGAATTCCTCCTCGGAAAGGCTCTCCAGCACCTTGACGCGGCTCTCCAGCTCGGCGCTCTTGGCCAGGGCCAGAAAAGCCGCCGTGATATGGCCGGCGACCGTGGCACTCGCAAGTCTCAGGCTCCCTCGCATGTTTTCCCGGAGCAGATTCCACTGCTGGTCGTCGAGGAGGAACCCAAACCCTTGGTCCTTGCGGAC
The DNA here is from genome assembly GCA_002939055.1 of Hypocreales sp. Mo6-1. Classification (NCBI taxonomy): domain Eukaryota; kingdom Fungi; phylum Ascomycota; class Sordariomycetes; order Hypocreales; species Hypocreales sp. Mo6-1. The sequence goes on from PNEP01000013.1 coordinate 1,361,158, forward strand.
TTTGTCAATCGCCGCCGTGACATTGCGAGCAATTGTTTTCCGGTCGCCGGCGATGCCCGGGAAATGGTTCGCCTGCAGATACTCGAGCCCGTGGACCAGCGTCTGTTCGAAGTCGTCCTTGGCACGGCTGCGGCGCGGCGGGCTGAAGAGGCTCGTTGCCGAGGACGGCGTCGTCGTCGGAGGCTGGCTGGAAGGCGGAGGAGGCTGGCTGGGCACCACCCTCGGCGGCGGCACCCGAGCAGGCTGGCTGGAGGGCACCCTGCCAAAGTACGTCGTCGCCCCGACCATGGGCATAGGCGGCGCCGTCGACGGCGTGTGCGGCAGGCTGCCTTGGACGCCTCCGTGGCTGCTCGCCGCCGCCGCCGCTGCGCCAGGGGATCGCGGCAGGGAGCTGCTCCGCTGAGGCCCATGCGCCACCGTCGAGGGCGCCGCCGCCGGCGCGACAGGAGTCCCAGGCGCCGCCGCCTGGCTGAGCGGCACCCGTGCCGCGTCCTGTCCGGATGCCGCGCCCGCCGCCGCAGAAGACTGCTGCAGCAGCCTCCGCTGCTCCTCGCCCCGCTTCCTGTCGTACTCGTCGGGGTCCGTCACCCGGAGGATGTTCAGCTTGGCCAGGTTCTCGGCTTCACGACGCTCCTCGGCCGTCAGCCCGTCATCCGGGTCTTCCTCCTCAAACGTGTCCGTCGAGACAATGTACCGGATCGCCTCGCCGTTTTCCTTGTAGCCGATCAGCTTGTCGAGGATCTGGTCCTTGCCGGCGAATTCCTCGAGCGTCCGAGCCGGCACGGCCTTGATGGGTCGCAGGAGCGTTCCCAGCCCCCTCTTGGACCAGCTCACCGGGTTCTTCTTGTCGACAACCCGCGACGCCAGCTGCGTCTTGAACACGGCCTTGTTGTGCAGGTCCTCCTCAAAGGTCCCTGCCATGACAAAGTGGTAGACGTAGACGGCCTTCTGCTGGCCGATGCGGTACGCTCGCCCGACGGCCTGCTGCTCGTTGACGGGGTTGTACTTGAAGTCGAATATCACCACCCGGTTTGCTCCTTGGATGTTGAGGCCGACGTTGCCGGCTCTGGTGGATATCACGTAGACCTCGTGGTCGCCCGTGTTGAACCTCTTGATCATGTCCTGCCGCCTCGCGATGGCCGTGCTTCCGTCCAGCCGGCATACCCGCCGCTTCTGCATCCGAAGCAGCTCTTCCAGGTAGTCGAGCGTCGTGAGCGAGTGGCTGAAGACGAGGACCTTGTCGCGAACGCGCCGCGCCTCATCCAGTATCACCAAAAGCAGCTCCGTCTTGACCGACAGAGCAGGGTCGCCCATGTCCGGCCTGTTAGTCTCCTTGAGGACCGTCGAGACGATGCTGTCCGGGAACGACGTCGTCTTTTCCGCCTCTCGACTCTGGCGGGCCTCCTGCGCCCTTTGCCGGAAGCACCGGGGGTGGTTGCAGAGCAGGCTCAGGTCGCCGACCAAGGCAAACACCTTGGACTGCATTATCTTCTCCTCCGAGCAATCTCCGTGGACCCCCGCCACATACAGCTCGTAGAGCTTCTGCTGCAGGGCCGTCGGCGGAATGCAAACGACGAACTCGTACTTGGGCGGCAGGTCGTCCTTCATGCACGACTTGACCGTCTTGCGATTCACTTTTGGTGCTACCGTCTCCTTTAGCACCTGCAGCATCTTCAGCGCCTTGCGCTTCTCGAAGCCCTGGCTGTCGAACCACAGGCCCTGCTGGATCGGCGTCGAGTACATTTGCCGGAACTCCTTGAGGTGGCCGAGGTAGTTGGGCGCCACCCAGTCGACCATGCAAAAGTACTCCTCGACATTGTTGGCCAGCGGTGAGCCGGTCAGGGCGATCCGACGCCTAGTCGTAAAGCGCGAGCAGACCTTGTGCACCTTGGCTTCCTGGTTCTTGAGCAGATGGGCCTCGTCCGCAACGACAATGTTGGGCCCGTCCATCAGCTTCTCTTCCGTCTCCTTGGCTTCCCCAATCACCTTTTGCAGCATGTTGTAGCCGGCGACCAGAATACCGCCCTCTTTCGCCCAGGCCTCGACAACCATGTGGCGCTCGTCTCGCGGCTGCACTGCCTCGATGCTGCGGATGGGCCCGAGCAGGCCATCGGGCGCCCAGGTAAGCAGCTCGTCCATCCAGTTGTTGACCAGGCCGGCAGGGCACAGCACCAGCGATTTGGACTGTCGGAGATCCTCGGGAATCTGCAACCTCACGGCCGGGTCCGGGGACTGCGCCGATTCCTGGATGGCGACCAGGAGCGTGATGACTTGCATCGTCTTCCCCAGGCCCATCGAGTGCGCCAGGAGGCAGCCTTGGCTCTCGTGCATGAGGATCTGATTCCACATGAACCGCACCCCGTCGATTTGGTGGTCCTTGATGCGCTTGCCCGTCTCCTCGTTGACGTAGATGAACGCCTGATCATCTTGCTTGGCCTCGTTGATGATGAGCCTAGACTTGTCCCGGGACATCGAGCCAGAAGTGTTCAGGGCGGCTCTCAGCTTGAGTCGCCGTGTCTCCTGCTCCTCGACACGGAGCCTCTCCCTCTCTCGGATGTCGACCGCTTCTTTGCTCTGGACGATTTCTCTCGGCGCGTTTTTGCGCGGCTTGGAAGGCGTATCCTGGGAGCCGGGGAAGGCCTCGTCCTCGACGTCGTCCATGTTGCCCAGTTCCTCATCAAAGGCGTCGGTCCTGTAAATCTGGCTGTCCTGGGGAAACTCGGGTGCAACGCGGCTGAGCAAAGCATGAAACTTGGCCCAACCATTGCCCTCTGCCTTGAGTTTCTTCTTGTCTTTGCCGGTGAGGGACATTATCCGCGTCGGCCTGCAGTTCTTGACCTTAATATAGCTCAGGAACAAGCGGGTAATGTCGAACGCCATGGTCTCGGGGCCTGCCGTTTCGAGCTGCGCCTCGTCCACCACCGGATCAGACAATTGCTTGCTGATCGAGAGCTTGAAAAGCTCCTGGCCGGAATTGTCTCGAGAGGCGTCAAAGACGGCAGTGCGGCGAGCATGCGTGAATTTCCATAAAAGGCAAATGACCAGCCTCGAGCGGTCCGAGGCCTTCACCCAGTGGCTGACAGGCTGTTTCCCGATGTGTTCGATGCTCTCGAAGCTCTCCTCAGTTGGGGATGCCACATGCGTGGTCGCAGGCGGGTTGACGTTTTGGTTGTGAGGAGAGCTTGTCGACTTGACCGGGGTCGTCAGGTCAACGACGGACAGATGCCGGTGTTGTCTTGACGGCCTGTGCGGCGTTCCCACCTCAGTGAGATCCACGTACATCGGGGAGTCTACTTTCATCGGGCTTGTCGGCGGGTGACTTGGACTCATCGGGGCCTCGACGTAGTCGGGGAGCACGCCGTCGCCGTCCAGTTTTGCGTCTTGGTCGTCGGGCACGACGAAATCGTCCTCGTCCGAGCTGGTCAAGATCTCGCTGCCCATGGGGCTCTGCTGCCGTCTGGCCTCTGGGCGTTGTGGTCTCGGGACATGGGCTGGCTTGGCTGGCTCGAAGCGGCTCTCCAGCATGTCGGCAAGCCACAGGTTGTACAGTTTGTCCCCTACGCTCTGCTCAAGGCATCCGGCCTGGAAGCGAACCTCTGAATCCTTGGCCCATGTGTGGTCCATAATCTCGGCCCAGATCTTCTTGATCCGGGCATCGAAAGCCTTGGCGCGTTGGCGAGCGTCGAGAATGTCGTTGCTTCTCGTTCCCTGCCTCCTCGCATCGGTCCAGATCTTGTGGGCCTTGCGCTGGTGCTTGGGCAATTTTGCCTCTTCCCATCTCGTCTTGAAGTCATCGACAGCTTCCTGCAGAAGGGTATGGATCCGCTCCCGGTCGACATATCCCTTTGACTTGAGGGCTTCGGCGTTTGCCATGTCAGCCTTCTCGGCTTCGATCTCTCGAAGAGTCTCCTCGTCGAGAGAGTCCGGAAGGTCGAACAGTTCCAGGACCTCATCTTGGCCTTCTGAAGGCGTGGGCGATCGCATGGGGACCAGCCCCTGGAGCAAAAGGGCCTCGGTACGGCCGTTTTTGATCAACCGCCGTTTGAGGACGCGGGCGGCAATCAGCCGCCATCCAGTTGGCAGCCTTATGGGGAACATGGTGGCGAAAGAGCCATTGCTCTCGCGCATCTGCGTGGTGAGTGTGCTGTCGGAAGATTTGATGGCCGAGAGGGTCATGACATCGTTTCCCAGATATGCATGCGGAGCATCCCGCTCCCATGGGAAACCGAGCACATCCGCTTTGGGTCCCAAGACGGCAGGCCCCAGCTGGATGGTATCGGCCTCGGTTGCCAAGGGTAGGGGTGCAGAGTTGACGGGCTTGGTTGTGAGCTGTACTGGCGCAACTCGCTTCCGCTTCGAGGGCTGATCTCCTTCCGGGCCAGAGCCCGCGAAGCCACCGCCTGTCTCAGGCACGGGATCCTCGGGGTTCGGGGTAGGTATCAAGTATTCCGAGCCATGCCCATCGCGCGACGGACCGTGGAGCGCATCCAGCTTGCGTTTCGGAGTTTCTTGTTCTCCGCTGCTCGTCTGTTGGTTGTCGCAGACTTCTTGGTTGGCGTCTTGAGCAGACTGCGACACGGCAGCACGACCGGACATGGCAACGTCGGAAGAAGCAAGGTCGTCGGACTGTTCCTTCAGAAACTCAAGCTTCCACCGGCGGAAGGCCGGGCTTCTCGAACGAAGGTTGATGATGGCTCGTCCCAGGGCGGCCTTGTGGCCGGCCAGTTTGATTCCGAGAGACTCGAAGAGCTCTGATCTTGAGCATACAAACTCAAACGTCAGGAGAGCGTGGCCATCGAGTTCTTCGTCCCGGATCTTATTGGTGAGCGCAGCCGGATCACGCGTGCACGGGCGCTCCAAGGAGCACAGCTCCTCGGCAACGGCCTTGACATTCCACAGGAATGGGTCGTGATGGCGGACTCCGTCCATTGGGTCGCATGGAGACGCAAGACGGCAGTGGTGTTCGCTTGGGACGCGCTAGAGATGCCAGGGAGCTGCTGGTGCTTAGATTGAGTTGACAGGTTATCGACGGAAAAGACGGAAAGCCGGCGTGAGTTATGGATGATGGCCTTGGTCAGTTGCCACGACTGGCAGCAGCGAGAGCCCAGGTCCCTCGGGTCGTCGGTCGGTGCGTCGGGGTAGCTGATGGAGAAGCGCGCTTGAATCGAGAACACGATTCGTGGTTGCAGCGCAACTAGGTGCCCACGAGGGCGGTTCGCGACGCGTTGCCGTGCCCTCTGTCTGGAAAATGAGGCACTCAACCTCGTCGCCAACTCATAGGCTGACGGAGACTGAGCAGCCTAGGCCCAAGGGCTGGGTGCTCTGCGGCCTCGGGCGCTATGACTCGATGAAGGAAGAAAGAGTCGGGTGAGTCCAGGGATGAAGCATGGCGTGGTGTTGACGGGAGGTTGAGCAAACAGCCGCCTGCCTGTTGACGTCTGCAATAGGGTGCATCACTGCGTTGTGAACACGTCATCACGTGACTTAAGCGCCGTTGACTCCAGGTACCGCAGTACCTTTGCAGTCGAGGAAGGTGGTTCGGGTTCGCGCGAATGGCCAGCCCTCGGCGACTCTTGCCGCGATTGCAATGGCGATGCGACTGTTAGATTTCGGCAGCGTTGCCACTATTACAAACTGCTACCAAGACACCGGCGCTACTGTGTCAGACATGAGCGAGCCGCCTGTCGCGGGTGGCTCCCGGAGTACAGAATACAAGTACTTGGAACAATGTGTTCTCCTGCTTGGTATCGTTCCGCGCATTCTGTTCAGCTTGGTTGGGGCATGCAGCCCGGCGCTTATGGGTCTACCTAGGTAGCCATCTCTCCTAGGCACCTCTACCTAGGCAGATCGAAGAAAACGTCTGTTTCTGGTAGCGCTAGGGGAGTTCCTAGGGGTACCTTCACGCCCGTGAGCCGCTGCAACTCCACCCCGCCTTAGACGGACCTCTGATCTCCACCACCACGAACGACATCACGACCATGGCTTCGCTGGCCGCGCCATATCCCCCGCCCCTCCAGGACGCAGAGCGAGACGGCCTCGTCCAGACCACCAATGACTGGGCCATGGGCAACGGCCTCGCCGTCCGACCTCCCCCGGCCGTCATCCCCGCCGACGCCGACCCCGCGGGAATCGCTGCCATGCATGCCCCCGTCACGCTCTTCCCGAGCCCGTTTCCGCGCACATGCTTCGACCAGGGCAAGGCTGTCCAGCGGACGTACAACGAGCTCTACGCCTCGGTGAGCCGCGATGAGGCGTTTCTGGGCGACGTGGTCAAGCAGTAAGCACCCGCTTCCGGCCCCTCACACGGGTGGCCGTTTCACACACAGCCCGTCCTGACCGTCGAGTCAGGGTCATGGATGGCGACGACTTCATCCGGCGCTTGTGGCAGCTTCATCTCGACGTCAAGGGGGAGGGCTACACCCAGGTGCACGCGTCTCCGCCCTTGGACGAGAAACCCCTCCTAACCGGACGATAGCCACTGTCGCTGGGACTGTTCAGGTCGGACTACATGGTTCACCAGGACACCTCGACGTCGCCTCCGACATTGCAGGCCAAGCAGGTTGAGTTCAACACCATTGCCGCATCCTTTGGCGGCCTCGCCTCCTGCACCTCGCTCTTGCACAGGTGAGTCTCTGACTATGCATCTCAAGACCCTGATGGTCACGAACGGCTCTGATGAACTCGCACCGCTGAACTGCTATGCAGGTACCTCGCAGCCACCGAATATCCCTTGCTGGATCAGCCTGTCGCGCCCGGCTCGCTTGTGTTGCCGGAGAACAAGTCGATCCAAGGTCTCGCGGCGGGCATCCAGGCCGCGTACCACGCCTACGAAGCCTCTCCGGAACTGGGCCACCCCAAATGCGTCATTTTCGTGGTCCAGGGCGACGAGCGAAACGTCTTTGACCAGCGGCACCTGGAGTATGAGGTGGCCAAGGCGTCGCCGACAATACCGCTCTTCCGGTTGCCCTTTGCCGACGTCAAGAGGCACACGCGCATTGCCGACACGCCCAGGAGGCAGCTCCTCTACCGCCTCCCCCGCAACCCGTCCAACGTCTTCGAGGTCGCCGTCGTTTACCTGCGGGCTGGCTACGGCCCCGGCGACTACCCCGACCAGCTCGCCTGGGATGCCAGATACCAGCTGGAGCGCTCGGCCGCCATCAAGTGCCCGACCATCCTGACCCAGCTGGCGGGAACGAAGAAGGTGCAGCAGGTCCTCGCCGCGCCGTCGATGCTGGGCAGGTTCATCCGGGACTCCCCGGCGGCGGCGGAGCTGCGGAAAACGTTTGCGAGCATCTACCCGATGGACACGTCCGAGGCCGGGCTGGAGGCCCGCAAGAGGGCAACGGACCCGGAGCTGTGCCAGGCGTACGTCCTCAAGCCTCAACGGGAGGGCGGGGGCAACAACACGTACCGGGGAGCGATTCCGGCGTTTCTGAAGTCGGTGCCAGAGGAGCACTGGGCATCGTACATCCTGATGGAGCTCATTACTCCGCCGCCGGTGTCCAACCTCATCCTCCGCAACGGCGTGGTCGAGCAGGGCGGCGTCATCTGCGAGCTCGGCATCTACGGCACCTGCCTCTGGAACCAGAGCACTGGCGAGGTCCATCACAACGAAGAGGCCGGGTATCTGCTGCGAACCAAGGGCGACAAGAGCGAGGAAGGCGGCGTCGCAGCGGGATACGGGTGCATGGACAGCTGCGCCCTGGTATAGGGTAGATGGTCGGACACGGCAACGCATCAGCGCATAGCGTTAGTGTCGTGCATCAAGTCACTGCGGGACCGCTCGCATGGCAGAGAGGCATCTCGTTGATTCAACTGCTTGTGCCCCCGTCTGTATGCGTACACATGGTATGATACCACCTAGTCCCAGAATAGTACAAGTCCAAACACTGAGGGTGCCCGCCGTCTTTAAGAGCTAACAGGATATATGGTGTCCGGAGGGGAAGTGATCTCAGGGGCCCCGTTACTCCCTCTGCTCGCCGGCGCCGGACTCGCTGTTCTCGCTCGTCTCGGCAGTCGAGGCGGGATTGTAAGGTCGCCTGACAACCTGGAGGTGGCCTGTACAATGGTGAGCTGTGAGCATACGTCCACGGCCACAGGGGAGGGTCCGGGGGTTGCGTACGCTGGACAAAGCTGACGTTGACCCGGGACTGGCCTTCGCCGTCCTGGTACGAGTTGACCGACGCATCGGCGTCGACGTACACCGTGGTGCTATCGCGCACGCAGCCTGTCAGCACCGCACGCCTCTCCTCGTCTCCCGCTCAGACGCACCCCTTGGACAAGCCCAGCATGAATTCGCGGCGCGGGCCCTCTTGGAAGGCCGTGATATGGAACCAGTTGGTGCGGCGGTTTTCCCGGGAGCCGCTGTTGGTGGCCACGGCGTAGCGCACGTACTCGCGGCCGCCCTGGGTGGTGCGCACCTCGGGCGTGTCGGCCAGGTTGCCGATGACGGAGAGGCGGGCCATTCCGCGCGGCGACGAGGTGCTGAAGGCGCGGGCGGCGGCCGACACGGCGGGAGCGCGGCGCGAGAGCGTCTGGGGAATCATGGCTGGTGATGAGACTGGATGCGCGACAAGGACTGGTGGCGTGGGGGTGATGATCAAGGGGCAGTGTGCTGATGATGAAGGTGATGTGAAGGTGTAAGGTGTATGGTAGATATAAGAGGCGAAAAAAGTCTGCCGCTCCCTGGAGCGCGTTGTGCGCGACTGGTCGTCGGCGACGCGGAAAATTAGTTGTCCCGCCGAGCTTCTGATTGGCTGGCTGCGGCCGCTGTCGCGGGTCGCATTGTTCATGAAGGCACCGCCTGCCTATTCCGCACGCAGTTCAAGCGCGCTCTTGCCTGATGCAATTGCATGATGCAATTGCTATCTTTATGAGTGACCTAGATAGCAGGATACTATGCGGCCACTCGGCGGCGCAGGAGAGCCAAAACGTGGCGTGCATCTGGCTCGAAATCAGATCCCTGGCAACTGGTCCAGCCTTCCACGACCTGCTTGTGCGGCTCGTAGATGGCATACCGGTATCGTATAGTTCAAAAACTGTCAACTTCTCCTCTGCTGCGGCCCAAAGCATTTGCCGTGTATAACGCCCATAACCGTCGTGAGGACCACGCAACACCAGACCTGCAGCGGCGAGCACAGGCTCCGCCCTCGTCTCCTACGAGCCCCTTCCGCGTCCTCTGAAACCGCCGCCACCCCGGCCTCCGCCTCTGGAGAACCCGCCGGCGCCTCGGCCGCCTCCCCGCGAGAATCCGCCTCCGCCTCGGGGGCCCGCCCCGCGCCCCCGCGAGAAGCCCCCGCGTCCGCCTCCGCGCCCTCTGGCACCGCCCCTCGGGCCGCCCCTGGCTCCTCCCCGGCCACCGACGCCGGGCTTCTTGATCTTCTTGTCGCCCAGCACCTTGGGCTTGGGCAGGAACCTTTCCAGAGGCAGCAGCTTGTCGTCGCCAATGTACACCTTGTCGCCCGCCTTGAAGCTCGAGGCGACGATGCCCTCCTGCGGCTTGATGGTGAAGTAGACTTCGTTGATGGGGCCGAGGATCTCGTCGACCTTGCCGATGGGGGTCTTGTTCTCGAGGTAGATGGGCGCGTTGAAGTAGGGCACCTTGACGTTGGAGGAGCGGCACAGCATCTCTCCCTCGACGGCGTGCTGGAACTCGCCCATTTCGAGGACCTGGGCAGGAGGGCCGGCAGGCGCACCGAAGCCGCCTCGTCCGCCTGTGAAGCGCGCTCGTTAGCCAGGGGGAGGCAAGGAGGCGCGCATCTGTACCTCGAAACCCGCCACGGCCACCGCCGCGGCCTCTAAACGACATTTTCCTCTTTTGTATTTCGCGGCCGGGAGTATCGGAAGTGGTCTGGCGTGCGTCGCGGCGCGCTTCGTCGATGTCGAGAAACTTTTCTGTGCACCTTGGACGGCGATGATTTTTTCCGAGCCCGTCAATTCTGGGGGCAGGCTCCATGCGGTCACCGGATAAGGCTTATCGATAAGCGTTCACTCCAACCTACCTGGCTCAAAGCTACTCCTCAAAGCTACTCCTCATTCACTTGACAGATATGCCAACTAAAGCATGTTCTCCTGGCTGACAAAGAGATGTTTTGGCACGTACAACTAGCGCCGCATTTTAACAACATAGTTTTTAAGACATGAAAGGAAGTACAGGTGATCCGATCGGTCTCGGCCCCAGGTCCCAGACTCCATTGCTGCCGAGTGTCAACTATTCTGGTGCCGTTTAATGTATGACAGCCGTCTCTGCAGCCGGACGCAAGGCAGCATAGGAGTGCTACTGTAGAGGTTCATGTCGCAACGGTTGCGACTCGCTACCCGGCGCCTGTTCCGATGGCAGTGCAATGACTCGTGCGACTGCGGGCAAGCACTAAATCGGTGGAACACTTGCACAACTCGAAGTGGATAAACGGAAAGGCACGCTATGCTGCAGGGAACCGGAATGGGAAACGCGACGTTCTGACAGGCGGTCTGACGTCAGGAACTTGACATGTTGACATCAGGGCGGGCAACTGGCAGTTATCTCGGTGGCTTGAGTTGCGATTGGCCGTTGGTCGAGGCAAGGCGACGTGCGATAGGGCGAGGCGACGTCTTCTCACGTCATCCCTGCATCGGCACGTCTCCCCCCCTGGATTAGATAAGCTTTATATAAGGCCCAAAGCGTCGAGCTGGCAGAGTCTGCCGCATTGACATTTTGACGAAAACATCAACAGGGCATCCGTTGAATTGGGAATCATTGCGGTTGCGCGCCCTGGCCGATAGCCCCCAGCCGCCGAGACCGCGCGCTTAGACAGCCCGAGGGGCGCAGTTGGGCAAGACGACTCACGACGCCATGGCGCTCGCGTCACACGGCACCATGCTCGCCCTGTCGAGCCGCGGCCCGTCTTCGGGCCTCACGATGACGGTCGTGGGCTGCGGTGAGCCAGTGTGACCGTGGCAGGGCGCGGGCGACGGCTGACGCGCGACAGGGACCATGGGCATTGCCATCCTCAACGGCATCCTCACGTCGCTCTCGGAGATGCAGGGCCCCAAGCCGCTGCAGACGCCGCCGTCGTCGTCCGGGGCGTCGACGCCGTGCGAGGAGGTGCCGCAGGCGCTGCCGTCGCGCTTCATCGCGTGCGTGCGCAGCGCCGAGAGCGCCAAGAAGGTCAAGTCGGCGCTCTGGGAGCACTCGTCGGTGGTCAAGGTGGTGCAGAACGACAACGTGGCGGCGGTGCAGCAGGCGCAGGTGGTGCTGCTGGCGTGCAAGCCGTACATGGTCGAGGGCGTGCTGTCGGAGCCGGGCATGGCGCGGGCGCTGCACGGCAAGCTGCTCGTCAGCATCTGCGCCGGCATCACGGCCGAGCAGATGGAGGCGGCGCTCCGGCGCGGCGGCGCGGCGTCCGGGGCCGCCGACGCCGCCGACGACGACGGCCGGTGCCGGATCGTGCGCGCCATGTGCAACACGGCGGCGCTCATCCGCGAGTCGATGACGGTCGTCGGCATCACCGACCCGCCGCTGCCGCCGCCGACCAGGGCGCTGGTGACGTGGATCTTCCGGCGCATCGGCGACGTCGTCTACCTGCCGGCGAGCACCATGGACGCGACGACGGCGCTGGTCGGCGCCGCGCCGGCCATGTTCTCGCTGATGCTCGAGGCCACGGTCGACGGCGCCGTGGCCATGGGCCTGCCGCGCGCCGAGGCCCTGCGCATGGCGACGCAGTCGATGCGGGGCGCCACGGGCCTGATCCAGGCCGGCGAGCACCCGACCATCCTGCGCGAAAAGGTGTGCACGCCGGGCGGGTGCACCATCGGCGGCCTGCTCGTGCTCGAGGAGGGAGGCGTGCGCGGCACCGTTGCGCGGGCCATCCGGGAGACGACGTGCGTCGCCGCGCAGATCGGAAAGGGGGTCCAGGGCGTCAACGGGACGAGGTCCAGCTCGTGATGCGGCAGGGCCGTTGTCTCGGGCGCTTGGGTAGACGGGGCCAGGGTTGGATGGGGGGCGGGTTCCTCTTGGCAGGCTGTCGCCGGGCTCTCGGCGTTTAGGGGCAGCGAATCGAGCTGTAACTGAAGTCCGGGGCGCGGATGCTCAAGCACGCGCCCGGCGACGCTGGTTTTGCCGCCCGTCTGCCCCGTCTGCCGCCCGTCTGCCGCGCCGGGAAGTGGGGCCCGGGCCCGATTCGGGCGTCAATAGACGGGCCGTCAATAGACGCCACGCCGACGACGTCCGTCGACCCGGCAAACATCTTCAGCGCGGCAGGGCCTTGGCCAACGACAGCGCCTGGATGCGCGGCGCCAGGGGCAGGGCCGCCGAGGCGTGCTGGCTGGGCCGCGTCTGGCTTGTTGAGCCGTTGTCGCTATTGTGCGCCGGCGTCTATACGGCTCGCAGCTGTTGTCGTGGATGGCGCGGCCGTGATGGCGTCAGGGGTTGATGTTCTCTGCGTCTCTCGCGCTCTCTATCTATCTCTCTCGCTCTCTCTCCGTCTCTATCTCTCTCGCTCTCTCTCCGTCTCTGTCTCTCTCTCCCTCTCTCTCTCTCTCTCACCCTCTCACCCTCTCACCTTCTCTCTCACCCTCTCTCTCTCCCTCCCCCCCCCCCTCTCAAAACACCACGGCCATGGCCTCCCTCTCCCTCCTGCTCGTCCGCGACGGCGCCCTCGTCCTCGCCCCCCCGATCTCCCCCCCCTACACGACGCCCGCCCTCGCCGCCAACCTCGTCCTGCGCGTGCTCCTCGCCGCCGCCGCCGCCGCCGCCTGCCTCGTGCCGCTGCGCCTGCTCTGGCGCAAGGGCGAGCTCGCCGCCGCCGTCTTCGTCGCCGACGTGGCGCTGCTCAACGCCGAGACGCTCGCCGCCGCCCTGCTCTGGCGTGACGACGACGTCGCCGCCTGGTGGCCCGGCCTCGGCTTCTGCGACGCCGACGCCCTCGTCCACAACGCCGCCGCCGGCCTCTACGCCTCGTGCCTGCTGGCCGTCATGCGCGGCCTCGCCCGCCGCGTCGGCCTGCGCCGCCCCCGGGGCCCGGCCGCCGCCCGCGACCGCCGCCGCCGCCGCCTGCGCGACGCCCTCGTCGTCCTGCCGCTGCCCGCCGTCCAGCTGGCCCTGACGTGGCCCGTCGCCGCCCAGCGCTTCCACGTCGCCGCCCTCGCCGGCTGCGTCTGGGTCCCGCACCCGTCGTGGCCGAACCTCGTCTTCTTCGTCCTGGCCCCCGTCGCCCTCGCCCTCGCCACGGCCGCCTACGCAGGTGGGAACGGCCCCGGGCGTGCCCCGAGACCGAGTCCGTGCTGATGCCTCGCCCGCGACAGGCCTCGCCTACGTCCGCTTCCGCCGCCTGGCCGACGCCGCCGCGCTGTCGAGGAGCCGCGACGCCGCCCGCCGCAGCCAGCGCACCAAGCGCCGCCTCTACATGATGGTCCTCTCCATCCTCGTGCCCTTCCTGCCCGTCGTCGTGGCCCTGGCCGTCGCCAACGTCCTCGGCCGGCCGCGCCTCCAGCCCTACAGCTTCCACGCAGTCCACGACAACGCCGCGCCCCTGCCGTGGAACTCGGTCGTCTTGCGGCCCTCGAGCACCGTCAGCTGGGCCGAGCTCAACAACTGCTACATCCCCATCCTCACTGCCGTTCCCATCTTCCTCTTCTTCGGCACGACCAAGGACGCCGTGGACCAGTACAGGGCAATCGGCCTGTTCTTCGGCCTCGGCGCCCTGTTCCCCCGCCTGCGCCGCGAGTACGGTCCGGATCGCGGCCCTGCTCCGGGCGCCTCGTTTCCCTCGAGCCAGGGCTCCTCTGGGTCCCGGTGTGCCGCCTCCAAAATCAGCTCCTCGACCTCGTCGCGCCAGTGCGACGGCCTGCGGTCCTTCTCGGAGGACCCCTCCGTCCGGGCCGTCGACTTCTCGTCCTTTGCCGGCGACCTCGAGCGCGGGCAGGGCGGCTCGGTCCAGCGTCCCGAGCCGTCATTCCTGCCGACGAGCCGGACAGACGACGTCCCCGGAGATGCGGCCCAACGCCGCAACCGGTTCCTTTTCCTGACGAGCCTCGCCCTGCCGATCCCCTTCCAGCTCCCCGTCTGGAAGCCCGAGGCCCGGGCCGGCCCCGAGCCGGCGCCCCCCATCGTGCCCCTGGAGCCCATGGGCTCAACCGCCCCCTTGGGCCCATGGAACCGCAGTGCTGCCGGGGTCCCTTACTCTCACGCCTCGATCGACACACCATCGCCCTTGCGGAACATGCCACAGGGGCGGAGCAAGCGTTAGCAGCGCCATCCGGAGTGGTACGACTACGTGGGCCGACATTGACGGTACACCACGCCATACGAGGGCCATGCGAGCCGCCGTGTCGAGGGCGTGGCTGTCGGTCCTTTGATTTCACAGGCACAATCCAAAGGCCTGACGATGAAGGGTTCGGGCTCATATTTCCCTTTGTCTATAGCTAGATTCTGGCCTTGATACATATCCTAGACAGCCAGGCAGTGATGCCGTGCAAGACAAAGGCAAATGACGATCCAAATATCAAATGGACGGCCTCCGTTTCGTGAATAAGAAATTAGCTATTGCATAGAACAAGCAGGAGCATCGCGGCTGGATATTCCCGGTATGCGCCCCTATCGTACAAGCATCAAACTCCTCCCATGCGGCGCCCAACAACCTAAAGCGGCACTTTTACACAATATGCCAGAGGTCCCGTCCATGCCCTCGGAGGAGTGTCGTTGCCCCTAGATTGCTCCATTATCATCCCAGGTGCTGTCGCATGTGAGGCCAGCGCCGTAAAAGAAGGTGACTCTCCGTGGTATCAACAAGAATGTGTGTAGCTGTCTTTGCAACGTCATGGCGGAAGGGCCAGAAACCAAGGTATTGGAAGAAGAGACGAAAGGGAAAAGAGGCAGGAAAACGTGTCGTCTTGACTCATGAGCGCATCCATGTCGACTTCGAGCAAGAGGCACGACGCCAGCATGAATCACAGGGAAGGGGCCGCAAGCGCAAGGGAACGAAAGCGAGCATCACCGGTCGCGGGCCGCCCTCTGCAGCTTGCGCATGGCCTCGCGGTGCGCCTCGAGCAGGTCGCCGCTGCGCATGCGCTCGTCAAAGACCCTGTCGGCCAGCTCGCGCCCGCGGCGCTGCAGCTCCTTGCGCTGGGCCTCGGCCTCCTTCTGGCCCATGAGCACGTTGCGCTGCATCTCGATGTTGCGCTGCACCTCGGCCTCGCGGTTGCCCAGCAGCGACGAGGGCGCAAAGGGCGTCTCGCGGCCGGACGTGGCCATGACGGGCGTGCCGGCGCGCAGGTCGTGCTGCACGGACTGGCGGAAGACGGCCAGCTGGGCCTCGCGCGCCGCCGCCGACGGCAGCGTCGACACGCGCTTGGGCTGGTGCGAGTTGAAGGGGAGGCCGTCGCCGCCGTCGTGGCCGGCGCTGGGCAGCCGCGCGCACGACGCGTCCGACTGCGGCAGCGACATGAGGCTGCTCTGCCGCATGATGTGCTTGCGCTGGCTCAGCGGAATGTCGTCGGCGTCGGCGACGCTCAGCGCCCGGTACAGCGACCCGGCGTCGCTGCCGGGCCCGGGCGCCGGCTCCGGCGTCGCCGCCAGCAGGCTGCCCTGCGACTTGTTGCGCAGCAGCATCTCGCGCTGCCCGATGAGCGTCTGCGGGCTCGAGTACGACACGACGCCCGGCACCGGGATGCGTTGCGGCCCCTCGCTGCCCGCCACCGACGCCGGCCGAGGCTCGGCCGGCTCCTCGGGGATGGGCTGCGCCGCGTGCTGCTCGGCGGCGGGCCTGAACCCGGACGGCGTCCTCCTCGGCGTCGGCGGCGGCATCGTCGGCGGCGCTGCCGGGGACGCCGCCGCCGACGACGACCGGGAAGGCGGGGCCGCCGGGGCCGGAGACGCCCTGCTGGGGCTCCGGACTTGCGGGTCTGGCGGCGTGTGGTGCGTCGCGACGACGGGGCCGGACGGGCCGTCGGGCTTGGCGGCGCGTCTCGAGATGCTCGGCACGTACGAGAGGTTCGAAGCTCGCGACCCGGACCGCGTCACGGCCGGCGCCGGCGCCCCGTCCTCGGCCGTCTTCTGCAGCTCGGCCACGTCGACGGGGGCCGCCCGCTCCCTCGACGCCCTGGCGGCCTGCGCCGGCTCGTCGACGTGCAGCTGGTCCGGCTCGGGCGTGTCGGCGTAGCTGAGGTGCTTGGCCCACTCGTTGGTGCGGTAAGACATGGCGACGCGCGACAGCGTGCGCGGCAGCCGCTCCTTGGTCAGGCTGGCGGCCGTCGAGGCGGCCGACGCCGTCGACTTGGCCTTGGCCGGGGGGCGCCGGGCCGAGGCGGCCGGACTCTCCTGCTGGGCAGGGCCGTCGGCGGCGCCATCGGGCGAGGCCGTCTGCGGCGACTCGTCTTGGCCGCTCGCCGGCGAGCCAGCGGCTGCGGGCGGCGGCTCCTCGCCCTGCCTCTCGGCAAGCTCGGCGTTGATCTCGATGCTCCGGCGCACGTCCCGCGAGCGTCGGCTGTCGCTGCTGACGCTCTCGCCGTCGATGGTCGCGGCCAGGGACCCGTTGTCGTCGTCGTCGCGGGGCCTGTGCGGCTTGGGCGGCACCACCAGCTCGTCGGAGCTGTCGCCGTCGTCATGGGATGCGCCGTCGTCGCCGCCGCCGCCGCCGCGACGGATGCCCCTGAGCAGAGTGAGCGAGCCTCGCGAGAGTCGCTTCACCAGGGAGCGGCGCTGGGGCCGCGTCGGGGCCGGCGCCTCGGCGTCGTCGGCAAAGGTTGCGATGGAGGATCGATCGGCATCCGATCTGGCGTCGTCCGGGGCCGGCACGCTGAACGGAAGCGGGACGACCTCGGGCGGCTCGGTGACCGTCTGCGCCTGGGAGACGCGCCGGCTCGTGGCCGTCCGCTGCGAGAAGCGCTTGCCCACCGTCGACACGGTCTGCTGCTCGCTCAGGCCGGCGGCCTTCTCGTCGAGCTCGTCGACGTCGGTCGGGGTCGCGGGCAGGTCGTCGGCGGCGACGCGCACCGTGACCTTGCCGTCGCGCGACTCCTCGGCGATGAGGGCCTTCTGGCCGGTGCGCGACTGGTCCGACTCGGACATGTCGGCCATCTCGATGGCCTCGGCGGAGCGGTGCTTGAGCGAGGCGGTGCCGGTGCGGCTGGCGCGCAGCTTCTTCTCGCTGCCCATGTCGCCGAGGTCGGACATGTGCGAGTCGGTGACGCTGCCGACGGTGCCGTCGCCGTAGACGCGTTCCCACTGGCGGCGCTCGCGGGCGTTGGCCTCCTCGACCTGGCGGCCGACGTTCTCCTCTTCCTGCTCGAGGCTGCGCTGGCCGCGGGCGCGCTCGGCGGCCTTGCCGTCGCGCTTCTCGCGGACGATGCGCCACAGCTTGATCTGGGAGATGATGCCGATGAGGAAGAAGATGACGACGGCGGCCGTCTCGACGCGGATGCCCTTGGTGATGGGGTACGTGTCGGCGCCGAGGGGGAACAGGTTGCCGTTGATGTTCCAGACGTAGGCCCAGAACTCCTTGAGGCCGGCGCGGCTGAAGCAGTCGATGCCGAGGACGGCGACGGTGGCGCCGGCAAAGGCGATCATGGCGATGAGGGCCCAGTCGCGGGTCCAGCGGCTGAAGTAGAAGGCCAGGGCGCCGAGGGTGAAGGCGGCGATGAAGACGGCCTTGGCGGCGACGGCGGCGAGCAGGCCGCCGGGGACGAGGCACAGCAGCCACATGGCGACGCAGAAGCCGCCGAGGGCGCAGGCGAGGCCCTCGGTGAGTTCCTTGAAGAACATGGAGGCGGCGCCAAAGGCACAGCCGGTGACGATGACGGCGACGACGTACCCGCCCTGGACGGCGTTGCTGACGGGGACGCTCATGACGTAGACGATGAGGACGGCGACGCCGAGGGCGGTGATGTAGGCGGTGGAGAAGAAGGTGTGGACGCCGCGGTTCCTGATGCCGACGAGGGTGTAGGCGGCGCCGGTGAGGAGCAAGATGACGCCGGCGACGGCCCAGCCGGGCGTGACCTGAGGCTCGAGGGGGAGCTGGCCGTCGGGGATGGTGACTGCGGGGAGACGAGTTAGAGGCCGGGGCTTGGGGGGGAGAGAAGAAGAGGCCCACCGTTCAAGAGCTTTGGGTCTAGAGGGCCATTCTCGGGGGCGGCAGAGGTGGTGGCGGCAGGCGTGGGCTGCGAGCTGGTCTGATCCGTGGCCGAGGAGCCGTTTGTGGCGGACGAAGGGCCGTTTGTGGCGGACAAAGGGCCGTCCGTGACGGAGGAAGAGGCCGTGCCGTCGGTCCTGGCCGGCGGCGCCGGGAGAGACGACAACTGGCCGCCTCTGACATTGCCGGCGTCGGGGGACTCGGGACGGGGTGAAGCGGAGGCCGTGGCAGCGGGCAAGGGCCTATCCTGTCTCCTGGCGAGGTGGAAGGCCTGAGCGACGGCGAGGTGGAGGGCCAATGCCAGGCAGACGAGGGCCCATAGGCGGGCAGGCTTGGCGAACATGATGGCTGCTGGGGGGTCGTCGAGCCGGGTCTGGGGAGTCAGAGTCGATGAGGCTTCACGACCCCAGGGCCGGCGAGCATGATCGCCGGAGGGGAGGGGGAGTTGATGGGGGGAGTTGATGGGGGGAGTTGATGGGGGGAGTTGATGGGGGAGAGGGCGGCGAGGCGGAAGAAGCAACGAGGTAATTAGAGCCACGGCAACTTGAGACACGAGTTGGATAGGGCGCGAGCTGGAAAGGCCGAGGTTGGACGAGGGAAAGGAGTCGTGTAGCAAGTAATAAGGACGGGGAGCAAGGTGTGCGATGGTGGCACAGTCGGGGGCCGGGGACAGGCTCAGAGGGCCAGCAACGAGGCCGTCATGGTACATGGGCACGGGCGAGTGGAGAGAGGAAGAGGAAAGACATGGGCTGCGGGCTGGAGTCGAGGCACGAGTTGACGGCCGTCTACCTATCTGGATGCATGCGTGTACGTACAGGCAGGGCAGAAGCCGGGAAGCGGAACGAGGCCTGGCGGCGAGTCGACGAAAAGAAGAAACGACGGACGAGAAGGGAAGAGGAGAAGGGGCCAATTTCCCGGCCGGGGACCGGGGCCCCCCCCCCCGGGAGATGATACAGGGGGCCGGGGGGCGAGCAGGCTGGAGGAGCGGGGCCGTGGATGCGTATGTAGGATTGGATGACGGGCATGGAGCTCGGCCTGGAGATGGCGAGGCGCGTCGACGAGCGGCCGCCATCGTGGGCTCTTTGTCGGGCGGACACGGAAGCGCGCCGGGCGAGGCTGGGCGGCGCCGCGGCAGGCGGACGAGGGGCGGCGGCGCCTGCAGGCCGGCGGCGGCGGACCAAGACTCCGCGCCCGTTGCGCGGCGTCGTTGGCAGAGGGGAGGCGGAGGCATTTGAGACGACGTCGGCTTGGGCCGACGCCAGGAGACGGCCGGCGCGGCGGCGGCGGGTAGCGCGCAGGTACCGCGGCGCGGGCGCGGCGCGGCGGCGGTACGCGGCGGGTACCGGGCGCGATGCGACGTGGCATCTGACAGGGAGGCCGGGCCGGGCCAGGGCCGGGCCAGGGCCGGGTGCAGGGTAGGCGGGCTGTCGCACCAGGCCGTCGCGGCCGCATCACCGGCAATTTCCATGCTGCGCCAGGACGCGGCCAGGATGGCGAGCTGCCGAGCGCGCCATCCTGGTCCGCCATCCTGGTCCGCCATCCTGGCCCGGCCCAGCGCCCTCCTGGCCCGCCCCAGCGCCCTTCGCATCCACGGCTCGTGACAAACGGCCCTCGGAGCTGAGCTGCACGGGCCGCGACGCCGCCGCGAAGCCGCTGCGACGCTTCCCCGTGCGCCGTCGCACGCGCACCGCGCTGCCCGTCCAAGCCCATCGATCGGGCGCGCCGCGGCCCATCTCCTGTCGTTCGACGCGCCCCGTCGCACCGATACGAGCCCGACCTGACGCCGCCGCGACGCGCTCGGGGCCCCGGCAGAGGCAGCGAGCCGAGCCCGAAATGCCCGACGCGCGCCCGCCCTCTGGATTAGGCGCACGCCAGCGCGCCCCATCCGTGCTCGTGCGCCCGTAACGGGAATCCTGGGCGCGCTGTTCCGGGGGCCTAGGAACCGAAGCCCAGGGACCTGAGCCTGGGAGCCTCAGCCCCCAGCCCCCAGCCCCCCGTCGCCCAGCTCGTCAGCTGCAATGCACGGCAGCCCCGTTGCACGAGCCCCGGCGCCTCTGCTTTTTTTTTCTTTTCTTCTCGTCTCTCTTGTCCTGCATGAATGTTCATGCGTGTCATCGTGTCATCGTGTCACGACTCAATCGCCTCAGTAGTCCGAGTCTGTGCTGCGTCGTCGACGTCCTGTCTCACTGTCATGTGAGCTGCGCGGCGCCGCCTGCTTACCCTGTGCCTGCGGCCCAGTCGGCCCTATGCTGCCATGACGTCCTCGTATGCACATCTGGCTTGGAATCACATCAGCCTGCTTCTGATCGTCAGGCGCATGTATGTCCGCAGACTTGGCCTCGTCGCAACGCATAGACTACCGGCTCCTTCATAGTTCCGTGGGGTAGCTAAGAAAGGCCTAAATATAATTGACCTAATTAATATTTAACCAAGTAGCTGCCTCCCAGATTCCTTTAGCATATACATCTCTAACACTAGTATAAATAGATTCCATTACTCTACGCCTGTTAATACAAAGGGAGGTAAGGAAATAAATGGATGCATTTTAAGAGGAATATAGCTATATGATTTACGTATTAGATTCCCTACCTATACTCCGTACGCTAACGGGCTACCTTAAGTTACCCCCCAGTCCACTTATATACACGCCGCAGAACTATATGATCGTTCCTCGTAATCACATCGCCTACCAACCGTAGTCGACGCCCGCGCATAACGCCGTATATTGCCGCTCTCCGGCAATCACCATCTCGCATAACACATCATTAAACCCCGTCATGGCCGCTTCATTCCTCGGCTCGCTGCGCCCTGTCGCGCCTGCACCGCCTTGCCGCTCCGGCTGCGCGCCGGCTTGGCCTCCGCCTGCGACGCCAGCCTGCTGCCCAGCCCGCCGCCCCCGGCCAGCGTCGCGACCCATCGCAGCGGCAGCAGCAGCAGCAGCTCGACGGCCGCCCGGAGCGGCAGCAGCGCCGCGCCCGCCGCCGCCTCGCCCGCCCGCGCCAGCGCGCTCCTCCGCCGCGCCGCGCCGCTCCGCGCCGCCTCGGCCGCCAGCGCCAGCGCCTCGTCGAGCCGCGCGTCGAGCCCCGAGAAGCGCGCCTCCGTCTGCAGCTGCAGCAGCGTCGCCTTCTTCTCGTACCGCCGGACGGCCCGGTTGAGCGCGTCGAGCTCCGGCTGCATCGCCTTCCGCACGTCCCGCGCCGCCGCCGCCGCCGCCTCGTCCTTGGCCTCGGCGTCGGCGCCCGCCTCGGCCGCCAGGGCGCGACTCTCGAGCCGCTCGACCCTGCCGACGAGCTCGTCCACCTGCGCGCCCGCGCCCGGCGGCGGCGCGAACGGGCTGCCGTGGGCGATCCTCTGCAGGTGCAGCGTCCGCGACTGCACAAGCTTGAGCATGTGCGACAAGACGCGCAGCTCCGACACGAGCAGGAATATCGTCAGGTTGTAGTTGGACACGAGGCCCTCGGACGGGCGGCTCAGCTGCGTGCGGATGGCGTGCAGCAGGTAGGCGCTGACGAGGGGGAGCGCCAGGCACGCCACGAGCGCCAGCACCTCGTGCACGTAGAGCTCGCCGACGGCCGCCCGCTGCTGCGCCGCCGTCGTCTGCCCTTTCCGAGGCAGGCCTGCCTGGGCCCCGGCTCCGGCCTTGGCGTCGCCGGGCCCGGCCGGCTCGCCCTCCTCGGGCACGTCGTCGAGGGGGGGGCTGGCGCGGGCGGCGGGCGGCGACTCGTCGTCGCCGCTGTCCTCGACGGCCTGGTCGGGATCCGCCTCGTGCCGCATGCGCACCTGCTGGGCGGCATGATACCACACCCTGCAAGACGACATCAGCCATGTGCAAAAGCTGCGGGTCCCCACGGCAGAGGCCTACCACGGCTGCGTCACCGACCAGTGCAGGAAGACGCCGGCGAGGCCCAGCAGCATCACGTCGGTGACGACGGCGTTGCCGTTGTTGAAGAGGGCGCCGGCGATGGCCGGCAGCAGGGCAAAGGCCAGCGAGAGATGGGCGAGGGGCGACGAGGCCTCGGGGGCGGGGGCGCGGTCCTGCGGCCGGGGGTTGAGGATGTCGCGGGCCTCGCTGCTGTAGTCGGACAGGCTGGAGCTCCTCCGCGGCGGCGGGGCCTGCAGGGGCACGGGGGCCCTGGGGCGCGACTCGTCGACGGTCCTCGCGCGGCGGAGGGCGTGGCCCGGGGGAGGCAGGCCGAAGCCGGAGGCAGTGGCGGCGTCATGGCTGGCGGCGGCCATGCTGCGAGGCCTCGGGCGTCGGCGGCCGGAGCGAAGCAGCAGCCAGTCGTCGACGATGTTGGCCGGGGGGGTGTTATTTCGGCGGCATGGCAGGGAGGCTCGGGGAAGGCTTGCCGACGCATGAAGAAGGTTGCAGCGACCATGTAGGCGGAGGAGTGAGGTCGGGGAGCTGACGGGTGGTGGCGAAGGTGGTGAGACACGAGACAATGCGGGTATAGGGTAGGCGGCGCCCAAGCTGCTGAAGGGGGAATAGCCCAACGGCCAGAGTCTGGGGATGGATCCGCAGGTACGGAGTACATGACAAGGCATTGTGGACTGGATACGTACCTAGGTACCTATTACTCCATACCTAGGTACCTAGGTACCTACCTACCTATGTGAATACCTAGGCAAGGTACCTAGGCGGCCGGAGACGCGCGTGGAAGCCGGAGCGCAGGGCCGGAGACGCAGCGCACGGCAGCTCCAACCCGGGCCTCCGGGCCGGGACGCGCGCCGGCCCCCCGCCGGGCCCTCGCCGGGACGCGCGCCGGGGCCCCGGGCGGCTACACGTCACATGTCACGTCTGGCGGCGAGGAAACGGGCACGACTGCAACGTCGGGGGCGAGGCTCGGGGCCGCTGCTGCAGGGCGCCTGCACAGACCAGAGATCAGAGCCGGTCTGGGCCGCGCCACGGCGATACGGCGGTGCGCGCTTTCGCGGCCATGGATGCCCTGCTGGCCAAACGGCGCTGGCGGGGGGGGGGCCAACGGGGGCGGCGCGTCTCAAACGCACGCCAGACGGCGCACAACCCGGTCGCACGCGGTAGCGTTAGGCACCGGCGGGCGGGTGTTATAAGACGGCGGCGCGGGCCCCTGGCGCGTCTGGAGGGTGTCTTGCCCGCCATGAGGGATCCATGCGGATGAGGGCGGCGTCTGCAGCAGCCATGGGGGCAGCGGCAGACGCGGCAGACGCAGCGCGACCGGCCGACGCGGCGCATGCGGCAGACGCGGCGCAGGCGGCAGACGCGGCGCAGGCGGCCGACGCGGCGCCCCCGGCCGACGCGGCGCATCCGGCACGCGCAGCGCAGGCGGCGGACGCAGACGCAGCACACGCGGCTCTCTCGGCAGACGCGCCCGGTGCAGCCGCCGGTGCAGCCGCCGGTGCAGCTGCTGCCGCCTCTGCAGCCGCCTCTCGCCGCGTCGCCGCCGCCGCCGCGCCAGCGGGCCCGTGCAGGCGCGCCGCCGGCTGCTCGTCGGCCGCGGCTGCAGCCCCTGGAGAGCCTCGCGCTCCGCCACCAACCAGCGCGCGCGGCCTCCTGAACGCTCCGCTGCCATCGCCGCCGCCGCCGCCGCCGCCGCAGCAGCAGCCCCCTGAGCGCCGTCGTCGACGCGGCCGCGCCGGTTCCGCGACGCATCCCGGCTCCGCGACGCATCCCGGCTCCGCGACGCACGCCGCCGCCGCCGCCGCAACGCACCCCGGCGCCGCATCACCGGCCGCCGCATCACCCCCCGCCGCATCACCCCCCGCCGCTTCTTCACCCCCCGCCGCCGCCGCGACCAACGCCCGCCTGCCCTCCCTCTCCCAGCAGCCCAGCTACCCCAGCCTCCGCGCCGCCGCCCCCGACGCCCGCGACAGCCTCCGCGCCGCCGCCCCCGACGCCCGCGACCCCCCCCGCCCGCCGCCCGTCCTCCCCGCCGCCCGCCGCCCGCCGCGCCGCCCCCTCCGCCTCGCCTCGGCCCGCCTCTGGAACCCGGCCAACTCGACGCCCCGCCGCCGCCGCCGCCGCCCCGAGACGCCGCCCGCGCCGCCCGTCGCCCTGCTGCACCCCGTCCTCGCCGACCCCCCCGGCGCCGACGCCCCCCTGCTCGCCCTGCCCGGCCCGCGCCGCTCCGAGCACCACCCGCCCTCGGCCCGCTCCAGCCTGCCGTCGTCGGTCCGCGCCTCGTACGACTCGCCGACGCCGACGCCGACGCTCCCCCCCGCCCGGGACGCCAAGGGCAAGGCCGTCGCCATGCCTGCCGACCCCCCCGCCGACCGCGACCTCGAGCGCGGGCCCGACGTCCTCGCCGCCGCCGGGCCCCCCGATGCCGCCGCCGCCCGCCGCCCGTCGCACGCCTCGGCCGCCGCCGCCGCCGCCGACGACGACGACGACGCCATCGGGCCCGCCCTCTCCTCGTCCAACTCGTCCATCATGGGCGACGACGTCCTCCCCGACGCCGCCGAGGAATGGGGCCCCCAGCACCCGTGCTTCCCCCATCTCAACCCGCACGTCGCCCCCGACTCGCCCGAGTACGCGACGACGCGCATCATCCGCGTCCGCCGCGACTGGCTGCTTCGCGGCGACCTGGCCCCGACCTTCTCCAACCTCTACCCCGAGATCCTCGACCCGGCCGGCCTCTCCGAGCCCGAGTTCCGCCGCGTCATCGACCACCTCAACCGCGCGCTCGTCCCCGTCTTCGACCCCTACAGCCCCCGCAACGTCGTCGACTCCCTGCTCGGCCTCGTCTCCGGCTGGCTCTGGGACCACCTCGGCCTCACCGCCGCCAAGTCGCGCCTCGACGCCCTCGAGCGCTGGATCAACAAGTGGAACGCGGACATGGACAAGGCCATGGCCTCGGACGCCGCCGCCATGCCCCCCAAGATCATCTCCCTCCGCCAGACGGCCTACATGACGGTGAGCCCCGGCCCTCCCCGCCCGCCGTGCCCTACTGACCGACTCCCGTTAGCTGGACATTCAGATCCCGGACCCGGAGATTGGCCCGGCCCCCAGCACCACCGGCGCCGGCGAGTCGAGGACGGCGCTGCCCATGGAACCGGCGCCCGCCGTGACCGCCTGAGCTGCGGTCCCGGATATGATTTCTTGCAGTCATGATACCCTTTTCGTTCTCCCTCTCTCTCTCTCTCTCTTCTTTCCCCTCACTTCGTCCTTCGCCACACTCGTTTCCTCGAGCCTCGGAAGCAGGCACAGCCCCGCCGCCAGCTCGTCGACGAGCGCACCCCTCCTCGCGACGGAGAACGCACTCCTTGCTTCCCTGCTTCGATACGTGCCGACGGTATTTGCATAGCGTGGCTTAAACATCACACCCCTGGAGGAGTGCCAGGGGCTTGGATACTGGCAGTGCTTGGTGGATTGCGGCGCAGAGAGAATAAAAGGAAAGGGAATGGGTCGACGGATAGATGGCGGCACCCAGCCTGGAGTGAACTTGTCGTGTACCGAGGTTGTAATTGTGCATATATACATGGGTTTGGCAGCTGTCGTCGCCTCGATCATGGTCGAAGCCCGGGCCGCGTCACAGGGAGCCGGCCCGGAACCGGGTCTCCGGCGCAGGCACACGGACCGCACGGCGGACATGTCTTGTCCTCGCCGCAATGCCGCATCGTTGATGCACCTGCAACGTCTCCAAGGGCCCCATACAAACTGTCCACGTTAGTTACACAACACACACTCATACAGGTGCCAAGATGCTTGCGCCCAAACTCCCTTTTCCCGTTCTTCCGGGCCCGGCTACTCCCCCCGGTCCTGCATCTTCCGCTTGGCCGACGACGGCGACGCCGGCCCCCCCTCCATGTCGACGTCGTCGTCGCCGTCCGTGTACTCGACAATCTCCCACTCGACGCGCAGGCTGCCGTCGCGCGAGCGCCCGACGCCCTGGCTGCGGCGCAGGCTGCCGAGGCGCGAGCCCTCGACCAGGCCGTCGAACCACGGCACGCCGCACGACTGCCGCAGGCCCGTCGGCGGCTGCGGCGGCGGCGGGCTGCGCGCGCGCCGCTCCGGCTCCGGCTCCGGCTCCGGCTCGTCCGGGATGAGCCCCATGTCCTCGAGGTCGCGCAGGTCCTCGCGCAGCAGGCTGCCCAGCGTCAGGTGGATGTACTCGGCCTCGCTGCGCGGCTGTTCCGACCAGTACGACAGCGGCGTCCCGCAGAAGCCGCAGAAGTGCCGCTTCGCGTGGCCCTGGCTCGGGTGCGTGTACGCGCGCCGGATCATGGTGTGCGTCTCGTCGGGGAAGAAGGCGAACGTGGTGCTGTGGTACCACGCCAGCGGCACGCGGATGTAGGCCGCCAGCGGCGTCGCCAGCGGGATCTCTGCGCCGTCGCCTGCTCGTCAGCGCTTCTCCCTGCCCCCTCCGCCTGTCCCCCGGCTGCCTGCTCCCCGGGGCGACGCACGGTGCACGGGCTCCGTGTTGAACAGCACCTGGGCCTCGCTGGCGCCGTCCTTGGGGACCGCGATGACGTAGCGGTTCCGGCCGCACTGGCACCCGCCCCGCAGCGGTCGCAGCTCGCTCATGATGGGCGGTCGAGGCCGACGAGACGATTCCGGGGTAGCCGATGGTCGGGGCGGCGGCGCGCGGCGAGTCTGGCGAGATGGCAGACGTCGATGTTTTGGTGACGATGCTGAGGGCCCGGGGCCCGCTGTTGGTGGGGCTCCGGGAGCTGGCCGGTCCGGGTGTTAGTAATCTTCATGTGCTTGTGAGCCGAGCGTCCTCGGTCAGGATGCCCTGTCGGCCGTCTCTCGCCTCGGGCCTCGTCAATTGATGCCGTGGATGGAAGAAACGCCCCGGATGGAGGGAACGCCCGGGAACGCCCGTCGACGCTCTGGGCAAAGCCGCGGCGGGGTTGCCACCGAGCCACCGCACAGCCTCCGAGCGCTTACCCTACATGTCTTATATGAACTTTGGGCATTCCGGTTGAAAGAACAAGCCCGTCATCATTTGTATTCCAACCTTCGATGCAAACGGCACAGGCATCGCCCGGGGACATGGATTCTGTAGCTAATAGCCCAGATAGGCACATCGAAAGGGATCCAAAATAAGCCGGAATAATCAAAAAGAGAAAAGGGGCCACTCCCACCCTGCACGCCTACGCCTTCTTCGCCCACTCGCGCAGCTCGTTCTTCTTAATCTTTCCCGTGCTCGTCTTGGGGAGCTCCGGCACAACCTCCACCTCCCTCGGCACCATAAACCTGCTGATGTTGCTCTGGTGCTTGGCCCAGGCGATGACGTCGCCCCCAGCCACCGTCCTGCCCTCCTTGACGGTGATAAACGCCTTCGGCCGCTCGCCCCAATGTTCGTCCGGCACCGCCACCACGCCCGCCTCGAGGATGTCGGGATGCTGGACGAGCATGCCCTCGAGCGCTACCGACGAGATGTTCTCGCCGCCCGAGATGATGATGTCCTTGGCCCGGTCGAGGATCTGGGCGCTCCCGTCGGGGTGCCAGACGGCGAGGTCGCCCGAGTGCAGCCCGCCGCCGGCAAACAGCTTGCGCGTCGCCTCGGCGTCCTCGTAGTACCCCTTGGCGCAGATGTTGCCGAAAAAGACAATCTCCCCGATCTCTTGGCCGTTCTTGGCTACGTCGACGAGCACGCCCTCTGGCTGGTCCGTCTTGATTATGCGAATGGGGAGGCTGGTGATGAAGCCGTGCCCCTGGCGAGCCATCTTGGCATATTTCTCTCGGGGAGCAAGGTCCTCCCACTCGGGCAGGTAGTAGCATTTCGTTATGGGGCCATATGTTTCTTGGTGGACGCATCAGCCATTGAAGCACAGAGACGTGGCATGGTGAGACCGACCAGTCATGCCGTAGACGTGTACAGGTATAAGGTTCAGGTTCGTCTGAAAACATTAGTGCTTTGGAATGGGAGAGCACTGGGCCGAGGCGCATTACCATCTTCTCAAACAGGTGACCGCTGGGAGGGCTAGCAGCCACCGTCACTCGGACGGGGCTGGGGAGCTTCTCGGCCTCCTTGGCCGCAACCAGCAGCGTGTTGACGGTCGGCGCCGCGTTGAAGTGCGTGATGCACTCTTCTCTCAAGAGCTTCCATATCAGAGGATAGTCGATCTTCCTGAGGCAGATGTTGACGCCACGGACAGCGACGACGGACCAGGGGAACGTCCATCCCATGGCGTGGAACCTGCATTTCATGCCGTCTCTCGTCAGCGCCACCGCACCAGTCGGTCGAAGTCGAGCCAGGGGAGGACGGGGGGTGCTACATGGGTAGCGTCCACAGATAGCGGCAACGGCCAATATTGAGCCCGGACTCGATGATGTTGGCCATGGCTGCGAGGTAGGCGCCGCGGTGGGTGTAGACGACGCCCTTGGGCCGCGAGGTGGTGCCGGACGTGAACGGGATGGCAAGCATGTCGTCCTCGTTGTCGGCTTGGGACTGAAGGCCAGCCCAGCCGTGGCCGCCATGCAAGAGGTCGTAGGCCAGGCCTTCCAACACGGCCTCATTGTAAGGGCCGCAGCCGGGGCCCTCTGTCTGGTCGGTGTCCTGAGGGGAGGGCATTGCCGCCGTCAGTTCAAGTGCGCGCCAAACGGGGCGCGGCGGCCCGTCTCACCAAGTCGACAATCAGCGGCACGTTGGCGTGGAGGCTCCTGTATGCGCCCAGGAGGCCCTCGAACTCGCTATCCACGATGATGCAGTCGACGTGGGCAAAGTCGAAGATGTAGGCAATGTCGTCCTCCTTGAGCCGGTAATTGGCGGGGACAATGACGCCGGCGGCGGCGACGATGCCGTAGATGGACTCGAGAAAGGCCGGAGTGTTGGGCGCCAGGACGCCGACTCGGGTCAGGCCGTGCTTCTTGAGATAGTAGGCCAGGCCGATGACACGCGTCGCCAGCTCGCGATAGGAGCGGCGGACGGTGACGCCGGCGGCCGTGACGTGGAGGACGGCGTCGGCATTGGGCTCGACGGCTTCGGCGCGCTCGAGGAAGAAGGTAGGCGACAGGTGATGGATATGGGGAGGCGGCGCAGACGGGGGGAGCAGGTGGTTGAGGATGGAGCGGATGCGCGAGGGCGGGCCCGACATGGCGGCTGGCGATGGAGGCAAGTATTTATGCCAATGAGGTTATACAGGTCTGCATGTAGGAGCTTCAGCCGGGCCCAGGCGACGACAGAGGCGACGACGTGTGGTGAGCATCAAGAAGGGTCGAGGTGAAGATAAGACGGGCTGAGAAGAAGAAAGCACGGAGCGGCTGTCGTTCGGCTGTGGCAGGTACCGTTGAGGGTGCTTGCCAGTTCCCTGTGGACCGAGCCCCTGGCAGGAGCTGCGGACCGCCACGGGGAAGGCCCGACCGGCGGGACAGCGGCTGACAGTGGACACAGCGACGGATCACAACGGACCAGTATTACTCCTGTGCAGCCCGGGCCGCAGACCTACCGCGGCAGGCGTTCCTCGACCTCTGGTTGTCCTGGCCGGCAGTACTATAGAAGAAACTAGACACCCTTTAATATAGCAATGATAATATACACCTACATCAATCATTGCGCTCCATTCACCAGAATAGTAACAATGCTCATGACGAACGACGCGTCCAAGCGTGTGGAGAGCCAGCCGCCGCCAGTGGCTCACGACGGTCTTGATGCTACTCGTCTGAGTCGTACCCTCTGCATGCATAAACCCCGGTGGAGCTCAGAAGACCCTGCCTCACGGGCCCGACGACGGCGCCTGTCAGAACCCGTTCATGCGACATTTTAGGTTGTGCGCGAGGTACCTCCTCCACGTATAAGTGGCTACCCTATACTCCGCATGTCGCGCCCACGGCCATGCTCCATAGCTTCAACTTACCCTGCCCGTGACGCCCCAGCCTGCCTCCGTCGCCGTCGCCCGTCTCCCGCGACCTCGTCCGGCCCCGTCTGTTTGCGCTGCCAGCCGACGCCCAGCGCCCAGCATCCGCGGCGAGCGCGTCACGTTGCCGCCTTGGGCAGGCCACCGCGTCACCACCTCGCGGCACGCGTTGCCAGGCGACGGCGCGAGAAGCCTGTTGACACCGGTCTGGCGCCCTGCTGCCGCCTCGGCGACGCATCGCCCCAGGGCCGAGCGTCTGCCATCCGAGCCCCGCTGACGCGACGACAGCCATGGCCTCTCCCGGCCCCAAGGGCTCGCAGCCGGCCAGGCCGGGCGCCGCGCGCATGGCCTCCCTCTCCCAGGCCCCCGGCCGGCGCGAAGACGATGGCCTGCAGCCGCCGAAGCGAGCGCACAGCTTCCACAACGGCTCCCCTGCCGAGCGGCGTCGCGACGACGCGGCCCCTGACGCCTTCGAGACCAGCGAGGCCACGGACAACGAGGACAACGCCGACGTCAGCCGAGCCTCGGTCGAGCTCGACGACCTCCCCATCGAGCTCATAACCCTGACCGACAGGTGCGTCTTGCCGTGCCGCCCGGGAGCGCTCCGTCTGGTAACCGCGTATAGCTTCATCGAGTCTCTCGGAGCCAGGGTCTATGCCACGCCCCCAAACATCGACAGGCTCTCGCAGCTCTTCCAAGAGTTCTACGTGCTGGCCTCGTCCCACGTCGCCACGCACGTCGGCGCCCTGGCCACCCGCCAGAGCCGCGATGCCTCTCCCGTCTCGGCCCCCTCGACCCCCTCCCTGTCCGCTGCCGCCAGCCGGCTGCGGTCCAAGGCCACCTCTCTCGGCGTCAGAGACAAGCCCAAGACAGGGCCCGAACGGCAGATGATCACGGCCGAGGAGCTCGCGGACCGCAAGCGCGCCAGGAAGGCGCTCGGCGCCAAGCGCGGCCTGCTCGAGGAGGCCGTGGAGCGCCGGCTCTGCGAGGGCATATACGACCGCATCTACCGCCACCGGAGCACCCAGGACGAGGCCCAGGACGACAAGCTCCGGTCCAAGACTGCCGCCCTGGCCCTCGTCGGCATCGGGCCCGCCGACCTGGGCGTCGACACGGGCGACGGGCCGCCGCAGGCCCCCGACGCTGCCGCCGACAAGGCCGACGACGTGCGCCAGTGGCTCGACCAGGCCCGGACCGACCTGACGCGCATGGGCCAGTCGAGATACCCCCTGGGCAAGCTCAACCACCTCAAGGCCGCCCACAAGAGCATCGTCGACACGCTCGCCCACTTCCACCCCTCGGCATCCGCCGACGAGATCATGCCCATGCTCATCTACACCCTCATCACCATGCCCCCGGAGCACCTGCACATCATGAGCGACCTCAAGTTCATCCAGTACTTCCGCTGGGAGCCAAAGCTGACTGGCGAGGCCGCCTACTGCCTCACAAACCTCGAAGCCGCCATCAGCTTCCTGCAGACCGTCGACCTGGCCACGCTGCGCGCCGACGAGCACCCGTCGGGGCCGCCCAAGAGCGCGGCCCAGCCCGGCGTGCCCAGGGCCGAGACGTTCCCCCCGGCGTACCCCCAGGGGCCGACGCCCAAGAGCCCCGGCGAAGCCAACCCGGACGGTGCCGCCGCCCCCAGGAGCCCCGGCAAAGGCAACCCGGACGGCGGCGCCGCCCCCGAGGCCGCCCCCGAGGCCAACCCGGACGGCGCCACCCCCCCGAAGCCCGCCCCGTCTCCGTCGGGCCTCAAGGCCCCCAACGTGCTGAGGAACCGGCGGCTGAGCGACCTCGTCAACACGCCCGCGCAGGCCATCGGCGCCGCCAGCGACGCCGTCCTCAGCACCGCCGACCAGGGCCTCAAGACCATCTCCAGCAGCCTCGGCGACAGCTACTCCTTCGTCCTCGGCAAGCTCCGCGAGCGCCAGCACGGGCCCAAGGACTCGTCCATCGTCGTCCCCCGCACCCTCGACGACGCCCGCAAGCTCGTCAGCACCCCGCCGCCCGACGAGGACGACAGCGTCTGCGGCGCCGACGACGCCGACCCCCCGAAGCGCCCGCCCCTGCGCGACGACCGCGTGCTCGGCCGCCGCCGCGACGCCAGCGTCGACAGCGCCACGAGCGCCGCCTCGTCCAAGAAGGTCCTCTTCGCCGACGAGCCCAAGCCCGCCGCCGCCGCCGCCGCCTCGTCGTCGTCGTCGTTCCTCGCGTCCGCCCAGAGCCCCGCCGTCCTCGACCAGGTGCGCAGCCTGGGCAGCTCCCTCAACCCCATGGCGCGCCTGTCCAACATCGGCATGATCAGGGGCTTCGGGCGTAACGCGTCCAACCCGCCCCCCCAAAAGGACGCCAAGGACGTCGGCAAGACGTCGGACGGGGGCGACCTGGCTTCTGTAAGAGACATAGCCCCCCGGGGCGCGGACAGGCCGCTTGTCCGCCGCCTTCTAACTGCTCGGCGCGCTGACCCGCCCGTGCAGGCCTTCCCAGACATCGCCGCCGCCCTCCCGCCAAAGGAGGCTCCCAAGATTGCGCCCCCCGTCAGGCGCTTCATGGAGGTCCAGAGCCCGGGCGATCTCCGGCTTGGCGAGATAGTAGACCTGCTCCGCGACTACCGCCGCCTGGCGGGCGCGCTCAAGAGCATGGGCGCCTTTGAGGACAAGTAGCCTGTCTGGCCTGTCTCTCTACTCTCCTCTGCCGTGGCGAGAGGCAGCAATATCACGGGTGGTCTGGGTGAGATACGGCGTTCAATGGCTTGCTATCTGGGATCTTGGTCTTGGTTCAAGAGTTGAAACATACAGGCGCGGGCTATGCACTTACACGCAGGTTGGGACAGGCGGACGCGGGCGTTTAGACTCGTGTGCCCCCGATATTAACCACCGGCTTCAACGGCGGGTACGCACATGTCATGCAATGTGAAACAGTCCGCTGCATCCAGATAAAAAAAGAAGCAAATGCCAAGAGAGCTGCGCCTGCTGCTCCATGACGTACATTGGAGGTATATCTAAATCTGACTTGAACGCTCCTTTAGCCGTCTATAGCCCAAACCGGAAGCATGCCCGTACGCCGCATTCCTCATATCCGCGCGCTTGGCAGGCAGTACAAAGGGCCTTTGCAGGCTTGGTGTCGATGTATGCAGGAAGAAACAAAGAAAAGACGTCCCAAGGTAGCATTTCGCCGACGGTTGATCCATACGCGCCGTCCGTATCGTGGCAGTCCAGTAGAGCGATGATGCGCCAAAGGCAGCACGGCCATCATCGCCATGGTTTCGTCTAGAACGCCGACGTCTCTGTCCTCCGCGGCTTGCGCGATGCGGCGGCGCTGGGGACGGCTTCCAGCTCCGGGAGCCCGTCTCCGTGGACGGAGCCGGGTTCCGTCTGTGTCCTCGGCAGCGGCGGCCCATGCGAATCACTCGACCAGGTCCTGTGGTGGGATGTGTCGCGATGCACAACGGGGCCCGGGTGCAGAAACTGCGATATCAGGTTGCTGTTGGCCCGTTCCCGCTCGTGGCTCATGCTCCGGTTGCGGGCCGTGTTAGTCCCCTGCCGCTGGAGCCCCGTCGTCGTGGCCGACACGCCCGTGTTGATGCGGGCGAGGGTGGCCTCGGCCTCCTCGGCCTCCTTCCGGAACCGAGACTCGCTGGGCAGCAGGACGGCGCGGTCGAGGCCGTACGGCAGGCCGCGGTGCCGGCCACGGATCTGCATGGCGACGATGACGAGCTTGCCGACGACGGTGAACTGCGAGCACAGCGACGCGTTGACGCCGGCCGCCCCCATGCTCAGCCCCACGGTGCCGTAAGCGCTGACAACCTCGAAGAGCACCGCGAACATGTCGAATCTGTGGGCCTGGATCTTGCCTCCCTCGCTGATGGCGATGACGAAGAAGCCGAGGAAGACGTACCACAAGTCGAACGACAGCTGCCGCCGCAAGTGGCTCCCGACGTAGGAGAGGGCGCTGGCGTCAGAGTCGTCCTCGGCGGCGTGGTCGTGGTAGACGCCAAGCGACTTTTCCTCGTAGACGTTGGTTCGCCGGATGGAGATGGCAATGGGGAAGACGGAAATGTACATCATAATCATGTACAGGACTGGCATGGCTGGGTGCAGGTCTGACATGTTGACTGACGAGAAGCCGGCTGTCCTGGTGGACGCTGCCTGGAATAAGCCGATGACGACCCGGTTCCGGAGCGGAAGATGGCTGACGGGTTCCGCGCCGAGCTTGTGGCAGGCCGGTTAGCATCTCGCGTCCAGGAGGCTCGCGTCCAAGACGGATGACTTACATCGAGGACGATGAAGAACAGCAAGTCCAGGACGTTGAGGACAATCAGAATCCAAAACAGCCACCAGTTGGGGCCAGACGGGAACAGCAGGGTGAAGCATCGTCGCGGATGGTCCAGCAGGAAGCGCAGTTCCTCCCACAGGCCGGATCCCCTGGGAACCAGCTTTGCCGACACCCAGATCGAGAAGCGCAGCATGACGGGGAATCCCGTGTTGCCGATGATGATGAAGAACCACATGACCATGAGGGTAAACTCTGATCTCTGGAAGGAAATCATGCTGTCCGGGGTGAGGGTGAAGCCAACATCCATGAAGGCCACGTTTGACGTGAAGAAGCCCCACCAGGTCCTGCTGATGCCGGCATCCTCGACAATCTTTCCGTAGTAATCGTCGTGGAGGATAAAGGGAAGCAGGCAGGTGAGGATGATGAGCTGAAAGCCCCAAAAGTATACGAGGAGGATGAGGGCCAGGGTCCTGAGCGAGCGGTACTCGATGCCGCCGAGCTCCTCGCGCTGCTCCAGAGTCAAGCCGACAAAGTTGGAGTTTCGGCCCATGGTCGGCGTGTACGAGAGATACGGCATGTCTTCCTCCTTGTCCCGGGACAGAGCAGACCGGATGTTGTCGAGGGTCCGTGTCCTGGCAGGCCGGGGAGGTCTCGACTCGCCGCCGCCATCCTCGTGACGCTTCGTTTGGCCCGAGTTGAGCAGGCGGGGCATTCGGAACCTGAGCGAGTCGGGCGCGCCGCCATCTGCCTTGGCATCGTCCATGGCGTCGCCCTTGGGGTGCCACTCGGGCTCTGCGATGGTGACGGTCGGCTGCCGGCCGCGCATGCTTGTCGGGCCTGGAGCTGCGTCGTCGGCGCCCGAGTCCGCCGTCCTGGGCCTGGCGAGGGCGTTGTCGTCGTCGTCTTGCGCGTCGCCGACTTGGAGCCGCCTAGGCCCCAGGCCCCTCTCGGCATCTCGCGGCCCGGGGATCCGAAGGACCTCGTTGTCTTGGTTTCGCTGCCGCTCCAGAATGGCAATGTGCTCGGCATTGGAGCGCCGCTGGGGCAGCTTCAGGGCGTCCTCGCCCATGCCGTCGCTCCTCTTGACCGTCTCGGCGAACGAGATTGCGGTAGCATGGGCGGCATTGTTGCCGCTTCCGTCTTGGCCGTCCGCGTGTTCCCCCAATGACTGGCCGTCGTGTGCCGCGGCATGGCCATGTGCGTCAACGCCGAGGCGCTCTGGCGGACCGACGTCAAACCCATTGGGCTTCTCGTCGGACGTGGTCGTCGTATCGCTCTCGTCGCTCTTGGCCACGGCTGCCGATTTGGGAGACATCTCCTGGGCGTCGTCGAGCAGAATACCGTCGTTGGTGATTCTCTGCGAGCGGCCATTGTGCGGCATGACCATGATGCTTCGTCCATTGACACCCTGGGCGGGCACGGCTCGCTCCACGTCGCCGCGGGACTCGGACTTGGACTTGGTCA
Organism: Hypocreales sp. Mo6-1; assembly: GCA_002939055.1. Taxonomy (NCBI): domain Eukaryota; kingdom Fungi; phylum Ascomycota; class Sordariomycetes; order Hypocreales; species Hypocreales sp. Mo6-1. Next base: position 1,396,779 of record PNEP01000013.1, read on the forward strand.
AAGTCGGGCGCCGCAGGCGCACCTCGCGGACCCAGCACTGGAAGCGCTTCTCGAACCAGTACAGTCTGAGGAAGACGACGCAGGCGTGGAGGGTGATGGGGTTGGAGAGGATGGAAAAGAGGTATATCATGGCCTGCTGGAAGCCATTGAGCTTGTTGACGTCGACGGGGTTCAAGCCGGCCTGCGTGTTGGCTCCACTGGCAAACATCAAGGCGTCGATGTACGCCAAGCTGCCTCTGCCCGAGGCGTAGATGGCAATGGATGCGATAATGGTGGCGCCGATGATCCAAAAGTCTGCAGACAGGCGCGGGTCAGCAATTGGCCGAAGGCCACATGGGACGAGAAAGCAAGAGAGGTGTACCGACAGTGGGCCGAGATGAAATTGAAGTGCGGCTTCTTGGAGACGAAGGCAGGCTTGAGGGCCATGAGCTGTGCCCAGACGTAGTCCCGCGCTCTCTCCAGCATGGCTGCAGCAGGGCGACGGGCGGCCGTCAGGAGAAGGCGGTAGAGCGGCGGCAGAGACGGCGTGTTCGGTTTGCAGACGTGCAGGTCGGGCAGGGAGGGGAATGACGTCGAGCCGGCAGTGACGTGTTGCTGAATGCGGTTTTGTTGGATACGCGTAGCAGACGGTCTTGGCGAGTGGCTGTGGTCGCAGAGATGGTCTTGAATGTCTTCCTTGTCGCTCACCCGTGAGTCCAGTCGAGAGACAGGACGAGCAAAGGAGGCAGGAGAGGCATGGTGCAAGCAACGAGCTCGGGGAAGACGAGGGAAGGAAGGAAGCAGGCAAGGAGCGCCCAAGACGCACGCCCGTCGAGGCGAGGCAGCCCCGTTGACGAAACCGCGGGTTGGGTTTGCTGCAGTGCAGCTCGATGCCAACGTGGAAGCGAAGTTGCGAGGGCGCAAACAAGAAACAGGAGCAAAGAATGCTTGCTGTAGGCGCCCTCGGCTGGACGGAATGGGCGTCGGTACTTGCGCAGATGGCTGACGTCGATGGCTCGCTGAGTGGCCCCCGGCTCCTGGATGCCGCCTCACCAGTTTCCAGATTGGCGAGGGCAGGGGGGCCGTCGTCGAATCGAAGGCCTGGACAGCCTGCACGCGCAGGAGATCCCGGCGACCACGGCGGCGCCCAGGCCAGCAGGGGCAAGCAGACGACGAACGAGAACTAGGCCGTTGGTCGGAGCGCGCGGCGGCCTCGGGCGGCTGCAGCAAACCGAGATTGAGTTGGAACAGGAGCAAGGAGAGGCCGGAGACGACGCTGTAAAGCAAACACAACCCCGGGAGCGGCGCAGGGCGCGGCGCAGGCAGCGGCCCCCTGCTGCGGCGTTGCGCGTGATGGCCCGGCGAGTCAAGCAAGCTTCGCCTCGGTACGATGCAATCGACGGTCTTTGCGCGCGGTCCGGGCGTCCGTGAGCCTGTCGCGGCCTGCGCTCTTCGGGTTCGACGCAACGGCGGCGGCGGCGGCGGCGGCGGCGGCGGCAGCCAGGGCAGCAACGCCTCGCTGCAGGGGCCGCAGCGCGGTGGTTCCAAGTCGCGGTGGTTACAAGTCGAGGTTTGGGTTTAACGAAGGAAAAGCGTGCGATGATACATACTTAGATAGCTGTGGAGATGCATGGCGAGACCCGGACCCAGGGGCCGACGATGGCACGCTTGGAAGGCGCGGCCAGCGCCCCCTGTCGCGGCGATGGGCGCCGCGCACGCACCTTGCGATGCAGAGCCAGCGCTAGTCTGCTGCTAATGTCGAGTTAGCATCGAGGCCTACACTAGGTGCGCACGCCCAGCGTGTGTGTTATTTTTGTGGTTGTGTCTATCCTTGACGATCCTCTGCAGCGGGCCCCAGGCGCTAAAGCCTCCCAGACCCGCCACGCCTGCAGCCACATCCGGACCAACGGGCGCTACCTGGCCAATACCGGCATCACGGATGCCAAGCTGCTGCCAACAGCAGCCATTGGATGACGACGGCTGTTCCCGAGCAGCTGCAACCTCGAATTACTACATCATGTGCTGTGCATGCAGCGGCCTGCGCCTCTTCGATACTCCATGTACGTGCCGTCCACGGTCCGTAGATGGCCGTGGCAGAGACCTCCCTGCTCACCTTGAATCGAGGCGACACACGGAGCGGCGTGCCCTCCGCCGATGCGCGATGCCAGCACGTGGGTTGTATCGTGCAATGGAGCATGAGGCATGGAACGCACGACCAGGCTCTAGAACGCCAGGGCAGGCCTGTCCTTCACGTGTGTCCTCATTCACGAGCCGCCGTAGGCGGCACATCTCCGAGTTGTACAGCACGTCTCACTTACACGCTCATCGCCACTCAACGCATGCAACCCTCCCATCCTCACTTGCCTATGACGGCCTGGCTGCCGCGCTTCACGCCGTCGTCCCGTGATTATCGGACAGCGCATAGCCACGCCATGGTAACACCGAACTAGACTCACCAGGGTCCATTCCCCGGCCTCTTGGTCTGTCTATGCTCGCTGGCCGTAAAACGTTACACAGAGTCGCATCAACGCCGCCCGCTTTCACTGCGCGGCCGCTCGCCGGGCATTCTCCCGCCCAATCTTCTTGAAGAATGCGTGGCTATCCTTCTTTCCCTTGCCCTTCTTCAGCGCCTGGTTCATCTTCTTGTTCTGCTCGATATACGCCATGTCCTGGCCGCCGCTCAGCTCGCCCAGCGTGCCCGCCGTCCGGCGGATGACGCCCCTCTTCTTCTTGCGGCCCATGCTCCCGCTGTGGAAGAGGTCGTCGGTGATGTCCTCGTCCTCCATCGTGTCGTTCTCCACCAGCACCTTCTGCAGCAGCTCGCGCCGCTCGCTCGCCGTCGCAAACGCCAGCCCCGGCGTCTTCTCAATGTTGGCCAGCTGCGTAATCACCTTGAAGGCGTACCCCTGGTCCACCAGGAAGGCCTGCCGCTTGGACGAAAAGTACATCTCCTGCGTGTCCTTGGACACGAGCGAGTAGAAGAAGGCGTTGAAGCCCTCGTCGTTGCGGCGCTTGGCCCGCAGGATCCGGCCCAGCCGCTGCGCCTCTTGGCGCCGGGACCCGTAGTGCGACGAGATCTGTATGAGGCATGTAGCCTCTGGCAGGTCCAGCGACGTGTCGCCAATCTTGGACAGGAACAGCGTGTTCACCTGCGGGTTGTGCTGGAAGTTCTCCAGCACCTGCAGCCGCTCCGCTTGCCCCGTGCTGCCGTAGATGAAGGCCTTGCCGAGCTTCAGCGCGTACGCCTTGAGCGCGTACACGTTGTCCGAGAAGACGATGATCTTGTCCCCCCGCGACTCGTGGTAGTTGATGAGGTACTGGCAGGCCTGGAACTTGCGGGGATTCATGATGTACAGGAGGTTCTTCTTGCGCGACGGCGCCCGCAGGTACTCGTCGTAAAACTCGGTCGGCATCGGACACCACACCTCGGCGCACTGCACCCGCGCGATGTGGCCCTGTTTCGAGAGCTCCATCCAGTTCGCCTCGAACAGCTTCGGTCCGATCAAGAAGTTGAGGTCCGAGATCTTGTCGTCTTCTCGGAGAAGCGTCGCCGTCAGGCCCAGCTTGGAGTGCGTCTTGATCGACGACGTCACCTTGCGGAATATGTTGGCAGGCACCACGTGCACCTCGTCGAGGAGCATGAGGCCCCATTCCCGACCCGTCAGGAACTTCATCATCTTCTCGGCATCGTAGGACCGCGCCCTCGACTGCGTCACCATGGAGTAGGTGGTGACGATGATGCCCGTGCTTCCGGTAAAGACCGATCCCTTCGAGTCCGACGTGAACGCGACGATGTCGTCTGGGTTGATGTTGGACCATTTCAGGAACTCTTGCCTCCACTGCACCACCGACATGGAGCTGGTGCACAGGACAATGATGCCCTTCTTGATGGTGCAGGCGGCCGTGATGCCGACCAGCGTCTTGCCGGCGCCGCATGGCAGGACGATCAGGCCGCTCTTGGCTCTGCCGTTGCCAAACATCTTGCTGAGGCTCTTTTCTTGATACGGCCGGATCTGCGTACCGGGCTTCAGGTCGATGTCCAAGTTTGCGTTGACCTCGTCTCTCCGGAAGTCGTATTCCTCCAGGACAGGATAACCCAGGTTCAGGCACTCCTTTTGCACCGTCTCGACGTCCTTGTCCGCGATTTCGAAAGAGTGCGTGACTTCCTGGTCGTCGTCGTCTTCCTCGTTGAGCGTGGACAGCACGGTCCCCTCTTGGGCCTGCGGGCCGTCCTGCGACTGTTCCCCGGTCGACTGCTGCAGGCCGTTGGCCTGCTTGACCCCCGCCGCGTTCTTGGTCCCCGGGATGACGAGGCCGCCTATCTTCGGCGCGGCCGACGTGGTGATCTCTTCCGTCCCCTGGACCCGGAGAGGCCCGATCTTGGGGTTCTTGAGCAGCGTCTGCAGCATGTTCGGGTCCGGCGACTCCACGTAGTACTTGGTGTTCTTCAAGACCAGCTTGACCTTGCCATAGCTCTGCGTGCAGCTCGTGATGAAGTCCCGGATCTCGTCTGGGAGCGGCGTCTTGAGAAACCGCTCCAGCGTGTTGATGATGTCCTGGGGCGAGAGCCCAACCGAGACGGCGGCGTACAGGCTGTGCGTCGTGAGGGCGTACTCGTGCATAAACGTCGGCCGCGACAGGGGTTCGGCGATGGTGATGAGGAAGTCCTGCGCTTGCTCCGCCAGCGGGTTGAAGCTCTCCAGAATGATCCTGCCCTTTTGCGGATCGATCCAGAGCGGCCGGTTCTGGTGGTCCCTCTTGAGGTCAAGATAGGAGAAGTCACGGTCGCCGAAGATGTGCGGCAGCGGTTCCCTGATGGCGTGCTTCTTCTGGTACCGATCGAGGGAGAAGCGGTCTATGTTCTTGTCGATGTCCCGCTCGAGCACCTCGTCGACCGGCCCGTCATCCTCCTCCGGCTCCTCGTTGCTGTCGAGGCTCCGAGGCGTCGACGCCGCTCCGGGCGTCGATATGCGCGAGGACCTCCCAGCCTTTGCCCCCCCTTGGACGGCGGTCCCGGCCTTTCGCTTCGGGGGCATCTTGCCGATATACCGTCGGATGGCAGGTCCAGAGGTTGAAGGCGATGGAAGATGTCGGGGTGACGTTCACGCCCGCTTAGATAAGAGAGAGGTCGAATGCTGACTCATCTACGCGCTTAATTACAAGTACCTAGTGTCCGAACCTCCGTCTTAAATACTTGTGGGCCTTCTACTAATTAAGTTAATTATTCCTGCTACAAGCCTCCAAGGCCGAGGCCCATGCCGTCAGATGTTGGACGTCCAAACTCCACGCCAACTTGACGCCTCGAGCTGCTCGTTTCGTGTGCTTTAGAGATTTTGCATTCAGGCGACATCCCCTCACCATGTGGTACGTGCTGCACATCTTGGCCTCCGGGACCCTGCTGACCATGACCCAGTAAGCACATCCTCAACGCCCAGGTCGCGATTCGATCACCCTGTTGTACGTGACCCAGCAGGCCTACGCGTTGCGATCCATACGCCACCGTTTCTGTACGGAGCGCAAAACGCTGACACTTCCCCAGGCCGCAAGTGGTTCGACTGCGCCGAATGCCACCGCGAACAAGAAAACCATCCCCTCCTCCAGTCCTTCGACATGACGTTTGCTTGCAAGAAGTGCAAAAAATGCTTCCGCAAAGACACGAAAGAGTTCGAGGAAAGCGACGAGTACTGCCCGCACTGCGACAACCACTTTGTCATCGAGGCCAAGATCCGCAAGGCCGCCTTGGCTGTCGAGAGCGACGACGTGAGGGTGGACAACAAGATGCTCAAGGACGAGAGGACAAGGCAGAAGACGCTGAGGAGCATCTTCGACCCGGACGATGATGCCGACAGGCTGGGCTGAGCTGAAGAGCGGGTAATTCGGGGAAAGCTTCGGCGTTGTAGGTGTCATGCTTGGGTCGCTCAAGACAATCCGACGTAACACATGTTGATACAACGGGTATTGCGTGCAAGATCTATCCGCAAGACCCAGTAACCCTCTACAGAGACGCCGACGTGCCGCATCACTCGGCAGCGGAGTCGTCCTGGCCCCTAGTCAGAATGGCCGCGCTTCCGGTGCCCGGCGTGCGGCCAGTCTTCTTCTTGGCCGCCTCTTCTTGCTTCTCCTGCTCAATCTCCTTGACATAGCCTTCGATCTCGTCCGTCGGCAGCATCTCCATGGGCGCGCCGGGCGCCATGAGGGCGATCTCGATATTCTTGGCGCCGGTTTGGACGACTTCGAGTAGCGACTTGATCGCCAGCCGGATGGTGGCCTCGCGGTCCATGTCCTCCTTGTAGTTGCGCTCGAGGAACTCGCGAACCGTCTTGCTCGATCGCCCTATAGCGTTGGCTTTCCTGTCACGACATGAGCATGCATGGCCGGCTGCTTTGGGCCTCGGCAACGTACCACGCCGAGTAGATGCCAGAGGGCTCCGTCTGGTAGAGCCGGGGCACCTTGCTACCCGGGTCGAAACCGACAACGAGGGTACTGATGCCAAACGGCCGCACGCCGCCGGCCTGCGTGTACCGCTGCTGCACTCCGGCAACGTACTTGGTGATGTAGTCGATCGTGACGGGATCCTCGACAGACAGGCGGTGTGACTGCGACTCTAGCCGCGCCTTGTCGACGAGGATGCGGGCGTCGGCGTTGAGGCCGGCGAAGGCCAGGGCAACGTGGTTGTCCAGGACCTGGATCTTGGAGGGGGTGATTCGGGTATCTTGCAGCTTCATCGCCGACCGCTTCTCGCATCCGAGCACGACGACGTCCTTGCCCTTGACGCCGACGGCACATGTTCCTGTGGCTGGTGAGCTAGGATGGCTGTAGGAGCTCGAGCAATGCCGACCTCGCTTGACGGCCTCGCCGGCATATTCGACCTGGAAGACGTGTCCGTCGGGGCTGCGGATGCGTCAGAGGCAGCGACAAACGCCGCCGAAGTGGTGACGAACCTGAAGACTGTCCATGGGTTAAAACCTGGCACCAAACGGCGTTGAGGGCGTGGTGAGCTTACCCGACAGGGCTCTGTCGTAACCCGAAGCCATGGCTGCGAAACGAGACGAGATGCACGCTGTGCCTGGTCTGCGTGCCCGCTGCTGACGTTACAGAGCGCGCTTCGAACGAAGAGAGTCGCGAGCCTGGTTCTGGAGATGAGGTGCGCGGGTCTGACGGAGCTTCGTCAGACTGGCAGCCTACCGCTGGAGCTCTTAGGTAACTGGCGGAGCGGACAAACGTGCCGGCGAGCCGGTGGACAGTGCCAATAATTACCAACACTGTCTAGATCGACGGGAAGTACTGATTCCGTACCTTCGCGGGCGGGGGTTGTTTTCAATAGGGGTCCAGACAGCTGTTAGGGCCCTGATAGCTGTTGGCCAAACGATCGACATATAAGCAATATTTTTCTATTAGAGAAGTTGAAATCCTGAGAGGTCTTGAATTACAACAGATCTTACGACTCAATATGTGCTCAGGAGCCGTACAGTACGCAGTGCGCAGTTACGCAGCCCAGCAGCGCGCAGCCCAGTAGTACGCAGCCGGCAAAAAGGCGCAAGATACTAGAAGAAATTGGCTTTAAGAGGAATCGAACTATAGGCTACGGGCTACGGCTACGACTACGAGAGGCACGAGACGATAAAGGGAGAATCGCAAAATCTCCTGTGAAAGTTTGTATAAAAACAAAACAGAGAAACCTCTTAATAAGTCGGTGTGAGCCTAGCTTGGGGGGGGTCAAAGGAGGATTGATTGTATATACCTTCTAACAGACCTTAGGGGGCTATTAGATCTACTTATTGTATATAATAGACCCTAATAACCGCTCTTATATACCCTTATAGCCTATAAAAGGCCTAATAGATAGATAGTAGCGTTATACTACTACCTTCTTATTAATGCGACCCTCTTGGCCCGTCTTGGTGGCCCCTTTTATCCCTCTTTAGGGAGGGCTTGGCCGTAGCCACCCTCTGACAAAACCACTTACAACCAGCCACACGGCAGCCGACTATAGCGCATATGTCAGGTGGCGGGCACCTGCCTGGCCCACCAAAGGGTCATGTGCGGAGCCCAGGCTACTAGAGCCCTGAGGCAGGTTTCTGTATTTCCTCCTCTTCTTCAGTCTTCATCATCGCATCAAGAGCACACCAAACAGAGGATCGTCATCCTAGGGTTTGCTCCAGTGTCTCCTATGCGTGAAGCATAACAGCATGGGCTTGAATGGTTGCCTGCAGGTACTTGACGTTCAACCGTTTGTATCATGGCGGATCTCAGCATCTCCCGATTTTGTCTCTCCAACTCAAGACGACATTGCCTGGGTAGCGCGTCCATGGACTACTGCAGCCCACGCATCCTCTGACGCAGTGTTTGCTGTGCCGACCGACGGGCTCGCTTGGTGTCGTCCATGCCCTTTCTGACATCTGGGCTTACTTGAGTGTACAGAGATACCCATGGCAATGTGTCGGACGCAAGTCCGCGTAACACGAGTGATTTGTTGCCACATGATGGATGGGGGCGAGCGAGGACTGGTTGGAGAGAGCGGCGACGCAATGCTAACGATGCTGAAGAAAAGAAGAAAAGAAGTTCTGCAACATGGAAAAGCCATTAAATAGGTAGGTACTCCGTAGTATCTAGGACTCATGACTCCGGCACCGTGGGTGCCATATACACCCTTTCGAAAAGTACGATCCGTGTCAGGTCAGTGAACAGTCGAGCACAAAGACCCAGCAAGATGATTAATAGATTATCATTCGATCGAATGCGCCTCTGGCATCAAGCCGGCGCGTTTCCTTTTATGCATGTCTTTCCGCTTTCCCTCCTCGGGCAGACCAGCTGCCGTCAACGCCCGTGCCGTGCCGTCTATCCCTGCTCATCATCATATCCACATGAATTCATCAGTAGTATCTCGCAACCTCGACCCATCGCTGCCCCTGCAGGACGTTGGCGATGTGCTGCCCCTTGGCAGCTAGCCGTCTCTTGAACGCCTCGAGCCACAGTATCTCCAGCATGCCGTCCTGCGACGTCGCGTTGATGTCGCGGTAGAAATCGAGCGCCACCGTCATGGGCGCCAGCAGCATGTCGGGCTGCGTCGTGCTGTCGAGCGCGGCATCGAGGCCGCGGCAGATGTTTGCGGCGAGCTCGCGCCCGTCTTGGTACTGCGTCATGTCGATTTGCAGGCTCAGCGGCAAGTCGGGCCACATGTCGGGGTACGCGTCGATGACGGGCTGGAAGATGGCGCCGTGGACGCTCTCGATGCATCGGTGGAAGAGCATCTGGGACATCCAATAGTACAGCATCATGAGCCCCGTGAGGCCGTCCCTGAAGGTGTAGGGGTGCGGGAAGGGAATCTCGGCCCCGGGGCCCCTCAGTTCCTCGCACCAGTAGGGGGGCTGCTGGGCCTCCGCCCCGATGGCCACGCCGCCGAGCCACTGGTGGAACTGCGTCTCGAGCATGAGGCAGCTCTGAAGCACGTCCTGGGCCCGGAGGCGGCGCGCCATGGTGGCCGGGAGCGGGAGGATGCACTCGACGGTCGCCAGGATGGACGGGAGGCAGAGCACAATGTCCAGCAGCTGGTCGAGCGGCGACTTGGGATGCCTCTGCCACGGCGTCGATGTCCACTCGTGCTCGGACAGGAAGCTCTCGCGGCGGCTGAGCAGGGCCAGGCTGACCTAGGAAGCCGGTCAACACGAGCCCGTGCGCGCAGTCGGTGCCGGGTGCTGCTCACGGCCAGGGGACGATAGACCCTCACGAAGTACTGGTGGTTTGGAAACGCGGCGAAACAGGCCGGGCCCAGGCTCCTCACCAAGCTGCCTTGCTCGGGGGGCAGTTCTCCTGGGCCTCGGGCGCCGTCTGGCGCGGCGGGCGGCGGATTGTGCTGCGTCCGTGTCAGCCAGCCGAGACTCCGTCTCCTCGCGGGCCACGGGCGACGATACCTCGAACAAGAAGGCGCAGTATCCGTCGGTCGAGCCGGAGGCTTCCTCGACGCCGCCGAGGCGCGCCAGGCACCGCGCTCTCGCGCTGAGCTCGCCCCCCCCGGCGGCTGGCTGCAGCTCGGCGGGAGCGTAAGCAGGCAGGGCGATGCCGAAGCCAGCGGCAGCGTCGCCATTGCTCGCGCCGACGCCCTGCAAGCTCGTCTGCAGGGCCGTCAGCAGCACCGCCGACTCGGCGCCCTGGCTGGACAGCGTCATGCTGTCGTCCCACGCCGAGGTCAGGGGCGGCGTCTGCACCACCCGCGGCCTGGCGTCGGCGTCGGGCCTGGGCTTCTGCTTCTTGGGCGCGCCCGTCTTCTTGGGGTGCGATGCCACGCGGCCCTTGGTCTCGGGCGTGCCGGTGATGAAGACGCGCTCGCGCTCATAGCCCTCGCACTGCCTCCCGCTGTTGATACAGTTTCGGCAGAAGGGCCGCTCGTTGCTGCACTGTCGACGAGGCCCTCTGTCAACTGCCGGCTGCCGACACGGACGGGAACGCTCGCACGCACCTTGACCCGGCGCCGGCGACAAGTCTCGCAGCCCTTGTACTTGCCGGGAACGCCGACCATTGTTTTCCCTCGAGCCGTTGGGCCGCGGCCATGCACAGGCAGCGCAGGCGAGCGGGCGTCTATGACCTGAAAGTCGGTTTGGCCGGCAGGGTTCGCCACCGTGGCAGACGCCGCCGCCGAAGACGGCTATATATATGGCATATACCCTCGTCGACGACTCCCATTTCGAACCGTGAGAAATGCCCATATTGGGTAATTCTGTCAAACCCCACAAGCCGGTGGCCTGAGCTTGACGCTCTGCCCCTCCGTCTCCCTCCTGGCCATCGAATCAGGCACGCCGGCCGTCGATGTCAGGGCCCGACCGGCCGCAACGGGCCCGGCAACGTTCGAGAAGAGGGACCTCGGCTTGGGCGAATGGCATTGCCGGACGGCTCTGTGCCTGTCAGCCTCACCAAAACCGCTGTCCAAGCCACGCGGGCTGGCATACGGCTGACATGATATCTCGCCCGGCTTAAGGCACGGCCGTCTAGCTCGGGTCATGGAGCATGACGGCACGGTCCCCACGCGAGCCACCCGTTGGGCCAGGTCAAGAGACTAAGGTTTCGTAGGGCTGACGCGGACCGCCCCGACGAGAGCTGGTTGGCTGCCGCACGGCGAGGGCTGAGGCCGGCTGCTCGACTTCATGCCGCCGTGGCGGGCTCTTGGGCAAGGCACACGCTGCCATTGGCGCCCGTGGCTGGTTGACTCGCCGCTGCACAGCTGGAAGCCCCCGTATGCAGCAGGGTGGCGTCAGTGCCTGTGGTCTCGGCTCGGCTGCCGAAAAGACCCAGCGCGCATGAATTTGAGGCCTCCACCGACCAAAGAGCCGCCGTATGGGGCTCGAGAATCCCCAACTCCCAGCTCTAAGCCCTAAGAGCTTCTATGTACAACGCCGCCCTGCGGCTCGTCATTGGCTGCGCAGCACTGCCCTGGAATCGGCCCGCCGCCGAAACCGGCAGCATCTCCGGTTGCTGGGCGCGCAGCTCATATGTACTTGTACGGGTTCATGATGCCATTCTGCCAAGCGTGCCATTCCCTGTCAGCCTTACCGGGCCCCTGCGTAAGACGAGAAAAGCAGACAGGAAAAAAGGGGGCGGGGCAAACGGCCGAAGAACAGATTGGAAGGGGAAAATTTTTTCGCAAAAAAGCGAATAGGGCAGACTCACCGGGTCATACAGCGCCTTGATCTGCGTCATCAAACGAACCATGGTCTCGCTGCGGCTGTACCTGATGTAGTCCTTCTTGGCGAGGCCGAGGCCGTGCTCGGCACTGATGCTGCCCTTGCGCTTCTCGATCCATTCGTAGACGTACGGCTCCAGCACCCTCTCGACGTCCTTGTCGTAGCGCCGGACGGCGACGTTGAGGTGCAGGTTCGAGTCGCCCATGTGGCCGTAGCCGACGACGCCGACGACGGGGTGCTGGTCCGTGTCGCCCAGCAGGCCGGCCTCGCGGATGCGGGCCTCGACGTCGCCGACGATGGAGTACATGTCGCGCAGCGGGATCGACACGTCGTACTTGTACACGCCGCCCCAGTGGCCGACGCACTCGGGGACGCTCTCGCGCCAGCTCCACAGGGCGCGCATCTGGGTGGCGTCCTGGGCGACGACGCCGTCGGCAATGACGTCGCGCGACATGACGTCCTCGAGGAACCTTTCGAGCTTGGCATAGTCGTGCTCGCCGTTGGAGCCGCTCGTCTCGATGAGGCAGTAGAAGGGGTGCTCGCCGTCGAGCGGCCGCTTGTCCTCGCGGCGGACGGCGTGGACGAGCTGCTGACTCCTGGCGTCCATGAGCTCAAAGGCGGACAGGATCTCGGAGAGCTGGCCCTTGGCCTCGCAGAAGGCGCGCTGGGCCTTTTCGTACGAGTCGAGGCCGAGGAAGGCGACGTTGACGGCGGCGGAGCGCTGCGGGCACTGGATGGCGAGCTTGGTGATGATGCCGATGGTGCCCTCGGCGCCGATGAAGAGCTGCTTGAGGTCGTAGCCCGTGTTGTTCTTGCGCAGGGTGCACAGGTCGTCCATGACGGTCCCGTCGGGCAGGACGGCCTCGAGGCCGAGGACGCTGCCGTGGAGGCTGCCGTAGCGCAGCAGGCGCAGGCCGCCGGCGTTTGTGGCGACGTTGCCGCCGACCTGGCACGAGCCCTTGGCGCCGAGGTCGAGGGGGAAGATGTGGCCCCTCTCGGCCAGGTACTGGTCGGCCGCCTCGAGGATGCAGCCGGCGTCGAGGACGAGCGAGCCGCTGACGTCGTCGAAGGCGTGGATGCGGTTCATGCGGCCCATGCTGACGACGATCTCGTCGAAGACGGGCACGGAGCCGCCGACGAGGCCCGTGTTGCCGCCCTGGGGGACGACGGCCAGGCGCCGCTCGTTGCAGTAGCGCAGGATCCGGCTGACGTGGTCCGTCGACGCGGGCCGGAGCACCAGCCGGCACTGGCCGCGGTACTTGTGCATCCAGTCCTCGTTGAAGGGCGCAATGTCGGCCGCGGCGTCGGCGCCAACGCCGTCGACGACGGCCGCCTCGCTGCCGAGCAGCTCCTTGAAGAAGGCCACGTCGTCGGCCGCCAGCCTTGCGAACCGCGCGTCGCGCCGGAGCTCCGGGTACGTCTCGGCCGTCAGCCGGGCCCGGCACGCGGGGCCGGGGCCAAACGGCCTCGGCGCCGTCGAGGCGATGCCGCGCCGGGCCGACGGCATTGCGGGCAGCACCGCGGGCAGGACATGGCTGCTGCTGCTGCTGCTGCTGCTGCGGACGAGCGCGCGCAGGAGCCTCGCGCGGGAGGTCATATTGACGAGGTCGAAGCCGCGGATGACGACTTCTTGTACGAGCAGACTTGGAGCTCACACGCCGGAAAAACGATCGAGGAGCTCCGGTTGGCTGCGGGCCACCACGTGCAGGTACGTACCGCGCAGAGCGTCACCTCGGCCCAAGACATGCCGATGCTTTCCAGCTTGACACTCGACTCTCCCTTCGACCGACAGCCAGCCCTTGGGCCATCGACTGCATCGGCTCGCAATTAAACGAACTGGTCATCTCACGTCGCCTGCGAAGCCCTGCCACTGCAGCCGCCGCCATGAACGCCCTACGATGCCTGCGGCCGGCTGCGGCGCGAGTCGTGCGCCGCTCGCCGACGCTGCCGCGGCTGGCACTGGCGTCGTACAGCTCCAAGTCGTACGAGTTCATCCAGACGTCGGCGCCCAAGCCCGGAGTCGGCCAGGGTGTGCCTCTCGCAGGCGCTATCGGGCGACTGCCTGCTGACCCGGGGCAGTGACGCTGAGCCGGCCCAAGGCCCTCAACGCGCTCTGCACGCCGCTCATCAGGGAGCTCAACGAGGCGCTCGGCGACCTCGACGCCTCGGACGACACGTCCGTCATCATCCTGACCGGGTCGCAGAAGGCGTTTGCCGCCGGGGCGGACATCAAGGAGATGGCGCCGCTGACGTTTTCCGAGGCCTACACCAAGTCCTTCATCGAGTCGTGGTCGCTGCTGACGACGCGGGTCAAGAAGCCCGTCATCGCCGCCGTCTCGGGCCACGCGCTGGGCGGCGGCTGCGAGCTGGCCATGATGTGCGACCTCATCTACTGCACCGAGAGCGCCAACTTTGGCCAGCCCGAGGTCAAGCTGGGCACCATCCCGGGGGCGGGCGGCAGCCAGCGGCTGACGCGAGCCATCGGCAAGGCCAAGGCCATGGAGCTGATTCTGACGGGCCGGGCGTTTAGCGGCGCCGAGGCTGAGCGATGGGGCGTGGCCGCGCGGGCCTTTCCAACCTACGAGGCGCTGATGGAGGAGACGCTCAAGCTGGCCGAGACGATTGCCGGCCACTCGCGCGTGGCCGTCATGGCGTGCAAGGAGGTGGTCAACAAGAGCCAGGACCTGCCGCTGCGCGACGGCGTCGAGTTCGAGAGGCGCGTCTTCCACAGCCTGTTTGGCAGCCAGGACCAAAAGCTGGGCATGCGGGCCTTTGCCGACAAGAAGAAGGCCGAGTGGACGCACTCGTGATGTATCCAGCAAGCCCCCAACACACGTACCAGGACCTGCTGCCAGTCAGGTGCCCGTGCTGGCTTTACCGCGTGCCCATGCTGGCGGCTGACACGGCTCGTCGCATGCGTCCAGACGTGCCGACGGCCCCGCTGCAGCCTGGCCGGGGTTATAACTCGGCGACGTCGCCAAAACCAAGCCTCATCCATCTCGTGAAAAACGTGTCGCCGTGTCCGCGAGCCTCCGCGCAGTGGCTCGCCCGCTGGCTGTCATGAATGGATTCTCGAAAGCCCAGCCTAGATCTGGAAACGGAGCTCACGTGCTCGGTTCGTGGCCGCCACCCGCACCCCCGCAAATCGCCCCCCCTGACTGACGGCCGCGGCAGATCTGCACCGAGCTCCTCTACCAGCCGCTGACCCTGCTCGACTGCCTGCATACCTTCTGCGGAGCCTGCCTCAAGGAGTGGTTCAGCTTCCAGGCCGCCAAAGCCGAGCGATGCCCGACCCCGCCGTCGCCCGGCGCCGTCATCTTCACCTGCCCGTCATGCCGGAGCTCGGTCCGGGACACGAGGCGCAATGCCACCGTCGTCACCCTGCTCGACATGTTCGTCGCGGCCAATCCGGCCAAGGCCCGGCCCCAGGCGGACAAGGACGAGCTGTGCCGCAAGTACCAGCCGGGCGACCAGGTGCTGCCCAAGGTGGCGACGCGTGAACGCACGGCCGAGGAGAGGCGGACCGACGACGAGGACCGCCGGCTGCTCGACGAGGTCAGGCAGATAAGCCTGCAAGAGGCCATGGCGGCCTCTGCGCTGCCGGTCCGGCCGCGGAGGCGCCGCGAGAGCCGCTCGGCAGACGATCGCTCCCGGTCCAGCCGGGCTCGCAGCTCCGACGGCCGCTCGCGGCGCCCGGGAGAGGGCAGCCGCCGCCCGGACCAGCGCCCGGAGGACAGGGAGCGCCGGCGCAGAGACTGGAGCGAGCCGCGGCAGCGTCAGGTCGAGCACCAGTCGTCGCTGCGGTCGTTGATTGGATCGGCCGGCTTGGGCGAGCGCGACATCGAGAGGGAGATTGAAGACTTTGCCCGCCAGATCCAGGAGGAGGGCCTCCTCGACGGACTGGACCTGGACAACATCGACTTGAGCCGCGACGACGAGCTCAGCCGCCGCATCACCGAGGCCTATCGTCGGCGGCAAAGAGGGCGGTCCCGAATCGAGCCCGCCCGCCGAAGCAATGCCGGCGCACCCGGCGGTTCGGTCCGGCCGGCGGACGCGAGCTCGGCGGACTCTCGGCTCCGGGCACCGGACAGCGGGGCCCGGGCCGGTAGCCGTCCCCGCAACAGATCCAGGCCGAGGAGCGGCAGCGGCCTGCCCGAGGACCGCAGCAGGCCGCCTCCGGCGAACGCGGCAACCCTCGAAGTGCGAGACGCGGCGAGGCGGACGAGACGGCGGACGGCGAGCGACGTCCGTCGGGCCACGACACCCGTCTCCGCAGCTCCCGACACCAGGCCGGCGGCTCGCTCCCAGACGGACCTGACACACACGTCAGACCCGACGACGCCGCGCCGAGGCCTCAGCGAAGGCCGCAGCTCCAACGCGCCCTTGGCGCCGGCCTGGTCTCCCTCTCGGGCCCCCAGCGAGCTGCCGGCGTCGACGGGCACGGGGAGCAACGCGTCGTCGACCAGTCGCGTGCCGCAATGGAAGCCGGCGGCTGGCGAGCCTCTCACGAGCCCGCCAGAGCCGAGCTCGACGCCGCCGAGCAGGCCGCGTCGGCCGGCCGATTTGAACATTGTGCACTCTGCGGTGTCGAGCCCTCTGAGCAGTCCGCCGACGTCCGGCCACGCTCGCGCAACGCAGGTCTACCCCGAGCCCTCCATCACCTGTTCGCGGTGCGGCAAGGGGCACATCGAATACGAGCTACACTACAATTGCGCCGCCTGCTCCGCCGGCCAGTGGAACATTTGCCTCGACTGCTACCGGGCGGGCAAGGGGTGCCAGCATTGGTTCGGCTTCGGCTACGGCGCCTGGAACAAGTGGGAGAAGGCGCGCCAGCAAGACGAGTCGCTGGCGAGACCACACATCCTGACGCCACGCCGCTATCGGGCGCCGGGGGGCGCGGACGCGAGGAAGACGCTGACGGCGGACGATCCGAGGGCGAGGCTGGAGACGGGCACCTTTTGCGCAAGATGCCTCGCGTGGACCAGCAACTGCTACTGGCGCTGCGGGCTCTGCAACGAGGGCGACTGGGGTTACTGCAACAGCTGCGTGAACCAAGGCCGGTGCTGCACGCACAAGCTGCTGCCCCTGACGCACGAGGCGTCGGAGCTCCCCGGCATGCCACGGAGCCCGCGGTCGCCGGGCAGGCCGCCGACGGCGACGATACTCGCCGGGCCCCAGGCGTCGAACATGGGGCCGTTCAAGGCCCTTATCTTTCGGACGAGATGCGACGTCTGCCAGAATCCCATATCGCCCTCGCACTCTCGCTACCACTGCTTCAGCTGCACGAGCATCCTGGTGCCGGACGGTGCGCCCGGGGACTACGACATCTGCCTTTCGTGTTACGGCAGCCTCGTCTCGCGCGGCCGGATCAGCCCAGAGAACGGCTATGCGGGCTGGCGGCGGTGTCTCAAGGGGCACAGGATGGTTGTGGCCGGGTTCGCCGACGACAAGGCCGGGCAGCTGAGGTTCGTCGAGCGAGATCTCGTGGGCGGACGGGCCCTCCGCGCCGAGCCCCTGAAGGGCGCCGGGCAGCAGGGCGCGGACCTCGAGGTGTGGTCGTGGCGCCGAGGCGAGGAGAAGTGGGAGCGGCTCGTCACCAAGGACGTGTCGGCGACGGCGCCGGGGTCCGGGGGCTCGGGCACCTACACGCAGAGCTTCCCGCCGGATGGGGGGCTGGGCACGAGGGCGCACGCGCGCTGGGCGTGGTACCCGCAGGCCGGCGCCGACGACGAGCTGGCGTTTCCCAAGGGCGCGGAGATACGGGAGGTCGACGACGTGAACGGCGACTGGTTCCACGGCAGCGTCATGGGGGCCAAGGGGCTGTTCCCGGCGCCGTATGTGCGGCTGCTGGAGCCGATGTGATGGGCGGGGATTTGAGACTGAGCAACGCATATGGAGTATAACTTTGCAATACATATTTGCAATGAATATTTACATACGGACCAGGATGGTGGTTGAGGCCCTCGGGCCGTCGGCGCCGAGGCCCGGCCCGGCAAATGACGTGATTGCGCGTGCGCCAGCCTCGACAGCTCAACCACTCAACCACAGCCCAGCTCCTCCACAGCACAACTCGACCGCAAACCCTCGATCCGCGCGTCAATTGCGATCCGCGCGCTCCGAGCACACGCGCAGCGCCGAGAGAAGCCGCGCCGCGACGACCATGTTCCGACACAGCGCGCGGCGGCTGGGCGCGGCCGCCGTCGCCGCGGCCGCCGACCCGAGCGCGCACACGCTGGCCGTCTCGCGGGCGCAGGGCATCGCCCGCGGGCTGACGGGGGGTGCGTCGGCGTCCCCGCCCGGCGCTCGCGTGTGCCGGCCCCGGCGCTGACCAGCGGCAGCCATCGGGAACACGCCGCTGATCCGGCTGCAGCGGCTCTCGGAGCAGACGGGCTGCGAGATCCTGGGCAAGGCCGAGTTCATGAACCCCGGCGGGTCGGTCAAGGACCGCGCGGCGCTGTACGTGGTCCGCGACGCCGAGGAGCGCGGCCTGCTGCGGCCCGGCGGCACCGTCGTCGAGGGCACCGCCGGCAACACGGGCATCGGCCTGGCGCACGTGTGCCGCGCGCGCGGCTACCGCCTCGTCATCTACATGCCGGACACGCAGGCGCGCGGCAAGGTGGACCTGCTGCGGCTGCTCGGCGCCGAGGTGCACGCCGTGCCGGCCGTGGCCTTCGACCACCCGGACAACTACAACCACCAGGCGCGGCGCCACGCCGCCGCGCTCGACAACGCCGTGTGGACGAACCAGTTCGACAACACGGCCAACCGCCGCGCGCACCTCGAGACGACGGGCCCCGAGATCTGGGCGCAGACGCGCGGCGCCGTCGACGCCTTCACGTGCGCGACGGGCACCGCCGGCACGCTCGCCGGCGTCACGCGCTTCCTCAAGGACGCCTCGGGCGGCCGCGTCCGGAGCTTCCTCGCCGACCCGCCCGGCAGCGTGCTGCACTCGTACTTCAGCTCGGGCGGCCGCCTCGTCGAGCGCTCCGGGTCCAGCATCACCGAGGGCATCGGCCAGGGCCGCATCACCGACAACCTGCGGCCCGACATCGGCCTCGTCGACGGCTCGCTGCTCATCTCGGACGAGAAGAGCATCGAGATGGTCTACCGCTGCCTCGACGACGAGGGCCTGTACCTCGGCGCCAGCTCGTCGCTCAACGTCGTCGCCGCCAAGGAGGTGGCCGAGAAGCTGGGCCGCGGCCACACCGTCGTCACCGTCCTGTGCGACGGCGCCTACCGCTACGCCGATCGCCTCTTCTCGCGCAAGTGGCTGGCCGGCAAGAAGCTGCTCGACGCCATCCCCGAGCATCTGCAAAAGTACATAGTCCTGCCCTAGCCGCTACTAGTTATACAGGCTTCCGCCCAGCCGTGGTTATGGCGCTCCCGTCCAGCCGCTACAGCTCATACAGCGTCCCAGCCAGCAGCCGCTCGCCCGTGACCTTCTCCCACGCCTGGAGCCAAACAGGCTTGCTCCGCCCGATGTCCAGCTCCTCCTGCACAAACTGCCTGACGTGCCTTTCGATGGCGTCCTGCACAGGCGCCAGCTCGTCCGCCTCGGCGCCCACCAGGGCCCGCGTCCACACAATGCCCTGCCGGACCTGGGCCAGGACCTCGATGTACGCGATGCTGTTGAGCCCGTTGCTGAACTTCAGCTCTCCAGCCCTGATGGCTTTCGCCTCCACCACCGGGTTCATTCGGACAAAGTCTTCGATGTCGAGGAGGTTGTCCGTCGGCGAGCCCTCCCAGAGGGAAGCCAACAACTGCACCTCGTCCCTGAGCGGAACCAGGTCGTTGTCGTTGGGAATTTGCTCCGACGCCTCCTTGGCCCTGAAGGCCGACGCCCTGGCGAAGAGAACCAGGCCGCGGACGAGGCGCGACATGTGCAGCTTGTCGCGGGTCCCCAACTCGGGTTGCGAGTGCTCCGGCCGTTGAAGCAGATCCAGCACCGTCTCGGCCCGCGACACTGCTTGCTTCGCCGCCGCCAGGCTCCAGTCCTTCGCAATAATTTCCGAGTTGGCACAGAGGAGGATCCGGACCACGACCTCGAGGTTTGTGAGGAGGAAGCCCGTCTCGTCCACCTGCTTGGCGCATTCGATCACGGGGCCGATATTGCCCGAAGCCCCGACGTAGCGGGCAATCCTTCCCAGGTAGTCGCCCGGCAGCCTGATACGGGCTTTTTTGAAGCCCGCCAGGAGCGTTGGCAGATTGCTCCAGTCGTCGGCCTTTTGCATCGCCCGCAGCCCCTGGTTCAGTATGTAGTTCCAGGCCCCCCAGGAATACTTGGCCCGGCTGTCTTCGGTCACCGTAAACTTGTACTCCAGGCCGTCCATGTTGACGACGACCGGGCCCAGGCCCGACCTGGGCCGCCCGCCGCGGCCGAAGACGGCCTTGCGCTCGTCATAGGACAGGTACGCCGGCGCGATGAGGGTATCTTGGATCTTCTGGAGGGTGGAACCGAGCTCGCTGTCGCGCGACTCGGCGAACAGGGCATTGATGCCTGCAGAGGCACCTTGTCAGTGGACATGCTGCGCATATACAGATGATGGCCAACGCACGAGATGCCGGCGTCGAGTGGAAGTGCCGCCGGAAACAAGGCGCGAGCCTCATCGACGAGCCATTGCGCCCGGCCAGCGACCCGAGGGTCCACGATTGTACGGCCCGACTCATCGTTGTCGCTTGCGCTCAACTGAGGAATGATAGAGTGCATTGAGCGCGAGGCTTGGAAAACACTGCTAGTGTGGGTCGGTCGGATAAAGAATGTCCCGGCTATCAAGGTAATCCTGCTGCTGAAATTGCGAGCTGGCCGGAGCCTTGGACGCGTCGACAAGTCACAACCACCATGAATGCCGCCGCTGCGAGGCGGCCAATGGGCTGCCTCAAGGCGCTCATGCGGCAGACGAGACAGCAGAGGGCATTGCGGCGACTGACGACGGCGGCGGCGAGCCCTGCCGAGCATCAGGCCGTGAGCCCCCGACGGCGTACGACACGACCATCCGACGTGTGGCCCTCTGCTGCCGGCTTGCTGACGCTACGCTTGCGCAGGACGCGGACAGGAAAAGGCGAGCCGGTTCCAGGTCTGGCCCCAGATCCCGTCGATCCGGTCGACGCACCCGGACCCGATGCCGGCCCTCCGCCAGCAGCAGGTCGCGGCGCTGGACCCGACGGGCGCGCGGACGCGGCTCTTCGCGCGCGAGCGCGGCGAGGGCGCCAAGGTGGGCGACGTGCTCATGGTGACGACCAAGGCGGGCGAGCCCTTTTCCGGCGTGCTTATCCAGATCCGGCGGCGCGGCGTCGACACGGCGATCCAGCTCCGCGGGCAGCTCATGAAGACGGGCGTCGAGATGTGGTTCAAGGTCTACAGCCCGACGGTGACGGCCGTCGACATCATCTGGCGCAGGCCCAAGAGGGCGCGGCGGGCCAGGCTGACGTACATGCGCAAGCCCAAGCACGACATGGGCAGCGTCGACCCCCTGGTGTCGGCCTGGAAGAGGCAGAAGTACGCGCCGAGGTCCGCGGCGAGCAGGAAGCCAGCGGGCAGGCGAGGCAAGAAATAGATGTGTACAGTCGAGCACCCACGGATCCGCGAGCAATGTCAGTCTGGGTTGTACGAGGTAGTTTCAACAAGAGTCGACAGTGTCCTTGCGCTCAATCCTGGACACTGCGCATAGGCATAACGCGGACGTGTTTCGTGCGGCGGGGAGCATTGGCTTGGTCAGCGTGTGGCTCATGGCGCGGCGCAAAATGCTGTGCTGGGCGCATAGAGGCATGAGAGCGACCGTGGATGAGAGCGGGGACACGCCATTGCAATACTGTACTTGACGCAAGCAAGCCACGCAGCAGCAGCAGTTAGACGACTCGAGCGGCACGCGGGTCCTTGGCGAGCAGGCTGAGACTCGAAAGAGTCAGACGAGACGCATCCAATTGCCTGATTGGCGGCCGCCGGTTCGCCGTTACGCCATGATGGCTGCAGGAGACGGCCGTCGTTTGGCCTAGGGCCCCCTGCGCCAAGTCGCGGGTTCGTGAGAGCTAGATTGGCGGAGATTATTACTCCGTATCCTCGTCTATATATATGTTCCGATCTCCGCTGGGCCCGATCGGCTGAACGGCAGCCGCCGTGATTACACGCCTTTGAGCCTGGAATAGGGCGTCAAGTCCCGGACCGTGCCAGGGATCCCATATCCCGGCCCCGGACTTCATCGCCGCCGTCTACTTTGGCCTGTTTGGGCTTGCCCACGGGCCGGTGAAGAGGTCGGGGTGCGGAGTGAGCTTGGGAAACTTGGACGTCAGCTCCAGCAGCGTCGCCGGCGGCTCCTTTTCAGACAGCTCTCGGATCGACTCGACCTGGTCGCAGTCCCACCAGCGGGCATCCTCGCCGCCGGGCCACTCGGTCGTCGGGCCGCACAGGACGTCGCCGGTCTGGACCTCGCCCTGGTAGAACTGTCTCTCCCAGGTCCTGGCGGACCGGTCGTACCAGCAGGCCCACAGCTGGACGGCAAACGAGTACCGATGGCCTGCCGCCTCGGGCTTGAACCTGAGGTCCCGGTTCTTGCCAAAGAGGAACCACAGCTTGTCGCCCGTCCTGCCGGTGAAGGCGGCTACGTAGTCGCCCTCGAGGACGCTGTCCGTCCCGGGCGGGAACTTGGGGTCCTGCGGGGCGCCGTCGATGGTCGCTATCACGATCCGGGCCTGGTACATGTGCGGCGCGTGTCGTTCGGCCCGAGTCTCGCGGAAGGACACGAGAAAGGGCGGCGAGATGGGGTCGCCGGGCTTCTGGGCCAGGGGCAGGGTGACTTCGAGCGCGTTGGGGTCTCTGTCGTCGGCCATCTGGGCTTGCAGCGGGGGAATGGACGGTGGTCCAACGGCGAAGCTGCAGCGGAGACTGGGTTGCGGCCAGTCGTTAGAATAGAGGCCGGGGACAGACAGGGGCAGCGCCGCCGTACCTGGGCCTGTTCGGTCTGCGTGTCCAGGAAGCTGTCGACGCGTCTTGGCGAGCGCAACCATCAAGTGCCTGGCGCATCAAGTGCCGGGCGCAGGGCGGGCGTGTCGGACGGCTTGACGGAGGCTATGCCGCCGCTCGCAGACGTGCGGAATCGTGGCATCTCTGCGCTGACGGGGCCAGCTCAGCACCCGGCGCCGTACGCGAGCCTTGGTCGCACAAAGGGCCATCCTGCCTCGTGCCCGGAGCCACAGTGCCATGAGCGCACGATGGTGCGCGTTTCCGCGACAGCACCCGTCCGATGGCTGGCGCCGCCTCGAGTCGAGCGCCGGCCGGCGTGGTTTCAGGGTTCGGCCCCAGGACCCTGCCGGTGCCGCAGCACAGCCAAGGCATTGAGGCGTTGGGCTAGCTGATGGAGGGCGCATGAAGGCCTCGAGGCACAAGCTCCAACGGCATATAAAACGGCGCGTGGCCCCTGGTTGCGCGGGTGCGGGCGATGCTGCGACGTGCTGGTTCTGCGTCTGTCAGCGCACGGAGAGCCGCTCTCACCATCAGCACACCTGCTTCAGCATCTCGAGGAGTGGACAAATCGACGGCGAAGGAGCTCGGCCTCTGTATCGATAAACAGCCGACCCCTGGCCCCTTGGACCGCCCGGCGCTCAGTGGAGGCGCCGCTGCGAGCCACTGAAAAAATCGCCGGCCCGCCAATGGCGTCAGGCGCTGCAGGCGGCAACGGCGCCCCCCAGCGGAGCCCGTCGCCGCAGGGCAACCTGGAGCGCTTCCCGCCGCTTTGTTTACAGCCGGGCGAGGACAACAACATCGCCATCGGCTCCAGAGGCTCCAGAGACTCGTTGTCAAAGTCCCGGTCGCCGACCATCTCGAGCGTCTCGACCGCCTCGACAGCCGCCACCAGCGTCGAGCCCGACGAGCCGCGCGCCTGCGAGCCCAGCCCCTGCGCCTCCAGCTCCTGCGAGCCCCGATCTCGCGGGCCCGGACCGTGCGAGCCGCCGCTCGACCGTCGACAGCCTCGTCGGACCAGGCGCGACAAGAAGGCGCTGCATGCGGCCCGACAGCTGCGCTCGGCAAGCGACAGGCCGCCCCTCGGCTCCAAGAAACGCGCCCGCTTCCAGCGCAGCTCCAGCAGCCCTGCCGACGCCCTTGCTGCCCTCGAGCCCGCGCACGACCAGGGCCTCGCCAGGATGACCTTCGCCGAGCAGCAGCGCTGGATCACGGTCCAGCAGAAGACGTTTACAAAATGGTGCGTCCCCGCGCCGCACGTCCCCGCGCCCCAGGCCGGCACGCCGCCCGCTGACGCGCCCCAGGCTCAACACCAAGCTGGACGCCCGCGACCTCGAGGTCAAGGACCTCGTCGACGACCTCAGCGACGGCGTAGGTGCCCGCCGTCCCCCCCTCGGCTCCCCCGTGTGCTGACGCCGCCCAGGTCATGCTGATCCACCTCCTGGAGTGCCTGTCCAACGAGTCCCTCGGCCGCTATGCCTCCAAGCCCAAGCTGCGCGTCCAGCGGTTCGAAAACGCGAACCTCGCCCTCGACTTCATCAAGTCGCGCGGCATCCAGATGACCAACATCGGCGCCGAGGACGTCGTCGACGGCAACCGCAAGATCGTCCTCGGCCTCATCTGGACCCTCATCCTCCGCTTCACCATCAGCGACATCAACGAGGAGGGCATGTCGGCCAAGGAGGGCCTGCTCCTCTGGTGCCAGCGCAAGACGGCCTGCTACGACGAGGTCGAGGTCCGCGACTTCAGCTCCAGCTGGAACGACGGCCTGGCCTTCTGCGCCCTCCTCGACATCCATCGCCCGGACCTCATCGACTTCGACGCCCTTGACAAGTCGGACCACCGCGGCAACATGCAGCTCGCCTTCGACATTGCCCACGAGGAGATTGGCATCCCCCGCCTGCTCGACGTCGAGGACGTCTGCGACGTGGCCAAGCCCGACGAGCGCAGCCTCATGACCTACATCGCCTACTGGTTCCACGCCTTCTCCCAGATGGAAAAGGTGGAGAACGCCGGGCGCCGCGTCGAAAAGTTCGTCAACAACATGCAGGGCGCCTGGGAGATGCAGAGCGCCTACGAGCGCCGCATGCGCGAGCTGCTCAAGATGGTCCGCCAGCAGCTCAGCCAGTGGCGCCAGGCCCAGTTCGAGGGCACCTACGCCGACGCCAAGGCCCAGGCAACCGAGTTTGCCGGCTACAAGAAGGGCCAGAAGCGCGACTGGGTCGGCGAAAAGAGCGACCTGGCCACCCTGCTGGGCAACATCAAGACCAAGCTGGGCACCTACCGCCTCCGCCCCTACGAGCCGCCGGCCGAGCTGCGCCTCGAGGTCCTCGACCGCGACTGGACGACGCTCGCCCAGGCCGAGATGAAGCGCGCCCAGCTCATCAACGAGACGATTCGAGAGTGAGTGCGGCGAGGGGCGGGCCGAGGGAGACGTGATGGCTGACGGTCCCAGCATCAAAAACGCGCTGCGGAAATCTTTCGCCGACAAGGCCAATGACCTTGCCATGGCCCTCAACACGATGCAGCTGGCCATCTCGGGCCTCGACGGCGACGTCGAGGACCAGCTGCACCACGTCAGGCGGCTGAGCGACAACCTGCCGCCGCTGGACCGCTACCTCGAGACCATCGCCGCCGTCGACGCCAAGTGCCAGGAGGCCAACATCGAGGAGAACGACTTCACCACGTACACGTACGACGAGCTGTCGTACGAGCTCGGCCTGGTCAAGTCGTCGGTGCAGAAGAAGCTGTCCTTTCTGGAGAACCAGATGGTGGCGCGCAACATGACCAACCTGACGCCCATCCAGCTCGAGGAGTTCGAGAGCGTCTTCCGCCACTTTGACCGCGACGACACCAACTCGCTGCAGGAGCTCGAGTTCAGCGCCGCCCTGGCCTCGCTCGGCCTGGTCTTCTCCGAGGACGAGATGCACGACTACTTTGTCGAGACGTCCAACGGCCGCGACCACGTGACGTTTGAGCAGTTTATCCGCTTCATGGTGGACGTGACCGAGGACCAGAACACGGCCGAGCAGGTCTTCCAGTCGTTCCGCGAGGTGGCCGACGGCAAGCCCTACGTGACGGAGCTCGACCTGCGGCACAGCCTCGTGCCCGACGACGTGATCGAGCAGCTGGCCGGCATGATGCCGTCGCACAAGGGGCCCGACACGGCCGAGGACCGGGGGCAGCCGCAGTACGACTACATCTCCTTCATGGAGAAGCTCATCAACGACGACCGCGAGCCGGACGAGGTGCCGAGGGGGGTCCTGCAGGACCGGACCAACGTCGGCGACGGGGGGCAGCGGAGGAGCGGCCACAAGATGAACGGCACCGACCGGTAGAAGAGGCGGACACGCGTGCTGGGCTTATTCTTTTCACCGAGGTCGCTTTTGCTCGGCCCTTTCTCTTTTCTCCTCTTTTTTTGCAAGGCACGGGAAGTTCTGCGGAGCCATGGTTCTTGACGGCTTGAGATATCACTTATGTACAGAGTAATCCGTAGCACAATCACACGCAGCCAACGTATACCCTCTAACAGCGGGCCATGTGGGAAACAGTCTGGCGACGGTTGTCCGACTGGCGCCGTCGGAGAGAATTTGTGACCTTTTGGATCAGTTCCGGTGTGCTGACTGTAGCTACGGGGCTCTATATAATCGGAAGACAGGGCGTTCTAGTTGATCTATCCGAGCCTGGTTTCCGAAGCTTGCAGGACCAACAGGTACAACCTCGACGTGCGCCCAGCTCTGGAGCCCGCCGTCGGGCTGCCACTGGAGTCTCGGCGACATGGCGACGTAGACGACGAACCCATATCTTAACCCTCCTATATTTACCCTCCAAAGGCCGGAATGCCACCAGGCATTCCAGTACTGTCTCCCGGCGCGTTGAGGACAGAGTCGGCCGCTGCTTGGCTATTGCCGAGCTCCTGCGACAAGAATAACTACACCCTGGGTGTAGGGCGCATGTACCCCGGCGCGTATATGGACAGGATCGTGAAGCAGAACGTGGCCTCATCCGATCACCGAGAGATGTATAGTAAGTGTCTCAACAGACAGGAGGTGGATGAGTATTGTCGTATCCGGAAATACCAGCTAGGTCACGGCGAAACCGAAGTAGAGCGGATCGAAAAAGAAACAAAGGCTGCCCTTGAGATGCAGACTCGAGCCGGTGCAGTCTTCAAGAAGCCGAAACGTCCATCGCGATACGAGAGGCTAGCGAATGCAGCATCCACGGTCCGCCCATCCAGCAGAACGAGTCAGCGGTTGAAGAGGCTACACGACTTGATGGTCGACCCCGGCGCCGCTGTCCCTTTGGCAACATTTCCGCTTGATTCTATATAGTCTAGGCCAGAGGTTGTCGGTGCGCCAGTAAACGAAACACGAAGTGGGAGAGGGGGCACTGAAATCAGTCGGGATCAAGCGAGATCGAAGCGGGCTCGGCCCGAGAGGACTCGGGAGGAAAGGGATAGTTGTCCCATAGTTTTACGTCTAGATGAGAGTTAAGGAGTTGTTTCTTTGAGTCGTGAAAAAACTACATATTTATAAATAAGCCACAACCGTCCATGGTCGAGTAGTATAACGGTCAGTACGTTGCTTTCACAAAGCAGATCCAGCAAGGACCCGGGTTCGACTCCCGGCTCGACTATCTGTGGGACTTTACTTTTTGTACCGCGAGCATATTATTGACTGCATAAGTTCTCCGCGCGGGCCTGCTTTTTGACTCCCCCCCCTTTTTGGAAGAAGGGTAAAATGTCGAACTGAATCTACTGATATGTGCGTCAACGTATGACGCACTTAATGGACTTCGACTGGGAATCTTCATAAGTTTGACGCCTTAGTTTCGTTTAGCGTTATCCTCTCGTTGTTTTATTGATGTTGTTCTTGCATCCTCGCGTTTCTTCGACAGCTCATCATCGCTCTTCGTCTGCTGCACGCTGCATCTCCTGCGATCGCTTACTGTAGTTCGGGCAGCCTCGCCACCGGCCCGACGGTTAGTCCGATGAGGGCATCACAACCCGGGCCCCCGCTTATTATATGCTAGCTGACCTCGTAATAGCATTATCACTCCTGCCCTTGCGTGCCGATCCATAGGTTAGGAGCCCTCGCGCTTACCCCCTGCCTCTTCGAGCCTTTTTTTTTTGCCGCTGCCTGGGGTCTCGGCAGCCTGCAATTGTGCAGCTATCAACACTAACACTATACCCCGACTTCCGCTTATGGAAGCCCCTAAAGCCCCTGATCAAGGCTATACTGCAACCCTCGACGTTGCAACCCGCCGAAACGCAACCCCTTCCTCGAACCTGCCGCTATGACGATGGCGTTAGACGAACATAAGGAAGGCAAGGTCGTTATCGGCAAGGCCGCTCAATTAACCGGCCCCAAGGACTTTAAGGTTTGGTACGTCGATATTATCACTAACGCTAGAGCCGCCAAGCTATGGCAACACATTGAAGGCATCGCCACGCGCCCTGATGACGATGAGACCGATGCCGTGAAGGAGGCTTGGGAAGAGAAGGATATCCAAGCCCTTCAATTGATCCAGATGAGCCTCTCGGTCCCTATTAAAGAGGACCTTATGGACAATGGCTGGACCTTCCAGTCTACAGCCAAGGAGACTATGGATATTATCCGCCGCCTGATGCAACGCATCCCCGAGGCTACATTTCACCAGACCGTGCTCAACTTCTTCCGAGCTGATCTCCGCAACTTCCCTTCCGTCAAGGCATACACTAAAGCCCTCCAACAGAGCTGGGCTGCGATAAACGCCGTGGAGCCCCTCAGCGAGCGTTTCTTCGTGATAGCAGCGATCGGAGGCCTTGAGAAGGCCCGCCCCGACTGGTATAGCAACTGGATGCACGATGTCGGCAAGAATCAGGCACCCTCGAAGAGGACTATCATCGACTTCCTCAACAAGGAAGGCACACAGGAGTTTTGGGGTGCAAAATACCAAGGAAGGGCATCACGAGGCCTAAAAAGGGCCTCAAAAGGGCCTCAAGAGGGCTTCGAGAGGGCTTCGGCTGGGGGAGGTGTAGTTCGGGCAGCCTCGCCACTGGCCCGACGGTTAGTCCGATGAGGGCATCACAACCCGGGCCCTCGCTTGTATGCTAGCTCCTTAGACCTCGCAACAGCATCATCACTCCTGCCCTTGCGTGCTGATCCACACTTACGAACTTATGAACTTCCGACAACATCGTCTGCGCCGTGACAATATGGTGTCGACACCACCTAGCACCCGCCGTACGGCGCGGTCGGCCAACAAGTTGGCGAAGAGCGGGGGAAGCACCCGTGCAAGAAGACAACTGCGACGCCAAAATTGGCAAAGCCTGCGAGCGGCATGAAGGGCCTACGCATCGGGGTTGTGTCCAAACGGTTCCGCGACAGGTTGAATGAGCTGGAGCGACAAGGGAATGCCGGTCCGTCGACATCCGCTGCTCCCGAGAGAAACGACAGTCCTTGCAGTTGCCGATCCGATCGACTCGGCAATCACTGTCGCTTAACCAACCGAGAGGCCGTATCATGAATCTTGGTTGCGCGTATCGCTTAGCACACTCGACTAGACTCTAGACTCGTATCCGTCGTTGCCAGCTCTCTAAACCCATTTTCGAACCATTCGTCGCCCAGCACGGAACTCGAGGTATCAAATAACGACAAACAAGCCCTGCAGCTCGTACCACCGTCGACCACGCCTAGACAGGCGCCGACCCGACGGCGCTGACGGCCATGGCAACCTGGCTCGGCTGCGGCGGCGCGTCGCAGCTCAGCTGCAGCCACAGCGAGTCGCGCCGGGCGTCGACGGGCGCCGTCGTCTGGGCGCGCATGGCGCCGAGGGCCTTGAAGCCGCCGCGGATGCTGTCGGCGGCGTGGCCCTTGGCGCGCAGGACGCTCGTGGCGACGCGCGCGCTGTCGCCGTCGTAGCAGAGCAGCAGCAGGCGCTTGCGGCCGACGAGGGCCGCGAGGTCGGCCGCCGGCGCCCCGAAGGCGTCCTCGAGCCGCAGCCAGAGGGCCTTGAGCACGCGCGGGTCGGCGAAGGGGCCGGGCGTGTCCGGGTCGACGAGCGGCAGGTTGGCGGAGCCGGGCAGCCGGAAGCGGGCAAAGTCGGCGGCCTGCCGGAGGTCGATGACGGACGTGTCGGGCTTGGGCCGCACGAGGCCGTCGAGCTCGGCGCCGGGGGCGAGCCGCAGGGCGTCGTCGAGGACGGCGTCGTCGACGTCGAAGAAGTCGTTGAGGGCGTCGGAGGCGTCGCGCTCCCATTTCTCGTCGTAGCGGTAGACGTCGACGCCCATGAGCTCCTGGGGGCGCGCGTTAGCCACGTCTCAGGGGCCGCGGCCGGCCACCGTCGCCTCCGTACCTGGTTCCTGATGGGGGCGAAGTAGGCGTCGCCGAGCTTGTCGAAGTACTCGTTGACGTACTGGTAGGGCAGGTCGCAGCAGAGAAAGGCGCAGTGGATCTCGCCGTCCGGCCCGGCGAGGTCGCGCAGCGAGCCGTCGGCCTTGCGCTTCTCGATGAACTGGAAGAGGCCCCGGAGGTTGAAGCCGGACGAGGGCCCGCAGACGAGCCCCTGGCGGATGAGGTCGAGCGAGAGGGCGAACGAGTCGTGCGAGCCGACCTCCTCGATGTGGTCGACCGACGACCGCCAGGGGAACTCGACGGGCGCGAGGAGGGCGTACGACCGCGGGCCGGGCACGCGGTCTCCGGGAGCGGTGCACACGCTGCGCACAGGGTCAGCCGCGTCCAGCCTTTGCCTTGGGCCTGCCAGACACATACCCGAGGCGGAGCACCGACGGCTTGGCCTGCTTGAAGAAGGTGCCCAGGCCCGTCATGGTCCCTGGCGCCGTCAGCAGCTGCGCGTCGGCGGCGGCGGCGTCTGTGGCTCACCTGAGGTGCCCATGCCGGCGCATATCAGGTTGATCTCGGGCAGCTGCCTGAGGATCTGCGGCCCGGTCCACTTGACGTGGGCTTTCCAGTTCTGGCGTCGGTCAGCCGCGGGTTCTCGGGAGGAGGCCTGGGCGCGGCAAGCTCACGTTGTCGTTGCCGTACTGGTCCGGGTTGATGGCCGACTCGGAGTCCCGGGCCATCCGGTAGGCGGCCCGGATGCCGCCGCGCTCGTCGAGCGGCTCCGGCTGCGACGGGCCGCCGAACAGCGTTCTGGCAGGCGTCAGCGTCTCGCGTCTCGCGTGCTCCGGAGCCTGGGCACGCCGCTCACATGTCGATGCCAAACAGCTGCATCAGCCGGATCTTGGCCAGGCTCGTCTTGTTGCTCAGGTACGCCCGCACGTCGGGAAGGCCGTAAAAGGCGCGGGCTATGAGCGACATGGACAGCACCGTCGACCCGGAGCTGTACTCGACTATCGTCTTGGTCTTGCCCGGCACGACGCTGTTGCCGAGGAGGTTCAGGGCTGGGCACGGACGGTTACCGCTGCCTGGACAATGGGGGGAGGCCGTCCTACCTGGCATCGACTTGACATTGTTGGCCGGGTGCATCGACATCATTTTGGCGTATATGCGGACGCCATCTTGGCGGTACGGGTTGAGGCAGTCCGGGATCTCGACCAGCGGCAGGGGAGGCGACGAGTCGGGGTCGAAGTAGCTTCGAACCGAGTCTGGGCCCTTGTAGACGTTGAGACTGTTTTCCTTTGCCATGGCTTGCGTATCGAGGGCTTGGGGTCTGAAGACAGGAACAACGGGATGGTCACTCGGGGGCCGCCCTTGCGTTCAGAGATAACCTAGCCTTGATGGCCCTCGGATCCGGAGCACCGAGACTTCTTATCCCCTGGCCGGCCGGGGAGACGCTCAGGGTTTATCATGGGACGGCCGGCTCTTGTGGCCAAAAAGTGGTTCTCCCGTCACGGCGTGCCGAATCAAGGGCCCTTCCTGGGAGCAGGAGCCCAATCAGAGGTCCATTTGTCCCGCGAGGCCGGTCGTCTCTGGCGTCCGGATGGCGGCCCAACTGCGAGCCCAGGCAGCCTCAGGTAAGAAACGGCGAGACGCCAAGGGCACGACGGCGAGACTTGGCCTAGAGATGACACGTTAGGGGGCCCCTCGAGCTGCTCGCTTGCGCAGGTGCCTCGTCTCGCAAGGGCAAGTCGAGCCGTGTCTTGGGGACGGTGACGTGCCGCAGGTCGGGTCATCATCTAATCCTCGGCCAAAAAGCGGTAAGATTCAAGGGTGGAGAGGCAATTAGAGCGTGTTTGCTGCATAGCCTCGTCGAGACCCTCGTCGTCCGTCTCGATCCAACGGCCGACGGGGGCAGATTGTCGTCGAGTCTGACCATCAGGGTAGCATTCGACCTGCATGGGCGAGAGGGCAGTTCCGCGTCGTGTCCGGATGCCTCTGACGGAGATGGCGAGGGAACCCGGATAGACTCAGATTTGCGTCTACCCCTGTCCGGGAGATGTTCTCTAAACGGATCGAGGATCAGCGCTGCAGATCATGACTGGGGGGATAAGGCATAGGGAGGCATACTCAAACGTTCTCGAAAGCCCTCATAGATGCTCGATTCAACAGTCATGCTCCACTCCTGTGCCGCCGCGAGAATGGCGCAACTGGCCGGCTAAAAAAGAGACAAGGATCGTGCGAGCTGGATGCAACGCGGCCTGCAGACATCGACCGCGGTCCACCGAGCACCGCCCGCCCCGTCAATCAAACAATAAGCTTATACATAAGGCCGAGCGCTCACATGATGTCTCCCGATGCACCTCACATGCGCTGACACGGCACCCCGGCCGGGGCCCGGATCGGACCCGGTAAGCGGACCGAGGCTGGCCGCCGCGATCCAGCCAGATAATCTGCTCGCAACTCCAGGGGTCAGAGGCCTGGTATGGGGCTCCCGTAATAAGCCTGGTCCCGGCTGCGAGTCGAAAGCCCGGAAGGTGCCATTGATGGCCCCCGTCAGGGCTCGCCCCCTTGGGCGCCGACGTATTTCTTCAACCCGCTGGCTCAAGGCCCGTCTGCCTCCCGAGGGAATTCTGGCCGAGCTCGAGGCGCCATGGACAAGGAAGACGGCGCGGCTCCGGGGCCGCTCGTTGCCAGCGACACGAGCGCCGGCTCCAGCACGCAAAACGCCAGCGTCGACAGCGGCTCCGAGAAGGGCCAGGTGCACCAGTTCAACGAGCAGACCAACTATGTCCCCAGGAGGACCATCGTCACCGTCAGGCCCCCTCGTTGCCCGCGCCGCGTGCCGCCGTTGACGAGCCAGCCAGATCTTCCTGGCCTGCGCCAGCGTCGACCTCTTGGCGCTCATGGACCAGACCACGCTGGCGGCCAGCTTGTACATCATCGGCAACGCCCTGGGGTCGACGAACCAGGTCTCGTGGATCGCCAGCGGCTACTTCATGTGAGTCCCAGGCCGTGCGTCGGGGTCTGCGTGACTGCTGCTCACGCTCCCAGCACGTCGACGGTTGGCCAGCTGCTGTACGGGCGCCTGTCCGACATCTGGTCGCGCAAGGTGGTCCTGCTCGTCGGCCTGGCCATCTTCTTCGTCGGCTCCCTGGCCTCGTCCCTCGCTCAGTCGGTGCTGCAGCTGACCGTCTTCCGCGCCTTCACCGGCATCGGCGGCGGCGGCCTCATGACCGTGGCCCAGCTCATCGTCAGCGACGTCGTCCCGCTGCGGGAGCGCGGCAAGTACCAGGGCATTCTCGTCCGTCCGCCCCGGTCCCCGCCCGCTCCGCCTGGGCCTCGCTGACGCGTGCTGGCTCCAGGGCGCCGTCGTGGCCATCTCCAACGGCATCGGCCCCGTCATCGGAGGCGCCCTGTCGTCGAGCTGGCCCGATTCCTGGCGCTGGATCTTCCGCCTCAACCTGCCGCTGACGGTCCTGACGACCGCCTGCGTGCTCTTCTTCATGCCGCTCAAGAGTGTCCAGGGAGACTGGAAGCTGTGAGCCGTCCGTGTTTTCCGCTCGAGGCGGCCGTTCACTGACTCTGCCTAGGAAGCTCAAGGCCGTCGACTTCCTCGGCATCTTCCTCGCCCTGGCCGGCATGACCGTCGTCATCCTGGGCCTGACGTGGGGAGGCCGCGAGCACCCGTGGGAGTCGGCTCACGTCATCGCCACCTTGACCGTCGGATCGGCCGTCTCTGTCGCCTTTGTCCTGTGGCAGTGGAAGGGCCCCCGGTATCCCCTGGTCCCTCGTGCGTCTCCGTGGTGCCGATGCCCTGCCGCCGAGGCTGTTGCGCTGACAGTGCCCAGTCCACATCTTCAAGTCGAAAATCGTCAACGGCGCATGCCTGACCATGGCCATCAACGGCTGGAACTTTGTCATGCAGGTCTACTACGTGCCGTCCTTCTACCAGCTCGTCTACGGGTACTCGGCCACCAAGTCGGCCGCCATGCTGCTGCCCATCACCATCATCCAGTCGGTGAGCAGCACGCTGTCGGGGCTCGTCGTCCACTGGATCGGCCGGTACCGCGAGTGTATCCTGTTCGGATGGGTCTGCTGGGCGGTTGGCCTCGGGCTCATGTCGACCCTCGACGAGACCACGGGCGTCGACAAGCAGATCGGCTATGCCCTGCTCATCGGCATCGGCGTCGGCAACACCCTGCAGCCGTAAGACTGACTTTTCCGCCGCCTCGTGTCCGGGGAACTGACGCGGGCATGACAGGGCCCTGATTGCAACCCAAGCCGGAGTGGAAAGGCGCGACATGGCCATTGTCACCTCTTTTCGAAAGTAAGTTGCTGTCGACCGCGCGGCCCGGCACGTGTAACCGCGCGCGGCGTGCTGACGGGCTCGCGGCAGCTTCGTGAGGAATCTGGGATCCACGCTCGGACTGGCGGTTTCAGGGACCATAATGTGCGTCTTGCTCCGGCACGCGGTTGTGATGCGCTGACCTTGTGTGCTCCAGCAACAACATCGTCGCCCGTGACTTGTCGTCACTGGACCTCGGCGGCGAGGACGCAAAGACGCTGCTGAGCAATCCGCACACCTTTCTCACCCAGGTGTCGCCGGAGGAAGCCGAGCGCATCCGGGGCGTCCTCATCCCGGCGTATCGGCAGGGCTTCCGGGCCATCTTCATCGTGGGCGCCTCGCTGGCCGCCCTCGCCTTTGTACTGGCCCTGCTGCTGATGCCGCAGGTCGAGTTGACGAGGCCGGACGACGCGAAGCTGAAGGAGGAGGGCCGCAGGGCGGACGAGGAGAAACGGAGCAAGAAGAGCTCTGCATAGGCGTTGGGTGCTGGAAGAGTCCAAGGCGGCATATGGGCGCGGGTCGGCATAGACAAAAGGGTTGTTTGGGCTTGTTTAACGTCGCACAATGCATGTTGGGGGCCAAAAGTAGCACGGCACGATGGATCTTGGTCCCATCAGACATAATAGACCTGAGCGAGGGAGATGGGTTGAGGTGCGAGTGTCAAGTTCTGATGTGAGCGAGCTTGGAGGTGCCTTTCGCAACTGCCCCACCAAGACGGCGATTATCTTATCTTGCGGTTCTTCAGGTTCCCAACACGTACTTCGTACAGCATCACCTACCATCGCCTACATCGCCTGCCCAGAATGACGCAGTTTCGGCCCTGCATCGACCTCCACGCTGGGCAGGTCAAGCAGATTGTCGGCGGAACGCTCGACAGCCAGTCGTCGGCACTGCAGACCAACTTCGTGTCCGAGCAGCCTGCAGCGCACTACGCCCGCCTGTACCGAGACAGGCAGCTCGAGGGCGCCCATGTCATCATGCTGGGCCCGGGCAACGAGGAGGCGGCCAGGCAGGCGCTGCAGGCGTGGCCCGGGCACCTCCAGGTCGGGGGCGGCATCAGCGACGCCAACGCGAGGCAGTGGCTGGACGCGGGGGCGTCCAAGGTGAGACAGAGCGGCAGCGAGACGACACGGAAGCGACGGAGACGGGCAGAGACAAAGGCGGCTCACCGCAGGAGCAGGTCATCGTCACGTCCTTTCTCTTCCCCGACGGCCGCTTCAGCCAGCCGCGGCTCGACGCGGTGCTCGCGGCGCTCGGCGGCGACAGGAGCAGGCTCGTCATCGACCTGAGCTGCCGCCGGCGGGGCGAGGGCCGCTGGGTGGTGGCCATGAACAAGTGGCAGACGCTGACGGACATGGAGGTGAATCAAGGTTGGTCGCTGCCCCGGGGCCGCGTGCCCTTGCCCCGGGGGCCAACGTGCTGACCCGCGGCAGACTCGATCCGGGCGCTCGAGCCGTACTGCTCCGAGTTCCTCGTCCACGCGGCCGACAACGAGGGCCTGCAGCGAGGCATCGACGAGGAGCTGGTGCAGCGGCTGGCGCAGTGGTGCTCCATCCCCGCCACCTATGCGGGCGGCGGGCGCCGCCTCGAGGACCTCGAGCTCGTCAGCCGGCTGAGCGGCGGGCGCGTCCATCTGACCATCGGCAGCGCCCTCGACTGCTTTGGCGGGTCGGGGGTGACGCTCGACGACTGCGTCGAGTGGAATAGGAGACGGGGCTCCTGAGGGAGGCTCATCGGGATTCCTGCAGAGAGGCTGCGAGGCTGAGACGGCGACCCGGCCGGCGTACAGGAGCATCACGGCCGAGGGACATGCGTACAGATGATATGGATGTACAAGCGGTAGGCTCGTACATGCCATATGCCATGCGGCACCAGAGTCAGTCTGGCAGCCATGGCAACGTCCGGCACCGACGCCTCTCGACTCGGCAACCGTCGGTGGCACGGCGAAGGATGCGACGCAACTCGAGTCGTGTGCCTGCAGCAGGCAGCCCCAGCCAATTGCCGCCAGAGCCTGGCGGTTGTGCGACGGCGGACGGCGCGGCAGGCTGCAGGTCGCAGCCGATGCCGGGGCACGATAGACATGTTTGGGTAGCTTATCGGGAACCTGTTCAGCGGGACCAGCGCTGCGGGGTTCCCTACAGCGCCCTGTCTTAGCGCCTGGTGGGGCCCGATAGTTGCCACGGCAACGGCCAACGGTGACCTACGCCGTGGTGTTTATTTTGCACGGCCCAATC
The DNA here is from genome assembly GCA_002939055.1 of Hypocreales sp. Mo6-1. Classification (NCBI taxonomy): domain Eukaryota; kingdom Fungi; phylum Ascomycota; class Sordariomycetes; order Hypocreales; species Hypocreales sp. Mo6-1. Next base: position 1,433,288 of record PNEP01000013.1, read on the forward strand.
ACGCCTCCCGCCGCCGTCACCTTAAACACATCTCCCTCGCGACGCTGCGCGCTGCTCTTCCCTCCCTCCCTCTCTCTCCCTGGCAACGTCTCTGTCGCGCACATACACGGTCGCCCTGTTGGGCCTCGCCTCGTCTTCGCTCCCTTCTCCTCTCGCGGCTGCATGTTGGGCCACCTGCGGTCATCACTGCCGTCTCCCAGCGGCCGGGTACCAGCACCATCTCCTGCCAACGCCCTCTCCTGCTGGAGACGCCGAGTCGTGCGGCATTCCGTCGCGGCTCCTCCCCATTTGCTGGCCGGGGCTCGCTGCATGCCGATGCATTCCAGTCTGGCCTGAGCAGCCTCCAGCACCCATCGTCAGCGGCGGCCAGCATGGCTTCGGAGCCGGTATGGCGCCTCTCCCCCCCTCGCGGCGAGCCTCTGCTGACGCTCTGCCCCTCCGCCGCTGGCCCAGGTGCAGCCCCTGCGCATCGCCAAAACCACGCCCAGCTCGTCGCCCTCCAAGGCGGCCCCGGGCAGCGGCAGCAGCCTGCCGCGCCCGCTGTCCGACATCTCGCCGACGGAGAAGAGGCGCAACTCGCCCAGCTGGCGCCACTACACGCCCGCCAAGGTCTGTGGAGCGCCGCGGGCCGTCGCCAGGGCTCGTGATGCTGACGGCAGCGCTGCAGAAGGCCATGGACTCGAGTCCATTCCAGTCCTCGCCGCTCGACTCGGCCGCCTCTCCCCGCCTGTTCTGGCAGCACCGCAACGCCGAGAACATGTTCCACGGCGGCCGCCCTGGTTCGCCGTCGCCGACGCGTCGTTCTTCCATCGAGCGGCTGCAGCGCGCCTCGCGCGTCCGGAACTCCAACATCTTGGCCCTCGAGCAGAAGCAGGAGTATGACCCGACGCGGATTCCGCACATCGAGAGACCCCTCGCCAAGGTCCAGGGAACCAGCACCTTTGCCTCGTCGTCGAGCTCCGGCGGCCTGCGCTCCTCCGACTCCGAGCCGCGAGCCGTCGACAGCAAGTCGAGCCTCTCGACCATGAGCTCCCCCAAGCCAGCGTCGCCCACGCCGTCGGTGCCGCGCGCCCCGAGCAGAGACCAGGCCTCGCCCACCAAGTCGTCCCTGTCGCCGTCCAAGCTCAACAAGGGCGCCTTCGACGCCGAGTCGGGCACCTGGTCCGGCCACTCGTCGCTCAACAACGAGCACGAGCTGCCCGAGGGCCGCTTCCTGAATCGCCACCCAAAGAGCGTCACCTTCGACGCCGCCCCGCCCCAGATCAACGAATATGAAATGGCAACCCCCGACCTCTCGTCCATCGGCACCAACTCGCGCGAGGGCAGCTATGAGTCTGTCGACGACGACGACGACGACGACGAGTTGCTCTACAACCCGGGCCACGCCGACGTCCAGGACGACAGCTTCGACGAGTCCCTCGAGGACACGGACAAGACGCCCGTCGTTGGCCCGGACGACTGGCGGGGCGAGAGCCCCATGGTCCAGCCCGGACTCGACGCAGAGCAGTTCGAGGGCAGCCCCATGCCCGAGGGCATGCCCGTCCCGGCCGCCTCGGGTCTGCCGGCGCACCAGCGCACCGACTCTGCCAACTCCAACGCCGACCACCGTCCGCTGCCGCCCCTCCCGGGCGCGTGCCACGCCCGGAGCCAGTCGGCCGACTCTGCGACGGCCTCGCCGGGGCTGTCGGCGACGGCGGAGAGGATGCTGGGCGGCAGCTCCAACCGCAGCCTGCCCGTGCCCCCTCCCGCTTCGGCCAGCAAGTCGGACATCCAGAGCTTCGGCAACGGCAAGATGACGCTGGAGGAGCGTCTGAAGCTTATGATGCTGTCGGACGAGGGCGACACCAAGACGGCCGCCGAGCAGCAGCGCCAGCGCCGGCTTAGGAGGGGCGCTGGCCGAGGCGAAAACGCCCCGTGCGAGACAGAGTCGGCCACGGGGCCCGAGGCCCAGCAAGACGGCGACGTGTCGCTCTTGGACGACTACCAGATGCCGTCGCGCATCTCCCGAGAGTCCATCATGCGCCGGGTCAACGGCAACAAGGCGCTCGACGGGGAGGCCGACTATTGCTTCTCCTCTCCGCCGAGCGCGCAGAGGCACGCGGTCCTCGATCCCGATGTTCCCATCCCCTCCACCGAGGACCCGGCCGCCGACGACGAGGCGTCGGAGCAGGAAGACAGCGTCATCATCACGCGGGACCCCGAGGGCCTCGGAGACGGCGTGCTCGATTTCTACCATCGCATGGACGGCAGCAACGACGACGACGATGACGACGACGAAAGCCACTACTCGGACAACGAGCTGGCGCAGGAACAGCCACGCGGCCACGACGTCGGCGGCGGCGTCACCACTCCGCGCGCTAGCTCGCCAGTCCAGGAGTACCTGAGCCTTCGTGGGCCCGTTCCCGAACTGACCCTGACCGTGCCGGCCCCGTCCATGCCGCCCGAGGAAGAGAGCAGCCCTTCTGCCGGAGCCCAAGCTGCTGCCGACAAGGCGGCCGACGCCCCCGCTCCTGTCCAGCGACCACGCACTCCCGAGGATCGCATCTCCAAGCCCGAGTATGACGGATCCGGCTGGGGCGAGCCAGAGGACGACGGCGACGATGAGCCCGGAACTCCCGACTCGGTTATTCACCACCCCATGCCCGAGGATGAGGAGACCCGAGAGTCGCCGGCCATCCCCGAGCGAATTGCAACCATCAAGTCGGCCTCGGGCTCGAAACTCAAGACGCGCGTCTCCAACACGCCTTCTGACCTTGCTGCCATGAGAGAGGCCCGCAGACAAGTCAGCCAGGAGGTCCCGAGCGTGCCCCCGATCCCGGAGAAGCATCGCAACCGCATGTCGCGTGATCTGAGTGCGGCCCAAGGCGACGACCATGACGAATACCTCGAGCGCCACCCGAGCTTCAAGAACCGGAGCCTGACGCTGGACCTCGACATGGGCCTCAGCCTCGACCAGGATTTTGAGAGGGTCATTGAAGCGCAAAAGGTGCATTGCAGCCATCCTCCCCTTTCGTCATCATCTCCCACCGTTGTTCCAACTCGTCCTCGACGAGCGCCCGACATGTCTACTGAGAGCGGCTTGAGAAGACTTGATGCTAACGTGACTCTGCGTCCTCAGCGCGGCTATCTCATGCGGCAGAACACCAAGGTCGTCACCGCCAGCGACAAGGACGGCGACACGGCATGGAAGTCTCGGTCGGCCAACAACTCTCCGGTCAAGCAGGATCGACCGCCGTCGTGGATCGTCGAGCCTTGGGTCGGCCATTCGCGACCGCGAAGCCCCCGCAAGCGCCCGGGAACCAGCGGCGGAATCCCGCCCCTGCCCGGCCAGGAGAGCAACGCTGCGGCTCTGAACCATGTCGTCGAGGACGACGCGCAGTCGGAAGCGGCCACGATAGACAGCGGCGAGAGGGGCCGCCTGTTTGTCAAGGTCATGGGCGTCAAGGACCTGGATCTGCCTCTCCCCAAGAGTAAGTGCTCGTCTTGGGCCTCCCAGTCCCCGGTCTCGCGTCGCCTGTCTGACAACAGCCCCCCAGACGAGCGGACCTGGTTCAGCCTCACTCTGGACAACGGGGTCCACTGCGTCACGACGGCCTGGCTCGAGCTGGCGCGAAACGCGCCCATCGGCCAGGAGTTTGAGCTTGTCGTCCCGAACGACCTCGAGTTCCAGCTCACGCTCAACGTCAAGCTGGAGAAGCCCGTGCAGACCATGGTGCCGGCCGCGACAGCCAAGATTAGCAAGCCCAAGACGTCTGCGTTCAGCAGGGTGTTTGCGTCGCCCAAGAAGCGCCGGGAGATGGAGCTGCGGCAGAAGGCCGAGGAGGAGCGCTTCGCCCAGCAGCAGAGAGAGGCGCTCGCACGCCGCAACAACTCGCCCTCGGCCTACGAGCTCCTGTCGCCCCTCGCGGCGGAAGACGGCAGCTTCGCCCGTGCTTACGTCTGCCTTAAGGAGCACGAAAGCCGATGCTTCGGGCGGCCGTACACGGTCGAGGTGGTTAGCTTCAACGAATGGGCCACCGAGGAGGAGGGCTTCGCCTCGAGCGTCAAGAGCAAGCGAGGCAACATGGCCGTCGTCCGCCGGGCCCCCTACAAGATTGGAAAGCTGGAGCTGCAGCTCCTCTTCGTGCCGCGGCCCAGGAATGCGACGGACGAGGACATGCCCAAGAGCATGAACTCTTGCGTCAGGGAGCTCAAGGCGGCCGAGGAGCGGCTGGCCCGCAGCTGGGAGGGCCACCTGAGCCAGCAGGGCGGCGACTGCCCCGTGAGTTGGCCGGACCCAAGGGACGGCGACGCGATGGCTGACGAGGACACGCAGTACTGGCGCCGCCGATACTTCAAGCTGGCGGGCACCAAGCTCACGGCCTACCACGAGGCCACGCGCCAGCCGCGGGCGACCATCAACCTGTCCAACGCCAAGCGGCTGATCGACGACCGCCGGGCGCTGACGGAGCGAGAGACGACGGCCAAGAGCGGCAGGCGGCGCAGGTCTGCCTTTGCCGAGGAGGAAGAGGGCTACATGTTTGTCGAGGAGGGCTTCCGCATCCGCTTCAACAACGGCGAGGTGATTGACTTTTACGCCGACACGGCGGCCGACAAGGAGGGCTGGATGAAGGTGCTGTCGGACGTCATCGGGCGCAGCGACAGCAGCGCCGACGAGGACAGCAACCGATCGCGAGCCAAGTGGTGCGAGATTGTCCTCAAGCGGGAGGAGCAGCTGCGCCGCCGGTCCGAGGGCCGCCGAGTCCACTCGCGGTCCAAGAGCACGCTCACGTAGAGCCGGCCCTTTGCGCCGGAACGCTTCATGAGACGACGACGAGGGGTCTTGCGACGACGGCATCAGGCACGGCCTCGTGGGAGGGCCTCGCGGCTGGTTTCTCTCTCGGGTCTTGGCCGACTGAGCGCTTGGTTGATTGTCTTTGCTGAGCTTGTTTTGCTTCGACGAAGCCATGTCAGATTCACGAGAGTCACGCAAGGAACGGCGAGGCGTCGCCGGGGCTTTCTTTTGTGCGGTATTAATCATGTGGCACTCTTGGCTGTACCTACCGACTCTGTACCGAAGCAGTGGAGACAAAACACGAGGACGATGTGCATATTGCATTCTGTTGGCGACAAGGCATCAGGAGGAGCCGTCCTTCGCCAGGGGTGTCACGTGACGCGCCGCGGCCAATGGATGCCGGCTGGGCCCCTCCCTGCCTCGTCAACAGAGGCTCATCTGTCAGAGATCATCTGTCAGGGAGGCTCGCGAACTGGAGTCGACGACGACCCTGAGTGAGGGGAGCTGGCCGAGGCGCAGTTTCATTGCGTCTGCACACGCCGCCGGCTGCCTGTTTCATCCGCGCAGCGCCTCCAATCCTGGGCCCCTGGTACCTGCAGCTTCTGCCGCCCTTGGGCCTCGAGCACGCGATCCAGCGTCGCAAAGCATCGCCAGAAGCGCAGCCGCCACCGCCCGCTCCGCAGCCGCTGGCTCGACCTCGCGCCTCGCCCGTCCTCCCCCTCGCCGCCGCCCGCCTCTCGCTGCCGTGCGCGCCTGCCCTGCGGCACGACCCCGTCGCCATGGCTGGCCGCTTCGTCCGGGCGTCCAAGTATCGTGAGTGCCGGGCGCAAGCGAACGCGCCTCGTCGACGGCTGCTGACGCCCCGCCGCCGCAGGGCACGTCTTCGGAAAGTCGACGCGGAAGGAGTTTTGCTACGACAACCTGCACATCAGCCGCAACGCCTGGGACACCAACCTGGTCAAGGTGCGCCGCCCGCCGACGCGCGACGGCCCGCCGTGCCCTCGCTGAACACGCACAGGTCAACCCCGAGTACCTGTCGGTCAATTGGGACGCCTCGGGCGGCGGCGCCTTTGCCGTTGTCCCCCTGGCCGAGAGGGGCAAGCTCCCCGACCAGATCCCCCTGTTCCGCGGACACACGGCCGCCGTCCTCGACACCGATTGGTTTGGGCCCCTTTGCTCCCGCCGTCCAGCGCTCTGCCCGCCGCCTCGGCTTTGCTGACTTTGGCCGGAGGAACCCGTTCAACGACGGCCTCGTCGCCTCCGCCTCGGAAGATGGAAAGGTGTTCCTCTGGGAAGTCCCCCGAGACTTTACTCTCTACACCGACGCCGAGGAGATTGTCCACGTGGCGCCCGTGAGCAAGCTGGGCGGCCATTCAAGGTAGGCGCGCTATACGTTGCGACGCCGACGACCCCGTCCGCCGCCCCCGTCCGCCGCTGACGCGTTGCCCTGCAGAAAAGTCGGGCAGGTCCTCTTCAACCCGTCTGCCGAGAACATCCTCGCTTCCGCCTCGGGCGATTTCACCATCAAGATCTGGGATGTCGCCACCGGGCAGGCACCCCTGACGCTCAGGCACGGCGACATCGTGCAGAGCCTGTCGTGGAACGCGGCCGGCAGCATGCTCGTGACGACGTCGCGTGACAAGAAGATTCGCGTGTGGGACGTTCGCCAGGAGAAGCCCGTCCACGAGGCCCCGGGCCACAGCGGAGCCAAGAACAGCAGGGTCGTCTGGATGGGCGAGCACAACCGCTTCGCCACGACCGGCTTCTCCAGGATGAGCGAGCGGCAGATTGGCCTTTGGGAGCCCGGTCGGGCGGAGCCCATTGGCGGCTTCACCATGCTCGACTCCATCTCTGGCGTCTGCATTCCTTTCTGGGGTACGTCGTTGGGGGGAAAGACATGGCATAGGACGTGCTGACATGTCGACAGACGACGGCTCGAACTGCCTGTATCTTGCGGGCAAGGGGTACGTTTCTTCGACAGCGCTCCCCGGACAGTGCTGACGCACGGCAGTGACGGCAACATTCGCTACTTTGAGTATGAAAACGACAAGTTTGAGTTCCTCAGCGAGTACAAGTCTCCCGATCCGCAGCGAGGCATCGCCTTTCTCCCACGACGCGGCATCAACGTGAGGCCTGCTCGGCGTCATCGAGCTTGCACGGTCGGGCTGACAGTCGCAGGTTCACGAGAATGAAGTGATGCGGGCGTACAAGACGGTCAACGACACGTACATCGAGCCCATCTCATTCACGGTGCCTCGACGCGCCGAGACGTTCCAGGCCGACATCTTTCCCCCGGCCATTGGCACAAAGCCTGCCGCCAACGCCAAGGAGTGGTTTGACGGCAAGACGGGAATCCCCGCCAAGATTGACCTCGAGAGCGTCTACGAGGGCAGCGCCCCCAAGGAGGTGCCGTCCGACTACAGGCCTGCCGCTCAGCCTACGCCGCCGCCTGCGGCAAAGGCTGAGCCCAAGCGGGAGGAGCCCAAGAGGGAGGAGCCCAAGCCTGCTGCGGCCGCCCGGGGCCCTCCGCCGACGATGAACGAGCAGAAGGGATCCATTTCTGCCATGGCCAACAAGTTCCAGGATCACGACGAGGTGGAGGAGGACGGCGACGAAACGTCGAGCTTCGAAGAAGTCTCGCGACCGACGCAGCGGGCCGCGGTGCCCGTCCGTTCGGAGCCCAAGCCCCAGCCTGCGCCGGCCAAGGCCCAGCCCGCGCGTGCGCCCTCGCCGGCGAAGTCCTCTTCGCCCGTCAAGACGCCCACGGCTCCGTCGGCACCCGGCGCCGCCGCGGCCGGCCCGTCGAGCGGCGTCGAGACGTCGCTGGACCAGATCAAGCAGCTGATCGAGAAGCAGACGAGGATCATCAGCGCGCAAAACGACAAGATCGACCTCTTGGCCACCGAGGTGGAGTCGCTCAAGAAGAAGGTGAACTCGGGCTCGCAGGACCAGAACGAGCGCATCCGGCAACTAGAGCTGGAGCTGGAAGAGGCGCGGTCGTGATTCGGCGGGACGGAGTTGGGCAGGACCCCCGGTTTGCGGATGGTCTTGGAAACGCGAGGGCAGTGGTTGAGTGCCGTGGCGACGGACTGTATACTGAGCGACGGGAGGGGGACGAGTTGCCAAAGTGCTGGCTCTTCACTTTGCATTGCGCGTGGTTCTTGCTACTCGGCTCTGGATGCTGTCTGCTCCTCGCTGTCTGCTCCTCGCTGTCCGCCCCCTCTGCCTGTGCATCCGACTGGAACTTGCTCCCTCGGCCATCACCGCTCACCGCTTCGGGGCACAAGGAAACCAGCGGCAGGCAGTTTTTCCATTTCATCCTATCTCGTCGTCAACGGCCGTCTCGGACTGCTCCGTCGGGGGGGCCCGAGCTACCCTACACCGAGGGTCTGAAACAGCAGCGCACGCGACGCATGATAGCAGCACGCGCCAGCGAGGGTCATGCGGAGCCCGTTCCAGGGCCATCTCGCCGCGGCCGGCAAAGAGGACAGCGTGAGGAGGGCGCTATCGTCTCCTGGCAAGGGGGCCCCGGCGTGGCCAGCTCCAGCCGCCGCCGATCTCTTCATGCATAACATGGACCGATCACCAGCCCATGGACATCCATCCACCCGATCAAACGACGTGGCTCACCTATCGGACGCCCGTCCGGGGGGACGAGGGGGCAGGTGGGCCGGGGGGGGATGAGGGCGAAATTCCATTTCCAGCTCGACGCGACATGGCCACATCCAAGGGATGGTGGAGCGAGGCGGGGACGGACACGGGCAAGGCTGGCGAGCGGGCATGAAGAATGCCGGCACCTGCGAGAGCCAGCTTACGCACGTCCATACGCACGCCAAGTCCCGACAGTCGTCGGCGCGGCGGCAGGCACAGACGGAGAGGCGTCAAGCACACCGAGGCGCAAGGTGTTTATGCCTCGGGGAGCCGGGGACAGGGATGGCCCGTCGCGGGCAGTCTGTGCAGTTTCAGAGCGGCGCAGGAGGCTGCCGGCACGTCGTCGACGTCGACGTGCTCCCCTGGCGGACGGGAGAAAACACGCCATGGGACGGATAAAAAAAGAAAAGGGCTGCAGCAGAGGGCAGAAGCAACTCGACGACCCCCGTGTTTTTTATACGGCCGCCATGGTGAAACCCGAGGGAAGCGAATCCAGGGTCCTGTTAGGAGACGCCAAGGGGGCCGGCTGCAGGGACACGGCCTGGCTCGTCAGCAGCCCCGGGACGATCTCGAACAGTGACGGCAGCCCTCGTGGATCCATGGTCGAGAGACGCAGGCCCGTATGAGATGGACGGCGACCACCCTGATGGCAAACGAGAGGCGCTGCCTGTCCAGACTTCCAGACTAGTCACCTTCGACACGTCGTGTCGGGACCCCGTTCTTGATGCGTATCAAGGCGCTGACCTGTCGCTTTCTGCGCCAGCGGCGAGCGCTCGTATTTTCGGCATCAAATTGCGCCCAAGGGGCATGTCTACCCGGCCGGGTCACGCCACGCCGCATGCAGTCAGTCGTGTGCTCGAATGCCAACCAAGGCATGTGTCGGCGGGACACGACGACGAATCGACGCTAGGGCCTCACCATTGCCTACCATCGCCTAGCCGACCTGTCTGTCTGTCAACTGCGGCGTGAAACTTGGGGCAGTTTGGACGAGCGATGCCCCATTGGGCCGCGGCAAGACGGCTTGCGAATGCTGACCGTCCAACGGCCGCATCTGGGTCGCGAGAATAGGGCCGACGAGGTTTCACAGCAAGAACGAGTTGCGGGGACAGAGTTTCCATCCGTGCGTGACAGTTGCATAGCACGGCGCGATCACCGGGTCCGGCGGGCCCAGGTGACGGCGGCCGGCCGTGTGATCCCTGTGATGGATGGCAGAAGTCCAAGGCGACGTCGACGTCGTGGGCGAAGCCTAGCGGTGCGCCACGTACAAGCAGGAGTCGGAGGGTTCATGCAAGGCACGCCAATGGGGGGACTGGCGGGGGCGAAGGGCGTTGGTGGAGGGGCAGACGGGTTCCTGTTTCGCAGCGCGAGGGACCTTGGTTGTTTCAGGCGTCTTCACTTGGCCGTTGGCGGAGGGACGTGCGCCGGGAGTGGTTGCAGACGGCCCAAAAGGGCATGTGGCAAATGTGTAGCCTGTACAGAGATGTGTAGCCCGTACAGAGATGTCGCCTGTGTAGAGACGTGTAGCCTGTACAGAGCATCCGCGGCCTGCTCGGACACGGGCAGGGCGACGGCAGACGCAGGTCGACGCAGCGCTCGGCTCGGGGAAGCAGGCCGGCAGACGGCAGATGGCCGACGGCAATGGCAGGTATGCAAGTGCACGACAGACGTCCCCAGAGGGGCCGTTTCGAGAAGATCCCGTCGCCCGACAGACCGGGATGGGCTGCGTTTGCGTGCCATGAGCCGTCAAAGGTTGATATTAGGTTTGTGACAAATAGCAAGAAAGGCGGCCTAGCTGCGAAAGGTCGAGGCTCGACACAAGGGCCCTTGATTGGCTGCAGCGCAGGCTTAGCCTGCTAAATATGGCCCGCGACGGCTTGGGAGCGTCTGAAACGGCCCAGCCAGCTTCTCGAGTTGGCAGGCAGAGTGTTGGCCGGCCTTGTCGAGGGCATGCCTGTGCACCCAGATTGGCGAGCGTCACGCCATTCATGCACGCACGGAGCTTGCTGTCGGCCGGAATCGGACGGACGTTGTTGCGTCGCTGGGCGCGCTCAGTGCCGCTCAGTGCCGCTCAGTCTCAGTGCCGCTCAGTGCCGCTCAGTCGGCCGCTCAGTCCCCGCAGGTGCCGAGGCGCATTCCGCCGAGCATTGCCAAGGGACCGGGTGCCATGACAGGCCGAGGGCTCAGGCTCCCGGCGACGGAAGCAGGTCCGAGGCGGCGCTGGGCGGAGCCGCCGCCTCTCCCGGCTCCCCGGGCTGCTGTCGACCGGGACGGGCGGGACGATCAAGTCGGTCGCCATGCTGTTTCAGAGCCGAACCCACCATGGTCAAACAGTCGCCTCGCGGCTGAGCCATGAGCCTGAGTGTGTGTGCTCTGTATCTGGGCCGCCGTTTGCCAGCTCGCATTGCCGTCGCCGGCGGTACCAAACAAGCACCCGGAGCTGGAGCGCGACCCGTCCTGGCCAGCCGTCGCTCGGCAGCTGATGGCCAGGGCCGTCCGTGCTGCTCGCGCGGCACCGTAGAGTAGGCGGCCTGTAGAGTACGCGACGTCATGCCGGCTCCCCGGCTCCTCGCCACCGCCACGAGCCGGCTGCTTTCCGCAGGCACCGAACCTGCTCCGACCGGCCGGCTGTTAAGCCGCAACGCCGTCCTGTCCGGCGTGTCACGGCTGCTCGCCCTTGGTCGCCATTCCGCATGTGCTGACGCCGCAGGCTTCCCAAGCGGTCGGCGCCATGACTCGCCGCGGCGGACGAGATTGCCTGGCACTGACACTGATCGGCTCCGCGACCTTGGGCAGCCTGCACGGCCTGGCGGCCGCCGGGTGGATGAACGCTGGATCCGAGAGCCCCGTACGCGTCCTATATGCAGGTCCTGCTAAGTCTTGTGATCGGCTTGGCCGCGGCGGGGTGCATCGATGCTCGGCGACGAGACCGGCGCGGCTTGGCGCGCGTGGAGGGAGGGAGGGGCGTGCGACATCTGAGGCCACCAGTCACGGACTGTGACCGGGGGCAGCAGAGGGGCGACTCTGAAGCACTGCGCCAGGAGCGTTTCATCTTGAGCATGAGCCCCCAGGGGCCTGCGGGCCAACGTCCAACGAGCCGGCGGCTGGCCGCCACTCAATGCCGGCGCAGAGGCGGCGGCAAATCGGAACGGCCATGTTGGCTTGTGCGACGGCGCAGGGCGGCGGCGGCGGCGGCACCGCAGAGTTTTCGCTGGCGACGAGAGAGGGCGAGGTTGAAGACGGGAGGCCCATCGAGTTCACCTGCTTGGGCGTGTGCAGGCAGACGTGACGTTGCATGACGGCCACGACGCGCCTTGGCTTGTGCTGCGCTTCCGAAATGAGTGTCTAGGTGCCCGCGGCCCACGAACACTCGGCCATACGACGCGAGCTATAGGCATTTCTAGAAAGGAGCAGCCGCCGGCATCAAGGGGGGAGGCACACTAGTGCCTGGCAGGACTCGTGGCCACACGAAGCAGTCTGCGGTCGACGGCGGAAGCTTATTGCATCAAGTCGTCCAGGCCCGGCACGTGGCTGCGCAAACAACAAACACGAGGCCGCGCCGTCTTGCGCCATGTCTTGGATGCAGAAGGCCGGCTGCTTGCCGGTGACCTTCCAGCGGCCTTGTTGACGGCCACGGCCGCCATCCCTGCCAACCAAGGCCCGCGGTGAGGTGATTTATTCATGCCGGCGGGGGTCTGCCTGGCAAGTCGTCGGTCGACTCTTGTGCGCCGTGCGACCAGGCAATCAATGCGCCCGCCAACAGGCGCAGCGGCTGGCGTCACTGCCATTTCGCTGCGGCTCGGCTAGGCACGCGTCGCCGGCGGCCGGGCGGCGGATTGGTCCAGGCGGCGGCTGTCGATGGCCGGCGCTGCTGATGGCCGACGGCCGAGGGCTGATGGCCGACGACTGACGGCTGTCGAGGCCGGGGGCGTGCCGTTAGCACCCCGGCCAGGGAACCGAGCGCGCGATACTTGGTAGGCTCACGCCGGCGGTTGAATCTGTCCACCAGTTGACACCCGGACGGGCCTCTGGCCTGGCCTGTGCTCAATAATCACAAAACACAATCGTCACAATAGTCGCGATAATCGCGACAACGGCAGCAATGAATCCTCGCGGCAGCCGGGCGGCCAGCGGCCACCAGCCGTGGCTCCTGAGGCGCCGTAGAGCGGCGGAAGCGTGCATGGCGAGCCCTGACCAGGCGCATCCCTGGCCGGTGCCCGGGCTGGTACCTCTGGCCCTGGCAGCGGCGCGCCAGCGAGCGCGCAGCGTCATTTGCGCCCGGCTGCGGGTGGGGCCTGCAGGTGGACCGTTCTGGGTTGTGCCACGGAGTAGAGTACCTGGCGCACAGCACAGTGCCTGCCGCACAGGCTGCGCGCAGCCACGCCGCGCGGTACCGGTACCTCCGGGCCCGGGTCGCGTCCGTCCTATCGCATGGCAGCAGCGCTGAGGGTGGTGCTACCCGCAGGCCCAGGATAGCCGTCGTTTTGGCCCTGCCGCCTGCTCCCGTCCTCTCGCTCTAGCCCATGGGCGCCATCTGCCTGGGTAGCTGCTTCCTGCAGTGCTGAGCACAGGCGCGCCCGCGCCCTCATTAAACCCCAGCAGGTCCCCCCTTTAGTCGCTGGCCGCTCCGACTTCTTCTCTCTGCTTCCCGTCTTCCTATTTCCCTTCTCCGACCCCTTCTCCCCCCCCCTGTTTTTCTCCAAGCCGCACATTGACCTGCTGGTGCGCCTTTGTTTCCCTTTTCTTTCTTCGCGAGCTTGAGCCACGCCGTCCCCAGCCTCCGGCGCCCGTCCTCCGGCAACCGAGAACCAGCTGGCTGTCTGACGCGCTGCCATCGCCCCGGCCTGGCCGTCGCCGTGTCCTTCTTGATTGCTTCTTCCTTCTCTTGTATCTCTTTGCCCCCTTGGCTTCGTTTCGCTCCCCTCTCGCCGCGCGCCGCCTCCTGCGCCCGCCCCCGACCCCATCGTTATCCGGCGCCTCGACGGCCAGCTGGCAGCGCTTGCCACTCGACTCCCCCGGCTCGCTAGACGCGGCTGTGGTGCCCTTTCGTCTCGTCGTTTGCGATACATAATTCCTTGCATCCGGGCTGGTCTCGAATCTTCTCGCCGTCGCTTCTTCCACGACTCGTCTTTTCTCCTTGCACCCAAGGCAGCGCCTCCCGCGACTCGTACCGCGCATTGCTTCGTCGTGTCCCGTCCGCCCGCAGTCGTCGCCGTCCGCCTGCCTCGCCGGCGGAGAACCGGCCATCGGACACTCGAGTCACCACAAGCCCGCGACGACTCTCGCCCGTCCGGAGCTCTCCCCGCCACCCTCCCGCCACTCACTCCCCGGGGCCACGCCTCCTGTCCCGCCTCCGGTGGACGAAGCGCGACCATGTACTCGCAACACGCAGCCATGGCGCCTCAGAAGCCCGAGACCTTCATGCTGAGCACCGAAGCGCAGCAGGCATTGCCGCACGATGCTCAGGTCGCTCTCCAGCAGGTCGACAACCGTGAGTAGCCGCGCTGTCCGACGCCGATGCGCATCTGACCCGCCGCTAGTCAAATACTTTCTCATCTCGGCTCCCGTCGATTGGCAGCCCGATCAGTACATTCGCCGCTTCCTCTTGCCAACCGGCGAGTATGTGTCCTGCGTGCTATGGTATGTGAGAGCCTTGGTGTCGACCCGTCTGCAAATGCTAACGCGGCCAGGAACAACCTCTTCCACATCTCGGGCACCGACATTGTGCGATGCCTCTCCTTCCGCTTCCAGGCCTTTGGCCGCCCCGTCAAAAACTCCAAAAAGTTCGAAGAGGGCATCTTTTCCGATCTGCGCAACCTCAAGTCCGGCACGGATGCCTCGCTCGAGGAGCCCAAGAGCGCCTTCCTCGACTTCCTCTACAAGAACAATTGCATCCGGACACAGAAGAAGCAAAAGGTGTTCTACTGGTACAGCGTGCCCCATGACCGCCTCTTCCTCGACGCCCTCGAGCGCGACCTGAAGCGCGAGAAGATGGGCCAGGAAGCCACCACCGTTGCCGTCAGCGAGCCGGCCCTGTCGTTCCAGTACGACTCGTCTCAGTCGCTCTATGAGCAGCTGACCAAGACGCAGCAAGCCAACTCGTCTTCCTTCAACGCGCAGCAGGCTTCTTTTCCCCAGGGCCAGTCCACGTCCCCCGTCATGCGGGCCATGGACTCGATGCCCCCCCCAAGCATGATGCCCCAGTCGATGCCCCCGCTGCCCGAGGGCATGGACGCCATGGGTCCCTACGAGCCGATGCCCATGACGTCGGCCGTGGGCCAGCAGGTCCAGCCGGCCAAGAGGGACCCTGACTTCTCCCGGGTCCAGTACAACCAGAACGGCGTCCCCATCAACCACCACGGCCACCAGCGCCACGCCTCGATGCCGGCCTACGGCCTGGAGTACTCGCCCGCCCCCTCCTTCGTCTCGTCGCAGTACGAGGACTACAGCAACCGCGGCATCTCGTTTGAGCCCATCACGCCTCCCCAGCAGGCCCTGGGCATGGCCGGCGAGACCGCCTACATCGCCAACGAGGAGACGGGCCTCTACTCGGCCATCCCCGACCACGTGCCCGGCATGAACGGCCTCAACGGCATGGTCCAGCTGCCCCCGTCCAACATGGCCGGCTCCCAGTTCACCCGCTCCTACGGCACCAACAACGTCTACTCGGTCATCGAGGGCTCCCCGACGTACAAGCAGCGGAGGCGGCGCTCGTCCATCCCCCCGTCCGTGTCGGCAATGGGCGCCCCGCCCGTCGCCAACACGGCGGCCCACCGCCCGTCGGATCTGAGGAGGTCCGTCTCTGCTTCGGTCGGCCCGGTGCCCGAGGGTGACGAGTCGGCTGACAACTCGCCTCCCGGCCTGTCGTACAGCGCTTCGGGTGCGTCCATGACGAGCCAGCAGCACAAGGACGTGGTCGACATGTCTCGCCACGGCACCCCGCTGTCCACCGTCGACGGCAGCCCGGCCCTCAACCCCATGGCCCTCCAGCAGGACTACTCGCAGGTGCCCGGCGAAGACTACTCGGCCGACGGCTCTCTCAAGGGCCATCGCCGCACCCTCTCGAACCCCAACGGCGTGGTGCGCCGTGCTCGCTCCGCCACCGTCATGGAGCTGGGCCCATACCCTCACAAGTCCCACTCGTGCCCCATCCCAACCTGCGGCCGCCTCTTCAAGCGTCTCGAGCACCTGAAGCGGTAAGAAGCAACCTGACGTTTCCTTTGTCCAAAGACGCTTGACCCGTGTGCCGTGCCGAACTCTGACTGGAAGCCATAGACATGTCAGAACCCATACACAAGAAAAGCCCTACATCTGCCCTCATTGTAGCAAAGCATTCTCCCGATCGGACAATCTAGCACAGTACGGTCCCCTCATTTCCTTTGCTGTCTTTTCCTTTGTCGCACGGAGCCCTGGCTTGTCGGCCCTTTGCGCAAAACTCGCAGCATTTGAAACGACGGCCACTTGGGAACACAGGCTAACGCGCCTCGATCCGCAGGCACAAGCGTACCCACAGCCGCGAGGATGGCGGCGAGGGATCCATGAACATGTCGGCCGAGGAGGAAGAGGATCTGTCGGGCGAGGACCAGCTTGGCTCTCTCGAGGAGGCGTCGCCCAATTCCGAAATGGCCTACGTGCCTGGATCGCTCAGCTCGACGGCAGCCGACCCGGCGTCCGCCAACGCGACGACCAACATGAGCCAGAACCAGGCCTTCAACAGCCTGCAAACGCTCAGCATGCCCATGACAATCAGTCAACCGACCACGATAAACGGCGTGATGTAACAAGGATCATTCTTTACGAGACGAACTTTTTCCTTATCTCTCTGCGATTTGACCTTCAGGGATACATGGCTCGCATTTTGGAGTGGACCTGAACCGAGCACCCCCGAGCCATCTGCAACTGTTTTCTTTTTCTTGCCCTCCCCCCCTTTTTTTTTTCTATTCATATCTTTCTTTCACATTGGGCGTCGTTTTACTAGTGTCAAATCGTCTGCACAGCGGCAAAGAAAATGGGGGGAGCAGCCCCTGTAGAAAAGAGCTCAGGCGGCTGCGGGAAGCGTTGGCTATTGGGCGGGACGAAGAGGAGGGCTTATCGACATGGGCGTGAGGCGATCCGACGCGTTTGTATCCATAGCTGCTTTTTAACTCTTGAGGGGGATGAGGGAGGGCGGGAGAATACCAGTCGAGGGACTCTCGAGTAGATGCTGCAGTGGCAACGAGAGAATCAGGAAATCATCTTGGTCAGTGTCGATGTGGCTCCCGCGAATGCTCGTGGTGTCAGGGCGAGCGGACACCTGCGTCGTGTCCGACAAGTAGCACGTTTGCGCTCTATCTTTTCCCTCTTCTGCCAAAGACATCTCTGCCGCCTTCGATTCTCTTTACATCGCGCTCGCTGAGCCTCAGCTCGGCTCCCTTCAAACGGCCCACCCCGGGGCGATCTACGGCCCGTTCTCTCGGGCGGTCCCTGCCCTTTTTCTTGCCCACGTCGCGCTCCAGGATGACGCCGTTCTCCTTGGCCTCGCGGCGGCGCTTTGCCTCGCGGGCGTCGGCGGCGGCGACGATGCCCTTGCGCATGCCCATGGGCATCTTGTCCTGCTTGAGGACGGAGGCCTTGGCGCCGAGGGCCTGGATGCGCAGGTCGGTGGTTTTCTGGCGGGTGCGGCCGCTGGCGAAGGACCTGGGCTCGGCGGCGGCGGCGGGGCCCGGGGACGGCGAGGGCGCGGGGGAGAGGAGGTGCGACTCGGCGAGGAGGCGGCGCAGCTCGAGGTCCTGGGCGAGCAGGGATGGGGCGTCTTCGGGGAGGGCGGCAGCGGCGGCGGGCGAGGCTGTGGACGGGGGACTGGCGGCGGCGGCCTGGTCGGGAGGGCGGGGGGACTGCGCGGCCGGGTCAGCGTCCAGACTCGGCTGGGCATGGAGGGCGGCGTACCATGAAGGCCTTGCGCTCGCGCCTGGTCATGGCTGTGGGTTTCGGCGCCTGCGAAGCCGAGTGGTCGACGACCTCGACGGATGGCGACTCTGCCACGCGGTCAGCACGCAAGCCGCGTAATGCCCAGGCCAGCGTCTGCCTGCCTTGGCAGTCGTCGCCATCGTCCCCGGACAGCCCTGCCCAGTCGGACTCGTCGTCGTCGTCGTCGTCGTCGTCAGCGCCGCGGTGCTCGGGCTCGACGTCGGCCCGCGGCGCCGACGCCGCGAGGGGCGCGAAGCGCGCCTCGAAGTGCCGCCGGAAGACGTCGTTGGCGGCTGCCTGGGACACCGGCGGCCCGGAGGCCTTGCGCTTGCCGAGGACGGTCATTTGTTCGATTGCGCGGATCAAAGGCGCTGTCGGGTTGGATGTTGGGGGGAGGACGGACGTAGATTTTTTTTGTGGTTGCGGATAGAGGACCCCACCACTGGTGTCATAGGCATTTGGCGGCCTTCACCGAGACGCGGATGCATCTCACATGCAGAATCCAACGCAGTCGAGTAAAATGCGAATGTGATTGTTTCAACCTAAGCAGCCCGTGGTATCAGCCAACGCCAACCCTGCCAGTCCAGCCATCATGCCCGCGCAGCCATTCTCGCCCTCCGTGCCTCGTCCTCGCGTATCGCCTCGCTCCTCGCCAGGAACTCCTGTCGCGCGTTGAACGACGCCTTGGACTTGCTCGCCAGCTCGAGCTCGTCCTTGATGCCCTCCTTGTCGACGTAGCCGGCCCAGTCCATCCGGCTCTTCTCCACCGTGTTGAGCTTCCTCGCCTGCGCCTCCTTGGCCGCCTTGGTGCGCGCCGCAACCCCGAGGTCGAGATCGGTGCGCCCGGGCCCGGCGTCGACGACGGGCTCGAAGGCGGAGCGGAACGCCCGCTTCGTCGCCCGCTTGGCGGGGGATGTATCCGCGGCGCCGTCTCTGCCCTGCGACGCGAGGTAGAGCTTCGCCTCGGCCGAGTCTCGCGCGACCACCTTTTCTTCTGTGTGGACGCGGCCGGCGAAGTTGTACGTGCGCTTGATGCGGATCGTGTCGCTGTCGCCGCCGGGTGCAGCCAGCTGGCCCTCTGGCTTGCCGCCTGCTGGACCGCTGGCATCCCCGATCTGCGTTTCGCCATCTTCTATCTCTCCTGGTCTGGCATCCCCATGGGCTAGCTTCCCCGACATCATCTGCTCCCAGAGCGCGTCCACATCGACCGTGACCGGGCCCTTGCTGGCGGCATACTTGCGCTCCGTCTTCCTAGTGTCTCTTCAGCATCGCCGTCGCGAGGGGCGTTCGGGGGAGCATCGTACTCTTCTGCGCGCTGTCTCCTGGTCTTGATCAGCCCGCCCTCGCCGCCGTCCTCGTCGGACGCCTCGCCCTTGTCTTTGGCCCTATTTCGCCGCCGGCGGCCCTTTTCTATGATCGCCTCATCGCCCGAGTTGTCGTATCCTTCGTCTTGGCCGTCCGCATCGCCATCTGGTCGTCTTTTGGCGGTCGACTCGGTTGCCTCGTCGGAATCAGACTGCTCCGATCCCTGCTCTGGCGCCGCATCGGGGGCAAAGTCAGAGTCCTCGGAGGAGGCGTATCGGTCATCGTCATTGTCTGTTAACGTTTCTGGTGGCATCTTGCAATAGGTGCTCTGTGGAAGAGCTGCATGGCATCGTGCGCGTGGGGCGTGATCGTAGGCGTTCTCGGTGAGCGGGATCGTCGGTGAGCGGCCAATGGGAGGGCGCGGTCATCCGCAAAGGCAGCCTCACCGCTGTTTAACAAGCAGGACTGTACGTAGTGCGAACTGCACATCTCTGAGGGACAGTCGTTGCGTAATGACATAAACGAGAGAATCTCTATGATGTGTTACCTCTACGGCGGCGGTGGCTATGGTCGGTAACAACCGGGACGGGAGACGAGGCAGACGACGACAGAGAAGACGATGGCAGACGGCGGCGACTAGTCCAATGCAATGTGGCGAGTACATGAGCAGAAGTGTGAAAACTTTGCAAGCTGACCATACTGTACGGTTCATTTCCGGCCAAGCCTAGGCTTGGATATGGCCCTTGTTTGATCACGTCTTCACGCCCCTGTGGATCCTACGAACCCGTCGAGATCACCAGATCAGTGCCTAAATTTGTGGCCAGATGGCAGGTACTGTAGATGCCTCTACGAACTCATGCCATCTTGGCGTATGTATGTGTATGGCATGGCATGTCGATGGAGACTTGCGTGTCCGGCCAAGAGAGATAGTTGATGGACGATATGCCAACTTGTACATGCTGCTAGGGGCGGTAGCGCGAGGCTCTCTGGAAGACCAGCGGCGACGACTCTGACGAATGTTGGCCTGGACGATGCTGCGAGGGCAAGCCGTGTCCCTACGGCGAATCTAGGCCATCTTGCCGACGCCTTGTCGAACCATCCGACCGGACATGCTTTCCAATCCTCCCTTGGCGCTGCCAGTGTCTTCCAGCCTGCCAGTTGAGCCGGAATGTCCAGATGACGGGTACGGAGCACGCCGTCCAAAAGTCAAAGATGCTAGGCTCCCTGGTCACACCGTGCTACTATAACAGGCATCGGCAGCAGAGGCGCCCACGGCATGCTGATATGACGTCCAGCTATTATTAGAGGGCGTTGGCCCTGCTGCGTGGCTGCATGTCCAGAACCTGCAGGGCACGAGCGCAAAATATCAGAGGGTGATCGAGGGGCTGAAATCTCGCTTTTGCTCAGAGGTGATTTCTCGAGTCACGGGACAACATAGGCATCCGGGGCCCCGACTGACGCAAGTGATTTGAGCCACGCGCCAACTCCCGTGCCACGCAATAATAAATTCTGCCGTCCCCCTCCACATTGCCCAATGCTCCTTCAAACCCTCCGCTGCTGCTGCGTCTGAGCCCTCCGCCGCCAGCTCTCGACCATGGCGAGCGACGACGATTTCGAGGTCGAGGTCCCCGAGCTGGCCGAGGACGATGCCATGCGGGCCATGCTGCCCACGGCGTTTGGGAAAAGGTCCAAGGAGGCCAACATCGAGGCCCAGATCGACCGCAGCCGGAGAGCGGTGGACAAGACGTCGGCGCCGCCGGCGGCAGTTGAAGAGGGCCACCGCCGCGAACCGGCGTCTCGGGCATCGAGCGGCAGCGGCGACGGCGGCGACAGCGACAGCGACGACTCGGACGACCCGGACGATGGCGACGAGTATCCCGTGTCGCACGAACTGGTCCTGCGAACGCACAGCCGTGCCGTCACCACCGCCTCGCTCGACCCGGCCGGCGGCAGGCTGGCGACCGCCTCGCTAGACTGCAGCGTCAACCTCCACGACTTCGCCTCAATGACGCCGACAACGCTGCGCGCCTTCCGGACCGTCGACCCTTACGAGTCAAAACGCTCGGCGGCGAGCTCAGAGTCGCACCCCGTCCATCATGTCGAGTTCAACCCGCTCGCCGGCGGCGTCTTGCTCTGCGTCTCGGCCCATCCGCAGGCCAAGATCCTGTCGCGCGACGGCGACGTCTTGACCGAGTTCGTCAAGGGCGACATGTATCTCCGGGACTTGCACAACACCAAGGGCCACATCTCGGAGATTACGACGGGCACGTGGCACCCGACCGACAAGAACATGCTCGTCACGGCCGGCACCGACGGCACGCTGCGCATCTGGGACGTCAACAACAAGCGGTCGCAGAAGGAGGTGGTCGTGTTCAAGGCCAAGGCGGCTGGCTCTGCCGGCCGGACCAAGATGACGGCCGTCGCGTGGGGAAGCGCCGCCTCGGGAGGCAGCAACGTGCTCGTCGGCGCCGCGCTCGACGGCACGCTCGTCATGTACGGCGGCAAAGGGCCCTTTACGCGGCCCGCTGGCGAGATCAGCGACGCCCACAAGCCCCAGACGTGGACTGGCGGCATCGACGTTTCCTCCGACGGCCGCATGGTCGTCACGAGAGGAGGCGACGACCTGATCAGGCTCTGGGACACGCGCAAGTTCGTCAAGCCGCTCGTCAGCGTGTCCCATGCCTCCACCACGGACCGCTTCCCCAGCAGCAGCATCCGGTACGCGCCCAACTCCACCAGCGTCATCACCGGATCGGCGACGGGCCATCTTCACATCCTGAATCCCGGCAACCTCCGACCCGAGCACGTCACGCCCATAACCCCGGGGTCGCCGCTCATCACCGTGGAGTGGCATCCCAAGATCAACCAGATCATCACGGGCTCCGCCAACGCCGAGACACACGTCTTGTACAGCCCGGCCATGTCGACCCGAGGGGCGGTCGACGTCATGTCGCGGGCACCGAAGAAGCGCCACATCGACGACAACCCGGAGCTGACCATGGACCAGTCGGTCGGCATCTCGGGCGACTCCATCGTGACACCCGGCGCTTTGCTGGGCGCGAGGAAGTCGGGCGTCACGGGCACGGGCCGATCCAAGGACCCGCGCCGGCCGCATGTGCCGCAGAAGACGCCGTTCCAGAAGAGCCAGCCGGACGAGAAGCATGTTGCCGAGAACATCCCGCTGGCGCGCATGCTGCACGAGGACCCGCGCGAGGCCCTGCTCAAGTACGCGGACAAGGCGCAGAACGACCCCATGTTCACAAAGGCCTGGAGCAAGACGCAGCCGCAGACGCAGTACGCGGAGCTGAGCGACGACGAGGACGAGGGGCCGGACAAGAAGAAGGCCAAGCGGTGACGGACAGGCCAGCCAGAGCTGTTCCCCGGCCCGAATCAGATTCATTACCAAGCCACCACCATACGAGTAGGGCATGGACAGCAGCGTCACGGAAGCCGGGAGCTAATGCAGGGACAGGCCTCGCGGAAAGGAGAGCAAGCCGGCCATTGGAAGGGGGTGGTCAGGGGTTATTCCAGCCTCGATGCTTGGGCACTGTCTGGACCAGCAAGAATCCCCATTGCAAGCGATGCGGAGGACAGGCGCGAGGGCATTCCCGGCCGACACTAGATAGCCTCTCGAGTACTGGTACCGGGCCAGGCAGGCACGGCTGGCCGCCGTGTCCGTACCCGGTACCCCCTGTAGGACCGGCGGGCGCTCCGCCCCCGAGACCCTCGGCTGTCACGTGCGAGGCCGCCGGCCGATTACCTAATGGCAACCCGGTTGCGGCCTATGGCGTGGCGGGATTCTGCCTGCGCAAGGGCCGTGCTGAGATTTACCGTGGCAGGTGGCCCCAGGACCGCACCAGCCATCACGCTGAATCTTGTCGGTTGTGTCTTCACCACTCCCCCCATCATCAAGCAGCGAGGAGCGCGCGCGCATCCAAAAAACGGCCAGGTCCCTCGCAAAGCATCGGCAGCCATCTCCAATCGTCGCCAACTTGGTGTTGCACGCCATCTGCGCGCCGCCACGCTCGAGGCACCCGCCCCGACGCGCCCGCGTCACCCTCGCTGTCAACATTTTTCATTCCCTCCCTCCTTGTCGGCCTTGCCTCAGCCTTTGCGGCCCGGGGCCTGGGTGCTACCTCGACCCGCAGCCTCGTCGCGGCCGCGAGCCCGGCTCTGACGCCCGTCTGACGCGCCGCCCCGACGTGCGCGCTTCCCGGCCTCGCCACCGCCGACGCTCCGCCGCCCCGACGACGCCGCGCATCCCTGCCGCCGCCGCCGTCTTCCGGACACTCGTTTTTTGCGACGCTCGAGTTCGGCCACGCACTCGCGCCACCACGAGACGGAATAGCCACAGCACGTCCCCCCTCGACATGCACCGTACATAGGTCGAGACTCGACTTGGTTTTCTCTCCTTGGGGCGTACTTTGGTCAACGTAATACTAGCACGGCCCCCGTCCACCATGGCGTCGGTGCAAGCTCCGCCTGCGGTGCAGCACCCAGGCGCGCCGATGCCTGCCGGCGCAACCAAGCAGCAGGCCGAGGAAGTCTTCAGAGTGAGTCGCATCACGCCCAGGTCCCATGGGCTCGCCGCGCGCCTCGCCCCTTCCTCGTGAGCTGCCTCCATGGCTGACCTGTCGTCAGAAACTCAAGCAAATGAAAGAGCAAGGCGTCCCCCCCACGGACCCGGAATACATGAAGGCATCTCACTTTTTGATGAGTTTCCAGCAGCAACACGCCATGCGCCGCAATCAACAGCAGTTCCAGCAGCAGCAGCAGCAGCAGCAGCAGCAGCAGCAGCAACAACAGGCGCAGGCGCAGGCGCAGAACGCCTCCAATGGTGCCGTCAATGGCGTGCAGCCTGGAAGGCCCCAGCAAGGCAACCCGCAACCGGCGCCGCCAAGCTCCAACCCCCCGGCCTCGTCGTCGGCCCCAAACTCGGCCTCGACGGTAACCTCGGGCCTGGCGCCTTCGACTGGGTCGTCGGCCAGCCACTTCAGCCCGCAGCACCTTGCCCTCCTGAGACAGCAGATCCATGCCTTCAAGCTGCTCGGCAAGAATGCCGGCATCTCTGCCCAGCTGCAGCAGGCCATCTTCAACCAGCGCCAACGCCGACAGGCAGCCGCCCCTGAACCTGCTCAGAGCATACCGGCCAAGGCGACCCAGCCCGGCCAGGATGCCGCAAAGACCGCGCCTGCGGGCCCCGAGGCAGCTTCCCAGGAGGAATCCTCGCCGCTCCCCAAGCCCCATACGTACAAGACAGTCAAGTCGCCCTACGGCACCAGTATGATCCGGCCGACCATCAAGTATCTGGACCACGCGCAGCGCAAGAACCGATGGTTCATCCCCGGCGTCTTCCCCACGGGCATCGACTTCGACCACCTCCGCTACGAGAGGGAGGTGGTCCTCTTCAACCGCATGGCCCAAAGATATGCCGAGCTCAAGAGTTTGCCTGCGAATCTTGCTCACTGGGACTCCACCAAGGAGACGCTCGAGCCGGACGATACGCTCAAGCTCAAGGCAATCATCGAGATGAAAAGCCTCGGCTTGTACGCCAAGCAGCGCGCCCTTCGCGACAAGATTGGTCGCCAGATGATGCACTACGACAACCTGGCCATGACGACCAACCGCTCCATGTACCGTCGCATGAAGAAGCAGAATGTCCGCGAAGCGCGCATCACGGAGAAGCTGGAGAAGCAGCAGCGCGACGCCCGCGAGAACCGCGAGAAGAAGAAGCACGTGGATTTCCTCCGGGCCATCTGCCATCACCGCGCCGAGATCCACGAGTCTGCCAATGCTCAGCGGACCAAGTCGCACAAGCTCAGCCGTCTCATGTACGCCCAGCACTTCAACATCGAGAAGGAGGAGCAGAAGCGCATCGAGAGGACCGCCAAGCAGCGTCTGCAGGCCCTCAAGGCCAACGACGAGGAGGCGTACCTCAAGCTCCTCGACCAGGCCAAGGACACGCGCATCACCCACCTGCTCAAGCAGACGGACGGCTTCCTGCACCAGCTTGCCTCGTCCGTCAAGGCCCAGCAGCGCCAGGCGGCCGAGGCGTACGGCGACGACACGGACAACTTTGTCGACGAGGACAGCGACGACGACGAGGGCAGCGGCAAGAAGATCGACTACTACGCCGTTGCGCACCGCGTCCGGGAAGAGGTGACGGAACAGGCCCACATCCTCGTCGGCGGCACTCTCAAGGAGTACCAGCTCAAGGGTCTCCAGTGGATGCTGTCGCTCTACAACAACAACCTCAACGGCATCCTCGCCGACGAAATGGGCCTCGGCAAGACGATCCAGACAATCAGTCTCATCACGTACCTGGTTGAGCGGAAGCAGCAGAGCGGGCCCTACCTCGTCATCGTGCCGCTGAGTACCCTGACCAACTGGAACCTCGAGTTTGAGAAATGGGCGCCGTCCATCAGCCGTATAGTCTACAAGGGACCGCCCAACGCCCGGAAGCAGCAGCAGGAGAAGATCCGCCAGGGCAGGTTCCAGGTGCTCCTCACGACGTACGAGTACATCATCAAGGACCGCCCGATTCTTAGCAAGATCAAGTGGTTCCACATGATCATCGACGAGGGCCACCGCATGAAGAACACAAACTCCAAGCTCAGCGCGACGATCCAGCAGTACTACACCACCCGCTTCCGACTCATCCTGACGGGCACTCCCCTGCAGAACAACCTGGCGGAGCTGTGGGCCATGCTCAACTTCGTCTTGCCCAACATCTTCAAGTCGGTCAAGACGTTCGACGAGTGGTTCAACACCCCGTTTGCCAACACGGGCGGCCAGGACAAGATGGAGCTCACGGAAGAGGAGCAGATCCTCGTCATCCGCCGCTTGCACAAGGTGCTGCGGCCGTTCCTGCTGCGCCGGTTGAAGAAGGACGTGGAGAAGGATCTGCCGGACAAGACGGAAAAGGTCATCAAGTGCAAGTTCTCGGCTCTGCAGTCGAGGCTGTACAAGCAGATGGTGACGCACAACAAGCTCGTCGTCAGCGACGGCAAGGGCGGCAAGACGAGCGCTCGCGGCCTGAGCAACATGATTATGCAGCTGCGAAAGCTGTGCAACCACCCGTTTGTCTTTGACGAGGTGGAGAACGTCATGAACCCCATGAGCATCAGCAACGACTTGCTGTGGAGGACGGCGGGCAAGTTTGAGCTGCTGGATCGGATCCTGCCCAAGTACCAGGCGACGGGGCACCGCGTCTTGATGTTCTTCCAGATGACGGCCATCATGGACATCATGGAGGACTACCTGCGGTACAGGAAACTGGAGTACCTGCGCCTGGACGGCACGACCAAGTCGGACGAGCGATCCGACCTGTTGCGCGAGTTCAACGAGCCCAATTCCAGGTACTTCATGTTCCTGCTGTCGACTCGTGCGGGCGGCCTGGGTCTCAACCTGCAGACGGCGGACACGGTCATCATCTACGACTCGGACTGGAACCCGCACCAGGATTTGCAGGCGCAGGACCGCGCGCACCGCATCGGGCAGAAGAACGAGGTGCGAATCCTCCGCCTGATCAGCTCCAACTCGGTCGAGGAGAAGATTCTGGAGCGTGCTAGGTTCAAGCTCGACATGGACGGCAAAGTCATCCAGGCCGGTCGGTTCGACAACAAGTCGTCTGAAACGGACCGCGACGCCATGCTGCGGACGCTGCTGGAGACGGCCGACATGGCCGAGTCGGGCGAGCAGGAGGAAATGGAGGACGAAGAGCTGAACATGATGCTGGCGCGCAACGACGATGAACTGGTCGTCTTCCAGAGGATGGATGACGACCGGCAGAGAGACCCCGTGTACGGCGCTGCGGCGGGTGCCAAGATGAAGCCGCGACTGATGGGAGAAGAAGAGCTGCCCGACCTCTACCTGAACGAGGGCAACCCGGTCGAGGAAGACAACGAAGAGGTGGTGCTGGGCCGCGGGGCTCGCGAACGCACCAAGGTGCGGTACGACGACGGCCTGACCGAGGAGCAGTGGCTGATGGCCGTGGACGACGACGAGGACACGCCCGAGGCAGCTGCGGCGCGCAAACAGGCTCGCAAGGAGAAGAGGGAGACGAACCGGCTGAAGAAGATGGCGCTGATGAACTCGATGGACAACTCGCCGGCGGCAAGCCGAGCCAGCACGGAGGAGGTGGAGACGCCGAAGAAGCGCGGGCGCAAGCCGGGCGGCAGGAACGAGAAGCGCAAGGCGGAGGAGGGCGACGACGAGCCGCCGGCCAAGAAGCGACGCGGCCCGCAGGGAAGGCCCAGCAAGGCCGGGGCCAACGCGGCGGAAGCGCGCGTGGGCGGACAGCAGCGGGAGGTGCTGCAGAGGAGCCTGCGGGCGCTGTACGACGCGCTGATGAACCTCGAGGTGGACGACATTGAGCCGCCGGCGGAAGACGACGAGTCGGAGGCGGGCAAGCGGCTCATCATCGGGCCCTTTATCAAGCTGCCGCCGAAGCGCGAGTATGCCGATTACTACGTCATCATCCAGAACCCCATCTGCATGAACCACATCCAGACTCGCATCAAGAAGGAGGAGTACTCTGGCCTGGGCGACCTGCGCAAAGACTTTGAACTCATGATACGGAATTGCCAAACGTACAACGAGGACGGCAGCATCCTGTATCAGGATGCCAAGACGATGGAGGTGAGTTGGGCATCGGGCCGGGCGGCCTGGACCGTGCTAACGACGGCGCCAGGAGTTCTTCAACGCCAAGTACCGCGAGGAGATGGAGGCGCACCCGGAGCTGCAAGAGCTGGAGGAGGGCGGCAAGGCGGGGTCGGCGGCGCCGTCTGGCGGCAACGGGAGCACGCCGCAGCCGGGCGGAACGCGGATCAGGATCGTGTCGAGCGGTGCGCGCGACGGGGCCAACGGGACGCGGCCCGGGGCGCAGAGCGACGACGAGTGAGGACGATGGGAGAGGGTCGAGTCTCCGAGATTTGGCGGGGTGGTGCAACGGCGTGATGACCAACGACGGGCGTCTCTTTTTCACGCGTTTGCTTTGCTTTCCCCGGGCGTTTGGAGGGCTAGGGGAGTATATACAGTCTGTCCACAGGGAAGGACGTTGGATGCCGAGAAGCAAATACCACGCGACGAGCAAGGGAAAATGAGGAGCGGGAGGAGGCCATGTCTAGACTAGGAGGTAAAAATGTACTCTATTCTGTGTGTGTGTGAAGCTGTGTCTACTGTCTGTCTCTACGACGACGGGTGGATGTGTCAGCTGCGGACCCCAGCGCCAACACCGCCACGACGCGAAGGAACGAGGTGCGCATAAACAGAGCACGACTGCGGTTGAAGAGCCCGGGCGCGCGGTCGAGCGGGCCGGACGACGAGAGGATGAAGAAGACGCTGGTGCTGTGCTTTATCCACGGCTTCAAGGTGCGTACGGAGGCTGCCGGGGCCGGAGCACGGCTGACGGGCAGGGCAGGGAGGCGAGACGACGTTTGGCGACGGCTACCGGTTCACGGAGCATCTGAGGGAGGCGGTGGCGCGGCAGCTGCCCAAGGTGGACGTGCGGGTGCTGGTGTATCCCAGGTACGAGACGAGGGGGGACCTGGGGCAGTGCGTGAGCCGGTTCCGGAGCTGGTGCGTCGTCGGTGGTGCTCGCGCGGGCGCGCGGCGGCGGCGAAGCTGACGGCACAGGCTGGAGGACAAGGTCATCGACATGGAGGTGGCGGCGGGGACGGCGTCGCCGACGGTGGAGCCGTCGGTGCGGACGGTGCTGGTCGGGCACTCGATGGGGGGCATCGTGGCGGCCGACATGGTCATCGGGCTGGCGTCGGAGCGGCCGGTCGCGGGCGGCGGGCCGGCGGCGGGCTTCAGCGGGCTGCTGTTCCCGTACGTGCAGGGCGTGCTGGCGCTGGACACGCCGCTGCTGGGCGTGTCGCCGGGCGTGGTGGCGCGCGGGGCCGAGGGCCGGTACCAGAGCGCGGCGAGCGCCGTGTCGCAGCTGCGGGGGCTGGGGGCGGCGCTGTGGGGGACGGGGACGGGGGCGGCGTCGGGCGCGGGGACGGGGACGGGGGCGGCGTCGGGCGCGGCGTCGGCGGACGGGGGCACCCGGGAGGGCGGCGGCGGCTCCGGCTCCGGCTCCGGCTCCGGCACCACCGCCGCCGCCGCCGCCGCCGGCGGCTCCCCCTGGGCGCGCTGGGCCACCGTCGCCGCCGTCGCCGGGGCGGCCGGGGCCGTCGCGGCGGGCGGCGCGGCGGCGTGGGCCGGGCGCGAGCACGTCTCGTCGGGCTGGGCCTGGGCGGCGTCGCACCTCGAGTTCGTCGGCTGCCTGGCGCGCGGCGACGAGCTGGAGCGGCGCGTGGCGGCGCTGGTGCGGCTGGGCGACGAGCTGGGCGTCGGCTTCGCCAACGTGTACACGCGCCTCGGCGCCGGCGCGCCGCCCGCCGCGGCCGGCGCCGGGCTCGTCGTCGGCGCCGTCGTCGGCCCGGAGCGCACCTTCTGCACCCTGCCGCGGCGCCGGCCCGCGGGCGAGTGGCGCGAGGCCGTCAACGACAAGGCGCCCGACGAGGCCTGGGCGCACATGAGTGAGCGGCTGCCCTCTCGCCCGCCTCTCCCTCTCCCCTCGACGCCCCTGTGCTGACGAGCAGACATGTTCGAGCCGAGCGAGAATCCGGGATACGCCCAGCTGACCCACGACGCCGCAGCCCTGGTCGCCAAGTGGCTGCGCAACGAGTGGTACGAGAGCAGCGCTGCCGACGAGCCGCACGCCGCCGACGAGCCGCACGCCGCCGCCGAGACTGCCTGAGGGTGTCCATTGGGTGTCCATTGTAGAATTAATTACACGATCCAATCCTCTCGCTCGTCTGTCGCTTATATGCTCCTTGCTGCTCGGCCCGCTGTCGGTCGGCGTCGTATCGCGCACTCGGCAGCTACTGTGTTGCCTTGCCGTCCTTGGCCTTTTGCGCGCGCATAACCTTTCGCCGCTGGCTCATCATGTGCGTGAACAACATGTACGAGCCTGAAAGACGCGTTAGTCCCCCTTCCTGCGCCTCCTGCCACGGGCAAGCTCACCGGGCACGTAAATCGCCAGTATCGCGTAGAGAATGGCCTTTTCCAGCGGGCTGCGCATTCCGGCGGGCCCCGTCGCCATGTAGACGAGGGCGCACTCGCTGAAGATGCCGACGGGGTACAGGACGAAGAAGGTGTTGTAGCGCAGCCACGACAGCGCCGACGGCTGCCAGCCGGCGAGCGACAGGGCAAAGAACGAGTAGCGGACGACCTCGGTGACGGACCAGGCGACGAGCATGGACGAGTAGAAGGGCGAGAGGGCGAGGAAGGGCAACGAGTTGACGATGGCCCAGACGAGGAGGAAGCGCGACGAGACCTGCATCAGCGTCGTCACGAGCGGCGCGCGGACAACGCCTGCCCACGGTCAGCAGCCTCGCCCGCGGCTGGCCAAGGGAGGGGAGCAGCACCGAGCAGCGAGTGGGCAATCTCCAAGGCGGCCAGCGTCTGCGTCCACTTGGTCCACTGGCCGGCGGCGGCGTAGACGAGCTGGGGGCCGTGGAGGGCGCAGACGGAGACGGTGCGGCCGAGGACGACGCTCCAGGCGACGGCCGAGGCGAAGTTGTAGAGGACGAGGTAGCCCGTCCGGAGCGGCGACGACGGCCGCGGGGGGGCGCTGGGCGCCATGCCGCTGCTGGGCGCTGCCTCGGCGAGGCCAATTGGGGACGCGGGCGGCGGGCCCTTGGCTGATGGGGGATTCGGGGCCAGGGAGCGTGGTGAAGGAGGAGGAGGAGGAGGAGGAGAATAATTGAGGTGGACAGTGAGGTGACGTTTAACGTTGGGCTGGCTTACTTCTGTGGGGAAGGAAGGTGCGGGGTGTGCACGCTCTCGCTTGAGTTAACGGTATTTTCTTTAGATCCCGTTGCGGCCTCTAATAAAGAAGCATCAAGACTCAGCGAGTACTCCGTAGTGTTAGTACAGGGGTGGTGCAGTCCCGTTTCTTTTGTAAAAGTCAGACATATACAGTAGTCTCCCAGTCCCTAAATTCCTGCAGTCGACATCAGCCTGAGAATCGTAGACGACGGCCATCATGGCAAGCCAGCAGATTCCGAAGTACCACATGGCACCCAACTTCTCCATCCCTCCTGTCGAGGCGGGCGGCGTTTTGATGCTAGGCTCTATCATCGCCAGCGTCGCCAGCGCCGACGAGCCCATCAACACCGACTGCCACGTGAGCATCCCGACGGCCAAGCTCTTCTGCAGCCACCAGAGAGGCTTCTCGGCGACCAAGTCGCGCATGGAGAGCGGCCAGCACGGCGTCTGGGCCAAGCTAGTCGGCGTCGACGGCGTCGGCGGCGAGCTGAGCCGGGCGACTGAACGCTCCGCCCAGGATGTCTACTACTTCCGGAGCATCGACACCATCTACTTCAGCCCGTCTTACGAGTACATGGAGGAGAGCATGAACAAAGACGACGTGAAGGACCACATCGTCGGCTCCGGCTACGGCTCCGTTTACATGGTCACGGGCCTGAAGGCGGCCAGGGGCCCGTCAGTGAGCGTGTGCAAGAGTAGGAAGTGGCAGGGTACGCTCGAGCTAGGGCTGCAGGAGCCGGGAGGATTGCCCCTTGAGCTGGGACCCAAGTTCGCTACGTCCAAGGAGGCGAGGCAGGAGATGGGCTTTGAGGATTCTACCGATTTCGTCATCGGCATCCGCGTCAAGAAGCTCATGTACAAGAAGCACTGGCTGACGCAGGCACCGCGTGCCTTGGTTGCCAAGGAGCACAACAAGGGAGCAACCATGGTCGACAATGATGTGGTAAAGAAAGGCCTCGAAAGAGTTGTTGACCTGGGCGACGATACGGAGGGCCAGATTAAGGTAGAGACGGAGCAAGTCGGTGGCGAGACGCTTCAAACAGCATGGGTGGTGCGCTAATGAATTATTACCGTGCTGTTGCTGATTAGCTTCCAGGTAATCCCCGAGTCTAGATTAAGCCATAGGCTCCGAACTCCCATTGTTCATTGTAGAGTATATGTATGACCGCCTCAAAGGTCCGCCAAGATTTTTCGAATTGACTCAGCCAGCTTGGTGTCGTCCTCCTCCCTGCCATTCCACAAATGCCCAGGTTGCACATAATCATAGCCGTCTCGCTCTATCGACATGGCGCGAAACACCTCTAGCATCCCATCTCGCTTGTACAGGGCTTGCCTGTGCTCCCTCAAGTGCTCGGACTTGAAGTTTGCAAATTCCAAGACATCAGCAGCCATGGCCGCTGCCACGGGCGTAGCGAACGAGGTTCCGGACTTGAAGACGGTTTGCTTCTTCCATCGCGAATTGATGCCAACGCCGAGGGTGGTGAAGTTGTCCTTTCTCTTCTCCGGACTGGGATTCATTTTCCCCTTGTTCCCTTTGCCGTCGCACGCGTGTATGCATATGACATTGGGGTTTCGGCCGGGACGAGAACGTCCTTTGTTTCCTCCTTCGTTGGAGGCAGCCGCGAACATGAGCTTGTCGGCCTTGAAAGCTCTCGCAATGGCATCATCGATATCTTTGTTCCGGCCCTCGAAGCCAAAGGACATAGAGATGATGTGAACATTCCACTTCTCCACGGCCCAGTCGATAGCCTGTAGATATAGCGTGAGCTCTCATGGGTACATCGGCAGCACGGAAGACTCACGTTAGCAATTCGCACCATGTCCGCCGCATCTACATACTTATTGTCGGTAATCTTGGCGACATATATTTCTGCAGCCGGAGCCATCTTGAGTAAGAGGCGAGTAACATGCGTCCCATGGCCGTATGCGTCGGTATAGCTTTGAGGAGATCCGACCCAGCTCCGCTTGTCAATAATGCGTGACATGGCTGGTTTGATCATTTTATCACCCGTATCGATTCCTGTGTCAAGTACTGCGATTCGAATCTTCTCGGGCGCTTGCATTCCCTTCAATGTCTCCGCCAGCCCAATCGGTGGGGCGTTCTGCCGCAGGGCTCTGATGTTGCGTAGAAAGCCGTCCTCCAATGTCCCCATCAACTCCTCTGCCCATCTGCATCTGCCAGACGGATCATTAGACGACGCTGGGCGTCAATCAAAGACTTCCGACCTCTGGGAGTTACTCACTCTTCACCAGGTTCTCTTGGTTCCCAGTCATCGTACAACACGATGCGTCCCGTAGCCGAGGGTCTCTTCTGTCTCGTGGGAACGAAAAGGCCAGATATTCCGCGAAACAGACGTTCGGCCTCCGAGAAGTCGATCACGAGCCGTCGGAAGAGCGGATTCACGATGCATTTGTACAAAACTGCCAGGCTCCTTAAGGTCTCATCGATCTTGGGATGATCAAAGTCCTCGACAAGTTGCTGAAACCGAAAACAGGCTGAGCCAATGTCGCGGTAGCAATCTGGCAGGTCACCCTTCCACTCTCTTAGGATCCGGAAAAGACGCGCCCTGTTTGACTTTGTTGCCGTATCATACTCTTCATCGTCGTCAGTCCATCCGGCTGAGCACTTGGTTTCGAGCTCGAGAATCAGGACCCCCAGGGCAGCAACGTCTTCCGGGAGCGACCTTGGACTTGGGTAAGAGCTTAAATCAGAAGAAATATGAGGGCGCCAGTAGTCTAGCTGACTGTCGGAAGTCTTGCTTGGTAGAAGCAAGATGTTCTCTCTCTCGAACCCACGCTGCAGCCAGGGGCTGCCACAGAGATGGAACAGGGAGCTTGCAAGCAGAACTCCGACTATCTGTCGACCAATTCGGTCCAAGCTTCGGGTCTTCGCATTGAGCCGGCACTTCGCCTGTGTGCTGAGTCCTTGGAGGGCGTGATCTAGTGTGGTCGATGACGTCGTGCCGGCGGCAAGATCATACAGAGCATGTTCCAGAACGCAATCCTCCCAGATAGTGGATTCGTTGAAACAGCCCCGAATCGTTCGACTGTGATATTCAGCTGCCGCCATATGCGCACACATTCTGTGCGCAAACCTTGTCTCTGATGCAGCCGCCGTTGTGGAACTGCGATATCAGTCAAAAGGACATTTACCGTTCCAGCCAACTGGGATCTTGCGAAAAAAAAAAGAAGGCAAGCCGCCAATCTTCCAAGCTCGATTGTGCACTGAAGTAGCACTGCCATGGGAATGACACTTACAGGGTAAATCGCGCAGGGATCAAGTCATGCTCGCCGGTGCCTAGCAGCATCTCCAGTTGTCGCGTATGAAAGCCGGAGAGGTGAAGTTTTGCAATATGTTCGGCTTCACAGGTGATGCAGCCGACCAGTAGCGAGAACAGCGAGGAAGAGGTCTTGCTGAAGGCATGTGCTTCCCTGATGGACTCAACCTCGGCATCCGTGACCTCTTCCAATAGGTTCTCAACACTCCGTTGTCTCTCAGCGTCCCCAAAGACGTCGTCTATGACTTTGCCGAAATTCTCGACCACGCAGCGGCATGTTGCTATCGTCTTTTGGGGTGGTGGGAAGTTGATATAGGAGGGGAGTTTGCCTAGTCTAGATAACGTCTGTTCTCCTATCGAAGCAGTAATGGCTGGCGTCGCAGACTGCTCGTGCTCGTTGGTCGATGTTTTGGAGTCATCCGTGCCGTAGGCATCCTTGTTGAGAGCCTTGTCTTCCTGTTGCCGCAGCAAGCTGCGGAGGGCAACGAGCTTGGGGAATGAAGCGAAGCAGTTGGCATCCTGGTGATTGGGCCCGAGTTAGTCGAGAGCAATTAGACCCCCGGGTGTTTGCAAGACCTGTGCAGACTAGGTACCAACCTGGGGTGTGCGGGCGTCTACTACAGTCTCCTTCAAATCCTGCACCGAGTCTTCAAACAAACCTAGCACAGAGTCGAAGGCTTTGATAAGCCGGTCGAAATCGGCATCGCTCTTGACTTGGTCAATATCAACTTGCCCAAGTCTGATGGGCAGACTATTAACATCGGACCGCAGGAGGGTGATATCGTCGACCAGGTCCGCAAGGCTGGCCCCAGACGCGGTTCCATATCGCCCACTTTCTCCATCCTTCGTAGTGGGGAGTAGCAGGCCAAAAAGCGAATGAACGCTTCGAAGGAGATGGAAGCGCTCTGATGCTTCGAGAGCGCGCGTCGCCGAGTTAGACATATGCCGTGCCGTCTAATCGCTCGAGCGTCTTATTTTCGCGTGTCTGTGGGCACAGTGCATCGGTCCAAGCAATCGGTCCGCAAGCTTGTTGAGAGAATCTGGATGATGCTGTCCAGCTACGAAGTAGAGAACCTGGGGTCTTCCTTTCAGCCTTGGGGCCTGATGGGCTGATGGGCGGCATTGATGTAATCAATCACCAGCCGCCCCCGCAAGTAAGACAACCCCGCATTTCTGTCAGCAGTTTGTGATTTAGGCTTCTTTCAAGCAGATATCGCAACCCAGACCTCTCTACCACCTCCCTTCGACCCTCCAAGCGGATCGCAACAAGTTGTCCAAGGAGCACCTTTCGTTTGCCAATTGACGGAACACAGGCTGCAACGGTCGCTTCCGCACAGCGTCCTGTCAAGATGCAAGATGCTGCTCCCGAATCTGCTCCAGGCCGCCAAGATCCGCGGACCGAGCATGAGGTTGAGGAGCACGAGAAGACAGCTACCACTATATACGATGTCACTAATACATGCTTCAATGTCTTGGAACGACTTGCATCCGCGACCGACGCTGCCCTTTCCCGGGAGCGGGCTCTCCTGCGGTCTGATCCTGCTTCATCTGACGAGTTGCCTCGTGACATAAGAGGCCTTCACAACAACTTCGCCTTTTGGGTAGACTACACAGGTGCTTTGGCCCCCGTCGGAGCTTGCCTAGATGACAGGCTGCACGGACATGACGAAATCAAGGAAATGGTCATGGAATTGCTAGAGATGGTCGAGCGAAATCTTCACCGCCGTAAGTTATACGTTCTTTACGACGCAGCTCGATATGATAGCTCACCTTCGTCTCTATGAAAACAGTGGAACGAGGCAAAGACCAAAACCCGACATTTCGAAATACGGAATCGCAACACTGGTTATCTGCCATCGATTCGGCCCTCGACAGGCTGCATTTTTTAGCCAGGGCCATAAGGAAAGCTTCCGCTAGGAGACAGGATCAAGACCTATGCAATTTTGTGAGCGATGAGGACAAGTTCTTCCACGGCGTGGCCATCTCCTACGTCAAGTGGAAATGTCCCGATGCGAGGCCGAGTCTCACAGAGCATATGGGCGAATTCATTGCTGCGCGTCGACGGGCTTTATTGCAGAAGCACCGGCACGCCAAGAAGTTGATGACGAGACGGACGCCCAAACCATCACCCTCCCCAAGACCCGAGCAGCTTCTTGCGTCCGCCGTCGAGAAAGAGGCCGCAAAATCGGCAGCAAAACTGCCGCTACTAGGACGCATTTCGCGCGAACTACCTTCCACAGACGGCAGCAGAGCGACGCAGGCGTCTAGGATGGATGGAAGGGCAGCCTTGCAGTATATACATCAGAGGCCGGCACTCTCCATCCGCAGCTCGGCATCTTCACGGAAAGGGGGCTCTTTGTCAGCCGAGTATCCGAACCCGCCCCGAATCAAACCCGGAGAGAAGCACGTTAAATGTCCTTACTGCTTGGAACCATTGCCAGTGGCCGAGATGCAGAAGGGGACGACGAATGAGTACTGGAGGTAAGTCTGTAGCCCTGTGTTACAGAGGAAGAGACCTCGGCCGCTAATAGATATTTCCAGACGCCATGTGAACCAAGATCTTCAGCCGTACGCATGTCTTTTCCGGCGCTGCACCAACGCCTGGTTCGCCCACCAGTCAGATTGGAGCAAGCACATGGCGGCAGCCCATTCTCAGGAATGGCCTAGAAAGGTGCATTCTATGACGTTTTACTGCGATCTTGGCCACCAGGAAACGGTCGAGTTCGACAACGAGACGGACTGGAGAAAACACATGCAGGACCTCTCGCTTCACCCAGGCCGCTCAAAGCCGCCCACTGTCGCCCAACTCGATGTTCTTGTCGTTCGAAAGCAACAATTAGCCCCCCGTGATCCCTATGTCTGTCCGTTTTGCGAGCTCAAGCCACAGTCAATAGCCATCCTTGGAGATCGTGGAAACTCGACCGACATGGCGAGTATATTGGTGAACCACATCGCCGAGCACGTCAAGTCCCTCGCATTTCTATCGTTTCCAGGTCTTGAGAATGAAGCCGCTGAAGACGACACGAGTTCGGCCAACCTGGAGAACTCGTCGGTTAAACGGCCGCGAAACCCTGACTCGTTACTCCGACCACCCAGCGGAGTGGAATTTCTGGAAGACATGTCGCTCACATTCGATGACGATGATGGCACACTAGGATCGCAAGCTCCCAAGAAGCTATCCCCCCTCATCAATGTCCGCCCCGAGTACGCCACAAATCACTCGGGGCGTGGTGTGAATCCTACTGCAGAAACCCCCATCCCTGCCGCCGAGCCTGACTTCTCCTGGGACTTCTTACCTAGCTATGATGTTCCTCTGAACGAGGTAGATGCGGCACTCGCCCAATGGGTTAATCACGCGTCTATTTTCGACAAACAGGATGGACGCGGGAGCTATTGTAGGTAAACGAATCGCAGTATACTCGCCCAGACTAACCAAGGAACAGTTCTCGTGCCGTTCACCAGAGATGCCGACTTCGTTGGCCGCTTCGGAGTCCTCGAGCAGTTAAAGAATCAACTCGGCCATAGGCAGCCGCAGATGAGCGACAGTTTGCAACCGAGAGCATCGCTCTACGGCCGGGCCGGCATTGGGTGATTGAAGCCTTCTCTGTCTTTCTGTAGGCTATGCTAATCCAGCACAGGAAAACGTATATTGCGGTAGAATACGTGTACTGGCTGAAAAATACGTGTCCGGATATGTCGATCTTCTGGGTCTGCGCCCGCAACGCCGAGAGATTTCGTCAATCGTATGCTTCCATCGCGCTGGGATGTGAGGTCCCGGGCTACGACGACCCCGAGGTGGATGTGCTGCCGCTGGTCAAGAGGTGGCTGGAGAGGAAGGACTGCGGCCGTTGGCTGATGGTTATCGACGATGCCGACGACACGCAGATATTCTTCGGCCAGCCGACGGAGCCTGCGAATGCTGGCTCGTCCAACAGCGAAGATAACCTTGAACGCTACCTTCCGAAGTGCGCCCACGGGGCCATTCTCGTCACAACTAGGAACAAGCAGGCAGGCTTAGGGCTTGCCAAGGCGACACCACCCATCGAGGTCAGAAAGATGGACAACAACGAGTCGGTCCAGCTGCTTCGTGCCAAGCTTGCGGGAGTCGAACCTGAATCTGGCGAGATGGAATTATCGGCACTTTCTTCGCGGCTGGAGTACAATCCGCTTGCGCTGACCCAAGCTGCTGCATATATCCAAGAACAGACGATTCGGGTCAGCCAGTATCTTCAACGCCTAGGTGGGACCGACCAGGATCTCGTGGATCTGCTCTGCGAAGACTTCGAGACAAACGGGACATATAAAGATACGCCGCGCACACCCGCGGAAATATGGGTCATTTCTTTCGAGGAGATTCAGCGGCAGAATGCCTTGGCGGGCGAACTGCTCTCACTTATGAGCTTTCTCGATAATCAGGCTATTCCGTCAGAGTTTCTCTCTTATTACGGCGAACGGCGGAGGGACCGGAACCAGCTTACGGAAGCCTTAGGGGTTCTAAAGGCATTTTCCTTCATCTCAGAGGAAACAGGCCACGGCCTAGATATTCACCGGTTTGTTCAATCACTAGCACGAAAGTGGCTCGCCAAAAACGGCATGATACGCCATTTCGCAGGACAAGCGCTCTTAACAGTATCGCATAACTACCCACGGGGCAACTTCGAGAACCGGGAAGTCTGCAGCGCATACCTTCCGCACGTATACGCTGTGCTCACGTTCGAGGGCACCGGATCGAGGGATGAGAAGGTGGCGACAGCGTCTCTTCTCCACTCCGTTGCCGGGTTCTTCCACTTCAAAGGCCAATGGAAGGATGCAGAGAAGTTCCAGGCGCAGGCCACAGAGTTACAAAGAGCAGTAATAGGAGCGGAGCATCCCGACACGCTGGTCGGCATGGATAACCTAGCGCTGATATTTAAGAAACAAGGCCGATGGAATGAGGCCGAGGCGCTAGCGATGCAGGTGATGGAGACGAGCATTAGGGCACTTGGAAAGGAGCATCCGGACACGCTAACTAGTATGGAAAACCTAGCGTTGATATACCAGTATCAAGGCCGGTGGAAGGAGGCCGAGTCGCTAGAGGTACAAGTGCTAGAGACGAGGAATAGGGGGCTAGGAGAGGAGCATCCGGACGCGCTAACCAGTATGGCTAACCTGGCGTCGATATATCATTCGCTCGGGAGATATAAAGAGGCAGCGAAGATGACGGCAGAAGCGCTTGCGTTACGGCGGAAGATCCTCGGCGAACAGCATCCTAATACAGTCCGGAGTATGGCAGACCTCGCTATGATATATCATTCGCTTGGGAGATACGAAGAGGCCGCGAATATAGCGATCGAAGTGCTTGCGCTACGGCGTGAGATCCTCGGCGACCAGCATCCTAATACGATCCGAAGTATAGCAGATCTCGCTATAATATATCATTCGCTTAGGAGATACGACGCGGCCGCGAATATAATGGCAGAAGCGCTTGCGTTATGGCGTGAGATCCTCGGCGAACGGCATCCTAATACAATCCGGAGTATGGCAGACCTCGCTACGATATATCATTCGCTTGGGAGATACGAAGAGGCCGCGAATATAGCGGTCGAAGTGCTTGCGCTACGGCGTGAGATCCTCGGCGACCAGCATCCCGATACGATCCGGAGCATGGCAGACCTCGCCGCGATATATCATTCGCTTGGGAGATACGAAGAGGCGGCGAAGATGAAGGCAGAAGTGCTTGCGCTACGGCGTGAGATCCTCGGCGACGAGCATCCCGATACGATCCAGAGTATGGCAGCCCTGGCGACGATGCAAGACAATGCCGGCCCGTCAGTGTCAGAGAAGTGAAGATGTCGGTCGGTTGGCGGTCTCTCTTGTAATGCCACATCTGTCATCAGTCTCTGGCGTCGGGCGAAGTTCCCCGCGTCGGGACAATCATGTGCCAGAATGAAGTCCACAGGGGTCACGCCTCGGGCCATGACATATACGTAAAGAGGTTACTTGCCTTTCGACTCGTCACCAACTTGGCCCTCAAAACGAGACTATTAGAGCCAGATCCGTACACTTATCTCGCCAGTGAAGCGATCCTCATGTCGAGCTGCAAAGACTTCGGTCGGAACTGGAAGATCGTACTCAAGACGTGGGCCAGAATAAACGGCGGCCAGTCCAATCATTGTTGACAGGGTGCCAGATACTTCGTAGACATACCTACGACGTATTACCTGCCCTCGTCCTCACCACCTCATCCTGCCATCACCAGAGAAAGACGGCGGCAGGCACGCAATATTCATCGCTCAGTACGTCGTCGCCAGCCTCTGGACAAGGTAGTCCCCGCTCCGGACGCGCCCGTACTTCTTCTCCCGCTCCGACGCATACGTCCCCGGCAAGGCCTCGATCCAGCTGTCCCTGTTCGGGTTGCAAAAGTACCTGCGCCGCACGTCAGCGTCCCGGACGACCTCCCGGGGGCCGGACGCACGCGATGCTGTACCGCGGCGGGTGTTCGTCGCCCTCGCCGCGCGGCGGCTCGACGACGCGGTGCACCGTGCTCTTGATGGTGTCGTTGCTCCACCGCGCCAGCAGGTCGCCCGCGTTGACGACGACGGTGCCCTCGATGGGCGCTGCGTCGACGAACCGCCCCGTCGGGCTGAGCACCTGCAGCCCGCCCCGGCGGTCCTGGAAGAGCAGCGTCATGCTCCCGTAGTCCTGCCCCCGGTCAGCAGTCTGCCGCGGGCCTGCGCGTGCCGCCTCGGCCTACGCTGTGCTCGCCCGCGCGGACCTGGCCCGGGTTGGCCCTGAAGACGTCGGCCTTGACGGCCGGGTAGTGCAGCAGCCTCAGCGTGTGGTCGCCCGCGTCGACGAAGCTGTCGAAGAAGGCCTCGTCGAGGCCCATGCCCACGGCGATGGCCCTCATCACCTCCCCGTGCATCTTCCGGCACCGCTCGAAAAAGTCGACCATGTCGGCCCGGAAGCCCTCGAGCTTGCCCTCGTCGGCCGGCCACCGGTTCGGGAACTCGGGGTCCGTGTCGCGCCCGATCTCGAGGCTCTCCTTGAGGTCGGGCGCGGCGCGGCGGAGCCTCCGCACCTCGTCCGTGTCCCCGGCCTGGCTCACCTTCTCGCGGCCCGCCGACGAGTAGCCGCGGTTGGCCTCGGGCGTCGTCCAGCCGACGGCCAGCTTGGCCGCGAGCGGCTGGTCGAAGAAGTCGGCCGAGCGGGCGAAGACGTGCCCGAGCACGGCGGCGGGGACGGCGTGGTTCTTGAGGTAGATGAAGCCGGCCGTCCGGAAGCCATGGAGGATGGCCTTGGCCGTCGAGGCGCGCTCGGCGGGTGAGCCCTCGACCAGCTTGGCGAAGTCGATGAGCTGGTTGGGTCGAGGACCGTCAGCCGGTCTGCTCGTTCGGGCCTCGACCAAGAGGCAGCGTTGGCGGGCTCACGGGGATCAAGAGCCCCTCCTTGCTGACGGCGGCATCGGTGGCCATGTTTGCCATAAAGTGCATGAGCTGGTCCAGTGCCAACGGCCGTTCTCACGATTCGCAAGTTCGCGCCGTGGGTACGACAACGGGGCGTGAGTTTGGGTGAGCAACCCTTACATACTCACGAGCAGAGACTCAAGTCGGCCGTGTGTAACCCGCCGGTGGCGTCTGTGTCCCGACCGGCCGTGCAAGTCACAGGTCACGGCAGCATCGCGGCAGCGAGCATCAGCCCACCCTGTTTCTCACTTCACACTTACCCAGGTGAGGCTAGCCGTCCCATCTCCGCCGCGGCCGGTTCGCGAGGTTGCCGACGATGCTCCCCTCCTCCCCTCCCCGAGTGGTGCTGCAGATCTGCGGTGGGGTTCCTTTCCGCGCGCCGTGAGGGGAGGCGGGAGCTTATCCGCGGACGGGAGCTTCTCCGTGGACGGCAAGCAGACCGAGGGCAGACGAGATCCAGGTGCCCCGAGCAGCAGAAACAGGCGTCGACCCGCGAGCCGGCGAGCTGGCGGCCCGCGTGCGACGAGGTAGACGGAAGGCGGGCCGGAATGGAGACGGTGCTGCGGCCCTCTGCGCTTCAACGCGGGTTCCCCTCCATGCCTCGAGCATGTGCTTGCGTGTATTAAAGCCCGACGGCTGCCCGACTCGCGGCTCCTCGCCAGCAACCCTCGTCTCTCTCTGCTCGGCCGCGGTTGACTCGAGACCCTCCCCTGGACGCAACAAAAGACGAGCCCTCCTGAACAAACACCGCCATGGCCGTCGTCGACATCCACACGCACATGTACCCGCCGTCGTACATCAAGCTGCTCGAGGCGCGCACCGACTTGCCGCTGGTGCGCACCTTCGCGCAGGCGCCCGAGCCGCGCCTCGTCGTGCTCGAGGCCGAGGCGCCCGAGCTGGAGCGCGCGGCGCGGGACCGGGCCGCGCCGGCGCCGGGCCGGCCGCTGACGGCGCACTTCACGTCGCTCGAGCAAAAGCTGCGCTTCATGGACCGCCACCGCATCGACGTGTGCGTCATGTCGCTGGCCAACCCGTGGCTCGACTTTGTCGACGCGGCACAGGCCGGCGCCGTGGCCGAGGCCGTCAACGGCGAGTTCGATGCCATGTGCGCGCGGCACCCGGGGCGCCTGTTCTTCTTCGGCACGCTGCCGCTGACGGCGCCCGTCGAGACGGTCCGCGCCGCCGTCGCGCACCTGCGGCGGCTGGAGCGCTGCCGGGGCGTCATCATGGGCACGGCGGGCCGGGGGCGCGGGCTCGACGACCCGGAGCTGGTACCGGTGCTCGAGGCCGTCGCCGGCGCCGGCCTGGCCGTCTTCCTGCACCCGCACGACGGGCTGGCGGGCGGCGACGGCGTCTGGGGCCCGCGCGCCGCCGAGTACGGCCACGTGCTGCCGCTCGCCCTCGGCTTCCCCATGCAGACGACGGTGGCCGTGGCGCGCATGTATCTGGCCGGCGTCTTGGACCAGGTCCGCGGCCTGCGCCTGATCCTGGCCCACAGCGGCGGCACGCTGCCCTTCCTGGCCGGCCGCATCGAGAGCTGCATCCGCCACGACGCGCGCCTGGTGCGCGAGGGCAAGGCCGGCCCGGGCCGCCGCTCCGTCTGGGACGTGCTCAAGGAGCAGGTCTACCTCGACGCCGTCGTCTATTCCGACGTCGGGCTCAAGGCGGCCATGGCGGCGAGCGGCGCCGACCGCCTCATGTTCGGCACCGACCACCCCTTCTTCCCGCCCCTGACAAGCGACGAGCAGGGCGAGTGGGAAAGCGTGAGCATGAACGTCGACGCGGTGAAGAAGGCCGTCGGCGAGGGCTCCGCCGAGGCCAAGGCCATCATGGGGGGCAACGCCGTAAGAATCCTGGGGCTCCAGGCCAAGCCGTGAGCTGCGTTGGCGAGTCGTGAGATCATGTCAAGTCGTCGAGACCGCGAGCAAGCACAGGGAAGGCTGGTCCGTATCGAGATGAAAAGAATGACTCCAGCGGGGTACTGTCGTGTAACAGAAACTGCTGGTGATGCTGTCAAACCGCCGCTGCCTCCCGCTGGTACTTGACCTCGGCCTCGTGTATCCTCCGCCGCGCCTCCTGCACCCCCTGCTCTGCCTCGCGCAGCTCCTCGGCCGTCGCCGCCTGCCGCTCGAGGTCGCGCACCGCCTGCACGGCCCGCAGCTTGTCGCAGACGAGCTCCCAGTACTTCTTGTAGACGTCGCCGACGCCGGCGATGTAGTCCCCCGGCACGTTGACGGCGCCGTTGGCCGGGCCCGGCCGGGCCTTGCTGCCGACGCCCATGGACGCCCTCAACGAGTCCCTGGCCTGCCTCCGGCGGGCCTTTTCGTCCTTCTTCTCCTTGAGGCGCCGCCTCGCCTCGGCCAGGTCCTCCATCTCCTGGGCCGCCTCGGCCCGGCGCCGCAGCTCCTCGTCGCGCACGCGCTGCGCCTCGGCCAGGCGGTCCCGCTCGCGCTGCAGCGCCTCGCGGTCGCGCTGCTCCTTGTCCTGGCGCAGGCGCGCGGCCGCCTGCTCGCGGGCCTCGAGGTCGTCGGCGAAGCGCCTGCGCTCCCTGTCCATGGCCTCGCGCTCCTGGCGGCGCAGCAGGCGCGCCTTGGCGGCCTGGTCGTAGGCGGCGCGCGCGCCGGCGTCGCACAGGATGTCGCGCGCGCGCTCGAAGAGCTCCCATTTCGACGCGTCGAACCGGTCGCCGGCCTTGTCGGGGTGGTACTGGAGCGAGCGCTTGCGCCACGCGCGGTGGATGTCCTGTTTGGGCGTGAGGGCGTCGACGCCCAGGAGGTCGTAGAGGTCGACATCCTGGTCCGCGTACTCGGCGGCGAACCGCAGCAGGTCCTTGCTGTCCTCTCCCATGGCGGTTGCTGTGCTGTTGCTCTTGGACCGCCAAGGAGGACGGCTCTGGGTTGAGTTCTGCCCGGGTTTCGAGACGGCGGCTTTGAGCACGGCTCAAGAGCGAAACTCGGCACTTCCCGACGAGCAGCTGCTCTCAAGTGAATGGATGCAGTCGATGGAGCGGCGTGGATGAGAGGCGAGGTGAACAGCCTTGAAGGAGCACGTGACTTGGATTCGGCTTCAACGCACGTGACTGAATCGCTAGAACATCGCCACCCCGAGTCCACGACCGGGCTTCCAACGCGTCTGGCTACCGCAAGCACTTCCCAGTGAGGCCTTGGAGTACTTCAAAATACCCATCTGGGAAGAAGGCGGCCTCGAGCTCAAGGAGAGGCTATTCCGCCCGCGTCGGCTACCGCTTGAGAAAGAGCTGACAAGATGCCTCCTAGAGGCTCGATGGTTTCAGCAACGGCTCGCGGTATAGGCCGCAACGATAAGGAACAACAGATCCATAG
The DNA here is from genome assembly GCA_002939055.1 of Hypocreales sp. Mo6-1. Classification (NCBI taxonomy): domain Eukaryota; kingdom Fungi; phylum Ascomycota; class Sordariomycetes; order Hypocreales; species Hypocreales sp. Mo6-1. The sequence continues at coordinate 1,477,845 of PNEP01000013.1, forward strand.
CTCTGCGCCTCGCCGGCCGGCAGCAGCCTCGAGGATCGACTCGGTCCTCGTCTCACTGACGCGGCATTGGAGCCAGCAGACGCAACGCACATTCTTATTCAGTATTGCCGTTGCACTCACGCAACTCTATTTTGCATACACATTTCGCTTTCTGTGACCCCCCCTTTCTATCACTCTATGTCTAGGATATCTTATGCCATGGATCCAATACGCCAACCTCGGCCTGTCCTCGGCCCCGTCCTACAGAGACCGCCGCCGTCTCTCGCGTGTAGACATTCTCGTCCTTCGGTTCACCCTCTTCTCGGCATACTCGTACGCACTCGGCGTTCCGCCCGAGAGGTCCAGGAGGTATCGCTCGTACGGCCCGAGCGGCTCTTCCCACATGGCCCGCTGGTTGGGGTCCGTCGGGGCGTCCCTCTCGTCGCCGACGTACTTCCACATCCACAGCTGCCCCAGCTCCTCCCTGTAGTGCTCGCGCCCGTCCTGGCGATGGGCATCGCGCTCGCACGAGCCCCGGACAATGGTGACGCGCTTCAGGCGCCAGTCGGCCAGCGCGGGACACGTCCACACCGACTCGTCGTTGAGGCCCAGGCCCTCGCACGCGAGCCGGACGCGGACCGAGCTGTGCACGCTCTCGTTGGTGTCCTGCAGGAACCTGCCCCCGTCGGGCTGCGCCTTGGTGCCGACCTGTTTGTATACGCCGGGCGTCCTCGTCGTGTCGCCCGAGAGCTTGAACAGCACGCTCGAGTCCTTCTGGATGGCGCCGAGGGCCCACGGACGCACCGGGAAGTTGCTCTCGTAAACCGCATCGACGGCCCACGCCTGCAGCTTGCGGCGGTCTCTTCTCGAGCTCTCGGCCCGGCCGTTTTGGTAATAGTCGTTGGATTGCTGGATGACGCGGTCCAGCGACTGCCTGTCAAACTCGACCCCGACGCTGGCCATCTGGTCCATCATCCCTGGGCTACTCGTCAGCCATCCCGAGGGCTCGAGGGGTGCTCGGCACGTACAGGCCAGGGTGATGTTGGCAATGCCCTGGTCGTCCCAGCCGCCGCCGCAGTTGCCGTGGTTGCCGGGGAACCAGACCTGCCGCAGGTTGGTCCGCAGCCTGGCTTTCCGCGGGCGCTCCCACACGGCCGGGGCGAAGGGCGCGCGCGTCTCGTCGAGGGCGAGGGCCTGGAAGGCGTGCTCGATGCGGTCCGACAGAGCCGTGTCGTGCCACTTGAACGTTGACGGGACAGTCAGCCAAGAGAGAGGGACGGGGAGAGGCGGCGGGGGGACTTATTCGTCGTTGTCGGGGTGGATGCCCATCTTCTCGAGCCAGGCGATGCGGGGGATGCCAAGGCTGCCGACCGTGTCCCAGACGCAGACGGCCTTGATGGTGATGAGGGCGCCGGTCTGCTGGAAGACGCGCGTGTAGCCCATGTCGGCCAGGCGGGCGCGGTACTCGTCGGCGGCGCGGGGGCCCCTGGGCTTGTCGGGGAAGGGGATGCTGGGGAAGGGGTCGTCGTAGTCGTCGCGCATCCAGTTCTGCATGTCCTTGAAGATGGGGTAGAAGTGCTCGACGCCCTCGCGCGTCAGCAGGCCCAGGTTGGCGATGAGGCCGGCGACGGAGCGCGCCGTGAAGGCGCCGCGAGAGAAGCCGACGAGGAAGATTTCGTCGCCGTCGCGGTAGTTGGCGCACAGGTACGAGTAGGCCTCGCGGACGCGCTGCAGGCAGACAGAGGGCGTCAGCACCAGGATGCCGTCGCGGCGGCACCACCAACCTCGGCCAGGCCGACGCCAAACGCGCCGCCCCTGATGCTGTCGAGGACGCTGCTGCCGCTGCCGACGCCCGACTCGTAGTTGATGATCTGGAGCGTGCCGTCGCTGCACTTGCGCTTGAAGCAGCGCGAGATGCGCGTCACGTTGGACGGCACCTGCAGGCCCCCCCTGCCGCCGAGGAGCCCCGGCTTGACGAAGCCGTACGCGCTGTTCATCCACGTGCCGTCGCAGCACACGATGAGGCGCTTCTTGGCCCGCGGGCCGGCGCCGCGCTCCGTCGACGCGGCGCGCTCCATCGACGCGGCGCGCTCACGACGGCCGGGGTCGAGCTGCCGGCTGGCGTCGAGCTGTCGGCTGGCGTTTGCGCGCTGCCGAGGGGGGCCATGGGTTCATATATAGACGGTCGACGCGCGCGGCAACATGACGCGGCGGGCTCGGTGAGTGACGTTGCAGGGCGCGAGTTTGCCTGCCGGCGCCGCGAGGCTGGCTGTTGGTCAGAGGAGCGGCCGACGACGAATCCGTTTTGAGCTGTTACGAACGAAGGCAGGCAGTACCCGGAATACTCCGCTACCAAGGCCGACTCCCTTGGCCTTACTGCGACCGCTAACTGCCTCTACTGCCTATCCTGGACGGGCTGACCGGCCTCGGCCAGAAGGCCGTCATCAAAGGCGTAGGCAGGCATCCTAAAGCCTTCGGTGAGCCGTATCCGCGTGACCTAAATACGGAACACGCAGGCGCACAGCCGCCCGATGCGTCTACCATGTGTCACGTATGCAGCCTCAGCTTAACGCACGTCTGTCATAACAGCCTGAGACCCGCGGCAACCCGCGTTGCGCACCCGTCTTAGCGCTCGCCTCGGCGGAACCGTCTCTCCTCGTCCAGCTTGACCCTCAGCCAGTCCGGCACAAACGCCTTGATCCTGGGAGGCTTCACGCCCTCCCCCTTGTATTCGATGCAAAACTCGTCGTCGGGCGTGTGCGGAACGGCCGCTGTCTCCTCCACGTCCGTCATGTGGTCGAGCCGGCAGAGCGCCAGCCCAATGTTGCCCACGCCATCCAGCCACGTGCCCGATGGGCGTCCCGCCCCGCCCATGAGGCTGATGTGCGCCTTTCTGGGTATATTCGCCACCTCGACCTTCTCCGTCCACGCGAAGCTGCCGTCGTACGCGAGCTTCTGCGGCACCGGCTTGCCGTCGGCGTAAAGGACACACGGCAGCACGCGCTTCCGCACGACGCCGCAGTGCCGAGTCCGCACGACGAGCTCCTGCCCGACGTAGCATCCCTTGCCGAAGTTGATGCCCGTCATCATGTCCAGGTTGATGTCCGACGGCAGGGCCTTCTGGTACCGTATCTCACGCGGCCCCTCGGGAACGCCCCGGAGAATCCGTCGAATCGTGTACGCAGCCTCGGTGGTCCGCTTGAGAGGCACTGCCGGGCGTCTTTTCCACAGCTGGACGATTCGATAGCCCATCCCGGGCGCCCGTGGGTCCTTGAGGATGAGCATTTCCTTGCCGCTGGCCCTGACGTTGAACTTGGGATTATCGTCCCACGCGTGATAGACTTGGGCGTCGAGGTAGCTGACGCCCCGTAGTGTCACGCTGGCCCTGAGCTTGTGCTTGCCCAGATGCTTGAGCAAGGGGCCTTCGTTTTCGGCAGCAACCTCGACAAACCAGCCGCTCTCCTCGACCGGGATCCCGACGCCCTTCTCGAAGCGATAGACAAAGGCATCAGCCAGGACCCTCCCCTGCGAGTTGAGGAAGCCCGTGTAGAACCCGTGCGGCAGGGGCTGGCCGTCGGAACCGAATACGTCGGCCGTCATGAGGCCCTGCAGAAACCTGGCAGCGTCGGGTCCCGAGACGGAGATGAGCCGCTTGTTCGTCAGGCGTGCCAGTCCCGACGATGGCTGCGGCGCCCGCTGCGGCTGCTTCTGCTTCGAGGACGCGAAGGGGCGGCGCTGCAGCAGCCAGCAGCTGGGGCACACGAGGCCTGGGGGGCGTGAGCTGCGCGCCAGAGCGCGCGTCGCGAGGCCTCGCATGCTGAGGATGACTGTCGAAAATCTGATGCCAATTTACGGATATCAGTATGTATGGATGTACTCCGACGTCGGCTCCACGTGGCCGTTACATAATCCAGGTACGAAGGCTGCGCCCAAAAGTAAGTGGACTGCACGGCCCCCCCCCCCCCCCCTGTCACTATATAAGTCAGTTTTTCCGTAGCTTTTACACTGTTCCCCTCCCCTTCCTTAGGAGGAATAAAGAAACTTTAAAATGCCCCCCTAAACGCGAAGTCAGATAAGGAAGGCTATAGCGGCTGCCCCGGCCGGCTATATAACGGCTGCCCCGGCCGGCATAGCGGCTGCCCCGGCTGGCTATATAATAGCTGCCCCGGCTAGGACAAGGACACAGCACCGCAATATGCTACGCCCTGGTCACAAGCGACGATCACCTCCGCGGCGTTTAGTCACCCTTAAACAAGACCTTACACATGCATCGCATTCATTAATTACGTTTAGATAAATTGCTGCTGCGTGTACATTTATGAATATTAACTAGTCGTCCGAGTCAGAGTCGGGTGCTTCCCCGTAACCCTGGTATGAAGGCGGACTAAAGCCGCCATCTTTATTGGGATCCGGCACTCCGTTTCCCAATTGCGGTCTGTCATGCCCCCAATCTGCCATCATTGCGGAGAGTTCGTCGTAGCCAACAGGTGCAGCAATTTGTTCACGAGGCTGAGCGGCGCCTATGGGCTGTGTAGTAGGCTCCGCGGGCCGCGAGGGATGTTCAGTTGGAGGCCGAGGTAGCTGTGTGCCAGGCCGTACTGTCCTAGCAGAGTGTCTGGTGGATGATCCGACTCCTCGTTCACCTGGAGGACTAAGACTGCGATCGGAGGCCCTGGCTCTGTTTTCGGTCCTGCCTCTGTCTCGATCCCGACTACCGGATCGGTGGCCGGCAAGCTCACGCTCGTGATTTGCAGCGCGGTTACTCCCGCTACGATCTCGAACCGTGCCGCCTCGGTCCCGGGCCCGATTCGCCCTTTCGCGGTAGGGCCCTCGGACGCGACGCACTGTGCTGCTCCCTTGGTGGGGCAAGCCTGAAAGCGCTCCACTGGCTAGCCCTTCTAGGGGACTGTCTGTAGGGAATTTGTCTTGTCGAACTTTTTCTGCGGCACCTCGTGAGCCATAGTTATCAGTCGCAATCGCACAATTCGAGTTTTGCTCGGGTGGGTGCGGTGATAACTCGTCGGGTAGGCGGGCGCTCGGCTCCGGATTTGACGCTTGAAATGCTCCCTCACGCACCTGCCCTCTAGTGTGAAACGTTGAGGCCATCGTAGCGTTGTTAGCACTGTCGAACTCGCTAGAGAACCCTGGCACAGATTGTCTTTCATCTACGCCCGGGATTCCCAAATCTGTTGTTGGCGGTGGATCGTCACTCCTTATTTGCCTCAGACGCGACCTCTCGACGACTCTGAAGCCAGACTGGTCATTCTAGAAGGCCATGGGAGTCATGCAACGGTCTGTTCTATTCCTTCTCGTCTGCTCTTCCTCGACGCTTACCAGCCTTACTTTTCTGGCCGCAGTGCCGGCCTGGGATATGTCTCTTGGCACAATTGTGTTAGCCCCACCCATTGTAGCCTTTTCGAAGCACTTCTTAGGCGTCGTCTAGTAATGCACGGGAGAGCATGTTCACGAGTAAATATAAGCATTGCAAGATACAGACTATATACAATGCTATCTGCCAGCTAACACTTCCGGATCCTTTCCGGCTTCGCGAAGGATCATCTTCACCGAGGAATAGAGCTCTAGATTTGGCTTCTTCCACCGCTCACCGTTCGGGAATACCTTCCTCCGCAACCTATTAACCCACGGCGTCAATGTTTGGAAGCACGACGTGAAGTACTCCTCCGTGATCTTGAGAAAATCGCCCTCGTCGGCAATAACACCCTTCTTGTCACTCGCTAGCTCTTCCGTGTTCACATAATTCCACTTGTCGAATCTGGCAACAACCCTGCTTTCGTCGGGGCCGTTATAATGAATGCATATCCAGAATAGGACCCAGAAGAATGACTCAAGGTCGTGCATAAAGGAATGCTGCTCGCCAAGAAGCACACCGATTGCCATGAATGCCCTTGTGCCTGTCTTTCCCTGTGCTCCCGAGACGCCGTTTCGTGCTTCTCTAATAGCCAGGTCAAGGTCAATCAAGAAAGAGGGCCAGGAAGGGTTATCGTCAACCTCGTTGATCATAAGATTGTTGACGGAGATGTCCCTGTGGAGAAAGCCCGCCTTGTGCAAGGACTGGTGACCTTCAATACACCCTGCCAAAGCGGTGACCAGCGCCACGCGGGAGCTTGCCTTGTAAATCGGCTCCCCGTAGTCTCGAAGGATGACCCGTCGATGAACCCGGTTTGGCAGTGGCTCGGCGCTTGCCTTTGTTGGAGATGCTGAGCAGGGTCGCTTGCTCGGCGGTATGGCGGCGTCAGTTTCGCTAGATGGCCGCTTCATGCCAGCGCTAGTGCTTCGCCCTTGGCGAGGAACACGGGACGCACTTGCACTTGAGGGTAACATCCCACGTCCCGGTCGATAATTGGTAGCTTTTGTGACGTCCAGTCCCTTTCGAATGTTTTGCTGAATCTCGTCATCGGCACCGCGTATACGAACAGTCTCATGGTGGTAATATCGGGCAACGTTAGCCACACCTTTGCCAGTCGCTTCTCGGAGAAGTTCGCCTTCTTCGTCCCGATCCGTGTATTGCCACGAGTCCTTGACAACAAGCGGCGTCTGTGGATCCTCCTTGCGATGCGCTCTCCAACAGATTGTCGCCCGACCGGCAATGCAACGTGATCGTTTCATGACCTCGTCAATGATGAGACGCTCTGTTTTGTCGTTTCGTTCGATCTCGATATACTGCTGGTCGCCGGATGTCATAATGGTAGGATCAAACCCAAGCATCTCCTCGTTCATCCGCAGAAAGCCCAGGATTGTCGTCACAAACTGTAGCGCACCATGTTCCTTGTTGATGTCAAATTGTTCGGAGGCGATCCCCCCAAGCCGGTCGAACTCCCATACCCTCATAAGAGATCCGCAGAGAGTAAATCCCAAGACGAAGCGACGAGTGTCTTGAGCAGCGAATACCTCTCTCGCATACCTTACGAGATCAATCCATACAATCGATGCTATGTCGGCCTTCGGGTTGCTTTTCAGTTCACCAGCAACGAGAATGTGCGACCAACGATATCTCGAATCCTCAGAGTCAGGATTGTATGTGATGTCGCTATTGACGAAGCCGATATCCATGCTGCGCTTGCCTGTGGAGCCCTGGAGTGGTGTCCTCGGCTGCGCAAGTAGCTTTCGCTGAGCCGTTGGAGTCGAAGTACGGTCGCCTGCGAATACTTCCAGCTTGGGGATTAAGCCGCCAATCCAAGTCAGCACGTCGCTCTCTTTGGCACCTGCTGGCCATCCACTCCAACCCTCCTTGAAGAGTGGATTGTCGCCTTCGGCACACCTGCGGAAGACTGCCTCGGAGACCATGTCGAGGTCTGGCACGTCTCCAAAGAAGGCCTTGTGGACATGGGGAAGTCCGGCATAGAGATGGTCCAGCTCCAACTTAAGGATCGGGTCCACATCCTGGCGGAATTCCGACGAGTTCACGAAGCCGCTCGTGTTCTGACTCCACGGCGTCTGTTGGATCGACGAGGCTATCGGTCGGGGAGGCGGGGTGGATTCGGCGACGGTGAGGTAAACTTGATCCCAGATGAGGGTATCGTCTAGATCGTCGGCGATGGCTGACTTTAGGAGAGGTTTGATGCGGTCGAGGTCGAAGTCGTTGAAAGTGACCGCTGTATTAAGCCTTGATAACTCGGTGAAGAGAGCTCTTCCGCTATTAGAATGGAGCAGGCGAGCAGCCGGAAGGATCTGTAGCGCCGAGAGAAGGACAAGGACGAGGTTTTGGAGATCTGGACGATAATCAGAGGAGCGCAAAGCTGTGCTCATGCTGTCTTTCTGACCTTCTTGGCCAAGCCGCTCTACCGCGTTTGGATTGCAGGAGACGTTCGTGCCTTCGCAGATCGAACTAAATGAAGCGTGGAAGGCATCAAGGCCCTTCCCAATAGGATTGTCCTTGATGATCTTTGACCGCGATTCATCTGCCATGGCGGATGCGATGCGCTCAAGGTGCGAAGGAGAGGATGGAAGTTGTCCGTTCTCTACCAGACCCGCTGAGTTGGGTCTCGTGAGTCATCGGCGCGGAAAATCAACTTCCCGATAAGGCATTCATGGCTGGCCATAGGCTGCGTCCAGACGTTCAACTCTGCATTGGTTGGCTCTTAGAATCCACCATTTGGCAGAGAGCTTTCTGGCCATTTGCTTGCCTCTTTATCTTCAATTCTTTTATTGTCTTGTTAGGGTATGCGTGGCGGTGGATCGCGACGGTACGCGTTGTGGTGCGGAGACGCGCGGGCCCTGTCATGCATGGATTTGGCGGAAACACGCGAGGGTCGCGACGACGCGGTTACGGCGAGCAACGAGGCTTGGCCGCCGAGGAGGCGGAACGACAGCGGCAGGAGGATTAGCGACGCGTCGAGGAAGCGGGACGATGCGCCGAGGAGGCGGAACGACAGCGGCAAGAGCTGTCTTGTAGTGTTTACAGTTATTACGGTCGTACACCGCGCTTGGAGCGCATGTCACGCAGCCAAGTAAGCGCTGTAATATCTGTGGATCGGCACACAAGGGCGGGAGTGATGATGCTCTTGAGAGGTCTAAGGAGCTAGAAAACACGAGGGCCCGCGATGTGTTGATCACATCGGACTAATGGTCGGGCCGGGTGGCGAGGCTGCCCCGAACAACAAGAGACTACGTTGGCCGTGCACAAAGACAAAGACCGGGAGAGTCACACTGGCCGGCACGAACGGCTTCTTGCAGCCCTCGGACCCAAGCGAGTAAATCCGAAGGGCGGGATTCGCGCCGTCGGCACGCAATCCGGGGCACGCGGCAGCGAGGCCGTCGGTGGCTTGCCTCAGCGCTAGACAGGCGTCGCAGAGGCGTCCGCGTTGCCTCGGTGCTGGCAGGCGTCGCAGAGGCGTCCGCGTTGCCTCGGTGCTAGCAGGCGTCCCAGAGGCATCCTAGACAGCGTCCAAGACATGGCATGCAGGCAGACGCACGGCGGCACATGGACATGCAGGTGCGCGGCACCCGCGTCCCGAGCGGCCGCGTGACGCCGGACTGCCTGCCGGCGAAGCCGGCTTCGGCCTGCGTCGGCCTGGCGCCGGAAACCGGCGTGAAACGTGAAACAGGGCCAGCGCTGTCTCGCACGCCCGCCGGTGGCATTCTTGGCTGCCATCGCACGCTGACGGATCCAGCCCGCTGGCGCTGGCTCGCAGTCCGCGGGCCCGAGCCGCCGAGCCCGGGTGGGGCTGCCGCCGGCCATGATTCATGCCGATCCCGGACGCCCCGTTTTTCTCGTCACAACGGCTGCGAGTCACAAGACGCTTGGACGCAACGGATGGTGAGAGGTGAGATGGGTGTCCAACAGACTCTCAATTCGAGCCCTCGCTGCTTGTGCTATCTGATTGCCCAAGAGCCGGCCCGCGGCCACTCGACCCTGCCGGGGAGCGGCCGCCGCGGTGACGCTTCCCACCGCATAACGTACATTATCTAACAGTGCTGTATATCCTTGCAGAGCGGTGACCTGCCCATGAATGACCACTTTTTTGACCGCCTTTTCCCCGCCGTAAATGCCGTGAGGTATCATGCCGTGAACGCCGTGCTATGCCGTGGAGACGAGAAGCGAAGAGGAGAAGCTAGTAGACGGAGATGGCCGACACGAGCCCCGCGGGGCTCCGGCGGTAGTAGGCTTCCTCCTGGTAGAGGGCGTCCTCGTCCGGCTGGCTGTCCTTGGCCTCGGCCTCGCTGTAGGGCAGCACGGCGTCGGCGGGCGACGGCGGCGTGGGCTCATCGTCGGACGAGTCGGAGTCGTAGTCGACGAGGTCCGGCGGCGAGCCCGCGTGCGAGTGGGTGCGCACAAGCTCGAGCTGGGCGTAGTCGTCCTCGAGGTCGTCGTCGCCCATGTCGTCGTCGTCGAGGCGCAGGGCGGGCGGTGCCTGGCGGCGCAGCACGGCGGCGACGGCGTCGGAGTCGTCGACGTCAAAGTCGGAGTCGGAGTCGGAGTCGGAGTCGGACGAGTCCGAGTCGTCGGCCTCGTCGTCGGCGTCGACGACGCGGTCGGCCCACTGCACGCGGCGCGGCGGCGGCGTGGCCGTGCGGCTGCTGCTGGCGCCGCGCACCGACTGGTTGAACCAGCGCTCCTGCTCGCGCTCGGCGTCGGCCAGCTCGACCATGAGCGAGTCGAGCAGGTTGGCGTGGCCGACGAGCAGGCGCAGGTCGTGGTCGGGCTGGGCGGCCTCGCGCGACAGCTTGGCGCGCGCCTTGTGGGCGAGGAAGTAGGTCTGGGTGATGGACATGGTCTTGGGCGCGCCGGAGCGGACGAAGGGGTTGGCGATGCGGTGGTGTTGCTGCGGCATGGTGACGGAGAGGCGGAGCCGGCAGAGATATAGGCGGTGGTGAGTCACCGATTGCGGACAGACGGGTGTGCGGAGCAGGGATGCCGCGACGGCCAGGCGGTGATGAGAGGGCCTGGGCAGATGAGGTGACGGAGTCAGTTCTCATGCGGCACTAGCTCGCCGTGACTAGTTGGTTGGTGGCCTCGAGAGCGGTAATGATATGGCTCGAGAGCGGTAATGATAGGGCCTTGAGATGTATGGCCTTGGGCGTGGTGATGTATGCGGAATATATAGAGTCGTCGGGACATACAGCGCATGTGTGTCGCACCGCGGGGCCAGCGGATACTTGTATCAGCCGGCCGCCCAGCTTCCGCACCCCGGGCCGCGACGACGACGAGGCCGAACGACGACGCCGACGCGCCGCTAGCCGGACTTTGCGCTCGCGGCCCCGAGGCATGCTGACAGGGGGGGCGTGTGTCCGCCTCGGCGACCTCGCAAACCCCGGCGGCGCTGACTAACTCGGCGTCCGGCCCCTGCGCGCCGCCGGCCGCAGCGACCCGCCGCGCGTGTCTCGCGGCCGCGGGCGGTACGCGGCGCGCGCCCGGGCCTCGCCGCCGCGCGCAGGTACCCCCGCGCCGCGCGGTACCGCCGGCCCATGTCCCTGCGCGGCCTCGGCGCGCTGCAGGGCCCGCCGCCCCAAGCTTTCGCTGGCGCCCTTTCTCCGACGCCGCGGGCCCGATATGTAATCACAGGCCGGCACGCAGCCGCCTCGTGCGTCACAGGCCGCCTCCTATTTCTCAGCAGCCGTCCTGGGCGTTGGCGTCGCAGCCGCCGCCGCCGCCGCAGATGCCGCCGCCTGGCCCTCGAATGGCCGTCGAAATGACGGCCTCGGCCGCTGTCTCGGACGCGCGCGAGCCAACGCGGCCGGGGCAGATCGCCGGTAGGGCTGACCACGGCCGATGACTGGCAGCGCGGGTGTCAGGGTCCGATGCGGAATAGCTCGGAATGCACGGCGCCGTATCCGTAATGCAGATGCGCAGCGACGGTCGGCCCAAAAGCAATTGCCGATTTGTCAGGCGCCGCGACGCAGGGCAATCTGAGTCACACCCCGGGCCCGTTAGCCTCTGCCTGTCCCTAGCCTCTGTCTGTCCGCAGAACAGGCACAACCGCCTCGTCCGACGCGAGCCATGCCCGATGCGTCGCCCGCGTGCGCACCGTCGCCCAGCGTCGGCGAGCCGTTGCTGCGCCGGCGAGCCGTTGCCGGCCGGCGCCGCTGCGTCGGACGACCGCCAGCCACCCGCCCGAGCGCCTCGCCGCCGCGTCTGCGCACCGCGAGCTGCGCCCCAGCCGAGCGCGCCCGTCTCAGCCCATCCCTGCAGGCCGGCCTGTCCGAACGCAGCGCCTGCGTCGTCAGCAGCGGCGCCGCGGCGCATGAAATCATCAAACACAATCGAATCCAAAAGTGCCGCGGCGGACCCGGATGGACCGCTGGCACGAGGGGCGACGGGACGCATGTCCCGCCGCCCGCCGCATAAACCGCCTGAAATCCGCTTCCGAAAAGGTTATCAGATTGATCGCCCCTCTCCGACACGCGGCGTCTGGCTACCGAGTCCCGGTCACGGCTCAGACACGCGCCTGGCTCGCCGCGCTGCGGTGCGCACGCACACAAGGCGGACGCTCGGAGTTGGCTGAACCGCCGCCGGAGTTGGCTGCCCTGCCGCCGGCCTTCGGCCTTTTGCAACCCCCGGCGCCGACGACCCCGAGCGCCGCTGTGACTGCGTTGCCAGCCCTACCTACAACAACAGCCCGGCGACCAGGTCCGCGCCGCCTAAACTCCGCTAGCCCGTCTATATTGCTCGGACTTTGCCTGCTAATGCACGGTCCAAGTGCCGAGCCGGCCGCCCCAGCTCGTCCTCCGGGGCCATTGACATTCTGTATTCTATGTTTAGACACGTCAGCTAAGCATGGCCCGTTGTCCGTAGATACGGAGTTTATCACCACACATGCCGACGTCCCCAAATCTCCCTGCGTCCAAGGCCGGCCCCGTGACCCCTGCCGTCTTTAAGCACCGTCCCTAGCCGTCACGCCGGTCCGGCGCCTCGGAAATAGGTTCCATGCGACGCTTGCCAAGTCCCGGAACAGCAGTCTTGGCCAGGTACCACATGGCCTTGGGGAAGCCAAAATGACCTGTTCATCCTTGGCCGTGGTACTCCGTGCTTGATTCCGCGTAACATTCAGGCCAATGCATCTCTTGTCCATATGTAACGGTGCACCAATGGTGCACAATGGTGCATTCAGGCGGCTCACTCGGCGCGCAGCTTCTGCTTGGCCCTCTTCCGCCTCCCCCCTACCTCGCGGCCCTCCTCCACCTCGAGCAGCGCCTCGCGCTTCTTCTCGCTCACCAGCTTGAGCGCGTCCCGCAGCACCCGAGTCTCCAGGTTGACGCCCTCCTCGGCCCACGCCTCCATCTGCCGGCCGACGCGCCGCTCGATGGCCAGCACCAGCTCCACGTCCCGCTGCCCGACAAGCGTGGCCGCCTCGCCCTTGCGCCCCGCGCGCGCCGTCCGCCCGACCCTGTGGATGTAGTCGTCCGGGTCGCGCGGCACGTCGTAGTTGACCACCAGGCTCACCTCGGGGATGTCGAGGCCTCGCGCCGCCACGTCCGTCGCCACCAGCAGCCGCGCCGCCGACGCGCGGAACCGCGCCAGGTTGTCGACGCGCTGCCTCTGCGGCAGCTTCGAGTGCAGCGACGTCACCCGGTGGTCGAGCAGCCGCAGCAGGTGGTGCAGGTACTCGGCCGTCGACGTCCGGTTGCAGAAGATGATGGCCGTCTTTTCCTTGTTGGCCTCGGTGAGCAGGAAGACGTGCAGGTAGTGCTCCTTGTGCGTGACGGGCATCTGTATGTGGCTCTGCGCGAGCGCCGGCGGAATGGCCAGCACGTTTGCGTCCACCTCGCACACAAACGCCGGCTGCTTGCCCGGCTTGGGCGGCATGGCCCTCAGGGCGCGCACCTGGGGCGTCATGGTGGCGGTGAAGAGGAGCGTCTGGCGCTCGGTGGCGGGCGGCAGCACGCCCAGGCATTCCTCGACGTCTGGGAGCATGCTCCCGGGCCCGGCGGCGTGCAGCAGGCGGTCCGCCTCGTCGAGGACCACGTAGCGGACTCGGCGCAGTCCGCAGATGGTGTCCTCGCCCGACGTACGGATGTGGTCGGCCAGGCGCCCGGGCGTGGCGATGACGACATGGGGGCGCTGGCCGAGGGCAATGGCCTGCGGGCGCATGTCGGAGCCGCCGGTGACGAGAATGGCCTTGAGGCTCTGGGGCGACGAGATGGCCTTGAACTGCTCGTAGATCTGCAGCGCGAGCTCCCGGGTGGGCGTCAGGACGAGGGCGAAGATGGCGCTGGGGTCGTCGGCCCAGCTCTGGAGGATGGGCACGGCAAAGGCGACCGTCTTTCCCGATCCCGTCCTGCTGCCGCCAATGCAGTCCCTGCCCTTGAGGATTTCGGGGATGCAGCCCTTTTGGATGGCGGTAGGGCGCCTGATGGCCATGTTGGCGAGCGATTGCACGAGCCACGGGCGGACCTGCAGGGCCGAGAAGCTCGAGTTGGGGTCCGTCGGCGCGAGGATGCGGTTCTGCGGCGGGGCGGCAGGCTTGCCATTTGCATTGCTGGCATCGGCAGCGGCTCGCCTGACGCGCGAGGGGGCTGCGATGGCGGAAACGAGGGCCTTGGGGCGATTGTCGTCGTCGGCGGCGTCGTCGGCGGCGTCGTCGGCTTCGGATTCTGCTCGCACGCCTGGCGCGGTCGCTGTCCGACGCCTCTTTCGCGAAGCCGTATTGTCCAGGTAGTCCGACTCGGCAGACGACGATGTCGCGTCGGAGACATGGGCGACTTGCTGCGAGCGCGGAGCCATTGTCGAGGACTTGTGCCTTGGGAGATTTGCTGGGAAAATTTCATGGAAGAGGCAGCGATGGAGGTGGGGCCGCCAGCATGCCGTTTGTATGCGGACTTGTACAAGGTGCTCCGTACTTTGTACCTCGGCTCTCTATTTGCACTTGGTGGCTTTGCTCTCCGTGCCGCTCTCTGTATCTTCCTGTCGCTTTCTCTAGCTTTTACTCCCGTTTTCGTTTTACTGCCCGGGCGTTATGAGTGCAAATAGAAATTCAAGTCAATATTCACGAACAAGGCCGTGCAACCGCACACGGCAGGGGCACCAGCGGGCGTAAGCTCACGCGGGAGTCTGGATGCATGTGCCTGCAATCACCCGCGAGGCACGCGCCGAAGCGCCGAGGCGGTGCTGTGGTGCGTGTAGGTCGCATCTCGTCACCAACACTGCGACCATCTATCTCATTGTTGTCCGACTCGAGTCTGAGCCGCACTCGTTATATGGCGACATGCTTATCCGTCAGTGTCGGACGCTAGTCTACCAAGTCCATCCCTATAAATAATCATAGCTTAGCTAGAGATCTCCTCCTTGGTTGCATTCTCTCATGCTGCCTAGGTGGCTCGTATCTGGTTTGGTGTAAGTGGCTGTTCTCTAGTCTTCGACTAATAAAAGGGTCAATGTGGTATATACGAGCCAGTTAGCCAAGGAGTCAACCTTGAGCATGACGTCTGCCCCCAACCCGTAGCCGTGGAGGCGCTCGAGGCCACAGGCCGTTGGCTGGATGCGACGGCTCACCGACGAGGCCCCCGGGATTGGGGGCATCTCTGCATGTCTGATCTCTGGATGCCTGATGCCCCGAGCCCCCACCCCGACGGCTTCAGCAAGCCGCCCTCCACCGCATAAGGCAATGCGCCAGGGCTCGCCATCCATCCGGGGCCATGTCGGCGCATCATCGTGTGCGCAACCAAAGCCCAGCTGCACGTCTCGGCTTAGCGCCAAACGGTCCGCTGCCCGCTACAGCCACAGGGCGCCCAGGGCGCCTCAGGGCCTTGGCTGTCGCCGTCACCGTTGGGCCGCCAGCGACTCCTTCACTCTCACAGCCGCTGTCCGCCCCCGTCGACTCCCTTCTCCGTGCCCGCTGCTGTCCGCCCCCGTCGACTCCTTTATCCGTGCTCATACTATATTTTCCCCTTCGTTCGGCCCCGGTGCCAGCTCTCAAAACCCCCTCCCCCCCGCTCTGCTGCCGCCTCCACCACCACGAGCAGCTGCTCCTCGTGCGCCTCCTCCTCCGCCTGCTCCTCCTCCTCCGCCTGCTCCTCCTCCTCCTCCTCCTCCTCCTCCTCGACGTTCGCTAGATGGCTGCGTCCGTCGCCGCCTCTGCTCCCGCTTCTTCGACCCCCGGCGCCCGCAAACCATCCATCGCCTGAAGCAGCGGCTCCTCGGACGACGGCGATATCTCCTCGGAGCGACGAGACCTCTCGACGACGCCCGATCCCGCGCCTCCGCTGCGCCGTCTCTGCCGGCTCCCCGGCCCGGCAGCAACCGCCGCTGCCATGGCTGACCAGTCCTCGTATCAGGGCGTCGAGCCCGCTCCACATCCAGTCAGTCGTGCACCTCCAATGCCCCCAGGGCGCTCAGTCGACCGCTAACCGCTCCCCCCCTCAGCCGTCCTCCTCTGCCTCGGCCCCCCCCCGACGATGCCGGCGCCGAACCCCGTCCCTCACCTGTCCTCTCCCGCTCCCATACTCCGCCCTCCCATCCCCGGCGCCCGCAGCGGCGGTAGCCGTCCGCCCAGACTCGGCCTGGCCATCCCTCCCTCGCCCAACGTCAGGCCCGTCGCCAGCCATCAGCCCGGGCCGCCGGCCGCCGCCGCCGCTGCCGGCCGGCCGCCGCTCCCGACGCTGCACCTGGCTACGCCCTTGGGCAGCCAAAAAACGCCCTACGAGCAGCCTCCCAGGTCTCAGGGCCCCCAGCCTGGCCAGTCGGCCGACGGCGGCAGCGAGAGCAGCGCCGCCCACTCGAGGTCCGGCAGCTTCGGGCCCCTCGACGGCCGCGCCAGCAACCCGACTTCGGCCGGCTCTCAGTACTCGGCCATCTCCATCACCTCCCAATATGGCATCCAGGCCCACCGCGCGCAGGGCACCCCGGACCCCGTCTCGGCCGTCGGCTCCATGTACTCGGAGCGGAGCGAGGGCGGCGTTGCCATGGAGAGGGACGGCAGCCTGCCGGGGCTCGACGCCTTCGACAAGCTGAGTCTCGAGAGGGCGAGGAACGCCGACGTCGAGGAGCTCGACGACGAGGGCTGGAGAATCGCGAGCATGGAAAAGAGGATTGTCGAGCTGGGCAACCTGGGCGAAGGCGCCGGCGGCGCCGTCACCAAGTGCATGCTCAAGGGCGGGCGGACCGTGTTCGCTTTAAAGGTGAGTCGTGCGCCGTGGCCAGATCGACCGCGTCCTGGCTGACGCCAACGCACCAGGTCATCACCACCAATCCGGACCCGGATGTCAAGAAGCAGATCGTCCGCGAGCTGGGCTTCAACAAGGAGTGCGCCTCGGACCACATCTGCCGCTACTTCGGCGCCTTTGTCGATCCCTCGACCGCCACCATCTCCATTGCCATGGAGTTTTGCCAAGGTGGCTCCCTCGACAGCATCTACAAGGAGGTCAAGCGCCTGGGAGGCCGGACCGGCGAAAAGGTCCTGGGCAAGATTGCCGAAGGCGTGCTGGGCGGCTTGACCTACCTCCACACGCGCCGCATCATCCACCGAGACATCAAGCCCTCCAACATTCTCCTCTGCCGCGACGGCGCCGTCAAGCTGTGCGACTTTGGCGTCTCGGGCGACTTTGGCACCAAGGGCGAGGCCAACACCTTCATCGGCACCAGCTACTACATGGCCCCCGAGCGAATCACCGGCCAGTCGTACACCATCACGTCCGACGTCTGGTCCACGGGCGTCACCCTGCTCGAGGTGGCGCAGCACCGCTTCCCCTTCCCGGCCGACGGGTCCGAGATGCAGCCCCGGGCCGGGCTCATCGACCTCTTGACGTACATTGTGCGGCAGCCGGTCCCCAAGCTCAAGGACGAGCCCGACATGGGCGTGACGTGGAGCCAAAACTTCAAGTACTTTATCGAGTGCTGGTATGTCGTCGCTGGCAGAGAATCATCTTCACATATACTGACGCGCACGACAGCTTGGAGAAGCAGCCCCATCGCAGAGCAAGCCCCTGGAAGATGATGGAGCACCCATGGATGGTTGACATGCGGTCGAAGCGCGTCAACATGGTCAAGTACCTGTCCTATGTGTGGGGCTGGGAAGAGAATCCGGCGGCGGCGTAGAGGCCCTCGGACCCGGATGACGAGCCATGCTGCATCGTTGTGTGCACCAGCAGAGACTGACCCTCGGCAGACGCGGGCTGGGCCTTGCGTCTCGGGCGGGAGCGGCTACAGCCATATACCTTGGTGGCATATGTGGATATAGGGCAAGCATTTGACGACGGAGATATATCCCGGGGTCGGGAAGACGACATGGCACATGAGGGCTTGTATAGCGGACTGGATACCTTGGCGGGACGAACATGCTGCATCGGGAGCTTGGCTGTTTTCTGACATGTGTCTCTCCTTTGGAAAGAATGGATGAGCATGGATGGATCTTGCGCTCTCTCACTTGTTCTTGTTCCTCACTCACACTCACGCGGGCATTGGTGGCATTACATGTTTTGGGCAGGCCGTCTACCGCTGAAACAGGCTTCTGTCCTGCGCGTGCAGTCGTCCCATGTCATGTGTCGCCAGGCGTCGCCTCGCCGGCCCCGGGGTCGGCCGCGTCGGGCAGGTCGCCCATGAGCTCCCGCAGGGCGACGGTTGCGTAGGCGCTGCTGCCGAGCTGGAACTTGACGACGGCGGCGATCTTGGCGGCGGCGACGGGGGCCTCTGCCGGCTGTGCGCGCTCCGGGGCCCTGTCCTCCTTTTCCGGGGCCCTGTCCACCTTTTCCTCGGCCGCGGGCTGCTCGAGGCTGGTCCCGCCGTCGGCCTTGGCCCTCTTGCTCGCGGCGCCGGCCTCGTCGCCGGCGTCGCGCCTCCGCTTGCCGGGCGCAGCCGCGGCGATGACGTCGAGGTCCGTGGGGTGCATCTGCTGCGTGTCGTCGGCGTAGAGGCGCAGGTCGACGGCGGGCGGCGCGAGGAAGCGGGCCATGAGCTTGCGGTAGCGGCCGGGCAGGCTGAACTCGCGGCGCAGGCGGCGCATGCGGTGCGGGTCGAGGCCGCCGTTCTCGTCGCGCGCCATGAACTCGTCGTAGAAGCGGCCGATGTCGTTGGCCGGGTAGACGACGTCGAAGCCGGGCGAGGGCAGCACCACGTCGTGGATGGAGAAGCGCCCGCTCGCCGCCTCGTCGGCCGTCAGCGGGCGCGCGCGGACGCCGTCGCCGTCGCCGTCGTCGCCGGGGTTGACGACGTCGTCGTCGGCGTCCGGGTCCGGGTCCGGGTCCGGGGCAGCGGCGGCGGCGCCGTCGGCCACGACGAGGTCGCCCTCGACGACGGCCTCGCCGTGCAGCTCCCAGCGCCGGCTGGCCACGTGGTTCCACACGTACGACTGGTAGGCGTGCAGATACATGGACCGCAGGCCCCTCGTGATGTGCGTCAGCGCGCCGGCGTAGTCCCTTAGCGAGCCGCTTCCCATGCGCGTCAGGTGGCGCAGGATGCACGTCTCGGCCGTGAACCGGGCCGGCATCACCCGGGCTGCCCTCTCCGGGTCCTTGCCCGTCAGGAAGAGCATGCAGGCCTGGTGGCGCGCGTACTCGTCGCGCTTGAGGGCCTCCGAGGGCATCTCGCCGGCCTCGGCCCTCGCGGCCGTCTCGTCATCGTAGCTCAGCAGCGCCTTGACCGCGTCTTCCCATCTGCCGCCGATGATGAGCTTGCCGACCTCGTGCGTGCCGATCTGGTGCGTGCCGAACCGCTGGTGTCCGAAATAATTGATCCAGCCGTGGGCGGCCATGTGGTCCAGGGCGGCTTGGACCTGTGTCTTCATGGCCGCGAGCCTCTCCGAGACCGGCTGCTGCTCCGCCGCCCCGCCGACGATCCTGCAATTCTTGAGCGTGATGACGAACTCATTACCCAGCAGCTGGCCCAGGTGGATCGGCTGGTCGCGGTACTCGTAGTCGCCAGTCGTGATGCCCCAGAACTTGCCGTTGACGCCGGCCAAGGCGCGCAGCCTCGCGTATCGCACCGAGCACCGCTGGGCCGTCGACGCGCGCCGGTCCTTTGTGCCGGCGTAGCCAATCAGCTGCGGCTTGAGGCGTAGCGCGCGCGCCATCTGGGTCACGGCGTCCATGGTGTCGCGGTTGTCCTTGTAGAGCGTGAAGTGGAGGTATTCGCCGGCCGGCCTGGCCTCCCCCTGGCCGCGGGGCCCCCGGTTCCGCTTCTTGCCTTTGCGCAACGGCACCCGGGTGGCCGAGATGGCGCCCGAGGCGTCCGTCGTCGTGTCTATCCTCGACTGGAAGATGCGGCGGACCTCTCCATGTATCTGCGCGCGCTTCGACTTGTCGTCGACGGGTTCCGACGTGACGCAAGGCGCCTTTCCCCCGTCCCCGCCCATCTCGCCTTGAAAGAGTTGCACCAGGCCCTGGGCGAATCGGCCACCGGCCAGGTCCGAAAGTACGGCCACGTCTTCGGGCGCCACCTCTGTCTTCCGCTCCTCCTGGGCGGGCTCAGGGGCTTTGGCGTCGCCGCGCGCTCCATTCTTCGTCTGGCCTTCGGCAGACGCCGGAGCTGGCGTTTCCTGAGACGGCTTCGAGCGCATCGTTAGCGCAGAGCACAGCGCGGCCGCGAGGCTCTCACCCGTTTCTGCTCCTCGGTCAACCCGATGCTGCGCAGGTGCACCACCGACCCGTCTTGGCTGATCTCGTTGACCTGGAAGTCAGTGAAGCTGCGCCAATGTCAGCGCAGTGTTCCCAGGAATCCGGCGACAGCCTCCGCGCACGCACCGCACCCTCTGGTCGCCGGTCCAGGCCCAGGCCAGCGGCGTGGCTCGCTGGGTGATGCCAATGGAGCGCGAATGGGACGCACTCCCGCGGAAACTGTAGTGCACCAGGTCGGACATTGCGCAGTGGTGCCAGGAAGGCAGCTCAATGGCGAGGCTCAGAACCTCGTCGCCGGCGATTTTTGCAAGACTTCATTTAGCCGGCAGTACTGAAGGGCCGCTAAGAGCCGCTGTTCACAGCAGGCGGTCAGGGTCTGGGGGGGCTCCATGGTCAGGGATAGGCAGGCGGTGAACGGTGCTACCTGTATGTATCCGTACCTTGTCCTTACTTCGACCTCCAGCTTGCGGATGAGCTGGGTTGCCTTTGTCAAGATGGTGGCTCAAATCAACGTCTCGCGCCTAAATGCAGCTTGCTGCAGCATTTCTCTTTCTCCATGGCAAGCTCCATGCCAGGATGGATTGTCTCTCCGTCCGTCCGCTCCTCCCCCAACTACACCACCTTCGTCTCGTCCTCCCAAGCAGTTAGCCACGGACCTCATTCCTGCATATCTATGAATACGTATAGACATGGCCTGCCAGGGCGAGCACATCGACTCCTTTTTCAGCATATTGGCCCGCCGCACCTATCATCAATACAATGTATCGAGCGATTCCGACAGCTTGGCAGACGCACTCCCCGGAGGCGAGTCGCCAAGTACAGAGGCTCGACTTCTCTCCAGCTGACCATGGCTAGCCTTGTTGTCGAATCTTCGCTCAACCGGCCTGCTCAAGTTCGATGACGCCTCGCAGAGGCACTCTCTGAACGAGGAGGCATTGCTGGAGCTCTCTGATGCCGCCCGCGCCGGCCTCACCAAGGGCCGCACGGACAAGTCCGTTGCCGACAAAGCCATGCAGTTCGTCCAAGCCGCGGCCCGGGACGAGATGTACGGGATACCAACCATAGAGATGTCGACAATTGCAAACGCCCGGCTCGACAAGCTGCTCACCGACATCCTGAGCCCCGAGAACCGTGTTGGGCCCGGTGCGTCACATGCTTGGAGCGACGTTGCCGTGGCAGAACGGCTGCAGAGGCAGTGGCGGGCGCGCTTCCGCGAGGAATACTTTGACATCGACCAGACGCGGTATTCGGCCCTCTGCAAGACAGGGTTGCTGCGCGACGTCATCTTCGACGACCAAGCGAAGAACGACCACGAGCTCTGGTGCGCCAAGTCTTGCGAGGTCCTGTCTGCGGGCGAGGGCAACCTGCGGTTCGAGGCGGGACAGTGAGAGAATGCCAGGACAGTACGCCATGGACGCCCTCGGCTGACGTCGCCTGCAGCTAGTGGTTGAACATGGCCTGCGCCAACAGGGACGGCATCGTCGACAGCGCCAAGGAGAAGCCGACCAAGGGCATCTATGGCGTCACAGCCCTCCCTCTCCTGAGCGGCAGGGAGGAGGTCTTCTCGCCGCCCGGGGCGGTCAAGTTCATGCGGGACGGCCGGCTCTCGGACATGCACCTGTCTCTCCTGTCCCAGGTCGGCACCCAGATCCGAGTCCTGCGAGGATACTGCCTCAAGAGCCCCCTCGCGCCCAAGGCTGGGATCCGGTACGATGGCCTGTGAGTCCGTCCGAGACGCCGACCTGTCCCGGCGGGACTGACGGCCGCAGCTATACCATCCGCCAGTACGGCCTGAAGCTTGCCCAGAAGACGGGCCTCCACCAGGTGGTGCTGACGCTCGAGCGCGTCCCAGGCCAGCGGCCGCTGCGGGAAGTCATGACGGTGCCGCGGCCCTCACAGCTGGACGACTGGCAGCTGTTTGAGAAGTACGAGGGCGAGATGATCCGGCAGCGGCGCGGCGAGCAGGGCTTCATGGAGTGGAAGACGGCCAAGGCAGAGGAGAGGATCGACCTCGAGCAATGGAGGCGGGCACTGGAGCTGAGCACGGAGCTGAAGCTGGGCCTGAGCCAAAGCGGCCGGTCGCCGCTGTCCAATGCCAAGGCCAAGGGTGAGGCATCGAGTGTTACTTGAGAGGGTGGTGTTGTGCCGACCAAAGACAGGACTTCCTGGAATACGCTAAACGAACTGAGATTCATGCGAATGTCTCGACTGTGTGAAGGGTTCATAGGATGTGTTAGGCCGTGGCTGGCCAAGTGCGTCGTCACGGTGCGCTCTCAGGGTCCAGGGCGGGGCACCCGTGATGGTTTCAACCAAGCTCCAGCTCCCCTCCTGAACATACAAGAATCTTAAGCCTCATTCACCCAGCCACGAAACCAACGTCCCCGCGTCGCCATGGGCAAAAACGACAAGAAGGGCGGCGAAAAGCCGGCAGGCAAGGCCAAGGCCGGCGGAGACAAGGACGCAGGGAGCGGCAAAGCCAAAGGCGCGCAATCCATCAACGTCCGCCACATCCTGGTATGGCGCATCATGGCAGCCGCTTTCCCTCCCCTGACCGAGCTGCAGTGTGAGAAGCATGCCAAAAAGGAGGAGGCTCTGGCGAAGATCAACGAGGGCGTCAAGTTCGACGAGGTCGCCCGCAACTACTCCGAGGACAAGGCCAGGCAAGGTATCACGCTCATCGCAGCCCCGAGGTATCAG
Organism: Hypocreales sp. Mo6-1; assembly: GCA_002939055.1. NCBI lineage: Eukaryota > Fungi > Ascomycota > Sordariomycetes > Hypocreales > Hypocreales sp. Mo6-1. The sequence goes on from PNEP01000013.1 coordinate 1,500,525, forward strand.
AAGGTGAACCTTGACGTCGTCTGCAGGAGGCTCGCTGGGGTGGAAGAGCAAGGGCAGCCTGGACCCCAAGTTCGAGGAGGTCGCCTTTGCACTGGAGCCGAGCACGACGAGCAGCCCCAAGATTGGCGAGGCCAAGACGGGGTTCGGCTACCATATCATCATGGTAGGCTGCGACAAACCAGCTCCTGGACCCTTTTGGCTAACCCGCGCTACATAGGTTGAAGGACGCAAATAGCACATGAGCATCAGCGACATGCATGACAACGCCGTAGTTTGCCCCTTTTTTATGCCCGATCTCATTCCCTCGTGCCATTTTTGGCCGTGGCTCCCGAGTCCGAAACCCATCCAGATGCTGGCTGAAGTGGCTCGAGTACTCGCGACGTGTCGTTTCCGGCCGTCTCAAGACCAAGCCCGCGCGTCTATGACCTCCCAAACCAACGCCGTGTGCGCGCCGCTTACTGCGAGGTCTGGAAGTAGTTGAGCAGGATGGAGCGCTCCTGCGACTCCTCGCCCCAGTCCTTGACGACGACGCAGGAGCAGTTGACGACCTTGCGGGCGTTGCCCTCGCGGTCGAGAACGCCTGAAGACGCATGTAAGCAACCTCGTCGTTGCGGCCGGCACGGCATGACATACAGAGACCGGCCCACTCGCCGAGCTGCTTGCCGTCCTGAACCTTGATCAGGGGGATCTTGTGCTCGTCGCACAGGGCCACGACCAGCTTCTTGTAGGCCTCCTCCTCGCAGTTCTCGTTGAGGACGCACATGTGGGCCTGGCGGCGGTCGAGGGCCTTGGAAGCCTCGCGCAGGCCGCGGGCGAGGCCGTCGTGCATCAGGGCCAGCTTCAGAACCCCCTTGAGGGAGTCCAGGACGGACATCTGGCCCTTGGGGGCGTCGGCCGAGACCTCGACCTCGTCGGCGACCTCGGGGGCGGTTTTCTCTTCTACGTCCGACTTTGGGCGCAGGCGTCAGCGCTGGGCCGCTCGCGGGGCGTCGCGTCGGGCAGAGTCACGGCACCGTGCCAGCCGGCGGACGGGCGGTTCGACTCACCATCTTGAATGTTTGCCTTGTCGGGCGATCCTCGAAGATTTTTGCGTTGGGTTGAGAGAGCGAGCTGGTGACGGAGGGACGGTGTCTGGATTTGACAGTAGCGGGGATTTGCCGAAATCCGCGGCAGCGTGCGCGCGTCGTTTAGGGCATTTTTACGTGCACGGACCAACAGGGCACACCGGTCCCCACACGCTCGAGCTGGCGACACTTTTTTCTGCTTCAACCACGCTCTTCCTCGACGTCTCCAGCACGAAGAAAACCAGCGAGGTATGTGGCGCTCCAGCGGTACGGCCGATTCGGACCCGGCAGGACGATGCCTCTTGTCGCGGCAGGAGAGAGCAATCCAGGGCGCTGGATACGCTCTCTCCTTCGGTAATGAGCGGCAGAACCCTCGTCGACCGATGGCCGAGGGCACTCTCCATGCTCGTGGCCGCGCGAGGCTAACAGGGCGTTGCGCCGGCAGATACCTCATTTCCAAGCCGACTTGAGAATCTCCATCGACAGCCGCCAAAATGGTCCGCACCTCGGTTCTCCACGACGCCCTCAACTCCATCAACAATGCCGAGAAGGCCGGCAAGCGCCAGGTCCTGATCCGGCCCAGCTCCAAGGTCATTGTCAAGTTCCTCCAGGTCATGCAGCGCCATGGTAAGTGACGGCCTTGGCTGTCCTGCACCCCCCTGCCTTGCCCTCCCCTGGCCGCCATTCTTCGGCATGATAACTAGGGCGACGGTCGATTTTGCACCACGGCCCAGCCCCTATAAGTTGCCGATATATCGACCGCCGGTGGTCTTGATTTCGTTGTTTCTGGCGGAAGCTTTCACCTGTTCAACGCTCGAGCCTGCCGTTACATGACTGACACGTCGTCCTGCAGGCTACATTGGCGAGTTCGAGGAGGTCGACGACCACCGGTCCGGCAAGATCGTCGTCCAGCTCAATGGCCGTCTGAACAAGACCGGTGTCATCTCGCCCCGGTACAACGTCCGGCTGGCCGAGCTGGAGAAGTGGGTGGTCAAGCTGCTGCCGGCCCGTCAGTTCGGCTATGTCATCCTGACCACGTCGGCCGGTATCATGGACCACGAGGAGGCCCGCCGGAAGCACGTGGCCGGCAAGATCATTGGCTTCTTCTACTAGGCGGGACGGACAAGAGAGCGGGCATGGTGGCGGCGTTGCGGGTGGTCATGACGACAATGGCCGATAGCATCACCAGCCATTGGGATAGTAGCGCACTCGAGCACTGTTAATGAAGCCGTGGAGTGCGGCGCCGGGCCTCGAGCGCCGGCTTGCAGCCCGAGCGTCGCGCTGTGAGCGGCTTTGATTGCCACGCGAGACCATGTCCTAGGCGCCGTGCTGTGAGTGGCTGTAATGCATGGGTTGTCGGATGACCTGCTATTTATGTCTCTGGGCCCTGACGAAATCCTACCGTGCCAACGTGTGCCTGGATACGGCAAGGGTGGTGCCTGGTGGAGCTCGGGAGCAAGCTGGCCCAAAGACCCCTGCAATAGGCCAATTGGAGGTGCAGAGGGCGTCATCAGTGCGTCGACACGGAAACGGCAGCTGCAAGCGGGCGGCGGCGAGAAAACAATGGAAGGCTCGAGGTCTCCCCTGTTCCTGGGCCGCGCGGTGGAAGGCGCCTTCTCCCGCCTGTTTGACTCTCCATCCTGTTTGACTCTCCCTCCCTATTGTCACCTCGTCGACGACAGCTTGACGAGACGGGAACCATGTCCTCCCGTCTCTCGCACGCAGCTTCATTCCCTCCATTGCGCTAGCTTCTACCGGGACGCGGAGCCGTCGGCTCGAGTCTGGGGCCGCAATGCCTCGTCTGTCGCCGCCGCTGGCTTTGCTCCAGATGATGCGGCGGCGGCAGCTGGTCACCGTCGCCGCCATTGCCTTCGTGACGCTCTGCACCTACACCATCCTGCGCCTGTCTCGAGACGGCACGATCCTGCCGCGCAACGCCGGGCGACTGCAGGAGCCGCCGGTTGCGAACCAGCAGCCGCTGAGCTGGGGAGGCGCCGCAGCGCTCGCCGGCGACGGCGATGAGGGCCGCGGCAACGGCGGCGACAGCAATGCCGACGGCAGCGGCGGCAGCAACGCCGACGGCCCCGGCTCGGACCCCAAGCAGGCTCCGGGCTCGGCCTCGCACCCCATCTGGTACCTCCTCGGCCATGCCCAGCGCGAGTTCGACGGCATCAGGAGCAGCCAGTCCAAGACGCTGAAGGAAGCAGTCAAGGAGTATCGCAGGCGATACGGGCTGCCGCCCCCGCCGCACTTCGACAAGTGGTTCGAGTTCGCCAAGAGCAACAAGGTGCAGCTGGTGGACGAGTTCGACTCGATACACGACCTCATCACCCCCTTCTGGGGTCTCAAGCCCAGGACGATTCGCCAGAGGGCCAAGGAGGCCCTCGGCTACGACAATGCCCTCATCGGCGTCGCCATCCGGAACCACCGCGTCTCGTACATGGAGGGGGGCTCCGAGTGGCAGCGCAACGCTACCAGGGGCATGATGGCCAAGTTCGTCGAGCATCTGCCCGACATGGACCTGGCCTTCAACGTCCACGACGAGCCGAGGGTCATGGTCCCTCACGGCGACCTGTCGAGGCTGGTGCACAAGGCCAAGACGGAGAGCATGCCCGCCTGCAACGCCAACAAGCGGCCCGCCAACGATTTCTCGCCGACGCCGCCCGAGCTGGCCGACGGCGGCTCCTTCGACGAGTCCAAGGTGACGCGCTTCAACGTCTTCGCCCACCAGGCGACGTGGACCCATTCCCGCATGTCCTGCCCGCCCGGCAGCCCTGCGCGCGTGCTCGAGGAGGACGACCGGGCCGACGACCTGAGCAAGTACGCCGTCAGCGAGCTCGGCTTCGTCTACAACGCGACCGCCATGTCGGACATCTGCCTCACCCCCTCCCTCAGCTCGACGTACGGCTTCTTCGACCGCCCCAACGCCTTCAAGGTGGTGCACGACCTGTTCCCCATCTTCTCGCAGTCCAAGATCTCGTCGTTCAGCGACATCATCTACCCCTCGCCCTGGTACTGGTACGGCAAGGTGGCCTACGAGGACGACCAGGACCGGCCCTGGGCCGAGAAGCAGAACAAGCTCTACTGGCGAGGCTCCACGACCGGGGGGTTCAGCCGCAGCGGCGGCTGGAGGAGGCAGCACCGCCAGCACTTTGTGCAGAAGATCAACGCCCGCGACGAGGCCCTCGTCATGGTCAACGGCGGCGACGAGGAGAAGCCGCGGTGGGAGGCGCAGCGGGCGCCGCGCGGCGACTACCGCGACTTCATCGACGTGCACTTTTCGCACGTCGGCCAGTGCGACCCCGGCGACTGCGAGGCGCAGGCGCAGTTCTTCGACGTCAAGGGCCGGGTCGAGCAGCAGGACGCGTGGGCCTACAAGTACCTCCTCGACATGGACGGCAACGCCTTTTCCGGGCGCTTCTACGCCTTCCTGCGCAGCAAGAGCCTGACGTTCAAGCTCGCCGTCTTCCGCGAGTGGCACAGCGAGTGGCTCAAGCCCTGGGCGCACTACGTGCCCCTGAGCCTGCAGGGCGCGGACTGGCTCGAGACGGTGCGCTTCTTCGGCAACAGCAGCCTCGGCGACGGCGAGGCCGAGAGGATTGCGACGGCGAGCCGCGACTGGGCGAGCAAGGTGGTGAGGAAAGAGGACATGGAGGCGTGGTTCTTCCGCCTGCTGCTGGAGTGAGCACCGCCCTTGTCCTTGGGCATGTTTCAGCGCCTACCTCGTGTGCCCGTTTCTTTTTGTTTCGGCGGCTGACATGCGAGACAGGTACGGGCGAGTGATTGACGACCGACGCGACATGATTGGCTTCGATCCGTCGTGCGCGAAGAAGAAGCTGGTGCGCCCCGTCGGGGGCGGACATTGAAGACGGACCACGGCAGCGATTCTTGTGATTTTTCCTTTTTGCTCTCCCCCGAGAGACGCACACGTATATGGCTAGGTGGGACATTGGCGCGGAGTTTGGGCGCGCGTGTGAAAAACAAGGACACGACAGCACTGGACCGGGTTTGGATCATGTTTTGCGATGTTGTCAATATGCGTGCGGTAATAGAAGCTGTGAATACCGTGCGCCTTGGGCTGTCCATGCGTGGCGGCTAGCTACCGTAGCTGGCCAGCGAGCTTTTGTCTGTCGAGGGGTCGCTAGAACCAAAGCCGGGAAAGGACTCCGGCTGTTCTCAGCGGCCCCGCGCGTCTCTAGTCTTCCTCGTCCCCGTCGGCGTCGGCGTCGGCGTCGGCCAGCTCCTCCTCGCCCTCGGCGTCGCGGTCCTCGTCGTCGGGCGTCTTGCGGACGTCGTACTTGGCCTCGGGCTCGCTGCTGCGGCTGCGGCGCTCGTCGGCGTCGCGGACGTCGTCCACGGCGACGTCGCCGTCGGCATCGGCGTCGGCGGCGGGCGGCTGGTCCCAGCCGAGGGGCTTGCGGCGGTAGCTGTCCATGGCGTCGCGCATCTCGTCGGTGGGGTCCTTGACCGTCATGTCGAGCTGGTGGATGATCTGCTCGTCGCCCTCGTGGGCTCCGCCGGCGATGCGGGCGATGTTCTTGGTGCGCTGGGGCCGGATGGCGGAGCGCTGCATGACGGGGTAGTAGAAGACGCCGGGGCCGGGGCCGGCGGGGTCGGCGTCGCGGAAGGCGAGGATGATCTCGTCGTCGTACTTGGTCGGGTGGTCGAGCTCGGTCTCGTGGGCCGTCTCGTAGGCGCGGACCCGGTCGAACTGGAAGTGCGAGGGGGCGCCGTGGGTGTAGAGGGCGTCGCTGTCGTGGTCCGGGTCGTCGACGTCGAGCTTGCGGCGGAAGCGGTCGGCGGCGTCGGGCGTCGGGGCCAGGTAGAAGTCGTAGTTCATGAGGTTGGGCGGGCGCGGGTGGCCGGCGGGGTCGCGGTCGTGGGCCTCGAGGGCGGCCTCGTACAGGGCCTCCTCGGCGGCGGAGCGGTCGATGGGGCGGAGCAGGCCGGTGAGCAGGCGGCGGTCGTAGCGGGCGGCGCTGGGGACGGGGCTGGAGAGGAACTTGACGGTGACGTAGGCGCCCGAGTCGGGGAAGGCGTCGAGGTCCGGGACGAGGGGCGCGGCGGCGACGAGGCGGAGGTGGCGCTTGGCCGGGTGGCGGACGCGCTTGGCGTCGGCGCGGTCGGCGGCGGCGGCGGCGAAGGAGGCGTCGATGGCGCGCTTGATGGCGAGGGGCGAGTCGGCGGCGGCGTCGGGCGCGGGGCGCGCGGGCCGGCGCACCTTGGCCAGCAGGGCGCGGGGGGCGGCGCTGTCGGGGCGGCGCGGCGTGCTGGACGAGATGTACTCGGTGCGGCGCAGGAAGGACACGTTGGCCTCGGCCGCCTTGGGCTTGCCGAGCGCGGCCATGGGCCGGAGCAGCGGGCGGTCGCGGGGATGGACGGGCGGCGGCAGCGGGGGCGCCTGGATGGCTGGAGGAAGACGGGGTCAGCGGGCGAGACACGGGCAGGGCGGGCGCGGCTCACAGCGCTCGTCGCCGTCGAAGACGCCCGGCATGCCGACGAGGCTGAGCGGCATGCCCAGCTCGGCGTCGGCCTCGACGTTGAGCGGCTGCTCGCGCGCCAGGCGCGACGCGAAGCCAGGCGTCGTGTACTGGCCGCTGGCGAGGCCCGTGTTGGGGATGTGCAGCAGCTTGGGGGGGTTCGGCGGCGGCGGCAGCGCGTTGGAGAAGCGGATGCGGGCGATGTAGTCCTGGTGGACCATGCGCTCGCCGGCGCGCGGGCCGGACGACATGGCGCGAGGGGCGAGGCGGAGCGGCGAGGTGGCGAGGGGAGGTGGAGAGGTGAGGTGAAGAGGTGAGGTGAGGTCGACGAGGCTGGGGGGTCACGTCAAAAAAAAAGCCACGGCGCGCGAGGCTGAGGGCCCTCTACGTAGCTCCCATCAGCGCACCGGTCGTCGAGGAATCATCTCCAAGACTAGCTAGACTCATGCTCGCGTTTCCTGTCCCGGCCGCGGCGTCTATCATACTCGGCCGCCCTGATCCCTTTTCCTGCTCCCTCCAGAGCACACCTGGTGATACACGCGCTGCACACATGCGCATTGCCTCCCGGCCACGACACGCGCTTCACACATGGCGCGTTGCCTCCCGTCCACGACAGACACCGCCGCTCACGGGCTGTTCTTGTTGTAGTTCTTCTTGCCAATGGAAAAGGGCACGTAGCGGTACTTGATCATGTGCTGGATCTGCTTCCGCACTGCGCAGACATTCCTGGTTAGCCCGCCGCCCACGCCCGCATCCGGCGCCCGGGGCCACTCACTCGTCAGGACGAAGAGTATCATCCAGTACATGACCAGGACGGGCCAGAAGACGGGCACGTTGAAGATGTCAAACAGCGTGCACGCGAAGGAGACGGTGACGGCGCGCGTCGCCCAGTACCAGAACTTGAACTCGGGCAGGCGGCGGATAAAGGGCTTGAACTCGTCGTCGTGCTTGGTCGGCAGCGTGCCCACGGCGCCGTCCTCCATCTCGCTGTCGACGGCGTCGCTCGACGGGTCGAACTTGGGCTGCAGGAAGGCGAGGAAGAGGTTGAGCAGGTAGATGCCCAGGGCGTACGCGACTGCGCGCCGCACCCGTCAGCTGGCGAGCCCGGCCGCGAGGGCCCCGCGACGGGGAGGAGCGCACCGATGTACCAGCCCTGCGCGAGCAGGACGCGCAGGAAGAAGAGGACGAGGGCGACGCCGGTGCCGACCCAGCGGTAGAGCACGTACGGCGTCAGCTGGTCGAGGAGGGCCTGGTAGTGCTGCTCCGTGTCAGCGCAGCCCTCGCAGCCCGCCGCCGAGCTCGGCGCATCGCCATCAGCCGTACCCTCTGCAGCCTCGACGTGTGCGCCGTGACCGAGGCCAAGGGCGACTGCTCGGGCTCTGGCGCATCCATCTCGGCTGCCAACTGACGATGCTCGCCTGCGCTGCGGCGCCCGGAAGACGAAGACGAGGATCCGAGGATCCGAGGGGCGAGACGGGCGAGGGACAAGGAATACAGCAAGCGTCGCAAAGCCGCGTCGCCGTCCTTGGTTGGATGCCGTTGCTTAATTTACGATTCACGAGTCCAGCTGGCAGGGAGAAGGGTCTTTGCCGCGTCCGGCGTGGCTTGGCAGCTGCTGGCCAATCGCGGCGCGAGCCGGGCCTTTGCCGACAGGGCAAGCCGGACCCTGTCTCGCTGCCAGCTGTCCCCAACATTAGCGCCGACGTTATTCTTGTCGACAGATGCTCGAGAACGTCAACAAGGGCGACAATACAAAAAGAAAATAAAAGACCAAAGTAAATATAAATAGTAAATAAATAATAAATAAATAATAAATCACTTCCCGTCATCCGTCGCAAAGCGGTCCGTAAACTTAAAGACGGCCAGCCCCTCCCTGAGCTGCCCGGCCATGGCGGCGGCATCGTCGGCCACCAGGACGCCCGGGCCCGCCTCGATGCCCGCCGCCTGGCGCGCCTTGGCCGCGCCGTCGAGGAAGCCGACGGGCTTGCCCCAGTTGTAGCCGTCGACGACAATCTGCGTCGGCCGTCCCCGCGGGTACAGCGTCGGCTTGGCCTTGGCGTCAAACAGCTTCTCCGCCCCCTTGGCCACGACGATGCCGTCGAAGCCGACCGCCTCGGCCGCCGAGTACGTCATGTCGACGCCGTCGCCGAGCGTCTCGGCCACGGCCACCACCGACACCTTGTCGCCCGCCAGCGCCTCCTTGAGCGCCTTGGCCTGCGCCAGCGAGTCCTTGGCCTCCGTCGACGCCAGCACCCCGACCCGGAGCGTGGCGATTGTCGGCAGCTTCTCGCCAAAGATGGTGATGCCCGTCGTCCTGTTGTCGTGGTAGAACTGCCGGTCCTCGGCCGGCGCCTCGACCCCGAGGGCCTTGCCGACGCGCACCGCGATGTCGTGGCTGATCCTGTTGAGCTGCGCGACCACGTTCTTCTGCACCTCGCGCCGGACGTGGCTGGTCTCGAAGCGGATCGCGTCGATGAGGAACTGCTGCTCAACCTTGGTCAATGAGTTGTAGAACAGGCGAGGCTGGCTCCAGTGGTCCGCAAACGTCGAGCTCTGTTCGCGCACGAGCGGCCCAGACGCCTTCCGGCCGGGCGCCGTAAAGAACCCCTTGCCGGCCGTCCGGTTGGCCTGCGCGGGGAAGCCCTTGTTGAGGGTATTGGGCGAGTCTGCCAGGGGGGCAGCCAGTCAGCAAGGCAGGAATGCGCCAGCCATCACGGGCTCGTCGACTTACAAGCTGCGGTGTTCTTGGGGATGAGGTTCTGCGCCGCACCGTCGCGGTTGTTGTTGTGGATAGGCACGATGGGCCTGTTGATGGGCAGCTGTTCAAAGTTGGGGCCGCCGTGGCGGTTGAGCTGCGTGTCGAGGTACGAGAAGATGCGGCCCTGCAACAGAGGGTCTTCGGTGAAGTCGATGCCTCGCACAATGTGTCCGGGTTGGAACTGCGCGAGTCAGCATGCTTGCGCCGACCAAGACGCCGTCTATCGCACATGACGGGGCGATTGACCATTATCTGCTCCGTCTCGGCAAAGTAGTTGACGGGGTTCGCGTCGAGCCTCATGACGCCAACCTTTCTCAGCGGCGCCAGCTCTTCGGGGATGATCTTGGTGGGGTCGAGGACGTCGAAGCCAAAGGCCAGGGCCTGGTCCTCGTCGATGATCTGGACGTTGAGCTCCCACTCGGGGAAGTTGCCCGAGCTGATGGCGTCCCAGAGGTCCTGGCGATGGAAGTCGGCGTTCTTGCCGGCCACGTGCTGGGCCTCGTCCCAGACCAGGCTGGCCTTGCCCTGCTTCGTCTTCCAGTGCCACTTGATGAGCTTGGAGTCGCCTTTGTCGTTGACGAAGCGGAAGGTGTGGACGCCGAAGCCGTCCATGTGCCTGAAGCTCCTGGGGATTCCGTATCCAGCCATGGCCCAGAAGAGGGTGTGGAGGGTCGACGTCTGCTGGCTGAAAAAGTCCCAGGCAGAGTCGTGGGCCGTGGCGGCCTGGGGGATTTCGTTGTCGGGGCTGGGCTTGACGGCATGGATGAGGTCGGGGAACTGGATGGCGTCCTGGATGAAGAAGACGGGGATGTTGTTGCCGACGATGTCCAGGTTGCCCTCGTCGGTGTAGCTGCGTCATGGTAAGCCACGGGGCCTGGTGTAGCGAGAAGATGCAGACGTTACAATCTCGTGGCGAAGCCGTGGACGTCGCGGGCCGTGTCGGCGCTGCCGCGAGAGCCAGCGACGGTGGAGAAGCGGACGTAGGTTGGCGTCTTCTTGCCCTTGGCGCTCAGAAACGAGGCGGCGGTGACGTTGCTGAAGTCGTCATAGCTGATGAAGGTGCCGTACGCGCCGGCGCCGCGGGCATGGACGGCTCTCTCGGGGACCTAAGGGCGGGTCAGCGGCGGACAAGGCGGCGGCGGCGGCGAGGCCGGCTCGAAGCTTACACGCTCGTGGTCGAAGCGGGTGATCTTCTGGCGGAAGATGAAGTCCTCGAGGAGGGTCGAGCCGCGCTGGCCGGCCTTGAGGCTGAGCTGGTCCTGGATGGGCCCGCCGGCGTCGGAGGTGAGGTAGCGGTCGCTGTCGTCGACGTCGAACTGGGCGACGTGCTTGCGGGAGGAGGCGCCGGCGCCATCGTTGGTCCTCGGCTTGAGCTGGGGGCCGGCGACGGGGCACTGGGCGCAGGCAAGCGCAGCGGCGAGCGAGGCGGCGAGGAGCGAGGAGCGTACCATGGTCGATGAGCTGGTCGCTGGTCTGACTGGACGGATGGCGGCAGGGAGAGCGGCGGGGAGCAGCCAGGCCGCGGGCTAGGTTATATAACCGGAGTACATGGGCCTGGTGATGTGCCTGCAGACGACAGACGGAGTACACGGCTGCAAGCGCCCAGCACAGCCCAGACGGAGGGATGCGTGGCCCCGGCGGCCCCGGACCGACGGCCCTGGACGACGGCCCTGGACGACGGCCCTGGACCGGCACCCCTGCCCGAGGCGGCGGAAGGCGTCGTCGGCCACATCGTTGACGTATGCAGGCGGTCGGCTCCACCGGCGGAGGCGTCGTCGGACGGGGCGAGAGGAGAGGCGACGAGAGACGGGGGTGGAGCAGCGCGGTGGTGATGGGGCCAGGCCAAGTGCCGGCTGGCGAGTTGCAATAGCGCGCCGCCCATTGGCCAATGGTAGAAGCGGCCGGGAGCAGCACGGTTGGTGAGCTCCTGGGGCCGGCCAATCAGGGCGTTGCGTATTAAATAAGGTAGGCCTGCTATTGCAAGTCCAGTAGCATCGGGGCGCCTCGCCGTCAGCAGCTCATGACAGGTCACCTCTCCTTGTGCGCCCGTTCAGTCTTCGTACAGATACGGAATACTTGATGTGCACATGGTCCGAGGCATCAGCATGAATAAATCCACGCCTCGCACCTCCCATTTCCCACCCCGGCCGTCCTGTCTCAAAGAACCCTCCCTGCATAGACGCCGGAAGTCTCGGAGACCAGTGCCGGCTCCAGGGTAGGCTGAGGATGCGAGGACTCTCTCCCCTCTGCCTGCACGTCGACGTTGCTCAAGGCCCGTCACCCCAGGCAGCCCTTCCACCACGCCAGCATCTCCGTGCTACCGACGCAATCAGCCGTTTGCAACGGGCATCCTCCCGATGCCGGGTCCAACGTCTAGCTGACTACGCGTCCCTGGCGCCACGGGTATAAGCGTGTACTTCGCCGTCTCTCGTCATCCACCAACACACCCTCCGCGTAATCGGCAGACACGCTCCGACCCAAGACTCTCTCATCTCTCTCACCTGTTGGGAAATCCCCCGTACAATCCTGCAGTCAACGCGGCCCTCTACCTGCAGAGACAACCCGCCCCAGCCTCTCGTCACCAGCCGCCACGCAACCACGTCGCGTCGACATGAGCTGCTCACCCTACGTGCTCCCGCCAGCTCATTTCATGCTGGTATGAAGTACGAATAGAGACTGGTCGACCACGACCCAGTCCCTCCCCTCCTTGCGTCTCCCTGCAGAGCCCGCTCCAAGGCCGTGTCACAGTTGGGTCGCGAGCACCAGGAAGCCGGGGGCAATGCAACGTACTTCTTTGCAGTTCTAGTTCCACACCCCGAGCACCTCTGCAGGGCCGTCTTTGCTCCTACACGGCCGTTACAACCATACGGCATATCCTATTTCGAAGTCTTGCACAAACTATCAATGGACCTTGTTCCGTTCTGGTAGCTACCAACAAACCCACGGCCATGACCAGGGTTAGGGTTATGGGGCTGGGGTCGTTGCCATTGCCCGGAGCTGTAAGCGCTGCCAAGGCAAACATGTTCAAAGCCCACGCGGCCCCAGACGCGACCGCCGTCGAAACCGAGATATCGACGACTCCCGGGATATCGACCGACTATAAGCACGGTTGGGGTATGCCGGAGCCAAAAATAGCCCCGGCGTGGGAACGCAAGAAGGGTAAGCGCTCCGTAGGCATGACGGAGATGTTGGTCATCTTTCGCGACTGGAGCATGTACGTTGGCTACGCGCGCCTGCGCCGCCCTCCTTGGGGGCCCAGCAGGCCTCCTGTTGTCGTCTTCAGCCAACTCGTCGAGCACAGCATCGTGGAGTCATGGAGTCATTGTAATGCGCAAATACTACAGGTATAGCAACAAGACCCAGAGCCGGCAGTCAACGCAGTCTCGCCAGCCGTCCTGTACATCAGATTCCGCAACATTGCCCTATCCAAGCAAAATGTCAACCTCGTCCTTTGCCTGAGCATCCCATGCCTTCTGCAGGACGTGGCCAATGCCTCTCCTGTACGCCACGCCGGCAATCCGCTCGATCCACATGACGTTCACCACGTCGATGACGCCGTCGGCGTCCATGTTCTCCTCGTACCTCTCCTCGCTAAACACGTACGAGCCCCTGCGCTCCGTGGCCGTCGAAATGGCGATGAACTCGAGCTTCTCGTCGCCCTCGTAGTTGGACGACTGGACACCCAGCCACCCGTCGTGCGCCCTGAACTCGCCGATCCACTTGTCTGTTCTGCTCCAGATGTTGCCCACGGCAACGGGCGGGCTCGGCTTGTCCCTGGCAACCAGGGAGATTGCGTAGTCGACATCGAAGAAGCCGGCCGTGGTCTTGAACGACAGCAAAGGCCCTGGGATGGGGCCACCGCTGTTCGGCGGCTCGTAGTCATCTCCCGCCGGGCTTTCCTGCACAGGGACCGGGTACTTGAAGACGGTCAGCTTGTCGCTGTCGTGCCTGAAGTGAGATCCCGTCCGCGACCAGCCGAAAGGCAGCCGCGCGCCCGAGTGTTTGCGGGACCTGAGGTCCCGGTATTGGAAGCCCGTGCTCGCCACAGGGACCGTGGTTGTCCTGTCGGTGAGAGACCACGCCACTGTTGGCCTGATGCGGAACGAATGCGAGGCTTGGAAGCGCTTCGACGCCTGCCCCCGTTTTGCAGGCCTCGTCTCCTCGATGTAGTCGGCGGCCGCCCGCCACAGGGTGAGGTCGACGGGGATGCCGTCGAACCACCAGCCCATCCACGACCACGACGGCAGAAACGGGGGGCGCGACAGGGCTCTTCGCCGAATCGTCGCCTGCGGGCGCCAGAGAAGGGCAACGTCGAGGAAGACGAGGGGCATGCCGTAGGTGAAGCCGCCGCTGAAGACGTGCGAGAGGACGTGAGTGATGCCGTCAAAGGCCGGGAGGGTGTCGTCGACGAAGGTGAGCCTCCGGCAGCTGTAATCCATGGCGATGCGCGCGTATTCGTCGAGGTCGGGCCACGGCGAATGCCGGAAGCCAAGGACGGCCGACGAGAGGGGGTTGGCGCAGTCGTGCCGTTTCCCGCGGACCGTCTTGGCGAACGCTGCCGCGGTGCCCTGCCAGAGGTCGCAGTGGCACTCCCAGGTGACGGTGTCTTGGAAGAAGAAGACGGCGCGGCGCGAGTACAGGAGCTCCTGGAGGGTCCAGCCGCGCGCGGTCCACGGCGAGGCGACGAGGAGGTCGTTGTGGTCTCGGCTGCCCGGGCGGCCGTCGCGGGCTGGCCGTCGCGGGTCCAGGGGGAGCAGGCCCGTGTGGACGTCTCCGTGCGCCGCAACGATGGTGAGGTAGGCATTGGCGAAGACGAAGGCCATGTGCCGGACGTGGCGGGCGCGGTCGTCGTCGTCGTCGTGGACGATGCAGAGGCTGTCGACCCACAGGTGGCGGATGCCCAGCTTCCTGGACAGCCAGAGGGCGTCGAGGATGGTCCGCGGCAGGTCGGCGTCGGGCAGGCTCAGCTGGAAGGCGTCGACGTTGGCGCTGAGCAGCCGCGCGGCCGTGTCGCGCGGCCCGGCGCCCCAGACGTAGCTGAGGGCCGTGTACCGGTCGTCGGGCTTTGCGCGGACCAGGCGGCGGTCGACGGCGTCGACGAGATAGCGCGGGCCCCAGAAGGGGGCGGCGTCGTCGCGGGCGCGGCTGCAGTGGTGGTCGTGGCCGGTGTTGCAGGCGTCGAGCCAGTCCCTGATGCGCGGCACGGGCGACAGCCTGGCCGCCGACGACGCGCGGCGCGGGACATGGGCCGCCGCCTCGCCGCGCGCCTGGCCGAAGGTGCCGCGGAGGCGCTCGGCGAGGCTCTGTCGCCTGGTCGGCGGCTGCGCGTCGCCGTCGCGGGGCCAGCCGGGCTCGGGCATCGTTTCAGCGCGCGCGACGCTCTCGCCAGCGATGCCCAGCGCGCCGTCGAGCCGCGGGGGCGCTGGCCATGGTCCGGGCGATGACGGTCGTCGGCGAGCTGGCCAAGAAGTCGACGTCGGGCGGCTTCTTGTTGGGCGACGACGGTGGCCACTGGAGGCCGTTTCGACGGGGCGGCACGCAGCCCTAGCGTCCGCGGGCCGTTGGCATGTGATTGGCCCTATAATGTGCGACGGGTCGTCGTGGAAGCCTGCCTGGCTAGGCATGACGTGTGCTGTAGAGCCCTGCCTCATGTCAGAGAGAACGCTGGGCGCTTGCTGGCCTCTTGATGGTCCGTTCCAAGGATTTCGAGTCGAGGAAGCTGGTGGCTTGGCCTCCATGTGCGCATTAGCATATCATCTGCCAATTTCTCCGTCCATCAGATTGAAATGCCTCCTCTCAACTGTCGCCAGGACTGTGAAATGGGCCGATGCACTCCAACCTCGCGAATCGACACCCGAAGATGCGCAATCAGATCTTTCGCCATGGATGACCAATCAGGTGCCCAAGCCCCGATCTTTCAGAACTGCATACAGTGCTCCTCCGCGATGCTTTGGCAATTTATGTACTTGATAAATGTCACCTTTGCTAACGTTTGTTTGAACTCTTCATCACCCGTTACACAGTTCATGTGCGCAGCTCACGAGGCCATCTGACGCCGAATTCGGCATGGGCAGGTACCTTGTACACCTATTAATACTCAAACGACTCGCCGCATTAACCACCAACCACCAGCCATCTAGCTGCAGCGCGCAGAGCCTCCCAGAGCCTCGTGCATCGCGAACCGGCCCGCAGCCCCGTCGACACTTCCGACTCTCCGGCGCGGCGCCGACGGAGGCGCTCTTGGCCGTGACTGCGCGCTCGACGACGGCCAGACATACGACGGACAGACCGACGACATGGATCGCCTGAGGAGGGCCCTGCGACGGGCGCCGTCCTCGTCCACGGCCGAGTACGAGCCCCTGGCCGGCGCCGACAGACCCCCGGCGCAGGACAGCTCCGCCGCCGCCGCCGCCGACGA
This sequence comes from Hypocreales sp. Mo6-1, assembly GCA_002939055.1. Classification (NCBI taxonomy): domain Eukaryota; kingdom Fungi; phylum Ascomycota; class Sordariomycetes; order Hypocreales; species Hypocreales sp. Mo6-1. The sequence continues at coordinate 1,516,245 of PNEP01000013.1, forward strand.
CGCGCCCTTCTCGTGGATCGAGTACGCCATCTTCGGCTTCCTCGGCATGGCCATGCTCTGGGCCTGGTACGGCCTCTCCGCTGCTGCCTCGAGCGCCGCTGACAGCCCCAGGAACATGTTCCTCGCCGCCGCGTCCTACTTCGACTCGCGCTTCGCCGCCGACGCCTGGCTCGACGCCATCTACGCGTCGGCCATCCTGACCGTCTCGACCGTCACCAACCTCGGCGCCATGCTCGTCCTCGCCAACATGCAGCGCTCCGCCTCGTACCCCTTCCGCATCGTCCTCGCCCTCGTCGTCGACTGCGCCGTCTTCGCCATCCTCACCGCCTCCACCGCCCTCTTCCTCCACATCAGCCCCCGCGTCTACTTCGTCTTCCTGCTCGCCGCCGTCGCCGCCTCCTCGTGGGCCACGGCGCTCATCCAGAACGGCGCCTTCGCCTTCGCCGCCAGCTTCGGCCGCCCCGAGTACATGCAGGCCCTCATGGCCGGCCAGGGCGTCGCCGGCGTCCTGCCCTCGGTCGCCCAGCTCGCCTCGGTCCTGCTCTTCCCGCCCCGCCACGACGCCGGCCCCTGGCCGCCCGCCGAGAGCGCCTCGGACCGCCGCGGCGAGTACTCGGCCTTTGCCTACTTCCTCGCCGCCGTCGTCATCTCCGCCACCGCCCTCGTCGCCTTTGTGCCCCTCGTGCGCCGCCACGACCGCATCGTCGAGAGGCGCGTGGCCGGGCGCCTGCCCGACTCGGCGGTAGCGAGCGTCGACTCGGCCGAGCTCCCCCCCCGCAAGCCCGTCTCGCTGTGGCACCTCTTCCGCAAGCTCCGCTGGCTGGCCCTGGGCGTCGCCCTCACCTTCGCCGTCACCATGTTCTTCCCCGTCTTCACCACCAAGATCCGCTCCGTCAAGCCCGACGCCGGCCCCCTCTTCCGCCCGGCCGCCTTCACGCCCCTCGCCTTTCTCTTCTGGAACCTCGGCGACCTGGGCGGCAGGATGGCCACCATGCTGCCCTGCTCCCCGAGGCTCAGGCCCTGGGTGCTCTTCGTGCTCGCCGCCGCTCGCATCGCCCAGCTGCCCCTCTACTTGCTCTGCAACATAGGTGGCCGCGGCGCCGCCATCTCCAGCGACTTCTTCTACCTTTTCGTCGTCGAGTTGTTGTTTGGCCTGACCAACGGCTGGCTCGGCTCCGTCTTCATGATGGCTTCAGGCGAGTGGGTTGACCAGGGCGAGCGCGAGGCCGCCGGCGGCTTCATGGGCCTCTGTCTCGTCATCGGCTTGACGCTCGGCAGTTTGCTGAGCTTTACCGTAGCCGACTTATAGGACCGGGAGTTTTATACACGGTTGTTTGAAGAGGCGGCGTTGGAGCTGATTGTATATACATGGTAGCATTTAGGCCCACCATATAGGAGAAATCCCATGATGCACATGGGTGGCCAGTGTCGTGCTGTGATCCGATGCCATCGACCGCCGATGACAATTCCCCGTGCCACCAACGCCAGTGTCGCGATCCATGACGCCAAGCCATCCGTAGCTGATTTTTGGCTATCCTGGCAACTGTCGTACCGCTGGAATTCCCGGCGGCAGCCTATTCTCCGAACGGCCGCTCAAAGGGTCGCAGGCGGTTGAAGCAACCTTGAAGCGGCCCAAGAGCTGTTGCAGGGCGGCCACGTCGGCTTCATGGTCGAAAGACTTCATGGCAGTTTCCATCCGCGCGTTGGCCGCGTCCCGGCCGTTCTCTTTGACCCCGTCTCTGTCCTGGATATTCAGGACCTCCGGATGCCTGCTGCGGCCTGCCGACGAAAACTCGAGCGCACAGAGCGTTGGTGGACGGTAGTACGAGCCGTCGCACAGGATCCATTTGGCCGTGTAGAAGCCGCCGTCGATGAGCTCCTCTTCGGCCCTGCGCCAGCGGTCGAACTTGACGCGTGGGTCTTTGCGGTCGAAGTCGCCTAACCGTATTTCTACCGACCGCTGGCGGCGATGGATCCGGGCAAAGCACGTGCAATCCCGCAGCGTCATGGCCATGACGAATCGACAGTCCGAAGGCTCGGCGTAGAGCGGCCCGAGGCTGTCGTGACGGTTCTGCTCATCCTTCAATTGCTGGATTGCCGGGTGGTCTGCGATGCTCCTGAGAGCCTCTCGGAAGTGATCGTCTCTACCGGCGGCGGCCAGCTGCGGGGCGATGCGAAAAGGCGAGCTGACCTGCGGAGGAGCGCTTTGGTTGACGAGGGCCAGTGGACAGGGCTTCTTCTCGGGGAGGACCCTGTCTGCGGAGGGGTCCTTGATCAGGTTGCGCAGCTCCATGGCGCACTGTCTGCACCGGATGGCGTCTTTCGGGGCGCTGGGAGACTGCGAGAGCCATTTGGGCTTGAACTCGATGAGAAGGCAGTCGTCGGCGTCTAAGGCACATGAGCATGGGGAATGCCGACGGTGAGAAAGCAGGGCGGCTTACCCTGTGGCCGCATGTCTTGCACGAGGAAGCCCCAGTCAGTCTGTCCGATGAACGAGCCTCGGAACTTGGGCTTGCGGGAGGAGTCAATGCTTGTCAGGAACTTGTTGAGTTCATGGACAATGCCCGACTTGTGGAGGACGACGAGCTCCTGCCGCACTGCGTGGTTTCCGAGGAGAGGCTTGATGGAGGATCGGTAGAAATCCTGCTGGGCGAGGTAGTTGTACGTGGGCGGGTCGCTGCGTGAAGGCACCTTGGCGACTCTCAGGAGCATGCCTGGCGATGCAAGCCATGGTGAGAAGCGGCCGCGAGAGAGAGGGGAAAACATACCGTTGAAGTCAGCGCCGGAACAGCTGAGCCGGGGCACCTTGAACTCGAAGACGGCGTTGGCAGAGCCCTCGCCGATGAGCCGGACGGGGACGGTGCCCCTGGGGAGTCGCCTCAGGCGGTGCTGGGGACCGAGGATCTTGAGGAGGGCCATCCTGTCCCGGGGCGTTAACCAGGCGTCGTCACTGTCCTGGATGGAGGCGGAGCCGAGGCCTGGGTCGGAGACGGCATCGTCGTCATCGTCGTCGGCGTCGCCGTCGAAGAGGCAGTCGGCCGAGTCGCCCTGGTCTGAAGCCGAGTCATGAGCAGCGCAGCCCTGCTGGAGCTGGGGTGGCACAGGCTGCAAGGCCATGGTCATTGGGGGCGGAGGCCCTGCAAGCTAGCCTATGCAAGGAACTGCGAGGTGGAGGGCGGCTGCAGGAGACGCCGGCGAGGGAGCACAGCAGCAACGGGGCGCTTCCAGAGTGCACGGGTGATGGAGACAGCAGGGGGCAACGGAAGGGAGATTGGAAGGTCGGCTTGTGCGACGACCATTTGAGCAGTCTCGTCCCTTGTTTGCTGGGAGAGTTGGAAACGCATCGAGTTGCTGATGGTGAAAGGCGGACAAGTCTCCGCGCAGGCCCTTTTTTCTTATTTGGCCGTTAATAACTGCTGGCTCAATTGGGCAACCCCCTTGCACATCGAGGAACCACGGTCCCTGGATTCTCGTGGACGAAACTCGCTCCCCCTTTGTGCATTGGTAGGCTGCGTCTAGAGTCGAGAGGTTGGCAGGCGATGCGGCAGCGGCCGGATTGGGCAGGCTGTACGGCGCATCTACGCTGAATCTACCAAGTACCTACACATTCGTCTAGCCGGAATCTTGAGCTTCAAACAGCAGGCCTTGAAAGCAAGTGACGGAGGCGGGAAATTAGAAGTCGGTGGCGCAGACGCCACAAATCGACAGCTGCTGGATATGGCAGCGAGGGTCCGGGGTGACACGCTCTCGCGTCAGTGTTTTGTTTGCGGAAGACTCTATGGTTATCGAAGCGTCCAGGGTTGTTATGCTCGCCCTTGAAGGAGTGGTGAAACCGTCACAAGGGAGCGGGCGATGCCCGGGCGACGGCACGACTCAGCGAGAGGCATGAGGACCGAGAACTCCGGACGCGTGCCTGAGAAAGCGCACAGTCTCTTGTCTTCCCAATTCCGACGCCGCCGGCTGGCCCCGGGTGAAAATTTGTTACGGCGCCCGTACCCCGTACATCCGTGCACTGTAAGTACGCGCTAGGAAGCGCTTTTGCGCAAGTCTCTAATGTTTTCCTGGGAAAAGCTCTCTAGATTCAACTTAGCATTTTGCACTCAACAGCTTCCTAGCATAGGTTTACAGCCATTAACTACTTGCTAACCGCCAACCGCTTCACCCGTTTGCGTCCCAAGCGATTGCGCCACACGGTGGGAACTTGTCACGCTCGCACTGCCTACCTGTAGCTGCTACAAGGGGCGGCATGCAAGCACTAATGGGCCACGGGAAAAAATAAAACAGCTCCCGAGGTCACATCACACAGGCAGCGAAAAGATTATAGCGTCATCTCCGCGCTCCCGTGCCTCTCTCAGCTCCGAAATCTCCCCGTGCTCCTCAGCCTCGTCGCCTCCTTCTCTCCGTCGCGCATACCGACCGCGAAGCTCGAGCTCTCGCCGCTCCCCCGACGCCGGCGCGCTCTCCAGGGCCTCGCTCAAGGCCCTCGGTCGCCCTCTGCCCCATGAAGGCGAGACCGTGATCGCCATCTCGACATGGCCTTCAACTTCAACTGGTCGCCGCTGACGGCCGACGCCGACTTTTACCGCCGCGCGCGCGACCTCCTGACCAAGGCGCTCAACAAGTCGCCCAAGCCGCCCATCATCGTCGACGACATCCTCGTCAGCGAGTTCAACCTCGGCACCGTCCCCCCCGACCTCGAGATCCTCGAGATTGGCGACCTGGCCGAGGACCGCTTCCGCGGCATCTTCAAGATGTGCTACTCTGGCGACGCCTTCCTGACGCTCAAGACGCGGGTCCAAGTACGTTCCTCCCCGGCGTGCTCGCGCCGTCGGCCCGAAACGCCCAACTACACGGCATCACATGCTGCCAGCATGTACGCTGCCCCCAGCCCGGCCTCAGACGAGTGTCTGGCGCATCCAAGCGGCTTCTCTGCGCGTCGAACAAGCAACTGCGCGTTTCTAGACTCGCAAGCCTTGCACGCGGAACATGCTGTCTTGTGCCTGGCGCATCGCAGAACAACAAGCAGCGTCATGCGACGCGCTCCTCTCTCGTGTGCTTTCCCTGGCAGGGGTTTCGCGTCTTGCGACACGGCGCTAGATTGTGGTCTGGGAAACTAAACTGACGTGGGTCGCGGCTACAACAGGCAAACCCCCTGAACACCTACCTCTACTCCAAGCCGACCTTTACGTCTCCACAGCCGCTCGCCGCCGCCTCGGGCCTCACGATACCCCTGTCCATCACCCTGTCCGAGATCAAGCTGTCGGCCTTCATCATCCTCGTCTTCTCCAAGCAAAAGGGCCTGACGCTGGTCTTCCGCAACGACCCTCTCGAGTCGCTCAAGGTCTCGTCGACGTTTGACTCGATCCAGTTCGTGCGCGACTACCTGCAGAGGACCATCGAGCAGCAGCTGCGGAACCTGATGATGGACGAACTGCCCGCCATCATCCATCGGCTGTCGCTCCAGCTCTGGTGTCCCGACCAGGCGAACAAGGGCGCCGAGACTCCACAAGAAGACGCGGATGAGAAGGGAGTCGATCCCTTTGCCACCCCGCCCCTGGACCCGGTCGATGCCCACGGCAACCTGTTGGATGCCAATGCCATCTCCGAGCTCACCCTCAACGGAGGCGGCGAGATGCAGTCGCTCTTCTCCCAGAAGAACCTGCTGCGCCTTGCTGCACTGACCGACTCTCACCGAACGCTGTCGCTCTTCACGCCGGGCATCCGAGACGTCGTCTTCCGTGCCTGGTCCGGATACGGGGACCGCTCAGAATCCGCGACGCCGCCTTTCGCCACTCCCAGTCTTGCAAAGTCGTTGTCGTTCCCCAGCGGCGGCAGCACCACCTACACCTTTTCCGACTCGGGCAGCACTGCATACGGCCACCTCCCGTCAAGGCCCTCGTCTGTCAACCTCAGCTCGGCATCTACGGGCCTGTCCCACGGACCGGGGCACCGCTCACGACCTGGCCGGAAGAAGAAGACCCGGGTCGTCAACCTTCGGCGCTCCAGGTCGGAAACTGGCTCCGTGGACGACGCAGTGGAAGACCACTCTGATACGGCTTCTGTAAACGTCCCCTTCTCCGAGCCTGTGCTTTCTACCTCGATTCCCGAGGAGCCCGAGCAGCCTGTGCCGCAGGCGGCCGGGGAGGTTGTCAATGCCTTCCCAGGCCACGACCGCTTCTCCACGGCGCTCGACGATGACTCGCCGATGTGCCAGACCTCGGCTTCTGTCTTGTACAGGAAGAAGCTCGAGCAGCCACCGTCCCCTCCAAGAGACCAAGTCACCAGCGAGCCGCCGGCTTCTTTTGCGCCCGTGCCGGAAAAGGCTGCTGTCGACTTCGGCAGCCAGACTGTCCATGTTGGCGACGCGCCGTGCAGCGGCTCCGACACCTCTTCCGTGATCCTCGAGCAGGCTTGGATCATGAAGATGGCGGGCGAGATTGCTCGCCGCGTCTACGATGAGAAGAAGCGTCAGCAGCACGGCATGTGGGACGAGCCAGAAAACCCGCCGCCCCCAGCCTACGAAGCCACCACGGCTCGCTGAGCTCCCGCAGATGCGAGAGGCCTGTGTGGACCAGCCTTTCCATCTTTCTTGCCCAGTCTTTCCACAGTGTACAGGCGTTGGCGAATGCTTGAACCGCGCGTATTGTTAATGTATACCAAGGACGATGGCGTTTTTTTACATGGCGGAGCGTGCTCTGTTGTTACCGCTCATACCCTTGCAAAGAGGATTCCCGGACCGTGGAGTCTGTGGTCTGTCTGATTTCTATCACTGCCTCCCCTCTCCTTGTTTCTTTTCTTTTGTGGGTGCTCTCTCGGGCAAACGGCCGCCGGTCCCGGCGGATACGAGAGCGCGTGTACACTAGCTGTAGGAGGGAGTCGCTGTCTTTTGGGAGGATAAGGGCCAGATGGGAAAAGCGGACAGGAGAAAAGGGTGTCAAGATACATGTGGGTGCAGGAATTCTTTGGGATGCGGTTTGAGATGGATGTAGCAGGTGGCACGCCACGACTCGTGCTCGTGGAGAGACAAGTCTAATTCAGATATATTTGAATGCCCTTGTATTTGCACAAGAGCTGAGGCTTGCTTTGTTCCGCTGCTGTCAAAACCGACTGACGTCTTGTCCTAAATGCGTACTCGGTACAGGATATGCGGTTTCATCCCCCTCGGTCAAGCGAGGACCGGGACATGTGGCCTGCCTGGCGTGACTCGCCGTAGCGGCAGCCCTCCGGCGGACATTGCCTCGCTGGCCGCACCTCGTGCTGCGTACCGCGACGGCTCGGGCAGTCTGCGGCTGCCGGGCCGAAGCGACTGGCCGAGTCCAGCCCCCTCTCACCGGGGTCCGGGCGCGACGCGGCTAATAGAAGGCACCGCTGGCCTTGCGCGAGGGCCGGCGCACCCTGGCTCTCTAAGCCGGGCGGCCGGCGGCGGTGTTGTTGTCGGCCTTGAGGCGGGCGAGCAGCTCCTCGCGGGCCTTCATGTCGGCGACGAGGGCGCTGGTCATGTCGTCGGTCTTTCCCTGGGCGAGCTGGAGCCTGCCCATCTCGGCGGCCTCGGTGTCGCGGCTGAAGGGCTGGCCGGGGCGGCTGTGGTTGGAGATCATGGCGGAGCGCTCCCAGACGTCGCCGCAGTCCGGGGCGGGCAGCGGCGGGGGGGGGCGCGCCTTGCCCTTGCCCTTGGCGGCGCCCGACGCGGGCCGCCAGCCGCGGGGCACGGCGCCGGCGGTGAGGAGGTTGTAGAAGGCCTCGTAGGGCTCGTTGAAGAGCTGCTCCTCGTAGCTCCAGGCGCAGACCTCGCCGGCGTCGGAGAGCATGGCCCTTTTCTCGTCGTCGGTGCGGCCGTAGGGGTGCAGGCGGAGGTAGTGGTAGAGCGTCTGGGGCTTCTCGCCCGACTCGTTGACGTAGTAGAGCTTGATGGAGATGTCGAACTCGCCCCAGCCCGTCTCGTGCACGACGAAGGGCTTGCCGGGCTTTCCCTCGATCACTGGGAGGTCAGCGGGGGGGGGTGAATCGTGGGGAGGAGCACGCACTGCGGACGCAGTTGGGGATGGACTCGTGCAGCTTGAACTGGACGCGGCGCAGCCAGTACGTGACGTCGGTGTCGTCGAGGCCCTTGACGAAGACCTGCCACGAGTGCGTGTGGTTGTCGGGCGTGCCGGGCGGCTTGGGGTTGGCGTCGGAGAAGGGCGTGGCGGTGGTGCCGACGACGAAGGGCCGGCGGACCTGCGTCAGCTTGACGCGCTTGCCGAGCTGGTGCGCGGGCGCCATGGCGGGGCGCGGCTGCTGGTCGCTTGTGTCTCGTCGCTAGTTGTGGTCGAGGGGATGTGGTCGAGGGGGGATGTGGTCGAGGTGAAATGTCAGCCTTGCAGCAGGAGTATATAGGAGTGGGTCCAGGGTCCAGTCACGCCAGCCTCGTGCACTACGCATCCGTGACCTCATGATTTGCATTCTCGAGAGCAGAGCTCTGCATCGTGTCGCAGCTCCGCCACACGAGCCGCCCATCTGCCGCGCCGCAGAGCCCGAATCCGCCGTCTCCAAACCCTGATCCCCCCTCACGCTCGAAGCCGCCAGCTGCCCGATCCGCCGCCCGAGAGAATCGTCCCCAGGCTAGCCACCCGCCATGTCGGCGGCCAAGAGGCTCGTCGTCTGCGGCGGCAGCGGCTTCCTCGGCTCGCGCATCTGCAAGCACGCCGTCGCGCGCGGCTGGGACGTCACGTCCATCAGGTAAAGCGGCCGCCGGTCCCCCGGGCCCCGTGGCAGACGCTCACCCGGACAGCCGCTCCGGACAGCCGCGCTGGGACGCCGTCACGGCCTCGCGCGACACGCCGCCGTGGGCCGGCGACGTGGCCTGGGAGCGGGCCGACATCCTCCGCCCGGGCGAGTACGCGCCGCTGCTGCGCCGCGCCGACTGCGTCGTCCACAGCCTGGGCATCCTGCTCGAGGCCGACTACAAGGGCCTCGTCTCGGGCCGCGAGTCGCCCGTCGCCGGCCTGCGCAGGGTCTTCGCGGCGACGACGGGCCGCGGCGTCAGCCCGCTCGACAAGCGGCCCGGCGAGGACATCAGGCCGGCCGACCCGCGCGTCCAGTTCTCGTACGAGGTCATGAACCGCGACAGCGCCGTCGCCCTGGTCCGGCACGCGGCCGAGGCCGGCGTCGGCGCCTTCGGCTACGTCTCGGCCTGCGGCGGCGCCCCCGGCATGCCGCCGCGCTACATCTCGACCAAGAGGGAGGCGGAGAGCGCCATCGCCACAAACTTCCCCGCCATGCGCGGCCTCTTCTTCCGCCCGCCCTTCATGTACGACCCGTCGCGCAAGGTCACCATGGGCATGGCCGCCGTGGTCGGCGCCGGGACCCTCTTCAACACGCTGACGGGCCACTACCTCAACGACTTCATGGGCGCCGCGGGGACGAAGCCGCTCAGGGTTGACGTCGTGGCCCAGGCCGTCGTCGAGGCGCTGGGCGACGACACGGTCCGGGGGCCCATCGAGGTTGCCGACATGGAGGAGCTCGCAACCAAGGCATGGAGGAAATCGATGCTCTAGTATTGGTTGAGCCGGGGAAAAGGGAAAAGTAATCAAAGGGCGCTAGAATGTGCAGGTGATGAACGGCTAGAATGTACAAGACGCCGAGGCAGCCATGGCTCGTCTCATATCATGGTCCCCCTCTCGAAGCTGTCGCGAATGTCGGCCGTGTAGCGGTCGTAGAAGCGGGCGAGCTTCTGGTTGAACTGCTTGTTCTTCTCGTTGATGTAGGTGACGTCGCCGTCGTCGCCGTTGTTGGCCATGCGCTCGCGGCGCTTCTTGAGGCGCTGCTCCTCGGCGCGGCGCAGGTCCTGGACCAGGCGGTCGACGGCCGCCTTGTCGGGCTTGTTCTGGGCAAAGGCGGTCGAGTCGGCCGTCGAGTAAAAGGAGCCGTCCTTGTCGACGGCGATGAGCTCGCCGTCGTCCGTCTCGACAATGTCGAGGCCGCCCGACGCGGCCGCCTTTTCGATGGCGGCCATCTTCTGCTTGTCGTAGTGGGCCAGGTCGGGCTTGACGTTGCGCAGCTGGCGCTTGTACATCTTGTTGCTCTCCTGGTGGTCGTCGCGGAAGGCGTTGTTGTCGCGGTGCGCCGCCTTTTTCTTGACGCGCTTGTCCCACCGCTCGCTCTCGTCGATGGTCCAGTCCCACGCGCGCTTGCGCTCAAAGTCCTCGCCGGCCTCCTCGACGTCGGCCTTGAGCAGCTTGTGCGACGCCACGTCGTGCTTGCGGTGCAGGGCCGTCAGCTGGCCGGGGTTGCTGGCGAGCCGCTGCGACTCCTTGGTGGCCTCCTTGAGGTTCGTCTTGGACGACACCTTGGCGCGGGCCTGCAGGGCCTTGAAGCGCGCCATGCGCTCCTTGGCCCTGGCGGCGGCGGCAGCGGCGGCGTCGGCGTCGGGTTGGCTTTCGTTTGGCATTTCGGGGGGAAACCGGGGATGAAGTCCTCGATTTGATGATGAGGGACAAGAGACTCGATAGATATTAGTAGCCCGAGTGCCCGCACGTGACATTGGCGGGCCCCGCCAGCTGCCGCCTTTAGAGTACTCCGTACTCGTACTCCCCCGTCCTGCTATATCTTTCCAGCTTTCACCCCCTTCCTGTCTCTTTTTACATCTCTCCAGCTTCCACTCCCCCTTGCGTATCTACTGCCCGCGCGATATGAGTGCAAATAGAAATCTGCGTGAGTGCAAATAGCATCCTCTTCTTATCCTCGGTACCCTGGCGACGGCCCCGCACTGTACTTTGTACTTTGTACCGCCCTCGAGACGGATGGCTGAGCAGAGGTACAGAGGACCCCAAGGTTCAATGTTCTCGTCTCTCTCTCTCTTCGACACTCTGGCAGCCATGCCTCCGCACGCCGCCCAGAGGCCCATCCAACCGCTTCAACCCGCTGGGCGTCTCCATCGACCATGATTCGCTCGGCGGCGCGCCGGCTCCCCCAGCTCAGCGGCAGCGCGCCGGCGGCGGAGGCGAGCGAGGAGTCGACCAGGACCTTTGCCCGCCACGTCGACAAGCTTGGGCAGGTCTACTACACGCTGGCCAAGAAGGGCCCGCGGACGGCAGACGCGGCGGCCCCGCACGACTTCTTCGAGATGCCGGACCTGCTGCTGGACCTGGACGCCGACGGAGCGACGGGCGTGCGGCCGTTTGGCGACGGGGATGCGCAGCGGCTGACGGAGCGGTGGGCTGTGACGCCCCGGCGCGCGGCTGTGTCGGCGCGGGCCAGGCAGTTTGAGGAGCAGGTGCGCGAGTCGCGGCGCAAGTCGCGCCAGATCCTCTCGCAGCCGACCAACATCTGGCGCATCACGCCCCACGACATGCTTTCGGCGGCGCTCCGCGGGGCCCCGGCCGAGGGGCCCCGCGATGGGCGTCAGCTGACGGAGAGCACGGTCTCGCGGGCGGACTCGACCCTTGTCGAAAAGCTGCGCATGGAGAACGGCGTGCCGCCGCACGCGAACGAGGATGACGGGCAGCTGCTGCGCTGGATGCTGCTGCGGCGAGAGCACCTCGAGCAGGTCCGGCGGAGACGCAACGAGGAGGCGCCCAGCCGCGCCGACATGTCGAATTCCCTGCGACGGATGAACTCGGTTACGGGCATCCGCCGGCTCGTCTTCCAGTGCCTGGCGGCTGGGACCCGCATCGGCAGCTTCGAGAAGCAGGTGGCCATCAGGACGTCGCTGACGCATCGGATCCGGAGGGCGTGCGAGCGCGTGCTCGACCAGACGGCGGGCGACAAGCGCCCTGCCATGCTCGAGACGCTGACCTTTCTCGGCAACCTGTCGGAGCGGACGGCAGGGCTCGGCCTCCACGTCGGCGCGCCACTGTGCGGCCTCGGTCTGAGGCTCTCGGCCGAGGCGGGGGTTCTCGAGGCCACGTCGGAGTGGCTGCGTCGCAGCCACGCACATAGCCTGTGGAGCGATCTCAAGATGTCGGGGGACGTGCTGTCCACGCTCCAGTCGTTCCGCCGGCTGCTAAGCGACGGGGAGGATAGGGGTGCAGCAGGAGGCCCCAGCGCCCAGACCCGCCGGCTCGTGTTTCGGCTGCTGACGGGCGTCGACGAGGACGGCGTGGCGACGGGCAACTCGCTCCGAGCCTTCGTCACGTTCTACCTGAGCAGAGACTGCCGGCTGAATGCGCGGGCGGCGCTCGACGTCTACGGGTCGTACGTGCAGCTGCTGGGGCAGGTGGGCGCGGCCAGGACGCTGTGGAAGGAATGGCGCATGTCGGCGCCCGAAGCACGGAGGCGGATGCACTGGGACGAGACGATAGACGACAGGGTTGGGTCGGTGTTTGGGCAGGCGTTGCGCCATGTGCGTGGCCGTGTGCGTGGCCATTTGCGTGGCGCCATTGCCGCGTCGGATGGCGAGGAGCGGGCGGAGCTCAGGCTGGACGAGTGCACGACGGCCGACCATGACGCCATGGAGCAGCAGGGAGCCGACGGGCGAGGCGGTCCCGACAAGGAGGGCGAGCTTGGAGACGCCAGGGCTGCGCTGGATCTGCCGCTGGGCGAGTGGATGACGGAGGTGAATGGGCCAAGGGGGACACAGGGCTGGGACACGTGCGGACGAGTGTAGAGACAGAGGGGAGCGTGGCCAAGGAAGCGAGCCAGGAACAGACGTCTAGTCGATGCTACGGAGCACATGGGCCCGATGCTACGGAGGCATGGGCCCGGTGCCGCAGGCGCTTCCGGGCGCGCGGGCCAGCAAGACGGTGCCAGGCTCGGAAGCCCCTGACTGGGGCGCGTCTCATGGACGGCTGGCGGCTGGTGCGAGCTCGAGCGGTGGCGACATACAGCTGCATATTAGGGGACAGCAGGCGGAGAGGCTCGCGTTGCGTGCTCCAGGCGCAGGCGGCCTCATGGGCAGGACACGGCATACGGGCTGTGCCAGGCACCAGAGAAGGGGGGATCGGCAGCGAGCGTCAAGATGGAGACGGCGGGCCAGGGCGCACCAGACGGAGCTGTTGGGCCGTCGTCGGACACGGACACGGGAGACGAGGCCGGGGGGAACGAGGCCGGGGGGAACGAGGCCGGGGGGAACGAGGCCGGGGGGAACGAGGCCGGGGGGAACGAGGCCGGGGGCGCCTCTGCGGCCGGCAGTTGGCGCAGGCGGCAGCACAGACGCGTCGACGGGCTGTGAGTGGCTGGCGGCGGCGGCTGGCGGTCTGCAGCAGCAATGCGAGTGCCTGAGGGCGTCGCGCCACGGCCGGCAGTGCGAGCCGGCCGCGTGCGGCGGTCGGGCCGGAGGCGGTCGGGCCGGAGGCGGCGGCGGCGGCACGGACGCGCTGGGAGAGGCGCAGGAACCCTGAGAGGCAGGGCAGCGCTGAGCGGCAACCCTGAGAGGCGCGGCAACCCTGAGAGGCGGCGGCCAGGCTGGGAGGCGGACGGCGCTCCTGGTACAACCCTGGCGGCCGCAAACGACGCGCGTGGCAGATGGCCAGCAGAGTCAACAGCAGGCCACTGTGGGCCCGACGAAAGCAGCAGCCGGCATGACGATAACCTAATCAGCGCCTTGGCTGCGCATCCAGGGCCCGGCGGCGGGGCGGCGGGCTGGAGCCCGGGCTAGAGCGCGGCCGGCTAGAGCCTGGCAAGCTTCCTTGGGCCATGGCGTCGGGCCCAGCGTCGCTCGTTGCGGAAACTCTCGTCGCATCTCCGCTGCCGGCTGGAGTCAGGCACGCGCCATATATGGAGCGGCGGTGCCCGTAGCCGCGAGTGCCCGTGGCCGCCGAGCGCTGGTCCCTGGTCGCTGCCCGAGGCTGCCGTCTGTCGCCGCCCGAGGCTGCCCTCTGTCGCCGCCGCCGCCTCCTGCACTGCAACGCTGCGCCGCTCCGCCGCTCCGCCGCTCCGCCGCTCCGCCGCTCCGCCGCCGCCGCCCGGCCCCCGGCCATGCTGCACCACCACCGGAGGAAGTCGAGCAGCGCCGCCGCCGCCGCGCCGCCGCCGCCCGCCCCGGACCCCGCGCCCCGGCCCCGGCGCCCGGCCCTCGCCCGCCGCCACACGCCCGCCGCCGCCGCGCACAGGCTCGGCCGCGGCCTGCGCGACCGCGACCGCGACCGCGCCCCCGACCCGGACCTCGAGCGCGAGAGCTTCCCGCAGTTCTGCATGACGTGCGAGACGCAGTTCGTGCCGCACCGCGACCGCTTCCTCTACTGCTCCGAGAGGTGCGCGCGCCCGCGTCCCCCTGTCTGCCCTCCCGCCGCCTGCTGACCTCCGCCCCAGCTGCCGCCGCGTCGACCACTGCTCGCCGTCGCTCTCCGCCGCCGCCGCCGCCGCCGCCGCCGCCGCGCCCGTCTTCCCCCCGCGCGCCGCGCCGGAGCCGCCGCGCGACATCGTGCCGCGCGCCGCGCCGTCGCGCCCGGCCTCGGTCCTCGTCAGCTGCTCGCCGCCCTCGTCGGCCGTCTCGGCCCTGCGCTGCCTGGCCCTCGGCGCGTCGAGCCCCCCGTCGCCGGCCGCCGCCGCCGCCGGCTTCTGGCCCTTTGGCCGCACCAGCCCGGCCGCGTCGGCCTCGTCGTACGCCGGCTCCAGCTACGGCCTCGGGCCCGGCCCCGCCTCCGCCGCCGCCTCCGCCGCCTACTCCTACCACGACGCCGCCGCGCCCGAGCGCCCGCTGCCCTCGCGCCACCCCAGCGCCTACTCGCGGCCCAAGAGCATCGAGCTCGTCACCCCCGTCCTCGGCCGGTAGCCGCCTTTGTTTATGCGTCGAGCCCACCCTCGAAACAAATCAGGCGTCTCGCGCCATGCGTTCCCTGCAGGGGGCCCCCTGCGGCCCTTGGAGCCCGCCGCCTGCATTCCACGCCTCTGTCGTCGCCGCGTCGACGGCCTCTGCGTGCGCGAACCTTGTGCTCTGGCCGGCGTCGGAATCAAAATAGATGGCCGCTGCCGCTGTCTGGCAGCGTCCTGTACATACATGCACACACCCAGCATTCCACATACATCATATACAGCCGCATACATACATACATACACATACACACACACACACACACACACACACACACACACACACATACATCTCAGATGCTCCGCAGTGCCCCCGCTCCGCCAAGCGCGCCGCTCGTCTGTCGGAGACTTGTGCTGTTTTGCCCGCCGCCTTCAGCTGAGGCCTTTTTCCCCCTTGCGGCAGATGCCTGCGGCACCCCGGCGGCGGCAAACTCTCTCTGCGTCCGGAACGCCCTGCCGCCGCCTCTTGTTTACGAGTCGCCTCATGCACGCGCGCTGCATTGACCACGGGACTGGCAAAAAGGCCCATCTGGATGACGGAAATACCCATCCGTCATGCAACGTCCGCAACGGCACTGACGCCATGCACTCCCAAGGCATGCCAACTCCCGAGGCAACCAACCCGTCGAGTCTCATACACGTGAATAACACTACCGCGCCGCCCGCGAGCTCGCCATCTCGCCGTACCGCCCCCGGTGCTTGGTCGTGTCGTAGGCCTGCAGCACCCGCGTCTGGCTCTCGTCGGCCTGGGAAAAGGCGTAGCCGCGCTGCTTGCGCATCCGCTGCACCTGGCGCACCTTGCGGATCGCCTTCTGGAACTGCTCCATCCTGCGACTCGTCAGCCCGTGCGCACGACCCATCGCCCCCGGGCCCGGGGCCGCCAGACTCACCTCGGCCGGTAGTCCTGGATGTTGTACTTCTGGATCTCCTGGATGTGGTGGTACGTCTGCGGCCGGTACATGCGCTTCGCGTACTTCCACACAAAGTCGCGCAGCAGGCACAGCGTCGCCAGCGCCACCGTCTGCAGCCAGAAGACCGGGCTCGTGTACAGCCGCGGCACGACGCCCCGGAACTCGGGCGACAGGCCGACCATGGGCGCCACGCTGCCGTAGCCGGCGATGAAGACGTACCACACGGCCATGCTGCCCGGGATCGCCAGCACGTGGTACTTGGTCCAGTTGGTCGTCACCAGCGCCGCCTTGCCCAGCACCGTCAGCAGCACGGCGCCGTACAGCGCCGTGCCCCAGACCCAGTGGCCGGCGGTGCGGCCGTCGCCCTGGATCAGGTCGCCGTACCAGATCAGCTCGGCGAAGACGTAGAGGATGAGCGAGTGGTAGAAGGCGTTGGCGATCCACTGCGCGAACACCTTGAGCTTGAAGAAGTAGTTGCGCTGGCCCATGTTGTACAGCTGCGGGTAGCGGTCCAGCAGCCGCGCCGAGATGAACTGGTCCAGGATGCCCAGCGCCAGCGGCGGCAGCACCGTGTAGAAGACGTTGTAGAAGGACAGCGTCCACGACTCGTAGATGACCTGGCCGGAGAAGACGTTCTGGAACGTGTACTGCCGAGCCGGTTAGCCTCGGCGTCGTCTTCCGCGTCGACTCGACATACCCAGAACTGCGTCATGTACAGCGCAATGTTCTTGTAAAAGGAAAAGAGTATCGTCTTGCTCACGCGCTGGTAGCTCCACGCCCCGTGCACCAGCAGCAGCTTGCGCAGGAAGCGGAACTGCGCAATGGCCACGTCGGCGCTGCGCGCCGCCTGCAGGCCCTCCATGCCGCTGATGCCGACGCCGATGTGCGCCGCCTGGATCATGGACACGTCGTTGGCCCCGTCGCCGATGGCCAGCAGGATCGACTCCTTCTGGTACTTCTTGACCAGCTTCACCACCAGCGCCTTCTGCAGCGGCGACACGCGGCAGCAGATGACGGCCTTGCACAGCACCGCCAGGTCCAGGAACAGCTTCTCCAGCTCCTTCTCCAGCGCAAACGTCAGCGACTTGCCGTCGATGACGAGCGCCAGCGTCTCCGTCTCGATGGTGCCGTCGCCCTGCGTCCGGATCGCCTCGAGCTTCTTGTGCATGTTGTCGCGCGTCGCCGCCGCCGTCTCCTCGTTGACGATGAGCAGCATCATGTCCTCGCTCAGCAGCTTGCAGCTCATGCCGATGTTGATGGCCGTCTCCTGCCGGTCCCCCGTCAGCACCCACACCTTGATGTTGGCCTGCTGCAGCGTGTGGATCGTCTCGGGCACGCCGTCCTGCAGCCGGTCCTCGATGGCCGTCGCCCCGAGCAGGAAGAAGCCGTGCTCGATCATCTCGGCCGCCTTCTCCAGCTCCTCGGCCCGCCCGCCGCCGACCGTCGTCGACGCCGCGTCGAACACCTGGTACCACTCGCCAAACTCCTGCTCCGGCACCTCGCGCATCGCCAGGCACAGCGTCCGCAGGCCCTCGGACGCGTACTCCTCCAGGTGCCGCAGCGTCGCCTCCACGTGCGGGTTCTGCTCGTTGAGCCGCTCCAGGATGACCGTGTCGGCCCCCTTGCAGTAGCACCGGATCTTGCCGTCCGGGCACCGGTAGATGGCCGACATGCGCTTGCGGCTCGAGTTGAACTCGCACACGGCCAGCAGCTCGTACTCGAGCTCGCGCCCCGCCGCCTCGATGATGACCGACTTGGGCTTGCGCGCCGTGAAGCGGTAGCCCAGCTCCACCGCCCCGGCCACCAGCGCGCCCTCGTCCGGCGACGCCGCCTGGTACCGGATCTGGCCCTTCTCCGTCATCTCGGGTATCACCGTGTGGCACGTCGCCAGCAGCGACAGGAAGTGGTCGATGGCCGCCGCCGTCTCGTGGCCCGACCGCAGGTTGGCCCGCAGCCGCCCAAAGTCGTGCAGGGCGCCGTCGCCGCCGCCGTCGTCGCCGTCGCCCGCCGCCGTCGCCGCCGCCCGCCGGTCCTCGGGCACCTCGCCGGCGTACTGGATGCCCGCGATGGTGCACTGCTTGAACTCCATCTGGTTGCACGTCAGGGTCCCCGTCTTGTCGGAGAAGACGTACTCGACCATGCCCAGCTCCTCGACCAGGCTCGACGTCCGGCACGTCGCCGGCGTGTCCGTCTTGTCGTGGTACATGTCGAGGTCGTCGTTGATGAGGATGCCGTGCCAGTACTTGACGAGCTCGACGGTGACGAAGAGCGAGATGGGCACGAGCGACGAGAAGAGCACCCAGTACGTCACCATGTCGCGCGCAAACGTCTGCACCACGGCCGCCGCGCTGTCGATGCGGTCCAGGTACAGGTAGCGCAGCGAGTCGCTGCGCACGCTGCGCATGACGAGGTCGCCGACGGTGCAGATGACGCTCAGCACCAGCAGCATGCCCACGAGCACCAGCACGAGCCAGTTGAGCTGCCGCTCCACCTTGGTGCGCTTGATGGGCGCCGCCGTCGCGTTGCGCATCAGCTTGGTCTCGTGGCCGGTGAAGACGACGACGCCGTGGATCCACGGCGTGTTGCGCAGCGTCGCGCCGCGCAGGAGGAGCTGCTCCGGGTTCAGCGGCAGCTCCTTCTCGCCGCCGCCGGCCTGCATCGTCAGCGTCGCCTCGTACGTGTACAGGCTGCTGTTGGGCTGCTCCGACTTGATGCGCCCGCCGAGCCGGCTGAGCTCGCTCGGCGACACCATGGCCGACGTCTCGGGCAGCGCCTGCTTGATCTTGAGGTTCGTCTCGCCGTCCAGGTTGGCCGTCTCGATGTAGCACAGGCCCTCGGGCTCCGAGCTGGCCAGCAGCACCAGGTCGGCGGGGAAGGACTCCTCCGACTCGACGCGGATCACGTCGCCCACGCCCACGTTGATCCACTGCGTCTCGGCGAAGCTCGACCCGCGCAGCACCCGCGCCTTGGACGTGTTGAGCGCGTTGTCGGCCTGCTTGCGCCGGTAGTCCTCGACGAACTCCTTGCCGGCCGAGATGAGCAGCACGATGAAGAGCGGCACGATGGTGGTGAAGCGGTTCGTCGGCGACAGCCCGGGGATCTGCTGCAGGCCGGCGGTGAAGAGGAAGAAGATGTTTGCGAACTTGGAGAACTGCTCCAGCAGGAACTTGGGCAGGAAGGTGGCCACGTTGTACTTGGCCGTCGAGATGTGGTTGTCGACGTACTTGTTGGCCGCGTTGGCCGGCGGGTTGTTGAGGTGGATGATGCGCGGGCCCAGCGTCGACGGATCCGGCTTGCTCTTGCCGAAGCCGAACCTGAAGTTGCCCATGCCGCGGCGCCCGTCCTTGGGCCCGGACGCGGGCTGGGACCCGGGCTCGGGCGGCGCGGCGCCGGCGCGCGAGGCCCGCTCCCGGCCGGGCTCCGTCAGCGGCAGGTCCATCTCCGAGTAGCCCTCGCCCATGCCCAGCCGGTTCTTGACCCGGCCGAGCAGGCCGCCGCCGAGGCTGAGCACGCTGTTGCGGTTCCTCGCCATGTTCCTCGCCGACGACGGGCCCTGGCGGGGCGCCGCGCCGCCGTGCTGGTAATAAGAGTCGCCGTCGGCGGGGAAGTCGTCGGCGTCGTCGGCGTAGCGCTGATAGTTGCCGAGGCCCGACGTCTGGCTGTACTGCCGGTTCATGTAGGGCCCGCTGCCCTTGCGGCCCGGCGGCGGCCCGAGGCCCGCGCCCGCGGCGGCGGCCCGAGGAGCGCGGCCCGGCGACGGGCTGGACGCGCCGACGAAGTCGTCGTACGAGACCGAGGCCCGGCTCTGGCTGCGCAGCAGGTCGTCGTCGTTGAGGGCCGACCGCTGGCCGTCGCTGTAGACGGGCTGGTCGCTGTCGAGGTCCAGCAGCAGGTCGTCGCGGTTCCCCGAGGGCCCGCCACGACCGCCGGATGGTCTCCCAGCCATGCCGGAAGACGCGCGATGGTCAGGATATCACGTCGGCGGAGCGGCGGCGGCGCATGCAGCATCGAGGCGCGGCGGGGGGGGGACTGTCTTGCTGCCTCGCGACGGCTCGGGGGCGACGGGTCTTGATGTCCCAGCCGCCGTCGACGGGCGGTGTCTGAGACGCGCGATGCTGTGTCGCCGCGGCGGGCGGGCGCAGGCGAGCAATTTCGGACGGCGACGCTGTCCGGACGCCTCGCTGCACAGCCTCCCGGTGACGGAGGCTAGACGGCTGGTCGACCAGCTGCCGGCGCTTGGCTCTGCCTCCTGATTGCTCCTGGCTGGCGCGCGCAGAAGGCTCGCGGCTCGAGCTGCGTCTGGGCGTCGAGCTGGCGTGGCCGTTGTCGTCAGCCGGATGCAAGTTTTGGATAGGATAGGTCGACTGTCCTGAGTAATCAGCCGCTGCAAGGGAGCCCAGGGGCTGCAACAAAGGCCCTGAAGCGCTGGTCCGCAGCGGCAGTCGCAGGCGCGGCTCAGCGGGGTTCCAGCCACCACCGCGCCTCATTCGCCCATTCGCCACGTTGGGCTCCAGGCCCCAACAGGCAATACCAAGTCCCCTCGTTTCGTCATCAACTCAGCCTCACGCGTTGCCACGGCCACCACCATCACGGCCACCACCCATCGCCAACAGCCATCATGGTCTGCGCCAAGTGCCAGAAGCTCGCCAAGGGCACCACGCTCGCCACGCCCGAGGTCAAGAAGAAGAGCGAAATCTACTACGGCTCGCCCGCCAGCGCCTCCAAGCCGCCGGGCTCCAAGCCCGCCACCCTCGGTCACAACGGCATCGGCAAGGCAAGACGCCCTGCTCCCAGCCGTCTCGCGCGTCGTCTAACGGCCGAGCGCAGAGCAAGCTCCTGTCCAAGTCGGCAAAGAACCCATACGCGCAATACTCCAGGTCGGTCATGGTCGACACGGACGGGTCCTCGATGCCTGTTGCTAACTCGTCCAGCTCGTGTGAAAAATGCAAGACCAAGATCGCCCAGGGGCACACCTTCTGCCACACCTGCGCCTACAAAAACGACGGCACGTCGCTCCCTCCGTCCGTCCGGCTCTTCGCTGACCAGTTCCACAGCCTGCGCCATGTGCGGCAAGCCAAACAAGAAGAGCACGTCGAAAGCGCCCGTCGTTTCCGGCCAAAAGTTCACGCTCAAGTGAAGCCGCCTGCCGGCAACGTAGCCTGCTCGCCTGTCTCTTGCGCGTCGTCACCAAGGGCTCTGTTGGTGCCGGCTTGGACGACGGATCTCGAGACACTTGGGCACACATAGTCAAAACAGGTCCAACCACTCTGCCAACATGACTTGGCCGCCATGTCCACCAACGACGGCTACAGCACCGACTTGACGGCCCCGCCCACGACGCCCTTCAGCCACTCGCCGAGCTGCCGGTTGACGTCAGCGCCCGCCTCGGTCAGCGCCCAGTGCGTCGACTTGACCTCGCCCCGAGTCAACCGGGGCAGGCACGTCTCCATTCCCTTCGACAGGTATGGCGGCAGCGCGGCGTCGTCGGTCGCGGCGATGAAGAGCGCCGGAAGGTCCAGCGTGACCTTGTTGTCCGCCAGCGGAAGCTCCTCCTCCCAGTTGATCTTGCGCGTGCGGTACCAGTTGAGCGGCCCGCGCAGCGGCGGGGCGGCCTGGCGCATGTACTGCTGGACGTAGTGGTCGAGCTCCTCTTCCGAGAGCAGGGCGGTGCGTCGGAGCTTGGGCAGGTTTTCAAACAGGACGCCCTTGCTTATGCGCATGCCGGCCTCGCCGTTGGGGCCGGCGCCGCCGTGGACGGCGTTGAGGAACTGGCGCACCCGCTCCTCGCCCTGGATGGCGTCTTGCACGTCGGGGCCCATGAACTGCAGCTGGTAGGTGAAGTGGGTGAACTTGCCGGCGGCAATGAGGTCCTCGAGCGGGACATAGTTGGGCGTGGGCGCAAAGAAGGGCGTGCAGACGCTGAAGACGGCCTTGACGAGCTCGGGGTGCCACATGGGGACGCGCCAGACGAGAAAGCCGCCCCAGTCGTGGCCGCCGAGGATGATCTGGCCGTCGCCGACCACGACGCGGGCGAGCTCCTTGATGTCGGCAGACAGGCTCTTGAACGAGTACTCGCGCAGGTCGCGCGGGCTGTCGGAGCCGGCGTATCCGAGCATGTCCGGCACGACGACGCGGAAGCCGAGGGACACGAGATAGGGCACCTGGCAGCGCCAGCCGAAGCCCAGGTCCGGGAAGCCGTGGACGAGGAAGACGGTGTCGACGGGCGGGCTGCCCTGCGGCTCGCCGACGACGTACTCGTACGTCCGGCCGCGGACCGTGGCCGAGGCGCGCCGGACCCGGGCGTCGTCGGGGACGAGCTTGCTGGTGTCCATGGCGTGTGAGGGCCTTGCTGGGGATGGATCTGCTGTCGCGCGTCAGCCTTGCGCCGGGGCGACGGTGAAGTGGCTCTGCGGCATCGGGAACCGAGCACGTCGTCGAGCCTTACCGCGACTGGTGTCTCTCCAGCGGCTACTCTGTAGTTCCAGCTACAGCTTCTGAGGCCTTTCAAGCGCCCTCTCAAAGGCCAACTGGTCAACGTGCCGGCTCCGCCCCCGCGATGCTCGGGAACTCTTCAGGAGGGGCTGGGTGGAGGCTGACATGCGAGAGCCAGATGGCTATATTTATACGGAGTACCCTTTATACCTTACACCCCGGCCATCATGTGCTGTCGCACTGACGCGGCTGCCGCTTCACTGCAACGACGGGGCGGGACGGAGCGACAGCGCCGGAGGGGCGCCGAGGCTATCGGCATCGGGGTTCGGCACGAAAACGCCGGCGGCCTGCCTCGACTCCAGCCATGCGCCAACGGCTACGACACAGCAGGCGTCACAGCTTGACGGGCGCAAGCCTGGTCGACGAGGCCCAGAACGCGAGACGGTTGGTTTGTTGCCAACGAAGCAGCTGCGGCGTCACAGCACAGGCCTCAGGCGCCCGGACGCAGCGCGGAGCCGTTGCGCAAGACTCAGCCACGGCGGGCAGTCCATGATACGCGGCGCCGTGCGGCCGCCGGCGCGGCAGCCTGCCGCTGGCGTGACGACGCGGTGCCACCGCCGGGTCAGTCGACCAGAGCGACGCCCCGGTCGAGGCGTGCCTCTCCTCCGCCGAGACGCCTTGCGGCCGCGGGCTCCCGGCAAGCAGCAGAGGGGTGCTCGTAAATATTGCGTGTGAAAGCTCGACGAGCGCCGGGGCCATCCGGCAGGGAACGGCAACATGGTTGAGGCGCCATGCCTCGACCCCTACCTCGCAGCGCGGCGTGCAGCCGCCCGCTTCTCCTCACGGGCGGTGAACGTGGCCACCGCTCCCGGAGCATTGCACTTGCACATGTGCATGCCTCGTGATGACGCAGGACAGAAGCAGTGTTGTTAGTAGATAACCATGTCTTCCTCTCCCTCGACCATGATGTCGCTCGAGTCGTCATGGGCGTCGTGCGCCGTCAGCGGCTGTTTGGTATCGTCAACGTTATCAGGGGGCTCGGGGGCCGAAGGGACTTCCGGGACCGAAGGGGGCTCGGCCTCGGGCTCGGCCTGGAGCTCCACCTCGGGCGCCGGCGCGGGTGCTTGCTCCGGAGGGGTGGCGTCCCGCTCCGCCCTCGGCCCATAGCGTCGCACATGCTGCTCTTTGTGCCACTTGAAGTCCTCCAGCTCCCTCGCTATCCTGGCCTTGGCTTCGCGAACCTGGTCATCGATGACGTCCTCGTCTCTGTGCGACAGCCTCCTGGGGAGGTAGTACTGCAAGACCGGTCAGCACGGCGGGACGCGTCAAGCGAGTCCAGGCCGACTGCGCGTACAATCGCGGGCTCTGATCTGGTTCGCAAGAACTGCGCCAGCCTGAGACTCTTGGCATGTCTGCTGCGCATCTGCACTCGCCCGAGTCAGCGCATGGCACGGGGTCGCGTCGGGGCGGCGCGTACCACCTGCTCCTCCCACACAATCTGCTGCTCCATGCGCGTCTTCTGCAGCGCCGCGCGCCTCTCGGCCCGCAGCTTGTCGTCCTCGGCCGTCTGCTGCTGCATCTTTTCCATCTGGCGCCGCTCAATCTCCTGGCGCCGCCTGTGCTGCGAGCTGCCGGCCGACTGGCTGAGCGTGTTCAAGAGGCCGCCGAACAGGCGCTTGCCGCGCCGCTTCTCCTCCTGGGTCGCCGATGCTCTGCGCTCTCTCGCGGCCCGCCCGTCCGCCCGTCTGCCGTCTGGCGACTCTGACGGTCGGGACGGCGGCCGGGGGGAGCGGCTGCCCTGCCTTGCTCGCTTCGCGTAGTCATCGTCCAAGTCACGGCCTGACGAAGCCTTTCTCTTACGGCCGCCGTCTTCGATCGAGCTGCGGTCCAACGCGTGCGACGCCGGCGCGGCGGGCGCGTCGACGGAAGACGCCCTGCTAGGAGTCAGCAAGCGGAGGACGGCCGAGGCGAGGCTGCGTACGCGTCTTCCGTAGCCATGACTAACAGCTCGCCCCTCAAAGCGCCATCGCCCAGGTCTAGATGTCGCGTGTGATTCGGCTGCTGAACAGCACGTTGGCGGGGCGACCAGATTGGCTTGAGCTGCGTGATGTGATGGGCCGTTGGCGAATGTCCAGTTCTTCATCTTGCTGGCAGCTTCCAGATGGGTGTCGATCTGCTGACCCACAGGCTCAGCGAACAGACGGCTGTGATTGGGTGGCATGCTTATCGATACCGACCCGCCTCGCAAGGCTGAGGATCCCCGCCGTTCCTCCAACGGCTCCAGCTGCTTTTTGCCTCCAGCTTCCTTCCAGCAGGAGCAGCAGCAGCAAAACGATAACCTCAGCCAGGCCGCGGGTCCCAAGCGCGCCACAAGCTTCCATATCTCTGCTGCTGCTGCGCTCGAACCTACGACACAAACCTCCAGCCGTCCCGCGAAAGCTGCACGCGCAGCATGTCGCGTCACCACCCGTACGTTGCCTTGGACACCTCGTCTCCCTCACACGAAGCATGTGCTGACCCTGGCAGCGACCTCGTCATGTGCCGCAAGCAGCCCGGCATCGCCCTCGGCCGCCTCTGCGACAAGTGCGACGGCAAGTGCCCGGTCTGCGACTCATACGTGCGCCCGACGACGCTGGTGCGCATCTGCGACGAGTGCAGCTTCGGCAACTACCAGAACAAGTGCGTCGTCTGCGGCGGCGAGGGCATCTCGGACGCCTTCTACTGCTTCGAGTGCACCCGCCTCGAGAAGGACCGCGACGGCTGCCCCAAGATCATCAACCTGGGCAGTTCGAGAACCGACGTGAGACTCCACCTCCCCGATGCCTCCCCTCCCCCTCTTGGTGTACGCGTTTGGTAGCTTGAGGACTGCCGCTGACGTCTGCTTTCTGTCCCGCAGCTGTTCTACCAAAAGAAAACAAATCGATCGACCAACTACTAGCCAGCGAGTGCCCTGGGTTGGGCCTTGGACGTTATGGAGCATGGGGTTTTTGGACACTGGTGGCTGGCATCACCTGTACTAGAGGGGCTCGGAGTTTTGGAGACATGGCGCCAGATGCTCTTGATTCGTCACTGTGGTGCTGCGTGTCATATCCCTAATACTACCGCGTATCATCTAGTCCCACCAACTCCTCGTGATGCAAGGAAACGTTGTACAGTTGCAGTGGTGGATTGTCGTCAGATGTAGCTGACCTTGGTCCCCATGCCGGCCGTGGCCTTGAGCTTGCTCCATGCCGCGGCCAGGGCGCGCTGTATCCGCCGCCGGATGCCCCTGTGGCCGAGCACGAGCAGAAGGCCTATGGTGAAGGCCAGCAGCCGCATCAGCAGGGCCGGGTTGCCGCCCAGCGAGGCGGCGAGCTCGTCGACGACGGCGCGCAGGCGCGTGACGACCATGGCCGCCCGCGCGGCCAGGGTCGGCGGCGCGACGGCCTTGCCGCCGGGCCGGGAGACGGCGGCGCGGGGTGGTGGCCGTGCCGGGCGGGCCTTGCTGCTGCTGGGGGCCACGGCGGCGGCGGGCGGCGGCGGCGTCTGCTCGATGCCGTAGTCGACGTCGCTCGCCGCGCTCTCGCGGCCGGCTCCGGCGCGGAGCTGCTCTTGGCGGCGGCGCTCGTCGTCGGCCCTCTGGCGGCGGGCGTCGTCGATGTCGCGGCGCAGCTGGTCGTCCTGGCGGCGGCGCTCGTCGCGCTCCTGGCGCTCGCGCTCGCGCTGCTCGTCCTGGAGGCTCTGCAGGGCCTGGAGGAAGGCCTCGCGGCGCTCGTCGTCGAGGATGGGGCTGAGGGCGATGAAGTCGCGGGCGTAGTCCCACTCGCCGTTGCGCAGCAGCACGTGCAGCGTGTAGAGCTCGAGGATCTTGACGCGCGCGTTGAGGTCGCGCGGCGTGTTGGCGCCGCTCGTGCCGGGCGCCGGGGAGCGGAGCCGGGCGCCGGGACGCGGCGAGCCGGCGAGCCTGCCCGCGAGGTCGAGGCTGGGCGCCGTCGACGAGGCCAGATACGTCTCGAGCCGGCGCTGGTTGAGCGTCTGGTCGCGCGCGTGGGCCAGCAGCAGCGTCGCCCTGGGCGAGTCAGCGGCACTGTCGCGTGCTCGGCGTCGACGCGGCCTACAGGTTGATGACGACGTCGGCGTCGACGTCGCCCTCGACGCCGTGGTAGCCGCGGCGCACCACCTCTTCCCAGACGTCGCCGTCGCGGACCTTGGCGCAGAGGGCGCGCCACTCGTGGCTGCCGAAGGCGTCCTTGCCCTCGTCGGGCTCCATCTCGAGGACGGCATTGAGGACGGTGAGGTAGAGGCTCCAGACCTTGATGCGCGTGGTGCGCGACGCCGCGGCCACGGGCGCCGGCTCGCCGTCGCCGGGGGGCGCGATGAGCGGCGCGAGCGTCGTCAGCGCCTCGGGCAGGCGGCGCGTCAGGAACAGCGTCGAGGCCTGGCGGTATGTCTTGGACGCGTGCGACGGGTGCCGCGACGCCGTCGTCGACAGCGACGACGACAGCGACGACGACAGCGAGGGGGGGAGGACGAGGCTGCGGCCGTTGGCGGACGACATGGCGGATGGCTAGGTCTGCTGCCTGAGCCCGGGGCGTCTGAGTCGAGGAACGCAGTGGCTGGGCGGCGTGCTATCACCCATAGGCAGGCATGACGATAGGGCACCCGAGGGAAGCGAACTGGAGGAGCACGAGTCGAGGATAACAGGAGATTGTCGCGTCGTCGACGGCGGCATGGCATGTGGCCGTCGAGCAGCTCGTGCGAATAGCCTCGGCTCCGTTTGTTGTTGTTCCATTCCGGGGTTAGCGGGTACGTCTAGGCCGCACCCGGGGGGCGTCGGTCCAACCGCTGGTCCGGAGCCGTCCGCATGCAAGCATCAGCCCTGTCGATGCGACGAAGCGCCGTTCATCGCGCCGAGGCTCTTGACGACCAGCGTTTGCTCTATCCGGTTTCTGAAACTCGCTGCCATCAACGCCGGGTATCCTAAACAGGCACAAGCCCCTCGACATCCAGCCTACCCCCGTCTCACGATGCTGTCCTCGCGCTCCACCGCCGACGCGCCCGCGCCCAGCAGCTGCTCCTCCCGGATCCAGCCCGCGTCGACGGCAAAGCAGACGACGTCGCCGGCCGACCCGAAGCGCGGCACGTCGTCGCCCGCGTCCGGGTCCAGGTGCGTCCACAGCTCGCGCGTCTCGCGGCGGAAGCGCGCCAGCGCCCCCTGGCCGCCGGCGAAGCGCTCGACCAGGTAGCCGTACAGGTAGGCGAGCCACAGCACGTTGGTGTAGGGCGCGTACGCGGCCCACGACAGCGGCCCGCCGGCGCCGCGCGCGTACGGCGTCCGGTGGCCCTCGGGCGCGATGCACGCCCGGTCGCCGCGCAGCAGAAACGACCGCATCTGCCGGTACACGCGGCACTGCGGCGCGTGCGTGCTCGTGAAGAGCCCCAGGTCCCGCTCCAGGTCCGCCGCCACCGGCCCGCCCGACGCGTCCTCGGCGCGCGACAGCCCGTAGTCGAGGATGGTGATGTCGAGCCCCGAGCGGCCCAGGAAGCCGCCGCCGTCCGCTCGCGCCCGCGCCGGCCGCACGCGCCGCACGCAGAGGTTCCCTTCGTGCAGGTCCCGGTGCTGCGCCGGGTGAGCATGCGCAGCTTCCACGTCCGCCAGCCGGGGGGGGCGCTCACCTCGAACATGACGAGGTCCTCGGCCCGCGCCAGGGCCACGGCCTCGAGCAGGAACACGTCCCACAGCTCGCGCTCGTCGGCCAGCTCCCAGTCCTCCAGCGCGGTGCCGGCGTCGCCGAGCTCGACGACGAGGAACCGCGTCCCGTCGACGTACCGGCTGGGCGACGGGTAGAACTGGGCGCGCCCCGGGTCCTGCCGCTTGGCCCTCCTGTGGAAGTCCTGGTGCGTCGCCAGCAGCTGCCGCGTCGCCCGGCCCTGGACGACGTAGCGCTCCTTGTAGACGACGAAGCCGGGGATGTCGGCCAGCCACTCCGAGATCTGCAGCTCGCCGTTGACCTCGTCCTCGCCGTGCGGCTCCTCGTCGACGAGGCCCGCCCGCACCTGCGCCTTGGTCTGCGCCTTGATGGGCGAC
This sequence comes from Hypocreales sp. Mo6-1, assembly GCA_002939055.1. Classification (NCBI taxonomy): domain Eukaryota; kingdom Fungi; phylum Ascomycota; class Sordariomycetes; order Hypocreales; species Hypocreales sp. Mo6-1. Next base: position 1,544,385 of record PNEP01000013.1, read on the forward strand.
TCGAGCCGGATCACCTTGATGATGCTGGTTCCGCGCTCGTTGGAGACGCGGTAGACCTCGGCGAAGGACGCCTCGGCGATCTTGACGATGCCGTCGCCGGGCCGGCAGACGTCGTCCCACGTCAGCGTCCGCAGGCCTGTGCCGCCCGAGGCTCGTGTCGGCGAGGCCTCTTGGCTGTCGTTGTCGGCGCCTGCTTGGTCGGAGGCGTCCGGCAGAGCGGCTTGGGTCTTGTTGTCCTCGCCGTCGCCAGTCTCCTCCGCCGCGCCCTCCGTGCTCGGATGCCGTGCCGCAGTCGCCGCCGCTGCCGGCCTGGCTCTCTTCCGCGGCGACCTTCGCAGCGGCCTCGGTTCCGGCGTGTCGCGTATGTCAACGGCCGACAGCTGCTCCGTGATGCACGTCACCGCGTCGTCGATGACGGCGGCGGCTGGCTGCCGCACCGGGCTCTGTGGCAGCTCGGCGAAGAGCCTCTCGGCCTTTGATCTCTTCGACGGCTTGCCATACCTGCGCACGCTCGTTGCGCGTGGCATGTTGCTTCATCTCGGGTTCTGTGTCGGTGTCACTGCTGCTTCGCCAGCTGCGGACATGACCTTGCGCTTGGATAGCACTTGGGGGTTGGCCAGGCAACGGGCAGACGAAGCGTGTACGCCAACTCCTGGCCACCTCTGCTGCGACCTCCGACAGCCTCGGACAGCCGCCTCCCAGGCACACAGCCCTATCTTGGCGAACACCAAGGCTCGCAGCCGCGCAGCCCTCGGATGGCGCTGTCGAGTGATGCTCGCGTTCGACTGACTTCCGGTCTAGGGTAGGCCGTGCGATGCGGAGTTTCCTATGCGCCCCACTCCCGACTCCAGATTTCGACGTCTCCGCAAAGCGTCCAGTTTTCCATCCCAAGGTCCTCCGCCTCGCCATCGACCTCGGCAGCAGCCATGGCCGACCTGCTGAAAAACGTCTTTGGCGGCGCCAAGCCGGCGCAGCCGGCGGTCAAGAGGCCCGACGCGGGTACGTGCCTGGTCTCTGGATGGACCTCGGCGGCTCAGCCAGCGGGCTCTCACGAGACGGCCGTGCTGATGCGGTGATGCAGACTTCGCCGACTTCGCCGCCGGCGCCGACCCCGTTCCCGAGGCCGAGCCCGTCGCCGAGCCCGCGACGCTCGCCGGGCCCGCTGCCGCGTCGGCCACGGCGCCGCCCTTCACCAAGTGGTACCGGGTCCACGAGCGCCACTCGCTGTCCGAGTTCAAGGCCGAGGGCGTCATCCTCGCCGTCTCGGCCCTCATCTTCCTCTTCCACATGCTGGGCGCGCGGGCCAACCGCTCCAGGGCCCGGGCGTGGATGCGGGCCAACGCGCCGGTGCTGCGCAGCGAGTTCGCCCTCGTCGGCTTCGGCGGCGTGCCCACCATGGACGGCGACGTGGACTCGGACGCGCTGCTGCGCGAGAAGTCGCTCTTCGAGTTCGCCACGTACGCCTCGGGCCGGCAGAACACGGCCTTTGTCGACGTCAAGCTCACGCTGTCGAAGCGCTTCAACCCCGTCGTCAACGCCATCGAGAGCGCGGCCGCCTTGCTGTCCGACATGTTCGCGCCGCCGTCGGACGCCATGGAGGCCTTCCTCTACCCCTTCGACGGCAAGGAGGACCTGACGGTGCCGTCGGCGCCCGGGTCGGCCGAGGCGCGCGCGCGCGACGGCCGCAGCACGTACGAGGGCTTCGTCTGGGCGCTCGTGCACAAGGACCGCATGCAGAGGGTGCGCGAGGACCGCTACGACGTCTCGCTCACGTCGACCAAGGACCACCCCAAGCTGCCCAACTGGCTGACGGTCATGAGCGAGAGCTCCGAGATCACCGACGCGCTGCTGACGCCCGAGCTGATTGCGGCGGCGGCGGCGGCCGGCGACGTGTTCGAGTACCTCATTGTCAGCGACCAGCCGACGGACCGGCCCAAGACGGTCGACGAGACGAGCCCGCGCAAGCGCCTCTTCCTCCGGTACCGGCTGCCGCGCGACGGCCGCTACGACGGCCTGCTGCCGCTCCTCTCGTACTTTCTGCGGCTTCCCGACGCGCTGGTGCAGTCGGCGCACTTCCGGCCCGAGGTGATGAAGAAGGTGCGCGCGACGCGCGAGGCCATGGTGGCGCAGATCAAGAAGGCGCACGACGAGGAGCGCAACGAGGAGCGGCTGTCGGAGAAGGAGAGGACGCGCAAGGCGAAGCGCGACGCCGAGCTCAAGGGCCTCGATGCCAAGGCGCAGAAGAAGTACCTGGAGAAGGAGAAGGAGAAGGAGCTGCGGCGGAGCCAGAAGAAGATGACGATGCGGGGCTGAAGGGGGAGAGACTGGAGAGACTGTATGCTTGCGGCTGTAGAGTAGGGTGTATATATTGGGCAGCTGTGCACGTCCGTACACCTGTCTGCCTGGGGCCCCCTGCGAGCTCTGCCGCCTGCCAGCGACGCCGTCACGCCTCCCGGGCCAGCAGCTCCTCGACGCGCCTGACCTTGTCGGCGGCCGTCTGCGTCTTGTCCGTCCTGCGCCGCGTCAGCACAGGCTCCTCGCAAGGCACGGGGGCGGCGCGACCTCGTCCCGGCGCGCAGCGACGACTGCACGCGGACGACGCCGCGCGCGTGGACGAGGCTGTGCGCCTTGCCCACGAGCGCCATGACGGCGTCCCAGCTGCCCTCTGGCGGCGGCGGCCCGTCAGCGCGACTCTTAGGGTTGGGGGGATCGGGGGACGGGGCCGGGGGACGGGGCCGGGGGACGGCATCGGGGACGGCGTCGGGGGACGGGCCCTGCGGACGGGACCGGGGCCACGCACCGACCGTCGTGCCGGCCGCGTGCATCGTGTGCGCGAGCCCGCTGGCGCGCACGAGGCGCTGCACCGCTGCCACCTCGTCGGCGACCGAGGCGCTGCCCGTGCCCACCTGCGCGGCTTAGCAGAGGGTCCGTCGCGGGCCGAGGCCAGGGATGCCATGGCAATACCGGGATCAGGCAGAAGTCGACGTAACACGCCGGCGGCGTCGGGACGGCGGCGTAGTCCATGGCGGATTATCCTTTAGAGGTACGAGGGAAGGCCTATATATACAAGATGGGCATGAATCCGCCGAGCGGCCCTGTCTCACGTCGGATGCCACGTCGGAGCCGTGACAGACTAGAATAAAAATGGCGCAAGGCGGCCGGGTCCAGATCCAATCTGGCAATGCGGCCGCTCCTATGCCAGCAGCAGCGCAAAGGCCAGCAGCGCGAGGCCCAGGGCGCCGCCCTCGAGGCCGCCGAGCGCCAGCCCCGTGACGCTGCCCGTCGACTGCACGCTGACGCTCTTGCGGCCGGCCGTGCTGCTCAGCCCGTTGGCGCCGTCGGCCACCTGCATCGGGCCGCCGCGGTCCCAGAAGTCGACGAGGGCAAAGTTGGGCTGGCGCCCCCATTCCGACTGGCACTGCGACACGTGGCGGCCCAGGCTGCCCTCGGCGTCGCCGGCGCTGTTGACCGTCGCGATCTTGTCCTCGTCGGGCACCATGATGCCCTCCTTTGCGCCGCCGATCTTCTCGATGATGGAGTTGAAGAAGCCGTTGCCGATGGGCTGGTACTTGAAGTGGTTGACGAGGCTGAGGTAGCCGCTGGCGACGGCCTGCGACGCCGGGCCGGCCTGGGCCGGGCGCTGGAGCGTGCAGTTGAAGCCGGACATCTGCGTCACCTCGAAGGGCGTCTCGAAGACGTAGTTGAACTCGGGCAGCAGGTAGGGCGCCGACGGCGAGGCGTCCAGGTTGGTGACGAAGGAGACGAGGCGCTTGCCCTGGCCGATCATGGCGTCGAGCGTCGGCCAGTCGGGCGTGGCGCTGGCCGACGGCGGCTGGTAGCCGAGCGCCGAGAGGCCGGCCCTGTCAAAGGCGGCGGCGAAGTCGGCGGCGGGCGCCTTGGCCGAGTTGACGAGCAGCAGCGTCACCACGTCGTTGGGGTTGGCGCTCATCCAGCTGCCGATGGCGGCGAGCCAGGCGTCGAGCGGCCCGGCGTCGAGGAGGCCGCACGACGAGTGGCACAGGCGGAGCGTCGACGCGTCCGGCTTGTGCACCTGGGCCTGGAGCAGGCGGAGGCCGGCGTCGAGGGCCAGCGTCGCGTTCTTGCGCTGGTTGCCCGCCGCCTCGATGCCGCCCTGGCCGCGCAGGAACGCGCTGTCGTGGGCGCCCATGTGCGTCATCTGGTTGTACTTGCGGCCGCAGAGCGTCGGCGAGTTGTTGCAGGCCCGGGGGCCCGAGCCTGCGGCCAGCGCCTGTTGCTCTGCCAGCTGCTGTGCTTGCTGCTCCTCCAGCGGCTGCTGGGGCGCCGCCCGGACGCCGGCCACGGCAGCCAGCGCCGCCGCGGCGAGGCGGAGCGGAGGAAGCATCCCCGAAGACGAGGCAGCGAGAGGCGGGGCGTGAAGAAGCAGGACGCGAGGGCGAGGGAGACGGAGGGCGAGGGAGACGGAGGCAGCGAGAGGTAGCCGCGTTGGGCCCAAAGAGGCAAGACAAACGAGAAGGCGAGAAAACAGCGCCCGTGGTATATGGGGGGTCAAGAACGGAAAAAGAGGGAATAGTGGGAAGAAGATGTCTGGAAGAAGAATGGGAACAAGATATTTGGAAGAAGAATGGGAACAAGACAATGGAAAAGTCAAGCAGGGAGTCAAGGGAGAGGAGCCAAGGGAGCAGCATGATGCAGGAGGCTTCGGCTTGATCGTGGCGGAGCCTCCGCTGCTTCTCAATACGGTCGACTCGCTATCCATATCCGTATTTGCCTCGAATCCCCCCCTTGGGCCCGCTGCGCCTCGCCAGCCGCTTGTGGAGTCGACGGCAGGCGAGCGCGTCTGACACGGCCGTCCTGCTCCCAGCCAGGGCCACCCTAGAGACCGTTTCACCTATTGTCCACGAGCCGCGGACCCTTGCTGCAGACGCCATCATGCGCGCCCAGTTTCGTCCCAGGTGCTCGGCGCCGCAGATGCAGAGGCGCACGCCATGTGTTACCGCACGCCGGGGGTGTAAGCAGGCCGCCTTGCGGTCCTGGGGAAGGCCGGACAAGGCAACTAGGCCCGCGTCTTTTAGCCCAGCCATCTATTGTTGTGCCGTCGAAACTGAGTTTGAGTTCCATCAACTTTGTTGTAGCAATACGACATCGGTCTGATAGCCGCGAGGCGCCTATATCCCTACCACACAGAGACGGGAAAGGGAGAACGGGCAGTAAAAATAGAGATTTGCCGAGCATCAGCTCAAGCAATATGCCTTATACCCCGTGCCTTGTGTCGTATGGATACTACAGTAGCTTTATATCCATATAATACACTCCCCTCATCCAGGCTTTCCGGCGTTTGGCTGCCAGCCCACAGTATGGTATCACTGCTGCACCCGCCCGTCTACTCCAAACGCCCAGTGCCCGTCGCCACCAGTGCCCGTCGCCCTCACTCCGGATCCTCGGCGTAGCTTCTCTCCGCCGCCGCCGCCTCCTCCATCTCTTGGAGCTGCTTCTTGCCCTCCTCCGTCGTCGCGTCGATGATCTGCTCCTCGAGGCTGAGGATGTTGGCCTGCGTGCTTCACGTCAGCGTCGCCTTTGCCCCAAGACGCGCCCAGCCTACCTCTCCCAGCAGGTTCACCAGCTCCTCGGCCTCGTCCAGCTTCATCCGGCCAAGAATCCTATTCACCGCGTCCAGCTTGCCCGACTCGAGCGCCGACCTCATGTCCGGCCTGAAGGACTCGAACATCTCGCGGGCCCGCTGCACCTCGGGCTCCTCGCTATCCGCCGGCGGCACCTTGATATGGATCGCCGTCCCCGGCTCGACTGCGTGCAGCTGGATCTGCTCCACGCCCTCGCCCTCGGGGTCCTTGGCCCTCTCGGCCAAGATCTCCCGCGACCGGTTCTTGATCCTCATGTACGTCTCCTGCACGTCCTTGTAGAAGACGGCCTGCGCCTGGTGGCCCTTGGTCGTGATGCGCTTGAAGAAGAGGGCCACGCCGTCTCTGCCCAGCGCCCGGCAGTACTGCAGCAGCAGCGCCTGGTGCACGCACTGCCGCGACAAGTCGTCCTTGCGCTCCAGCGCCGCGTCGAACGCCAGCACCAGGATGCCGTCCGTCTCGCGCTCCGTCAGGATGTGCGGGTGCTGCGACAGGAACTGGAGGCTCGCCGTGTAGTCGTCGGCCCTGATGTGCGCAAACGTCCTGGCGTCGGGCGACGCCTCGATCTCGTCGTCGTCGTCGCCGCCGCCGCCGCCGCCAGTCAGCTGCACCGTCTCCGTGGTGCGCGGCGCAGGCAGCGAGGCGTCGGGGTTGAGGAGCAGCTGCGTCTTTGAAGACTCGCCGCCCTCGGCCTTGGTGTCTTGCGACGGCTTCGACTCGCCGCCCTTGGCTTTGGCGTCCTGCGACGGCGCCGACTTGTTGACGTGCGAGCTGTCGAAGCCCGTGTGGATGTCGTCGCTGGTAATCTTCTTCTTGTCCTCGCGCTCCAGCTCCTCCAGCCTGGCCGCCAGCTCCGCCTGCAGCTTCTCCACCTTGCCCTCGTGCTCCTGGACCACGTCAATCATGGCGCTGTACCGGTCTGTCGGCTTCTTGTCGTCGAGCGTCTTGTTGACCTCGTCGAGGAGCACCGCCATCATCTTGGTGTACGTCGGTACCTCCTTTTGGCCGGCGCGCACGCCCTCGGGCGGCGGCGGCGGCTGCTCATCCTTGGCGTCTCCGGCAAATCTCATGACGGCCTGGAAGGCCACCTCGCCCGGGTTGCGCGTCGCCGCCTCCGAGGCGTGGGCCCGCAGCGCGGCCAGCAGCGCCGAGATGCGCTTCAGGAGGCCATCGTTGACGACGCCGTCGTACTTGAGCGCCTCCATCTCGTGCTTGCGCTGCTGGCGCTCCTCGTGGATCTGCCTCTGCTTTGCCCGGATGAAGGACCGCTTGTCGACGTTGGGGTGCACCTCGATGTCCGAGTCGTCGCTGAGCTCCAGCGCGTCCTGCAGCGCCGTCAGAAGCCGCCCGCGGAAACGCCCGCGGATACATACCCATTTGCTGTAGTCGACAGGCATCTTGGACACTGTATATATGCCTGAAACGCGGGTAGCTTCCTCTGTCTGTCCGTCTGCCTGTGGCGAGGGGGGTGGAAAGAGCGCGAGATGGGGTCGGAAGATTCTGGACCTATGGCGGGGTACAATCATCGCCCAGGCTATCGTCGCCCAGGCACCCGCAGTGACGACGGTGACGTCTTCATTGAAACCACAGGCTCCAAGGGAACCTCGAGAGGACAGCACAATCGACACATCAATACAGGCGCTCTGTTCAACGCGCCGCTGCTAAACACACTCCAGCCCCTCTGCCCAAAATGTCGCCGGCCAGCCTCCTCGATTCCAAAAGGTTGAAAGCAGTCAGCCCTCAACCCTCACGACATGCTCTTCATAAAGTCGTCGAGGTCGAAGCTCTCCTCGTACTGCTTGCTGTCCCACAGCTCGCCCAGGTCGTCCAGCCAGGCCTTCTTGCCCGGCTGCCGCAGCACCTCGCCCGTCTCAATGTCCACCATGTCCTCCTCCCGCCCCTCCATCTCGTTTTGCGCCTTGTCCGATATCAGGCCCGGCCCCGAGTCGCCCAGGTTGAACAGGTCGAGGATCTGGTCCGTGTCCATGGTCGACAGGCCCGCGTTCTGCTGGTTCACCACCGTCGACGCCACGTCGATCTTGAACCGCTGCAGGCTCAGGATCTTCTCCTCGAGCGTCCCGCGCGTAATCAGCCGGTACACGTTGACCACCTTCTTCTGCCCGATCCGGTGCGCCCGGTCCATGGCCTGCAGGTCCTTCTGCGGGTTCCAGTCGTGCTCGACGAAGATGACCGTGTCCGCCCCCGTCAGGTTCAGCCCCAGCCCGCCCACGCTCGTCGTCAGCAGCAGCACGTCGTACGACGGGTCGCTGTTGAACTTGTTGACAATGTCCTGCCGCTTGTTCGCCTCGACCGACCCGTCCAGCCGCAGGTGCGACACCGACGGCAGCATGTCGCCCAGCACCTTGGTCTGCACCATGTCCAGCATCTCCTTCATCTGGCAGAAGATGAGCGCCCGGTGCGGCTTGATGGGCTGGTACAGCGGATCGCTCGAGTCCCCGTCGTCGCCCCCGATGCCGCAGTCGACGAGCAGGTCGCGCAGCGCCGTCAGCTTGGGCGCGTGCGCCGGGTCCTCGACCGACGTCCCCTGCTTCTGCAGTATCTTTTGCGTCTCGTCGTACGCCGCGCTGCCCGGCTTCATGACCAAGGCCGGCGAGTTGCAGAGCTTGCGCATGTACTGCAGCGCCTGGAAGATGTGATGCTTGGCCTCCTTGTCGTCGCGCCCCGCCTCGGCCTGCAGCTTCTTGCCCTGCTTCTTGCTGAAGTCCTCGAACAGCTTCTTCTGCAGGTCGCTCAGGTCGCAGTAGTAGTTCTGCAGGATCTTGGGCGGCAGGTCGTTGAGCACCTCTTCCTTGAGACGCCGCAGCAGGAACGGCAGCACCTGCTTGTGCAGCGCCTCGATCGCCAGCGCGCCCGCCTCCTGCTCCTTGGACGACGCCTTGCTGTAGCGGCTCGCCGCAATCGGCTTCGCGAACCGATCCAGGAACACCTTCTCCGCCCCCAGGAAGCCCGGCATGAGGAAGTCGAAGAGCGACCAGAGCTCCAGGACGTTGTTCTGGATCGGGGTGCCCGTCAGGATCAGCCGGTGGTTGCTGGCGAACCGCTTGACGGCCTGGGTGATCTTGGCCTTGGGGTTTTTGATCAGGTGGCCCTCGTCCAGCACCATGTAGTTCCAGCTGTGCTTCTCCAGCACGTCCGTGTCGTTCCTGCACACGTCGTACGACGTGATGACAATGTCCGTCTCCCCGAGCCTGTGCCTCATCGCCCTCCTCTCCGCCGGCGGCCCGACGTACGCCGCCACGCTGAGGAAGGGGGCGTACGTCCTGATCTCCTGCTGCCAGTGGCCCGACAGAGTGGGCGGGCAGACGATGAGCGACGGCAGCCGCCGCACGTCGGGCGCCTGCGTCCTGGCAAACTCGTCCTGCCGCTCGTGGTGATCGCTGGCGACGATGCAGATGGTCTGGAGCGTCTTGCCGAGGCCCATGTCGTCGCAGAGAATGCCGTGCAGGTGGTACTTGTTGAGGAAATGGAGCCAGTTGACCCCTTCCTGCTGGTACGAGCGGAGCTCGGCCTTGATGGCGACGGGGATCTGGAAAGGCTCCACCTTCTTCGGGTCGAGAAGCTGGGCGATGAATGTCCGTTCGCGGTCGCGCCCCTTGAGCAGCTCTTCCGACAGGCCGGGGGGGTCGGGGATGCCGGCCTCGAGAGGCACCAGCTTGACCAGCGTTGCAAAGGACGTCGTCGCGATCAGGCGAATCTCGTTGTCCGAGTCGCTCATCCGGCCGAGCACCGGCACGATGAGGAAGATGACGTAGGGCAGGATGGCGTCGCCCATGACGGCAATCAAGTGGTAGATTGCCTCGATGACGCCCTGGCGGTAGTTGAGGTCGAGCGGGTTGCTGATGGACGGCAGGACCTTCTCGACGAGGGCCGTCATTCCGTCGACGGTGATGACGCTGCAGATGGTGGCCAGGCATTTGGCTGCCATGTAGCGGAAAACGGACAGTTCCGAGTGGAGGGCCTTGATGACGAGCGGCAGCATCTGCATGACGAATGGATGCAGGGCCTGGTCCAAGGTTGGCGTCATGGTCCTGATGACGGACATGGCGTCGACAATCTCCTGGCCTAGTATCTGCTCAGGGTCCTTGGCCTCGGCCGGCAGGTCTCCGGTGAAAGCCTTGACAAGAGGCTCTTCCATAAAGGCCCGCAGGCTCGGCACCGTCTCGAGCAGGCTTGCGCCGTATGACTTGGAGAGGATCTCGAGCGCCTCCTTGGCGCCACGCCGCGTGATCCGGGCGGCCTTGGCCTCTCGTGCCCATTTTGCCGCGTCCGCGTGGTCCACCCGGTCCTCCTCCTTTTGCATGGAGAGGATGCAGCTGGTCTTAGCGGCGTGGACGGGGAACTCGGGCGTCTCGGCAACCTCGACGCAGGAGAACTTGACCAGGTTTGCGACCACCTTGTCGGCGGGCCCCTTCCTGCCCTTGTCGGTGAAGAGCTGGACGAGCTTCGCAATCGTCTCCGACGACCGGCTCTGGAGCTGCTGGCTCTCCTCCGTCTTGACGGAATCCATAATTCCCTTGATCAGGGGGCTCGGCTTCTTGGGCAGAAGCTTCATGGCAACCATGGCGCAGGCTGCGCCGGCCTTGATGCGCATGTCGCGTGCGTCCTTGGCGGCTCTGGCCTCGTCGATGACCGAGGCGGCGGCGTCCCGGGCCTCGGCCAGCTGCTGGCTGGCAATGAGGCGCTGGCCCGGGGGCATTATCTTCTTCAGTCTGTCGTAGTCGTCGCCGACGACCTTCTCCGCCGTCGCGATCGAAAAGGCACCGGGGCCCGCTTCCGGCTCTCCTTGGACCACCACGGGCAGCGCCGGAAGCTTACTCTGGGACACCTTGCCGTGGTCGCGGAACAGGTTGACGAGCTGCTGGCATTGCGTCCTGGCGCGCTGCACAAAGTTGACGAGATCCCTGTACGCCGACGGCCGGTCGGATTCCACGATGCGCAGCAGGTGGTCCCTGTATCGAGAAGTGTCCTCTGCGTCCTCGCAGCGCTTGGCGTACTCGTCGACGACCAGGCAGGCCGTGAGCTGGGTAGACGCAAAGGCCGACGTCAGCCCCGGGACCAGCAGCTCATCGTAGTCGTCGAGGCTTGCGGCCGGCAACAGGGACATGATGTAGCCCATGGCCTTTGCGGCGGACGCGCGGGAGCGGATCAGCACGTCCATGCCGACGAGATCGACGTCTCCCTGCATCATGTGGCCGTCGACATCGTGCGTCTGGCTGGCAGGGGCGGCGTCGTCGGCCGTCTTGGTCGACTTGCGGCGCCGCTTCGGCGCTCTCTCGGAGCCGTCGGGAGACGACGTTCGCCGGACCGAAAAGTGCGGGACGCTGACGTTCGAGTACGTGCCTCCCGACGGCTTCTGGAACAGGGTGGCGTTCATGGGGATGGGGTTCCTCGAGATGCCGATTGGGTGAAGCGTCAGCTGCATCAGCGCATCTATGTGTGGCGCAAACTCGTCGGCGAGAACTGCCGGGTCCTCGGCCAGGCAGCGGACGAGCGCATGCCACAGCTCGAGGGACATGTTGAGCGTCTCCTGGTCTCTCTCGACCACCATGTTCTGGAAGATCAGTCTCAGGATCCTCCCGTCGAGCCAGCCCCGGGACGTGTCGGCGTCGAGGTTGGCAAAGGTGAGCAGCGCCTTGAGGACGGCCAAGCGGACCGAGGTGATGGTGTGCCGCAGGAAGGGGTACAGCCGCGGCACGAGGAGGGTGAAGGAGCGCTCCTCGGCCTGCGCCGCCGACGCCTTCATCGACTCGAGCACCTCGGGGAAGCCGCAGAGCGTTGCGAGAAGATCCATGATGCGGCCCGTGCTCGCGCTCAGGTCGTCGCCCAGGTTGGACAGGCTCTCCCACACTATGTTGGTGAGGCCGTCCAGGGCGGCCGGTCGCATCATGACGAATTCCTTGGCCATGGGGATGAGAGTCGCCGCGCTCACCGACCGGACATCGTCGTCGAGGTCTCCGAGGCCCTTCATGACGGCCCTGATGATGCCGTCGATCATGTCTCCGTCTTGCAGGAGCAGGTCTTTGCGGACGGCGACGACGTATCTCAGGCCTATCATGCCGCCGTGGCAGACGGCCCAGACCGGCCGGTCGAGCCCAATGTCATCCTGCATGACCATCCGGTAAAGAATCCGATATATGTCGTGGACCGACTCTGCGGCGACATGCTTGAGCACGGAACCCAGCGTCTGGCCGATGGTCTCTCGTATCGGCGCCACCGACGTGTCGGAGCTGTAGTCGGTGAAGCGGTCAAGCATCAAGACGCAGCAGAGGCGGCAGGCGAGGTCGTTGAGCCAGTCGCGGTTGAGCTGGTCATTCTCGTCCCTGCGTCTGCCGCGCATTCTCCCGGCGCCTCCGCCGTGGACCCGGACCACCTCCCTCAGCCCCATGGCAGCTCCGTGGCGCGTTTCCCACGACGGGTCGAAAAGGTCAATCTTGAGGAAGTCGCAGAGCCGCTCGTACGGCCACTCGGCGCCCTCCATCGTCTCCTCGGCCTCCAGCTCGGACTTGATGGGTATTATGGGGCCCTTGAACTCGCTGACGACCTTTGTGTTCTCGTCGACGTCGGCGGGGCGGTCGAGGTTGAAGTAGTCGTTCACCTTGCCGTTCTTTTTCGAGTCCCCCCCATCGGCCGCCGGCGTCTCGTCGCCCAGGCCATCGGATCCGGCCGTCGTGGACCGCCGCAGCGACAGGTCGCCGAACCCGCCCTTGCCTTGGGCCGCCTTCATGGCCTCCCTCTTGCGCTTTCGCTTGAGAACGTTGAGCTGCCTCGAGCTCAGCTGCGGGTCCTCGGTCAACTGGGCCGAGCTGGGGACGCCGTCGCCCCGGCCCAGGCCGTTGCTGCTGGGGGCATCGAGGGGCGTTACGGGCGTGGCCGGCGGCATCTCCTCATCCTCAAACTTCCTCCCCAGCAAGCCCAGCCGCCCCACCAGGGTCTTCTTGTGATGCGCGAGGCGGGCTTGCGGGTCCAGAGATGCCAGGCCATACTCTATGCCGCCCCCTCGTAAGAGTTGGCGGCCATGCTTGAGAATGGCGTCGACGTCGAGGGATTCGAATTTGAAGAGAGCGTCGTCGGCGATGGCCGTTTCTTTCTCGCTCTCCTCCTTCTTGACATGGCCGTTCTCGGCCGGTGGTTCCTCCTTGCCGGGATCGCCCGGGCCGTCCTCCGAGTTGGGGTCATGGAGGGGGGCGTTGTCGACGATCTTGCCTATCGCCTTGGCCGCCGTGCTTCGCGTCTCCCATTCCTTGTGGCGAAGGTAGGGGACGACTCTTGAGAGGAGGTTGAAGAGCTCATCGGGATGCTGCTTCTGCCAGTCGGCGAGCTGGTTTACGGCAGTGTCACGGATGAGCCGCGTGCTCCCCGTCTCGAGGATGCTGGAAGATGTTAGCCACAGGTGGTCGGGGACAATGGAGTGCGAAGAAAAGGAAGATAGGGAAAGGGCGCAAGGTGGAGAGAGAGCCGAATTGGGGGTTACTTACGTGACTAGGCGGTCGAGTCTACGGCAAGTCAGCGGTGAGATACTATATCGCCAGAGCCATGGGGGGTTACCTCGAAGCCATTGTGTAACAGGGCGACGACTGTCAAAAATGCGTGTTTTCATGACTTTGTGGATACCTGGGATTGCTGTCAGCAGGTGGCTACGTATGCATTCTGGACGCGCAGACGATGGCTTCGCGCGACGTTGGAAGGCCGTCGATGACGCTGCTTGCCAACGGCAGACGACACGAAACGGCGGAGCAGCGACGTACCGCTCTGCTGTCCCGTCGAGGTGCAGCCGCCAGACCTGGATGTCCACACGCACTGCACCCGGAGAGGCGAGCTGCTGTGCAATGCAGGGCAAGACGGCTTCTGTCAGAGGCGGGCTGCGATGCGCTGGCGCATGTGGCATCGAGAGCCAGGGTGAGATGAGATGGACGCGCACGGCGCGCGCAGAGCTGCGGCTGGTTCGCAGGGTGCAGCGCGCAGGCGAGAGCGAGGACGGCAGGGACCAAGCAGCTGGCAGCAGGTTACTGCATCGAATCACACGAACCGCCGCGTCGTCGAGCTTGATGCTATTCCCTGCGCGCACGCGCACTCTGCCGACTGACAGCGGATGTTGAAGCGCCGACAGCCGGGGACCGGACCGGGGTGCTTGGAGACAGCGGAAGGCCTGCCAGAGGGCGAGCACGAGGTACAGGGTACCTTGTCAGGCCGGCAGCGGCGGGGGGCAGCGGCCCGGATAGGCTTAGCAGCGAGAAAAAGGGTTGCTAAGCGTGTTTTGCCTGCGGGCACGAGAGAGTGTGACAGTGCAGCGGTGCGTCCCGCCGTCGCCTTGCCTCGAGAGAGAACGTTTCGTCGCAGAGAGGAGGTGCACGGCTCTCCGGGCGCGGGCAGGCGCAATGGATGGATGTAGGCGGAATGGCGGAATAGGAAAGCAGCTGGCAGCCTGGCCGAGGTGCGCGCGGAGGTGCGCGCGGAAGGTGCGCGGCGCGTGCCTGCCGGGCTGGCGGATGAGACCCGGTGGCTCTTTCTCTCCGGGGCTGCGTGCGCTGCGCTCGGCTGCGCTGCTGGCCTGGCTGGGGGACTGGCGCAGAATCGATCGGGTGGAGGGGCAGGCCGGGCATTTGTATCTCATGTGTGTGTGCCTGTATTTTTATACCTGGGGCCGCTGCTCAGCTACGTACCCTGCCTCGTGCTCCTTCTGCCTGGGCCTGCCCGGGTACCGCTACGCGGCCAACACGTGCAGAGGTACCTGCGGCCAACGGTTTGCCTCGCCTAATTTCCCTTTGCCTTTTGCGAGGGAAGCTCCCGTCGCTTTTCCTGCCGCTGCGTGACCCTTGGCCGCCGTCCGATGCAGCCTCGGACAGCCTCTGCAGCTCTGCAGCCTCACAAGCGGCCCAAGCAGTGCGTGGCCGCAGCCACCGCAGCCATCGCCATCATCCGCTAGGCGCACCCCGATTCGAAACAGCTTGTTCCTCTGGCTGTCCACGTGTCCCAGGCACCCGATTCACCCGGATGTGCTGTGGCTGTCGGTACGTCGTAGCTGTAGGATCGAGGTGGCAGAAGTGCTCGTGATTTTAACTGAACTCAATGTCGTCAACCATGTGCTCCTCCCGGACACCCGCGTGTGAGACGGGCTTGCTCTCGCCGCCGAATCCTGTCTCCTGCCATGTTTCCTTTTGTCTGCCGTCGTCTCTTCATCGCTGGCTGCTGCGCAAATCCACGGTACACAGCTTGCTGCGAACATGGTGGCCGAGGTACAGGGTAGGCCAGGCCAGATGACACGATACCTCAGGCAGCAGCCTGAGTGGGTCCCCAACGCGAACTCCAACCCTGCTTATCGCGCCGCCCTCAGAACGCGTCTCATTGCATCCCCAAATCGCACCTGACCTGGACCTGGAGCAAGGCGAGACTGCAGGCCTCGGCTGCCGGCGTCGACGACCATGTATATCAAGCAGATCATCATCCAGGGCTTCAAGAGGTGCGTGGCGTCTGCCGCCGTCTCCCCGGGCCTGGACTGACGCCGCCGCAGCTACAAGGACCAGACCGTCATCGAGCCCTTCTCGCCCAAGACAAACGTCATCGTCGGCCGCAATGGCTCCGGCAAGAGCAACTTCTTCGCGGCCATGCGCTTCGTCCTCAGCGACGCCTACACCCAGATGAGCCGCGAGGAGCGCCAGGGCCTGCTGCACGAGGGCTCGGGCTCGGCCGTCCTGTCGGCCTACGTCGAGATCATCTTCGACAACAGCGACGACCGCTTCCCCACCGGCAACAAAGAGGTCATCCTGCGGCGCACCATTGGCCTCAAGAAGGACGAGTACTCGGTCGACCGCAAGGTCGTCACAAAGGCCGACGTCATGAACCTGCTCGAGGCCGCCGGCTTCTCTCGCTCGAACCCCTACTACATCGTCCCCCAGGGCCGCGTCACCGCGTTGACCAACATGAAGGAGTCTGACCGGCTCAACCTGCTGAAGGAGGTTGCCGGCACCCACGTGTACGAGACTCGCCGTGCCGAGTCGCTCAAGATCATGCACGAGACCAACAACAAGCGGGAGAAGATTGATGAACTGCTCGAGTACATCAGGGAGAGGCTGAGCGAGCTCGAAGAGGAGAAGGAGGAGCTGCGGGGTTTCCAGGAGAAAGACCGAGAACGGAGGTGTCTCGAGTACGCCTACCACCACCGGGAGCAAATGACCATTCAATCCACCCTCGAGGACATCGACAACGCGAGGCAAGACGGCCTCGACACGACCGACTCGAGCCGCTCGCAGCTGCTCGAGGGCGAAAAAGCCATCTCAAGGATAGACGCCGAGATCCACAATCTCCAGAGGGAAATAGAGCTGCTGCAGATCGACCGGCGCCAGCACGAGGAGGATCGGCGAGACGGCGCAAAGACCCTCGCCAAGGTGGAGCTCAAGGTCAAAAACTTGAAAGAGGGCCAGTCGGCACTGGAGCAATCTCAAGAGCAACACGCCGCCGACCTGGCGTCTGTCCAGGCAGACATGGCGGCAAAGGAGAAGGAGCTGGCCCAGATCCTGCCCGACTACGACAAGCAGAAGAAGGAGGAGGACCAGGCGAGGAGGCAGCTCGACGCAGCGGAGGCGTCGCGGGCGCGCCTCTTCGCCAAGCAATCCCGCGGCTCTCGCTTCAAGAACAGGGCCGAGCGGGACGCGTGGCTGAGGCAGGAGATCAAGGAGCTCGACCTGACCATTAGCGCCCAAAAGGCAAACAAGCTCGAGGCCGACGAAGAGGTGGCGCGGGTTCAAAAGTCGATCGGCGAGAGCGAGCAGCAGGTTGCGGACTTGAGGGCGCGCCTCGCCAACTGGAGCGGCGACAGGGCTCAGCTGGCGGAGCAGGTCTCGCACGCGAGGATGACGCTGGACAAGCTCAACGACGAACGGAAGCTCATCCGCCGCGAGGATGACAAGCTCGGCTCCGTCATAGCCAACGCGCGGCAAGAAAAGGACCAGGCTGAGCGGGAGCTGGCGCAGGCCGTCGATGGCGCGACAGCCCGTGGCCTGGCCACGATTCGCCGCATGAAGGAGGACCAGGACATTCCGGGCGCGTACGGCACCCTGGCGGACCTCCTCGACGTCAGCGACGCCTACCGGCTGCCCGTCGAGCAGACGGCGGGCGCCAGCCTGTTCCATTACGTCGTCGACAATGCCGACACGGCAACGTACCTGGCGGATACGTTGTATAGGCGGCACGGCGGCCGGGTGACGTTCATGCCGCTCGCCCAGCTTCGCCCCCGCCAGATCAACCTGCCGCGGTCGAGCGACGCGGTCCCCCTGATCAACAAGATCACCTACAATGCCAGGTTCGAAAAGGCGTTCCAGCAGGTCTTTGGCAAGATGGTCGTCTGCCCCAACCTGGCAGTCGCCGGCCAGTATGCCCGGAGCCACGGCGTGGACGGCATCACCGCCGAGGGAGACACGACCAACAAGCGCGGCGCCATGACGGGCGGCTGGATAGACCCCCGGAAGTCGCGCTTGGAAGCCGTCCAGGCCGCCAACAAGTGGCGAGAGGAGTACGAGAAGCTGATTGCCCAGTCCCGCGACATCCGGAGCCAGATCGAGCGCAAGGACCAGGAGATTACCGGCGCCATGTCCGAGGTGCAGAAGCTCGAGCAGAAGCTGCGGCAGGCCGAGGACGGCTTCGAGCCGCTCAAGTACGAGCTCCGGAACAAGTCGGCACACGTCGAGAACGAAAGAGTGCGCCTCGACGCGGCCATGAAGCGGCGCGACGCCGTCGAGAAGAACATGAACGGGTTCATGGAAGAGGTGGCTGCGCACGAGGCCGAAGTGGGCACCGAGTTCAAGAAGAGCCTGACGGCGGCGGAGGAGCAGCAGCTGGAGGAGCTGAGCGGCACGACGCAGCAGCTGCAGAAGCAGTGGAACGACGTGAGCAACGCCCGCCGGCGGCTCGAGAGGTCAAAGCAGCTGCTCGAGGTCGACCTGCGCCAGAACCTGCAGATGAAGCTCGACCAGCTCAACAGCCAAGCCTTCGAGAACTCTGCCTCGGGGGCGTCGGCCGGGGGGATGAAGGAGGCGCAGAGGGAGCTGAAGAAGGCACAGAAGTCGCTGCAAGCCGTCGAGGCAAGCCTGGCGGAGACGGAGTCCAAGGTTGAGCAGCTGAACGGCCGGCTGGAGCAAATCTCGGCAGACAAGGCGCAACGGGAGCAGGCGCAGAACGAAATCGCGGCCAGGATAGAGAAGCAGCAAAAGAAGATGGAGAAGAGCCTGCAGCGCAAAGCGCTCCTGGCTGCGCAGGCGGCGGAGTGCGCCAAGAACATCAGGGACCTCGGGGTGCTGCCGGAGGAGGCGTTTGACAAGTATGAGAACATGGAGGCCAAGGTGGTAAGTTGGCCGATTCCGCCCTGCCCGTGCCGTGCCTGCTGTCCGCTCACCACGTGTCGGGGAACAGATCACGTCCAAGCTCAAGAGGGTCAACGAGGCCCTGAAGAAGTACAAGCACGTCAACAAGAAGGCGTTTGAGCAGTACAACAACTTCACGACGCAGCAGGAGCACCTGATGAAGCGGCGGAAGGAGCTGGATGCCTCGCAGGAGTCGATCGAGGAGCTGGTCGAGCACCTGGACCGCCGCAAAGACGAGGCGATTGAGCGGACGTTCAGGCAGGTGTCGAGGGAGTTTGCGGCCATCTTTGCGAAGCTGGTGCCGGCTGGCCACGGCCGCCTCGTCATCCATCGCAGGGCCGACCAGCGCCGAGAAGCGGACGATTCGGACGAGGAGGCCCAGGAGAGCGTCGAGAACTACACCGGCATCGGCATCAGCGTCTCGTTCAACTCGAAGCACCTGGATGAGCAGCAGATGATCCAGCAGCTCAGCGGAGGCCAGAAGAGTAAGTGGGCGCCGCGTCGAGCCGTGTGCGCGCCCGGTGCTGACCAGGCCAGGTCTGTGCGCGCTCTGTCTCATCTTTGCGCTGCAGGCGACGGAGAGCAGCCCGATGGTGATATTCGACGAGGTCGACGCCAACCTGGACGCGCAGTACCGGACGGCCGTGGCGGCGCTGCTCGAGTCCATCTCCAACGAGATCGGGACGCAGTTCATCTGCACCACGTTCCGGCCCGAGATTGTGCACGTGGCGGACAAGTGCTACGGCGTCACGTTCCGCAACAAGACGAGCTCCATCAACTGCGTCAGCACCGAGGACGCGCTGAACTTTGTCGAGGGACAGGCCAAGCCGGCGTAGGGACTGGCCGGAGTTGGCGTTGTGCATGGCGAAGCTGGTTGGAAGCCGCCGGGAACAGCTGGAGAGCCATGTATTTGAATCGTTGTATATTGTGTACGTGGCCTGGATTGCGTAGGCTGGGACTGCGGCATATATCACCTTTGAGAAACTGCGGAGGACTGAGGCGACTATGTAGTCTCTTCTGATGCCAAGGGGGGGGGTGTTGTACAAGGTCGGCATAGACAATAGATAGCCCTACGCCCATCGCCAGCAGCCGTCGCCAGCAGCCGTCGCGCGCCGCCGCCGCCGCCGCCGCCATCTACCTGTCTGTCATCATCTTGTGCACACAGCGATAGTACTCCCACGGCAACCTGTCGTCCAGCTCCTCCCGCGTCAGCCACATAAAGTCGGTGTATCCAAACGGGTTGTCCTTGAGGTCGGCCTGGCCCGCCATGATCCTGCCCTTGAGGAAAAAGGTCTTGCTGGCCCTCTTCTGCACGGTCCCGTCGACGTCGAGGGCGGGCTTGCGGACCATGTGCGCGACGGGCACGCGGCCGACGATCCACGTGTTCATGTTGACGCCGGCGGCCTGGTCCAGGACCCTCTGGGCCGTCTGCCAGAGCGTCAGCAACAAGCGGCCCGCGGACGAGTCTGCGCCTGGCTCACCTCGTGCAGGGTCTCGTCCTTGGCCACCACGTCGGCGGGGAAGGCCCAGCCGTCGTCGCCCTTGACGACCAGGTACAGCGTGCGGTCGAGCTTCCTGTCGAGGCGGCTGACGTCGTTGGCCCTGTCGGCCTCGGTCTCGCGCGCCACGGGGCGCTCGACGGCCACCACGTCCTCGGGCGCCAGCTCCTCGGCCTCGTCGCTGACGCGCGTCTCGGCGTCGCGCAGCAGGCTGTCGACGAGGCTGTCCTGGCTGCTGCGCGCGTCGCCGACGCGGAGCTCGTCGTCCCACGCGCGCGACCCCTTGCCGTGGTACGGCCCGAGCTCCTTGGCCACGGCGCCGCCGCGCTCGCGCACCTTGAGGTTCCAGTCCATGCGCCGCGCCGTGTCGGGCTTGAAGTAGATGTCGGTGATGAAGGGCGTGTTGAGCCGCTCCTCGAGCCGCTTCTGGTAGAAGAAGAAGGCGTTCTCGAACGGGTGCAGCCGCCGCGTCAGCAGCGGCGCCCGCGTCAGGATGATGCCCGCTCGCACGTCGTAGTCCGGAGCCGGCTGCCGCACGTCGTCCGGAGCCGGCTCAGATGCCCGCGATGGCGGAGGCGGGCTGGCGGCATCGCCCGTCGGTCCTTCGGCCAGTGCCGTCGCCGAGTAGAGCCGGCCCCATGTCCCGGTATGGCTGGCGAGCCTCGTGCACCGGGAGCAGATTCTCGGCGTAGCTGGACCGCCGCTTCGTCAGTCGCAGATCCAGCGGCCCAATTGGCCTCGTGCTGGGGGGGGGTTGCTCTTACCCGTGAGCTTACCCGTGAGCATGTCCCAGATGGCACGCCCTCCTCTGCTTGAAGCCGTCATCGTGGCCGCCGCTCTGGCGAAAAGTCGACGTCTTGACGAGCGCAGCTGCTCTGCTGCCTCCGACTTTTTCTCCACCGCCCGGCGGTACGTACACCAGATCCAGGAACCGCTTACCTAAACACATCCATGCCTTTCGGCCTGAGGCATAAACGGCCGCTGGCAGTGGGCACCGCCATCCCCCAGCGCAATCTGCCGCCGCCGCTCGCCGTTTTCTCTCTCCTCTTTTTCCCTCTCCCAAGGCACCTTCTCCTTATCGTCAAGACCGTTCCCACCTCCAGGACGTCCTGATCATTCACGAGTGCCCAGAGTGACCTCCAGAGCGGTCTTTTCGCTAGCGGCGCCTGCGGAAAAGGGACTTGCATCCTTTTTTCCTGCTTTCCACCGGGTTCTGTTAGATAGAAACTGCTGACATTGCAATCAAATGGCCCCGTGGCCTCTTCCCTCGGCTGCGGCGCTCGACGAGCCTCGAGGCCGTCGCCACGGAGCTCGACGACCTGACCAGGGGCCGCGCCTCGCGCCTTTGGGGAGTTTGATAGCGGCTTTCAGTTCCTCTCTCGGGAAACTGCCGGTATCTCCCCGTCACGTCGTCGAGGCCCGTGGCTAAAATTGGCTCAGGTGTCGCTAATGTTCTGAATGACGAGCCTTTCTTTGCGCACACTCGATCCATCGTGAGATTCATTCACTCGTCTCTGCCTGCTGTTCCCGGGGACAAGCCCAAAAGAAGAGATGCCACCTTGATACAATATTCAAACACGACGGGCCGCGCCCAGGAGCTGAATCGACGTGTCGAACCAGTATGACCACACACACAACCATTATATACCGACTCCCGTCGCGCCACATGCGCATTCCCTGTCCGCGGGAATGATGCTGGGTATCGAGCCGCGTGCATCGCCGATACGCCCCGAACGCCCGAGTCGTCAACAATCAAATGCAAAATCTCGTCGTCGCCCGTCGTGATCAAGCCTGGAGCTCGGCGACGGCCTGAGCCACCTCCTGCGTCGCCCTCTTCTCCCAGGACCGCCGCGACTCTTCGTCGAGCGACGACGCGTCCTTTACTTCGTCGTAAAGCTTCCGCGATATATCTCGGTTGATGGTCTCGTATTGCTCCGTCGTCAGCTTCTGGGCCCGCCAGTGCGGCCTCAGGGCGCTCCTGACGATCTCGTTGATGCTCTTCTTTTCTTCGTGCGTCATGGCGAGCCTGGTTGGCGACGACTCTTCGGCGCGCGGCTGCAGCTGATGGGGCCGATGGGGCCGACGGGGCCGGGGCTGGCGCAGCTCCAGGGGGCGAGCCTCGGCGCGACCGGGCCGTGCGTCGGCGTCGCCATGGTCGTTCGTGGGCCGGTTTGGAGAGTAGTTGGCAGGCGGGTATCTGGGCTCGATATGGGTGCTGAGCGACAGGGTTGGAGACGACTCTCGGCAGTTGGTGCGGGGTAGAGGTGGAGGGGTAAGAGAGAGGGCGCGGGGGCTGCTGTGGTTCGAAGGCGACGGCGAAATGGCTGGCGAGGATGCTTCTGGCGGCAGCCGCCAGGCCGTGGTCGAGGGCTGCGTCTCGTCCTCGGACGGGGCGTTGGGCTCCAGCTCCTTGAGCAGCGACGACACCAGGGGCGGTTCGACGTCGACGCGACCGAGGCCGTTCCTCAGGGACAGCCCGTTGGTTGGCCGCGGCGCCGACGGACCAGCAGCGGCCGGAGACGAAGCCGAGGTCGAGGCCTCGCCGTGCGTGGGAAGCCGCCGGGTCCGGGGACGCTTGAGCTTCCGCTCCGGCTCCTGGACGGGCTCCGACGGCGACGCGCTGATGGAGCGGTTTCCCCGCTTGCGGGACCCGTTGCTGCTGCTGGCGCCGTTGGGGTTTTCAGCCTCGCGAGCACGGTCAAAGGCGCCCCACGCGCGCCTCTCGTCTCTCGACTCCTCGACCGGCTGAGGCGCGGGCAGGAGACGTTCGCTGATGCCGGGGGGGATGTTGTTGGCGAACTCGTCTCGGGCGCCGAGGCGCTGCGCGATGTTGACGCGCTGCTGCCAGCGCTGCAGCTCCCGCTGGTCGTTTTGCTGGAAGCGACGGTACTGCTCGAGGTCTTCGTCGTCGTCGTGGTTGTCGAGGTCCAGCTCGCTCATCTCGAAGAAACGGCCGGAGAACTGGCCCCAGGCGCCCTGCCACTCGGCGTTTCGCGCCTGTCGGCGGGCCCTCCTGAGGCGGGCGCGGGTTCGGACATGGTGCCCGCGAATCTCCCGAGGAACCGGCCGCCGGACGTTTTGGGGGCGAGGCGAGCGAGAGCCGTTGTCCGAAGCGTCGGGCTCGTCGGCGAGGTGGAAGAAATGGGCGCACTCGATGCAATACCACTCGCCGTGGGGCACCGAGTCGAGGCCGATGCAGTATGTGTGGTATGCGGCGTCGCAGCTGTCGCAGAGAAGCAGCACGTCCTCGCGTTCGGCCGAGTTGCATACGGGGCACGGGTTGTTGCTGCTGCCATCTTCCTCGTCGGGGTCGGGGTTCGGGGACAGCCACTGCTGGGAGTCCAGGTCGGCCACCTGCTTCTTGTCTTCGACGTGGTAGGTGGAGATGGCGGTGCCTGTTGGGGCGGGACAGCTTGTCAGCGGGCGCGCGTCGCGGGCGACGGGGAGGAGGGCTTGGGCGCGCTGCCTACCGTCGACGCCGTTGTAGACTCGCACCGTATGGAACGGGTTGCGGCAGATGGGGCACGTGTTTGTCTTTTGGGCCCAGGCGCGGATGCACGAGTTGTGGATGATGTGGTCGCATCCATCGAGGGCAGCGACGACATGGAGCTGGCCGCAGTCCTGGCCAAGGTGGTCGGCAACGGGCGTCGAGGATGCCGCCTCCGCTGGCGCGGGCCCGTCGACGGACGAGGGGCGCGGCAGGGGATCAAGGCATATGATGCACTGCTCGGGCTCAGACATGACACTGTCTTGGACGAGGCAGGAGGAGGCCAGACGGGGGAAACATGTAAAACGACAGAGGGCGGAAGAGAGGAGAGGAGAGCAGGGCCGATTCGGGAAGAGTGGCGAGCAGCCGAGGAAAAACAAGACGTTGGGCGGAGTGATTTGGTGATTTGAAGACGGGGCCTGTTGTGGATGGTGATGTATTAGTGGATGGGGGAGGGTGGCGCTTCTGGGGGACGGAGGGGAGGGACAGACGGGTGCAGCAGTGAGACAGGCCGGAAGTCCAGCGGCTGGCTGAGGCCCGGGATCTGGCGATTGGCGCAGGCAGCTGTAGGGGCCGTAGGGGCCGCAGGGCCTGGGGAGCACGAGGGCGAGGCCAATCAGGGCGCTATGGCGACGGAGCGTCTGGCGCTGGGCCGCCGCGTCCCGGCGCTGTTAGTGGACTGGGCTGGGAGGAAGAGACGGAGGAGCGGCGAGGAAGCGAGGGACTGGCCAAGGGAGGCGCTGGGGGACGGCAGCGGCAAGCCGTCGACACGGCCGGCCGACGGCCTCTGCCGGCCATGCCGGCCAGGGGGTTTGGACGGGCGATTTACCTGGCTGGAGGAGAGGCGAGCGAGGACGGGCGGCGAGCGGCTGCTGCACGGGGCGCGGCCCAGGCGGCGACGGGCCTCGCGGAGCGGCAGGCTGGCTGGGCGCTGGGCGGATCCAAAAGACGCGAGGGCGGGTAAGGATGCTCCGGGCAGGACGGACGGGCTGCTGGGCGCTGCTCTGGCGGGCGGAGAGGGGGCGAAGGGCAGGAGAGAGAAGGGTCGGGGGGTGCGCGTGAGGCTATGGAGGTAGTGCGTGAGAGAGAGGGAGTGAACGGCAGCTGTCAGCCAGCTGGGCGCCTGCGTGACCTGAGGCATGCACGTACCAAGGTAAAGGGCGAGGAGCATTATTTAGCTATTATGCCGCGACGGGGGCCTGGCCAGCTAACACGCCCCGGCAGCGCAGTCACAGAGGCTAACGCCCATGCGCGCAGCCGCCGGCCAGGCCTCGGGCGCGCTCTCGCACGCCGCTGGGCCGCCGCCGGGACGCCAGACGCGCCGTCGCAGGCGCCGCCGACGATGCCGTCGCGGGGCGCGCGACAGCGACGGCGCGCGCCGCCAGACGAGGCCGGCGCCGCCGTCACCGCCTGGGCTTGGCCTGCGCAGCGGCCGGCGCATGGCTGCCGGCTGGGCGGCGCGTCAGGATCGAGTGCGCATCCACCGCGGCCGCCGCTGGCGACGAGGGTGGGCCGCGGCAGAGTCGCGATGCCGCCGCCGCGCCTGGCAGTGATGCGAGGCGAGCCCACGCAGCGCTCGGCAACATGCTTCCTGCGTGCATGCGCGCCGACGCGGACTTGCGGAGGCGCCTGCAGGATGCTGCCCAGCTCGGCTCGTCCGCTGGGCTCATGGCCTTGTCCCCACGAGGCCGTCCGTCGGTGAGCCGCGGCCGCGCGGTGCCGTGACGCAGCAGCCGGCCCGTCGTCGGCCTGCGTGCGCTCCATCCGGGCCGCAGCCGAGACGCTCGGATCCAGGATCCAGGGCTTTGCGACCAAGCCCGTAAGACCATGAACTGGACCAGCCAGCTCCTTCTACAATCGTCACCGCGTCCGCCGTCGTGCCTCGCCCCCGGCTCGGCATGGCGTCCGAGGCCACGGATCCGATCCATTGCTAGTCGACCGGCTCTCTATGACCAAAAGTTGCATGTCGACGCCCATGTCGTCGACTCGTAGTGCAGGCACGCAAACCATGTCCCCCATACACCAGACCGAAATGCAAAGCCGAAATCTCCGCCGTCCACGGCCCTCCCCTCAGACCTCTGCAATCTCCCTCAGCCGTCGCAGAGTCGACCGCATGGCGGCCGCGGCAGGCGTGCTGTCACCCATCGTTAGCCTCGCAAAGGCGCAGGGTCGGGGCAGGCGTACGCAACAACGTAGGCACCGCCGGCAATGGTCCGCTTGCACGACTTGCAGTTCCAGATGCCCGTCGAGTGGCGGCGGACCGTCGTCTTGCCGCAGAACGTGCACACGTACTTGGCGTGCTGCGTGATCTCCATCTTCTTCACCTGCTTGCGCAGGGACGCACCGTAGCTGCGGGACAGCACATCAGCGTTGCCATTTCCTATATCGGCCGCAACGCATCGCTCCCTCGGACGGTCCCTGGCGACTCAACGCGGTTCGGGCCCTTTCCCAACAGCCCCGGACGGCAGTCTCCCTCTGGTTCCCCCTCTTTCTGCTGCATGCAAACAGGCTCTGTTCGATTCGAGACATCGAGTGTCGCAGGCGAGGCGTGCTGGGGCGGATTGACGAGGCTCAGGCGACTTACCGAGTACCATACTTGCCGCTGTCGACAATGTTAGCAATGGCTCACAGCTCCCGCGGGCAAGCATAGGGATACGTACGTCACGCCGACCTTCTTCGTGCGCTTGGTCATCTTGGCTGAGGCGTGTGGTAGGTTGTCGCGGGAGGAGGGTTCGACGACAAGGCACGGGGGTTGGTGAAGCTATTCCGCTACCGCCGAAAAGTTGGGAGTTGTGATTTTCCTTAGGGCAAGCACGTGAGTGCCGGGGTGCAAGCGAAGCCCCACAGAGCATCAAATGACACATCACGTGACCGGAAGACTTACGTAACTGCATCGGCTTTACCCGGAGCCGGCCCCGGCCTGGGGAAATGAGCCGGTCCGGCGTCGGAGAGAACTCCGGCACCTCAGTCACAGCCAGTTCCGGCCGAATGAACGCATCAAGCAGCGACAATGGAAGCAGTACCACGGCGGATAAGCGTGACCGCGGAGATGCCCAAGCGCTGCCGTCTGTGACAGGGGCCATCAAGGGAGACGTGAGTTCGTAGATGGATTCGGAGACAGGCGGCCGGGTATCAGAGACGTTCTATTTAGGGTTGGGAGTTGACTCGAGCGTGAGCCGTTGAGCCGGAGCCGAAGCCGCAGTCTAGAGATGTCATCTCATAGGGCGCGAATGACTCGCTTCGGCCTTCCGCCACCCGGCTATAAGTATCGGAGCAGGGCCTCTCGTGTCTCCCATTGAGCACTCAACTCACTCTCGTGCCTCTCATTCACTCACTCACTCTCGTGTCTCCCATTGAACACTCAACTCCAACCTTTAAGCTCTTGACCATCATGTTCTTCCCGGCTGCGCACGTCGAAAAGAGGACCCCCGTCCTCCAGCAGTTCATCCGCGACTACCCGCTGGGCGTGCTCACCACGGCCATCCCCTCCGACGACCACCCGCTGATCCTGTCCAGCCACATCCCCTGGGTCCTCGACGTCGACGACGAGGCGAGCGAGACGCAGCTCGGGCGCCTCCGCGGCCACCTGGCGCGGCAGAACCCGCAGGCCAAGGTGCTCGCCTCGGCGGCCGCGTCTGCCGGCTGCACGACGCTCGAGCACGAGGTCATGGTGCTCTTCACGGCGGCGCCGCACCACTACGTCACTCCGCGCTTCTACACCGAGACGAAGCCGGCGACGGCCAAGGTGGTGCCGACGTGGAACTACGCCGCCGTGCAGGCCTACGGCCGGGCCACCGTCTACGTGAACGCGTGGGCCGACGACACGGCGCACTTCCTCGGCCGCCAGATCGACGACCTGTCGCGGCACACCGAGACGTCCATCATGGATTACACGGGGCGCGGCGACCGGCCGGGCCCGTGGACCGTGTCCGACGCGCCCGAGCGCTACATCGAGCTGATGAAGAAGAACATCATCGGCATCGAGATTGCCATTGACCGGCTCGAGGGCAAGTTCAAGATGAGCCAGGAGATGCGCAAGGGCGACCGCGCCGGCGTCGTCAAGGGCTTCGAGGCCATGGACTCGGAGCTGGGCAGGACCATGGCCGGCATTGTCCAGGAGCGCAGCGACATGGCCGACGCCGCCAAGGCCTAGAGTCGTATGCAGGCGTGACGTGTATCTGCCCTGTAACTGAGATGAGTTGTCCCTGAGAGGCTCATGAGCTGCTGTTCAACGCGTGGCGGCTGATACAGGCGGCTCGGCCCAGAGTCGAGTGAGCCCTTTGAGTCCCGGCAACGCGCCTCCGTCTCCTTGCCCATGCTATCCGTACATGCCCCAGACTTCCCAGCCCTCCCCGCCGTCCTGGCAGAGGCGAATCTGCCTCCAGACATGCGCTGACCAGACGTGGCGAGACGATGCGGTAGCCGGCACGCGGCTCCGCTTGCCTTCTCCGCGCGCTGTCGAATCACTTTTTGTACTGGGTAAACATAAAAAAAGAAGCAAAGATGAAGATGAAAGCCGTATTCCGCCAGTTGTGCCGCCCGTTGCCAAGTGTCAAAAACGCCTCACCACGTGTCCCCGCGCCCAATGCGTCGCCGTTGCGTCCGTCCAAAGCCTTTAGTCGTCCGTGTCGTAAGCGGCCATGTCGACGTCGTCGTCGTGCGTCTCGGACTTGCCGGCGCCCGCCGACTTGGCTTCCTTCTTCTTGCCCGAGTCGTCGGCGTCCTTGTCCTCCTTGGCTTCCGTTTCTTGCTGCTGCCTCCTGGCCATCCTCTCCGCCATTGTGCGCCAGTAGGCCCTGTCGGGCCCGCGCAGCTTTTCCCACCCGCGCGCAAGCTCGTCGTCTATGTTGATGTCGCTGCTCTTGGCCTTTGCCTCGAGCACGGGCCGCGTCTCCTCGCAGTAGAGGTCAAAGTCGGTGGGCGTCTTGTCGGACGGCTTGCTCAGGCCGTTGGCCGAGGAGAGAGACGAGGACTTGGTGTCGGCGGCGGCGGCGGCCTTGGTGCCCTTGGCAGGGTGCGACTGGGACTCGGACGTCGGCGAGGCGGGCTCCTTGGCAGAGGCGGCGGTGCCGGGCTTGGATGATGGCTCGGTGTCGGCGGCGGACTTGCGGTGGCCCCTCTTAATGCGCAGAGGCTTGTCCTTGGGCTTCCGGGGGTTAGCATCCAGTCCGTTGCCGAGGTCGGCCGGCTTGCATCCATCAGACTGAATCTCAAATAGTTATAGGGAGCGGGTGCGAGCCCAAGCATCGTGGAGCGGGGGGGGAGGGCTGCGCGTACCGTGGGCGGCGGGCTGGGGCTGCCCTCCGAGTCCTCGACGTTTGTGCTGGTGCGCTTGGCCAGCTGCTCGAGCAAGAAGGCCCTCTCTATCCGCAGCTTCTCGACCTGGCGTTTGAGGCGGGCGAGGCGCAGGCGAGCGGCGTCGTTAGCGTCCTCGACCTCGTTGGTGCGGTTCCGGAGCTGGACGCATTTGCGGCGGTAGGCCTCCTCGACCGACGGCGGCAGCGACGGCGGGACGGCTGTGGCGAGGTCGGCGTGAGCAAGCTTTCTCTTGGGCGGCATGGCGGCGGCGGCGGCAGCGGCGGCAGCGGCGGAGGAGGAAGAGGAGGAGGAGGAAGAGGCGGAGGTGGTGGTGGAGGAGGAGGAGGAGGATTGATGGTGCTGGTGGTGGTGCTGGTGTGGTGGTGCTGGTGGTGCTGGTGGTAGGTGATGATGATGGGTGACGATGCGGTGTTGGCGTGGTCGGGGCCTTGCCATTTGTTTGCCCACGGCTGGCGGAAGGATTGCCAGGTACTCGGTCCGCCGCTCGGGCGAGGCATGTGAACCGGCCACGAGATTCAGGAATGCAAGGGAGGCGCAGACTCACCAGGCTGGGGCGCCATGGAGACGAGGCGTCGCAGAGGCCAGAGCGTCGCTGCAGCCAGCCAGCAGGTCGCAGGCGTCGCTCCAAGCCTCGAGGTCCGTCGCGATGTCGCGCGCCGCTGGCGATGGCCACGGCCGGGCGATGGGCGCAGGAGAGCGGCAGCGGGCGGCGGCAGGCGAGGCGCGCGGCGGGACGGCACCGGTCCAGGGCCAAGCACGAGGAGGAGGAGAAGAAGAAAACTCTGTCCACGCTCAAAGGCAAGACAAGCGTGCGCATGCGGCTCACCAGCTGCAGCACTGGTGATTCCGATCCGAGGCCGCCACGCCTGGTAGGGAGGTACCTGGAGCTCCACCCGCCGCTCGCCATGCGACGGGTACCTCCTAAATGCACGCCTCACCCAGACGCTCTGTTTATCGCCGGCTGCTTGTTCGCTCCTCCGCGTCGGCAGTCCATAAGAGACTTTGAACCTTTGTCTGCGCGCGCGATCAACGCCAGCTGTGGCCCACTACTTTACGTACCTACCGAGCCCTCTGGGTAGCTCTCCACGTCTTATGTACAGCTCTACCAAGAAAATGAGAATGAGGAAGAGAGAGAGAGGAGGAACCGAATAACGATAGGCAACAGAGATCAGTACTGCGCTTTGCTATAAGACGTGTTTATAGTACATGGGAAGTTGATACATAGGTAGGTCAGAATTCTAACCACGGGTGACGAAGGAGCTCGCTTGCCGACCTCCTGTTCTCGGGAAGCCATCTCAGCATCTGGAACACGAAATCGAGGAATAATTCCTTCTCTTTTCCCTCGAGTGTTGTGACGGTGCTCGCCAGCGGCCGGTCAAATGATACCAGGTCCATGTGTAAGAACTTGCCTGAGAAATATTGACTTCAGTCTTCTGCGATCCGTGTTCATAACAATGGACAGAACACTGGTCAACTCACCCTCTTCGCTGAAAAAAGGCCCTCCATGGTACTCTGCAGGAGTCTGTGCCATGGTGCCATCCATGTTTTCCTCTGCGTGGGGCCATTTTATATGACTTTCGCGAAGCGACCTCTCAATCAGCGACGGCGGCGTCGGTCCGAAAAATGTATACATTTCAGCCAGATGCCTTTTGGCTTCATAGCGTCCTTCTGGAGAGCAGACGCGTTCTCGACCGAAGAGATCACGATTCTCCATCAAGTTCCAGATCTACCTATCCGTCAGCTATTGCAGGGGGGGAAAGCGAAAGGGACTTTCACATGCCAGGCATCCTAGATTCCATATATCGGCCTGACATGACCAAGAGGTTCCCAAAATGACCTCTGGGGCCTGATATGCCAATGGCTGGATAGGGGCGCGTCGAAGTGCTTCGGGCCGCTCCCTAGGATATGCCAGTCCGAAGTCTCCAAGTTTGGGAACCATTCGAAACGATTGGGGGAATCCGAAATCAGCGAGTGACTGGTAAATTAAATGTCCGTCTGCCGCAACCTTGTGTGGGATGGCCAAGACGTCCACCGAGTCGAGGGTCTTCTGAAGGACCGACCTGTTTTCGAACGTGAGGAGAATGTTATCGAGCTTCATGTCTGCCGACAAACGAGTATTAGATGGACATCCATAAAAGCCAGAGATTCTCCAAATACCTGTGTGGACTACGCCACATATCTCGTGCAGATAGTCGAGGGCTTCCAGCATGAATCTTACGAGAAACTTGACATAGGGTGCAGGAAACTTGCCGCCCTCGAACCGCTGTTGCAGGAGAGAGACAGGCTCCCTCATGACGTCGTGTACCAGACACAGGTGCTTCTGGCCGGCTGCCTTTCCCGATAGCTCGAACGAATCAACAAGCTGTCGGACGCGCCTTGACCCAGAATGCTTCATGTCCGCCTTTAGGCGCTCCGACATGCGCAGCTCGTTATTCGCAGCTCTGCGTGCATCCCCGTTGGATCTGCCAACTTTGATTGCGACGAATCGGGGGTTTGAAAGCCTGGTGATGGGGTGTCGACCTGGTTAGTAAAGATTATCGTCTATGGTGGGATGGGAACGAACCAATTCCACCAGTGTTCGACGCGGGCCAGCCATACAGTCGACGCACTACCAAAACCGAGCTTGGCAACTATCTTGTATTTGTCATTGTAGACATCTCCTATCGTGACAGGATAGAAGTCGTCGGCCGCGTAGTCGGGAAGCAGTTCTTCTTCTATCCGCTCGTCCTGGGGAATGTTGGGAATTGACAGGTTTGCGAGGCGCCGTCGAGCAGCCGCACGGCGAAACGGCAGAGAGGAGATGAAAGAAGAGCGCGCAGCCCTAGCGATGGGAATTCTTTGCAGCGACATGACGCACCGTCGACAAGCCGCTGGAAGCGTTCTTGGTTCCCCAGCCGGAGTAATCAGCAATCACGTGATACATGATAGCCACCGCGTTCGCGCACAGACCATGCGGCATGCGGGAGTCGCGCCATTTTCAGTGCTGTCTCCGGGGCGTATCGCCTGATATGTTACATTAGATGATCAAAATTTGCACGCTGTTTCCATTGCCGCCAGGCGTTACATTATGACCAATGAACGTCGACGAAATAGCCATGTTGGCCTAAAGCTCGACCCCTAATCATACGAATAGCTGAGCGTAACGCTCTCCTCTGTAAGGGTCTAGTATCATGAGTGAGGCAGCGCTTCCAACGAGTCTCATGTCTTGGAAACGCCGAGGACAAAGGCCTGGCACCCTTGAAGAAAAACTACATAAGGCCCTGGCTGCGTTCCATGCTCCTCCATCCATGGTGAACATTAATTCTCCTGTCCTTCGGTTTGGCTCGTCACCTCGGCAAACATGCGGAGGTTCTTCTCATCGACAAGGGAACGGTTCCGTCGGCTGACCTGGACAGACGTCCCTATTACCGAGGGCGCCACAGTCGATAGGGTTGACCACATCATTGGCTCACACATCAAGTTGGACTGGCTCAAGAGGACGGCTGTCTCGGTCAAGGTTTTGTTTGTCTCTCGACCTTACCTCTCAGTCTGGGGATACTAGCTGACTTCGGAGCTTGGTTGGTAGGGGGAGGGTTCATAAGACAGCTTATAGTGATGGAACAGTCGATCCCCCACACCTAACCGGAGTCATATATCTGCTTCGAGGAGACTTCTCTCATTCCACTTCTACCCCGAGACTGGACTCTTGAAGTTCTCGAAAAAGCTCCCGTCGGTGTACGAAAACGAGTTGGAATCACAGAATGCGGCAAGCAGTGGTCAGGATACCACATCCGAGTGGGAGTGGCTCGATGACATGAGAAAATGGAGAAGATATAATCACACGACCAATTCGTGGGAGTATCGCGATGCGTGAACAGCGGGCTCAGGGCGTGCGGGTGCTTCAACCTCGCATAGGTAGTTGCTTGGGTATGCTATGCTTCGTGGCTTGTGGCTTGTGGCGTTCCCCATTACTGTAACGTGAGCTGCGCACGGAGCGGATTAACAAAAGACCGTCACATGCCTGATTGGCGAGAGGAGGCCTGCACCACCAAGGTCGACACCGCCCAAGATTTTCCACGAGGCTCTGCAATCGAGCTCTGACCCGACTCCTCCTACGACCGCAGAGACGAGCCTGGGAGCCGCCGCCGGTGAAGCCCAAAGCCGCTCTCCATGTCTCTCAACATCCCCAACGCGCCCAACGCGGGCCTCTTCAAGCAAGGCTACAACAAGTAGGTCGTGTTGGAGAGCGAGCTCCCCATCAGCCGCCTGACTGCCGACTCCCAGTTACGACTCGGAGGATGGCGCCGTGCTGCGCAACATCGACGCCTGCCGGGCCATCGCGTCGACGGTCCAGACGTCGCTGGGCCCCTACGGCCGCAACAAGGTCGTCATCAACCACCTGCAGAAGATGATCCTCACGTCGGACGCCGCCACCATCCTCCGCGAGCTCGACGTCGTCCACCCCGCCGCCAAGCTCCTCGTCATGGCCAGCCAGCAGCAGGAGTCGGAGATGGGCGACGCCACAAACCTCGTCGTCGTCCTCGCCGGCGAACTGCTGCGCAAGGCCGAGGACCTGCTGCGCATGGGCCTCAAGACGTCCGACATCGTCATCGGCTACGAAAAGGCGCAGAAGCTGGCCCTCGACGCCCTCGAGAAGCTCGCCGTCGACAAGGTCGAGGACGTGCGCGACCAGGACGAGCTCGGCAAGGCCATCCGCACCGTCGTCGCCAGCAAGCAGAACGGCAGCGAGGACTTCCTCGCCGACCTGGTCGCCGAGGCCGTCCTCGCCGTCCTGCCCAAGAACCCGGCAAACTTCAACGTCGACAACATCCGCGTCGTCAAGATCATGGGCGGCAGCCTCGACCAGAGCCGCGTCGTCAGGGGCATGGTCTTCGCCAAGGAGCCCGACGGCTCGGTCAAGAAGGCCCGCCGCGCAAAGGTCGGCGTCTACACCTGCCCCATCGACATCAGCCAGACCGAGACCAAGGGCACCGTCCTGCTGCACAACGCCAAGGAGATGATGGACTTCACCAAGGGCGAGGAGGCGCAGCTCGAGACGGCCATCAAGGAGCTCCACGACTCGGGCCTGCGCGTCGTCGTCTGCGGCGACCGCATCGGCGACCTCGCCATGCACTACCTCAACCGCTTCGGCATCCTGTGCATCCGCATCCTCAGCAAGTTCGAGCTGCGCAGGGTCTGCCGCGTCGTCGGCGCCACGCCCCTGGCCCGGCTAGGCGCGCCCATGCCCGACGAGATGGGCACCATCGACGTCGTCGAGACGCTCGAGATCGGCGGCGACCGCGTCACCGTCTTCAGACAGGAGGACGAGGTGACGCGGACCGCCACCCTGGTCCTCCGCGGCGCGACGCAGAACCACCTCGACGACGTCGAGCGGGCCGTCGACGACGGCGTCAACGTCGTCAAGGCCATCACCAAGGACCCCCGGCTGGTCCCCGGCGCCGGCGCTACCGAGATCCAGCTGAGCGCCAGGATACAGGCGCAGGGCGAGAAGACGCCGGGCCTGAGCCAGTACGCCATCAAGAAGTACGGCGAGGCGTTCGAGGTGATCCCCCGGACACTGGCCGAGAGCTGCGGCCTCGACGCCACCGAGGTCATCAGCAGGCTATATGCCGCCCACCACAAGGGCGAGGGCGGCGACACGGGTGTCGATGTCGAGGTGAGCTGCCCGGACGCGCACCCACCGCATCCTCGCAGAGCGCTGACCGTGTATGATGCAGAACAACGACGACAGCGGCACGCTCGACGCCACCAAGACGGGCATCCTCGACCTCTTGGCCTCCAAGCACTGGGCCATCAAGCTCGCCACCGAGGCTGCCCGGACAGTCCTGTCTGTCGACCAGATCATCGTGGCCAGGCAGGCCGGCGGGCCCAAGCCACCTGGGCCCAACCCTGTAAGCTCCGAGAGTCGTCTTGACTTGGGCAACCGCTGACTTGCCGCCCTTGATAGAACTGGGACGAGGACTAGATGCGATGGGAAGGTGGTCAGATGGGAGAGCAGCCCCGCCAGTGCTGGCCCTTGGGAGGAACTGCGATGGTTAGATACCCTCTCGACACTGCTGGGATTTGGTCCAAGGTGGTAGTGATGGAGCCGACTTGACAAAGGACCAAGCATCATGTGGAAGCCTGATAGAGCAGGGTCCCGCTCGTGGCCTGGGTAAACGGACGGTCACGGGGCTCGGGGAGAACTGAGATTCTTTCTGTGGATGCTCTGGAAGGTCTGTCTGCTTTCCAACACTTTTCCTGAGTTATAGATCTGCACTCCGCCATCATCGATTGCTTGGAAGCGTTGGTCCCTGGTCCCTTTCCGTCATACGACAAGCGTCGTACAGCTGGTGCTAGCCTTTCGTCGCGGAAGTAAATAACAGGAGACCTTGTCCCTGAACGTCTTCAAGTTGTCTATCAGTCCAGCAAGGGTCTTGCGGTCCAGCGACTCCATATCTTGCACAGCGACGCTTTCTGCCTCTTGGTCCATGCCTTCGTCGTCGCCGTTCTTCCGGCCGCCGCTTCCCCTCGATGCGGGCGTACAGCTCATCTCCAGTGGCCGCGACCGACTCTAGGGCAGCGTCTCCGTGGTTAAGCTTTAATCCTCCAAATATAACACACTCCCGCAACTCCTACGTTATAGTGTAGCCGTAATAAAGCGTGCGTAAATAAGGTGTAAACATGCCGGAGGAGCAAGCATCTCGGTCATACGAGCCCGGGGATCCGGAAGCAGCGAGAAACGGGTCGGGCCCGACCTTACAGCCATCGCACGGCTCAGCCTGCTCCTCGCCCGTGATCTGGAGGAGTGCGGCGTCGACCATAACTGGAGCATAAGAGAGTGGACCTGTCCTTTGGGAGCCAAGTCTGGGATTGCCCCTCCTCCCCCTCGAGAATTGGTTGCCGAGTCGCACGCCCGCGAGGCGATTATTAAAGCAATAGACGGCAACATGATGTAACTAAGATGCTTGCTCTACCGGTATGTTCATATGCATTTAAACACGCTTTATTACCCTAGCCGACCGTAACGCAGGAGCTGCCCATGGGTGTTTGGTCAGCCTGCCTTCCACCTCCCAGACGGCTTCGCCCGAATAGAATTGACGGAATATCGGGGGGGGGGCCAAAAAGGCTAACGTTTGGCACGGCATGAAGACCCTGGAATCGCCGGAGACCCTATACTAGAAGTCGATACAGGGCATATCGAAGTGTGGTTCCGCCTCTGTTCTCTCTTGATCCAGCAATCGACTTCGCAATCGGCGTCGCGGATGTTCGGCCGGTAGCAGTATCCAGAGGCGTGATGTAGAGGGACGTGGCTTAGGGCGGAGCGGATTGAGTCCCAAGACTCTCGGGAAAAGCTCTCATCGCCAGGTTAATCATCTGGCTGTCGAGTGTGACCGTGCAGCGCGAAAGACCAATATGCTTAACAGGGTCGAACTCCTCGTCGTCCTTGGACACGATGCCAAACAGCATAGCCATCCCGTGGTCCTGGTCCTTGCAGAGGGAGGCTCCCAGGGCGTGTCCGACCCACGGCACAACGGGAAGACCCCAGCGGTCGAGCACATAAAGGCGGATTTCTTCCCGGCTTGCCCCGGGCGCTCGAGCTTGATGGCCCGGATCCTGTGGTCAATGTGGCTCGGCGACGCTTGCGGCCTGGCTTGCGACCTCTTCTTTACCGTCCTTTTCGTCGTCGGCGTCGGAATGCGGCTGGTGTTGTAACAGCCAGCCAGACGCACGGTGATATCTCCAAGGAGAGGCGCCGACGTGTCGAGGGTATGTCCGACGGTCGATACAGACGTGGTGGTCGAGCTTCGTCTCGTGGGTGAACTGCTACGGGATTCTGATGGTGTCGGTGTCGTAGTACGCCATAATGTAGAACGTCGTAGAAGTCGAAAACGAAGTATATACTGCTGTAAAGGTAGATGTAAAAGCTGGGATGAGGTAGAGGTGGAAGTCTGCTCGGGAGATATCTGGATACCTATTTATACATGGCGTCAAGCGCCCGACGCGCGCCTGCCCAGTCAGCGTTTGCTCCCTACTGGGGAGCAAACGCTGGCCACCTGACTGGCCACCACAAACAACACTCCATGCTGGAGAGCGAGCGTGTGGCACCCGCTGATCAGGACGAAGCAGCGACTTATGGGTGCAACGGAGGACGATGCAGAAAGGTCACTGGGAAACGAGTATACGCCCCTTTTGTTTACCTACCGTATTTACTTGAGAAATTCTAGCTCTCGCGTGGGGTACTTGGTTCTACGCGGCGGTTGCCAAGGAAAACATCTGTCCAAGAAAACAACCCGTTTTGAACGGTGGTCACTCCGGCGTTTCAACAAGCGGGAATGCACTGCGTCTAGAGACTTCAATTGGAAACCGTAAAAGCATCGCGTCAACATGGTCCCGTGTCTAAGTAGCTCGCGGAAGATCCCATCCACACCCGTCGACCCAAGAACCAGCACTCCCACGTGGATGCGGTAGACATTATAGATGCATGAAAAGCGTTCTCTGGACCGTTTCGCTCGGCGTCCCAGACGAGAGCGCTCTGCCTAGGTATCCAAGGTCAAACGGGAACGCGGAAAAGGGAAAACAGGGAGGACAAGGACAACAGGGCCAATGGCTAGGAAACAGAGGGTGTCCTGAAGAGGGGACAGGGAGGAGAGGGCTAAAACCCGTTCCCGCAGCCGTGACATCGTGTCTAAGCATGACAAACGAGCAAGGAGACAATGGAGAACAGCACGGCCATCGTCGGATGGCCATGGTGGGTATACGCTAGACTTCGGAAAGAGAGGAGATAGCAGCCCAGGGCTAGCCATGGGTTGACGCGGCCGTCCGCGTAGGTGGCGAGTCGAACAGAGGGGGCGGGACGGGGGTATATGGTGCTGGCGGCTACGAGGGCAGGCAGACATGGGCGACATGGGCTATGCCTCCTCCATGATGCCGCCCTCGCCGCCGCCCTCCTCGCGCCACTCGCGGCTCTTGTCGGCCAGGCGGCGGATGCCGTTGACGCGGTTGGCCCAGAGGCTCTCGACGGGCGTGCGGAAGGTGAAGGCGCGCTGGGAGCTGATG
This sequence comes from Hypocreales sp. Mo6-1, assembly GCA_002939055.1. Lineage (NCBI taxonomy): Eukaryota > Fungi > Ascomycota > Sordariomycetes > Hypocreales > Hypocreales sp. Mo6-1. The sequence goes on from PNEP01000013.1 coordinate 1,581,721, forward strand.
ACGCCGATGGCCTGCAGCACGGCCTTGCGGCTGTCGCGGCCGAAGACGGCCGGGTGGTTGATCCACTCGAGGCTGCTCTCGAGCTCCGTGTCGAGGGCCGCCACGACGGCGGGGTCGATGCCGGCGCCGAGGCCGAGGCCGGCGTCGGAGCGGCCGGCGTCAGAGCGGCCGGGGCCGAGCTGCGGCGGGGCGGCGGGGAAGCTGCTGCCGGCCGACGACCCGGCCGACGTGGGCGGCGACGGGCTGCGCTTGCGGTCGGGCGTGGCGGCGCCGGGCTCGGCGGCGTCGGGCGGGTGCGGCGTCGACGGGGCCGGCGACTTGGCGGCCGGGGGCGGCACCGGGGGCAGGCCGCCCTTGCCGAGGCCCTTGAGGATGGAGCGCGTCTCGTTGAGCAGCGTGTGGGCGCGGTCGTGCTGGCCGCGGCCGACGAGGGTCAGGGCGCGCGTCAGCATGTCCGACGTCAGCAGCTCCATGCGGCGCTGGACGACGCTCGGGTGCGGCGGAATGGGCGGCGTGCCGGGCCAGGCCTTCTTGTGGCCGGCGCTGGGCGGCAGCATGGTGATGGCCAGCAGCGACGGCCGCGGCATGTGCGTCAGGGTGCCGTCGCGCAGCACGTCGCCCCAGCTGACGTCGGCCTGGATCAGCGGCACCTCCTCGACCGACACGGCGCGCTCGGCGGCGTCGTCGACGGCGCCGCCGAGCGCCTCGAGGCCCGACACGATGTTGTCCCACGGGTCCTGCGGCAGCTGCTCCGGCGACGCGCTGTCGGGCATGATGACGAGCTGTACCAGCACGTCGCGCTTGTCGCCGAAGCGCACGTCGCCCAGGCTCGCCTCGGCGTCGCGGCCCGTGGCGCGCTTGGTGATCTGCAGCGCGCCGCTGATCTTGTGGAACTTGGCCGGCGAGCCCTCGGGCAGCTTGAGCTTGAGCTTGACGTTCTGGTGCGACAGCGTCTGCATGCCGCCCAGGCAGCCGGCCAGGCACTCGCGCAGCATCATCCAGTCCTTGACGTACGTGTACGACGCCTTGGTCCGCGTCGACAGCTCGATCATGGTGTCGGGCTTGTGCGTCATGCCGAGCCCGAACGAGTGCATCGTGATCTTGGCCGCCTCGGCCCGCGACACGACGAAGTCGACCGAGTCGGCGTCGGCCGTCGACGCGTCGCTGATGAGCATGATGGTGGCGATGGGGTTGACGTGCTTGCGCTGCATCAGCAGGTCCATGGCCACGTTGGCGCCCTCGACCACGTCGGCCCGGTGGCTCTTCTGCCCGACGGGCTTGATGGACGCCAGGATGTTGGCCCAGCCGGGCCACGCCTTGGTCGTCATGCCGACGATGGGCACGCCGCCGCCGCCCGACCCGAACGTCACGAGGCCCATGCGGTCTCGCTCCCCCAGGTTGTTGACCATGAAGCGCAGCGCGTCGCGCACCAGGTTGATCTTGACGCCCTGCATCGACGACGAGATGGGCACCACCACCACCACGTCGACGGGCACGTGCACCGAGCCGCACGGCGGCTGCGAGCTCCGCGCCGCCAGGCTCGTGTACTCGGTCGGCGCCGTCGTCACCGACTTGGGCCCCCACGACGACGCCGTCGACGACACCCTCTGCGGCCGCGAGCGCTGCCACTCGGCCTCCTCGTCCGTCTCCGACAGGTCGCCGCGGTCGAAGTCCGGGCTGCGGACCGGCGAGTCCTCGCCGGGGTGCATGTCCAGCAGCGCCTGCTTCCACAGCTTGAGCTGGTTGCGGTTCTCGAACCGCAGGTGGAACTGCGGCAGCTCCGTCACCGACAGGCTCAGCGTCAGCACGTTCTCGTCGACGGTCCCCGTCTCGGCCACCTCGTTCAGGTGCTTGCGGATGAGGATGGAGCCCTTGAGCGTGCAGCGGCCCGACCGCCGCGGCCCGCCGTCGTCCCACTGCTGCGCCGCCGCCTTCTTCTCCTTGACGCAGATGAGCATCTCGGCGAAGAGGAAGCACTCCAACTCCTGCCACGACACCTTGTCCTTGCCCACCCGGAGCGTGCCGTAGAGCCGCAGCGGACCGAACCTGCGAGGCGCGGAAGCCGTCAGTCCCGCGTCACACTCCGCCGTCGCCCTGGAGACGGGGGTAAAACCTACTTGTTAAAGTCCAGGCCGTGCCAGGTGTCGACGCGGTTCCGCAGGCTCTCCTTCATGTCGTCGAGGACCTCGGCCGACTCGTAAGGATAGAGGCGGGAATGCGCCGCAGGCCGGGCCGCCACCTCGTCGATGCGGGCGCTGACGTGCTGATGGGTCTGGGCGCCAATGTCCTCGGGATCCGGCCGCCACTTGTTGTCGGCCACCTCGACGGTGACGAGGCAGGTGAGCGTCTGCTGCTGGCGCGACCTGTTGATGGTTGGGAACTCGGAGCGGACCGTCACGGTCGGAGGAGGGATCGGGTTGCGCGCCATGTTGCGGGGGCTGCCGGGCGACGTCTCCATGGCCTGCACGTCGTAGTCGTGGCGCCACGGCGGGCCGCTCTGGGCCGTCTCGGGGTATCCGCTCGACGAGGCGATGCCCGTGACGTCGCTGTCGCTGCGCGCATGCCTCGACGAGCCGTAGCGGTCCGAGAGCGTCGCATCCCGGCTCTCCCTGTGGCTGCTGCGGGTGGCGCTCTCGCGCCCGCTGGCGCTGCTGGGCGCGTGTTGGGTGTGCAGTCTCCGCTGCGAGCTGTCGACGCTGGGCGGCCTGACGGTCTGGTTGTCCCAGGGGGGCGTCGGCGTGTGCGTTGAGCGGGAGTCGCTGCCTGCGGAGCGCACCATGTTGCTGATTTTGTCTGCGGCAGGGTCAGCAGCAGTCCAGACGAGGCACAGGCGCGGGCGAGGAGACGGACTGATGTCGATGACGTTGCCGCCGCGGCTAGTGTCGAGGTGCAGCGGCGCATCGCAGGTAGGGCAGTACTGCGACTCGAACTCGCGGATGAACTCGTAGAAGCAGGCCTCGTGCGAGACGTGCGAGCACGAGAACTGGAGGATGCGCTCGCCCTGCAGCGTGTGCTCGAGAGGCTCCTCGCAGACGGCGCATTCGCTGCCGACAAAGGTCCGCTCGCGGCGCAGACGGCCGCGGTCGGCGGTGCTCGCCATGACGTTGTTGTCGATGCTGCCGACCCTCCGAGGCACGGCGCTCAAGGCCGAGGACGCAGAGCCGATGGAGGCGCTCCGTTGGGCAGGATGACCACGGACGGCCGCTGGGAAAGAATCGCCTGGACGGGGAGGGCGGGAGGCGAGGCGTCAGTCAAAGAAGTAGCGTAGGCATGGAGGCCGCAAAGCCGGGAGGCCAGCTAGCGCATGACGGGATGCAATACTTGGCAGAGAGGCCTACGTACCCTCGTCCAGAAACGGAGAATCATCGGCCAGGGGCCTAGCGGGTCGCGAGGCACCCTGCGGGCTGGCGACGAGGCTCAGGTCGGCCAGGCGCGCCGGCAGAGCGAGGTTCTGGGCCCTCGGCTCGTGGCTGCTTCGCTGGCGCTGGCTCCGTCGGGACAGGCTGAACATGGAGGACGGCGACGGGAGGCGCTAGGAGGCGAAGACGAGGCCGAAACCCGGGGCACCCCGAGCTGGTCTGATCAAGGGGGCGCCTCGGGGCGAGGGCGAGGCAGCTTTCGTCGGCGACGGTTGACGGCGGCCCTGAGTCGATCTCGCGGGGAGGGGGGGTGGGCCCGGGCTCGTTTCGACGAGAGTCGCACGAGAGGGGCCGAGAGAGGCTAAAAGAATCGGTTGATGGGGCGCTTCGGACGGAGCAACGGCGGTTGCGATGTTTCAAGTCGCAGCGAGGGCAATGCTGGGGCGGCGATGGCGGGGAACGGCACTTGACGAGGGGAAGCCGGATCGGAGCGGGCGCGCTGACGAGAGCCTGTGTATGTACTCCGTACGTGGTACTCGGGAGGGCGTACAACCCTGGCGGCGACTAGCCGGAGCTGCTGGGCGGCGGCCGTCGCTGGTCTCTGGTGAGCATTCGTGCTGGTGACGGCGGGCCAGTGCGGTGGCGTGGAGTCCAATAACGCGTCTCCAAGCTGCTGCTTACACGACCGCTTCTACGCGAGTGCTATGACGCCGTCCTATGACGCCGTCCTCTTCCTGCTCCGGCCGGCCGCGTGCTCCAGCCACCTGTCGTGCTTTTGCCGCTGCTCCGGGTTGGTCTCACCCGAGACATGGACCGAGGCGGAGGCGCCGGGGGCCGTTCGATCAGTCGCAAATGAGCGAGGCGGGCCGGTCTGGCTGCGAGTCGGGGCGGATGCGGAATCGAAGGAGACGGCGCAGGCCAGAGCTCCAGGACAGGAGACAGAGGGAGAGCGTGGAGGAGGGGAGAGGCGGGGTGAAGGAAGGGAGCGAGTTTTTTCATTAATACCTGGCGATGTCTCGTGGGGAGGAAGGAAGGCTCAAGAAGGCGGCGGCCCAGATCAGCCAGGGCCCCGGCTGCCAGGTACCGACGCACCCAGTTAATTACGAGCGGTACCGTCCCGCTGCCGCACCCGGGCCGCCTGGCCCCTTTCTTGCCCGTCTTCTCTGTCTTCTGTGCAGTCGACCCTGGAGTCAATGACTGGCACGCTGCAGCACGGACCAGCGCAGAGCACATAGTACCCTTCGAGGCGCAAAATTCCTGGGTCCGTCCCATGTTAGTCGCCGGAGCACAGATGGCGCAGGACCTCTGTACAGCGGATCCCCCTGTTCTAGGCCTGTGGATCACGGCCTCGTCCTCCTTGCCTCCGTCGCTCCAGGTACTTGCTTGGTGTGGCAGCTTGCCGCCAAACGCAGCTTGCCGCCAAACACCGCTTGCCGCCAAACGCACAGGGCTGAACCTTGTACGACAGGGATGCAGGTAAGCATCCGGCATCCATGGCCAGCTGCTCGAGCCGCGCCGCCCAAAGGTCCCGACACGTTGAGCCATGGCCTGCTGGGCCGCCACCCAGCCGCGCCGTCTATGCCCTGGGAGGCAGTCGGCAGGGCTGGCCCGGGAGGAGGGCGAGGCTGAGAGTCGCATGCGCATATGCTCTGCAACAGTGGCCTACCACCTTACCTATACGGCTGGTAATCTCGACCGAGGCCTCCTCCGCTCCGGCGCCTCGGCTTCCTGGCGGCGCTGCTTCCTGGCGGCGCTGCTTCCTGGTGCCGTTGCTTCCTGGCGCCTCTGCTTCCTGCTGGCACCCGCTTGCTGGCACCTCCGCTTCCTGGCAGCAGCCCCAGGCCGGATCCGAGGGCCGTCCAGGGCCGTCCAGGGCCATCCCCAGGCCGAACGGGCCGTCGACGCCACCGGCCTGATGTCGCCAACGCGCGGGCGTCTCGGCGCATGCGCCTAGTGCAAGCGAGCCTCCGGCGCTGGCGTTGCACCGCCGTCCAAGGCCGCTGTCTCGCCTGTCGTGCAGCAGAGACGTTGAATGCGGTGGAGCAGCGGCATGGGGATCGAAAAACACGTGGCTGCCACTGCGTCATTGATCAACGGCCGACGACCGCTGCGAGCTTCGTCTGCGCTTCCATCGCGCCGTCGAAACCCTTCAGCACGCACAACCCATAGCGCCGGCCTCTCTTCCTGCCTGTCGACGCCTCGCAGCGCTCCGTTGCCGCCGCCGCCGTCGCCCGCGCGCCAATGGAACTCTGCTCCGCCGCGAGTCCGACCGCAGCCGGAGGCGCAACTTGCAACACACCGCTCCTCGGACTCGCGGCATGCGTCTGCGAGGCTGCTTCCGGCTGCCGCGACACGAAACATGCATGCATGTGCAAGGGGCGCAGCGCCGCTCGACGACAGGCGGCTGAGAGCGGCGTCATCGTCAGCCTTATGCGGCCCCCACGGCTCTGCGAACGCCTCTTGGGGAACGGAATCACATCTACGTGTCTAGGTCCATGGACCCCGTACGTACATGGACCCCGTGCCTCCATGCAGCCAGGAGGCCCTCCGCCGCATCACCGCATCATCGTCTCGCCACGCCGCATACGCCCAGCCGGCATGACAGCGGCACGGCGACTCCAGCCTCTTCATCCGGTCCGGCGCCACGCCCGCACGTTCCCCGGAGACCGTCTCGCGGCGGGCCAGGCCAGCCGATATGCATGCGACCTCATGCCCGTCCATCCGGATTTGGTCCGCGGCGAGGCCTCAGCAGCTCGCCGCCGCCCTCAGCCACGACCAGCTGTGGCTTCCAAGGCCTACCGCGCTACCGTACTCGGGGATTGCCTGTTACGGTGCTCGGGCCTTGCCGCCCGGCTCGGCGACGACTTTCTGGGAGAGGTCATCTATCCGCCGGCTCCAGCACAGTACTCCATGCCGTCTCAGGAAATTCCCGTGGCCTGGCAAGGCGTTTCTCGTCGCAGCTTTATTAAACTCGAGACCGGGGATTTGCGCTCAAGACCCTCGTCCACAGTCCCGGCAAGGCCGGGGTTGGGCTGCGCCGCGAGCCTGCGCAGACTTGGCTAGTTGCCGTGGTTTCTGGGACACGAGAGCTCCCGTTTCCAGCTTCGTCGCCGACCAAGGCCAGGGGCGCCCGCCGTTAGCCAGGCCTGATCCATGGGTCGAGACCGTGGCACTCTTTTTCTCCGGGCGCAGGGCATGACCAACATCACTTCGATCCGAGATGATCGTGATGGACGCATCCCTACGCCTGTTTCTCCTCGAGACGTGATCAGCCGCACCAATGGCCTCAGACAGCCGTCGGCCCATTCAAGAAGGCTTCCGAGCAATGAGTGGCGAGTGGCGAGTGCTCTGCTCCGGCGTATAGTAGTAGTGCTGGCGAGGCGTCGAGTTCAACCTCACTTTTCAGCCCGCCAAACGGCATGGCGAGCCTTGTTCAACGACCCCGTGTCTCAGCTCGCCTGCCGCCGAACGCGACAATTCCTCGTGGAATACGGCTTCCACGACCTTTGCCGTTTCATACGGCTTCTCTCAGACGCAGGCGCCGTCACCCAGCAATGCAAGCCATTTATTCCACGTCGGATGTTGTTGGCCGCGTTGCTACGAGTCAGCTCAATGAGGGGACACGGTCCCCTATCTGACTTCTGCTAGTCCTCTGGTGCGGAAAATTTAGCTCTCGACAGGGGACCCCAGTTCAACGGGGATACAGTACTTGACGCCGCTGTTCGACATCTTCTCGGCGCCCTCGTGAGAGGCAAGCTGTCGGGGCTCGAGATGCTCCTCTTGGCCAGCCCATGCTACCATCAAATAACGGTTGGCATTGCCGGCATGGACAGGGTCGACGGAACCATTCGGGTCAGTGCCAGGCGATACTCAGGGAGACCCGTCTCCACCACGCGCGCGTCCCAGGCGATGTCTGCATGCAGCAAACATGCAACAGGCTTCTTGACCTTGGATCGGCTTACGAGTCCCTTGCACAAGTACGTACGGAGTACATGTGCATCTACAGCGCGTCGGGGAGCCGGTCCGGTTGGTTGTACAGCTGCGTGAGCCTCGAGGAGCGGGATTCGACATGGACTTTTCGAAGCTGTCATGGCAACACCGTCGTCTAGCTTGTCGCGGGCAAGGCCGCTCGCCTATTTCGGTTCGAGCCAGACCCAGGGGGACTTCAAACAAGCCAGCAGAGAGGCCCGAGTGTCCCCCTTTTCGGTTGTCACGAATCTTCGACTCCCCACATGGGCCCCATGCCGTCGAGCAGCCATCCCGGCGCCGGCCCCAGCCATTGGCCGCGACGCGCGCATGATGCCCAGGGAGATCAGCGGCTGACGGCCTCCGTCTCCTCTGCAGGCTGCGCCCCGTGGCCCTGGCTGAGGCGCTCTTGTTGGCGCGCCTCGGCAATCTCCGCTGTCGTCGGTTGGACGGGACAGATGTTCGGAAGGGAGGGGAGACGCCGACGCATTACGACCGAGTGGTGGGGCCGGCGCTGAAGACCATTTGAAGGGTCATTTATCATGCGCTCTCCTCCAGCTTGTTCAGGGGGCGCTCGACTGCCGAGGGCTTTCAGCAGCGGCGATGACGGCTCCGAGCCGCCAGAGGTGCCGGTCGATGCCGGAGCCGCTGCGGCAGCTCATAGGGGAGGCCCTGGTCCGGAAGCCGGTCGGACGTTTTGTGTGTCTAGGGCAGCATCGCCTGAATCATGACGAGAGCTATCGACGGCGGGCATCTCGTGTGCCTGCCGAAACATATACACAATTATACGATAGCGCGCGGTCCATTGGCTTGGCTCATTATCCGCCCTGCCGTGTAATGAACTCTCAGCGGTATTCAGGCCATGCAAGGTACCAGGAGTCAAGACCTGCAGCCATTTAAGATGAATCGCGGGACCCCGTCGGGCACATGGCGCGGGCCTTCGAGAAAAGCATGTACATTACTGCACATGTACATATGCAGGAGGACGATCGTGCGCCGATGGTCTGATGTTGATGCACTGCAGGGATGGCATGATTGGCGTCGCTCGTCGACGACGCCGAGGAGATATCCGCGACTGCCTCCTTTGTCGCTGTTGGTTGGATGCCAGCTGATCAATTGGTGTTGTGCGGACGGCGAGGGAGCCAGCCGCAGCCTAGAGGCCTTCACGAGCTGCCGGCGCGTCGTCCCAGTGCTGACTCCGGGCCACGTTGGCGCTCTTGGCTTCACCGTCTGCTGCTGCTGCCCATGATGATCGACACGCCCGCCAATGTCACGTTGTACCAAGGCCACGCTGCGCCGTCGCCCCGTCCGACTGCCCTACCTGCCCGCGAGGAACCCCAGCCGCGGCCGCGCCGCCGTCCGGTTCCTCCTGCGCAGCAGGTCCTTGGAGCTCTTCGCGTGCTTCTTGGCCTTGGGCGCCAGCCGCTCGTCCACCGTCTTGGCCACGCGGAACACCGTAGACCCAACCCTCGCGTCGCGGGGGCCCCTCTCCTGGCGCGACAGCCGCCGCTCGACGCCAGCAACGTTCCGCCTGCGCGGCCGTGGGCCGTCGGCAGCGGCGACGGGCGAGTCCTCGGCGTCTTCGTCCTCGCTGGACGAGTCGGCGAGGAGCTCGGCGGGCAGGAGGTGCGGGATCGGGACCCTATCCGCCCGTCTCCTCCCGCCCGCGGCGTCTGGGTGCCTGGACGACGGGGCGTCGTGGTCGCTGATCTGTGCTGGGGCGGCGGCCTTGGCTTCTTTGTCTGCCTTTCTGCGCCCCTCGGCCTGCTTCTTCAGCAGAGCGTCGCGCTCCTGGCGCCTCCGCTTCTCGGCTGCTGCTTGTCTAGAGGAACGGTCAGAATGAGTGACGGTTGCCAGCATCCGCGCCAGGGAGGGGGGCATACTCTCTGACCGCCTTCTGGGCAGCCTGCGCCGACTTCTTCACCTGCGAAGCCGCCTGCGCCGTCGACACGGCCTCGGGGGCGGCATCGTCGTCGCTGTCGTCGCTTCCCTCCTCTCCCGCGTTGCTCGGCGCAAGGGTCTCACTCGTAGGCGCCGGGCCCACAAGCTCCTTGTCCGCCTTGCCCTCGTCGTCGAAGGTGATGAGGGTGCCTTGGCCGGCGGGCTCCTGAGCAGCTTTGCCATCCCTGGATCTCACGGGCAGCTTCTGCCGCTTCGTGGCCGCCGAGGCAGACGATGCTTGGGTCGCGGGCTCGGCTCCCTGCTCCTGGGCAGCCTTTCTCTTGCGAGTCAGTGCCACCATGTTGTCGATATGAGCCCCGCGAGATATTTCAGATTGTGTCCGTATAAGCGAAAACTGGGAGAATCCGGCCAGATATCGCAGTTCTGGGACCTCTTCGCTTTGAAATATGTGTCGAAAACGACGAGCTCGGGAAGTCAGCGCTCGCCTGAGGTCGTTGTCGGAATACAACAAGATGCTGCAGACGCGCTCTGTGCCGCATCAAAAATATTTCAGTGGGCCGCTCTCGGTGAGCGGACCGGCACACCGAGTGTCCGCTAGACGCGATTGGTCCATGGGCGCGGTGGGGGCTACACCGTCGCCGACTTCACAACCACCAGTGTCAGACATCACCGTTCAATTGTAGCTTTTCCCGCTCTTGTGGCAGCAAAACGTTGCTGATTGAGTCTCCAGGCTCATCGACTGAACCCGGTAGCCGCTGGTAAACCAACCCTCTCCCAACAATCTCTTGGTAGTGCTCCGGGACGATCCCTCGTGCAGACTCCTGGGCCTGCTTCACACGACGTCCGGCTGCGGGATGGCAGCTCGCAGCTGGCCCCGGGCGTTTGGCCTCCTGCTGAGACCTCAGCCGTCGACGCTTTCGAGGTATCGCAGCGAGGCGGCTCGTCTCTCCGGCGCCGAAAACGATCTTGGGCCTGCCAGACAAGCCAGGCATTATGCCGTGCCTCGCGCGCCCAAGTCGGGCCCCTCGTACTCCGAGGTCTTTACCCTCAGAGAGATCCCTCTTGCATCCTTTGAGGGGGTCATCACTCGGAATGTCGACGCCTTCAAACGCCTGTCGCCGGAGCAATACTATGATTGCGCGCAGAGCTTCACCCGCGCAGTCAGCCAAGGCTCGAGTCCCTGGGCAGTCTCATTAGGCGGCAGTAAGAAGAAACCAGCTCGCGGCAAGTACTGGGGGCCATTTTCTTACATTCATGGACAGAAGAGCCGGTTCCCGCAGCGATTCTGCACGATGTTGCGTGCATCATGCGCCAGATCCAAGGCCCGCGGAGCGCCGATGCCTTCGCCACGGCCATGTGGGCGTCTGCCTCGGAGCAGGGATACCGCCCGTCGACCCTGTCGCTGGCACGGCAGCTCATCAAGTCGGGCGCGTACGGGCGCGTCCCGCAGCTGCGGAAGGTCGAGACGCGGTTCAGGCAGCTTGTGGCAGCGGGCAACGATGCCGACGCCCTGACGGCCGAGGGTGAGCTGCTCTACGAGCAGGGCAAGCTCGACGCGGCGGTCGCGACGCTGCAGCGGGCGCTGCGGATTCGCCGCGGGGCCTTCGAGTGGCGGCCGTACTGCGAGCTCTGCCTCGGCAGGGCGGTCCTGGCGCTTGGTCGGCGTGAGGAGGCGAGGGGCGCGTTCGAGGCCCTGTCGGAGTCGGGCCTCGTCGAAGCCGACGTCGAGCTCGGCAAGATGCTGCGGGCGAGCGACAGAGACAGGGCGGCGCGGCATGCGTACGCGGCGGCCTGCGGCGGACGACGCGACATGTTCAGCCACCTGGCAGAGATGGCCCTCGAGGGGGCTTCGTCGACGACGGCCAAGGACAGCCGACGATGGGCTACGGAGTGGTCGAGGCTGGCGGATGCGGGGGCAGATCACTGAATCACCGAAGACGGCGCGCAACGGCAGTGAAGGCAGTGAAGGGCAGAGGTGCCGGCGCAAACGGTTTATAGCCCAGCATAACTGTTCACCCCCCAACCACCAGCAGCCGAGGTCAAGGGCCGAGTTGGCCCGGTTGTCTGGGGGGGTGCCACACCCCTTCCCTCCCTTCGCTCCTTGCTCAAGGTCCCGGGTTCGAATCCCCGAGGTGCCTTGGGCTTGGGGCGTCGAGAGTCGGGTTAATGTCACACGGTGACGACGAGCAAGCCTCCCCGGGGGTGACGCATCCTTGGGTCCTGAGGGTTGGGCTGGCATTACATTTTTACATTTCCCTTGTTTTGGTATTGTTTTGTTCTTATCGTTTCGTGTCGTTCAGTTTTCGCTGATGTTGCAGATGAGTGCTCGGCGAGAGTGCTCGGCGAGAGCGCACGCTTCCCGCCCCAAGCAGCCCCCAGGGTGACTGCGCTTCTCTTATGGCGATCGAGCCGCTTCTTTGGCCTCTTCGGCGCAGTCCTAGAGCCTCTCCTCGCACGCCGCTTGTCTCCCGCGGCCGCCTCGCGATCCTCGTCGTCTGCGTCCCCGCCGTCGCCCTCGAACTCGCCTTGGACCTCGGCCTCGCTGGCTGGGGGGAAGAGCTCGTGCGAGTCGCCGTCGAGAGCGCTCGTCGTCGCCGTACAGGCCCGTGTCGTACGCCGTCTTCAGGCGGCTCGGCACTGCGAAAAGTCCAACACGGGTCTGGATACGTGGCCCCCTGCTCGCTGCCCCTGCCCGACAGCAACTGCCAGTTTCCGGCGTCGCACGCGGGCTCGTGGTCCAGCGGCAGCTCCACGAAGACGTCGGCGCCGCGCTCCCAGTCGACGCAGCAGCCGGCCCTGGCAAGGAAGCAGGCGACGGCGTGGCGGCCGTGGTGAATCCAGCCGCCGCCGGGCAGCTGGCGCATGATGGCGTCGATCCAGGCCAAGCCTGTGACGCCAGCCTTCCACCGGCGGAACCAGTTCGACGTGGTTGTCGCCCGTCGCGAGGCCCGTCGCGAGGCCCGTCGTCGGACCCGAGTCGACGGTGGCTCTAGCTGGGCTGGGCAGGTCTTGGGCTTCTCGAACGCGGCCGTGTACTCGGCATCCGGACCATGTCGTCGAGCCGCCGCAGGGCCACGTTCGAGCTGCCGCGATGGGGCGTCGTCGCGGGCGGGAAGCCCAGCTCCTCCATGGTCGCGACGGTGATGTTGCCCTTGGGCCCGGCCATGCCGCGGTACCCCTGGCCCTTGGCGGTCCGGCCCTCGGCGTTGGTGTCGGGCTCGGCGGCGGGCGGGTCCGGCTCCAAGTCCATGGCTGCGTCGCCCGGGTTCGGCAGAGGGTCCGGCGCCGGGGTGAGCTGCGGAATATCGCCGCTAGAGCTGGGACGTGGGCATGGTGGGCTTACCGCCGTGCTTGGCGACGAGCTCTCGCTGTCCAGCTCGTCGTGCCAGCGCCGACGATGACCTCAACGCTCGGCTGCCTTGGCGACGGCCTCGTCGCGCTCGCGGGCGTACGCGTCCGTGTCCTTCTCGAAGACGAAGTGGGTGACGTTCCAGGCTCTGAAGCGCTTGGGGAACAGCGTCTGTGGCGCCTAGCGGAGCTCCAACAGCTTAGACCGGGCGTCGAGCTTGGTGATGGACCGCGAGGGGTCGTTCTGGCAGTCCAGCCTGCGGGACGGTCCGCATTATGAGGCGCCTCAGACGCCTGTCTGCGCCGGCTCACAGGAACTGCCAGCGGTTGAGGCCGCCCTTTTTCCGGTAGACGTAGTGAGGATCCCAGGCGAAGATGGGCCAGAGGACCACCGGCTGCGGGTCCAGCGCAGCCTCGAGAGCTGGCGATTCGTTGAGGCGCGGGCCCGTACGGTTGAGTGGTGGTCTATGGCTAGGCGGTCGAAGGTCGAATGTCAAGCTGCCGAGTTGGTCGGTATAGGGTAGAAGTCGAACGTCGACGTCGATTCCATCTTGCAAGCGCTACGAGTTGTATCTTAGGTGTGCCATCAAACTTGCAATTTCAGGAGAAGAGAGGAAGCGGACGACGAGGGAAGGGAGGATGGGGACATGAAAAGCCACAGCCCGAGAAGAAGCAGTGAGCGGTCGTCATGGCTGGAGCCTGCCATGACTGGACGAGTTCAGTATCAATTGCCAAGGTATGCAGCTCTACTGTACAGTACGCTGCGCCTTGAAGCCCATATATACGAGTCCAGCCTGGCTCCTTTATTTGAATGTCGCCTGCAAGATTCCTGCTTTGAAACCTGGCAGGCTACTGGAGCTGCCGACATGATGGCTCGGGGTCCAGCATAGTAATCACTTTAAGAGCCTTTTTGGCCCATTGAACGGGGCTGAGAGCGAATCTTGCAGTCTAGAGGGACACCCAGTGGGAATATGATTGAAACCTACCGCAGTCTAGGAAAACTGGCTCTTGGATCGCAGAATGCGCACTGCAGCTCCGCACGGCCGGCCTCGATGGAATAGGGCCAAGAGGCTCATACCGGAAGATGGCCACCCCCTCGCCAGCAGGCTGTCCGGCTTGCCCTGCTCTGCTCCGGTCTCGTGTCACCAGCGTAAATAAACAGAGGCCTCCCTTCGGCTCCGGTTTGATCGACAACCCCAGCGCTACCACTCCGGGCAGCAGCGTCAACACGAGCAGTGAGTGAGCACAGCATACTCCAAAGAGCTAGCTGCCGCTTCGTGTCTCAGGCCACAGCTCGGCCCGTGGGCGCAGGAGACGCCGGACCGGACGAGCCTGAGTCTCGATCATGTCGTGAGCGGCATAAACAAACAAGACCCCGAGGCCGTCCGACCGCCGGTGGAGCTCCGTAGCGTGTTATCCGCCCGTCCACGACGCGTGCGAGCGACGTTGCGATGGCGTCGAGGCAGGGAGTGGCCTGCCAGCCCAGGGCCCTGTTTACACACTCCCTCGTACGCCCAGTCGAGGTTGTTACATGCATGATGGAAACGGCCTCGAGGTTACACTGGCCCTGATGTCCTGCAGCCCCCCCGTGCCGGCATGTGGCCCCGGCTCGCCTGCGTCCAACGCACCGAGCCCGAGTATAGGGCCTCAGCACGTGCGCCGGCGAGGCCAGGCTGCGGCCCGGGAGCCGGCCTCGACGCTGTAGCTTGTTTCATCCTGAACGGCGTGCCTGGATCGGCCCTCACCAACAGCGGCTGGCCCGATGCTGGTGGCGGCACTGACACGGCAAACATGTGATGCTCTTATCTCGTTGACCAACACACAAACATTACATATATGGACGGTCAACACTCACAATGGCTCCCTTGCTCCACGCTGGAATGCCCGGAGGCGTCCGCCCAGCAACGTGGCTCTCTAGCAGACCCACGCGCCACGGGACAGACCCTCTCTCCATGCGACGCACGTCAACCCCATCTTTTTTTTCCCTTTTTTTTCCTCCTCCCTTGTCGTCTGCTCTCTGTCTTTCCGCCGCCCCACTTATTAGCTGCTTAGTTGACAGCGCTGAGTGTGTGGATATGAGGCCGATGGTTGCCTGCCTCATCGCCGTCTCACAAGCCCTCGCCCTAGCCGCTCCTTCATCAGAGCAGGCCGTTGCACAAGCCCTCGGCAGCCTCGCAGCTCCTCGGACTTGCCCGCCTCGCCTCGTCGATTCAGGCAAAAGCCGCTCTCTGGCCGCGAAAAGCCGCTCTCTCGCCGCGACCGGGCGTGCTCCTCGGGCCAGGATCCCTGCTGCCAGACTCTGTTCCCACCAGGTGCTACGCGACTTCTTGGCTGCTTCTGGCCACCGCAAACGCGTCCTGCGTGTTTTGATGTTGTGAAAGAGTAGCCAGTCCTACGTAGTCCATCTACGGCCTTTTCCCCCGCGATGCCGCCTCCCGATGTCGAGCTCCCCGCTCATCTCCCTCAGCCAACTCGTCTTCCCATCACAGCCTGGATGGCTCTTAATGCCTCTTGCATTCCTATTGCTCTCGTCAGCCATGAGGCATCTCCCGCCAACGGCGCGTCGGTCCACAAACAAACAATAGCACACCAGGCCAAACCCTGCCGCCTGGCCCCTGCTGAACCACTTCCCCCACAATTTGATCCAGGATCCCCATCCTCAGATCCCGATTGCGGCAACAAAAGACCGGCAGGCCTCGACCCGGTCAAATGGTTGTGTCTTATTACTAAAAGGACTCATGATGGTCGATCCGGCACCTCCCCCTTCGTCTCATCCCTCGACTTGACGAATTCGTCCAGCAACCCCGAGTC
This sequence comes from Hypocreales sp. Mo6-1, assembly GCA_002939055.1. Taxonomy (NCBI): domain Eukaryota; kingdom Fungi; phylum Ascomycota; class Sordariomycetes; order Hypocreales; species Hypocreales sp. Mo6-1. Next base: position 1,597,107 of record PNEP01000013.1, read on the forward strand.
TGCTGTCCTGGTCGCCCTCAACGAGATGCCCCCTTGGCCACGGCAACCAAAAACACAGACGACTGAGCCATAAACAAGCTCTCCTGCCGTCGAGGCATCCAGCGTCCCGTCCGTCGGCCTTGGCCAGCAACACGCAACGACCTTGCCATCTGCTGCCGGTAGGCTTGACAGCCTCCGGCCAGCCGTCATGTCTCGCACCCTGCTTGTCGTCGGCGGCGCCCTGGCCGTGCTCGCCACCGCCACCACCGTCTGCCTCGAGGTCATTGCCGTCGTGCACATAGACAAGGCGACAACCAGGGCCGCCTTCACAACAGCCGCCTCGTTGGAATTCGTCGTCCTCCTTGCCCTGGGTTTCCTCGCCGCGTCGCGCGTTCTGCGGCCCGGCAGAGCTCCGTCAATCGGAAGCCTGAAAGTTGCCTTGGGGCTCGAGATTCTGGTCTGTGCGCTTGCAGCTGCGGCATCGGCTGTGGCCCTGGCCTATCTGAGCAAGTCGACGACTGAGGATGCCGACGGGGCCCGGGGCGCGTCTCTTGACGCTGCGTGCCAGGAAAAGCTCCTCGCCGCAACGTCGGTGACCGCAGCACTTGCTACTGCCTGGCAGCTCATGTTCATGACCCTTCACTTCGTCTCTTCCCGAAAGATGGCCCTTGGGGGCGCACCGTCGGAGAGGGACGCGGAAGATCAGAGAGCGCCGGGCTTCCGCGTCAAATCCGTCCGATACAGCCGGACGAGCCCCATCAGCATCCAGACACGGGAGATGGCATCGAAAGAGTCGGCATCGACCAAGCGGACAACAGGAACAAGAGGCCTCTTTGGGGCTTCGCTGTCCAGAGCCATCCGCTCCAGCTCGTCCAAGGCGAGGCTGTCGGCGAGGGAGCAGCGACGACGGGCATCTCTCGACTCGACCCCCTGCAGGAGCAGTACCGACGGCTCGTTCGACTCGTGGGACACTTCGTCGGTCGATGCGCACAATCGACAGGTCGTCCTCGAAATGTTGACGCCGCCGCTCAAGGCGCGCTGCCTCGAGACGATTCCCGCGAGCCCGTCGACGAGCCGCAGCCCGAGCCCGAGGACGCCATGGGACCTGGAGCCTCCGCGCTCGGTGCGAACCAGCCGGAGCTGCAGCTCTGGCTCGCTGAGGCTGCGCGACTTGACTCCGACGAGCTCCATCCACGAGCTGCACATCCACCCGCTGTTCCGGTCCGACTCGCCGAACCCGCCGCCGGCCGTCTCGGCCAATACCGTTGTCGTCGCGGCCCCAAACGCCGGGCAGGTGATTTCGCGGAGCGAGAGCATGCAGTCGCTGAGGCGGATGCGCAGCGGGAGCTTGCCGGCAGGGCCCAGCCCGCTGAGCCACCAGGCGAGCGTCGAGAGCGCCAAGCTGAAGAAACAAAGCGATGCCGCGCGAGTCATCGAGGAGCAGAGCGGCCCGGGCGAGAGGAGCATGACACCGCCGGTGCCCGAGTGGCTGCTGAGTCCAGGGGTGCAGGCGAGCCCTGGAGGCGCCAAGCAACACGCCAGGGCCGAAGCAAGGCGAGGCACATGAGGCGGGACGGCTTGATGACGAACTTACACACGATGGTGACGACGGCGACGTCGATGATGCTTCACGTCTCCTTTGTCAGGCGGACCGGCGGATCGGGCGACACATGCCTTGGGGCGGATCCGGACGACGCACGCGAGGCGACACATGCCTTGGGCGTATCCGGACGACGCATGAGCGGAGAGCCGCCCTGGGGCACAGGAGCTGGCCATGGCGCATGCTGGAGAGGTCGTCGAGGCCAAGGCATCGACGGATGACGCCATACAGGAGGGTGGCAGCTCGCCGTCCATGGCACCTGCCCCGCCACCGAATTGTTGCCACTAGCACATATGTACTGGGTACCTACGCAGTAGAGGCCCACGGGCTGCGAAGCCATACCTAATGCCTCGTACACAAATGAATACAAAAATGGAATACATGCTGCAAGCCACCGCGGACTGCGTAGGGCTACGGGAAGAACATCCGCGGGGGCCCTGCGGCTGCAGGACCACTAGGATCGAAGGCTCGGGATCCTGCCAGCGCTGCAGGCGCTTATCCGCTGGAGAACTACATGCTGAGCCTCTGAGGTCTGAGGTCCCCGCAACCTCGCGGCCCGCGTGCGCCCGGCGCGCACCCGCGTACCAGCTACTTGCAGCCTACCCTAGGCCCACTGCGAAGCGATTGGAAGCGACCCCACCCCAACCACGCTTCTAGGTCACTCTCTTCCCTCAACCTCAAGTCCAACGTTTGCCTCCTCAACCCTCTCTTCTTCCGCGCCCTCGCCTCTTCGCCGCCCGACACAGCCGCCAGCCCTGTAGTCTCCTTGCCTCCTCGGCAGCCGCCCAGCTGCGTCAGCCTCACCACCATGAAGGTCACTTTCCGAGTAGGTCGACCCCCGGCGCCCCGGCGCCGCGCCCGCCACCGCGTGCTGCGACGGCGCCCGACCACGCCAGACGGCTGACATGGCCTGTGTGTGCGTGCTGTAGGATCTGAAGCAGCAAAAGTTCACCCTCGAGGTCGAACCGACCGATCTGGTACGTCTGCGCCGTCTCCGTCCGCGCCCCCGTCCCCGCCGCCCCAGACGCTTACCCTGCGCCGCGTAAACAGATCTCGGCGGTCAAGGAGAAGATCTCGGGGGAGAAGGGCTGGGACCCCAAGCTCCAGAAGCTCATCTACTCCGGTGAGCCCGCTGCTGTCGCTGCCCGCTGCGGCCCCTGACCCGAGTGCACAGGCAAAATCTTGAAGGATGACGAGACCGTCGCGTCCTACAACATCGAGGAGAAGGGCTTCGTTGTCTGCATGGTGAACAAGGTGCGCCATTTGCACGTCTCCGCTTGACGTCTCGAGCTGCAGACTGACTCGACGTCCTCGTCTGCGTCAGCCCAAGGAGAAGCCTGCCGCTCCGACCCCTCCCGCCGAGTCCTCCTCCGCGGCTCCTCCTGCTACGCCTGCTCAGCCCGTCGCCAGCACCCCCGCGGCTCCAGCTGCCCCCTCCCAGTCCTCGTCGACCCATGCTGCCGCGCCAGCGACGCCGACTCCGCAACGTGCCGCCGATGCGCCCTCTGGTGCCGGCGACTCGTCTGGCCTCGCCATGGGCGCCGAGCGCGCCGAGGCCATTACCAGCATGGAAGCAATGGGTTTCGAGAGAAGTCAGATCGAGGCGGCCATGCGCGCTGCCTTCAACAACCCCGATCGCGCCGTCGAGTACCTGCTGAACGTGCGTCTTGCCCGCTGCGTCTTGCCCGCAGCCTATCCGCCGGTCCTGGCATGCGACCGACTGACGTTTGTAAAGGGAATCCCGGACAACATTCGACAGGAGCAACGCCAGGCCTCCGAAGCGCCCGCCCCTGGTGCCGCCGCGCAGCCTGCTCCTCCGGCCCAGAGCGCCGACGAAGAAGGAGGCGTCAACCTCTTCGATCTCGCTGCCCAACAGGGAAGCGGTGGTGCTACCCGAGGCAGCGGTAACACTGCCTCTGCGGCTGCTGGGGGCCAGGGTGGTGGTGACCTGGGAGACCTCGACTTCCTCAGGCACAATCCCCAGTTCCAGCAGCTCCGTCAGGTCGTTCAACAGCAGCCCCAGATGCTAGAGCCTATTCTCCAACAGCTGGGTGCCGGGAACCCGCATCTGGCGCAGCTCATCGCCTCCCACCCTAATCAATTCCTCCAGTTGCTTGGAGAGAACGACGACGACGACGTGCCCCTGCCCCCTGGCGCACAGGCTATTTCCGTGACGGAGGAGGAGCGAGACGCCATTGAGCGGGTACGTCGTCCTGTCGCACCCACTTTTCTGTTGACCGCGCCCGGCTAACCGCCATCAGTTATGTCGGCTGGGCTTCGATCGCGACCAGGCTATCCAAGCCTACTTCGCCTGCGACAAGAATGAGGAGCTTGCCGCCAATTTTCTCTTCGACCAGCCCGAGGACGACGACCCCCCGCAGAATTGACATGGCAAGTTGGCAAGGGGGTGGATGCGAATGGGAGTCGGGCATTGACGGCGGCGCCTGCGACTGAAGGACAACGCCCGTTACGATTGCGAAAAGGTCAAGGCAAATACCAAGGGTGGAGAGGATCAAGGATAGTGGGCAATTTGGTGACAGTTTGCTCCGGGAAGGCTTGCCAGAGGTGATGAGTCTCTGCGAGCCGCGGGCAATGTCACCTCTCTCGCCTGGGGCAGGTTGGTTGCGGATTCGAGCCTTCGCGTTTAGTAACGGCAAGGAGGAAATACTGAAGTCGATTCAGCAAGCCGAAGGGTGCTTGGGACCAGCAGGCTTCTGGATCCGTCAATATGGAGTCCTTGTATTCACAGTGTCATGGCCGTGGCGCCCGTCGTGTTTGATTCTGTGCTTATGCCTAGCCGCTGGGGCTTCGTAAAAAAACCCGGGTATCAAGCCGTCCCGCTTTACGCCTGTCCGTGGCCAATACCCCCCGATCGAATCGGTTCCCGACCTTATCAGGAGTCCGGTGCGATGGGCTCCCCGTTGAGGCCGTAGGCAACAGGCGCCTGTTTGCCCTTCTTCTTGCCGCCCCTCTTCTTCTTTCCGCCGTCGGCGTCGTCGTCGGCAAACAGCTCCTCGCGCTTCTTGCGCATAATCTCGGCCTGCTCGTCGGCGACGCGCTGGCGCTCCGCCTCGTACTGCTCCTCGATCTTGCGCTGCTCGGCCTCGATGGCCTCGACCGACTCAAACTCGGCGCCGGTGACGGCGCGGTACTCGTCGATGTCCATCTTGATCGTCTTCTCGCCGATGAGGGCCGCGTCGATGCGCTTCGGGTTGTGCCGCTCCTCGCGGTTGAACTTGAGCTTGATGTGGCGCCGCTGCTTGCCGGGGAACATCTTGGAGATCATCTCGAACTCGGTGCCGAACATCCTGAGTCCGCGGTAAAAGAGCTCCGTCTCGTCGTCGGTCCACACGTTCGGCCCCCTGAGCTTCGACGTGTTCATAAACGAGTTGCTCGTGATGAGCCGCGTAAAGTCGTTTTCCTCAATCGTCTCCATGCCGTCCCGGGCTTGCGCGGCGGCGGCGCGCGCGTGCCGGTCCATGACCAGCGAGCTCTGGTCGACCACGATCTGGCCGTCCACGATTCGGAACTGGGGCCCAGACGTCGCAGCCGGCGCCGGCGCCGAAGCGCCGCCCGGCGTCCCGCTCTTGGACTTGGCCTGGGCATCTGGCTTGGGAGATGCCGAGCCCGACGCCACGCCGTCGGCCTGCTCTCCCTCCTTTTGCAGCTTCGCTTTGGCGCGAGCCTGCCGTTCCCGATCCCGTAGCTCATCGTGGCGACTGAATTTCTTGCCGATGCGCAGGTCTTTTGTCAAGTCAGCCATTTTAAGCTGCTGCAAGTCCACCAGCTGGTTCTCAGCGTCCTCCGGAGTCACCGAACGGGCCCTAGATGCCTTGCTCTTCGCCTCGGAGTCGTCTCCGGCAGACGTGCTGGTCTTGCGTTTCCGAGAACGAGGCCGTGGCGCTGCATCGTCGCCATCCTCCGAAGCCTTCTTCCGTCGGCGTTTCTTGGGCCGGCCGGCCGCATCCTCGTCGCCGTCTGTCTCCTGTGTCGTTTCTTGGGTTCTTTTGGTGGTGGCGCCTTTCCTGCCGGCTGGCCTTTTTCTCTGCTTTGAAGCCGATGGGGCCGCTGGTGGTGCGGAAGTGGCAATGCCTGCCTGCGGACGGGCTTCTGCGTCGGGCGCTGCATGGGGCGCTGTTTCCAAGGGGGATTCCTCAACTGGCTGGTCCTCGGCTGCAGTTCCATTCAGGGCTGGAGACACTGGTGGCACAGCAGTCGCCGGGGGAGCCTGTCCAGCCTTGTCGCTCCCTGTTGTCGATTGTAGGCGCGGGTCGATATGGTCGATTCGGATCGATCCGCCGTCATCAGCAGCGGCGGCGTTTGCATTTGCAGCGTCCGTCGCAGCTGCCAGGCTTTCTTGAGGCAGCGAGCTAGCCTGCAAGCGCTCTTCGGAGGGAGGAGGCGGTTGGGTCGGCGTGGCTGGCCTTTGGGTCGGTTCCGGAAGGGCTTGCGAGGGCTGTTTCGGACTCGCTGCGGCTCCCTGTCGCTCAGGGAGAGGCGCACCGAGGGGATTCGGGGTCGTTGCCTTGGTCGCTTCGTTGGGCGCGGCGTCCGGCGGTGCCTCAGCCGACGAAGGCTGGCTCTCGACGGCTTTCGGTGCCGGGCCGGAGGGAGCACCCCCGGCAGGCCTCGGCCGCGCCGAGGGGATCTTCGGCTTGAAGGCGAGGCCGCCTTTCTTCTTGAACATGGAGCTCATGATGGCATCGCGCAGACGTGATAGAGTCGAGGGGAAGAAGAATTGAGGGCCCTGGCCTCTGCGTGCAGGGTGCGATACGGGGCCCCGCCAAGCGAGGATTAGCCGATGCATAAATCGATAAGCAGGGTATCGAAACGGGGATAGCGCGGGACTAAGCCTCTTTGGCGTGAGGCCGCGCCTCTTGATTCGCGAGTCGACCTGGAAATTTCAACTCCTGTCACAAACGTCGTCCCCTCCATCATCACCACGCCTCGCAATTCCGCGCGACCTGCTGGACGACAGCTGCCGCGGCCGGCCTCGGGACGAGAAGTGGCTTGCAGGCCGCTTTGCTTCCAAGCCCTCGCCCTGACACCCGCCCGCGCCGCGCTTTCCGTCTCGCTGGACGCGCGGTCTGATGCCTGTAGCAACGTCGCCAGCTGCCTCGCCTCGTCCGTCCTCGCTGTCCAGGATGGAGGACAGGAAGAGACCCGCCATTGGCGGCGCCGACGATCTCGCGCCTCCCAGCAAGAGGGTCGCCGTCAACGGCTCCAAGGCCCGCGACGACGCCCTCGAGATGAAGGAGGAGGGCTGGATCGAGGTACGTGCTCCGCGGGCCATTCCTCTCGCTCCTTTCTTGGCAACACGGAAAACGATCGCGCCCCGTCACGTCACGCCGATTCCTCCTTGCGCAGCGGCACGTTTTCTTTGCGACACCGTTTCCCGCGTCGCCGAAGCGCCGTTGCTCGATGTTGATGCTCACGAAGCCAGTTATGATGCTCGTTGCTCAGCGACAGTAATCACCCTGCGGCTTTCTGATCCCGTCCTGCCCACCTGCCCCCACAATCCCTCGCTCCGTCCATGACTCCATCGCGCGCATGCCTGCTTTCGACCCGTTGGTTGGACGACAAGAGGTGCTGACTCGCGACAATCAGGCGTACACCAAGGGAGCCATATATCGCCAGATGCAAGAATACAGCCGCAAGGCAGCCACCGCCGAGTCGCGCCTCGAGGAGCTACACAAGCGATGCGTACACCACGACGACCATCTGAGAATCATCGATGCCTGGTGGCGCCAGGTTGGTTCCTCCGCCTTCATCCGCGCTTGGTCCGGGGTTGACCGGATTTCAGCTACTGGAGGAACTGGAGGCTCTAGCAGAGTCCGGCATGCCGGCGACGGCCAACCCGACCGGTGCGTACTCAAAGTCGGCCCGGACACTCCCCGCGAGCTAACAATGAGCCGCCCAGAACCACCGTATCTCAGCGGCGTCAGCTTCAAGGATCTCCATGAATTCCAGAACCATATTCAGGAAAGGGGCAGGTCCATCAAGGCCAAGGCCGAGTCTCTCCTCGGCCGCATTGCTGCTCAGCGTGGACAGCTCACCCCCGAGGCGGCTGCGTTGGAGGGCAAAATCGCCGGCCTGTTGGCCGCCCAGAAGGAATATCTGCTCAAGCTCGATCGCCTGAGTGCCGAGAAGGATCAGCTGTCCGAGCAGCTCAACGCAGCCACGCTCCGATATTTCAAGGCGGAGAAGAAGTTGGACCGAGCCAAGAGCGCGCAGGTGCAGAAGCTGGAGCAGCAGGCCTTCGCCAATGCCACGCGGCCTGCTGCTGCGTCCGTGGAGGGCGGCGCGGAGCAGGCCGAGGCCAATGGCACCGCAGACGAGCTGTTGCTGAAGTATGAGGAGGCGACGGCGTCTGCGGCAAAGCAGAAGGAGCAGCTGGACGCGATCCTTTCCGAGGTCAGGGCGCTGCAAGACGAAAACTCGACCCTCAAGGCGCGCCGGGAAACGTGGACAGACGAGGACTTGATTCGCTCGGATGTGTTCAAGCAGTTCAAGAGCCAGAACGAAGATCTCATCAAGCGCATCAACACCCTGGAGGCGACAAACAGGCAATTGCGCGAGGAGGCAGAGAAACTCCAAGCCGAACGTTCCGCCTTCAAGAGCCAGCTGGAGGCGGACGCGAACCAAGCCCATCAGGAGTTTGAGGCGGACATCATGTCGAGGGATCAGGATCTGGCCCGTGTCCGCTCCGCCCGGGACGAAATTCTGGCCGAGAATACGCAGCGGAAGGCCAGCATGGAGCAGGAAAGGACCTCGATGGACCATGTCAACGATCTCGTCAATGCCAAGGATGATCGGATAGCCGCCCTCGAGTCCGAGTTGGTGCGGCTAAAGCCGTCCGAGGAGCAGCAAGCAGCGTCAGCACCGGACGACGGCGAGGAGCTGCCTCTGGAGGAGCTGCGACAAAAGTACAAGAAGCTGCACCAGGATTTCCAGGCCATCAACCAGGAGCTGCCGTCCATCGAGAAGGCGTACAAGAAGATGAAGGATCTGGCCCAGAAGAAAGTCATGGACTTTGTCGCGCTGGAGGAGAAGGTGGCGATTCTGATCGCGGAAAAGAGCAAAGCAGACCAAAAGTACTTTGCGGCTCGAAAGGACGCCGACACTCGGAACAACGAGATCCGGTCACTGCGCCACCAGAACAGCAAGAGCACCGAGATTATCGCTCAGCTCAAGGAACTCGAGTCGCAGAACCGAACTCTGCTGGGCAGCCTGGAGAAGCAGCTCGCAGACCTGAAACAGTCCAACGCAACACTAGCTGCGGAGAACAAGAAGATGGAGACGACGAGCCTGGAGGCGGTGCGGCGGGCGGACTCGCTCAACCGGCAGATCGGCGACCTGACCAACCTGGTCAAGTCTCGAGATTCGGCATCTGCGGTTGTGAGAGAGCGCAACACGATGCAGGAGGCCGAGGTGGAGAAGCTGAAGGTCCGGGTCGAGCACGCCCAGAAGGATCGGGACAACTGGAGAAGCAAGGCGTTGAGCAATTCGTCGGAGGAAGAAGAGATGCTGCGGGTGAGTGGAATCGAGTCTCCCCTTTTAGCATGGACGACGCCGGTGCTGATGGCCCACAGACATTCGCGCTGTGCACAATTTGCCGCAACAACTTCAAGAACACCGCTCTCAAGACGTGTGGCCATCTGTTTTGCAACAAATGCGTCGACGACCGCATCAGCAACCGGATGCGCAAGTGTCCGACCTGCTCACGAGCCTTCGACAAGATGGACGTCATGTCAGTTCACCACTGACGAAGCATCTTCGGCACGTGCTCGCCATGTTGCTTGGCTACGAAAGGGCGCATGACCTTTTCTCGAAGATATTCTCGAAGATTGCCGAAAATAAAAAATATAAAAGGAAGAAAAAATAGGAAAAAAAAAAACACCGCCGGCGATATGTCTGGGTCTATCCCGCGACACACGCGCCGAGGGGACATAGACGCGGCGGTCAGACGTCAGATGGAGCGTCAAGGATGGGCATGGAAGCGTCAGCAAAAGACGACGCATCGTGTTTGGACATTGTACTTTTAGGGGCCGCGGGACTCGAGAGATGCGATTGCTAACGTGTATATGCTATGAAAGACCACTGCGAGCCACGAATGAGGGGACTCGGGGGGTCGGCGTTGGGGAGACGGGGGGTTGGATACGGGACCTGTGTCGACCAAGTTTCCCGACACGATCCGAAGGCTCCTCGGGAAGGGAGAGAGGAAAACATGTTTGATTAGGGCGCCGCTATCTACGACGTGTCGAGCCGAAGCCTGTGCTTTCGTGGCGGGTGAAAGAGCTGCTAGCGGGGGGGGAGAACGAGCGAGAGGGCCCTGCGGCCCAGTCGCGGGCCGCGTAGGAGTCGCGTTGACGGCCGTCGTTGCGACCGCCGCGGCTGCCGGCCAGGTAGCCAGCGGCAGCGCCGCCGGCAAGGCCGCTCCAGAAGCCCGGGGACCAGCCCTGCTGCCGGGACGGGTAAGGCTTGGGGCCCGGGTATGGCGGCGGCGGATCGTCGCCAGGGCCCCAGCCGGGATGCCAGCCGCCGCCGCCGCCGCCGCCGCCTCCCCATCCTCCCCATCCTCCTCCCCATCGACGGGCCGGCCTTTGGCCATTGCCGCGGAAGCAGGCGGAGCCGATGATCAAGGCGAGGACGGCGAGGAAGACGGCGCCGAAGAGCCAGGCCGACCAGTCGGTGCCTCTCCGGTGCGACCGGGCGATGTCGGGGTGCCTGGCCTCGCCCTTGGACGTCAGGACCAGCCTGTACTCGACGCCGCAGCTGCCCCGGAGGACGTAGTCGTCGTCGGGTCTGGCGTAGCCCTCGCAGACGACGTCGGTGCTGCCGAGCTTGAGCTCCTCGGGCAGGGAGGCGGAGCAGCTCCACTCGATGTCCTGGTCGCCGTAGGAGGAGCCCTGGTTGGTGCAGCGCATGACGTCGACGCGGTAGAGGCTGCAGATGTCGGGGTGGGAGATGCAGCGGAGCTGGGGGATGGCGGGGACGCGGCGGTGGGCGGTCATTGCGCCATTGCCGCGGAGGGTGAGGCTCTTGACCTGGGAGAGGAGGATGGCGTCCTTGGGGCGGGCGGCGAGGGCGAGGGGGGCGAGGAGGGCGAGGCTGCTGGAGAGGGCGAGGCTGCTGGAGAGGGCGTCGGGGCGCATCTCGCGAGTTGGGCTGCGGTAGCCGTGGTGATGTAGGTCGTCTTGTCAGCCTCGGGCGGCTGCGTCGCACGGCAAGGTCGCCAGAGGAGCGCTTTTCATCGGTCGCCGTCAGGAGAGGACACGATGTCCAGAAGGCCTCCACCGTCGGCCTTGGGAGGCCTTGGGGCAAGGCTGACGCGCAATCGCAAGGCGTAGAGCCGGGGTTGTGGCTGAAGAGCGTGTGGCGGTGCCCGTGGCCAAGCCGGCCCGGACGGTGGTACAAGATGCAGGCGAGATGGGCCGGATTTGGCCCCGGGATTCGGCTCGAGGCGCCGGCCCCCCTGGGTCTCAGGGCCGCATCCGCCCCGTCTCAGCCTCAGCGGCGGACAGCAGTTTCACCTGACGGCGAGTCTCGGGACGGCGCTCAGCTCGCGTCCAGCGCTCGAAAGGGCAACCTGGGAGCGGCAGGACCCGTGTTCGAGGGCCAGACATGCAGGGCAGGCGTGCGTGCCTCGAGCAGCGCGCGGCCGCAGCCGAAACAAGGACTCGCCGAGGACGATTCTGCAGGACGACAGAGCACATGCCATAGACGTTGGGCCCCGGCGCAAACTCACCCCGTCGATGCTTTCCGGACGCTTTAGAGCCCGGGCGCAGGGTAAGAGCGGGACCGGCCTCGGCCTCGGGCCACTGCAAGACCCCGAGACTCGGGCCGGAGCGCCGGTGCTCGGCATGACTGAGCAGCCGGACGCGTCTTGGACATGCTGGCCGCCCCTGGCCGCCATTCAGCCGCCGGCTGCGTCAGCGGCTGCCTGTGGCCGCCACGTTGCAGGCCTCATGTGCAGCCCTGCGGTACGACTGGTGTTGCTGCGAGTCTCCGGGGTGAGTCACGGGCGCAACGGCTGGCTCCATCCGTAGGGCCGCGCGTGCTACTATAGCGCGCGCTACTCAATGCAGCAGAAGCGAGTCAGCAGTGAGTCGATGCCGCGCCTCCGGCATGCGCGCTGTTTGCGACTCTGCTTACGACTCTGCTTACCGGGCACAGGCCATGTGTGACGGCCCTGCAGCCCTGGCCACTTATGCAGGCTGTCGGCAACAGAGCAGCAGAGCAGCAGAGCAGCTCGCGAATCGGCCGCGACGCTGCACAGGCCCGCGGCCCGTGAGGCTGATGGGCCACCAAAACTACCAAGAACCGTTAGCACGCTCTCGCCGGCGCCCGACTAGGCCGTCTCGGGCTAGCCGCACCCGTCTCCGTCGTTCATTGCGCGTGGGGCCGTTCGTACGGGGTACCAAGTACCCCGGACGTCTGTGCCGATTCCAGGCAGGTTCCAGACGATAATTGCTGCGCACGGGTTTCGGTCTCGAAAAAAGTAAGGCACTGGCTTGCCGTACATAATAGTCTGACCTCGCCCTTCCTCTCTGCCTCGCCGTCGCCGTCCTTGCCTCTCTCCCCGACCTGGATGAACTCGACAGAGTCGATGCCACGAGCGTCAAGCTCCGTCGCTCATCCGCTGCCGTGAGATTCGAGGAGGAACAAGCAGCAGACGGAAGGCCAAGGGAAGGGGAACAGTGGCCAACGAGAGGAAAGGAGCGGCAGCGGTAAAAGAAAAGGCAAAGGCAAAAGGAAGAAAGGGACAGGAGCACCAGGGCGCCCTCGTGCCCCCCTCCGGCGTCAAGATGGCCGCCCAAGCGGCAGAAAAAACGGCCGGCAGCAACGACGCCTCTGCGCGCTCCTCGAGCGGCGGCGATTCTCGCAATGGCACCGCCAGCAAGTCGCCGACCCCCCCGGACAGGGAGAAGAAGCTGGACCTCTCCCAGGTCGACTCCAAGGTTGTTGCTCCGCCGCCAAAGGCCGAGGACCCGGACGAAGCGTACCGTCACCTGCCCCCCGACCAGGCCGAGATCCTCAAGAGACAGGTCTTCACCCCCGACCTCAAGCAGGGCTTCGGCGTCCTCTATCGCTACGCGTCGCGCAACGACGTCATCATCCTCGTCGTCTCGGCCGTCTGCGCCATCGCCTCGGGCGCCGCCATGCCCCTCATGACCGTCATCTTCGGCAACCTCCAGGGCACGTTCCAGAACTTCTTCTACTCGGGCGGCCGCATGACGTACGACGACTTCGTCGGCGAGCTGAGCCGCTTCGTCCTCTACTTCGTCTACCTGGCCATCGGCGAGTTCGTCGTCACCTACATCGCCACCGTCGGCTTCATCTACACGGGCGAGCACATCAGCGCCAAGATCCGCGAGCACTACCTCGAGAGCTGCCTGCGCCAGAACATCGGCTTCTTCGACAAGCTCGGCGCCGGCGAGGTGACGACGCGCATCACCGCCGACACCAACCTCATCCAGGACGGCATCTCGGAAAAGGTGTCGCTGACGCTCGCCGCCATCGCCACCTTCCTGGCCGCCTTTGTCATCGGCTTCGTCAACTACTGGAAGCTGACCCTCATCCTCTCGTCGACCGTCTTCGCCCTCGTCCTCAACGTCGGCATCGGCTCGCGCTTCATCGTCAAGAACAAGAAGGACTCGCTCGAGGCCTACGCCCAGGGCGGCAGCCTCGCCGACGAGGTCGTCAGCTCCATCCGCAACGCCATCGCCTTTGGCACCCAGGACCGCCTGGCCCGCAAGTACGACCGCCACCTCGCAAAGGCCGAGTACTACGGCTTCCGCCTCGACACCGCCGTCGCCGTCATGATCGCCGGCATGATGCTCGTCCTCTTCCTCAACTACGGCCTGGCCTTCTGGCAGTCGAGCCAGTTCCTCATCGACGGCGTCGTGCCCCTCTCCAAGCTGCTGACCATCATGATGGCCGTCACCATCGGCGCCTTCAACATCGGCAACATCACCCCCCACATCCAGGCCTTCACCACCGCCGCCGCCGCCGCCACCAAGATCTTCAACACCATCGACCGCGCCTCCCCCCTCGACCCCACCGACGACAGGGGCGACAAGCTCGACAGCCTGCGCGGCAACATCCGGCTCGACAACGTCAAGCACATCTACCCGTCCCGGCCCGAGGTCGTTGTCATGGACGGCGTGAGCCTCGACATCCCCGCCGGCAAGACCACCGCCCTCGTCGGCGCATCCGGCTCCGGCAAGAGCACCATCGTCGGCCTGGTCGAGCGCTTCTACGACCCCGTCGAGGGCGCCATCTACCTCGACGGCCACGACGTCAGCAAGCTGAACCTCCGCTGGCTCCGCCAGCAGATGGCTCTCGTCAGCCAGGAGCCGACGCTCTTCGGGACCACCATCTTCCACAACATCCGCCACGGCCTCATCGGGACAAAATTCGAGGGGGAGAGCGAGGAGAGGCAGCGGGAGCTGGTTGTCCAGGCCGCCATCAAGGCCAATGCCCACGACTTCGTCTCGTCCCTGCCCGAGGGCTACGAGACCAACGTCGGCGAACGGGGGTTCCTCCTCTCTGGCGGCCAGAAGCAGCGCATCGCCATTGCGCGCGCCATTGTTTCGGACCCCAAGAGTAAGCGCTCTGTGCGTATGTGTCGCGACCGTCTGGTTCTAACCCGGCATAGTCCTGCTTCTCGACGAGGCCACGTCGGCCCTCGACACCAAGTCCGAGGGCGTTGTCCAGGCCGCCCTGGAAGCCGCAGCTGCGGGCCGCACCACCATCAGCATTGCCCACCGTCTGTCGACCATCAAGGACGCCCACAACATCGTCGTCATGTCGGCTGGTCGCGTCGTCGAGCAAGGCACGCACGACCAACTGCTCGAGAGGGAAGGGGCATACTATAACCTCGTGTCTTCCCAGAATATTGCTGCTGCCGAGGCCCCGACGGCCGAGGAAGAGGAGCTGCTCTACGACAAGGAGGAACTGCTTATCCGCAAGAAGTTGACCAGAGAGGGAAAACACGGGGCCGACCCGGACGACGATATTGCCGCCAAGCTCCGACGCTCGTCGACGCAAAAGTCCGCATCCAGCATCGCCCTTCAAAGGAGACGGCCCGAGGAGACGGAGAAATACGGCCTGTGGACGCTGATCAAGCTCATCATGTCGTTCAATGCTCCGGAATGGAAGCTGATGGTTGTCGCCCTGTTCTTCTGCGTCATATGCGGCGGCGGCAACCCGACGTCGGCCCGTAAGAACCCGCCCCCTTTCCCTTTCGCCCTCTGTCTGGTGCTGACCAGCTCGCGGTGCAGTCTTCTTTGCCAAGCAAATCACGACGCTGTCGCAGCCCATCACGGACGCGAACCGCAGCCAGGTGAAGAAGGACTCGGACTTCTGGAGCGCCATGTACCTGATGCTGGCCTTTGTCCAGTTCATTGCCTTCAGCTCGCAGGGCGTGCTGCTGGCCAGGTGTTCGCAGCGCCTTATCCGACGCGTGCGAGACCGGTCGTTCAGGGCCATGCTCCGGCAAGACGTGGCCTTCTTCGACAGGGACGAGAACGCGGCGGGCGCGCTGACGTCGTTCCTGTCGACCGAGACGACGCACGTGGCGGGCCTCAGCGGCGTGACGCTGGGGACGCTGCTGATGACGGCGACGACGCTCGTCGCGGCCATCTCCCTGGGCCTCGCCATCGGCTGGAAGCTGTCGCTTGTCTGCGTCAGCACGATCCCGGTCCTCCTCGGATGCGGCTTCTTCCGGTTCTGGATGCTGGCGCACTTCCAGCGGCGGTCCAAGGCGGCGTACGCGTCGTCGGCGACGTTTGCGTCCGAGGCCATCTCGGCCATGCGGACGGTGGCGTCGCTGACGCGCGAGGGCGACGTGCTCGGCATGTATCGCGACAGCCTGGCGGCGCAGCAGCGGCGCAGCCTCGTGTCGGTGCTCAAGTCGAGCGCGCTGTACGCGGCGTCGCAGTCGTTCCTCTTCCTCTGCTTCTCGCTCGGCTTCTGGTACGGAGGCACGCTGATCGGCAAGGGCGAGTACAACCTGTTCCAGTTCTTCCTCTGCTTCATGGCCGTCGTGTTCGGGGCGCAGTCGGCGGGCACCATCTTCTCGTTTGCGCCGGACATGGGCAAGGCGCACCACGCGGCGCGCGAGCTCAAGGCGCTCTTCGACCAGAAGCCGTCGATCGACTCGTGGTCGGACGAGGGCGAGCGCGTCGAGCGCGCCGAGGGCCAGATCGAGTTCCGCGACGTGCACTTCCGCTACCCGACGCGGCCGGAGCAGCCGGTGCTGCGCGGGCTCAACCTGACGGTCCGGCCGGGCCAGTACGTGGCGCTGGTGGGCGCGTCGGGCTGCGGCAAGAGCACGACGATAGCGCTGCTGGAGCGCTTCTACGACCCGCTGGCGGGCGGCGTCTTCGTCGACGGCAAGGAGATCAGCCGGCTCAACATCAACGACTACCGGTCGCACATTGCCCTCGTCAGCCAGGAGCCGACGCTGTACCAGGGCAGCATCCGGGACAACGTGGTGCTGGGCAGCGCGGGCGAGGAGGTGTCGGACGAGGCGGTCGAGTTTGCGTGCCGCGAGGCCAACATCTACGACTTCATCGCGTCGCTGCCCGACGGCTTCAACACGGTGGTGGGCAGCAAGGGGACGCTGCTGTCGGGGGGCCAGAAGCAGCGCATCGCCATCGCGCGGGCGCTGATCCGCGACCCCAAGATGCTGCTGCTGGACGAGGCGACGTCGGCGCTCGACTCGGAGTCGGAGCACGTGGTGCAGGCGGCGCTGGACAAGGCGGCCAAGGGGCGGACGACGATAGCCGTGGCGCACCGGCTGAGCACGATCCAGAAGGCCGACGTCATCTACGTCTTCGACCAGGGGCGCGTCGTCGAGTCGGGGACGCACTCGGAGCTGATGAAGAAGAATGGGCGCTATGCGGAGCTGGTCAACCTGCAGAGTCTGGCCAAGCACGGCTAGGGTTTTTTTCCCTCTCTCCCTGGCTGTCTGTTCTAAGCTTGTCGTTTTTAAGATGTACCGGGCAAGATATCCAGAGCGGCTGGGCCAGCTTGGCGTTGGGCCGTCGACGTTGACGGCGGGCATAGCGCAGGGCGTTGGCGAAGAAAGGGGCTAGAGACGGGCCTGTTTATTCATCCACCAGAGCCCGTTGCGGGCTGGAAACCAATAATGCAATGCCGGAGCGTGATGGGGTTGCCAAGGCAGGACGGGGAATCGAGCCAGGATGCGGACAGTGAAGGAAGGAAAGGCGCCGCGCTATGTCGGTGATGGCGCAGCGCTTTGACGTTATCGGGGCCGTCGCATGGGAGCGTCTGCTAACCAACAAGGGGCTTGGAGGCCGCAGACGGGGCGCGCGCGACACGTGGCGGCGGCGGGCGGCGGCTAACGGGGCGTGGCGGCGAAGGGAGTCGCCGCGATGACGAAGGTGGAAGCGGCAGCGACCGTTGGCCAGGGGCCGGCAGCGGGGGGCCTGAGCGCGGCAGGGGCAGGCGCTGAGGACATATGCAGACACGGCAGAGGCAGCCGTTGTCGCGCCCAGGAGAAGCGAGACACTGCGGGCCCAAGACAGCGACGCAGCCAGCGGTTCGAGCGGCCGAGCAGGCGGCCGGCAGGCGAGGCGGGGCCGCGGCGCGGCGAGGCGGCGTGCTGAAGACGGCAGACGCTGAAGACGGCAGACGCTGAAGACGGCAGACGCTGAAGACGGCAGACGGAAGGGGATGCGGGTAACAAACAGGTGGAGCCTGACGTGATGTCGCACGTCCAGCGGCAGGCAGGGCGATGCAGGCGGAACCCTGCGAGGCGGAATCTAGAGAGATGAGACGAGGCTCGCGAACGTCTGGGGGCGCGGCCGCGATGGGCTAAGAAATTTGCACAAATTTCAGGCAGCTGCCATGCTGGCACCTGCCGTACAGCGCATGCCGCCTGTGGAGTGCCTGCCCTGTGGAGTGCCTGCCGCGCCGGCTGTGCTAATTATACCGCCGCTACCGCCGCTGCCCAACTCTATCGGCAGCCGTGGCTGGGCCGTGCCCCTGGCCGCCGTCTTTGCTTCTTCCACCACCCGTCAAGCCCCGTGTGTCTCGCAACGGCCGCTTCGAGACGCCGCCCGCTGGCGACTGCGACCGCCGACTCGCCGCCCCGAAACGCCGCCCGCTGGCGACTGCCACCGCCAGACTCGCCGCCCCGAGACGCCGCCAGACTCGCCGCCAGACTCGCCGCCTCGCCGACGACGCCGACACGCAGACGCGCGCGTCTCCTGCCAGACGCCGCCGTCGCTCCGCTCGCTTCGCCATGACGCGCCGCCCTCTCGCGCTCTAGACGCCGCCGCCCGAGCCTCTAATCCTAATTCCATCGCCCGCCGCCGCCGCCCTCGTCGCCTGTCGCCTCGCGCCGCCGCCGCCATGCCCGGCCCCGCGAGCCCGCTGCCCTCGTCGCCCGCGAGGCGCTCCAAGCCCCATCGCTTACGGCCGCCGCTGCCCCGGGTCCGCATGTCGTGGGCCGTCCTGGCCGCGCTCGCGAGCCTGGCCTGCGCGTCGCTCGCCCGGCAGGACGCCCTGCCGTCCGGGACCGCGCCGTCGTCGGCCTCGCTCGCCAGCCCCGGCTCCGCGCCCGACCGTCCTGCCCTGCCCTGGGACGCGCCGACGGACGACGAGCCGCCGCTCCGAGGCGCCCGAGACGCGCCGGCCGACGCAAGCAGGACGGCGCCGACGCCCACGACGCTCGTCACGCCTCGCCGGCGCGCAGTGGCCACGGCCGATGCAAACCAGGCGCCGCTGCCGTCCCCCTTTGACAACGCCCAGCCGTCCGACTTCAAGGTCGCCGACTCTTCCAGCGACAAGTGCCCCAATTTCATGTCCAAGCTGCTGGGCGATGCCACCTTCAAAAGCTGCTACCCCGTCTCCATGATGATCCAGGTGCGCCGCCCGTCCGCCCGACGACGCCCGCCCGTGCTTGCTGACCCGCGCGCAGACTTCGAGGGGCCTCTTCGAGGCGCAGAAGCAGCTCGTCCGCATCGTCGGCGTCCTCGACGCCACCTGCAAGGCCGACGTCTCGTCGTGCTCCACCTTCCTCGACAAGGCCTCCAAGGACCTGCTGTCGACGGCCAACTGCAAGGCCGAGGCGGACAGCAACCACACCCTCGTCCTCCAGGCCTGGCGCGGCCTCAGGGCCTACAAGACGCTCTTCGGCGCCACCTGCATGCAGGACCCGTCGACCAGCTCCTACTGCTTCGCCAACGCCGTCACAAACATGACCAACCCCTCCGACGCCTACATCTACTCGTCCCTCCCCTACGGCCTGGCCCTGCCCGCCACCTCGATGCCCACGTGCAGCTGGTGCACGCAGCAGACCATGAAGCTGTTCCAGAGCGCCTCGGCCAACCGCGACGACTTTGTCGCCCGCAACTACGAGGACGCCGCCCGCCAGATCAACACCGTCTGCGGCCCGGGCTTTACAAACATGACGATGCCCAGGGCCGAGGCCGGCAAGGGCGCCGCCGTGGTGCCTCCGTCTGTGGCCGGCTTGGCCACAGCTTGCGCGGCTGTCCTCGCCCTCGTGTCGGCACTGTAGCCCAGGCTTTGTACGAGCCATCTCGCTCGACACTTTTCTCTTTTCTCTCACACCCTCACACTCACTCACACTCACTCACACTCACACTCACACTCACACTCACACTCACACTCACACTCACACTCACACTCACGCCCACACCCACACTCGCACTCACACTCACACTCACACTCTCACTCAATCTCACTCTCACATCTCTTCCTCTCCATCTCCCATCTATCTACAATCTACGTACCGATATCTTCGGTCCCCGTTGACATCTACGCTAGCTTCTCATATAATTTATTCCTCATTCCTTCCTTATTCCTTATTCCTTATTCCTATTCCTTATTCATTATTCCTTATTCCTTATTCCTTATTAATTACTTATTATTTGTGGCATCTCATTGGATATCAGGGGCGCGTTCCTGCTCTCCAGGACGATCGGTATTGGCGTCAACGCCTGCGGCAGCGGCAAATCGGTTGGTTCAAGGGGAAAATCGTGGCTTCCTCCGCGACGGCGTCTTTCTTTCTTTTCTCATTTTTTCTCGTCTCCCCCCATTTTACCTCTTCTTATTCCTCGTCCACTTTCCTTTCAACTGTACATCCACGAGACCATCTTCAACCTCTTGACGCATCTACTCTGTATGGGAT
Source organism: Hypocreales sp. Mo6-1 (assembly GCA_002939055.1). Lineage (NCBI taxonomy): Eukaryota > Fungi > Ascomycota > Sordariomycetes > Hypocreales > Hypocreales sp. Mo6-1. The sequence goes on from PNEP01000013.1 coordinate 1,616,873, forward strand.
ATGGGACATGTGCAGTGCCGAGTCTGGACGGAGATCAAAAGGGGGCCGGCGGGGAACAGCTGTATCTTGGTGTACGACTAGGGAGGACTTGCACGTATAACGACGACGCCCCGGCCGAGCGTACCTGTATCTACTAGCGACAGACAAGAAAGAGTCTTATCCTCTATATGGGACTGTGCGACGGTGACACGCGCCATGGTGGACGCCTCCGGGTGCTGGCGACGTGCGCCCCTGGTTCGTCGTGGCGGAGCTGAACCTTGACGGTCGCCGTCCAGGTCGTTCCGCTTGCCGGCCGGACGGGCGCCCCGAGACTCGGACCGTACGTCCGGCCCGTGCGCGCCCCGCGGCCGGATCCGAAGCGCAACGTCACCCGGCCGGACGGAGTGGTCCGGAGCCCGTAAACACAGCGCCTTGGTCTCTAGTCTCCCAGTCCCTCCCAGTCGTCGTCGTCGTCGGCGTCTCCGCTGCCGCTGCCGCTGCCGCTCGTCTCGCTCTCACCGTCCCCGTCCCCGTCCCCTTCCTCATCCTCATCCTCCTCCTCCTCCTCCGCCTCCGCCTCCGCCTCCGCCTCCTCCCCCCTCTCATCCCTCCCCACGAGGGCAACCGTCTCCCCCGTCGCCCTGAGCGTCGGCATCCCCGCCACGTCTCGCACTATCCGACCGCCCTCGTCTCGCACGTACGGGCCGTCCCCGGCCCCCGCGGCATCGGCGTCCTCGGCGCCGTCCCGGACAAAGGCCGCGACGAAGAAGCCCATGACGCCCCGCCCGTCGTCCTTGTGCGTCCGGATGCACCCGTCCGCCACGGCCGCGTCGCCCTCGCATGCCTCGACCAGCCCCCGGACCGGCCACTCCCTCATCCCCCGGACCTGGTCGCCCCTGGCCAGGATGCGCCAGCCCCGCTCGCGCGCCACGTCTGAGCTGAGCGCCGCCATGACGACGCCCTCGTTCTCCTGCGAGTGCATCGAGCACGTCGAGTACGCCACCTTCTTGGCCGCGGGGAACCGGAAGGCATGCAGCAGCAGCCTGAGTTGAAAGGCCGAGAGTGCCTCGAGCCGCGCCGCCAGGTCCTCGTCCGACTTCACCGCCGTCTCGTTGCCGTCATCGTCCCGCATCACCTTTGGCGGCCGGCCGTCGACGTCGCCGCGCTTCCTCTTGCGCTTGCCGGCACCGGCAGCGCCGTTTCCCGCACGGCCGGGTGCCTCTGGCAGGTGCGTCTCGGGCATCGAGTCCCGGCCGACGATGCCGCTCCCCGAGCAACTGGGATCGAGGAGCAGGGCGCCCACGTTCCTGTATCTCTCGGCGCTGGGGTCGACGCGCAAGAAGTCCTGCCCGAACCCGATGCGCGTCATCTTCCTTGCGCCGGCAGCCTCGACCATCCTCCCCAGCGTCAGCGCCCTCTTGGCGTCCTTCTCGAAGGCGTATATCGTCTGCGGCGGCGACTCAAACTCGGGGCGATGCTGGTGCAGAATGGAGGCCAGGTGAGTCGTCTTGTTGCCCGGCGCGGCGCAGGCGTCGACCACGTCGCCGTCCTCAGATCGCGGATCCAGCAGGTACGCGGGGAAGCACGACGCCTTGTCCTGCAGGATGATGCCGCCCGACGCATACGCGGCCGTCCTGCTCAGGTCGGTCCCCGGAGTGACGGCGACCAGGTTGGGGACGTGGCCGTCGACGTACAGATGCCGGCCGGCTCTCTCGACGACGTCCCGGATGCTGCCGGCGCGCGCGAAGCCGGCAAACGTCGTCTCGAGCTGCTCCTCGAGGCTGCTCCTGAGCGCGTTGATGCGCACCCAGCGCGGGTAGCTGGCCTCCTCGCCCGCCGCCGCCCGCTCGACCTGCTCTCTCAGCGCATCCAGCGACGGCGCCTTGCGCCGCAGCCGGGCCCGCGTGAGCTCCGAGCTCAGCCGTCCCTTGTGCCTCTCGACGCTCGCCCGCAGCCCGTGGCCCTGCGGCAGGGCGATGCCCCCCTTGGCCAGCAGCAAGTCGTGCACCAGGGGCAGCGACAGCGCCGGCGTGAGCTGGACTCGGGTCAGCGTCTCCAACAGGCGAGCGCGCGTCAGCCTGGCCGACCTTGCGCTCGTGCCTGAGCAGTTCGGCGCCCTCGACCACCTCCTTGATGACGCCGCTCCATTTGCTCGTCTCCAACACCAGCGCGTACAGCTGGCCTGGCTGCGACTTGGTGCCCTTTCTGCCAAAGACGCGCGACTTCAGGCTGCCGCCAGATGGCGAAGAAGATGATGCCTCCAGCAACATCTCCGCGGCCTCGTGATACAGAGACATTCTTCCCGAGCAGACGGGTCCAGCCGTCGCGTAGGCGTCAACCTTGGGAAGTTTGATCACCGCTCGTCAGGGATTTGTAGAAGGCGCTCTGAGACCTGCACTGTGCGAACGTGGCCAATTAACCGTTGTTCAGCCGACTTAGACGGCGATGCCCTCGACGTCGCCGATTGGCTTTCCATCTTTCTCGTGGCAGTCTGCGAACCGCTCCGACATTCCCGAAGCATCCAAGTAACCAACCAAATGTCTTGTCAATTATACACATCGAGAATCAAAGTAGCTATTTCGGCAAGCCCTGCGGAACCAAGGGCAGATACATGTTTATCCAAAAGGCCATCGGCTGAGGCCCCGTTCCTTGTACATACGTTGTGCAGTACGCTTTTCGTATTTACTCAAAAAGGCAATAAATAACAGAGAAGATACGATGGGGAGGGTGAGGGCCAGATGCTCAATCTAGAGGTAGCTCTCCTCATGTACAACACTGCCTCCTCCATTAGTAACTGGGGCCCCGGTGTCGCCGGGCATGGTGGCGGATGTGCCGACGGCCTTTGGTGCTCTTCAGGCTGGCCTCGCCATCCTTGCTGTACACAGTGAGAGCCCAGCCGCCGCCGCAGACGTCCGAAGGGTTGCCTTCGCATGCAATGCTGCACCTGGAGTCGTCGAGATGCTTGGAGCCCACGAGCTCGTTGCCGCAGTAGCATTGGCCGCCGTACTCGGTCCCGGCCAGAGAGTAGCCAGCCGCCTTGCAGTGCGAGACGCACTTCTCGTTGCTCATGGCGCCCAGGTTCGGGCGGATTTCGCCGCTCAGGACCCGGTCTCTGGCATCCTCGAAGCAACCGGCGTACTTGAAGCCGTCGACAGAGAGTGTCGACTTCGAGGCAGGACCACTTGTCGCCGCCGGCATTGGCCCTGTGGCCGTCGTGGTCTCCTGGGCGGTGGACTTGCGCACAGAATATTTGCCGGACGAAGGCATGCCAGCGGATTCAGTCGGGATATTGCTTGGCACGGCCGATACCGCCGTCGACGTCGGCTTGCCAGTGCCTGGTCCTTGTTGTCCAGTGGACACAGCCTGCCCTTGGGAGGAAGACTCGCCATATCCCTTGGTCGGCATGCTGCTCGCCTGGGTCTGGGAGGCCATCGTCGTCGTCCCGCTCTCTCCGGCGGAGTGCGGCACGGGGGGGCCGCCGGCACCGCCGCCATAGGCCCAACCGGAGATGGGGTTGTGGCCGGGCAGAGATTCCAGTACGCCGTTGATCTGCTCGTTTACCGGGGACTCGATGGTGCAGTCACCCTCGTTGAGGCCGTAGAAGAGGCCGGGGCACTTGTCCATGCCCCCCGTGCCGGCGTCGCAGGTGTCGATGATGTGCTGCAGCAGCTTCTCGTCCCATCCGGCCAGGAAGTCGGCGTGGAGGCTGTAGCCGGTGGCGTCGCCGTTGGAGAGGACAAAAGGCTGGCTGCCCTTGCCCTGCTCCCAGCGGCCCTTGAAGAGCGGGGTGTTCCAGTAGACCTCGAGAAAGAGGTGAGGCACGTGGATCCAGCCCTTGGGGCAGTCGAGCTTGCCGTGGCCGCTGTCCGTGGGGAAGGCCATGTTGGACCGGTAGTTGGTCAGGCCGGCGGCGGGGTTGTAGCACGAGGGGAAGTGAATGTCAGCCCGGAGGGGAGAGGCGTAACCGTCGCAGTCGATGTCGGGGAAACCGACGCCTTCGCCTTTGTTACCGGGATCGCCGATGCCGGCCAGCTTGCCGTCCGAGCCGGCGGGCCAGGACGGAGGGTCGAAGTTTCGGCGAGGGCAAGTCCACTTGATGGGGTTGACGGGTCCTTTGGAGGGATCACGGTTGGAGTTGGCGCCTCCGGGAGGGGGCGAGCGGGCGCTGGAGTCGCCGACCAGCATGTTAAGGCCGAGGGGGAAGGCCTTCATGTCGTCGTTTGTGGGCTCGAAGAAGTAGTAGGCGTTGGCGTAAAAGAGCTCGACGTCCTCATACTTTCCCGTCTTGGGGTCCCTAAAGTAGAGGGAGGGGACCCAGTAGTTGCTGTTGTCGCCCTTGACCTTGGCGGTGCTGCACTTGGACTGTTCGAGGTCGCGGCCCGTGGCGCTCATGCCGAAGCCGGAGCCGCCGAAGACACTGTGGACGTGAGATCCGACGGCGCCGGGGTTGACGATGGGGTCGAGGCGCGTCTTGACGAGCTGCTTGTTGTTGAAGCGGAGGACGGCAAAGGTGCGTTTGTCCTTGGCGGCGGCGGCGGCGGCAACGAATGCCGCGAGGGCGGTGACGACCTTCATGTTGTTTCGAGAAAAGACGGTGGAGAGAAGGGAAGTTGGGGTTGGTAGTGACCGTGGCTGGACAGGAGAGCAGGAGTCGCTCGTTCTGCGAAGAATAAAGGAGTGGCTCCTTAGGAGAGGGATGGCGGTGATACCTGAGCACCTGGACAACGAGCGACGTGAATGAGAGGTGAGAGCGCGAGTGACCAAGACTGCTGCGCGTCACCAAGGCGATGTGGAATGAAAGAAACAAACAGAACTCAGCTGTTTGGGTAAGAGAAGGGAACGACGCGCTCAGAAGGTTTAAAAGGAGGGAGCAAAGAAGCAGTGAAGGAGAAGGGGGAGGGAGGGAGCCATAAGAGGCGAGCTTGTGAGCTTGTATATGGTACTCGGTAGGGAGCATCGAGTTGCCGTCCCTGCCCGGAGGCAAGCTGCAAACGGCGCCGCATTGGTCGCCAGGCTGCTGGGGCCGTGACGGATGATGAATCATGACTGGCCAACGCGCGGGCGCGAGGAGCCTCGGCAGCATGCATCTGGATGTTGCGCGGGAGGACTTGCAGCCGCCGGCGGTCACACCTGGATGATGAAAGGCTCCTGGTCGCGGGACGGGATCGCTGGGCGGCACGAGCCCCAGGCCGGGCAGAGAGAGGCAGGGATGCTGGAGAGCTGTCAGCCAACCCAACCGACGACGCGGAGGCGCCCCGTGCTCACCAACTCGACCTCAGCCGCATGTACTCGGTACTGGACGGAGTGCTGGCCCAATGCCTCGAGGGCGATGCCATTTGCGGCACGCGATAGTGCTGTCGTCGGCATGCCGTGACACTTCGTGTCTGCGAAGAGACGATTCAGCTTGAGGAGCGGAGGAGGAGAAGAAGCCGGGGCTATGGAGACGCGGGGAAGCTTCGTGCCTTCCCCAGCCAGCGCCTCCCCAGCCATATGCCCTATCCGAAGTACATGTACATACCCCATGTGCGATAAAGACAATACAAGTCATATTACGGGACACATGCAGGGAGCCAGATCTGAAACGCCGCCATGGACGGGGTTCGTCGACGGGGTTCGTCGACGGCTTGGCTGTCGATCAGGGCGGCTGCGGCCCGGGCCTTGTTCCGGAGCATGTACTCCGTTCTGGTCTTGCTGATGCTCGTTGCCAGCCCTCGAGGCATAAACGACGCTTTTTGCCTGCCAACAGCAGCAAGGCATTCACACAAGACGCTGGCGACACCGGCCTCGTCGACTGTCCTCTGCGTCCAGAAACGTCGCGCAGACGCTCATGAAACACGCCACGGCAGGGGTCGGCGGCAGCGCCGACGGCTGGTTGGCTGCGCTCTGTTTGTCCGACAGCCGACGGAGGAGATATGGGACGAACGGACAAATTCAAGGACGTCGCGCTGTCTGGCGGCCAACAGGCAACAGGATCCCATTTAACCTGTTGGCCTTCATTTGGATTTTAATTACCCATGTTGTCCAACTCGGCCTTGTGCCCTCCTCTGCGCCGCCGCAGGCCCCGAGCCTGCCGCTCCCTTGCCCCCGTCCAGACCGCATACTCAGTACGCGCTCTTGCCATGGGCCGAGAACCCGTCCGTTCCGTGGCTCCTATCTGACAGAGAAATGACGTTATTTAAACAAATGTCGAGAGCTTAAGAACGGGGGAAGAGGGAAAAAAGGAGCAGCTGACGCGCTTACAACCATCGTGTCTTGGACACGGAGCACACGTCACTCCACGTCTATGACGATGTCATTCATCGGCGGGCGCCTGTACTGGCTACTAGCCTTGCCAACGACTCCCAGCTACTCCGAGACAAGCACAGATAGCCTTCTGTAGGCGACAACGCCGCAGCCATGCAAATGACGACTGAGGCGTGCACTTTCTGTTTCTGTCCGTTGTTTCGTGCCACTGGCCAGCAACAAGACACCTGAGCCTCTCCTTTCCCTGTCGCCCGCCCCTGATCCGTCTCACCCCACATCTGCCCAAGCAAAGCCAAGGGTCAAAACAACGCCTAAACGGTAACACGGGAAAGCAGAAAACAGCCGTATAGAAGGGACAAGAAAAGACATGAAGCGCTTCGTCACCGACTCCAGCAGCATCGCCGACCGGATAGTCGGTGACCACAACGACACCTCAGTGGCTCAGGTCGAGCTGGAAAGGTCTTGTGCCAAGCGCGGCACGAACGAGGCCGACGCGGAACCGAGCACGGAACTGGGCCTCGACACCGACGCGGCGGACCCGCCGCCGCACCCCGGCAGCCCGTCCGCCGCCCTCGTCAGCAGCCAGCGGGGCTTCCGTCGTCCCGGGCAGGTCCTCAGGTCCATCGACGAGACCAGGAAAGGCAGGAGGCATTTCGACCCGTCCACGATTCTCCTGGTGCCGACCGGTGACGATGATGATCCTCTGTTCCAAGATGAGCTCCTCCAAGTCGTCGAGGCCGCTGCTTCGCTCAAGCGGTCGCGCTGGCTCAGACCGACAGGTACGGGTGGAGAGAAAGGCCGTTCAGACATCAACGCAGAGACTGGCAACACGACAGGTCATTGCCTTGAAGCTGCCAATCCGGCCTCATTGTCAATACCCTCGGTACCCAGCTTGCCCCATCCATGACATGATTCTTCAAAGCCCAGAACAAACTCACAACGCCACTGCTTCGACCAGAGGAAAGGGTGTTTCGTGTGTCTCCCTCGGAGCCACGGATGGGGTTGATGAGAAGAGCGGCGGATAAGGAAAACAATAATGCAACACAGGCGCGAATCATCGTCATCGTCAATCGTCGTAACCGTCAGGTATGAGGCAAACAAAACTCCAACCGTCGTGTCTCGCCTTGTCTAGCCCTCCACGGATTGCCTCTGCCGCTGCCCGTCGAGCCGGCTGCTTCCCAGGATATTCGAATGCTCGGCTTCGCAGCGCTCGGTCCAGCCTAGTCCCGGGTCGTGCGCCGTTTGCGCTGGCCCTGTGAGCCCTCGCCATCGTCGTCAACGTCGGACAGGTCGTCCTGGCCCCTCGCGTTCTTGGACCTCTCGTTGTTGCCCTTCTTGATCGAGATGATGCACCCCTGCTGCTTGAGCCGCTTTGCCAAGTCGCTGCTGGGCAGCATTCCCGGAAACTCTTTGGCGCTGTACACGTGGAAGACTTGGCTCAGCGTCTCCGTCAGGATGGGAAAGTGCCTGACCATGCCGGCGCGGGTCGGGTCTATCATTATGAGGGTAAACTTGAGGCGGAAGGCCCCCGGCGTGCGGCACGAGAGGTCTCCGAAGCAGAAGAAGCAGCCCTCCTCGCCCTTGTCGTCCTGTCCGACGAAGGGGGTGCCGACGAGGGATCCCATCAGACGGCGCTGGTGCTGATACTCCTCGGGCATGAAGGACGCATCGCGTGTGCCGGTCTCGTCGCAGATGGCGCAGTTCATAACATAGCTCTCGTAGCGCAAGTACAGCCGCACCTCATCCTCCGTCATGCTGGAGCTCTCAATGACGAGCTGGACGATGGGCGGCGGGTCGATGACGCGCCTGTCCCTGTCGCCGAACCCGCAGGCCCGTGCTGCCTTTGGCTGCTGCCGCAGACTCAACCTGAACCGGATGTCGTTCAAAGCCTGCGCTCGGGTTGGTCCCAGGAGGTTCGGCATGCCGGCTATGGGCGTCGTATCCGGGGCCTGTCTGGGCGGCGGCGGCGGCCTCTGGGTCTGGCTTGGGGGAGGGCCAGATGCCGGCGCGTGCTGTTGCAGCGAGGGCCGGGGGTCGCCGTGGAACTCAGTTCCTTGGATGCGACGGGTGTATTCGTGCGCTGATGGTTTGGGCCGGGGTAACGACGCCCCCCGGGGGTGCCGAGGCCCTGCGGGATCGTGATGGAGCGAGCTGTCGTCGGATCCGGCAGCGGCTGCGGGCGGCAGCATCCGAGCCTCTCGGCCACGCTGCAGCGGGATTCGGGTGTGCTCGGCTGGGGGCTCGAGGGTGGTGCCGGTGAAGTTGGGAGGAAATGGAGGAAACGACGGCCGGGAAGCGGGAGACGGGGTGTTTGCTCGCAGCTGGTCCGAGTAGGGAGTCGTGGAGATGGGTGGTGAGGGGTGAGGGTCGTGCTGGTGATGGTGATGAGAGTGCGATGTGCTTGGTGGCCCGGTCACGAGGCCTTCAGGAAAAGGTAGTCGAGAGGCTCGCTGACCTGGGCTGACGGGGGCATGTCCGTGGCTGCTGTGGTGGTAGTGGTGATGGTGGTGGCGGCCGGGGGCCCAGTTGTTATATGGAAAAGACATGTCTTCGAGGCCTCGACGGCCGTGAGGCTCTATCCTGACGGCCGAGGAGGACAAGGGAGACTGGGCCATGGCGGCTTGCTTGCGGGCATTCGTCATGTGCTGCGGACCGTGGCCTGAAGGCGAAGACATGGTTAGTGCTTGCGCGCACTCTGTCTCTCTGGCCTGTCTCTCTCCCCGGGGCCATGGACACGAAGAGAAAGGCCGGCGTGCCTGAGGAGCCCTAGCGCCAGGGCGCCCATTTGAACGAGCCAATGCCGCCGTCGTCCTTGGAGAATCGGATCGGGGAGAGGGGAACCCCCCTGAGCAACTCTATCGGCGCCGGTTCCTGGACCTCGGACCTGCAAGTCTGCTGCCCTGACCTGGTTACCGGTGACGCGGTGGAGAAGGGCCAGGTCGAGTCGGCGATGCGGGGCACGGCGAATGCGTCTGTCGACGAATGGTGCAGATCTGGCAGCAACGGAGATACAGTCGCCGCGGCAGAATGTCTGAGATGGCCTGTCCGTGAGTCTGGGTATGCACACACGGCATCCGTACATGCATCCACGCATCTGTACGGAGCAGGTACCAGCGTACACGAGACAGAAGGCCCGGGGGAAGTGCGCTCGCCTGCATGTAAGTGGTATGAGGTGTGTCGGCCGGTACTTGGTGCTCAAGAGCAGTCAGACAACGGTGACACGGCACACGCCCCTTGCGAATGGGCCGGCACCATCTGGCCGGGGCGGAATCGAAGGAGGCTCGGGGCGGCAGAGACGTGGCAAGCACCAAGCGCCATCAGCCAGGTCGAGGCCGACGGACGCCAGTCAGGCTCGCGCGGAACGACGAGAGCGGGGGGTGCGAGACGGAGGCCATGCGGTGCAGCGGACAAGGCGCAGAGCCATCTATGTATGTATGTCAGTAGGTGGCACGCGGCGTCGAGAGAGCATGTTACCTCTGCGCCCCGTTGTTGGCCAGGAAAGGCCGGCCTTGGCCTGTAGATTCAAGAGCCAAGCCCGCCCGGTTCTCCGCCCAAACGCAGGTAACACCGCAGTTGGCAGTGGTGGTCCCCGGGCGCCAGTGGTGGTTGGCAAGGAGCCAAACAAGAGAGATGTGACAGATCTCATTCACCTGCAGCTTTGGTTTGGTGCCACACCCTTGTCAATGGGTGATCCCGAGACGCTGGTCCCGTCCACGGCGCCCAATCCTCTGCCCTCTGGTGCCATCGGCCGACTTGGCCTTCGCTTCTGCAGTTGGCAACCGTCATTGTCTTGGCTGGCGTTGGCCGGCCCCGACATGTGTCGGGCTGCCGGTGAGCGAGGGCCCGTCGAGTTGTCCCTGCCGCCTTATCTGCCGGCCGGGTCCGTCGAGCTGAGGGAGTTTTTTTTTTTGTTCTTCCCCCTCCTGCCCGTGGCTTCTCGCCGAGACCGCCTCTCCATGCCATCAGCGGAGCCGAGGATGGCTCGGGAGGGGTCGAGCCAGCTTGGCTTTCCGCGGCCACCATGGCGCTCTCTCTTGGGAGGGGGGCCAGAGCCGGTCACAGAGTCGCAGTGGCATTGGCCAGGCTCGCAAACATGCCGTCATGGGGTCGGCGTCGCCGTCCGAACTGCGGTGAGGCCGGCTTCGGTCCAGAAGGGCGTGGCAGGCGGAGTACCGTGGCGTTAGCCGGCCTGCCGTCTTCCCCAGGGGCGACGCAGTCAGCGGCGGTCCGCAGGGGCTCGCTGCTGGAACCTCGATTCGCGTGCCCTAACCAACGGACCACAGCGGCCTCGGCCAGGGTGACGAATGGAGGAGACGGGCCAGCAGGGCCGCCGCTGGGGGCGCTGGGAACGGTGAGGTCCAGGCGAAGCTTGGCAACGCACTTGCCATATGGCTCCTCGGGGTTCCTTGCGTCCGGAGAGGCACGCAAGCTGTGCAGGGCGGTCATGCGAGGTGGCCGCTCGCTGGCCGCTGCAACGCGCAAACGAGGCCGTGTACTGACCTGGCCTGTACTGTACTCGAACCCAGAAAATGGCGAGGGCATCGCAGGCAAGCGCAGCAGCCCCGCAGTTGCCTCGACAGCTCCGCGCGCCGTGGCGCCATCAGGAGGTACAGGTACAGGTACCTGGTCGAACCTCTTCCACATGCTCCCAACTCCTCCTCACCTCCAGCTTCGCGCCCTCGACGCCCCAGCATGGCCGTCTCGGCAGTCGGCGCAAGAGACGCGCGCCTCAGCCGCCCTCCACCGAACCAAGACATGTCTCCAAGGCGCTGCCGGCGCCGTTCCGCCTTCTCCGCCTCCACCTGGCCCCCTCCTCCGGGCTCGTCTCCTCCACCTCCGCCATGTGCCGGCGACGACATGGGCCGCTTCCAGCCCATGGCTGCCGTATGCACGCGCACCCATGCGCTCGCTAATAAGACGCAAGGTGGCTGACTGGCTGGTGATTCCATGCCCGTGGACCGTCCCGCGGGCCCGAGACCCCCCGTCCAGCGCCGATTGAGGGCGATCCCAAGGAAACCGAGTCGCCGTCTCTTGGTATCTCGCCGAGCCAGTACACATATGCACGACTCGTGCATGGTACTACGGGACTAGGAACGCAGTCAAAGACAAGACGGCACACCGCTCGTTGGAGCCCAAGCCACGGCCAACTGGACAGACGCTCAACACTCGACGTCGCCGGCCGCGTTGGGCGCTCGCCCTGGCCATCGAGTCTCGCCGGGCTCCAGCCGCACAGAGCACAGTTCCCGCCGCCTCACCACGAGGGATAGCTGGTCGGAGCACCAATGCAGCCTCTTCTGCCTTCCAACGGTTGGGCCACGTTGGTTGACGAATGCGCGATTGCCTCTGTGCCACGCCAGGTGGTTGGCTGCCGCCTTGGAGGCCGACATGGGACGTGGATGCAACGGAACGTCGGCCCAGACCCATTCATCAATCTGTCGCCAAGCACCGGGGACGCGGAATTGTCGCCCATGCTGCCCGTCATCCCGTCATCACATGGGGCCATGCCGTTTGCCGCTCCTCCCAGATCCGACGGCATGCCCGATCTTCCATCTCCTGTCATCCCCGTCTGTCCCCCGCGGCAAGTCGAGGGCGCCGAGCCAAACACTGCATGGGGCCCTGCCACAGGGCGGTGTCCCAGGTCTGCGTGGAATCGAAAGCGGCGTGCAGCCTTGTCCATGACATACATACGGACTACATGCTTGCTGTGCGCACACCCAGGTACTTCGTACTCGCTGCTGTGCAACGGTGGCAGATGGTCCAGGTTCCCGGGCGCCCCCGCCTTGTCTTGCCGTGACCGGACAAACACGTGTGAGCGGCATCTCCCTCCCCTCAGCTCACCTCTCAACTCGCACCTCGTCCAGTGAAAGGAACGCCACGACGGCTCCGAGACTGACGTGCCTGCGCCTCTTTGGCGCCTGGGCGCCAGGTCTCACAGCCGACACTGAGTCGGCAGCCTGCCGTTCAGCGTCGACGTATCAAGCGCAGCACGCTAAGGGACAAGCCCTCTGACACGTTGCAGGTGTCGGCGATTTGGTCCGGATAGCCACCCTGGTCACCAAGCATCCATGTCTCGGTTCTCAGTCGATATCGTCCAGAGCGGCAGATGCTACTACCCAAGCCGAGCCGTCTCGTGGCAAACGCTGCGCGCCGGCAAGTCAGACATGGTAACCAACGCTCTCTCTTCACCCGATCCCCATAACAGGCGCGGGACAATATTGCCGGCAACCACAAGGTCCCGGGGTTTGCTCCGTCGTACTTTTGGCCATGCGCTGCACGCGTTAGGGTGTTCTTATCTATCCACGGAGTACCAAGTTCGGAGTAGGTATGTCCCTACCTATATATGCAGAGCCACGAGTCGCCCCTGCACATGTCGGGTGTATACATAATACGCACTGCTACCAAGTATGTGCATATAAGGGCGGGCCGTCGACGTGTTCCGAGACAGGGTGTTCCGAGATAGGCTCAGTCTTTTGCCTTGACAGGCCGTGAGATTTAGATCAACGTGGACGGCTTGCCCGTCTGGGCGGGTCGTAAGTATATAACCGTATATATAGAGGCACGTTCAGTTCCGTTAAGGGGTATAGGTAGCTGAATAAAATAACTTTAAAATATAATTTTAATAAAAATAGCATAATTATTAAAGTATATATTATAATATATAAAAATTATATTATAGTTTTCTAGCTATATAACGCGGCTACTCTAAGTAGCCTTTCCGCCCGTATTGCGATAGCGCTCCCGTATTGCTTACGCGCTAAGGGCGGCTTTTCTATAGTCCCTAGGCACCTCAGAGAGTAAATTTACCGACTGCCTCGCGCGCCCTTTCGAGCACGCGCCCCGGGAGACCCCGCGGAGGTTTTTTTTAAGTTTAGACAGTCGTTTTAACGGGACCCTAGATTTGCGTGAGGTTGCGAATCCAGGGCTAGAACCTCTACTTATCTCTTGTTCTCACCCGTCGCCCTCTTCGCCACTCCACAGTCTCGCACATTCTGGGCGTCATCCGTCCCGACATAAGGTTTCCCCACCAGCTCCACCTCCACACCAAGTCGCCGAGAAAAAGACGCTTTCCGCTTGGAGCCGCCTCCGGCAGTTCGACGATCCGAAATTCCGCCCAAGAGAGGACCCGGCGCGCGCTTCATCAAACGGGAACGTCTACCACCAGCACCTGCTCGACGAGCCGGCACGGCTATGCCAAACGACGCCTGCTGCCGATCCACCGCCCAGCTCGCCTCAAGTCACGACCGCACGGGCACCGAGTCACACAGGGCACAGCGTCCCTGACGCACGCGGCTGACATGGCCGACATGGAGCAGCCTCGGCGCGCGGCCGCCTCGGACGAGAACACCCCCCTGCTGGCGACGGACAGCCGGACGCGGAACCCGCGGACCGTCACCTTCAGCGCCGACCCCGTCACGAGGACGTTGGAGCCCGGCCCGCGCCTCGCCCGCCCGGCCCACGGCCCCGGCGCCGGCCACGCGGCTGCAGGCGCCGGCTCCGGCGGCGGCGGCCCGCTGGGGCCCCCCGTGCTGACGGCCCTCAACAACAAGCTCCGCAGGCGCAACAGCCGCTACGCCGTCGCCCCCGGCGCCCTGCCGCCCCTCGGCGCAGCCAAGATCGGCCCGCAGCGCAGCACCAAGACGACGGAGAAGCTCAAGCTGCTGCCCAACCCGGACATCGACGACGGCGCCGACGAGGAGACGGGCCGCGACGTCTACTCGCAGTACACGCGCATCAAGGACCCGACGGCCCGCCGCGACGCCGCCCGCCTCGGCAAGGGGGACCGCGGCCGGCTCCCCCGCGTCACGGCTTACTGCACCGCCAACCGCTACGACATGGACGGCCTCGTGCGCTTCCTCAAGGGCCGCGGCAAGACGCGCCGCGCCAACCCCAAGCTCATCGACGAGTGCGTCTACACGCCCTACGCCTACGCCGACGCGCCCGACGCGGCCGCCAAGGCCCGCGGCGACCCCGTGCGGACCTACGGCCGCCGCCACTCGACCGGCGGCGAGGCCCTGGACGACGAGTCGCGCCGCCACGAGGCCCGCGCCGCCCTGCACGACGCCCCGCGCCACGACTCGGCGTACGGCGACGAGCTCGCCGGCGGCGAGTCCAGCGCCGTCCGAGACGGCCCCGCGCACGAGGCCGTGCCCGACCTTGACACCCAGGTGCACACGCCAGAGGTCTTCCTCTTCGACTACGGCGTCGTCGTCGTCTGGGGCATGTCGGAACCCCACGAGGCCAGGCTCCTCAGGGACATTGCCAAGTTCGAGGTGGAGAAGCTGGCGCCCGACGACGTCGAGACGGAGTATTTCAACTTTTACTACACGCGCGAGTACCAGGAGCGCATATACAACGACTTCATCACGCTGAGGGACCCCAACAACTACCGGACCAAGCTGGCCATCTCTCACGCCCTGGCGCAGAGCGTCAAGGTACGTTGCGTCGCCAACCTCGCCCGGCGGCATGCTGACTGTGGCCTGGCTAGACGTCCCTGTTTGAGGAGCTGATTGCCTCCACGATAGACACGTGCAAGGACATTCCGACGCAGCTCGCCCGGACGGGGAACATTAAGCTCAACCGGTCCCAGATCAACATGCAGATCGGCGAGCTCTTCATCCTGCGGATAAGCATCCACCTCAACGGATCCGTCCTCGACACCCCCGAGCTGTTCTGGGTCGAGCCCCAGCTGGAGCCCGTGTACCAGGCCGTCCGGAGCTATCTGGAGATGGACCAGCGCGTGGGGCTCCTGACGAAGCGCATGGACGTCGTTGCCGACCTGCTGGCCGTGCTCAAGGACCAGCTGAGCCACGGCCACGACGAAAAGCTCGAGTGGATTGGTGAGTCGACCGGCTGCCGTTGCTTGGGGCCCGCGGGCTTGCGCTGACCGGGCGCTCCTAGTTATCGTGCTCATCGCCATGGAGATCTTGGTTGCCATTGCCAACATCGTTGTGGACCTGTACGCGGGTGAAGAATAGCGGCGTTTTGGACGGGCCTGCGGCCGATTGTCCCCAGCGCAATGGGTTGCCGTGTCTCGCAGCGGTTGCTTGTTGGGCCTGGACCCTAGACGGTCAGTCTCGCCGATAATCACAAGTTGGGGTCCCGGAGCGAAGCGGAGGGGCACCATGTTTAGTCTTGAGCAGGTTGCGTGATTAGATCGAGGTACCGCTGCCATGCATTTTTGCTTGGTCTAGGACTCTACATTATCGGCGGGTGACGCCGTACTAGCTAGTGCCTTGGCTGCCTACCTGTTTTTACGTAGGAGACGATTAGAAGGGCCCCTACTCATCTAACATTAGTATATCGGGGCCCTGACACTACGGCCTACGGAACGGAGTGAGTGGACGTGGATTTGGCAGCCAATGGGAGAGGTCGACCAGGCTGGTGACGTGCAGAGAATCGACCGGTTCAAGCACCAGGGGGTAAGAACCCGGGGTTCGCTCGTTTTTGAAGCAGGCGGGCTGATTGCTTTCATGTTGATGCCGGCGGCGTTATTGCCGACATGTTTACCGCCTCGGAGCGGGCATGGCCACGAGCGCATCATGTCGAGCACGCGGGCGAGGCGGCGCGCGTGCTCGACATGAGGCGCTCCAAGCACGTGCAGGTGACGGAGGGCGAGGCCGTCGCCGAGGCCGACGTCGTGAATGCGAGCATTGGATCCGGAGGACGTTGAAATAGATCTGTGGAGACTTGGTACGTAGCTGCATCCGGACAGTGCTTATCGAGGCGGGGACGGTGTCCGGGCACTGTGCGGCGGCTCCACCTCGGGCGCCGTGGCGCGTCTCTCTGGACGCATCCCTCGACAACATCGCGCATCCAGCAGGACCTCCAGCAGGCCTCGCGACCACCGCCTCGCGCCCCGGCCAGCGGCCACCATGGCGCTCAGCGCCAGCTCGTCGCCGGCGTCCTTCTACACGGCCGACTCGGCGTCGCGGCCGTCGACGACGGCCAGCAGCCCCGCGCAGGCGGCGCCGTGCCCGTACCGCGAGGCGCGCCAGCTGCCGCGCGAGCTCAAGGAGCACTGCCAGATCTTCCTCGAGGAGCAGCTGTGTAGGCCCCGCCGCCCCGGCCCCGGCCCCGGCCCCGGCCCCGGCCCCGGCCGCCGCCCCCGCCGCCGCTGCTGACCGCCGCTGCTGACCGCCGCCCGCCAGACACGTGCGCCATCCACCTCGTCAGCAGCGCCCTCGGCGCCGGCACGTCCCGGGCGGCGGCCGCAGCCGTGCCCCGTCCCGTCGCCGTCCCGCCGCCGAGCCACCTGGCGCTGCTCGGCACGCTCGTCGTCCACCCGCTGCACACGACGCGCGCCGACGGGCCCGACCACGCGGCCGTCTCGGCCCTCGCCCTCGGCTACCTGCGCGGCCTCGTCGCCGCCGTCGGGCCCGTCGCCGCCGGCCTGCGCGCCGCCTTTGCCTTCTGCCCCGGCCGCGCCTGGGCCCGCCGCCCGCCCGGCGACAGCGACGCCTCGGACGGCGCCTCCGACGCCGACGACTCGGACCGCCACCTCGACGGCCTGCGCGGCCGCATGGCCAACGAGGCCAGCCTGTGGACCCGCGGCCAGGATCTGTGGTCCGTCGTCGGCTGGGCCTTCAACACGGCCGCGCTCCATCCCCACCGCTGGCGCTACTGGCGCGCCTGGCTCGGCTTCATGCTCGACGTGCTCGACGCCGACTGGGCCGAGCGCCAGCGGCTCGACCTCGAGGCCCACGAGGCCAAGGGCCGGGCCGGGCCCGAGCCCACGGCCTTCCGCAGGGACTCGATGATCCTCATGTACATGGACCAGCGCGACGGCCGCCACGCCGGCCTCAAGCGCGTCGTCAAGGCCCTCGTGGCCGACGGCGGCAGCCTGTCGTCGTCGTCATTCCCCGAGGTCTTCGACAAGGAGCCCCGGCGGGCCAGGAAGGCGTCGCGCAAGCGCAAGCGGGAGCAGGTGCTCGACGTGGACAAGGGCAAGTTTGGCGACTACCTCGACGACGACTCCATCTCGTCGGGCGTGTCGGAGCCGCCGACGCCGCAGAAGGCGCGCGACGCGCCCAAGAACGCGTCGTTTGCCTGCTCGAGCCCCGGCCTGGCCGAGTCGGTGGCGCTGCGGCTGCGCTTCTTCCGCCTGCTCTCGGCCGCCACGTTTGCGCTGCGCCGGCGCGCCGAGCTCAACCAGCTCTACGAGGACTTTGCGGCGGCCGTCAAGGTGCTGCCGCTGCCCATGTTCGGCCTCGTCGTCAGCCAGCGCTCGAACCCGCTGCTGCCGGCGACGCACGTCACCCTCCTCAAGCAGCTCTTCCACCTGCTGCTGCCGTCGCGGTGCAAGGACCCGCGGGCGGTGGACCCGGAGGGCGACGCCCAGGGCAGCCTGACCATGGCCATGCTGGAGCACTGCTACATGGCGTCGCCCGCCAACACGGTCGGGCTCGACGACAACGCCAAGCTGTCGCTCGTCGTCGAGAGCGCCATGCAGCTGCTCTGGATCTGCGACATGGTCGAGTCCACGGACAGCTTCGCCGACGCGGCCCTGCGCGGCGTCAGGGCGCGCGAGGCCAAGGCCAAGAGGAAGCGGACGGGCAGGATGCGGGCGGACCCGGGCGATGCCCTCGCGCAGGACGTGCTGGCGGGCTCTGGCGAGAGGATCCGCGCCCTGCTCGAGGCGCTCGAGGCGTCGACGGGCGCGGCAGAGTGAGCATTGTTTTTCTTGTCTTTTCCCTTGTCTGGGTGATTCATGGCTGGGAGTTTGGGGGGGCCAAGGGCGTTGTGCATCCGACTGTGGGCATTGTGTTATACGGCTACGCACTATGGTACAGGGATAGACGGCGTCATGCACGCCCGCCGCGGCTTTGTCTCGGGTCATCGTTTCCTGGCGGCGGCGGGGTCCCACGGCGCGGGCTGCCACTTTTCGCCGGGCGCGTGAGCCGTGGGCTTGGCCCGGGGGTCGGCGGGCTCGGGGCCGGCGGCGGCGGCTCGGGCCTGCGGCGGCGCGGGGGGCGGCTCGGGGGCCGGCTCGGGGCCCGGCTCGGGGCCCGGCGCCTTCAGCGGCGCGGCGGGCGTCGCGGCGTCGGCGACACGGGGCTTGGCCTCCCAGCGGGCGTCGGCGCGGGCGGCGAGCAGCTTCGCGCGCTCCTGGCGCAGCACGTCGGCGCGCTGCTCGGCGAGCGTCGGCGCGTCGGCGCGCGCGTGCCGCAGCCACTGGTGCCACAGCGGACTGACGCGCACGTCCGAGTAGGGCGTCGACGGCGGGCAGTGCACGATGCGCCGCCAGCGCTGGCCGTCGCGCGCGGCGGCGAGGCAGAACTCCCAGTACGTGTTGCCCTCGAGGTCATGGCCTGCGCGCGTCAGCGTCCGTGTCGGCGCGGCGACGGGCTCGACTGGCGCCCACCGACGAAGAAGCGCTTCCGCCAGGGCAGGCGGAGCGCGCGCCACCGGTACCATGCCTGCGCGAGCGGTCCGATGCGCCGGGGAGACGGAGACATGGCTGAGGTGAAGCTGGCGGCGGAGACGCTCGTGCCCGTTGCTATTGGGCCCGTTGCACAGCCACAGTGTTTGTTTGCGTCACCAGCCACGCGCGCGCTGTGCTTGCATAAGCCGCCGCCCCTGCTGCATTATTGTTGTGGCAGTCGACTCGCGACAACTACATACCTCAACCGCCGGAGCCTTTCTTTTCCCTCATGCTCCTCTCCCCAGCCCTCCGCCGCGAGCCGCCCGCCCTGCGTCCTGTCCCGCCAGCCTCGCCGGGTGTCGCCATCCGCCTCGACGGCCTCCTGGCCCCTCGCGTCGCGCCGCAGCCGCGAGAGCGCAGACCATGGCGTCCGTCTCGTCGCTCGACAAGGACCTGCGCAGGATGCGCCTCGACAAGTACACGCCCGCCGCCGCCGCCGAGGCGCGCGCCTGGATCGAGGAGCGCCTCGGCGACAGGCTGCCGTCGCCCGACCTGCTCGACGGCCTCAGGGACGGCGTCGCCCTGTGCAGGTGCGCCGCCGCCGCCCGGCCCGGCCCGCGCCGCCGCCCCCTGCTGACGCTCCCCCCAGGCTCGTCAACCTGGCCGTGCCCGCGCCCGGCGTCCGGTTCAAGCAGTCGCCCATGCCCTTTGTGCAGATGGAGAACATCTCGCACTTCCTCGCCGCCTGCCAGGCGCCCCCGCTCAACCTGCACCAGCACGACACCTTCCTCACCGTCGACCTGTACGAGCAGAAGGACCCGGCCCAGGTCCTGCAGTGCCTGGGCGCCTTCAGCAGGGCCGCCAACGCGGCCAACCCCGCCAGCTTCCCGACCACCATAGGGCCCAAGACGCGCGCCGGCGGCGTGAGCCCGCAGGTGACGGGTCCCCCGGCCGCCGGTCCCCTGGCGGCGGGTCGCCCGGCGACGCCGACTGCCCTCGGCGACACCAATGCCTTGTCGTCGGCCTACACGGGCCCGGCCTACACGGGCCCGAGGCCCGTCCTGCCGCACCGCTCCGGCGACTCGCCGACAAAAGGCCACGCCAAGAGCCCGTCCAACGGAGGCTCCCCCGGCCCCGTGACCAGCTGGAGCAGAAAGGAGCAGGAGGGCGCCACGTCGCCCGCGTGGAACATTGCCCAGTACGGCTACATGGGCGGCGCCAGCCAGGGCAACCTGGGCATCTCGTTCGGCGGCCGGAGGCAGATCACCAGCGCCGGGCCCAGCGTCCCCAGCCTGGCGGAAAAGGAGCGCCGCCGCAGGGACGACGAGGAGCGCCAGCGCCTCGAGGCCGACGACGAGGAGCGCCGCCGCCGCGCCGACGCCGAGCAGGAAGAGGCGCGGGCCAAGCGCGACGAGGAGCTGCGCTGGGAGCAGGAGACGGAGCGGCTGCGCGACGAGGAGCGGCGCAAGGCCGACGAGGAGAGGCGCCTGTGGGAGGAGCAGGAGCGCCAGTGGAAGCTGACGGAGCAGAAGCGCCGCCAGGAGGAGCAGGAGGCGCAGGCCCGCCTCGACGAGGAGCGCCGCCGCTTCCGGAGCCGGAGCGACGTCCGCCTGCACGGCCAGCTGCTCAGCCAGTACCGCGCCGAGCAGGCCGGCGCCGACGCCGGCGCCGACGCCGACAACAGGCACAGCAGCCGCGTCAAGGAGCTGGAGAAGGAGCTCGAGCTGGCGCGCCAGCGCGAGGCAGAGTACGAGCGCGAACGACAGCAGCGCCTGTCGCGCGCCGGCAGCAGGCCCGGAGGCCCGACGCCGACGCCGGGGCCGCCCGCGCCCGCGCCCGCGCCCGCGCCCGCGTCCGGGAGCCGGCCCGAGCCGCCGCCGCCGCCGCCGTCGCCGTCGCCCGCGCCCCCGGCCCGGGCCGCGTCGTGGTCCAAGGACGAGCGCGAGTTCCTGCACACGCAGTGGAAGCAGCACCAAGGGCCGGCGCCCGAGCCCGAGCCGGCGCCCGAGCCCGAGCCCGGCGACCAGCCCCCCGCCGCGGCGTCGCGCCGACCGCTCCCCGAGCCCGGCACCACGACGCCCAAGGCCGCGACGCCCAAGGCCGCGACGCCCGGCAGCGTCGCCAGCGGCGGCAGCGGCGGCAGCAGCAGCCGCCGCCCGCTCCCGGACCCGGCCCGGTACGCGTCGCCGCCCGCGTCGCTGGGCAGCCGGACGGGCCGCCTCGCCGCCAGCCTCAGCAGCCTCAGCATCAACAGCACCAGCAGCAGCGCCAGCACGCCGCCCACGTCGTCGCAGAGCCGCGGCGGCAGCGGCAGCGCCAAGTCGTCCTGGGCGTCCAAGTCGCTGCTCGAGCGCGAGATGGAGCTCGAGCGCCAGCGCCAGCGTGAATGGGAGGAGGCCCAGCGCGAGACGGCCCGCGCGGTGCCCGCCGCCGACGGCGTCGGCGGCATCGGCGGCGGCGTCGGCGGCCGCTGGGACGTCGGCCAGTGGGCCGGCTACACGGGCGGCGACAGCCAGAACCGCGGCTCGCACGGCATCGGCGCCGGCCGGAGGCAGATTGTCGGCCCGCGCCCGCTGCCGGGGTCTCACCGGTGACGGCCGACGGAGGGAGCGGCGCGCGCTGGTGCGTGTTAGATGAGATGAGTCCTCGTCTTTTTCTTGCGTGGCCCTTTTGCCCCTTTCATCTTTTCTGTTCTTTCTTGTTTTCTCTCTCCGTCTTCTTTTCTCTTCTCTTCCTTTCTGCTCTTTCAACCTTGTCTCTTCTGGTTTTGAATCAACTAGTCTTCGTGTATATATTCCACATCGGGCGTGTACATCTGCACCCTGCAGCGTCGTGCGTGACAGGCATCCTCGTCGCCGGGCAGAGGCGGCCAGCCGGCGCGCCGTCTGCCGTATCCAAGCCGCGAGCCCTGCTCCTGAAACTCGACGGCCATCAATTGGGCGCGTCTCAGGCCCTGGGCACCCAATCGTCGGTCTCGGGCTGAATCGTCCCGGGCCACCTCGTCCCCATCGGCTCAATGCCGCAGGCAACGAGCGTCGAATGGGCGTCGGCGCCTGTTGCCGGACAAATAATTCGACGTCCGCCTGAAGCATGGCGGCAATCAGGGGTGGGGCCGCTGCAGCTGTCGCATCTCGTCCCATTATCGTCCGGTCTCTTGGTCAATCCTCCGCCTCCTCCCCCCCTCCTCCTCCGTCTGCGCCACTCAGTCAAGACGACCGCCGTCAAAACAAAAGGGCAACGGCAGCTCAGCTCTCGGCGGCCGCCTCGGTCCGGCAGCGGCGGCACATGCACCAGCCGCCAAGGCTGCCCCGTGCCCACTCGCGCCGCTGTTGCACGGGCAGCGAGACGTCGCAATAGTGGTTGAGTATCTCGTCTCCTTGCTTGATCCCCCCCCGGTGGCCGCCGACGACGCCTTCTTCCCGTGCCCACAGAACCATGCGACCGCCCCAGTCCCAGGTGACGTTGGGGTCGCAGTCGTGGTTCGCCAGGCACCAGTACGGATGGACGGCCGCCACGTCCGGCCGGCCATCACGAGGGTTCTTCCGCGCCGAGGCAGTGCCTCGAAACTTGGCATAGAGCGTGTTGAGGACCCAGAAGTCGTACTCGGCCAGCGCCGCGTAAATGTCGACATCCATCTTCTCGAGCACATGGAGCGGAGTCTCGATGTTGTACTTGAAGGAGAAGGGCAGGGTCCACTCGGGAGGGGGCCCCGCGTTGGGCGAGACGTTGATGTCGTTGGAGCGCGTCGGCACAAAGTCGCCCCAGATGAACTTGACCTCGCGGACCTCGAGTGGGTGCGCTTGTTGGTGGGCAGCCAGCGCCAGCACGCGGGCGAGGAGCAGGAGATAGAGCGTCTCGTCGGCCTCGAGGGCGTCGGGGTCCTTGGCGATGGCGTCGACGTCCTTTTCGCACACGGCCGGGTGGTAGCGCCTCTGGGCTTCGTCGTGGCAGTGCTGGCTGCAAAAGACGGTGTCGCAGCACTCGTCGCAGCTCACCGGCGGCTCGTCGCCGCCGAGCGGCGGCAGGGGGCAGCTGCAAGCGTCGCAGAGGGAGTCCTTGAGTCGGTTGTTGGCCGTCAGGAGCGAGTATTCGCGCAGCACCACTTCGCCGGGGGCGATGTCCTCGCGGGCAAAGACGCCGAGTTGCTGGCACGTGGGGATAATGTCATAGCTGTCGGTCTCGCTGGCGCCTTCGAGCAGGACGGGCAGCGTCGCCACCTGGACGGCACACTTGGGGGCCATGTGGCCGAGGTCCGCGTTCAAGGCGTCGAGGGCGTGCTGGGAGAAGCGGTCCGGTTCGTGATCGTTCCAGGGGTACACTTCGCGGCGGACCAAGCCGTGGTCGGGGAGGTGGGAGTTGTCGAAGTCGTCGCGGCGAAGCTTGCGGCGGCCGACGGTCTGGATGTGCCTCTTGGTGTTGAGCAGCTCGCGGTTGCGGGGGGCGATGTGGAGGCCTCGGTCGCAAAAGTTGGCGGCGCTCCTGAGGCAGCCGCAGAGCAGGAGGCTCAGAGAGAGGACCTGATAGGCGCGGATGGAGCCGATGGCGGCGAGGCGGCGGGCGGCAGCCTCGCTGTCGTCATGGTCGCCCACGTCGGCGGCGGACCACTCGGCCGAGAGGCTGCCGTGGGTCAAGACGTCCGGGACGGGAACGGCGGTGCGCATCATGAGGCTCTCGAGGGCCTGGTGGTGATACTCGAAGCCGTCGTTGGCCACCTCGTCGGTCAGGAGCAGGGCGCGGTAGGCATCGCCGGCAGCCAGGTCGGGGTAGCCGAGGTCCGAGTAGACGACGGCGCGCTCGAGGTAGAGGACGAGGTCGTAGGGCAGGCTGGCGAGCCCCTCGGTCAGGAGGGCGCGGCGGTCGAGCAGCTGCTCGTGGTGGGCATCCTGGTCCATGGTCGACAGGCGTAGCCGGAGACGAGGGGGGCGGGGGCGGGGGCTCGGGGCCAGGACGAGGGCTCGGGGCCAGGGCGAGGGCTCGGGGCCAGGGCGAGGGCAGCTGGGCGTCTTATCGTCGACGGCTGGAGCCCGCCGTTGGCCGCTGGCGGCTGAGTGTCAGGGCCGGGCCGGCAAGGGCCAACAGAGCGAGGCCCAAGAGCTCGCAGCCAGAGGCGGGTCCAGGCTGCGCGGTCCCCGGGCCGGGGCTGCATGCGGCAGCGTCAGACTTGAGGCCCTGCGCGCGAAATGATGAGATGTGATGGGGGAGGGCATCAGGGCATCGACAGGGCGGAGGCGAGCGTCGACGTTGGAAAGGGCGCGGTCCCGTGACGAGGGCGGCAGGCAGGATGTGAGGCAGGTACGGAGGGCGGCGGAGGAAAAGCCTGGCGGCGGAGGAAAAGCCTGGCGGCGGAGGAAAAGCCTAGCGGCCCGGCTGGCGATGGCGCAGGGACGCGACTATAGCGGCAGCGCGGTATCGGCAGGATACGTGCACGAGAGGAGCGACGGCATCACAGGTCATGGAGGGCCGGACGGGCGCGTTCCGCGGCAGGGCTGGGCGGCCGCGGCCAGCGGTCCTCGGCGGCCCCGGCCAGCGGTCCAGCGGTCCCGGCCAGCGGCCCCCTCGGCGATGGCCAAGGCGATGGTGTTGGCAGTCCATCGCAAGGGGCGCGCGCAGCTCTCCAGGGTCCGGCCGCCGATGGACGAGGGGGGCTCTGGCCGGGGCCATCAGGC
Source organism: Hypocreales sp. Mo6-1 (assembly GCA_002939055.1). Taxonomy (NCBI): domain Eukaryota; kingdom Fungi; phylum Ascomycota; class Sordariomycetes; order Hypocreales; species Hypocreales sp. Mo6-1. The sequence continues at coordinate 1,641,122 of PNEP01000013.1, forward strand.
GTCGGAGGACGATTATCCGCAGGGCCAGGCCCATGTGTCCAGGCCCATGTGTCCAGGCCCATGTATCGTCGTCTCCGCCCGCCGTCGCGAGCCGTTGCATCCGCCGCCCAGCCCCTGCGGCATCGTGGCAAATCGCTGCAGCGGCGAGGCGTCAGCGGAAGCCACTCCCGCGCGTCCGAGGCCAGCCCTGCGTAGGCACGCCATGTACCAAGTACGGGCTACCTCGAGCCAGCTCCTGAGGCCGGCGCACGTCACCCGGCAAGCCGGTATTCCCGGACTTCCGAGTCCGGCGTGCCGGCCTGGCTATCTTATCGGCGCTGGAAAACCCCGCGTCGCAGCTCCGTCACAACGCCCAGGCGACAGCGTCGACGGCTTCCAGCACCAGCTCCCGGCTTCCGCAGCGACCGACGGCCCCGACCGGTGACGAGACAAGGCTTCCGCAAGATGCCCAAGACGCAGCCCAACCTCTACGCCTTCCCCGACGTGGCCGCCCTGGCCCCCGCCCTGCGCGCCTACATCCTCCAGAGCCAGGCCGCCGGCATCGCGCGCCACGGCACCTTCAAGGTGGCCGTCTCGGGCGGCTCGCTGCCCAAGACGCTCGCCGCCGCGCTGCTGCCGCCGCCCGGCGCCGCCGCCGACGACGTGGTCGACTGGCCGCGCTGGGAAATCTTCTTCGCCGACGAGCGCGCCGTGCCCCTCGACCACGCCGACTCCAACTACGCCCTGCTCAAGGCCGAGCTGCTCGACAAGCTGCCCGCCGGCCGCCAGCCGGCCGCCGTGCACGCCGTCGACGCCGCCGCCCTCGCCGACGCCCAGGAGCTCGCCGACCGCTACGAGCAGGCCCTCGTCGCCTCCTTCGCCAGCCGCGACTCGGTCCGCCTGCCCATCTTCGACCTGCTGCTGCTCGGCTGCGGGCCCGACGGCCACACGTGCTCGCTCTTCCCCGGCCACCCGCTGCTGCGCGAGGCCAGCGCCTGGGTCGCCCCCATCGACGACTCGCCCAAGCCGCCGCCGCGCCGCATCACCCTGACCCTGCCCGTCGTCACCCACGCCGTCCGCCTCGCCTTCGTCGCCACCGGCGCCGCCAAGCGCGACATCATGAAGCAGATCTTCGACTCGTCCGACGACCTGCCCTGCACCCTCGTCAACCACGCCGCCGGCGACCGCTGCTCCTGGTTCGTCGACGAGCCCGCCGTCGAGGGCGTCAGCTTCCCCCGGAGGGCCTTTCTATGATGCCGTCGACGACCGGCCTCTTCATGCTAACGACTCCATGACCACTGGTTTCGACCGCCGCCGCTGCTGCTCCACCGCCAGCCGCCATTGGGGACAGGGGAAAACGGGAAAGAGGAAAACATGGCTTAGAATCCGAGGAAGCGGAGGACGCGCTCGTTGGGCACCACTTCACATTATTGATATCCTGCTCGCCACTCCAGGGAGCTGCTGTACATACACGGTGCCTACCTGGCTAGACTTTGTAGGCACCTCGGCTTCTGTTCAATTCTCCATCACCACGACGCCTCGTACAGTTCGGCATGCACTCGTAGCGGCCGCCTAGAGCTCGTCGCGTTCCTGGTGCCACGCGGGCGGCGTCTCGTCTATACACCTCTCCACACTGCTCCAGCCCTCGGGGTATCATGGTCGCGCCTCTCCTCGTCCTCTCCCTCCCTGTTCATCCTCTCGACCCACGCCTGCTCCCTCGCCAGCGCCTCCTGCTCCACCTCGTCCATGACGCGCAGCTCCGCCAGCATGTCCCCCAGCAGGCTCCGCGCCCCCGCCAGCATCCGCTCCAGGCCGCAGCTTTGGCGCCCGCCGCCGCCGCCGTCCGTCTGCCCGGCGGCGGGCACGTCGTCAATCTCGCCGAGCTGGGCCTGCCAGCCCTCGAGTCGGCGTGCCATGGCCGCGCACTCGTCCCTCCAGGGCGCGTCCAGCTCGCCAATGAAGAGCGAGTCTTGGCCCGGGGGCAGGGCGTTGCCGGCGTCCCCCCTCGCCTCCTCGACGCGGCGGACGCCGTCGATCCAGCGCTCGAAGCGCCGAACGACGCGGCTGTACCGCCCGCCCGCCTCGCTGAGCGCCCAGAGGCCGCTCAAGACTTCTTCGAGAGAGCGCATCTTCTCGTCGAGGCTCCGCCCGCCGCGGCCCCAGCGCCGCAGAGCCAGCATGTTCTGGCGCTCCGCTGCGGCCCTCTCGCGGTCCGCCGCCTCGCTGCTCGCCTCGGCCAGCCTCGCGAAGCGCGCGCCGAGCTTCTCCCTGGCGCTCGCCTGCCATCGGGCATGTACAGGCGCGGCGTCGCGGTGCAGGAGGTGCATCTGCAGCAGCTCCGCCTGCAGCTTGTGCGTCTCGGCCGAGGCGGCGACGTTGGCGGGGAGCTTGGACGGCGAGGGCGGCGCGAGGAACGTCGCCGTCAGGGGCTTGGGGGCGAGCGTCTTGGCGGGCGAGTAGTGCTGCTGCAGGGTCGAAAAGGCCGGTCGCAGCCGTGGCTGCAGCAGCGGCTGCGGCGGCCTCGAGGCTGCGGCGGGCGTGGACGGCGCTCTGTCGGCGGCGCCGGAGCCACCTCGCGCCGCCACGGCGCCCAGCCTGTCGCCCGGGGGCGGCCGCAGCACCGGGGCGGGGGTCAGGGCCGCGGCCGTGGTGGTGCTCCTGGCACGCGTGTGTGTGGCAGCGCGCTTCGGCACCTGCGCGGCGGCGGCGCTCCCCGTCGACACGGGCCGCGCCGTCACGGACGATCTGATGGGGTGGCGGCTCGCCGCCGTTTCGCGCGCGGCCGGCTGCTGCGCCGGAGACACGGACGCCGGCGCGGACGCTCCATTCTGGCGCCTCGATGACGCCAAGCGCGTCGGCGCTCCGGAGACGGACCTGCCGCCCCGGGCGCTGGCTGTCGTCGACGCGGCGCTGCTGCTCGTGGCGGCCGTTGACGAGGACGCGGTCCGCGCCGGGGGCTTGACGGGCAGGCGGCTGGGGGAGCTGCTCCTGGGGGGCGCTGCTGCAGGCAGCTGCTGGGAGGGTATGGAGGACGTCTTGCGCGACGGGCGGGCGCGCTGAAGGGAGGACATGGCCGCCGAGACGGGAGATGAGAGAGGAAGCTCGGGGTTGGGCCGACCAACAGGGCTGACTTGGCCTCTGCGCTGCGCTTCCATCGTGGAGGCAGGGGTGCCCAGCCTCCCGGACTCGGATTACGTAATGGGATCATGGCGATGATGCAGACAGAAGTTTGCCTTGACGAATCCAGCCCAGAGCGCTTTTGATTTGATGGTGTATGGCCTGTCGTCGCGTCCGCACACATCACCCATAATGCCTTGATTCCGGCCAGTGAAGACGCCCCCCAATCCAGCGCTCTCGGCCGGGCGCGAAAAATGGTATCATCAGCGTCCTCGGTGCTCTATGCGTACAAGTATCCCAACGGCGAGAAAGGACGGGCCCAGAGGCGAAAGAAGCAAGCAGACTAAAGCTAAACAGCAAAGGAGAGTCACGGGCCGCGGCCTCACGACGCCAGCTGCAGCCCCAGGGCTGAGCCCGGCCGCGACATGGACGACAGGCTGAGCGGCGTGCTCGAGGCCAGCTCGTCGACCAGGCGGCGCAGCACGCGCTGGTGGGCGTTGAGGGCGCGCAGGCAGGCCTCGCAGATGCGCAGGTGGCAGAAGGAGCACGCCCAGCGGTCCTCGGCGTCGGCCTTGTCGCACGTCTGGCACGTCAGCGGGTAGTGGCGGTTGCTCAGCCGGTTCATGGTGCGGTGGTGCTGGTAGCAGTCGAAGTGCGAGTCGCGCAGCGGCCGCGCCGCCGTGACGCACCCGGGCTCCGGCGGCCGCTCCGTCTGCACGGGGAAGTAGGCCGCGCGCGGGTCCGGCTCGCGCGTCACCTTCATCTCCGGGTACAGCGTGCCGTCGCGGCCGCGGTACAGCGGGCCAAGCGTCTCGGAGACGACGATGCGCGCGTCCGCCTCGCCCGGCCGCCGCGGCCGTTGCACCGCAGGCGCCCGCGCCTCGGACCGCTCCGACGGGTTCCGCGGCGGCGGCGTCGTCCACCCGCCAGGCTCTGGCGCGCGGCCGCGGCCGGCCTCGTCGGGCGGTGGTTGCGGCGGCGGCTGCGCTCTCGGCGCGGCACGCTGCCTGTCGCTGCCCGCCTCGTCGGGGCCGCCGGCGGCGAGGCCGAGCAGGTTCGGGGCCGAAGGCGGCAGCGTCTTCCTCGGGATCGCGAGCGGCGCGGGCTGGGGCACCGGGCGCTCGGGACCGCCGACGTCCCGGGGCGGCGCCGGCGCCGGCGGCGGTTCCGAGGCTCCGTCGAGCTGGGCGGGCCGCGGCGAGCCCGACGAGGAGGCCGGCGACACGGGCGAGACGACGGTATCGACGGCCGGCGCCGCCTTGGCGTCTCCCCGGTGGTACTCGGGCGTCGGGGGCCGCAGTGCAGCCGGTCGAGGCGCGGCGGGCGCAGCCTCGATCAGAGTCGACGCCTTGCGCAGCTTGTTCGTGGTCCTGGTGGCGACGCTCGCGTCGTCGGCCGATGAGCGGGTGCGGTGCAGGGCGTCCTTGAACTGGTCAAGCTTGGACGGTGTGTGGCCCATGGCTCGGGAGTCGGCCTGCCGGTCCTGGTCCGGGCCCTGCGTGTGTGGCTGCTGCTTGGCCGCGGGCCGCACGTTGCGGCCGGGCAGCCCGACGACGGGCCGTGGCTGCGGCCGGGCCGGCTTCGGAGGGTCCGACGGGGGCGAGCCGGCGCTGGCGGCCGCCGTCGGCTTGGTCGGCGACGCCGATGGGGCGGCGGCGGCGGCGGCGGCGGCGGCTGACGCGGTCGTCTGTGACGTCGCGGCCGTCGAGCCGTGGCTGTGGTCGAGCCTGAGCTCAGGAAGCTCGCGGCTGTTGTCGCTCTTGTGGGGGCGGCGGCGCCAGATCTCGGGCCGCGGCGGCGAGGGCGTCGCGAGCTCCGGGAGCGCCGGCTGTGGCTTGGGCGCGGGCGACGCAGGGCGTTGGTCGGGGGCGCCTGGACGCTGCTTCTCCTCCGACGGCTTGAGGGGCCGCAGGGGGGGCACGAGGCGGTGCGGCGAGGGCGAGGCAGGCAGGCCGACCGGGGGCAGGCGAGGAGCGGCGGCGGCGGAGGCGGAGGCGGCGGCGGAGGCGGAGGCGGAGGCGGAGGCGGAGGCGGGTGCTGGAGAAACGGCTGGAACGCGCTGTGTCGCAGCGCGAGGCTGCGCTGGAGCAGCGGGTGGACCGCGCGGGGGAGCTGCAGCGGGCGGCGACGGAGCCCGCTGTCGCGGGCCCGTTGGCGGAGCAGCGGCGGCGGCAGACGCGGGCGGCGAGGCGCGTCCGTCGGAGGCGAGGGCGCTGGCCACGGTCGTGGCGACGGTGCTGGTGCTGGCGGCCGAGGGCAGGTCGTCCGGGTCGCGCGAGTAGGCGGACAGCAGGCTGGAGAGCGAGTCGGAGGGCGACGCGAGCCTGGGGGCTTCGCTCCAGGGCTTGGGGGCCGCGCTCCGGAGCCGGGGGGGCTCGCTCCGGGGGGGGGGCGGCGCGGGCTGGCTCTGGGGCAGCACCGGCTGGCTCTGCAGCACCGGCTGGCTCTGCAGCACCGGCTGGCTCTGCAGCACCGGCTGGCTCTGCAGCACCGGCTGGCTCTGCAGCCTGGGGGCCGCCGTCTTGGGCGGCAGCGGCGGCGGCGACGGCGAGCGGACCAGCTTCCTGGCGACGCGCCTGCTGTCGTCCGGGGCCCGGCCCGGCGCAGGCGACGGCGGCAGCGCCAGCGGCAGGCGAGGCAGCTGCTTGGCGGCTGCGGCGTCGACGAGCCCCGGCAGCGACGGCAGCGCCTTGGAGAAGCGCGACCGGCCTCTGGCCGCCGGCGGCTGCCGCAGCATGCTGTGATGGCTGGCCGTGGTTGGAGCGCGCACGCACACGGCGACCCTGGCCTGCTGCGCTGGCACTGGTCGTCTGCGGAGGAAGGACGAGGCCCGGGGGACGGGGACACAGGGCCGGGGCCGCCGCCATACATACACGCACGCGCTTGCCCTTCTACTCTGCTGACGGCCTCATCCGTGCTGCTGCTGATCCAGCTCCTCTCAACGTCCCCAGCGCACACGGGTCTCCCGGACCCAGGGACCCGGGAGGCTGTGGCGCAGGCGCGTGTATCTCCGCGTACCGCCGCCCGCCGCCCGCGCCGCAGCGGTACGCGCCGTCTACATGCCCCCGGCTCCGGGCGGCCGCCTTGGCGCGCATTGCCTAGTGTGGCTTGGGACTGGCACGCAGCCAAGGCCTCCGTACCCCGTGCAGCACGCTTCTGGCATGGGCTGCATCGTGGAGCCGGGCTGAGACGGCCGGCAGATCAGGTGCAGGATTGGACGGCGTGAGCGAGATTCAGGTCGGGCCGCCTGCCCGCGAGACGCGTCCGGCTGCGCGTGTGCCAGCCATGTATGGAGTGTGTGTGCGGCAGTTGGCTTGCTCTCTATCCGTCTGGCATGGAGAGCCTCTCCATGGTTCTGCTGCCACGGCCACGCAAGAGTGGCGTGCTTCCAGCTGGCCCGGGGCAGGGGCCGCCGAGTCCAAGGCTGCGGATCCGGCCTCGCATTGGCACCCGTAATTAAAGGGGGCCGGCAACGTCCGAGCTGAGGGAGCTTACCAGCAAGCTTCTTCGGACGAAACCGCGGCGTGGCGGGAAACAAGCATCGCCGTGGCTGAGCGGCATCCGTCATACGAGACGCCTGAGGAGGCCTGAGGGTTACGAGGTCTCAGGTCCGACAGCATCGGCTGGTCCGCGTCGGTCCGAAGAGCGCGGGCCGGCATCACGTGACGCGGCGTGGTCCGGAGGCTCGCTCCAAGCGGTACATAGGTACTTCGTACTCCGCGCTCCGTGCTCGGCGCCGGTGCTCGCCGGCCCGGCGCAGTGGGTCCCGGCCGCGGGGCATCTCGGCGTACCAACCTCTGCAGATAACGCTGCTGCGGGCAAGACATGCGTCGAGAGCCAGCCTCCTATTGCACGCGTGACACAAAGCCGCGCCTCCGAAAATGGCATCACGATGAGTACGGCGGACAGACGGCCGGTCCCATATATGCATGCCAGTCTGCGGCCGGCATGACGCCCTCGGCAGACCACCATGGCGCCGGGACGCGTTGCTTCGACAGAGTCGTCCAGCACCGCGTCCGCCAGAACATCGACTCGATCCGCGAGCTGCCGCCCCGCATCGCCCGCGTCGTCCGCGACAGCTACCACCTGGCCACCCTCGGCGCCCTGGCCCCGACCACCCTCTTCGCCGCCGCCGCCTTGCTGGTCAGTCTCTGGGTGAGGGCCAAGGTTGTCAAGGGCTAGCAACGCCGACCGAGCAAATCCTCCACCATAGGCTCATCCACGAGCTCCGCAGCAGGACATGGCAAAGGGCGCGTCGAGATGTATCGCCATACCGTGAGCAACGAACACGCCTCATCATTATGGCTCCCTGCCACCAGACGGCATACATTAGACCCAAAATCGTAGCGCGTGACGCCTTCATACGCGCGCTCACGGCTTGTTCCGGAGCCGCTGCATCGGCTCCATCCCAAACATGTCGTCTGCCCCTGGCGGCGCCCTGCCGTCCGCCTCTTCGCCCGTCTCGCCGAACAGGAACGCGTTCCGTTCGCGGCTGGCGTTGCTCGACGGCCGCTTCTTGTGCTGCGTCGCCCGCGCAGCCGACGGGGAAGGCTTACAGGACGCCAGGCTTCGGGACGCCGACTCGTCGGGCTCCAGCATCCACGAGAACGACGACTGCGCGAGCGTCGAGCGCGTAGGTATCGGTGCCGCAGGACGCAGCGCCGCAGCCGACTGGCCCGGCGCGTCTCCCCCATTGTCGTCGACGTCTACGGCTGTCGGTGTCGAGCCGGGAGACTGCATCGTTTCGTCCTTGTTCCGTGACGGTGGCCGGCCGTCCGAGAGACTCGGTTTCGCCTCCTCGGCGTCGACGGCCTGGCCTGGCCCGGTCTGGGCCGCCGCCGCCTCAGCACCCTCCGAGCCCTCCTCCTTCGTCCCGTCGTCGCCAGCCTCCGTCTTCTCCTCTGCCCGCACCTCCTCCGCCGCCGTGGCGTCGAGGCTGGGCACCTCCATGGACGCGTCGCCCAGGTAGACCTGCACAAACTGGATCTTGGCAGCCGCAATCTCGATAAGCTCGAGGCTCTTAGCCCTGTCGTCCAGGTCCGACATGCAGACTGATCTGAGGCTTGCGACCGTCTCGTCCAGGAGGCTCGCGAGCTGCTTGTTGCGCCTCCTCATGGAGGCGAGAGCCTTGGCCGCGCCCTCGTCGCCGAGTGTACTCCTCGACGCCCTCGGCGAGTGTCGCGTCTCGTTGAAGCTTTGCACGTTGCGCCGAAGTTCCACCATGGCGTCCCGCACTGCTTGGTTGATTCCCAGCTTCTCTCCCCGTTCCAGCACGCCCTTGGCACTCTTGGCCGCGCCCTGAAACAGAGACTCCACGCTGCCTTGCTGCTGGGTGAACCTGGAGGGCGATGGCAACGGGGACCGTCCCAGTCCCTTCTGACGCAGAGAATTCGAGCCGCCCGACCGAGGGCGCGGCAAAGGACTCGTGTCCCCCGGCGTCTTGCCGGTATGCTTCACGATCAGAGCGGCCCCTCCGATGGCGTTCGTGTGCTCTCGAAGGTAGAGGGCATCGTCTACAAAAGTGTGCGGCCCATGCGGTGGAGCGGGTGGAGGGTACTTGAGGAGAAGCTGTAGACAGACCGAATAGTCCGCTTCTAGGACTGCGGTCGCAGTCAGTTTCGCGCAACCACAACTCGCGTCCTGGAAGTACTTACGCTGCCAGCGGATGCGAATCAGCATGGCACAACAAATGAAATCTACCAGATCGAGCGAGGGATCGACGGCCAAGATGGTGTCCCACAAGACCAGAAACTGGTCGAAGGGAAACTCCCGACTGAAGAGTAGTCGTATCCATCGGCTTTGCCACAGCTTAGAACCCGGTCAAGACGGTCACGCTTGCGAACATGGGCTTACATGAGGAAGATTTGAGGCAGGATCTCGATGCCCGTGAGGTGCGAGGCCAGCTCTTCATCCACCTTGGCCAGGCAGACCTCATGGATGAACTTGCTCCTCTCGACAATCGCCGAGCGCTGTTCTTGAAATCCAGAGTCCAGAGCGGCAGTTGGAGGGTCGCTTGCGTCGTTGACCTCGTAGAATGCCTGGGCGCGCTGCATGAGCCGCGAGAACAAGACGTAGGCATCGTGCTCGATGTACGACGAGTCGAGAACCTCGAGCATGGACTGGTCCGGAGACGACGGGTCGTGGCCAGCCGCGGACCGATCGACGGCGTCCTGCTCAATGACGTAGACTATGGGCGCGAGGAGCTCGTGCATGCCCTGGCGGTAGCCGCCCCTGTCCGGGTTCGCCTTGCAGTAGACGAAGAGGATGTCGAGAATCATGGTCTGCGTGCGGTCCTGGTGATAGTTGGCCTCGTCGGGCAGCCTCTGCACATCCTGGAGAATCTCGGCGCGGACAATCTCGTCCCGACGCACAGTGTTCCAGGGAGACTGTCGTGTCTCATCAATGAGGCGGCCCAACCGCGAGAGACGGGGTGACGGCTCACCTCGGGGTCGTCCGTCAGGGGGTCGACGGCGAGCTCAGCCAAGGCCTCGGGATGCTCGATGAATTTCAGGAAATGGCTTCTCTGGCGGCTGTACTCGTCCCTGTCGTCACGGACCGCCTGGATCCAGCTCGCGCGTGGGCCTTGTTGGCCCAGGAGGAACGTCTTGGGCAGCAACGGTCAACGCCGGCTCACGGCCTGGCCTCAGGGTCGACAGACCTTCCAGCAGACTGAGCGGCAGCCGGAGATGCAGGGACTCGACGGTCCGTTTTCCCTGACGGCGCGTTGCAGGCCGGCGAGGCTGGCGCTGTGCTTCTCTGTCGCCTGCCATCTCGCCCTGTGCTTATCAGCCAGGCCCGCTCCCAGGCTGAACCTGGCACGCAGGACGGTCCGACTTACTGCGACTCCTCGAGAGACCTCATAGCGGCAGTTACAGCGGTCTGGCGTATGCAAATGCCTGCTTGCTTTGGCCAGGCCTCTCTGCCCTTGGCCACGCAGGGGCTCTAGGGTTGGAATCCGTCCATGTCTTGCAGTGGCTTTCTGGTTCTTGGAAGGATCACGTGCGCTACTTGGCAGGTACTTGCTCGTGAGATGGGGCCATCGGGTGAAACCGCAAAGTACTCTGTACTTGAAATCAAGGAGTTTATGAATGCGTGTGCTTGTACAGGTACTCAGCCTTCCGGCAGGAGGCGAGAGGCGGCCCCGCCAACGCCTCAACTCCACCAGCCTAAACGGTACGTCACTCCATGTTTCATCAGCCTCGCTGTTTCAAACGTCAACCTCGTCACTCGCTGGCTCTTCGCGGCCGCCTTCGATGGGCGTGCATTGGCCGCGTCTGGCGACAACATGTCGGCCGACCTGTTCGCCGAATTCAACAGCCTCTCACAAAACCCGCCGTCTCAGGAGCCGTCTCCTGGCCGACAACCGAGTCAGCCTCAGGCTCAAGGCTGGGCTCAGGATCCCTTCGGGCTTGGCCATAGCAACAGCAGCAGCAATCCGTTGCCAACGCCGCCTCCAGCGCAGCAATGGCGGCCCTCTCAGGCCCAGTCGAGCGGCATCAACCCTTGGGCTCAGCCGCCAGCCGTCACCGATCAGGCTGCCGCCGACGATGACGATGGGTGGGGAGATTTTGAGGTGCCCGAGTCGGTGCCGCCGCCGGCAACAATGAGCGCGCGTGTGCCGACGACGGAGCTCATGACCAGCAACCTGGTTGACGTGGGACGGCCGCCGCCCCCTGGGTCAGCATCGGGTTCGCTGTGGCCTCTAGCTCAGACTACGCCCAGGCCCCGGGTAGGGGCAGCTCCAGGCGATTCAAGTGTGCTTTTTGACGCCGACGATTTCGAGCTCCAAGGCGGAGAGGGTGGTGAGGACGGCGGCGACGAGTTTGGCGACTTTGAAGTTGCCGCCCAGCCTACTCCGCAACCCCAGTCTGCGTCCATGGATCTTCTCGGCCTGGACGACCCTCCACCACTTCCTCCACAGCACAGCTCCCAACAACAGCCTCTTGACTCGGCACTCGGGACATTAAGCTTTGGCGCGTCGTCATCGAGTCACACGCCGGCACCAAAAGCTCACGTTCGAGATCGAACCCCGTTTCCAGGCCTCTCGGTCAAGTCATCAACAGACACCGGTCCCGGCACAGAGGACAAAACCGACTCTCCAGCTACCGCATGGCCCTCGGCCGCCAGTGGGGACGAAGCGCGGGTCGCCAAGGACGAAGACGATGACGGGTGGGCGGAGTGGGACGACGTCCCCGGAGACGACGTCCCCGGAGCCGATGCCTACTCTAACAAGGATATCGACGGCACACGGCCACCTGCCAGCTGGGGTTGGGATGCTGTTGACGGCAGCAAGCCGTCGGCAGCTGAACTCAACGACAAGGACCCTCCGCCGACCAACGTGCCGCCACCGTCGGTTATCCTATCGCTATTCCCCGACTTGTTTAACACGGGGGATCCGCTGCTCAAGGCGATTGCGGGGCACAGTTCTTCAGTAAAGCAGCAGGTCCTCTCGAACCCCAAAGCCGTCCAGTTCCTGCAAGGCTACATCCTCCTGGGGACGACAGCAGGTAGGGTCATTGCCGGCCGGAAGCACAGGTGGCACAGGGACAAGATGCTGGCCAAGAGCATGTCGATATCGGCCGCGGGCAGCAAGGGCATGAAGCTCGCCGGCTTAGACAAGACGCAGTCTGCGCGGGAGGACCGAGAAGCTGCTGACGTGGTCACGGCCTGGAGGCATCATGTCGGCCGGCTACGGGCGGCCGTCGCCACGGCCAACGCGAGCGGGGGGGCAGGCCTCAAGGTGCCCGAAGTAGGCGACAAGATGCACATCTCAGTGGCGAAGCTGGTGCCGACGGCGCGTACGCCATGCGTCATATGCGGCCTCAGGAGGGAGGAGAGGCTGGCAAAGGTCGACTACGGCGTCGAGGACAGCTTCGGGGAGTGGTGGGTGGAGCACTGGGGCCACCGGGCATGCAAGAACTTCTGGATAGAGCATGAGCAACGGCTGCGGCAGCGGTGATGGTGCCTGGGTGCTCACTGCTACAGCCGTGGCTGGGGACAGCTTCAAGAAAGAGACGCGAGAGCAAATGTGTTGGCAGCAAAGAAAAGGCGACGACGTTGATTAAGGGCTGTCCCACAGTCCGGAAACGGCTCCTCGTCCTTCAGTCACTCAACGTGCTTGTCACAAGACAAAGGATATTGTATAAAACCGATGTGAGGACGATGGCGGATTCCCCGCATACATCGAGTGGATGAAGCGCGAAAACGTCAAGGCGGAGAACGAGGACATGAAGGTCATCGGCGAGCTCGCCGACCGCGGCGTCTCCGTCGTCTTCCTCGGGACACGCGTAACATCAAATCCGAGGCCCCGTGGAGATCAGGGTCCGACATAGTAAGGATAGAAGAAAAGATGTGATCTGCTCCTGATATTCATACACCAAGCACCAGCCCAACCCGAGGAGAGGTGCGCGAATTTAGCCTCAGTGGCTCTTGTGAATTCCGGCAATCCTCAAGACAAACTCATACACTCCGAGGGTAAGTACCGCCGACGGAATTGACCGCACTATATGTGGAGTGAGGCCGCCGTAAAAGCCTTGCCAGCCTTCTCGCTTCAATATAGACCGGAAGCAGTGGATAAGACTGGTATATCCTCGGTTCACACTCTCTGCTGGTGTCTGACGCAGTCGTGTTCGTACGACCTAGCACGGGCGTCAGCTTGTGGCGAAAACTGCAGCGGGTGCTATACTTCATGAGGGTACGTGACTAGCACCGCTGCGATCTTCGCGCAGCCGGCAGCACCGCCGGTACTTGCCCAACTCGCAAGTTCATCTTGGCCCGGGGTTGTCACTCCAACGCGGACCAGTGAGTCCCGAAAAAGAGTCTTGAGCCGTTCATAAAGAACAAGGTGAATGACTGTTTCCGCCGTGCCCAAGTAGCTTGCACTTAGTCCTCGGTAGAAACCTGCGATGCCTTCAGTCCGTAACACTTGACGTACACAATCGAAGCTTCCATTATACTGCCGTAGCGTGGTGGCGCTATCCGCATTCGTTCTGGAAAGCTGAAGTCTTGTCTTGACGAGCCATATCGGATTTGTCGCAGTTGCCGTTGCGATGCCTGCGGCAACAGCCGCCTGCACATGTATCAAAGGTTCGTCCTCCGTGCAGCCCAGATACCGTGCTCCCAGATGCTTGCAATTGCCGTATACGTAGAACTTTACGGCAGCTGCAGGGACCACACCTGCAAGGCTGGGCCCCAGGCCGCGAAACAATCCGCGCCAGCCTTCTGTCTTTCTTATCGTACCGACTGTATCGAACGTCTCGTAAACGTGACGAAGAGGACTGCTAAGAGGCGACCAGACTGCATTGTTCGCTACCGAAGTTCGGGATAGAGATCGATATAGGTCAGATTGCAGCCGAGTCCTCAAGACGTCTAGTGGAGATGTGACGATAGAAGTCACGATTCCGCCGCTCCTAGAACCCGTCAGCTGCCTGTACCGGCAATTGGATCTCGATAGCTTACGCGCCAGCTGCAAGGTGTATCCAAGGCTGTGTTTGGGGACTCTGTGTCTTGTCAATTGCAAGGGGGGACAGTCGAGCAGGAGCTTGCGATGTCGAAATCATCGTTGCGTTGAGGCGCCCAAACCAAAAAAAAATTAGGGAAGGGGTGGCCAAATCAAGACGATGACAGTTGGGTCGGCTCGGTAATACAAACTTCCGTATACTCGCAAGTGACTGCGCCGTGCGCACGGCGTGGAGGACTTCGCCAGATAGCGGCCGAGCGAAGAGGAGAGGTTGCACAGCGCTGAGGTTGGCTGCGTCTGCGTCTGCGTCTGCATCTGGGCCTTGGTGAGGGTTTGGTGAGGCCGCCTGGCGAAGGTCGATGTGGTTACCGCGTGAGACATAGCTAAGGCATCGGCCTCGTCGGATGACCATAGAGATTCTCTTTCACGCTTAAGCCTCAGAGACGTCAAAGGGCATCGGCAGAGACGTATGATTCCATGGATTCGGGGAAAAGGCTCAGAAAATAGACTGTATAAATTAGTCCCCTGCGCTCGTATTAGCACTCTTTCTTTCCCTTCACTGAAAGGTAAGCTATCCAGATTCCTCTCTCAGATATTTTGTTCTATCATCGGGGGCCCTCCTTGTAGGGAGGGCTAGAGTTTGGACGTTTGGGGCGACGCCAGACCAACTGGCGTCTCCCCCCCTTCGGCAGCGGCTGCCCCTGCGGGAGCGTCGTAGAAGGAGCCAGAGGGTGCCTTGTTAATTAACGTCCATTGAACCATATCAAGGTATTGGAATTTTGCCTTCATTATTGGGGGTGGAACTTGCGGCTCAGGAGGGGCGACAGGGGAAAAGACACTTACCGAACTTATGCCACTTGACCATTGGCTCTTGCTGTTGCCGGCGAGGTTACTATCACTGTCATGATGGCATATTTCGGTGGGCAATACAAGCGACGAGACTGTGATGACATCAAGGAGGCTACAGAAGAAGTTAACAACTTTGTGCTACCGAGGGCGCGATGAGCAGAGACAATAATGAAAATGGCACATGTGCCCCTTGTCCTCGCTTCTCGAGCGCACCACGCTCAGCCTGCAGGACAGCCAGACTCTGAGTCTCTCGAAACCGTGGCCGTGATGCTACCAGCAGGTTGGCGCTACGAGGAGGCCCAAGTGGGCCTTGTGCGCCTTGTGCTGCACGGAAGCTGGTAGAATCCCGAGGCATCTGGCTGGAGTGAACAGAAGCAATATACACCAGGTTTAAACTGCTCCGCTTGTTGTCCTGGCCCTCGTCCCGGATCTGCTGCGTCTTATTCGTAGCAGCCGTGTCACCAGAGCAGCACACGTTTGGGCGTGCGGTAGGCGCGGGTGAGGTCACATGGGGGTTGGCGGCAGCCTCTCTAGGCCGTGTTTCTAACATTATATGCGGAGTAATAAGAGTCTTGGCTCCGGCTCTTGTGTGTCATCCTACGGGATACTACCTCGAACACCCTTAATTCCAGCGCGCTAGCCTAGTTCATGATAAACATACCGACTCAGATGGGTCGGGAAATGGAACAACCCCCCGGCAAGGCTTCCAACATCGTAAGCACGCAGGCCGGGGCGGTATGCCTGCGGCCCAGCAGGCTATGGGAGGTTGGCCAGAGACTGCACCCAAAAGAGCGGCGGTATGCCGCAGACGGCTCGAACCACGACGAATAAATTATATGCCTTATAATTAGGTAGCCTGAGGGCTTTATATGCTGTATCTTATAGGTAGATTAGGTACTTATATTTGAGCATTGCGATTTGCACTCCGCATACCTGTATTTGCACTTGGTGGCTTCACTCCCCTTGCTGTCACTTTCTGTGTCTGTCTATCTTTTCCTGTCTCTATTTTTCCAGCTTTCACTCCCCTTTTCGTATTTACTGCCCGCGTCTCATGAGTGCAAATGGAAATTTGCGGAGTGCAAATATCAATACTCATTTTTATATAGCGTGACCCGATGCCCTATAGTTACCAGGTAGCCTAAGCACTTTATATGCTGTACTTTATAAGGTAAATCTAATATTACTCTACGAGCTAAGCTGTAGGGCGAGTAAGAAGGATCACTGGTATAACTACCTACGTACGAAGTACAAGCATAAAAGGTATATTCTCAACGAGCAGTGCGCACGGCGTGGACTGTAGCGGCCAAGAGGAGAGGGTTGCACAGCGGCAGTGCTGCTGACGTCGCGTAGCACAACAGGGCGGGCCATGGGAAAGGACAGGCTATATATACTCGCAAGTAGGGAACGAGATACAGCGAGCCGAGGGGGACAGAGTCTGCTGGACCTATCACTCCGAGACCCGTGCCAGCCTCATGGGCGTGGATTGAAGGCGCCGCGCGACCGGCTCAGCCAACGGAGGCACGATGCGTCGAATCGTGGAGGTGCTTTGGAGTCGAGGTTGCCTCCCTCGAGGAGCACGAGCGCTGGCAGAAAGAGGGCGCTGGCCGCTTTGCGCGGAAGCCGCATTTCAGATGAATGTCAAGCTCGCGTAGCGGCGGCTGGAAGGAAGGTGGTCTGCGATTCACTGGCGATTTGCAGTATCGCTGTCCGTGGGCTCTCGGGTTCATCGACGCCTGTACCCGTACATATGTTGTACATTGTCCACGGCATGCAGCCTTGGCGCGCAGATGCCATCGATAGCACCGCCGCGGGGTCTAGGGTAAGCTCGTCGCGTGGGGAAAGTACATGCTCCGTACCTCGGGACTCAAATTTAGTCTCCGGACCTCCATCGTCCACCAAGCAGCGGCAGAGAGCCTCGTCGCCTGCCGCGGGCCCCCTTATTCCGCGCGGTAGGCACATGGGCGCCGTCGCGTCCCTGCCAGCAAGTCCACTCCAGCGCTCGCGCGAATGCTCGTCGAGCACTGGCAGGTCCTCTAGCGACGCGAGGGCCATGTGACGGGCCCCGGCAGCCAGGTACTTGGCAGGTACCCGGCAGGTACCTCCGGGCAAGGGCACAATCCGGGTACAAGGGCAGGTACCTGGCTTAGCTAAACAGCGGGGAGGAGCCAGGGAGGGTCAACCTCTGCCATGTTCTGGGTCTGGCCTGGCGCCACCACGCCGCTGGCGTTTTTCCCTCCTTCACCTCACCTCTCTCTCTTTTCTGTCCCCTCCATCCGTCCAGCCATCCATCCTCCTCCACCACCACCACCACCACCGCTGCCACCGTCTCCATCGCCAAACAGCTCTCCCTCGCCTCTCCTTCTCTCATCCGTCCCGGGCGAGATCCCCCATCCGCTTCTCCCCCCTCCTCTCCCTCGCCTCCGCTCCGCCTCCTCCCTCTCTTCTCTCGACCTCAACCGCAAGCTCGTCTTCCGCGACTCCCCCCGCGCGTCCGCCATTCTCGTGCTGCAACCTCCCGCTGTCGCCTCCCCCAGCGTCAGCCTCTCGCGACCGCGCCCCCAACCCAACAGTTGACCCCGCTATTGCGCTGTCACACGCAACCGTCAAAGCTTTCCGGAAGGGCAAAAAAAAAAAAAAAAAGGCACGGCACGGCACGGCACGGCAAGACAGCACCGACCCCCGCTACGCTTTCCTCGCTTCCTCTTCCTCACCTCATCGCACACCACCTCCATCTTGGGAGAACCAGGTTAGTAGCTACCTATCCCCCCTCCCCGTCCTTGTTCTGTGTCGCGCCAGTCGGGGCTCTGTCAGACGTCGCATTCATGTTTGCTCTGGCGCTTGCGACATGGCGTCGTGTCACGGCCTTTCCCCGACCTCGCAGGCCCCGCATCACTGTTGATGTTCTGTTGCGACGCGGCTACCGTCTGTGACGCCGAGGCTGACTTGGTCCAGATTGCCGTCACTGCCAGCCATAAAGGTTGTCGGCCTCTCC
The DNA here is from genome assembly GCA_002939055.1 of Hypocreales sp. Mo6-1. Classification (NCBI taxonomy): domain Eukaryota; kingdom Fungi; phylum Ascomycota; class Sordariomycetes; order Hypocreales; species Hypocreales sp. Mo6-1. Next base: position 1,658,518 of record PNEP01000013.1, read on the forward strand.
CGCTCGTCGCATCCATCTTGATCCGCCCCCGAGACACACAGCCTCGGGTCTCACCACGCTCAACTCCCTGAACAACAGTCGCCTTTTCGAATCCGCAGTCAACATGTCGGCTCCCCAGGAAGTCCTGTCCGCCAACGGCAACGACGCCGCCGACTCTATGGACCAGCTCAAGATTGACGAGCGGCTCGGCCCTGACGGTGAGCCCGCCCCTAAGACGGACGAGGAATACGCCCAGGCGCAGCTCACGCTCCGAGCTATTGTCTCGTCCAAGGAGGCTGGCGTCATCATTGGGAAGGGCGGCAAGAACGTGGCCGACCTCAGGGATGAGACTGGGGTCAAGGCGGGCGTGAGCAAGGTTGTCCAAGGCGTGCACGACCGCGTTCTTACCATTACGGGCGAGTGCGACGCCATCTCCAGAGCCTACGCCATCGTGGCCCGGGCCTTGCTCGAGGGCGCGCCTGCCATGGGCATGGGAGGAATCGTGCAGAACAACGGCACGCATCGTGCGTCCCTCGCCCACCGCGTCGTGCGTCGAGTATTGGCTGACATGGAAGCAAAACAACAGCCATCAAGCTTCTCATCTCGCACAATCAGATGGGCACCATCATCGGCAGGCAGGGCCTCAAGATCAAGCACATCCAGGACGTGTCTGGCGTTCGCATGGTGGCGCAGAAGGAAATGCTGCCCCAGTCTACGGAACGCATCGTCGAGGTACAAGGCACGCCCGAAGGCATCCAGCGCGCCGTCTGGGAGATTTGCAAGTGCCTCGTTGATGACTGGCAACGCGGCACGGGCACCGTGCTGTACAACCCCGTCGTCCGCACGCAGCCCGGCGGCACCGGAGGCCTGGGCGGCGGCGGCGGCGGCGGCTACGGCTCTGGCAGGGGCGACTACGGCAGTCCCCGCGTGATGCGGACGGGCAACGGAGCCGACTTCAGCAACGGCGGCGTGCGGCCGTTCAATCGCCGGTCCGATTCCGACGCGGCGACGCGGGGCCCGCCCACACACGACGAGAACGGGGAGGAGATCCAGACGCAAAACATCAGCATCCCGGCAGATATGGTTGGTTGTATCATTGGACGTGCCGGCAGCAAGATTAGCGAGATCCGAAAGACGTCGGGCGCGCGCATCTCGATTGCCAAGGTGAGTGGGCGCGGCAGCTCGGGCGCACGCTGGGCGCACGCTGTGCGCAGACTGCTGACGATGGCTTCGGGCAGGCCCCTCACGACGAGACAGGCGAGCGCATGTTCACCATTATGGGCACGGCCAAGGCCAACGAATCGGCGCTGTTCCTCCTGTACGAGAACCTCGAGGCGGAGAAGATGCGGCGCAGCCAGGCCCAGGACCCAGAGTAAGAGGACATGCTCTGGCAGGGCGCCCCATGCGGTCCATGAGCGTTGATTTGCGTTTCCCTTGCCGCTTTGTGGACGAGGTTTTATTTGGATCGGATTTGGCCGGCTCGAGACTGAGAGACACCAGATCTGCCTTGCCGCAAGGCTCCTCTTGCCCCGCAGGAACAGGGACCGGACGACGTGGTGACGGAAGGCTACGCACGAAGAAAAGCATTTGACTCGGTTGCCTCTTTTCCCCTCCAGACTTTGTCCCCCCTCTCCCCGTTTCTTTGCTGTCCTTGTTTTCTTTGCCCCTCGAGTATGTTTCGACGCCGGTCCGGTGCGGAGGGGAGTCATCCTTAGCGACCTTTGCTCTCGTGCTTGGGCCGAGTTTTGCATGGCGACGGAAGCCGACGGAGGGACCATGGACCTCTTGTCTGGTCTGCGGCTCGGACACGTTGGGGCGCACGCGGTTGGGCGGCCCACGGCTCTCGGGCGACGATGCTTGTTCTCTGCGGGCTCTGGGCGGCGGCGAAACGACACGGAAGCGCGTTGCGGCGGCTCTTATGCAGGAGGTTGGGGTGCTGCAGGCCCCCGTCTGCCTGTGGATTGTTGGCCGTCTGCTCTCACCAGTCTCTACTTAGCCGGACCACCTTGGCCTCTCTCATCGACTCGAAGTAACGACTCATGACAAGTACCCTGGGCCGCCTTGAGTATGACCAGCTTTGCGAGGAGGACGCAGGGAGTATGCTATCATAATGGTGGACTATATATACCGGCGGCCTCGAATACCCCTGGCGTCTTGACTGCTACCCGTCTCGACGCCGGACATCGCTGATTGGCGGCGACTTGGAGTCTGGCTATACCCCACGGCATGATTGACGACATTGCGGATCTTGGGGGTTCGGGAACGCATGGGGGGTGTATGTGCCACATTGCGCTTAGGCAGACAAGTATTGCTCATGAGTGGTTGTGCCAGCCTTTGTCGCAGCCGTCGTTGCGTCGGTGCAGAGTGCAGAGTAGCATCACTGGATGGAAGCGCGCGCCGAGGAGCGCTAAGCCGGAAGCGGGCGCAAGCGAGCGGCTAGCCCCGGCGGCGCTAAGCGCGGGTGCCTGGCGGCGCTGGAGAAGCCAAGCTGGCATTTCGAGATTTCGAGATGGCGCAGACGTCAGCCGTCTTGTGCCTCTGTCCTCTCCGGCCACGCCCTTTTCCCGGCGACGCCCCTTCCCCATGGCTCGCACCAAGCAGCGGCCCGTCGAGCGCGCGCCGTCGTCCGAGTTCTTCAACCGGCAGACGGCGGCGTGGGAGGAGGCAAACGGCGCCGGGCAGAAGCGCGCCCCCGGGCCGCCGCGCGCCCCCGGGCCGCCGCGCGCCCCCGGGCCGCCGCGCGCCCCCGGGCCGCCGCGCGAGGCCGCCCCGGGCCGCGGCGAGACCGGCCTGGTGCAGCTCGTCGTGGCCGTGGCCGGCATCTACGCGTCCTTGTGAGTGCCGGCGCGCCTCCCCGACGCCGCGCCGCGACGGCTGACGCGCGCGCAGCCTCACCTGGGCCTTCCTCCAGGAGAAGCTGACGACGACGGCCTACGGCCCCGCCGACGCGCCCGAGCGCTGGCGCTTCCCCGTCTTCCTCAACACGGTCCAGTCGCTCCTCGCCGCCGGCGCCGGCGCCGTCTACCTCGTGCTCGCGACGCCGCGCGGCGCCCGCGTGCCGCCCGTCGTGCCCTCGCGCCGCATCCTCGCGCCGCTCGGCCTCGTCGCCGTCACCAACAGCCTGGCCAGCCCGTTTGGCTACGCCAGCCTCGCCCACATCGACTACATCACCTTCCTGCTCGCCAAGAGCTGCAAGCTGCTGCCCGTCATGGCCCTGCACGTCGCCGTCTTCCGCCGCCGCTACCCGCTCTACAAGTACCTCGTCGTCGCCGCCGTCACCGCCGGCGTCGCCCTCTTCACGCTGCACTCGGGCCGCCGCCGGCGCGGCGGCGCGCCGTCGTCCGAGGGCGCCAGCGTCGCCTGGGGCATGCTGCTGCTCGCCGTCAACCTGCTCTTCGACGGCCTGACCAACAGCACCCAGGACTACGTCTTCGACGCCTTCCGCCCCTACTCGGGCCCGCAGATGATGTGCGCCAACAACGTCATGAGCTCGCTCGTCACGGGGCTGTACCTCGTCGCCAGCCCGCGCCTCGTCGCCACGCGCGCCGGCGTCTGGCTCGGCGTCGACGCCGCCGGCAGCGCCGGCGAGCTGCGCGCCGCCCTGGCCTTCCTCGCCCGCCACCCGGCCGCCTGGCGCGACGTGCTGGGCTTCGCGGCCTGCGGCGCCGTCGGCCAGGTCTTCATCTGTGCGTTGGCGCCGCCGCCCCTCCCCCAGGCCCGCTCGCGGACTGACCTGACAGTCTACACGCTCGCCACCTTCTCGTCGGTGCTGCTCGTCACCGTCACCGTCACGCGCAAAATGGTCACCATGATGCTCTCCGTCGTCGCCTTCGGCCACCGCCTCTCGCGCATGCAGTGGCTCGGCGTCGGCCTCGTCTTCGGCGGCATCGGCGTCGAGGCCGCCATCGCCCGCCGCGAGAAGCTGGCCAAGCAGGCCGCCAAGAAGCGTGCCTGAGCAAAAGCATCAGCGAGACACGAGACACATGCACATAGAGAGCCTGCTTGCATCTGCCTTCTCCTCGGCGCTCGGCGTAACAGACAGATAGACGCGCACGTTCCCTTGCTCAATGTTTCTCATTACTCTTGCTCTTCTCCCAACCCCCATGCCATCATGCCGGTCCGCCTGTCTACCTAGGCAGTGCTCCGAGAACCAGTTCTCGCCCGCCAGCCGCCCATGGGCCTGCTCCTGTCCCCCGTAATCCCCACAGCTAAAGCCACATGCCAAAACCAAAAAAAAGGTCAAATATATGTAAATGCCTTCGGGAATGTGCTTGACCAACATGAATGAGAAAACGGAGGCCATCCAGGGGAACAGAGCAAGCGCGCGCTGCGCCGGCTCAACGGCCTGTGGTACCGTCTGTCCGACGCCGCCCGCCATGCCTGGCCAAGACCAATGTGGTTGGGTCGCTCGACGGCGAGGGAGAATTAATGCAAACGAGCGGATATTAGCTTCCCTCCCGCGGCGACCATTGTGTACAGGTGCGTGTGTGCGTAAGCTCGGTGTAAGCTCGGTGGTGCGTCAAGAATTGTTGTACACGACTAGGCCGCGAATGCCGTGGCAAGCGGGCCACATCTCGGTGGCATCATGTCCGAGTGCCGATTAGATGCTGACGGCATCGGGCGACATGCTCCTCATGGGCGCGTCGGCCCCTGTCCAAACGCGTCGTTACGCGTCGCCGGTACGTGTCGTAACGCATCGTTAAGCCTCATAACATGTCGTCAATGGAGCGGATTATCGGGGCCTCGCCCTTTGTCGGCGGGCTCCGCGGGTCCGCCACCTGGGGTGGCCGTCCAAAGGCCGTAACGCGGGCGAACAAGGAGAAGCGGTCTCGTGCGAAGACCGATTCCCTGGGGGAAAAGAGGCCCCCGGTCGGCGTCGGCGGAGCCTCGATGAAGCGCATCCCGGCGACCTGGGAGAAGCCGTGGAGCGGGTTGTTGGTCATGGCCTCGGCCCGAGGCGACATGAGAGCCTCGTGGCCCAGGTAGGCCGGCGCCACCGTCACCGTCCGCTCCACGGGCGCGCTCTTCTCCCGCTTGTCCTGGAACCGGGACAGCGGCAGGCTCCCAAGGCCGGGACGGGCCGCCGACACAGAAGCCTCGCCCGCTGGCTTTGCCGCCTTCGTCCACGATGCATCGGGGATGGCTGAGCTCGGCTCCGTCCTCCCCATGCCCGACTTGGGTCGCCGAGGCAACTCATCGGGCGCGAGGCCAGCGACCGACTTGTCGTCGACGCGCTCCCTCCACGAGCACGTCAGCGGCGCCGACGCGGGTCCCGACGAGGCGCATTGGATCTCGGGCGTCGAGCCGCCCCTGGGGCGAGCCGGGCTCTCCTTGCCGGGGCCTCCATCGCGAGGGCTGCCGCTCTCGCCCGGCAGGGGCGCCGTGTGAGGCTCCTTTGGTGCCATGTCGATGGCGTCGGCCGAGAGCGTCAGCCTGTGCTTGGTCGGGCTGCGGCCCGCCCTGGGGCGATAGGCAGACGCTGGCGGCAGGCGCCTCTTGGACAGCTCCTTGTGGAAGTCCTGCAGCGAGTACATGAGCTTCATGTTGGGGCTGATCCAACGGCTTCTGGACTGCGCCGCGTAGTACGCATCGTTGACGCTCAGCTCGGGCCTCTGGTAGAGGCCGTAGGCGATGATGAGGCTGGCCGAGCGACTAGCCCCCTGCTGGCAGTGGATGAGCACCTTCTTGCCCTCCCTCGTCCGGCTCTCGATGGTTTCGCAGAGACGCATCAGATCGGGCGCGATGTCGGTGTTGTGGTCCCACGGCATGTGGATGTACTCGGGGCGCTCGCGACGGTGCGCCTTGGGCGTCGTCGGCGTCTCCACCGCCCTGTCATCCGACGGCTGGTATTCAAAGGCGGTCGCGAAGCTGGCCGTCGTGGCAGCCGTGCCGGGAGCGACGACTTCGTCCGAGGACCGGCCGACCCCGGCCGTGCCCGGATGCCCGTCTTGCGGCGCGCCAAAGGGGTTCTCGACCTCGCGCGCCACGTTGATGACCACGTCGAACCGTGACGCCTCCTCGGCTGTCGGCTCCGAGTACAAAAACACGTCGTCGCCGTAAATGGCAACGGGGCCGTCGGGGTAGCCTGGCGACTTCTGGTCCTCGTTGTTCGCCCTCTCGTGAAACGGCTCGTAGTCGGCTCGGTTGGCGAGCTGCATCTTGATGGGCGACGGCTCCTCGGCCACTGCGGCGGCATCGAGATCCATCTTCATGCTCGACCTCATGGGGCGCAGGACCTCGGACAAGCCCGACTCGTTGCGCTCCAGCACTCTGGGAAAGGCCATTCCTCCCGCGGGCCCAAAGGTGGACGACTTGAGGCCGGCAAGCATGTGAGGCGACGATGTGGAGTGCTTCAGGGCTCGGCGTTGAAGGATCGGTGGCATTGCGGGAGATGCCGGCATCTCCGTCGGCGTCTTGGCGATCAAGTCCGAGGTGCTTGTCTTGAGGCTGAGCTGGCTCGGCTTTCGCTTCATGGCGGGTATCTTGGGCTTGATGAACGAGGGAGAGGACGGCTCGGTGCAGAGGGTTCTGCAAGCCGTGGTCAGGGCCCCGGGGGGGTGGATAGACAAGCCCTTCATGTTGCGAGGCCGCCGGGGGGCGGGAGAAGTCATTGGACGCTCCAACGCGCCCGCCTCCGGGATGCTGAGCATAGCGCCATGGCCAGGCTGGTATCCAAAGGACGTCGAGGGATAGTTGTTGAGCGGGATCAGGGTGACGGGAGAGTCGGGAGAGGAAGAAGGGGACGGGTCCGAGAGCGGCGAAGAATCCGTCGTCGACAGCGTCGTGGTCGGGGAAGAGTCGGTAGACTCGGACGTCTGCGTCGAGGTGCTGTCGTGGTGCTTGTGAGCCGCATCCTGCGGGACAGGACCCAGGTCTGACTGCGAGCGGCCGACGAGAGCGCGCGCCTTGGACCCGACGTCGACCAGCTTGGGGTCGACAAGCATTACCGTGTCCCGGTCGGTCATGATATCCGCGTCGAGATCAAACACTGACATGAACGACGGTATTTGATCTTCGTACATGCGCCGGGCCGCGGCGGATGGCATGATTTGCAGCGCACGCGTGGCTTCTTCGCCAGAGCGACGGCGAAGGTAAAGACGCACAGCCGGCCGCTCGGTTGCTGAACAAGTCGCGCAAGGCTCTCGATTACTGGATGCGACAAAGTCGACAAACAAGGGATTAAAACGAAGGCTGGAAAGGAGAGACTGAACGAAAGGGCGTGAAGGAGCGGAGTCGAGAACGACGGGCGATCGAGGTCGGTTGGATGGCTGGACAGCGCTGCTGAATCCGGTCAATCGACGTTCGCGAGACCAGACCGAGGCTGGTCGAGAATCAAGGCGGGCAGTGGCGTGGAGCTGGACGGCAATGCGAAGAAGACGACGAGAGAGGCCGAGGAGCGCCGCGACTGCTGGCGGTGGCGCTGCGAGGAACGGTGGCGGCCAGGCGCGGCGCGTCGTCGAGCCCGTTTCGGAGAAGGACTGCCGAGGAAGGTCGCGGCAACACAGGCGGGTCGGCGCTCAGCTAGAGGGCCATGTGCGGGCGCGATGAGAAGCGGAGGCGTCGACGGGACCAGGAGGGCGGGCGGCGTCTAGAGCAGCGACCAGGACATGGCCGGCGCGTCGGCGCGGGATCCTTCCTCTCGTCTCAGGGCGGCGGGTGGCGGCGGCAGCGGCTGGAGATGCTGGCTGGCGTGGCGAGAGAGGAGGAGGGACGAGAGGAGAGGAGAGGCGAGGCAGGATGGCGGATGACGGGTGATGGATGGACGGGGAGTCGGAATCTAAGGTGGTCTGGGTGGGAAGGAAGAGTCGACAGCAGGGGCGGCTGGGCTGGCGGGGAGGTACAGGAACATGCGGGTACGGGACATGCGGATGGGGGGTTCGGGTTGGATGGCGGGCGCGGCGCAGGGAAGCTGCCTGTAATAAGCGACAATGGGCGGCCCAGGGCTTACTCGCAGCCCGGCCGCCGTACCGGGCACTGCAAAGGTACAGGCAGGCACAGCACCCGGGCCAACGGAGGGGGATCGAGGCGATGGCACGCTCGCGGCCAACAGGCGCCGGGCTCGCAGGTCGCTTCAGGCCGGACGGCGCCGTGCTGCGAATAGAGGCCCGGCTGGAGGGCCGGCGCGGAGGGCGCGGGACGGGCACGCACTCGCGGTACGGGCACGCACTCGCGGTACCTCCCTAGTGCGGATCCGCGTACCGGGCGGTACCGGTACCTTGCAGGGACATGGACGGTTTCGGGCCCTTTTCTCAGGACGGTGGGGGACGCCATGCCGCCAAGGCGCAAGCGCCCCAGCAGCGCTCCGGAGCGCCTCCGTGCTTAGCCTCTGCAGGCAGTGCGGCTTTGGGCTGTTTCGCTCAGGCACCCGGCGCGCGCGCGGCACCCGGCGCTCGCGCGGCTCCAGGCCCCGTCGAGCCTAGGCGCAAGGCAGGCGCCGCTCATTGTCGAGCAAACGCCGCTGGGGAGCCGCACGCACCCCTGCTGCGACTCCAGCCTGCCGCCAGCAGCCAGGGGCTCCGCATCGCCGTGAGTGGCGAGAGGCGCGAGACACGGCGAGGCGGCCTAAAAACGGGCTAAAAATAGCCACCCGCAGGCCGCAGCGCCCGGCGGCAAGGCTCGCCCAATCACGCGCGCCGCCCCAAATTTGGGTTTTGGGAGGGGGCTGCTTCCGCTGCTTCCCGCTGCACATTGCTGGCTGACGTCGACGCTTTCTTTTTCCCAGCGCGCGATGCGACCCTGGCGGAGGCGCCGCCGCTGTGTCGCCCGCGAGGCCCTGGCACGCTGGCCCCTGGCACCGTCCATCTGCCTCGGGAGCCGAGCGCGACAAACAAACGCCGCGCCGGAGACCTGCAGCCACAGGGCGGGCGCCGGCGGCCCAACGGCGGCGGCGCGACTGAAGCCGTCGATGAAGGCTCTGTCGCTGACTGATGCTGCATAGTCATGTGGCCATAGCTCTCGGGCCCGTCTCACACAGCAGGTTCCTGCATCTGCGGTCTTGTTTGCCGCATGCTGCCTGCGCGCTGTTTCACCCCCGGTATCAGCGCTTCCTCACTGCTTCAGCCGTCGATCAGGCTTCCCGCACGTGAGCAAACCGCACATGGCTCATCGCAATTCAAGCCCTTGCAATTTCCGTCTGGCTGCTTGGCAGTGGGAAAACTGGCGCTTCATCCTCTCATTGGCGGCTGCGGCGCTGTACCAATGTGCCGCTTCGCAGTCTCGCATGACGCTAGTTCGCAGATAGAGAGGCGGGGAAGAACAAATGGAAGCCCTGGCCGAGTTGAAACGACCACCGGGTTTTGCGATATGCACCAAGGCGCATCGCAAAAGGTTGGATGCGATACTAGCTATATAAATTAGCGTACTGTTCTACGGACCAACTCTAGCCATCACGATGACCTGGCATACCCTACACCCCGCGGGCTATATCGAAGTCGACTCGGCCCAGGGTAGGCGCAGCTCCTGCACGGGTCAAGACATTGACGTGGCCTTGTCTCACTGCCACTGCAATTCTGCCGCCTCGCTGCACCGGGGCCAGCCTGTCGTCGAGGCAGCCCTGCCGGGGATGACTCGAGCGCAAACTCAAGCCAGTGGAACGAATGATGGAATGCCACTTGGGCGTAACCACAGTCTGGCCGTCGGCACCGAACTGACACATACATACGATGCATGTACAACGACGCGTCCTGGTCCAGCCTGTAGGGATCATCCCTTCAGGCTCCCGCTGACTCGTCTTACCAACAGAATGTCTGGGATCCAATGCTGTTCGACCACATGAGCCGGAGCAATGGGGCAATGAGCGAGACCACGGGACTCGCAACTCATGCCAAGGCCCCCAGAACGGCCTGGCTCTTCGAGCCGCATACCCTGCACGCCTCTCCACCACTGGATACGAACCTCTGCCGAGAGGAGCAAATCCGGCCCCGCAGTACGGAGTGGTAGATCTCGGCTCTGCTAAATAGGCTGCGGCTATTAAGACGCGTCGATCGTGAAGCGAGAGCGAGGCATTTTCCACGCCCGAGGCGGGCCCGGACCGGGAGAAACACATCCGCCACCAAGGGCAGAAGACTCTAGGCGGCATACGGCGTCTCCAGGTCGCGCGAGGCTGCGAGTATCCACGACCAAGGCCCTGGACCGACAGCCGGCAAAGATGGAGCCTTGGGCTCATTCATGCCCCCGCTGCTTGGCCCGTGTTGAGGATGCCCGCTGACCCTGACGAGAATGAGACGAATGACATATTGCGAGCCAGGACCCGAGAAGCGGAGACGGGTGGCTTTCTTCTGCCATGTACGGCATTTGTTGGTGCATGGCAACCAGGTTCTTCCTTTCCTGAGACGCAGCGAAACATGGCATCTCCACGCCGGGCGGGACCCGAGACCAGACGACAGGTTTGCCCGTTGAATTGCCTCATCACCAAGGCAGTCCGCACCAAGGAGCTGTGGACTCGCCAAACATTGCAGGAATACAGGTCCCTGGCTGTCATTTCGACTGTCAAAACAGGCCCCTGCCGGCATACGGATCTGAAGAGCAAAAGGCTGTGTTGGCTGACACGGCCCTGAAGCCACACGTCCGAGCAGGCTGCATGCGGCTAGTTCTGTTTCCGTCTGGGTGAAACAGGAGTGCTAACCGCGGGAGCCTTGCCGCCGGTCCACTGCAATCACTAGGAGAGGGCTGGAGCGAAAACGACGTCGGCAGCTGTTGGCACTAGGACCGAGACGGGGCGAGAGGGTTGCCTGGCCATGGAGGCTCACCACCGTCGATGCCAAAGCGCGAGCCGTGCTGATGCCAGCGCCATGGCGTGACGGACTGACGCGCAGACTGCATCTGTGCCCGCAGCGCTGCCGGGGAGCCCCTATCACCGGCAAGCAGACGTGCTTTTGACCGGCCCGTGGTTCACCAGACACAGAGAGTTCACCGCGGCCAGACAGAGAGTTCACCACAGCCAGACACAGAGACATCCCTTGATGCTGTACACACAGTACGCTCGCGGCAGCCCGTTCGTCCAGGAGGCTCGTCATCGCAGCGCCATCTCCGAGTCCCGGCACGTCTGGAGCTGGAGGCAGCTTGTTGGCCTCGCGGCCAGCCCAGCCAACGTCGGCACTCGCAGGCGATTCTCCATGGCGGCATTGATCTCCGTCCCTGCCAGCGGGCAGGGGGCCCTCGTCTCGGCAGCGTCTTGTCGCGCTGCCGACTTGGGTTCCCCTGAGCGATCCGTCCTTGTTGATATAGACGCTCGGCTCCGCCTTGTTTCTTTTCTTTGTCTGCCTGTCTCGCCGTTTGCCTCGCCGCGCTGCCCTGGCCGTCGAGCCTGTCCCAGCCTTCTTATACTGGCCGCTCGCTCGGCACGGCGCCCCTCGGCTTGACCTCCCGGACGCCGCCCAAGTCCAGACGCCGCCCAAGTCCAGCCGCCGATAGTCTTGCATCTCGCAAGCCTCGTATTCCTCTTTGGAGACGCCCCAGGCCCGCGATTGGACGCCCGCGCGCGCCGCACCCCAGTCCTGGCTGGCGACCATGCCAGACGCTTTCACAGCGGGGGGCTCAACCGCCGCTAACACGGGCGGCGGCAGCAGCAGCTGCACCCGCCCTGCCCTCAGAGCCAGCAACTACAAGCTCGGCAAAAACTCTGCCGCCAGCACCATCACCATCACCACCACCACCACCACCGACCCCAGCCTCGCCCGCGGCCACGATGCCGGCCGCAGCGCCCGCCACGACCCGTCGCTCTCGCCTCTGAACCGCCCGCAGCCGCTGCGACACGCCGACTCGCCGCCGACGCGCCTGCGCATCGCCGCCACCCCGCTGCCGCAACAGGCCACGGTGGCCGCCCGCCCGCGACAGGGCCAGCCCGAGGCCGAGGCGACGAGGCTCACGGGCCACGAGCCGCCGCAGACGCGACCGCGGCCCCGCGCGTCGACGTGCCAGTCGGCGCCGGCGACAGCGCCTCCGCGAGCCGCGCCTCCGCGAGCAGCGCCCCCGGGAGCAGCAAACGCCGCAGACGCAGCAGCAAACGCCGCAGACGCAGCAGCCCGCGCCGCCCAGCCCCGCGAGCTGCTTCTGCCCAAGCGCCTGTCGACGTCGCCGGACGAGGGCCGCCGTCAATCCCTGCCGTCGTCGCTCACCGGCCGCCCCCCCAACTCGTACCGCCCGCCGCCGCCCGTCCGCGTGCCCCCCATTCGAGCCTTCCGCTCGTCCGGCTCCCGGACGAGGAGCGTCGTCCTCGACATGAGCTTCCGCCCGCGCCCCTACGACGACCTCGCCGCCGACCATGTGCCCGACACGAGCGACGAGCCCACGCTGCGCGCCCTCGACGGCGCATTCGTCGACGCCTCCGCCGCCGCCCGCCGCCGAGGCTCGCGCGCCGACGACACGGGCGACGTCTTCCTCCGCATCGCCAGCGAGGAGCCGCCCCGCGCCCGCGACGACGCCTTGCCCGACGACGTCCAGAGCTCCGTTGTAAGTCCGCCTAGCTGGCGCTCCCTCTCCCGGCCCCCAGTTCCTCTCTCTTGGCCCCCACGTCACGCCCTCGTGCCGTGTGCTGACGGCGCCAGTCCCGAGTCTGTCGCTCGTCCCATCGTCGCCCGCTTTCCACCGCCGTCGCCACCTATCACCCCGCGTCGCCGCCCCAATTGACCCGTCGCCTCTCCGACCACCAGGACCGACCTCGGCTGAGGATTCTCGAAGACGACCAGGCGACCGAGGTTTCGCCTGCCACCGCCCACCGCCTGCTGTCCAGAGACAGGCCAGCCTCGGTCCACCCCGGCCAAGAAGCCCACGCAACCCGGGCGAGGTCCGGCAGCGCCTCGCTGCGCCCGTCCCTGCTGGCGCCTCGCCCCCTCGCCCTGCAGGAGCCCGACGCCGACGGCTCCGTCTACGTCCGCAGGCGCGCGTCCATCACCGATGGCAACCCCCCCGTGGCCGGCCGGCCGTCCACCTACAGGGCCTCGGGCCTGGTGCCGAGCCACGGTAAGGCGTACAGCTCGTCTCCTCTCGCCCGGTCCTTCGACCTGCACAACAGGCCCGGCTCCGAGGCCGCTCACGGCGTCGCGGGCACCGAGTCCACCGCGTCGACGACGGCTCCGTCTACCGTCTGGGACGAGCTCGACGACCTCAAGTCGAGGATCCATCGCCTCGAGCTCACCGGCAAGCTGCCGTCCACCTCGGCAGCCGCCGTCTCGAGGCTGTCGGATGAGCGGCCGCCGACGGCGACGACGACCGTCACCACCATGTCGCTGTCCCCGAAACGCCAGATGGGACAGTCGGCTGCAGACGCGGCCACGGCTGCGCCGTCGGCAAAGGAGGCCCATCACATCCTGCAGTCGGCCCTGGCCAAGTCGAGGCCCTTTATGAGCCCGGACGTCTACCGAGCGCTCGAGTCGGCGGCCAACGACGCTATGGCGCTGTCGGCCATGATGGGAGCCCCCGGCCTGCCCGGTCCCATCTCGAGCGGAGCCAGCACGATTGGGTCCGGGAGCACAATCACTGATCGCCAGCTTAGGAGAAAGGCCGACAGCGTCTGCCGTGGCCTCACCGAGTTGTGCGTCGCGCTCGGCGAAAATGCCGCCGCCGCGGCGGCGGCGGCGGCCGCCGGCTCTGCTTCGGTGGTTGCTGCTCAGCCTCGATCTGCGCAGCCGACGCAGACGACCTTTGTGCAGTTTGACGGCCCGGTGACCCCGACGATACCCAAGACGTACAGCAGCCTGCCTGTGTCGCGTCGGGCCAGCATCGCCGCGGAACCGGCCTTGACGCATTCCAGCAGCAGTCCCAGGGTCCTGTCGAGGTTCGAAGAGCGGCGCCACACTCTCCTCAACGGGACGGCCCTGCCGTCCCCGAACACGGCTGGCTCAAGCTCTTCCACCCCGAACGATGCGAGCGCCAGCCGCCGATCCTCACTCATGGTCGGCCGCACCCGGCGGGCCGGCACCGAGGAGCCCGACGACGGTCGGAGCTCGTCGATTCTGCGGACCCGGCGCGCGGGGACCGAGGAACCCGATGAAGGGCGACGGACGTCTCTACTGGTTCGGAGCCGCAGGAGCACGGCCGGCGGAGAGGGCGACGACTCGAGATTCCGCGCTCCGTCGCGGGCCAACACCGATGTCAACATGCTGCGAGGCCAGGGCCGCGGCGAATACACTCCCGAGACGAAAACGACGCCGCCCGAGGTGATTGTGCCTTCCGCTGGGGGGGGCATGGCAAGGCGGCGCTATGTCTCGACGAGCCTGCATTCGTCCCGCTTGGCGGTGCCTTCGGGGTCGAGCCCTGCACCGCCGAGGCGCTATCTCGACAGGTCGGCGGCGGACCGAGAAGCGGCCGCCACCATCCGGACAGTTGACGAACATGGGCTGAGACCGCCGCCGCTGAGCCAGGGCATATCGCACCTGAGGGTGAGCAGCTTCAATGGCCGGAGGCAGCAGAATCGGGATGGCATGGTAGCCGCCGCGTCGCCAGCTACGACGACGGGTGCCTACAGATGACGCCGCCTGGACGACGGCCTGTACCCTCCACGACTGTAACATGTATCGACTTTCAGCAAGGCGTTATTGCTCGTGGCACAGGACGACGTTGCTGCGGTTCAGCACTTTCTTGTTTTTTTTTTTTTTGGCTTTGACGACTCACGATGGACGCGCGGACGGACGGTTTTGCTTTCTTGCCTTGACGACTGTGTATAGGACCTTGCAACCTTGCGTGTGCGCAGACGAGCATCTCGCGCACATGGCTGGCGTGTCGCGGACCAAAGCGAGGGCGGGCGAGAAGAGGCAGCGGCTGTGACGGCGGGAAATTGTCGGGCACTTGTTTATAGAATGGATGGATCAAAGTACAAGTAATGATGCCTGCCAGCGAGTGTTGCTGACTCACACCGAGCCAACCAGTCCCACGCCAAAATTTCAACCTCCAGCTGCAACTGCACGAGACGGCTAATGCGCCTCCCACGGCTCCTACATCGGATCCTGGCAAGACCGGCCGCACCGAGGTATCGAGGGGCGTGCTTTGACGAGGCAAGAGCCGCGTCAGCGCCGAAGACGGCCCATCGCAGACAGCTCAGTCTACGACAGCGGGCCCGTCTCGACACGACCATGGCGGATCCGTCCAGGGGCCCGGACGCCGAGGCGCCGGCTCACGTGCATCTCAAGGACAAGGCCACGGCCAAGGCTCGTGACGGGGCGAGGAGAGGCGGCGGCGGCGCAAAGGACGGCGGCGCAAAGGGCGGCGGCGCGCAGGCACGCCATGTGCAGGTCTCCAAGGCGCTGTCGAGGCTGCTGAGGCACCAGGCGGAGAACGCGGGCATCCGGCTGGACGACGAGGGCTTCGCGCCGCTCGACAAGGTGGTGCGTGCCGTGTGCGCCAGAGGGAGCGACGCAGGGCCGGCTGGCTGACTGGCGCCCAACAGCTCGCCTGGGGCCCCCTGAGGTCTCTCGACGTCAGCCTCGCCGAGGTGCAGGCCATCGTCGCCGCCAACGACAAGCAGCGCTTCGCCCTCAAGCGGCGCGGCGGCGCGGCCGGCGCCGACGACTCGCCGTCGGCCTTCCTCGTCCGCGCCAACCAGGGCCACTCGATCCGGCTCGAGTCGGCGGCGCTGCTGGCGCCCGTGACGCTGGCCCAGGGCAACGTGCCGCCGCGCGTCCTGCACGGCACCTACGTGGCCCTGTGGCCCGCCATCGTGGCCTCGGGCGGCCTGCGCCCCATGGGCCGCACCCACGTCCACTGCTCCGTCGGCGAGCCCGGCGACGGCGCCGTCGTCAGCGGCATGCGCCGCGACGCCGAGCTGCTCGTCGAGATCGACGTCGAGGCCAGCCTGCGCGCCGGTCTGCGCTGGTGGCGCAGCGACAACGGCGTCCTGCTCACCGAGGGCGGCGACGGCGGCCTCGTCAGCACCCGCTTCTTCAGGAGGGTCACCGGCCGCACCGTCGACGTCGGCGTGCTCTGGGAGAACGGCGAGAAGAAGGCGGACCTGCCCGAGGGCCTCAGGGGCAGGCGTGCTCCGCCGGGAAAGGGGCGGGGGGGCCCGGGGCAGCAGCGCGGTCGCGCTTCTTGACTTCTCATGACGCACATTGTCGCTATCCAATAGGCACCCGCCGCCGTCTGTTGACCGTGTCTACCCGTCCTACTTGCCGGCAGCAAACAAGCCGCTGAACGTCTCCTCGCGCCGCCGCAGCTCCTCGCGCAGCCAGTCAAGCACCTTGTCAGCGACCTGCAGCTTGGCCTGCTTCTTGCCCAGCACGCCCGTGACGACGGCCACGTCGGGCGGGACGACGATGCTGCCGTGCGCAAAGACGGCGCGGCCGCCGAAGAAGTTGCTCCGCTCCTCGGGCTCGATGCGGTAGCTGGGCGCGTTGAGGCCCAGGCGCGCCGCCAGCTCCGCCACGAGCTTGAAGACGGACTCGTCGGCGCCCTCGGCCGGCTGCGGCGCCGGCGACGGCGACTGCGACGGGCCCCGCGCCGCCTTGGCGACGGGCGCCGGCGCCGGCGTCAGCGCCGCCGACGTCCGCTTGGCCCCCGGCGCCGGGGCGGCCCGCATGTACTGGAGGGCGCACTTGGCCGCGTACCGCTTCGCGTTCTGCCCGGGTCAGCAGCCCGCTGGCCAGAGAGGCCCGCGACACGCACCTTCTTGGACAGAAACGCCGGCGGCCGCTGCCCGGCCTCGGCGCCGTAGCCGTCGCGCGGGAACGAGCCGGCGTCGGCGACGGCGCACACGCAGCGCCACTTGGGCTGGCACCGGCCGTCGACGGGCACGCTGACGGGCTCGCGGTCGACGAAGACGGGCGGCGGCAGGCGGCGCGCCTGCGTCTCCACTGGGGGCCGTCAGCCACCAGCTACAGCGGCCTTCAGGGGGCGGCGCACGGTTGAGGGCGCTGACGTAGTCCCTGTCGCTGACGTCGGGCTCGTCGCCAAACGACACGAGCAGCGAGAGGGCCTCGAGCACGGCGCGCGACAGCGGCGCGGCGCGCGCGTGCGTCTTCTCGTAGGCTTCCTGCTCGTCGATCCAGGCGCGCAGCCGGTCCCACGGCACGCGGACTGCTTCTTCGCCTTCGGCTGGTGCGAGCGTGTGGTGTTGCGTTGCCATGGCGACGGTTGCCGCGGGCTCAACCTGCGGCTCAATCTGGGCGGCGGCGGGGAGCTCGCAGAGCCGTTCGCTGAGAGCGTGGATCGAGCTGCTACCTCTCTTGTTGCTGGAAGAAAGAGGGCGAAGAGAAGAGGCTTGGAGGCAGTAAGTGAGAGGATGGGGTCTTGAGGAGTTGAGCAAACCCAATCATCTAGTGGGGCTGCCATGGTCCTGGCTGCGGCTCCGTAGCTATCGCTAACGGCCGTGCGTATTCACGTTTACAAGTTAATAAATCAAACAGGTTGTGACAATTTCGCCGTCGTCCACGGCCAAACCACGCGCTACACCGCCGGGTATCTGCCGCGAATGCTTGCAACGCCCAACGCCCATGTCTGGGCTATGCTGTCTGCCTCGGCCTACAGCTCCTCGAAAAAGCCGCCGTCGCCGTCGCCATCCGCGTCGTCTGCGGCGGCCATGGCCTGGTGCATCAGCCGCCGCCTCTCCCTCCGGTTGAGCTGCGGCTGGGCGCCGCTCGTGCCCTTGGTCGAGTCCGCCTTGCCAACTTGCTGCTGCCGTCCCTTGTTCGGCTGCTGCTGCTGCTGCTTGCGATCAACGCTGGTTGTGTTCGCCGACGCCCTCTGTGGCCGACGTTGCGGCTTGCGCCCGGCCGTTTCGTCTGCTGGTCTCCGTTCCCGCAACCTCTTGAGAGATTCTGGCCCCTCCTCCATGGTCGTCTCCACGACGGACCACATCGGCGGCCGCTCAGCCTTCTTGAGCGCAACCTTTGCGGCCGGGGTCTTACTCGCACCCTCGTCCGCCTCAGCCGACTCGGCGCTGCCGTAGAGACTGATGTACGGCTCTATGTGCGGGTGATAGAGCGTGTACGCCTCGTCGACCTCGGCAACGTGCAGGTCTCGCTTCAACCTGTCCACGTCCTTGGGATCGGGGTTCTCTTGGATCTGGCGCTTGAGCTGCTTGACCAGCCTTGACGCCTTCTTCCGCTCTGAGGCCGGCCACGTTAGAAGCGCGACGATCCAGACGACCGAGCCACGTACCAAAGAACCGGACCATATGGTACTTGGAGATCATGGCCATTCGCTTCTTCTGAAAGGCCCTGTCGGCAACGTCGGCTTTGTGGGCCGCCAGCTCGCGCTCGAGCTCATTGCGGACGTCGGCCGGCAGGTCCTGGTTGCGCTGCAGCAGCCGCTCGATGTTGCGAACCCGCTTCTTGGAAAACTCGGACGTGCCCTCCTTGGCCTTGTGTCTGCCTTTTCCGAACTGCTTTCTCCGCTTGGCGTTGACCGAGGGCTGTCTGTCGGCGGCTTGGTCCGCGTCCGGCGGCGAGTCCACGTCGGCGAAAGGCCTCTTGGTGCCCATCGTGGCAGACAATATCGAGAGTCTGCAGGAGCGCTTTGCGCAGGGAGTCTGAGGGAGGCTGAGGCAGTTGTGCGCCCTCGAGCAGTGGCCCAGAGCGGCTGCTAGAGATGGGTTGACCCTGGCAACTTTTTCGCCTGACAGTGAGGAGCGGGAAAACCAAAGCGCCGATAACCCCAATGACGAAGAAGTGCCTATTTAGGACTAATGCGGATTCTCGTGAAGCTCGGCGCGCGCCAATCAGAGACGGAGAATCAACCCCAGCTCCAAGGCGCCTGGAGCTGGCAGGCAGAAGCCCACGACGTCAACCTCAGGCGCGTCTTCTCAGAGGCCCCAGCGGGAATGTGCGACAGCTTCAAGATTGCTCCAATGGCGCCCAGCCGTACCTAGCGGCAGCATCTCGTCGCCGGAGCCGCTCCCCGGCAATCGAGCGAAACCGCCACCCGGTCCCGACGACGCATCGGCACGCAGCTGCTGTCGGCCCTCACGGCGCTGGGCTTGCCATTGGAGGCTGTCCTGCTCGAGACGAGGCCTCGGATGAGCCTTGCCCGAGCCCGCCAACATGGACCGCCCCGAGCCCGGGCTCGTCAAATGGTCCGCCAACGCGGCCGTCGACAGCTTCGTGCACGTCAACCTGCAGCACCGCGTTGTCCAGCTGTACAAGCCGACGGGCCACGCGCACAGGAGGCAGTTCGACTACGCGAAGCTGAGCCGCCACGATGACTTCCCCTCGCTGACGACGTACGACTGGTCGCCCGCCAACCCGGAGCTCCTGGCCGTCGGCACCGGCTCCGGCGTCGTCAACCTCTTGAGAATCGACGACAACTCCAACGCTTATGTGGAGATTGGGTTGAAGATGTCGAGGACATGCCAGGCGGTGGCCTTCAACACGACCGGGCTCCTCACCGTCGGCCTCGACCGCGTGCGCATGGACCAGAGCCTCCACGTCTGGGACGTCAACCGCCTGTCCGCGTCGGAGAACCGGGGGAGGGGCTTTCCGTCCGACGCAGCGAGCCTGGTGGAGCCAAGGACACGCCTCGAGCCAAGCGTGTCTGTCTCAAGTCTCAAGTTCTTCGAGGACAGCCCGCAGACGTTGGTGGCAGGGATAAAAGGCCAGGGCGTGAGGATACACGACCTCCGTGGTAATGAGCTTCCCGGTACCCCCTCGGTGCTCGAAACTGACACTGGTAAGATCCGACAAGCGTCGTCACGTTCCACACGAAATGCAACAACAATTTGGCAATCGACTACGCAGACCAAAACTTCTTCGCGTCATCCGCCCTGGACCACCCGGGCGTCATGATATGGGATCGAAGAGCCACCTCCCGCCCCGTTGCTTCCCACACCTACGTGCAGGCCATCGACGAGGACGAGCTGCCCTGGGGAGGCGCGCTGCGGCTCGACCAAGCCATTGAGACAAACTCGGACCCTCTCCTGGCAGAGGGCAAGCACTCCCTCATCCGAGCGCTCCGGTACTGCCGCGACCGCCGCGGGCTCCTGGCTGCTCTCTCGCTCACCGGACAGCTCAAGGTGCTGGAGACGAACAGGGAGATGCAGTCGTCGGGCACAGCGTCGCAGGCGGGACCCGAGCTTCTCCAGGTGCAGCGGTCTCACGAAATGGACGTCTCGTACCGGGACAACTCGAGGAGGAACGATCGCATCGTGTCGTTCGACTGGGTCACGCTGGGCTCGCCCGCCTTGCGGCCGCGGCTACTTGTCTTGCGGGCAAACGGCAACTTTGACATTCTGGAGCAGCCATCGCGCACGTCTGACCATGTGTTCAACTTTGTGCCATGGCAGGCGCCTCACCGCGGCTTGGAGGGTACGTGGACGGCCGCCCAGCTCCGTTGTGCTGCAACTGCTGACGCCACGGCAGAAGGAGCTCTGTATCAGGATGTGATGCAGTTCGAGCCGGCGCAGACGGCAGAGATGCTGGGCGCCTTCCTAGCCGAACAGACGCTGTCCGAGGTGCCGATATTCGGGCCCAAGAAGGAACAGGTGGAGGAGCGGCTTCGGAGCGCCCTGAGGAACAAACCGGCGGCGGCGGTCACCGTCGAGCACGTGGACAAGATGGCGGCGCCGCTGCCGGCGTCGTTTGAAAAGGCGACGTCGGTGGCGCAAAAGCTTCGTTCGCTGCGTGAATACGTCGGCGACAACCAGGGAGCTTCGCAGACGGAACAAGACGGCGCTGCTGAGCCCTCGGGCGGGCGTTTCCACGCAAACAATGGGGCCAGCGACACATGGCTGGCCTCGAACACGCTCGGCTCGTGTCGCGAAATGCACGAAGGACTGCTGGGCACGCTCGTCGCGGCCAAGGGGCTCCCCCGAGAGGCCCAGAGCGTCGTGGACCACACCATGCTGCTCCGCGCCAAGGAGAAGTATCTCTTCGACGCGGCCACCAACAGGAGCATTGTGTCGGACGATCCTTGGAAGCGTTTCGTCTGGGACTGGATCGCAGGTCAGTCGAGCAGCTGGGAGGCGTTGGCCTGGGACGGGCTGCTGACAGGGGGGGGGGCAGACGCCGAGCGGGCGGCGGACAACGGAGGCATGGTGCTGGGGAACATGGATCTCAGCTACCTCGGGGTGCATTCGATATGGACAAACGACCTCGGTGAGCAAGGACGGACTCGAGACGGCTGCTGGTGCTGCTGCTACTGCTGGTGCTGGCGATGCTGACGCTGCCGCGCCAGGCAAAAACCCGAGCACGCGGCTTGCCCCTGGCACGACGGGCCCCCCGGACGCGGCGCAATGGGAGCGGGCCATCGCGCAGTACTGCAAGAAGAAGCGGCTGCCCAAGTTCGACGGGGTCCCGACCAAGAAGCCCCATCACCGGCAGCTGTGCCTGGAGATGTGCGGCTGGGGCGACGCGCAGCAGCACGCGGCGCAGGGCGGCGACGGGGCAGAGGCCAAGGCCGAGTACCCGACGACGGTGCACACCATGGTGGCGTCGCGGGCGCTCTTCAGGGGCGACACGAAGCGGGCCATCGAGCTGCTGACGCGGGCCAGCGCGGCGCACCCGGAGCTGCTCTTCGTGTCGCTGGCGCTGCAGCTGACGGGCCGCGGCGACGGGCAGCCGGGCCGCGGCGACGGGCAGCTGGGCCGCGGCGACGGGCAGGCGGCCCGGCACCAGCAGCTCGAGCTCGACGACGCCGTCGCCTCCAAGACGGACCCGTACCTGCGCGCCATCTCGTCGCTCATCGCCACGGGCGACTGGGCCTCGGTCGCCAGCCAGCCGTCGCTGCCGCTGGCCGACCGCGCCGTGGCGGCCGTGCGCAACTTCGACGACGACGAGCTGACGCGCTGGCTGGGCGACCAGGTGGCGCTGGCGGCCGCCGAGGGCGACATCGAGGCCATCGTGCTGGCCGGCATCAGCGACGCCATGGTCGACGTCTTCGCGCGCTACGTGGCCAAGTTCCACGACGTCCAGACGGCCGCCCTGGTGCTGTCCATAGGCCACCCGCGCTTCCTCGACGACGTGCGCTGCCGCGCCTGGCGCAACGCCTACCGCGCCCTCCTGCAGCGCCATCGCCTGTTCTTCCACCGCACCAAGATGGAGGTCGAGTCGACCAAGCGGTCCAAGCGCGACGGCGTGCCGACGCTGCGCCCGCCGTCGCGCCAGATCGCCCTGCGCTGCGTCTTCTGCGACGCCGAGACGGCCCTCGCCAACCACGGCGCCGCCCCGCTGCCGCCGCTGCCGCTGCCGACGACGGGGGCGGGGGCGGCAGCGGGGCCGGCGGCGGGGCCGGGCCCGGCGGCGGGACCGGGGCCGGCAACGGGCACGGCGGCCGCAGCGGCGGCGGCCTCGGCGGCGGCGGCGGCGGCCTCGGCGGCCTCGGCCACGCCCCCCCCGGCCTCGACGCCCGCGCCGACGCCCCTCGAGACGCGCAACCCGCTGCTCGCCACCAGCATCGGCGCCGGCGTCAGCTGCCCCAACTGCGGCCGCCACCTGCCGCGCTGCGTCGTCTGCCTCGAGGTCGTCGGGGTGCCGCGCGCCGACCGCCCGGACGACGGCCGCGACGACGCCCACGCCCGCGTCGCCGGCCGCTTCCCCACCTTCTGCCTGCGCTGCGAGCACGTCCTGCACCTCGACCACGCCCGCCAGTGGTTCGCCCGGCACGTCGAGTGCCCCGTGCCCGAGTGCCGCTGCCGCTGCAACTTCAAGGCCAACCCGGAGCTGGCCTACCGCTGAGGGAAGGGGGGGGGGCTAGAGGGACTCAGGGGTAGAGGGAGGGACTCAGGGGCAGAGGGACTCACGGGCAGAGGGACTCAGGGGTAGAGGGACTCGGGGGGCTGCGAGGCAGACGACACACCATGGCTGTCACGCCCTGTCCTGCAAGCCCTTCATCATCTCACCACCTCATTGAGAGCTCGCAGACGCCGGGGCAGCCTCCGCGCCGCCCTCCCGCGCGCCGCGCCGTCCTGTCCTGTCTACATGCCCGCTGTCCCCATGGCAGCAGATTCAAAGGTATCCCCCAGCGCCCTCCCGGCGCTGCCAAAATCGAACCTATTTCGCTGGGGGGAAGCCCTCCGGCCCTCGTCCCTCGTCCCGTCTCTTTTCGACATGCCCGTCCTGCCGCCTGTCCCTCTATATTCCCTCATCATCATCATCGGCTCTCAATTTCCCATGCCAGTGGCGGGGTATCATGGCCAGAAAAGCTCAAAAAATGAAAAAAAAAAAGGACACCGACGAAAACCCCCGTGAAAAGGGTGTCTAGTGAATGGATCGTCTCCCTCTGTCCGACGCCTTGCTCCGTCCAGCCTGCACGCCCCCCCTTCTATTTCGAGTCGACGGCCTTGCACCACGGGTGTTCCAGCACCTGCGTGATGTCGTAGCGCTCCTTGACGTCGCGGTTGAGCATGCACCGGATCAGGTCGATGCTCTCGTCGCTCAGGGTAAAGGGCACGCGCAGGTCGCGGTCCATAATCTCGTCGATGCTGTAGAAGGGGTTCTCCTTGTAGATGATGGTGTAGAGGAGAATGCCCAGCGCCCATACGTCCTGCTCCTTGCCGCCATAGGGCTTTCCCGCCAGGACCTCTGGGGCGGCATAGTCTGCAGACGCGTCAGTCGACCGGCAAGATGATGCATCCTGCCCGGGCTCCGCTCACCGATGGTGCCGACAAACACGTCAAAGGGGCCGCTCTTGATGTATGCCGCGCTGCCAAAGTCGATGAGCTTGATGTTGCCCTCGCCGTCGAGGATGACGTTCTCGTCCTTGATGTCGCGATGCACCACGTGCGCCTTGGTGTGCAGGAAGTGGACGGCCTGCGTCACCTGCACAAAGATGCTCCGGCACTCTGCCTCTTCCATGTTGGCCCGCAGCTCGATGTAGTCGAAGAGGTCCATGCCGGGCAGCCCGTGCGGCGCCATCTCGATGTAGTAGTTGACGTCGTCCTCGAAGAAGCCCTGCATCTCGACAATGTTGGGGTGCTGGAACTCGGGCCGCCGCAGGTAGTCGAGCACGTGGATCTCCAGCGGCACCGTGCCCAGCTTCCTGTCGCGCGTCCACGTGTCGACGAGGATCCGGCGCTTGGTCACGTACTTGAGCACCACCTTGGCCGCCGTCTGCTTGTGCCGCGCCAGCTTGACCTGGCCGTAGGCGCCCTGGCCCATGTCTTCGAGGATGGCGTAGTCGTCGATGGTGGCCTTGCGGGCCGGCTCGGCGGCCCTGGCAGCCGCCGGCCTCTCGCCCGCCTTGGTCGGCGGCCTGCTGTGCCCGGCGAGCTTGGCGGCGGCGCTCATGGCCACGTCCCTGAGCTGCTTCGACAGCGTCGACACCGCAGGCGAGCTCCCCCTCTTGGACTCGTCGTCGTCCGAGGCCATCTCGACGGGCGTGTGCACCGGCGGCGTCTGTCCCGGCGACGGCTGATGGGGGGGCGTGGCGGCTACCGAGTCGGCGCGAGCGTCGAGGTGCAGCCGGGCATGCGCATGGAGGTGGCGCGAGTAGGTGATCCACAAGGCAAACATCATCTCCTTGCGGGGGACGGTGAAGGCTTCGCCGCCGCCGCCGCCGCCGCCGTCGTCCTCGTCGCTTCCCTCCATGACCGTCTCGTCGGCAATGCTCGTCTGCTTCTCGCTCTCCACGACGCGCATCTGCACATCGATCTTGAGGTCTGATCCGTCGCGGTGCTTGGCAGGCAGCCCGTCCGGCTGGAGGAAGGCCGCGGCAGAGTCGGGCCGATGTTCCCTGAGGGCCAGAAAGGCCGAGGCTCTTCGGAAGCGCGGCTCGGGCACCACCATGCCGTCCAGGACCCGGAGCCCGTCTTCGTCCGTCATCGTCTGCAGGATCTTGTCGAAGCCGGGGATCAGCGAGTTGATGGACATGCCGTCCGGCTTCTCGTATCCGAAGAGGGCGCCGCAGAAGACCGAGTTGGAGCTCCGGATCTGCAGCGTGTCGGGGTCGACGACGACGATGCCGGCCATGTGCGGGAACGTCGACACGCGCAGCTCCAGCTTGCCGCGGACCTGCTCCACCGTGCATGGGATATTGACCTGCCGCGAGTTCGGGCAGGTGAAGTATCTCCGCCGCGTGATCTGGGCAAAGTCGATCTCGCCGATGGCCGGATCGATGCCTTGCCTCGGGATCCGCGGTATCAGCGTCGCCACGTCGACGCCTGTGCGGGCGAACTTGGACCCCCAGATGGGCTCGGCGGCGCCCGAGATGTCCTTGACGATGCCTTCCTCGTCGAGCTGCACGTAGGCGACGTCCTCGTGGATCTCCTCGAGGACCCAGATGAGGCCGATGCGCTTCTCCTTGACCCACAGGCTCGCCGAGCCCGTTGCGCCGTTTCGCTTCTGGATGGGCACCACGTCGCCGCAGAGCAGGACGCCGCGCGAGAGGCTGCTGCGGTGCTGGCCGGTGCCTCGCGTCTTGGGCGGGCTGGCATCCCCGCCGTGGACCGTCTGGGCGCGCCGCGCGTACTTGGGAGGCTGCGACCTCGAATTCGGCTTGCTCAGGAGCTGTGCTGTTATCCCTGATCGCCCGCCCAGGAGTGTCGAGGCGGCCGAGACTGCGGGGGCCTTGGACTGGCCTGCCCGGACGCTCTCGTCGCCCGCGTCGGCCTCGCCGCGCAGGAGCTTCCGCTCAAGCCACGCCCGCCTCTCCTCCTGGACCACCTCGAGTATCCCCATCTTGCGGACTTCGGCCTTGGTGACGCCGAAGACGAGGCAAGCGAGGTCGTTTGCCGCGATGATGGTCCACGGCGGCCTCGCTTCCGTCGTGAAGATGGCCTGGGCGGCGGGCACCCACCGGTTTGTGTGGCCGCCGTGGACGGCAGGGCCAAGGGCGCTCGGGAAGCTCTTGGAGGGCGGAGCCGCGGCCTGCTGCGCCAGCATGGCCGAGGCGGCTGGCTCTTCGCATATCGGCTGGCCGGCCAAGAAGGGCTGGGCCATGGTGTCCATGAGCTTGTCCTGCATCGTCAACCCCAGCGTGTCCGTCATTGTGCGCTTGAGGCTTGTCGGCCTCGACGTGGGCGGCGACGTCCTCGCCGTGGTCCCGCTCTCGTTGGTCGGCGTCCTGCTCGAGTTCTCGGAATCGGGGCCCGCCTTGTTTGACTCGTGTAGCTGAGGCTGCGGCGATCTGGGCGATGGAAGCGTCGTCGGAGACACAGTGTCCGAGCGGCCCGACTCGGCACTCAAGGGCTGGGGTGTGAAGTGCTTCTCGAAGATGTTGTCGTCAGCCAGGCCCGCGGGCCCGGTTAGGGGCCCAGCGGCCACCGACGCCTCAGGGTTGGGCAGATTGCCGGCGCCAACCAGCTGCGCGCGAGCCAGGAGCTCGAGGACGTCTTGAGCGTCGGCATCTCCCGTGACTCGAGCCTGGGCACTTGCCAGCCCGGCCTGGGAGGAGCTGAGAGACCAGCCCATGCGGTCCTTGATGAAATCCATGGAACGCTTCAAGACGCTCTGGCGGTTGTGCAGGAAATCTTCCGACTGATGGGCGAAGGAGAAGGAGTGGAGGGACTCGGAGGGATATCGAGAGAGGTCTTCGGAGAAGCTGGGCGACGAAGGGCCGCCGGAATGCGGCGACGACCCGGCGTGGGCGAGCATGCCGCTCATGGAGGTCGAGCGAGATGCCGCGGCGACCGAAGGGCTCCGCGACGAGGCGCCCGAGTTTGGCAGGGTGGGGTTGCGGGAGGGAGGGTGTTGCTGGCGGATTCGACGCAGCCCGCATGGTCCGGAGCCATGTTCGTGGTCGGACACGTGGACAGGCCTGGGGTTGTAAGCCAGAGTCAGCACCAGGAGGCGTGGCTCTGCCGCAACAGAGGGCGGCGGCGCGGAGGGACGGACCTTGCCATGGCATCGTAGTCCAGGGCAGCAGCGGCCGGGGCGTCGAAGGACATGCGATAGCGGCTCTGGTCGGCGGGCGCGTCGCCCGGCAGGGCCAGGTTGCCGGTGCTGCGGTTCTTGGGCAGCGAGAGCGCGGGCGCGAACTTGCCGCGCCCCCGTTCATCGTCGCCCGGCTTGCTTTTGGCGCCTGGGAGCGAGCGTGTCAGCCGGGGGGAGCGTGCCGGCCGAGGGGAGCGTGTCGGCCGAGGGGCGCGGGCAGCAGCGGGGGGCATGGGCTCAAGGACGGGACCAACGTTGATCGAGTTGGCCGCCATGCATGCGGAGCATTCTCAACGGCGGGCGGGCTTGCGTCGGAGGCAGCGGGCGGGCTCCGGCAGCGAGGGTCTGGGGACGGGAGATGGGCCCAGGGCTGGGGAAAGCCGTTGGGCGTCGTTGGTCGTCGCCACGGCCGAACGTTGGCGGACGGCTGAAGGCTGTTCCGGGGGCGTCGAGCTTGTGTCAGAGGTAAGACGGGCGGCGTGGCGGCGGACCGGCGTGGCGGCGAGCGGGGCGGCGACGGAGGGCGGGGCGAGCGGCGGCGACGGTCGGATGCAGGAGCGTCTGGGCCTGGGCCAGCGCGCACGAGGGCAATGAGGCGGGCTGGCGATGGACGGAGCCGTTGATTTTTGTGGTGTTGAGGATCTCTGCTGCGGCGGCTGCGGTGGAGGCTCGGACGTCGGGTACGTAAGTCGGGTACGTACCTCCGGGGCGGTGGTGTGGCGCCAGGGTGGCCCTGTGACGGCGGCGGCCCGTCAGGACGCCTGGCTCGTGATCTGGATCAGGGTGCTGTAAGCAGGCTTGCTGCTTGGCGGCCTCATCTGCTGCTGCTGCCGCTTCCAGTGCCGATGCCTCCCGGGACGGGCGCTGGCAGCATCGGATACCGGATGCGGCCCCGAGAGTCAGGCTCCCTGTCGCGCACGACGCATAATGCGCGAATCAGTGCACAGCCGCCGCCTGTGGCCGTCCGCCACGCATGCGCCCGGCACTTGGCCAGCCGCCTTGGCCCGGCCGGCCCTTTGTTTCCAATAGAGTGGCGGCTCCCGAAAGGTGCCTGGATGCGGCGCCTGGCCGTTGCTCGCGTGCATGAGCCATGTCTTGGAGCGCTCCGGTTTCATACTCGGGACAGCCTGTGCTCGATGATGCGGCTTACAGGGCCGCGTGTGCTATTGGCGACGCAGTCCGCTCCATTGAGCCGTCTTCCCAGCCGCACCAAACTACTGTATCTGTAGGGTAGGCCCAACAGCCGCCTGGACCAACGGGCCCTTTCCAACAATAGACGGCACGCAGAGCATTGACGCCGTTGCGGCGATTTCCGGGCAGCCAAAAGCGTCCCTGCCAAGACACGGTCCGGGTGGCCTGCTCGGAAACAGGTCGTTTCTGCTTCCCAGCTCCTCGTTGCAACTCTTGGAATACGTCATAGACCTTCTCGGTTAAGCGCGACACGTTGTACAACGCTACCTACTACCTAGGTAGTAGATAGCCTCCGCCAAGCGGCGTTGGACCGCCAGACTCAGGCACACGGCAAACGGCCACAACCAACAGGCAGCTGGTGCATGTTGCTCAGCCAGCGCTTCCATCGGCTGCGCTGCAACGAGCGCCCAGAACAAGGCCAGAAACAAGGAATCTACCTGGTACCTAGACCAAGACTGAAGCCAACACGAGGCAGTGGGGCCGTGCACGTCTCGGTGAGGCATTCCAGGCTTATCGATATACCCCGCGCCAACAGCTCCGACGGCCGGGCCAAGTCCGGAGTACTCCCCGGTTCAGCATCTCTACTGCGCCGGCCTGTGTGTACAATACATGGATCAGATACGCGCTGTACTGCCGACAGCAGTCTCAGATGCTGGCTCATCTAGGCGAGCCAGCCGTGTGTTGGGCGCGGGCCTGCTGACCCGCCCGAGGCAGGTACGGAGCTCCGTTGCCTCCTGCCGGCCGACCTCGAGCTGAGAACCTAAAGCCCCCCAGCCCCCCAGCTGCTCTCCTCCATCATCACCAGCCTCGAGGGCGCCCGTGATCGCGCCATGTGCCTTGCCCCCGCCGCCAGCGCCCTCCTGCCCGCCTCCGTGCCTTGGCTGCTCGGCTGAGCGCCAGCGAGCTCCTCGCGCGCCTCGAAGCCCAAGAGAGGGGCCTGGTGACCCGTGCATCGCCACCCCACCCGCCATCGACTGGTCCCCTGATCACCTCCATCACCACCTCGTCGACGACGCCATCGCCCTCTTGTCGCTGTCATACTTCGTCCTCGGGCACGCGCCGCTAAGGAACAGACTCAGAGCCGTCGACGGTCGCTCCCGGAAGCCCCCCGCCAGCTGCTATGAAATGAGGGCCTCGACGCAGCCGTCCCCCGCGGATCCCATCGCCCGCCGCCGCACATACTTATACGCACTTGGCATCGCCTTCTTTGCCGCCCCCGACCCCACGCGCTCATCCGTCAAGCGCCCACGGACCACAGGACGAGCTTGACCGGCCGCGCCGCTGGTCGTTGCTGACGAGAGAGACTCGCCCAGTCACCGTCACCATGGCTCACGTCGACGGCCCGATGCCTGCCGGCGACGACTTCGACCAGGAACCCCCCCAGCCCGAGCTGCCGGCCAAGGGCAAGGGCCGCCGCCGCCTGCTCCGCGGACTGCAGCGCATCTCCTCGTCGCCCTCGCTGAACGGCCTCCGGCGCTCCAGGTCCGTCAGCAGCCCCTACAACACCCGCAGCACCCTGTCCTGTGTCAGTCTTGCCGCCGCTGGGCCGTCGCAGACTCCGCCCGCCGCCCGCTCGTCCACCCCGCAGCCGTCGCCGCTCGGTCTGCCCGGCGGCCCGGCCTCGACGCCCCCGGCCGGCGATTTCCCCTTTTGCGACGACTTCCAAAGCCAGCTGGCCGTGCGCAGGGTTGACTGCGCCTCGCTCGCGCCGTCCCCCGTCGCGTCGCTCCCGGCCGAGCTGACATGCTCGAGGCAGGATGGCCAGAGCAGGAGCCGGTCGGCCTCCAAGGCGCTTCCCAGACGCCGCCTCTACTTCTGGGACGGCATGCCGCACGAGGTTTGCATCCACGTCTTGTCATTCCTGCAGCCAAAGGAGCTTGTCAGGGCGTCGAGGGTGAGCAGGCTCTTCTACAAGCTCTGCTTCGACGGCCAGCTCTGGACCTCGTTCGATGCCTCCGAGTTCTACCAGGAGATCCCGGCCGAGTCGCTGGCCAGGATCATCGTCGCCGCCGGGCCCTTTATCAGGGACCTGAACCTCAGGGGCTGCGTCCAGGTGGAGCACTACAGGCGCACCGAGGCCGTCGTCAAGGCGTGCAGGAACCTCGTCAACGCCACCCTCGAGGGCTGCCGCAACCTGCAAAAGAACACGCTGCACAACCTGCTCAGGAACAACGCGAGGCTGGTCCACCTCAACCTGACGGGCCTCGCCGCCGTCTCCAACACGTCGTGCAAGATCATCGCCGACTCGTGCCCCTGCCTGGAAAGCTTCAACGTCTCGTGGTGCGAAAAGGTCGAGGCCCGCGGCATCAAGGCCGTCGTCGACTCGTGCACCAGGCTGCGCGACCTGAGGGCCGGCGAGGTGCGCGGCTTCGACAACCTGGCTGCCGCCGAGTCCATCTTCAGGACAAACAGGCTCGAGCGGCTCGTCCTGTGCGGATGCGTCGAGCTCACCGACGACGCCCTCAGGGTTATGATGCAAGGAGTCGACCCCGAAGTCGACCTCCTGACCGACCGGCCCGTCGTGCCGCCCCGCAAGCTGCGGCACCTCGACCTCAGCCGCTGCAACCGGCTGTCGAGCGCCGGCGTCACGGCCATTGCCCACGTCGCCCCCGACCTGGAGGGGCTGCAGCTGTCGGGCTGCAAGGCCCTGACAGACGCGGCCCTCGAGCCCATCCTGGCCTCGACCCCTCGCCTCACGCATCTTGAGCTGGAGGACCTGGAGGACCTGACCAACTCGCTCCTGGCCGAGCACCTGGCCAAGGCGCCGTGCGCGGCGACGCTGGAGCATCTCTCGCTGAGCTACTGCGAGAACATTGGAGACGTGGGCATGCTCCCGGTGATGCAAAAGTGTCGGCGGCTCAGCAGCATCGACATGGACAACACGCGCATAAGCGACCTCGTGCTTGCCGAGGCCACGTCCCTGGTTGCCAAGCGCTCGCGGCGGTCGATGCGGCCGGGGGAGCTGCCGCGGGTCACGCTGCAGCTGACCGTCTACGACTGCCAGAACGTCACCTGGGCGGGCATTCGCGAGGTCCTCTTCCGCAACGCCCAGATCAAGCCGGCCGCCGGACGTCCCGGACAGGTCACGTACCCAACGGAGATCATCGGCCTCAAGTGCTTTTACGGATTCCAGATGACGGTCAACGAGCACCAGAAGCGGCTCCTGTGCGGCGACGCCTTGGCGGCGAGCAGGCTGGAGAGGAAGTGGGCCGAGTACATGCAAGCGACCGAGGAGGCAGGCCTGGGCGGTGCCGGTAACAGGAGGCGCAGGCGTCGGGCGAGGGAGATTCGCGTCATCCACCTGGACGAAGAAGACGGAGGCGGCGTCACTCGCCCCAGGGCCCGAACCCTGGGGGCGTGCTCGGTGATGTAACGACGAGAGGGAAATTGCCATGTCGGAGTATACGAGGCGATTTAGCATTGGATGTGAAGGGCCCTGGGACGGGGATGGGAATCTGGGCTGGCGTTGGGTAGACGACAAGCATCTCGGGAGGAGGCTGAGGGAGACTGCGGCAGCGGGCGCCCCCTTGGGCATCATCAGCACATATTCTTCTCTTCTGGCGTCGACGACGACTCGTCGTTGCCTTGCTTTCCACTTTTCCGCGGACAAGTTGTTTCTGGATAGAAGTTGCAGACCGGCCCATGAGACATGGGGAAATTATTATCAACAGCGCCTCTGTGCCCATTGTCAAGACGGCTTGGCGCTCGGGCCGCGGGCATGTTGAACAAGGCCCAGAGGAGCCCCAGCAGCGAAGCTGAAATGACGGATGGATTGATGCCATCAGTCGATGCCTTGGGGATTTCCCCATCTGGGCACTTCCGCTGCGGCACCAGCACCACCGCCCTCGAGGCGGCCAACGCGCGGTTGGTGCACAGAGGCCGGACGGCGGTTGGCTCAGCCTCAAGGGCGCCGCAGCCTCAAGGGGCGCCGGAGAGTTCGCGGCGGGGCGTGGAAGTGGACGCCATCAGGCAGTCGGATTGGGACCACACTGTGCACCATCTCCGTCAACCTCGGCACCAACTTCTTCAGGCATTCTTCACGGCGCCAACAGGTCGCAAATTTAGCCGCTGAAGGTGGCCATGCCGCTGGAGAAGATCTACGTGGTGCGCCACGGGGTAAGTGCAGCCTAATGCCCCCGCCGAAGAATGAGAGAAATAGGAGGGACAATAGGGGGCCGCCATGGGGCCGTATTGACGCCTGCTATTGTCGCCGTTAGTTCCGCTCCAGTTGGCTCGTCGACGCGGCGACGGGGGCCTACTCGGCATACCTGCCTTCTCCAACAGGAATTCCCGCGGATCCGGCGCTGACGGCGCATGGCGTCGGCCAGGCGCGGCAGCTGGGCAGCCACCTGGCGACGCTCGATCCGCCCGTCGAGGCGGTGTACTCGAGCCCCTTCTACCGCTGCCTGCAGACGCTGGAGCCCTTTGTCCAGCAGCGGCCGGCGGCGAGCGGCGCGGCCAGCATCCGCCCCGAACACGGCCTCCGGGAGTGGTTCGGCGCCGCGCCCTTCGACCACCCCGAGCCGGCGCCGACGGCCGTGCTCCAGGCCCTCGTCCCGGCCGTCGACGGCGCGTACGCGTCGGCCGTGAGCCCGCCGAGCCGCGGCGAGACGCCGGCCGCGCTGCAGGCGCGCGTGGCCGCGGCCGCGCGCGCCATCGTCGGCCGCTGCGACGCCGACGGCTCGCGCGCCGCCCTGCTGTGCACCCACGCCGCCGTCGTCATCGTGTTGGGCCGCGTCCTGACGGGGCGGCTTCCCGCTAGCGTCGACGCCGACGACTTCCACGCTTACACGTGCGGCTTGAGCGTCTTTCGCCGCGCCCGTGACCGGCCGGGTAGGTCGACCCCGTTGGCTCGACGACCCCGCTGCTCTGACAGACAGCACAGCTTGCGTTGCAGCTGACGCCGACGCCGCCGTCGTCGGCGGCTGGCACTGTGAGCTCGACAGCGACTGCAGCTTCCTGAGCGGCGGCGAGGAGAGGGGATGGTGCGCCCGACGTCTGCCTTGCCGCGGCCTTGCTGCTGACGGGTGCCAGGCGCTTCACCGACGACGAGGCCTTCCCGGGCGCCGAGTCCTTGGACGAGGCCGGCCCCAAGTCCTTGGACGAGGCCGGCCCCAAGTCCTTGGGCGAGGCCGGCCCCAAGCTCTAGGAGGGCCCCTGCCGCAGAGAGGCATCGACGAGATCACCGTCGGCGCATCACGGGGCTGTCTGGCGTACCCATAAGGCTCATACGGACGTACATACCGAGTCCCCTGCTCCAATTACATCCGTAGACGGAGCAACGATGGCCTGGATGCCACTAAAACAACTCCCATGATGTTTCAGCGCTTGGCCCAAGGGGCGTGTCAACCCGTTTTGACGACCAAGACCAACACACAGTTTCGTCACGACGGAGCGTCGCCGGAGCCCTTTGCACGCCCTCCCAGCCCGGTCGAGGCCCCAGGTATCAGTGGCAGGGGACAAGGGCGTCGGTCCAAGCTTCGAGATAGCGTTGACAATCCCGTGACGGGCTCTTGATGCCCATAACAGATCTAATAACAGGGGTCGCTGTGGGCCTGAGCCTTGACGGCCCTGCAGCCACACTCGCCAGGCTACATGGGGAGCAAGCCACAGGGTCTGGGGAGTGGGAACGACTGGCTTCTGCTGATGAGAGCTGAGTCGAGCTCACCGTCCGTCTCCAGAGCCGCAGGCAAGTGAGACGACACGTCGTCGGCAGTGTGGGGGGAGCCAGGGACCGGGGAGGCGAGTTGTTGGGCCCGATGAATGACAGACAGCACTTGGGGCTGTTTCAAACCTCGTCGTACGTGCGTACCTTGCATCGCTCGAGGCCTCTCGCTGAGCATGGACGCGGACGAGAGGCTGCCCGTGCCTCGACGCGCGCAACGTGGCATCCACGCCTCTCGACAGCCGCAAGGCCGGCCGTCTCTGAGTGCCCGATGCGCACGGCGGCCACGATGCGCGCGCCGGAGGGGACGGCGCGTGGCCGCGGCCGAAGCTCTGGATCGGGCGACTTACATGCTCGGCGAGATCGCTGCCAGCGCGGGCCGTGGCGCGCGCTGGCTCTAGCTTGATGGCCTCGGCCGGGAGATTCCTTGGCGAGCCGAGATTGGTGGTGACGGGCATCATGGCATCGGCCGTGGCCTGCGCGTATGGGTGTCATGAGACACGGCGAACTCGGTCTTGGCAGCATGACTCTGGGGCCAGCCAGAGAGGCATCGGCAGCTGGCTGCCTACCAAGATGGGGAATCGTTCGTCATCGTGACAAACATGCAGCAACCTTCTCGGCCCTACGCGCATGGTCATAGCAGGGAGCCTCGGGGCTCGGGGCGCCGGGAGGAAGGGGAGCTCTTCCATTGTTTATTATTAGCAACTCGAAGGCTGCTTGGATTATGCGCCGGCGCCTGAAGGAGGCGAATGTCCGTGAGCCATGTCTAATTGCGCCGTCTTGGCTATGCGGCACGGAAACAAAGGACGACTGGAGGCTCTGCGGAAGCAAAAGCAAAGCCACTGCAACCATCGGATACTAGGGCGAGTTGCGCAAAGTAAGAGCTGGCGATGCCGCCAAGGTCCCGACTTGGCCCAAGGAACGAGGAGTGAGCTATCGACATGATGGAGAGAGCAGCTAGTTGGCCCAGCCGTTTCGAGCACTTGTCGAGTATGCATGAGCTGCGAGCGCATGCCACGCCGTCGCTCGGCTAGGCGGCCGCAGAGCGTGACAGCCGCACGGCATTGTTTACAGCCTGAGGACAAGATGATTGCAGGATTGTCTCTAGTTGCGAACCGAAGAGATGGAGAAGGGGGAGGCTGAAGATAGAGGGTAAAGACAGTCAGTAAGAGAGTCGGGGTGCCTAGAGTCACCTAACGATCCCGTTTGGGCTTGGCGCACCGGCCGCTGCGTCTCCGCCAAAAAGGCAGGAACGCCACTGGCGGCGGTTGGCGAAAAAAGGAATTATCCCAGAAGGGAAGGCCCGGCGGCGCCCTTGCGCGACCTCGCCTCCGCCTCGTCGCCTCTGCTCTCCTCTCCCTTGCCCCCTCGCGAGGGAAAAAGCAAGGCGCTGAGCAGCAGGACTCGCGCCTCGTCGCTCTTTCAGCCGCCCGGGGCCGAGCGTTTGCCACGTTGGTTCAGCGGCGGCAGCGGCGACCCTGCGCAGCTCCCAGCCCCAGCACATGGACGACCAAACTCCACGTCTCAACAGGCCCGCCAGCGCCAGGGTCCACGCTTCTCTTCACTGCCAGCTCCATCCTGGCTGTCTCGGCTCGCCCTACGCTGTGTGTTGGCTGCCTCACCAACGCCGCCGCAGACGCCCGTCGCCACCCAACGGCGCCTGGCGGAGCCCGTTCGCAGCGCCAGCCCAAACGACGTATCCCGGGAGACGATCCTCCCTTTCTGGGCGATTCTCGTCGTCGTTTTTCTCCCTTCTCCAGTTCAGCCCCGCTCAAGCAGCTGAGTCTGGCCCTTTTTGCTTTGCTCCAGAAACTAGTCGCCGCACTTGCGGGCAAAAAGCAACGTCCCGAGACCAGACGGCACGGCTGGGCGGCGTAGTCCGCTGTCGAGCCGCGCTTGGTCGATGGAATTGCAGGACACGTCAGATCGCTTTACTTTTACTCTTGATTGCTTTTTGCCCCCCAATTTTCTCCCGTTACCCTGGCACTAGCCCATGTTTCTCCGTGGTGCCGATCACGTCACGTCAGGCTCCTGAAGACCCTGCTAGTCTACATGATGACCTCCTGTCCATCCGCAAGCAATTACTCTAATTGTGGCTAAAACCCCGTGCTGCCTAGGCAGGCCGTTTGTTGCGCCGAGGGCTTCATCTCCCTCTTTGCCTCGCTGTCCGTCCCTCGCGACGTGGGCAAACGAAAGCCCCCGCGCTGGTTCCCAAGCCTCCAGGGAGCAACTCGTGGCGCAGGGCATATCTAAGGCGCTGCAAAGGGCAGACTAGCAAAATAGCTGCGGCACCGTCCTCTCAGAGGTTGCGAACAGTCCCGGCGGAACGGCAACCCCGGTATTTGGATCCAGAGCCATCCTGGCATCCGCGCACCTCCTCTCTCGCTGCTCGGCCCCAGCTCGGTGCGGGGGACATCCGGTGCATACATCCGCGCCAAGAGCGTATGTGAACGGATTGGTCGCTATGCGGCTGCTCGTGATGCGTCGTGGTGGTGGTGGTGCAAAAGTGCGAGGCTCGGGCTTCTCGAGTTGCCAACCCACCACCACCACCACCAACGAGAGATATCTGCCAGGCCACGCACCGTGCGACTCTCGAGTCTTCAGTGTCGTTTCCGGCTTGAGACGAGATGATCGGGCCCCTTGGCTGTGGGCCACATGTTGTCCGCGATATTAAACAACAAGCAGCTACGCTCAGCTGCCCAACAGGCAATTCACATCCGCATTCAAGCAAGCCACAACCAGCACCTATCTATTGTCTCCGTCCCCTCCCCAGAAGCTACCCCGCCACTAACCTGATGGAGTGGCGCCGCGGCAAATTGTACAGCCCGCCTGGCCTGCCGTGTCTCGAAGGCTGTGAATATCTTCCGACTGCCACACCCCGCATGAAACTACCTTGTATCAGAGATGCAGAGTCCGGGCTGACCAAAGCAACTGCAGGGCGGCCGGGGTCGACAGCCGAGCCCTCTCCTTTGTCTCTCTGGCCGCACGTACCGGCTCCGTCGATTTCTACACGACCATGACCCTGGGCCTCGTCTCCTCGCTAACCACACGCCTCCAATGGCCGTTGGTTCTGTCTCTGCCAACCTCGAGAGCAATGGCAGGGGTGGCACACGGACCCGCCATCGAGCGGCTCAAGACAGCAATCTTTTTGTACTGCCCTCTTTCCGGACCTTGATTCAGGTACTGGGCGGCAGAAGAAACACGGTGCATTAGCAGAGCAGAGCCATCGCCCGCCGCTGCGAGGAGTACCCGGTACCCCCCGTCTCGACGCCTGGGCCGTGGAGTACAAGAAGATGGCACCCCTCGGGCCTCCCTGTCTGTTTACGCGCGCCTGTGTCATATCGTTGGAGCGGCCCGTTGCCTCCCGATCCGTCGACATCTCCCTCGCTACTTAACCCACTTCCTCCTCCCTCTTCTGCTGCGCTGCCCTGGTCCTCTCCGCGTCGGAGCTCTCGCAACTTGGATCTCGGGAGACGCTTTGTCTTATCCGCCGTCCAAGGGGCCAACAAGGGGCACTTCGTCCTGCAGCATGTACACGACGACGAGGGACCGCCGGGAGCGGACCGGCGCGCCGCTGCCCTGCGGCGGCGGCAGGATGGGCATCAAGGCCATCACCCACGCCGAGAGCCTTCCTCGCCGCTTCTCCGACGACCTGCCCTCGCTATCCCTGAACAACAGGTGCCTGGTCCGCCATCCGCAGACGCCCCCGGATTCCGCATCTGCCAGCCCCCGGCTCAAGTTTGAGGGTAAATATCCGCCGCGTGCCTCGGCTCGGCCTCGGGGGCACAAGGGGTGCTGACGGCTTCCAGGCTCCTCCTTCACAGGCAGCTCACGAGATTGCACGCCGCTCCCCGGCATCGCCCGTCTCCACTCGCCCGGCTACAAGGCTGCCGCCGCCGCCGCCGCCGCCGCCGCCGCCGCCACCGTCAGGCTGCCGAGCCTCAGGGAGTTCGACCAGGGGGTCGAGGCCCTGGCGAGGTGTCACGGCCCGGCACGGCCGCACACGCCGCCCTCACCTCTGCCCAGCCTGGCGCGAGGCCCCGTGCTGCCCCAGCCGCTGCCGGCGCTCCACGGGTACGCGCCTCACGACGGCTATGCCGCCTACCACCACGGCAGCGAGGCCCTGCTGCACCCGGCGGCGGCCGGCGGGAGCCTCGACGGCTACCCCAGCCCGCCGCCCGACGGCGAGAACCGGCACATCAACCAAAAGTACACGACGGAGGAGGGCGACTTCATCATCTACGCCTGGCACGACAAGAAGCTCAAGTGGCAGCGCATCAAGCAGGATTTCGCCGCCATGTTCGGCCGGACGCCGGAGCGGACGGTCCAGGGCCTGCAGGCCTGGTACTACCGCATGAACCAGCGCATCCCGCTCTGGGACCAGGACGGCTGGCTCATCTTCGACAACGAGGACGACGTCGAGCCCAAGTATGTGAGCATCAAGTGCCGCGAGCGCGACAGCCAGGAGAAGCCCATGGAGCCGCTGGGGCTGGCGCAGCGGTACCCCGAGCGCGCCATCACCTACTCGTGGGTCGATCCCGAGCTGCGGCACAAGGCCCAAGACTGGGGTGAGTCCTCCATTCGTTCTAGACAGCCACGGGCCCGGCCTGACGCTTCTCATCCGACAGCTGCGAAGCGCATGCTGCAGTACCACCAGCGCCAGGAGCGCAGGAAGAGAAAGGAGCAGCGGCGGCAGAAGTTGTAGCCGCCACTGCCGCCCTCTGGCTGCCTCATATCCTGACACGGCTGAAATGACATTTTTTTTGTTGACGACGGCACATATACGCGCGCGCACACGTACACGCCCCCCTTGCCCCCTGCCTCCCTTCGAGACCCTCTAGCACCCATACACAACACGCTCGCTCGCTCACTCCCTTTCCTATGTCACAACGTGGATCACGAGACGCGGACAATGATGCAAGGGATCAGCCCCTCCCGGGGACGAGGCAGGAGTGAAACGGGAGCCGGGCTTCTGGTCTGTTTGTTTATTTTTTATTTCGGTTCCCGTGTACCATTAGATATCCAGCCGGCATGCCGAGCCCTTTGCGCCAAGAAAAGAGTAATGAATGAGAGGAGGAACGGAGACGATGCGTGACGTCGAGGGTGGGCATGAGGGGATCGCGGGGCGGCTCTACGGGCGCAGCCCGCATGACAGTGCGTGTACGATAGACGCCCAACAACAAGCATGGGCCGAGTCGCGCTCACGGCGGCAAACGGGGAGACGGTGAGACCAGTGTGAGATGTGTGTGTGATGTGTACGTGTGAGCACTGTTGCTCCCTCCGCCTCTGCGCTGCATGTGTATGTGCAGACACACATGATGGACGCGCCGAGGCCCAACGACGGGCCTTGAAGCCAACGCCGTCATCGGGCTGCCAGCGATGCTGGAGGCCTCAGCCACGGACTGCCTCGCACACAGCCTGCTCTCGCACGCCGGCCCCCCTGGACCGTGAGCGAGGCGCCCTGGTCGTCGGGCGCCCGTCACACCGCCTGAACCGCGGCTGCCAGCGTTTGTTTGCGCGCGCCTATCTCGTTTGTAGGCGCATCCTTGTCCGTTCCGAGCGGCCGGAGGGTTGCACAGCAGCGGCAGTGGCGGGCTAAAATTTCACAGCATCGCCACCCCTGGCTGTCATCTGTAGATCAGCCCGTGTACGGAGTACTCGGCGTACAGTATACTTCCGACACGGTCTGCATCAGTCGGGTGTGTCAGGCTGCGTGTTGTCGGACAGGTTGCATGTGCCGTGCGGGGGAGGGGCGCAGTCCGATGCGGTTACCCCGTCGCCCATTAGTACGTGTGCTGTCTCCTCGACAGGCCTTGGGCCTCACGTTGGCAGCATCGCTGTTGGGCCTGGCTGGCACACGGCCGCCATCAGTGGTCGGCGGCCGACGCCGACGAGACGCAGAGGCGGGCCAGGTACGCCCGCATCCGGGCCATCCGGGCCTCGTCGTCGTCGTCGTCAGCGCCAAGCGCCGTCTCGCCCCCGTCTGCCCCGTCGCCGTAGGAGCTGCAGCCGTACTCTTCCTCGTCGGAGGCGCCGTCGCGGTAGATGTAGGGGTTGCGGCCGTATTCATCGTCTGACTCGACCTCGTCCTCGGGGTAGTCGGCCGTGTAGTGGTTCTCGGCTGCCGACTTGTCAGTATGCCTACGGCATGACCGCTCTATCTGTGTGGACGACCAGCGGCAACAAGAAGCGGGCGTACCATTCTCGTCTTCGTCGTCATCCAGGC
The DNA here is from genome assembly GCA_002939055.1 of Hypocreales sp. Mo6-1. NCBI lineage: Eukaryota > Fungi > Ascomycota > Sordariomycetes > Hypocreales > Hypocreales sp. Mo6-1. The sequence continues at coordinate 1,698,311 of PNEP01000013.1, forward strand.
CGTCCTCTTCGTCCTCGAGAGTCCCATAGAAGAAGGTGGTCTCGTCGTCGTCGAGCTCGAGGACGCCAATGTCCGAAGGCGCCACGTCCCAGTTGACCCAGGTTACCGGGATGCGGACGTACTCGTCAACGATCCAGCTGTCGCCATCATCGCCGCCGTCCTCGTCCTCGCTGACATCCATCATGGCCACGTCGGTCGGCTCCTGGGGCTGGTCCGTGGTTGGCGCAGCCTCCGGATGGCGCTCGTGGTATCTTTGAGCGGGTGGCTTGGGCTTGAATCTTGGCTTGGCTGGTTCCTTCTTTTCCTGCTCCATGCTCCTTATCGTTGCGCCAATCTCGCTGAGGACCCATTGGTTCATTTCGGCCGCAATCTTGTCCATGTCTTGGTCGCTGCGGCGGTTAGTGAGCGATTCCGGGAGGGGCTGGCGAGCCGGGGCGTCCTTGGGCGCGTCCCGGGCTCTGGCGGCGACGCCGGGCCGCTTGAGTTGCCGTTGCTCGACCGTGCCGGCAGGGGCGTGGGCTGGCGTTGACGACTCGGGCCCGGCTTGCGTGGTGGCTTGCAGAGCCGCCGTGGCGATGCCTCCCTGGCGACTCGGCGCCTTGTGCTTGCGGCCGCCCTCGACAAAGACGGCTGCCGCGTACCTGTACTTCTTGGAAACGCCGGCATGGAGGGCCTGGTTCCTGGTTGCCGACCGCGAGACGTGGAACCTGCGCGGCTCTGCCGAGCCTGGCTGGGTCGCCTGGCTGGTCTGCGCCGACAGAGGGGGTGCTGCAGAGGTGGGAGACGGCTGCGATGCATGCTGCTTCTGCTGCTTGGCAGAGGGAGACTGAGAGCCATGGTCCGGTCCAGAGACGTGGATGAGGGGCCTGTCGCTGCGGGTGGCAGCGGCGGGCGCGGCAGCGTCTCGTCGCTGGTATGCCCAGTTGATCTCGCTGCGGTGCCGCTTGGGGCCCTGGCTGTCGAATTCTGCAGCCAGCAGTCAGTAAGCGGTCGTTGAACGCAGGGGCAGACTGACGCAGAAACGTGACGGGCGCCTCGTCGGCGCGCTTGCGCTTGACGCGGATGAGCTGCGGGGGGATCGACATGTCGGCAGCCGAGGGAGGGAAGGAGCCGTAATGAGAGGCGGCTACGATGGCGATGAGGGCGGGGATGACGGTGGTGGTTGATGAGAGCAATGGAGGTCGAAAACGGAGGTCGAAAACGGAGGTCGAAGACTGGGGTGGTGACTGGTGAGAGATGAGATGAGTGCTGCCAAGTACCCTTGTACCTGCCTAGGAGGGCAAGTGCCAGTGCCAGGGCGCCGTTGCAGGCCGCAGGCCGTTACGTAAGCAGCGCCGGGTGTCGCTGCAACTCGAGCTCGAGCCAGATGGTGTCGATCGCCTAAACTGCTAAACAAGCGCGACCTGAACAGGCCAATGGACCGACAATCGGCGTTCAATATGCCATGCTGGGCCGTGTCACATGCATGCCTACGACATATCTGAAGCCACCGACCCCATAGGGCAGAGCAGCGTGCAGCTTGCCCGTTTCATCTAGCTTATACCAGGTCGCGAGTTATGTAAGGCCGTACGGCGTCGAATCGAGGCCCTGCCCGCCTCCTCCTCCTCCTCCTTCCGCCTCTCCTCTTGACGTGTCATCAACAGGCTGTCGTCATCGGCCCAGAGCACTGATGCCCAAGGCTGCCGCTCCTGCACGTCCTCCCGATGCCACACTGTGGCCCCTGTGCTCGACCAGGCGACATCGGTGACGGTGATCCAGCTGCTACCTCGTCCCCTTGACCCCGGCCAAGGTTCGCGACTCGACGGAGGGATTCGCCTCGCGGCCCGGGTATAGACAGCTCATCGCCACCGGCCCGCGACCGACGCCACACCACCAGCCTGTCCTCCAAGATGGCTCCATCCCCAGCGCTCGTCACCATCAGCTTCCGGAAAGCGGGAACGCGGCCTCCCCTCTTCCTGGCCGGCTCCTTCTCCGACCCTCCCTGGCAGCCTCGGCAGATGCAGTGGGTGACGGACGAGGCTGGGGAGAGGCACTTCACAGCCCAGGTCTCCGTTCAGCCGGGCCAGCATTACCAATACAGGTTCAGGGCTGGGGACGCCGACGGCTGGCTGCTGGACGAGCACAGCAGCATCGGCAAGTCGCCGTGGCTCACGCGCCCGTCTCGAGACCGACTAACGGGCCCCCAGTGACAGACGACCGGGGGATCAAGGCCAACTTGCTCACGGTGTCAGCCATGAGCGAATCCCCCGCGCAGCCGCAGACGCCCCTCGAGGCCACCGAGAGAGAATCGCCTCGTGCGTTGAACGCCGTCGACGCAGACGAGTGTGACAGTCCATTCGAGCAGGTCGCAGGGACGGCGCCGGTCGAGGTGGCCGACACCGCTGCCTGGTGTAACGATGTGAGACGAGAACCCGGTCTGGTCGCTCGCAAGCATGGAGACTGATGCCTTGTCCAGCCGGAAAACATGCCACCCTTTAGTTGCTATCCGTGTTGGGCCGGCCACGACGCCGAGGACGACGACGGCGAAGACCTCAAGATACCCCTATTCGCCCACGAATCGTTTCGGCCATGCGACCCAGCCGACGACGGGCTGGGTCACGATTACGACCAGACAGCCAAATGCCCCGCCGCCCCGAGATCGTCGCTGGTGAGCGGTTATGCCATGGACCAATTCGACATGGACGACCCGACACTCGAAAGGTTCCCGTCGGAGCCGTCATCGATTCTCAGCACCCTGCGCAAGCTACAGTCCTGCCTCGACGAGAATCGCGTTGGCTTGTCGCCTGGAGAAGCTCCTGGGCGAGGCAGCGTCGCCTCTTCCGAGGCGTCGCCGGGCCTGCCGCCGACAAGGAGAGAGAACAGATCGTCGTACAGCAGCCTCGGTCAGCCGAGGTCTCCAGTGTCCCTGGGGTCCATTGCAGAGTAGCCGAAAGCTTCAGCAGGGCCATGCGCTTGTAGATGGATATTGGTCTAAATACATGCGCAAGGCAGCTGAGCGCGGGCGCCCCGGCTTCGGCGGATGACGGTGCACAAGATGCTGCGGTCTGTCGTTGCGCGACTCAGGGGCGTGAGCCCTGCATCCTATGCTTTGTTCCATCAATTATGTTGTTTCTATTTCTATTTCTCCTTCTCTCCCCCGGCCATGGTTGGAGCTGTCGTGACGCGGGTGGAGCTCGCAAAGGGAATCCAAAAATGACCTGACGGTCAGATGATGACAGTCTACTGTCATCATCAAATACTGTTTCTTCATGCCATGACGAAGTCGACGCAGCTCTCATACGTCTGCTGGGCCGCGGTCCCGACCCAGAACCACTGCAGAACGCATTGGCCGGGAGTCGTGCACTGGCCGTTGGCCAGCTGAGGCATGCGGACGGAAAAGTTGGTGTTGTTGGCAGGCAGCTGGGACAGCTTCTCATCGGCGTACGACGCGAACTCGATGAGCGGATCGCCAATCACCTTGTTGCTCGCCGTGTCGACGACGGAGACGTTGCAGGGGCCCTCGTGAGGGATTGGGATCCTGGCCTGGAAGTTTACCTCCTGGCCGGGAGAAAAGCGCTGGACGTTGTTTTTGTTGTCCTCGAACGTGGCACCGCGGCACTGGAACAAGTTGCCTGGGGACTCGTCAGAATTCTCTCTCGCCAAGGAATCGGGTTCTGGCGCCTCTTACAGGTCGACTTGGGCGACTTGATGTCTTCGAGGGGGATCGTGTCGTCGGCGTTGACGGCTGCGACGGCTGCCGTGCCACAGGCCTTGGCCATGGCTGGGCCGGCCTGTCGCGATGGAGGTTTGTCGACGACGCCGTGTGCGGCCACGGCAGCTACGTAGCACGCAATGGCAAGGAGTTGAGCCCTCATTGTGACGGAAGCCCAGTTTCTGTGTCCGGGTGTCAAGTCTGATGCCGCCGGGGAGAATGAGCACGGGTGGACGGTGAGGGGGAGACGCGACTCGGGAGCGTACATATAGACAATCGTACGGAAAGCTCGGTGCCATACCGAGACTAGGCAACGCCCGTTGCTCTTGTGACGAGGCTCAGGGGTCGCTGAAACCAGCGTCATCTATATAAGATCTGCGCCTTCGCTGCTGTCTGAGAGCTGCCCCTTTGTGGCCGAACTGCAAACCCGGGGAGCGGTCGGCCGGTTTCATGATGGAGGATTATATTCCACTAGCCTCCCGGAGGGCCTAGCGTACAGGAAATACCCTCTGGGGAAGATGGCCCGCACCCTAGCTAGTCGTGCGCGGTGAGGGCTTATCCCGAGTGTTGCGGCGATGAGAAGTTCCATAACTGCCCTTATAGAGTCCGAGATAAGTTGGTAACGTAAAGGGCGGCCCGCGCGGTAAGCGTAAGTTGGCGTAGTAGTACAGTGTATAGGTGTGTATACGGCGCGTTTGTGGTTCGTTGGCGGTCTGGACATAGCTCCAAGGCGACTTGCTGCGCCCAATTGATTCTATCCCTATTGTCCTTTGTCCATCTACAATAAGAGTTGGCCGTTATGACCGTCTAGCTCGGTCGTTAGCACGTGATCTATAGAGGCGGCGCGATAACGTATATAAGGACGGTATAGTAGCCGGGTTTCAACGGACAGCCTCGTCCCACAGCGAGGAGGCTTCCACTCGGCCGGTTTCATAATGCACATGCGTCTAGAATATACACTGGTGCCGCGCCTGAGCTTAAGCAAAGCCGAGCCACATCATCCCCCTTTTTTGCGCCTGCGGCGGGCGAAAAAATGACGATGGTGCTGAAGCCGGCTCGGCAGCATTGCTTACCACTATGCCAAGCTCAGGCGCGGCATCAGTGTATTTTAAATGGATCTTGAGTCATGTTGGATCGGGGCAATCTCATCATCGGACGGCATGGGCATTAGCGGCACATCGGACAGCTATATCTGCTTATACAAACAACCATATACCATGTCCTCCTATCCCTCGAGTGAGTAGCCAACGTCGCCGGCCTCGTTGCCCATGCGGACCAGGTTGGCGCGCATGCGCTCGGCCAGGGCGCGGTCGTCGCCGTCGAGGGCGTCAAAGGCGAGGCGGTCGATCCAGGCGCGGAGGCCGTGCTGCAGGACGTTGCGGGCGCGGAGCTTGGCGCCGGCGACGTGGCCGGCGCTGCCGTGGAGCGTCATGCGCTCCGTGGACGCGTCATAGACGCCGCGGTGCAGGATGTTGTTGTTGTAGAAGACGATGTCGCCGGGGGCCAGGCGCACGACCAGCTGGCCCGGCAGGACGGGCGCGTACGGGTCGGCGGCGCGCTCGGCGTCGGTCCGGGCGCGGCGGTGCGAGCCCGGGACGACGACGAGGCTCGCGTCCGGGTACAGGGCCAGGTTCCACTGCGCCGAGTAGGCCGGCTGGCCGAGGCGGGCGAGCTCGGCGGCGGGCGAGGCGTCGGGGGGGATGTCGTCGCGGTGCCAGCGCAGGGCGAAGTCGTAGTCGGGGCGGACGAGCAGGTTGAAGAGCTCGAGGACGAGGTCGTCGCGCGAGCACTGCAGCAGCTCGAGCGTCGGGCCGACGACGGGCGCCGAGAAGTAGGCGCGCACGAAGTCGGCCTGGCGCGGCATGTCCGGGTGCATCAGGCCCTGCACGCCCCAGATGCCCTCGGCCGCCGGGTTCGGCCCGTCGACGGCCCACGGCGGGAACTGCTTGGGCAGCGTGCGCACGTCGGGCCACTTGCCGCCGCGCGCGTGCGCCGCGGCCTCGTGCGCCGCCGAGCGCAGCGTCTCGAGCTGGGCCCCGGAGACGGCGCCGGGCACGATGACGAAGCCGTCGCGGTTGAGCTGGTCGAGGAGGGCCATGGCGCTTCAGCGGTTCAGGCGATCAAGGGAGGAGCCGCGGTCGACGGGACGCGGGGCTGGGGCCGGCCTTTTATCCGTCGGGGAGGCGTCGTCTCAGGCATCACACGTTACCTCGCGCATGCGCGGCCATGCGAGACGCCCTGGCAGATGGCACCACTCGGCTATCCCCGTGCGCGGCGCATCTCGAGGATGCGCCGGCAGCAGCACAATGCCGCGGAGCCTCGGCCGGAGCCTCGCCGTTGCGCCGAACCGGGGCTCGTGCGCATCCCCGTTTCCATCTCCACTTTTCCGCCCCGCCCCCGGACGGCGTTTTTCGGCCCGATGCCGACCCCACGGGCGCCAATGAGATGGCAGAGAAAAAATGCGAAGCCAAAAAACGACAGACCAGAGCTCTCACCCTCGCGCACCCTCTTCCCACGGCCATGGCACCAACCCCGGCTTGCTCCTCGTGCCTGGCCGCTCTGGGCAGCCGTCCGGTGCCGCGCGGCCTCGTCCCGCTGCGGCTCGTCCTCGGCCAGCGCTTCCTGTCGCGCCAGGAAAGGGCCCGGCCGTCGCGCATGGTCCTGGCCGACCAGGTCCACCGAGCGCCGCAGCCTCGCCATGGCCGTCGGGGCCCGCGGACGGACCCGGTCGCCGGGCCCTTTGCCGGCATGAACCGGCGGGTCGCCAACATCGATCCGCGCCGCGCCCCGAGGCCGGCGGCCGCGAGCCGGGCGCGCACCGGCCGCAGGGACGGCGGCGACGGCAGGGACGGCAGGGACGGCAGGGACGGCAGGGAGCGGGCCAGGGCGGGCGGCGGCGATGACAGGAAGGCGCTCAAGATGCACCGCGCGCTGGCCAGCATCCCCTACGACAAACGCAACTCCATCAAGGAGCGCATGCTGCGGTTCGAGTCGTTCGACGAGTTCGACCTGCTGCCGGCCGTCAGAAAGGCCGTGCTGGAAGAGCTGTTCCGCGACATGGTCGACGTCGCCCCGACGCCCATCCAGCGCCTGGCCATCCCGGCCATGCTCGGGCAGCCGAGCCCGGACGAGCCCAAGAGCCGGAGCGGCGAGGCGCAGTCGTTCCTGCTGGCGGCCGAGACGGGCTCGGGCAAGACGCTGGCCTACCTGCTGCCCGCCATCGACGCGCTCAAGCTGGCCGAGGCCGAGGACCCGCTCATCCGCGACTACCAGGAGCGGCAGCAGCGCGACCGGGAGCTGCAGGAGAAGCAGCAAGAGGCGGGCGCGACGGCCAAGCTCAAGCCCCTGGACGAGCCGCATCCGACCATGGCCCGGCCGCGCGTCGTGGTGCTCGTGCCGACGGCCGAGCTGGCGCAGCAGGTGGCGCGCGTCGCAAAGACGCTGTCGCACGTGGCCAAGTTCAAGACGGAGATGCTGTCGTCGAACCTCAAGCCGCAGCTGATCCAGCGCAACCTGTACGGGCCCAAGGGCGTCGACCTGGTCGTGTCGACGCCGCACCTGCTGGCGTCGATTGTCAACTCGGACCCCAACGTGGTGGCGCGCGTGTCGCACCTGGTCATCGACGAGGCCGACTCGCTGCTCGACCGGAGCTTCCTCGACGTGACGACGCACATTGTCGAGCGGGCGACGCCGTCGCTGCGGCAGCTCGTGTGCTGCTCGGCGACGATACCGCGCAAGCTCAACAACTACCTGGCCGTCAACTACCCCAAGATGGTGCGCATCACGACGCCCAACCTGCACGCCATCCCGCGGCGCGTGCAGCTGGGCGTCGTCGACGTGTCCAAGGACCCGTACCGCAACAACAAGGACCTTGCCTGCGCCGACGCCATCTACAGCATCGGGCGGGACGTGCGGCAGAGGGAGCGCGGCGGGAGCGGTGGGAGCGGCGGGAGCGGCGACGTCGACGTCTGCCGGATCCTCGTCTTCGTCAACGAGCGCGGCAAGACGGACGAGGTGGCCGAGTACCTGCGGTCCAAGGGCATCGACGCGGTGGCCCTGCACCGCGACGCGCCCGAGCGGCGCCCCGGCGAGACGCTCGAGGCCTTCACGTCGCCGGCGCCGATGCGGATCCGGGCGTCGGAGAAGCCGGGGCGCAAGCTGGAAAACGCCAAGGTGCTGGTGGTGACGGACCTGGCGTCCCGGGGCATCGACACGCTGGCCGTGCGGCACGTCATCCTGTACGACGTGCCGCACACCACCATCGACTTCATCCACCGCCTGGGCCGCGCCGGGCGCATGGGGCGCCGCGGACGGGGCATCGTGCTCGTCGGCAACGACGACAGGAAGGACGTCGTGGCCGAGGTGCGGTCGAGCATGTACATGGGCCAGGCGCTCATCTGAGGGCCTTGTACTATACTTGCATGGTAGACTCGGTCTGGGACCCGGCGCTTCGCAGCGTCAGGACTGACTATAGACATCTCTACAAACTAATGAGGGCTAATTATGAGCAATTATGAGCAATTAACCCGATTCTGCCGGGCGGTGAGCGTGGTGCCCCACTGCGGCCCGCGTCGCGACGCGTCTCCAAACAGAAATTGAACGACTGCCCGCTCATGCCAACAGCTCTCGACAGCTCCCAGCAGGCTTCATCCTCGTCGCCGCCGCAGGGCGCCCCGCTGATCCGTCTCCTGCTCGTCGTCGCCATCCGGCCGCTCGGCCTCGCACGTCCAGGGCCGTCGCCTAGCAATGCCACGCCCCAAGAGAGCGCGCCGCGCGCCCAACGATGCAAAGGCCCCGGAGCCCCTGAGCGATACGGACCACCTCGACCAGGGCGGCAGCCGGCCCCGGGGGCGGCCAACGAGAGCGCGCCCCGCGGGCTCGCGCCTGAGCCTGGCCGAGGAGGACGCCGTCCGCGCCGCGAACCGCACGCGCGACGCCGCCCTGGACAGCCTCGCCAACGAGGATGCCACGACGACGGGCGACGACACCGTCGAGATTGGCCGCCGCGCCACGGCGACGCCCGCGATGCGCCGCGACACGACCGGCCTGGACCTGGCCGACGACGTGTTTGGCGACCTCGACGACAGCTTCGCCGACGGCGACATCCCGGGCGGCGGGGGCGCGGCCGACAGCTCGTCCCTGACGCTGAGCCACCTCAAGCCCCGGTCGCGCCAGTCGAGCTTCGTGGGGCGCAGCGAGCCCCCCATTCGGCCCAGCAGCCGCGGGCCCAACACGCCGGGCGTCAGCTCCTCCTTCAACATCGGCGCCTTCCGGCGGCGCCCCAGGGAGCCCTCCATCCTGGGCACGTCGCGGAGGCCGCTGTCGGAAACGGGCGCGACGGCGCAGAGCTCCGAGGTGGAGAGCGAGGGCGAGGGCGACTTCCGGCCCGAGGCCGAGTCGACGCCGCTCGACGGCCGCCGCAGGACACGGCCTAGCCTGCCGTCGGAGCGCGACCCGTCGTCGTCGCCGCAACCGGCGCAGTCGGGCTCGAGGAAGCGCAAGAGCGCCGAGCCGCACCGTGGCAGTCCCCAGCCGGACGAGCCGTCTTGCTCGAGGCCAGCCGTCGGACAGGATGCCGACAGCGACTCGGAGCTGTCCGTCCTCGCTTCGCCGTCACCGCCTCCGCCCGGTCCCTTCCCGAGGTCCGCGACGCCGGTCAACCCGGACGAGATCATGGCGCCACCGGCCAGCGGCAACTCCGACGGCGTTGCCGATCTGTGGCCCGACATCCACGCTCTTGCAAAGAGGCGGCGGCGCCCTTCGGCCGCGACGCCGCTGCGGGGCGACGACAACCTGTCGGACATATCCTCTCCACCTTCGTTGACTCATTCGCCCAACTATGCGGATCGAAGAGCGGCGAAACGACGGGGCCGGCCGGCTGCGCGGCGCCAAACGTCGCCCACGCCGGCGCTCACCACGCAGGACCTCATAAACCTGCTCCCCAAGCGCCGGCGCAAGCGAGCCCAGGATTCGTCGGGCCGCGGCAGCGACGAGGAGCTGGACGCCACGGACCTGGCGCATGACGAGGACGAGCTTGCCCATCTGGACATGAGAGCTGCGCGGAGCAGGAGCCGGCAGCCGCGTGGCGGCGGCGCTTCGACCCGGCCAGGCTCGCGGGCCGCTTCTCGCGCGCGAGGCAACCAGCCGGCCCTGGAGCCGAAGCAGACGCCTGCCTCCGGGCGCCGCTCCGCCCGCGCCACCAAGACGTACCGCCGACGATCCTCGAACAAGGAGAACGAGGGCGACGGCGACGACGAGGGGGACAGCGCGTTCGTGCCCCTTCCCGACGACACCTTCGACGGGGGCACCAGCACGGGCGAGGCTCGGGGCGGCGTGTGGTCCGAGGAGCTGCAGCGGGCGGCCGAGTACTTTAGAGAGGTGGATCAGTGGAAGCTGGACTTTGAGGACGTGGACGAGTCGCCGTCGCCTCAGGATGCGCGATGATGGAGGGTGGACTTGGCCCTTTTTCGATCTTTTCTCTTCGCGTTGGGGAGCGAAACGGAGCAACGGGACTTGGCGTACGGCATTGGGTTCGCACGCCCTGTGTAGGCTTGGATGCGAGGATTCATGTATATATATGCTCTGCACCTCGGGTTTCTCGCAGAGAGCGGTCCACCGGGGACATTCGAGTTCCAAATCCCAAGGCCGTGCAGACTCCCCGACGCCGTCGATCCTTTCCCGAGACGACCCCCCGGCGGCTTCTCATGTCGCGAGGCTGACGGCCTCTGTCCTGCGCTCCACCACGTCGAGCAGGGGGTCCAGCACGTTTGGGTCTCGCAGGGCGACGGTGACGTCGTCTGGTAACCTGCCGGACATGAGCAGGGCCTGGCGGGCTCGTCAGCACGGCGCGCCGGCGGAGGGCAGAGCACGCAGGGGACCCACCCGCTTGACGCGGTCAAAGGGGGCCTCCTTGGCCGTGTACTCGCGCAGGACGTGGTCCGTCTCGAAGTCGACGTAGAGGCGGGTGTCGCGGATGCGGACGACGACGTTGTCGAGGCGCATGAAGAGGCGGCCGAGCAGCAGCATGCGCTTGTCGTGGACGCGCAGCTTGGCGCTGTAGACGGAGACGCCGTTGTCGTCGAGCTCGCTCTCGTACAGGACCACGTCGTCGAAGAAGCGGATGGGGTCGCGGCGGCGGAGCAGCTCCATGGGCATCTGCCGGTCGGTCGGGCGGAAGGCGAGGGCGGCCGGGGCGGAGGCGGAGGCGGCCGGGGCGGCGCCGGGGGCGGCCGGGGGCAGGCGCACGGTGCCGGCGTAGGCGGTCGAGTAGCTCCAGTCGTAGGGGCGGACGACCTCGCGGATCTTGTGCGTCGTGTCCTCGCGCGAGCGCTCCCAGGCGCGCGCGTAGGCCACCTTGAGCACGTGGCGGTCGGTCTTGTCGACGGCGTCGAGGGCGTCGGGCGCGGCGAAGGCGACGGCCCAGCCGGACGGCGCGTGCGCCACCTCGACGAGGTTGTCGCCGAAGATCATCTCGGGCATGGGGATGCCGATGCGCGCGGCCAGGGCGTCGATGGCGCCCGACTTGGAGATGGGCAGCTTGCGCGTCGAGATGCGGAAGCGGCCCTGCGCGTGCGTCGTCGTCGCCGCGGCGAGCGCCGCCGCCGACGGGGAGGGCTGGTCGGCGGGCGTCACGTGGTCCATGCCGGCTGGCTGCTGGGGCGCGGAGCGAGGGCGAGGCTGCGAGGCTGCGCGAGGCTGGAGGGACGATGTTGGCGATGAGGTTGCGGGGCGGCGGCGGTGCGCGGCGGTGGTGCGCGGTGGTGGTGCGCGGCGGTGGTGCACGCTGACGGCGTCATGTCCTCGTACTCGGGACATACATGTCCGTGCCTACACATACAGACTCCTCCCTCCATACGCCATCCCCTGGACGACATCGCAGAGCAGAGCTGCACATCATCCATCCCTCGGTGATGTCATGGGCCGGCGGCGCTTAGTCACCAGCCCCCCGGTTGCTCTGGCAACGGCGTCTGTTTGCAACCCACCCATGAGCTCGGGGCCGTCCTCTCACCCGAAGCGTGCCCAAACCCTCCGAGCTCATCATCGTTATCGGCTCGCGCAATGGCGACGCGGACCCTCGAGGCGCGCTTCGAGCGCATGTCCGTCCAGGACGACAAGGACGCGGCCGACTGCCCCAAGCTCTGCCCCAAGCCCAAGGCAGGCGGCGGCGCCTCGCAGCCGTGTCATGGGCAGCCGTCTCAAGGGCAGCCGTCTCATGGGCCGCCGTCTCACGGGCCGCCGTCTCACGGGCCGCCGTCTCACGGGAGCGGCCGCGCCAACCTCGTCAAGGTCGCCCTCCAGCCCGCCGCCGCCGCCGCGGTGACGCTCCCGCCGCAGGCCGCCCTGCCCAAGGCCAGCAGCCCGCGCTCCCCCCGGCGCCGGCCGCTGCCGTCCGGCTCGTCGCGCGCCTCGCACGAGCCGGCCGACGACTCCCGGTCCCCGGCGCCGGCCGTCGAGCCGGCGGCCGCGCCCAGGCACTTCCACCTCGGCATGTTCGAGATCGGGCGCCCCCTCGGCAAGGGCAAGTTCGGGCGCGTCTACCTCGCCCGCGAGCGCTCCAGCGGCTTCATCTGCGCCCTCAAGGTGCTCCACAAGAGCGAGCTCCAGGTCGGCGGCGTCGAGCGCCAGGTCCGGCGCGAGATCGAGATCCAGAGCAACCTGCGCCACCCCAACATCCTGCAGCTCTTCGGCCACTTCCACGACAGCAAGCGCGTCTTCCTCATCCTCGAGTTCGCCGGCAGGGGCGAGCTCTACAAGCACCTCCGCCGCGAGAACCGCTTCCCCGAGTGGAAGGCGGCCCAGTACGTCGCCCAGATGGCCTCGGCCCTCCGCTACCTGCACCGCAAGCACGTCATCCACCGCGACATCAAGCCCGAGAACATCCTCGTCGGCATCCACGGCGAGATCAAGATCTCCGACTTTGGCTGGAGCGTCCACGCCCCCAACAACCGCCGCAAGACCATGTGCGGCACCCTCGACTACCTGCCCCCGGAGATGATCAAGCCCGGCTCGTCCGACAACTACTACAACGAAAAGGTCGATCTGTGGAGCCTGGGCGTCCTGACGTACGAGTTCCTCGTCGGCGAGGCGCCCTTCGAGGACACGCCCGTCATGACCCAGCGGAGGATCGCCCGCGCCGACATGTCGATTCCCTCCTTTGTCAGTTCCGAGGCCAGTGACCTCATCAGAAAGGTTGGTGCCATCGCCCCCCCGGCATAGGTCCTGGTGGCTGACAAGACGTAGCTCCTCGTCCTCGACCCGGAGAAGCGCATCCCTCTCGAGCAGGTCCAGCTCCATCCCTGGATCCTGAAGCACTGCGTCAAGGGCGAAAGGGCCGCCAACCGCGACAAGGCCTCGGGTTGACCCAATGAATCACACATTTCTCTCTCTCTCTCGTCCCCGGAGTTGGTGTGTTGCGATAATCAGGATAATGCTGTGCATATGAAAGGAGTTTTGGGAGCTTGGTAGCTCAGACAAAGCCAGCCGATGAGTTGCGTTTTGTATTTCTCGCTCGGGTATCGTCATCATCAATAGCACTGTGTCCGAAGCTGAATGCCCCCCTCCGCGAGACAATCGTACGGTACATCATCATCAGCGCTCTCTCGATCCTCACCTGTACACCTCGTCGAACGGCCTGGTGTCGGAGAAGCACGAGTCCCAGACTTGGTCGACGACCTTTGCCGCCTGCTCCTGGTCCTTGCACCTCGGCCGCGCCAGGACCGAGTTGATGGCTCGCCTGCGCACGCAGTTCTGGAACTGCTGCGTCACCGACCAGTTGCCCCTGGTGAAGGCTTCCCTCGTCCACCGGCACTCGCCGCTGAGCATCGAAGCGCGGATCTGCAACCCGTCCGTCAGCCTCGTGGCTTGCTCGGGCGCGACCCAGAGACTCACCTCGGTGCAGGCCGCGTGCTTGAGGTCCTTGTCGCCCATCCAATCCACCTTCCACCGCAGGTGGTCCCAGGCGTGGACCATCTCGTGGGCCAGCGTGTCCTCGAGGTGTTTGCGATCGCGGATCTCGTTTGCGCACAGCAGGATGCCGTGGTTGGGGCTGAAGCCGCCCGACTGGCGACGGACCAGGCCGTCCTCGTCGAGGCGGGCGGGACAGCGCCGGCAGAGGACATTGGACGGGTCGAGCTTCCCGTTGACGTCCTGGATCTTGTCGGACATGAAGCGCACGAGGGGCGAGTAGGCGAAGAGCCAGTCGCGATACTCCTCGCAGCGTCTGCAGTCGCGCTCCTCGTGCACCTTGTAGCGCCACTCGCGGTAGTGGAACTGGCCCTCGGGGGTCATCTGGCCCGTCAGGATCCGGAAGTAGTTCATCCACCACTTCATCTGGGGGTCGAAGCCGGTGCGCGCCGGGTCATTGACGACCTGCCTGGGGGCGGCCGCCGGGGGCTCTGCCGGCGCCGGTGCCGGCGGTGCTGGGCCCGAGCTCATGCCGGGAGGCGTTGGAGGGCGTCGGCGCCGATGCGCTGTGGAAACGGACGCTGGCGACGAGGAATTGACGCAGTGAAGGGTGGTGGAATACGACGCGGAATACGACGGAGGACAGAAATTCTGCCGCCTCGAGTTTCCTGCAAGCGGGCGGTGAGCGCACTGGGCCTAGATGCGCCTCCATCAGCTAGCGCTTACCCTGCACCATGGATCACCATGTCTGTCCAGGGGCAGAATAAGCCTGCATGACGCCTTTGTGCCTCAGAGGCACCTGTCAAGATGGCGGACGAGGGAGCTCCACTGTTTCAAGGTAAAATAGATGTATTTATATTGTCTTGCGTCTGCCGTGCCTCCGCAGGACCGCCGGCTGACATTGGGAATGCAAAGCCGTCGACATGAAGCGGTCGAGGTCTCTCACGGTCGTCATCAAGCTGGGTGAGTTCTGCTAATCCCTCGGCCAGACCTTGCCCCTGACGGCCTTGCCCCTGACGGCCGCCCCAGGGACGAGCTCCATCGTCGACGAAAAGACGCATGAGCCGCTGCTGCCCATCCTGACGCTCATCGTCGACACGGCCGTCAAGCTGCGGAAGAACGGCCACAGGGTCGTCATCGTCTCCTCGGGCGCCATTGGAGTCGGCCTCCGCCGCATGGACATCGACAAGCGGCCGAAGCATCTCGCCCAGCTGCAGGCAAGCAACTCCGCCCCGACGCCCGTTGCCCCGGGCAGCGCCGCTCACCGGGCGCAGGCCCTGGCAGCCATAGGTCAATGCCGCCTCATCAGCCTCTGGGACAGCCTGTTTGGCCACCTCGCCCAGCCGGTCGCGCAGATCCTCCTGACCCGGAATGACATTGCCGATGTGAGTCTGCTTCGACGGCGACGACGAGGACGGCTGCTGACGGCAGACGCAGCGGACGAGGTATCTCAATGCCCAAAACACCTTCAACCAGCTCCTGGAGACAGGAGTCATTCCCATAGTCAACGAGAACGACACCCTGGCCGTCTCCGAGATCAAGTTTGGCGACAACGACACCCTGTCGGCCATCACGGCGGCCATGATCCATGCCGACATGCTGTTCCTCATGACCGACGTCGACTGCCTCTACGACAAGAACCCCCGAACACACCCCGACGCCCGCCCCATCGAGGTTGTCGACGACATCTCGGCCCTCGAAGCCGACGGTCGGTCCATCGACCCCCTCGCCGCTCGCGGACCCGAGTGCTGACTCGCCCATGTGCAGTATCCAGCGCCGGCTCGGCCCTGGGGACGGGCGGCATGGGCACCAAAATCGTCGCCGCAAGGCTCGGGACCCTGGCTGGCGTCACGACCATCATCACCCGCTCCTCCAACCCCGGCAACATCCTCGCCATCGTCCGCTACCTGACGAGCCTCTCGACGCCCGGCAGCGCCTCGCCCGGCTCCGACGAGCAGCAGCCTGCCGAGCCGCTGGCCCAGAGGACCATGGCGCTGAACCTGGCGGACTCGTCGGCAAACGCCGACCAGGTCCCCGCGCCGCCGCTGCACACGCGCTTCTTGCCGTCCAACGACCCGATCCAGGACCGCTACTTTTGGCTCCTGCACACGCCCAACCCCCACGGCACCGTCTACATCGACGCCGGCTGCCACCGCGCCCTGCTCAACAAGGCGGGGCTGCTGCCCGTCGGCGTCGTCGACGTCGAGGGCCACTTTGCGCAGCACGAGGTGGTGCGCATCGTCGCCGTCGAGCGGCGCTCCGAGCCGGGGCCGGACGGGAAGCGCTGGGAGGGTGCCGCGGCCGAGGTCGGACGGGCGCTCGTCAACTACGCCGCCGCCGAGGTCACCCGCATCATGGGCCGCCAGAGCGTCGAGATCGAGGGCATTCTGGGATACGCCGACAGCGAGTACGTGGCCGACCGCTCGCACGTCGCCTTTTTTCGAAAAGAGAGCCGGCCCGTGACGCCGACCCGTGACACGCTTGAACGACTGGGATGCTGACGCTGACGTTCCCGGGGCTGGAGACCCGGAAGAGCGGCATCAAAATGGAATAGAAACGACGGATTGGCTTTATTTCCCCGTGAAAGAATGCAAGATGCCGTGAAGTTCCGTCAACGCCTCTCCGATGTCGAGTCCCATCCAACGCCAAACAGCAACGCCTCATCCACCCTAGGTCGCAGCAAACAAGTTGTCTTCGTCGCGGAGGTACTCGCCGCAGTCGGCCTGCCTGAAGACGGTGATGCCGGTAGGGTCCAGTCTCCTCGCCTCGGCCGTGCTCCTGGCCGTCAGGCCGACTGTCGGCGGCGGTCAGCCAAACTCCATGGCCCACTTGTCGCTCTGACGACTTACAGCCGAGGGGCGTGTCGTTCATGCTATAGACCACGACGCCCTGGTGCTCGGGGCAGTCGTCGGACCAGCGCCCGACGTGCGCCTTGACAATGTTGCCGCCGTAGAGGAAGGGCATCTCGCCATTGGGGCGCACCCAGACCTTCCAGCGGGCGTGCTCGGAAAGGATCTCGAGTGCTGTGATGTGCAGGCGGAATTTGCCCGTCTTGGTGAACTTGCCTGGCCCACGTCCGGCGTCAGCAATCGGCGGGCCTCGACGGGCGCGTCTGTGTAGCGGACTCGTACCGATGCAGGTTCCGAGAGAAAGCAGCTTGTCGCGCGCTATCGACGTGGCCAGGTTGGCGATGGACAGGCGGACGTAGTAGACGCGGTCCTTGACGAGGCGGAAGACGAAGCGGTCTGCGTTGGGCGAGTCGTCGAGCGGCGCGATGAGGTTCTTGAGCGAGTTGCCCGTGTAGTTGGCGAGCTTTGTGAAGAGCGTCTTGCTCTCTTCTTCTGTGAGAGGGCGCATGTTGCGGCTCAGGCGCTCAATGAGGCTTCTCTCTGATGGCGAAAGGCTGAGGCGAGGCTGAGGGAAGAAAAAAATCCAGGGCATGGAGCTCCTGGCTTATCAGGGACGTGGAGCACCGATAAGGGAATAAATATACAAGATAGTCTATACCCAATTAGGAATATACTCTAAAGCTTTCTGTATCGGCTTTTGCTCCCCTTCCTGTCTCTCCGGCCTTTACTCCCCTTTCTGTCGCTTTCTATAGAAGCCCGTAGTTACGGCTCAGGGCGCCAACCAAGACTGGGGCTCGAGCCGACAGCAATGCGCCGGGATCCCTAACCAACCTGGCTACGCTTTCAAATGAGGATTAGACCGACTTGCATGTTTCCATCGACGCCTGCATGTTACGCTATTCCCAAAAGAAGCTCCACGCTGTTCATTCTCTTCGACTGCAGGGAGACTCTCCAGACTGGATTCGCAGCATCTCCAGCCACCCACCCCTTGCTTACAGAGGTAAGCGAGCACCAGATGACAGTGGACCGCACAGATGCGCAGCAATCGCACCGAGTTCGCAGGATTTCGAACTAACTGGTCGCGCAGCACTTGGAGCCCTTCGAGCCCTTCCCCCGCCATCAAGGATCGACAGGGGTGACTCACCTCTCCCTCGACATTGACATCCGCAGTGGATGAAGTCAATCCGCCTCCTCTCGGTCCCGCAGTTGCACCCCAGACCACGCCCCGTCTCGCGCGCATATCTTGGTGCCCCAGCGACCTCCCAGCGCAGACTGTCGACCTCCCGAAGCCTCAGCAGATTCCAAGCGCCCAAGCCGCCGAAACTCGCCGCCATGACCTCGACCGCCACGACGCTCAAGGGCCAGCCCCTTGACAAGCCCACGCTCGACGCGATGCTGCGGCGGCGCATGTTCTACACGCCGTCGTTCGAGATCTACGGCGGCGTCGGCGGCCTCTACGACTACGGCCCGCCCGGCTGCGCCCTGCAGGCCAACATTGTCGACCTGTGGCGCAAGCACTTCGTCCTCGAGGAGGACATGCTCGAGGTCGACTGCACCGTCCTGACCCCCCACGACGTGCTCAAGACGAGCGGCCACGTCGACAAGTTCGCCGACTGGATGTGCAAGGACCCCAAGAACGGCGAGATCCTGCGGGCCGACCACTTCGTCGAGGCCGTCCTCGAAGCCAGGCTCAACGGCGACAAGGAGGCGCGCGGCCAAAAGGTGGAGGACAAGGACGACAAGGACGACGGCAAGAAGAAGAAGAAGAAGGCCAAGTCGGAGGCCGTCAGGCTCGACGACGCCGTCGTGCAGGAGTACGGGGAGGTGCTGGCCCGCATCGACAACTACGACGGGCCCGAGCTGGGCGAGCTCATCAAAAAGTACGACCTCAAGAACCCGGCGACGGGCGTGCTGCCGTCGCCGCCCGTCTCCTTCAACCTCATGTTCCAGACGTCCATCGGCCCCAGCAGCAACCTGCCCGGCTACCTGCGGCCCGAGACGGCCCAGGGCCAGTTCCTCAACTTTGCCAAGCTCCTCGAGTTCAACCAGGGCCAGATGCCCTTTGCGTCGGCGTCGATTGGCAAGTCGTACAGGAACGAGATCTCGCCGCGCGCCGGCCTGTTGCGCGTGCGCGAGTTCCTCATGGCCGAGATTGAGCACTTTGTCGATCCCGAGGGCGGCAAGAAGCACGCCCGCTTCCGCGAGGTGGAGCACATTGAGCTGATCCTCCTCGACCGCGACACGCAGCTGGCCGGCAAGACGGAGACGAGGAAGATTGCCGTCGGCCAGGCCGTCAAGCAGCGCCTCGTCGACAACGAAACGCTCGGCTACTTCCTGGCCCGGATCCACCTCTTCCTCGAGAAGATTGGCGTCGATCTGTCCAAGATGCGCTTCCGCCAGCACATGCGCAACGAGATGGCGCACTACGCCTCGGACTGCTGGGACGCCGAGCTGCTGACGACGTCTGGCTGGGTCGAGTGCGTCGGCTGCGCCGACCGCAGTGCCTACGACCTGAGCGTGCACGCCAAGAAGACGGGCGCGCCGCTGGTGGTGCGCGAGCGGCGCGACGAGCCGCTCGTCATCGAGGAGTGGCAGGTTGACATTGAGAAGAAGAAGTTTGGCCCCCAGTTCAAGAAGGACGCCAAGGCGGTCGAGACGGCCCTGCTGGCCACTTCGCAGGACCAGCGGGAGAAGCTGTCGCGGCAGCTGGGCGAGGCCGGCCGGATCACGCTCGACGTGGCGGGCGTCGGCGACGGCAAGGTGGACGTCGGCGGCGACTGCATCAAGATGGAGTTCCGGAAGAGGGTCGAGAACACGCGCGAGTTCACGCCAAACGTCATCGAACCGTCGTTTGGCATCGGGCGGATTCTGTATTCGCTGATTGAGCACAACTTCTGGACGCGTGCCAGCGACGGCGGCGACGAGGCCCGCGGCGTAAGTGGCACGCGCACCGGGCGGAAGACGGCGGATGGCTAACCAGGGCCTGCAGGTCCTCTCGTTCCCTCCAACCGTTGCGCCGACCAAGGTGCTCCTGGTGCCTCTGTCGTCGAATGCCCAGTTCAAGCCCATCGTGGCCAAGCTGTCGCAGCGGCTGCGCAGCGTGGGCGTGTCGAGCCGCGTCGACGACTCGTCGGCCAGCATCGGCAAGCGGTACAGCCGCAACGACGAGCTGGGCACGCCGCTGGGCATCACGGTGGACTTTCAGACGCTGCAGGACGGGACGGTGACGCTGAGGGACCGCGACTCGACGACGCAGGTGCGCGCCGAGGAGGGCAAGATTCTCGAGGCCATCAAGTCGCTGGTGGACGGCACCAAGAACTGGGACAAGGTGGCAGGGGAGCTGCCCAAGTTCGAGGGCCAGGAGGTGGACGGGGCGGCGCGCTGAGGGGAGAGGGATTGATGTCGCGTAGAGATGGGCCTTGTGACGTGCCATTTGCGAGCATGTATCCGTACGGCGGTACGGAGTACATGCTGCGGTAGCTACGAAGGGAGCCGGAGCCGAGGAAAGGGGGCGCGTGCGTGGAGAATGGCGATCTGCGATGGATCCGTGCATCACAGCCAGGCTTCGGCACGCGGCTCGTGAGGCAGCCCGGATCCGGCCGCGGACTTTATAAATACCGGCATGCATGCGCACATGAGAGGGGGGGGCACGTGTCCCCCGCATGCCTGGGAGCGGCGCCTTGTCTTGGGACGCGGTCGCTGAAGCAGACGAAAAAGGCAGCGGCCGGCTTTGGGGCTGTGCTTGCAGCCACCCGTCGCGGCCCTGAGGGGCCTGCGGCAAGCAAGGGTCGTGTTCCACAGCGGCGCGCCCCCGGCCGGGCGGCGTGCAGGCGTCGGCCGGGGGCGCGCCATGGCGGCCCGGACTGACTCGGGGGCGGCGATGGCGACGGCGCGCCGGACCGCTGGGCGTCTGCCGGGTGCAAACGCATGGCAGGCGGCGAGACGAGGCCCGGCAGGGCAGCAGGGCGCTCTCGGAAGGCCTGTCGAGCAAACAATGCCTCGGCGCTAACGGGCTCCTGGCGCGGGCGTCCGTTTCAGCGGCTCCATGGCTACAGGTCCCAACGACGTCATACGATGCTCAAACGGCGATAGCCTTTAGGCGACGCCGGGCGACGTTGCGGGTGGCGGCGAGGCGGCTGGCGAGGAGAAGGAGAAGGAGAGGGAGGAAGAAAGGGAACGAAAAGGAATGGAAAAGAATGGAAGACAAGGAAAAGAATGAAAGAGCAGCGGGCAAGACGGCTAGACGGCTGCCTGGGAGAGACGAGGCCCGCGAGGCACGGCAGACGGCTCTGCTCGGCGCGGTTTGGCCCGTGTTACACGCCGCGCCTGGACGGGGATGCGGCCATGAGTCGCTGGCCGCCGCACACGCTGGCCGCTGCACACGCACCACGGCCACCTGGACAGCCTGACAAGACGGTGACAAAGTACGGGCAGCCAGCCCCTTTGAGACGCAGCCCAGGCGAGGCCAAGGGGCCCCGTGACGCCCTGGAGCTCCATCGAGGTCGCTAAGGTAATCACGGATCGTTGCAGCCGCCCTGTTAGCGGCCGCGTACCCGCCGCGTACCTCTACAGCGCCGCCGCGCGCCTGAAGCCGCCCAGGGGCCCGGCGCCCTGCTCCCAGTGGACGGGGTGCCAGCCCGCGGGGTCCCAGAGCCCCAGGGTACCTCGGCGGTACCCTGCGCCGTAATGCCGCCCCGTCGCAGCCGTCGGTGGTGAGGTCCAGGGTCTCCATCTCCGCCTGCAGCAGCAGGTCGAGTCCACTCCCTCCCTCCTCATCCATCCATTCCCATCCATCCTCATCCATCCTGCCTGTCCGCCCAACGGCCAGCGACTTTTTCCGCCGCGCCCGAAGAGCCTCTGCAGCCGCCGCCGGCAGCCGTCGAGACGCCCGCCGCCGTCGAGACGCCCGCAGCCGTCGAGACGCCCGCACGACGCCCTGCCGCTGCCGCTGGTCCCGAGGCGCCCCCCCGAGGTGCCCGCGCGCAGTCGCCGCCTCCCAGCAGACGCTCGCTCCTCGACCGCCGCACCCAGCGCTGCTGCTCCCGCCGCGTCGCCCGTCGCGGCTCTTGATCGACTCCTGACGCCGCCGCCCGCCCTTTGGCGCCGATACCCCTCGCCGCCGCCTCGATTTGGCGCCTAGCCGCCGTCTCAGCCCGTGCCGCTCGACGCCCCTGGCACCAGCGCTGCCAACGCTGGGCCGACGGCCTGCTCAGCACGTCTACGCCGCACACAGCCCCTACGCCTCCGCCGCCATTTCGATTCCTCTATAGACAATGGCTCAGAACAGGTACGTCGCCTGTCTGCGTGCCGAATTTCCCCGGGCCCCATGGCGCCCGCCGCTGCCGGTCGGGGGGGGGGGGTTCCATTGAGGTTCCATTGAGGTTCCATTGAGAAAACCCCCTAACCTGCGGCCCGTTGCCCATGGCTTGGCCGACGGACGAGGTCGGCGCCGGCCGCCTCGTGCGGCGGGGCTAGAGCCTGCCCTCATCGGCGCGCCTCCGCCTCGCGGGACCTTCAACGCCATCAACACCGGTTCCCTTCAAAACGCTAACCAAGCCACAGCATCTACTCGTCGGGGCAGTTCATGAACCCCGGCCCTGCGCCGCGGCCGCCCGCCGACCGCCCGCGCCTCAACCTGGCGCCCAACTCCAACCTGCCCGGCAGCATGGCAAACATGGCCATTTCCCCCATCCGCAGCACCGCCACCTCGACCTACACGGGCTCCACCATCTCCCTCCCCATCGCCCGCCAGCAGACCAACAACATGGACGGCATGGGCGGCGTTGCCGTCAAGAAGGAGGGCTGGGCCTCGGTCAAGGAGAGCAAGAACTTCATCCAGCCCTGGAAGTCCAAGTACCTCATACTCCGCAAGGAGTCGCTCGACTTCCACAAGACCGAGGGCGGCAAGGTCGCCTACACGCTCTACCTCCGCGACGTGGTCAACGTCGGCCGCGTCGAGCAGGCCGGCACCATCTTCGAGATCAAGAGGAAGGCAGACGGCCCCTCGACCAGCCCCGGCGACGACGACGGCCAGACCAAGACGCTCCAGATCAAGGTCAAGAGCGACGACGACCTGTACGAGTGGATCGACTTCATCTACGGCGCCTGCCCCGGCATGGGCGGCGTCAGCAACCCGACCAATTTCTCCCACGCCGTCCACGTTGGCTTCGACCCGCAGACGGGCGAGTTCATTGGCCTTCCCCCCGAGTGGTCCAAGCTCCTCAACTCGTCGGCCATCACCAAGGAGGACTACGAGCGCAACCCCCAGGCCGTCTTTGAGGTGCTCGACTTCTACACCGACCTCGCCAAGAGGGCCGAGAACCCCAACCAGTACTCGAGCCTCACGCCCACGCCCCCTCCCATGAACCAGAACAAGCAGCTGCCCTACGGCAGCGGGAGCTCGATTGCGCCGCCGAGGGCGGCTCCCCTCACGCCGTCTCAGCGGAACCCGAGCTACGGCGCGGCCGCGCCGTCGCCGCACTCGAGCGTAGGCTCTCAGAGGTGGCCGACCGTCGGCGACCAGCAGCAGCAGCAGCGCCAGCAGATGCAGGCCATGTCGCCCAACTACGTCTCACAGGACGCGCTGAGGGACGAGCAGCGCAAGAAGCAGCTCGAGGCGCACAAGCAGCGCGAGGCCGAGGAACATCACAGGCGCGAGGTCGACGAGTACAACGCCTCGCTGCCCAAGTCCAAGATCCCCCTGGCCCAACAGGAGATTGGCGGCTATAGCCCCTCGCCGTCGCAACACGGAGATCGGTTCAACCCGGCGCGAGCGGCCCCGCCGGCGCCCAAGCCTGCCGGCGGGCAGGCCAACGGCCTCCGCGCCCAGAGGCCCGCGCCGCCAGCCCCCGCCGGGTCCGGCTCGCCCAGCCGTCCTCCCATGGGCTCCCAGTCGAGCTCCGCCCGGGACCCGTCTGCCCAGGCGGCACGGACGCCGCGCGGCGACAACGCCACCGCCAGCCCCGGCGCGATGCGGCATCAGAACGGCGCCCCGCCGTCCCAGACGAGGCAGCCGCAGCCCCAGGGCCAGGGCCCGTCTCGGCTGCCGGCGCCCGTCAAGCCGCTCAACGTGGCCCCCAAGCCGAGCCAGGCACAGCAGGCCGATGGCGTCAAGGCGGCCGAGGCTGCCCTCACGGCGAAGCCGCCGCCCTCGGAGCGCAAACAGGACGTGCGCATGTCGACCATGTCGGAAAACGAAGTCATGGCCAAGCTCAAGGAGGCCGTGTCCAAGGACGACCCCAACCTGTCGTACTCGAAGCAGAAGAAGATTGGCCAAGGCGCCTCGGGCTCCGTCTATGTTGCCAAGATCAAGGAGACTGCCCAGGGCATCGCGCGCGAGATTCTGCGCCAGCAGGGCAGCCGGGCGCAGGTTGCCATTAAGCAGATGGACCTTGCCCACCAACCGCGAAAGGAGCTGATTGTCAACGAAATCATGGTCATGAAGGACAGCCGGCACAAGAACATTGTCAACTTCCTCGACGCCTTCCTGCGGAACAACAACGCCGAGCTCTGGGTCGTCATGGAGTACATGGAGGGCGGCGCCTTGACCGACGTCATCGACAACAACCCATCCATCTCGGAGGAGCAGATTTCCACCATTTGCCACGAGGTAAGAGCCCGTCGGGGGCACAGCTCCGCGGGGCGCCTGGAGGCTGACGTGCGCTTGCCAGACGTGCCGAGGGCTGCAGCACCTCCACTCTCAGAGCATCATCCATCGCGACATCAAGAGCGACAACGTCCTCTTGGACGCCCGCGGCAACGTCAAGATTAGTACGTATCGCTTTTTGGAAGGGGGGGGGGGGGCGGCGTCCATGTCGGCTAACGCGATGCAGCCGATTTCGGGTTCTGCGCCAAGCTCACGGAGACCAAGTCGAAGCGAGCGACCATGGTCGGGACGCCGTACTGGATGGCGCCCGAGGTGGTCAAGCAGAAGGAGTACGGGCCCAAGGTGGACATCTGGTCGCTGGGCATCATGGCCATCGAGATGATCGAGTCGGAGCCGCCGTACCTCAACGAGGAGCCGCTCAAGGCGCTCTACCTGATTGCGACGAACGGGACGCCGCGGCTGAAGAAGCCGGAGAAGCTGAGCAAGGAGCTCAAGGCCTTCCTGTCGGTCTGTCTGTGCGTCGACATCAAGAGCCGGGCGTCGGCGGACGAGCTGCTGGCGCACGACTTTTTGAAGCACGGGTGCCCGCTGGGGAGCCTGGCGGATCTGCTGGCGTTCAAGAAGCACGCGAAATGAGGCGTTGCATGTCGGCAATAGTTGGCTTGGCGTTGGCAAGCAAGAGTGACGCGCATCATATTCCCCTGAAGGATGGATCGGCGTTTAGGTTGGTAACGATTTCCATACACACTACTACACGCGCACGGCACGTTTGTTGCGCAAGCGGCGTCGGAGCAGCAGCGCAGCAGCGGCGCAGCAGCAGCGCCGGCGCCGATGTCCATGTTGGATGGCTCTGGGAGAGGGGTCTGGTGGGACGCGATGCGATATACACGGTTAATAGCTATATAGAGGAATGTGAAGGCGAATGGCCCGGTAGGCAGCTGGGGACTGAATCATGTTGGGCCGTATTGGGGCCGTAGCTTCAAGCAGATGCGGAATGCCATTCATGCAAGCGGCGGATGTCTGAGACGGCAGCAAGTGCCGGGCGGCATGTCGTAGGCAGCTAGCCTGAGCCTGTGCCCGCCTGAGTCGGGGAGGAGGCGACGGTAAGCTGGCAGCGCTTTGCTGCAGTGGATATAGGGGGGGTCTGGGGCCAGCGGTGTCTTGTTTCAGGACGGGTATCCATGAACGTTTGGCCGACATGGGCGTTTGGCAGATGGGGACTGGCGGGCGAGGGAGTCGTTTTGTCAGGAGGAGTGGCCGGGGGAGTCCAGGCAAGCTTGGAAAACGGCAATCTAGGCGGCACACGGCGGGGCCTGATGTTTCCCTGTTTGGGTCGGCGCGTCAGGTGTTGGCGACGGTGATGCCGGGAGCGAGGTCGGATGCCGGGGGCGAGGCCGTGATGGCGCGTGCCGGGGCGGCACGGAGCGGAGGCGGAGGCGGAGGGGAGGCAGGCCGGCGGCTCCGGCAGGACGGGCAGGACGGGCAGGACGGGCAGGACGGGCAACGAGCAACGGGCAACGGGCAACGGGCAACGGGCACCGGGCAACGGGCACCGGGCAACGGGAAACGGGCATGACGGGCATGACGGCCGCAGACACAGGCATGCACGACGAGGTCAGCGAGGCAATGCGACTCGTCCACGCGGCGCCAGGCAAAACGCATCCATGCACGGGGCGGTCGCGCAGGCGTGGCGACTCGGGCCCTCAGCCCTACTGCTCAAGGCGAAGCGGCCAGGGCAAACTCAAAAGGCTGGCTCTGGCGGAAGCGGTTGCCCGTTGGCTCGCTAGCGACCCAGCAGAGGCACGGCGCATGCACAAGCAGCAGCTGGGCCCCAGGGCGGCCCCAGGGCTGCCCCAGGGCTGCGTTTCAGAGCCGCGAGTGCCCTCTGCCGCCGGCCAGCGCTCCACTCCCAGCCAGCGGTGGAGCCACAGGGCTTCCAGCCAGCCTGGGGCCAGCTGGGGGAAGCCACCTAGCCCGTCCAGACCATCTCCATCACCTCCGCCCTCGCTCTTCTGCTGCTCCCGTCTCCTGGCCCAGGCCTCTCTCTCCTCTCCGCGCCATCCGCCTCCCCCCGTCTCCTGTGCCGCGTCGCCGCCCGATGAGGCCTGTGTGCTGACCGACGGCCCGCCCCTTGCGCTTCCTCGCTCGCGGCGCTTCGTCTCCTGGCGCTGCGTCTCCTGGCGCTGCGTCTCTGGCGCTCCGTCTCCTGGCCCCTCGTCGGCGCCGCGACGGCCCCCGTAGGCGCCCGCCCGCCACAGGCCGCGTCTCCGCCTGCGGCGACTCGACGCTCTCGCCGCTGCTTCTGCCGTCGCCGCTGCTTCTGCCATCGCCGCTGCTTCTGCCGTCGCCACGACAGCCAGGCCCCGAGCTTGTGAGCCTGACCGGCTGCCCGTCTGCCTGTCTCGCTGACTGACCTCGCCAGGTACTTTGACTCTCCAGGTACTTTGCCTAACTTGCAACCTCCCGTCTGCGTCTCCTCCGTCCGCCTCTCCTCCTCGCACCCGCACACGACCCCCTCCGGCCGGCGAGGCGTCGGATTCGACTTGTCGGCAGCATCTCCTTGTAATCGCGGCCACGGCAGCGCCTCCCTTCTCCTCGCCTCTCGCCCTACGCGGCACCCGGTATATATACGTCGCATCTTCGCCGGCCGGCTGCGTCAGCCGCCATTCGGCCTGGCCTCGACCTGGACCGCCCCTGCGCCCAGCCCTCGCCGCCGACGATAATATCGCTACGCCTCCAAAACCCGGCGGCGCCCCTGCGTGCCATCGTGCCATGCGGCCGGGCAGGTAATTGATAATATCAAATGTCCTCGTCTCATCGGATGGCGCCCGGCTATTCTCCGCGCCATCCTGCGCCCCAGAACCGCTCCCAGTCCCCCTCGTCCTCCAAGCCTGCCAGCAACGCCGACGCCGCGTCCGCCTCGTCGTCGCTGCCCCCCGCCCGGCCCGCCTTTGGGCTCGCTGCCGGCATCAACAACGGCATCATGGCCGGCAACGCGCGATCCGGGGCTGGCTCTCCGTCGCACGACATGGCCGGTTCGAGCAGGCTCTTCTCCAAAAGGTTCGCCTCGACAGAGAAGCGTCAGCCCCGTGTTTGTGCTGATGAAGCTTTTACAGAGCAAGAGAGATTCAGGCCCAGGAGGGCATCCCTGGCCTGCCCATAAATCCATGGGGGGGCCCTCCCACCAGCGGCAACTCGACGCCCCTCCGCGAGAACATCCCCGAGTCGCCCACCGACGGCTTCCCCGACTTCGCCCAGCTGCCGACGCCCGAGAGCCTGCCCCAGACCCGCAGAGCCCGCGCCGGCACCGTGCCCTCGCGCTTCTCGCCCGGCGGGCCCACGGCCAACGGCCTCTTGAACGTGCCCGCCCTCGCCGCCAAGTCGGCCCGCGCCACGCCGTCCCAGAGCCCCTTCAACAAGTCGCCCTCGCCGAGCCTCGACCAGCCCGACGCCTCGGCCTCGTCGGGCGGCTCGGCCCTCCTCTCCCGCCTCCGCGCCGGCTCCATGCCCCAGCGGAGCCCCTTCGCGCCCCTGCCCGGCGCCAGCTCCCCCTTTGGCCCGTCCATCTTCAGCAGCAGCTGGAATCCGGCCGGCGTCGGCCGCGAGCGGGGCTCCACCCTGGCCAGCATCGCCAGCGTCGGCTCCAACGGCCCGAGCTCCCCGTCGCAGTCGCACTTCTCCAAGGAGGGCGGCGCCGAGTCGGACGTGCACATGCGGACCCTGGATTACCTGGGCCTGGCCGAGACGCCCCAGCCGCCGCGCGCCCAGCTCGCGACGCCCTACATGGCCAACCTGGACTACGCCAAGCAGTCGAGCCGCTTCCGCTCCTACTCGGTCAACAACAAGGACAAGTACGCCGACGATGACGACGACTACGAGGCCGACGGCATGCCCATCGAGAGCCAGTACGTCGTCGCGCTGCAGGACCAGCTGGCCGCCACCAACGCCGCCATCCACAGCCACAACCTGGCCGTCCAGGCCTTCGCCAGCCAGGCCTCGGCCACGCGCCCTCGCGCCCGCACCGCCGGCGTGCTGGAGAATCCCGGAGGCCGCCTCATGCAGACGTACCTGGCCGGCAACACGGCCGTGCCCAACCCCATGGCGTCGGCGGCCGAGATGCGCATCCAGGACGACAAGGAGTACGACGAGCTCCCGCAGGCCGTCGCCGGCATGTCCATCGGCAGGTCCAGCAGCCGCAACGCCGGCCTGCTCGGCGGCGACGAGCAGGGGCTCGAGGGCCCCACGAGCGCCCTCTGGCTCGGCGGCGTGCCGACGTCGACGACGACGTCGACGCTCATCGAGATGTTCAAGGCGCACGGCACCATCCTCTCGGCCCGCGTGCTGACGACCAAGAGCTGCGGCTTCGTCAACTTCGAGAGGATCGAGAGCGCCGTCTCGGCCAAGGCGAGCATGAACGGCAAGGAGATCTTCCCCGGCGCCGGCCCCATCCGCATCAACTTCGCCAAGCCGCCGTCGGCCTCGAACACGCCCGGCCACGACGGGTCCCTGCCGTCGCCCAGCCCGGACCCGTTCGCCAAGGGCCACGAGCCGGCCCAGGGAGCGGCGGCGGCGGCGGCGGCGGCGGCGGCGGCTGCCGGCGAGGGCGCGCAGGCCTTGGCCCTGGGCAGGGCGACGCCCACGGTGCCGGCGCTGCGCGACATGACGACGGACATCGTCGACATCGTGGGCCAGTTCGGCGCGTCCGACGACGACGCGGCCGACACGTCGCGCAGCGTGCAGGCGGCCATCCAGTACAGCGGCTTCGTCGAGGAGATCCCGGGCATCCGCGAGCCGACGCACACGCGCGTGCACGACGCGCCGCGGCTGAGGGACATCCGCAAGCGCATCGACAACCAGCTCCTGACGCGCGGCGAGATCGAGAACATCGCCATGGACATGCTGCCCGAGATCGCGGAGCTGTCGTCGGACTACCTGGGCAACACGGTGGTGCAGAAGCTGTTCGAGTACTGCGCCGACGCGGTGCGCGACGCCATGCTGGCCGAGATCGCGCCGCACATGGCCGAGATCGGCGTGCACAAGAACGGCACCTGGGCGGCGCAGAAGATCATCGACGTGTGCAAGACGCCCGGGCAGATGGCCGTCATCGTCGAGCACCTGGCGCCCTACACGGTGCCGCTCTTCCTCGACCAGTACGGCAACTACGTGCTGCAGGGCTGCCTCAAGTTCGGCGCGCCCTACAACGACTTCATCTTCGAGACGATGCTGAGCCGCATGTGGGACATCGCCCAGGGCCGCTTCGGCGCGCGCGCCATGAGGGCCTGTCTCGAGAGCCACCACGCCAGCAAGAAGCAGCAGCGCATGCTGGCCGCCGCCATCGCCCTGCACAGCGTCCGCCTGGCCACCAACGCCAACGCCGCCCTGCTGCTCACCTGGTTCCTCGACACCTGCACCTTTCCCCAGCGCCGCACCGTCCTGTCGCCGCGCCTCGTGCCGCACCTCGTCCACCTGTGCACCCAGAAGGTCGCCTACCTCACCGTCCTCAAGGTCATCAACCAGAAGGCCGAGCCCGACGCCCGCGACGCCATCCTCCGCGCCCTCTTCTTCACCCCCAACGACCACGTGCTCGAGGCCATCCTCGCCGACCACGCCTACGGCTCCACCCTCATCTTCAAGGTGCTGACGACGCCCTTCTTCGACGAGTCGATCCGCGCCCAGGTCGTCGACAACGTCAGGGCCGTGCTCGTCCGCATCAAGGCCCAGCCGAGCCAGGGCTACAAGCGCCTCATGGACGAGGTCGGCCTCTCGACGCGCGCCGCCGGGCCCAACCGCGACCCGAGCTCCCACGCCGAGCAGCGCCCGCGCCCGGCCTCGAGGCAGTCGGCCATCAACGGCCACCACGCCGCCCAGCAGGGCCACGCCGCCAAGCCCTTCCTCGGCCTCAACCCGCTCAACCCCGCCGCCGGCCCGGCCGCCTTCGACGCCGCCTTCGCCCCCCAGCGGAACGCCGCCGCCGACGCCGCCCTGCCCGCCTTCCAGCCCTACGGCCAGGCCTTCCTCTACGGCTCCCCGGCCGGGCCCGTCGCCCCGGCCGTCGGCCTGCAGCAGATGCCCTACCAGGCCAACGTGGTCGGCAGGGGCATGCCGCACATGGACCTGGCCTTCCAGTACGGGCTCGGCGCCTACGCCTCGCCGAACCCCGCCGTCGACCAATACCGCCAGCAGAACATGCCCAACGGGAGCCCCATCGCGCCTCCGTCGTCCCAGCTTCCCCAGATGCCCGGCGCCCAGCCCTCGTTCGGGCCGCCCGGCTTCGGACTCGCCATGGGCGGCACCTTTGGCTACGGCAGCGTGGGCGGCGTGCAGAACATGGGCTACATGCAGCAAGAGCAGGCCAACGCTCGACGCGGCCGCGTACGTCAACCTCGCCCTGACGGCCGTTCCCCCCAGAGCTGTGACTGACACCTGCCAGAGATGATTTGAAACATAGCGGAAAAGGGGCCACGTCCGCCGCCGCACCCCTCGTGCGTCGTCTCAGTCGCCGGCTAGGTTGCCTCGGAGTTGGAAGAAGTGTGGATTCGGTAGACTTGGGCAAGGACCGCCGGTCTCACGACGGACCTGATTCTAGAGGGCCGCCGCCACCAGGACGTACGTCATGGATGCTAGCTCTCCGTCGACGCTCATTCGGCGCGCATCCTCGAATGCTTGGGGCAGGCCTCGCGCATTCAGGCCGCCTTGTGGCTAACCAGAGGCCGACTTTGTTTGTCTTGTTTGCTTTTTTTTTTCTTTTTTTTCTTTGTTGCCCCTTGATTCTTTTCCTTTCCTTGACTTTGTCGTTATCCATGATGAACGTCATGCCTCTGAATTTCACAACGCTCGACAAGAGAGATGATCTGCTGGGCCGCCAAGTGCAAGGGGGAGAAAAGTTGTTGGACGTTCTGGTTTGCCATGCAACGAAACGAGGCTCAGACCCCCCCCGCCCCAGAAACCCACTGGCGCTCGCCTGGCTTCCCGGCCGGCAGACGGGCTCCGAGGGGGCCCGTGCCAGGCGAGCGGGCCCGGGGAAGGGGACACGGGGGCGAGAGGGAGACAGAGCCGGTGTTGCTGGACCTGTTTGCCGTGGGGGTTGTATATTAGGGGTCGATGGCATGCGGCGGAAAACGGACAAAAACAGTGTTTGTGCGCCGGCATCAGGCGGCCAGCTGGTCGGCCCGCCGAGGCTCGACGGGCGTGCGAATTATATATATATATTACTACATTATTATTCTGCTGCCGGGCCGTGGCTGCCGTTGCTGGCGTCAGAATCAAGGGGACCTGGAAAGGGGATCGAGGGCTGGCAATCCTCGGCCGCCAGCCGCAACACGGACACGCAAACATTCACGCACGGACGCCCACGCACGCACTCTGGCAACTGGAAGGGTAGTCGATGCACTAGAACACACTCGCTCGCTGGAGAAAATGCCTCTTTCCTGTTGATGTGCATCCGCCCTATCGCAGGGAGCCGCCGCCGTATCCATGGACTCCTCGGCCTCGCTCGCCGCGCCAGCCCTTCCCGGAAAAGGTAGAGGGAGGACGCGGCCAGCGGATAAACCGAAACAGACAAGGAGCACCCCCCCTTCCCCCCTCGTCCTACCCAATCCGGGCCATGAATACGGCGAGGCGAAGCGTCTGCCATAGCCCTCCTGGCTCTCTCCCCTGCGCCACAGAGGCAACGACGAGACTCTCCCCCGCTCCGGGATGCCGCCGTTGTGCACATGCTCATGCTCGTAATAATCTCTCTCCTGCGTCACGGCAGCGAGTCGTATGGCAACGCAGAGGCGGGACAGAGAGGGGGGGGTTGCTGCATGGATATGGGTGGGAACCGCAGGGATAAACTAGGAGGGGGGGCGGCCGGGAGGGAAAAAAGAAAAGAACGGGAAAAAAAAGGAAAAACGAGCATCGCATTCGGCCCTGTCGAAGCGATGATGACTCGTCATGACTCGATGCCAAGATCCCCCCAACTCCGCAAGCTTTTTTTCTTCTCCGTCTTCTCCGCGGGACAGGTATCAATCGTAAGGTAGAGGAGGCTGGGCAATGCCTCGACTCGGCAGCCAAGGGCGCAAAGCGGACGTGGTACAATTTCTGTGAATAGGGGGGGCGTCGGGGACTCGACGAGCAGGCTGCCCAGCTGTGTGTGGCCGGGAAACGAAGTCGCGTCGCTCCTAATCGAGCTCCATGGAACCTTCGGCGTGGTCGACGGTGGAGGGAGGAGTGGGCTCGGTGACGGGGGCAAGCGACTCGAGCTTGTCCGACTCGTTGACGCCAGACGGCGGCTCCGACACGGGCGTGCGGGCGTCGGGCAGCACCGCCGGGGCCTCGGCAGACGGCTTGTCCTCGCCAAGGACCTCTCGGATGCGGGCGCTCATGGCGTCCATCTGGGCGAGCATGGCGCGCAGGCTCTGCCTGTCGTCGGGCGTCAGCTGCCCCGAGGCAATGTTGTCGGCGTTGCCCCTGGCCATGAGCGACAGGACGCTCGGGTCGGCGGCAGTCTGGGCACGACGTCTGGTCAGCAGCGAGGTCGACGGGGCCGCGGTCGCGGGGCGACCTACGAGGAGCGCCGCCGTCAGCTGGTCGATGGCCTGGGACCGCTTCTGGCGGAGGCCGATGAGGTTGAGCGAGACCTGCATCTCCTCGACCTTGCGCTCGAGGGCAGAGCCGGGCAGGGGGCTCGCGGCGTCGCGCTGGCTGGGCGGAGACGGATAGGGAACCCGCCTGGACTCGTTCTGGCGCGATCCATAGCCGGCTCCTCGGCGGCGCAGCCTGGGCAGCGTCAGCAACAGCGGCTCGGCTCGAGGGGCGTTGGCGGGGGGGGCTTGCTGTTCAATGAAGTCGAGGACGACTCCGCGGGCGGGCAGCTTGTAGGAGCGCCCAAACGACAGGGGGTCGGGCCATCCGGAGGCGTCGGCAGCGTCGGGCTCGTCGGTCCAGTCAATCTCGACGTGGCCATTGTTCCTGAGGCCGCGGCTGATGGCCGGGGCGATGGGCTGGCTCCCCTTGACCCTGCGGAAGCGATGGGCGGGCGCGAGGCTGGGCACCTCGATGAGGATGTCGTCGACGTGGGCCGGGCAGCGCCACGTCTTGAGCACGGGCGGCACGGCCAGCGGGGGGTCGAGGCAGTCGATGTGCCAGTACAGGGGGCAGGCGCTGCAGGGGATGATGGCGCGGATCTCGGTGGCGGGCTTCTGGCAGGCATGGCACAGCACCGCCTGGCCGTCCTCGCGCTGCTTGAAGAAGTCTGGCAGCTCGTCGTAGCCGTTTCGCTTTCTGTCGAGGTTGAGTAAGGGTCAGCAGGGCGGGCACATGGGGCTGGACGGTCACACGGGGCTGGACTTGGGCGGCCACTCACTTGGCCGTCTTGCTCGTGACAATGTCCTCGTAGTCGCCGTCGGCGCCGGCCCGGACGCCCTCGAAGCGGTTCTGGATCTTCTTGGGCAGGCTGAAGGCGCGGGGGATGCTCTTCTCGAGGTTGTTGAGGGCGCCGGCGAAGATGCCCCTGTGGACGGGGACGCGCGAGGGGAAGCGCCGGATGAGGCACTCGTTGCAGTACCACTCGTCGGGCAGGTCGTCCGACTGCACCATGTCGACGCACTCGAAGTGGAACGAGCGAGGGCAGCCGTCGCAGCAGACGACGTCGCCCGCGTTGCCGCAGGCCGAGCAGTACTCGTCGTTGTCCGACGTCTGGGGGGAGAAGCGTCAGCGACGAGAGGGTTTTCACGGTCGAGGAAATTGCCGTGACGGGAGAGAAGGGGGGGGGAACGCTGGTTAGAGACGGGAGAGAGGGGGGGAGAGGGGAGAGAGGGACGACACGGAGAGGCAAGGATGGAGAGGGGAGGTCAGGAAGACATGGAGAGCCAAGATGGAGAGGGAAGATCAGCAAGACATGGAGAGCCAAGATGGAGAGGGCAGATCAGGAAGACATGGAGAGCCAAGATGGAGAGGGGAGAGAAAAGGCACGGCATACCGGATCCTTGGGCGCGCCGTTGGCCAGCGTCGCGTTGGCCTCGCTCATCGAACGAGGGACGCCAGCGGCAGTGCCGCCCTTCTTCTTGACGGGCCTGGGGAACGCGTCAGCTCGCCGTCAGGGGCGCCGGGGCAGGAGCAGGCACACGCACGACGTCTTGACGCGCAGGCCGGTGCGCGGCTTCTTGGACGGGCGCAGGGCCGTGGGCGTGGCGGCGCGCGAGCCGACGGTGGAGCTGCCGTCGCCCTGCCACGAGAAGGCGGCGGGCGAGGCGGTGCGCTCGGCGTCGGCGGCGGGCCGCTTGCTGGCGGAGCGCATGGCGCGGGTGCTGGCCGGGGCGGCGAGCGGCTGGCGCGTGCGCAGCGAGCGGCGGGCGGGCGTCGCGGCCGGCTCGTCGGCGGCGGCGCGGACGGAGCTCTCGAGGGCCGTGTAGCCGTTGGTGACGCGGCGGGCGTCGCGGCGCCGCTCCCAGAAGGGCGCGTCGTCGTCGTCGGCGGCGGGCGCGGCGGGCCGGAGGCCGCCCTTGGCCGGGCGCGGCGCCGACGGCAGGTTGGGGAAGAGCTCCGAGGCGGCGAGCCGGCCGGGCATGCTGGGCTCGTCGGCGGCGGCGGCGGCGGCGGCGGCGGCGGCCTGGCGGAGGTGCTGGGCGCGGGTGCGGCCCGGGGGGGCGTGGGCATGAGCCGGGGCCGGAGCCGGGGCCGGGGCCGGAGCCTGCGTCGGAGCCGGAGCCCGCGTCGGAGCCGGAGCCTGCGTCGGAGCCTGAGCCTGGGCCTGGCCGTGGGCTCGAGCTTCAGGCGAAGGGGGATGAGGATGGAGGACAGAGTTGGCGACGCCCTGCCGCTGGTGCTTGCCGCGCGCGGTGATTGGCTGGGCCTGGGCCCTGGCCCCAGTGGCAGCAAGCGACGGGCTGAGGCTGGGGAGCCTGCCTCTGGTGCCTCTGGTGCCTCTGGTGCCTGTGTCTCTGATGCCTCTGTCTCTGTCGCCTCTGTCTCTGTCGCCTCTGTCTCTGTCGCCTCTGCTGCCTCTGTCGCCTCTGCTGCCTCTGTCGCCTCTGCTGCCTCTGTCGCCTCTGCTGTCTCTGTCGCCTCTGCTGCCTCTGTCGCCTCTGTCCCTGTCCTCGCGCTCCTCGCGCTCCTCGCGCTCCTCGGGCGACGACAGGCTCATGGCCGACGACAGCGACGACATGCTCGAGCCCGACCCGCGCCGGTTGCCGCCGTGGTTCCTGTGGCTGCGCGCCGACCGCGGCGTGCGCACGTTGACGACCGACGACGACGACGACGGCGCTGCTGCTGCTGCTGCTGCTGCTGCTGCTGCTGGTCTGCGAGGCGTCGTCACCGTGGCCGCCGTGGCCGCCGAGGCGTGCCCCGTCTTGGCCTTCTTGGCCGCCCGCCGCTCGTCGCCGCCCGCCGCGTCGCCGCCCGCCGTGACGTCGCGCACCAGCAGGGCCGCGTACGGCGCCGGCTTGGCCTTGTGCGGCGTGAAGCGGCTGTTGGTCGTCGGTGGCACAAAGTAGTAGCAGCCTTGGTTGTCCTTCTTGCCCTCGCGCTTCTTGTCCTCGATGAGGCGCGAGAACTCGTCCATGGTGTCGGCGTCGGCGCGCTGCCGAAAGACGTCGCCCACCATGGCGACGAAGCCGGCGTCGTCGCACCGGTCATCGTAGAGCGTCCGCAGCGCCCACGCTGTCGGGTAGCGGTAGTGCTTGAGCGCCTCGTCGACGGCCGCCTCGACGACCCTGTCGGTGAAGTCGCGCTCGTCGGGCTCGAGGCGCGACGCGCGCCGCTTGCCGCTGCTGCTGCTGCGCGGGCTCGCCGCCTTGCTGGCGGCGGCGGGCGGCGCCGTCCGGGCCATGATGACGGAGCTCTCGGGCGCCCGCGCCTTCCTGCCGCTGCTGCCGCTGCTGGCGGTGCCGGAGCCGGAGCCGGTGCC
This sequence comes from Hypocreales sp. Mo6-1, assembly GCA_002939055.1. Lineage (NCBI taxonomy): Eukaryota > Fungi > Ascomycota > Sordariomycetes > Hypocreales > Hypocreales sp. Mo6-1. Next base: position 1,734,244 of record PNEP01000013.1, read on the forward strand.
GGTGCCGGTGCCGGCGTGGGCGGGCAGCGACACGCGCTTGGAGCGCCGGCGGCGGGTGCTGGAGCCCTTGGGGTCGTACTCGTCGTCCTCGGCGTCGCCGTCCTTGGCCGGCAGGGATTTCCTCCGCGGCGCCGCGGCCGGCTGCACGGGCGACGAGGTTGGCGGAGGCGACGCGGGCTGGGACGCGGGCGGCGGCGGTGGGTGAGGGTGTTGCGGAGGCGGCTGTGCCGGAGCTGGGGCTGGCGCGGATGCGGATGCTGGTGTCGATGCCGGGGGCGGGTTGCTGCCGCGGGCGTTTGCCCCCGACGGCCTGAGGATGATCTTGGTGCGGACGGCGGGCGCGCTCTCGCCAGCTGGCTTCTTGGGGCGCGGCATGGAGCCGAGCGGCGCCATGTTCTCGAGCACGCCGTATCGCACGAGGCCGGCCTCCTCGAAGCTGGCCCTGCTCTGGACCGAGGGCTCGAGCCAGCGGGCCATGAGGGCCCTCGACGCGTGGCTGGCGGCCGAGGGCCTGGCGGCCGAGGGCCTGGCGGCCTTGGGCTCGCCGCTGGCCGTGTCGGGCCGCGTGCCGGAGCCGGGGCCGGAGCCGCTGTTGCTGCGGGCGGCGTTGTTGAAGCCGGCGGCGTTGTTGAAGCCGGCGGCGTTGTTGAAGCCGGCGGCGTTGTTGAAGCCGCCGCCGTTGTTGAAGCCGCCGCCGTTGTTGAGGCCGCCGCCGGCGCCGCTGCTGCTGCTGCCGCTGCTGCTGCTGCCGTGCGGCCGCGCAGGGCTCGAGTAGCGCGACGCCGCCCGCGAGGCCCTCGTGTTGGACGACATGCTCTCGTGTTTGCTGGGGGTGGCGCCCGTGGCCTCGGCTCCCCCCCTCCAGGGCCGCACCAGATTCGCTTCCTCTCGAGGGCCTGCGCGTCCGCGTCAGCGCTGATGGCCCCTCGCCCGCCCTCGCCGCCGGCGGCCTCGCGCCCGCGCCGCGCCCGCGCTCAGGGGCGGCGGCAGCGCCTCGCCAGCGCCTCGCCAGCGCCTCGCCACGCCGCACTCACCTGCGTCTCCGGCGCTACGGCATCGATGCCCGCGGCCAGATCGCGTCTCCGGGTGCTGCCTGGGCCGTCGCACGCGCCGCTTGGGGGGGAGGGAATGGCGGAAGCTGTGGTGGGTGCCCAGGCCCAGAACAGGCTTTTTGGAGGAGACGAGGAGGCGGCCGACAAGGGGTCGTGGTCACTGGTGGGCATGCACCATGCACAGTGGCACTCATTCACCCTCTGCCGTCCTCTGCCCTCTCCTTCTATTGCCCTCTGCTTCTTTTCCCTCTCCGTCCTTTTCCCTCGCCTTCCTTTTGCTCTTCCTCGCCCTCCTTTTGCTCTTCCTCGCCCTTCGCTCTCCTTCTGCACACGTGCACCGCTCGTGCTGCCCGGCCTCACCTCCACCACGCGCCTCGCCCGCGCACCGCTTGATACGTACCCCTATCCTGCCAGACGCTCGTTTTTATCGCTCAATCTGCAACGCGCCATTGTCTTTTGTTTTTTTTTTTTCCTTAAGCTTTTTCTATGCCCTTTTCTCGCCCGGACTTGGCCCCTGGCCCATGCTCCGGAAGTATGTGTGTGTTGTGTGTGGATGTAAGTCAGTCGGGGCCCCGACTCCGCAGCCCCTTGCTCCTATCCCTATGGAAACTCTGTCAACAGACGATGCCTGTTGGCCGCCCTGTGCATGCTATGTGCTGTACGGATACGTGTGCGGGTGATCACGTACGAAGTATCTTGGACAAATGGCAAATTCACCCCCTTTCTCCTGTCAGGCAAACACACCCCCCCCCCCCTTGCTCACCTCCTCCTCCTCCTCCGCCGCCGCCGCCGCCTCGTCCGCCTCCTCCTCCCGGAGGCTGGCCCCGTCACGGCGCGCACAAATCAGACACGCCATCCTTGCCCCCATCCACGCCCCAAGTGCCTACATACATCACACATGCACCGTCTTCATTCCGCCCGCGTGGCTGGCGCTGCCGTAACCATGTTGGCTATCCACGTGTACCTCGCCTCAGCATCAACACCAAGGGCTCACCCGCTGCGTCGTGCCATTCTCCGCCGCGCGTGAGCCCCATCATGGCCCCCAAGCCTCCCGTGAGCCTGCCATGAGCCTCCCAGCGCCATGTGCCCGGCAAGGCCGCTCGTCCCTTTTACTGGCGCTACATAACACACCGCGTCTTGCACCACTTCGTCATCGTCGACGGCACTGCGACGGCACGCCCCTGGGCAAAGCCCCGGCTGCTCTGCTTCCTCCGTCGCTTACTCGTCGCTATCATCCGAGTCATCATCGCCGTCAGCCGCCGCCGTCGACGCCTTCTTGGCCGTCTTCTTCTTCTTGCTCTTGCTCTTCTTCTTGCCCGTGTTCCGGGAAAGGGGCAGCTCGAGAATCTTGAGCACCTCCTCATCCGTAATCTTCTTGTCCGTCTTGTACTTGCTCACGTCGAGAGCAGGCGGCCCACCGAGCTTGGTGATGCCGTTCTTGGTGATGGCTGTCCCGCATCGTCAGCATCCCAGTCGTCGGCCGAGCGGCCCGGCCACTCACCAATCGTCGTCAGAAGCCTGGCCACGGGCGCATTGTCCTTGTCGCCGACCAGCTCGTACTGGCGGAAGACGTTGCCTCGCACGCACTCGACGACGCCCGACTTGGCATCGCGCTCGTCGTCGAGCTGCCGTAGGCTGAAGGGGAAGGTCCCAAACTTCTTCTGCACCTCGGATAGGATCTTGCGCGACGTCGGCCGCTTGAGGCCGTACGTCTGCGTCGTGCGACGGTGGAGCGTGGCGCGCTGGTCGAGCGTCTTGACCTTGCCGGCTCCCAGGCTGACGCCCATCTCGACGCCCCAGACCTCCGAGACGGCGGGCACGCCCTCGCCCTTGGTTCCCTCGGCCGGGGAGAGGACAATCTTCTTGGGACCCTCGATTTCGTTGCGGTCAAAGAGCCACGAAGTGGTGCTCTCGACGAGGCGGCAGCCGTAGCTCTCGCACACCTTGTCCAGCAGGCTGGTCATCTTGGCCTGCGTCGGGGGCTTCTGCGCGGCCGCCTTGGCCTTGTCCTCGTCGGAGCCGTGCGCCAGGAGGCCCGGGGGCAGCATCAGCCGCAGCAGCAGCTCGTTGGCGTAGTGCGTGGCCAGAATCAGGTCGGCCGGGCGACCCTCGACCACGTCGTCGGCCTTGTCCGCAGCGTTGGCCAGGACCGTGTCGCAGACGATGGCGCCGAAGCCGTCAATCTGGGCGCCGAGCTGGATCTTGATGGGCTCGCCCGGCTGGATCTCGAGCGCCGCCTCGCTCTCGTCCGACGTCAGCGGCGTGTAGGGGGTGACATACGAGGCCGGCGACACCGTCGTCGGGTGGGAAAAGCCTGCGTCGAGAGGCCGTCAGCCACGCGCCAGACGGGCATGGAGCTCGGCGCCCGTACCCTTGAGGACCTTCTTGCCGCGGTAGACCTTGGCAATCTCCTCCTCAATCATCTTGTCGCCCTTTTGGCAGATGGCGACAATCTTCTCGCCGGGGACGCATAGCTTCGACACGGCAGCCAGCACCTTTTCCGCGATCTGGCCAGCCGTCTTGTACTTGGTCAGCGTGTCGGGGTTGTTGAGCGAGTAGTCTGCTTGCGCCCGTCAGCCAATTGCTGAGGCAGGCAGGCAGCTATTATTTGATATCGTCGTGACGTTTTTGTGGGAAGATTGTGGCGTGGCGGGGTAGGTCTTGCAAGGGAGGGGCAGCAAGCCGCCGTCAACGGGCGAGGGAGTCTTTACCGACGACGTCTTTTTCCTCCGCCATGATGGGCAATGCTTGGAAGCGATGTGCGGATACGCCTGCAGCTATCTCTGTGTGCGTCGAGCTCGAGAGCGCTGGCCGGCGGCAGATGGTGGTTGGGGAGGAGGAACGCAGTTTTGTGGGTGACGAGGGACTGGGGCCAAGGGAGAGGGGCAGCTGCGCGGAGCGGTAATTGTTGCGTTCCCGGGCAGGGACGTCGAATAGCAGTACGTAGGTACAAGTGTCAATGTGAGAGCTTTAGCATGGCAGATCCGTACATGTCCTGTGACGAGCCCTACCAATTGATCGTCGACCAATCTCTCCTTGCTTCCGGCTGATGGTTTCAGCGAATTGAGTGATTTCTGCTGTTGGAGCCCGCTGTCCACGGCGGCACCGACGAGGCCGTCGGCTACCCTAGACATTCGAAAGTGGTTGCCGTGCAAGCAGCCCCAACATATCAGGAGCGGCGGTGGAAATTCACAGTGGAAATGTAGTGTTACGCCTGCCGAGTTGCAAGTAGTTCCCATCTTGTAGGCCGGCAGCGTGAGCAGACTGTTGTTTCCTGCTTGCCTGTCGAGTCAGAGCCGTTGCGCCTACAGCGTCATACCCGGGGCTAACCGACGTCGACCGCCAGGCACTCGCACACGCTGCAAGCTCCAACGCCTCACGCCTCGCCGGCTCCTTAAGGTGAATAACTTTGCAGACAGGGTTTACATGGGGTAACCAAGGTAGGGCCTCGGCAGACGCTCACCTCTGTTGCCCCGTGATCGGCGAGGCAATCTGGACGGCGCGCACCGGGTCCAGGTACACCCGTGGCCAGCCGCGCCCCAGCAAACCACATGTACCGGTACTCAGCCTCCCGCAGCCTTCCCTTCAAGGCAGCGGCCCGGCGAATCGGAGCCGACTTTGGAAGGAGGCCGTTCGCAACCAGTACCTTCCCTCTTACTTGCCCAGCTATTTTCTTGCAAAGCCTCGCTCTGCAACCTCGCTCTGCAACCTCCACGATCCGACTCCCCCGTCAGCCAGCCAGCCAGCCAGCAGCCTCATCTCCTCCTGGGCAGCGCAGTCAATAACCAGGTCTCGGCTCCTGCCGCTGCGCGCCCACGCTGTCGAGCGCATCGTCGCGGCGACCGCCAGCGGCTCTCGCGACAATGGCCACGCAGCCATCCACGGCGTCGTCGGCGTCGTCGGCGTCGTCGGCGTCGTCGCAGCCGCCGGCATCGACAGCCACGGCCCCGACGGCCGCCGCTCCGGCGCCGCCAGCCAGCGCCGCGCCGCCCGACGACCGCGAGGACACGGCGCCGCCAGCCGCCTCTCCCTCGGCCTCGGCCGCCGCCGACATGCCCGTCCGCACCAAGGAGTCGTTCAACAGGCTCATGGTCGAGCGCTACACGACGCGCGACGCCCTCGCCGCCGCCGCCCTCGGCCAGCAGCTCCAGCAGACGCGCCAGTCGTCGCAGGAGACGCGCGAGAAGATCCAGGAGTACCGCCTGCTGCGCAGCGAGTACAAGGCCTGGTTCCCCCCGAGCAGGCTCCACGGCCCGGGCTACAACGGCTTCGCCAACGGCTACACCGACAACCAGCTGCAGCCGCCCGCCTCGCGCATCGTCTACCCGTCGCAGAAGCCGCGCCCCGGCCGCCGCACCACGCCCGCCTTCAAGTACACGCGCAAGGACATGCTCAAGCAGGCCGACCAGCACGAGGACCTCGTCCCCCTGCGCCTCGAGGTCGAGTGGGACAAGATCAAGCTGCGCGACACCTTCACCTGGAACCTGCACGAGCGCCTCCTCCACGTCGAGCTCTTCGCCGCCCAGCTCGTCGAGGACATGGCCATCAAACCCCCCTTCGACCGCCCCATCTACGACCAGATCGTCCACCAGATGCGCGAGCAGCTCAACGACTTCTACCCCTTCACCTTCCTCGACGAGGACGCCCTCGACCCCGAACTGCCCTACTCGGCCTATAAGAACGACGAGATGCGCATCCTCATCAAGCTCAACATCACCATCGGCCAGCACACCCTGGTCGACCAGTTCGAGTGGGAGATCAACAACCCCTCCAACTCGCCCGAGGAGTTCGCCGCCAGCATGGCCCGCGACCTCTCCCTCAGCGGCGAGTTCACCACGGCCATTGCCCACTGCATCCGCGAGCAGTCGCAGCTCTTCACCAAGAGCCTCTACAGCGTCGGACACCCCTTCGACGGTAGGCCCGTCGAAGACTCGGACCTCGTCTCCGCCTTCCTGCAGACCCCCCTGCCCTCCGTCTTCCGGCCCCAGCAGCAGGCCAAGGAGTACGCCCCCTACTTGTACGAGCTTAGCGAGGCCGACCTGGAGCGCAACGAGATGGTCTTCTCCCGGGAGCAGCGCCGCCAGAAGCGGTCTGTCAACCGGAGGGGCGGGCCGCAGCTCCCAGACCTCAAGGACAGACAGCGCACCATACGGACGCTGATAGTTTCGTCGGTGCTGCCCGGCGCCGCGCCAAACGTCGACGAGAGCCGGCTGTACAAGAAAGCGCTGGTCGGCTCTCGCAAGAGAGCTACCCGCGACGGCGACATATCGGATTCGGACGAGAGCGACGAATCCGCCCCCGAGTCCCCGGCGCCGTCGCAGCTCGCCGTCGGCACTGCCCGGACGAGGGGGATGCGCGGGGCGGCCTCGGCGGCCCAGCAGCGCATGGCCAACATGGGACGCTCCGAGACGCCCGAGATGAGCGCCGTGCTGCACCACCACGAGACGCGCACCTCGCGCCGCTTTAGGGAGGAGACGGAGGAGCCCGCGCACCTGTGGGTGACGCTCAAGGTCAGCAAGGACAAGCTGCGGCGGTTGATCAAGGGCGACTATCGCGACCTGCGGGCCCCGTCGCAGCCGCAGACGCCGTCGTCGACAGCCCACGCGCGAGCCCCCAGCGCCTCGAGCGTGTCGAGGGCGAAGCAGCAGCAGCAGCCGCCGTCGCAGCCGGCTCCTTCGGCTACGTCCGCTCCGCAAGCCGCTGCCGGCACGTATCCCCCCGGCCAGATCGGCCGCCTTCCTGCTCCGCCGCCCGTCCCGGGCCAGTCCCCTCCCCCCGCCGTAAGTTGCCCCCGGAATCCGGGCCGCACGGCGTGGCTAACTCTCCCGCAGCCCCCGCCGCCGGAATGGCTCATCTTGGCCCTGAAGCAGCTGGAGAAGCAGTACCCCAACGGCGACAAGTTCGAGGCCATCATGAAGTACTCGTATCTCGACCCCGTGACGGAGCTGCCCATCCAGGGCCAGCCCCTGCCCGAAGGCGTCAAGTACGCCTGGCTGCCGCGCATCCGCTGCCTCGACTGCACTACCAAACTCTATACGCCTGGCCCCGAGATGACGGCGCAGAAGTTCGAGGCCCACCTCAAGTTCTCGGGGCACCGCGAGAAGGTCCGGCAGCGGCTGGCGGCGCAGAGCGGCGGCGGTGATGCCGGCGCGTCTGGCTGATGAGCCGGGCCGGACACTCCTGGCTGTGACGGAGCAGGGGGGCCAGGGGCCGCCTGGCCTCGCTGTACGCTGAAGGAGGAAGGGGGTGAAGGGGTGGTGCATGAGTCTTGGAGAAAGTCTTGGGGACGCGCTGTATATAGGTTTTGTTCTCCATGGGCAAGGCTGGGCTGGGTAGATATTACGGGGGTCGAGGCGGCGCATCAAGGCCCCTGCTGTCGGCTGTTTCTTTGGCCGTGCCTTTCCGTCGCGGTTTAGCGTCACGCAGCCGTTTCTTTGCAGCTCTGCACATCAATCAATTCAGCCTCGAGTGCTATGCAGCTCCAGAGAACTCCTTCGCGGCGGTGGCGGGGGAGACGCCGTATCCGCAGTTAGGGGTATAGGTAGACGAGGAGCCAGCGGGGGGGGGGCCTCGGCAGACGACGACTCAAGACACGTCCCGCGGCTGCTTTATATAAACTGCCACCGCAACGGATAAGCGGGAAACAAAACTGCCGCCAAGCTCCAGGGACAGACGGACGGCAAGGCTGGACAGGGAGGGGGCATATATAAACGACGGAGGAAAGGGGGGGGAGAAACAGATAAATAACAAAAGGGGGCAGCCTCGGTCGGAATTATTCGTCGTCGTCGTCGTCGTCGACTTCCATGGCCGACGGGTCCTTTGCGCCCCTTCGCCCGCGCGCCCGCGCCGGTCGCTTCTTGTCCAGCAGCGCCAGCACGCGCGCCTTGACGGCGGGCTTGGGCTTGGCCTTTGCCGCCGCGGCTCGGCCGCCGTTGCGCTTCGACGCCGCTGGCGTCTCGTCGTCGCTCGCGTCCCCCTCGTCGCTGCCGTCGTCCTCGGCGGCCGCCTCCTCGGCAGATGCCTCGTCGCTTGGTGCTGAATCGCGGTCCACGTCTGACGGCGGCTCGGCCGCGGCCGCGTCGTCGTCGTCGTCCAGGTAGTCCCACTCGGCCACGCCCTCCAGCATCTCCTCCTCGTCGGCGGCGTCGTCCCGCTCCTTGTAGTCGGAGACCTTGTGAGCGCGGCCGCTGCGGCGCCGCTCCGTCGACGGCGCTGCCGGCGACGCCGCCCGCTTCTTGGCTCGCGGCGCGGCCTTTGGCTTCGGGGCCTTCCTCGCCGCAGTCTTGGTCGCCTTGGCCTTGGCCTCCAGCTTCTCCTTTGCTGCCGCCTTCACCTGCGTCTTGGCCCGCTTGGCGGGCTGGTCGGTCCATTCGCTCGTCGACTTGCGCTTCTGATGGGTGTCAGCACTTGTCGTGACAGCCCGCGTGCCGGGCGCTGGTGCAACAGACCTTCTTGCGGTCCATGGCCCGGATCAGGTCATCCAGCCGCTCGTCCAGCTCGTCCGGGATGTACTGCTTCTTTGCAATCTGCTGCGCCAACTCGCTCGAGGGCAGGGCAGTGTACAGCCCCGTGGGCAGCCCGACCTTGCCTGGCCACGGCCGGAAGCTCCAGTTTCTCTTGTCCTGGAACTTGCGGATCACCGCCTGGGCCAGGTCGCTCAGCACGTAGAGGTTCTCGCTCGCGTCGGGGTCGACGCCGTCTCGCGTCTGCTTGACTCTCTCGGCATACTTGTAGATCAGCGATATGTTTTCTTCCGTCGCAACGGTCCCCAAGTAGAAGAGGAAGTAGTTTGCAAAGTCGGCGAGGTCGTCCGTGTCGGCCGTGTAGTCCGGGTGGTGCGCCAGCAGGGGAATCAGCCTCCCCATGGTGGCCTCCAGGATCTGCTGCTTCTCCTCGCTGTAGTACCGAGCTCGGGACCGGATCCAGTTCTCGACCTTGCTCTTGAGGTCCGCCACGGGCTCAAAGGCGACCAGGAACAGTATCGCGTGGAACCTCGCCCGCAGCCTCGCCCGCGTGAGATAGGTCTGGAGCTTCTCCATGAACCGCCACCGGACCTGGAGCTCGCTGTCCTGGACCAGCTCTGCGAGCTTGTTGAAGCTCGTCGGCTCGAACTGGTCATCGTACTTCTTCACGGCACAGAGCTTCAACGCCAGGAGGCCCGCCAGGAGCCGCAGCCGCTTCTTGTGGTGCAAGGGGGTGTCCTTGGTCTTGCAGAACTCCCCCTCGTTGATGACAAGGGTCTTGAGCAGCTTGAACACCGGCTTCACCCTCTCCTCGGCATCCAGGTCCTCGTCGCTGGCCAGGGCCTGGTTCACCAAGATCTTAAGTGACCAGCACTTTGCCTGGAGCTCCTCGTCCATGTCGGCGTCGTGGACCCACGGAGGGTCCGAGTCGCCCTTGGCATCGGTCCGTACCTCGCGCAGGATCTTGTTGATTGCCAGGTCGTGGATGGCGTGGTCCGAGTCGGCAGTAACAGCGGGCACGAGGCGCTCCAGCCGACTGATGGTGGCCAGCCTCGCCAGGAAGTGCGGCGAGCCGTAGCCCAAGTCCTTGACGGCGTTGCGCAGGAGATTCGTGGCCGTGACCTTGCTCTTGTCGTCGTTCTTGGCGAGGAGGATGCTGACGGCGTGCTTTGCGGACTTGGGCGGGGATCCGTAGAGCGCGTAGTTCACGAGCGTCTGGGTGAAGGCCCTGTCGTAGTTGACGTCGCCGGGGTACCTCTTGGAGTAGGACGAATATGCCCTGAGGATGTCGACGACGGCCGGGTCGTTGGTCCTGCGGTCGGTCGGCGCCTGCTCGATAATCTCCTTGCGGAGCTCCTCTGCGTGGGTTTTGAATATCTCGGGGTTCCGCTGCGATATGTCGTTGAGCACCTGGTGGGCGACGGCGGCGAGCCCGTCCTTGTCGCTCTTGGAGTAGTCCATGATGGTCGCCAGGTGGCTGCGGTTGAACATGAGACAGCTCGAGCGGTAGAGCAGAGGCATCAGCGTGTCCAGGCAGCTGGACGCCGCGCCGCCCTGTATCTTGGTGATCAACTCGTTGATGGCCCTCCGCACCGTCTTAAAGTCGCTCTGGGGCTCGATGGCGTACTTGACAAGCTGGTAGCCGCGCCGATCGTTGAGCTTGGCGAACTTCTGCAGGTCGATCTTGACCTTTGCAGGGTCTGGGAAGAAGCCGCCGAGCCAGTGGAACGTCTTGGCGAGGCCTGCCTTGACCTTGTCCTCGTTTGCGTCCATGACTCCGCCGTTGTAGGCCTCGCACTGCTGGACGAAGATGGCCACGGCCTTTGCGAACTGGGGCTGCCGCGCCTGCATGGCAAAGAAGGCCTTTTGGGCCGGCGTGTCGAGCGACTTGAGCATCAGCAGGATCCTCTCGGCCCGGATCCGGTCCTGGTCCGCAGGGCCGACGCCGCCCTTGGCCTGGGACGACTGCGACGACTGGGACGCGTTCCTGGCCCCCTTGCTCTTGATGAGGGGGTATTTCAGGGGCACGAGACACTCGAGCAGGACCCGGTCGAGCAGGATGTTCAGGTCGGGGTCGTTGGCGTAGAAGGCGTTGACGATGCGCGACGGGACGCCCGACAGACACGCCGTCACGGCCTCCTGTCCGTCGGCCATCTCGCCGGCGCCCACGGCCCACAGCTTGCCGAGCAGGACCATGGCGTCGACGCGGACGGCCGGCTTCCGGTCACGGCACCGGTCCGCGAGGCTGGCAAAGACGGAGCCCTCCTGATGGACGCCGCCGGCCACGCCGAGCTTCAGGACGACGTCTCGGAAGCTGAAGAGCTCGACGGCCTTGACGGCTGCCAGCCGGACCTTTTCCTCGCTGTCGTTGAGCTTCTCCGCCAGCGCCTTGACCAGCTCCTTCTCGTCCTCGCGGCTCAGGCCAATGCCGCCGGCAGAAGTGGACAGGATGTGGCCGGCAGCCGTGACCCAAGCGGCCCGGATGGTGCCGGCCTTGTCGTTCTTTCTGCCCACGAAGCTCCGGTAGGTGCCAGGGTGCGTCTGGGCAAAGGACTGCGGCGAACGGGGCGTCGTCAGGACGCTTGCGTCGACGGGCTCGGGCGAGGCGGCCTCGTCCATCAGGCGCAAGGGGGGGTGCGCGGTGGGGTCCAGGACCGGGGAGGGCGGCGGTCCTGCGGCGCCGATGCCGGAGATCATGTCCCCAAACGTCTCTGTCGCTATCAGTCGCAGGTGGAGGTTGTCGGCCGACAGCTCGGCGTCGAGCTGAGGCACGACGTTCTGGAGGATGGTCGGGGCGGCCCTCCAGAGCTCGCGGATGAGCAGATGGGCCTGGCGCAGGCTCTTGAGGTCGGCGTCGGACGGGCCGGCGTTGGCCTCGTCGTCGTCCGAGTCGTCGCCGTGGCGGTAGCCGTTGGCCTTTGTGGCGAAGCCCGAGGCGTTGAGGATGACGTCGCTGAAGTACTGGCTCACATAGCGCGACATCTTGTCGGCGCAGCCATTGCAGATGGTCTTGGCCATGACGTAGGCCGCGGGCTCCGTCTTATGGAGGAGGGTCGACTGCTTGTCGTGGTGGTCCTTGCCACGGCCGCCGGGGGGGGCGGCCCGCAGGAACTGGCTGATGATGGCGTCGATGACGGCGGCCGGGATGCTGCCGGGGGCCTCGTCTATGAGCTCCATGAGCATCTCGGTCAGGATGATCTCGACGTCCTTGGCCACCTGCTCCTCGGCGGGGGCTTTGGAGCTGGCGGCGAGGCCGTCAAAGGCCGAGTTGAAGAGGCGCAGCAGGAGGTCGTCGGCGCCGTGGATCTCGGAGATGAGGAGGATGCTCTTGACGTCGGTCAGCGACATGAGGACGTATTTGTGCTGGCTGTTGTACGGGTTGGACGGGTCGTGGAGGGCGGGCAGGATGTCCTTGACGAAGAGGGAAAACATCATCTGCGCGCGTCAGCAGGCTGGCTCGCCCTGGCCAGCGAGGCAGCGCACCTTGAGCTGGTCGTCGGAGTAGGGGGCGTCGGGGACGAAGAGGCGGAGGATGTCGACGAGGCAGCAGGCCGTGTAGGCCTTGACGCCGCGGTCCTTGTGCTGCAGCAGGTTGCGGTGCGCGAGGCCGGCGGCGACGGCCTTGAGCGAGTCGAGCTGGACCTCGCCCTGGTCGAAGTCGGCCAGCTCCTTGGACAGGCGCTCGAGGCGGGCGACGAGGGTGGCGCTGGCGATGGGCTTGGCTGGCCGCCACGAGATCTCGTCGTCGAACTCGAGGCGGCGCATCCCCGGCGCGGGCACGTGCTCTGGCTCGGGCTCGGGCTCGGGCACGTGCTCCTCCTCCTCCTCCTCCTCCTGCTGACGAGGCTGGCGGGCGCGACGGCGGGCCATGATGCGCGGCAGCGGATTCGCAAGCACTGGGTAGAGGTGGTGGTGGAGGAGTGGCGGTGGAAGCATGGATATTTTGGGCGCGAGCACGCGTCGCGATCGCCGCCGCCTACCCTAGACGCGGGGAGGCCTACCCTAGACTTGCGCTGTCCAGAGTCTTGGCTGCTGCGCTCCCGCAGAGGCGCCCCTTTCCAACTCGTTCCTACAGCGAGATAGCCATACGAATGGCATATGGCCCCGGTCGGTAGCACAACTCCCGGGCAAAGATGTGCGCAAATGCGGGCGGGGAACCCTGTCTGGGACTCGGCCGTGTGGTACAGGATCGTGTCTGACGTCCTTCATCTGTCCATCGCCCTCTCCTGGACCTCGCTTTCGATAGATTTTCACCACAGAATCAACAGCCCAACACGAGGGCGAGCAGACGGGCCCCCCAGCCCTGGCGAGCTTCGACTGCCTGCCTCCGCGTCTGACACAACCGACGACGGCATCGACACGCCGCCGAGGCGCCAGCAAGAGCACAGCATGGACGGACACCTCGCTTACGCACGTGGATGCCCTCGCCGACCCTGGACCTGATTGGAAAAGACACGACTGCTTCCCGTCGGCGAGCGCCCGAGACCTCGACTCAGGGGGGCTCGAGCAACCGCAGCCTCGCCTCGATGGCAGAACTGGGCCCGTTTCAGGCCCCCCGGCTGCAGCTGTGGTGCTCGAACCGTCCACCAGGCCACAAGCGTTGCACTCGCCATGGAACAACACCCGCCGTGCTCCTGAGGCCCGGGATTGTAGGGCCGCCGAGTGGCACAGGTGACATAGGCGTGCCGTGTTTCTCGAGGCCGTGAATGCAGAGCCGGTTTCATGAAGCACTTGAATCACTCAACAGTCCTTTGTCACCGTAAACCCGCCCCCTTTTCACTGGCCCTCTCCCAGCTCTGTCCTGTTCCCTGCACTTGTTTTTCCTGCGACAGTCTATCCTTCAACCCTGGTAGCCCAGGTTCTCTCATTCTTCATTCCCTCCAGGCCGAGATAGTGTCTTTAGTCTTTACGAACCGAGGATATCGCGGGCTCTCTGGCCGGACACATACCACCGCTGTCACTCCTGGAGGCCTCGTTTCCCAGGAGATTCTCCTCTAATCTGGGGAGCCAAGCACGCGAAAAGAAGTGCGGCACGCTGGCTGCCCGCCTCTCCTTGCCATCCGATCTCAGCCCCAGCAACTGTGAATCAGCTGCCACAGCAACTGCTCTCCAAATTCACCTCCGGATTTCCAGGCATCACTCATTGATGCCTGAAAATATCCATCCCATTTCGCTCCCCCCTAGTTCGCGTTCTGTTTGTTTCTCTGCTCATCTTCCTCCCTCCCCTCTCCTCACCTCTGCACCCTCAATCCTCCACACTCGTTTCGCGCAGCCGCAATACCTCGTTCAATAGAACGGACCGCTCCTTTCTGTTTCTCCAACAAGCACAAGACGATCCTCGTCATTTCAGTGGTACGCAATCACCGTCTTTTCGTCGCGAGCGAGCTTCCTCTGTGCCACATCGCACCAGCCGGGCAAACATCTGCAACGGGCTTCAAGCACCCTCGCCGCGGCGTCCACCTCGCTGACAAGCGCAGGATTTTCTCTTCTTGTCCTTCTTTCGATTCACTCCCTCGACCGTCGTCTTCTCTCAAGGCATTCTCTCAAGTATGTCGAGCACCCTGCGAGCTGCTGCAGGCACAGCTGACCATCCCCAAGTGGCGACCATGATGGACTCCAAGACTGCAGAGGGCGAGCTCTTCGTCGCCCCTCGCCCCCGCAAGAACAGAAACTCTCTCGCCAAGAAGGTCCTTGCCGGAGGCGCCGTCATTCTCGTTGTCCTCGGCCTCGTCTTTGGCATCGGAGTCCTTGCCTCTCACTGCGGTTTGCTGACCCGTGCCCCCTACGCCACGTCCGTGGATGTCTAGCTGACGGGGCGAGGTGCAGAGCGTTCGCTGCACCCCCAGGATGAACTCCTCCACGCCGAGCACGTCGTCTCCGAGGCTGCCCACGAGCTTGCCATCCGCGGCGAATGCCACGAGACTGGAGCCGGCATTGATGCCTTCGCCGTCAGGGTTGCTGCCTCGTCGGGCCTTGGAACTGCTGTCTTCTCTGGCGCCAGCGGCACCGTTGGAACCGTTGGCCGGACTCACTCGGAGACGACCGAGAGCACGGCAGCTTCGTCGGGAACCGGAGAGGCCGAGCCCGCGCAGACGAGCACCTCGACAACCGGGCCGTACTCTGTGCCCGTCGACGCCAGCGTCCCCATCTCGTGAGTCTTCCAGCCTTGCCGCAGAGGGAGGGCGTCTCGACTGACGAGGCCAGGACCTACACGGCGCTCTCGACCGTCTATAGCATCCGCAGCACCACCCGCATCACCACCCGTCTGACCAAGACGGCGACGGCGACGGTCACCATGACGCGCTCCGCGTCGGCGTCCGAGACGGATGACGAATGCTCTGCTGGCCCGGCCACCGAGACCGTCTCTGTCTACGTCACCGTCTCCCCGGTCCCGGACAAGACGGTCACGGGCAGCGCGTCGACGGCGACCCGTGTCCAGACAGACGTCTCTCTCATCAGCGGCATCCCCGACATCACCTTGTCGGGCGAGCCGTCGACGCGCACCGCCGTGCTGACCTACGTCTCCCTCACCGAGGGCCACCCTGACGCCACCGTGTCGGGCAAGCCGGCGACCGTGACCGACGTCAAGACGGACGTCTCCCTGACCGAGGGACTCCCGGACGCCACTGTCTCGGGCAGCCCGTCGACCGTCACCGACGTCAAGACGTCCGTCTCGCCCTTTACCACCATCGTCATCACCAACCTCTGGGGCACCACCGAGAGCTCGCATGGCACCTCGGAGAGCTCGCATGGCACCTCGGAGAGCTCGCATGGCACCTCGGCCTACACCACCATCACAATCACCAACCCCTATTACCAGCCTCCCAGCCAGCGGACGACCGCCGCGTCGGCCTCTTCCTCTGCCCTTGGCGACTATGCCACAGGGCCGTCGTCGACGAGCCCCGTTGCCGTCGTCACTACTCTGACCACCACTCGCGCTGGAGGCCTGCCCGTCACCCTGGTCACGACGGTCCACGTGCCGCCCAGCGCCAGCCCGTACGGCGGCTCCAATGACACGTCGCCCGTCGTCGTGTCCGGCGGCAGCAAGAAGCCTCAGCCCCGGGGCTGGGGCGACGGCAACGGCACTGGCAACCTGGCCTGCACCGTCATGCTCATCGCCGCCATCATGTTCGCGTTCTAAGAGACGCGGCCCTTCTCTTGCCTGTCTTTTTGCCCGCCGCGGCTCCTGGATCCTCGAAGGATAGGGAGGTTGCTAGGCTTCATGGATCGGGGGGTTGACGACTTCGTACGGAAGCTGGGAATATCGGAGTCGAGGTTCAGCTTGATTCAACTGGTCGCATCGTGGTCGCCTAGATAATAATCATGTACACGGAACTAGGATACCGGCCACACGAATGGGATGCGAAAGTACTATGTTTGAATGAACATGAGCAGTAGCACATGTGATCGATCCCCAAAGGCCCTGCAGTGAAGCGCTTTCGAGTCAGTCGACACGGCAGCAGAGAAGCATTCCGTAGCCAGATGTCCCAGACCCTCTAACCGTGCAAGCCGCAACGCCTGTTCCTGTCCAAGCCGAGGCACCCCCTTCGCGACGCCGTTTCCCCTGACCACGCCCATTAGCCATATTACAGATAGAGCACGTCTTTGACTCTCCGCTTCGTGCAGTGTACAGAACCCCCCCTAGGCAGTCGGTCCAGACTCCAGCCAAACCTATCGTCCACGCCTGCTGTCCTGGTCCGCGCGGGCCTGGCGGGCCTTCCAACTGTCCCTGATGGGGCCTGCCGCCCGGTAGAGGTCCTTCTCCGACACGCGGTCGCTGATGCTCTCGAGGACGCTGGTGACGGTGCTCCTGTGGTTGGCCTCGTTCTTGTCGTCCCTGAAGCGAACCATGCGCCACCGCCCCTGCTCGTCCTGGTTGCATTCGACGATGCGGTCGTTCAGAGGGTCGTTGAGGCTCTTGAGGATCTCCCATTCCTCTTCGATCAGATGAAGGTCGGCAAACGCCTCGTACCGGTCATGGCCCTCTCCCTTGAAAATCAGCAGCTCGGCCTTGGGCACGCTGTCGTAGTCGACAAACGGTTCGAGGATGCCCTCTCGCCGCTCCCACTCGTCGGGATCGACGGTCGGGAAGAGCAGCTTAAGGCGAAAGTCGATGGTGTTCTCCTCGGGCGGCTTCCACTTGAGAATATGGGGATCTGTGCCGTGCCTGTACGACGTGTTGCGGCATGTGAAGATGAGGCCGTCATTGCCGTGCTTGAGGCTCGGCAGCACCTGCTTGAACATCATCTCGATGCCGTACGCCAGCTGGAACGGTTTCATCTCGACGAAAAAGGGCTGGAACTGCAGCTCGTCGGGGAACTCCTTGAAGAGCTTCTTGTACGGCGTGTAGAGCCGCTCCTTGAAGTACGCCAGGCGCTTGTCGAGGGTCCGATCCATAAGCTTATTCCCGTCCATGACCAGGCAGTCGAAGACGAGGAACCTCGGCTCCTTCTTGCCGTTGGGGAGGCTGTCCCACACCAGCTCGCCGTCGACGAGCGTCGCCGAGTGAAAGGCCCTCAGGTCGCCCTCGCGGGGGAAATGCAGGTTCCGGTTCGTGATGAACCAGTAGTCGTTCTTGCGGTCGATCAGGTAGTGGGCCTCTCCGCCGTTCTCGTCTTCCGTCGAGTAGAGCAGGTACCGGATGCCGTCCGACTTCTCGCACACGTAGTAGCTGAGGACGCCGTGTCAGCAACCGCCCGCACCGGGGAGACGACTCCGTACTCTTGCTTCGTCAGATCGTCGAGGTGTTGCCGCGCGAAGCTGACCGGCTGCGCCCCGGGGAAGCTCGTCTGATGCCTGCCCAGCAGATCGGCCACCTCCTTGCGCATCGCGTACAGGAGCTGGCCCTCGGCCTTGACCCCAGGCTCCGCGATGGAGCCAATCTGCCCGTCCGCCGGCTGTTCCATGGGGCTGCTGGGTGGATTCGACGGACGGCACGACGGGGTTGGAAAGGCAGTCGGAGAGAGATGTCCTTAGCAACAGGGGAAAATGCCGTTGGTTGCGCAGAGGTGCGATAGACACTGTCAGAGGCGGCAAGCGATGCCCGAGAGATGAGCCGGCTCAGGAGCGCAGTGTTGGCTTTGCGCAAGACGAGGAGGCGGTTGGCGGTTTGCCTGTGACACTTTCGATCTATGCGCATCCCTTATCGATAACACGCACTCGCTGACTCTAGTCCCACGACGATGACGAGATGACGACGAGCCTCACGACATGACTGACTTTTCAGACACCTCGAGGGTTTAACCAGCCTCGGAGACGTTGCCCAGAGCTTCAACAGAGACCAGTTTTGAATATCAATTCATCTTAGGTCTATCTTCAAAAGCCATTCGAAGCGTGCAAGTACTTTCACCACTACGGCACCCCGTCAACGCGCCAAAGAGTGTGGCCTCGACTTGATCTTGCTCTCATTCAGCATTACGGAATTGGCTCTGCAGCGAATTCTTGCGCACAAAGACAACGTAGGCGATCGGTGCAGAGCGCCACAGGGCACGCCCGATACCAGCGCCAGCGCACCATGGCCTCGTGAAGCCTTTGTGAAATACGGCTGAACGGAGCTAGGTCTCGTCTATCTTCTCGACTTCCGCCCGAGCCTCTTCCCATTGTTGCTTGCTCTTCTTGGCCCATTCAATCTGGCTCCTCGCGTATGCAAGCTGTAGCGAGTCTCAAGTGTCAGCCATGCAACCACGGAGCGAGGCAGAGAGGAGCAAGACTCACCATGTACCGCCGCAAATCGTCTTCCTTGTCCTTTTGGAACCGCTTCATGTCCTCGAGGACGCTTGCGCTGGCCTCCTTGACGTCCTTCTCAGACACTACCTGAGCCTGCTCCAGCTGTCCAATCGATTCCCGCGTCTTGCCAATGGTGTCCCGGCGCGTCCGCTCGGGATCGACGTCCACGACCCCTTGCACTGCATGGCGGATGGGCCCGAATATCTTGTTCGTGATGGAGTTTCCGCTCGGCATTTTCCTGTGCGAAACACTGACGCTTCTCTCCGGCAGGCCTTGGCTCGCCGAGGGCGGCGGCGACGAAAAGTCGCCGTGGGTCGGGGGGAAGTCCGAGTCGATAGATTCCGTGTCTTCCTGGCCTCCGTCCCGCCGATGCTGCGACGGGGGCTCCTTAAGGCTCGTCGTCCTCTTCGGCGGCGGCGAGACCTGCTGGCTGCTCGAGAGATACTGCTCAATGCGTCTCGCCTCGGCCTCGCTGCGTTCCAGCTGGTCCAGCAGCGCCCTCTTCTTGTTGAGCTCCTCCGTCGTCAGATCTTGCTGCACACGCTTGAGGACCCTGTACCGCAGCACGCCTCGAACGACGCCGGCGAACTGGGCATTCTCTCGCATCGGCTCCGCAAAGCTGGCGCCCAGCGATCCCGACAGCTCCTCCGTCGCAATATACGACAGATCCGCCGCCTGACCGATGCGCTCGATGGCGGGGCCGAGCGAGGGCGCCTGTTCCGACAAGGCAAACGCGTTGTATCGCGAGCCCAGCTCGCACAGGTCTGCGGCTAGGGAGGACAGGTGGCTGAGAGTGCGGCGGTTGACCTTTTCCATGGGGCCCATGAGGAGCTGCTCGAGCTCCTTGATCGACGCCTCGTAGGCGACAAAGTAGGGATCGAGATCCTGCTCGCTCTGGGTGCCCGTCTCTGGCGGGAAGCGCCCGATGACGGGCGTGCCCGCCTGGGCTGAAGAGTTGGCATCGTGGCCGGCCCCGGCCGTCTTAAGCCTCGCCGAGCTCGCGGGAACAGGGAGGTAGTTGTGCGCAGGCGTGGGGTTCGCCGTATCCAGAGGTGGCGCCTTGAGCACCGACTTGGGGATGGACGCGACGGGGTGCGAGTGCAGGACCTCGCTCTGCGGCAGAGTCAGCACAAGTGCATAGACGGACACGGGCGGCCGCACCCAGCTCGCGTTGGGGTCGAGAAACCGCCACCAGACGCCGTCCTCCCTGACGGCGTCCATCCGACGACAGCGGTTGAGGAAGACGGCCAGCATGCGCTTTCGCAGATCGATAATCTGCTGGTCCTGCTTGGCGCTGGTCGGCTTGGCGGCATACTCGGCCATGGTATGCTTCTCCGGGATCGGCGGGATGATGAGGGTGGGGTGTAGGCGGATGAGGGCCTCCCTGAGCGAGGCGAACTCGGAGTAGCGGCGGCGCACCTCGAGGTCCTGGGCACACGGCACGTCAGCGAGCCCCATGGCCGCCAGGTGCCTTCTGGCTCAACTTACCCCCGTTCGGATGGTGTAGACGATGAATCGCCCGCCACTCTCCAGGCTCTTGCCGGCGTCGGTGATCATGATGGGCATGTCCGGGTTCTCGTAGAGGAGCTGCTCGATGCGGCTGCTGTATCCGCCCGGCTTGCGCCGCGGGGCCGCCGAGACGACCTCGTCGTCGTCGTCGTCGTCCCGATGGCCGGCGCTGTTTGCGAAGGCGGGCTGGTCATCTTCGCTGCCTGACGTCGGCGTGTGGGGAGAGTCGAAGGACCGGTCTGCCATGGGGCGTCAGCGCGTCATCTTGGCCGCCGCCGTCGCGACACTCACAGTCGCGCGAGGCGGGCGATGTCGGCATCGCCGAGGACGAGGTGAGCGAGTCGCGGCGGTCGAAGCTGGTGCCGTAGGGGTTGTTGTCCTCGTCGTTCCACATGGTGGCGCCTGGTGCTGGGCGAGTCGCAGCCCGGCGCGATGAAGGTTCCGGGTATCGAGGCACGGCAGGAATGGGCAAGCACGCCAAGGCCGCGGGCTCGTCTGCGATGTCGACGTGCCGGCTGTTGCGGCGGAGGTGGACCTGGTGTGGTGCGATGCCGCACTGCCGCACGGCCAGGCTGCCGCTGGAGCTGACGGTTGGAGGCTGGAGGCTCGAGGTGGCGGGGATGTCAAGGTGTGCGCGCTGCTGCTTCAAGACCTCTCTCTCGCCATGCTCTGGTGGAATCAACGTCGAGTCGCAGCCTCACTTGCAGCCTCGAAACCGACGTGGCCGGTGTCCAGCTCCGGATCTGGACTGATGCAGCAACAATATGGAGTACGGAGTAATGGCCACAAATAACAGGGTAGCTGCGAGGGTGATGACGATGCGGTGCACGGGCCATGCCTGCGCCCCGCATGCTTACCTCAGCCGTATATCTAGAACGTACACACATCGGACCCTCTGCCTCGTCCAGGCAGCTACCCATGACGGTTGAGCTGCGACGGTCGGTCAGTCATTTGGAAGTCGTCGCTGTGGACCGTCGCGACGTCTGTCCGCACCGACTGGACCTCATCGCCTTCAGCGTCAGATCCAGCACCTCGTCTTCCCGGCCCTGCTCTGTCCACGCCGTCGCGCGACCCTGCATGCCGGGGCGTCCCTGGAGCCGAGGTGCTTGCGATGGTCGACGCCCTACCGACCGGGAGCCGCAGGGCTCGGCTCAGCCTTTGCAGCCAGGTTAGCTGTTCGGGCCGTGGGGGACTGCCGGGAGGCGAACTTGGCGAGGGCCCACGAGGCGATCGAGGAGAGGCCGCAGCAGGCAAACCCGGAGATGCCCCAGGAGGCTGCGTGCGTGCCGTGCCCGAAAAAGAGGCTCCGGGGCGGCCACGTTGCTGCTGGACGGGCTGAATGGGCCCCATGTGGTACACGACGGCCGGCGGCCTGTACGAGTAGGACCACGGCCCTGCGACGGGATACGGCTGCGCCCTGTAGCCATGGGCCTCGTCGACGGTGAAGACAGCAGGCTGATATATGACCTGGGGTGGATACCCGGGCCAGTGCTGCGCCACGGGGAGAGGTGCAATGACGGCATCGCCAGGCTGATTGCCTTGACGTGGGACTCGTCTGCCGCCCGGGAGCTGGATTGAATTGCGTTCCTGTCGAGATATCACAGCCCTGCCCAGGCAGTACATGTAGACCAGCAGCAGCACAACCGACACGACGGCGATGCTGAAGATGATGCCAAACTGCTCGGCCGCGGTCAGGCAGTGCCAGCCGATGCAACGGCCAAGGTCCCGTCCAACAAGCCTTGGCTCGGGGGTTTCGGTTGCTGGCGTGGCCATACTGGTGGGCTTGCGGTCGGTAGACGGCATGCCTAGGAGCGGACGGGGGTTCAAGGCCACCATGCTGCTTGTGATAGGTGGTTAAGAGACGAGCGGCCCTGAGCGGGAAGATGAATAGGCATGAAGGACGCGGGATAGAACAATCACGAGTTCAAGTCCCATGGATACAGAAAACTAGGAGCGAAGCTCCGGCAGCCGACTGCTGTCACCTGGCAACCCGTCAACCCAGGCCTGAACAGCTGGCGGCCTCGCACGTGCACTGGGGGGAATAGGATGGTGGCATAAAAATTCATTATATTAATCTCCAGCAGGGCCGTTATCTTTGAGTTGTTGAGTCTGGAGTGAGCGCCCTTGCATGGCGCTGCAAGAGTCGACTCAGGTTGCAACATTCCTGGCCATGGCACGGAAGAAGAACCGGAATGTATTCGTAATATACAGAATCAGACTTGAGCATTATAATTCAAGAGGGAAACTCCTTGTTTTGCTAGGTAGGATTCAAGAGACGGACGCTGTTGAAACCGTCTGACAGTAGGCGCGCCGTATTCGCACTATCCACCCTCGGTGCACGGACCACCTAGCCTCTTTGGAGCTTAATTCATCAACTCACGCTCTTCCGCCTTCCACCACCCGACATCATCTCGACTTCGGATGCCCCCGAGCTAGCGGTGATGGTTCCTGATTCTACGACCTGCGAATGACCCCGTCGCTCTCTCGCGAGACGCACCGGTAGCTGTTCAGAGACGCGTCTCAGTCCGCGCTCCCTTGCACCATCTAGCCTTGCGCCGCTTGAGAGATCTCGAGGAGATCTCGAGGAGCCATGGCGACCCTCGCGAACGGAGCGACAAACGGGCCTACCAACGGCGACGTCCCTGCCGCCCCCGTCAGCACCCGTTTCTCCGATATCCCGTCGGCCATCGATATTCCCGTGCAGGGCGACCAGGAAGACGAGGCTGTCGAGATCGACCTCGAAGACCTCTTGGACGACCCCACCGAGCTCTGCACCCTCTTCGAGAACGAGCATGCGGCCAAAACCTACTGGATGACGGTGGCGCTTGCCTACGCCAAGCAGCGCAAAATCGACCACGCCATCGAGATGCTCATCCGAGGAAGCAGCTCCATCAACAACAGCCGCAACCCGCGTGACAAGGTCAGCATGATCTGCTGCCTGTGTTGGATGTACTTGTGGAAGAGCAGAGAGGCCCCTCGCGTTGCGCCCGACGGCATCCGCGTCTCCGAGGCCAAGACCAAGGAGTACTACCTTCAGCTGGCCACGTCGTCGCTCAACGATGCCGCCCGCCTCAACCCGTCCTTTCCGCCCATCTTCCTCGCCCGCGGAGTCTTGCTTCTTTTGCGCGCCTCGCTGCAAGCCCCGGCCAAGACGGCCGGCGGCATCGGCACGGAAAAGCACGAGCTCCTCAAGACTGCCGTCAAGTCGTTCGACGACGCGCTCCGAGTCTCTCAGGGCAAGAATATGCTTGCCCTCATGGGCAAGGCCCGGGCCTTCTTCTCCATGCACAAGTATCCGGATGCCTTGGCCGCATACCAGGACGTGCTCCAGAAAATGCCCGACCTGGTCGATCCGGACCCCCGCATCGGTATCGGCTGCTGCTTCTGGCAGCTGGGGTACAAGCAAGATGCCAAGGTTGCCTGGGAGCGATCGCTCGAGATCAACCCGGACTCCAAGGTGGCCAACATTCTCCTGGGCCTCTTCTACCTCGACGCCAGCGGCCATGTGCCCGTCAACAGCGACGACTTCCTCAAGCTCTACAAGAAGGCCATGACCGAGTACACTCAAAAGTCCTTCAAGCTGGACAAGGACCTTCCCCTCACCTGCGCTACCTTCTCGAGCTACTTCCTTTCGCGCAAGGCCTGGGACAACGCAGAGAAGCTGGCGCACAAGGCGATCCAATACACCGACGTCAACGCCATTGCCAGTGATGGCTGGTATCTGCTCGCGAGGAAGGCGCACTACAACGGTGACATCGAGAAGGCCAGCGACTACTACCGGCGCTCAGACGATGCGCGTGGCGGAGCAGACACCGGCTACCTGCCCGCCAAGTTTGGCGTGGCCCAACTGTCCGTCATGAAGAACGACCTGGGTGAGGCGAAGCTCCTGCTGGAGAAGATGATCCAGCAATCGAAGAACCATGAGGCCATGATCCTCCTGGGCACTCTCTACGCCGAGGAAGTCTTTGCCACCCAGAAGAGCGAGGGCAAAGACGACAAATCGACGGAGAAGAAGAAGGCCATTGCCCTGCTGGAGGGAGTCCGGAATGCCTGGAAGGACCCGAAGAAGGCGCTTTCTCCCGACCCTTCCGTCCTGCTGAACCTGGCTCGCTTGTACGAAACCGAC
Organism: Hypocreales sp. Mo6-1; assembly: GCA_002939055.1. Lineage (NCBI taxonomy): Eukaryota > Fungi > Ascomycota > Sordariomycetes > Hypocreales > Hypocreales sp. Mo6-1. The sequence goes on from PNEP01000013.1 coordinate 1,758,120, forward strand.
AATCCAGACAAGGCGCTGCAGTGCCTCCAACAGGTGGAGCAGCTCGAGATGGACCAGATTCCTTCCTCGGAACGCCCCAAGGATGCTGCCGACGAAGCCCAGGCGCAGGCGGCGATAAGAAAGCTCTTGCCCCCGCAGCTCCTTAACAACATCGGCTGCTTCCACTACCAGGCAGAGAAGCATGAACTGGCCAGCGACCTGTTCGAGGCGGCCCTGGGCGCATGTATGAGGCTTGGCGAGAAGGACTCCGAGATGGATACCGATGCCTTGGTCTCGACAATCAGCTTCAACCTGGCGAGGAGCTACGAGGCCAGGGGCTTGATCGACAAGGCGGTCGAGGTGTACGAAGGCCTGCTCGCGCGGCACGATGATTACACCGATGCCCGCACGCGGCTTGCCTACATCAAGCTGAGGAAGAATCCGAACAAGGAGGGTCCGGACGCCGTCGCCAAGCTGTACCAGGAGAACACGGGCGACCTGGAGGTTCGTGCGCTCTACGGCTGGTACCTGGGAAAGGTGCACTCGAGGAAGCGGCCGGCCAACGTGGCCGAGGACCACGAGTTCCGCCATTACAAGCACACGCTGCAGAACTACGACAAGCACGACCGGTACGCACTGGTCGGCATGGGAAATCTGTACCTCATGCAGGCGAGGGAGATGCGGCGCGAGACGGACCAGGAGAAGCAGAAGCGAAGCGCCGTCTACTGCAAGGCCGTCGAGTTTTTCGAAAAGGCCCTCTCGCTGGACCCGAAGAATGCGTATGCGGCGCAGGGCATCGCCATCGCCTTGGTCGAGGACAGGAAGGACTACAGGGCGGCCCTGCCCATCTTCAACAAGGTGCGGGAAACGATCAAGGACTCGCACCTCTACGTCAACCTCGGCCACATGTATTCCGAGTTGAAGCAGTTCTCCAAGGCAATCGAGCACTACGAGGCTGCACTCTCCAAGGACGGAAAGGCCAACGACCCGGTGATCCTCTCCTGCCTGGGGCGGACGTGGCTCAACAAGGGGCGCGCCGAGCGGGACATTGACGCCTATGCTAAGGCCTTGGAGTGCGCCGAAAGGGTAAGGATCCTGCCGCGGCAGCAGTTGTTTGCCACAGCCCGCTGACAGCGAGACCCCAGGCGCTGCAGGTCGCCCCGGATCAGGTGCACTACAAGTTCAACGTGGCCTTTGTGCAGATCCAGCTGGTCACGACAATCCAGGGGCTGCCGGAGAACAGGCGGACGCTGGAGCAGCTGGAAAAGGCTGCCGAGGGCCTCGAGGCGGCAATCGAATCCCTCGACAGGATCGCCGCTCTTCCCCAGACTCCCTACCCCAAGCACGACGTGGAGCAGCGTGCTAGCATGGCGCGGAACACGCTCCGAAGGCAGCTCGAGCGAGCCATCGGAAAGCAAAAGGAGTGGGAGGACAAGAACAAGGAGAAGATCCAGGCGGCCCGCGAGCAGCGAGAGGCTGAGCTGAGACGGCGCGAGGCCGAGCGCGAGGCCGTTTTGGCCAGGGAGCGCGAGCGCCAGGAGAAGATCAAGAAGGAACGAGAGGAGATTGCCGCCCGGGACAGGCTGCAGGCCGAGAAGCGGGCCGAGGAGGAGCGCGCGCGCATGGAGGCCGAGATGACGGTCGACGAGGAGACGGGCGAGAAGGTGAAGCGCAAGCGCAAGGCTGCCTCGCGCGCGGCCGGCGAGGGCAGGGCGAAGAAGGTGTCGAGGAAGAAGAAGAGCGAGCGAGACGATGGCGATGACGACTCCCAGGAAGAGTCGCGTACCAAGAAGCGGCGCCGCCTCACCAAGAAGAAATCGGCCAAGTTCAAGTCGGAGGAGCTCGTTGTCGCCAGCGGCGACGAGGCGGAGGGGGAGGAGGAGAGGGGGGAGGAGGAGGAGGAGGAGGAGGCGGAAGAGGATGCTCTCGAGCGGGCCGAGAAGAAGATTGAGAGGAGCGAGTCGCTCCGGTCGGAGGCCGGGGATGACGACGGCGACGCGGGCGACCGGATGGACGTCGACGACGAGGACCAGAATAGCAACCGCGGCGGCGACGGGGATGAAGGGGAGGAGAGAGAAGACGACGAAGAGGACGCGGCGCCTCGGCAGCAGCACAAGAGGGCCCGACGGGGGCGAGTGCTGGAGAGCGACGATGATGAGGAAGACGAGGCTGGCGGGCGCAACGGCCCGTCGGGCGGCGAGGACGAGGCCAGCCCTGCGGCGGCGGCGGAGGCAGAGGACAGCCTGCCGGACGCGCGAGAGGACGATGACGACGAGTCATCTTGATGGCCCGTCGACGGCGAACCAGGCGGATGCTGTTTCGCCAGGGTCCCGGAGGCCATCTTGTACAGTATCTAGAGAGGCCAATGTCCCCGGGCGAGCGGCAGACGGGCGAACGGGAGGGACAGCGACTGTGTATTTTGACGGCGTTCTAAAGCGGCGCCGAGCATGAGAAGCTTTGCCATGCAGATTTATGAGATTGCGCACGACGTCGTCCGTCTCGCCTTGTTCTATCCATCCTTGTGTACCATGTTGTTGCGCAACGGCCGTGATTTGCCTGCATGCTCGGTGTTTGAACAGCTAGCTCGTCTTGACTGTATTCGTCGAAGCCATGGGGTGGTCCATGACAACATGCGTGCAGATGGATAGAGTGGCTGCGATCTACGCACGCGCAAAACACGCAAAACAGGTCGAGAGTGGGCAGGTCCTGCTTAGAAGGCAAAGACCTGGTCCTCGAGCTTGCTGACGGGGCGAGCCTTGGTGTAGCCGAGGCTCTCCGTCGTCTTCTTGAGGCCGCTCACCATGGGGGGAGGGCCGCAGAGCAGGATCTTGACGTCGCTTGCGGGCTTGGGCAGCCATTTCTGCGGGCGAAGGGGAGGCATCGTCAGCCAGGTTCTCGGAACAGGGGTCAGGGGCGGGCCGGCGCACGGTGATGATATCGGCAGTGACGTAGCCGACGCCGCCGGTCCAGCCCTCGGGGGGCTTGTCCAGGACGTAGTGGACGCGGATGCCGGGGTCCTCCTTGGCGAGATGGTCGAGGTCCTCCCTCAGCAGGATGTCCTGGGGGGTGACGTTGGCGAAGATGAGGTCGACCTCGGTGGCGTCGCCGTCGGGGCGGCCGCGGACGATGGCGCGGATGATCTGCAGCATCGGGGTGATGCCGGTGCCGCCGGCGACCATGCCGAAGTGGCGGACCATGTTGGGGGTGTAGACGAAGGCGCCCTTGGGCCCGCGGACGCGGATGGTCTGGCCGACGACGAGCGAGGCCATGTGCTTGGAGATGTTGCCCTGGGGGTAGGACTTGATGAGGAGGTCGAAGTAGCCGGGCTGGTGGTCGCCCGAGATGGGCGTGTAGGAGCGGACGATGTCCTTTGTGCTGCCGTCGGCCTGGAGCAGGGGCGCGCCGATGGAGATGTGCTGGCCGATGGGCAGGCCTAGGATGGACTGCGCGGAGGGGAGCTTGAAGCGGTAGCTGGGCGGGGGGGGGGGGGGGCGTCAGCATGGGAGAGGGAGGCGGAAGGGAGGCGGATGGGGAGGCGGAGGACGACTCACATGGCGACATTGTGGGAGATGACCGTCTTCTCCTGCAGCTCAAAGTCCCGGAAGACGTCCGGCTTGAGGACCTTTCTGACCTCTGCAGTGAAGCGGGCATAAGCTGGCTGGCCTCTGGCGGCTCGCTGCGGCGGCTCGGGGCACTCACGGAAGTTCCAAAAGTTGTAGGCTCCGAGGACGAGGGCGAGGAGGGCCGAGTAGGGGGTCCAGCTGCGCTTGACGATGAAGGTGCCGAAGACGAGGAGGGCGCCGGGGACGTAGACGTAGTCGACGTAGTGGCGCGAGAGCCACGAGTCGCGGGAGCTGGCGGCCATGGCGCGAGCGGAGCGAGACGGGGGAGGTGGTTGGGCGCTGTGCCTGCCGCGTATTTGATGTGCTGGTGCCTCCCCTGCTCGGGCGTGATCGGGTAGCAATCAGTCAGTATGGCTCGGAGACACTGAGGAGACGAGGCGCGGCCGGCTGGACGGGAGGGGAGGGGACGGGGCGGGACGGGACGGGGCGGGACGGGACGGGGCGGGACGTGGTGACGGGGCGAATCCAGCTTGTCTCCATGGCCTTGTCGCGATTACCTTTGCGGACGGACGGTCGTGACGGAAGAACAGAGGGCGGAGACGCGAAACGCTCGCTCGCCGGTCGAGCTCCGATGCAGATGTCGGTGTTGACGAATTTTTGCCGCGGCTTGCCCGAATGCGGCATAGGTCAGGCACGCGGGGGACGTGCATAATTAGACCCCAATGCCTGCGGGCTCGGACATACGCCTCCGTGCCCCGACCTGGGCGCGAGGAGTCCCAATGGCTCCTCGCGATGCCGTGTCTGCTCCTGACGGCTCGCCGGGCTCCAGCGGACCCCATCGCGGCGCCGGGCTTGCGCCGGGGCACGCATTGTGTTGCAGAGGAGGGCAGCGTGCAACGCGTGCCGGCGGCGGATGACGTCGCCGCTGACTAAGGGCGCGCGAGACGTCATCGCGGAGCTCCCTGGGCGTCATTGCTGGAGCTCTGGTCAAGCTGCAGCGGAACGGCACGGGCGCAGGCGCTTGGGCGCGGGCGCCTTGGCGCACGAGGGGAGTTTCGCTTGCTGGGCCGGAGTGGCCGTGCCGGAGCAGCAGGCAGCAGCGTCGGCTGGCGGAGGCGAGGCCCTGCTGGCGGAGGCGAGGCCCTGCTGGCGGCGGCCCTGCTGGCCTCTGCCGGGCCGCAAAGGCGTGCATTGCGACGGCGCCATCCGGCGGCGGCGGAAGTACGACATACGTGCATGCCAGGGTGCCCGGCCTGCTAGCCCCTCTGGCGTTAGGCGGGCTCGTATATCGTGCTGCGGCGGCGACGAGCATCGTGGTAGCTTCGAAGCAAGACTCCTTGGCGCGGTAAGCCGAGCGCCACCGACTTGTCGCACTGGCAGAGGCGCCGCCGAGCTGCCTCTGTCCGCGCCCTTCCCAATGCTGCGGGAGGGAGACGTCGCAGCGGCCATGCGCCACGGGCTTGGGCTGCTTGGCGGTTGCGTCAAAACACGAAGCCACGGGCAATGGGCCCATGGCTTGGCCGGCGGCTTGGCCGACGGCTTGGCCCATGGCCTCGTAGCCCCTGTTGCCTCCTTGCCCGGCTTCATTTGGCCTTTTGCCTCAATTTGCTCAGGCCCTACGGGTACGTCCGTTCGTGCGCCTTCAGCGGCCCAACAGCCGGCTTCACGCCCCCTCTGGCGGGCCGGGACAGCTGGACGGTCCCCGTGGGCCGTGGAGGCTTTGCTTGCCCGCCGCACCCCTGTCCGCTGCCCATGATCCGATGCAAGGTTGCCGCTCGAGCTGGACGCCAGGTGAGGCTGGGCCAGGGTGACGCAGATGGCTTCATCGTCACCTCCCAATAAAGGGTGCGCGAGCCCCGGGCCCGGCGTCCCTGCCGTTGCCTCTCTCCCTTCGGTCCAGCCCCGCCGCCTCGTGCATCTCCTTTGGCCGCCCGCCTCTATCCAACAGGCTCTGCCCCGGCTCCTCCGTCACGGCGCGTTGGCCCGGCCGGGCCCCTTTGTTTCCCACGCGCGCCAGCCGGCCGGATTGGGCTGCCAGCTGGAACGTGGCCTTGGGTCCTCGGTGATCCTCTCCCCACACAGGGTAAACAAGCTGCATCCCCGGCGACCAGAACAAGGCAAACAAGAAGACAGGCCTCCTGTCTCAGAGCCAGAGGCTGGTTCCCGTTGCCGCGACACGCCCGAGCCGTCACATCTCACCCTGTCTCGGTGCCGCGTCTGCGACGCTGTCGACTCGATCCGGCATACCTACAAGTAGGCTTACAGACATATATATATGCGGCACGCCGCTCGAGGCGCCTCTCCGTGCTCGCCGTCGCCCCCGTCTATCGTCTGCCGAGCGACACGTTCCGTCTCGACGCCGGGGCGTGTTCGCCTCGCCAACGTCCCAGACACGGGCTGTGGCTGAGACATCTGCGTCGAGAACAGCTCTTCTCGACGGTGGCTGCAGTTCGCCATGGTCTTGTAGCGTCGCCGGCGCCTCTCGCTCCCCGACGTTTTATTCCCTGGCAACAGCACCGAGGCGGACGGGCAACGGCCCCTTGACCAGCCGCCATGAACGTGGAGAGGTGGAAGTGGAGGAGCTCGTCGGCGGCCCTGGGCCCGTCGCCGACGCTCCAGCCCGAGCCGGAGCGGTCGCTGATGCCAGAGGCGGCCGAGGCCAGGGCCCCTCGCGTCTTCACCAAGGCGCTCCGGTCCCTGAGCGGCTCCTCCGTCGACTCGGCGGCCGCCACGTCGGTCAGGAGCTCGGCCTCGTCGACGCGGCGCCTGCACAAGTCCCCCTCGGGCTCGGGCTCCATGCTCGGACGCCTGCACCGCCGCGTCTCGAGGGACTCGGGCGCCCAGGGCTCGCCCTCCGACTCCCCCGGCGGCCCGGCCGAGGGCCTGCTGCCGTACCCGGCCATGGAGCTGGTCCGCTACGGGCCGCTCAAGGCCGACATCTCGCTCCTCAAGGCCCGCGCCGAGTATCTCGTCCTGTCGGACCAGTGCCTCGTCAAGTTTGCCAGCGGCGAGGCGGCTAGGAGCGCGTTCCCCCAGCTCAGCCAGCCCGAGGCGCCCGCCCGAGACGCGCCGCCGTGCCATCACCTCGCGCACCCCCGGCCGGCCTCGGGCGACATCCGCGTCGAGGTGCCGCTGCACGCCGTCGTCGCCGCCTTCATCGAGGACGGCCCGCACCGCTGCGGCATCGAGATATGGTGGTTCTCGCAGTGGCCGCGCCTCGGCTACTGCAGGGCCCATCTGCACTTTGCCCTCGCCCGCGAGAGGGACGACTGGCTGGCCTCGATTCACCGCGCGTGCCGCGCGAGGCTGAGGAAGAGCCCGGGCGTCTCTCTCGTCCCCGACAACCTCAAGGCCCGCATCAACCACGTCGTCCGCGCCTCCGAGGGCCAGCCCGACCAGACGCCGCAGAGCCTCGTCTTCCCCGTCGCCAGGCGCGTCTTTGGCGGCGCCGCCCAGCGGCCCTCGGCCGCCGACGAGGCCCCCGACAACACCGACTCGTCGTCCTTCTACTTCGTCATCGGGCCCTGCATGTGCCACTTCTTCGAGGTGCTCAAGGCCGACCACTCGACGGCCCCCGGCGACCTGCGCGTCAAGGCCACGTCCTACGGGACCGTGACGCTGACGCGCCTCAAGGCCTCGGTGGCGTCGCACGAGCAGCGCTTCATCGTGAGCTTCCGGTAAGCAGGAGCCATGCCCTTCTCGCCCGCACGTGCCGCGGCTGAGCTGACGCCGGCCCAGCTCGCCCTTTGGCCGCGAGACGCGGCTGGACCTCGCCAGCGTCCAGTACCGGCGCATCATCGAGGCCCTGACCAAGGCAGACCGCATCCTGAAGCCCATGTGGCCCCAGCACTTCCAGCAGGTCATCTTCGACATCAAGGGGCTGCCGCCGCCTCTCCAGCTGACGTCGGGCAACGACCTGGGCGGCCTCGAGAGGAGCCTGCAGGCCTACTGCGCCGCCTACCAGGTCCAGGTCCCCGCGTGGAAGATCGAGTGGAACACGCCGCCGCAGCCAGCCTTCCGCCTGCTGCCGCTCGACGGACGCGCGTACTCGCCGCTGCAGCTCCTGGCCGTCTTCCGCGCCCTGCGCTACAACAGCTTCTTCAAGGCCATCTCGCTCCGCGACGTCGACCTGTCGCCCCTCGCCGGCAAGAGCGACTATCCCCAGTACGGCGACGGCGTCGCCTACCGGTCTCTGAGCGGTGCGCCTCTGCGCGTTCCCTTGCTCCTCCTGCCTGCTGACGCCGTGCCAGGCTTGACCATTGCCGAGAATCACCACGAGATCCTGCTGCAAGCCCCCGTCCTGGAGCAGGAGATGCACGCCTTGACGTTTGCGTCCGAGTCCATCCGGAGCATCGACGTCACCAACGTCCTCGGCCTGCACCACCACGCCAACCGCAGGCGGAGCCGGTCGCAGTGCGACTACGACGGCCTGCGCAAGACGAGCTCCGAGATCCTGCGCCCGATGCTGGCCCTCTGGAAGCAGCAGTTGTGCGCCTGCCACAGCGTCTCCTTGTCCGGTAACCCGATTGCCCCCCACGACGTGGATGAGCTGGGTGCGTATCCGGCCCTGCCCTTGTGAGAGTCTCCGTTCGTCCTGACGCATAGCTGCAGCCAACCTCCTCGGGCTGGACTACGTGCACTTCAAGAAGCTCCATCTGGCCAAGTGCGCCCTCGGTGATGCTGGCCTGTCCAAGCTCTGGATGGGGCTCGCCGGCCAGGCTCACTCGTTGGAATGCCTCGACACCTCGGACAACCAAGGCACCGTCCGGTGCGACCTGGTCCGGAGCACGCTGAAGCGGCTGAGGCGCATCACCCAGCTCAACATTGCCGGCAACACACGCATTACCTCTGACGAGTCGCTGTTTGACGAGGCCGTCGTGGGCGGCTGGGCGCTCCGCGACGTTGATCTTTCCAGAATCGCGGTACGTGAGACGGCCGGCTTTGGCGGCTGAGGCGGCAACTGACAACGGCGCAGCTCAACGATGCCACGGTCCATGTCTTGGCTGCATATCTACGCATGGACGCGTCCCGCGGCCTCCAAATCATGCGGCTCAACCACTGCGGCCTCACGGGCCGGCAACTCGCGCGTCTCTTCCGCGACATGGGCCAGGCCAGACGCCTGACGGTCCATCTCAACGCCAACCGGCTAGACGAAGGCATCGACGACCTTTGCCAGGCCATTTCTTGTGGATACGGCCCCTGGGGCCTCTTCCTGCAGATGATCGAGTTTGCCCAGGAGGCCAACTACATCAAGCTTGTGCGGGCCTTGACCGTCAACAAGACCATCGAGTGCCTGAGCCTGGCCGGGACGGCCATGCCTGACGCGGCAAGCAGCACCGCCTGCCAGGCCGTCGCCGACTTCTTCTCCCAGAACAGCGCCGTCCGCTTCCTCGACATCTCTGGCTACGACTCCAAGCTCGACGAGGGACGCCTCGGCAGGGAGTTCTCCAGGGCCCTGAGCGGCATGCGGTTCAACAAGCGCATCGAGCATCTGCGGGTGCGAAGCCAAATGCTCAACATCAACACTGGCGATCTCGCCGACGCCATCTCGGCCAACAAGACCCTGCACACTCTAGACTGCGAGGGCAACGACTTCAACTTGTCCAATTTCCGGCACGTCATCAAGCACCTCGAAGAAAACTCGACGATCCGTTACCTTTCAGCCTTTTCCGAGCAGGAGCTGTCTCGTGCCGTCCTGAGGTCCGTGCAGACTGCTGGCGTGGCCCCGGCGGGCCGTCGCTCGTCTGTCATATCGAGGTTCCGGCACGACAGGCCTCAAGGCGGCGTCGGGAAACCACTGGCTCAGCAACTCAAGGACGAATGGAACGCTGCCGTGGCGGATCTGGAGCGCATCCTCGTGAGGAACCAGGGCTTGTTTGAGGAAAAGGGGGACTCGCATGCCGGCCAGGTCCTTGGAGCGAGCCGGAGGAACAGTGACGTGGAGAGCGTCTTCTCGTCGGCCTTTGGCGGACTCGCGCGTAGGGAGTTTGAGTCCCGAAGGGCCAGGGGCTCTCACGGCTCCGCTTCTCCGCCGCGTCTGCCGATACCCGAGTTGGTGACGCCAGCAGCCTCCGACGGATTGGGAGACGGCATCGTGCGACCCATATCGACGGTCTCGAGCGAGCTTGCCATGAGCCCGTCGACGGACGGCGCGAGCACGGGAGGGGTTCCGAGCCCGCCCGAGCTGGACAGCCCGACGGACCGGGACTTCAGCTTGGGAGAAGGCCAGAACGTGGTGACGGTGCTTGACGAGCCACGTGACGGCAGCTACGCCTTGTTCGACGGATACGATGCCGATGGCGGCTTGCAGATGAAGAGGTGCCGGCGCTTACGGGGCAGCTCTACTGGTCGAATCGACGAGGAGGGCGGCGGCGGTAGAGCGAGCGGCGGTAGAGCGGGTGCCGCGTCGTCCTGACGGAGGTGCTTGTTTGGAGTTGGAGAGGAGCATGCTTGGCTAGGCGTTGCCGGACATGAGAACGACTGCTTTTGGCTCGATACCCTTGTCTTTGGTGCGAACAGCGAACGGGTTGTGTATTGTACAGATGCCCCTGGAAACGGCGGCTGCTGCGCTGCTTGTTGGTCGTATGCATATATGCGGGACACAGGTCTGCGTAGCTGCATAAATGCGTAACGCACTTGGAGCAGCTGAGCCACAGCGAGGGGGCGCCCCCCCAAGCCACAATCATCTCCAACCAAGCTTTGCTAGGCCAGCCCTGCCCAGCCGCCTGGAAGTGAAGCAGCCGCTTCGTCGTCGTGCCCCCCAGCAGGCGGCACTTCGTCATCCTCCTCCATCCTCCGCCTGCCACCGCCGCAGACGGATTCAATTCCGGCGTCTGGCCCTGCCTCGCGCCGATCCGTCCGTGCTGCGGCCGCCCTGCGAGTCCCGAGCTCCCAAGCCCCTCCCCAAGAGCATCGGGCCAGACCCCTGACGGGGGGCTCATCGTCGGCGTCGACGCACCACCCGCCGCCTCTTTGGCTCGTCTGGGGGCTGCCGCGGCCATGTACTCCAACTCGAGTGCCTTCTTGGGCGGCAACAGCCAGCGCCCCGGCGCCGGCCAGCAGTATGGCGGCCCGGCTCCGGCCTTCAACGGCGCCGTGCCGGGAGGCCAGCAGCCGGGCCCCTTTGCGCCGCAGCCGACGGGCTTCGGCCAGCAGCCCCTGCAGCAGCAGTACACCGGCTACCCGATGCAGGCCCAGCCCGCGCCGCCGATGCAGCAGTCGGCGCAGCCGCTCCAGCAGCAGTACACCGGGTATCCGGGACAGGCCCAGCCGCAGCAGGCCTTCCAGACCGGGGCGCCGCCGATGCCGTCGATCCCGCCGCAGTTTCAGCAGCAGTTCCAGCAGCAGTTCCAGCTTCAGCAGCAGCAGCAGCAGCCGCCGCAGCAGCAGCAACCACAGCAGCCGCCGCCGCCGCCGCAGCCCTCGGCCGCGACGCAGCCGCCCGCTCCCATGAAGCCGCAGCCGACTGGCTTCACCGAAATGGCGGCGTCGTTCCAGACCGGAGGCCCGGCCCGGGCCCAAGACCGCCCGGCTGACAAGAAGATGACCAACAAGATCCCCAACATCAGGCTGTCGTTCATCACGGCGCAGGATCAGGCCAAGTTTGAAACCCTGTTCAAGTCGGCCGTGGGCGCCCATTCCAACACAATGTCGGGAGAAAAGGCACGGGACCTGTTGCTTCGGTCGCGGCTGGACGGCGACTCCCTGTCCCACATATGGTGAGAGCTCTCGACAACGGCCTCGGTGACCTGCTGACCCGAACCCGTCGTTCAGGACCCTGGCCGACACCACGCGCGCCGGCCAGCTCTACTTCCCCGAGTTCGCCCTCGCCATGTATCTGTGCAATTTGAAGCTGACGGGCAAGTCGTTGCCGTCGGCTCTGCCGGAACACATCAAGAACGAGGTCTCGAGCATGGTCGACATCATTGGCTTCAGCGTGGTTGAAGATGGGACTTCGGCCGCCGCCGCGAGCAACGCGCCGCAGTTTCGGTCCAGCAATGCCTCTCCGCCCGCCATCCACCAGCCCCAGCCCCAGCCGTCCAGCTCGCAGCTGCTTCAGTCCCAGATGACGGGCTTTCCTGGGCAGCAAGCCGGCTTCGGCGGCCAGCCGCAGGGCCTCCAGCCCCAACAGACCGGATTCCCGGGGATGCAGAACCCCCAGCCCACTGGCTACCAGGGCCCGCGGCCCCCGATGCCGCCCATGCCGACCGGCTTTGCCCAGTCTTTGTCGCCCAACTCGGGCGGCGGCGGCATGGCCGCTCCGCTGAATGCCCAGCCTACCGGTCGCCCGGGACAATGGGGCCTCGTCAACGCGCCTGCCACGGGCCTGCCCAACATCGATGCCTTGCAAGCCAGGATGATGCCCCAGCAGGGCCGCGAGGCCGGCCCGTACACCACCCAGGGTCTCCAGGGCAATGCCGTCATTCCGTGGGCCATTACCAAGGAGGAGAAGACCCGATACGACGCGCTCTTCAGGGCCTGGGACGGCCTTGGCAAGGGATACATTGGTGGCGACCAGGCCATCGAGATATTTGGCCAGAGCGGTCTCGAGAAGCCCGATCTCGAGCGCGTCTGGACTCTGTCGGACAATGGGAACAAGGGCCGTCTCGACCTCGACGAGTTCGCCGTTGCCATGCATCTGATCTACCGAAAGCTCAACGGCTATCCCCTCCCCAACACGCTCCCACCCGAGCTCGTCCCCCCCTCGACCCGCAACTTCAGCCAATCCATCGGCGCGCTCAAGTCAATGCTGCACGAGGAGTCGGATTTCCGCAAGAACTCGGGCGCCGCTCTGCTGCCCCAGAAGACGGGCGTCAGCTACATGAAGAACCGGTCCTTCAGGGGTTTCGCCGGCGGGGCGTCCACGGGCCGCAAGGACGCCACCGTCTTCCGCAACGACGACGAAGACTTCGGGTACAGGTCCAGCGCGCGTCGCAGGGTGGGCAACAGCTCGCCCCGGCCCGACTCGCCTGCTTCGGTTGGGTCAAATGATGACCTGACGCTGGACCAGCTTCGCAAGAAGATCAAGGAGAAGCAGGTCCTGCTGGATGCCATGGACTTCGCCGACGAGAAGAACAATGAAGAAGACGACATGCTGGACAGACGAGATCGCCGAGAGGCAGAGGAGCTCTACCGCCGCATCAGGCGCATGCAAGCCGACATCGATGCCCACCCCGACGCCGCCATGGCCAGCGGCGACTCCGATGCGGAGAGGCGCGCACTGAAGCGCCAGCTCCAAACCCTGACGGACAAGGTCCCGGATCTCGCGTCGCAGGTTCGAAGGACGGAGAAGGCCATCATGGAGGCGCGACTCGAGCTGTTCCGTCTCAAAGACGCCAAGGCCCATCCGGGCAGCGGCGCCGCGATTGTTGGCACCGGCCCGGGCGGGACCGTGACGGAGTCGGACCGGCTCAAGGCGCGGGCCAAGGCCATGATGCAGCAGCGCACGGCTGCCTTGACGGGGAAGAAGATTGACACTGGGGTCGACGACCTCGATGCCCCGAAGCGGCTCGAAGAGGAGACCATCAAGGTGAAGAATGAGAAGGAGAGCAACGAGAACATGGTTCGCGACGTCGAGGAAAGCGTCGGCGACTTTTCTCGCGGCATCGAGGACAGCTTGAAGGAGGGTGGCAGGGACAACAGCAGCGAGCACGAGAGACGGCGCTGGGAAGACGGCCTGGGAGTCGAGGATGAGGTCCGAGACTTCATCTTCGATCTCCAGCGCGAGAGCCGCGCCGCCCGTCTCCGTGGCCAGGACAAGCGCGCCGCCCGGCCGTCGGCTCCGGCCGAGGAGCCGCGCCCGGACCGAGTCGCCAGTCCGCAGGTCGAGAGCCCTGCTGCGACGCCTCGCAATGCCACCACCCCTTCTGCGGCGGGCGGATCGTACGCGTCGTACAAGACGCCCGAGGAGCGCGCGGCCTTTATCAAGCAGCAGGCTGAACAGCGCATGGCCGAGCGCCTGGCTGCTCTGGGCATCAAAGCCCCGTCCAAGCCCGGGGAGAGCGCGGCCCAGCGCGTGGAGCGCGAGAAGGCCGAGCGGGCGGCCAAGCTCCGACAGGCCGAAGCGGATGATGCTCGCAGGGAAGCCGAGCGCCAGGCACGCCTGGCCGAGGAACAGGGCGTGCCTCCTCCAGCTCCTGCGGCCGAATCGGCGCAGCAGGCTGGGGCCAGAAAGCCGCCGCCGCCGCCAGCAAGGAAAGGGGTCAAGGCCGAAGGCGACGCCGCGAGGAATTCCGAAGCGGAGAAGGCTGCCCGAGCAGCCGAGGAGGCGAGACTGACCAGAGGACACGAGGAACAGCAGCGCGAGACACAAGAGATGGAGTAAGCAGCAGCCAGGCCCGCATTTCACTCGGCGCGTCGAGCTAACATGTGGCCACAGGGCAACCGCCAAGGAAGAGGAAGACGAATTCGAAAAGGAACAAAGGGCGGCCGAGGCCCGTCTCAAGGCCCTCGAGGAACAGGTCAAGCAAGGCAAGCTCCGGAAGGAAGAGGAGAAGCGGCGGAAGAAGGCGGCGCTGGCGGAGGCCAAGGAAAAGGAAGCCAAGGTGGCGGCAAGACGGGCAGAAGTCGAGGCCGCCAAGCAGCGCGAGCTCGAGCTCCAGCGCCAGCTCGAGGCCATGGACGAGGACAGCTCCTCGGACGACGAGGGCCCGAAACAGATGACGCCCCAGGCGTCGACGCCGACGCTGGGCGGCAGCCAGACGGGCCAGCCGGAGCCCGAGCGCAAGCCGAGCAACGCTCCGGTGCCAGCTTCTGCCACGTCGATGCTGCCCCCGGCCGTCGTGACGTCGCCGCCGTCCGAGACGGAGAGCAAGAATCCGTACTTCAAGATGATGTCGCAGCCTTCAGAGGCGACATCTCCGGCAGTTGGCAAGGGCGCGGCTGCTGCCCCGGCGGCACCGCCTCCGCCGCCGCCGCAGCCGGATCCTTCCACCAACCCCTTCCACCGCATGACGCAGGAGAACAAGGCGGCGGCGGCTCCTCCAGGCCCAGTCACGCGCAAGCGCGCCGACTCGGACGACTGGGGCTCGAACAAGGACGACGACTCGGACGACTCGGACGACGATCGCCCGGGCGGTGGAAGCGCGGCTCATCTTGCCTCCATCCTGTTCGGCACCATGGCGCCGCCCCGGCCGCTGTCGGCCGCTGGAAAGGAATCGGCGCCGACGAGCCCAGCTCCCGTGAACGACGCCCCCGTGGCCCCTCCGCCGCCGCCGCCGGTGCCGAGCGCCGGCGGCCCAGCAGCTCCTCCGCCGCCGCCTCCGATGCCAGACAGCGGTGCGCCTACGCCCACGCCGCCGCCAATTCCCGGCTCCGGGGCACCCTCGGCGCCGCCGCCGCCGCCCCCCCCGATGCCAGCCTCGGCAGCTCCTCCGCCTCCCCCAATGACCGGCGCTGGCGGAATGGCGCCGCCGCCGCCGCCGCCGCCGCCGCCTCCGGGGGACGCGCCAGCACCCCCGCCGTCGGGCGGCCGCCCTGCAGGATTCCTGGGCGAAATCCAGATGGGCAAGGCGCTCAAGAAAACGACGACCAAGGACAAGAGTGGGGCAGCAGTTGCTGGCCGCGTGTTGGACTAGATGAAGTTGGCGACGCAAGGGATGCCCGAATCAGCTCATCCGCCTTGGGGCGAACCAAGGGAGACGGACGGTCTCTCCGAGTCGGGCCGGGCGGTCGTGCTGGCGGCATGATTTGTGTAATTTCCAAATCTCCTTTGATGAACTATGAAGATGCGGACATGACATGTGCTCCCCCGCCGCGAGATGGAGATGGCGCTGGGGACGGAGTTGTTCCGAGGCCTGTGCGAACGGATCCCTGGTGGCCTTTGCGTCCGATAGAACGGATCGATCGTGTCCGGACTATTAGCGGCAAGAGGCCCGAATCATGGAGATCCGCAGGAGTGGCGGCGACAATGCGCCATCTCTGGGTCGGCGAAGCGCATGCCGGTGCTGGCGGCGGCTGGCTGGGGACGCGAAGATCGACCGGGACAATGCGAGGCTCGAGGCCCGTGACGGCCTCAACTGCTGGACCTGTTGTCTGCATGTCCGCTGCGCAGGCCTATTCATGCCGGGCGGCAACGTGGAAAGGTGCGGAGCAGATCTTCGCACGTGGATGGAGGGATGATGCTGGTAGCACAGGTGACTTGGCAACCGCCAACACGAGCGGCTACCAGAGTCCTGGGTGCGCACAGAAGCTCTGTAGATGGCCGGAGAGGCCGATGCCGGGCGGCCTGTCCAGGCCTGCGCATATCCATGGCTGATCCATGCTGGACGGCGCTGGTCTGGCGCATTGACGCGCGCGCCGAACCTTTCGCATAGATGAAGACGGACATGAGCGTAGATTAGCGAAGGGCGGCCATGATGTCATGAAGCGAGCGTGCCGACGATGGTGGTTTCGTTGGCCGGAGGAGCAGCTGATTCCTCCCTGCTGCGGCATCTGGAGCGGGCCGCGATGCGCTGGCGGCTGCGGCATCTGGCGCGGCGAGGCCACGGGCCGACGATAGCCATTGGCAGTCGAGTCGATGACTCGACGAGGCCGAGGTGCGGATAGAGTATAGAGTGGTGGCCAGAGCGCCTGTTCGCGCATGAGCTTGCACATGAAGCAAAGCGCGGCGCCGTGATTGGCCGGCGACGCGCCCGCATGTAAACAAGCGAGACGCGCCGCTACGCGTCGCTGGGCAGGAGCGCCTCAGGCACCCCCACCCTGGCGCCTTCCCGTGCGGCCATTGGGCTGCAACGTCGGACTGCAAGAGCTCACCACCGCTCACCAAATCGACCAAGACGCCTCTCCATCCTCCACTCTCGCACATCGCAGCTCAATCTGCACGCCCCCTCCTCCCCTCCCCCTCCCGGGCTGCCCCTGTCGCTCGGGAGCTAGGTTGCCTGCTCTCGGCCAGGAGCCTGCAAACATTCACGGACTAAGTGTCGTTCATACACGGACCCTCTAGCCAATCGCGGGCTGCCAGCCCGTGGGGGTCCGCGCCACTAAAATTTGGTGTGAGTGGTCCCGAGCGCATGGCTCGGATTGGCTATAGAGAGAGTCGCTGTCTAGCACCTTCGTCAATTAAAGCTATCGTTACGATAGCTATAGGAGCCGCCGCGCCGCCGCGCCGCCGGCGCTGCCGTTAAGCCTGGCCCGAGGGTTCTTCCGATTGTGCACACATCGCATATAGTAGCGGAAAGGGCGTTATTCGAGCCCTTTAACTGCCGCCGCTGCCGCCGCTACTGCTGCCGCTACTACTACTACCGCCGCCGCCGCCGCTGCCGTTAAGCCCGGCCCGAGGGTTCTTCCGATTATATATATATTGTATATAGTAGCGGAAAGGGCGTTATTCGAGCCCGTTAATTAACGCCGCGGCGGCTACTCGTTAGGTTAGTTAAAGGGGCTAGCCTAATGCTAAGAAGAGCCCTAGGTATAGCTAGGGGCCGTCTAAATAGCTATATTACTAAAATTATATATATTTATAATTACTAGCGCCCTAAATTACTATAGGCTCCTTTAGTCTATTATTAGCGCCCTATACCGTAACTATAAGCTTCCTACCTATTATAATAAGGGCGGTATAGCTTATAGTACTTATTATAATACTAATAGCTATAGCTATTATAAAGCTTCTTATAATACTTATAGTAGCTATAATACTAGTAGCTATAGTTATTATAAAGCTTCTTATAATACTTATAGCGGCTATAATACTAATAGTAGTTATAATACTAGTAGCTATAGTTATTATAAAGCTTTTTATAATACTTATAGTAGCTATAATACTTATAGCGGTTATAATACTAATAGCTATAGCTACTATAAAGCTCTTTATAATACTTATAGTAGCTATATTACTTATAATAGCGCTAGCTACTATATAGCTCTTTATAGGGCCTCGAACCGGGTCTCGAACTATTTAATAAGTATATTAAGCTAGTTATTAACGCTAGCTATTATATTCCTTTTACTACCGCTACTTATAGTAGCTTTCTTCCTCTTCTATATCCCTAGTGCTTACAAGCCTATTACGGATCCCTTCTTTTTCCCTTAGGCTTTCTAGTTACTTAGTATTCTACTTATAGAGGCTTTAGCTAGAGGGAGTAGTTATAGGAGGTTATTTATATACTAGTAAGGCTAAATAATATTAGGGTCGGGCTTATAATATTATTAAAAAAGGGCTTTCTACTTAGCTTACTTAGGGTTAGCCCTTTATATTATATTAATAATAATACTAACCGTAAGGGCTTAAAGCTATTAATAATAATTAATATTATTAAGTTAAAGGCTCTAAGCTTCCTAAAGGAAGTTAATAAGTTAATATTAGTACGGTAGCCCTATTTATAG
Organism: Hypocreales sp. Mo6-1; assembly: GCA_002939055.1. Taxonomy (NCBI): domain Eukaryota; kingdom Fungi; phylum Ascomycota; class Sordariomycetes; order Hypocreales; species Hypocreales sp. Mo6-1. The sequence continues at coordinate 1,775,987 of PNEP01000013.1, forward strand.
TATAAAGTTGTCTATATACTTTATAGATAGCCGTTTTCTAGTAAGTTCTTCCTTAATTAACTTAACTTACTTAATAATCTTATCTATTACCTTTTAGCTAATTTTACCTACTAAGCTTATTACTATAGGATAGGCGGCTTATTTATTATAGTAGGTCTTAAATTCCTTATTAAACTAAATATTATAGCGCTAATAGTATTATTCGACTATCTCCTAGATATATATATATAGCTTAAAGAGGTCGGAAAAGCGGTTCTAGAGATAGGTCTTTAACTTATAATAAAAGCTTTTAATATAAGAGGTTATTATAATACTATAATTATAGCGGCTCTTAACTATAAAGGTAGTAAACTAAGATTATACTAGAATATAGGTCTTATAGAGGTAGGAAACTAAAGCTACTAATAATATTAATATAGAAATAGTATAAGGAAGTTATTAAGGGGCTACTTACCTTTTTAGTTAAAGAACTCTTTAAGTAAAATCTCCTATTATATATAGAAGGCCTCCTTAATAGGTATATATATATAAATTACCTAAGTATTATAAATACTATTAGCTATATATTTAAGCTTACTACTTAAGGGCTTATTACTTAAGGCCTTTAGCTAATTAATAACTTAAGGCTTTTACCCTTTTATAAGTTAGTAGCCCTTAAGGCTTTTAATTTACTTTTTCTTAATATATAATACTATATTTTTCTTAATATACTAAGTATAGAGCTATTACTAAACTTAAGGGAAGGTATTATAGACTCTTTTTAAGCGTAGTATTAAAGTCTATAAGGATTACGGCTAGCTTAATAATACTAGCCTTTATAGCTATAGTACGAAGCTATTAAGTAAGTTACGTAAAGGCCTTAATATCTTCCTTTTTAGTTAGGCTAAAGGTAACGCTAAAGTTTATATATAATAATATAATACTTATAATTTAAAGTAGAGGTATATTAAAGCGGTTAACCTTATAGGTATTATTTATTAAGAGTAGCTTTAGGTTTTACTTTTAGTCCTTTATATAAATATAATATATTTAGAAAAACTAATATAAAGTACTTTTAGTATTATAATTATAGGTATAGTAAAAGACCTAATTATTTTTCTTAAATACCTTTATGAAGGCTTATATTAATATATTAATACTATAATACTTAAAATAAAACTACTATTAAATAAAATAAATATTAGACTATATAATACTAACTTTAGGATATTCCTTATTAATTTAGCTAGTAATATCTCTTACTATTAATTTACTATTCTAACTATAGTTTTCTATAAGCTTAAAGAGTCTTTTATAACTAAAGGCCTACTATATATATTAATACTAATAGTACTTAGCTAAATACTTAATAAAAGGCTTATAATTATATTTATTATAAAGTTAATAAATATAGAAATATCTAATAGAGTAATAATAGTTAATTATTAGCTTCTAAGGGTATAAAAGCTTTTTTATTAATATCTTATATTTAGTTAAATTACTAGTCTACTTATAATAATTATTACTATATTAATATTATAGCTTAACGGCCTACTTAATTTACTTAAATTAGGGGTACCTCTTATTATAATAAATAGAGATAAGGAAGCTTAATTAAGCCTATTATTTCTTAATAGCCTTAAAGGTAGCTTTATAAAAAAGAAAGGTCTCTAGGAGTAATAAAGTAAGAATTAAAGCTATTATAATACTTAAAAGCTATAAGGCTAAGGCTATAATATAATAAGGTTATAATATTATAACTCTATAATATAAAGCGTAATAATATTAATAAAGGCTAATAGCTATATATATACTAATTAGCTATAGGGTAGCGTTATAAGCCTATTAAAATTAATAAGTAATACTAGGGGCTAGAGTAGCCCTAAGTACTGTTAGAATACTTAAAAGAGCCTAATTACTTAATTTATTAAGGTATATACTCTAACTACTCCTTTAAGTACCCTACCGCCCCGATCTACTATATTACTTAAGTTACGTACCTATACTATTAGTATAGGCCGCTATAGCTATTAATAGCTAGCCCCTATAGCTTCTTTAATAGCTATATATAAGCTTCCTATAATAGCTATATATAAGCTCCCTATATATAATGCCTTTAATATACCTAGTTATATATTATAATAGCTTAATACTATAATAATAGCCTTAACGACTAGGCCCTTATTATTAGTATTAATTACTATAGGCCCTATAGAGTTAATATAGGGTAAGGCCCCTGAATATATATATATATAGCTTACTAACTAATTTTTATAGGCATTAGTTACTTATAGTAATTATAGTATCTCCTTAAAGGGCTATTTAAGTAGCTATAGTAATAATAGCTTAGTATACTACCTCTATTACTACTAGCGCCCCTAGAAGATATTAAGCTTAAGTTATTACTATAACTATTAATTATAAGGCTTAAGTCGCTACTATAAGTTAGGCTATTACCGCTACTACTAAGACTAATAATACCGCTTAAAGTAATACTACTACTAAGGCCCTTATTAGCGCCGGCTACCTTATATAGCCCCTACTAGCCTTTACTAGTAATATAGCTACCGCTACCGCTAGCCCTATAGCTAGTCTTATTATAGGCCTTATTAAGAGCTATAAGACTATAAGGGCCGTAGTAGTGTATAACGAGACTATAAGGGTAGTAATAGCGGTAGCCGCTCCCGCCGCCCCTAGGCCTACTACCTATAGGCCCCTTACCCCCCCTCCCCTATAAGGCTAAGTAACTTAATAGCTACTTAGCCGAAGACATAGCGGCAGTAGTAGTAGTAGTAGTAGCGGCGGCGGCGGTAGTTAAAGGGCTTAAATAACGCCCTTTCTACTACTATATAGAGGTATCGTCAGCCCGGTAACGGTAGTAATAGTGGCAGTAGTAGCGGCAGTAGTAGCGGCGGCGGCAGCGGCGGCGGCGGCGGCAGTTAAAGGGCTCGAATAACGCCCTTTCCGCTACTATATATACAATCGGGGGAACCCTCGGGCCGGGCTCAACGGCAGCGCCGGCGGCGCGGCGGCGCGGCGGCTCCTATAGCTATCGTTACGATAACTTTAATTAACGAAGTTACTATTTAAATTAAAAGGTGCATTAACGGCGACTCTCTCTATAGCCAATCCGAGCCATGCGCTCGGGACTACTCACACTCAAATTTAGTGGCGCGGACCCCCACGGGCTGGCAGCCCGCGATTGGCTGGAGGGTCCGTGTATGAATGACACTTACTCCGTGAATGTTTGCAGGCTCCTCGGCCAGTCAGGCGCCACCGGCCCCGCCCTTCCCTGGCGTGTCTTGCCGACGGCGCGTAGCGGACAAGGCCAGTCAGTCGACTGCCGCCGCCGCCGCCTGAGCAGCCTTTCCGCGGCGTCCTCTGTGCGTCTTCCAGGGCGAGGAGAGAGGGGTCGGGCAAAAGAAACGAAGAGCGAGGAGGAGCAGAAGAAGAAAGACGCCGCTGCGAGCCGCTCGACTGGCGTGCCGGCCCCGCCAGGCTAGTCCGTCAAAGACCTTGTCTGAGATCTTTCCCCGGAGCGAGAGCACGGCGGCGATTCGCAGAGAGAGCGCTGCGGTGCCGTCTGCAGCGGCACGGCACATCTGGTTGCATACCTCCCTGCCCCAGGAGAGACGCGTGTTGGCTGCAGAAGCAGGCCAAGAGGCAGCCGAGGAACACGACTCTGGCCGCCGGTTCGCCAATCTCGTGCGACGGGCTCAGGCTCGGGCTCGCCCTTCGTTTTGCTTTTTCGCCCATGCTGCTCCGGCCGCGAGCCCGTCATCCATCCTCACAAGCTCCGGCCGGCCAGCGCCACGCATCACCACTGCCATCGACATCGTCATCGAGATCGCGCTGCAGACTCCAGTCGAGCGACGCGTGGCCGCCCCATGCTGCCAGCCGGCGCATGAAAGACATCGATCCATCCATCCGGATTTGCCGGCCCATTTGGTCCATTCCGGATCCCCGCCCGCCGCGCGCCAGCAGGCCACAGCCGATCGACTGCAAGAATCATCACGACCGCGACCGCTGATCCGTGGTGGACCCGTCGTGGCCGCGGTGGGCCTCGCATGCACGCACTTTGCGCTGTCTGACCAGCACAACCGCCAGCACGCCCTCCAGCACCTCCGCCACGCCCTCCAGCGCCTCGAGCACGCCCTCGCTTCGCACACAATCCGCCCGAGCCCAGACGCCCCCCCTCGTGTCAGCCCAAACGCCTCCGTCCTCTGCCAGCCAATCCTTGCGCCCTCAGGCCCGACCCTGGTCGCCCGCTCCACTCGGCCTCGCTCCACGGTCGACGACGCTGACTTGGCTGCCCTTGGCTGGATCGAGGCATATCATCAACCTTTACTCTTGCTGCCGTGCCCGCCCTCCTCTTTTCTCCCTTGACTCCCGCCTGCCCCCGCTCCTTCTGCCCTCCTCCTCCTTCTCTCTCCTGCATCGCCTGTCCTTCTACCCTCGTCCTCTGCCTCGCTCTGCGCTCTCCTCCTCGGCCCCGTCCGCCGTCTTGCCGCGCAAATCTCGCTTCCGTTGGCGCACAGCCGACACCGCCATTTCCCGGCGCCCGTACCTCCGCCTCCGAGCCCAATTGACGCCGCGGCCGCCCTGCATTCAATGCCCCACAGTCATTAAAAGCACTACAGTACAGACTTGGTCCAGGTAAGCGTTTGCGCTCTTGTCTCTGCCCATCTCCCTGCATTATAGCCCTCTTCGGTCCATATACGGATACATATACTCCGTATGTGTGTGTGTATATATATATCTAGGTGTCGGGGGACAGCCTCCCCGGCTCCGCCATCGTCCCCCTGCGACTCTCTGCATATGGCGCGCCTACCCGTCCTCAGCCTTGGCTAACCATTACCCCGATAGAATTTTTGCGCCCAACGCGCAGTCCACCTACTACTCGCTGCGTATCGGAAGCCGCCCGCTGACTGCTTCGACTTGGCCACAATGGCCAGATCCACGCCGTTCACGGGCGCCGATCCCGTGCACGTCTTCCAGGACTACGTCTTCGAGAGAGGAGTCCCGATGACGAGCCATGCGCCCATGCCCGCCATCACCAAGCCGGCTCGTCGCCCCCTGGGCAGCGCGAGCTCCAATGTCATCCTCAACCCCCCTCCGCCGTCGCACACGAGCTATTCTCCGCACAAGACCAAGTCGTCGCGAGCCCCCCTGAAATCGTCCAACGGCAGCAAGTTGAACGTGGTGCCCATGGCGCCGCCCATGAGCAGGGGTCCGACGACAGATTCGCTCGAGAAGAAGCCGCACCTCTCCAAGTTCAAGACGGGCCCGCAGCGGGCAGTCGACGCAAACATGATGGGCTACGGAAAGGAGAACATGCACCCGCAAATCTTCCCCGCGCCGCTGACGATCAACCTGTCCGTCGAGAACTACTACCAGAAGCCCAACGGGAAGCGAGGCCTGATGGATGCCGCTCCCATCAAGAACACGAGACCGGCCAAGAAGCCTAGACCGGACGAAACCGCGCTCCCCGCCCCCGACTCGTTCCCTCCCATCCACGACGACGGCGCAAAACCTCCCCACAGCTATGCCCAGCTCATCGGCATGGCCATTCTTCGATCCCCCAACCGCCGCCTCACGCTTGCTCAGATCTACAAGTGGATCAGCGACCATTACTCCTTTTACAACCCCAACGACGCCGGGTGGCAAAACAGCATCCGCCATAACCTGAGCCTGCACAAGAACTTCATCAAGATCGAGCGGCCCAAGGACGATCCCGGCAAGGGCAATTACTGGGGCATCGAGCCCGGCACCGAGTTCCAGTTCCTCAAGGAGAAGCCGACGCGAAAGTCGGCGCCGTCGGCCGAGAACCTGCCCGTCATGTCGACGCGTCTGGAGCCGTCGCGCCCTGCGACCGCCCCCGCGCCGGAGCCCGCCCTGCCGCCTCCGGTCCCCGCGCCGCCGTCGAGCCTGCCATCGATCCCGACGTCCCAGGCGAACATGCCGATGCCCCTCGAACTGTCCTCTGACGCGACCATCCCCATCTCCGATGGCAATGCCGCGGCGGACGATTCGGCAGACAAGACGGCAGACCACGAAGTTGCGCCCGAGTCGTCGCTATTCTCGCCCCTGCCTACCAACATGCACTCGTCGCCGCCCATTGGCAGGCCTCGGGAGAGACGGGGCCGCACGCCGCCGTCTTCGGCTCGCAACCCGGCGTCGTCGGCGGCGAGGACCCACAAGCGCAGGTTTGCCTCGATGGACGACAGCGGATACATCTCGTCGCTCGAGTCGTCTGCCGTGCGGCCCAACCAGAAGGCTCTCCTGCTCACTTCGGAAGCTGATCGGCCCCGCATCAAGCGCGGTCGCGCCGAGGAGGAGATTGCACGGCTGCGAGGCTCTTCGCCCTTCAGCCCGACCAAGTCCCGCTCCTTCTCGGCCTACGGCCCCGCCTCGTCGTCGCCGCTGCGCCAGACCAACGAGGCCCAGATGCTGCCGCCCTTCACGCCCGTCGTCAAGATGCAGCCTCCCGTCAGGCCACCCCCCTCGGCGTCGCCAAACACGAACCTGCGCATCCATCGCGACAAGGTGCGCCACATGCTGCAGTCTCCGCTCCGCCGGGTCACCGGCGCCGGTGAAGATGTGATTCCGTGGAGCCCGGCCTTCAACTTGGACGAGACGCTGTCTGCATTCGACTACCTGCCGTCGAACCCGTACGACCTCGACATGTTTCAAGACGTGTCAACCATGGACGATCACGTCTTCCTGGGCATGAGCCCACTGGAAACGGGGTCACCGGTCAAGCGTTCTGCGAAGCGCGGCCGACTGGACCGATCGGCCTCTACGTCGGCCCTGGGCGACGTGACCAACTCGTCGAAGAAGAGGCCGGTCGTTTCTGCAGCGCCACTCCTCAGGGCGCCGGAGCAGTCGCCCTCGCACTTCCTGGAGACGCCAAGCAAAGCGTTCGAGGGCCTCGGCTCGCCCTCGAAGCTCTTCGACGAGTCGCCCTTCCGCAGCCTCTCACCGGGGAAGTACGCCATGCTGGACATATCCGCCGACGGAGAGTGGCCCGCTTTCGATCCGAACGACTTCATGTCTCACGCCGACGCTGGCGCCTCGGACTTTGCCGGGCTGGACATCCTCCAGGGCTTCGAGAAGATTGGGTCTGGCGCTGCGGCACCTAAGCAGTCCCACGGCTCCAAGCCGTCGCTGGGGCGAAGCTTGTCGACGAGGTTCTGAGCGACAAAACAAAGAAAACAAGAGAGAGAAGACACGCCGTGTTTAGCATCGAGACGATACATGACGACGGAGAATTCCTAATGACGTAATGATTATAATGAGAGGGGTATTGTTGCGACAGCATGGGCTTCCTGCATCAGTTGGGTGGCGACAGCTGGATTAGAGGGGCTGGGGACAGGCTCGGCACCGGGGCCGAGACGTCGAGCCCGCTAGCTTCACGGCTTGGTTGCGTGCGGTAACGATTACACGGCGGATTGCAACGGTCTGGTCAAGCGAACGGGAAAGGGGACACTCGGATGGCGAGCGGGGATATGGTGTTGGCTCTAGGGCCCCTGGCCTTTGTACTTGGATGTTTGGAGTCTGGATAAGGGCGGCGACGGAGCCGCTTGCTTGAGCACGCAGCGTGTATTTGGAGCAGGACGAGCGACGGTCTTGGTGCGGCAATTGAAAGTGCACGAGATTGAGGAACTGAAACGTAGGAGCATGTGCAAGCGTTCGGCGTGAACCGGGGTATCTATCTGCAGCGGAAAGAGGCTGGCGGCAAAGGGCAGCCGGGGGTTGGGGTTGGCCCGTCAGGTGTTGAGACCAGACGAGGAAGCGGGTGAAGAAGTCGGGCATGGCTAGTCAGTAGATGCGCATGCGGGCAGCCCAGCTCGTCTCCTTCTGGTCAATGTTGATCTTGAAGGGGAAGGGGTTGCCGCCCTGGGTGGTTATAGGGGGGATGTGGTCCTTGTGCGAATTGGCAAAGGTGACGATCTTCATGGCGGTGGTGAGGAGGGTCTGCTCCATGGCGCGACGGACCTTTGCGCGCTCTGAGACGAGGTCAGCGACGGGGGAAGCAGAGGCAGGCAGGCGGCGAGGGGCGCACCGCTCTCTGTCCGGGGCTCGGCGACGGTGACCTTGACGGTCCAGCACTCCCAGCAGACGTCGTCGTCGGCGCGCGAGAGCCAGGCCTTGCGGCGGCGCTTCTCGAAGAACTGGACGGCGACCTGACCCCTGGCGCCGGCGGAGGAGGCGGTTGAGGAGGAGGAGGAGGAATTGGAGGCGGACGAGGCGGAGCGCTGGGCGTCGAGCTGGCGCTCGAGGGCGGCGGCGCGCTGGTCGATGACGGTCTCGAGCTCGTCGTCGTCGACGTAGGGGAGGGTGAGGTCGAGGACGTCGCGGGTGCGGGGGGCGAGGGAGGGGAAGAAGCGGGTGAAGAAGATGGTATGGAGGATGCCTGTCTGCCGTGAGCGGGGGAGGGGGCGAGGGGGAGGGGGGGAGGGAAGGGGACGGGACGGACCCTTGACGACGTCGCGGACGGAGCGCGGGTCGGTGAAGACGTCGAGGATGAACTCGGGGGGGTCCTTGCGGTCCATGGCGGACGTCGGCATGGCGAGGCGCAGGGCGGACGGCGGGCGCGGAGGCGATGGGCTGGAGGCGGAGGTGACGGAGACGGCCGCGTCAGATGGAGCCCGCGTCTGGAGCCCCGCTGCCGGGGCCCAGCCACCGAGGCCCCGCGTGGCGCGGGCCGAGGCTGAGTCGGGGCGCGGCGGCAGCAGCTCCGAGAAGAATCCGACGACGCGGCGAGAGTCCGACGACGCGGCGAGAGTCCGACGACGCGGCAAGACTCCGGCGACGCGGCAAGACTCCGACGACGCGGCAAGCCTCGACCACGGACGCCGACGCGGACGCGGGCCCGACACCATGTTCGCCTCGGTCCGGCGCTGGCTGCGCAGCAACTCGGCGCCGATTGCCGTCGGCGTCGGCGTCGTCGGCGCCGGCTACGCCGTGGCGCACTACGTGCTGTCCAAGGTGGACGACGCGCGCGAGCGCATGAGCAGCGAGCGCATCGCCAAGGAGAAGTGCGCGCCTCCCTGCCCGGCCCTGCGCCGCGCTGCCTGCGACGCGCTGACGCCTGCCCTCCAGCCTGCGGCGCCGCTTCGAGCAGAACCAGGAGGACTGCACCTTCACCGTCCTCGCCCTGCTGCCCGCGGCCACGGCCAACGTGCTCGCCGCCCTCGACACCGAGCGCATCACCTACGAGATCCAGCGCATCAAGGGCGCCGCCAAGGGCCCGCGCCCCGGCGCCGCCAGCCCGCCCAGCATCGCCGACACGACGCTGACCGAGGACGACGGCAAGAGCCTCGCCAGCATGGCCAGCATGCACAGCGAGAGCGGCATCCACGCCAGCCAGATCGCCGTCCCGCCGCCCCCTGCCGCCGCCGGCCCGCACGACGCCGCCGCCGCCAGGGCGCGCAAGACCAAGCGCCAGCTCTGGGACGACCTGACCATCAGCGGTGCGTCGCGCCCGTCCGTCCCTGCCGGGCGCCCGAGAGGCTGACCGCGTGCGCCGCCAGCCGTCACCAGGGCCTTCACCCTCATCTACACCCTCGCCCTCCTGACCATGTTGACGCGCGTCCAGCTCAACCTGCTCGGCCGCCGCAGCTACCTGTCGAGCGTCGTCGCCCTCGCCACCGGCGCCCAGCAGGCCGCCATCAGCCTGGAGAACAACGACGACGACAAGGCCGAGCACGACTACGGCAGCGACTTCGCCACCAACCGCAAGTACCTGGCCTTCAGCTGGTGGCTGCTCAACCGGGGCTGGGTCGACGTGATGCGCCGCGTCGAGAGCGCCGTCCGCTCCGTCTTCGGCAGCCTGAGCCCGCGCGACCTCGTCAGCTTCGACACCGTCGCCGGCCTGACCATGGACGTCCGCCGCCTGGTCGAGGGCGCCACGCCCGACGAGCGCCGCGCCTCGGACTGGCTGCGCTTCCTGCTGCCGCCGCCGGCCGACGAGGACGACGTGATCCGCCAGTCGGGCATCCTCGACGACAGCGCCGCCCAGCCCGGCCGCCCCCCGCCGCCGTCGCCCGCCGCCCTGCGCCGCCTGCTCGACGAGACGGCCGACCTGGTCGAGTCGCCCGCCTTTGCCCACGTCCTGACCCTCCTCCTCGACGCCGCCTTCTCCCTCCTCGTCGACAAGAAGCTCGCCGCCGAGGCCTTCGACCTGCGCGCCGACGACGCCCGCCCGCCCGCCGCCGACCGCGCCAGGGCCGTCCTGCTGCCCAAGATCCTCTCGGTGCTGACGCGCCAGGCCCACGCCGTCGGCAACGGCGTGCCCAACGAGTACCTCGAGGCCATGGAGACGGTCCGCGCCCTCGAGGCCTTTGCCGCCGTCGTCTACTCGAGCAACTGGGAGAACGAGATGCGCGACGAGGGCCTCATGGACAGCGCCGTCCACGTCGCCCGCGACGACGCGCCGCGCGAGGCGGCCGCCGAGGAGAGCATCGTCGTCGTGGATCCGCGGGGCGACTTTGAGAGCGCATGGGAGCGAGCGGTCGAAAAGACATCATAGGAGGCGAGCTTTCTCTTCTTCTTCTTCATCTGTTGTACTAATCACCTACGCGATAAACCGCTTTGTATCCGACACAATACAGGCGGGTGGACGGCGAGGGTACTATTCTGTATCATCTATACATACATGTTCTCTTTTTCGGATTCACGAGTCGAGTGCCAGCACGCGCTTCCCGACGGCGCGTCTCTTGGTTTGCCTCGGCCGTCTTGTGCTCGACGCGACGCCCCCACGTCTCTGTGCAGGCCTTGTGTCGGCGGCCCTGACAGCTATCCTTCACGGCACCGTCCTCCCGCGCCGACGGTCTCGGGGAGGCCTTCCTGGATGTGATGGTGTGCGTCTTTCACGGCAGCGCAGCTGTTATGGGCCGGCCGTCGCGAGCCGTCGCGGCGCGGGTTCTGAGTTCGGTTCAGCCGCGCCGGTGCTGGCAGCGGCTTGTTGGCGGTGGAATGCTCGGCCGCGCCGTGCGTCATCACATGAGGCCGCGGATGAACTGGTCGAGGCCCAGCTCGAAGAGCTCGTTCTTGACGCCGTCGCCGCCCTTGTGCTCGACGGGCGCCAGGGGGTTCTTGACGACTGCGGCGGGTCCGTTAGCCGAGGCAGCGCCGACGTAGCCCCAAGCGGGCACGCACCGTACTCGACCCAGAGGTTGATGTAGATCTGGTGCAGGACGTTGCGCATGCTGGGGGCGGCCGTGTCGGTGAGGAGGACAAATCGCAGGTTGGCGGGCGTCTCGTAGAAGTGCAGCTTGTACTGGGCGGTGCGGTAGCTGATGAAGGCGTCGTCGTCGCCGCCGAGCTTGCGCACCATGTTGCGCAGCGAGAAGACGGTGCCGAAGATGAGCTTGGCGTCGTCGGAGCCGGGAGAGGCCGCCGGCGCGGAGCCGGGCCGGCCGCCGGCGCCGGCCGGAGTCGGCGGGAGCCACGACTTGACGTAGATGCACTCGGCTGGAAGAGGCGTCAGCCAGAGGGGCGCGTCTGGGGGGGGGGGGGACGGCCTACTGTGCCGGTCGAAGATGTACAGCGAGAAGACGGCCATGGCGGGCGCCCAGGCGAGGCCGGCGAGGGGCGGCAGGGAGGAGCGGCAGCCGCGCTGCGGTGCGCAGTCAGCCGAGGCTGCCTCGTCGTGGCCGGCTGGCGATGCAGGGGAGCTGGGCTGTTGTCGCGGCCGGATGGAGAACTGCCATGTGGTTGAAGATCAGCCGCGAGCTTGTTAACCTACATACCCGGATACGGAGTAATTGCTCCGTGCCCCCCGCGGGTACCTTGCCTACCCGGGACCCCGCCATGGGCATCAAGAAAGAGCCTCAGCTCCTCACCTCGAGGCGATTCAGCCCAAGCCCCGCGCGTTTGTCCCGAGTCGAGCTGCGCGCCTCTGCCGTTTCCCTTCCCGTCGGGTCGGCGAGCGCGCGTCTTGGTTTCCGGCCCCGCCGCTTGCCAGCGCCAAAGCCAGGCCCCGTCCGCCGCGGCTCCTCCAGCTCCGAGAAGCACCGAGCGGCGTCTCCGGCGGCATGGCTAGCGACGCCGACAGAGCCCCCGGCGTCCGGCCGGCGGCGGCAGCCTGCCCGTCGTCGCCCCGGGTCACCGTCGACGGCCCGAGGGACGCGGACGGCGAGTCCCAGGGCGCCGGCAGGTCGGCCCCCCCCGGGCTGCAGAGCTTTGCGAGCCCCATGCGGCAGCACCGGCGCACGCCCAGCGCCCATCGCGAGATCAAGGTGCGTGCGACGTGCCCGAGGCACTACCGGACGGGCTGGCTGATGGGCGCCCGCCGCCAGGAAACGCTCAACGCCCGCGTCGAGTTCACCAGCGACGGGGCCGACGGCCGGTCCTACCACAGGATCAACCAGTACCTCATCATGGAGGAGATTGGGCGCGGGTCCTACGGCGCCGTCCACCTGGCCATGGACCAGTTTGGCACCGAATACGTGAGGCCTCGCTGCCGCCCCCCGTCTCGGCCCGCCCGTCTAACGCCCCTTGTCCCCCAAAGGCCGTCAAGGAGTTCTCCAAGACGCGGCTCAGGAAGCGCGCCCAGTCCCACCTGCTGCGCCAGGGCCCCCACGGCTCGCCGCGGCGCGCCCTCCCCAGGGGCGGCGGCGGGCCCCTGAGCCCCCAGATGAGCGGCCTGCGCGCCAGCGAGAAGAGCGACGCCCTCTTCCTGATACGCGAGGAGATCGCCATCATGAAGAAGCTCAACCACCCCAACCTGGTCCAGCTCATCGAGGTGCTCGACGACCCGGAGCAGGACTCGCTCTACTTGGTCCTGGAGATGTGCAAAAGGGGCGTCGTCATGAAGGTTGGCCTGCACGACGACGCCGAGCCCTACGGCGACGAAACGTGCCGCCATTGGTTCCGGGACTTGATCCTGGGCATCGAGTACTGTGCGTCGGCCCGAGCTCGTCCCGCTCGCACGTCTTGAGCCTTTCTCTAACTCGAGCAGTGCACGCCCAGGGCGTCATCCACCGCGACATCAAGCCCGACAACCTGCTCCTGTCCGACGACAGGGTCCTCAAGGTCGTCGACTTTGGCGTCTCGGAGATGTTCCAGAAGCCAGACGACATGAGGACGGCCAAGTCGGCCGGCTCGCCGGCCTTCCTGCCCCCGGAGCTGTGCGGCCGGCACAGGGAGGTGTCGGGCAAGGCTGCCGACATCTGGTCCATGGGCGTTTCGCTCTACTGCCTCAAGTATGGCAGGATCCCATTCAACCGGCCCGGCATACTCGAGATCTACGAGGCCATCAAGACGGATGATGCCCTGATGCCCGAGGGCGAGGATCCCGCCTTTGTCGACCTCATGGGCAGAATCCTGGACAAGGACCCCGACAAGCGCATCACCATGGCGGAGCTGCGGGTGAGCACACACAACCCGGCAAGGGCGCGCACACGGGAGCAGCGCTGACTCTGCTTCTTTTCACCGCCAGGAACACGCGTGGGTGACCAAGGCGGGCACTGATCCGCTTCTCTCCGCCGACGAGAACTGTGCCCACGTCGTCGAGCCGCCCAACGAGCTCGAGCTGAACCGCGCCTTTACCCGCAAGATGAACCACCTTCTGTCCATGATGAAGGCGATCCATCGGTTCAAGGCCCTGCTGGCCGATGTGCGTTCGAGGGCAAGCACGGATGGGCTTGCGACGGGCGCGGGCGCGCTGGGCCCGGCCGAGGAGAAGGCCCGGGCCGACGAGATTGAAGCGCTCCTGAGCCATCGGCGCAACCTGCTCAGCCAGGCAGTCGAGGCGGACAAGGGCGACGCGCACGACGTAGGCGACCAAGAGCCTCGGCCGCTGTTTCTCGGCATCGGCACCGGCGCCAGGGACGACTTCGCCATGGACAGGGCCACGCCCGACGTGGTATCGGACTCGCCGACGGCCGTCGACTTTGACGTCTACGACCGCGCTTACGAGGACGCGGTGGATCGGCAGCTGAGGGCAAGCCGCACGGGCAAGCCGACGCTGTACTTGACCAAGTTTGTCAAGAAGGATACGGAGCACCTGAGGAAGCTGCAAGGCCTGATCGAGTCGCCTGCGTCGCCCAGCGGTGGCAAGCCGGCCCAGCTCGTGCCCGATGTGGGCATATCGGAGACTCAGGGTCCCGAGACGCGGCCACAGGGAGAGTGAACACGATGCCAGCCCGACACGCGGTCTAGAACGAGGCAATCTCTTTCCAACGACAAGAATAGATGAGACACGGACGATGATTCTCACCGCTCGAAACAGGCCGGGCTTGGCAAGCCTCGAGCGAAGCATTCCGGGGCATCATTGGATGCCGCTCGTCCATCGGCACGTTATTGAACTGGGCGAGAATGCATACATATGCAGTGGCGGCATCTTTGTGTCTCTGATGGCACGGGAGCCCGACCGGCCTCTACCCCTTGGCACGGGGATCGTGTAACGCACAGCATGTACATAGATGCATGCTGCTTGGCTGGCCCCTGCAGCCGGGACGGGATGGAAAGGTCGGGCAACGGTGCCATGGGAGGCCGTGAGGGGCGACAACAAGACTCGGGCGAACAAGGACGGAGAAGGAGGCGGCGTTGGCGGTCCGGGGCTGCCGGGAATAAGGCCGGCGCATCTGAGCAGCTCGCGGAAGCAGTTTCCAGAGACGGGCTCGGTGGGCACGGCTGAGACAAGGCTGGCCGAGGGAGAGGGCGAGCAAGGGAATGGATATAGGAGGCAAGGGAGGCTGGGACGCCAAGACGAAGGAGCCGGGGCTCTCTCTTGTCGGTGCCGGACGGCGACGGAGCGCCAGTCGGGCGTGTCGACGCTGGATCGTAGGACGATGCGGTGTGGCCAACACTTACAACAGCCTGCCTACCTATGGATGGCCGCAGGACGAACAAGAGGAGGCGGGAAATAAGCACGCATTGACAGGGCCGGGGTGCAACCCACAGGGTCACAGCCAGAGGAGGAGAGGAGGAGATGGCTGATGGGCCGGCGGCGAGGCACGGCAGGCAGGGCACAAGAAATGCCTCACGCGTGATGGGTGGCATACATGATACATGACGGAGGCCGTTGAGCCTGCAGGCGTCGTCGATGCAACGCGAATGGCCGACGTCGGCGGAGCGATGGATTCGATGCAGCGCGGGCGGCGTCGCGCATCGATGCTACACGGCCGCATACATACATACAGGATACAGGGCCCCATGGCCATGCACGCCCGAGGCTTGGGGGCTGCAGGCGCGTTATCTCAAGCGGCAAGGTATCGGGCGCGTTCTTGCGAAGCGTCGTCGGCGTCGTCACGGCACGCGGTACGGAGTACGGAGTACGGAGTATAAGCGACGGTAGAAGCGACGAGTCAGACGGCTGGTGCGCTCTATTGGCGCACAGGCGTGCGTCATCCGAGGCTGACAGTATGACAGTACCTACATGGCTCCCGTCATGGATGACGGCCTGCCGCTGGCATGCTCCGAGGCATTCGCCCGGAGGGCCGGCGAGACACGGCGTGACGATAAGGTAAAGCTGTCTGAGACGCACGTGGGCCGCGAGTCGACGGCTTTCTCGTTTGGGACGGGACGCATGTGTCGAGGCTCCGCGAGCGTCTGCCGAGCCCCCGAGTCGGCGAGCTGTGTAAGCGTCTTGGCCTCGCGGCAGTGAGACGGCGCGTCATGACGACGAGGTGCAGCCAAGGCAGCCGGCGCGCTGCGCTAGCCCGCGCGTCACGGGTACCTGCCGCGCGGCGGCGCCCCGGCGGCGCCCCGCGTAGCGCTACCGCCCCGCCTACCTCGGGGCGCGGGCCACGGTCCGCGGCGCCCGGCTCCACGCCCGAGTGCCTGGCGGAGCGGCGCCTGGCGGCGGAGCAGCGGCCTGACTAAGCCGCCCGGGTCGGGCGCGGGCTGGCTGCAGGAGGCATTCGCCCGTCCCGATTCGGTCACCAGGACGAGGGCGCGGTGCCTTGCCCGGGTAGGCAGCACCCTGTCGCGCCGGGGCACCGCGACTCCGAGGTGGCCGAGGACGAGCTCCGAGGACACGAACTACCGAGTGCCACGGCCACGGCTGCCGCCGCCAAGCGCCGTTCCCGCTGGCCGACACGAGCCCCTCAGCCTCGTCGCGCGCGTGCAGGGCACTCGGGCCTCGCCCGTACGGCGCTACCTGCCTCGCTACCTGGCTGCCAAGGGCGAGGCGAGACACTGCCATGCACGGCCAGACACTGCCAGGCTCGGCCAGACACAGGCTCGGCCAGACGCTGCCATGCACGGCCAGGCGCTGCCAGAAACAGGCTCGACAGGCTCGGCCAGACGGCCCCGAGCGCCAAAGAGGCCGGCCAGCCGAGGCAGGCCAGCAACAGAGTTGGTGCCTGCCTCCAAAGCATAACGCTTGCATGTCACTGCGTGCTCCGTATCCGTACCCTCTGGCTAGCGCCTGCCCTCGCCCCCCGGCGCACGCGGCGGCCAGGTCCCGCGCTATTAGCCAGCTACCTTGGGGCGCCGTTTTGCCGCCGCCAGGCGCCCTGTACTGGCCCAACGACGCCGCCCCGACGAGTACTTGGCGTCGCCAGTACTTCACTTCATCGCCCTACCTGCCGCTGTTTCCAAAACAGCTCCTGCACACGCGGGCTCCTGCGCACGCGGGCTCCACCCGCCTCTTGCCTCTGCTTGCGCCTCATCCTCGACCGGTACCTGCCTTACAA
The DNA here is from genome assembly GCA_002939055.1 of Hypocreales sp. Mo6-1. Taxonomy (NCBI): domain Eukaryota; kingdom Fungi; phylum Ascomycota; class Sordariomycetes; order Hypocreales; species Hypocreales sp. Mo6-1. The sequence continues at coordinate 1,792,615 of PNEP01000013.1, forward strand.
CAGGTAGCTATACCCTAGGTAGGGTAGGTAGGTAGGTAGGTATCCTGCGTACGGAGTACCTCTGGTACCCAAGGAAGCGGAATAGGCACGAAGTATTTTTCTCCTGCTTTTTCTCTTGCCCCTTCGACTCATTTATTCCCTCGCCCGCCGCGCGCTCTCTAACCCGCACCCTCTCGCCCTCGCTCTATTTCCCTTGTTTCCCTTGTTTCCCTTATTTCCCTTCCTCTCCCCGTCTCCGCCGCCGTCTCCCCCTCTGCCTCCCCCTCGCCGTCTCCTCTTTCCCTCCTCCATCTTCCCCTCACCCCTCTGCCGCTGCTGCGCTCTCTTTGGCTGGCTCGCCTCCTCGCCTCGCCTCGCCTCGCCTCCTGCGCTGCCGCCAACCCCTGTAACCACACCCGCGCCTCGTCTACTTGGGCTACGCCTGTCGACATAGAACAGCAGCCAGCAGGCAAGCCTCCCCGCTCGAGGCCCAGGGGGCGTCAACGGGAAGAGAGGGACACGCAACGCGAGGAGGCCAACAGGGTCCTGGCCCTGCGGCGGCGACGACGTCCAGCCTAGACAGCGCCACCGTGCCGGACCTTCAGCAGCCAAACCGCGCCCCCCGACAGCGCCTTTGAGCCCGCAACGCCCTTTTTGGCCTCTCTCCAGGGCCACCGTTGCCGTTGCCGCCGCCGCGCACATCCCTGACCCGGCGCAAATCAATTTCTGGCACGCCAACCTCCCTCGTCAGACGCCTGTCGCTGCTCCTTGCTGCTGCCGCCGCCGCTCCGTTCCCACCATCTCCTCCGCCTCGGCTTCGTCGCTGTTCCCTGCCGCTCCAGCTCCGACCCAGGCTTGTTTTGCCTTGGTTTGTCATACCGCAACCAGCCATAAACCTTTTCCCGCGCCCCCCGGAACGACGTCAACGACAACAGTCCTTGTCCTGTTCTGCCGTCGTCCGCTTCGGCTTCGGCTGCGGCTTTTTTAAGGCGCAGTCGAGCTGCTCGCTTTTTCTTTGCGCCTGTCCTCGCCGAAAAAGCCGAGTGTCCATCTGCGCCAGTCCACGCTCCTGATCCTCCCGTCTCTTGAGCGCTCGCGCGCGCAACCCCCCCCTTTTCGACCTCTTGGCGCAGCAGGCGGCGGGCGTTACATCATTCCTACACTGGGCCCCCCCCCAACGCTCATCCACTGCCGCGAAAATGCCTGCCGTCGCCACCGACTTGAAGCCGCAATCCGCACCGAGTTCGAAGCCCTCGTCCATTAGATCCCACGACAGCAAGAGGTCGCCACGCCTGCCCCCTCAGGATGCCGCCGTCGCCCCTGACGGCTCATGGTCTGCCGCCGCCAGCGACGCATCGCACCCAAAACCCATCGAGAAGTCGTCGGTCAAGGAGCGCTTGACGCGCATGTTCTCCAGCAAGGAGCCTCCCAAGAGCGCCACCCTCAATGGCGACCACGCCGCTCGCCCGCGCGGCTCCTCCGTCAACGGCGGCACCTCGCCCACGCCGCGCAAGGACTCGTCCTCGGACAAGGCCAGCGACAAGCCTCCGCCCGGCTCGTCCAGGGGCACCGGCACCAGGGAACTCGGCCAGCGCTTCGTCGCCAGCCCCGACGTCCAGGGCGGCCACGAGCACTTCCTCAAGTCGAGCCGCCGTCAGGAGAAGCTCTCCGACATGTGGCGCAGCCTGCTCGGCAAGAAGCAGGAGGCGGTGCCGGAAAACGATCTGTCCCTCGTCTCCAACTGGGTCGACTCCCTGCGCCAGGAAAAGGACGAGGCCGGCGACAAGAAGGGCGGCCCCAACTCGTCATCGACGCTGGTGGAGAAGTACGGCAAGTGCCAGGAGGTCGTCGGCCGAGGCGCCTTCGGCATCGTCCGCATCTCGCACAAGAAGCTCGGCGGCTGCGGCGAGAAGCTCTTTGCCGTCAAGGAGTTCCGCCGCCGCCCCGAGGAGACGGAAAAGAAGTACAGCAAGCGCCTGACGGCCGAGTTCTGCATCTCGTCGTCGCTCCGCCACCCCAACGTCATCCACACGCTCGACCTGCTCAAGGATGCCAAGGGCGACTACTGCGAGGTGATGGAGTTTTGCGCCGGCGGCGATCTCTACACCCTCGTCCTCTCGAGCGGCAAGCTCGAGGTCCAGGAGGCCGACTGCTTCTTCAAGCAGATGATGCGCGGCGTCGAGTATCTCCACGAGATGGGCGTTGCCCACCGCGACCTCAAGCCCGAGAACCTGCTGCTCACCACGCGCGGCGCCCTCAAGATCACCGACTTTGGCAACGGCGAGTGCTTCCGCATGGCCTGGGAGACGGACGCCCACATGGTCTCGGGCCTGTGCGGCTCGGCGCCTTACATCTCCCCCGAGGAGTACACGGACAAGGAGTTTGACGCCCGCGCCGTCGACGTCTGGGCCTGCGGCGTCATCTACATGGCCATGCGCACCGGCCGGCACCTCTGGCGCGTCGCCAAGAAGGACGAGGACGAGTTTTACGCCCGCTATCTCGAGGGTCGTCGCGACGAAGAAGGCTACGGCCCCATCGAGTCTCTGCATCGGGTGCGTTGCCCTCGCGTAGCCCCCCCTCTGCATGCACCTCGGCTGACGCACCGCAGGCACGCTGCCGCAACGTCATCTACTCGGTCCTGGATCCTCACCCGACCCGCCGTCTCACGGCCGCGCAGGTTCTCAAGTCGGAGTGGGTCCGCGAGATAAAGCTCTGCAAGGCCGGCGAAGAGGGCCTCTAACACAGCGTCCGTCATGCTACTTGCTGCATGGCGGACTGCAATCTGATGGCGGGCACCAACGAGAGCGCTACGCATCTTTCTTGCAGACGACTCTTTTACGAGATACCAAGGGACCTCGGCACCCGGCCGCGCGTGTCCCTGGCCGACGTAAGGATTCCATGACCCTCATCCACGCACGCCTTCTCTCTTGTTCCTAACCCTTTCCCTGCTTCCTTTGGTTGTTTTTCTCCCCCCTTTTCCCTGCATCCTTCATTTGTCTGGGCTTCGATCCATGCACCACTACCGAGCACTGGCGTTCTGGGGCGTATCGAGGGCTCGGCGCAGAGCTGGTCTGAAGACGTCATGCAAGGTTCATGATGGCTTGGATAACTGTTACCAAGGGAATGGGAAGGCCGGCGTGGCTGGGGCAACGGGTGGCAGGTGTGCACGAGCGTGTATCTTGTCTGGAGGCTTGCCTCGAGTAGATTGGCCGCTGCAGCGGGAAATCCACTTCTGCTCTGTTGTCTCTCGACGTCCTTGCCTTGGCTGGCCCTGTCATTCTGGTGCGGGCACGCACGGGGAAAGATGGCATCAGGGGCTGGTCGTACGTGGACGCGTACCTATGCATGGGTTATATCTCGCGGCACCGAGACGAGGGAGGGAGCCAGGCGAATGACACCTGAGGCATGAGGCATGAGGCATGAGGCATGAGGCATACCGGGTAGCAAGCATCTTTGTCCCGAGACGCCATCAAGTGGCCGCGGGACTCCGGGACGGGCCAGTCTAGGCCACGTACAGCGCATAGGTGACGGGGCACGCGCCGTCTGCCGCGCGGCGCCATACATGCAGAGCGCACGATACAGGGCACATGGAACTCCTGCCTCGGGCCACTGCTTGTATCGGCATCAGACAAGAAACAGGAACAAGGATACCAAGTACACTGCAGCCCCGTGTCCCCCCCTTGGACTCGCAGCCCCAACTCCCGCCGAAGCAGCCAAGCTTCTGCCCTGCTTCCCCGGCCCCGCGCGTCCTTCACACTGCGTAGATCCCAAGTATGTCATCCGTGCCCAAAGGTCCCTCTCCCAAGGGAAGACTGTCCCAGGCCAAAACACACAAAACGACGGCGATCCAGCCCCAAGCCCTACTCGACAATCGACAGCAAGACCACAAGAAAAGGAATTAGATAGAGGCCACCGCGCCAGATGCTGCCCCTGCGCGAGCGCGTGGCAGCATGCCCAGCGGCCAGCCCCCGCCCTCGTCGAACCCGTACTTCAATGGCAGATGGCCGGGAAAGAAGCGAAATATAAAAAGAAAAGAGAAGACAACACACACGACGCCATTGGTGCAAACACAAGTGTCCGCCGTGAGGCAGGCAGACAGACAGCCTCGGCGACCTCCTCTTGTCCTCTGTCGCCTCTCCTGCCCCTCAACCGCCCCCTCCCCCCTTATCCCCCTGCTCCGCATTAGGGTGGTTAGGTTGCCCGGGAAGATGCGTGTGCCGCGCAAAGTATTAAACAAGAATAAAGGGTGCCGCCGATGGCTCAAGGGAGCCTCGCGCCGGTGCAATGTGACTTATATATGTCGCCCACAGTATTAACCGTTCAAACGTCAACGCATGGTCCCGCCGTATCCCGTGTCGCGTACGCACAAGCATGAAACCTGGCGTTGTCAAGAGTGGAACAGGTCCCACGCCCTCGCGCACAGCCGCAGAAACTCGTCCTTCTTCTGGCGTTGAGTCTCCGGGCTGTCCCGGCCTTCGCCAAAGGGGCCGCGCCGCGTCGGGGCCGGGCCGTGGCCGAGGGGAGGGCTGCCCCCTTCTTCATACTCGGCACGCGTCCGTCGCTTGCTGGCGCTCCGGCTGCCGTCCGTCTGTCGGCTCCCGGGGGCTGGCGACGGCGGCGTGGGAGGCTGGTGCCCACCGTAGTGCACAATCTTGGGCAGGAGCTCCGGCCGTCCGCCGGCCAGCTCGTGCTGAGCCTCCTCGGCAGACTTGAACTCGCGCGGGCGGCCCGACGTCGGCATCTGCTGGGGGTGGGGAGGGTGGCTCGGCGACGAAATCGGAGCCCTCGAGCTGCCTGGGTATAGCGAAGAATGTGCGTTGTCCGGGTGCGCCGACACGCTCTGCCCAAAGACGTCGCTGATGGGAGGGAGGCGGTTGTTGGTTTGGTTCGCCGGAACGTGGTGGATGTGAGACGTGGTCGAAAGCTTCGACGGCTGGTTAGCGACGTGGCGCGACAGGGGAGCAGGATGCTGTCGGCCGGTGAAGCTGTGGCCCAGAGGTGCCGACTGTATCACCCTCTCGTTGGCAAACTGTTCATGCGACGGCGCCACGATGGACAGGCCGGGCGCTTTATTCCTGCGCGACAAGCCGGGCGTCTTGGCGGCGAAGGACGTCCCGGGTTCCTTGTCCTTGTCCGATGGGCCGTCGCCCTTGGCCGATTGCTGCTGCAATCTCGCTTCGATAATGTTGCGCTGCTGCTCCCGCACCGACAGGCTCCGCTGCAGCTGTTCCTTCATGACGGGGTCCTGCGTGACGAAGCCGGGCGACAGACACGCGATGCCGACCTCCTGGATGCCCAAGCTGTCGCGCGCGGATATCGGCACGGCCGACGCGGGCGTGTTGGAGCCAGCGTTGGTGTTCTTGGACAGGTCCAATCTCCGCGGTCGAGGTCGGGCACTTGACAGCGTCGGCGATCCAGGCTCCTTCTTGACGACGATCCTCGGGCGGCTGCAAGGCGACAAACACGTCAGCAAAGAGCCCGGGGAAAGGAAGGGGAGCGGCGGGCGGCTTACGCGCCGGACGGCGACGACTTGGCCGCAGGAGGCGCTCCCATGGCCCTGGGGCTGTTGCTCCCGGCAGACTTCCGAGAAGCCGACTGTGAAGGAGCGGCCGCGGTTCTCTGTGCTGAGGACGGCGACTGGCCGGCCGGTTGGGCGGCAGCCGAAGCAGCCGTGGCGGAGGGTAGTTCCGAGGAGAAGGAACGTCGCTCGTGGGGAGCCGGAGACGGGGCCATGGCGATTGCGGCACTCATAGTGAGCGCGGAGATGCGAGGAAGAATAAGGCGGCGGAAGAGCGACGGTGTCGAGGGTATCCGAGGGATTCCAGGCTTTTAGGCTTCGCAGCCGTCGACTGAGCCGTCGGTGGCAGCTAAGGAATCGCACGAATGCCTGGACGAGCTCGAGGCCAGTCTTGGCGTGGGTGGGCGAAGACAAGGACAGGAATGGAGGCTACAGAGACGAGGCCGGGGACAATGGCTCTGGCCTCAGCTGTCGCCGCCGCAGAAGCTTGTGGGCGGTTAAAAGGGCGGCAGCGAGACGACTAGCGGTTCTCGGGCAAATCCGTGGCAGAGGGTGCCTTGTTGCAGAGCGGTGGATCTTGCGTCGTGCGTGTGGTCCTTGACCTTGTTCGGTCGGATCGGGGCCACCGAGTCGAGTGGGGGGGGGGTTGTCTGAGCGAATGTGGTGGTGAAGGGTGACGGGTGAAGCGAGCAGGGGGCGAAGCGGGCGTCGTGCTGGCAAGAGTCGAGCAGGGCGTCGCGCAAGGTCGCGTCGAGAGGTCGAGAGGTCGAGAGGTCAGAGGTCGAGAGGCTGCAGCGAGGCGGCGGGTGGTGGTGGAGGGTGGCGCGCCGGGACTATAAGATTAAAACAAAAGATGGAAGGGGAGAAAGAAGTGAGAACGGGCGCGGGGCAGGGCAGCGCAAGCGCCGGGTCAGAATGCGACTCTGGAAGACGACACACTGACAAGACAAACAGCGTGCGTGCGCGGGCGCAGGGGTGGCGGCTCCGGGACGGGGAACGGCGGGCGAATCACGGCGGCGCAGCGGTCCAGTTAGTGAACGGTGGTGGTGGATGGTGGTTTCGGTGGTTGGCTGGCACGGGCGGGCGATGACGAGTGCAGTCAAGGAGGCTACCTCGAGCGACAGTGTCAGCAAGCAGCCGGCGGACGGTAGGGCCGACGGTAGGGGGTGGACGGACCTCGCAGGCCGTCGAGCAGGCCGTCGAGCAGCGCGGCAGAGCGGAGCAGCGCGGCCGAGAGCGGAGCAGGCGGCAGAGGGCGAGACGGCGAGGGCGAGACGGCGAGGGCGAGACGGCGAGGGCGAGACGGCGTGAGCGAGGCCGCGAGAGGTGGTCACATACATGCATACATATACGCAGGCCTGGATGTGCGGATCGACGGGCGCATGGATCGACGGGCGCGTGGATGACGGGTGTCTCGCCGCTGGCCCTCGCTCCGCCGTCACAGCCTATGCTTGAAGGAGCGGGCAGGATTGATGAAGGAATGGCCAGAGGGGCGCGCGATGGACGACGATGCAGAGGTGAAAAGGAGCATGGGGGGGATGGCTGTTTCGGGCGGAGGTTAACGGCAGGTACGGAGGACCGTCCTGCGCCTGCCAGTGTGTCCGGGTGGTGTGTCAAGGCAGGCGCACCTGGCGCACCTGAGCCCAAGTACCGACGCCTTGCTGGCATCTGAAGCACTGGACTGCCGCCAAAGGGGCGCCGGCAGGGATCCGCCTGCTGTTAGTCGCGGGTGCCCTGTGTCGACGAGACGATGGCATTGTCCGCCTTGCCAACGGCAATCAAAGGCTGGTAAAAATAGCCCCGTGGCCTCGTCAACGCGCCTGCCCGTGGCATTGTCCATGGCGATGGCGCCTCATGCTGGCCTATTAATAGAGTTTGGCAACGTTGCTGCGTCTGGGACTATCCGTTGGAATCATCCTCGTTGGAATCATAGCTCCCGTCGTGCTTGCTCTCCTCGAGCGTCGTTTCCTCTGACCCACGCCGGCCACGGCTAGTGGTTTTACCTTGATGCTAGTGGCAGCGCAGCCCAATGATTCCAAGACGCTGCCATCCTCCACCGCAGCCGCACCCGCCACCGAGCCCCTGACGGGCGGGGACAGAGTCCCAGAAACACAGGCGACGGGCAGAGGCAAAAAGCAAGGCCGGCCGTCGGTGTGATGCCCGGCCCGCCCAGGACGATCAGCAACTTGGTGCTGACCGCGCCGACGACGCGCGATTCAGCTGCGGCAGTGGTGAGGATGGGCATATATTGGGAACAGCTTCGCGACAGGCACGAGCCTCAGCGGTCTCGTCCCGCCGGGGCCTCTGGCTGGTTGACGCACTCATCGTTTCGCCCGGGCGCTTTTGCGTTGCGGCTGCGCCTTGCGTTACGGCCGCGCCTTGCGTTACGGTCGCGCTTTGCGTTACGGCCGCGCTTTTGGCTGACGCGCCGTGGGGGCCCGCAAATGGTGATTCTGCTGCTCTGCCCGTCGACGCTCAATCCTCCGCGTCTCAGGCAACCCGGCCCGAGGGCCGTCGCCCTGCTCGAGAATATGCCGCTCGAGAATACAGCACGCGCCGCAGCCCTACCGCCGTGCTAGCGTGCCCGGTACTTGGCACGTCATCGAGGCCTGCCGCTGGGACGCAGGGTCCCGGTGCGCACAAAGGCATAGCAGCCGGGCATGAGCTTCACAGACACGCATCATGCGCCATGCGCAGTGCCTGTTGTGATGTGCCCGCCGCGCTTAGCTTGCATGCCGCGGCGCAGACAAGGCAACTCGCAGCCTGCCACCTGCCGCTTCCGTGGGCGATGCGCATGACTTGTGACATCCATCAGTTTTGCGCGGCGGCAATGCTAATCCTCCATGTCCCCGGCATGCGCACCGCTCGACTCGCTCCTCGCCCTTCTTCCATCCACTGCTTCAGAGACAACCCAGGCTGCAGCAGACGAGGTTGCATTTCTGCCAGCTGACGCCGATACCCCGGCTGGGCCGCCCTCCGCTCGACCCCTGCTGGCCGAAGCCGCCGACGACGTGCGGGCCCGATTCTATCCAACCTGTTATATGACCAGGCCATGATGACGACCCGGTTGTACATGCTCGAGTCGGCATCCGTCTTATACGGCTTCCTGCCACGACGCCCCTCCTCGGCTCGACCCTCGCCGCCATGGCCATGTCGACCTTCATCTCCAGCGACGCTGTACCACTCCGTACCGTGCAGAATCACGCACGCCGTGGCACCAGTCACCGCGGCGCTCGCCCCTCCCGTTGGACAGCGCCCAAGCCTCACCGTTCGGTTACAGCCCGGCCAATTGGCCGTCACAGCTCAGCCACAGGAACCGCAATATCGGCGAGCCAAGAGGCCCGAGGTGTCGCCGTATCGCGAGCCGGGCTCTTCCCTCCCGAGACAGCACCGCATCCCGATACGACGGATCCCATGGCCGCCTGGCCCGTGGCACAGTCGTGTCCAGTGCGCCCGACGCGACTCGGACGACAGGTCCGTCAGCCTTGCTTGCTTCGACGGCCAAGAAGCTTTCGCTGGCGTGCGCATCATCTCGTCAGGGCTCCACCCGCTGCATGTGGCCGGGCGTCTCCGTACACCTGAGACGACGACAAGTCTCAGGTTGACGTCGACATGGTGCCCACCTGGCGCTAGTCCCTGGTACGTGCGAGGTACCGTGCAGGCCTGCGAGCCATCGACTTCGTTGCGGAGACTCGGGTCCATCCCTGTTTGTCGTCTGATTGATTGGCCGTCGTGGCGTTTCAACCCAGGAGATGTGACGGCCCATGGATTGGATGACCTGCATGCGCCGCCTCGTCCGTATTCGCCATGTCCACACCACATGCCCTCCATTTGGCCCATTCCTCTTGCTCTCGCTGACTAGACGGCCGCCTCGGCTCCTCGGTCCGGCCTCCTGCGAAGCCGTCCTGCCCTTCTCCCTCTCTCGCATGCCGCCAGTTGTCGGGCGCACAAGTCGCCGTTGCCGTGTCAGCTCGCAGCCATTCCCTGTTCTGTCCCCGTTGCACGAGTCTGTGCAGTATTCTGTAACCCCTGTCAAGCCGCCGAGTCATGCGGCTCGATCCTGTGCTGCCGTCATCCCCTCACCCACGCGCCTACCCTACAGCCCATTGGTGCGGGCCGTCGTCGACGATGCGGCAGCACCCGTTTATGCGCGAGTCGCCATTGTCACTTGGCTTCTCGCGCCGTGACAGCATGACTACTGCTCGCTAGAGGCCCCTGTTTCATTCTAGAAGCTCGGTTCGGTATACCGGGCCCGCAAGGCCACCCTATCGCATGATCCAAGCAGGCAAAGGGCAGTAGAACCCTGCGCATTATCGAAGTAGATCCGACGAAGAAGAAGAGACGGTCGACAACTGCCGACATACCTGCCTGCCTAGGTAGTTAAGGGAGAAGAATAACGGTTACGCTGAGAGAAGGGCCCCGGCTGCCGATAGAACGGCCCTGCGTAATAGCACCCGCAACCAAAAAGTTAAACCCGAGATGCAAAAAGCCCGCCCGAGGGGGGTCTCGAACCCCCAACCTTGCGGTTATTAAACCGTTTTAAGTAAAAGCCGCACGCTCTGACCATTGAGCTACCCGGGCTCTCGAGGGCATCTTTCTGGGCGGATTATTGCGATACATAGGGGTGGCGAAGACGACTTCCGTTTTGGGAGCCGCTGCCTGCCGGGCGAGCCCCGCGCCCGGCGTCAAAATTTCAGCCACGCGTGAGCGAGCAAGCAGATTTGGCCCCTTTGGTCGGCTACAAACCTGCACAGTACCCGTGTGCAATTCTCCTGGACAGAGGGCCACGTCTCCTGCTGCCTGCCATGCCGGGTCGGACGCAGGACCCGGGAGAGGAGCCTCGCTCGCAAGATGCCAACATGCAGGACGCTCCGCCGTCGGCCCAGCCCGAGGAGACCCAGGATGCGGTGATGGGCGACGATGCCCAGGAGGCCGGCGAGGCCGACGAGGAGCTGGAGCCCCAGCGGGTCAGGATTGTACGTCTGGAGGCGCGCTCGCCCGGGCCTCGCTGACGGCGCCGCAGCTCCCGGGCTCGACAGACTCGGCAGCCTCGTTCGAGTTCATCGACGAGGGCCACACCCTGGGCAATGCCCTGCGGTACATCATCATGAAGAAGTGAGCGGCCCTTGGCGTCGGCCGTCGATGGGCGGCGTTTCCGTGCTGACGAGCAAGCGAAGCCCCGACGTCGAGTTTTGCGCGTATGCAATCCCCCATCCTTCTGAGCCCAAGATGAACGTCAGGATCCAGACATACGGTAAGTCTTGCAAGGCGCACCGGTCCGGAGGGCGCGTGCGAGTCGTCTGACCGGGCCACAGAGGGCACTGCCGTCGATGCCCTGAAAAAGGGGCTGGTCGACCTGCAAGATGTCTGTGACGTCGTCGCCGAGGAGTTCTGGACAAAGAGGGGCGAGTACAATGCTGAGCAGGGCCTGGTGCGGTGAGGCATTGTGATACTACTGCAAGGGCAAGAAGCCCTCTTTTCGCCTTCATGGCACCTTGTCTGGATCAGCGTCACCGGGGCATAGAGGAAATGCTTCGGTAGGGCCCTCTCTTCTCTTTCCTTGAAGAAAAGAAGATATATACACACAAAGGCAGTGTCTGCCGTTGTCTAATTCCGACCCTGGTGGCTCCCGTCAGCGCTTTATTCCCGCAGCGCACAGAGAGACCTACCTCCAAGAACCCCGCCATGAAGTTGGACGGCAGACGCTTGTCGCCCCTGAAGTTCTCCTCCTTGAAGTAGGACATGACGTGGGTCGTCTGCTTCCAAAAGTTCATCGTCTCCTATCCATGCGGCGTCAGCTGAGGGCGCCGTCTCCCGCCGGGCTCCCCTGCTGTAGGCGTACCTGATACTCGGCGTGGGACTTGAAGAGGAGCACATCCGCGACGGGAAGCTTGGACACGTATCGGTTCCGCTCAAACTCTTGCCGTACCCGCGTCCGGATGGCAGAGATGGGCAAGGGCATGTTGTACATGGTCTGGATCTCCGGCGCCTGATGCCCCGTTAGACCAGCGCGCATTCGCCGTGCGTATGCGAGCTCCAGTCGCAGCTGCGCATCGCCGGCCCGGAGACGGGGGACCGTTCGGGACGTACGGCTCGGATCCATTCGCGGTACGAGGCGAGGACGCGGCGTTTCGCATCCGCCCAGCTGGCCGCTGTCGCCGCCGTCAGCCGGGCAAACCGGTAGGTCAACAAGATCCTGCTCACACTGCACCGTCTTTTTGGCGAATTGGGTCGGCGTGACGGCCATGGCGGGCGAGCAATGCTTGTCGACGGGGAGGGCCACTCTGCCGTGCGAGCTGCGTCGTCGAGCTGGAGCGCGGGCGACACTGACGCTATGGACAGCTGCTCACGTGACACGCACCGCCACACGGCGGCAAATGCGCCACATGATTCAAGGTCGACGACTGAAGACTCGGATGCAGCACTCTCCATCCCTTGGACCAGCGTCAACAGCGCCCAGCGACGATGCCTGCGATACGCCACGCGTCGAAGCGCAAGCCCCCGCCAGAGGGCTTCAGCGACATCGAAAACGACCTCCTGATCTTCGCCAACAAGATGAAGGATGCGCAGAACAAGCCGCCTCCGGCTGGTCCCAGGCACCAGGCCCAGTGGGAAGTCTTCCAGATCTCCCACCAGAGGAGCCGCTACATCTACGACCTGTACTACGAGAAGGAGGCCATCAGCAGGCAGCTCTATGACTGGCTGCTCAAGAACGGCTACGCCGACGCCATGCTCATTGCAAAGTGGAAGAAGCAGGGCTACGAGAAGGCACGTCTCCGCGTAAGACTCGGCGCCTGGCCCTTGGCTGACCGCTTTCACAGCTTTGCTGCCTTCGATGTGTACAGACAAAGGAGACAAACTTCAACAGCACATGCATCTGCCGCGTCCCGAGGGCCCAGCTGAAGGATGACAAAGACATAGAGTGTGTCAACTGTGGCTGCAGAGGCTGCGCGTCGAGCGACTAGGCTGCTCCGTCGCGTCGATGGGTGTTTGGCATATGCATGTACGGCATGGCGCGTTGGCGTATGGCGCAGGAGGGCCCACGAGAACATCTGGCCGTCATAGCCGCCGAGACTGGCGGGCCGAGAGGTAGAGGTTGTTTGCCCGAGGTTTGTCATGTCTTAATTCGTACTGATCATCATCCATCCAGCTGCATCCGTTTGTGGGGCCCTATCTCCTTGCAAAGCCCGCTCGACCGCGGCCGAATCGAACGCTCGAAGGGACGAAATGCAGAGCCGACATGGCGCCCGTAAGCTCTGCCATGCCCTCGTCCGTCGCCTCCATTTGGCCCGGCTTCGCCTCGGGCCGGCTCGTGTCGGGCGACGGCGGCCCGGCGTTGTCTGCAGCTCCGGCTGCCGTGGGACCATGTGCGCGACCGTGGGACTCGTCGGCCTGTGCACTCGTCGACGACCTGCGGCGGCGGTGGCCGCTTTCGAGAAGCAGGGAGCGCCTCCCGTCGATGCCCTCCTGGGTGACGGCAAAGAAGAAGCTCTTGGGGTACATGTGCTTGTCGATCATGTGCATCCTCCGCTTCTGACCGGTCAGGCATTTGCGTTCGCACCCCTCAACGAAGCACGAGTACTGCAAGCCGTTAGACGCGAGACGGCGCGGGGGACCAGGGGGGGCTTGCAGTGTGTTCCCCTCTGTCCCTCTTGATCCGTACCAGCGGATCGTGACATTCCTCGATGTGGACGCCCAGGAGGTGGTCGGACGGGAAGTTCTTGTGGCACTCGAGACAACGATTTGTGTGGAACTTGCGGTAGTGGGCCTCGTAATCGTCATAGGACCTGAAGCCAAGGGCATGTCTGTGAGGGGGAAGCGAGCACCTCATCGCCAGTGTGTCGCCGCCGTCGACGGCCGAAGCAAGCCCGGATATCTTTGCGGGGGGCTGCGGCGTCAGGCCGGCATCTGCCTCTGCGGCGTCCGGCTCTGCGTCTTGCGGCTCCCGTGAGCGCTTCATCTTTACAGCGGGCGAGATTGGGCAGCAGATATTACTTTGCGCCGGGCCAGGGCCCCAGGAGCAGCTCTGAGTGGAGGCAGCAGGACTGGCGACAAACAAGCCGGCGCCGGGGGCGAGTAGGCTGGCGGAGCCTGCAAGTATTTTTGCCAGGTCCCAACGCCACCGAGCTGAAGGAGAGCAGTGAGGAGAGCGATGATGCCACCATACAAGAGGTAAGAGGTATGAGCCGATGGTGTAAGTGACGAGGCGTGGTTAACGTTCGCTGCGGCGCCACTCAGAAACTCACTTACATAACCTTCTTCTGCCGACGAATTTCCGGCGCCTCTCGAACCTTGGACCGCCTCCGCAGCGCCCAAATCAGCCTTGCGCACCTTGTTCACCTCCGTCCATCGCATCGCCTCCTCCCTCTCTCTCTCTCACTCTTCCGCCAGCTGCGCGCCGCCTGCTAGAGCCATCCGCCGCCTTGCCACCATCGAGTTGCCCCGAGCTATCTGTTTCTGTCCGCCCTGGATTCACATCTCCCCCAATGAATCCCTCCTTGGCCCAACGCCTCGATTTCCGCGAGCCGAGCCGCCCACACATCGTCCCAATCCGCAGGCAACTCAAGTTATGGGCCATCTGAGTCTGCAGCTCGCCGCATCTCGAGAGCATGAGTTGATCTGGTAGCCGGGACGCTTCCTCCTCACGCATAGCCTCGCGCCGAGACACGACACCTCCGACCCATCCAGCGCGCCGCTGCCCGATAGCGACGAAGCCGCGTCACATATCGCCATGGCAACCGTGACTTCTCAGGCCGGCCAAGCCTGGCAGTAAGTTTCGCCGCGAATGCCCCCGCCGCACTGGCAAGCGCCTGGCGATGCCGAGGTTGCACAGTGCTGATGTTGCTGGCGCCTGCAGCCAAGGCTTGAAGATCCGCAAGCACCTGCTGAAGCAGCTCGAGAAGCTCCAAGCCGACGGTGCTTCCGGCGTCAACGTCTCGCAGTTTGAGACCGTCAATGGTCTTATGGAGAAGTACGTCGCATCCGCAAGGCACAACCGCTGTCGCGCTGACAGGTTCAGATTCCGCTTCGCCTGTGTGCACACCATCTTCCTCGACTTCGAGTATGCAGTCAGGGAAAGCGCCGAGGAGGCTCTCTGGGGCCTTCACACCTCGATAAACGCCGAGTACCGACGGACCCTCGGTCGCCTCAAGCCGAGCTCCCACGCCGTCGAGCGGCGAAAGGTCGACAAGATGTACAACAGCTTTCTGCGCATCGCGCAGCAATTCTACAAGGGCTACATCCAGCGCCTTTCGGCCCGCTACGACGTCCAGGAGCTCCGACGGGCTGCTCGGGGAATCGATGCGGAGCAGTCGGATGCTGGCGACGCCATCAGCCCAGTCCCTGAGGCCCTGAGCGCCATGGTTGTCGTCTCTTGCCACTCGACCCTCCTGCGCCTTGGAGACTTGGCCCGGTACAGGACCCAGGCCAAGCACAAGGGCCCTGGCTACGAGAGGGCCCTGACGTATTACAGCCTGGCCCGCGACCTGATGCCACAGTCGGGCTTCGCATTCCACCAGATGGGCATCGTCAATCTTGACCAGGCCAACCACCTCGACGTGGTGTACCACTTCTATCGCGCCTGGGCCGTCGAGGTGCCTCACCCAAACGCCAAGTCGAACCTGGAGTCTGAGTTTAAATCCCTCCGACTCCCCAACGCGGCCAAAGCTCGACCAAACCCATCGGCTCCTCAGGATGCCTTCAACATGTGGTTTGCCAAACTCCATGCCCTTTTCTACAAGGGCGAGGACTTCTCCCAGCAGAGAGAGCTCGAGGAAGAGGTGATGCACAGGCTGGAGATGGCTTGTCGAAGCGCAGGTTCCGGCAACACGCTGCTGAAGATGGCCTTGGTCAACATGTCGGCGTATGAAATCGCGTCCGATATTGCCGGTGAGTCGGGCTCCAGTAACTCGACATTGCCGGGGCTGTTCTAACGCGACGCAGAAACAAAGACGGAATCCGCATGGCGATTCCGCCAGTTCACCTTGCGCTTCAATGCCCTCTTTGCCATGACCTTCTGCGGGGCTCTCAAGTCGGAGCTCCAGGAGGCCGTCTCCAACAGAGGCGACGACTCGTCCGACTTGGGGGCCACGCACATCACGAGCATCGTCGAGGGTCTCCTCCCAACTCTGCGGGTATACAGCGTGTGGCTGGCCGCGCACCGACACGAGTTGTTCAGCGCGGCCGATGCCTTTGGCGCCGTCGTGCCAGCCCTGATGCAGAACCTCGTCAAGGTCTTCACGCTGCTCTGCGTCGTCATCGCGGGCCGCGAGAACCTCGCCTCTTGCCCGTACTTGCTCCCCGAGGACCTCGAGGTGCGCGGCCTCCGCACCCTGACCGGAGATCAAGTCCCCAGGGCGTGCAGGGTCAGCTGCGACGCCAGCGGCAACACGAAGCCGCATGTCTACGACCCGGAACGGCGCCTCGACGTCACAAAGGAGAGCATGGCCAGAATCCTCGACACCCTCCGCTGCGCATACTTCCTGGCCGAGGACGGTTCGGTCCCGGTGACGTGTCAGGTCGTGGAGAGCTGGCTGGTGTTCGAGTACCAGCCCGGTGCGGCATGCGCCACGCCCGACAACGACGAGGAGGCCGGCGAATGTCTTGCGAATCTTGCGAGCCCGAGCGAGGCGCCGGCCGAGCACAGGCCAGCCCAGGAGGAGGAATGCGCTCGCCCGCTTGCAGCGTCGGGGCAGGACGGCACGGGCGTGGACGAAGGTGACGCTGGGACCCCTGCCCAGAGGCATCGCAAGTTGTCGGCCGACGAGGAGCACGCCGAGCGAACCGTCATCTCCATGCTCACGCCTTTCCTGAAGCCGCCGACACCGCAGCCGCAGCGCCAGGTCCGTTCTCCGGACGCATCGTCGTCCTACGGCATGCACACCACGACGGCCAACGACGTCTTCGCCTCGGCGCGCAGCTACGCAAGCCCGACTGCGCCCAGGTCTGCCGGTCCCATCGCGCCATTCCCCTGGGCCTGGGACAACACCCCCAAGCCCAACGCGCTGGCTTCGGCGGGCAAGGAAGCCTTCCATCGCGCGAGCCGCGACAACTCGCCCAGGGGCTCCCTGACGGTGAGGACTGCTCTCGACGACCCGTTCACGACCCCGGCACATGATGCTGCCGAATTGCATGCCCAGGCCTACTTCGGACTGCCTGTCGCCAGGAACTTGGGCAGCCCTGCCGGGCCCGCGGCCGAACGATCCCACAGAGAGCTCCTGCTGCGGTCCTTGACGGGCACCACGGCTGGTCCGCGGACCTCGCCCTTTGCGCAGTGGGACGAGCAGCAGGGAGCGGCCGCGCCGTCTTGGGGCGTGCCTCAGGCCCGTGGCCAGGTGCCAGCATCCACGAGCGCCTCGAGCTTCTCGCACCCGAGCAGCCTGTACATGGGCACCCCGGCCGACGGCCTCGGCCTCGGCGTGTCGGGCTACGGAGTGTTTGGGCGCAGCCATCGCCAGAGCCCGTCCCTTGGCGCCGACGCATCGTCGTCTGCGCGTCGAGCCCAGCTTGGCGACTCGGCATTGAGCTACGACGAGGCCATTTTCCGCGCGGCTTGGGTGGGCAACTGAGCCCCGCGAGCTTCATCCTCGAGGACCGATTCTTTCGTCCGCCCTCTCTTTCGGACCCTCTTTCTGCACCGCCTGCTTCTCTGGTGCTCCTCCTTTGTACTGCTTGAGCCTGCTGGACCGGTCCGGCAATCGGTTTGTCGGCACAGGATCCCTCTGCGGTGCCTCTGGGTTTTGCGTTTGGCCCGGCTGCTGTCTCGACATCGCACCGCCGGCAGCCTGCGAAGCGGATGTTTCTTGTCGTTTGCTGCCGGAGGAGAGCAAGGCCCTGGATACTCCAACGGTGGACCTTGCGTCCTCGAGCGCGGGTCCCAGGTCTCGGCTGCGACAGATGGGTGGCCACGACACCCTACGAGGCACGGCGACACGGTCATGAAACACCGTCACGGACGCTGCCTGCTGTCTGAGATCGCGCAAGAGATCGATTTTTTATATTCTCTCGAAACCCCACCTAATCGGATCGTGGAGGATGCCGAATCGCTATGCGAGGAGAGCCACAAGCCCCAGGGCTCTCGCCAGATGCAAAAACGCCGTTGTTGAAACCCGTTTCTTTGCCTCAACGCCGAACCACGCTCGTTTCTAACAGAGCAAGACGCCGCAAGGGGCGAGGGGCTTACGAGGAAGCCTTGTATGTTTGCTTAGGGAAGGGGTACCTGGCGAACGAGGGTCAGTCAAGTCCCGCCGAGGTGGCAAAAGGGGTGGCCATGTCGTTTTGCTCTATGAATCGCACGTGTGATCAGGTAGAGAGAACCCGAATGAATGACGACGAAAGATGAAAAGAACAGTGCGCGAGGGTGGATGTGACTTACGAAGGTCCCAGCTCCTGGATGCTCAAGCGGGCGAGCCACTGGCCCATGTCGATGCACGTCTCGAGGGGCCTGCCCTCCATGAGGCCGGCGAGCAGGCCGCCGGCAAAGGCGTCGCCCGCGCCGTTGGTGTCGTTGATCTTGGCAGGCTCGATGGCGTGGACGGGGAACTGCTTGACGCCGTCTTGGCCCTGGATAGCGACCAAGGTCGGCTCGGTGCCCTGGGTGACGACGGCGACCCGCTTCCGCTTGGTGTTCTCCTTGGGGAGGTTGGCGAGGTGGACGACGACGTCCTTGGGCTCCTTGGAAGGCAGGCCGTGCGACTCGGCGTAGGCGGCGGCCTCGGTCTCGTTGCCGATGATGTAGTCCCAGTAGGGGGCGCTGGCGTCGACGACGTCCCTGAAGAGCTGGGGGATAAAGGGGGCGGAGAGGGAGAGGACGAAGGTCTTGTTGCGCTGGGCGGCCTGCTTGGCAAGCTCCATGATGGCGGGGGGGCAGACTGCGGAAGCCTGGTCAACAGACAGGCTCGCTCGTCAGCTCGCTCAGGGCGTCGCGGTACCGGTAAAGTGGAAGCCGCCGATGTAGTAGACGTCGGCGTCCTCGACGAGGCGCCAGATGTCGGGCTTCTTGAGGTGGTCGAGGTCGTAGTGGTTGGCGGCGCCCAGGTCGGTGCAGAGGCTGCGGTTGTGGCCGGTGATGACGACGCCGCAGCGGCCCGTCTGGTGGTCCGCGTCGACGCGGTACTCGACGCGCAGGCCGGCGGCCTTGACGGCGTCGCGCAGGATGGCCGAGTACTTGTCGTCGCCGGCGCCGCCCAGGTAGACGACGCTGTTGGGCGGCAGCATGTACTGCGCGCCGCGCGCCGAGTTCTGCGCCGCGCCGCCCGCGATGAGCTTGGCGTCGTAGTTGTTGAGCAGCTCCTCGTACAGCGGCAGGTGCTTCTCCCCGGCCAGGATCGCGTCGTTGGCCTGGAGCCCGTACTTGTCCAGCAGCGCCTGGTCGCCGACGGCTTGGATGTCTGCCGTCATGGTGAGCTGCGCTGGCTGAGCGCCGCCCGGGGCCACGTACCAAGCAGGGGGTTCTCCAGGCAGAGGAGGCCGTATTCCTTGACGGGCGCCATGGTGCTCGGATATCAGCGCGCAACAGAATCCAAACGCAGCAGCCAGGCTCCTCTCGGGGTATCGTCAGCAGCAGAGATTTTTGACAGATGCAGGAGGAGGGGTTTGGCAGGTCGAGTTGGCGGGGTCGAAAGGGTGGGTACGTATCCCGTCATCATAAACTCGGTGTGCTGCGAGACACGCAGAATGACGAAATCCAGCAGCTCGAGACATTGTACCTCTACTCCGTAGGTAGAGACATCATATCTGCTGTAGTCCATCTAAGTGTCCTTGGTTCAACCGCGCGACCCGGCTTGCAAGACTCGCGAGACTCTGCAAAGGCAGCCGACAAGCCAAGTGTGCGCCAAATGCATAGTACTTGCTTCGGAGCTACCAGACGACTGCTCGCGGCAGTACCATTGAAAGATGCAACCAAGCCACTGTGAACACCATCCCAATGAGACCCCGAAACCCAGCCCCTCATTCCTTCGTCTTTTGAGTACCACGCAGCAGACCCGTCCTTCTCGCGGCAATAAGACCGGCCTTCTGGCCCTGGGCGGCGTACCGGGAGATGGTGGAGGCTTTGCCAATGTGTTGGTGGTTACCCTGTGACAGTTGTCAGCGTCCAGCTTGCGCCCCGCAGCCCGGGGCTCACTTACACCACCGTGAGGGTGGTCCACGGGATTCATGGCAACACCACGGGTCTTGGGCCAGCTGTTGCGCTTGACGGCGAACTTGTGCTTGGCACGAGAAGCCTCTGTGCCAACAGTTAGAACGTCCCCGTCTGCCAGCGCGACTCCGTGGGCAACACGTACTCAGCAGGGGCTTGTCGGTTCGACCACCGCCGGCGACGATGCCGATCATTCCTCGTGAGCTCGAGTGGACAACCTTCTTGGCACCGGAGGGAAGCTTGACGCGCGTCTTGCCCTCGTCGGGGTTGTGGCCGATGACGGTGATGTAGCCGCCCGAGGTGCGGCCCAGCGAGCCGCGGTCGCCGATCTTCTCCTCGACGTTGGAAACGACAGTGCCCTCAGGCATCTCGCCCAGAGGCAGGATGTTGCCGACGGTCAGGGCAGCCTTCTTGCCGGCATAGATGAACTGGCCCGTGTACATGCCCTCGTTGGCGATGAAGGTCTCGGTAACCTGCTTGAACCGGTAGGGGTGGCGGAAGACCACCTTGGCCAGAGGGGCGCCGCGACCTGCAGCGCCATGCACCGTCAGCCCTCGTCCCCTCTGCGCGCGCCCGTCCAGCTCCCAGCTCGTCGGCAGCAACTAACCAGCGTCGTGGACGATCTCGCGGACTACGCCGCGGACGTAGCCATGGCGCTCGGCGTAATCGAGGTTGCGGAACTTGGCCGGGGCCTTGTTCAGGTGCGTGTTGGCAGCTATCGTCAGGCGTCAGCGCGCGACCGTTCTTTGCGTCCGTCGATGCGTGCCATCGGTCGTGACTGACTGAAGATGGATCCACGCCCCTTGCGCTGGTTGCGAATGACTCTACCCATGGCGGCTCGATTGGACTCGGTGCAGTCGGTCGAGAGTCTGGCTGCCGGCGGTCGTCGTTAGCGGCTGATGGCCGCGGGTGCGAGTCGGCAAGATTGGAGGATATATACCTGGCTGCGGCCGCTTGGTGTTTTGGCGAGGAGGCCTTGCATGCAGTGCTCAATTTTTTGTGTGCGGGCCCAATTCGGGGAATGGAGGAGCTCGGCAGCCCTGGCCACGTGACCGGGGGGCGGGCCCGGACGAAGCGAGCGGGCCGGCTGGCCAATCAGCACCGGCGGACCCTGACCTCCCCTATCCGTATTTGCTGTGAGGGTGAGGCTGGCTCATCGCCAACGTCTCTGCTCACCTGTCGATACGCGCCCAAACGGGAGCCTCACCCCGTTGGCGGCGTCCACGCCAAAGGCAGCGTCTCGGCCGTGGCACGAGCATCTGGCCACACGGCCGTCTCGCCCTCACGCACTCGCCGACGTACCGAGTCCCAAAAGTGCCTGGTGCATGCTTCTCAAATGCAGCCCCGACGGCCAGCACTTCTTCGCATCGAGGCCTTGTTCATCGCAAGGCTCGGGCTGCCGCGTCATTGGCGCTGGGCTGCTCGAGAATGCCGCATACGTGATGCGCTGGTGGAGCTGCGGGCTTCAACTCTACGCAGGAGCCGGGGTAGTCAGCCTTTGTTGGAAGCCGTGGCAATGAGACAGCATCGCGGCCACGGGTCGGCGGGCGGCGACCAAGTGGTCGCAAAAGGATGGATGAGCCGTCTGGGGCTTGGGTAGTGAGCACATGCGCACCGAGAGGCGAGCTCGCCGTGTCGGCGTGGGGACGTTCGGCCGGCCGCACCTCTCTCGCTGATGCTCTACGCAAGGCGCCTGCGTGCTCACTACGTCTCCCCGCTGTCGACTATCCTGCAGGCTCGCCTGGGGGGCCGCTGCGCGGGACCTTGGGCAAGCCGAGCTAGACAGGTTCCACGGACGGGCGCGGCGCGCAAATGACGCCGACCATGGCGGAACCCCGGCAAGCTCTCATGCTCACCTCTTCCATTGGCCATCTGCTGACTGCCTCGACGTGAGCTCCAGGGCTCGTGCCCTGTGCTGGCACTGGGGATGTCGCTGTCGGCACAATGTGCCGCAGCCGGGCCATGGGCGCCGGGCCATGGGCGCCGGGCCATGGGCGCCTCGAACGGGCCGCCGCAGGACACCGGGCGGTGTCGGTGGCCCAGGACGCAGGCGTGGCGCCGTGGCCTCGGGCGGCAGCTCGCGAGAAGCCTCACGTCCGCACGGACGCTCGTTGGCGAAGCTGGCGGCCCCCGCCGGGCTCGGATTGATGAGGGGACAGGCAGGCTCAGCGACCTGGCGGCGGCAGGCGGTCGCTGTGACGTGTCTGGCCGGGCGGATTTCGGATGTGCCATGCGTGTGTGCCCATGTTGGCCTCGCACCTTGGCCAAGGGCCGGGCAGGGCAGGTCAGGGCAGGGCAGGGCAGGGCAGGCTGGCGGCGTTGCGCGGGGCCAGAGCCCAGAGACGCATCATGTTAGCATGTAGGAATGCGAACGGGGGAACCGCCTGTCTCATTCGCGTCCTGGTCGAGGGCCAAGTGAGTGCAACTCCAGAGCAGCCCATTGCCGCGGCGACCCCCCTCTGGCCTGCCTCTCAAACGTGATTTGCCCGACAGGCGTGGGTTTGGCTAGTGCATGCACTTGTCAGTCGGAGCAACTGCCGCCTTTCTGCCTCGCCGCCTCGCCTGTTCTCCACACGCGACAACCTCAGCCTCTCCCTCGCCTGGCCCAGCTCTGCCCGGCCCTGCGCACCGCCAGCAACCGCCCCCATCATGGCCGCCGATGACGATTCCTCGGACCTCTCGTCGCTGTCGTCGCTGTCGCCGGTGCCCTCGGACGACGAGCTCGACGCGGGCGGCGCGCAGGCCCCGGCCCCGGCCAGCAAGGGCATCCTCAAGTTCTTCCCCAAGCTGCCGACCAAGCGCCAGCTGCGCGCCCAGGAGCCCGCGCCGGCGCGCAAGCGGTCGCCGTCGCCGCCGCATGAATACGTGCTCGCGGACAACCCCGACATCGCAGTACGTGGCTGCTGAGTTCCCCGGCAGCGTCCATTTTTTCTCCCGTCATCCTCAGCCCCCGCCACGAGGGCGTCCGTTGGGCTCTGTGTGTCGCGCTGCCGTGCCCGGTGCGACGCGACATTTCGCGTATCGGCGTCACATGTGCTCTGCTAACCGCTGGCCACGCCCGCATGCAGTTCATTGTCATGTTTCGAAGCCGCTTCAGCGACGCCTTCCCCAAGTCCCTCGCGCACTTTGGCCCGCAGGAGCTGGAACGAGACATCGTGGAACCCGTCCCTGGCGACCGAGTCGAGCACTTCCTCTGCGCCCTGCTCGGCCTGCTGCTGAACCGCAAGCAGGATGTCAAGTGCGTCGCCGCCCCGACCCCCTTCCCCCGCGCGCCTCTCGTCGCGAGATGCTGATGCCCGGTTGCTTCGCAGGCCGGGCCACTACGGCAGGGCGCTGGAAGACGCCGTCGCGTCCCACAAGACCCAATGGCCGTCGGTGTGGAAGGACAAGAGCCCGCTCTCAGGCGGCGCCACCTTCAACTCCATGGCCCCGACCGCGAGAGTATGCCCGCCCCGAGCCCTCTGCCTTGTCGCCGGCTTGCTGACGGGAGCCGCCGACAGCTCACCTTGCTCCGTACCCTCATCCTCTGGTCCATGGCCTCGTCCGACACCGTCAAGGCCCTCATCAACCAGTCGTACAAGCAGAACCGCCACGAGGACGACCTGAACCAGCCCAGGTCGGTACAGCCGTGGGGCTCTGACGGCGACAAGCGCCGCTACTTCCTGGTCGAAGGCCAGGACGACACGCACTTCCGCGTCTACCGAGAGAGCAACCCGGCAGGGACCAACCGAACGTGGTGGAGCGTCGCCGGCTCCGTCGACGAGCTCAAGGCTCTGGCGGAAAAGCTCGAGACCAGGGACGGCGGGCCCAAGGCTAGACAGCTGAGCCACAAGATCCTCCAGGCCATTCCGCGCTTTGAGGTCGGCGACGACGTAAGCCCCGCCCCGGCACCCAGCCCGTTGCCCAGAGGACTGACGAGCATCCCAGAAACGCAAACGCAGGGAGTATCGCCAGCTGCGTAAGGAACAGTTCAAGCGGCCCGAGCCCGGCTTCTCTCTGTACGAGGGCCGGACGCGTGGGAAGCGGATGAAGTACACGTACTCGGAAGACGAAGACATGTTCCTCTCCGACTCTACGGGAAACCGACGCTCCGCTCGAAATACCGGGGCAAACACGCCGGCGGAAGCAGGCCCCGTCACGACGTCGAGTGGCAGACAGGTCCGGGCCCCGCCCCGACTCAACATGGTGGCAGGAGAGAGCGCTCCCGGGAGCCTGCAGGGGGATGGCTCCGAGTATGAAAAGGAGGAGAGCTCGGTGGGACCGTCGAGCCGGCCCAGGCGGTCGGCGGCCGTACATCACGGAACGAATGGCTGGGGCAGCACTCGAGCGCGTCGAAACGCCTCGGCCGATAGCGACGACGACGACGAAAGCGAGGCGGAATTCGGCGACGACGAGGATGATGCTGACGCCCACGTCTCCGAAGAGTCCGACGACGAAGACGAGTTCGACGAGGACGAGGCCATGGTGGCTGACGACCTGGATGATGGGCGCCGGACCTTGGTGGTGAAGCTCGCGGTGACGCCGCCGAAGCTGCGGAGGGTCCTGGCCCCGATCGACCAGGCGACGAACATGCTTCCTACCCCAGAGGCCCAGGACTGGAAAGCCAACGCCGGCGCATCCGAGGCGCCGAGGGTGAACATGCACGACGCACCAGCCCAGGACACCATCGCCGTTGCCCATGGAGCGTCAACGGGAGGCCCTGTCCCGTCGCTGCATAGTGGCAGCGGGCAGAAACAGGCGACGCCTTCGCCGTCGGATCAGGCCGGCGAAGCACAGCCGATGACAGCAGCAACCCCCGCAGCCTCTTCCGCCTGCTGAGGGAGCCCAGAAAAGGCCAAGGCGCATGCACAGCTGGCAGCTGCGCCCCCGCCTGTGGACGTGGACGCGGCTGGCCATAAATAGGACGAGTACCATGGCGTTGACGGCATGTTTCGGTTGGAGTTGGTGGCAGACGATGGCGCACGGCATAGAGCCCTTAGGTAGGGTATCATCCATGTAGGTATTGGCAATGGTTTGGAGGCTGGGAGCACAAAGGGCACGGAAGCGTCAGAGTATACTCGTGATGGGATATCCCGTCAACCTCGAGGGACGGGGGCAAATAGGGGTCCGGGCAAGGCACAGACAGTGCTGCTAATTTCATGGCACGCCCCAAGATGGAAAAATACACACGACACGCGATGCCGCCTCTCAATGCCAGTGCCCGTTGTGCTTTGTGCGGCCGGGTGCGGCCCAGTTGTTTACACCATACCACCACCTCCTCAGCCTGGCGCCGGCGGTGTTGCCGCGCAGCCTGGCGTTCCGGTTCCAGTGCTGCCACCCGCACAGGAGCAGGTTGTAGAGGAGGCCCTGCGCGAGGGGCATGACGATCTGCAGCATGCGTGTGAGGACGGCCCGCGACGGGGGAGGCGAGCCGGCGGCCTACCTGGTCCCTGGCCGTGATCAAGAGCACCTTCCACCACGTGTCGGCGTTGGCGATGCTGTGGAGGTAGCTCTGCTCGAAGCGCAGGTCGGGCAGCGGCGGAAGGGCGCGCCTGCGCGGGGGAGGACGGAGGACGCTGTAGGGGATGTCGCCGTCGTCGTGCGCCGCGTCGTCGACATGCCCGTGGCCCGGGCCGAGCTCGACGGCCTCCTTGCTGTCGGCGGCGGCGGACGGGGCCAGGTCGAAGCTGGGGTCGGGGTCGGCCCGGATGTGGCCCGCCTGGACGGTGGCGGCCAGCTCGCCGGGGCCCGAGGACATGGTGCTGGCGAACAGGCTGGGCGCGTGCGTGTCTCGCGTGCTACAGCGCCTTGGCCATGGCGCAGAAGGTCGGTCGTCGGCAGGAGAGCGTGTCTGGGACGGAGGAGGACGGAGGAGGACGGAGGAGGCTGCGAGGATGCTGGCGACGCGGCTGCTCCGTAGGCCCGACGTTATCCCGGGTGTGTCAGAGGGTCCACCAGGGCGCTGCTGGCTGCCAGCCCGTCCTCCGCAGGCGTAAAATTCTGGCTCCAACATCTCCCCGAGACACCGCACGCGCGCCCTCGACTCCTCCTGACGCCCAGGCCCAGCCTCTCGTCTCGATCCGCGAGGACACGCCCGCCATCCAGCCCCAAGGCCCCGAGATCCGCCGCCAAAATGAGCGACGCCCAGGCAAACGAGGCCGAGAGGAACGTGAGTCTCGCCATGGGCCGAAAAATGTTTTCCCCCCTCGTGTGCCTGGCGTGCCCCTCGTCCCGCGAGCTGCCCCGCGGCGGGGACACGACAGCGCCGACATCTGGCGACGATCGGCGCGCGCGGTTGCTGACGCCCCGTCTGCCGGCAGATCGAGATCTGGAAGGTCAAGAAGTTGATCAAGCGCCTCGAGGCCGCCCGAGGAAATGGGACGTCCATGATATCCCTCATCATTCGTGCGTGGGCCCCGCCTGCTGTTGGCCGGGCTGCCGCGCTGACGCTGCCGCGCTGACGCCGCCTCCAGCTCCCAAGGACCAGGTCTCGCGGGCCGCCAAGATGTTGGCTGAAGAATACGTGAGCCGCCGAGCCTGCCGTCGACAGTCCGCGTGCGGTCGTGCTGACGGCGCTTCCGCCAAAGGGCACCGCCTCCAACATCAAGTCGCGCGTCAACCGACAGTCGGTCCTGTCCGCCATCACGTCGACGCAGCAGCGCCTCAAGCTGTACAACAAGGTCCCGCCCAACGGCCTGGTCATCTACTGCGGCGAAATCCTGACGCAGGAGGGCAAGGAACGCAAGGTCAACATTGACTTTGAGCCCTTCAAGCCCATCAACACGTCGCTGTACCTGTGCGACAACAAGTTCCACACCGAGGCCTTGGCGGAGCTCCTCGAGTCGGACCAAAAGTTCGGCTTCATCATCATGGACGGCAACGGCGCCCTCTTCGGCACCCTCAGCGGCAACACGCGCGACGTGGTGCACAAGTTTTCCGTCGACCTCCCCAAGAAGCACGGCCGCGGTGGTCAGTCGGCACTGCGTTTCGCGCGTCTGCGCGAGGAGAAGCGCCACAACTACGTCCGCAAGGTGGCCGAGCTGGCTGTGCAGAACTTCATCAGCAGCGACAAGGTCAACGTGGTCGGCCTCATCCTCGCCGGCTCGGCCGACTTCAAGAACGACCTCAACGCCTCCGACATGTTCGACAACCGCCTCCAGACCAAGGTGATCAAGGTGGTGGACGTGTCGTACGGCGGCGAAAACGGCTTCAACCAGGCCATCGAGCTGTCGTCGGAGACGCTCGGCAACGTCAAGTTCATCCAGGAGAAGAAGCTCATCGGCAAGTACTTCGAGGAGATTAGCCAGGACACGGGCAAGGTCTGCTACGGCATCGACGACACGCTCAAGGCGCTCGAGCTCGGCGCCGTCGAGACGCTCATTGTCTTTGAAAACCTCGAAATCACGCGCTGGTGCCTCAAGGACAGCAACGGCAGCGAGACCATCCTCCACACCACCAAGCAGCAGGAGCAGGGCAACCGGGACAAGTTTATCGACAAACAGACGGGCCAGGAGATGGAGATTGTCGCGCAGGAGTCCTTCCTCGAGTGGATCGCGGAGCACTACAAGGATTTCGGCACCGCCCTCGAGTTTGTGTCGGACCGGTCGACCGAGGGCAACCAGTTCGTCAAGGGCTTTGGCGGCGTTGGCGGCATTCTCCGCTACAAGGTCAACTTTGAGCAGCTGGCTGACCTGGACGACGACGACGAGTACTATGACGGCAAGTCGCGCCCGGGGGGGGGGGGGGGGGGGATACAGCGACGCCGCGAGCATGCATCGCGGGGTGGGGGCTGACCTTGAACAGATTGACCAGCGGATTCCCTCGTCACTCGCGAGGGACCTGCTCAAGTTCAACCGTCTGCGCACGACGAGGATGACGGGCGTCACGACGCGCCGAGGTCGACGGATGCCGCGCCGATGTCACTGGCTCACGAGCGCCTGATGCCAAGGGACGAACCCGGGCGTCACAAGCAAGGCCATGAGGCGTCGCGACCAAGCCCGCTCCGCTCAGTGACGACGGCCACTTGAGCCTAATGATGGGCGGGAAACGGAGGTGAGGGGACCGCGGGCCCACGGGCCGCATACGCATGGCTGGCTGACAGAGGACCGCCCGCCAGGAGTTTCCTGCGAATTTGCGACGGGAGTGGCGGATGGCATGGCGCGACGGCTAGGGGACGCTGTGGCAGCAGAGGGGGGTTTCGCTTGGTCTGGACATGGGCTGGCGGAGCGGGAGGCGTTGGCGTGGCCTCTGGAGCTCCGACGCTGCTGAGCTGTAAGCAGGCGAATGACGGCGCTGCCGACCAAGAGAACGACGGTCACTCGTTTGGAGACTTGACGGGTTGGCGTATTGTGAAGATTGTTTTGCCGTGACTGCCTGTCTGGGACAGGGGGGACGGCGGCTCCGTACGGAGTACTCTCGGGCCGGAAGCACGTGAGCTCCGAGGCGAAAAGGCACGACCTCGGGCCAGAAGGCACGACGTCAGGCCACAAGGCACGACGTCAGGCCACAAGGCACGACGTCAGGCCACAAGGCACGACGTCAGGCCACAAGGCACGACGTCAGGCCACAAGGCACGACGTCAGGCCACAAGGCACGACGTCAGGCCACAAGGCACGACCTCAGCAAGCGTTTTTCGTCTCCAGACGTCGAGCACGGCCGAGCAGCCATGTCTTCGCGGCGCGGCCGGGCGCAGCGGCCGATGGACCGGCGCATCGCCGTGGGCCTCAACGAGGCTGCGCTCGACTCGCCGACGTTCCGGGCCTCGGCAGCGCACTTTGGCGACCACGTCGACGCGCTCGAGCGGTGGCTCGGCGGATACGTGTCGTCGACGTCGAAGCTGGTGCACGACATGCTCGCACTCGAGGAGACGGTCAACGCCTACCTGGCCAAGACGATGCCGTCGGCGGCCGACGGCGTCGTCGAGAACGACTACACGTTTGTCGCGCTCAAGCGCGTGGCCGACGGGCAGCGCGAGTGCTGGATGCAGACGCTGAGCACGATGAAGAAGATGGACGGGCTCGTGGTGGAGCCGGTGCGCTCCTTTCTCGCCGGCGACATGCGCGGCTTCAAGGAGACGCGGCGGGCGCTGGAGCAGACGCAGCGGGCCTACGACTCGATGCTGGCGCGCTACGTCGCCCAGTCCAAGACCAAGGAGCCGTCGGCGCTGCGCGAGGACGCCTTCTCCGTGTACGAGACGCGCAAGGCCTACGTCCAGGCGTCGATGGACTACTGCCAGCTGGCGCCGCAGCTGCGCTTCACCGTCGACAAGCTGCTCGTCAAGGTGAGCAGCGACGTGTGGAAGGAGATGGGCCGGTGGCGCGACGCGGCGACCAACGCGACGCGGTGGGCGCGCGAGATGGACCGCGTGCGCGGCTGGGCCAAGGAGATGGAGCTGTCCGAGGGCGTCTTCCGGCGCGAGCTGCAGGCGGCGAGGCGGCAGCTGGGCGAGGCGACGGTCGAGGAGCTGAAGCCGTCGCGCGAGCTCGACGACTACAGCACGTCGACGGTGCCCTTCCTCGGCTCGCGCGGCCCGCTCAGCGTGCGGGTCAAGGAAGGCGGCGTCGTCGCGTCGGAGAAGCAGGGCTGGCTCTTCCTGCGCGTGCTGTCGGGCAAGCCGGTGCGGCACGTCTGGGTGCGCAGATGGCACTACTGTCGCGACGGCGTCTTCGGCTGGCTCGTGCCGGGGCCGCAGGGCGTGCTGCAGGGCGACGAGATCGGCGTGCTGCTCTGCAACGCCAAGCCGGCACCGGGCGAGGAGCGGCGCTTCTGCCTCGAGGTCAAGACGAAGAACCAGACCATGACGCTGCAGGCCGAGACGCAGAAGGAGCTGGTGGCCTGGCTCGAGGTGTTCGAGGTGACCAAGAAGAGGGCGTTCGAGGCGAGCATGGGCCACGAGCCCGGCGGCGCCGACCCGGCCTTTTCCATCTCGCCGCCGAGCGCGCCCGAGTTCTCGGCCCGGGCCATGGACAGCCAGACGGGCGGCGGCGACGACGTGGGGCCCGGCATCGAGCGGTCGGCGACGCTGGTGCCCGGCGGCGACGGGCACCTGGCGTCGCGGCAGAGCTTCGACGTCAGCGGCAGCCTCGGGCGGCGGTCCCTGACGGCGCTGGGCAGGGACCTGGCGACGCGCGAGGACGGGGAGAGCGGGCGCGAGCACGCGGCGCGCATCATGCAGAAGCTGGATCTGCACCGCAAGACGACGTTTGCCGCCGGCGCCGAGCCGGGCGCGGCGACGCCGGGCAGCGGCATCGCGAGCCTCATCTCGGCCAGCCACAACCTGCTGCCCGTCCACCCGGCGAGCCTGGCGTCGAAGCAGGCGGCGGGCCTTGTGCCGGGCATCGACAGCGCGCCCGGCGCGCTGGCCCCGCTGACGCTGGCGAAGCCGCCGGCCATGACGGGCCTGAGCCGGACCGCCGTCGTGGTGATGGGCGAGCGCGGCTCCGCCGCCGGCCGGCGGACGCTGCCGACGTCCATCGTGGCCAACTACTGGGGCAGCAGCGTCTGGGCCACGGTCGACACGCCCGAGCAGCCGGGGCTCGGCGGCGGCGGCGGCGGCGGGGACGACGATGACGACAACGACGACGACGCCGGCGCCGGCGCCACGGGCGCGGCGGTGCGCGACAAGCCGCTGCCGGCCAACTACCCTGCCGAGCTCAAGTCGCAGAGCGCCCAGTTCCGGCTCCTGTTCCCCAACGCGCCGCCCGGCGAGAGGCTGGTCCTGGTCTTCAGGGCGGCCTGGTCGAGCTCGGTGGAGCGCGACTCTCCGCGCGAGGCGCTGGCGGGCGACGGGCGCATCTACGTGACGCCCGACAACATGTACTTCTACAGCCAGCAGATGGGGCTGGTGACGGCGTACGCCATGCACCTCGACGTCATCACCGAGGTGACGACGGCGGCGGGCAGGGACTGCGACTTTGTCTTCCTGCACCTGGGCCAGGACGCCAACGAGACGGGGTACACGCGCGTCACCATCAAGGTCTTCCTCGACGACCTGCGGCTGCTCCACGCCCGGCTGAACCTGCTCGTCGACAACCTGCAGGCCGAGCAGCCCATGGAGACGGCGGACATGATCTCGGCGCTGACCAACGCCGACAAGGAGGAGGAGGAGGCGGAGGAGGAGGGGGACGACGACGACGACGACGACGACGACGACGCGCCGAGCCCGAGCGGCGAGAGCGGCGAGGAGGGCGCGTCGTGGGCGACGCCGGGCGACGACGACGAGGCCTCGACGGGCAGGCGGCGGCGGCAGCACAAGCATCAGCACAAGCATCCGCACCACCGCCACCGCGAGCACAGCGCGCACCTGCGGCCGTCGCGGTCGCGGCAGCGGCCGCCGGCCAAGCTGCTGCTGCCGGCGCAGCCGGTCGTGTACGAGCCCGAGGGCATGGCGGAGCCGGCGGCGGAGCGGCTCCTGGAGATGAGCGCCAAGGCGTGCTTCCACCTGCTCTTCGGCGACAAGAGCTTCGTCTTCGCGCGCCTCTACGCCGAGCACCGGGCGCAGCACATCGCGCAGGGCCCGTGGGTGCTCGTCGATCAGGGCCGCATGCGGCGCGACTTCCACTTCACCGTCGACAAGGTCGACATGCTGGGCCGCGCGCGCACTGCCAGCGTCAACGACTTCCAGACCATCGACGTGTGCCGCGACCACGTGACGTACGTGGTGACGCACACGCGCACGGCGTGGCATCTGCCGCACTGGCGGAGCTTCCGGCTGGTGACCAAGGTGGTGGTGACGCACGAGGCCAAGTCGCGGTGCCGCCTGGCCGTCTACGTCGCCGTCGACTGGTGGCGCGCGCCGGCGCTGGCGCGGACGCTGGTCGAGCGCCAGGCGCTGCGCGACGCGGCCCGCGACGCCGAGGAGCTGGCCGACCTGGCCACGGCCCAGGCGCGCAAGCTGGGGCCGCGGAGCCGCACCAGCCGCGCCATCCACGCCTTCGGCCACGTCGGCCACCAGACGCAGCCCGTCGTCTTCGAGCCGGCCGCCGGCCCGGCCGCCGCCGGCCCGGCCCGGCGCCCGGCCGTCACGCAGCGCTCGCTGACGGCCATGGCGCTCGAGACGGCCCGGTCCTTCGCCGAGAGCGCCGTCTCGTCGCTCATCATGTGGGCCGTCGCCGCCCTGCGCCGCCTGCTGGCCCTCGCCTCGGCCCAGCGCCTGCTGCTGGCCCTGCTGGCCGTCAGCGTCGCCGCCAACCTGGCCCTGACGTCGCGCGAGACGGCCGCCTGGCGCCGCGACGGCAGCGCCGCGCGCTTCATGCGCCGCATCGGCGTCGGCCCGAACCCCGCCATGAGCCGCGCCGTCTACGTCGCCGACCTGGCCGACGCCGCCGCCGCCGCCGCCGCCGACGCGCCGCCGCCGCCGCCCGCCAACAGCTCGTGCGCCGCCGCCTACCGCGAGCTGCTCGCCGCCGCCGACGTCGACGCGCCGTGGCAGGACGCCGCCGCCGGCCTCTCGTCGCCCGCCAGCCGCGCCGCCGCCCGCCGCCTGCGCCGCACCCGCCAGCGCCTCGGCTCCTACCGCCACGACCTGCTCGTCGCCATGCGCGTCGTCAACCGCGTCGAGCGCGAGGTGGTCCACGCCGAATGGGAGAACTGGCTCGTCCACGAGAAGGCCCTGTGCGACGACCTCGACGCCGCCCTGCTCCGCGCCGACGAGAAGCCGCTGCGCGCCCTGGGCCACGACGGCGTCCGGGCCCTCGGCGAGTGGCGCGACAGCCACTGCCGGAGCTGCCGCGGCGACCTCGAGGCCCTGCTGGGGGGCAGGGGGGGCTTGTAGGCGCTGTTTTTGCTTTGCCTCGCTTTGCTTTGTTTCCAGGATACACCGGGGGGCGTCTGTCAGCTACCCAGTACCGAGTATATTGTCCAGTATATACATAATGCGCGTCTACCCTGGAGTGGCAATGTGCCCTGACTCGCTTCGCTGACGTCGCCCATCAACGTGCGCTGACTAACGGCTTTCCGAGGCGTGACGTCGCCGCCGTCGCCGCCGTCGCCGCTTCAACGTAGCCCCTTGGACGACCTGTTCGCTCCATTGACACACTGGCCATGGCGAGCCACCACGAGCCCCTGCGGGCGCTGGGCCCCATCGACTGGTCCGGCGTGCCGCGCGACGACGAGCTGGCCGCCTTTGTGCGCCGCGTCCTTGCCGACGCCCAGACGGTGGTGGAGTCGATCCCGAAGCCGACGCCGACGCCGACGCCGGTCCCGCCGCCCGAGGCCCCCCGGCACGCGCCGCCGGCGGGCCGCGCGCGCGCAAAGACGGACGGCGCCGCCCCGGGCCCGCCGCCGGAGCCGCCGCCGCCGCCCGGAGCCGCCGCCGCCGCCGCCCAGCTGCGCCGCGAGTGGAAGGAGGTCAAGGTCGGCCCGCGCGACAACCCGCTGGCCATGCGCGTCTACCGGCTCGCCGGCCGCGACGGCCGGGGCGCGTGGTTCGCCCGCCGCAGCGTCCACGCCGGCCTGCCCTTCGACGGCTGGAGGGCGGCCCTCGAGCGCGAGTTCTCCGAGACGCTCAAGGTCCAGGGCGCCCCGGGCAGCGGCAACATCCGCGGCATCGGCGCCGACCGCAGCGTCGAGCACCGCGTCGTCGAGCAGGCCGGCTGCCTCCAAGGTTCGTCGCCGTCCCGGGCCCGTCCGCGACGTCGTCGTCGGCTGCTCTGACGCGCCCCTCGCAGTCTTCCAGCTCTCGGCGCAGTTCCCCGGGCCGACCGCGCCGCGCGACTTCATCACCCTCCTTCTGACCTCCGACTCTGCCGGCGGGCCGCCGGACCCGCAGCGCCCCTGGCGCCAGTACATGATTGTGTCCAAGCCGTGCGTGCACCCCGAGTGTCCTCCGCGCCCGGGCATCATCCGCGGCCAGTACGAGTCGGTCGAGATTGTCAGGGAGATCCCCGGCGAGGCCATGGCCGCCAAGCGGTCCCTGTCGCAGCCGAACCTGGCGTCGCCGGAGAAGCCGAGGGTCGGCACGACGAAGCCGTCGTCGGGCACGGACGAGCCCCCGCGCGCCATCGAGTGGCTCATGGTGACGAGGAGCGACCCCGGCGGCAGCGTGCCGCGCTTCCTCGTCGAGAAGGGCACGCCGCCGGGCATCATCGGCGACGCGGGCAAGTTCCTCGACTGGGCCATGTCGACGACCTTGACCGACGACTCTGCAGGTCCCGAGCGACCTGGTTCCAGCGACGGAGACGGCGAGGCCCAAGTCTCGGCAGACGAGCCAGGGATGGCGGTGGCCGGCGCAGAGGAAGAGACCCCGGCAAGCAGGCCAGCCCAGGGGCAGGGCGCAGAGGCGAAAACCAGAGAAAGGATAGGGGAGAGGGCAGGACCAGGCCCAGAACCAGGCGACCAAGGAATCCCCAGTAGCAACGGGCTTTACGGCATCATCAGCAGCGCCATCGGCGCCGCCACGACGGTGGCCTACGGCCTGCGCCAGCAGTTCAGCAGCTCCCTCAGCTTCAGCAGCAGCCAGGAGAGCCTGGCCGAGGGTGGGCCGTCGGCCCAGTCGGATCCCAAGTCGGAGCCGGAGCCGGGGCCGGGGCCGGGGCCGGGCCAAGATGGCGACGCCATGCCCCCCCTGAGCGACGCCTCGTCCACCCGCAGCTTCACGTCGGCGCTGGAAAGGTCGGTGACCGAGGCCACGGGCAGCAACTCGCCCCGGCAGCAGCCCGCCGACAGGGAGCTGCTGAAGCTCATGGACCGGCGGCGCAAGCTCGACCGCGACTTCTTCAGGCTGCAGGAGCGCGACGCGGCGGCGCTGGCCAAGGCGCGCGAGAAGCACGAGCGCGAGCTGGCCAAGCACGAGGCCAAGTACCGGCGCGAGATGCGCAAGCTCGACGAGAAGCGCGAGCAGCGGGAGCGCAAGGCCGAGCTGCGCCGCCGCAAGACGCTCGACAAGGACGACAGGTCGACGCTGGCCCTCGAGCTCGAGCGCGCCAGGGCGGAGCGCGACGTGGCCCTCAGGACGGCCGAGCTGCTGCAGGCCCAGGTCGGCGAGCTCCAGGCGCAGAACACGATGCTCGTCGCCAGGCTCGGCCGCGTCGGCGCCATGAGCCGCGAGAGCTCGCCGTCGCCCGACCTGTCCATCAAGAGCCAGGCCAGGGCCTCGCGGGCGCCGCCGTAGGGGGGAGGGCGGAGAAGTAAGGGGGGAAGAAGGGGGGAAGAAGGGGGGAAGAAGGGGGGAAGAAGGGGGGAAGAAAGGGGGAAGAAAGGGGGGGCTATCTTGCCTGGCGCGCACTGCTTGGCATAGTGAACAAATGTCTGGGTATGTCTGGGCTGATCCGCCTGCTACTCGTCTTCCCACGCCTCGGTGACAAGTCTCGACACGCGAGCACGGGGCGACCGCAGCGCCCCCCTTGTCTCGCGCACCGCCTCGCAGAGGGCGGCAGAGCCGTGCTGCTTGGCCACGGCGGCGGAGCCGCCGATGATGCGTGAGCACAAGGCAAACACGTCCGGGTTCGAGGCCCAGCCAAGGGGCCCGTCCTCGCGCGCCGAAAGCCGGCCCAGGGCGGCGAGCCCCCCCCTGAGCCAGCCGTCCAGCCTCGCCAGCGTCTCGTCGCCCGCGTCCCAGGCGAGGCTCTCGAAGACGCCCGTCCACCGCCTGGCCTCGCGGACCTCGTCGACGAAGAGGTTCTGCTCCTCGACGACGAAGAGCGAGTCGTCGAACTCGAGGGCCCGCGCCAGCCCCTGCCCGGCCGGTTCCCACGCGGCGCCGTCGACGGCCCTGGCCCCGGAGTGCCCGACCATGCGGCTCGCCACTTCGGCCTTGAAGCCCGGGCTGCTGCTGCCGCCGCTGCCGCCGCCGCCCAGGTGCTGGGCCAGCCAGCGCAGGAGACGGTCGGCCGCCTCGATGGGAACGAGCGCCTCGCCGACGATGCTCGTCACTGCCGCGCCGCCCACGTCGCGAACCTCGTCGTCGTCGTCATTGAGCGCGTCGTAGAGAGCGACCAGGGCAGGCAGATGGTCCTCGGAGCCGCAGCACGGCCCGGCCACGGCGAAGAAGGACCGGAGCGACTCGGCTGCAGCGAGCCGCGTGTCAAACCCCTGGGCCAGTCAGCGGCTTGCTCCCATTCCATCCAGAGACGGCGTCCATGCTCACGCACCTTGTCGTCCAGGCCAGCCTCACTCATCATGCGGCCCCAGTTCGGCAGATCAACAGCCGGACGAGTTCCTCGACACGTCCCCAAGGCCGCCACAATACACCCGCTTGCCCGGATGACGGCGTTTGAGAGAGCCGGACTCATGGGCCGTGTCGCCAGCGCTGCCCACAGCTCCGCGAGGGAGCCTGACAGCCCTTCGTCGAGCCTGTCCCTCTGGAGCAGCTGGTCCAGCATGTGAGCCAGGTTCTGCATCGCCACAAGCTGAGCATCGGCAAGCCCGGTTCCAAGGCAAACGTCCGCGTACAACGCGCACAACTCGGAGAGGGTCTGCTCCGACGTTGACGTTGCATCCCACAGCCGTGGCAGCGTCTCCAGAGCCGTGACCAAGCCGTCGCCGCCGACGCTTCGTCCCAGGAGGAGCGCTCTCAAGCGTTCCACAGGGCGGTCCTCGACGGATGCCGCGTACACGTCGTGAATGGCTTTCTGGTTACCCAGAAGCGCCGACCCGGAGCCGGGAGCCATGACAACTCGGAATGGGGAGAGCCGCCGGGCGTGGGCCTTTTCAAAGGCCCAGATTCGGTTCAGCACTTCCAGATGAGCGGCCGCAATGTCGGGACAGTAAGGGAAATTGGAATCTATCGAGCTTTGCGCCAGGAACCGCGCAAGACGGGCGAGGGAGGCTGGGGTAGAGTTAGCCATGTCCCGCAGCACTTTGCGAGACACTTACCGGCAAGGCGGTCCACAGCTACCTCACCCAGTCTCTCAATCACAAACTTGAGAGTCAAGAGCACCCCGTGGACGTGGTTCTGGCCGCTTCTGCCCCGCGAAAGCAGCGCGTCTTGGAACAAGCCCTCGACAGACTGAAGCCACCTCTCGTGCAGCAGGCATGAACAGAGCGTCCGGGCCGCCAGCTCCCGCACATGCCACACGGGGCTCGACAAGTAGACGGCGACGTGATCCTGAATCTCGTCGCGGAGCAGCTCGGGGGGGCCGGCCCGGCGGATGATATCCAGTGCTGGGAAAACCGACTCGGCCGCCGCCGCCGTCGCCGCCGACTGAGCCAGCGTCTGATGTCCAGACTTGAGGAGGTTTCTGAGGACGGCAGGCAGATTGGGGTATCGGTGGTACGGAATGCGGTTGGCCTTGCCGTCCCATCCCATCTCGATCATGGCCTTGCTCTCCTGGGACCCGAAGAGGCAGTCGATGAGGCTCCGGAGGAAGATCAGGCCGCAGTTGCGGATCGCCCAGACCTCGGAGCGGAGGCCGCCTGCTGCCAGCTCCAGGCACCGGGGCAAGTACTGCTCCGACTTGTTCCCCATGGACGTCAGCATCGAGTTTTTGAAGATGTCTTTGAGGCAGTTATATGCATGGACCTGCGGGAGGTTGGAGCCATCCGTCTCCGAGACCCGCACCTCCTTGCCGGCTATGCTCATCAGTCTCTCCATGACGTGCGCAAACGAGGGGTGGGGGGCGTTGGCGGATAAGATGCCCGTCATCATGGACGGTATTCCGGCAGACCTCCGCGTTGTCGAGGCTTGAGAGAAGATGGCATCCATCGTGCCCTGATACCACGTCTCCAGCAACGCCCGCTCCTGATCCGAGTGCTTGGTCTGCTGGCAGCAGGTCGCAAAGGTCAGCGCCACTGTCGTGAAGGCGCCTCGATGCCTCAAGGCCGCGAGCTGGTTGAACGTCAGGTTTCCGATTCTTCGAAACAAGTCTTGATCTGGGCTGATGAAGCCGTCCCGCGCACGGTTGCGCGTGGTCAGGACCATGGTTTGCATGAGATTACTTGCGGCGAGTTAGACGAAGCGGACGCTTCCCTCTGTCAGAATGCCTCACCTGGACTCGTGGACGGCGCGGAAGCTGAAGCTCAAGAGGTCCTTTGTATCAAGGCCCTCGACCTCCTCAAGCTCTTGGGGCAGGTTTCCCTCCGGGGAGTCGTCGCAGAGGACGCCTCTCACGGCTTCCCACACCCGCTCACAGCATGAGACGAGGCGGCACTGCAATGGCTCGACGGTCTCCATTTCCGGTCCGGAAAGCCTGACCTCCGAAGCCACTCGCCAGATGTGACTGAGCGAAGCAAAGTCGCCGTGCAATGGGGCGACAAGAACTGCACGGCCCAGGTCGCTCTCTGCTACCGAGGCTTTGCGTTCGAGTTCGCCGATCAGCCTTGAGAGAAACGAGACTCGCTTCTCCCCAGAGTCCAAAAACTGGTAAAGCAGCTGTGACGCCCTCGAGGCTCCGTCGGAATGATCGGCCCTTGCCGTCCTCTGTGCAAGGTCCTCGGCACGTCGCGATACCTCGGTGAGGGTTTCTGTTATGCGTCCAACGCCCTCGTGGCCGCTCAATGCAAAGCGCCGGTACCTCTGGTCGGCAAAGAGCTTCTGCAAAGCCGAGGCAGACGCGTCCCTCACGTCTTCGAAGGGGTCCATGAGCAGGTCACAGAGCGCTCGCGCCCACTTATCGCTGAACAGGTTGAAGAAGAGCTGCTGATCATCGTCGGTTTCCCACGTCTTCCCGTCCTCTCCTTCCATGCGCAGAATAAAGGCCAGGGCCTTGAGGGATGCGATGTGTCTCTGGTAAGAGGCGGTCGGCGTGAGCTCGCTGCAGAGGAATCCAATGTACCACCGCAGGAAGACTTCATGGTACTCGAGACAATGGGTCAGCTGTGCCTCGGGAAGCAGGATCAAGTTGGAGCGATAGAGGATAGGCGGCGAGACGGCCGACGCATCCTGTTTGACTTGGCTCTCCGCGCTGGAGTTGTTGGCCTTTTGAGCTTTCGCCCGAGCTCTCGGTATGCTGCGCTTCAAGACGTGGATCGCACCGCGTACCCGTCTGAACATGTCTCGCAACTTGCCGGATATCTCGACTCTGAACTTGGCATCTGGGTCGGCAAAAAAGGCGCCCAGGTGCTTTCGCAGCAGCGCCAAGGCGGTCGACGAGTACGGCCTTGTGGTCGAGGGGGACGTCACCAGCAAAGACAGCGCAAGAGCCCGCACTTCGTGAGAGGGATGGGCCAGGACGCTATCCAGTATCTTTTCGTGGACGGTAATGGAAGAGCCCTCGCTTGTTTGCCCTCCGTCCCCGCCAAGCTCTTGACAATGGTCAGCTGAATCCGCCATCCTCGGCGTCAGCAAACAAACTTACCCGGCTCCTCGACAAGGCCGAGTTTCTTTCCGGTCTCGAGCGCAGCCAGCTGCAGGAGGGCGGGAATGTCCAAGTCCAGATGGCTCGCCGTGGAGACGGCCTTTTCTTCATTCATCTTGCCAAGGAGCCGCAATCCCTCGACTCGGTCAGCTTTAAAGAGCGGCAAGAAAACGTAGTTCTTGATTGACTCTAGAAGCGACGGTTCCTGGGACGCGAAATCGAGAAGGCACTGATACCATGTTTCCATGCTGGGAACGGCTGCATCATGGTCGTTTCCCTGTCTCCAGCACCTGTACACGCACACGATTAACCTGCCGGCAGTTGGGCAGACAAAGTGTAGACGCATCCAATGGAAGAGGTCCACCATGAACATGCTCCATATTTCGTTGTGGTCGTTGCTCTGTGCAAGTTCTTGCCGGTGGCCAACATAACTCGAGCGTATGTCGCCCAAGGTGACGACTCGTTTGGCCAGGAAGTGATCGAGAGCCTTGATGGCTGACTTGGCAACTGGTTTCGTAGACCGCCCGGTTAGCGACGAGGTGAGGATATCGAGGAGGCACCGTTTTGTTCCCGCGGCATCGTCCCTGTCCGGGTTTGTCTTGAGGAAGCGTGTAATGAGATCCAAAACGAGTTTCATGGAGCGATGGCGATCCGACTCGTTCCAGTCCAGGAAGAAGTTGAAGAGCTGGAGAGCCACGGCCCGGGACAAGGCCCAGCTCCGGAGCTCCTCTGCGTCCGCGTTGGACGCTTGCTCCACGAGTCCGCAGAGCCTTACACAGGCCTGGCCCGAGACAGACCTGGGCTGGCCAGCTTCTTGGAGCAGGCGGTCGAAAAAAGCGGTTGCATGGCTATATGCATTCTTAGCATAACGAACCGTGCCCGGCCTGAACCGCTCACCTTCTCCGCTGCCCAGCCTCTTGAGCTTCAAGCCATTTCACTGCTTGGACCGGATTGGCCCGCAAGCCTGCGGTCTCTTGGGGAGGATCGCTGTCCATCGTCTGCAATTCTCGGGGGCCCGTCCTGTCTCGAATCGTCACATGACAAAGTCATATGTGGTTGTTGCTGGGAAAATAAACAATCCTACACTGGCTCTTGCTCCAATCGCGGCTGATTATGACTTGTTGCGAGCGCAGGGTCAATCATCGATCCTCCAGAGTGACGATGGTGGGGTCACGTGCATGCGCACGTGCGGAAAATTGCCCTGTCGCGCGCGCCCCCACCAGCCAGGCGCACGGAGATGGAATTGAAAATCGTCAAAATCTCCAGCGCAACAACTTCCTCCAACTCCCAGATACCGTCCTGACCACCATTAGATCCCGCTGCATCTATTGGGAGACTGGCAAAATGTCCAAGATCACAGTCGGTAAGCCGCGACGTGTCCGCCGCCCGCCGCCCGCCGCCCGTCGAGCGCCCGCGCCTTCAGAACCCGAAGGCTGCCGACGACGGTCGACTGTGAAGGCGTGCAGTCCTGGCTGACCC
Organism: Hypocreales sp. Mo6-1; assembly: GCA_002939055.1. Classification (NCBI taxonomy): domain Eukaryota; kingdom Fungi; phylum Ascomycota; class Sordariomycetes; order Hypocreales; species Hypocreales sp. Mo6-1. The sequence goes on from PNEP01000013.1 coordinate 1,832,939, forward strand.
ATCGTCGCAGCTAATGTCCGGACGCAAGTCGCGGAGCTCTTGGAGTACTCCAACGACACCAAGAAGCGCAACTTCCTAGAGACGGTCGAGCTTCAGATCGGCCTCAAGAACTATGACCCCCAGCGCGATAAGCGTTTCTCGGGCACCATCAGGCTGCCGTCGATCCCCCGCCCCAACATGGCCATCTGGTACGGACGACGAGATGCCCGGCAAGACAAGCTGTGGCTGACTGGGAGGCATGCAGCATTCTCGGCGACCAGCACGATCTCGACCGCGCCAAGCACGGCGGAGTCGACGCCATGTCGGCCGACGACCTGAAGAAGCTCAACAAGAACAAGAAGCTCATCAAGAAGCTGGCCCGCAAGTACGACGCCTTCATCGCCTCCGACGCCCTCATCAAGCAGATTCCCCGTCTCTTGGGTCCTGGTCTGTCCAAAGGTAAGACGACCAACCGAACTATGCCGCCGCTCGACGCATCCGCCGCTAACAGCATGCCCAACAGCCGGCAAGTTCCCGACCCCCGTCTCGCACGCGGACGACTTGACCGGCAAGATCAACGAGGTCAAGTCGACCATCAAGTTCCAGCTCAAGAAGGTTCTCTGCATGGGCGTCGCCGTCGGCAACGTCGACATGACCCAGGAGCAGCTGGTCGGCAACATCATGCTGGCCATCAACTACCTGGTTTCCCTGCTGAAGAAGGGCTGGCAGAACGTCGGCAGCTTGACCATCAAGGCCAGCATGTCGCCCCCGAAGCGCCTGTACTAAGCGGGCTTGTTGGGCGCCTTCCGCGGCTTGGTCTCTTGGGTTCACGTCCCGGCTGCCACAAGTAAGCAAGGCTAGAATCTCAATCTACGACTGAAGCTGTCAAAGGTGGCGCCCATGAACGTCTCAATGCCGTGACGCGACGCTGGCGACTACTCACGGAAGCCCAATAGAAAGAAAGAAAAAAGAAAACCATAACGGCTTAGTTCTGCTTTGTTAACAACTCTTTGTGACTCGCCAGGCAATAAGACCGCGCCGGCCAATGACTCTCGACAGCGTATTCCAGACCCCATCATCTCCAAAATCTATGTCGTCGAGGTTCAAGTGCCTCCGGTAACGCCAGACCTCACGGAAGCGGAGCCCCTGCAGCCCCTTGTTAGGGAGATAGGGGTCGAGCCAGGTGGCCGACGCCGGGGCGATGAGATACGTCCCGTTCTTCTCCTTGAGATATTCTTGGCTGCGCCGGTCGGCCGGGGTGTCGCAGGTGGCAAGCTCCGTCAGCTGCTCGAGCAGCAACTCGCCCTTGATGCCCATGACGTCTCTCGTCTGCAGGATCTCGTTCTTGCCGTTGAGGAGCCAGATTGGGGGCGTGTACGTCTTCCACCAGATGGCGTGGGTGGCGTCGGGCTGGTTGCTTATGAAGACTTGGCCGGGGACGATGCCTCCTTGATGGTAGACGCCCATCAGCACGCCGAAGAAGAGGTTGAAGACGACCCACGCGGCGGCCCAAAGTCGAAGCAGTGCTTGGTTCTTGGGGAGCTGGACCGAGGACAGAATCAGCGGCACGGTCGGCAGGAGGAACCGGGCCTCTTGGTGCTGAAACATGGACAAGACGACGAGCCCCGAGACGGCGGAGTAGAGCCGGAGGGAGAGATGAGGCTGCGTGAACAGCAGCACTGCCGCCGGCCCCAGGAGCTGGGGGAGGTTCCCCAGCAGGTGCTGGTACCACGGGTGCAGGCCGTGGTGAGCGAGGTTCTCGGGCGACGAGTTGTAGCGGAAGTTGTTCAAGGGGGTGAATACTGGCTTTGCGACTAGGTGCGCCCAGGTAACGGGCTCGGGCGTGTAGAAAGCGGTATCCAGCGCGACGGCGACTAGGGTTGAGATGAGGGCGGCCACAACTAGGGCTGCCAGAGACGAAGGCCTGTGCGCATCGATCAGCATTGCGTTGCGCGGCCGAAGCAGAGGCGAGGGCCGACGTACTTGGCCAAGAAATGGGGTATCAAGCGAAGACTGGGAATCAACAAAAAGGCAGGGAAGGTGATGCGGTTGAACAGGCCGAAGACGGCGACAATGCCGAGCACCGTCGAGGACAAGAGCGACGATTGTTGCTGGCCAGGGTCAGCCAGGAAATCAAGGCCAAGGCAGCAGACGGGTTAGACGTACGCGGGAATCGACGATGCGCTGTATGAGAACCAAGCTCCAGGCCACGACCAAGGTCTCGATAGAGTTGGAGAAGGTGTGCGTCTGGTAGGTCCATGTGACGTAGGACGAGGCGACGAGCAGGACGGCGACGCGCCGGTGCCGCGGCGACGGTATCAGCTCGTGCAGGGCCCAGTCCTCGAGGACGAAGCTGATGAGGAACATGAGGACGCGGAGGGTCCAGAAGACGGCGATGGGGGGGATCTCGCCATCTTGGCCGTTACCGATCCAGAGCCAGCGCAGCAGCAGCATGGGCAGGCCGTAGACGGGCCATAGCGGGAAGACGCTCCGGATCGGACGGTCGCCGGTGAATTCCCAGGTGCGGCGCACCGGGTAGCTGAAGATCTGGCCTGGGCGCGGAGGCTGCGTCAGCAAAACAAGGACGGGAAGCTGGCGGAGAGATGCATCATGCATGCAAGCATGCAAGTGCTTTGGGCGACGGCCCAGCCGCGTCGCACAGGGACGCGCAAGGAGCCAAGCACGGGGCAGACGCACCGGCAATGACCTCGGGCCCCTGAAAGTTCTCGTCGGGATGCAGGTAGCTGGGCGACAGGGCAAACCACAGCCGGACGAGGACGAGGAGCAGATACGTGCGCCGCCACATGGCTCGGGACGGAGGCTGGTGGCGTCGGAGAGGCGGCGTCGGAGAGGCGGCGTCAGAGAGGCGGCGTCAGAGAGGCGGCTGGGGTCCAAGAGGCCGCAGAGGGCACGGCGAGCGCGGGCCTGGGAGGATGTCGAGGAGGCCAAACGACATGGGCGACGGGGGGCCGTCGAGGCGAGGCTCCAGGGCGCCGAGCAACATGCAAAAGCAACAAAGCCGGGGGACAGCAGGCGGCGACGGCCGACGGGCTACGCGCTGGGCGCCATGGGCGCCAGGACGCAAAGAGCTGAAGAGAGGGACGGGGCGTAGGGCAAGACACGGGCGATTTAGCAGCGCGCCGAGGCGAGCCGTGGTGATGAGGCCATGCCCGGTTTAATACGTAGGGCGAGGGCCAACGGCCAGGCTGGCACCTGGAAGCTGGTCCCGTCGGGAGGTCAGGGGCATGACCTCATCTGGGTACCGGGTAGGGGCTACGGCGGACGGGTACCGTTTTCGGCCGCGCATGTACGCGGTACTTGTCGCCTGCAGGCGGCCATCGGCGCGTCGAAGACGGCACGCGGCGATGTGGCTGACAGGACAAGCGAGGACGGCGAGACATGGAGGACATGGGCCTAGAAACGGCCCCGAGCCCCGGGAACGGGCGCTTTGGCGTGGTAATTTGCCTCTCTGATCAGCAGACGCAACCGCCGCTAAGCCCGAGCCGGCATGGCGCTCGGTTTGTTGTTGTCAACCCGGCTTGCGTCATGCTGAGCTCGCCGTCGCTCCGGCTCCGGACTGGCGCACGGCGAGGCGGACCGGGTGCGGCGAGGCGGACCGGCCAAGGCAACATGTACCGGGACTTTCGGCCACGGTACCCGCTACTTTTATTGACCAAACAGGGCAAGAAGGCCATGATGTGCATATGCATGTATCCGTGCTCCGTCCGCGGTACCTCATTGTTCCCCGACCCCGTCCGGAGCCAGAAGGTATCCGGGGACGCGGTCCCGGCACCGGACGTGTCCGTCGCGTGGCCTTCTCGGCGGCCTGGGGCCCACCCAGCCATTGCGAGTGCCCCGGGCAGAGCACTGCTCAGGGATGAGACGAGAAGCAGGAAGGATTTATAGAGCTGGGGTGAGAGACCCGATATCCCGGCGAGCAGGGCAGGCCGCTCGGAGTCCGGATGAGCCAGCTTGTCCAACGGTGCTCAGGACAGCCCCGTCGGCGCCCAGAAGGAGCAGCGACGCGCCAGCCAGCGCCCTGTCCCGGCTAGGGCTGAACAATGGCCAAGGAGCCTGTCCAAGGCGGCAACGGCTCTGCCAAAGGCTACCGTGCCCGTGCCGTCTCCGCCTCCAAGGTTTGCGCGTGCCTTTGTCCCGACGCCATCATGACTGCGAACCACGTTCTCCGAAGCTTAATGGGAACGTGATAAATAGGTACCTCCCCGACAGCCTGATCCGGGGCAGATCTTCGCTCCTCTTTTCTCCAACCTCAACTTCTTGGCAGTCCTCCAAATGCGGTACCCCCCAAGTTCAGGTTCGTGGCTGAGTAAGCAGAAAGTCCCGGCTCCCTGCCCGTCGACGCCTGTCTCGGCACCACCTTTCCTTCCTCCCGTCCAGCCTCGCCATCTCTTCCTCTTCTCCTCCTCGCAGCCCGTCGCCACCACCACCTCGCATACCGCGCAGACCAACGTCCTCTGCGCCGTCGCCATCGCTTGGCTTCGTCGCTGACCTCGTTCCACCGCACTCCAGAATACCCCTCATCCAACATGGCCGAGACTGCAGGCGCTTGTCAGCTCGAGAAGGTGTGGCTCGTCTCCAACGACGGCTCCCTCATCGAGATTGGTGAGTTGTCGCCGCTTCCCCGCCACGAGGCGCGGCGGAGACGCTGCCCTCTTTGCCGCGTGCCCTCTCCGCCGCGTCCGCCACCTGCTGCCCCCTGCTGACGCCGCTCCAGACCGCGACGTGATCGAGCGTTCCGTCCTCATCAAGAACCTTCTCGGCGACACCGAGGCCAAGTCGACCAAGGAGACGCCGATTCCCATCCCCAACGTGCGTCTTGTCCCCACTGCCGGCTTCCTTGCCGCCCCTTGCCGCCCCTTGCCGCCCAGCCTGCTTACCGCTCCCCAGGTCAACGAGGCGGTCCTGCGCAAGGTGCTCGAGTGGTGCGAATGGCACCGCAACGACCCTCCTCAGGCCCAGGATGAGGAGTCGGATGCCCGCAAGAAGAGCACCGATATCGACGACTGGGACCAAAAGTTCATGCAGGTGGATCAGGAGATGCTCTTCGAGATCATCCTGGTATGCATCTCCCGCACCCTCCTCTCCCTTCTCCTGCTCTCTGGCTCATCTCCCCCCAGGCATCCAACTACCTCGACATCAAGCCCCTCCTCGATGTCGGGTGCAAGACCGTTGCCAACATGATCAAGGGCAAGTCGCCCGAGGAGATCCGAAAGACTTTCAACATCACCAACGACTTCACTCCCGAAGAGGAAGAGCAGATCCGCCGCGAGAACGAGTGGGCTGAGGATCGATAAATCGCCCCACGATTCATTCCTTATGTTGCCCAAAGGTGTTGTCTTGGGGAACCGAGGGCACGCTTTTCTGTTATTGAGGCCAACTCGGCGGTGCGCAGTGCAATTCGGGCGTTAAGGGCTGATTACGGAGTGGGCTAGGCTTCCTTTACATCCGTCGGATGGGAGAGGTTTTCCACGCCCTTGGCACTACGATTATCCTTCCTCCCCATCTCTCCATTTCTAGGCAAGGGCCCGCGCTGTTGTGAATGCTTCTTTCTAGCTGGATCGGGCCCCAGCTGCTGGCTTAGTCGGGAAACCAAGAATTTCTACGCGTCTTTGACCTTGGGCCTCTGTAAACTCGGCCGACCTTGGGCCTCTGTGAACTCGGCCCAGAACCTGCGCCACAAAGAGGGATGCGTGAATTAGTGCGGGCAGCAAAGTTTTGGCAGGTGCCTTTCTGCGGTTGGTCTCTGGACGCCAGTGGAAGGCAGCATCATCTCTCGAGTACGCGCCGATAGCTTGACGGGCATGCCCCAAAGACAACTCCGTAGAGTCGCTCGTGTGTCTCGTTTCCTTGGGACATCAAAATGTGTGCATTCCTTTCCCTAAGACCGACCGTGATATGCAGTGATGGCGAGGGTCGAGAAACCCGGGCAATTGACGTTGCCCATCCCGCGCGTCGACATGTGCCCCTCAGCGCCGTGACAGTCCTGACCGCAATCCATCTATCCCTTCCATCGCGAACTCCGCAGCAAACAAGCCGACGGGGGGCTCTTTGGGTCCTTGTCGGCGACTGTCGATGCGAAGAGGAACCGAAGGTGATCGGAACAGAGCAGTTTAGATGCCCAGGCGTGTCTTCCTCCAGTGCCGTCTCTTCGCGTTATAGCTGTGGCCTCTTGCGTCAGCACCCCACGATTCACGAGTGCCGGAGAAGACGGAATCTGTCCAAACCGTCGTGCGGGAGGGAGCGTACCGGACGGTGTTGTTCGTTCGGAGACGGATCCATTGCGGCACAGGGCGGTTCTGCTTCTGTGCCTTGGCAAGCTTCTGCTTGGTGCGGAAGGACTTGTGGCTCTGCCAACATCGTCAGCCCTCGTCGATTCGCCCATCAACCGCCGCACGCTCGGCAGACGCAAGGCAAGGAGGCCCTCCAATCTGCAGCCATGGGCGCGCGTGCAGAGAGGATGCTCAAGAGGAGGCGTACCGGCATCTTGGTTGGCTTTGCGCGTCAACCTGTTGATGACGATGATTTTCTTCGCAAGAGGTGAGTTGGGGAGGATTTTTGGCCCGCACCTAAGGGCGTGAAGCCCTAGCGAGGGAGTGGCGGGGAGCGTGGCTGTGAGTGTGGCACGTGATGCCTGAGGCAGAAAGCCCAGCGGAGCATTTCTCCAAGTCTAAGCGAGGCAGGCCGTACCGACAAAATAACCACGCGAGGCATGACATGTGAACCTTGGTTATTACCTTTAGCAGCCGCATCGCATACTGCGAAGAAATGCAATATGAGCCTCGTATTCGCATTGCTTCCTGAGCAACTTTGTCAATTTTGTGCCCAGCATTCTTCTACTTGGTGCCATCTCGTACTTCCCCCCGCTTATAAATCGGCTCGGTCGCCTGCAACGCAGCTCTCGAGTATATATACCCAAGGCCGATGCGCAGCCAGGCGCCATCGATGACGGAGCCGAGGCAGATCTACGAACTCAAGCATTAAACTCATCGTGAAACCGTCGTGGAGCAGGGTGGAGGACAGGCTGTTCGAGTATTTTTGTCCGCCGCGTCGACCAACCAGAGACCAGCACGAGGGACATCGCTCCCGGTCGGGCCCGCCCAAAGCCCCAGCGAACTCCGGCGCCGAGTCGGTCTCCATATCGTTGAAGAGGTTCCAGAATAGGGGACTTGTCTCTTGTCCTCTCCTTCACCCTCGCCAACGTCTTGCCACGACATCACCGTCACGCGCCGGAGCAACAGGGCGTCGAGTTTCCCCTCGGAGTCTCCGGCTCGCGGCTGCTGGTGCGCACGACTCTGACGCCTCGGACGGACGCGCGCTTGACAAGGGGCGCCGCGGACTGGGACCTCGAAAGCGACTGGAGACATTTGACACAAGGGGAGGGCCCGAGAGCCAGGTTCCGGCAAGATGGGCGCGGGCATGTCATGGCTGTCCAACTTGCTGTGGGCGAAAAAGGAGATACGGATTCTGATCCTGGGCCTGGTGCGTTGGTCGCCGTCTTGATGCCGCCCGCGACGGTGCGCTGATCTTGTCGGCGCATAGGACAATGCCGGCAAGACGACTCTGCTGTACAGGCTCAAGGTACGGCGCCGGGCACGTGGCCCTCTCCGGCCCGGGGCGATGCTGATCAGGTCTGCCCAGATTGGCGAAGTCGTGACGACGATACCAACCATCGGCTTCAACGTCGAGTCCGTGACATACAAAAACCTCAATTTCAATGTCTGGGTACGCACGCGCCCGGCCAGGCCGACAGGCTCCCGCTGACATGGCGCAGGACCTGGGAGGTCAGACGAGCATCCGGCCATACTGGCGGTGCTACTACGCCAACACGGCCGCCGTCATCTTCGTCGTCGACTCGACCGATATTGAGCGGCTTCAGACAGCAGCCGACGAACTAGCGGCCATGCTGAACGAGGAGGAGCTCAAGGACGCGGCGCTGCTGGTCTTTGCCAACAAACAGGACCAGCCTGGCGCCAAGGGGGCGGGCGAGATTTCCGAGGCGCTGCGCCTGGGGGAGCTGCGGGATCGCAACTGGAGCATCATGGCCTGCTCGGCCGTCGACGGCAGCGGCGTCAACGAAGGGATGGACTGGCTCGTGGTGAGCAAGACGGGCTTCCTCCCAGAGCCGTGCCGCCGGCTAACGTGTCGTCAGCAAACCGTGTCGCAGGAGTGATGAGCCGGCGCAGGGCGAATTCGATCCCCTTTTCCCATGCGAATTTGTACAGACACGACGTGATGACAACAGCGGCTCGCGGCTCCGTCGCATCTTGGCAAAAAGGCGTCCTGGGAGACCATATACGAAGAGCAGAGGGGACAGGTTCCGGCGTCCCGGAAAGAAGAAGCTAGGAGGGTGACTGAGACGGGCAAGGCACAAGGAGGCAGGATTGCTCTCGCTTGAGGCACGGCGCGGCGCTTTCGCGGTACACACTTTGTAGTAGGACCGTTTAATGCTTTGGCCCAGCGCCGAGGGTCTTGAATCTGATTCTTTCGGTCCGGATTTGGCATCTCTGCTGAATGTTGCTTTCTGCAGGCCGACGTGTTTGCCGTGGTCTCGCTGATACAAGTCGATAGGTAGGGTGGGCATCGCGCTGGACGTCGGCCAAGGCACCATGAAACCGGTGACGACAGGGAATGACCGGCAGGAGCAAGCGACGATGGCGGTTTACTCTTGTTGAAGCATCAAGGGTCTCTCGAGGTCCAAGTATATACTTGGGTGGGCCTGGAGATGTGAATCCAGACGTGACGCTCATTAGAGGCCGATTCGGCGGCTCGAAATTCACCACCGGCGGCTCTTGTAAAGCGATAGTATGCGCTGCCACTGCCACCCCCCAGGCAGGACTCAGCAAACGGCGGCAGTTTTCCGCGAGGGTGTGCTCGGCCGTGCTCGGCCAAAGGTCGGCGTTGCGAGAGATTAGTAAAGGGCCTGAGCAGGTGACAACGTGACGCAGACGTGACGCTCGGTGGTGGAGCGGAGACGCGAACGCGACAGCGCTTTGATACGGGCATTGGCCTGAGAAGGGCTGGTGGAGGGCCTCCCTCGGGTCCATAAGCCCGGCCAAGTTCCAGCTGCCGGATGCTATTCGGTGCCGCGCCGTGCCAAAGCAGGTCGCCGATGTCGTCAGCGAGGGCGGCGAGGGAGCGTCAGGACGGCCGCCGCCTGATGGTCCCGGGGTCGAGACGCCGCGAGTCGCCGAGTTTCTGCCTGCGGCTCGGCATCTCTGTCGAACCGTGGCGTCGTGGATGTCCAGGCGTCGTGGCTGTCCAAGGGCGCGTTCCGCTTGGCCTCGCGGGCCCGAGAGGATTACCAAGCACCAGCCGATGCCGGACCGCTTGCTGCCGCGGCATCAGCACAATGGGGGCGATGCACCAACCAGGCCGCTTGCATTTAGCCCGCCGCTGATTGGCTGCGCAGCGCCCCACCGCAGCTGCCGGCTGGCGAGCTCATCGGCGGCCGAGCTCCTTCTTCCGCTGACCAACAGGTCGCACAGGGCAGTCCGCCCGGCGCTCCTGCCCCGCGAGAGGCCGGCATCGAACCACGGCTCCGCGGGCGGCTGCAGCTGTACTTCCTTGGTACCAGTTTGCTGTGTTCTGTAGCAGGTAGGGTTCCAGGTCGTTGCCCTGGCGAATGGGAACGAGACCTGCCCATCGACAGGCTCCGCGGGGCGTCCACCCTGACGTACCCTCCGGCATGCATGTAGTACCGCACCGTACCTTCCCGCCCTCGTGGCCGGCCGGACGGTTCCTGCCTTTGTTCAAGTATCTATCCAAGTATTTATTAGTTGCCCCTCTGCTCCTCCCCCTCGCCAAGGCAGACCGCTCCTGCTCCCTACTCTCCTTGTTCTTCCTGTCCTTGCCAAGGGCTGAATCCGTCCCTTGACTCTCCAAGCTTTCATCCTCTCCTCCACCCGACGTGCTCTCCAACAGCTCCTCGATACGGCACACGGCACAATGGTCGCCAACGACGCTCCCGCCTCTACCTTCCGGTACAACGAGAAGCCCGTCTACACGACGTCCAATGGCGCCCCCGTCGACAATCCCTCGGCCTGGCAGCGCCCCGGCCCCATGGGCCCCCTGCTGCTCCAGGACTTTCACCTGATCGACCAGCTCGCTCACTTCGATCGTATGCGGCCCCCCCCTCTCCCGCTGTTGCTGAAACCTGTTGCTGACCCCCCGTCCCAGGCGAGCGTATACCCGAGCGAGTCGTCCACGCCAAGGGAGCCGGTGCCTACGGCGTCTTCGAGGTGACGCATGACCTCAGCGACGTCACCTCTATCAACATGTTCGACAAGGTCGGCAAGAAGACCAGCTGCGTCGTCCGCTTCTCCACCGTCGGCGGCGAGAAGGGCTCTGCCGACTCGGCCCGCGACCCCCGCGGCTTCGCCATCAAGTTCTACACCGACGAGGGCAACTGGGACTGGGTCTACAACAACACGCCCATCTTCTTCCTCCGCGACCCCTCAAACTTCCCCATCTTCATCCACACCCAGAAGCGGAACCCCCAGACAAACCTCAAGGACGCCACCATGTTCTGGGACTACCTCTCCACCCACCAGGAGGCCATCCACCAGATCATGCACCTCTTCTCGGACCGCGGCACCCCCTACTCGTACCGCCACATGAACGGCTACTCGGGCCACACCCACAAGTGGACCAAGCCCGACGGCTCCTTCGTCTACACCCAGGTCCACCTCAAGACGGACCAGGGCAACAAGACCTTTACCAATGCCGAGGCGGCCAAGATGGCCTCGGAAAACCCCGACTGGCACACGCAGGATCTCTTCGAGGCCATCCAAAAGGGCGAATACCCCAGCTGGACCGTCTATGTCCAGATCCTCACGCCCGAGCAGGCCGAGAAGTTCCGCTGGAACGTCTTTGACCTGACCAAGGTCTGGCCCCAGAAGGAGGTGCCCCTGCGGCCCATTGGCAAGCTCACCCTCAACAAGAATGCCGAGAACTACTTTGCCGAGATTGAGCAAGTCGCCTTCTCGCCCTCTCACATGGTGCCTGGCGTCGAGCCGTCGGCCGACCCGGTCCTGCAGTCGCGTCTCTTCTCCTACCCCGACACGCACCGCCATCGTCTGGGCGTCAATTACCAGCAGATCCCCGTCAACGCCCCGCTCAAGGCCTTCAACCCCTTCCAGCGCGACGGTGCCATGTCCATCAACGGCAACTACGGCGCCAACCCCAACTACCCCAGCTCGTACCGCCCGCTCACCTACAAGCCCGTCAAGCCGACGGCGACGCACGAGAAGTGGTCGGGCGCCGCCGTCCACGCCGTCTTCCAAGACGTCAACGACGACGACTTTGTGCAGGCCAAGGGTCTCTGGGACGTCCTGGGCCGGACGCCCGGCCAGCAGGACAACTTTGTCGGCAACGTGGCCGGACACCTGAGCGGCGCCCACCAGGACACTCGCAACCGGACGTACGACATGTTCTCGCGCGTCGACGCCGGCCTCGGCAACGCCATCAGGGAGCAGACTGAGAAGCTTGTCAAGTAGGCCGAAGACGAGGCGCATCATGCGAATGAATGAGGATGGCCTTGTATGTACGTTAGTGTCTAGCCTCGGGGTGGCTTGAAGGAAGTCATTTCGAACAGAACCAGTCAACTGAGAGAGAACATGATGAGACAAGGGAAACGATGGAACAGCATTTTGTGTTTTTAGATTAACTAGTACCGTATCAACAAGGAAGATGAAGAGAAGAGAAGAGAAAGGAAGAAAATCGTTTGGCACTTGTTTGCGGCGTGCATGTATGTTGCGCGTAACAAGATTGTGCCCAAGACCGCCGCCGCCTCCAGGGCGCAGCAGTGTCTCTTGCCAACCACCTTTTTGTCTTTTCCCTTCATTTTTTTTTGTTTTTTCTCTGTTGTGTCTCGAGTTTCCTTGCACCCCATTTCGCACGCACCGAGGAAGTCGAAGTCGTCCAGCATCCCAGAGGGGGCAGCTCACAAGCCCCGCGCAGCAGGCCAGGGGCACAGCACGGCTTGCCGGCACGCTGCGCTGCAGCTGCGGCGACTGCCTGCCCGCTTGTGGCTGAAGATGCCCGTCCACACCTCGGCTGTCCCGGGACGACGGTGGTGAGACGGTCGACGGAGTGCCTTGGAAGGGGGCCCATGCCGGTCCAACGACCCGTCCCGACCTCCAGAGAAGCGGCGGACAGCAGCAATCGCACCTCGCAGCGGCCACCCCCCGCCACGGCTCAGCCCGTCCAAAAGGCCGAACCGCAACGGCAAATCAGTCCTGTCCCTTGGCGGGCCCTATGTCCATGTCGGATGTGGAGTTGAGTTGCCGTAACAGTGCGAACGGGCTAAGGGCTGGAAGGCAAATGCGGAGGTGCCGCAGCCGTCTCTGCGCGGCAGAGACTGAAGCATGCGGCCCAGCTCCGTCGGTCGGACCCCGAGGCCAGCCTCACTCTTCCCGTATGTTAATTCAGCCAAGTGTAGCCGGCTCAACGACGCAGCATCATTCCCCTGCGACAACCAGTGTCACGGCCCACCGAAAACTATCCTCGATAGTTGGCGGTGTCGGCTACGCGACGATGTATCAGGCGTGACGAACCGAACAGCAGTTCCGGGATCCAGTCCAGGTATGTGTTCGAAGCGTCGAGCCGAACAGTCGCCGAGCTGAGCACTCGACAAGCTTTCGATGAGGCCGTAATCCAGCATCAAGCAAGACATCCGTGCCCTTGGTTCGACAAAATCGTATCGTTGCCCAGCTCATCGCGTGTTGATCCGTAGAGTCATCAGACGCCTTCAGACGGTATCGTCGAGACAGGAACGAAAGCCTAGAGGAAGAGTGAAAGGGTGCCGTGGTTGTGCCATGCAGACCACAGTGTGCGAAGGGGTATTCCGATAGAAACCTCTCAATGCCATAGCAGCGGCCGAAGAAGACGAGCAAGAGGTAGAAAATTGGGGGAATCGAAAATCCAAGAGAGTCGCTGTCTCGGACCGTGCCGAGCTTCGTGCATTGCTGCATTCCTCTTATCTTTAACCAGAGGGAGTCCGCGAAAGGGGAATAAAAGAAACCGAGGCAGAATGGCGACGAGGAGGAACAAGCGGCAAGCCGCCTGCACGTCGAAGCCCCTGACCGGCTCGTAAGTGTGTCCAAAATGCCCGCCCCGGATCCAGCCATGCCACGGTATAATGGAGGAAGAAGAGAGCGTCTCCAGGACCGAGCTAGCGGCTGTGACAAGACTGACGAAGAAAACGTATCCCGGACCTGAAAATCAAAGCAAGGGGCCAGGTCCTGAAGCCCACGCGCATTCGCCGTGCTGTCGACGGGAGGTGGGAAACAAACCCAGAGCAAACACAAAACAGACGGACCGGGGGTGCAAGAAAACGAACAATACAGTCTCCAAACAAGATGGGATATCTGCCGAGCTGGTCCAACTCCGGTCCCAGATGCAACAACAACTTCAAACGCCGACCCCGGTATGCCAATTGGACGAGGGATTCTATGTCGCTGCGAAGACTGATGATGGATGGCGCCATGGTAAACCTTTTCCGTTCCCCGGGAAACTTGGAGGAGTGCGTGGTAGTATTAGGAGGTCGTCACCGCAGGCAAGCTGTCCTCGGTGACAGGCGTTGATTGTCACATGATGGTCGCGTACTCCTGGCAGCGGTCCCAGCCGAAGCCACCCATGCCAACGCTGACGCCGCACTGGGAGGGCGCCAGCATGCTAGGGAGGGGCAGGGCGCTGACGGGGGCCGAGACGGCACTGAAAAAGCCGGCGGTTGAGGGGGGCTGGTCGAGGGCCGAGGTCGGGGACGGCATCTGGGGGCCATCGGACATGGCAACGCCGGCCCAGACGGGGGCCGTGTTGGTCGAGTCGGCTGACGTCGTCGACGTTATGCTCGGGCTCGAGGGCAGGACTCTCCAGGCATCGACGGCGGGCAGGGGGGCGGGCTGCGACCACAGGGTGCTGTTGACGGGCGAGCTGGGCAGCAAGGGCGGTTGGCGGACAACATCGACGATGCGGGGCCGGGGCGGCAGGAGGGGCTTCATGAGGCTCAGGAGACTGGCCTTGACGTCGTCGCTCCTGCCACATAGCAGCTCGCCGGCGCCGTCCTCCTCGAGGCCCTCGAGGGCGGAGACGTGGGTGCGGAAGACGAACTTGTTGACGGCCTGGACAAAGTCGTCGTGGAGCTTGGCGCACTGGTGATCCTTTTCGGACCAGCCGTAGGTGGCGGCCTTTGCGTTGGCGCAGAAGATGTCCTTGTGGTAGGCGACGAGGGCGGCGATGGCGTCGGCGGTGAGCTTGAAGGCCACCTCGCTGCGCAGGACCATGTCGACGTGGACGATGTAGGCCTCGACGTGGATGAGGCGGTAGCTGAAGAGGCTGTCGAGGGGATCCTTGGGCATGTCAGCGTCGGGCAGCCGGGGCAGCATGAGGGAGGCGAGGGTCCAGATGGCGTTGGGCGACGACAGCGTCTCGGCGAGGCATCGCTGGTGCTGGGGGACGCTGTTGAGGGGCCGCTTGACGCGGCTTATGCGCTTGAGCGTCTGGGTGAGCCAGGGTTCGACCTTTGAGCCGAGCACCACGTTGACCGACGAGGCGCGGGGGGCGAAGGCGGCGGCCGACGCGGGCAGCAGCTGGACGGGCATGGTTGCGGCCGAACCGGGGCGGCGAGAGGTCCGGAGGCGGGGGGGGGGGGATGCTGGCCCGGGGAGGGGGATGGCTGGCCCGGGGCGGGGTCGGAGTCGGCGGCGGCGCCGGATCGGAGACGGAGCGCGGCGCGGGCGGGGTTTTGGCGACGGAAGGCGGGCGGAAAGAGACAGCGCGAGAGAGAGAAAGAAGCAGAGTCGAGAGAAGCAGAGTCGAGAGAAGCAGAGTCGAGAGACGAGGGAGAGAAGGGAGAGAAAACCGGAGGCAGCAGGGCTGGTCGGTGCTTTTATCGCCTGCGGCAGGCGCAGCCGAGGAGAGGCGAGACGGGCGGACGGGCGGAATCGCGGGGCGGGGAGGCGGGGAGGAGCAGCGGCGAGGGAGGAGAGGTGAAGGAGGAGGAGGAGGAGGGGAGAGGAGGGCGAGGGTGAGTGAGGGCGAGGATGAGGGTGAGGAGCAGCTGAAGAGGGTGGGCGGCGCCAGCGCGGAGATATAGCCTGGAGAGGTAGGCTGTAGTAGCGGGTACGGCAGGAAGCTGGGCGCGCGCCCTGGGGCGCCTTCCGGCGGCGGCGGCGCGGCCGGTACCGGTACAAACGGCCGTGGAGACGCCGCAGCCCCTGGCGGCGGCGGCAGCCCCAGGCGGCCGCTGCGGCCCCTGGAGGCCGCTGCAGGCGGCGCTCCACGGCAGGGCAGGGCATGGCTGAGCGCTGCACAGAGGCCCGTATTGCGGCGGCGCCGACATGTGAACCCCGTAGCAGCTGAAAGGCCGCAGCCGCGCCGCGCCACACCCGGGGTACCGGTACCTGCGGCCGGCCGCCGCCGCCCTCGCGCAGGCGACGCTGCCCAAGACATGCGTATTAGACACGGTGCGCGTATAGGGCTGGCCCCTGGCTGCGGCTGCCGCCACGACGGTGACGGCGACGACGACGGCCGTCTTGCTGCCGTCTCCGAGGCACGCCCCTATTCCCGTCGTCGCCATTTGCCGCCTGCTTTATTCTCGCCTGGCAGGGCAACTCGCTCGACCCGTCGCTGCTCGAGCCCCCTCTCCTCGAGCCCCCTCTCTCGAGCCCCGTCTCCTCGAGCCCTGCCTCCTCGAGCCCTGTCCTCGCTGCGGCGCGGCACCGGCCCGGGCACACCTATGCACGCACCGCCCTGGCACGCCTCCCAGCTGTGGCAGCAATCTATCTCAGAGGCCTGCCTCAGAACCGCGCATGCGAGGCCCTCCTGCCAGGCCCGACCCGGAGGCCCGGGCTCGCGGCACCACACAGCAGTCACGGATGCGCTGCTCCATCGACGCACCGTCCGCGTCCCAAGAGCCCCCCGTGGCCTCGCTCCTCCGCCATGGGCGCCACCTTGCGGCTCTTGTCCAGGCCCTCGCCCGCGCCTAGACCTCGGGCGAGCTGAGGCCCGGCACGGAGCATCCTCCTCATCCGTCGTCCGTACTGGTACCGACGCCCACACAGGGCACCCTGCACTCTTGACGCCGGGCGTGAGCATGACTTGCATACCGCCCACATGCGGCGTGTATGCAGCCTCCGTCACTGAGCCCAGGATACGACGGCGCATGTTGAAACGGAGCACAAGCACAGCATTGAGCGTGTCTGGGCGTGCATGAGCATGTATCGCCTGGATAACCGGGATCCTGTCCGCGGCTACGTAACCGGGCCCTCGGTGGGCTGGCTCGTTGCCCGCTGGCCAACGTGGCGAGGGGGAAACGCCGAGACACCACGTCTCCCCTTCCTCTCCTCTTCGTCTCCATCGGGCCCGCGAGCCGAATGTGTGACGAGGCTCCCAGGGCCGTCCCTTTTGGAGCTAGAGCGCGGGTGCTGGTTCGCAGTCTTAGTCGATGCTAATCACCCGTGCCCCGGCACATGGTTGGACAATGCCGCTCGCGTCCTCCCCGTCAAGCTTTCGACGAGGCCACGGCCATGCCAGGGGGACGGAGCATCGTGGGGCATCGCGCGGTCGAGGGGGAGGCGGATCTGGATTGCCCACCAGGGGGCCTGGGAGCGAGCGTCGCGGCGTCGAGCAACGAGAGCCTGTCGAGGGCCTCGCGGCAGGCCGGCGACCCATGCTAGCGGCCGGCGGCGAGCTGAGGAGGGTGTCTGCCCAGGACGGCGCCCGCGGCTGCTGATTGGCGGGCGCGCTGAGGAGGAAGACGAGGCCGGAGGGTGGTGGTGCTTGGGGTGGAGTTGGACGAGAAAGGCCGAGAAGAGGGCCCGGGGTGATTGGCCACGACGGCGAGCAGAGAGGCCAATCACGACGGCCAGCGCGCCCTGATCAGATTTCGACCCGGGCGGCCGTGGGGCGAGCTGGCGAGGCAAGACCTGGGGCAACCCGGCCGCGTTGGGTTCCGCTGCCGGGAGAGATGGCCGCCTAGGCAGTGGCCGAGTCAGCATGATGCGCGGCGAGGCGCGGCGGCGGTCCCTACAGCGTCTCTCGGCCGGACCCCGCGGGCGAGGCGGTGCCTCGGCGCTGGCGTCGACCGCATCCCGGATGGGCTGCGGCTGCGGCTGCAGCTGCTGCAACCGCAGCAACCACGCCTGCAACCGCAGCCCGGCGGCTCATCCAGTCCCCCGAGGGATCCCGGCGACGCACGTCATGGGAGGGGGGGGGGAGGGGGCGGCCTGGTCGGTGGAGGCGATGGAAGACGGACGTTGGCCAGGTCGCCGAGAACTGCGCACCGAGGCATGTATGTACCTCGCCAAGTACACCACGCTGCGGGTCACGTGCAGCATGCGCGCCCCGGTGCCGGAGCACTGGATGCGCCTCACCACGTTGCGACTCGACGGATGCTACCTGCAAGACGAGCCGGCGACGGCCGGGGCCTGCCTGCGTGCTGCGCGGCACTGCCGGCAAGGCGGCATTGCCACGTCGGTCCTTGGCCCCGGTGATGCTATTTTCGGCGCCACGGCGCGGGCCCGGCCGCGGCGGAACGAGAAAAACTTTTCGCAGCCTCGGTGAGACAAGAGAAAAGGCGGGGGGCACCAGCCACGATCGGATCTGCGCACGGGCCACGGACACGCGGGGAGGCAGCCCGGGCCCGCCCGCGTGGCTGGAGCCCCGAGTGCCGAGGGCCGCGTCGGCGCGTGCGGACGCTCCGGGACTTGGTCCTGCTCTGTAGGCAGCCGCGCCGCCCGGCTGTTCTCACGTCACCCGCGCCCATGGGCAGCTGAGCCCCGTGGCGCGTGGCTGCGCTGCCGTATCGTGCCTCGGGCAGCCCGGCATGTCGTCGATACTTGGCCGGGGTGTGGCTGTGCCCCCCCCGCATGCAGCACAGCCCTGCGCCCCACTGCAAGCCGTCCGCCCCGCCGGGCTCAATCGCGCGGGCGATGACGTCGCCGGCCGTTGTCTCCACGTGCCGTCATGACATGATCACATGATACTTGGTGCCCTCGTTCAGCCTCGCCGTGGTTCCATCTGTCGGCTTGCATACGGGCTTCCCTCAGCCCATCAGCTCCTTGGCCACGCCGCGCGAGATCCAGTCGGCCAGCGACATGACCGTCACCATGGGGTTGACGCCGCTCGCGCTCGGGAAGACGCTCGCGTCGGCCACGTACAGGTTCTCGGTGCCCCAGACGCGGCCCGCGCCGTCCACCACGCCCGTCTCCTCGCGCGCGCTCATGCGGCACGTGCCCATCTGGTGCGCCGACGAAAAGGTGGCCGCCGGCGGCCGGTTGTCCACGGCGCGCACCCGCCGCAGCCACGCGCCAAACGCCGCGTCGGAGAATTCGGGGTCCTCGCCCGCCACGTGCCTCCGCTGCCGCTCGCCGCCGTCGTCGGCCGCGTACGGCTCCAGCCCCGGCAGGCCGGGCCGGATCTCCGTCGCCCCCGTCACGTAGCAGATCTTGGCCAGCGCCTGCACGCCCTCGAGCGTGTGGTCGCGGTCAAAGTCCGAGACGGTGTAGTCGATGCGCGGCTCGCCCGTCTTGGGGTCCGCATACACCCGCCCCGTGTCCCTGTCGCGCGTCATCGAGATGAAGGCGTTGAGGTGGCGGTACTTGAGCGCCAGCAGCTTGGCGTCGAGCGCGCTGTGCCACGGTTGCATCGCGAGGGCCGTGTACGGCTGGCGGCCAGGTCAGCAGACGCATCCGGCCTTTATAAGTGTCCCGCTCACCACCATGCACATGGGCTCCAGCTTGACGCCGTGGCCCTTGGCGTCGAGGTTCTCAAACTCGGCGCTGTAGCTGGTGATGATGCCGCCCTCCCACGGCCGCACGTCCTCCTTGTACACGGCCGTGACGATGTTGCAGGGATGCAGGTGCAGATTTCGTCCCAGGTTTCGGTTCTGGCGCACCGCGCGTTAGTTTCTTGGTCCGATTGCACCTGATGGATGATGCGCTCACCTGGATGCCGCTCTTCATCAGGATCACGGGGCTCCGCAGCGAGCCAGCCGAGACGATGACCTTGCGGGCCTTGATGCGCACCCTGCGCTGGGTCCGCGAGCTCGTGGGCGTGTGGACGCCGCCGGCGGGGTCCCTCGACGTCCACAGCCCCTCGACGCCCGTGGCGGTGACGCCGTCGGCGGCAAAGGTGACCCTGTCCACCTGGAAGCCCTCCATGAAGTCGGCGCCGGCCTCGGCGGCGGCGGGCAGCCAGGCCACGGCGGGCCCCCTCTTCTCGGCCGAGCCGCAGCCCAGGTGGCACTGGCCGCAGTAGTGCTCCTTGCTGGCCGTGTTCTGCTCGACGGCGCTCGCCCGCCAGCCCAGCTTCCGGGCGCCGTCGAGCATCACCCGGTTGCCGTGGTTGTGGCGGATGCCGTCGGTGCTGGCGCCGATGAAGTGCCAGACGCGGTCCATGCAGTCGTCGAAGTCGGGCGACGTGAAGAAGGGCAGGCCGGTGGCGTCGGCCCACTCCTCGCGGACAAAGCCCTGGAGGCGGAAGCAGACGCTCCAGTTGACGGTGCCGCCGCCGCCCCAGGAGCCGCCGCAGACGACGTTGGCGCCCGTGTTGTCGGTCGTGTAGAGGCCGCCGCGGTCGAAGAGGTAGCGGCAGGCGGCGTCCTGGGCCATGGGGAGCCGCGAGGGCGGGAAGTAGTAGCCCTTGTCGACGACGAGCACCTTGTGGCCCGCCTCGGCCAGGTTCTTTGCCGAGACGGCGCCGCCGCAGCCGGAGCCGACGACGACGACGTCGGTGGCCATTTCGTGGACGCCGCTGCCCGGGTCGAGCTGGACGAAGGCGAAGTCGAAGCCGTCGCCGGCCTTCCAGCCGGCGGGCACGTCCGAGTAGCCCGAGAGCGCGGCGAAATAGGGGCTGGCGATGGCGTTTGCCTTTTGCGCGGCACTCGCCATGGCCTTGGCGAGCATCCTGAGGCTGGGCAGCATCGACGTGGCCCACGACTTGATGATGGCCTCGCGCACCTTGGTCGGCTGCTGGGCGACGGGGGTCCAGTAGCCCGTCAGGAGCAGGCTGCCATGGTGCGTCCTGGCAGAGTCAGAGGTCAGCCGGCCGCCATGCCGTCCATGCCATCCGGCTCGTGCACCTACCCCAGCAGGCTCAGAGCCCTGCCGAGCGCCCTCCGCTGGGGCGCGTTGGCCAAGGTCCGCAGGCAGTCGTTGCGGAAGTTGGGGTCCTCGGTCGGCCGGTACTCCAGGTACGCCCTGACGTCGTCCTTGGTCGGCGGCCCTCGCAGGGCTCCGGCGGCGCCGTCGACGGCCTTGTCGAACTCGTCGACGGCGAGGACAAGTCTGCCGGCGTCGGCCGACGAGGCGGCCGACGAGATGGACGGGAGGCAGCCGTCGAGAAGGGCGTACAGGGTCTGCCACTGCGCCGGGGACAGGAAGTCGTCGGGCGGCAGGTCGGGCAGCGGCGTCGCCACGGGCCTGTGCTCCGGCGGCAGAGGCGTGGCCGAGGGCGACGGCTGGCGCTGTTTGGCGCGAGGCGCCTTTTTCTTGTCGTTCTTCATGGCGTGCCTCGCGGGACCATGGCAGAGGAAGACGGATCGGCCTTGTCTCGGGCGGTCAATGTCAATCAGGCCACCAGAGGCAGAGGCAGAGGCAGGCCGTGCATGTGAGAGCAAAAGGGGAACCAAGGCTGGGGCGGTGTTGACGAGGAACAATGGCACGAGGTTGACGGGATGGAGTTGCCTTATACAATCAGTCGAGGTACGGAGTACGGAGTACCTAAACCGTATTGAGCCGGGGACCGCCGGAGCCGAGGATCGCTCTAGGCGCCTCTCAGGACAGCAACGCTGGCCCTCTTCACGTATTTTTTCACGTCTCCAGAGCCGTGACAAGAAATGGGTCCGAAGGCTGAACCACATAAAACAAAATAAAATAAAGTAAAAGCAACGCTCTTCTACCTCGTACGCGCAGAGGCGTGCTCACCAGCACAATATCCTCCGCCTCCGACAAATCGCCCCGAAGCTCCGTCTCCGATCAGCCCCTTTCCCCCGTCCCCGCGCAGGGATATGCGTAGGGCTGAGGGGCCCTCAAGTAGCAATCGGCTCCGAATCAGCCTCCGTTGACTCATCGACATCTCTACAGTGTTTTCTCGACGGCCTGCTTGCCGAGTTCCGGAAACCATTCCTCATATTGGATTCAAGCCGTCTACGTATAATAGGAAAAGCATAGGTGCGGTAAGCCCGAGCCCTCCCCGCTTCGGTTGCGCCCGTGTCCGAGCCCCAACCTCGGCATCGTCTAGGCCACCGAGGTACTTTTGTCCCGTCACGCCGCTCCTCGGCTGTCTGTAAGTGCGTCAGAAACGCATCTTCCCGCCTCAACTCAACAACTAAATAACGAGCAAGAGAGAGGGGAAAGGACGAAAGAAAGAAAAAGCAAAACGGGTGCAGTGGTTAGCGGAATGAAGAGAGGGGGTTCGAGCTGGGACCCCTCCGTCATTGTCCTGAATCTCCGTCAAAAAGTCAGTTGGGGTTGCTGTGAACAGATGGAATCTGCTTCTGCTCACCCGTTCCCCTCGTTCCCCATTCTCAACTCGCTCACTCTCAACTCATGCACGCCGTGTCATAAGCTGGCAGGTGCAGCTAAGGAGCGGTATAACCGTGTTGATGATGCTTGCTAACGTCCTCATCACAATTCGTTCCATCGTTCCGTCGCCGGTTTCCCCCCGTGCCTCGGTCATATTACCGTCACGTACACGCCTTTAGCTGCCGCCGCCAACCTGCCGCCGCCGGCACATGCCCGCGACCGTGGCCCGGCACTCGACGTCGTGCACGTGACGAGGCATACACAATAGCCACCTCGCAGCTACGCAACACCTCGCCCATCACGACATCCAAAGCCTCGCCTCGATCCATCATCCATTTCGATCCCGTCATGTCATTATGCCGTAACCACCACTCGACTCCCCCATGTTTTCCCCATCTACCCACCTCCAGTCCAGCACGAAACGCCGCCATGCTTGATACACTTGTCCCCATGTCCAGCATTCCCACGCCAGCCCCCTCAAAGCATACACGTACTGTACAGCGTATATATAGCAGCAACCATACAGCTATCGCCGCCGCACCCGCCCGTCTCCTCCACGACGGGGTCGGAGCGCCGCCAGCCTTTTCCCCACAGGGCCCGAGTCTCCTCCGTAATGTACAGCCCGCGAGGCCCATACACAACGCCCCTGGGGGCCATCGTCGACTTGCGCCCAAGAATCATGAAAACAGTAATAGAAACACATTAGTCCTGGGTATTCGACGCCTTCCGACTCGATCTGGCCGACGCGCTCTCGGCGGCCGGCGGCACCTGTCCTTCAGTTGGTTGCGTCTGCCGTCGACAATGATGGACTGGAGCCCTTGTTCCTCCTGAAGAAGGGAAAGTCCTTCATCCTGAACCGGCTCGGCCGCTTCTTGAGGGATTTCCCCTCGGCCTTGGCCGTGGGGCCCGCCGGCACCGGCTCCTCGTCTGCCTGTACGTCGTGCCTGTGCACCGTCACCGGCGACCCCTGGTTGCTCAAGCTCGGAGGCGTGGCGTTGGGGCCCGACGCGCTGGCCGCGTGTTCCATCGACTCGTTGCTAACGATGCTGGTGCCTTGCGTGCTGGGCGACAGGGCGGCCTTACCCGTCGTGGCGCTCGTCGCCTGAGACTGCCAGTCGCCCGCAAACGCCCCCGATGCGCTACATTCCGTCGTCTCGCTGCAGCGCTGGCG
The DNA here is from genome assembly GCA_002939055.1 of Hypocreales sp. Mo6-1. NCBI lineage: Eukaryota > Fungi > Ascomycota > Sordariomycetes > Hypocreales > Hypocreales sp. Mo6-1. The sequence continues at coordinate 1,855,634 of PNEP01000013.1, forward strand.
CCCCGACGGCATCGACGCCCTGCTGTCCGCGCCGCTGTCGCCGCGGGCCCGGCAGTGGAAGGGGTCGCTGTCGGCAAGCTCCCTCACCGCGTCGAACGACGACGCTGCCCCGTCCACGGCCTTGTAGTCGCCGCTCGTGAACAGTGCCGACGACGGCCGAGCCGGCGGCTTCCCCAATGCGGGGGGGGACAAGCGCCGGCCGTCCCGGCGCCTAGCGTCGCCCGAGACGTGTGGCGCCTCGCCGTGTGCCTCTGGCGCCCCGTCCGTCATGGTCCTGGGCTTTCCGGCCTGCAGGGTCGACTGGTCGTCGTTGTCGTCGCCGCCGTCGGCCCCGACCATAGGGCTCCTCGTCTTGGGCGAAAAGGTGCCCGTGCTCACGCGGCGCAGCTGCGTCCCTTCCCCGTCGTCCCTCGCCTGCTTGGCCCTCTCCTCCTGCACTTTGTGCTCGAAAAGGCCCTTGTTGATCTCGAGCTCCTCCACCGTGTACCGCATCGCCGGTATCATGTCGGCCACGCCCTGGAAGAGCGGGATGGCAAACATGTTCATGAAGCCGAGCTGGGCGCTTGCGAGCGACATCATGTCCTTCCTGGGCGGCGCCAGGAGGGACGACTTGATTTCGAGCTCGTCCTCCATAGAAGCTTGCCTCGAAAACTCCTCCGACAGAATGTACATCCATTGCAGCGCCGTGTCGTGATGTCTCGCCTGCGTCGTCCGTCAGCCGAGCCGTCCGCCTCGGCCGCCTGGTCCGACTTACCACGTTGCTAATGTCTGCGCATTTGATGAGCAGCGCGCACGCCAGGGACTTGAGCTCGTCCAGCTGGCGTCCGTTCCAGCCCTCGGTGCTGTTGTCATCGTGGAGCTGGTGCTGGACGTCGCTGAGCCTCTTCATGTAGTCGAAGTGGAGGCCCATGTCGGTGGCGAGAATGGAGCTGATCATCAAGCCGCGCATCTTCCTGTCCTCAAAGGCGGCCGGCCAGTACCTGCGGAGTATCTGCGAGTACGCGGCGCAGTGGAACGACTCCAGGACCGACCGGTCGTTGTAGAGCTGCGCCAGGGGCGCGTTGAGCGTAGACAGGAACCCATTGTTGACGCCGGGGTGGCCGACGTCGTGGCCGATGGCCGTGATGAGGAGGGTCAGCGCCTCGAAGGGACTCAGCAGGGCCGCCGTCGGCGACTTGCCGGGCGGCGTCGACGGCCGGTGCTGGGCCGAGGGGAAGGGCGGCAGAGCGCCGATGTGGACGACGAAGCTGAAGGTCGCCTGGAGCACGTCGACGACATGGCGGAAGTTGTGATACGGGACGAAGGTGTTGTACGCAGCGCGGCAGGCGACGAGGAAACTCATCAGCTGGTCTGCGAACCGGGCCCGTCAGCGGTCGACGTTGGCCCAGGGCAGCGAAAGGCGTGCGTTGCGTGGCCCTCGCCCAAGGACATGTATCGCACTCACCTGTCGGCATTCGCCATGGCTCCAGCTCCGGGGCGGCGAGCGCGTGCTTGAACATGACCATGGCGGCGACGAGCAGCTCGTCGTCGGAAAAGACGTGGGCGGAAAAGTGCCAGTGGCCGACGGCAGCGGCAATGGCGGCGTGGCGCTCCGGCGAGACGGCGACGTGGGCGCTGGCCATGTGGCTGTCGTCGGCATCCAGGTGACAGATGCCCTTCATCAGGCTGGAGACCATGGCCTCTCGCAGGTAGGCAAACGGCTTCTGCTCATTCACGCCGACCCAGGACCGCTTTCGGCCCTTGGCCATGGCCATGAGCGCCTGCTGGTCCCTGGCGGCCTCTCTGTGGGCCTTGTAGGCGCATATCTCGAGCGTCGTGATGCATTTCGGGCTCAATGGGCTGGTGATGACGTCGACAGCGCCAAGGTCGAGGCATTTCCTCATCAGCTGGCGGTGGGCCGCCAGGGTGCCGGCACGAGACGCAACCGACTCGACGGCGCCGTCCGTCATCTGCTCGCTCGTGGCGGAGGCGACGGAATCGGGGTAGCTGATGATGGGCACCGGGACGAGCAGCTTCGACATGCTTCGCAGGTGGGCCTCGGTGATGAGCTTCTGCAGGAGGGTCAGGCCGTACAGCTCCTCGTCGGGCCTGTGAGCCTGGGCGGCTCCCGGCGGCGGCGGCGGCGGCGGCGGCGAATCGGGACGGGTCGACGAGGGCAGCGCCTGCGACCGCGGCTCTGGGATATGCTCGTCGTGGGGGGTGTCTAAGAGTACAAGGGTCGGTGTTACGTCCATGCTCGAGGCGTCCTGTAGCTGGGACAGCTTAGATACGCAGGCCGCGCCGGTGGCGCACACGTGGACTGCGGTGCAGGGTCAGCACCAAGGCACCGCATCTGGCGTCTCAGGCCGGGCAGCGGGGCGGGACAAACCGTCGCCAAAGGCGTCGAGCAGCGGATCGACGAACTCGCGGACGCGGTCGCGCTTCCAATCCGGCGGGTAGGCAGAGGGGGACTCGGCGGGGGCGGCGCGGACGAGGCGATCCTCGCCGGCGGCGCGATTGACGTAGATGACATGGCATGCGAGTTGACGGTCCATGGTGGCAACGGGAGGCTACCAGTCTCGCGACTGGAGCACGTTGACCACACAGGCAGGGAGGCGACGAGCAGAGGGCGGCAGCCAGTCGTGTGTGCGATGGACTCGGATACTCGAGGGAGGCGGCCCGGGGCAGAAGGCGGACGGAAGAAGGATGTGCGACGGCGAGGCAGGGCCAAGAGCAAGCGGCTGGCGAATTGCGCACTCTGCGAGGCGGGAATGCGGTGCTCTGTCGCCTTGTCCGACGGCCGCGGGCCGGGGCGGTCTCGGGGCGGCCTGGTGTGTTGCGCAGTGGTGAGGCGAGTCGAGCAGGGCAGCGACGTATTGGGAAGGTCGGCGGGCAGCACTGCGGAATGGCGGACAAAGGGCGTCGGGGAGGGCGTCGGGCAGCGAGCGAGGGGGTCGAGAGAACGAGGGGGTCGAGAGAGCGCGCCTTGGCCGGGGCGAGGGCGCGCAGCCGCAGTTTGCTGGTCTGGCTTGCCCAGCGGACGGGATTTCGGATGGCGGAGGAAGCGCGCCGGGGGGTGCTTGTCTGTCTGAGGGGCCGACGTCAGCGCGAGGGAGCACGGGCAGCAGGAGCTGCGGCGGAGGGCTCGCGGACGGGCGCCTTGGGCCGAGTCGAGGCTGTACAATGAGCGTAGGTCGGCATGCAATGTACATCTGGGGGGAGGGAGGGAGTGAGGAGGGGCGAGCGTTGCGATGGCGCCAACGGCAGATGGAAGAAAGGGTGACGAGTTGGGAATGGGCGCGGATGGCCTGCCCCTTGTCCGCCGTACTCCGTGCGAGCGGGGGGAGGGGGGACGATCAGTCGAGTAATTGGACGGGGAAGATGATGGAGGGACGCATCGAGGACATGGGGCGGCAAAATTGCGACGAGACGGGCACGGGGAGGAGGGAAGATGGTGACGGGCGGAGGGCAGGGCAGGGCAGGGCAGGCCGGGCGCGGCACGGCACCAGCGCGGACCGACGGGGCGGCAGGCAGGGAGGCAGGGAGGCAGGCAGGCAGGCAGGCAGGCAGGCAGGCAGGCAGGCACCGCACCGTCGACGCCGTCTCGAGCGCCGCCGCCGTCTCGAGCGCCGCCGCCGTCTCGAGCGCCGCCGCCGTCCCGAGGCCGCCGCCGTGTCGCCCCCTCTGGCGTCGAGGCGCGCGCCGGGGCCGCCAGCTGGGGCGCGGCACGGACAGCGGCACTGTCGACTCGCCCCCGACGGCTGGCTATTTTCGTGCCCTCTCGGTCCGTCCGGCCGTTTCCGCCGCGCCTCGGACCAGGGCCGCGACGCGGGGCGCAGGGACGAGGCCGCCGCGCCGGCGTCTCGACGCGGTGGATCGACGCCTTAGTAATTCGCCGCGGCGCCAGTCCGCGACAGCGAGCGCGCAGGGGGCCAGCAGCCGTCTCGCGACCAGCGCCGCCGGCAGAATTTGCGCCTCGCATCCGCTCCATGGACGAGGCCGCCAGCGAGGTCGGCACGGGAACCCCGTTGCCAGGCGGGCCCATGTACCTTGCAGGTACCCCCGACCCAACTGCCAACAGCTTCCGTGCTTCCATGCGCCTTCTGGAAGCCTGGAAGCTGCAGCAGCCGCCTTCTGAACCCACCGCCGCCATGCCCTTTCCAGCCGTCGACTTGCCCGCCCGCATCCAGCTAGTCCATGTACGCCGTGCCTGCTGCCTCCTGCGCACGGAGTACCGCCGCCTGCGTCTCCGGCTCTCGACGCCCTCCCCTTCCCCTCCTCGTCTCGTCTCGCCACGCCGTCCTGTCCTCCTCTCTGCCGGGCACCCGGCCGCAGAGCGTCCACAGAGCGTCCACAGCGTCCACAGCGTCCCCAGAGCGGCCACAGCGTCCACAGAGCGGCCACAGCGCGTCCACAGCCCCCTCAGCCTCCTCGGCCTCCTCAGCCTCCTCAGCGTCCACAGCGTCCACAGCGTCACGTCGGCCGTACCGGCCCGCTTACCCTCCCAGCTTACCAGCCTTCTCGACGTCTTCCAGAACACCCGTCGAACAGCTCCGGTTCCGGCCCCCAGCCATACCCATTACCTCGACTCCATCCTCGTCGTCACTACCAAGCAGCATTACCATTGGCGCCTGCTGCTTAAGCCTACCTACACGGCCGCGGCGCCCCCGCTGTCCCCCAATCCGCTCCGTTGCTTGTCGTCGTCATCAATCACCGGCCCTCCCGTCGTCCTGCCATCCTGCTTGCGGCAGCGCCGTCGCGTCCCCATTCATTCGTCCGTCTAACTCATGCAGACAGGCCTGCATCCGCCCCTGTATGCGCGAGCGCCCGGCCGACACTCTATCTCTATTTACAGCCGTCGACTGTCTTTTTCTTATGTCCCCTCTGCCGAGGCCTAAACAGTCGCTTCTTTCTTTCTTTCCCTCCCTCTTTCTTCCCTTCGTTTCCGTCGTCTAAGCCGCGGCGTCAAATCGGGTCCTTGACCCCGGGCCGTCGGTTCGTGTGCTGCTTCCGTAAACCGGCCTCACTGGTTGCGGCCAGCCTTATCGCCCTCCAGGTGAATCTCGGCCACCTCGTCCGAGTCCCCGTCGCTTCCTGCCTGCGCCGGCACCGAGATGACACCCTGCCCACCCTCCCACCCTGCGTTCTCCTCCACAGCCGCACTTGACGCCATGTCCGTATCCTGCTCCAGGAACTCTTGTCCGCGGTCATCGCCCGACGAATCATATTGCGCCTCGTCGCTGGCGCAGTCGCCACCCGTCGACCCTTCGGCCCCGCTGCGCGCCAGCCCGTTAAAGTTCCACCCCTGAGTCATGTTCAGAGACTTGGGTCCACCCGGCTGGTAGTTGCTCGACGCCTCTTCCCCGTCCTCCTCGATGCTTCGCCGGATCGTCTCGTCATACGCCGGGAGCTCGTCATCATCGGCCGGCCCCGACGCCTGTCCGACAGCCACCTTGCCCAAGCGACGACCCTCCTCGCCCGATCCTGCGTTGTCTTCGTCGTCGGATCGACACGACTCCTTTTCGTACTGCTCGAAGATCTCTGCGAACCGTGGTCCTCCCAGGTGGCGGCTGGAACGTCGACGGTAGAAGAGAAGGTACGCGGCGCTCGTGATGACAGAGCTAGCGTCTGACACGACGTGCACCGACGAATCTGTCCCGCCCCCCGTCCGTTAGCAACGTGGCACCATCACAACAAGCCGCCGCGCGTCGTACCGTTGAAACTGTACCAGCGTCCGTCCACAAAGTTCTTCGCGTAGGCCGTGTAGTGGCCTCCGCCGAGGCCTCCGTAGTGGTCGTCGACGGCAATCAGGTCATAGACCTCGTCCTTGCCGTCTTCCTTCTGGATGACTCTCGACGTGAGGTCCAGGTTCTCGATCGGAAAGTCGACAAAAACGTCCAGCTTGTCGCGCCGCCAACCCGAGCTGCTAAATCGCTTGAGATGGGCGACAAGGATGTCGGGCGTCTTCCACAGGTCAAACTTCTTGCTCGCTCGCCGATGCTCCTTGCAGCGCGGGCAGTACCACATGTCCTGCTCGGACAAGACCTCGGCGCGCTCGAACTCGTCGAGGCATTCTTCCAGTGTGATGCCCTTGGAATGGCGCGTGTGCCGCCTCGCCCGGCTGGCCCTGAGCGCGGCATCCTGCAGCGTCTCGAGGTCCACAAACGTCCTGGCCCCCTGGGCGGGGTCGCGATGCGCGATGGGGTAGCCAAAGACGGTGATCCAAGCCTCCTCGTTCCAGTCGACAACGATGCCCTCGCGGAGGCGGACCAACGGCCCGCCGTCGGCGACGGCCGGGGGCGTGGGCTGCGGGTTGATGGCAGACATGCGCTGCTGCCCATGCCTGCTGGCCCGCGTCTGCTTGTCGCGGCGCTTGCTGCCCTTCTTGCCGTACGTCTTGTGGCCTTTAAACTTCTTACGACCACCGGCTGCGAACTTGTGGTGCTGCCGGCCGGGGCGAGCCGCGAACTGAGCAGGCGTTAGCAAGGCTGATTCAATCCTGGACAGCTTGGCTCGCCGGCGTACCCGAGACGACGACGACGCCTCTTCGTCGCTCGACTCGTCCATCATCCGCGTCCGAGCCGCCTCGGCTCCGTTGTCCTCATCGTTGCTGCTGTCCTCGTTGCCCGAGACCGTACTGCCCACGCTCTCGGGGCTGGCCTGGTCAGCAGCGTCTCTCGCCTCGGGGATGCGATCAGACAGCTTGGGCAACGTCCTGGTGCCATCGACGCCGGACCACCCGGTGGGCACTGGGCCGTCCGCGTCGTTCCTGAAGTAGCACAGATCAAAGAGGTTCTGAAGCTCCGGGTCGAGAAAGGCGTCCGGTTCGACAAACTTGGGGCGCCGCGTGTTGAAGCGTTTGAGCAGCTTGGATTGCGCGCCGTGCCTGTCATTGGCATCCTTCATGCTGACGTCGACCATGTCGTCCTCGCCCTCGACCGAGCGGGCGGCAACCTTGCCGTCGCCAGACGAGTCCGCATCCGACGCCGTCGTCACCACCATGTCGCTGTCTGCGGCGTCCGCGTTGTCGCTCTCGTGTGACGCTTCCCAGAGCTTCGACCACGTGGAGAACGTGGCCACCTTCTCGAGCACCTTGCGCTGGATAACGTCGAGACGGCACGCCTCCTGCTTGGTCAAGGTGATGAAGTGCGGGGGGGATACGGCCTCGGGTGTTCGCCCCAGTGCCTGCGGCCGACGGTGGAGGACTGGGACGACCATGGTCTCGCACTGCTCGTCGTCCGAATCCGTGGATTCCAAAGGCGAGTCGATGTCGAGCATGGAGCGGTACTTTTTGCGCGGCGCCTTGCAGGGCCAGTTTGTAGGGACCGCCTCCAGCTCATGCATCGTCGGCGTGTCGCTTTTGCCGATCTCCTCAGAGACGTCGTGGCTGTTGTCGTACATCTTGAAGAAGCGATCCTTGAACTCCTCGGCGCCCATAAGCCGTTCGACGGGGACACCGGTGCGGTCTGAGACGAACTGCTTCAGGGCTTCCACGGAGCTGTGTTTCGACAGCTCCACCTCGATCCAGACGGGGTTGTCATTGAGCGGGAAGAACTTGACCGACTTGGTCCACATGGCCTCCATCGGCAGGGGGAGCGTCAGGTTGTTGAAGGGATCAAAGGTGATGCTGATCTTGCCGCACTCGGGGCACTTGAGCGTCGACTTGTACATGCCGGTGAAGAGGTCGGCGATGACGGAATCATCCCGTCTGCGGGTGATGTCCCAGACCTTGTCGGCCATCTCGCGGATAGCCTCCGGGTCGTTGACCATTTCGTCGGTGGAATCGGGCTTCTCGATGTAGGGCTTCTTCTTGATCCGGCTCAGGTCCTCCTGTAGAGCATCCAGCAGGAAGCCGAGGAACTCCTGCGAGTCCTGCTGGCCCCATCCCGAGAAGGTAGGGCGGCACCGGCCAACCGTGCTTTTGAAGTCGCGAGGGCTCACGGCGCTTCTTCCTTCTTCGTAGATCTCCCGCAGGAGGTTTCCGTACGCTATTGCCACTCTGCCCTCGTAGCCCAAGACGTTTGTCTGGTTGATCTCGGGGAGATACGACTCGGTCAAGAAGTATTTTGTGAGCTCCTCGACGCTGCGGACGCACTGCAGGGCCGAGTTCATGTAGCAGGTGTTTCCCAGGTTGTGCAGGCCCACCGCCCCGGCGTTCCGGCCGGCCCGCTTCTTCTGGGCTCGACCGCGGGTGACGGGTCCCTCACGGGTGGGGCTGCTCCTGTTGCTGTTGGACTTGGAGGACAAGGAGGGCAGGTTTAACCTCGACGGAATCGATTTTTGCGAGAGTTTCTCGCGACCAGTGTAGTTGCTGACCCAGAACTTGTCGATGGCTTCGTCGAGGACAAGAGTCTGATCGGAGAACAGGTGAATGTTGTTGAGATTCGTTTGTCCATTGAACTTGTCATTGGCCGTCTGATCCGCCAACTCGACCTGGATCTTGGAGTCTCGGACGTGAGAGAAGCTCTCGATATCGAGCAAAAGATTCGGCCACGCATGCGGGGAATGCCTGGGCCTCTGCCGCCCGGGAGAGTCGGGCGGCGTGAGAGTCGGGTGCGCCTCGGGGGAACCGCTGACAGCAGGCGGATCAGGAGGAACCATGAACAGTCGTACTTTGCGGTCCATGGGGATCCCCGCCAGAGTCTTGAGCTCTTTGAGGAAAGGCTGGGCACGGGTGCCCGAGCTCCGGGCGAGGACGAGAGGCGGCGGGTTTCTGGCCTTGAGAGCCTGCTCTATGGGCAGCGGGCTGACCTGCGACCAGAGGCGATGGACACGGAAGACGGGCGGGTGGAACTCGAACAGGATGTTGGGCGGAGACAGCTTTCCGTGGGCGGTGTTGACGGCAGTGCGGACGATGGGGTCCTGGCCTTGCTTGATGCCGTACCAGTCCATGACCAGATTCCAGGCGTCCTCGGAGAAGAGCTCGAACGATTCCTCGTTGGAGCCTGGCTTCAGGCGGACAAACTTTTTGCCAGTGGTGTCATGGATGACCTCGTCGATGATGTCCGAGTTGTCGATGGGACCCAGTGCCGACGACTCGGCGGCGGAACCCGCCTTGGATGGTTTCGACCCCGGACGCAGAGCGAGCGCCTTATTGACCCATGATCGCGAGACGAGGTATGTTACGCTGCCTTCCTTGACAGGGGCGTCGGCGAATGCCTTCAAGAGCGTCTCGATGGTCTTGACCTGCTCGTGCAGCGGGGGAGGAGGAGCTGATGATTTTTTTTTTGCCGTCAGGCGCGTCTGAGGGTATCGTCGACAGTCTGGGGCCGATGGATGCATGACTTACACTGCGAGGCTGCGTTTTCAGCGGCACCATTTCCGTTGGTCTCGGGCGCATCGACGCTCATAGCACGAGGGTAGCCTTCTGACGAGTCGCTGGTGCGGCCTGGGGCCAGAGATGTGCCCATGTCAGCGTCGGCGTCGTGATTGGCGTCTGCTTCAGGATCCATGCCCGAGGCGCGTCGTTTGAGCGGCGAAGACGAGCGGCGAGGCAGCTCGGCATCGCCGTTCATGATGGCCCTCCTCGAGAGTCGCAAGGGAGACTGGCTTCTGGCCGGGTGCGGCGCAGGGCCGGCCTCGTCGCCTCCTCTGTCGCTCTCCAAGGAGAGCTCAGCGTAGGCGGAAGCACAGGGGGACGACGACGCCACGGAGGAGGCGTAGTCGGCGGAGACGAGCGACGTCTGCAGTCGGGGGGGCAGGCTGGAGGCGAAAGAGAAGGCCGGGTCGTCGTCGGGCTCGCACGAGGGCAGGGCGGTGTCGGAAGAGGGCGAGCTGGGCGAATCGGGGCCTTTGGTCGAGGGCGGGCGAGCAAGCTTTCTCTTCTTTGAGGAAGACGTCTTGACAGCGAGCTGCCCGGGCAGCTCGGGGGCGGGCGGGGAGGCAAGATTACGGGCGGCGGCGTCGGACGAGGGGGAGAGCGGCCGACGGAGGGCGATGTCGCATTAATGAAGCAGGCGGGTGTCGTCGAGGCGGTCGATGGAATCAGCCGGCGGGAAAGGGCTTCCAGCAGGCATCACACGCCGACGAAGCAAAAAGCCAGCAGCAGGGGAGGCGCCCCGAGCGGTTGGCGGGTGGGTCTGGCGGCACAGGCTGGTGAGGAGCCTGCCAGCACCAGTCCCAAGAATCAAGGGGGCAAAGGGGAGGGGGGAAGGGAACAGAGCAGAAGCCGCAGCCGCGGGCCGTGATTCGTCCAGGGCGCCGTGCCACGGCTGTCGAGCGGCAGGTGTCTGCAACGAGCGAGGAACTGCTGCTTGCCGGAATCGAGGCCCAGGCAGTGCAACGGAGCGCAGGGCGAGGAGGTTGACAGGTCTGAGTTTTCGAGCCAGAGGTCAGAGGCCGGCGCCCGAGGTACCTCAGGCAGGAGAGGAGCGCCTGGATGCCGCCGCCGAGCAAAGTACCTACCTACCTACCGCTGTACGAAGTACCTCGCGTCTGTGGTACCTTGCAAACGGCAGGGCCCCACTGCCAGCCCAGCACGCTGCTGGCGGGCCGCGGTTCGCTGCAAGTAGCATTGCGCCCTGCAGCCGCCAGGCAGATTCTGAACCTCCAGGCTGATGAATTCTATTCTAGGAGGTACCTGCGCTCACGAGGCTGTCCCGGTACCTCCTGACTAGTCCGTCGACGAGCGCCCGGACGCCGGCTTTACGTCATGACTCGAGACCTCTTGACTGACGCCGCCTCTAGCTGCTCTCTATTACATGCATCTCTATCAAACAGGGCCTCTCTCGTCCGCTCTCCCTTGGGGGATATCTACGCTCCACGCCCTCTTCTTCTATCCATCCAGCCTCTCCTGTTCGCCGACACCCTTCTTGTGCGCCAAAGCGAGGGCGCGAGGGAAACACCGCCCTGTCCAACGTGCTACAGCTTCGCGTCTGTCTCCTCAAACTCGCTCAGGTCCTTGGCCGGCCCGGGCCCCGCGCTCGCCAGGAGACCGGCCTTGAAGCGCCGCGTGTCGGTGATTTCTTGCCCGCACTCTGCCGCCGACGGCGCCCCCTTGGTCGTCTCCTCGGGCACGCCGTTGTGCGCCGCATGGCAGAGCCCCAGCTCCTTGGCGCGCGACACAATCGACTCCCTCTTGCTCCTCGGCAGGCCCGCCTCGTCCTTGAGGTGGCCGTCGAGGAGGTCCAGGCTCTGCCGCTTCTCTTGCGGCACGTCGCAGAGGCCCACGGACCGCAAAAGATTGATAATCTCCACGTCGAGCTCCCCGGCGCCGCGGGCGTGCAGGCGGACCGAGATGCGCGCGCGGCTGCTCGACGACGGGCTGAAGAACTTGTTGTAAAACTCCACCATCTCGGCCTTGGTGAGCGCCTTGACGTGGGCGGCATCGAGCTGGGCTTTAGCAAAACGGGTCAGCACGTCCGCCGCAGGTGCATTGCATCGGGCACGGCACACTACCTTGCTCGAAATCGTAGTACTCGTTGGAGATTTGGGCCCAGTGCCTTGACGACTCCTGATCGAGGTTCCGCAGCTTCTCGAGCCGCTTGACAATCAGGCTCCGCTTGTGGCCCTCAAAGTCGGCGTCGCTCATCTTGTCCAGGCTGCGGCCGAACTGGGCCAAGAAGGCCTCGATGCGCTTGTCCAGGTACTCGGGCGTCCTCTCGCTCTGCACCAGGATCCGGAAGCCAAACGTCGTGGCGAAGCTCCGGATGCTCGAGAAGACAATGTACCCGAGCTGCTCCTTGGTCCGGAGCTGGTCAAAGGCGGGCTCGTGCACCATTTGGTCGACGAGCAACGTCTTGGCGCGGGCGAGGCGGTCGCCCCGGTCGCCGACGTAGAACCACGTCTCGACGCAGTGGTTGACCGTCTCCGGGTCCTTGAGCGTCTTGTTGAAGACATAGTTGGATCCGGGCGGCAGGATGAGCGATCGGATGATGGGCCACTGCGGGCGAGGCAGCGCGCGCGGCTTGAGCGTCGACGCCACCATGTCCGTCACCCGCAGGGCCTCGCCCTTGTGTATGTTGCCGTGGGCAAACACCTCGACGTACAGCTGGGCCAGCATCTGCTTGTGGAACAGCCGGACCGCATCGGCCGTGACGGTCGGCAGCTCCGCCGCCAGCTCCTCGATGATGTAGTCGCACTCGGCGTTGAGCCACGACATGTAGTCGCCGACCTGCTGGTACGACGACTGCAGCTGCCAGTTTTCGTGGCCGCGCGTCAGGCGCTCCTTGATGATGTCGAAGCGCTCGTCCTTGATGTCGAGGTCTCGCACCGTGACGACGACCTTGTCCAGCAGGACGGGGAGCTTGTCGTTGTATCCGGATATTTCCAGGAAGAGGCCGCGAGCGTCGAGCGAGACCGTGTACTGCAGGCCTGCCAGCTCGGCGTCGTACGAGTACTCCTCCAGCGCGTCGCGGACGAGCTCCGTGAAGAGCCTGGCCTTGATGCTGTTTTCCGCCGTGGCGTATATGATGGGGTTCTTCAGGCTGACCATGACGTTGGCCTTGGGGACCCAGAAGGTGTCGTCCTTCTTCCACCACGTCCGGGCCTCGGCGTCGTTTCGGAGCAGGCGCGGGGCCAGCGCCGGTTCTGCCACGTCCTTCTTCTCCACCTCAAGGTTGCCGGGGATGAAGCTGTTCCTGTGCGGGAGGTGGAGCTCGCGCAGGCGCTTCGAGGCAGGCAGCGCCATGGCCTGCTTCAGCTCGGCCATCAAGTCGCCCGGGATCTTCTCGTACTCGTACTCGGTGCCGTACCACTTCTCCTTGTTGTGACAGGCGCGCGGCGAGTTTCGCGACACGACGATGATGCGCATGTTGTCCGGGCGCACCATGGACAGGGCCCTCTCGATCAGCTTGGCGTCAAACGTGCGCAAGCGGCTGTGGCCGCTCAGCAACCACTCGCGGGGCAGAGGCTTCTGCATGACGGCGCTGGTCCTGCTCGTGAAGCGGCTGGCCGGCGTTTTCTGCCGGAACTTGAAGTCGACATCGGCCATGCCCTTTTGCTCGTCGAAGATCCACTCCTGCGGAGGGGCCTCGCGAAGGAGCGAGACGTACTGGAAGAAGATTTTGACGATGTCGGGGTAGTTGGTCAGGCCCTAAGCTCGTCAGCATGCTTGGCCAAGGTCGGGGGGCAGCCCGCAGAATGCTTACCTCTTCGGTCAACCGGATCTGAACCTCGAAGATGCCAGGCGTCCCGGGGCAGATTGGGTACGCGCCGGCAGAGAGGCTGTTGGCCCATCCCTTGCTCTTGATGTACGACATGATGCTCCCGGGACCCTCGTGGCCGACGAGGTGGCTGATGTACCTGCTGGGCTGGGACTCGAAGAGGGCCTCCTCGTCGATGAAAGGGAAGACGAGGTTGAGCTCTCTGGAGTCCATGACGGGCTTCGCGAAGCACTGGGTTCCCAGGTCGTCGCCGCAAAAGGGAACCTCGTCGGTCCAGCGGTTGGGCGGCAGCTTCTTGTTGACGATGGGGGAGAAGAGCTCGACGACCCACTTCTGGAGGACGTCGAGGGGCTCGCGGCCGAGGACGACGAGCTTCATGCGGTTGGCCGAGTAGTGCTTGTCGTAGAACTCGATGAACTTGTCGCGGACATTGACGCCGCGCGCCTCGGGCAGCGTCTTGAGGACGTCGAGGTTGCCGGTGGAAAAGTGGCAGTAGGGGTGCTTGGAGTTGGAGAGCGACTTCTCGAGCTGGTGGAGGCGCCAGGTGTCGTTTTGCAGGTTCTTCTTGTTCTCCGAGTCGACGGCCCTGAGCTCGCGGTCGAGGGTGCTGGGCAGGAAAAGGGGCTCGATGAAGAACTGGGCAAAGCGGTCGAGGGCGCCGCGCAAAGGCGAAGGGTTGGCGTCGGACGGGTCCTGGTCATTGGCCGGCTTGGCGGCCACGTCGAAGTAGTAGTTTGTCGAGGTCGAGGCCGTGTAGGCGTTGGAGCTGCCCGAGTTGGCGGCCAGGTACTGGCTGTACTCGTTTTCGACGGGGAACTTTTTGGTGCCCATGAAGAGGAGCTGGTTGGGTGCGGTCAGCAGGCTGGGACAGAGGGCGGAGAAGCGGCGCGCACATGTTCAACGGCGTGGGCCATGCCGGGCATGCCATCCTCGTCGCAGAAGTTGCCGACGTTGACGTCGAGGGCGGCGCTGGCCTTGTCCGTGTCGGGGTCGTGGACCAGCAGGGCCTCGAGCTCGTTCTCGAGGCGGACGACGCGGTAGTCGCGGTCGTCGAGCGACGGCTTCTCGAGACGATCGGTCAGGAGAAGGACGGGGGTCCGGCGGCCCGGGGCCAGGCCTGGCGACTCGGACGAGGGCATTGCGGCGCAGATGAGACGACGGGAGCCGGGCCACGGGGGAGCGGAGGGACGGGCACGGCGGACGAGGCAGCAAGGAGAGGGCGAGAGGCGACGGCGAGAGGCGACGGCGAGAGGCGGCGACGAGAGGCGTCGGTCGGAGCCGGCTGGCCTGAGCTCCGTGCCTAGGGAGCCCTGGTGAGCACGCTGTGGGGACTGGCGCACGGGTCAGTGCGGAGGGAGCGGTTGGTAGGGAGCACGGATAGCGGCCCGGAGTTCGGAGGCGAGGGAGAGACGTGCTGGGCGCCTGTTGTCGCGATGGAGCGCGGTCGAGGCAGTCTCAGCTATATATCCATGGGTTCGAGGAGGCAGTCGTACCTGGGCTGCCGGGTCTTGCCGCGATGACGGACGCTCCGGGGCAGACGCGTCGAAGCTCGCTTGGGAGCAGCTGGGCTCAGGACGGATTTTGCCACTGCCAACCAGATGCCCGAAGAGGTGCATCGACGCCCGTCGTGGCTGGAGGCGCTTGTTTTGGAGCGCTTGTTTGCTCAGCGTTTGCTCAGCCTGCCCGGCGTCATGTGCTCTCGCCCGCCACTGGTGCACCCTGAGGGCCTGGGCCTGCGGTGCTAATTCCTCCACTGTCCGACGGCTTCTTCTCCACCTAACAAACCTCCGGCTCCGGCCGCCCTGGACCTCTGCCAACTGCCTACCGACGTCCTCCGTACGAGTCCAGACAAACAACCGACGGCCGCCTGCGATGCCTGCAAGCCCCTGTTACAGAACAACAGGCCGATGACGGATGCAAGGGCGGCAATGGCCAGCCCTGCATGTGTGGCCGGTCAAGACTGTTGGTTCCAAGACGCAAGATCAAGGGGGCGAGTGCCCATTCGCCCTAGGGCACGGGGCCCTGGGCACGCGGCCCCTGGGCACGAGGCCCCTGGCTGTCGGACACGCCGCGAGCAAGACGCCACCGAAGACAACCTGGGCCACGGCCGCTGGCTTGCGTGCCTTCGCGCGGCGCGCCGGCATGCTGTTCCGACGCGGACAGCAAGACGTCTCGCTAGTCTCAGCCTGATAGCCCCCGGGTGTCATCCAAATAGACCAAGTTTATCTGCAACCCTGTCTAGTATTCCTCCCGTCGCGCCTCCTGGCTAGGTGGTTTGCAGTCGCACGACGTCATTTCTGCCCCCGGAGTCTCCGATCCTGAGATGGCTTCTCGTTCCCGTCCCCGTAAGGGAATCAGGTATGTATATTCCTCCCTTTCCTCCCTCCCTTTCCCAAACCCCGGTGGCTGACTTTCCGACATAGCATGCAGCAGGGCCGATATTGCCAGCTGTGCCCATCACCATGACGTGAGATCCGGCCACTGGACCGCGTCTCAAGTCGTGCCTCTGTCCACGGTCGCCATGGATGAATGGCCTGCTCGGGGGGTCGCGGTGAATCTCGAAAATTTCGACACTGGCCCCTTCGCCGTTGTAGGCCCGGCCCCAGGCGTGAGGATCTTGATGTCGAAGTGGTCCATGTATTGTCGGCTCGTGACGTATCTTGCCAGGGGACCGACCGTAGAAAGGGGTGCGATTGGGGCTGAATGGCGGCATCGCGGGAACCAGCCCGAACCGTGCATCAAACGGCATATCGTCTCCAATGTCCAGCCACGACGGCACCGAGGCCGGCTTGTGACTCTTGTTTGCGTCACGATGCTGGCACTTGGGCATCGACGACCTGCATATTCCGCCTCCCCCTCGCCATGTCAGCCGCAGCAGGCAGCCAGCTGGCAGGCCAATGGTTCGCACTCACCGTCAGCGGCGACGTCTTCCAGCTGGCCCTCGCAGCCGTCAGCGGCCTTCTCGTCCGGATGGGCCGCCTGGTGCGCTGCGCCCGCGAGGTCTCGCTCCGCGTCATCAACCTCGGGTCCGGCTACGGCCGCGCCAACCAGTCGCGGCTCCTCGCCCGCCTCGTCCGGACGTACGACTTCTGGATGCCGCGCGAGTTCCGGGCGGGCCTGCACGGCGGCCGGCGTCGGCCTGGCCGACACCGGCTCCGGGTGGGTCCCGCCGACGAGGAGACGGGGTCGGGGCCGGACCCGGCCGGGCCCATGGCGTCTCCACCTGCACACCGAGGTCGTCGGGAACCGCCGACGGCAACTCGGACGACAACGCCGACGACGCCGACGACGTCGACGACGGAGCCACAGACCAGCCACGCAGCAGCGCCTCCGCCGCCCTCTGCGTCGCCGGCTACCGCTTGCGGGACCGTCAGTTCCTTGGTGAAGCTAGGGAGTGAGCATACTCTGCAACCAAACTATCGTTGCGAACATGGCTTTCCGAGCCATTTTAAGCAGCATTAACGTAGCTTAACCGTGACCTCCTGCCTCCTCATCTGGCGGCTATTTGTCGACTGCCGGAGAACTATCGACTGGTTAATCTTATCAATTAACGTGAGGATGAATTGCAGCTGATTTAGCAAACGCTTGATTGAGTTGGCGGTTGCTCAACTAGATTTCGCAACCGTCGCTTGGGGGTAAGTGGTTACACCGCTGCACTCGCTCTTCGCCGTAGATACAATGCCTCTGATTCTTGAACTTCCTGTCCCCAGTCCGTTCCCAGAGGCGCAAGTAGCACCACGTCCTGGTTCCGCAGTAATTCTCGCGCACCTCTTGGACGACGTCGTTTTCGTCGGGCCCACATCTCAGAAACGCCAGTTTCTCGTTCTTGGGCGAAGGGTAAAAGGGAAGCTTGCCATCTTCTTCAACAGGTGTGAGGGGAGTCAGCTCCTCGGGCGGCGGATTCTCTCTCGGCTTGGCGCGGTACTCGGTCCACATATGGTGCATGCGGTCGAATTGATTCTGTGTGAACTCTCGTCCGCATTCACTGTCGTCGAGGTTAGCAGCTATACTTCGTCTTCTCCCTGAGCCACTCACTCGTAGGAGTAGTCCATAAAGTTATGATACGGGTCCTCGCCTGGCTGATCGGGACAGGAGTCACGGAATGTAGGACATCCTGAGGAAGGGCCAGCCGACGCGGGCGTGTCATCAACGTAATCGCCGGGCCCAGTGCAATTGTTACCTTCGAATGTATGCAGCAGGCCAAACCAGTGCCCAACTTCGTGAACAGTAAGCTTGCTGGGAGGTCCAATGGCATCCATCATGCAGCCATCAACGTCATATCCGAAGCCTTTTAATCCATCAGGAGCGGTGCAGATGCCCCGCCCTCGATTTTCAAGGTAAAACAAATTCAAGGCCCTATGGTCGCCCTTACGAAGCCGCAGCTTCATTAAACCTGTATTTTTATTTGTTGCCCAGTCAGGGTTGATCGTCCAGTCGGTCTCTCGATGGATAAACCAGATATTTCCCGGGCTAAAACTGTCGTTAAGGAGGGCTAGCTGGTTGTCTATGTCCCCTTGCTGCAATAGTGTTAGGTAGATCTGTGCTCTACGTAATGACAACGTGTGTGGTCGAAGGGCTTACGCTGAAGTAACCAGGACTGTTTTCCGACGTTGCAAGGACATGTATATACGTGTCAATATATAACGGCGGATACGTCTTGTTGCCCCCGTCACTTCGACGAGCTAGGCCGCTGGCCTTAGCTGCAAGTTTCTGATGAACGGCAAGCAGTTCTTCGGAGGCTTCCGCATTTGCGCAGGGCCCGTTTGCTCCGTAATTTTGAACAGCGGAAAATGCAGCTACTATGGGGAGAAGGCCGGAAAAGAGAGTCGAAAGAGAAGGCATGGCGATTAGCATAAAGCGTTACTTTCCATACAAAGAGCCGATGCTTTAAGCAATACTTATGTTGATTCGGGAGGCCGTAGCATGTCATATATACTAATATTGGACAATTAACTATCTAACCAAACATTAGTTACGCATAGCTATGAACCTAGCAGCATATCTAGCGTTTAATTAGACTCTTTCTAAGGTTAAATATAATTAGTTAGACCGGGTTCTAATTATACTGACTAATGCTTAACTAAGTAGCTGCCCGACTATATTCCTTTATGTTTATATACCTTTAGTGTCAGCAATAAATGGATTGAGTATTACGCAACTCTTATTAATTTACTATTCGTATAAGTGAAAATCTCCAGCCGTATAAGTATAAGTAGGCCCGTGCACACCCCGGTATCGTCCGCGCCCACACTACGCCATAAAGATTATAGTGCGACAGCATAGCAGCTAGAGGTATCCTATAGAGTCTTTAACAATAGACCAGTTCCTTAAGGCCGGCGTATTAACGATCCCGAGGCCCCTAACGGCGCCCCTATTACGAGTATTGTAACAGCCGAGGCAGCCGGCTTTATAGCTGCCTAGCTCTAGCTAATAGAGCTCGTGGCGGCTTAACCCAAGCGTGCGCCGCCAATAGGTTATTACTCGATGTTCCATCTTTTCTTTTCCTATAACAGGCTTCTAGTAAATACTGTCTTAGAGAATAATAGACTGTTATACTCCCTCTAGCACGAGTTATATAGCGTCTCTCTATATAATCCGTTTATATATATATTAAAATAAAAGAATAAACTAGCTACTAACTAAATAATGGCTTCTTATATATATAATTATTATTATTCCCCACGCATACTTGTTTGACTCGCGAGCTTTCGGCCCTTTTGCCGCGGAGCTCTACTTTTTGCCATACGCACACGAGTCAAACCCTCATGCGTGAGGAATGGTGCATGATTTCTGTCACTGTTATTCCAGCCGGCTAGGGTAGGCCTGCGCGGAAGGTATATAGCACGACTTAACGTGTGCTGCTCGTATCGTAGCGTCAGAATCCGAAAACGAGGTCCTCCTCGTCCCGGACCCGATACTATTATTAGGTCCTCGTAGACTAGCATCTCCGGTACTACAACCGGGCGGCCGATTACTACAGCTAGAAGACGGCGCCTCGCCCGTTGTCCCCGCGCGCGACTGGGTCTGGTGCTGCGGCTTTCTCGTCTCGGCGCTGCAGCTGGGCATCTCACCGCCATCCCCTGGGAATACTCGTCCCCTGGGGCCGGGTGGCAACTCGGCCGTCCTGCTCACGACCTCCGGCGGCACCGTGCTGGCCTGCGCCTCTGCATCGCCGCCGCAGTGGCGCCTCGAGAAAGCCAGCAATGACGTGGCCCTGACGCCGGGAAACGGTTCCCAGCACGTCATCATCGTCCTCGGCGCCGACATCGCCTGGACCTCGAGGCCCTGGCCGGCGGCAGAGCCCCCCAGCTGCCGGCCCCGCGCGACTTGACCTCGGTCCTCGCCGCCCTCTGGCTCGTCCTCCTCACCACCTGCGCCGGCATCCGCTCCGACACGTGGTATCTGCTCGCCGTCGGGATCCTCGGCATGCTGCACAATCTCGTCGCCGCCGGCGCCCCTGACATCCCCGCGCCCTCGGGCTGTCGTGGCTAGCTAGCCACGACAGCGACAGCCCGAGGGCCCGGCGTCTTCGCCGAGCCAAAGGTCATGTGGACCCTCATGGAACTGGAGCTCGGGCACGAGGGCCACGGCAAAGCCCTCTTGCCCGAGTTCTTCGCCGGCACGCTGTGCGACTGACAGCAGGCATGGTGGGCCTCGTCCGACCATGCCGAGAGGATGCAGCTGCTTAGGCAGAACGAGATGTCCAGGGAGAACGAGATACCTACGGAGAAGCAGCACCGCCGACGGCAACAAGCAAGGGCCTTCAAGGGGGGCTCGGAAGCCAATTCCCAGGCGTCGTAGAGTCCCGGCTACGCAGGGGAAAGAGGATATCGCCTCGACTTGAACAGGGCCAGCATCAAGGCGCTGTCCCTGCTCATTGAGACATTCCGGCCGAGGGTCGTCAAGGATATGGAGACCGAGTGAATTGTTTTGTACATGGGCAGTAGCTATCCATAGGCCAAGTATACGACGGAAAACGAACGCCATAGTCAACATTTACTGTCTGGCAGGATATTCACGGCCCGGGCTCCTCGACAATCCGACGCTGTGAGCCATCCTCCTTCCCGAGGACCGTCGCCTAACCTGAGCCATCGAGCCGACTTTCTCGACAGGCATCGGGTGGCTGCCTGACTACAGACAACGAGTCGATCGAGTCGGCCCCGCAACTCATATGTAGTCGCTTGATGCAACCGGGACCTCTTTCGGGCTGTACTATATTGGAAACTGCAACGGTCCGCCCCGGTTCGACGAGACTGGAGTATGCTCGCCGCCGCCGCAAGCTTGAGCGAGCCGAAACGGTTCGCTCGCTTGCAATGAAACATCACGCGCATCCATGCGACGCAATTCTCTAGCCCATCTGCCGATGACATCCCACTTGAGACTGGTCCCATCAGCGAGCTCTCCGCCTTGTCTGGGACAGGCGGGTGCTTTATGGCCGCTCGGTGGCAGCTGCAGCACGTGTCTCAGCGTGCCTTGCCTTTCGATGAGCCTCGTGAAGAAAACGAGCTCGAGCCGCCCATCGAAATCGAGGTAAGCTTGTTCAAGCGAACTTCTTTCTTCTTGCGCTTATCTCGGAACTCTTTGGCTCTGGCGCCCTCGGCGCTTCGTGATTGAGAATCGGCGTCCCCGCCAGAGTGGCTTCTCTGTCGCTTTGGGTTGGCCTCATCGCTTCCGTCAGGAGATGATTTACTCTGGCCCGGCTTCTGCGGTATGGTCAGCGTGTCGCTCCGACGGTTGCGCGGTCGCTCTGGACGTGCCTGATCTCCAGGTGCCTTGTAACTTTTCGTACGAGTCCGGCCCTTTGCTGCAGCTTCCTCATTGTCGCCTGATTCGTTGGACGAGTCGAGGTCGCCGTAGCCCACGTAGACGATATTCAGCGGCGGATTTGCCGCCGCTGCAGTCTTCATCTTATACTTGGCGTCGTCCATGGTCCAGTGCGTATCGACAGACGAGTGCTTCTCGAGCGCCGCGCGGCGAGTGGCTTCTTGCTCGTCGAGAGCGGCCTTGACGAGAGCCTGGTCGATGTGGGCGTTGATTCGGCCCTGCGACGGCGAATGGTCCAGTTTTCGCTTCTTGGAAGAGGGGGCTTCGGGGCCGGGCGATCCTGAAGACGAGGCTGACGCTGCAGCTCTCTGCATGAACTTCATCGTCAGGAGCCGGGACGAGATTTCTCTCGGCGTTTCTGGAGCCATGGCTGGGCGTTGCGATGTCGCAGACCGCAGGGGCACGAGCAATGTTGGCGACGTCTCAGAAAGTCGGCCGCAGGAGTTTTCAGCCGGTCGCGCTGAGGGCAGCGAAGACTGGCACTGAGAAACGAACGAGATGTTGCCGATGTTGCTGCCAGAGCTCAGCCTTGGGTCCGAGGCAGTTCTTTAGTAAGGGTCCCGGATAAACCATGTTCCGCGGGCTAGCTGCTCCTCTGGGGACCTAGTCTCTGGAACCTCCAGACTCGGACGAGGCAGCGGTTTCGACTTGGACACCGTCGTCAGCCAGATCCACGACGGTCACATCATGGGTGTCTCCCAATTGAAGACGATTGGCGCCGTCGCGCGCAGCCTGCGCCTGTCCCAGCGAGCATTCAGCACCTCGAGCCGATACTTGGAAGCCGCGGTGCCTAGGAAGCCGACGACGGAGACGACCGTCGAGCCCGTCGAGCCCAAGGAAATCAGCCAGGCGCCCAACCGGAGAGGCGTCTGGTCGCGGAGCCAAAAGCCGCGGTCTGCAGCCATGACGGGCCCGCGGTTCGAGCAAACAACCTACGACCTGCAGGTAAGCGCGCGGAGATGATGGCACGCAGCTGGCGCGAGACGGGATGACGCTCATACGGGGACAGCCGCAACCTCTGTCGGCGATGGAGCTGGTGCACAGGCAGCCCGTCCGGTGGACGCACGACCGCGTCGTGGCGTGCGAGGGCGGCGGCGGCCCTGCCGGGCACCCCAAGATCTTCATCAACACTGACAAGCCCGAGATTGCCGTCTGCAACTACTGCGGCTTGCCCTTTGTACGCCACGACGAAGCGCAGAGCCCATCCGTCGCCGAGGCTAACGGGGGGGCAGGCCAACGAGCACCACCGGAAGCACCTCGAGTCTCTGCCCGAGACGTCGTACCCGCTGTCATGACTGCGCCGAGTTGCGGATGTCGGGCAGCGCGGGGTCCGTTGCGATGGGACTGCATCTTGCGAGGCCGGTCCGAGGGAGGGATTCTTGTACATGTCGCATCAATAGACGCTGTGATCATTCTGGCGCCTGATTCGGCTTGGCTGCTTCGGACGAGATGCAAGTGTGGAAGCGCATCAGGGCATAGGACGGCGTGCCAGCTTCTCGGAAATGATGCAGAGACGCGCCCGTTCAGTCTCGTCTATCTCGCACGAGATACATTGCCCCGTCCTCGCCTGTCCTATCGCTACCCGCTGTCGCCAGTATTAATGACTATATCTTGACAAACTCAACTTGTCATACGACTCGGTTCGATGCAGTTATTATTTATTTTATGCTGGCATAGAGAGGAGTCTATCATATCTCGAGCCTCTATGGCGTCGTACCGCAGCTCTCGATAAGCCCCACTCGTCTACCTATGGACGTTGGCGACCACAACCATGCCTCACCAACCGTCTCAAGGCGTCTCAACCGCAACGACCCTTGCCCTCGTCCTCGTCCTCTTCATTGCGCTGTTCCCCGACCTCTTCCACCTCGTCTGGACCCTGCCCTTCAGCCTCCTCCGCTCAGCCGAGCCGCCAGCAAGCAGCCCTACCCTGGAGCCCTGCGCAGCAGCCATGTCCTGGTTCCAGAAGCAGTTCACGCTGCCGGCCAAATCGCGCGGCTCCTATCTCATCACCGACCAGGTCGTCTCGGCGCTGCCCGAGATCCGGAGCTACAAGGTCGGCCTGTTGAACCTCTTTGTGCAGCACACGAGCTGCGCCCTGAGCCTCAACGAGAACTGTAGGCGACGCCCGTTGCACCGCGGCTGCGTGCCACGAAGCTGAGCCACATGTCGCAGGGGACGAGGACGTCAGGGCGGACATGAGCGATGCGCTGGACCGCATCGCGCCGGCCGAGGGCCCTAAGGGGGAGGCGCTCTATCGCCACGAGTAAGTCGACAGGACCCAAGACAGGCTATGGGGGGCGAGCCCGGGTAACCAGTCTGTTTCTCCCAACAGCGCCGAGGGACCGGATGATATGCCTGTAAGTGCCGGGAGGATCCGCCGCGAGATCGCATGGCATCTTACTCAGCGCCGCCCAGGCTCATATAAAGTCGGCACTGATCGGCGCCAGCGTCACGATCCCCATCAAGGACGGAAGACTGGTGCGTGGTCGCCGCGGCTGCAGGATCGAACAGCCCGCCGTACTGACGCTCGAGCAGGCCACGGGGACTTGGCAGGGAATCTGGTATCTGGAGTTCCGGGCGAGCAAGCATCAACGACGCATCGTGGCCACCATCCAAGGCGAGAAGGCGTGAAGCAAGACAAGGCGTTTGGACAGAGATGGCTATGTTACCTAAATCAGAAGAATCGAATACCTGTTCCGGGCTCTGCGGGGTGCAGTCCCTCGCCCTTGCGCCAGACACCGTCGCCATGTATCCCAACGCGCCAGCCACGGTCATGACTGCGTCCCGTTCTCCCCCCCGTCGTTCATGTCCGCATCGTCTCCCACGAGGACCTTGGTCTTGGGCACGTAGCCATCGGGGGCGCCAGAGCCCGGCGTGACGGCGGCGACGTTGCCGTTCTCGTCGACGAACTCAAAGTTGTAGCGGCTCAGGATGTGCGGGATGGCGGAGAGTTGCGGGCCGTACCGGGCCGTGTTGTCGTACAACTCAAACAGAGGGACCGCGAGGAGCTTCATGTTTTTGGGCACGCTCAGGACCTCTGTGGCGGCGACGCCGGCGTGGTTAGCGACGGGCCGGGGGAAGCCAAGGCCAACGGCGGCGACGGCGACGACATACTAGTCTTGGGCAAGTGGATAAAGTAAAGCTTCTTGCACTCCTTGGGCCGCGTGACGTGCGCGGGGACAAAGGGGTACATGAAGGTCTCGAAGTTTGGGCGCCACCACTGGGCCAGACACTCGCCGACCTCCCAGTCGCCCGCTTCCTCGCCCTCGCCGATCCTGCCGACGGGAGCCAGGCGCTCGTCGAGGCGGGCCTTGAAGCCCTCGACCTCGTCGTCCTCGGGCCGCAGGTAGTCGCCGGGCAGCTTGAAGAAGGCGTTGGCGATTTGCAGCATGAGGATGTGCGGGTGGTTGTGCTCGTGGCAGACGAGGATGCCCTCGCAGGTGCGGCGCATGCCGTGGGCGGCATAGTGCTCCTCGAGTCGCTTGAGGCGCGCAATGACGGACGGGTCCTCCTCGGGCTGCGTCTCCTTGACGCCGAAGGTGTAGTTGGAGAGGGGATAGAGCGTCACCTTTAGCGGCTGCTTCGAGTTGAAGGGCAGGGGGATGGTTGGCGGGTGGCCCGACTGGAGGACCGGGACGGGAATTGTCGACATTCTGAGACGGGCGCTGATCTGCTGGAGGCGCTCAAGAGCCGTGGGCTGCTGTGGTTTGCGATGTTGGATGCTGGTCGAGGAAGTGCTGGAGCTCCTGGCGCGTCGAAATCCAGGTGGTCCGGGTCCCGAAGGGGAAGGCGGTGTCGCGCGCACGGGCCAGCAGCCAGATCGACTGCCACGAGGTACCTGGTACCTACGCAGCATCTTGCGACTGACATACAAGACGTCTAGACATACAACCTCTTCCGGTGATTCGAGTCGACCTGCCGACGGCTGCGAGCAGAGACGGTGCCGGAGCTGCGCGTGCAGCGCAAGTGAGCGGGCCGCGGCTGCGACGGACAGAATCGAGATGCGCGGACAGCAAAACGCCCCGATGGCGGATGGTGGTTCGGGTGCAGGGCGCCAAGGAGGGTTGCAGTCGCCATCCCTGCTGACGGGCGAGGGGGGCGGCGATATGTCGAGGGCTTGCATGAAGCGATCGAAAGGATTGGAGGCGCCCGAAACAGGCATCCGACATCTGCCCGTGGCATCTGGTGATGTCGCCGCGGGCCCGGGCTCCCTCTGCGTGTTGGACAGGCATGGAGCACCCGGCCGTGACGCCGGGTGCCTCTGCCGGCGACGACGATGCGCGGATGCCGTTCCCGTCCCGTCCGAGCGTGGGACGCGATGCCCGTCGGCCGGCCGTCGCGTCGCACAGAGGCACAAAGGGTCACATGGTAGGACCAAGCACGGAGTACGACTTGGAGCCGTCCCGGAAGGCCGGGGTGCAGCGGCAAGCTGAGTCCACGGGTTCGGGCCAAGGTGAGATGTGATGATGCTGCATGGATAGCCAGGCCAGCCGGGATACTAGACTTGCAATGCCACCCAGAGCGTCGGAACGGGTGCGTCTCGTGCTTCCAGGCGTCGTTGGCTCGACTGGGCCAACCGGCATCTGGAGCGCAGGCATCTGAAGCGCAGGCAACCTCGCGATGAAATGCAGCACCACCACGCCGACCCGGCCGGCAGCGACGGGCTGATGCGCCGTTCCTTTCGTATCCGTGCAACCGCAGTTCGCCGCCAGCCACACCACGTCCGTTATACGTACGGATACCCATGATAATACTCTTCTATCGGCGGGGGCCGCTAGCTTCCATAACCCAACAGACCCACGCAATGCTATTGTGCTGTCTAGGCTAGGCGTGCCACCAACCGCGCCATCCAAGGTTCGTCCTGATTCCCACCGTCCGTCTGACGCTGCCGCCGTCCGCCGCCGCCCGACGCTCAACCCACGGCAGCGAAAAAGAAACAAGGCGAGACAGGAGGGACAGGAACAAGGAGAACGAACAAGAGGCGCCGGGCGAAAAAGAAAAACGGAAGCACCGCCGCCGACGTCTCCTGCCGCCTGCATAAGTTAGGTTGCACGGCGGGCAAACCTCGATGCGCCATGCGCCGCCCCTCGACGTCTCCTTCCGACCCGCCTGGCAGAGCTTGTTGCCAGCCTAGGCGCAATGGAGGCACGGCTGCTCGCACGGCTGCGTCACAAGCTCGACGACCTGGAGCACCGGCTGCAGGCCTACCGCCGGCACCTGGCGGCCGACTTTGAGCGCCACTGCCACGACGAGCTCCGCGACGTGTCCCCCGCCGTCGCCGCCGGCGTCCAGCGAGCCCTCGCCGCGGCCCTCGCCAGCTATCCTGCCCTTGGCCCCGAGCTCGAGGCGGCCGCGGCCGCTGCTGCTGCTGTCCCGCGCCCGGCGGCTGCTGTCCCGCGCCCGGCGGCTGCTGTCCCGCGCCCGGCGGCTGCTGTCCCGCGCCCGGCGGCTGCTGTCCCGCGCCCCCCTGCCGCTGCATTCCAGCCCGTCCCGCCGCCCGCCGCTGCTCCTCCGGCCGCCGTCTGCGCTCCTCCGGCCGCCGCTCCGGCCGGCAGCCCGCGCGAGCGCGAGCGCGCGCTCCAGGGTCTCTTCACCCCGACCTATCTGCCGCTGCTCGACGGCTCCCCGGCCCGCCCGAGCCCAGCCCTTGCCGCTGCCGCCGCCGGCCCCGCGCCCGCCGACGTCGGCGCCGCTCGCCAGCCCGCCGGCATGGAGGCGACGGGAGCCCAGGGTGGCGCGCAGGCCCATGCGCCCGACCCGCCGCCGCAGTCGGTCGCCCTCCCGACGCTGCCCGACGATGGCGCCCGCTCCGCCGACGACGCCAGGTCGTCCGTCTCCTCGGATAAGAGCGATTACAAGCCCCCGAGAAGCGCGCTGCGGCGGTCGTCGAGCGTCTCGAAACAACCCCAGAGCCCGCGGCGAGTGCGCTTCGAGTTCATGGGCGCCGAGGTGCTGCCTACAACCTCCCCTCAGCCCTCCGAGTTCATGGCGCGCCGCCCGCCCTCGCCGCACCCAGACGGCACCGCCGCCGCCGCCGACGACGCCGCCGACGACGAGTCCGTCTTCACCTCAAATCTCGGCGGCGACATGGGCGAGGAAGAGCAAGCGCCGCCCCGCAAGGTCTCCTCTTCAGACGCCCTGAGAGCGCTCTCCAGGGCGCCCCTGGAAGAAGGGGTGGTCTGGACGGTGGTCAACCCAGACACCGACGATGTTGCACCCGACGAGCAAGATCCCGGAGTTGCCGCGCCGCCGTTTTTCGCCGCGCCATCGCAGACGACGCCAGCGAGCCCCAAAGCTAGCCAGAGACTATCGCCCATGGCAAATAGCCGGAGGGAGCCGGCCGAAGACGACGACGACGACGGCGACGACGGCGACGACGACGATTCTTCCGATGACGGATTCCTATCCATGGCAAAATCAAGATCGTCTAAGAACTTGCCTTTGCAGTCTACAACCCCGATCAAACCCGCGCATCGCAGTGCGACGTCAGCAGGCCAGCCAAATAAGCAAGCGCGTAATTCGAACTCGGCGGAAGACGGAAGCGGTCGCGAATTTTCCGACGATGATGGTGACGCGGAGGACGATGAGCTGTTCCATTTCGAGGCGGACGGTTCAGGCAATTCACCGAGAAGGATCCGGAGACGGAGACGCAGACGGGAACCAGCTGCGAGCGAAGAGGAAGGACACGAACCAGGAGAAGCCTCTCAAAAGCCCGAGTCAGGAGATGACGAGCCAGGTGCGCCTCGTGCCGACACAGCAGCGAGCCACGTGAGCATATTCGCCACGTCTCCGGCGGTTCCCATCCGGCAGGCATCGGCCTCGCGGCCGTCGACGGCTCCCAACGTCAGGTTCCAGCCTGGGTCTCTTGGCTCGTACAAGGGACGGCCGTTGATGATGCCCATCGTGCGTGACCCCGACATTCTCGCGCTGGCCAACACGGCGGGCGGTGCAGATGATCGGGCCGCCATGGAGGACGGCTCGCCGCCACGGTTCCACAGCACGCCGCTCAGCTTCAAGGAGCGGTTCATGATGGAAGAAATGATGGAGCAGGCGAGGCCGGGGCAAGGCGACAAGGAGGAGGAGGCGAGGGAGGAGGCAAGGGAGGAGACTACGAGGGACGACGAGGGTGAAGCGGTAGGGCGCATGTAGCTCATGGACGACTAGGCACGGAGTTTCGAAGGCATTTGTTGCCGATGATAGTTCCGTCAGCACGGACACGGCAAGGGGTCCTGGGGCAAAGAAGGCACATTCAAGGCGTTGAAGATTGATGCCAGCGATGAAATTCAATGAGAATCGAGGAGGCCAACGTGGCCAATGAGTGTCGGCGTCATCTCAGCCGGGCATGAGTTGCGACGCCGCATACACTGGGGATTGCCATGCTGCAGGACGGCCTCTTTATAGGCCCCTAGCGTATAATATAACAATAATTGCTGCAGGACGGGATTTAGAGACAGAAGGAAAGAAAGAAAAGGACCATCTCTTGGCCGTCCTTGTAGCTGGCAGGGCGCGAGATGATTGGAGTGCGTGTTCGTACTTCGATTTGGTGTTGAGTTAGGTAGGTAGGTAGGTAGGTAGGTACCTAGATATTCGTAGAGCCTCTCGAAGTACGAATACCTTGTACCGCTATATCGGGGTTATATGCTTAAGCGTCCGCTAGCTTGAACGTACTGATTGGCGACAGCCTCGCAGCCTCGCCACCATGACCAGAGCACTGCAAATCGGCCGACGTCTCGCGGGCTAAGCGCAGGCTCCAGCACCATGGGCGGCCTCAACCTGGAAGTCTTCAAGGTAGCGTCCCGCCGGAAAGCAGGCGTGCGCGCGCTGACGAGGCCCGCGCTCAGTTCGGCATGTATGTCATGTTCCCCATTGGCATCATGTACTACTTCGGGACCAACCTCGACCATCGCTTCTCCGTGCCCAACTTCTGGCCCAAGCCCGAGGAGTGCAACAAGGTGCCCCGCGACCGCGACGAGGTCAGGGCCGAGTACGAGCGCATCGTCGCGCGCCAGCGGCGCCGCCAGGCGCAGGCGCTCGAGGAGGAGCGGCAGAACGCGACGAATCCCGAAGGCCGGGGACGATGCTAGGAGGCGGCACGGCGGGGCTGCAGAACGAGATATCCGGGCGGTGCAACTACGACACTGCCCATGATGCATGGGACGGCGCTTGGACAAGGAAAGAGTTCATCTCTTCTCCCATGGGACCGCATTATCCGCACTGCTGTGCCACGTTCATGCGTCTATGTGCCTCTCTATCCTGGCCCAGTCGTCGTCAGGGATGACTCCCCGCTTGATGTTGGCAAACACCGCCTTGACTTCAGGGTATTCTCGGAGGCCGGAGAGCAGCGCGCCCAGGATGTCCACCGACTCCTGCGCATCCACGGCGACCCTGGTGTCCTCGTTTGGCGCCCAAACAATGTCCGAATCGAGCACCTGCAGCTCGAACTTGTCGGACAGCGCCTCCGTGACTGCCATCAACGAGGCCGGCTGCGTCCACGCCCGGAAGCCGCCGTCGGGCAATTCCTCGACGTCTTCTGCCCCGTCGTGCTCAATCGCCTCCTCCAGCACGTCCGACAGTGTCGGGCCGCCCGGCTTGGCCTTGAAGACGGCGCGCCCTCGCCTCGCAAAGTAGAACGATGTCGAGCCGACCACGCCACCGCTCTTCTTCACCACCAGCTTGAGGTCATGCAGCGTGCGCGTCTTGTTATCAGTCTCGACGTCGGCTATGAGGGCGATGTTGGGCGGCACCAGCACCTCAAACGTCATCGTGTCGAGCCGTGCGCCCGTCGCCGAACGTCCCTGGCCTCTGGCGATGGCGGCTTCCACCAAAGTCTTGGGCACGCTCGCTGGGTGAAGCAGTCCTCAGTAAGTACCTTGCTAACAGACATCGAGATGTTGGATCTCGGGCAGGATGGATCTACCTTTGGTCGCGGCGGCAATGGCGTTTGCCAGCTGCGGGTTGAAGTTGACATCCTCTCCGTACACTGCGCCCCTGGTTAGACCGCCCATGGACCTAGGCAGCGCCGGGCTGTGGCTGCTGACTGCGCGAGTACATGGCGATGGCCTTGGTGAACGCCGTGCGGTCCGCCATCTTCTTCTTGTCGGTGACGGCCTTGATGTGCTTCGTCTTGGACCACTTGTTGTGTCCCGCGCGGGCGGCTGCTGTCGTCGCCAGGCATCGCAGGCATCGCAGGCAGACGGGGCTCGTGAGCGACCAAGGGCTGCGCCGAGGGGCCAGCGCCGAGGGCGCCAACAGCGGCCGAGGAGCTCCTCGCATCGCGATCAAGGGAAACGCCTTGACGTCGACAATGGCGGCTCTTCGCGGCGCTCCGACGGATGAGCTGCGCCGGGTTAACAATCTTCCTTGTCGCCGCTGATTGGCCAGGGCTGTCGGGTCGGGTCATTCCAAAGCTCCCCGCCGACTCCAAGCCAGCAGGCCCCCTATATATAGCAAACACCAGCCCTCGATCCTCCGCCGACCGCCGCTGATGGCAGCCGGGCTCAGGGATAAGGATCACGATGCCGCCGGACCAAGAAACCGAGGCCCCCGCCGAGCCGAGCAGCTCCCAGCCTGTGCCTGAAGCGACCGCCGAGCCCAAGCTCAACACGCCCGAGCTTGACCTCGCCAAGCTGCAGTCGTTGCCGGCCGAGCAACAGGACCTCTTCCTGCTGACCTTTGTGTCGGGCCTGAGCAAGCACGTGCTGGCGCTCTCGGCGGACGACTGCACGGCGCAACAGTTCTACCTGAAGCGCGAGGTCTTCCAGATCATCAACCTCGCCGCCCCCCAGCCGTCTCGAGTCGTCAGGAACAATCTCGGCAAGTGCCTGGCGCACATCTTTCGAAAGGGCGACAGGAAGCTGCTGTTCGAGTCCATCAACGACCTTGTCGCTGTCATCTCCGGGGGCAAGTCCAAGTCGGATGGTGAACCCCGTGCCAAGCACGCCGCTGTCAGCTGCCTGGGCGATGTCTTTGCTGCGGCCGGAGACAGCGCCATCGGCCTGCATCAGCTCTCGTGCGCGACTCTCGTCAAGTCGCTGAAATCGTCGTCGAGCAATGCGGGGATGCGCGCGGCCGCCCTGACGGCCCTGGCCAAGGTCGTCGGCAGGGTCCAGGGCTCCATGGACGAGAGCATCTCGCGCGACATATGGAAGCAGGGCCGGAATCACGCCGCCAGCGACAAGGGCGCACTCGTCGTTGTCGCTGCCTGTCGGTGCCTCAAGGCCCTGGCCAAGCATACCCCGTTCTTCCGCAACTCGACCGATTTGGACAAGCTCGAGTCGGCCGTCTTCAAGGCTGTTGACTCCTCCTCGGTCCAGGTTCGCCATGTCGCTGCCGACTGCCTCGCCGAGGCTCTTGTCCAAGGCTGCGCCGGCTCCGGCTCCGGCGACGCGGCCGCAGCAAAGACCAAGAGGCCCAAGGGAAAGCTAAAGCGCGCCGCGACTCATCCCGGCGTCGCCCAAGACGACGACGAGCTGCCGCCACGCTCCGAGAGCCCGGCTCCTGGCGGCAGGCGCACACAGGACCTTGCGCTGACCCTGCCGGACATGATGAAGCTGTTGGCCAACCAGTATGTCAGGCCCGCGGCCTCAAACAGGGTCCGCGCCGCCATTGGCGTCTGCTACGCAAAACTGTTCCGTCGCCTGGGAGAAAATATGATCCAGGTCAACTATCTCAAGATTGTCGAGAGCCTCACAGTCGACATACTTGGCCACGCGGCCGTGAGCAACAACCGGTACCGCCTCCTCATCTCCAGACGGATCGTCGACACCATTCTGCAAGACATCATCGGGCGCAAGATTCTCAGCGAGTCGGGACAGATCTCGGCTGCGGAGTCGCTCATCAACAACGTCTTCAAGAACTACCCACAGGCATTGGCAGAGCGACCCGAGCCCTCGAAGCACACGCTGGTTGTCTCTTTGAGCGCTGTGGCCTCGCTCATCAACTCGCTCGGCTCGGCCGCCAACAGCTTTGCGGAGCCGTGCCGGGACGGGCTGCTCCAGGTCCTCCAGCATCCGAGCTACTCGGTCCAGGTCTTTGCGTCGTACTGCATGAAGACGTTTGTGCTCGCATGCCCGCAGCAACTCTTGCCCTGTCTGTCTGTCTGCATGAACAGCTTGACCCGCGAGCTCTCGTTGCTCGGGGGCGGCCGCAACTCTCCACGGCGATGCCTCGGCTTTGCTCACGGCCTGGCGGCGACCCTCAGCGCGAGTCCCCTGCGTCCGCTGCACGGATCCGTCGACATCAACAGCCGTGTGCTGACAATGGCCACAAACCTGCTCAAGTCGAGCAGTCAATCCGAGCTCCGCGTTTCGAGCGTTCAGGTCCAGGTGGCCTGGATTCTCATCGGCGGACTCATGTCCCTGGGTCCAAACTTTGTCAAGATCCACCTCTCGCAGCTGCTGCTCCTGTGGAAGAACGCCCTGCCGAAACCCCTGGCCAAGGACAGTACCTCAGCAAGGAGCCTGCTCGAAGCGTCCTTCCTCACACACGTGAGGGAGTGTGCGTTGGGCTCCATCCTGGCCTTCCTTCAGTTCAATAGCCGCTTGTTGACGGTTGACGTCTCGAAGCGAATCGCCGCGATGCTGCAGAGCACGACCGCTTTCCTGAGAGCTCTGCCGGCCAAGAAGACTACCGACGACATCTCCCAGAGGCTGAAGCCGGCACTTCAGCTGCAGGACCTGGACCTGATGGTGCAGCGCCGAGTGCTGCAGTGCTACATCAAACTAGTCAACCTGAGCCCGGCAGGGGGGAGCGAGGCTTTGCTGCAGTCCAACCTGCTGACGCTCGCCATCTCTCTTTTCGCGGACCCGGAAAACTACACGCCAAACTCGCTGAGCGCCTCGATAGCCAATGCGGCTGCGACATTCGAGTCCATCTGGGACGTTGGCGACAACACCGGCTTCGGCATCACTGGCCTCGTGTCCGGATTTAGAGTCAAGAAGCTGCCGGGTCAACACGACAGCTCGGTGGAGGGCAGCCTGGAGACTGGCGGCCCGGAAGAGGCCATTGACCATCTCTTGCAGTCTCCTGTTTGTGGCAGCCTCGAGCACGACGCTTCAATGCTCTACATCGGGAGCGTCGACGACGGCCCCTCGATGCTGCCGGATCCTCCAGCCACCGAGGTCATCAACAACGCTATTCAACTCTTTGCCTTTGCGTTCCCCCTCACGCCGGCAAAAGTCCAGGAGAGCGTTCTCGAGCAGATCAGGACCTTTGCATCGGCAGGCTCTCTCCAGAGGGACCCCGGTCGGAAGGCGGCGATCAACGTCAACGTCGCAGCGGCCATGCTGGCCAGCATGAGAGTTGCCGCCAAGGAGACCAATTCGCCTCCCGGGAACATCACCAACCTTGCGGTGGAGAGGCTGCTGCAGGACATCGTTAGGGACTTTGTCCTCGACCCAGACCAGTACGTGAGGAGTCTGGGGTACGCTGCGGTGGCGAGACTTTGCAACCTGTACGGAAACGCCTTCACCAACCAAGAGATCAAATATCTCGTCGACACCATTGTCAGCAACCGCGAGCCGAGTGCCAGGGCAGGCTGCGCAATGGCCCTCGGCTCGATCCAAACAAAGGTCGGAGGCATGGCGGCTGGGTACCATTTGAAGACGATTCTCGGCATCCTCATGTCCCTGTGCAACGACCCTCACCCGATCGTGCATTTCTGGGCCCTGGAGGCACTGTCACTGGCTTCGGATGCATCTGGGCTCAGCTTTGCGGGCTACGTCCCCAGCACCCTGGGGATGCTCGCTCAGCTCTACGTGTCGGAGACGCATCACGCAGAGATAGCGTCGGCCATAACCATGAATCTCGAAGTGGAGCTCCCCACCATAGCAGCCATCGCCAAGTGCGTCGATTCCCTCATCAATGTCCTGGGACCCGATCTCCAGGATTCCGTCAAGTCCCGGGAGCTCATATTCACTCTCGTCAACCAGTTGCGAGAGGAGGAGGACGTGCTGGTCCAAAGAGCTGCTCTGGGGTGCCTGGAGCATTTGTCCCTCTACGCGCCGGGTCAGATGAATGCTGCCGACTACGTCAAGCTCTTGCAGAAACAACTCTCTTCCGACAACGCAACGCTTCGAGACGTCGCCGTCGATGGCCTTTACAACATGATGAAGCGAGAACCGCGCGACGTGCTCAGGGAGGCAGACGACGGGTTCGAGGAGCGGCTTTGGCTGGTTCTCGACACCGCTCCTTCTCACGATGGCATCCGGAACATAATCAGAGACTGGATGCATCAGACCTGTCTCGGAGAAACAAGCGAGTGGCTGCAAAGGTTCCAGGCGGTCCTGAAGATGACCAGGTCGAAGACGCAAGACAACGACAACATGCCCAAGCCGACGGGAGGGGTGCCCGACTTGCAGGACGAAGAAGTCGCTGGGTTCGCAGCCGGGGCGGGAGCTGCAAAGGAGAAGGACGCTTCCGCACCGTCCGAAGCCGAGCCTCTGCGATGGCAGGTG
This sequence comes from Hypocreales sp. Mo6-1, assembly GCA_002939055.1. Lineage (NCBI taxonomy): Eukaryota > Fungi > Ascomycota > Sordariomycetes > Hypocreales > Hypocreales sp. Mo6-1. The sequence goes on from PNEP01000013.1 coordinate 1,889,994, forward strand.
ACGACTTTCGCCATCAGTTGCATCAGCGACATGTTTGCCATCGTTGCCAAGGATGTCGCGGCGAACGGCGACTCGCAGGCGCAGGCTGCTCTGCAGAACAGGGTGGCAGACGTCGTCCGCATGGCCTTTTCCGCGTCGACGTCCAATGTCCTGGAGCTCCGCGTCTGGGGCCTGAAGATCATTGGGGCCGTTCTCAAGATGTTTGGCAAGACTCCTGACCCCGACTTTGAGGAGGCCATGCTGTTGGAGCAGTACCAAGCACAAATCAGCTCGGCCCTGACGCCGGCGTTTGCGGCAGACTCGTCGCCAGAGCTGGCGTCTGAGGCTGTCAATGTATGCGCCAGCTTCATCTCGATCGGCATTGTCACCGACGTCGACAGGATGGGACGGATTCTCAAGACCCTCGTCAACGCCCTGGAGAACTTTTCCAAGGAAAACGAGAATGCGGGCATTGGAGACTTGAAAGGGCTGAGCTCCAACGCCCAGGTCATGGTCAAGATATCCGTCTTCTCTGCCTGGGCCGAGCTCCAAGTCGCCAGCACGGAGCAGAAGTACCTTTTGGAGGTGCTCCGGCCTCACATAGGGACGCTGACTCCCCTCTGGCTCGAGTCGCTGCGCGAGTTTGCCAGACTCCGCTTCGAGCCGGACATATCGATGACGCTGGGGCCGCCGTCTCTCTCGGGGAGTCTCGACACCATATACGCGGCGCTGAATCGCGAAACGCTACTCCGGTTCTATCAGGAATCCTGGCTCAAGCTTGTCGATGCCATCGCAAGCCTCATCGAGCAGGACAGCGAGTTCGTCTTCGACGCGCTGGACGGAAAAGAGTCGCGCGAGGCTGCGCCGAACGGCAACGCCAAGAGCCCTGCCATCAACTACCGCGACGAGCCCGTGGCCTTCTTCTTTGTGCTCTTCGGCCTCGCCTTTGAGGCTCTCGCGATCCGGCCAGGCCAAAGCGAATCCCTGGCGACGCAGGAGCAGACGCTGGACATACTCGAGGCCTTGAAGAGAATCCTGCACCCCAACGTCTCGGGCCATGCCATCTACCGGCCCGATGTCTTCTCCGAAACGATGGACTTGCTCGACCGCCTTGTCCTTACCGACGGGCTCAACGTCCAGACCGTGATAGTGGACATGGCGAGGGCGCTGTGCGTGTCGCATCCCTCAGCCCGAAGACAGGCGTCGAGCGAGGGCGACCTCTCCGAGGACATTGACCAGTTGTTCGAGCTCACGAGGATCATTGTGCTCGTTCTTTCCGGGCTGCTCCCCAACCTCGCCGAGGGCAACCAGCCTGTGCGGCATCAGATGAACGAGGAGGCCATCGTCCTCGTCCGCACGTCGCTGGATGCGCTTGTCGACGCCGCCGAGGTCTTCCCGGCGATCATCAAGACGGACCTTCACGCGTGCATCATTCACATCTTTGCCACCATCCTCGCCACCCCCAGCTGTCAGGAGCTGATCGTCCCTCAGTCCCTGGCGACGCTCAAGCGATTTGTCGGCAGCATGTCAAGGCCGGCCGACGACAAGCCCCCCAGTCCCGTTCAACTGCAGAGCTGCCTCCGTCGGTTCTTGGCGATATACATGAACGCGCAGAAGCGGGAAGCGCCCGCCTCTCTGGCATGCGTCAAGAACTGCCTGCTGGCCACGACGATACTCTTGACGAGCGGGAAGAACCAACTGCCGGCCACGGATGCTCTTGTTGCGCGCTACTTGGACGAGGTTCTGGACTGCCTGACGGATCGAATGGTGTGTCGTACCGCCGCGAGACTTGTCGAGGCCGACTCGTGTGCTTTTGGCTGACCTCGTTTGCCACAGACGGCCAAGATTGCGGCCAACTGCATCCGATCGCTGTTGCTGCAGCCGAAGCCGACGGCGGCGGACTTGAGCATCGCGCGCTATCTGTTCCCTCGACTGGTGTCCTTTGTCTGCAACGTGGAGAACGAGGACCCCGAACGGGCGCGGTCGCTGCTCGCTCACACGCTCTGCCTGTACGTCGGGTCACTGCCGTCTGAGCGCAGATCGGCGGCCATGTCGCTCGTCATCCCGACGCTCATGGCCCGGGCAACTGGCGAAGGCGAAGAGGCGCACCGGGAGACGAGCGCGAGGCTGCTGGAGCTGGCGGCCGTCGACCAGGGCGCGTTCAGGGCCATTGTCGGCGCCATGAGCGGCAGCCAGCGGGCGCTCCTCGAAGAGGTAATCCGATCAGGGCGGCAGGCTCTCGACGGCGCGGACAAAGCCAGGGCCGGCGGATCCGACCAGCCTACCATCACGTTGAAGATGGACTTTGGCGGGTAGGCTTGGTGCCCGCGTGTGCACGACGAGGCCACGTGGCAGCGCCGTGCGCATTTCAGCTGCCAAGGAGCTCGAGGGGGGTTGAGCAGCCGGGACGCGGGCATTCCTTACGAGGCCTCAAGGCTGCGCAGGAGGGACGACGGCGCACCGCTTCACGGTTGACTACTTGGCAGCCAGGCGAAAGCCGCCGACTGGGACACGGCAAGGAAGAGGGGGCAAAGGAGGGGGGACGTTTTGCGTTGCACAGCATCATGTCTCACTTGATCGAGCACTTGATCCATACGCATCACGTACATAGGCATGCTTTATCCCCGCATGGACAGGCGCGATACGCGGCAAAGATGGACGAGCGCTGGGTGATGGGAAAGGGTCAGCTGCTGCCCTTGTCCTACGCTCCCAGTGCACGGATGTCGAGCCGATGCCAGAGACGAGGCTGCATGTCTTGGGTCTTGGAGGCACAGCGCGGGCCGATCGATTACCATTATCATGCTGTATTATGTACGCAGGCAACGGGAAACCCAACTCAGGGCCACGCAAACCCGCTCCCGGGGAGGCTGGGGGTATAGTATCGGCCCCGTCGAGCAGGAGAAGAGGAGTCGCCGCCGACTGTGCGTGCGCCTCGTCTGCCGCAGGGTGTAAAATCAAACCACGCCTCCCTCGGGTCCTCGGTTGCGTCTGCGCTCCAGCGTCGCCGGGTCCGTCCTCGTAGAAGTAGAGTTACAGGGGTTTCTGGTCAGGGCCGAGGCTGGGAGTCGTCGTGATCGCCGCAGTCACCTGGGGCCGGTAGCAAGTGCCGTGCGCAATGACGGGAGAAGTAGACTTGCTGCTGCTGCTGCTGCTGCTGCTGCTGCTGCTGCCGCCGCCCTTGTTTCCACCTGCGGGGTCCTGCTGCCGCCCGGGAGGCGGTCCGGGGCTCGTCTTACGCCCCGGCGCAGAGCCAGACGCCGGCTGGCGAGAGTTGCTGCGCCTGCCCCCCCTGGCGTGCCCGTCGCCCCCGTCGCCCCCCGGGTCGGCGAGCCGGGCGTGGACGAGGCGGCCGAGGAAGAGCTTCTGGTCCAGCACGGCAACGGCGCGCTTGGCGGCGGCGGAGCTGAGCAAGGTGATGTGGCCCGAGCCCTGGATGCGGCCCCTGCGCGCGTCGACGGGGACGTCCATGTGGCTGATGGCCGAGGCCCAGTCGCCCATCCGGCTCCGCACCCAGTCCTCGACGTCGTGGGGGCTGGCGCCGTGCCTGAGCGACAGGAGGAGGACTCGGCGGCGCTCGTCCCGCGACTGGGACGACGGCGACGGTGGTGCCGCCGCCGCCGCCCCGGCCATCTGGCTCGAGTCGGACGGCGTCGTGGCGCTGCTGGCCCAGGACGGCGGCGGCGGCTTCGGCGCCTTGGACGGCTCCGTGTCGGCCGGGCCGAGGAGCGGAGCCCGGGGGCTCGACGGCTGCGCGCCGCCCAAGTTGACGGGCTGCTCGTAGGAGCGGTAGCCCGGGGTGTAGGTCGAGCCGTACTGCCAGCCCCATCTGGCCACGCCCAGGGGCTCCTTCGGCCGTCTGTGCCGGTTCTGCGGCTCGGCCGCCGTCTCGCGATGCCTGGGCGACGCGTCGCCATGGCGCCCGGCGTCGGCAGCCGGCGTCGGTGCTGCCTGGTTGGCGCAGCCCCTGGCTCGGGGACGGCCGCGTTCCCCGTCTCCCTGGCAGCCAGCCCATGGTTGTCAGTCATTTCCCTCTGCCTGGCCGCAAGGGGCGAGTCCGAACCTGGTCGCCGCGAGCCGTCTTGCGATGCGCCGCCGTCTTGCCCCGGGAACGCGACGCCTGAGAGCCTCCACCGAGCTTGGGCTTGGGCGGCGGGTCGTCAAGCAGCTCCATGATTTTGACGGGCTCGGTCCTGTTCTTGTCGAGATAGAGGAGCAGCCGGTTGTTGTATGGGACCGTCTTGAGGTGATCTGCGCCCCCCGTCAGCGCCGCCGCCCGGAGACGGTGCCGTGTCGGGGGCCTACTCAGCGCTCGCTCAAAGTTGTCCCTGCCGATGAGACGGATCCATCCCGACGTCGACTTCTGAAAGACCTCGATGTGGTCGACGTCGCAGCCCGCCTGCCGCAGCCAGTCCTTGAGGAGCTGCCAGATGGTGCCAAAGGGCAGCTGGCTCGAGGCAAGCAAAGTCAGAAACCAGAGGACGCACCATCTTCGTGTCCAGCCTGTCCCGGGTGTCACTGCGTACTCCGCTCACTATGATGTAGTATACTCCGCTGACATCTCCTGGCGGCACGTCCCTCATGATTGTGTTCTCGGAGGACTCGTTGCGCGGCATCGTGCAACTGCGGGCTGCCGCTATGCCTCGGGGCCCGGGAGGGCTCTTGGCAACGAGCGTCGGCGGGGGGTGCTTTGCGGGAGGTGCTTTGCTGTCGAGCCGGGACTTTATAGCGTGGAGGAGTGGCGAGGACTCTGGCCGCGTTGCCGCTTAGAAGCGAGTCTGTGTCCAGGGACAGCCCGGAAAGGCGCCGCAGACCTATTTGTTGGTGGGAGTGCAAGATGCAGATAAACGTCCCAGCCACGATGCTGGCATCCAGGCAATGGATATATTTGTATATATATGATTCGACTCGGCCTGGAGGCCGGCAGCAGGGGCGGAGACGTGCGTTGCAGGCTGGCCCTGCCAAACAGCATCCCGAGGCTCGACTGCTCCCCGGGAGACGAAGGGTGAAGGGACTGTATGCACTGCGGATTTCCGGCAGCTGCACGCAGACATGGAGTCGGCGATGCCCGTTGATCCATGTTCCGGGTAGCTGGGCCCGTGGTGATCAGCAGCCACAGGTCGAGGGACTGCGTGCCGCTGTTTGCTCGTGTTGCGAGCAGGTGCAGGTACTCTGCGCCGAGGAGCCCTGGAAGCCGACCGCAGAGTGACGGTGAGTCCGAGCCATGGCCACGGCCGTGTCCGAGCGCCTCTTCCCTCTCCGATTCTTTGATGTGACCTGCGATCAAGGACAGCAGCCCCCAGTCGCGGATCGGTTCTGGCGCAGACACATCTCATCAAACCTATGCCGCACCCCGTGGCGACTATCAGCATCGTGGAAGGGTTGCAGTGCGTCGAGCGTGGAAACGCCACCGATAAGTTTCGGTCTGAAAGCCTTTCCATGGGACCCCCAAGGTTGGCGGGCGTACTCCGTATAGATGGAGGAGAACCGGGCCGGCTGTAAGGCTCCCCGTGGCCGGGCCTGTCGACAAGCGCGAGGAAAGAGAAAACAGCAACTCTCCAAGACGGTACTCGACATGGTGGATGTACAGTACAAGTCGGGGCCAATGCCATGTCGTGGACATGGGACTCGACCATGTAACCAGGCGTGTCCAGGGGGCCAGGATCCTAGGCACGGACGCGGCCGCCGGTGAAGAAGGCCTGGGCTCGGCCAACTCGGCTGACGAACCACTGCCTTGGGCCGTATCGTACAAGGTTCATGGGTCCCTGGACTCGCTGCAACACTGCGCCCTTTATTGGCAGACGGGGGTTCGAGGATTCCGGAACGAAAAGGTGTCGTCCAGGGCCGCCACGTCCTCTGCATCCAGCACCACGGCCGGCGACAGGCCATGCCATTCGCCGCCGCCAGCACCCTGCCACGGGTTGGGCCCGTCCTCTGCGCCCGCCAGAGACAGGAGCACGTAGCGCTCTGCATTGGCCACCAGCAGCTCCGGGTGTTCGGTTCCGCGGTTGAGCCAGCTGACCCGGGGCCTGCCCACCGCCTTTCCCCCGGGCAGACAATCGTCGGGGATGACGGATGCTGGCCCGCTTGACAGCGGGTCCCATACAAAGGACGATCCCCGCCGGGCCTCGTCTTGGCAGGTGACCAGCAGCAGCTCCCGCGAGGCCGGATGCCAGCTGAAGCTGACGTCCGAGTGGAATATAAGGACTGCCCGAAGCTCTCCGGCTGCTACGTCCCAGATCCACAGCGTGCTCGGTGCGTCGTCGAGCCTCGTCGCCAGGAGCGTGGACGAGGCGTCGAACCCGGCCAGCGAGCAGCCTGGGCTCGCATGAGCCGACGACGACGACGACAGGGACGGCCCAGGGGGGGCAACCATCTGCGTCGCCCGGAGAAAGGAATGCGTCGAGGGTTTTCCGCCTGCGGAGACGAGCTGCTCCTGCCACACCTTTATAACGCATACGTATATATAATATAATCGTCAGTAACCGGTCCCTCCCAGGGTTGCAACTGGACGCCCGCTCGGCCTACCTGGACTGTGTCTCGGGGAACTATGGTGGAGGGATGGAGCAGCCTCATGCTCTCCCGCCATGATTGGGTGCTGACAACCATGACCCCCCTGCTGTGGTCGCTGATGGCACACAGCTCGGCGTTCGGGCTTGGCTGGCATGTCTTGATCCCGGGCTGCAAGTCCGGCTCCGGCATGGGGACCCGGCAGTCGGGGAGGCCCGAGGCGCCAATGGTACGAAAGTGCCGGCCATCAGGCGTGAAGAGCAACAGTCGGTGACCCTGAGCTGGGGACTCCCACAGGAGCAGCCACCGCCCGTCAGGTGTCCACGAGAGGCCCTGGGCGTCGACCGTGTCCGGGCACCAGCATCTCTGCACCTCGCGAGTGGCGGGATGGTGTACGCTGACCATGTCCCTGCCGCCAGAACGGGTCAGGAGAGCCAGGTGGCCCGTCTCGGGACGTAGGGAGTAGCCCCTCGAGGCCGACGAGGCATGGTAGAACTTGGGGTCGCTGATGTCGACGACGCTCGCCGAGGACAGGTCGACGACGGCGAGCTTCAAGCCGAAAGCCGACCAGGCCAGAACCTCGGTATCCCTGGCGCCGAAGTGGACCACGGCCGGCTTGCCGCCTGCAGACGCAGGGCTGCGAATCGTGGCATGGAATGACGGGTCGCCTGCAGAAACGATCTGGACTTGGTCGGGCGTGGAGACGAGCATCTTGGAGGATGAGGGGGCCCAGAGGAAGCCGCAGACGGGCCCGCCGGGCTCCGGCGACAGTTTCACGACATTGACGAGCTGCAGCGTCTCGGTGGAGCGAACGCTCAACTCGGAGGAGCCAAGAGTTGCAACGAAACGGCCGTCGGGGCTCGGCTTGCAGTGTGGCGACGCTGGGCAGAAACAGCCGTCAGTCTGCGATGCCGTCGTTTGGGGACCGAGGACGGAGGCGGCATACATTTGAAGGCGGGAGAGCTGTGCATCGGGAGCGTCGAAGCTGGCTGAAGCGACCGAGAGCCGAGACTTGTAATGGAGCCCTTTGCAGCGACAGGCGGCATGCGTGTCGCAACCACAGGCCGAGCTCCTATGGCTGTGGTTTTCACGTGGAGGCCTGTCTGAGAGACCGACCGGAGAGACAGGGCGCTTCCGGGGAAGGCGAAGAGCAGACGAGACGGTTCAGAGGGCCGCCAGAATCCGAAGCCGGGATCGAATATCGCTGCTCGTATCGGGTCAGATGCAATGTCGAGATGGACGGGGCGAAGCATCGGATGAGGTTGTCGTGACTGTGACTGACTGACATTGTTGTTTGAATACCTCTTTGGGCTTAGCCGCCAGGTCCGGTCCTTCCTGCCGTTGTCACCGGCGCGATATGCTGACTCATCTATGCGACGTCGGGCATCCTAATGGAACGTCCAACTCGGCGATTCGAGCGTCATGCATCCATCCTCTGTGCGCTGCCGCCTCTCTGACGTGGCGACGCTGCCTGCTCCGCCTGCGCCGCCTGCTCCCGGCAGCCAGTCAAAGGCCGTTCGTTCTTCCGTCGTGGAGGTCAAGATGGCTCCGGCCTAGGCAGCCGGTTCCAACATCTCCGTGTGCGACGGCGACAACCAACATGCGGGCTGCTTCCCGTGGCTTGTCCCACTGCGGGCGGCCGCTGCGTCCTTGGACCGACTCCCTTGCTCGCAGCCCCGGGCGGAGGCATCTCGGGACGGAGGCGGTGGCTCCGGGGTCTCGCTCCGTGGCGGCGCCCCCCGGTGCCCGCGGCCCCGAGCCGCCGCGCCGCGCCCGCGTCCGCGATGCGAAGCCCTTCTCCGAGTTCCTGACGGACGGCTTCCGTCGGCAGCACGACTACCTGCGCATCTCGGTGACGGAGCGGTGCAACCTGCGCTGCCTCTACTGCATGCCCGAGGAGGGGGTCCCGCTGTCGCCCAACAGGGAGCTGCTCACGACGCCCGAGATTGTGCTCCTGTCGTCCGTCTTCGTCTCCCAGGGCGTGACGAAGATCCGCCTGACCGGGGGCGAGCCGACGGTCCGGCGAGACATCGTGCCCCTGATGCATCAGATGGGCGCCTTGCGCGCTCACGGGCTCAGGGAGCTGTGCATCACGACAAATGGCATCTCCCTGCACCGCAAGCTGGACAGCATGGTCGAGGCGGGCCTGACAGGCATCAACCTCAGCCTCGACACCCTGGACCCGTGGCAGTTTCAGATCATGACTCGCAGGAAGGGATTCGACGCCGTCCAGAAGAGCATCGACCGCATCCTCGAGCTCAACAAGCTGGGCGCCGGCGTCAAGCTCAAGATCAACTGCGTCGTCATGCGAGGGATCAACGACGGGCAAGTCCTCCCCTTTGTCGACCTGACGCGGGACAAGGACATCGAGGTGCGGTTCATCGAGTACATGCCCTTTGACGGCAACAAGTGGAGTCAAGGAAAGATGCTGGGCTACTCGGAGATGCTCGACCGCATCCGGACCCAGTATCCAGACGTCGAAAAGGCGCAGGACCACAAGAACGACACGAGCAAGACGTGGCGCATCCCCGGCTTCGTCGGGCGCATCGGCTTCATCACGAGCATGACGCACAATTTTTGCGGCACGTGCAACCGCCTCCGTATCACGAGCGACGGGAACCTCAAGGTTTGCCTCTTTGGCAACGCCGAGGTGTCGCTTCGAGACATCCTGCGAAAGTCGAACAGCGGGGAGCCCATCGACGACGAGGCCTTGGAGGCCATGAGGCAGATTGCGGCAAGTCGGCGGCAAGGCGTCGTGGTGCCGGAGCGACCACTCGGACTGGCGCCGAACGAAGCCGAGCTCCTTGACGTCATCGGCATGGCGGTCAAGAGGAAGAAGGCCAGGCACGCGGGCATCGGGGAGCTGGAGCACATGAAGAACCGGCCGATGATATTGATAGGTGGGTGAAGGAACCCCTTTTTCTCGTTTCTCTGTTCGTTTGTGTTTGTCGTCTACATTGGACATATGGCATGTGGGTGGCGTCTGCATCAGCGGTCGGTCATTACGGGCATGTACTGTGATACTCTCTCGCTTCTGGTTTGGAGCACCATCTAGGGTAACGCGCTAAGGTAGCAAACGGTAGATGCTGTTCCTGCATCCCTTGCGGGTCCCGTGCCGGCCAGGCCGCGGCGAGGCACCGGTGATGGCTGGATCCCCCAGCCCTGGCCAGGCGCCCGGCTGTCCGGCTCACTCGAGCACCGCCGCCCGTTTTGCGGCTCGCGACGGCTGATGGGGGACGGGAGCTCGGGACGGCAGCCGGGCGCGCGGCTTACTCACGTGTCGGAGTCGGGGTCGGCGCGGATGGTGTCCATCTCGGACAAGAAGGCGACGTCGCGCGTGGCACGGGCGGCTTGCACGGTGCGCTTCTCGGACGACACGGCCGTCGGGCTCATCCGCGACAGCCAGATGGGCAAGGGCGACGTGCTGGGAGTGGCGCGGGTGGCGGGCATCATGGCGGCCAAGCGGACGGCGGAGCTGATTCCGCTCTGCCACCCCGTCGCGGTGTCGCACGTCGGGGTCGAGCTGGAGCCGACGGCCGGGGGGCCGCCGGCCGTCGAGATCCGGGCGACGGTGACGTGCGACGGCAAGACCGGGGTGGAGATGGAGGCGCTGACGGCGGCGGCGACGGCGGCGCTGACCGTCTACGACATGTGCAAGGCGGTCGACAAGGGCATGCGCATCGAGGGCCTGCGGGTCGTGCTCAAGGACGGCGGCAAGGGCGGGCGCTGGGAGGCGGACTGAGGGCAGTTGACGACGGGCCAGAGAGTTTGCGGATAGAGTTTGGAGGCGCCGGGAATGCTGGGTGACAGCGGGAGCTTCAATGTGTCAGAGTCCACAGCACAAATCCGAGTCCAAGTCCACGTCCGTCCACAGCGCTCATCTTGTCGGCCGCCTACGGTCAACGCGGCCGACGGGCCGGCGCCGGCTGTCGTCAGAGGCGCACCGGCCGACTCGGCGACCGGCGACCGGCCAAGTACAATGTACCGCGCGCCGGCCGCGCAAGGGTCCAGGCCGCGCTTACCTTGCCAGGTCCGAAATGGGCCCGGCTGTGGGGCCGCGGTCCGCCAACCGGAAGCCGCGCGACGGGCGCGCCGGCGAATCAGGCGCGCGCGATAAGGCACCCAAGCCTGTGGGCCCAATGGGGCGTCGCCGCGGTGGGCCGGCTGCCGAACGCGGCTAGGCGGCGTCGCGGTTCCCTTGGGGAAGGAGCCGCGGCCACGGCGGCACAGTGCGGCGCAGGCGGCGCTCTGCCCGGCCGGCCTCGGTCGCACCGCATATGTACGCACCTCTTGACGGCCGCTTTCTAGAAGACACGCCGCGCCTTTCCAGAACCCGCGGCGCGCTGCGTGCCGCCGCAGACGGCCGGCTGCCGCTCCGGCGCCCGGCCCGGGTCCCGCGGCGCCGTGCACCGTGCGCCGCCGCCGCCGCCACCGCCCTGTTGCGCGTCGTCCAGGGCGCCGGCGCACAGTGGCCGGCCCGGCGCGGCACGGTGCAGCGGCGGCGAGCCTTGGCTATCACCGCAGCCGGCCCCCAGCCGCCGCTCCTCCTCCCCCTCGTCCCTCCGTCCCTCGATGCTCGCCATGGTGTCCAACACGCCTCCGTGGATGCCTCGCCCGCTCCTCCGCCCTCGCAGCGCCCGGCCTCCGTCTGCCAACGTGCCTCGAGTCCGATAGCGGCGTCCAGCGCCGCCCCCATCGACGCCCCCCTGCCCTGGACTTGGACCCCTGGTCTCCAGCGTCTGGCCTTGACTCGCATCGCCACCCGCCAGGCCAACCGCCCCCAGGACCCCGGCGCCCCCCGCCAATTGCCGCTGCGCGATAGTCAGCGCGCCGTCGATACCGCTCGGCGCAACCGATACGCCCCGGCGAGAAAAAGACTCGGCCCTCCCCGGCCCGCCTCGCCTGCTCCCTCGTCCGTCTCTTCGACGCCGCGCTCGCTCTCGCCTCCCCTCCGTCGCCCTGCACGCCCCCTCGAGACGTCGGGCCCGTCCCCCGTCGCCATGGCAGCCGACCTCATCATGCCCACGCTGCCCGGCGACCAGCAGCAGTCGGCGCACTTCCTGCCCTCGACGCGCCCCCTTCACCACCGCTCCCAGTCCTACCACGTCTCCTCCGGGCCCCAGATCTCCCCCAACAGCATCTCCGACGCCAGCAGCAACCTGACCGCCTCGACGCCCCCCTCGCCCAAGGGCTACTACGCCCGCCACAGCCGCCCCATGTACATTCCCGCCGTCCTGCGCCCATGCGACGAGTTTCCCTCCAGGAACATGGCCCGCTGCAAGACGGCCGGCTCCACGTCCAGCACCGAATCCGAGTCGGCTCTGCGCCGCGTCAACTCGAACCTCATGAGCCTCGCCGGCCTCGGCGTCCTGGGCCACCGCCTGGGCCGCCGCTCCGCCGACTTCGCCTCCAAGGCCCTCGAAGGAGACTGGAACCTCGACTCCTTCCCCGAGGTGACGGCCTTGCCGACGCGGCGCCACTGGAAGGTGAGCTTAGACGTGCCGACAGCGATCCGGGTCGACGGCTAACACGAGCCCCCTCGCCAGCCCGACCCCGAGTCCTCGGTCTGCGACGACCCGACGTGCAAGCGCCACTTCAGCTACTTCGTCCGGCGACACCACTGCCGCAAGTGCGGCAACATCTTTTGCGACTGGCACTCGAGCTTCGTCCTCCCCCTCGACCAGGACGCCAACTTCAACCCGCGCGCCGTCCTTTCGCGCGCATGCAACCACTGCTTCCAAGAGGTCAAGGCGTCGCAGGACCGCCACGGCAGCGAGTCTTCGGCCTCGACGCTGTCTGCCGCGCCACGCACGGCGCCGTCGTCGCCGGTGACTGCTCGCCCGGCCGGCGCCACCCCGACGGCGCCCGGCAGCCCCGACGTGGCTGCCAGCGTGCCGCGCGACTGGAACTGGAGCACATTCTAGACTCCGGACGGCCTCATTGCCCGGAACGAAACTAATCTGACGAATCAACGACGCTGCGCCCGATCCGATAATAGAAATTCTAGATTGGCACGCCTGGGCCGGGATCCTCCTGTCGAGAGGCCCTACGCCTCGCCAGCCGTCATCTTCTTGCCCATTTGCTGCCTGGCTGATTGGGTTGCTGACCCGTCTCCGCACGAGCGGGCTGACTGGCGTTTGTTGTTATGGGTTGTTATAGAGCGCGGAGTTTGGGGGCGCAAATCGCATCTCCGTTGGGGATGCATCTGCCTCGTCGCTTCCTTGTCTGGCGCCTTTGGGCTTGGGCTTGCGGTCTCTGGGACACATCGACATGTACAATAATAGAGCTTTGTCAGGAGCGGATGGTGGGAATACCCCTGGGGACGAGATAGAACTGATCCTTACAACGGATTGTTTCGCCAGCCGCGTCCACGCCGTGCCGGCGGACATGTACATTGCTCGTCATCGTGCGATTCTACTCCGTATACGGACCGTATTTGACCAATTGGGCACTTGTCCATTACCTGTCGCCTATGTCCGTGCTGTAAACCTATTGCCTAATATTCGTGTCTTGGTGGGTAAATGGGGCCGCTTCGGCCGAGACGGTCCGAAATGGATACATACACCCAAGTTCGCTGTAGATGAGCTGGCCGCGCCGTCTCCAGACCTAATATAGAACCCTCCTCGGACCGTCATCACTTCTTGCTATCAATGCTTCTAGGTTGCCATTTCCAATGCATGGCAAGAGGGTAGCAAATGCTCCCGCAAGCCGCCGCTTTCTAACCATCTATCCGAGCATCCCATCCATATCGGCGCCAAGAGCCCCCGTCTATCGCCAGGAAACCGCCTGGGTCGCCTACTTTCGTATCGCTAACCTCGTGTTAAGCCGTTCGCCTCGACCTCGTGTTGATCTTCTTAGGGGTGCGCTCCCCCTCGGCGACGGCGCCGGCGCTGCCGTCGACCAAGTTCTCGCCGCCATACACCTCCCTCTCGACGTCGCGGGCGGCATCCCAGCCAGCCTTCTCGGCCAGGGCCACGTTGCTCTCGCGGCCATGGGCCTCGCCGTCTGCCTTTTGCGCAGCATTGCTGCGCTTGACGTAGCTGGCGATGAAGAAGCTGACGAAGAGGTAGGTCAGGGGGGCCAGGTACAGCACGTTGAGCCAGATGGCAAACGTCTCGCCGGTCGTGACAATGCAGGGCTGCCCGACGTAGGCTGTCTCGGTGACAATGGTCGACTCCGGGACAGGAGGCTCGGCGGCCGTGGCGGCGCTGCCCTTGGGGGCCGAGCCGAAGAAGAGCTTCTTAAGCGCGTCCAGGGCGACGCCGGCGGCCGTGGGAATCACCGGCTCTGCGGGGGCGGGCGGCACGTCGGCCGGGGCAGAGACGACCCTGGTGACGGTGACGGGGGCCACGTACGTGACGAAGGAGTGGGCCATGGCGTACGACGCGCCCACGAGGAACTGGGTGATTTGCATGCTGGTCAGGGTGCGCTTGACGGCCAGCGGGACCTTGACGGAGAAGGCCGTCAGGGTGTAGTACGTGTACTAGGCGGGGGTTAGCTTGGGGAGTCTTGCAGCAGCAGCAGCAGCAGCAGGGGCTGGGCCTCACCATGAGCGAGTGAATAAAGGAGTTGACAAGGACAAACATCCAGATGGGCGCCGACATGTAGCGCATGCCGGCCCACATGCACATCATGGCGCCGGCATGGTGGTACGTCTGCAGGGTAGAGCTGAACTTGCCCTTGGCGAGGATGACGAAGGTGTCGAGCACCTCGTAGAACTTGCTGAGGTAGAAGATCCAGCCGTAGTAGGCAAGGCCCTCGTTCCAGATGCGGCCCATCTGGAAGCTGCTGGGGGGGGCGGCGGCGGCGGCCGTCTCCCAGCGGGCCGACGTCTCGTTGAAGTAGACGGAAGCTCCGAGGCCGGGCGGGCCGTGGAGGTGGCAGAAGCTGTCGGCCGAGGCGGCCAGGCCGCCGGGGCCCATGGGGCTGACGACGCTGCGGCGCATGGCGCCCAGCATGCCGCAGAAGGTCCAGGCCGAGTAGAGGGCGAGCAGGACGTTGTGGACGACGACGAAGGCGGCGAAGGGGCGCGTCTTGCTGATGGCCCAGGGCTGCTTGTTGCGCGAGGCGTTGTAGCGGTTGAGGGCCTGACGGTGACGGCGTACAGGGCGGCGATGGTGACGGGGACCCTGAAGTCGAGGGCGGCGACGAAGACGTCTTGGGGGATGTCGAAGGGCCGCAGGACGGAGAGCGGCGCGGGGCTCGGGGCCAGCGGAGCGGGTTGGCCGCGGGGAGGGAAGCTGAAGAGGCTGGCGTCGGGCCAGGTGGCCACGATGGCCTGATGGCCTTGGGCGGCGGCCATGGCGATTGTTGGGTGCGTCGTTGGAGCAGCTAGTATGAGTCGAGGGGACCGCTTCGGATCCGCGTCGGCGCGTGGCTGGCTCTCTCGAGCCCAATGGCCTGGTTCAAGGCAGTCGTGTATGGATGATGGACATGAAGCTGAGAGGAGAGCTGGAGGAGGAGGCGAGGAGGAGGCGAGGAGGAGGGGAGGAGGAGAAAGGGCCAGCAGGAAGGAGTCGAGGTGGCTACCTAGGTATAGTGCCAACAAGGGAGAGCAGAGGAGCAGCACGGAAGCGCCGGCAAGGACGTGAGGAACGAAAGGACGGGGAGAAGCGTGCCCTGGGGACTGTCTAGTAAATCATAAAACGTGCGGGAAAAGAGCGTCGGCAGAGCGAGCAGCGGGCGTTTTTTTTAGTCTCAACTATTGCCGTGCCTGGCCCAACTCTGGTGTTGGGGAGGTGTTGGGGCGTGTGCGAAGTAGTCCGGACAACGGCATGAGGCACGGATAGAGGCATATGCACGAAGCACGCTGCTGCTCCGGATGCGTCGAGGACTGCCCTTGAGAATGCTGCAGAGATCAGAAAAACATCCATGGCACGGGCACGGTTGCAGCAAACCCGGGACTGACAGCAAACATGCACGCAGAGCAGCTGTGCGCCGTTGACGTTGACGGTTGACGGCGCCTGTGACGCATGCATGTACTGAAGTCTTGCGGAGGCTCAGGGGGTGCGCCGAGCAAGCACGCGTTTCCGGAATACCCTATCGGCATGATGCATGCGGTCGGGGCGTCCGTACTGTCTACTTGATGCCCGATAGCGGCTCGCCGGGCAGCCCGGGCAAGCACCATCGCCTCGAGGTACCGGGCACCGCGCCACGCTGCAGGGAGCCTCGGCGCGCATGACGCAACCGCGCTGCGCCCAAGAGACGGGATGCATCCCTACGTCGCACATTGGCCAGGCGCCTAATAAATGCGGATGCAACGCAGAGCTGGGCAGGTTTTGTTGGGGCGCGCTGAAGCCGGCCATCAGCCGCCCCAGAGCGCTGACGATGACGCAGAGCTGTTTGCTGTTTGGCTGACGACAGCAAGCCGACGACAGCAAGCCGACGACAGCAAGCGCCGAGCCGCGCGACGAGAACTGGCTTCTTTGTATCCAATCTATATCCAAAGCTACAACCCCAGGCTCTGGTTCCACGGCGCCATGAACTGGTCCGTCCAGCTCGGCATACATCGAACATTCTCCGGCGGCCCCAGCCAGTCGATCCTGTCGGCCGCCGGGTCCTGTTTCGCCACCAGGGCCGAGGCGAATCCTTTCTCCTTCTTGATCTTCTTGCCGCCCTTGACGGAATACTCAAAATTCACCGTGGGCACGACGGCAATCTTGCGGTATCCGTGGAACCACAGGTCCTTGCAAAAGAGCTGCGGCTCGCCCTGGAAGCATTCGCCCGCCGTCTTGTTGCTCGACCGGAAGGCAATCTTGTCCCTGACAAGCGGCTCGGCGCTGAATGCCACGCCGCCGTTCCAGCACGCAAAGACCTGGAAAGGCCGCTTCGCCTCGAACAGCGCCTTGCTCTTGGGGTCGTCCCAGAAGAGCTTCTGCGCCAGCTTCCAGCTGCCATCCTCGGTGGGGATCCTGAAGAAGGACTCGCCGCGTATGTCGCGCGAAATCCAGACGTCGTTGAAAGAAGGCGTCCCGGTATGATGCGACCAGTCCATGCCACACGTCATATCGGCGCCTAGCTTCTGCCGCTGCAGGGCTAGCTCGAGTATGTCGTCGGGGCAGGCCGCCACGTCGTTGAGGAAGAGCACCGTCGCGTTGCCCGCCTGTTCTGGATCCGAGATGAGCGGCTCCAGCGCCATGTTCCGCAGCTCCGCGAGCTTGTATATGCGATCGCCTTGCGTCGAGTCGATGGTCGACGAGCGAAAGAAATATCTAACGCCCAGCGCTTCGAGCTCGGTCTTGAGCGCAGCCAAAACGTCAGCGCTCCCGTCGGGAGAATGGCCCTCGACGATGGACAGGGCGCAATTCTCCGGACCAAGGAAGCGCATCGTCTCGACGATGCTGCCCATGAGCCGAGGCAGCAGTTGCACGCAGTTCCGGAGGTTCAGGGCGAAAAAGTAGCGCGCGCTGACGGTGCCTGGCACGCCTGCGGCCCTCAGGGGCTCGTATCGTCGAGCATCGAACCGGGGACACTGGACCGTCGGAAGCCTTTGTCGCCTGCCAAATATGGCATCGAGGTAAGCCGTGATTTTGGCTGCCGGAAGCACATGGCCTTGCAGCGGGCCCGGTCAGCACGCCGTCTACACGCCTGAGCGGGAGTTCACACCATCTTGCGCCGGCGCCGGCGCCGCTGTCGGCTCGACGCTTTCCGCAACGGGCTGCCCGGGTGCGTGGTCGTCGTGGTGAAAGCTATAATGAGGAAGCCCAAGACGCCATGATGCGTTGAGCTGGTCTTGGTGTATGTAGAGCGTTCCCATAAAGAGCACGGTCAAGAGAGCTGCTGCTAGCAGCAGCTTCCGACGCATGGCTTGACGGGGCCGAGGTTACCAGTTAGCATGTCCGTCGGGCTGGCAGGCGGGGATGAGGAATATTCAGAGTCTGTGCTTTATCACGACGAACCGGCAACTTCCGGATATAATATGGAGCTACTCCGTACTCCCTTTAACGCGCAACCTATGACACTGGTCAGACACTACTACGCATTAGTATGATGCTTATCCGTATTTATGCCTGTGGGAACATGACTCAAACCTTAAAAACCGCCCATGGAATGCCACACGACGCCCTCGTTGTGGAAGGATTGAGGTCAAAATACAGCCCCTTAAGCCGGCCCCGACCCCTGGGTCCACTGCCCGTCATCCGGGTTCAGCCTGGGCTTATGTAAGCCGCCGATCTCAGATCCAGATGCTCAACGTCGACGTCTTCGTCTCTTCGTCATCTTCGACGAGCTCCACGAAAACGGCGAGGTGCTCCTTTGGATGCCCCTATGTCCTCCTAGGGTTACTAAACTAACCGCCAGGCCCCATGTCCAAATACTGGTACTGCAGGACGTCTTGTGACAACTTGCACAAGCCCATCATCTCGGGTGAAGAAAGCGCGTGCAGAGGCAGACGTCGACTATAATGGGATTGCGGTACAACGTCAGCTGACGAAGAAGCCGCCGGATCCCGGATAGTCGACGCAACCATGCTCTCCTGGAGCTATCCAGGGGCCCGACCAAAAGCGCTTTGCCGCTGCCTCTCTGCGAGGCGATGGAACGCAGTTTATTTCCATATTTTTCCATTTACCCCTTGCGCACTGGTGCCGGTCACGCCGGTCGAGCTCAGCTACAGGGTCATGGGCACGCTGGCTAAAGCGCCTGTGCGCTCTCTACAGCGGACAAGCATATACAGCCTGCAACCTCAACTGTCACAAGCACAGCCGTCACTCAAGAGTCAGAAGGAGCTGGGGTACGACAGATGGTTATTAACGAGTAGTGGGCGATTTCATGTGCCTAGTCATTTCCATTCGTCAACATCAAGACTCGTCTCCATCCTAGCACGCATAAGTGAGGGCGGATTCGTGGGCCCAGCAGGACCGTCTCCGCAGACTGTTCCAGAGCCAAAGTCGTCTAGTCCATATCGCGGCAGCAGGACCAGCAGTCGTCATTCTAAACAGTTATGGGTTAGTTTAGCTCATTGCTACGGAATCTATAGCGGCATACCATCTGTCTTTCATACTAGATAAGTTGGCGTTAGAGATAGGCTGACGATAAGATATTCGGCATTCCCATATACTTACGTATTCCTCTGGACATTGAAAGTCCTCAGAAGCGCATATATTCCAACAAAAGTCGACAGACTCGATGGGCGTGGCAACGGCCACCCCGGCGAGGAGAGCCACGACGGCGACGTAGAGCTTCATTTTTAGCGGCGAATGCGATAGGGCTTTGCTGGTGTAGAAGTGAGGGGGGCCTTTGGTATCTGAGGGGATAGGGAAGGGGCGAACCAGTAGCTTTGATCGAAGAGGCCCGCCCTTTTATAAACATGAAGACTGGCAGGATCTAATCCATTCGTGCGGCCACGTAGGACAAGGTCAATACGAGCCGAGGACCGCCACTGAGCTCATTGTCTCGCAGCTAAAATGACAGCTCCTCTCTCTGCAGAGTGCCGGCATGCACCTCTTGCAGATCGTCTTCGCGGCAAGCAATGCGCTGGTGCATTAATGTAGGCGGCAGAGGAGGCCATGGCGGCACGACGGCAGGCGTCGCTTTGCAGGACGCGCGGGACAGGAAACGAATTCCCAGTCGGAGTTGGGCCCGATGCCTTAGGAGACGAATATGCGGTGCCAATAACAGCGTCGTGGTGACAGGTCGGGCCGTGAAGCGGGCTGCTGGACGGCAACTCGAGCAGTTGTGCAACGGCACGCGGCACCCGGGTCGACGCGCAGGTCTCAGGCCTTGCGGTCAGCCACATAAGGGCCACATGCAGGATGCGGTGGAATCCTTCCCGGCATGCCCAATGCGGCAACTCTCTCGCGATCCGCTCCACGCACGCGCCCTTTGTCCCAGCCTGGGTGGCGGGGCCAGGCCGGGAGGCTCGTACAGGAATCACGGCACCACGGCGCCTGGGCTGTGTTCGGAAGCGGGGAGCGACTTGCGGCGCTTGTTGGTCAACCTCCCCTCTGTCTGTGGAGAAGCAGCTTCGGTTTAGTGACGGCTACCCGCCACGGCCTTGTTCGCCGAGGCAAGGCTTGTCGTCCCGGGTGCGTGTATTGGAAGCCCATGCCCGGGGGTGTGCCTGTGCCGACGGTTCCGCTTCGATTGTCCCAGCCGGCCAGACTGACGTCATTGCCGGTATCGTCGGCTTCGTACGTGTGCCTGCTGGGGATGGCCGTTGTACGGTCGTCGAATGCAACTGCAGGGCCCAGTCTGTCACATAGGGCAGCCTAGACCCTAGGCGCCCTATCCGTACGATGCCAAACAGGTGTCAAAACAGGTGTCACAAATCTGTAACCACAAGGCTTCGAGGCCTCCAACACAGCCCCCTTTGGCAGCTAAAAGTCATTTTTTAGACATCACTATTTGCACTCACTTTTATGGAGGAGAGTGGCAAGCAGCGGGGATAGAGAAAGAGAGGGAGAGCCGCACGGCAGGAGGTCGAAATAGGAGGTCGAAATACGGTCTGTAGACAAGGAGATGGTGTAATTGACAATGGCATTCTTCTCGTGTCGTCACAGGTGCTGATGCAAGTAATTGGGGGCAGAAAAGGACCTTCCGCTTACTCGAGGCGAGGCCATCTACTCGTCGGTCTGAGCTATGGAATCCCTACTACCCTGGTCCTGGCCGCATTTATATACACAGCAGCTTCCCTGGTCTCCCTTTCCTCTCTCTATTGCTAGTGGCCTCATGCCCAGTCCCTGGGGCGGTCAGTTTGCCCGTCAAATCACGCATTTCTCTATTTGCACTCACGAGCCCGTACGCGGCCCACTCTTCGGCCCGATATAGCGTTTCACCACGTGTTTATTTGGCATCGCATGAATTATTTAAATCACATACTATAAATCCCTGCGCCGGTTTGACGGAGCTTTCGGTACTCTTCTTACCCCGTATGTTGCACGCCGGGCCTCGTCTAGAAGAATCTAGAGCGTCCCACTACAGCCACGCCACGGGACCCCTATTAAATTAATTAAGTAGTTTAGAATGCTATGCAATATTATGCCGCTATACCTTAAGGCCGGGAGCAAATCGTTAATAATAGCGGGATATAGTTTAGGAAGCGGCGTCCTGCCTCGCGTTCTACCTGGTAAGCGGCCTAACCAACCAGTGCGGGGCCAAGCCTATCGGTTTTCGAATGTCAAGTTTGCGAGGTTAGTCGGGTCACTGGATAGCATTCTACAAAACACCTACTATATAACCTACATGCTAAGCTTCCTTCGTCGTGCGATACGTCCCTCGCAGTCTGCCTATAGCCGAGTTATAATAGAACACAACCCGGAGGAGTAGACGGGCTAGGTCTTTACTTATACCGGAGATGTCTAATCCGTATCTTTAAGGACGAGCTACAAGGGCCGGAGATGTGACCTGTATTTTAAGCGGATCTACGGAGTGCAAGTAGTTACTTAGACCCGGAGATCTATGCTCTGGCTCGCCGAACATGTCATAAATGGCGCCAGCTTGACACACCGTACGGCGAAGCCGTAAGTAACCCGGTTCCTGCAGCCGTCGGCGGCGCGCAAGGCCGTAACTTCGTGTATATAAGATGGCAGAAACGAGCGTCTTTATGTCACTCATCACTCATCATCACCCATCATCACTCATCACTCACCATCACCCATCATCACTCATCATCACTCACCCATCAAGACTGCCCTCTCCTGTTATTTGCTTCTCACTCATTATGATACGACATTGGCTCGCCCTAGTCTTTTCTCTTGTGCTCTGGCTGCAGTGCATCCATGCTGCGCCCCAGTTGCCTGACCCAGACCTGTTGGAGAGGAAGGTTTTCGACGTTGCACTATTCCTCCGCCCTGATTATCGCAGTTTCAAAGATGCAATGCCAGACAGGGACCTTAAGTTTTTCCACTGGGCTATTCATGCTAGTCCAGCAGGTTCCGGAAGAAAAGTTGTCGACTCTTTTGACGCAACGAATGGGATCCAAATTTGTGCTGGTCCGAGTGGCATGCGTATATCGAATCCTCTTATGGGTTTCGCCTTTCAGTATAAGTACGGCGTCAAACCAGCTAAATGTTCTGTTCTCCAGGCGAGAATAAAGATCGGAAGTGGGGAAACGTCAACAACTAAACTTACGGAACTATTTAAGACAGTCCCGGTACCTGATACATGTGCCGGAGAGAGTTGCGTCGACTGGGCAAAAAATGCAATACACCGCCTACAAGAGAAAGCTATAATTAAGAAATTCGACATAGACGACTTTTCTCAAGCGACCCTGGATTACGGTTTCAAGAGATATCAGGTGATGCAAGTTGCTGGAACCCCGAACAAAGTTGCAAGCGAGAATGCGGTCATCGCCAAATATTCTTCCAAAGACAACACTATTAACATGTTAGAGCCCCCAGACCTGAAACCCTCTACGACCCCTCTAATAGTTAACTCCAGACCGCGGCCCATTCCATGTACCCTTTTAAAGCGAGGTCTCGACGAAGACTGTGACCCAGACCTCCCTAAGAAGAAGGTCTCTAAGGTCCCTGAGGTCCCTGAGGTCCCTAAGACGGTCCCCGGTGTCCCTAAGACGGTCCCCGATGTCCAAAAGGTCCATAAGATCCCTGATGTCCCCGAGGTCCCCGAGGTCCCTAAGACGGTCCCCGGTGTCCCTAAGACGGTCCCCGATGTCCAAAAGGTCCATAAGATCCCTGATGTCCCCGAGGTCCCTACTAAGGTCCGTCCGGGGGACCTAGTAAGGACAACCGAGGTGACGTCGCAAGTAAGGTTCAACAGATTCCTAGAGCAGTTTGGGTACGGCAACGTGGCAAAGCACCAGGGCCAACTATTTCCTGAGCTAAGCGAGCGACTCGGCAAGTTCAGAGAGCTATCGCCATATAAGCCATATAAGACAAAGGGCGTCAGACCGATTAAGACTGCCGGGAAGGCATTATACTACAATGCAGTCGCCGACGCCTTCTTAAGCGATACCAGTGTCTTAGACAAAGCCGCGGTAATAACGTCAATCATACCCATAGTGGGCTGCGTGATCCAGGGCGTGGCTGATTTAGAGGCCGGAGATTATAACGAATTACGCACAACCTTGTGCTATACTAAAGACATCCTTATACACGCTGGGCTCTGGCCTGTCGCGCTCTCAATAGAAGCCGCAGAGTTCATTATAAACGGCATGATTGACGGCAAACGTCTGCGCGAAGATAGGGACAAGCTATTATACGACAAAGACTTATTTCAGTCCAGGCGCCTAGAAGGGTGGGAACCCATAATCAGCGATATGGAGGACATCATCGACTCGGACGAATTTATGAGAAACATCACGAATCTCTACTCGTCATATCAAATAACCACTATTTTTCTGGCGTCAGATCTGAACGAGGATCTATATGCCAGTAATCAACTCAAAAACGCTACCAACACCCAGCAGATAAGCCTCGAGACAGATGAGGAGCTTAACCGACTAGTTTGCTTCGAGGCGGAATACAACAAGCGTCGGGTACGGGAGATCCTCGAACTCCGGATACTAGACACGGTTAAGAAGCTCTCCCTGAAGTATGACAGCAAGCTCTTTGGGACACTCCATATGGAAGCCAGGGAACCTATCTGGGATTTCCCTGTGGGTTCTGTCCTCAGTGATGATGAGCAAGCTAAGTTTGCAAAACGTTTGCTCTCATGGCAGCGCGATTATCCGCTAGCTTTCGAAGAGCGTATTCGGAAGGCTGTCAAAAAGGCCACTGACCGACTGCAAACGCCTGCCGCCTGCCTATGTCACCACCAAGACTTGACCTGCGAATTTGCCCATTGTTCGGCTCCGCCTGCTAGCGCCGCACATATGGATGGTTTCGGAAGATCCTTGTTTGCTAATGTACAATCTGCTGGCGAGCATGGTCTTTCAGACGATTGCAAGGCTCGATTCCAACCATGCTTTAACACGCCTGGACAAGGCGATACCACCTCGGCCGCCGCGACCGTTCCCAGACAGATGTGGTGCAAGGCTGGAGGCGACCCGACGCAGCCAAGCGTTAGCATTTGTGCTAATGATAGAATGAACGAGCCGTGTACCCGCGTCGCGGCCCCTCTCGACCAGTGCGGTATGTCTCGAGTCCATACCTATATCGGCTCTCTCGGCTAATGTTATCAAGTCGATCTACCCCCTGACTCGGATAACGTGGCTTCTACCTTGCATCCGAACGAGAGGGCTGGTGCCTGCACCTTTTTTGCGTAAGCGCTTGAATAACCTAACTTGCCTTTATCGAGGCTAATAAGTTTAGGGAGCATGGTTGTGCTGGCCGTAACTTAGACGGCGCAGGCGTTATTGATCTCTGGCACAACCAAGAAATCCGGGAGTACAACGATGCTATTAGCTCCTTTCGTTGCACTGGAGGTCCTAGCGTCAAAATTTGCGTCAATGAGGAACTGAAGGATCCGTGTACCCGCGTCGGGACACCTTATGGCGTGTGCGGTATGTCTCGAGTCCCCTATAAGGTTATCTTTGCTAATATGATTAAAGTCGATCTACCCCGTGAGTGGGATAATACGGTGTCTTCCCTAGAACCGAGCCCAGGATCTAGTCCGTGCGAGCTTTATCGGTAAGAGCTTAACCTAACGCCGCTTTATATAAAGCTAACGACTTCAGCGACTATAATTGTACTGGCGCGAGACATGACGCCTATGGCCCGATGTATATTTCGGAATGGCAAAACTACTGGTCTAATAATGCTATTAGCTCTTTACGTTGCAATAGCTCTAGTTACGATAATATGTGAAAGTATATAGTAACTACTAGAATATTAAAGAAGTAAGCTTAGAGAATACATCTTCGGAAGGGGATACAACGTGTGAAGAAACGTTTGGTACCTTGAGGGGTTGTTATGGCGAAGTTTAAAACAATACGGGCACGGAGAAATTTGCCAGCAGGGAAGAGTGCGTAAATTATTAAACTCCACAGAATCAGAAAACATAATCAAGAGGCTTTTGTGCCCGACTCGCACCAGCTGGTGATCCCTCTGTCGTCGCGAATCGTCTGTGATGGCAGCCTAGAAGCCATGGTAGAAACCGCATCCCGGCTGAAAGCCGCAACCGGCAAACCACGATGAGGACTCGTCTCTGGAATACCGACATACAACGAGCACAGTAAAGTAACAGAGCAGGTAAATGGCTGCCGGGTCTAGCCAATTCAGGCACAAATACGGATACTGATACTGAAACTTGCTATGGTGTACAGAGTACTCTGTAACAAAGAAAAGGGGCGTCTCCTACCAATTTCTACGCAATCTGGGCCCCGTCTATAGCTCAGGCACTAGGACTGTACACTTCCACGTCCATTCCTCGCCGCCGGACATTCTCCACTGCACCCGGCCAACCTAGACAGTCCACTCGCCGCCGATCCAGCGGTTGAAAAAGTCGAGCGACGCCTTGGGCTGGTTCATGGGCGTCATGTGACCAGCCTGGTAGATGCGCATAAAGGTGAGGTTCTGGGCCGTCTTGAAGCTGCCATAGTCGTCCTTTTCCGAGCCGACCCTGAGGCCCTGCGTCTTGGCCTTGCCAAACGCGGCTTGGCCACGCCATTCGAGCGCGTCTGTCCAGGCCCGGTTGCCGAGCCAGTTGCAGATGAAGTCGGCGTCGCCCGCATAGATCAGGACGGGGATGTGGTCCAGAATCTTGGGGACATTGCGGAAGTAGGGCTTCATCCAGTCACCCTGGAACAGGAAGTCGCGGTTGATGTTCATGTTGCAGCTGTCGTACTGTTCGACCTCGACGCCGAGAGCCTGCTTGACATGGTCCTGGTTTAGCCAGTCGGAAATCCAGCCGAGGGCCTTGTAGCACAGGTTCTCGCTGTCCTCACACTTGCCGCGGATGTCGTAGACGTTCTGCCCGGTGCGCTGGTAGGGGCCCATCATGGCGTTGTTGCAGTAGATGCTGGCAGGCACGCAGACCCAGGGGCTCTCCGAGTCGTAGCAGCTCTTGATCAAGGACTGGCAGCGGGGCAGCGCGTTGTCCATGGCCTGGCACTCGGTCTCGTCGAGGACGGCGGGGTAGCCGCCCTTGCCGCAGGCCATGGGGCGGTAGTATTCGTACTGGGTGTAGCCGTCGGTCAGGCCGTTGCCGACCAGGACGCCCTTGAGGTTGATGTTGCGCTTCTTATGCGACAAGATCTCCGAGGCGAAGACGGGGACGTAGTGCCCGCCGTACGACTCGCCGGCCATGAAGAAGTCCTGCTTGGAATACTTGGGGAATTGGTGGAAGAAGAGGGAGAGGAGGGCATAGACGTCCTTGCCGGCGGCGACGGTGTTGCTGACGGAGCCGCTGCTGTACGAGAAGCCCACGTTGACGGGCTGGTCGAGGAAGATGACGGACGCGTTGTTGTTCCACGAGTAGGGGTTGTTGACGACCTTGAGCTCCTTGTTGATGGAAGCGGGCCCGAGCTCGAGGAAGAGGCCGGTCAGAGAGGAGCAGCCGGGGCCGCCGTTGAGCCAGAGGACGACGGGGTCGTTTTCGGGGTCGTTGCGCGACTCGAAGAACCAGTAGAAGAGATGCTTGTCGTTTTCGTCGTCGTCGAGGTAGCCGCTGTACTGCTTGACCGTGTCGACGCCGAGCTTGGACGGGTCGACCTCCTTGGCGCGCAGGGTGAAGGCGCCGAGGCTGCCGCCGGCCTTGGCATCGGCGGCGCCGGCCCAGAGCGCCTCGACGTCGGCGCCGCGGACGACGTGGTCCCACTTGTCGTCGGGGGTGCGCGAGTGCTTCTTGGGCTTGCGCGAGCCCAGGGCCTGCTGCTTGAAGGCGGCGACGGCGTTGGGGGCGAGCTCGGCCACCTCGCGCCACACGGCCCTGGCCTCGGACGTCATCTGGCCGAAGGCTTCCGTGAGCGGCTTGGTCCACGAGTCCAGGTCGACGTCGAACTCGAGGTCGCCGAGGGCGATGGGCGGCGTCTCGGACGAGCCGTCGCCTGCGAGCACCTTCTGGGCCTGCTGGAGGCCGACGGCCGACGAGGCGGCGCCCAGGACGAGGGCAGGGGTTGACAGCCGCATGGTGGCGATTCGGCGGGCGCAATGCGATGGGGAGGGGAGAGGAGATGCTGGAGATGATGGAAGAGAGAGGGGGGGGGAGCGGAGGTACGGAGTAGCTGAGCTTGTTATGGGGGAGGCGATGACGCCTAGTAACCTTCCGGAAGCAACCTAGTGCCATGTGACAGCGTTGGCGGCACGACCTGCCCCACACTAACATCATTTGCGGGCGCCCCAGCCGTTGGCTGTTAGTGGGCGGGTCCCGTACCCAGCCCGAAACCGGAGCGCAGCGCAGGTGGACGATTGAGGCCTCAAGCACCCTGCTGGTTCGTCGTTGCGGCCCCAGATGTTGTGGACCTATGCAAGGCACATCATCGTGGCTCCACGGGACTGTCACAAGACACGCCCCTGGGTGAGATCAACACGTCCAAGACACCATCCGCCACTCGTCTCTCCCAGGCCTGTCTATTCCCCCCCGTCTAAGCGCCCGCCGCGTCCGCCGCCACAGCTGCCGCCTTGTCGGCCTTCTCCCGGGCTTTGTCTGCCTTCTTCTGCGCCACCTGCTGCTCCTTGAGCAGCTTCTTCATCTGGTTCTTGGTCAGCTTGCCGCCCCCCTCGCCGCCCGCCGCTCCGTCCACGTTGCTGCCCTCCCCTGGCTTGGTGGTTGGCACCGCAAGATCCGCCCGCGGCGCCCTGGGGTTGCCCTTCCACTCCAGGGGGCGAGCAGTCATGAATTCCTCCACCACTGCGTCCGTCACCTTGGCCCGTCTGTCCTGGAAGGCGCCGACGTATTTCTGGAGATGCTCGATGCACATTGATTTGAGCTGACCGGCCGCGTCAGCCCCGGCAACCGGACACCTTTCTGCCCGTCATGTACATACCTCGCCCGTCAGGAGATTGCCGCTGTTGTAGTCGGCCTTGATCTGCGCCAGCTCCTAGCTGCCGCGTCAGATCCGCCCGCACAGGCCCTTGATCGAAGGCGCGAGCATACCTCGTCGCTCTCCAGGAAGAATTGCAGGTACTGGTATGAGACGTCCACGTCGGCATTGCCGCCCTTTTCCCGGTGCTCCTCCAGCGTCTCTCGGCCGCCGGAGAAGGCGTACCTGCGCCCCGAGTTAGCCCGGGGCAGTCCTCTTCCCAGTCCTCGTCCGCATGCAGCTCACTTGTTGATCTTGGTCTTGATCTGCTTGGCCGTGTCCTTGAGGAAAATGGCCGACGTGTCGTCACTGGCCGACATCTTGGAACCGGGGCCCTGGAGGGCGTCGAGGAACCGCATGTGGATCAGAGACGGCTTCGCAAAGTGCAGGCCGGCGGCGCAGTCTCGCGTCAAGCGGAAGTAGGGGTCCTGGTCGATGGCGCAAGGGATCAGGCAGGGGATCGCAGCCGTCTTGGCCTCGTCGTCGCCGAAGATGTGAGGAAACGACGACGCAAACGACGTTGCGCCCTGGATGCTGGCAAAGTGGATCTTGCCAATGTTGGAGCTGCCGTCGAAGCCAAAGATGGCCTTCACGGTGTTGAACGTGACGCGCTTGGCGAATCGGACAATGTTCTTGTAGAACGCGCCTCCGACGTACTGAAAGTCGGAGAAGATGAATGTCTTCTTCGGGTCAAAGCCGACGGCGATGATGTCCATGGCGTTGGTCCGGCTGTATTCCATGACCTCGTCCACCGTTCTCTTCTCCGAGAAGAGGTACTTTTCATCTGCTCCCCACGTCAGCGCGGCCATGGTGCACGGATTGACGAGTCGGCGCCGGACCGTCTGTCAACATGATGATGAGGGGGACGTCTAGGACGTCCTGCAGCCACCTGGATGGACCTCGCGTCAGCCAGGGCTCGCCGAGAGCACCTGTGGCGCCGCCTACTTGACAAAGTCAAAGACTTGGGTGTGGCCAATGTGCATGCTGTCGCTGCTAGGCCCTCGCCCGGTGTAGAGGAAGAAGGGCTCGTTCTGCCGCCATGTCAGACGCCGCCTCTAGCCAGGCTCCGCGCTTCTGGCCCAGAAACCGACCTTCTCATAGCGGTCCAGGATGAGCGACAGGTCGCGGTGGCTAAAGACAATCTGCCGGCGCATGAACCGGTGAGGCTTGTGGCCCGTCACCCGCTCGAACCGCTCCAGCAGCGCGGCGTCAATCAGGCTGGTCCCGAAGTCCTCGACCAGCTTGCGGTAGTCAATGGCCTTGACCTTGCCGTCCTCGTCCACCTCTCCCGACACGGACCACGGGTTGACGTCCTGCTTGGACGACGCAGCCGGCGCCGACTCGGCCGCGGCGCCGTCGGGAGCAGAGGCCATGGCACAGGACCAGGGACTCGACAGGGGCGGGAAGAGAGTCCAGAGAGGGCCACAGCGGGTTGTGGCAAAGAGGTAGAGTCACCAGGCAAGGCGCGGTGACGGGAGGTGAGGTTGGTGACTCAACCGCAGGGCCCCAAGGGGAAGGCGGGGCAGCCAAAGGATTTCAGCGGGGTCAAACTACACAGTAACCTTCCGATATGACTCTATAAAAAGGGTATACATAGGCCCCCCCGACCAACTTCATCAGCGACGACCAGCAGCCGCCGCCATGTCGCGCCAGATCAACCAGCCGTCGAACCAGATCAAGCTCACAAACGTCTCCCTCGTGCGCCTCAAAAAGGGCAAGAAGCGCTTCGAGATCGCCTGCTACAAGAACAAGGTGCTCGAGTGGCGCTCCGGCATCGAGACGGACCTCGACAACGTGCTGCAGATCCCCAGCGTCTTCCTCAACGTCTCCAAGGGCCAGACGGCGCCGCGCGACGACCTCGACAAGGCCTTCGGCAAGGGCCGCCCCGCCGCCGACATCGTCCTCGAGATCCTCCGCCGCGGCGAGCTGCAGGTCGGCGACAAGGAGCGCGCCGCCCAGCTCGAGCGCGTCCACAACGAGGTCGTCAGCATCGTCGCCAGCAAGCTCGTCGACCCCCGCACCAAGCGCGTCTACACCTTCGGCATCATCGACAAGGCCCTCGACATCCTCAGCGCCCACGCCCACAGCGCCGACAAGGCGCCCGGCAGCGGCCCGGCCAGCGGAGCCGCGACCCCGTCGGCCGGCGACGAGGGCGAGGCCCGGCCGCGGCCCAGGGACTGCAGCTGGACCGGCGTCGTCACCACAAAGAGCGCAAAGAGCCAGGCCCTCGACGCCATGAAGGCCCTCATCGCCCACCAGCCCATCCCCATCGCCCGCGCCAGGATGAAGCTGCGCGTCTCGTGCGCCACCAACGTCCTCAAGCAGGCCGTCAAGCCTTCGGCCGCCAAGCCGTCCTCCAAGGACGACGGCGAGCCCAAGGCCCAGGGGACCGTCAAGGACAACATCCTCAGCTACGTCGAGCAGGTCGAGAGCCAAGACGTCATGGGCTCCGAGTGGGAGGTCGTCGGCTTCGTCGAGCCCGGCGCGTTCAAGGCCCTGTCCGACATCATTGCCAACGAGACCAAAGGCCAGGGGCGAGTAGAGGTACTCGACATGGCCGTCACGCATGAAGACTGAAATGAGAGCACGCGATACCCGCTTTTGGCACAGCGTCGTCATTCAGTCTCGGTCAGGACGCAAGATGAGGATGCCCTGCACGGCACACCCCTTTTTCTGAGCGCGTAGACCGGCCCATTCGTGAAATCGTTCCGAGGCAGCCACATGCGTGACCGGCCCTCGACCCCGTTGGTCGAATGCTTTTCTTGGATTCATGACTCTGCATCAGAGTACAGCCCGAGCCGCGTAAGCAGGCAAAGCAGTCCTTGTCTGGAAATGCCACATGGAGAAGCCAGCCGTCACGCCTGTCCACCCAATACCGTAACCATCATGCTCTTTAACCACCCTTCTTCTTGGACACACCGACCGTCCGGCCGCGGCGGCCAGTCGTCTTGGTGTGCTGGCCGCGGACGCGAAGGCCCCAGTAGTGGCGGAGACCGCGGTGGGCGCGGATCTTCTTGAGGCGCTCCAGGTCCTCGCGCAGCTTGGAGTCGACGCCGTTGGCCAGGATCTGCGAGTCCTTGCCGTCCACAATGTCGCGCTGTCGGTTGAGGAACCAGGTCGGGATCTTGTACTGTGTCGGGTTCTGCATGATGGTGACGATCCGCTCGAGCTCCTCGGTGGTGAGCTCACCGGCACTGCGGGAATTGCGTTAGCCACCCTCGACCCTTTTCCGAGCCGCATGCGTTCGCGGAGAATCGTACCGCTTGCTCAGGTCGACATCCGCCTTCTTGCAGACCAAGTTGGAGTATCGGCGACCGACACCCTTGATCTTGGTCAAGGCGTACATGACCTTTTGCTTGCCGTCAACATTGGTGTTGAGAAGACGCAAGATCTGTTCCCGCGCGTTAGCCCCAGGCGTGATTCGCGGCGCTGACGATGTCGAGGTCGTGGCGGCGCTGCAGCTCCGCCACTGCCATCAAGACGGTCGAGGGCGAGACTTACGAACTGGAAGTTCGTCTTCTCTCCCGAGACGAGCGACATGCTGGGCAGCTGTAACGGTCGTTGCCGTGTGCTCGCTATGTCGATGGGATCCGGGAGGGAAGAGAGGGCGGAGATTTCAGACGCTCGCTAAAACGTGGTGGGAATTTCGCACCTGTGGGGCGCGAGTAGGGCAAGCAGCCAAGCGTGGTGCAGCGCATCATCACGTGCGGGAGTATGTGACGGCTGCGCCGAATTATTTTTCCGACGCCGGATTTGACAGTGCGCACAGTTTTGCGAACGAGCAGCAGTCTGCCAGACGCCGTCTGCCATCTTCCATGGACGCGCGGCAATGCTCTTGAGCGCGGCATGGGCTCAGGTTATGCTCCAAGTCATGTCTGCGCTGGACCTGCCGTCGTTTCTGTGCAAAGGCCCGGGCGAGACTTCTCGCAGGCGCTGGTTGAGCCCTTCAAGTGGAGAACTGGTCATCGTGGCACCGAAAGATCAGCAGGTGCTCAACTGGGCGTGGCGGAAGCCAGTCTTCTCGTGCTGCGTGTGCCGTCCTTCTCCAATGCTCGATCAGCCTCCATCCCAAGGGCTGATCTTGAGCCGGATGCCCGCGCGGGTATGAGACAAGAAGAATACCTAGACAACGCTCTTTGAGTGCGAGACCTTCAGTGATTCCACCAAATGGAGGCTTTCGTAATTTATCTGTTGTTACATCGCACAAGCTTCCGTAGCCCTGGGTCGACGACGGTTTGCGTCTCCACATTGTGACTGCGCCGTAGCCGTCACCAGCCTAAACTGACCCTAACTGACATCATGAAGCCGTTTCTGCTGCAATTCCTGGAGAGGGTGAGGGGGTGAGGGGCCGAGGCGGATGGCTCAGGCCGCGTCTTGCTGATTCTGCCAACGGTCAGCCTTCAACGTCACTGTGCCAGCGACGGTGCGTACAGGGGCCGGCAGAGTCAGCCTGCTGGAAAGAAGATTTGACAGGCCCGACCGCTCCATCTCGAAGGAAATGGAGGGCAGGCCCTTGGTTGTGGCGTACGTGACCTGGACATCCTTGAGGCCCCGAATGGCCATGAGCTCGTCGAGGCCGAGGATGTCGGAGAATCGGACGTGTTTGTAGGAGAAGGGGAAATAGCTTCGCATGAGCTGGGCCCGGCTACTTAGATAGGTGTATGTGGATTTGGAGATGGAGACGGTCAGGGTCTCGAGCCTGGGACACTCTGCCAGCCGTTTGAAGGCGTTTGCAGAGTCGTCTCCGGACCAATGGACCACGATGTGGCGGACGTTGTGCTTGAAAGTCTCGTTGCCCTTGAGGTGGATGAGGAGCTCGCAGGCACAGCGGAATCGAAACGTCTTTCGGCGGAAGAAGATTCGGCAAAACTCTTGGTTCAGGCCAGTGCCGAGGAGGGTAGGGAGGGCCTTCATCTGGAGCGTCTGCAGGGCACAGCCGCGGTCGATGACGGGGCAGCGGCAGGGGCTCATGTTGCTGGCGGCGACGATGACGTCGGTGCGGAAGACGTTTGTGATTATGAGATCGAGGATTTTATCGCGGATTTCCACGGGCAGCTTCATGAAGGGAAAGACCTGGATGGGGGGTCGCTTGTCTTGTTGCCGGAGACTGACTGTCAGCAAAGACGAGGGCGTGTCGCACGGAACAGCGACGCGTGCCCACTCACCGGCAATCTCGAGAATCTCGGTGCACATCTCGATGATGTCGACGCATGACTTGATCTCCGAGGGCTCCCTCTTGATGATGTTGGCGCACTTGGCGATGGTGTCGGCAACGGCGCCCCTGCGCTGGGGGCTCAGGCGGACCAGCCTGCCCAGCTCGGTGGCATCGATGATGCCCGAGTAGTAGTCGTCGAGGCTCTGGAGCAAGGTCTGGATATTCTTGGACAGGCCGTAGCGCGAGTGGACCGCCTTGGACTTTAAGGCGTACCACGACTTGGAAGACATGGCGCGGCAGTGGTGCGGGTGCGGCGGCGAGCTCGCATCGACGGCGGCAGACTGTCATGGGCTATGTAAGCTTCGGCACGAGAAGAGGATGGCCGGACATCTTGCTGTCTGGCAGGTAGGGGCAGAGAGATACCTGGGCAGGCAAACGGCAAACAAGCAGGCAGACAGACGGCAGCGGCAGGTTGCGCGGGCCCTCCTTACGCGTCGCGTCACGCCGGCAGGTGCATCTACAGAGGACAAACAAGCCGTGCGCGTGCAATCGGCGGTGGCGACGGCGGGCGCGCAGGGCAGCGTGACGCGGCGAGGCGCGGCGAGGCGAGGTGGCGCGTGGCGAGCAGAGGGCAGAGACGAGGGCGGATGCGCGCGTCCAGGCTGGAGGAACGAGACGGCACGGCTCAGAGGGCGAGAAGAGAGAAAGACGTCGACTCTGGCAGCTGGGGAGACGAGCTTGGACGGCTCGAGGTGCAGGCAGGCTTTCAGGTTTACGGCCTGAGGCAGGAGCTGGCGAGGACGCTGCTCGCGATGTCCATCCACGTGCCTCACCAGCACTGGCAGGTACCTGAGGTTTGCTGGCTGCGGGCTGTGAGAGGCCCAGCCTAGGCAGGTACTCACTCACTCATTGCACAGCGCGAGGCGAGGGTGAGTGAGCGATGCTTGCAGTGAATGCCTCGAGCCAGGACGGGCGTCGAGCGTACGCGCTGGACGGCCAGGCACCAGGGAGATGTGCATGGTCCAAGGCATGGCATGAAATGTGGTTCGTTGTACAGCACCTCTAGTCTCATTCCCCATCATTACGCCCCTGCCGTCGACAGAGGGGCGGCCCATCGTCATCGTGCAAAGATTCCGCGCCATGCCAATGTAAACGTCCCGGCCGTGTCCAGCGTATCGTATCCAATCGTGTCGTGAGCATGTATGTATGGGCGTGCCTTGCACCAAGGCCGCAATAATGTCCGGTGCCGGGGCGGTGCGACCAGCGGCAGCGGCACACGGCGCCGGAGAGAAGGCGAGAGGTGGTGATTCACAGCCGTCTGGTCGTCGCCGTGTCGCCGTGGGCGAGGGATTATGTACAGTTGTGGAAGGGCCAATCAGATGGTCGAGGCATCCTGGAGCCCGGGGTGGTTGATGGACGGATCCCCTTGGCGACGGATCCCCTTAGTCGCCTCGTGGCGGCGGCGTCTCCGAGCCGGCTTTCCTGAGCCCCCGGTCGAGATCGACGCTCGGGGCCCGCGTGCAGCACGGGCTAACGCCACAGAAACTCAGGCTCTCGACCTGGCTCGGGTCGCTGGCGCCAAAGGTCATGGTGAAGTGGCTGAGCATCTCCTGGTGCCGGATGTTTTGCAGCGTCAGCGGCCGCTGGCTGGGGTGGACGGGCTTCCGGGCGCCGCGGCCGCGGCTGCCCGGCGCCGGCTTCCTGTCGTCGCGCTCCCTGTCCTTGTCCCGGCCGCTGTTCTTGTCGCGGGAGCCAAAGGTGAAGACGCGCGAGAGGGTCGAGGGCGTCGCGGCGGCCGTGTTGGTGTCGGAGACGGAGTCGGACGAGTCGGACTTGCGCAGCGCGCGGCGGAACCGGTCGCGGATGGCCATTGCGGGCAGGCGAGGGCTGGGAGCTGGGAGAGGAGACTCGACGTCGTCTGGCGATGGCCGGAGGGGCGATGGCCGGGGCAATGGCCGGGGGAGCGACGGCGGGCGCGGGCGAGTCTTAAGAGCGGCCCTCTGGCGCGCATGCCCCGTATACGCGGACGGGGTGGCGGCCCCCTTTCGGCCAAATGTGCTGGAGGCGGGTGGAGGCGTGGAGGCACGTTGGGGGAGTGTGGAGGAGCCTGGAGGACGCCATGGGGCGAGCTGGCCGCTTGCAGTCGAGGCCCGCAAAGGCGTTTCCAGAAGGCCCCGGACCCGCAGATTATCGGCCACGCCCCGGCCGTAACAGGTGTACCTTGCAGGCGGCGCACGGGATGCGACGCCGCAGGTACCGCCGCCTAGGCGCGCGGCGCTGGCGCTATCGCAGCCGTGGCTGGGCCCGCCCGGAGATGCCGCCGACGCGGTCGGCTCAGCCGCGCCAATTGCATAAGCCGCGCTCCGTGCTGATGCGCGCTTCGGGCACGCCTGGCGAGGCCGAGCAATAGCGCGGCGCGGCGGACGAGATGCGGTGCGCGCAGGCGCTGTGCGCAGGCGCTGTGCGCAGGCGCCGCCGGCAGGCGGCCGGGCCGGGCCCGAGGCCTCCGGCAGCGCCCGGCGGACCGAGGCCGGAGTGCGCCCGGGAGGCACGAGACTCGCCAGCCGCCGTCGCCACAGCAGGCATCCAAATACCTGCAGCGCCGCCGCCACAGCAGGCATCCGGTTCCCTGCAACGTCGCGCACTGGACGCCCCGGGGCCCGGCCGGGGCCACCGCTCCAGGCTGACACTCTGGGCGCAACAGCCCTACTGGACCCAGATCCTAGCCGCGTCCGTGGGCGGATCCAGCGCTGCGGCACTTTCTGCCCAGGCCGACGTCACCATCTTCGGTGGCGCCAGCGTTGGCCCCGTCTCTCCCCCTCATTCCAGCGCGCCGAGTGCGGGACAGCAGGGGCGCGCCCGGCTCTCGGACGGACCTGGACGCCGCCTTGCCGGATTCCTCGAGGCCGGTGCGCGCAGCTCGCCTCCTGAAGCGCCGGTCTGTGGCGCAGTCGCCGCGCCACACCGGAGGGCCTGCCCCGGCCTCCGTCCGCGCACCGCCACTGTCCGTGGTCCGTGGCCTCAGCTCGCAGCGTCTCGTGATGACGACGAGAGCTGCTTCTCGTTGGCCCTGTTTGATCTGCTTGATGGCCCCTCCGTCGCCAGCCTGGCACAAGCCCATCTCGTGCGCCGACAGAGCCCTCCTTCCCACGGCCATGTCCGCTTCCCCATGGCCTCCCCCGCGAGCCGGCTCGACCTGAACAGCGCCCGCGATCCCCGTCCTGCCGTGCCGGCGCCGACGCCGCAGCTCTACTGATCCGCCGCGCCGCATCCGGCATGGCCGCCCCGCCGTCCGCCGCCCCGCCGCCCGCCGCCCAGCCGGGTGGCGAGCCGCCGTCGCGGGCCGGCGAGTCCCGGCCGCTCTCGGCCGACGAGGACCGCGACCGCGTCGACGAGGGCTCGCCTCTCCTCAGCGACGACGACGCCGACCCGGCCCGGCCCGGCTCCGCGCCCGCGCCCGCGCCCGCCGGCGAGGCGCAGGCGACCAAGAGCCTGTGGTACTTGACCATGCTGACCCTCGGCATCGGCGGCCTCCAGATCGCATGGTCGGTCGAGCTGTCCAACGGGTCGCCGTACCTGCTGTCCCTCGGGCTCAGCAAGTCGCTCATGGCCCTCGTCTGGATCGCCGGCCCGCTGACGGGCACCCTGGTCGTGCCCTACGTCGGCGTCGTCAGCGACAACTGCCGCCTTGGCTGGGGCAGGCGCCGGCCCTTCATGGTCGGCGGCACCGTCGCCACCATTTGCGGCCTGCTCTTCCTCGCCTGGACCAAGGAGATTGTCGGCGGGCTCCTGGCCGTCGTCGGCGCCGACCCGGCGTCGAGCGCCGTCCGCACCGCCGTCATCGTCGCCGCCGTCATCGGCATCTACGTCCTCGACATCGCCATCAACACGGTCCAGGCCGCCATCCGGGCCTTCATGGTCGACTGCGCGCCCGTCCACCAGCAGGAGCTCGCCAACGCCATGGCCAGTCGGCTCACGGGCGTCGGGAACATCGTCGGCTTCGTTGCCGGCTATGTCGACCTCCCCGCCCGCCTGTGGTTTCTCGGCGACACCCAGTTCAAGGTGCTCTGCGCCATTGCGTCGGTGGCGCTGGGCGTCACCGTTGCCTTGAGCGCCGCCGCCGTCCGCGAGAGGGACCCCCGGGCCGACGGCCGGCCGGCCAAGAAGACGCCCGGCATTGTGCCCTTTTTCTGGACCATCTTCAAGTCCATCAGGCGTCTGCCGCCGCAGACGAAGCGGGTCTGCGAGGTGCAGTTTTGCGCCTGGATCGGCTTCTTCCCCCTCCTCTTCTACACATCGTCCTACATCGGCGAGATCTACGTCCAGCCCTATCTGGAGGAAACGCCAAACCTCGGCCCCGACGAGCTCGACGCACTGTACGAGCAGGCCACGCGCATCGGCACCTTTGCCCTCCTCGTCAATGCCATCGTCAGCCTGTCGACCAACGTCCTGCTGCCCTTCTTCATCGCGCCGACCTACGACGCCCGCCCGGTCCTGGCGGCGGGCGCGGGCTCGAGGGCGGCGGCGCCCAAGGCGTGCGGAGAGCGCCAGTCCTTTCTCGACTATCTGCGGATCCCAGGCTTCACGCTCAGGCGGGCGTGGCTCGGGTCGCTGGTCCTGTTCGCCGGGGCCATGTTCTGCACCCTCGTCGTGCGATCCGTCGAAGCCGCGACGGCGCTGGTCGGCCTGGCTGGTATTACGTGGGCCATGACGCTGTGGGCGCCGTGGGCCATCATTAGCGCTGAGATCAGTCGGCGGGATGCTGTGCGGCGCGCCAGTAAGCTCCAGGACATGAGCGCGGGCTGGCGGGTCGACGACGACGCCCTCTCGAACCACGATGCGGAGTCGGGAAGCGGTCGCGAGCGGAGGCCGGCCGAGGCGGACGAGGACGAGGCCGGCGTCATCCTGGGCATCCACAACATGGCCATTGCCGTGCCGCAGATCATTGCGACGGTGGGGTCGAGCGTCATCTTCAAGATCTGGCAGAAGCCTCGCGGGACGCCGGGGGACCACAGCATGGCGGTGGTGATGGCGCTGGGGGGCGCCTGCGTCCTGGTCTCGGCCTTTTTCGCAGCCCGGGTGCAGGACGACGCCGGGCCGGCGCCGGCCGACGAGGTCGTCGACGAGGAGCAGGGAGAGGTCCGCGGCAGGCTCCTGCTTCCGTCGGGCGGCGAGCCAGGGCCCTCGACAGGGAAGAGGTCGGGCTCGGCGGAGACTGCTTAGGAGGGCGTGCCGCGGGGACGGTCAGCACGGATGGACGACGCGGAGCTTGGAGCACGTGCTGTGGACAGCCGGTGTACGAGGATGTCACGGCGGCTCCGAACAGTTGATCGATACCCTGTTATCTGCATGCTGGGGGTGTTTGTGCTCTCCACGCCAACAAGATGCCCGGCCCCCGTCCCCTCTGCCGTCGGGCGACATGGCTCTTGCTTCCGACATTGTCCACGACCCGGCCATGTACATGCAGGGGCGCCCGCTTTCCGCCATCTAGATCCGTGTCTGGTGCGCGCCGCCGGCGGTGGCGGTGCTGCACGGGCCCACGAGCGCTCGCGTCTCGCCGGGAAGCGCCCCGAGCCCTGCGTCCCAGCGGGTGACGCCGGCCCAGTAGTAGCACCACGACGAGGAGCCGTCGCAGTAGCTGAAGTCGCAGGCGGCAGGCAGCCGGCGCGGGGGCGGCGTCACGGCGGCGGCGGCGGCGGCGGCGGCGGGGCCGGGCGGGGCGGCGGCCGTCGTCGCCGCCGGGGCGGAGTGGCTGAGGTGGCCCGGCGGCGGCACGACGGCGGCGGCGGCGGCGACGGCGAGGACGGCGAGGGCGGCGAGGGACGGCATGGCGTCTGTCGTCTGGTGGTGTGTCTTGGCCTGCTGTCTAACGATGCCCGGGGGCGCGACGGATAGGGGCGCAGTAGGAGGTGCTGGGTCGGGGGTCTTGGTGGTGATTCAAAGGAGCGCTGCAAGCGCCAAGCAGACCAGACCGAGGGCGCAGGGTCGTCATGGAGGGGCGGCGGAGCGGGCAGGAGCGCGGCCGGGCTTATATGCTCAGTCCAGGGGCATGAATCACGGCCTCCAACACGCTCGGGGAAGGCAGGCAGCGGCGGCATCGTGGGTCAGCGACGGGGGTATGGAAGGGGCAGGGGCCAGGCCGAGTTGGCTGCTCGCCTCTGCCTCGTAGGCTTCCATGGCCGTTGGCCGGCCGGCTTCGTCCTTTCACGCAGGAGGGGCGCAGCGCGGGTGGCACGGACCAGAGAGCGAAGGCATCGACGATGGCATTTGGATGAATCGCGGCCGCGCTCGCACCTGTCCGCCGTCGCACAGGCCCGCCGTCGGCACAGGGCAGCCGCGTCAGGCGCGCCGCAGCAGCCGGGCGCCGGCGCGGACCCACAGCGCCGTGGCCAGGCCGACGCCGGCCAGCCAGACGGCGCTCCGGGCGGCGGCGGCGGCGCGCCGGGCGGGGGTGCGCGCGCCGCACGTGTCGGGCAGCCGCACGTAGACGGCCACGTAGGCCAGCCGCGCCGCCAGGTAGCCGAGGGCCAGCGCGTCGAGCGTCGCCGGCGCGACGCCGGCCACGTGGCCCGCGACGACGCCGGCCGCGAAGAAGCCGACCGTCTCGAGCCCGTTGCGCGCCGCGCCCTCGGCCCGCAGGATGCGCTGCCGCGTGGCCTCGTCGAGCCGCGGGTCCCGGGACACGGCCTCGCAGAAGCCGCGCGGGTCCGCGTTGTCGTAGAGCCCCCGCGAGGCTGCGATGGCGTACGCGTGCGGCCCCAGGCACGTCGCGACGAAGACGGCCGGCACCTGCACCCGTCAGCGCTCGACGCCATGGCCTGGCCCTGGGGCGTACCGTCAGGAGGGAAATGTTCCTCGGGAGATCGAGGCCGAGCACCGAAGGCATGGTAGATGGCGATGGACCAAGTTGCGCGCGTTGTGGATGGATGGCGGATGATGGATACGGATTATGGAAGTTGGTGGATAAAGGTCATGGATAAAATGAATAATCGATCAATAGAAAGGGGCGAGACATTCATGGACCAAAACGGCAAGGCGCGCTAGCACCAATCGAGACGCACGCCGCTTCTCGACCTCGACTCCATTTCGTCTCTCATAACATTGCCTGTCGGGTCGATAGGCGCAGCTGGCCGCGCCCCTCTAAAATCATATCATCGTCAAATGCCTGGGCGACAAAAACCAAAAGATAAAAGCCAAACCAAAAGGCTGCAAAGATCCGCAACGCCGTCGTCTCAGCGTCCACGATGCCTCCTGCCGCCCAGGCTATCTCCCATGCCTCGTCACGTCCTGCCTAGGCCACCCAGGTCCGGGGGTCGCTCGCCGTCCGGCCGCTCCGGCCGCCCGTCTCCCCCGGCTGCTGCGACGACCGCCTGTCCCGGTGCGTCTGGTTCCAGTCCGGGTGCGTCTGGTTCCAGTGCGTCTCGTTCCAATGCGTCTGGTTCCAGTGCGTCTGGTTCCAGTGCGTCTGGTTCCCGTTCCAGTGCGTCTGGTTGTGCAGCGGCGCGGCCAGGGACACCCGGCTGGGCAACGGCGAGTTCTGGATCCTCTGGTAGCCCTGCGGCTGCGGATGGTAGACGTTGATCGAGTTGATCTCCCAGTAGGCGTCGCCAAAGTCGCCCGGGTTGTTGGCCACATAGTCCTGGCACGTCGCCGCCTTGGCGCTGCACACGGCGTCGGCGCCCCAGACGTCGGCGTTGCCGGCCCAGTCGCCGCAAAACGTCGTGTCGAAGACGAGCTGGTTGTCGCGAAAGTGCGCGTCAATGTCGCAGTCGGCGCCGCCGTCGAAGCGCGCCGCGGCGAGCCCCCACGACGACGGGTCCGGGCGGCCGGCGGCAATGTCGCTGGGCACCGTGGCGCGCGAGAAGAACCAGACGGCGATGTGGTCCGAGGTCCACTCGGCGGCGTAGACGCCGCCGCCGATGGCGTTGAAGCCCGAGCCGTAGTTGTAGCTGTCGGCCGTCTGCTGGCCGCAGCCTTGCGAGCTGTTGCCGGCGGCGCAGTCGGGCGACTCGAGCCGCGTCGAGCCGACGGTGCCCGTGTTGGTGATAGAGCAGCCGGGGGACGTGTGCAGCGTCATGATGCTCTGCGTCTGCGAGTTGACGCCCTCGACGATGTCGATCTCGCCCGACGACGGCCAGTTGGGGCCGAACATCCAGAAGGCCGGCCACACGCCGCACGTGTTGCTGGGCATGTGGGCAATGTCGGCGATGAAGAGGCCGTGCGTAAAGGCCTGCTGCGACGTGACGCGCACCGACCGCCGGCCGTTGGCGGGCTTGACGGTCGTGTGGTCGACTCTCATGAGGATGCTTGTGTCCGACTGCCCGTAGCCGATGAGGCCGTCGTGCAGGGCCGTGTCGCGGTCCACGTACTCGACGTAGCCGTTGGTCGGGTCCTTGTCCGTGAAGAAGTCGAAGGCGTGGAAGAAGTTGGTCGCGTTGTACGCCGTGCTGAGCACGTACGGCGACTGCGCCCTGGCCTGGGGGGCTCCGGCGGCGATGAGGGCGGCGCCTCCAAGGCCGGCGGCGGCGAGTCGTCGAGAAAAGAACATGGCTCGAGTGCTAGCCAGCGTCTTCCGGGTCGATATCTCAGTCCGAGCGAGGGCCCAGAGAGGGTCCAGAGAGGGTCCAGAGAGGGCCCAAGAGAGGCAAGAGAGGGTTCGAGGAAGTGATCTGATCCTGGCCCTGGGCTCAAAGGAAAGGGTGCGTGAGCCGTGAACCGGTCACGGCAGCGCCGGGTTGTGAAAGAGAAAGAAAGACGTCGCCTGGCGCCCGTGCAGTGCAAAAGGAGCGAACCGAGCCGCGTTGTCACGAAAGAGAGCGATGAAGAGCTGAGGAGCGAAACCGCCAAGCGTCGGCTCCGGCCTCTTTATTCTTATTATCCGTTATGCGCAGGGGCAGAAGGAATGGCAACGACAAGGCCAGCCTGTTGTCAACGTGCGTTGCTCACGCTATTGTCTCGGGCCCGGCGCACGAACAACAAAGGGCCAAGTCACCAGGAATGCATGCCTGCTAGCTGCCGCAAGGATTGGACGGAAGGCCGACGAGGAGCCGGGGAGGCAAAGGAGAGGAATCGAAGCGAAGAGAGAACGGAAGGCTGGCGAGACGGGCAGGCCGAAAAGAGAGGCCTGGGCGGACGGGGACGAGGCAGGAGCGAGAGGGCCGGCGCTGGGAAGGAGCGCACAGGCCTAAATAAGCCTAAATAGCGGCTGCCGCCATCACGCCCAACGCCTGCCACGCTTCCTGTTGGCTCTCGCGACTCATCCAGCCGTCGTTGCAGGCGGCTCGAGCTTATCCCCCCTCGTCGTCGTCGTCGGCCGGGCCAATCACAGGCGGCGGCGCCTGGCGCCTGCGCTGGGCCCCTGGGCTCGGCCGCTCGAGTCGACGTATGGAGAGTGCGCCCTGGCTGCTGCTTCCTCGGCGACGGCGCTGGAATGCGTCTCTGCCCTATTCGCGACTCTGCCCCTATTCCCTGACCCCTGTCCCAAGGCCCAGGCGGCCGTGATGCGCCCGCCCAATCACGGCCCCTCTTGGCCACAGACGTCTGCCTCTTTGAGACGACCTGTGGCGTCAGCCTCCGAGCGCCGACGGCCCGAGCAACCCCCTGCCGTCTGATCATAGTCTAGTCTGCCTATAATCTGTTTAGCCGAGCCGGCCTGGCGCCAACCGGCCGAGGAACTAAGAACGCAGCCGCATTCTTGGCTACCCAACAACGGCTTCTCTCCAGCTGCCCAGTTGGCCCAGCAGCGCAGCCGTCTGAAACACGAGTTTCGAAACGGCTCCCCCGTCTCGCGCTGCCGCTCCGAGTCTCATCCCGTCCCTGGCCTCCGGCATATGCCCGGGAATTCAGTCAACGCCTTGTATCTCAGCAACGGCAACTAGTCCCCGTTCCGAGGCCCATGCCCCGCATATCCGAAGTCTCACCCGAAACAAGGACGACGAGGACAAGAGGAACCGAGGTCGAGGTGCAGGGGGCGCGGAAAGCACGTCGGGGGAAAACAGTGACGAAGAGAACCAAGGCAAGAAATCGCTAAGCTCCAGACACTAAATGCACAACGCCAAAGGCCTCCATGCACCGGGATCCTTGCAGCTGTTCTGTAAATTTTCGTCCATGCCAAACATGTCCAGTCTCCATGTCGTCGTCAGGAACCCCATGTGCATCCCCAGTCGTCCTGTCGCAAATCTCATGTCGGATTCAATCAAGGCCAAGGCCATTATACCATCCGCACAAGGGAGGCATCCCTTCTGCCGTCACCGGCCCGTCCAGCGGCAACGCAGACCGCGGGTACTATGTCCAAAGAAAAAAAAAGGGGAGAGAATGAGGACGGGGCGGGCTATAACTTGACCCACTTGCCCGTCAGCTTGAACCAGAGGACCGCCACCAGGTCCTCCTTGAAGCGCTCCCACGGGTTGCGGTTGAGCCAGTAGCTGAACTCCCGGTAGTGGTACATCTCGCCCCAGCAGTCGCGGCCCCATTCGCAGCCCGCCATGTTGACGACGAAGTCGCGGTCGTGCTCGCTGTAGTGGTGCCGCGTGTTGTTGACGCCCGTGCCGTCGCCGCACGCCGCCGGCGGGAAGCTGTTGATCTTGCGCTGCGGCAGGAAGCCCGTGTGCTTCCTCACCCACGGCTGGCTCTCGTACAGCTGCTCCAGCGCGTCCTGCTCCTTGTGGTCCCACTCCATGTGCTTCTGCTCGTACGCCACCGGGTCCCACCACACGTCCAGCAGCCGCTCCGTCCACACGCTGCGCCGCATGAAGAAGGACCCCAGGTTGAAGCCCGAGCAGTCCTGCGACAGCAGCAGGTTCACCGAGTTGACGTTGCCGTCGCCCACGGGGCTCAGCGCGTCCGCGTCCAGGTACGGCTCTTTGAAGGGATGGCTGACGTTGAGCGGGTTGAAGACGTTGATGTCGCGGTACATGTGCTTGCCGAGGTCGTCGAAGAGGTGCTTCTGCAGCGAGTACGACGGCTCCATGACGTACGTGTTCAGGTCCAGCCACCAGAACCTGCAGGCCCAAACGCAATTCGAGTCAGCCGCCGCCTCTCGTCGCCAGGGGGTTACATGGACGACAGGCCCACTTACCATTCGGCCTTGGGGTATTTCCTCATGGCGGCGCGCATAAAGTCGACCTTTTCCCAGCTCTCTCGCCACTCGTGCGCGTACTTCTTCTTCGTCTTCATGTCGACAATCTCCAGGTTGTACCCCCATCGGTTGGCGTACTTGCGCTTGTTCCGCACGCTGTCGCGCTCAATGGCCCATTCCCGCGCGCCCTTCCACTCCATGACGCCTCCGCCAACGTTGGCGGCCAGAATGACAACAAACTTCTG
Source organism: Hypocreales sp. Mo6-1 (assembly GCA_002939055.1). Taxonomy (NCBI): domain Eukaryota; kingdom Fungi; phylum Ascomycota; class Sordariomycetes; order Hypocreales; species Hypocreales sp. Mo6-1. The sequence goes on from PNEP01000013.1 coordinate 1,933,814, forward strand.
GCCGCCGCCGCCCCACGACGCTCGCCGCCAATGGCAAACCAAGGCTAGACATCACCACTTAGCTCCGCGCTCACGCAGCGCGAGCGAGGGGGCAAACACTCACGGGAATGGTAGAAGACGTAGACGCACAGGCCGAGGATCAAGGCAAAGAGCAGCCTCAGCTTGAGCTTGCGTCCCATGCGCCCAAGGACGGACCGTAACCTCCGGACCAACGGCATACTCTCGCCCGGCCATCGGCCGCGGCCAAGCTTCTCCTTGTCGGCGTAGCGCGGGTCCGAGTTGGAGTTGAAGCTCGGCAGGCTGCTCGATATGCGCCGCATGTGGCGCGTGAAGAAGCCCCGGTTGTGGGTTGAGAAGGACGGATGGCCGTTGGGGCCGGGACGCCTCGTCTTGGCCGAGGCCCAATGCACGGGGCCGGTGCCGACGTCTGCGGGGCTGTTCCTGCCGCTGCTGATGTTGAGGCCGGGAGTCGACCAGCCGCCGCTGGGGATGGGCGAGGGGCTGCGAGATAAGGACATGGGATCGGTCGGGCCTGTAGAGGGCGCTGTGCGTTAGCCGTCAAGAACCCGGTGCTGCGCGACGCGATTCTGCACAACGGCAGCCGGCAGCCAGCCAAGGAGCACACGAGAGACAAGCCAAGTGGCGCAAGAAGCAGTGCAACGCACGTACCGAAGATAGGCGACAGCGCTTGATTGGCCTGATAGGGGCCGGCTTGCTGGCCGAGAGCCTGGGCCCCAGCCGAGGAGCGCCTTCTCGTCGACGAGCCAGTCGTGGGCTTTGGGGAGGCCAGATTGGATGGCAATGGAGCAACCCTGGGTCGTGGGGTGCGCGGGCCGCAGGGAAGCAGGACGAGGCGACCGAGGCGACGAGGGCGCGGCTCGCAGACGGGCAGGGCGCGGCTCGCAGACGGGGACTCGCAGACGGGGACTCGCAGACGGGGACTCGCAGACGGGGAGTACGCCGACGGGTGGAACTCTGTCCCGTCTTCGACTTGTGTTGTCGGTCGGGTCGAGCTGGTCGAGCCGAGTCGAGCCGGGCGGAGGGCCGCACGTGCGGTGCAAAAGAGGCGCCCGGGTGGCAGAACCGTATTCTTTCTCGCTGTCGATCCCCTTCCACAAATGGGGAGAAGGGTGTGTTTTTTTTTCTTTTTTGTTTTCTCGCCGGATGCCAGACGTGGGACGAACTTTGGCTGCACGCGGCGCGCACAGGGGCCGTTGCCAGATGCGTGCGCAAGGGGCGAGAGAGGGAGGCAGAGATAGGGGGAGGGGGGAGAAGAGCGAAGGGGCAGCCAGGCTCGATGGACGACGTCGCTGTGGCCGAGCTGAAATGAAAAGACGGCTGGCTGTTGGCCCTTGCTGACGGTGTTGATTCAACTGGACTCGCGAAGAGGTGAGGTGATGGATGGCTTGGGCAGAAGGGGGCGGCGTAAGCCAGGGAAGTACTCGGTCCGCGGGAGCGGAGGGCGCAGAGATAACCAGGGACACGCAGGCTACGCGGGGTGGGTCCTGGAGGCGGGCCTTGAGCAGGTACCTCGCAAGTAGGGGCCTAAGCACGGAGAAGTTCTGCACATGTACAGCACTCGCGTGTACCTAGGCGCGTAGGTATCTAGTAGTGCAGCCTCATGGACGGCGGATCCTGTCCATTGTGGGCCCCTTTCCGTCTTGTCCGACCCCATCTCATCTATGCGCCTTTCTCGTCCTACAATCTCAGAAGTCAGATACGGACATGCCCTTGCCTGCCAAGGCGTGCTGTGGGGTTGTGTGGCTCTAAACAGCATGGGTTTGTGTGCGGAGGTATGTATATTAATTTGCCCCCAGGATCCCCCTTGTTCTGTGCAGGTATTGTACTCGGTACCAAAGAAGTGAGACACTATTTCGCCTCGTCTCACTGGGCGAGTTAAGCGCTCACCATGTGCCCAATCGGTGGGTCGCAACGTGATACGACGTGCAACGTGGACCAGGGCCTTGCTGCCGTCCTGGGTAATCTTACTCCGATATATTTTTCTTAGCGCAGACGTTGCCAAGGCTGTATAAGCAGGTTACGGAGCACAGGGCAAGGAAAGATAGTCGAGAAGCCGAGTTGCTGTCTGATCGGACGGCCCGATAGTCCATCTCGTGGGCCCCAATAGATCCGAAGCGTGACAAAGTTCGGGGGACTCCGCCCATAAAGTAGCTCCAGCCAGCTCTCGGACCGCAGGGCCGGAGGGCCGACGCAGCACCCCGCCGCAAACGGAGCGCATAAATCGGGCCCGGAGATTTTGCGCACCCGGACTCGCGTGACAGGTTTAGTGGTGCCACGGCCGGTAATTCCTCAACGCGACAATGTTGACTGTTTTGCGCTCTCCCTTGCAGGATCAAGTCTGCATGCTGCCGCGCTCTCCTCCAGCCAATGGGCCTGCGTCGAGATGGCCCATCCGGGGTAGGTGAGCAGACCGCAGACCGAGGGCGCTAGATGCGGGGCCAATCACAAGGCCCGGCCGCCGGCAGCGCTAAGCGCCGACCAATGAGAGGGCGCACACGCCTCGCCTAAGCGCCGTCGCCATCTGCCTTGCCTCTCTTGCAGCTCGCTGCCAACGTCGGACCAACGTCTGCCAGCCGTCGTCGAGCGCAACCTTGTAGACGCCAGGACGGGGCGTCTTTTTTTGTTACAGGCCCTGTGAATGCCGCGGGAGGAGAGGCCATGATGCCGCAGGCGACGCCACCTGCCGCCTGGCAGCGGCTGCCGGAGCCTGGCCAGCCTCCTCCGGCAGGGCCAGTTCCTATTGTTGTGTGATTGTCTTGGACTCGCATCGCCGCATCCCCTCCCCCCTCTGCTCTCCATTCTTCTCTATTCAACCGCGTCTTGGCTGCCCTGCTCGCCTAGCAGGCCCAGCAGCTGTTTCACTCTGTCTGCACTCCTCTCACGGCTTCGGCAGTGAAGCCAGAGCCGGCTCTCGCTTGCCATCTCCTCGGCCATTCTGGAAGGCTGTTTGCCGGCCCATTTCCACGAACGAACAGCTGAATCTCTCGATACGCCCCCCCTCAGTGCCGGCTACGACCAGCTACGACCGGGTGTTTGCTTCCATGCCGCCACTGGGCATCCGTCGAACCAAGCAGCGCCGACGAGTCATACTGCAAGCGCAATGGATTCCATGACGCACCCCAAGCATGACTCCTCCGCCGCACGTCTCCACGGTGGCGCCCAAGACTGGGAGGACTGGGAGGACGACAAGGTGGTCACGCCTCTCGATGCCACTCTCGTCGATTCACCACCACCTCCAACTGCCGCACGCCCGCGGGCCTCCAGAGCGTCTGATGCAAGACTCTCCAGGTTCCCGTCGGCAAGAGTCAAGAGACTGCGGTCCAGGAAGCGGCAGAGAGCACAAAATGCAAAGGCCGGCATCAGGCTCGTCACAGACATGGCCCTCTTCAAGCGCAACAATCACGTTGCCCACCTGGCCCGCCCCGCAAACGAAAAACCGGTCAAATTCGTCGACGTTGCGGCCCTGAGGGCCCTCGAAGGAGAGCCGAGCTCGGCCTCTGTTGGCAGCTGGAACTGGCTGAGGGACAGGGGCCACAGCCCGGACTCTGCACCGCGGCGACAGTCGGCTCGTGCCTCGGACCAAGAGCTTTCGCCCGAGGATCGACCAATCGTCATTGGCATCTCCCTCCCGCCGGAAGACGTGAGCTCGCGCGAAATCAGCCCGCAGACAGCGACCATCAGTGCTCTCCAGACGCCCCATGAGCCCCATGCCCAGACCAAGGCCGCAGCTGCTGGCGTTGCAATCCCCGCCCGGGGTGCGAACCCGTCGTCCTTGGACGTCGATGCCCGAGCACAAAAATCCGTGTGGTCCCCGGATACGCCCGACACGGCCCATTCGTTCAGCAGCCGAGTCGCGTCGAGCGTCTATTCGCAAGCGGCCGTGCCGGCTTCGGCTGCCGACGAAAAGGCACCGCCCGTGCCGGCTCTCCCTGCAAGCTACAAGAAGACGGCACAACAGAGGCTCGTAAGCCTTGAGCTGGGCGGGGGCCACGAGGATGGAGACGAAAGCGACACGCCCTACACACTCTTCGAAGAGGATGGTGGCTCGACGCCGCAGAAACGCACGCTGGCCAAGGGCCTCGGCATCGGTCCCGACAGCGCCAACCCAAGGGCGCAGGGCTGGTGGGATCATGTAGTCACCCCCTTTATGGACAAGAGGCTCTCCTTCTCCAGTCGAAAAGTCAAATTCGAATCGCCGAGGGAGGAGGACAAGTCGCGATGGAGCGAAGGTGGCATCCCGAGGAATTCTGCCGCAGATCCGTCGGCAACAAAGGCGCTCCTCCGTCTCGACCAGTCCGCTGTCCGCGAGCCGACCCCGCGAAGGACGCTGTCTTCACGCTCCATCTGGCCAGTAGCAGGAGCCCCAGACGCCCAGCTATCACGGGCAGCCCCGCCGGCGGCTGGTGAAGCCGTCGCCGAGAAGCGTTACATGGTTGCTACCGGCCATGTCCACAGGGACCAGCCACCACCTTACTCACCGCCCGAGAAGCAGAGGGGCGAGCCGGTTCGGTACCGGGCCATGTTTCCGCTTGGACACCCGCTGCACGCCCAATTCCCGCCGTCTCCCGGTCCGGATTCCCCCGGGCTTGCGGCGACCATGACGTCCCAAGGGGCAATGCCCATGACCAACATTCCCCTCACGCCGCCACTGGGAAGCCAGACTCGGCCGTCCGAGGGAGTGCCCCTCCCGATCCGACCGGCAGGCACGTATCTCCCCCAGCCCCATGCACATGCCGCATCAGGACGAGCCCACAGGGTTGAGCGGCAGAGGCGCCGGCACGAAAAGGAGGAGGTCGTGGCAAGGCGTCTGGGCGGCTTCTGGAGAGGGCGAGGGTGCGTGCCGGCGGCCGGGTGCTTTGGCCGCAGCGGCCGAGAAGGACGCAAGAGGAGGAGAGTCTGGATGGCCATCTGCGCGGGCATCATATTGCTCATCATCCTCATCGTCGTCTTGGTCGTCATGCTCACTCGGCACCACGGGCCATACGAGGCGCGCTCGATCTGGGCCAACCTGACGGATTTCCCGCCCATGCCGACCGGCGTCTTGACGGTCGTCGGCCCCGACAACACGGCGTCTAAGAGCGTGTGCACGGAGCCGTCGACGCTGTGGAGCTGCTCGCTGCCCAAGGACCAGCACGGCGCCGTGGCCCCGTACCGAGCAAATCAGCCCATGGTCGTCATGCAGATCCAGTGGGACAACGGGACACAGAATGCATGGAACGTATCGGAGGCCGTCGACGGCCCGGCGCGGGCCGACACGCCCCGAAGGGGGCTCGGCGGTGCATCTGCCGCAAGCGCCGTGGTTCGGCAGAGGCGGGCGATGGGCGGGTTCGAGCCCGAACCCAGGGCAGCGGGCTTGAAGGAGATGTGGTTCCTGGGAAACACGACAGACCATGTCCAGTCTGAACGCAAGGCGGGGGAGCCGACTCCTTTCTACATCAGCCTCTTGAAGTCGGTCAACGACACCGTCAGAGCCCCTACGCTGACGCCAAGGGGGCCCGGCACGCAAATCGGCAACGAGTCCCTGGCGCACCTCCTGCCCGCGCCGGACCTGGAAGCAGACGGCACCCCCTCAGCAGGCGTGATGCTTCCCAACCCGGTGCAGCAGCCCGTGCGACTCTTTGATCGCGGCCTGCCGACGGAGCACTACGGCTTCTACACGCACTTCAGGCGGACGCTGTTCCTCAAGTCGGTAACGATACTCAACAAGACGGCCGATGGCGACGTTCCCCTGGACGAGGACGGCGGCTGTCGCAAGAACGAGGCCGACTACCTGGTGACGTGGGGCGAGACGCGTGTGCTCGTGCAGATCTGGACGCGCGCCCTGGAGCTGAGGACAGGGTCGCTGCTGGGGCCTGATGGGAGCCGCGGAATCGGCGGGACGGGGGAGCTAGTGCGCCCGGGAACGATGCCGTACCCGGTGACGGTGACGCTGGACACGCACGGGGGGGATCCCAGCAAGAAACTGGTCTGGGACTGGCCGGTTGACAAGCGGCAGAAGGTGGACGTGGACAGACCGCAGCTCCTGGCTAACAAGATGGGCATTGGAGGGACGTGGATCAACCCGCGCGGGACTGGAGACGGCAAGATGGGCGGCTTCGACGGCGGCACGGGCGGGTGCAAGTGCGAGTGGACGAACTGGGTGAACCGGGCGTCGTGAGGGCATAATGATGGGGATAGGAGATGACACAAGTTTGGAAATACACGAGAAGTGTCGGAACAAGCAGAATGTGCACACAAGTTGGTCTCGCGGAGCAGGCGGTGGAAAGGCGGACGGCGAGCATCGGGCTGTCGACCGAAATAGTGGGGACGGACGGTTCCGACCGAGCGGCTTGCGGGGCCGACAGCCGGGCGACAGCCGGCACACGCGCTGATGGATCCGGGATTATTTTTTCGCCGACGCAGCAGCCTCGCCCGCCGCACTCGCCTCACCATCGACGACGACATCGACGCTGCAGATGCTGCGCCCTCGGAGGCTCGGCGTCGCGGGCGCGGCGCGGCGCGGCCTCGTGACGCTGGCCATCGAGACGTCGTGCGACGACACGGCGGTGGCGGTGCTGTCGCGCAGCCGCGGCTCGGGGCGCGCGGCGCTGCTCTTCAACGAGCGCCGGTCGTCGGACCACCGGGCGTACGGCGGCGTCAACCCGTCGGTGGCGGTGCAGGCGCACAACGCGACGCTGGCGCCGCTCGTGCGCCGCGCGCTGGCCGCGCTGGGCGGCGGCGGCGGCGGCGGCGGCGGCGGCGGCGCGCGCCCGGACTTTGTCGCCGTCACGCGCGGGCCCGGCCTCGCGTCCAACCTGGCCGTCGGGCTCAACCTGGCCAAGGGCCTGGCGCTGGCCTGGGGCGTGCCGCTGGTCGCCGTGCACCACATGCAGGCGCACGCGCTGACGCCGCGGCTGGCGCGCGCGCTGGCCGGGGAGCCGCCGCCGGGGTCCGGGGAGCCGCCGGCGGTGTCCGGGGAGCCGCCGCGCGAGTTCCCGCTGCTCACGCTGCTCGTGTCCGGCGGCCACACGCAGCTGGTGCACTCGGCGTCGCTGACGGACCACCGCGTCGTCGCCGACACGGGCGACATCGCCGTCGGCAACCTGCTCGACCAGACGGCGCGCGTCATCCTGCCGCGCGCCGTGCTCGACGCCAGCCCGGACGTCATGTACGGCCGCCAGCTCGAGGCCTTTGCCTTCCCCCCCGACGAGGCGCCCGGCCCCGCCGCGCAGCACGAGGCCTTCTTCCGCCCGGCGCGCGCGCGCCGCGACGAGATGGTCGACGTGCCCTCGGGCTTCGACTGGGCCGTGCCGCTGCCCTTCCGCAACTCGCGCCGGCCGGCCTATTCGTTCAGCAGCATCCACGCGCGCGTCCACGCCATCGCCGCCGCGCGCCCGGCCATGGGCCTCGCCGAGCGCCGCGCCCTGGCCCGCCACACGCTGCGCGCCGCCTTCCAGCACCTGGCGTCGCGCCTGTGCCTGGCCCTCGACGACGACGCGTCGCTGCGGCCCGCCGTCGAGGGCCCGGCGCCCGCCCTCGTCGTCGCCGGCGGCGTCGCCGCCAACCGCTTCCTCGCCCACGTCCTGCGCGCCACCCTCGCCGTCCGCGGCTACCCGGGCGTCGCCGTCGTCGCGCCGCCCCCGGCCCTGTGCACCGACAACGCCGCCATGGTCGCCTGGGCCGCCCTCGAGATGTACGACGCCGGCTGGGCGAGCGACCTGTCCGTCGGGCCCATCGCGCGCTGGCCCCTGGGCCCCGACGCCGGCGGCCGCGGCGGCATCCTGGGCGTTGGCGGGTGGGTGCGGAGGGACGGGGGGGCGGCCGAGTAGCATCGTGATACCCTGTATGTATGTGTGTGTGCGGCTCGGGGCGTCACGGTCGGAGCGAGACAGCCGTGTATACCACTCTAGACGAACGTGCCCGACGGCACCTATAAAGAAAACGAAATGCCTTGCACACGTACTGTACACCACATCCCCCCCCCCCCCTTCCCTTACTCCAGCTCGCTCGTGACATTGGTGAACTCGCCCTTGTCGAGCTTCGTCTTCCAGAAGATGGGGTTGGTGTCGTTGAAGCCGTGCTTGACCCAGCCCTCCTCCTTGACGTGGTACAGGTTGATGTAGCCGCCGGAATAGGCGTCGCGGTGCGTCGCGGCCAGGATGCTCCGCTGGCCGAGCTCGAGCGCCTCTTCGACGCTCAGGTCGTAGCGGTACTCGGCGTCGAGGACGCCGTAGGCAAACGTCTGGCCGCTGCCGACGCAGAAGAGGTTGCCGGCGAGGCGCGTGCCGTCGCTGTCGACGTAGTAGAGCGCCGGGCCCTCCTCCTTGGTCACGCCCGCGCACATGGTGCCCATGCTGAGGCCCATGCCCTTGTAGCTGTAGACCAGGTTGGCCAGGATCTTGCTGGCGGCCGCCACGCTGATGCGCCGCTTGTGCCGCAGCTCGTGCAGCCGGCACTGCATCCCCAGCCAGCCCAGCCAGTACTGGCAGTCGGCCGCGCCGCCCGCCATGGTGCCCAGCAGCACGCTGTTGATCTCGATGACCTTCTTGACCGTCTGCGACGCGATCCAGTTGCCCGCCGTCGCCCGCGAGTCCGTCGCCACCACGATGCCGCCCTGGAAGCGGAACGCCAGCGTCGTCGTCCCGTGCGCAATCTTGATCGGGCAGTCGGGGTTGGACCGGTCGTCCGTCGCCGCGCGAAGCCACGACGCCGGCTGCGTCTCGCCTTAGCCGGCCGCTTCTGTCCATCCGGGGGGGCCGCCTCACCTGGGCAATGGGGGGCATGGCAAACTTGCCCGCCAGGCTCGACGCCGGGCTCATCAGCTCCAGCGCCTCGTCCCCGAGGGGCTCGTCCTGCTCGTGTGCCGGGCGGCTGTACTTTGCCACGAGAGCGTCCATCCTGGCCGTGCGAAGAGGGCTCTGACGAGGGAGAACGGGGAAGCCTAGCTAGCTCAACAAGGCCTGCAGTCCTCTGTCGCGCTTAGAGGGCGTCGCTGCAACTCGTCGTCGATCGATGCGATGTGCCGCCCTGCTGCTATCGAAAGCTGACGTTGATGAGGTCGGCGTTGGCACCAGTGCAGGCAGCTCCGGATCGCGCGTCCCAGTGGAGAGCTGAGGTAAGGTGTCTGATTAGCTAAGCGGAACCAATCTCAACATTTCAAACTTGGCCTAATTAATTCCGTACTCTGTACTTCCAACTAGGATATCGAAAACTAACAATACAGCATCGTCCCGGGTCCCTTGTTGGAGACTCCCCAGCTCGTCCACCCCCCTTTGTCGCCCTTTGCCAAGCCAGCTAGGTAACCAAAGACGAGAGAGATGCAGAAGCGCCCCTCGAGCTAACAATAATGGCGATAGCAATGTCCAAACTGATGCCCATAACAAGACTGCCATCGTCAACCCATTCCTTGTCCAGCTCGCGCCTCGCTTATATTCGCACCCAAAAGACAACTGCTCCAATCTAGGGATTTGGCGTCACCTCCCTGCTCGCACGCCCCTCTCGCTTGCCCAGGAAGCTGCGGCGCAGGTGTGATCTGGGCGTGTCGGGAGGCGCCATCGCCTCGGCCGGCTGGAAGTGGCTCTTGATGGTCACGGTGCCGCCGCCGACCGTCAGCTCCTTGGGCGCCCCGGTCCCCGTCTCGTCCACAAAGTAGATGTGCTCCCCCAGGTCGTCGCTGCTGCCGATGAAGTGGTCGCCCTTGGCCTCGATCTTGAACTGCGCGTCCGACGCACACCTTGCGCTGAACGTCTCGTCGAAGCTCCACTGCCCCGCCGACGACTTGTGGTGCTTGGTCTTGCCGATGACCTTCTCCCTCGGCGATATCTGCGACACGACAACAAAGAGATCCGTCGACGCCGTATAGCCCGAGGCCCCGACCACCGTGAACGTCGCCGTGCCAACCGACCCGCCGCCCGGCGTGGCGCTGTGCATCGAGGAAGCCGTGATGCTCTTGGCCCGGCTGTGGCCCGGCGGTTCCATGCCTGCAGCCGCCGCCGGCGAATCTATCGTGGGAACCGGGACCGCTTCTTTGAGGCCCGTCGACCGCCCGAGGCCGCCGCCGGCAGCAGCGACGTCGCCGCCGTTGCTCGTCACAGCCGGCGGCGAATCCAGCCCGTCGGGCATCGAGCCGTTGGCATCCTCCCCGTCCTTCTTGCCAAAGATGCCACGCCGCAGGAACGATGCCCCCTTGCCGACGCCGTGCCCGACGACCCCGGCCACGGCGGCGCCGCCTTTGATGGGCGCCCCGGCAACGCCCGTAACGATCCTGCCGGGAGCAGCAAACGTCCCCGAAAAGGTCGACGAGCCGTGCACAGTCCGCGTCACATAGTCCGGCCGGAAGAGCATCCGGAGCCGTACGCTGCCCGACTTGCCATCCAGGATGTACCGCGACTCGGATGCCTTGAAGGGGTCAAGCGCCTCGAGGTTGACGATGGCCGCTCCCAGGAAGTCGGGCTTGTCGGCAAAATCATAGTCGTAGACGTTGACGACGAACTTGGCACCTGTCCGCGACGGCACGTTGACCTCGAAGAACTCGTTCCACGCCGGCGACAGCGTCTTCTTCACCACCTTGGTCTTGTACACCTCCTGGTCGTTGAGCTCGAACTTGCAGTACGGGTCGCTCTTCCCGTTGCGGTCCGCAGACGGCAGATCCATGGCATCCAAAACGTCGACGCGGAGCTTGCCCATGTTGTTGATGCTCTCGCTCGCATCCAGCTGCATCTTGATGGGTATGTACTTCATGCTGACCTTGACCCAGCCGTCCTTGCCTTCGTCGGTCCTCAGCTTGAGCGTCGTCGGGTTGTTCTGCACATTCCACACGCGTCAGCCTCGCTGCTCCAAGCTGGCCCTCCTCCGCTCCCGACTTACCAGGCATTGCTTGAGAGTCTCGAGCGTGTTGCCGGCCAGCTGCGCCAGGGTGTTGTCACTGTCGTCGCCCTTCTTCCGCGCCTTGAGCGTCAACCTGGACACGTCGAGCTCGCGAATGACACAGTCGCCAATCTCGTCGAACTTGTGCGACTTGGCCTGCGCCGTCGACGAGACGTACGACGCGTAGGCCATGTCGTCCACCCACACCTCCAGGCGGCTGTTGCTCTCTGGCAGCTCCGCTTCCAAGAGGCGGAAAATGAGCAGGCCACTCTCGTACCGGAGCAGCTCCTCGGGGCTGAGCCTGATCTTTGGAGGCCCCTGGCCCTCGGCCGACGGCCTCCCCGCCGTCGAATGCGCGCTCCCTGGCCGCTTGTCGTTGGCCTTGTCGAGGCCGGCCTTGAACTTGCCGGCCTGCGACGACCGATCGGCCGAAGCTCTCGGCTGCTCGCCACTCTTGTCCTCGGTGGCCTTGTCCCCGGTGGCCTTGTCCCCGGCGGCTTTGTCCCCGGCGGCCTTGTCCCCGGCGGCCTTGTCCCCGGCGGCCTTGTCCCCGGCGGCCTTGTCTCCGGCGGCTTTTTCCTCGGCGCCCTCTTCCTCGGCGCCCTTGCCCTCCCCGCTCGCCACTCCCTCCTGCGCCTGCTCCTTCTTCTCCTCCTCCTCGGGATCTGCGACGTTGAGGCAAGGATAAAAGGCGGCGGTATAAGTCACGGATCCCTTGACGATGCCCTTGCCATGCAGCCGCAGGCCTTCTTCTCGAACGAGCTTCTTATCGTGCACCAGATACTCGCCGTTGTCGGCCTGGTTAACATAATCGCCGGCAGACACCTCGAACAGGCCGAGGCTGCGGTCCTTGCCCATCTTCTCGGCATCCATGACTTCCAGAGTGAGCCTGTCGCGCGCAGAGTGGATGGGGACGTAGAGCACCTCGTCCCACTCAGGGTTCAGGTCATTCCTGAAGGTGACGGTGCGGGCCTTGTCGATGCCTGAGAGCAGCACCCGGACGTACGGATCCGACTTGCCAAAGGATTCAAAGTTGCGCAGGTCGTTGGCCTTCTTGAAGTGGAATCTCATGACGCCAATCGGCGTGACGTAGCCCCCGGTGCCGGCCACGCCCGTGATGGCGACTGGCCGCCACTGCGCCATCATCTTGACGCGGCCCGTCTGGGCCCCGGACAGCTGGTACCACTCCTTGCCTTGCTCCATGCAGTCGAGCATTTCGTCGAGCTTGATCTGATACTTGCCCAGGTCCTGGTCTCCGCCGAGGTCGCGGTCGTCCCTGACGGTGACGCCGAGCTTGGCCCTCTTGCGGTCCGTGATGAGGATTTCCTTGGACCCGTTGTCCCAGATGGGATTGTTTGTGCGCTTGAGCTTCTTGGTCTGGTGGACCGACTTGCCGTTGAGGAACATGACGGCGTACGGGTTGAGGAGGCCAACCAGGCTCTTGGTGCCGTCCAGGTCCTTGGCCTGCTCCACGGTGAATCGCAGAATGCCCTGGTTCGACGGCGGCGGCGGTTCCTCCTTGCCGTCCGGCAGCTTCTTGGCCTCCAGGACCGGGAAGAAGCGGAGGTCGCACGAGACGACGCCGCGGGCCTTGCCGTCAGAAATGACCTCGATGCGCTGGTTTTCCTGCACGTGGAGCTCCTCGAGCTCCTCGAGGCGGAACGTTGCTACGCCCAGCTCCTTGGACTTGCGGAACCCGTTCTTGTCAAAGACTTGGATGTCGAGCGTGTCGTTGAAGGACGTGACGATGAGGTAGTGCGTCTCGTTCCACCTCGGGTTGGCGTTGTCATCGATTGTCTTGGTCCTGGCGAGCTCCTGGCGCCGGCTGAAGCTGATGGATGCGTACGGATCGACGGTTCCGGCAAAGTTGTCCGTGTTCTTGAGGCCCTGGGCGCCGTGGAGGGTCAAGGCGAGGACGCCGACGGCCTGGTCGACGGGGGTGCCGGCGAGCATCTTGGCCACCTCGATGGGGAAGACGTTGGGCGCGTACATCATGGGCGCCAGGTTGCCGTGGATCTGCTCGAGGATGAACTTTTCGAGCCCGGGGATGAAGTTGATGTCGAAGCCAAAGCTCTCACCGCCCAGGGGCTTGCAGACGTAGTCGATGGTTGGCCGCTCGAGGAAGCACATCTCGACCCTGTCGACGTGGGGGAAGGGAATCTGCAGCTTTATCTTGAGGCGCATGATGCCCGAGAAGGCCATGTCCTCGACGATGACGTCGAGGCCCTTGCTGATCATGGCCTTTCCGATGCGGATCTCCAAGACGACCTTTGGGTTGATCTTGTTCTTGAGCTGCCGGGCCGTCATGTCGGCCGTGTCGTTTGGCGTGAAGCTGAATTTCCAGTCCATCATGACGATGTCGTCCTCGGTCTTGGGATACGTCTTGACATGCTCCATGCGCGGGGGCTTGGAGCCGAGGGTAAACGTCTTGAGCTTGAGGCTGTCGAGGAAGGCCGGGGTGGCGGAGCTGAGGACCTGGTCGACCGAGCTGATGATGGTCTGCGCGAGGACGGGCTGGTAGATGGGCCAGAACTTGACGAGGAACGAGTTGATCCATTCGAGCGACTCGTTGTCGTCCTCGAGCTTCTTGAGGGCCAGCTCTCGGGTGATGTCGTCGCGGAAGTTGCGTCGCACACGTCGCAGCGAGGTTCTATAGTAAGTCCCGCAGACGGCCATGACGAGGATGACCCAGCCTAGACCACCGCCCAGGATGCCGACAAGCCAGGCCACGATGCAGGCGAGGACGATTATGGCGGTGTTGTGATACCAATCTACATTGGTGGGGACTTGTCAGGGGGCTGGTTTCTGCGGGCACCTGCAGCGATGCTTACCTCCGTAGAGGTTGTCTGGGAGCTTGCCCTCGAGCCAGGTGGTGTGGTCGAGCAAGCTCTCAATTTCCATTGCGCCGGTGGACGGCCAGCCAAACTTGGGAGCCCAGCCGGTGCGCGAGAAGCGGGCCTCTTGGGATTTGGGATCGGCGCCGTCGAGGAGTCGCTTGCCATCTGCATCCGTGGCCACGTCGAGGACGCCGGCCTTGCCCGGCTCGGGGAGGTCCTCGTCCGGCCCGGTGCCGTCGTCTTGATCGGTGATGATTGCGGCGCCTTTCTCGCGCCTGCTCCGCTGGAGCTCGGGGGGGATGGCCTGTGCCGAGGTCGGGGTGAGCAAGATGGTTGGGCTGGCAATGCCGGGTTGCGTCAGGGGCACATACAGCTCGGGCTTGCGCGCGCTTCTGCTCAGGGGTGGCGTCCGGATCGAAGGAGAAGGCGGCGACACCGGCATTCATGGACTGATTGACGATTTCCTTCTCAGCCTCGGCGGCCGTGATCTGGCTGATCTGGCTCTCCGAGTTCCCCGCAGCCTCAATGGCCCCCGGGGCCTTGAGCTGGCGCGCATCCTGGGCAGACATGGCGCCTGCAACGGCGATGAGGCGGGCGGTTGGGACCAGTCGGGGATCGATCAATTGAGCGGAATCGGCCGTGGGGGAGGCATCCAGAGCTCAGCGTACACGAGGCGCACTTGGGGGGTGGCGCAACGGCTGCGGGCGTTGGGCGGCGGCGAGAGAGAGAAGAGAGCCCGAGAGGAAGGGCTGGGGAGGGCGATAAAGATATATCCGAGGGAGGGCGAGAGGCGGCGAGCGCGAAATCAGGTATTACTCCGTACTCCCTATCAGGGCCAGCGGAGAGATGGTTGGACGGCGGAAACGAGGACGGAGCAAGACAGCAGCTGTGGCTGGGCCAGCCACGGATGACTGGCAGGCGGCCGGTGTGGACCAGGAAGCGTCGTAGCCAGACACTGCTGGGGGCTAGTGGAGGAAGAGGTGGTGTTGCAATAATTTGCCGCGAGTCGGCAGAGCGACTGCAAAAAGCAAGGAGGAGCTGGAGATGACACCTACCTGGAAGGTACGGCGTACTTTGTACCCGTGAAGCTCCTGCCCTGCGCTGCTGAACGACGACGTAATGAGCCCCAGCTTGCAACAGTAGCGCGCAGGCGGCGGGTCTGATTGGCCGGCCGGGGGCCCTGGGACCCACTGGAGGCGGGAATCCTAGCCGTTTGTGGCCACTTGGCGGGGGCGTCCAGCTCCAGTGGACCAGCAGTCGGGCACGGACAAGCCGGGTACTTTGGCTGATGCCGGAGCGCCTGCCGAGTACCTAGGCCGGGGCTGGAGATGCGAGCCGGCGCAAGTACCGCGGGCGATGGTCAGTCGAGCAGCCGGGTAGCGGCGCCGTACCGCAGCCGTCGCCTCGAGTCTTGGATGATGCCTGTTCCTCCTCTCCTCCGCCGCTCTCCTGGCGGCAACGTCGCGGCTCCGCCGGGAGGCGCCGGCCCGCGCGCAGACGTCGTGAGACGCCGCGAAACGGCAGGCTTGCTGCATGGCGCGGCATCGAGCCTGGCGCGGCGACTCCTGGTGGCAGATCCATTGGGCTAGCTGAACTCTGCGCTGCTGCGCCGAGCACCCAGCGGCTTGGTGAGCGCGTCCAGCCACTGTCTGTGTCCTGGTGCTCCTGTGCCCTGCGGCTGCTGTGCCCTGCGGCCGCTGTGCCCTGCGGACTCCTGGTGTCCGGCAGGCCTCATGTGCGGAGCAGCAGCACAAACCTGAGCCCGCATCGCGCCATCGCAGCACGGCCCGCCCTCGATTGCCGAGCACCGCCACGCCCCTGCGACGGACAGCCAACAGACCGGCGCACAGCCCAAGCCCTCGGCTCGGTGCTGAGGCTGCTGGCCGTAGCTCACCATTGTGTCACTGCCGCTCGACACAATGCGGCCCCACCAGGGCCCGTCATGCTCAGGCCGGAGAAATGGAGACCCGGAATACCGCCTGTCCTGGCCTCGACAGAAGTCATAGGTAGTAGGTTTGTAGCAGAGCATGGCTGTGGTATCAAATTGGCTCCCTCCCTTCTGCCCCTTCGTCCCGCTAACGTCTGCCATGGCGTGCCTGACCCTCTCGCCTCTCAACGCCGCCAACGGAATCAACATATTGCCACACTGCGACCAGGCCGTCGTCAGCGAGCATCGAGTCCAGCAAGCTCGGCAACAACAGTGCCTGCTCCGACAACATATCCCCAGACTCCTTGTACGCAGCCGAGGACGCGCTAGAATCCAAACCCGTCGTGCTGGTGAACGGGACACCGCCCCGGGTGGTTGACGAACCATGCAGAGATGCAGGCCTTGTGGAAGCGGCACAGACACTCGAGCCGTGCCATGGGCACCCCGACGGTAAACTCCTCGAGGCATATTGTGCACTCTGCGTCGTCGATGCAGTCCTTCTCCGTTGCCGCGTACGTGTACATGCCGGTCCGCCGCGGCACCGGCGGCGCCGCCATGTCCCGGGGTCCCGTCTGCGGGCTGCCGTATGTGCTGTGTGTCTGGATACACATGGTGATGTGCGACTCCCGGAGCCTTTCAAAGTCGGGAAGCTCGCGCGACGGCAGCTCGCGGTGGCAGATGGGGCATTCGTCCTCTTCGGCGATTAGCGGAGGCGGCGGCAGCGCGCGGTGCCGCGACGACGACGGCGACGACGCCGCCGCCGCGTCGAGAAACGAGCCGTGCCGGTGCCGACGGGAAGACGAGGACGCACTGGACGGGCCTACGACAAGGAAGCGATCCAGGGGGGGCCGGTATGTCGCGCTGACCCGGTGATGCGAAGACGAGCCCGCCGTGCCTCCGGGGGCTGGCGGTCCCTGACACGGGCAGTCAGCTCCGCGTCCGCCGTCTCCACGCCGGGGCCAACTCACCATGGTGATGCTTCTCCACCGCGGAGAGTAATACCGATAGGCGTCGCCGCCGCGGCCCGCCGTCAACATGGCTCCGTAGGTGTTGGTGGCATGCGCAACTCCATACTCGCCGCCTTGGCTGCTCCGCGATCTCTGGTGCGGCGACCGGGCCGACGGCCCTGCAGAGGGCGTCGGGCTCTGCGGCGGCGCCGTGTTCGGGTCCGGCACGCATGGGTTGCAAAGCCGCACCCTTTCCCCCCCAGACGGCCCGTTGACGTCAAAGTAGCCGGCCCCCAACCCATCGAGCAACAGGCTCGGGGGCATCGAGATCTCGGATCCCGGCGGCCGCACGATGTACTGGTAGGGGATGATGATTCGATGCGGCGAGCACGAGTTGCACACCACCCGTCCGCATTTCCTTGTCGCCACGTTAGCCAAGACGTCCCGTCTCTGCCGCCCCGGCACGACGAACCTGCAGTGATGTTTACGCACAAAGATGCTGAACTGCGTATGACAGATGGGACAGTACGTGACTTCTGCATCAGGCTGCCACCTAGGAAGCGCAAATTCCGGAGCGCTGCCACTGTCACCACCCCGTGCCTGGGTCTCGTGCGTGGTGCCTTGCGTCGGCGCATGGTCCTCGTGGACAGCTGCGGCACCATGGTTGCTCTGCGGCTCCGACTCTTGTGTCGGACTCTCCGGTGAGCCTCGAGCTCCATGGGCCGCTCTGTGCCTCTCCCCAGCCTGTCGCGTATCAAGGAATGAAGCTGACGACCCAGTCGGCAGCGGGCGGCCTGGTGCTCTCTGCGAGGCATCATCGGCTCGTCGCACCACAGACGATATACGGATCGGTAGAGCCGTCGGCTCGTCATCACGGGTCCTTGTCAAGGCGCCAGTCCCAGAGGAAGCCGCACCCGCGTCACGGTGGAACCGGTTGTCCGTCATCCGCTCCGAGTTGGGTGCCTCGGCATCACTATCGCTCGTGTGCCTCGAGGCATCATAGTTGGCACCGGGAGCCGCCGATATGGTGCTTGGGCCACCTTCCGAGCTGCCCAGTCCCCGGTCGGCATCCAGCGCCGACGTCTGCCTCCCGAGAATGTGAGACGGGCAGTCAAAGAAACGCGAGCACTCTTGGTCGTGGAACTCGGAGGTGCGCCACTGGCAGGGCAGTGGGCTAGACAGCAGGCCGTCACTGCCAGAGTACGACCCCTCAGAATCCGAGTCGATAGGTTCCCGCGCACCACCAGGCCCACCGACGGAGACAGGCTGCGACGGGCCTGAATGGCTGGCCATGGTTAGGGCATCAGGGCTCGAGTCGCCGGACGCGCCTGCGTTGGGTCCTGATGGGCACGCGGGACGACAAGTGTTTTGGGTCGCGCGCGTCGACGCGTCGAGCGGGGAAGACGAGGCCTTTCGGCGCTGTCTTGAACTTTGGGACAAGAGGGTCTCGACTCTCGAGCGCCTGTGGATTTGAGCTTGGATCAGCCGCTGTCCTAGCCAGGGACGCCGTCCGCCTTTCCTGAGCGGAGGCGAGCCAGAGCCACTTGCCTCGGCTGGAGTTCAACTCATGCTCGGGCCGACCACCTCCAAGGGCCTCCTGCTGCAAGAAGGAGGGAGTTCAAGTAGACGGGCCTCGTCGCAAGGGCAGCGGGTCGTCGCCAGAGGATGAGGGGGGGTCGGGACACGCTCATGGGTCGGGACACGCTCACCCTTGGAGGATCCAGCCTTATCAGGTGGCGTGTGACGGCACGGCTTAGTCACCAGCCTTTGTGCGGACCATGATTCGCCAACTCGACTCGTCACCGTTCAAGACACATGTTAAGCTTGGTAGGTATATATCAGGTTGCTAAACACTCTGTAGCTCGGAGCTTTTCGCATCTTGCCGGCACCTTTCCTGTCCAAAAACACACCCTCAGCCCACAGGTCAAGAATATTCCGACGCCCGAAAGAACGAGACAGTCGGAGCTTGGCGCATGAACTGCATACGTATGCATGGCGCAGCGTTCAAGCCAGTTGAACACCTGATCAAGCCGAAGCAGGTCACTCTCCGACCTCCCGGTCATCGTCCCAGTGGACAAACGACATGACGGGCCATGTCCAGGTGCTGTGCCTCATCCTCTTGCCCCAGTAATACAGGGGTATCCACATGATGAGCACGGCGGCCGAGATTCCAGCCATGGCTCCGTACGCGTTCTGATAGCCGCTCCTGTCGATCCAGGGGTTCGTCTCAAAGGAGAGGAAGAAGCCAAACAGAGCTGACGTTCTGTCAGCCTCTTGCACGAGCGCCGGGAAAAGGGGTTCTCACACTTGAATCCCATGACTGCCAGCGTGACCTCGCCGGCGACGGGACGATATGCGTCAATGGCATATGCCAGACAGATGCTGGTGGCCTGGGTGATGGAAAAGTTTACTGAAGCGGCCTGGTCAGCAAAGCCAAGTTGCATCGGCGCAGGCAGCAGGTGCTCACAAAGACCCAGTCCGATGGTTGGGCATATCCAGTGAAGCTGGTGCTGTATGCCGACGCCAAACAGGACCAGAGCCACCGGGGAAGTCATGGTAGAGACCATGATTGCGGGCAGACGCATCTCGGGCTCCCGTACGCCGCCGTTCCGCCTGGTCAGGCGATCGGCAACGCCGTCTCCCAGCTGGCCTCCGGCCGGCAGGCCGAGCAAGGACCCGATGATGGCCGAGATGAAGCACAAGCCGACTTGGTAGGGCTGGAAGCGGTAGGCCTGCTCAAACGCAGGATCCACGTTGGACGTGACGGCCACGAGGAATCCGATGGTGGCCGCTTGGACAAGTGCGGCCCAGAGGACGGGCGGGAGCATGACGAGGCCAAAGGGCCGAACCATCATCTTGAGAAGGCTCTCGTCTGTCAACCTGGCGCGGAAAACGCCGAGAGACCGGACATAGCTCTGCCGCCCTGGCCCTGGCTTTGCTGGCCCTGGCTTTGCTGGCCCTGGCTTTGCTGGCCCTGGCTTTGCTGTCGACTCGGCATCACACCCCGAAGCAGGGGAAGCGCGGTGTTGCAGCTCATTTGCCGACGAAGAAGAGGCGCCTCTCAGGGGCCTTTCGCGAGGATAAGCGGTCTCGGGGAAGGTGAAGACAACCAAGAGGAGGACAAGGCCGACCAGGGCAGCGCCCACCTGGTAGATGGCCCGCCAGTGGTAGTCGATGGTGACGAGCCCCGAGATGACGAGGCCTGCGGCGACGCCGACGGAGAGGGAGCAGGTGTAGGCAGACATGACGGTGCCCCTCTGGTGCAGGAAGAAGAGGTCGGCGATGGAGATGGGGGCCACCGTCTCGGCGGCGCCGGCACCGAAGCCCATGAGGACGCGGGCGGCCAGGAAGCGGGCGTAGGAGGTTTCGAAGACGAGCCAGAGCGAGGCGCCAAAGTACACGAGGTAGCTGACGATGTAGACGGGCCTGCGGCCCCATTTGTTGGCAACGGGCACCCATATGAGGTTTCCGGCGCCCTGGACCAGCGCGGTCGCGGTGAAGAAGTAGGCGGCCTTGGGGATCGCCGAGCTGACGAGGGTGCCACCGGCCACGGCGTCGGGGAAGAAGTCGGCGGCCGTCTGGACCATGGCGATGGACGGGCCAGCGGCCAGGAAGTTGCATATGGCCATGGCCACGCAGAGGACGGCGGCGATGTAGTACTTTTGCCATTGGGGCCTTGGAGAAGCGATGCCGGGTCAGCACGAGGCCCAAGCAAGGGCGAGGGGCGCGCGGTACCAGGTCAAGGGGTCGTTGGGATCTGACGTCGGGGCCGGGACTAAGATGAGGGCCTTGGTGTCGCGGTGCCTGAGCCGGACGCGCCCCGGGGTCTGCCTCCTGGGGCAGCCGCCATCCGGGGCGGCGGGCGTCGTGTCTCGCTCGAGCATGGCGATGCTTGGCCTACGGGAGAGACGGGGCTGCAGATGCGGAGGCCGCCCGGGCTGCTGGGCTCGCCCGGCGGCTTGCATTCCTATATACTGCAGCCTCGGCGGCGGCGTCCCGGGGGTCTCGGACAAGAGAGCAGCCGCCGGCTTACACGCTCACGGCCTTGGCCAAGTGCCGTGGCGCGGGCCCACGACGGCTGTCGCTGGCGTCGACGAGCCGTCAGACGAGACATTTTGCTTTTGGCGCAGAAGAGCTGCGGCAGATGCGCAGAGGGGCATGTAATTCTTATAAGCTGGCTGCCGCGTCGGAGAATTCAGCCCCGCGATCCATGGGCCGGCTGAGCTGAGCAGCCTCGCAACCTGAGCCCGGCGAGCTGGGCCTGGACCAGCCCAGCCCCTCGGACGAGCTGCCTGCTGACCGAGGGCGCGACGGCGCTGTCTCGGAGGCGCCGCCGCCGGTTGCTTTTTGCAGGGCAGTCGAGAATCGCGCTGCAAAGTGCCGATGGCTGGTGCCTTTACGCCGCGCCGCCTCCGCCGGCGCTCGTCCTGCCTGCTCCGTACCCTGGACCGTTTTCTTGCCCCCTCCCCGCCGTCTCGAGGCTGCCCTCTGCCACCTGTCACCTCTGGCCGATGCGCGCCTCGCTCTGCCAGCGCCGCCGACTCGGTCCTCCGCGACTAGCTCCGACGCCGGCTGTGCGCCGCCGCCGGCTGTGCTCCGCCGCCGGCTCTGCTCCGACGCCGGCTCTGCTCCGACGCCGACTCCATCGCCGACGCCCCCGCTCCGACGCCCCCGCTCCGACGCCGGCTGCATCGCCGACTCCATCGCCGACTCCAACGCCGCCGCCGCCGCCCCGGCCGCCAACCTCTTCTCCGAGCCGAGCGCCGGTTCCACGGCCAGCCATCGCCGCCGCCCCCGATCCCGGTCCTCCGTCCAGCCGTGCCATGGCCAGGCCTTCGCTGTCTCGCATCCTCGATCCGCCGAGGCCGCCCGCCCCCGTCGCCGCCGCCGGGCTCGTCGACTCCCGGGTCCCGGCGTTCCCTCGCCGTCCTCACCAGCAGCATCCTCACGAGCCCCTCTCGGCAGCCACTGTCCCCGGGCCCGGCCCCGGCGCCGCGCCGATCCCCACCCTGGCTCCGGCCACGCCTCCGCCCCTTACCGCCTCCGTGTCCGGGACCGTGCCCGTGTCAGTAGCCCTGCCGGCCCCGGTCCCGCCCCCGGCCCCGGCCCCGCCCCCGGCCCCGTCTGATGCTCCGCCCCCGGCCCGGAGCCACGGCGGCAGCAACCTCTACGCCTGTCGCGACTGCGGCCGCTCCTACTCGCGCCCGGAGCACCTCGTCAGGCACGTCCAGACGCACACGCTCGGCCGCCGCTTCACGTGCGAGATATGCCTCAAGGCGTTCGCCCGAAAGGACCTCCTGCGCAGGCACGCCGCCAACCACGACAACGACTCGCCCCAGAAGCGCCGCCGCGCCGCCTCGCCCGGCTCCGGCCGCGTCTCCCAGGCCTGCCTCTCCTGTGCCGCCGCCCGCGTCAAGTGCGACGAGGCCAAGCCGTGCCGCCGCTGCGTCAGCCGCAGCCTCAGCTGTCTCTCGGCCGAGTCCGCCTCCGCTGCGCAACATGCACGTGCGCCGTCGGGCTCCGATGCCGCGTCCGGATCCCGAGACTCTCTTGCCGCCGTCGATTCCTCGTCCCCGGCGTCTCATGGCCAGGCCCGCCCCCTCGGCGGCTCCCTGTCGAGCCAGGACGCCGCCGCCACGACCAAAAGCACCCCCCTGTCGCAGTCGACGCCCTTCAGGCCAGAGGACAGCCAGCTGTCCTCGCCAGGCACGGGCCCCGATCAAGGTGCGTACACGCACACCTGCTGTCCTAGGCTGCCCATGCGACTGACCCGGCCTAGGTGCTCTGCAAGCCGGCGTCGACGTCTTGGCGCAGTCCTTCGACCCCCCCATCATGGACTTGAACAGGTCGCCCCTTTTCGACTTTCTGCGCGAACTCCTGTACGACCAGCCCCTCGACCCCTCGAGGTTTCCCGACGCCCAG
The DNA here is from genome assembly GCA_002939055.1 of Hypocreales sp. Mo6-1. Lineage (NCBI taxonomy): Eukaryota > Fungi > Ascomycota > Sordariomycetes > Hypocreales > Hypocreales sp. Mo6-1. Next base: position 1,956,313 of record PNEP01000013.1, read on the forward strand.
GGCCTCGCCCCCCTGGATTTCTGCGACAACGCCAGCCTGGAGCTGACCGACATGGACTTTGGCCTCCTGGACCACTGGAACCTCGACGGCATGGCCGAGGGCACGTTGCCGGCCCACGAGGTGGCGACTCAGTCGGAAAACTCGGCCGAGATCAGCCAGATGCGCCGCAGCCTGGTGCAGGCGTGGACCACGTCCCCCTGGCGCTGGGACCCCAAGAGCCACGAAACGGGCTACGAGGAGCAGAACTTCCTCCCCGTCTCGGCCCGGGACACGTCGAGCGCCCAGTTCCAGGAGAGCCGCAAGCGGCTCGAGAGGGTCGTTGCCGAGAAGCTGGAGCAGCCTGGCCGGGACCGGGTCCTGGCCATTGTGCTGTCGACGTGCCGCCAGAGCGCCATGGCGAACCGCGTGGCCGCGTCGTTCCCGACAGTCGACGTCATGGACACGCTCGTCCACATCTTCCTCGCCGCCCAGGCCTGCCAGGTGGACGAATGGATACACTTCCCGACCTTCAAGCTCAACGAGCAGTGGCCCGAGTGGATAGCCATGGCGGCGGCCATGGGGGCCGCGCTGACGCCCATCTCCACGCTGCGCAAGTTTGGCTTTGCCGTGCAGGAGGCCGTCCGTGAGTGGCTTCCTGGCCGGCGTCTCGGCGTCGTCTTGCCCGCTGACGGTTGATGCGGCAGGCATTACTATACCCGCACGAGTATGACCAGACATGTCCCGTCCATGCCCGCTGGACTGCTTGTTCATGCGGCTGACACGACCGCGATAGTTTGACGAAAACAACACGGCCATCCAAAGGCTCGGTCTTGTGCAGTCCCTGATTCTGGTCCAAGACCTGGGGCTCTGGAGCGGCAACCGGCGCAAAATGGAGATTGCCGAGTGCCACCTGGTTATCCCGGTGACGGTAGGGAGCCATATGCCTCCCCCTTGCTGCGACGACTAGTCTCATCTTCCTTCAGATGATGCGCTACCGCGGGACGTTTCAACGGTCAAAGTACCCCATCATCACCGTCGACTCCTCGGATGACGGAGAGGTCCTCGAGCAGAAATGGAAGTCGTGGGTGGAAAGGGAGCAGTGGAAACGGTTGGTCCGAGCCTGGGCACAGCTCAGTATGAGGGCTGACGCACCCAGGCTGGTCTTCCATTGCTACATCCGGGAAGCGCAGACGTCCATGACGACGCTGACGAACCCGTGCCTCTCGTACTCGGAGCTGACGCTGCCGCTCCCCGAGGCGCGGGAGCTGTGGCTGGCGCAGAACGCGGCCGAGTGGAAGGCTCGATATCTGGAGCGGAACGGGGGCCAGAACAAGAGGCCGCCGGCGGTCGGAGACGTGTTCCACGACGTGCACCTGCTGACGCAGAACCACTGGCGGCTGGACGTGCAGTACTCCATCTCCATCTTCCTCCACGGCTTCTGGGCGCTCATCCTCGAGTACCGGCAGCTGAGCTCGGTGCACCGAACGCGGTCGTACGCCAACAGCCTGGGGGGCAACCCCAACCTGCTGCTGGGCTCGCGGCACCAGGAGCTGGTCAAGGACCTGCAGAGCTTCCAGCTCATCGCGGGCGGGTGGCAGGACATGTCGGCGCGGGAGCACCTGCTGCTCAACCTGCTCATGCTCAACCTGCACGTCTCGCTCGACGACATGCAGCTCTTCTCGGGCAAGGAGGGCGAGGACCAGGCGCGGCGCATCTACCCGGTGCTGCAGCAGTGGGCGGCGAGCGCCGAGTCGCGGTCGGCCGTGTGGTGCGCGGCGCAGGTGCTGCGCTATGCCGGCTTCTTCCCGCCCGACCACCTCAAGGACTTCTACGCCGTGGCCGTCCACCACGCGGCGCTGGCGCTGTGGACGTACGGCGTCGTCGTCCGGGCCGCCCGGCGCCCGGCGGCGCCCGACGCGGCCGAGCCCGTCTACCTGGACGGCGCCGACTCCATCGCCATCCAGCGCTTCATCGGCTTCGGCCACGGCCGGCCGCTGATCCGGGGCGAGGCGTCGGCGCACGACCCGCGGGCCTGCATGGAGGTGGCCCAGGAGGTGCTGCGGTCCAACTTTGCGCGCGGCCAGGAGCTGCCGCCGCTGGTCGAGAACCTGTGCCAGATCATCGCGCAGCTGGGCAACGCGGCCTGGGCGGTTGGGCTGGGGTGAGTGTTGGGTCGTCTCTGTATCGAGCACAAGTTGCGATGCTCCTCTGGATGCTCCCTCTGCGTTCACCTGAGGCTGAGCGGCTGCTGACTGCCGGCCTCGGACCCCGGGCCTCTCCGGGCCGCGGCTCCCGACACTGGCAGTGAACGCGATACCTTCATAAGGCTGTACATGTATAGGGACCCCCTATAGTTCTTAGTCAGGGCTAATAGAAGCCACTGGGTAGGGAGTGTATATACCTTTGTGATTCTCTCAATCCAGCCTTAGATACGCTCTTGCGGCAGCTCTTTCCAAGTCAGAAGCCCCTTTCCATCTCTCGCGAATGCAGCTCCGGGTACAAGCTTCCTGTAGCGTTCTCTAGAGACGATAGCCTCCACGGCGGTATAATAAGATAATAGAGGTCTCGTCCGACCAGATCACATTCTTCCAGTCCTCGAGGCTCCAGCCTTATAGTCTAGGCACTAGTGTAGGCGTTCGTCTCTCATTTTCTGCGATAGGCCTGGCTTCCTTGTTGGCTTCGTTTTTTAATGTCCAGCTTTCTTAAGGACCTTCCGGACCGTAGTAGCCGAGATGGGGGTTCCTTCTTCCGTAAGCTCTAAAGCAAGAGAGCTGGAGCTCTTCTCACGGCCGTGTCTATCACGAGAGATCTTCTCAGTAACTCTTTTCGTAATCTCTTCCGTCTGCTTTGTCGGGCGCCCAGTACGAGGCTCGTCTATAACGAATTCGTCCAGAATAACAAGAGGTAGCTGGTCTGGTTTAAAGCCACGCTCTAGAGCCTTGGCGTAAATTCGACGAACGTGACGGTCTGATATTCCTAGAATATCAGCTACCTCAGTAGCAGACTTGCCACAGCAAGGAGCCCTGAGGCCAAGGACAAGGGCCCTTTTCGTAAGAGGGATTTCTGGTGCCATTAGGAGTGAGGAAAAGGGGTAATTGAGGGAAATGCGAGCCATAGAATTTCCCCGCGCGGATGGCCCCTGCACCCCCCCCCCCCTGCTGTGCACGGGCCCGGACAGCACTTTCCGCTCCTTCCTCCTTCCTTCGTACATGCATACGAGGACCAAGGAAGGCGCGCCTAACGGCCAAAAACCATATTTTTACTGCATCCTCATCCTCCTCTCAGCCTCATCCCCCTCCCTCCCTCGACGCTGCCTCTTCGCAGGCGGGTGCTGTCCTGGTGTCGGAGCCATCTTCGCCATCATGGCCTCCGTACCTGCCGGCTCCGTCAGCTGCTGGTGGCCCTTTTCCTCCACGGCCGCCCTCGTCACCTTGACAGCTGTCGCAACGGCTTCGTTGCTCGTGCTCGCCCGCGCGACGCTCTGGCCGCGCAAGGCCCAGGTGCTGCGCAGCCCGCTGAGGACGGCGGCAGACGCGGAGCAGAGGAAGCGGCTGGACGAGGAGCTGGCCTCGCTCATCTACCGGCCGGATTCGTTCCCGGGCGCCAGGGACGTGGACACGCCGGTGCGTTCCGCTGCTCGCGGCAAGACTGTTGCGTCGGCTTCCAGCTGCTGACGCGGTCCCGCCGCAGTACGGCGCCGTCCGCGTGTACGAGTTCGGGCCCGAAGATGGCGACAAGGTGCTCTTCGTCCACGGCATAAGCACATCGTGCATCACGCTCACTCGGATCGCGCGCGCCCTCGCCGAGCGCGGCTGCCGCGTCATGCTCTTTGTGCGCTCCCTCGTTGTGAGACGTGGGAGCGCAGGACTGACTGGCGTTCCAAGGACCTCTTTGGCCGCGGCTTCTCCGACGGCGTCGGCGATCTCCCGTACGACGCCCGCCTCTACACCTCCCAGATGCTCTGCGTCCTGGCGTCGAGCCCGCTCGCGTGGACGGGCCGCGACGCCCTGCGCCTCGTCGGCTACTCCCTCGGCGGCGCCATCGCCGTCCACTTCGCCAATGCCTTCCCCGACCTCGTCTCGTCGCTCGTCCTGCTCGCCCCGGCCGGCCTCATCCGCCTGCAGAGCTTCGGTGCCGTAAGCCGCTTCGTCTTCTCGTCGGGCATCGTCCCCGAGTGGCTCCTCGCCCGTGTCACGCGCCGGCGCCTGCAGCGGCCCATTGCTGCCTCGCGCCTGTCTCGGAGCGCCGCCGCTGCCGCCGCCGAGGCCACCAGCCTGAACCCTCCCCGCGGCGGCAGCACGCCGCTCGAGCAACGCGTGCTCGAGTACGTGCGCTGGATGGCCGACCACCACGAGGGCTTCGTGCCGGCATTCACGTCGACGATCCGCTTCGGGCCGCTGACGGACCAGCATGACAGCTGGCGGCGCCTCGCCCGGCGTGCTCCCGGCTCCACGGCCGTCCTGCTCGCGGAGGCCGACGAGATCATCGACGTCGACGAATACACGCGCTACGGGCTGCCCCTCGCCGGCGGCAGGGACCGCGTCGTCTGGAGGGTGCTGCCCGGCAGCCACGACTTTGTCATGACGCATGCCAACGCCATCGTCGACGAGCTGGATGAGCTCTGGGGCATGATGAAGAAGCCATCGTAGAAGTGGCGCTACAACTATGCCATAGACAGCCGCATTCATTGCCCTTTGTCTCTCCCCTGCACATTTGATGACTGATTGAATTGAGCGGGAAGCATACTGAGCGGCCTGGTGTCATGGCTTCCCCCTGCCAATGACCCAAAATAATAATACACATATCTACTGTCTAGTCCGCGCCATATCCAGAACGCCTCTTGCTCAAAATACCCGCATCCGTCGAGTTTATACATCGAGATGTCTTTATGTCTTGGTTTCCTACTACCTCTACCGATCCAGAGCCTGGCTCTGGCACTGTCGTTCTCTGTCAGTACCGATTCAACGCTTGTCGGTCTAGACTGCCGACTTACCATCTGCCAGTACACGCCCTTCTGCTTGAGCAGCTCGGCGTGGCTGCCCTTCTCGAGCAGCTTGCCCTCGCCGAGGACGAAGATGACGTCGGCGTTCTGGACCGTGGCGAGGCGATGGGCGACGACGACCATGGTGCGGCCCTGGCCGGCGCGCTCAAAGGCGGCCTGGACGAGACGCTCGCTCTCCGAGTCGAGCGAGCTGGTGGCCTCGTCTAGCAGCAGGATGTCCGGGTCGCGGACGAGGGCGCGGGCGATGGCGATGCGCTGCTTCTGGCCGCCCGACAAGGTGACGCCGCGCGAGCCAATGTTGGTGTTGTAGCCCTCGGGCAGCGAGACGATGAAGTCGTGGATGGACGCATCGCGGCACGCTTGGTGCAGCTGCTTGTCCGTCACGGACGCCTCGTCGACTCCCAGCAGGATGTTCTCCCGGATGGTCCCTGGGCCCGGGGTCAGAAGGCCGCCACGGACACGAGGACTCTCTCTCACCTTGGAAAAGGGTCGCCTCCTGAGCGACGAGGGACAGGTGCCTCCTGTAGGCGTACAGGTTGACGTCGCCAATGTCCTTGCCGTTGCAAAGGATGCGCCCCTTGTCGAGGTCGTAGAACCTGCCGGCACGCATCAGCATAGGAACACGGGCACACGCACGCACGCAACCAAGGACTCGCCTCTCCATGAGGGAGATGATGCTCGTCTTGCCGCAGCCCGAGGCTCCGACAAGCGCGGCAAACTGGCCCTTCTCGATGGTGAGGCTGAGCCCCTTGAAGACGGCCCCTTCGCGCGTGGGGTAGGTGAAGTGCAGGTCCTGGAGCTCGACCTTCATGCCGCCCTGCGAGTCGGGGATGGCCTTGGCGTCGGTGCCGTCGTCGTCCGGGAGGCGCGACTCCCTCATGTTGAGGATGCGGTTGGAGGCGGCGGTGACCTCGGCGGCGTTGGGGCCGAAGCTCAGGCTCTGGCCGGCGGCCTCGCCCGACTGGATGGCGGCCATGAAGCAGACGAGGAAGTTGAGGGGCGCGTACTCGCCGCTGGCGACGAGGCGGCCGCCGTACCAGAAGATGAGGGCCTGGCAGGCCATGGTGACGCTGTCGGAGAAGGCGAAGAGCAGGCTGACCCAGCGGGCCTTGCCGAAGGCGGCGGCGACGTGGCCGCGGCAGAGGCGCTCGAAGCGGTCGCAGATGGGCTCCTCGAGCGTCAGCGACGTGACGGTGCGGAAGGCGCCGATGGACTCGGAGGCGAACTTGGAGCTCTCGGCGAAGACCTCGTTGTTCATGCCGACGAACTGGACCTCGTACTTGAAGCGCCAGAAGGTGGTGGCGATGCTGATGGGCATGACGATGCAGCAGGCGACGAGGGCCAGCTTCCAGCCGAAGACGAAGGCGATGGCGATGGAGCCGGCGAGGTTGAAGACGGCGATGTAGACGCTGGCCATGTTGGCGCCCAGCAGCTCCTCGAGCCGCTGGGGGTCGCCCGAGGCGCGGGCCGTCAGGGTGCCGTGCGAGTGGTCCTCGTCGTCGAAGAAGGCCGTCTTCTGGTGCAGGATGGCCTCGAAGTACTGGCGCTGGTACTTTGCGCGGATCGTGGCGGCCATGTGGCCCGAGGCGAGGAAGCAGCCGAAGTAGGCGATGCCGGTGCCGATGGCGAGCATGACCCACATGAGGGACCAGAAGCTGCTCTCGTCCATGAGCTGCTGGCCCTGGTAGAAGCTGAAGACGACGACGACCTTGCCGAAGAGCCAGGCCTGGAGCGGCACGGCGGCGCCGGCGCCGGCGGCGAAGAGGAGCGTCATGCCGAGGAGCCACCACTGCTTCCTCGACTCGAGGAGGAGGAGCCCGAAGCTGGCCAGGATGTTGCGCGGCGCGTCGTTGGCGGCGGCCCCGTCGTCGGGCGAGGCGGCGTCGCCGTCGTCGCGGGACCGGGCGCGGCTGGCCTTGGGTTCGAGCACCGAGGCGCCGGCGCCGGCCTTTGCCGGGCTCTCGTCCTCGTCGTCGCCGTCGCCGTCGTCGTCGCCGTCGCCGCCGCCGCCGCCGAGGGACAGGGCCTGGGCGAGGACGAGGGCGGCGTAGGTGCCGCCGTCGCGGGCCATGAGGGTCTGGTGCGTGCCCGTCTCGACGACGCGGCCGCGCTTGAGGACGACGATGCGGTCGGCCTTCTTGATGGTGGACAGGCGGTGGGCGATGGTGATGGTGGTGCGGTTCTGGGCGGCGCGGTCGAGGGCGGCCTGGACGATGCGCTCGCCGCGGACGTCGATGGCGCTCGTCGCCTCGTCGAGGATGAGGATCTTGGGCTTGCGCACGATGGAGCGGGCGATGGCGATGCGCTGGCGCTGGCCGCCCGACAGCTTGGCACCGCTGTCGCCGACGACGGTGTCGTAGCCGGCCGGCAGCTTGTCGATGAACTCGTCGGCAAAGGCCTCGCGGCAGGCCTCCTCGACCAGCGCCCGCTTCCGCTCGTCGGGCTCGTGCTCCCAGTCAGAGCCGACGAGGCCGTTGGCCACGTTGGCGAAGATGGTGTCGTTGAAGAGGAAGGGCTCCTGCTGGACGAGGCCGATCTGCGACCGCCACCACTTGACGTCGATGTCGTCGAGGGCGTGGCCCGACGTCGACACGGCGCCGCCCAGCCTGACGGGGGGCGCCGTCTCCTCGGGCGCGGCCGCTGCGCCGTCGCTGTCGTCGGCGTCGCGGCCGCCCTTCTTGCGCGCCTTGTCGGCCTGCTCGACGGCCCGGGCGATGACGTGCTGCTCCTTGAGCGTGTACCAGCGCTCGATGAGCCCGACGATGGTGCTCTTGCCGGAGCCCGACGGGCCGACAATGGCCGTGATCTTGCCGGCCTCGATGCGCAGGTCCAGCTCGTCGAGCACCTTGACGTGCGGCCGGCTGGGATAGGCAAAGGTGACCTTGTCGAAGACGATGTCGTCGGCCGACGACACGTCGGGGGCCTGGAGGTGGCCCTTGTCGGGCCAGGGCGCGTCGATGACGGTGAAGAACTCGCAGGCGGCGACCGAGGCCTTGCCAAAGGCCACGAGGGGGGTCGAGATGCGCTCGACGGAGAAGACGAGCATGAAGATGGAGAGGAGGACGCTGGCCATGGGTCAGCAGGGGCGCCGCGCCGCGGCTCACACGGCATGCCCTCACATGACGATGATGGAGACGTTTTCGATGCGGCCGTCGAGGAACGACTTGGTTCCGTACCAAAAGGCGAGGCCGAAGGCAGAGTAGACGGCGAAGAACTCGCGCGGGCGTCAGCACGCTGACATGCAACGCTCACCGAGACACGAGGTGGACCTACGAGCAGGCCGAACTGAACGGCGACAAAGGGGGCCTGGAAGCGCGCGTGCTTCTTGGTTTCGTCGACAAAGGCGGCATACTTGCGGGCCATGCGCCCCTCGGCGCCGCAGGCCATGACCATGCGGATGCTCGACAGGGACTCGCTGGCGACGGCCGACGACTTGCCCTCGGACTGGGGCCATGTCAGCGGTCGACGAGGATCGCCAGGGGGCCAGGCCCAAGAGGAACCTTTGTGACGCGGCCCTGGCCCTTGACGATGCAGGGCAGCAGGATGCCGACGGAGAGGAAGATGAAGAGGATGGTGGCGGCGGTGACGAGGGTCAGGGACCAGCTGTAGACGAAGGCGATGACGATGGCGGCCACCATGGTCGACACGTACTCGATGAAGACGCCGAGCTTCTCCGAGATGCCGAGCTGGAGCGTGTTGCTGGTGGACGTGATGGTGTTGGTGGCGTAGCCGGGCGGCATCGAGTCGAGGACGTGGATGCTCTGGCCGAAGAGGCGGCGCAGGTAGTGCAGGCGGAGGGCCGAGGAGAGCCGGATGCCGATCATGCGGAAGCAGAGCTGGCCGAGGGTCAGCAGGCGGCAGCGGGCGGCGGCGGCGGCAGGCGGCGGCAGGGCCCGTTGGGGACGGCGCGGCACACCTTGTTGATGTAGTTGAGCACGAGGCGGCCGACGAAGAGGGCGAACATGTAGAGGCTGGGACGGCGTCAGCGCACCGGGACGCGGCAGCAGCCGGCGGCGGCGGCTCACGAGAGGCGGTTGAGGTTGCCGCGGAAGCGGTCCCTGTCGGCCTCGCTCATGGGGGCGAAGTCGGAGAAGTTGCCGACGAACTTGCCTGCCGACGACGTCAGCCGCGGGCCCGGCGTCAGGTCCGGGTCCGGCGCCGGGCGGCCGCTCACCGAAGACGACGTTCATGAGCGGCAGCGTCACGCCGGCGCCGACGGAGGCGAGGACGCCGGCGGCGTAGGCGACAAAGTCCCAGCGGCCGGCATAGCGGAAGACGCGCTGCGAGGCGGCGTCAGCGGGCGGCTCTCCAGCTCCAGGGGCGGCGAGGGCGTCGACGGACGAGATAGTCGCGGAACGTGGCGGTGCGCTCCGGGGGCTTCGCGTCGCCTGCCGAGGGCGCCGCGTCGCCGCCGCCAGGACGGCCGTCGTCGTCGTCGCCCGAGGGCACCTGCTTGTCGTCGCTCACGCTGCGAGGCGGCGTCTGCGGCCGCGAGGCCTTCTCGTCGCCCGCGGTGCTCATGTCGGCGTCAGGGCCGCGAGTCGACGATGCTGCTGGTGAGAGAACCGCCTGGGCAGCGGGCGGAGGAGAGACTGCAAAATAGCTGCCATGGCCATGCATCGAGGCAGGCGTCGGCGCTCGAGACCCCGGACACGCCCTGGATGCATCCGGCTGACGTCGATACAGATGTACCCCGGACCGGCTGGATGCGGCAGTAGCAGGTACGCAAGTACACCCGGTAGGTTGTTTTGCTTGGACATGCTGGGCACCGGCCGCTAGGACGAGTTGGCAACCTCACGAAGCCGTCTGAAACTCACGGGCGCCGTCTAGAGCCGCAAAGGGCAACGGCAGACAGAAACAAAACACGCTGACAGCACCAGCAGTTGCCCAAAGCGGCAGCTTCAGGTATCGAGTACCCCTGCCACCTGACGTTGCACGCTGATGGACGGCTCTTGGGAATCGAGAATGAGGCAACTGGGACGGGCAACACAGAAGTTGCTGGTGTGCAACACTGTACTTGGAATGTCCTCCTATGCCTCTGTCTTGCTGACCAGACCTGTCTCAGCACCTACATACTCTGCATACCTAGGTAAGCTGACCGGCCAGCGGTAACCTCGATGCAACGACGCCGGACATTGCAACGACCCGAGAACCCGACTTGGTCTTGTATCCGTCTAGCCGCCGCTCGTCAGGCTCAACACGGGAAACCAAGGGAAGGATATAAACACGGACACGACTACTGGCATGCCGGGTACGTGTCTGCTGCAGCTGGCCTCTGCTCTGGCGGTCGACCACGACAGCGAAGCAGCCCAACTTGACTAATACGCACCACGACCCCGTATATGTATGCGAGCCACCTGTGACGCGAGACAGCTGCAGTCGTAGTAAGCCGGAACACTAAGATGCGCCTCGCCCAACGGCCGTGCCCTTCGGTTGAGACCAGGACGCACCCGTCGCCTTCAGCACCTCCATCCCATCCTCTGTCTCAGCTCCGGCGGCGGGCCCCACAGGCGGAGCGGCGCCCCGGGGCCGGTGCCGGCCCCGTCGCCGCCGTCTCCACCGGGGCCGAGCTTCCGGTTCCGTCCGATGCACGGCACAAGCCTCACATGCATGAGCACAAGGTCGAGGGCCGTTAGCCCCGCATAGCCCAGTGCCGGGCTGGAAGCCGCGGCGCCGCGGCTCGAGGCTAACGAGCGCTGGTCAAAGCGTAGCCGTGTAACGGCGCAAATTGCATCATTTCAGCCGGCCTCGACCTCTTCCCACGTCGAGATGGACCTGACGGCGTTGGCGCTGCCGCCATCCTTGAATTTGCCTGTTGGGGTCAGGGACAGGAAACGTCAGGCGAGTCAGAGTCAAGCTTAAGAATTAGCATCGACAAAAGGAACGAGAAACATTCCCCGCCAGGCCTCGCGCACAATGCCCTCCACGGCAGCGTCCGAGCGCCCGGAGATCGGATGGCAAGGACAAGCATCACGGGCCGGCAAGAAGCTCGGGCTGTGTGCTCGTGCCCCTGGATCGGCGTTGATGTCGGCGGGCCGTGCGCGCAGTTGCAGGGCCCCTTGAGCCGTGATTGGACGAGCCAGGTCGCGACAGGGCCTGGCCAACGCCTCGACGAGCAGCAGGAGCCGCGAGAGTGACGGCGATCAAGGGGCAGAAACAAAATCCAAACGACAGGCCTGGCAGGTGCCACCGGCGGCCACGAGCAGGCAGCCGCCGCGCAAAATGAAGGACGGCTGTCCGTAATTTCAACGCCAACAGCAACGACAGCTAGCCTCGCGCCATCGGCCCAGAGCTTTGACTGCGCTTGTGACAGCCCGCCAAGAGACGGCTCGAGGCCCGGAGCAGGCGCAGCCCGGGGGCTCCTTCCTTGCAAGGTGTGGGCATCATCTTGCCGAGCCGTCCATAAGAAAAAGGAAGGACCGTCGCCTCCTTTTCCTGCCCCTCTCGCGAGAGACCTCTTCTCTCTCCTCCACGTCGCTCCGTCGAAGAATCGCTCTCTGCGCATCCGCATACCCATTCGCGCATCTGGCCGCTCATAGCTCAGAGGGAGCCTCCTTCACCGGCCGCCGCCGAGTCCCGTTTCCCGTTCCGTCGCGCCATCGCTCCGCCTCGTATAAGCGCCCCCTCGCGGCACCGACTCGAACCAGCTCGCCGGCTTCGCGGGCCGTCGTCCATGTGCAACGCTTGCACAGGCTGCCCATTGGACATCGCCAGCCGATACCGCCGGTTCCTGTTGCAGCATTCGGCCAGCCGCATCTGCCCCGGCCCGGGCGACCTTGTGTGACGGAACCCGTCCTTCCTCGCTCCCCGACGAAGCGGCCAGCATGGCGGGCCTCATCCCCCTTGCCCTCGGCTCTGCCTCCGCCGCCGTCTGCGCGTCCCCAAAGAGGCCCAGCCTCCGCTTCGAAAGCGACAGCCAGCAGCAGCAGCGTCTGACGCGCAGCCGCCCGAGCTCGATGCCGCCGCCCGTCACCTCGCGGCCCAGTCTCAAGCCCAGGCCTGCGAGCATGATGGCTTTGACCATGCCCCAGCCGCCGAGGGCCCCAGCCACGGCTGCAGAGTGGAAGAAGGCCTTGGTCGACATCAAGAAGTCCTACATGGACACCAAGTACACGCAGTGCCTCGACCGCTGCCACGAGTTGCTCGCCAGCACAGAGGACCTGGTACGTCGTCACTCCCCTGTCCTGGCCCTGTGTTTCCAGACCGTGAGAGCCACAGCTGACGATGCCCTTCCGCGGCCGACAGGAGTCGGGTCACGTCCATGCCACCCATCTCGTCTACCTGCGCTTCTACGCTGCTTCCGCCCTCGAGGCGCAGGCCCGTTCCGTGCACCACTCGTCTCGCCACCACGTTGCCCTGCTCCGGAAGGCCCAGGCCCATTATCGCCGCGCCGACGAGCTGGCCAGGCAGGCCGACGAGGCTGCCAGCCTCCCCTCGACCCGCAATGCCTCTCCCATGCCCAGCCTGCACTCGTCGGCCGACTCGGACGTCTCCTGCTCCACCGACTGCACGAGGATGTCCTCGCCGACGCCCTCGCTCTGCTCGCCCGCCGACAGCCTCAAGTCGCCCGAGACAGCGCCCAGCAGGCCCAGGAAGCGCGTCACCTTCCGCAACGTCCCCATCATGGAGCCCATCGTCCGTCCCGACTCGCCGACCCTCGGCTTCGACGACTGCCTGAGCCCGGCGTCCCCGCGGCCCATGTACACGCCGCAGCCTCCCGTCGAGATGCCGTCTCCCGTGCCGCCCCCCGAGCTCGTGTGCGACGACGACGAGCCCGCCGACCCCTTTTTCCACGTCCGCGCCATCCACCGCTACTGCACCGTCCTCTCCACCATCCGCCACCAGATCGCCTCTCGCCTGGCCGTTGTCGACGCCGAGATTGCCGCCTGCCACGGCCCAGGCTCCGTGGCGGCGGCCAGCGACGAGCTGCGCGCACTCGACGTGCGGGCCCGGATCGAGAGGCTGCGCGCCAACGGGTGGCGCCGCCCTCGATTCGACGCCCAGCGCTACGAGACGCTGCGAGAGCGCGCCCTCGCCGACCTGATGGTGTGATGGGCACACGCCTTGATTTCTCTTCTGCTGAACATATTCACGCCTATATATAACTCAGCCTCCTGTTCGCGAGCGCTGCAGAGCACACATGTCCTGTACCACACGCGCTGTAGATACATATTATCCTTAACGACCGGCCATGGCATACATGATAGATACCAAATACAACAGGTGGATGCGCTTCTTGTTCTGGGTCCCGCCTCCCCACGGCGTAGCCTCGGGGGGGGGGGCGGCTCCTGTGCCTGCACCGTCACCGAGACTGACGGAAGACGAGGGGAGGAAAGAGGAAAGAAGCAGAAGCAAGAAACGTGTTAAAAAAGTATCAATGGAGCCGGCATCCGAGCAGTGGATCAAGCCGGCTTCTTCTTTTGCGCTCTTCGTTGAAGCCCCGGCCACACACCCCGGGGACGAGCGACGCAATCATGGCCGTGGGGCTCGACAGCTTCGCCGCGCAACCGCCAGCAGACCCCCGACGACGCCGAGTGTCCGTCGTCACGACCCCGTATTGTTCAAGCTGCGCCGCCGGGCCTCCTTCTCCAGCTCCTGCTCGACCTCGAGGGCCTCCTGCTTCTGCTTTTCGTCCTTCATCTTGGCCATGACGACGGCGTGGAAGAGCGAGCCGTCCTTGACGACATCCCTGAGGGAGGCGGCTTTGCTCGACTCGCTGCGCGGCGGCGGCTCGGCCGACGAGCTGGGCACGGCCTGCGCCGCATCGCGCATGTCGTCCTCCGAGTCCGACTCGGCCTCGCGCAGCCGCTCGATCTTCTTCTTGAGGCTGGCCGCCAGCACGGCGTGCTTGAACTTCTTGCGGATCTCGCGGGCCTTGAGCAGCTCGGGCACGAGGTCGTGCTCGGTGGCGTTCTGGCCCGTGAGCCAGATGTGGCCCAAGGCTTGCTGCGGCAGGGCGTCAGGTCAGTCCGTCGGCACGGGGCTGCGCGCGCGCGCTTACCGTGCTGGTCCATCTCTTGTCCGGCTCGGGCACAATCAGCCGGGTGATGAAGTCCTTGGCGTCCTGGCTGACGTCCTTCCAGTAGCGCTCGTGGAAGACGACGTGGGACGAGGTGCATTCCCGGATCAGGTCCCTGAGGTTCTCGCTCCGGAAGGGCGAGTAGCCGCAGAGCAGCGTGTACGTTATGACGCCCAGCGACCACATGTCCACCGGCTTGCCGTGTCCCTTTTGCTCCATGACCTCGGGCGCGGCGTAGCCAAACGAGCCGGCCATTGTCTTGAGCGTATCCTCGCCGCTGTCGAGCGTCTTGGCGATGCCAAAGTCGGCCAGCACGAGGTCCGAGTCGAGGTCCTGGGTGATGTAGAGGAGGTTCTCGGGCTTGAGGTCTGTTGCGCCGGGGGCGGTCAGTTGGTCTGGCGGCGCGGGAGGGACGCGGCCGCGCACCTCGGTGGACCACGTTGTTATTGTGGAGGTAGTCGACGGCGCTCAGGACCTGCTTGATGGTCTGCGAGGCGTCCTTTTCCGTGAACTTGCCCTGATCGCAGATGCGGTCGAAGAGCTCGCCGCCCGTGGCCAGCTGCGTGACAATGTAGAACTTGTCCTGGCTCGCGCGTCAGCCTCGTCGGTCGGCGGCCTGTGGCGAGGGCGCGGACCCTCGACTCGAACCAGTCGACAAACTTGACAATGTGCGGGTGCTTGAGCCTCTGCAGCATGTCGAGCTCGTCGTAGACCATCTTCTCGTTCCCCTTGACGTTCTTCTTGAGGATGATCTTGATGGCCACCTTGCCGGTGGGGCCGTCTGCCTCGCGGACGACGCCATAGGTGCCGGCGCCCAGCGTCCGGCCGAACCTGTACTTTGCTCTGGACGGCGCGTCAGGCCGTTGGGTCCGCGTTGTAGGCGGCGGGCAACGTACTTTTTCTCGTAGCTCTCGGGCTGGCCGTGAAGCCTATTCAGCATGCCGGCGACTGGGGCGAGGCGCGCCGCGGTCAGCCACGGCGTCAACGCAGAGAGGGTGCCACTGACAGCTCATGGCGACAGCTGGCGGGGTATCTAGAGGGGGAATGCCGTCGGGGGCGGCGAATGGTGATGGGCGCGGCAGTCGCAGAGGCGCCTCGACGCAGCGAGACGAGGCCAGGAGCGGGTGGCGCGCAGACAGCGGAGGTCGTTGTCGCAGCGGCGTCGTCGTCGTTGGCAGGCGGCGAGAGAGGTAGGTGGTGACGGGGGGGAGGCGGCTGCAATAGGCACCTGGGCTGAAATAGGCACCTGGGCTGAAATAGGCACCGGGGAGCAGGTGCCCCTATCGAGACGGCGGGCGAGGACCCCTCATCAACCCCGCGAGGCCGCCGTCACAGCGCATGCACCGCGGGCGCAGCGCTACCTAGCACGTGGCTGAGCAGGGCTGGAGGGGACGAGGGTGGCTGAGTCTGGGTCTGAGCCCAAGAGTGCCAAGGGCATAACGGGGCCTCCAGGCGCAAGGCTTGAGGCTTGAGCCGCTGACGCCTTGCTTTTGCTATCGGCCCAAGGCTGCGCTGGTCCCAGGCCGTCCGCCCGTCAGAAGGCCTGGAAGGCTCTGCCATGGACGCTGCCAAGACGTCGAACCCCCTTGAAACCTAGGCAGCTTACCCTATACCCAAGGTACCCGTGTACCCGGCACCCAGACCCAGGCAGCCAACCCCTCAAGGCGAGGCTCGAGCCTCTTCTCTCTCGCAACAACGTCCAAGGCGCCATCGCGACGACGATGCCCGGCGCCCGCCATGGCAACCCACATGCGTGAGAAGCGTGTGGCCAAGGAGCGCCAAAAGGTGCGCTTGTCCCGCTCGCGCGCCCAACGCTGACGCTGCGCTGCAGATCGACCAGCATGGCCTCCCCCCCGGCATCGAGCTCGTCGACGGCGACAACCTCAAGGAATGGGTCCTCGACATCCGCGTCCTCGACAGCAACCCGCTCTACAAGGACCAGACGTACCGCCTGAAATTCGTCTTCCCCGAGTCCTACCCAATAGGTCCGGGCCACGCACCCGTCGCCGCCCTGCCGAGTGCCCATGAGTGCTGACGGCCTGCAGAGCCCCCCGAGGTCACCTTTGAAGAGAAGCCGAGCCGCCCGATCCCCATGCATCCTCACATCTACTCCAACGGCATCATCTGCCTCGACCTCCTCGGCCAGCAGGGCTGGAGCCCCGTCCAGAGCGCCGAGAGCGTCTGCATGAGCATACAGAGCATGCTCACGAGCAACTACAAGAACGAGAGGCCGCCCGGCGACGAGGAGTTTGTGCGCGGCAACAGGTTACGGCCGCGGGACATAGAGTTTCTCTATCATGACAACACGGTATAAAGCGTTCCAAGACGGCTTTTGCTTGGATCAACTACGCAACAGGCATGGCGCACTTTCATAGGCATCGGGGCTACCCTAACCTTTTGTTTTTGGTCAATCCCCGCAGCGGAAAGGCAAGGCAGCCTGTATTTCCACATACACACGTGTATTTCTAGGCGGGATATGCATCGCCGACGACAGCGGGACTCGTGTTGATGAATCCATCCACTCTGAAGTCAACGCTCCGACGGCGGCCGGCTCCGAAGCCACACCGTCACCTCGATGGGCACGGGCCAGAGAATGCGAACAATTGCATGCAAACGCTGCTGCCTGCGTCCCTGCGTCTTTCGTGCCGCGCTGCTGGGGTGCGATGATTACCGGACTTACAAAGGCCCGTGATGACGTCGTGCCCGGCAGTCGCGCCGAACGCGCCAGCTGCCCTGGTCTGGGGTCTCAGGCCCCTCACCGAGCTCCATCCGTCCCTCATCGCCAACGTCGAGCTGCTGCACCCGGGCTCACCGAGAGCGTCACCAGGCGGGCTGCCATGGCGCCTCGCACCGAGTTCAGCTCCGAGCAGGTCCGCAACAAAGCGCGCAAGGACCTGCTGTACCTGCTCGAGGGCGTACGTGGGCCTCGACGCCCAGGCCGGCCACCAGAGCCCACGCTCACGCTCACGCGCTGCAGGTCCGCGGCAAGAAGAACCTCGTCTTCGACCGCAGTCTGGTCGGCCCCGTCGGCACCATCGTCAAGGTCTCCACGCTCCAGGAGTACGGCGTCGACAAGTTCTTCATCCTCGAGAACAACAACGCCGACTCGAGCCAGCACAACGTCGTCTTCGTCGCGAGGGGCGAGTGCGGCCGTCATGCCGAAGCCATAGCGGGTACGCCGCGGCCCCTCTCTCCCCGCTCTTCTTCCCACGACGCCCGCGGCGCGGATTGACCGTGGAGTGCCCTCCTTGCGCGCAGGTCAGATCAAACGAGTCCAACGCGAGAGCCAGACAGCCCATGACTTCCACATCTTCTGGGTGCCGCGCCGGACCCTGGTGTCGGACCAGCTGCTCGAGGAAGCCGGCGTCCTGGGCGACGTCAGCATCGCGGAGCTGCCGCTGTTCTTCTTCCCCCTCGAGAGCGATGTCCTGTCCCTCGAGCTCGACGACTCCTTCCGCGACCTGTATCTGTCCAAGGACGTCACGCCCAACTATCTCCTGGCCAGGGCCCTCATGGAGGTGCAGCAGAACCACGGCCTGTTCCCGCGCATCGTCGGAAAGGGCGACAATGCGAAACGAGTGGCCGACCTCCTCTCGCGCATGCGACAGGAGCTGCTCGCCGGCGAAGACGCCGCCGACGTGGCCAAGACGGGCCTCACGCCCAGCACGACAAACGAGAGCGTCATCATCATCGACCGCGAGGTCGACTACGTCACGCCGCTGCTCACGCAGCTGACCTACGAGGGCCTCATCGACGAGGTGTTCGAGATCCAGAACAACCAGACAAAGGTGGACACGACCGTGGTCGGCGCGACGGCGGCCCAGCAGTCGGCGGCCGCCACGTCGCAGAGCAGGAAAAGGGCGATACAGCTCGACTCGAGCGACAAGCTGTACGACCAACTGCGCGATGCCAACTTTGCCATCGTCGGCGGCCTGCTCAACAAGGTGGCGCGCCGGCTGCAGCAGGTCCAGACCGACTACGAGAGCAAGCACAAGACCAAGACGCTCGCCGAGCTCAAGGAGTTTGTAGGCCAGCTCCCCGGCTACCAGCAAGAGCACCAGAGCGCGAGGATCCACACGGGCCTTGCCGAGGAGATCATCAAGCACACCCGCACCGACCAGTTCAAGGGCCTGCTCGAGGTGCAGCAGAACCTGGCGGCGGGCGCGGACCCGTCGTCGCAGTTCGACGGCATCGAGGAGCTCATCGCCCGCGGCACCCCGCTGCGCGAGACGCTGAGGCTGCTATGCATCTACTCGTGTATATCCGGCGGGGTGAAGCCCAAGGAGTTTGACCAGTTCAGGCGCCTCATCCTGCACGGCTACGGCTACCAGCACATCCTGACCCTGGGCAACCTGGAGAAGCTCCAGCTGTTCCTGTCGCGGTCCTCGCCGCTCGCCGGCATGATCCCCATGGCGGGCACCGCAGGCGCCGCCGGCACCAAGACCAACTACACGTATCTGCGCAAGCAGCTGCGCCTCATCGTCGACGAGGTCCAGGAGGACGACCCCAACGACGTAGCATACGTGTACAGCGGATACGCGCCCCTCTCGATCCGGCTCGTGCAGTGCGTGCTCCAGAAGCAGTACATGCTCTCCGTGACCAAGGGCAACGGCGCCCCCGGCGCGGGCGGTGCGGCGTCGGCAGCCGGCACGCAGGGCTGGCACGGCTTTGACGAGGCTGTCAAGCACGTCCGCGGGCAGACGTTTTACGAGCTGCAGAAGGGCGAGGACAAGGCCGTCAAGGCACGGGCGCTGCTCTCGGGCAGCGGCCACAAGCAGACCGTCTTCGTCGTCTTTGTCGGCGGCATCACCTTCACCGAGATTGCCGCGCTTCGGTTCATGGCGAAGAAGGAACAAGGTGAGACGCGCAAGCTCTACGCGGCCGTGTGGGCGTTCTGACCGGGGGCGCGAGTCCAGGTCGCCGGAACATCGTCATCTGCACCACGTCCATCATTAGCGGCAACAGGATGATGGACGCGGCCATTGAAAAGGACTCGTTCGCACGACAGACCGGAACGGCCGGCGTCTCGGGCTGAGCGGGCCCGGGCCCCTGGCAGCCGCTGGCCGCCGCTGGCACTCGCTCCCCAGGGAAGAGGCAAGTCTCTCGAACGGCCTTGCATTCGCGATAGGGCGCAGTGTAATAGATGCGGTGCGGCGGACTGCTGGTGTCTTGACGTCTTGAGGTCTTGACGTGGTTGAGGCTGCATGTCCGTCGAGGCATGGCCCCACATATAGCGACGCTCCGATTCGGTCATGTGAGCGCACGTGACCGCGAGCCAGCCATGGCTTCCGGGGGCAGTTGAACTGAGGGGGGTGATGGACTGACTGATGGCATCAACTTCCTTCATTGGGCCTCCTGTCGAGTTAAAGCGGCCAATTACGCCTCTGGCCGCCGTCATTCCGATCCCGCCATCTCTTCGCGGCGGATGGATTCTCGCCATCAGATGCCGGGCCCTGAGTTGCACCGACCGATCCAAGTCCATGAGACAAGAGCCCTGGTCAGTGGCATCTGGACGCTTACACCCAGAGCCTTTCCGCGTGAGAGACGGCCATGGCTGCTGACACGAGGGCATAGGCACGCCGCAACGGTCAACAAGGCTCCATGATGTGTGCCCGTCAGCTTATTTGCCAGTGACTATTGCAACGCACGGGACCGAGGCCGACAGTCGACCGGACACATCCGTGCCGTTGATATCGCACCGTCGGCCCATCTCTGGCTGGATATGGACACGGCTGTCCACGGCAGCCCCCTCGCCGGCGGCAGCCTCAGCGATTCCGACGACCTCGACTCGCTGTCGTCGTCGAGCTCGATACGCCCCTCTTACACAGACAGTGGCGGGTCACCACAGCCGCCCCCCTGCCGCGCTTCCTCAACTCAATCGAGGCGGGGCCCGTCAGAAGAGCGGTCGCCGGACGGCGGCTCGGGAATCGCAGCCTGGGCCGACGGCGTCGAGGCCGAGGGCTCGAGGCGCCGTGGGCCGGAAGATTCTTCAACCATGGACACCGATTCCGAGTAAGTCCAAAGCGTGACCCGTCCTCGACCACACATGCTCCAGCCACAGGCGCGCGCTATTTCTTCTTTTTAACACGGTACAGTGATGGAGCACCCCAAGCCGCCGCCGCCGCCGACGACGACGACGACGACGACGACGATGACGATGCCCTTCCAGAGGCTGCCAGGCCACATGGTGGCGCCGTCGACTCATTGACGTCGTCCCTGTCGGCTATGACGGAACTCTCAGATGTCTCATCACTGCTGTCAACTGCCTCGAGCAAAGCTACTACCCCTGCCGAAGCGGAGGCAACACAGCCCCAGGAGAAGAGCCAGGAACCCAAGCCGAAGCCGCCGCCGTCGTACCGCCACAGCATTGAACGGCTCAACTTCACCGTCCGACCCAAATCTTCGGTCCCCACCGACATCCCCTCATACCAGTACGCGAGCGAGTGCATCGAGGCGGCCGAGTCGTCGCGGCTGAACCCGTACGCGCTCCATCCCGAAGAATACCATCTCCTCCGACACCACATGTCGCACGCTCAAGTGACGACTTATTTGAATATCAGAAACGGCATACTGCGCATCTGGATGAGACGCCCCTGGACCGCTGTCTCCCGGCAGCAGGCGGTCGGCTGCGCCAACGCCCGCTGGTTCGATGCCGCAAGCGTCTGCTATGACTGGCTGGTCCGCCGCGGGTACATCAACTTCGGCTGCGTGCAGCTGCCCGAGACCCCCGGCAATGGGCTCGACTCGCCGCGGGTCAAGAGGCGGAAGACGGTCGCCGTCATCGGCGCCGGCGTGTCCGGCCTGGCTTGCGCGAGGCAGCTGGAAGGGCTGTTCAGACAGTATGCCCATCGGTACCACGAGAACGGTGAGGAGATCCCCAAGGTCGTCGTGGTGGAAGGGAGGGCCCGTGTAGGAGGCAGAGTATACTCGCGCGAATTCAAGAGCAAGCCTGTTGCCGAGCGACCCGAGTTCCCCGCCAAGAGACACACGGCCGAGATGGGCGGCATGATCATAACAGGCTTCGACCGCGGCAATCCCATGAATGTCCTGGTCCGAGGACAGCTTGGCTTGCCCTATCACGCCCTCACGGCCGAGACGACCATTTACGACAGCAACGGCAGGCCGGTAGACCCCGTCCGCGACCAGCTGGTCGAGAAGCTCTACAACGACTGTCTAGACCGCGCGAGCGAGTTCAAGTTCAAGCCCCAGCCCTCGAAGCTGATCGAGGGCAACCGGGACCTCCTCAACGAGGGCCGCGACAGCCTCGCCGACGGAAACAAGTCGATCATGCAGGCCGAGGAGGCCGCCGCCGCTCTCCCCCATGCACCTCCTGTATCACAGCAGAGCGTGCCGGACAAGGTCGACATGGTTCCCGTCTCTGCCGACAAACTGACCGGCCGCGTGCACAACGAGCCCGGCGTCCCGGCGACCCTGAAGGCCTCGGACAAGGCCAAGCTGATGGGATGGTCCCTCAGATCGGGGGCCGCAAACGACCACAACATCGACCTCGCCGATGCCGCCGCCCTGGACGGAGCGACACTGGGCTCCGTCTTAGACCATGCCATTACCCAGTACAGACAGCTGGTCGAGCTGAGCGCCCAGGACTATCGGCTCATCAACTGGCACGTTGCCAATCTGGAGTACAGCAACGCGACGAATCTGCACAACCTGAGCCTCGGGCTGTGGGACCTTGACGCAGGCAATGAGTGGGAGGGCCAGCACACAATGGTCATCGGAGGCTACCAGGCCGTCGCCCGAGGCTTGCTGAAGTGCCCAACCATGCTCGACTTGATGACCAAGTTCCCAGTCAAGAAGATCAAGTACCACGGCGACAGCTTCGCCGGCCCGGCCGTCATCGAATCGGAGGAGGGCGCCTCAATAGATGCCGACGTCGTGGTCTGCACAGTCCCGCTGGGGGTGCTGAAGCAAGGCAACATAACATTCGATCCCCCGCTGCCGTCGTGGAAGTCGGGCGTCATCGAGCGGCTCGGCTTTGGCATCCTCAACAAGGTCGTGCTGGTCTACGAAAGGGTGTTCTGGGAGCCCGACAGGCACATCTTTGGCGTCCTCCGAGATGCGCCCAATCGCCACAGCACGGCGCAGAAGGACTACGGCGCGAATCGAGGGCGCTTCTTCCAGTGGTTCAACGTGTCTGGTACGACCGGACTGCCATGTCTTATTGCGCTCATGGCCGGAGACGCCGGCTTCGAGACGGAGCATACGCGCAATGACCAGCTGATAGCCGAGGCCACGGAGATCCTGCGAAGCGTCTTCGGCAAGGACGTGCCCTATCCGGTGGAGTCGGTCGTGACGCGATGGGGCTCAGACCGATTCGCCAGGGGCAGCTACTCGTCGGCCGCTCCGGGCATGCTGCCCGACGACTACGACACCATGGCCCGGTCGGTGGGCAACCTGCTCTTCGCCGGCGAGCACACCATCGGGACGCACCCGGCCACGGTCCACGGCGCCTATCTCTCGGGCCTCCGGGCTGCCTCGGAGGTCCTCGAGGCCATGATCGGCCCGGTCGAGGTCCCAACGCCCCTCATCCTGCCCAAGGACTCGCTGCTGCTGCACAAGCGCAAGGAGGCCGCCAAAGACCCCCGTCAAGCGCGGCTCGAGGCGTACGAGATGGAGGTGTGGGACTACATCCGCTCGCAGATAGGCGAGCGCCCAGTCCGCCCGGCCAAGGTGGCGGCAAACGCTTACCTGCTCTACAGCAAGGCGCACTTTGACGAGGCAAGGAAGCGATGCGAAGAGAGCCGCAAGCCGGGAAAGTCGCGGGGCGGGCCCAACGAGGTCCGGGTCATGACGTCCAAGATGTGGAAGGACGCGACGCCCGAGGAGCGCAAGCCGTACGAAGACCAGGCCGCCGAGCAGAAGAGAGCCTACGCCGAGGCCATGCAGGTGTACAACACGACGTCCCAGGAGTGGGATCAAAAGGCCATCGCCCTCCGGGCGGCCTACGAAAGGGACCACCCGAGCGTGCCGGGCCCGGACGAGGCACCGGCCGATGCCGGGACGCCGCAGAAGTACCGCCGCGCCAAGCATGTGAGCTATGCCGAGGATCGTGACAACGGCATGAGTCTGTAGGCCTTGGGCCTGCTCTTCTGCTGTTTCTCTTCTGTTTGTTGAACATGTCTCTTAATTGCCCCTTCATCCTTACCTGGCGGTGGCGCTGAACATGGACGGTACTGGTTCCAAAGAGGTCTTGTATTCAACATCGTGGGCGTGGCTACTGGCTACTGCTGTCGTCGGCGATGGCTTCAAGTGGGCGGCGTTGAACGATTCAACGGGATTTGGCTATAATGCCAGGGCGAAACAGCGGAGCGATTATCTGGAATCAATACCGCAAGTATACACTTACGCAGGCATTGCCGAGGTCATAGGCCTGCCTGCGCGGAGGCGTTGTGTCGTCACTAGGAAAATGTTGATTCGAGGCTTTGATACACTGCGGAAACCACGGCGGGTAACCTCCGGCTTTGGTACAAAGGGAACTGGCTGGCCGAGCTCCGGCTGTGCATGATTCGGGCCATCTACATATCCTCTGAGGCGGTGGCGCCAGTGATGATTTCGACCAGCTCTCCGGTGATGACGGCCTGCCGGGTGCGGTTGTACAGGATCTGGTACTTGCCAATCATCTCGCCGGCGTTCTTGGAGGCGTTCTGAGGCAGTTTCATCAGCAACGGGCGGGCGGGGAGAGACAGGCGGGGCGAGGGGAGGAGACCCACGTCCATGGCGTTTCGTCGGGCAGACTGCTCGCAGGCGTGGCCCTCGGCCAGGGCCCAGTAGAGGGAGTTGGCCAGGCTGTACTCGCGGAGGTTGGACAGCACCTCGTCATCAACCTCGAAGGCGGAGATGTTGGCTGCCGGAGGCACACAAGGTTAGCTCTAGGTTAGCTCTCTGCGGGGCGCAACGACGACGCGACATACGGGACTGGACAATGGCCTCCTCGGAAAATGCCTCAATGAAGGAGGGCTCGTAGCTCTGGGCGTTGATGAACTTGTTGTAGAGGATCCTGATGCTGGAGTACTCTGTGGGCAGCATGAGGATCTGGTCGGCAATGGCCTGGGCGTCGGCAAAGGTCGGGACGTCCTTGCCGATGCCGGCAAAGGTGAGCTGGATGCTGGCGGCGTTTGTGCGCTGGAGCTGGGCCTTGCACTTCTCGCCGACGATGACGAGGTCGAAGGGGGCCTCCTGGGCGAACATGGCGCGGATCCTGCGGCTCATGCCCGAGTGGATGCCGCCGCAGAGGCCCTTGTCGGAGGAGCAGACGACGACGAGCGTCTTCTTGCCGTCGGCCTCGGCGGCGGCCGTCTCGGCCGACTCGAAGACGTCGTTGGACGTCTGGCCGTACTTGCGCGACTCGGCCATGCTGCGCTGCGCGCGGGTGAGCTTGGTCGAGGCGACGATCTTCATCGTGTTGGTGATCTTTTCGATGTTGCGGATCGACTTGAGGCGGCCCTCGATCTCGCGGAGCGTCGCGTAGCCGGCGGCAGAGGCGCTGGAGGCGAGCGTCAGCCAGGCACGTCCTCGCCGCGTCTTGCTCGCCGCCGAGCGCCTCGGCAGCGCTGCGTGTCGCCGGACGGGCCGCCTACTCACCGGGTGGAGGCCGCCGAGGGCGCTGCGGCCGCAGCTCGGAGAGCCGGTCTGGCCGCCCGGGACAGCATCGTGGCAGTTGCGAGAAGACGGATCGGACGGCGCGGGCCCAATTGAGGCGATCAATTGCAGGGTCGACGTCGACGGTCCTCGGTCGACGGGTTTTGCTCCGGCAGCGCCATTTTCCCGGCAAATCGGCGGCTAGCAGGGGTCACGTGACGCAGCGTGCCTGTAGAGACCCTTCTCCCGGCGCAGGCTGAGAAAACACGATTCTCCCGGTTCCAGTTCCGTCCCCTTCCATTCTCCCGGCTCCTCGCCAAGGGCGGTCCCTCTTTCTCCCTCATCACCTTGCCCGGGCGTTGAGGGGTGAATCCCTGGCCCGCCGCCGCCCTTCCGCCTCCTCCTGCGCCTCCTGTCTCCCGACGCCTGCTGACACTCCCCGGCCGCGTGCAACGGTCGATTACGGAGTACCTCGATCCCCGTCTGCGATCGACCGGCGCTGCCGCGGAGCCGCACCCCGAAGGGGGGGGGAAGACAATGGCCTCGGACAGCTCTGACGATGACATGCCTCTGGCGAGGCCAAACGGCCGCGGTGAGTCTGCTGCTCCGAGTCTTGGCCGTGCCTTGCCTTTTTTTGCTTTTCTTTCCCGCACGGGTTCGGGTGCCGAGGTGTCTGTCAGCTTGTCGGGGGCCTCGCAACTCTGACAGACGGCCGCTTCGCGCCTGAGGTGCCGCAGACTAACAAACTCTGTTTCCCGCAGTCTCCTCTGCAGCAGCCTCTCGGGCCCAAGACGACGCCATGGATCGCGGTGCGCCTAAGGGACGCACCGGCCTGGCAAGCCTCCCGGAGCGCAACGGGCCCGTCCCGGACGCCATGGACGCCGACAAGCCAGCCGCCAACGGCTCCAACAAGCGCAAGTCGCGAGCCTCCGCCTCCAAGGTCAATTACAACGACGGTTCCGACAGCGACGGCCAGCCTCTGGTGAGTGGTGGGCCCCGGCCAACTGCCACTTCGCCCTCACGCTGACTGGGGCACGGCAGGCTAAGCGCTCCAAGGCGGCGGCCTTGGACTCGGACGACGAGCCTGTAACCAATGCCCGAGGCAAGAAGCCGGCGTCTGCGCGCAAGGCGGCGGCACCCCCCGAGTCTTCCGACGACGAACAGCCACTCGGCGCCAAGCTTGCCAACAAGAAAGCGGCCGTCGAGAAGAAAGCCCAGGGTGAGGCCAAAGCCATTCGCTCAAAGGACGCCAAGCCCAAGGCTGCACCCAAGAAGCCTGTCAAGGTCGAATCCGATGACGAGCCCCTTGCCAAATCGGCCGCCCCGAAGCGCCAGTCCAACGGAGGGTCTGCGAAGAGGAAGTCGAACGGCGTCAAGAAGGAAGAGTCCGATTCCGACGCTCCCATCTCCAAAAAGGCCAAAGTCAAAAAGCCGGAGACTGCTGCCAGGAAGGGCAAGGCAGCAGCCCCCGCCAAGGACACCAAGAAGGCCAACGCCAACGCCGTGAGCGACGAGGAAGAAGAGTTCGAGTGGTGGAACGCGCCCAAGCCCGAGGACGATACCACCAAGTGGCAGACGCTAGAGCACAACGGGGTCTTGTTCGCGCCCGAATACGAGCCTCTCCCCAAGCACGTCAAGCTGCTGCACGACGGGAAGCCCGTCACCCTCAGCATGGAGGCCGAAGAAGTGGCGACTTTCTGGGTCGCCATGATGACGCCGGCCTCGTCGCATCATCTCGACAACCCCGTGTTCCGCAAAAACTTCTTCAACGACTTCTCGGAATACGTCAAGAAGTACGGCGCCACCGACTCCAAGGGAAACAAGGTCGAGGTCAAGAGCCTCGACAGGTGCGACTTCTCTCAGATCTATGAGCATTGGTCGGCCAAGACCGAGGCGACCAAGACCAAGAACCTGTCCAAGGATGAGAAGGAGGCGGCCAAGGCCAAGAAGGAGGCGCTCGAGACGCCCTACATGTACTGCCTCTGGGACGGCAGAAAGCAAAAGGTCGGCAACTTCAGGGTCGAACCTCCCAGTCTCTTCCGCGGCCGAGGCGAGCATCCCAAGACGGGCCGGGTCAAGACGCGCGTCTTGCCGGAGCAGATCACCATCAACATTGGCAAGCACTCCAAGGTGCCAGACCCTCCGCCGGGGCACAAGTGGAAGGCGGTCCAGCACGACCAAAAGGCAACGTGGCTCGCCATGTGGCAGGAGAACATCAACGGAGCCTACAAGTATGTGATGCTCGGGGCAGCCAGCGATGTCAAGGGCCAGAGCGACTTCAAGAAGTTCGAAAAGGCCCGGGAGCTGAAGAAGCACATCGACAAGATCCGCAAGGACTACACCAGGGAGCTCAAGAGCGAGGTCATGGCGGACCGCCAGCGGGCCACGGCCATGTACCTGATCGACAAGCTCGCCCTCCGAGCGGGAAACGAAAAGGACACGGAGAACGAGGCCGACACGGTGGGCTGCTGCTCCCTCAAGTACGAGCACATCACGCTCGAGGCCCCGGACAAGGTCACCTTCGACTTCCTCGGCAAGGACAGCATCCGGTACAACGAGACGGCCCATGTGGATGCCCAAGTCTTTAAGAACTTGAAGCTCTTCAAGAAGCCGCCCAAGACGGACGGAGACGACCTCTTTGATCGCCTCAGCGTGAGTTTGCCCCGAGGGGCCCGGAGACCGCCGGGCGCACGCATGCTAACCCGAATCGACCCCAGACGTCGCAGCTGAACAAGCACCTCAACAGCTGCATGCCAGGGCTTACTGCCAAGGTCTTCCGTACGTACAACGCATCCTTCACCATGTCGGAGCTCCTCAAGGAGCTGCACAGCGATCCGCGTTCCAAGGGCACCCTGGCGGAGAAGGTGAAGCTCTACAACGACTGCAACCGCAAGGTTGCCATTCTTTGCAACCACAAGAGGACCGTCGGAGCCGGGCACGAGCAGCAGATGCAAAAGCTCGGAGATAGGGTGAGTGTGGGCCCATGGTCTCCCGGGAGTGTCGCTCACGGCGGTCGTCAGATCAAAGGCCTGCGGTACCAAAAGTGGCGGACCAAGAAGATGATACTCGACGTCGACCCTGCTCAGAAGAAGAAGAAGGGGGCCGCCTGGTTCGAACCGGACGAGGACCTGGACGAGGCATGGATCCGGGAGCACCAGCAGTTCCTGATCGAGGAGCAGCGCACCAAGATCACCAAGAAGTTCGAAAAGGACAACGAGAAGCTCAAGGCGGACAAGGAGAAGCTGCTGCCGGACAAGGAACTCAAGGAGCGGCTGCAGGCCGTCAAGGAGCTCGAGCAGAAGTTCAAGAAGGAGAACAAGACGGGCAAGGTCGAGGCCGAGGGCAGGGGCCCGACGGTGGACAAGTTTGTCAAGGCGATTGAGAAGCTCGATGAGCGGATCAAGGTGCTGGAGACGCAGGCCGAGGACCGCGACGGCAACAAGGAGGTTGCCCTGGGCACGTCCAAGATTGTGAGTCGAGCGGAAGCACCGGGGGGGCTGGCAGACGGACGCGGCTCGCTGACCGTTGCGGCAGAACTACATCGATCCGCGCCTGACTGTCGTCTTTGCCAAGAAGTTTGACGTGCCCATCGAGAAGTTCTTCTCCAAGACGCTCCGGGACAAGTTCCGATGGGCCATCAAGTCGGTCGAGGACGCGGACGACTGGGAGTTTTGAGGCCGACAATGCTATCAATAGCTGACGCGCTTTGCTACTTTCTCGATTTTACGCACATTCTCTCCGTTTCGCCAATCCAGTGTCTCTTATGGATGAGAGAAGCATTACATCTACAGAAAAGAAAAAGAAAATTTCAAGACGACTTATCTCGGGGGGAGAGGCGCAACAAATGGCCGCGGTTACGCGATGGAGCATGGGCACGGCGAACTCGAGCGCGCGGCGAAAGGTGATGGAGGGAGGGCGGCATTGTTTCTGGGTGGTGGGCAGGCAGGCAGGCACTGGGCTGGAGTGTCACGATGCCTGGCGCGCGCTGGCATCTGCACACAGCACGGTGACGGGGCGCGGCGAGATGCGGCGTGTTGGCAAGGCTTGGACGAAGGGGGGAGCGTTTGACGGGTTGACTACGAGTTAGCAGCATTCCTAGACAAAACCAACGAGTCACACTTCGGTAGAAGATGCATCTGAAGAGTCGTAATGGTCGTCTCTCGCATTAGTCGTTCATGCTGGTCTATATGCTGGGTGTCGATGCTGTATCATATACCCGGGTTATACCGCTCGCCTCAACCATGGTCATGTGCAGGAGAAAACAAATGTACGCAGAAGACGAGAATCCAAACCGTCGACGCCGATTGCATGCACATATGCCTCGCTTTCCGCCGCTCGCTGATGCCGACCCTTGCAGGTCCTGAAAACGACAAGGGGAAAGGGGGGAAAGTGGTGGAAGAGAAGAAACAGCCGGCAACTCTCGCCGCCGCCTTTTATGCCCGGGGACAGGGCCACGGCCGGCGGGACGCGCAGCCCTCGCCGGGCTCGCGCGCCTAGCAGAGGCGGCGGAGGAAGGCCAGGACGCCGACGGCCAGCAGGGCGGCGAGCAGCGAGGCGGCGCGGACCGACGGGGCAGCGGCGTCGGCATCACGCATGATCTTGCCCTGGGGCGTCATGTGCCAGCCGCTGGGGATGGTGCTGGCGCCGGTGGGGCTCGCGCCGGCGACCCAGGGCCAGCCGGTGCGGGTGAGGGCGGCGGCGCTGCCGTCGCGGCCGATGCCGCCGACGGGGACGAAGCCGCGGCCCTGGTCGGTGGCGGCGGCGCCGGCGGCGGGGACGGCGGCCATGGGCTGGCAGCGGCCGTCGCGGGGCGCCTTGGCGTTGACGGCGCCGGCGGCGGCGCGGATGGACTGCCAGCTGCCCGACTGGTCGCCGTAGCTGTACTCCCTGCCCGTCGAGTAGTCGGCGACGGCGATGCTCTGGACGCGCATGGTGAAGGGGCCCTTGGAGTAGTCGAGGCCGCGGCCGGCCCAGTCGACGGTGCCGGGCTGGTTGAAGCTGGGGTCGCCGGCGGCCCAGGCGCCGAACTTGATGCGCATGGGCGTCTGCGGGTACTGGCCGGGCTCGGCGGCCGAGGCGTTGAGGGAGCGGACGGTGCGGTCGGCGACGCTCCAGCGGATGCAGTCCTTGGTCCACTCGAGCGAGTACTTGAGCCAGCGGGCCTGGGTGTCGCCGACGTCGTGGAAGGCGCCGCGGTCGTAGGTGGCGGTGCGGCCCTTGGCGAAGTAGTTGGACTGCATCTGCGAGGGGCGGCCGCCGAGCCACTCGAAGTCGATCTCGTCGAGGTCGTCGGACTCGAGGACGAGGGAGGAGACGATGCCGACGCCGGGGGCGGCGCGCATGACGACGTCGACGCGGCCGAACATGATGTAGAAGAGCGAGTTGAGCTGGGGCGCCTGGCCGCCGGCGGCGACGGTGAAGGCGACGCCGTCGGCGCCGTACGAGGGCGCGCCCTGGGCGGCGAACGAGTTGACGGCGCCGTTGCGGAAGTCGACGTCGATGGTCATGCCGAGGGCAGGGTCTGGCGGGCACGAGGGGTCTGGCGGCGGTCAGCGGAGGAGGCGCTTGTTTCCTGGCGGCGCGGCCGACGGACGCACTGGTGAGCGGGTTGCAGGCGCTCGACGTCTGCGCGGCGGCGGCGGCGAAGAGCAGCAGGGCGGCGGCGGCGGCGAGGGCCGGGCGGGCCATGGCGTCGGACGGCGATGGAGGGCGACGGAGGGCGACGGAGGGACGGAGGGCGGAGGCGACGGAGGGCGGAGGCGACGGAGGGCGGTGGCGACGGATGAGATGCTGCAGCCGCGGCTCGTCGGGCGGCCGGCTATATCAATGGCCGCGCCCAGCCACGCACGGCGGCTCCGTCAGCCGGGGGCCCCCGGCGCGGCGTGCATCCGGCCATGTCGAGATGCTGCGGTGCCTTGGAGGAGGCTGGGAGCGTTGAGGCCCAACGGCCTTGCTTCCTAGCTCGACGAGTGGCTGGTGCCTGGTGCCCGTGGTGTGGCTGGTGTGGGGCGGCTGATCTGATCGGCGCCGGCTGATCTGCGGCGGATCCCCGTCGGCGGCCTGTGCCGAGCAGCGAGCTACCCTGGAGCCCGGCTACCCTGGAGCCCGGCGGCATCCATGGGACGACAGCGGCCGGATCACCAAGTGATACTAAACAGCGACCCTCGGCGACTAGACTGCTACCCTCTGCGACTAAACAGCGGCAACTCCGCAGCATTCCGGGGCCGCGACCAACCAGGCACGGCCGGCTCAGCACGGCCCGCGTCCGGTCGCGCCGTTGCCCGTTCGCGCCGTTCGCGCCGCTCGCCGGCCTCGGCGCCGCTCGCACGGCCCGTTGCCCAGCAGTCAAGACGGCGGGGCCGCGGCACGGACTCGGCCATGCAAACCCAAATCCCGCGCCCTCCTGCAACCGGCTAGACTGCAGCCACGCAGCCTGAACTTTGGCACCACCGTTCCGGTTTCTTTTGCGGCTCAACGCTCAAGTGACCTGTCGTCCGTGGTGCTGGCAACAGCTAGCCCGCCTGGCCAACGACGCCATCACACGTCCAACACATGCACGTCCGGACCCGAGACAGCGCACCCTCGTCCAGACGGAACAGAGACACTACGCGTGTCTAGCTGAAAAAGGAAACAAGGGCAAAGAGGCGACAACAGCGACGGCCGAGCGCCTGGGCGTCCCAGTCTCTGCAGAGTCCAAGTTCTGACGTGGCCACTGGCCATCCGCGCAAGGGCCGCCGCCAGCCATCCCCGCAACATGGCAAGCTGGCCTTTGGAGTCCGTCATCAACGCTAGCCGCTCGGCTGTCCAGCCCCAGGGTGTGTTTGGCATGTTTTTTTCTGGAGACCCTGAGCCGTCATTGCACGTCTTTGCCCAGTTGGTCAAAGTCGCCGCCAGACAGCAAACTTGATCTGATGGCTGAAACAAGCCCAGAGAGGACGCTCGACGGTCTGGCCGTGGGGGGTGGGTCGTCACAATGCGGGAGCCGTCCGTCTTCTCGTATCGACGGTAAACTGACAAACAGGAGTTGCAACGGGCGGCAGACTGCCGTGTCGCTCAACCAGCCCTTGAGACGTGCCATCGGCAGCGTCGCAGGCGCTGCCTGTGAGCTATCATCAGCAACCGAGACTGCCAAAAAAACCTTGGGGTAGTAATATGAGACCGAGAGCAGCCAATGCGTCAGTGCGTCGGGCCTCGGGCCCACGACCTTGCCATCGGATCAACGGCGCCTTCTTGGCGGCCGTGGTTGGCACGGCGAAGCAAGTTAGGCCGTGATGCTCCGTAGACACATACTAACACATATTAATTGGCCTCGACGGACCGCTGGCGTGGGCCTTTTGTCTCGTCGACTTTGGGGGCCTTCCAGTCGCCTCCAATCGCTTGCTCCTCAAGCTGAGCTGAGGCTGGCTGACAGGTGGGCCTCGAAACCTGTCCCGGGGCGCAGCAAACGTGGAAGACGGCCGACGCCGATTGGTCCAGGTCGAGATGGGATCAACTTTACAGTAATAGTGCCTGCGCTAGTCTGCCGTTTCCGCAGGCGGGCCGGCTGGTCGAACAAATGTTTCTGGTGCTTCCCTGCTGGAGAAGTGGAGGCTCTTGACTCTCGTCGAAGCGGCGAGGCTTCGTGGGGGCATCCGTGATTGGTTCGCTGCTCATGTCGCGGCCATCCTTCCAATCTCTGCGGCGCACGTCAGCGTCTGCCCAGAGGAACGAGAGTCAGGAGCACATGCTGTCTATCCGCATCCCCGTACATATACTTACGTACTTTGTTCTTGGAACTTCCAGAATCATGCCAGATCCAACCGGACCCATTGCGCAATTTGGCCCTTGACCAGAAATCCGGGGATGAGCCAAGGCCAGACTTGGCTAGAACTGGGCCGAACGACCAGGGTGGACTCCAACCCCGGTCAACCGGACCGGGGATCTTCATGTGGGCGGTAGCATTCTCCAGCCACACGGCTGCGCACCCGGGCCGTTGACTGACCCAGTGTGGGCCTGGCAGACTGGACCTGGGCCACGACCCATCCCGGCGCATTGGCCAGAGTTTGAGGTGGTCGAGGCGGCGCAGCGGGCTTGCCGAGGTCCAGAGGATGGCAGCTCTCATTGCGCTTCCGTGACGTTGATATGAGGCACGGAGGGGGCCGTGGGGCCTTTGGCGCGAAGGATTGCTGGCTGATTCGGCACGGTTGGCTGGCGGCGGACCAAAGACGGAGATGCCGGAGGCAATGGCAGGCGGCCTCGTCCAACGGCCGTGATTGCCAGTGGCAAGCGGCGGGCGTCTGGCGACGCATGTGATGCGGCTTGCCATGGCTGGCTGGAGCGTCCGGGAGTGTGGCGTTCAATAGCCGGCGAGGGCGGGGCCTGGCCGGCGCCGCTCCTCGGTGGCGGAGTGGGGCATCCACGGAGTGCTCCGTGCCCCGTGCCCCGTGCTCCGTGCTCCGTGCCCGTGGCCCGAGCTCCGCAGGCCGTCCGAGGAAGCCGCAGATGCCGCGACGGAAACCGACCTGGTCGACGCCGCCGGACTAGCCCGAGTCGGCCTGCTCCGCGCTGCCGCGGGCGCCATTCGCCACTGGGGCTTGCTCGAGGAGGAGGGGACTGCTCGAGGAGGAGGGATCAGCAGGTCCTTGTTCTCAAATTACCATGACGATCGCACATGGGATCAAGATTGCGTGGTGGAGAGGGCGGAATTGAGTTGAGGCCTGGAGGGCGACGTCGACGCCGGCGTCGTCGAGATGGGAAGGAGACGGCAGGCCTGTGGTTGGTGCGCCGCGCGGCCGCGTACCTGCGCCGTACCTGCATCTCGCACGCAGGCTCAGACGCAGACAGGGAGAAAAATTTGCGCCGTGGCAGACAGCAAAGGCAGCAAATGGCGACGAGGCGGCCGTGGCACCGAGGACAGCGCGCGAAGGAGTCGGGGCCCCTGGAGAGAGGCTGCAGGCTAATGCAAGGTACGGCTCTCTCTGCGCGTGCGACAGCAGACGCGAGCGTGCCCTGTCCGCACGCGGCACTCCGGACGTCGACCACAATCACAAACAAGGACCGGCGTGGCCAACTGTCGATTGACGCCGACCCGCCCGCGATGCCGGCAGCCGCTCTCGACGGCTGCTGCCTGGCGACGTCGACTCGGCCGGCTCTGCCGAAGCTGTGGCGGGCGTTGGCACACGAGGCCGGGCTCAGTTGTCTGCCCGGGCCAGGCAGGCTGCCTCTTCTGGCCATGGCCGACGGGCAACACGACATTCAAGGTTTCATGACAGAGGGCCAGCAATGCGTGGCACGGCCAGGCAATGGGGCCGCTGCAGCCGTGAACCTACCGTGCCGTCGACATTGGACGACGGATGCGCCGTCGACGAGGCCGGGGTCGAGGCCGCAGGGCCGAGGCGACTGCAGAGTCGACGTGGTAAGCTCATGCGCGGCGAGGGCGTGCAATGCAGCGGGCGGCAAGCAGCGGCAGCAAGCAACGCAAGCATCGGGCATGCAAGCATCGGGCATGCAAGCATCGCACAAGCATCATCACAATGCACAGCGCTGTCTGCATTGCCGCTGTGCAGGCTGAACCCGACTGTGGCGCCAAGCACACGACGTCGTCATGGTGTACATGCTTCGTACGTGTGTGTGTACATATGCGCGGCTACTTCATGCAGCGCTAAGGTTTCAGGTCGGCCAGGCCGGCCGCTGGCCAATGGGACCGCTGCCGCAGATTTGGCTGCGGCACGAGTGGCGCCCGTTGCTCTGGCGGGGCGGGGAGGCGCCGTCCAGGTGGCAAGAGCCCAGCTGGGCGCCGCATGATGACAGCGATGCGCCTCCAAGCTCCAAGCTCAAGGCATCCGGATCCAGGCTCGTCGCAATATCAGCAGCACAGCAATATAACGGCATCACGTCTGCGGCCCGCCCTCGGGTCCTGGAGCGTCCCCTCGAGCGTCCCCATTTGCCAGCGGAAATGACAGACAGACGGCGGCACAGCCAACGGCACGAGGGCGACCTGGAGCAGAGCACGGCATCACGGGAGCGTGTGTTGCGTGCGTGGACTTGGTGGCCAACCCCCGCCGCTGGTTGGCTCTCGCCCATGGCTGACTGCAGGCCGCTGCTCGGGGCGGCAAGCCGCACGACTGGATTGGGCAGCGGGCCGATGGGCCTCTGGGGAAAGGCCTCCCGTGACGGCCTCATGAGTCGCCTCCGGCCACGGCCGTGGCCAATGGGCCGGGCGGCGTCGACGGCGGGCGGCTGACGACGGACGGGCGGCCATCTGACTCGGCGCGCAACCCCCCCGAGGCTGGGTGTTTGAAGAGCGGCTCGGGAGAGGACGAGCCGCCACGACGAGCCGCCACCACCCGTGGCTCCGTCCTCAGCTCGGCGGGCCCTGACGTCGGCGAACGGGGCCTTGGCCGCGTTATTCCTTGCCTCGAGTGCCAGAGCCGTCCGTCACCGGCAGCCGTGCTCTGGGACGGACGGGCGACGGGCTGCTAGCGGCACCCACTCGTGGGCCGTCGTTGCGTCGGGGGATTTCTGGCGCGTCCTTGTTCCAGTCTGGCCTGGCGTCTGGCGCGTGTCTCGTGTCTCTGGCGGGCGCGGCAGCCGGTTTAAGAGACGGCGGAGCGGCGCCCGTGGCCGCGAGGCGAGGCATGCATCTGGGAGCGCGCTGAAACGCGGCGCGGCGAGAGCGCGTAAAGCGAGGGTTTGCTGCGCCGAGCGTCGCCAGCATGGAAGAGCCTGGTGCCGCAGGTGCCTTGCATTGGCCGAGCGGCGTGTGACGACCCATGCACAGAGTCCGAGCCCTCGTCCTATCGCCAGGCAGGGCTATGCATGGCTTGTGACGCCGCCTGCATTGCGTGTGCAAGGCGGTTGTGTGTGCGTGTGCGCGTGTGCGTTTGTGTGCGTGTGTGCGTGTGTGCGTGTGTGCGTGCGTGCGCGCGCCAGCCGGCGCCAGCGGTTGAGTTGTGATTAACGAACCTTGCATGCCGGCCGCGGGCGCCTATGCATTCCGCGCCAGGTGCTTGTGCGCCGAGGCACGCGTGCACAGCAGCCCATGCCGGCCCGTGGCGCTGGAGCGCAGCAGCCGGCCGTTGGCAGCGACGCACGGCGGCCGCGACGCCCGCGAGGGTGCCAACCGAGGGCGGCGAGGCCTGTCGGACGGCCGGGGTCGGCGTCGAGGCCGCGCGCCGGGTGCGCCGGGGTCTAGAGAGGTCTGGGAGGTAGCCCCGAGCAGCAGGGAGCCCCGAGCAGCAGGTAGCAGGTAGCCCCGTCCAGCAGGTAGCCCCGACCAGCAGGTAGCCCCGTCCAGCAGGTAGCCCCGTCCAGCCAGGCCGCGGGTGGGGAGCGGCAGGCGCATGGTCCCGAATTAGAACAGGATAGAGTGCTGCGCCACTAGCACGTCTGTCACCTCTGCGGACGTGCAATTCCAGCGGCGGCGGCGGCGGCGGCGGCGGCGGCGACGGCGACGACGGGCGGTGCGACAGGCCGGCACGCACTGTACCGACGGTGCCCTGTATAGCTGCCGGCGTCCAGCGAGAGCGCCGAGCCCTCCGTCCTCGCGCTCCTCGCCACAAGGCCGCCGCCATTGCTGGCTCCTCTTGTGAGCGCCCCCGGCACACCTCTTATACGAGCTCCCAAACAACACGCATCCCCTCCGCCGACAGGGATCGCGAGGGTGGCCACCCACAGACTGTGTGCCGCGACGGACCCTGGCTCGGGCCCGCTCTGGCCGCCCTAGTCAGCTCGAGTGAGACAGGCGTGGAGCGTCGAGGCAACTCGAGCGTTCCCACCTGGGCCATGCCGCCATGCCCATCGCTGCCGGCCTGGGGCGCCTCTTCGCGATGGTCCCGTCCGGTCCGCAGCCGTGGTCGTCTGCTCGGGGTACGAGGTACCTGCGCCGTACGTGATGCCTGTTGATCCTGGCCGCGCCGCCCGGTACCTACTTATGCCTCCACGCGCCCCGTCACCGTGCCTGTGATCGGCAACCTGGTCGGATCTGGTGCTCTTTGCCTTCATCTCGCTGTTTTTCATGCCCTCTCGGTTCCGCCCGACGCCGCTTCTCTTCCTCTTCTTCTTCCCCTTCTCTTGTGCCTCGCTCTACTTTTAACCTTTGGGACGCCGCCGCCTTTTCTTCTCTTCTCCTCGGTCCTTCCCTGCCCTCCTTTGCCGCCCGTCCTCGCCCGACTTGCACCGCCCCAGGCAGCGCGAGAGAGAGTCGATCCATGTACAACACCGCAGCCCGCGCCCGCGAGTCATAATACAGCCCGTCTTTCTTTTATGCGCCCTTGAGAGAGACTGCCGTCCGTTCCTTCTGCGAGGTCCGAGCCTCGACGCGCCCCCGTCCCACCACCGTCTTTTGGCCACCAGGACAGCCCCGAGCTGCTGTATACTACCCTTACTACTATATATACGCCTAATCCCGGACACGACGAGGCCGCTCGTCGCCAGCCAGAGCCGCTTCGACCCGGCCCCGGAGGTGAGCAAGCGTCCCGCGCCCGTCCCGCGCCGTCTCGCTCCCTCTGACGCCCAGGCGTGCCGTGGCAGCCCTCCATCGACCCAGCCCGCCGCCCATGGACACGGCGGCCATGATGCCCCAGGGGCCCGTCTTCCTCTTCCAGCACGACCCCAGCAAGCAGCTGCCCGTCTACCCGGCCGTCCGCCCGCTGCCGTCGACGCCCGCCTTCTCGACGCGGCCCGGCTCGTCGTCGTGCCCGCAGCCGCCGACGCTGCTGAGCAACGGCCCGGCCGCCGTGACGCCCGCTGGCTCGCCCTCGCTGCCGCACCACCGGCCGGCCATGCTGCTCGACACCGACTTCGACAGCCCGTACCTGCCCTCGACGCCGCCGCTGTCCACGTCGGGCAGCGCCATGGGCAGCCCCAAGGGCTGCGACGTGCTGCAGACGCCCATGAACCCCATGTTCTCGGGGCTCGACGGCCTGAGCGGCGGCAAGCTGGGGCTGGAGCCGCCCGCCGACCTGTCCGTCCTGGACTGGTCGAGCTGCGCGTCGCCGCCCATGACGCCTGGTGAGTGGCCTCTGCCTGAAAGAAGAGAAGCGCAAGGGAAAAAAAAACAGGGGTGTGCACAGTAAAAAGCAAAAAAAAAAAGGAACAAACCCGAACAAAGCCACAGCCAGCATCCTGCACTGTAGCCCTTGTAACGTGCGGCGGGGTCGCTAACGGGCACTGGCCGGCAGTCTACATCCTCCACCACCAACACCAACCCGCCAACGTGCACCTCGCCAGCAGCGCGTCGACGAGCGACCTCCAGTCCACGGCCTCGTGCCCGTCCCTGTCGCCGTCGCCGACGCCGTACGCGCGCTCCATCGCCTCGGAGCACGACGTCGACTTCTGCGACCCGCGCACGCTGACCGTGTCCTCGGCCTCCAACCCGACGCTGGCGCCCGAGTTCAAGCTGACGGGGCTCGGCCTGGGCGACGACGAGAGCGAGGCCAAGCCGGAGCCGCCGACGGCCGACCCCGCCGCCCTGTCGCGCCAGCCGACCTTTGACTTCAACCCGGCCGTGCCCCACGGCCTGCCCGCCTTCGACGACCTGTCCGACCTCGACTCGGACGACGGCTTCGGCAGCCTCGTCGGCCTGGGCCAGCCGGCCACGCCCGACGTCTCGCGCCCGCGCGCCTGCACCGGCTCCTCGGTCCTCTCGCTCGGCCACGCCAGCTTCATCGCCGACGACGACTTCGCCGCCGCCCTCGACGACGCCGACGACGCCTTCCACTTCCCCTCGCTGCCCAGCCCGCCCTCGAGCGTCGACTCGGCCGCCGCCGACGACGGCCACGACGACAAGCGCCAGAAGACGACGGCCGCCGCCGCCGCCGCCGCCGCCAAGGACTCGCGCGCCGTCGAGCCCGCCATGACGACGGCCGCCAGCGACGCCCAGTCGGGCACCAGCCAGCAGCCGTCGGACAAAGCGCCGTCGGTCGCCTCCGACTCCAACGAGTCGTCGGCCTCGGACGCGCCCGCCGCCCCCCTGCCCGCGCCCACCAACCGCCGCGGCCGCAAGCAGTCGCTCACCGAGGACCCGTCCAAGACGTTCGTCTGCGACCTGTGCAACCGCCGCTTCCGCCGCCAGGAGCACTTGAAGCGCCACTACCGCTCTCTCCATACGCAGGAGAAGCCTTTTGAGTGCTCCGAGTGCGGCAAGAAGTTCTCGCGCAGCGACAACCTGGCCCAGCACGCGCGGACCCACGCCGGCGGTGCCATGGCCGTCAGCCTCGTCGACGGCGGCGACGCGCCCGCCTACGACGCCGCCGTTGCCCCGTCGGCGGGCCCTGCCGGCGACGACTACGGCGACTACGGCAAGGTGCTCTTCCAGATTGCCGCCGACGTCCCCGGCAGCGCGAGCGAGCTGTCGTCGGAAGAGGGCGCCGAGCCGCAGGGCAAGAAGAAGCGGAAGCGCTCTGATTGAGGCGCCCCGCCGACACGACACTACTTTGACGACGACCTTTATTCTCGACGCCATGCCGCGCTCTCACAGCGTGCGTGGATTGGCATTAGGGTATAGAGGAAAATTCTGCCGCCCAAGGACGAGGCCACCTCGGTAGACGGGCGGCAGCGGAGACCAAAACATCATTTGCACAGCTCAAAGCGGTTATGATCCTTTGCATTTTTACTATACTCTTTATCCCTTCCCTTTCTTGTATCAATCTTTATACAACCAGTTGTTGGGCTGATGATGGATGGGGGAGGACAAGTGCTTTGCTGCTTCGATGCTGCCTCATGACCACCAAAAACAGGCGTGACAAGAGTATTTCGGGCGAGGGCGGAAGAAGACTGGGATGGGGAGAGCTGGCGTGCATGGCGGAATTTGAACCATTTCCTTGCTCTCCCTGGCGACGAAGGGGAGCGCAACTGTCTTCGGATTACACTCGTTGTAATTGCAGCACGCAGTGGCTGGACGGCTGACTGCTTGCCAGACCGGGAGGCGGCGGCCACGGAGGGGAGGCGGCGGACACGGACGGGAAGCGGCGGCCACGGAGCGGAGCCGTCCCGGGTCTGCCATCTTCCGGTCTGCTTTCTGCACGGGGGGGAGGCAATGTCGAGGACGATGAGTGCAGGCCACAGTCACGACGCGTAGTATTATTCTTTACTATCCGTATATCCAAACCATGTACACTTCACAGCTGAAAAGGCAGGCCGTTTGCCTGGTAGCAGCATGCCGTGGTCATCTCACTTTCCTGCGGCCCAGACGCGGCCTGCGGCCTGCGGTCAGTTGCC
This sequence comes from Hypocreales sp. Mo6-1, assembly GCA_002939055.1. Classification (NCBI taxonomy): domain Eukaryota; kingdom Fungi; phylum Ascomycota; class Sordariomycetes; order Hypocreales; species Hypocreales sp. Mo6-1. Next base: position 1,996,107 of record PNEP01000013.1, read on the forward strand.
AACGGCGGATGCGTGACGAATGCCCGAGGTCGGAGGCTGGGCACCCTTGGCGGCTTCTGGCGACGACCCTGATTGCAGAAGCATGGTCGCGGCGGCGGCGGAACGCCCGAGATGTGAACTGTCTGACTGCTTAGCGAGATGAGGGCATCTCGAAGGTCGTCGTCGCATGGGCCAACGGTGGCGTCGGGGCCTCCATGAGGAGCGGCCGCTTCCCTGGGCGATGCTCCAGGCCCCGGGTCTTTGATGAGCGCCGCCGACAGGGGAAGCCGTTGGCAAAGACGCGGCAGGGAGAGGGCCGTTCCGGGGGTGGCTGGCGGCAGGATTGGCCACAGCCTGCCCAGTACAATAGGGAGGGTCCCGGAGCCAACAATGGCGGCGCGACGACCGGGGCCTTGATCCGGGTATTTTTGTTCTGGGCTGCCAACTGCTGTCGTGTCGGGTGCTCATAGGCCTGGAGCTGGTGTAAGCCGCGACAGCCGAAAATAGCACGCTCCAGGCGTGGCGCGCCCGTGAGGCATGGGGGTTGCATCTTGATGAATGAGTCAGGGGCCGGGGCCCTCTGTCACCGTGTCTCAACCGGTGCCGCGAGCCGGAGGGCGCCGTGGCGGCGCGCGGCCAGGGGACGAGGCATCTGAGGGAGTGCGTGCTGGCAAGGGTGCATCGCGCGAGGCCTGCGGAGGGCGCATGCGCCAGCATCGAGCGATGGCATGTTGCATGCGGAACGGATGCTCTGTTCTGCGCTGCAGAGCGCGAGGCGGCCGGCGATGGCTTCATGGTTGAGCCTGAGCGGAGGCTGAGGGTTGAGCCGGCACGTGATACGCGATATCTACGCGTCTGGTTTTTTCGACGACATTGCCATGGCAAACACCACCACCGCCCGGCACGCGCGCCCCGCAGCACGATGCCCGGCCGGCGCCTCCACGTCATCGCGCTCGTCTCGGGCGGCAAGGACAGCTTCTACAGCCTGCTCCACTGCCTGCGCAACGGGCACCGCGTCGTCGCCCTGGCCAGCCTGTTCCCGGGCGGCGACGGCGGCGACGTCGAGGCCGTCGACCCGCGAGCGCCGCGCCGGCCGGCCGACGGAGACGCGCGCGCGGACCTGAACAGCTTCATGTACCAGACGGTCGGCCACGAGGTGGTGCCCCTGTACGCCGCCGCCACGGGCCTCCCCCTCTACCGCCGGGCCATCCTGGGCAGCGCCGTGCGCCACGAGCGCGACTATGCGTACGACGGCGACGGCGACGGCGCCGGCGACGACGAGACCGAGTCGATGCTGCCCCTGCTGCGCGCCGTCATGGCCCGGCACCCCGACGCCGACGCCCTGTGCTCGGGCGCCATCCTGTCCACCTACCAGCGCACCCGCGTCGAGTCGGTCGCCCTGCGCCTGGGCCTCGAGCCGCTGTCCTTCCTGTGGAAGTACCCGGAGCTGCCGGGCCCGCCCGACGAGGCCCAGCTGCTGGCCGACATGGCCGCCGCCGGGCTCGAGGCGCGCATCGTCAAGGTGGCGAGCGCCGGCCTCGGCGAGGCGCACCTGTGGGCGCCCGTGACGACGCCCGCCGCCGCCGCCCGCGTCAAGGCGGCGCTCCGGCGGTTCGGCGGCGCCGGCGCCGCGCTCGGCGAGGGCGGCGAGTTCGAGACGCTCGTCCTCGACGGCCCGGCCCGCCTCTTCCGGAGGCGCATCGTCGTCCCCGACGCCGGCCGCGAGGTCGTGCGCGAGGGCGGCGGCGCTGCCTGGCTGCTGCTCCGTGGAGCGCGCCTCGAGGACAAGCCGGGCCGCGACGGCGAGGACGACTTGGCCGTGCGGGTGCCCGACCTGCTTGATGCCCGGTTCCGGTCCGTCCTCGAGGCCGTCCGGCCGGCATGCGGCGACGTGCCTGCGGGCCCCGAGCCCAAGGGCCACGGCAGGCTGTCCCTTGTCCGCGGCTCCGCAGGGGCGCCGCGCAACGAGGCCCGTGAGCTTCTGCAATGGTCCCTCGTGGCAGACGCAGGCGCCGCGGGGAGCTCGATCCGGCAGGAAACCGCTCACGTAGTCGAGAAGCTCCGGCAGGCCCTCTCGGGAGCGTCTCGGGATCCGTGCCACATCACAAACACCGTCGTCATCCTGCGAGACATGTCCGACTTCCCCGAGGTCAACGCCGAGTACGGCAAGCTGTTCACCAAGCCGAACCCGCCGTCTCGGGTCACGATATGCTGCGGCGACCTCCTGCCGGCAGGCCGCAACGTCGTCGTCCACGCCGCCATGCCCGGTGCCCAGGGGCGGGGCCAGGGGAACAGGGACGGGCTCCATGTCCAGGCCCGATCCTACTGGGCTCCCGCCAACATCGGCCCCTACAGCCAGGCTATAGCCGTGCCCGTGACGGCGCGGCACGAGGCGACCGGGCTGAGGGCCGTCTACGCTGCCGGCCAGATCCCCCTCATCCCCGCCTCCATGGCGTTGCCGCCTCCGTGCGACGCATCGCTGGAGCTGCAGACGGTGCTCTCCCTGCAGCACCTTTGGAGGATCGGCTGCGAGATGAAGGTACAGTGCTGGACAAGCGCGGTCGCCTACTTTGCCCGGCGGCCGTCTGCGCATGCCATGGAGCACAAAGCGAGGCTCGCGGGCCGAGTCTGGCGGCTAGCCCATGGCCGCCCGGAGGTCGACGACGACGCAGAGGCAGAGAGCGGCCCGGACCCGTGGGACCTCAGGTATAATCCCGAGTACACGTCGCTGGGGACCAACGCCGCGCAGAGCCCGGGGACCGCTCTGCCCGACTGGGACATCTTCCCGCTGCGGCAGCAGGAGGAGCCGGAAACATGCGTGCCGCCCCTGTTTGCCGTCGAGGTCGAGAGCCTGCCGCGGCAGGCGGCGGTCGAGTGGCACGCGCACCTGGGACTCGGACACGTCGGCGAGGGCGGCGCAGAGACCGCGCACCTCCCCGAAGTCGGGGACGGAGGCTGGCGAGGCTGGCACATGGCCGTCCGGGCCGCGGGCGCCGTCTTGGTCCACACGATGCTGGCCTGCCGGCGGGCCGACGAGCGCAGCGCCGGGGCACTCGGGCAGGCCATGGCCGAGGCCTACGCGGCGTCGCTCGGGTGTCTGGGTGCCGGGGCGGCGGCCCTGTCGGCATCCGAGGGCCCGTACCTCGCCTACGTGGACGCGGCCGGCATGGAGGCTCCGTGGGAGGGTGTCGAGGGACGCGACGGGCTGCTGTCCCTTGCGCTGGTGCCCTGCCGCTCCATCTGGTCCGCGCAGGGCGAGCGGCTGGGGTGCGTGGCGCTGTATCGATGGACGATTGCCGTTTCTCAGTAGCGCCGAGTGGCCGGCCGGGAGGGTCGTGTTGTCGCAGAAGACGAAAGGCCCCTATCCATGGCCGCGGCTGAGCGAGGTGGTGCGCTGGAGTGTGAAGCACCGAGTATGAAGTACGGAGCCTGGATGTACATACATATGTCATGTGGCTGGCGCGCACATGCCATCCGTCCCATCACATGAGCGCGCGCGGCCCCACGCCTGCCCTCGCCTCTCCTCCGTACATAAGTTCGAGACGGGCCTCGTGCAGGCTGACAACAGCCTCGGACACACCTCGCGCGCACGTATCGGATACATGGCAGACCGGCCCGCAGGCGCCGGCCATGGGCGATGACAAGGCGGCTCCAGCCGCCGCCGCTGGTGGGCCCAGCAGAGCCGTGTCTCAGCACCACCTGCGGCGGCAGTCGACGAGCGAGCGTATCAACGAGATCCTCGAGGTGAGACGGCCCCGCTGCCGACGGCACCCTCGCTCGCCCTCTGTCTCTGTCGCTGCGCTGACGATGCAAGGACAGAACGCCCGCAGCCGCGCCGAGAGCATGGGCCCCGACGCGGCGCCGTCCAGCGCGCGGGTGCGGCGGCCGTCCGAGGCCCGGTGCTCCGAGGCCAGCGACGACGAGATGACGGGCATCGTGTCGCGCGGCTCGGGCCAGAGCTACCTGGCCATGCAGGCGAGCCCCGGCGGCGGCGCGCGGCCCCGGCGGTCCATCTACCGCCGGCCGTCGCAGGCGCTGTCCGAGGACGGGGGCTCGGCGCCGGCGGGCCCTGCGGCGGGCGGCGCGGGACCCGTCGGCGAGGCGGCGAAGCCGTGGTGGCGGCGGCCGCTCGGGCGGTTCCAGTCCATCGAGCTGGAGAACAAGGGCAGCGTGGCCCGAGACCACCTGGCGCTCGGTATGTGCCCCCGGGCCCCTTGCTTCTGGCGCGCGAGGAATGCTGACGGGCGCCAAGAGCGCACCTTCCTGGCCTGGCTGCGCACGTCGCTGGCCTTCGCGTCCATCGGCATCGCCGTGACGCAGCTGTTCCGGCTCAACATGTCGCTGGCGGCGGCCGACCAGGGCGAGCTGCGGCGCGTCGGCCGGCCGCTGGGGGCCGCGTTCCTGGGCATCAGCATCCTGACGCTGCTGCTGGGCTTCCGGCGCTACTTCCGCGGCCAGGAGTGGGTGACGCGCGGCAAGTTCCCGGCCAGCCGCGGCACCGTCGTGCTCATGGCGCTCATGGCGCTGGCCATCATGCTCGTGTCGCTCGTCGTCGTCGTCGTCATCCAGGGGCCGGGCGAGGCGGACCTGGCGGACCTGTAGGAGGCGACGGGGATGCGTGGAAGTCGGGGAGCTCGAGGGACTGGCGGCCGTGGCGGTGATGTTGTTGGGGTTTGGAGATGGCATGCAGATGCAATGGAGGCACTGGCAGTCGTGGAGTTTTGGAGCAAACCTATGCAATAGGGGGAGGCACGGCAGCCGCGATGCGGGGCGTGATTGGTGTGCGGATACATACAGCGCTGCACAAGGCGGGGGAAACTTGCAACTGCCACGCTCGAACCCAGCATCTCGACGACAGCTCTCGACAGCTCTCGACAGCATCTCGACAGCCTCTCTGCTCCAGTTGCTTCCACAACCACCGCGGCCCAGCCCCCGCCATGTCCCCGCTGCCGGCCTCCGACCGTCCGTAGCCAGAGCCGCCATGCCCGCAGCCCCCGTCGACGTCGCCGCCTTCGCCGCCACGCAGCTCGCGCTGCTCTCGCGCGAGCTGCAGGCGGAAGTGGCAGAGACGAGCGCCGCCGTGGCCTCGCGCGCCCCAGCCGCCCTCCAGCGCGCCGGCCGCGCCCTCACCAACCTCGTCGTCGCGTCGCGCCGCACCGGCCTCGGCGGCCGCACCGTCGTCGAGCTCGGCCCCGACGCGGCCACCGGCGGCGGCGACCTGCCCCAGCACGGCCTGCGCGCCGGCGACATCGTCCTCGTCGCCGAGCAGCCGGCCGGCGCCGCCCGGAGGCGCGAGGTGCGCGAGCTCGAGCGCCGCGGCGTCGCCGGCGTCGTCGTCAAGGTGCTCCGCGCCGCCCTCGCCGTCGCCCTCGACGACGCCCGCGACGACGACGCCGCCCTCGCCGGCAGGGTCTGGGCCGTCAAGCTGGCCGACGAGGTGACGTATCGACGGTACGATGTGGCCTGGGCGCCGCGACGCCGACGGCTGACGCCGACGACGCAGCATGAACCAGACCATGGAGCGGCTGCAAAAGATGGCCGAGTCGGAGTACTCGACCTTCATCCGCGTCCTCTTTGGCCTGTCCAGCCCGTCGCCCGTCCCTACAGACGACCTCGGCGGCGTCGAGTGGCTTGACCCGACGCTCAACGACTCGCAGAGAGACGCCATCCGCTTCGCCCTGGCTTCTCGCGAGTTGGCCCTCATCCACGGGCCGCCAGGAGTACGCCGCCCGCAGCGGCCCAAGCCGGGCCTCCAGCATGCACGCCTACTGACGAGCTAGCCGCCTAGACGGGCAAGACTCACACCCTCGTCGAGCTGATCCTCCAGATGGTCAAGCGCGGGCAGCGCGTCCTCGTCTGCGGGCCGTCCAACGTGTCCGTCGACAACATCGTCGAGCGCCTCGCGCCGCACAAGGTGCCCATGCTGCGGCTCGGCCACCCCGCCCGCCTGCTGCCGTCGGTCGTGAGCCACTCCCTCGACGTGCTGACGCAGACGTCCGAGGCCGGGGCCATTGTCAAGGACGTGCGCTCCGAGATGGACGCGAAGCAGGCCTCGATCAAGAAGACCAAGAGCGGGAGGGAGAGGCGGGGCATTTACGCGGACCTGAAGGAGCTTCGCAAGGAGTATCGCGAGCGGGAGCGGCGCTGCGTCGACAGCCTCGTCGGCGGCAGCAAGGTCGTCCTCGCCACGCTCCACGGCGCCGGCGGGTTCCAGCTCCGGGACCAGCAGTTCGACGTGGTCGTCATCGACGAGGCCAGCCAGGCGCTCGAGGCGCAGTGCTGGGTGCCGCTGCTGGCCGCCCGCAAGGCCGTGTGCGCCGGCGACCACCTCCAGCTGCCGCCGACCATCAAGTCGGCAAACTCCAAGGCCAAGCTGGACCTCGGCGACGGGGTCAAGCCGGCGCGGGGCGTGACGCTGGCGACGACCCTGTTCGACCGCCTGCTGGCCCTGCACGGGCCGTCCATCAAGCGGATGCTCACGACGCAGTACCGCATGCACGACAAGATTATGCGGTTCCCATCCGACGAGATGTACGAGTCGAGGCTGGTCGCGGCCGATGCGGTCAAGGCACGCCTGCTGCGCGACCTCGAGTACGGCGTCGACGACGGCGAGGACACCAACGAGCCCGTCATCTTCATCGACACCCAGGGCGGCGACTTTGCCGAGAAGAAGGACGACGGCGACGGCGACGGCGACAAGGGCAGCCTCGTCGGCGAGAGCAAGAGCAACGAGATGGAGGCGGCCCTGGTCCGGCAGCAGGTGAAGCGGCTTGTCGGAGCCGGCGTGCGGCCCGACGACATTGCCGTCGTGACGCCGTACAACGCTCAGGTGGGCCCCTTGCCCGGGAGGCATGCCTCGGACGATGGCGGGCTGGGCTGACTGGTCAACTCTACGGCGGCAGCTGGCGCTGTTGGCGCCGCTCAAGGAGCAGTTCCCGGGGATAGAGCTGGGGAGCGTCGACGGCTTCCAGGGCCGCGAGAAGGAGGCGGTGATTGTCAGCCTGGTGCGGAGCAACGCCGAGGGCGAGGTCGGCTTCCTGGGGGAGAAGAGGCGGCTGAACGGTGGGTGGCGTCGGATGCTGGGGGACGCAAGGCCCGTGCTGACGATGGGCGGCAGTGGCCATGACGCGCGCGAGGCGATCGCTGACGGTCATTGGCGACTCGGAGACGGTCAAGAGGTGAGGCTGTCGCCGTCGACTCGCGTGTCTTTGGCGCTGACACGCCGGCGTCCGGCCGCAGGGGGAGCGCGTTCCTGAAGCGGTGGATGGAGTTCCTGGAAGACCAGGCCGACCTGCGTTACCCGGACATTTCGACGGTCGACGAGCAAGGATAGGCGGCCGACGGGACAAGTCTGGGGGGCGTTTCAGGTCACGCCAGGCCTGACTCGCCACGCGGGAAGCTAGTCAAGCCTACATGTACGGGCAGAGAGAGCAGCGAGAGCGCGAGAGCCTTGGAGGCGAGGGCAAAGAGGCGAGTGGACGGCGGCCGCATCGCGCGCGCCCCGCATGCAGGCGACGGTTGACGAGCGACGAATCACGGCCGGCGCTCGACACGGACGACGGGTCTGCGGAGGCGCGCCAGCCGACGGCATCGCGTGGGGAGCATCGCGTGGGGAGCGTCGCGCGGGGAGGTGCGCCGGGCCTGGACGCCCGCTCCATGCGCCCGCTGTTTTGGGTGCGACGTCGCGCGACGACGGCCGCCGGCGGTGCCTCGCCGGCCCGGCTGTTTGTTTGTCGACGCGAGGCGCCGCCGCTGGAATGCGCGCCTGGCCGCCTGCGCGGATGCTCGCCAGGAATGCCTTGTGCGACGCGGGCGTGCGCGAGGGCCATGGGAATCAAGGCAATTCCAGCCCGCGGCCGCTGCGCCGGCGCGGCGCTCGCATATGCGGCCTCGATGTGCTGCCTCGATGTGCTGCCCCCATGTGCTGCCTCCATGTGCTGCCTCACATATGCTATATGCTGCCTCACATATGCTGCCTCACATATGCTGCCTCACATATCCTGCTCCTGGCCCCTCGCTCACGCCCGTCCCCACTCCGGTTCGCGGCCTGCTCCACGCGCCCCCCTGGGCAGCCATGTTTCATCCTCTGCCTAGGTGCCTCTATATAAGCCAAGTAGCTCCGTACATGCCTCAGCTGTCTCTCAGCGGTGCCCTGAGCCCTCCGGCCCGGCGCTCTCATGCCCGTACACTCGCTGCATTCCTCCTTCCGCCGCTCACCACCGCTCCTCTTATAAGGCAGGCGGGCCGTGCCGAGCTCTCCTTCCTCCTCCCCCCTCGTCGTCGCCCGCCGCTCCTTCTGCCGGCCCCCGTCACATGACTTGATCGCGCCCTCGTCGTCGACATGCCTCGCCAGTAGCTGGCTCTCTTCGTCCGTCCATTCCCTGCGCCTCGACCATGCCGTGGCGGGCTGCCTCGCCCTCCTTCTCCCGCCCCGGCGGCGGCAGGTCCATCCGCGGCCAAATCTCGAGCCCCATCCCCATCCCGGAGCCCGCCGCCGCCGACCTCCCCGTGCGGCCTCCCGGCGGCAACCCCGTGGCCCCCTGGCAGAGCCCCGAGAGCCGCCCGGCCGATGCCGAGGCCGGCCTGCGTCATGACCCGGCCGCCGGCAGCGGCAAGTGGCAGCAGCCCGCCGACGCTCAGCAACGGCTTCCTCCCGGCCGCGCCCTGACGGAGCCGGTCATGGACCAGCCTGACGCCGCCGCCAGGCAGGAGCCGCAGCGCAAAAGGTCGACCTTCAGGTCCGCCCTGAGCAAGCTCCTCGGCCGCAGGAAGAAGCAGAGTGGCGACTCCCCGCCCAAGTCGACGTCGGCCGCAGCGTCGAGCCGCCACCACCGAAGTGTAAGCCCCCAACCCTCAAGCATTGCCTCGACAGGCGAGCTCATCGACGAGGCGCAGGACCCGACCGGCCAACACGGCCCCGTCAAGACGATAGAGCCCAAGCGGTCTGCTTCGCTGCCCATCACCGAGTACGACCGGGCGCTGCGGTCTCATTCCATCAGCCCCCAAGACGTCCTGGCCATCAGGAGCGCGCGAAACTCGGTCAGCGCCGAGGCGAAGCTGCCGGCAAACAAGGCCGCTGCCTCCCATGCCACGGCCACTCGCCCTGCCGCGCCGCGCTGGACCGGCGGCAGGAGGTCCGCAGGCCTGACGCCGCGCCCCGCGAGCTCCCACGACCGCCGCCCCCGGCTGGCCGACTTCAGCGAGGACCCCGACGAGATCGGCCGAGCCATCACGAGCGATTCGACGGGCCTCAGGCGGCGCTCTCGGAGCCTCTCGGCCTTCCCCGTCGCCGACAGCGGCATCCACGGCCTCGTCCGCCGCCGGAGCGATGAGATCCGCCACTGGCGAGAGAGCTACGAGCCCGCCGCCGTGTCCCCCTTCTCGTTGAGCGCCCACGAGGCAGAGGAAACGGGCGCCCTGACGGCCGACGAGCCCGACACCGTCGTCGAGGAGCAGCCCCGGACGCCCGTCGAGCCCTTTGTCTTCGGCGACATGGCTTCCATGAAGGAGGCGGCCGCGCTGAAAATCACAGAGGCCGCCAGCCTCGACTCGCGCATCAGCAGCCTCGAGACGCGCATGGGCCGCCTGCACCATCTCGTCGCCGAGATGGGCAAGCCTGTCCCCGGCTTTCGCTCGACCGTCAGGGAGCTCGACGGAAGCGAGGATCGCGACAGCCTTGGCCGCTCCTCTGCCCACCATTCGGACGAGTCGCGCATCATCTTTGGCGATGCTCCCGCCTGCCTCGACATGACGCCCCGGGCGACCCTCATGCCCCCGCATCCGAGCGCGGGCCGGCCGCTGTCCTTGTCGACGGTGCGTGGCGCGACGAGCGCCAATCCCTCGATTGCCAGGGACGCGTCGGGGAACGTCACGGCCGATCAGTACATGAACCTCGTCGCCCTCCTCGAGACGGAGCGCGCCGCCCGGGAGGCATTGGAGGCCCAGGTCCGGCGGCTGAGCCACCACGTCAGCCTCGCGACCAAGCTGGCCGCAACGCACGCCCATGCTGCGCGGAGCGACGTGCGCTCCTTCGACAGGTCGCTCGCCGGCACCTCGGTCTTTGACGACGACGACGACGATGACGACGGAGACGGCCGAGACGGCGGGCGCAGCGCCGGCCGGGAGCGCTCCCGCGCGAACCTGACGCTCGACGATTCGGGCTTTGCCGTCGGCGCCCCCGACGACGACGCCTCGTACACCGAGTCGTTCGCCACGCCCCACGAGCAGGGCCACGACGAGTCTGCGCTCGACCACGACGACCAAGGGCACGACCCGTGCCTCAGGACCACCGCCCGGGCAATGTCTCTCTCGCGACTCACCATGGGCAAGCCGCCGTCGCCGGCGCACCAGGTTTCGCCATAGACCTCCGCGACGGCTCCATCGGCGCGCGTCCTTGTTCCGTCTCGACTTTTTCTTGCGGCGTTTCAGGTCATCTCCCCCTCCTAGAGCAAGCATTTGATACCCCCTTCCCGGCTAATAGCATGTTTGGTTGCCTACCCATGGTGGGTAGGCGCTCCGTCCTCGACGGCGTTCCGGGCTGGTGGTCGTTATTTTGTCAACTTTGAGCAACGATGACGATGCGTGGAATAAGGGGCCCGTCTCCCAGGGAGGAGCAATGGCGGTGATCAGCTAGCTGCCAATGAATGAACCACCACTTGACGCCACTGCGCCTGGGCGCTTGCCTCCGTGTTGAACTGCTTCGCTATGCTGCTTCGCTATGCCGCTGTTGCTGGCGATGCTGGGGCCCAAGCCCAGAGTAATGGTACTGTACAGGTAGCCAATGCTCTGGCAAGACTCACGTGGAAATGCGCCACGGCTCCCTCACGGCCGGGGCTTGTCCTTAATGCCCCAGCTGCCCACGAGCGCCATCGACTCCTCGTCGCCCGGCGCCAGCCGCTCCTCCCGGAGCGTGTCCGAGAGGCACCGCCAGGGGTCGCGGCCGCCGCCCCACTGGAGGAGGTTCTCCTTGAGGCGCTCGCCGTTTTCGCGGCTGACGGCGCCGCCTTCGCGGCCCGCGCCGAAGACGACGCGCCAGACGCGCTCGGCCAGCACGCGGTCGAAGAGGTAGCTGTAGTAGGTGCTGCCGTAGCTGAACAGGTGGCCAAAGAAGCCCTGCCAGCGCGTCTGGGGCGGGTCGAGCGGCCCGTGGGCGTAGCGCCGATGGAGGCCGTGGAAGACGGCCGTCGTGTCGAACCCGGGGTCAATGGCGTCGGGCGCGTGGTACGCCTGGTCCACCATGGCGAGCAGGATCTGGTGCTCCGTCTCCATGGCCTCGAAGCGCTTCGCCGCCCGCGCCCGCTCGGCGACGCGGTCCAGCGGTATCGGCTCGTCCGTCTGCCAGTGGCGGGCGAAGAGGGCGAGGACGCTGGGGTCGGCGGCGAAGTGCTCCATCAGCGTCGACGGCAGCTCCGCAAAGTCGGTCGGGCAGCGCGTGCCCGACACGTTCTGCAAGCGCGTCCGCGCCAGGACCGAGTGGATGGCGTGGCCCATCTCGTGGAAGAGCGTCTCGACCGACTGATACGGCAGCAAGGCCGGCCCCTGCGAGAAGCTGTCCTTGTGGAAGTCGCACACGAGCGCGATCGTGGGCAGCTGCATGAGCCTGCCGCCCCGCGCCGACGTCTCCATCCCGTCGTTGGCGGCCAGCTCGGCCGAGTCGAAGGGCGGCGAGACAGCCTCCAGCGCCTCGCTCGCCTCGTCCACCTCGCCGGCGAGGATCTCCCGCGAGCATCGGATCGTGTAGTGCGCCGGGCTCGACGACTTTTCCGCGCGGTGGAAGAGGTCGCAGTACAAGACGGCCACGAGTTCGCCGTCGTCCGACATGACGTCGAGCCGCTTGACGTCTGCGTGCCACGTCTCCCCCGGCGCCGCCTCCCCCGGCACCAGCCTGACGCCGTACAGGCGGTCAAACAGGCGGGACAGGCCCTGCATCACGGTGCCGATGGAGAAGAAGTTGAGGAGCCGGTCGTCGGTCCCATGCCCATAGCCCATGTCGGCCTTGACCTGTTGCATGTAGAAGTCCCTGTCCCAGGGTTGCAGAGACGCGTCGTGCATGAACAGCATCTCGCGCTTCTTGTTTGTCAAATCGCGCAACTCCTGCTCTACAGCCGGCGCGTTGTGTTCCCACAGGGCCAGCAGGAACTTCATGACCGAGGCAGGCGACTTGGCCATCATGCGGTCTTTGAGCATCATGTGGCCGTAGCTATCGAACCCCGACAAGGCCGCCTGCCTGGCGCGGTAGTGAAGCATCTCCTGCAGAAGCCTGATGGCTTTGGACGAGGCTGTGCGGTTGGCCAGATAGAGCTCCTTGCGGGTCTCGTCGTCGTAGACGGTCTGCAGAACACTGGCCGCATCGGAGCCGGTCGTCGAAATGCATATATCTGAGCCTTTCCGGCGCGAAGCGGCCACATCGGGTGACAGCCCGTAGAACCGGTGCGACGGCAGTGTCAGCGTCTTCTTCTTGGGGACCATCTGCTGGACAAAGGAATTTCCGACGCTGCTGACTTGCGATGACAGGGAGACGAAGCTGTCACGGGTTTCGCTGGACAAGTTGACGGCGGACTTCATGAAGTCGAGCTTGAGCAAGTCTGCGACCGCCTTCTCCTCCTCAGACCAGGCTGCCGTCACCTCGGGCCGCGACATGGCCTCGGTCAGCTGGTCGTTCAAGCCCGTCATGGTGTTGAGCTTATTCATGTACTGGTACGCCATTGCCCAGGCGCTTTCGGCGGCATTTCGGAACCGGTAGTCAGGGTGCGTCATGCGTACGAAGTCGCACATGTCGAGCACGCGACATAGCAGGTCGCTAAGACGATCGAGATCCCTGACGATAGCTTGGTACTCGCTTGTCGTCGACGCCGCCAGGATGCGTTGCACAACCTTGGCCGCCTTGTCGACGTTGTTCTGTGCATAGAGGAAGAAGCCGGCCGGGGTCTTCAAGAACCGGTTCTTGAACAGGCCCTGGCTCTTGAAGCTGAACATGGGCCACGAGCTGCTCTTTGGGTAATCGAACATGCTGCGGAGGTTGGCATCGTCGTGGCGAGAGCTGACGCCGCAGTCGGCGGGCAGCCACCTGCCAGGCTCACCGGGAGCAAGGGTGCCGGCAGCCGTCGACTTGCATCGCCACTGCGGGCGAGGCCAGGCCACGCGACCGACGCATCTCGTGCAGACCCAGAGACGGCGCGAGCCCCCGGAAGTCAGCATTGTCGCTCCAGTGGGTGCGCGCGTCTGCATGAAGCAGGGCGCCACACAGGAGAGGCTTGCCAATGGCGGGGAGACGGCGACGAGAGTGCAATGGCATCAACGCCCCTGCAGATGTGGTCGGTTAGAAAATGATGTGCGCCGGGCATCCGTATGCACGATATGCATAGGTACATACGCTGATGGGTTCCACTCTGCTTTGGGCGCGTAGCGGAATCCTCCGCCAGCCGGTGATGGTGGTTGACGAGTGGTTGACGAAGAGGCTGCCGTTGGTGCGGTTTTTCGAAACGTTCGTCTGCTACCAGTGCTGGTCAGTCGACGGGCTCCGTCTGTGCTTGCGAGAAACACTGGGTGCCATACCAATGGATAGAATTACGGCTGTGGCTCAAAAACGGTGTTGCCGGATGGAATTTTGAAAGGGGATGAGGAGCGACGGTTCAGACCAGGGATGCGAGGGAAGCGACATCGAGAGCGCCACGTGACCAGCCGCTTCGGGATATCCAGGACCCGGCCCGCCTGCCAGCGACAACCACCTCGGACAGCCTCGGATTCCGCGTCGACGAGCCGCCGACTGAGCGGACAATGGCTGCAAGAGTGCTGCTGCAGCGGGTAGGCCTCTGCTCTGCAGCCACTGGCCGAGGAAGACGGAGGCTAATTGGGCTCTCTCAGCGCTCCCTCGCGCCGCTGGCGACCCTCGCCCTCGGCGGACTGGCCTTGTCCCCGGCGACGGTCCTGGCCGAGGAGCCGTCGGCTGCCAAGGTGCGCGTCTCCTTCAGCTGTCCTCTCGCGCTCCACGGGAAAGGCCCGTGCTGACGGGAGCGCAGAGGAAACCCATCTACGACGAGTACGACGAAGCCGACGCCCCCGCCGCAAATCCCGCACCGGCACTGCCGACCAAGGCCCTGGCGCTGCTGCCGCACGCCGAGGCCGGGGAAGAGCCGAGGCCCCGGGGCCCTACGCCGACGGACCGGCTGGCGGTGCAGATCGGAAGGGCCCGCATGTTCCTCTACCGGTGCGCGGTGGCCGCCGAGGACAAGGTCAACCAGACGATGGACTCGGCCTTCCACCTCGAGCAGTCCTTCACCGGCACCATCGCGTCGCTGGCGCCCCCCCGGGAGAGTGGTGAGAAGGTGATGCCCGGCGCCATCTACGTGCTCGTCGCGGCCATGGCCGGAAGCATCATGACGCGCAACCGCAACGTCCTGCTGCGCGCCTCGGTGCCCCTCGCACTCGGCATCGGCGCCGGCTGGGCCTTCCTGCCCCTGACGATGGGTAACGTCTCGGGCCTGGCCTGGAAGTACGAGCAGCGCTTTCCCGCCGTCGCTGAGACGCACGTCAGGCTGCGCGAGGGCATCCAGAAGGGAATCAGCTTCGCCAAGGCCCACGGCGAGGTGGGTGTACGATATGTCGACGGCAAGGTAACGGACGCGCGCGAGGCGGTCGAGGGCTGGGTGAAGCAGGGAAAATAGAGATTTGGGTTTAAAAGGCGATTGTATCATCTGGTAGACATTCCCGAACAAATAATTTCGTTTGTTTCATCTATGGTGGCTGGCTACGGCGCGTCGAATATGAAAGGATCAAGCACGTACATGTCCTCTATCCCCCATGATAAACACCTCCGCCCTGGCCTGGCCCTGGAACTCCACTGATGCTACCCCGCAGAATCGAGCTGCTGCTGCAGACCCAACCGATGACTCGTCAAATCCAAGAAGAGCTCGTCCCATGGTCAAAGAGCCGCCACAGAGGCAGCCTTCGGCTCCGGCTCCGGTTGCGGCTTTGCGTTGACCTTTCGCTCCGACAACGTTGTCCGGTGCTGAGCCTGCTCTCTGGCCTCGCGCATCTGGCCACCGGCAGCCAGCGCGATGGCATTCGCTTTCCCCTTCGTCGACGCCTTGGCCCGCGGCTGATCCATCCCGAGGTTGGCGTCGGTTTCTTTGGCCTGCTCGAGGAGGCGATCGAGCTTCAAGGCCTTGCACAGATCGGTATAGCTCTTGCCCTGGTTGACCGACAGGTGGACCCTTTCTTTGCCAGGCACCATCTGGGCCAGGACGTACTTTGTGTTTCCGAAGCGGTTGACGACGTCCATGGATGTCCTCAGGTACTGCTCCACCACGTCCTGCCAGGGCAGCAGCCCTCCATCAGCCTCGGTCCGGAAGCAGCTCGGGTTTCTCTCTGCCGCCGTGGCGATCATTGCGCCGTCGGCGCCAAACTCGTCGGCCAGCCGGAGGCCCTGGTCTCTGTTCTCGACGTCGCCGTTCATAAGGCAGGCGACACCAAACTCGTGGCAGACGTCGGCAACCATGCGCAGCTGTCCCCGGATGGCCCTCTCTCGCGGCCGCATCGGCGTCGTCCGGCAGTGGACGGTGAGGCCGGTGATGCCTGTGGCGCACAGCCTCCTGACGAGGGCCTCGGTCTCTGCGGCCGTCTCGAGGATGCGAATCTTGACGCTGATGCCGATGTCGTACTCCGGGGTGATGTTCTGGACCAGGGCCTCGAGGATGGCACACAGCTTGTCGGGGGTGCGCAGGAGCGCTGCGCCCATGCCGCCGCTCGTGCTGAAGGGTTTGGGACAGCCGGCATTGACGTCGATGCCGGCAACGTAAGCAGCCACCAGCCGGGCCGCCTGGACGGCCCGCTCGGGATCCGCCGTGCCGATTTGGAAGATGAGTTTGCCGGCTTCCTTGTCTGGATGCATTCTGTAGATGATGCTCTCCTTGGCGTCCGGCGGCGGCTCCTTCTTGCCGTGCGAGGACAGACGATACCACTCGATCGTCTTGGACTCGTCGTTGTACCGCCTGCAGGTGCCGATCATGGCGCGGTCGACCGTCTCGGGCCCTACGACAGCCAGAGGTCAGCTCCGTGGGCGGGACGGCACAAAAGGGCGGACGCGCATACCCCAGACAAGGTCTGCGCCATATTGTAGGGCCATCAACCTGCAAGGCAGCTCGCCGGAGCGCACCATAGGCGCGAGAACGACCTTGGCTCGATAGTCGACACCCCGGCGGGGGATCGGGACTTGGTTGGCCTGGGCAGCCATGGCTCTCTTGACCAAAGCGCGAAGCATTCCGCAGAGGCAGAGGGCTACATGTCGAGACTGGAGAGCAGAACTGCGCTGGAGGTTGACGAGCCAACTTGGCGCTGGAAAATGCAATGGTGGTTATCTAATCCCGGGCTATCGATAAGGACATCGGACTTGGGCGCCTCGGACGGCGGCAGCCGGGGCGGTCCGCGCAGCCGACTGCCGCCGAAGGCCGCATGTACGGATGCGTGCATGGGTTGATGATTGGAGGGCTATTTAATTTTCTATGCCCTGAACCCGTTGAGACTCTTTCTCGGAGTTGGGACGACGTGCCTCAGGGTGGTGTGCAGGCACTTGACGGATGACGTCACATGTCATCAAGGCGTCGACCTGAAACAGCGACAATGGGACATGACACGAGTGTTTGTGTACATGAAAACATGCAGATGGGAAAATCCCTGGGCTGCGAGTGCCGATCGGCGCCGAGGACGGCCATTCCGGAGCCAGGCGGTGGGCCTCTGCGAGCGGCAGCGGATAGCACTGTGATCTGGCCACGCGAGTCGTCACCGTGGTGTGAAATGCGCTGGCTCATGAGACACATGCGGCTGTGGCGTGCAACGTCCACGGCTAGGACCTGACTCTCGCAGCCGCAGCGCGACTGGGGTGATCCAGGCAGGAAGCGATATGGTACGCCCTCAACAGCCGAAGGGCCCGTTGAGCACGTATACGGGGCATATGTTCTGAAGAGATGATGGAAATTCCAGGATCACCGCGCCCTGGCCCTCCAACAAGCGGGTCGAGCACCTAAAATAGAGCGCGGCAGCGGCTCCCGGGGGCTGGGGCCCGGGCACGCATGGCGCCCGCTGAAGCGCCTGCATCGGGGCTCTGGCGCCCTAGAATCGCGCGAGGTGCCCACTGGCGTGCCCTGAGTGGCGCCGTGTCTCAGGGGCCAGCGTCCCATTTACGAGCCTCTGAAGTCTGAACACGGCCCAGAAGGGCAAGGGTTCAGCCACCACGGGGCCCTGTTTCCTCCGCCAGGGCGGCAGCTGGCGACCTCCTGGTCTTCAGACAACCGCAACCTCGACATCAACCATCCACCTGCACATGCACCGACCTTGCCCTGCTTCCGCCCCAGCGACGACCATCGGCGCGCACATTTAGCCGTCGACGCCGCGCGACATCCAAGGACGGCCGGCGCCGTCTGAGCCACGGGGCACGCGCATCCAGAGCCAGCTCCCTGGACCTATAGATACCCGACCTCCCCTCGGCCCGCCCCCCGGCCACATGTCGCGGCCTCTGCCTTGCATCACGACTGCACGAGCCTCGATCCATCGCGTCGACTCGACCACGGCCTAGCGGCACCCCGGGCGCCAGGTCAATGCCGTTGCCGTCTGGCCGCCGACATGGAGAACGAGCCGCCGTGCACGGGCGATGAGAGCCGGTCGTCGAGGCGCGGCCGCCTCATGGACAAGCTCTTCGGCGGCGCCAGGGAGAGGAAGCTCTCCGAGGCGTCCCAGGCCTCGCAGGCCTCGCTCGATGCCTTCCTCCACAACTCGGCCGACAAGCTCGAGGTGACGCACGCGCCCCCCCCGCCCCCAAAGCTCACAAAGCTCGACACCACCATCTCGCGATACCCCCAGGCCCTGGCCATCAACCACCAGGCCCAGCTCAACCGCCCCATGGCCCCCGGCAAGCACGACGCCGCGCCCCCGAGGAGGAGCCCCCGCCCCAACAGGAAGGGGCTCGTCGTCCGCTTCGCAGACTCGTACCCAGACATCATCGGCGAGGGCGGCGACGAGTCCGAGGTGCCTGTCATCGAGGTGAGGAGGAACAAGCTGGCGAGGAAGCCGATTCCGCCTCCCCGCCGGGTCCCTCCGGCCCCGTCGGCCGCCCCTACGATGCCGCCTGGCGCCCCCGCGCCCGGCCCTGGCGCCCCCGAAGACGACGTGCCGCCCAGGCCCCTGGTCTACCCATCCGTCTACGACCCCCAAGACGACCCCGCCGCCGCGAGTGCTCCCCAGGAGCCGAGACGAGACGCGGGCAATAACGGCAACCTGCTTCTTCCCGGGCGAACTTCGTCGGCGAGGTACCTGGAGACGTCGGGGAGGCACGACGAGAACAGGAGGTCCTTCATCGAGATACACCAGGCGCAGATGCGCGAAGCAGAGGGCCAGGCCTTTGCCCAGGCCGCCCGCACCGCCGCCGCCGCGTCTCAGGCCGACTGGGAAGACGCGGACCGCCGGTTGCCCGCCGCCGTCGATGACTCCCCCGGCTTCCAGACCCGGCGGGCGCCCGTCGAATACAGCCCGGCGGCCTCGATCGCCTCCGACGCGTCCAGCATGTATCACCAGTCCAGCCCGTCGCAGAACAGTATCGCCGCCCCGCTGCCGAGCGTACCCTCGTGGCAGGTCGATGCTCCTCCGCCCCCTGGCCCGCCCCTGGGCCCGCCGCCCCTGGCTGCGCAGATGGCGTCGGTTTCGCTCCGCGACGTGGTCGATGCTGGGGGAGACGACGCCTTGGCCACGTTTGTGACGAGAACGACGCACCTCTTCGAGCTCTTCCGGCTGCACGCCGAGGCCGTGAGGCCGCTGTCGACCTGCGCCCCGAGGGACTGCGGACGCAGTGCGCTGTGGTGGTTCCTCAAGGGGAGGATGGGCCTGGAGCTGGCCATCCGAGACCACCCGAACTCGCCCCAGGCCCAGATGCAGAACGAGCTCGACAGGCAGCAGGCCTACTCGAACCTGGCAAAGGGCTACTGGCTCTGCGAGGAGGTGGTTCCCCAGATCGCCGAGGCGCAGCGGCTGCCGCCCGACGCCGAGACGACGGGCGTTGTGCAGAGCCTCATCACGGCCCTGCGCAAGCTCTCGCAGTCGATGAAGAGGAACGGGTTCCTGCCGCCCGAGGAGCCCTTTCTGCCGCAGACGATCGACAAGTCCATCTGGATGGAATACCCGCCGCTGAGCCAGGACATGGTGGCCCTCCTCTCCGGGAACTGGGGCTCGGGACTGACTGCGATGCAGCATCCCATGCTGACGCTGCAGCTCCTCGACGCGTTCCCGCTGGGCGACACGTCGGACAAGTTTTGCTACGGGCGCGTCATGGCCGACGCCTTCCTCATGGAGCAGGGCCGGGAGGCGCAGAAGATCTACCTGCCCTGCATCCTCTCCATCGTGCGGCCGCAGAAGCAGAAGGGGCTCGTCTTTGTGATCGCGAGCCAGAACGGCAGCGTGCAGCTGGTGGTGCAGGACGCGGCAAGCGCGGGCGCGGCGTGGGACGACGTGCGCTGGCGGGCCGAGACGTGCGCTCTCGACGTCCGGCTTCCGCGAGGCTTCCTGCTGGTGCTGCAGCTCAGCCAGCCGGACTACAGGACGGCGTGGAACATGTACGACTTCGGCGCCAAGGTGCAGGCGACGCTGCAGGCGCGGGGCGACGAGCAGCTCGTGTTCCGCAGCAGCCTGCGGTCGTTCCAGTACGTCGAGGCCGACCCGCCGGCCAGGGTGTTCCCCAAGGAGCCGGTGTCGCACTGCGAGGTGGCGCTCCTGGAGAAGACATACAAGGAGAGCGGGCCGGCGGGGCCGCGCACCTGGCACCGCGGCTTCCGGATCGCGGTGGCGACGGGCCCGCGGACGAGGACGGTCAACGGGGTGCAGCACAGCTTCCCGCCGTCGCTGCCGGTGCAGTTCGGCTTCTTCCGAGCCGACGGGGACGCGCCGGGGCTCGCGGTGCGGTACGAGAGCGGGCGGCAGAGGGGCCGGATGGTGCTGGTGTTTGGCGAGGAGAAGGAGAGGGTCAGGTTCCACTCGCTGCTGACGGGGACGGCGCTGAACGCGGACGAGAGGATCCTGGCCGACGTGCCGGTCAAGTCGTTCAGCGTGTCGCAGAGCCTCCGGGAGCCGGTCGGGGTGGCGCCGTTCAGCCGGATGCCGTGGAAGGCGGCGCGGGTGGTCAACGACGAGGCGAGCGGCGGCGGCGGCGGCGGCGGCGGCGGCGGCGGCGAGCACCCGGCGACGGTGCTGGCGGACCGGCTCAAGGTGGTGCTCGAGTACCAGAACGGGACGGTGACGGACAGGGTCAACGTGGCGCCGGGCGAGCTGCGGGTGCGGCTCGACGTGTCCAACGCCAAGGTGCTGCGGGTGCTGCGGCTGCGGCAGCAGGACATGACGGTGTCGGTGTCGGAGGCGCAGGTGCCCAAGGAGCTGCCGCGGAACCTGGGCGACGCGCTGCAGCTGCTGCAGGCCGGGCCGACGATCCGGACGTACGAGCTGAACAGCCTCGGGGACCTGCACTCGCTGCAGGCGGCGCTGACGGGGTTCGAGGTGGTCTTTGACGGGCTGGCGGCGACGTTTGCCATCGCGCGGCGGCGCATGGTGGTGCCCATCCACAAGAAATGGGAGGCGGGCTACACGCGCATCCAGGTGGTGCGGCTCGAGGAGCGCCAGGTGCAGCTGCTGGCCTTTTTCGAGGAGTTCCAGCACGGGCACTGCATGAACTTTGTGCTCAAGGGCACCGACGTCTACGAGAGCTTCCACCGGGGCGGCCGCGCGGGCATCAAGTTTGTCGACGCCAAGTTTCCGCTGCCGCGGCTGCCGGCGGACCGGGACGGCGACTTTGACGACATGGCGTTTGTGTGCCTGGACCTGCCGGACCTGCCGGGGGAGCACGACGACATCACGATGATGTTTGAGAACGAGGCCGGTAAGCGCTGGCGGCGGCGGTGGTGACGGCGGCGGCGGCGGCGACGACGACGACGATGCTGACGGCCGAGCCTCTAGACCGAGACCGACTCTGCGAGTGTCTGCCGGCGCCCGTCAAGGGCTCGTCGAGGATCTCGTCACGACTGAAATGAAGAGCGGCCAGCGAGGCGTTGGGGAAGCATCTGAACAGCCGGAGGGGCGCCGGCTCGCCGACGATGCGTGCAGGGGAGGACGGGCGCCATCTGTCGCATGTATGTACGTAGGCAGGGCTGAGCGTCCCGCTGTGCTCTTACCGAGTAGGCAATTGCAAGTCGCGGGCTTACGTTGGGCGGCGAGGCTGCGCTGCGGATACACGGCGGCCACGCGGTGGCCCGTCCGCAGCGGTTGGCGGCCATGGCGAGCGCACCAGAACTGCCGCCCGCCACCGACGACGAATTCCTCTGCCGCCGTGCAACAAGGTTCAGGCCGGAGCGCGAACGTCGCCGCCGCCGCCCCGCATCGCCGCCCTCGACAGCGAAGCGCGCGCGACGACGTCGGACGACTTGAGCCGCGGCCGATCTGCGGCGACGACGTAAAGCCGCGGCCGGTTCAAAGCCTCGGACGCGCTGAGCCGGGCCTCTGCCTCTGCCAGCACCGCGGGGGAGCGCACTTGGAGCCTTGGAGCGCCCTGGAGCCTTGGAGCGCCCTGGAGCGCCATGGTTCTCAGCGGCCTAGTCTCCGTGTCGGGCCGCCGCAGGGCCTCGACGACGGCCGGTGAGTTCCGCCGCCCCCAGCACGCCGTTTTCCCTGGCCTCCCAACGCCGCCCCATTACATACGTCCATGCGTCACGCCCGCCGACGACCAGAAGCCATGTCGGCCTCTTGTCGCCCATAGCCTCGTGCCTCGCCGCCGCCTCCTCGCCGCCTCTCTCCTCGCCGCCTCTCTCCTCTCTCCTCCTCTCCGCCCTCCCTGGCCTTGCCCTCCCCTCGCCCCCTCCTCCGTCCCCGCCGCAGAAGCTCTGCCGCCACCAGCCCCGCCATGTTGACCAGCTGGTTTTCCCAACCCGCAGCCAACGTCCGCGCCTCGGCCGACGACGCCGATGACGACACCCAGGTCATGGAGCCCGACCAGGGCAACGGTGAGCGCCGCTCCTCGCTCGCCCGGGCTCGCCTGCGCCCGCCAGCGCCGCGCCGCAGGCACCGCCGCCGCCGCCCCTCTGCTGACCCGCCTGCTTGCAGTCCTCTCGCACATCATCTCCCAGCTGCGGCCCGGCGCCGACCTCAGCCGCGTCGTCCTGCCCACCTTCATCCTCGAGCCCCGGAGCATGCTCGAGCGCATCACAAAGTCCGTCGTCGCTGCGCCCTCGTCTGCCCTCGTCTCGCGCCCCGCTGACCCCCTCCCTCTCCAGCTTCATGTGCCACCCCGAGATGCTCCTCCACATCCCCGCCATCGACGACCCCGTCGACCGCTTCGTCTCCGTCGTCAAGTTCTACCTCAGCGGCTGGCACATCCGCCCCCCCGGCGTCAAGAAACCGCTCAACCCCATCCTCGGCGAAGTCTTCACCTGCTACTGGCTCCTCGACGACGGCAAGCGCGCCTACTACGTCTCCGAACAGACCTCGCACCACCCGCCCAAGTCGAGCTACTTCTACATGGCCCCCCACCACCACATCCGCATCGATGGCACTCTCAAGCCCCGCAGCAGGTTCCTCGGAAACTCGGCCGCCAGCCTTATGGAGGGCATCGCCTTCATGACCCTGCTCAACAGGGGCAAGAACCCCGCCGGCGGCGAGCGATAGTCTGTCCCGCCCTCCTCCCTCCCCGCCCTCCAGCCGCTGACCTCTCTGCAGCATCCTGACCCAGCCCAACATGTACGCCCGCGGCATCTTGTTCGGAAAGATGAAGTACGAGCTCGGCGACCACAGCTTCGTCCGCTGCCCGGAGCTCGACCTCGTGGCCG
The DNA here is from genome assembly GCA_002939055.1 of Hypocreales sp. Mo6-1. Lineage (NCBI taxonomy): Eukaryota > Fungi > Ascomycota > Sordariomycetes > Hypocreales > Hypocreales sp. Mo6-1. The sequence goes on from PNEP01000013.1 coordinate 2,018,933, forward strand.
ACGTCGACTTCAAGACCAAGGGCTGGGTCGGCGGCACCTACAACGCCATCGGCGGCGTCATCAAGAGGGAGAGCACCGGCGAGGTCCTCTTCGAGCTCTCGGGCCTGTGGAGCGACGAAATGTTCATCAAGGACATGGCGGCAAGTCTCGCGCCCCGCCCCGCCTTCCTGCCACAAGAGTCGCTGACCTTTGTCGCCCAGACTGGCCACAGGGAAATGTTCTTCGACGCCACGAGGTGCAAGCCCAGCCCGCCTCGGGTCCGGCCCATCGGCGAGCAGGACGAGCGCGAGTCGCAGCGGCTCTGGGAAAAGACGGCCAAGGCCGTAAGGGAGCGCAACCACGAGGTCGCCACCGACGAGAAGACCAAGATCGAGGACCGGCAGCGCGAGGAGGCCGCCAGCAGAGCACAGGACGACGTCGACTGGCACCCACGGCTGTTCCGGAGAGTCCGCGGGGGCCCTGCCGGTGCCGAGGAGGGCGAGGAGGACCTCGAATGGATCATCAATACCACTGTGTGAGTTGGCCCTGCGGCGGGAGCGCACGAGCAAGACCCTGACGGCCGCCTTGCAGAGATTCGTCGGCGCCGCCCTCCAAGCAGACCGAGCAGATACTGTCGATATACCCGATAGTAGACGGCCAGAAGCTGAACCTGGACAACACGATTCCCCCGCGCAAAGGCCACGGCGACGCCCCCGAGCCCCCGAGCGACGAGGCCGAGGACAGCCTCATCGACTTTGGCAGCGAAGCCCCACAACGGCCCACCGGCCAGCCCGACGAGATTGAGAGCATGCTGGCGTCGACGGGCAAGCCGGCCGAGGGGTCGCTCATCGACTTTGCCGGGGACATGAAGAAGGACCTGCCAGAGGGCGACGGCCAACCCTAGGACCCCTCGGGCTCGCCTTTCACTATTTTATTTTCTACACGGGAGGACGAGCCGGGGAAGCTGGATTCATCTCCTTTCCCCTTTCTGCCAGATGGCTCGCAATCGGAGGGGGGGGGGGGGGAGGCTCAGACGGCAATGGCACGGGCGCCGGGGCTGGCTATACACCGGATTCCACTGTATACATGCGCGTATCGAATCCTATGGGTTTGAGCAAACGAGCTCGGGGCTTCAACACCGGGGCGCACACAACGGCAGGACAGACAAAGATACGCCTTGCTTGCTTTCTGCCTTTCGTCGATTTTGGAATTGGATCTTATATCAAGGTACATGGCGTGCCTAGAAATGTCCATACCTCATCAAAGTCACGGGGCTACCCTGGAATAGTACATATGATTGTCCCTCAACCCGAAACGCCGTTTTGTTCGTCATTTTCGCCATGTCTCTTATCGGATCACACGGCGTCTCATCTCCGCCTGGCGGCCTCGGGCGTCGGCGACCGGCTGACGCTCCTCTCGTCGCGGCCGCGCACCTTGAGCCACTTCTTGGTGCTCAACGTCAGGTCTTTTTCGAGCTCGGGGCTGGGGTTTTTGCGATGGATGAAGTTGCAGAAGCCGCCGCGGACGCAGCCCTCGCCCGAGTTCAGGCGGCAGCAAGCTTCGCGGAAGTCGGTGACGGGGCTGAGCTCGCAGTAGATGGGGCGGCCGGCGTACCACCTGCTGTTGAGCACGTCGCAGGCCTGCTGGGCGGATTCCTCGTACTTGAAGCGGGCGTAGACGTTGCCGATGAGGTCTGCGAGAGGGGTTCAGCATCGTGCGCTGGCAGAGCAAGAGGGAAGGGGGTACGCACGGTCATTGTTGTTGTCGCAGACGACGAGCTCCTCCAGCTCGCCGTACTTGCAGAGCTCGCACCATATGTCCTCGTAGAAGGCGTCGAAGTGGTTCTGCAGTTGCGACGGGTTCATGCGGTTTTTCGGGTCGTGCGAAGGGTTCTGGTAGAGATTGGGCATCAGGATCGTCTGGCTGTACGACGGCTTGACGTGCTTCCGCGAGCAGCGGTCTCCATGGCGGCAGGCGCCGATTTTCTGATTCCGCGAGGGAACGAGTCAGCAAAGCGCATCCCGGGGGAAGATTGGGGGAGTAGGCGCGCGCCGGCTACGTACGAAGTAGAAGGAGCAGTTGACCTTGTCGAGCTCGGTGCCGAAGATGGAAGCGAGAAAGTTGGCCATTCTGGACGACTGGGGGTTGGGACAGTCGACGGGTGAGAAGCGAGCGAGCAGCAGGGCGGTGCGGGAGAAGCTGGGTGACGGTGGTTGATGAAGGCGAGAGATGCGACTGACTGAGATTGACTGTTGATGAGATTGTACGAAGTAGCCTTGCGCCACAGACGTGAGGCTGAGTCACGTGCGTGGAGGATTTGTCAGGGTCCTCTCGAGGCTTCCAAGTTTCCCCTTTTGGCAAAGTGTCATGTGATGGATAGTCGACGAAGCTTGACAGATGCTTGTTCAAGACTTGTGCTAACAGGCGGGGGCTAGACGCTCAAGTGCAAGCCAAGGTGACTATGGACAGCAAAACCTCTATTGTCAGCACCTTGGTTGAAGACCATGTCCAAGTCTGGGCGGAAGCACCGTGCGGCGCAAGCTGCAGGCCACGGGGGACGTGCGAGGCGGCGTCACGAGGCGGCGGCCAAGGAGCCATGGCCTGTGTCTGTGTTGGTCAGAGCACTCTAGGGGGCTCATGTCTTGGAGGAGAGCAGGTTCGTCCTCGAGATGCTGAGCGTGGCCAGCGTCGGCTGTCTCTAGGAGTTGCGGGGAGCAAGGGACTGGCAGAGTGTTGGGCGCCGACAAGTGAATGGACTTTTAATAACTCTTCTAATTAACGCAATGAATATACAACTGCAGCTCGACAGGAAATACGGACGTATTCCTCGACATGACGTCGAAAGCATCGCGAGCCTTGCCTGTTGGTGGCAGCGAGGCAATTTGGGGCGGTGGACCTGAGGCGCTAGCACCAGGTACCTGGTACCAGCCGGAATGTGCCGGGAACCTCGGGGGCGCTGGAGCCACGGACCTGGAAGCACGCGAACAGCAGCTCGTCGCTCCAACATTGCTACCGCGCTCTGCGCTCTGCTCTCGCATCCTCCGTATCTGCATGGCAGCATCGTCAGCCGCAGAGCGTCGACGATGCCGAGCTGACCAACCGCGCCAGCGCAGATCGCCGCCGCCCAACGACGGCGCCTCGTCGCAAAACAGGGCCCGTCGCAGCCCGTCGACAGGGGATCCGTGCGATATTGCTCAACGGCGCTGCTGCGACGTTGCGCGCGCCCCCAGGCCGTGTCGAACCTGATCCCATCGCGATCCCCCCTGCCCCGGGCCGACGAGGCGGCAGACGCCGAGGCGCAGCCGACGACCGACGACGAGCGATGCTTCGCCAACCGCCTCGCATCGTGTCCTCTTCCGCCAGACGTCGCCGCTGCCCCCGATGGACCAAGCCGACATCCCCGCGCTGCTGGCGCGCCTGGCCAGCGACGAGGACGCCGTCCGCAAGATGGCCGTCTTCAAGCTGCAGACCTCCATCGGCGACCCTGCCTTCGCCGACGTCTTCATCTCCTCGGGCGGCCTCGCCGTCCTGCGCCGCCTCATCATGACCTCGGCCGGCAACACCCTGGCCTACTCGCTGCAGAGCCTGACGCGCCTGCTCGACGTCGACATGGGCTGGGACGTCTTCGAGGGCGCCACGGCCACCGACCTCGTCGAGCGCCTCGTCGAGCTCATTGTCACGAACCCGCTGGTTAATATCCTCAGGGGCGCAATGTCCATCCTCGTCGCCCTCGTCGGCCACTCGCACTCGGACGGCGGCCTCCCGCCGTCGCCCGCCTCGGCCGCGCCCGGCGCCTTTGGCTTCCGCGCCCTCAAGCCCGCCGTCGCCGTCCACCCCCAGTTCTTCGAGCTCGTCGTCCAACAGCTGCAGAGCGCCGACCACGCCCTGTGCGCCAACGCCCTCATGCTCGTCAACGCCCTCATCCGCGACGCCCTCTCGCCCGGCCCCGGCGGCGACGACTGGGCCAAGCTCGTCAAGCGCCTGCAGGACCTCGGCCTCGTCCCGGCCGTCTACAAGCTGATGCAGAGCTCGGCCCTGCATGACCTGGCGCTGCCCATGCTCGAGTTCCAGTCCCTGACTAAGGTCCTGATGCGCAACTGGCGCGACGTCCACGTCGACCTGGAGCGGCCCGAGCACCGCCGCGCCCTGAAGAGCATACACCTGGCGAGCGCCCCCGACCGCGCCGACGGAGAAGGCACCAAGGACGAGGCGCCCGACGCCGGCAAAAAGGACGGCGGCCGGAAGCACAACCCCGAGAAGTGGCGGAGGCTGGGCTTCGAGACGGAGAGCCCCGCGCACGAGTTCGAGACGGCCGGCTACCTGGGCATGATGGACCTGACAGACTACGTGCGGAAGCAGGAGGATGCCTTCCAGAAGCTGCTGCTCGAGCAGGCCACCAGGCCCATGCCGGAGCGCTGCCCCGTCGCCCGGGCCAGCCTGGCCGTGACCATGATTCTGTACGACCACTTCGAGATCGACAGGGCCGGCCTGGAAGACGCCAGAGGACTCCAGGGCGTCGAGGCCAAGGACCAGGACCAGCTCTTCCGGCCCCTGCTGCTCCAGTGGTCAAGACTGCACGCGGCAGGGCTCCAGGGCTTCCTCCGCATGTGGAAGGCGACGGGCGCCGAGCAGGACGACTTCGAAAAGGTGGCCGAGCTGGCGCGGATTCTGATCGAGCAGGTCGTGGGCCAGGCCGCGCGCACAAAAGACGTGGCCGAGGTCGAGGACGAAATGCTCGATTACGACATTGACCGGCTGCGGGAGGCGCAGATGAAGCTCCTCGAGCTCGTCTTCGAGGACACGTGGGGCCAGCACCTGTCGCAGGTCCGCGAGGTGCTGAAGCAGGAGGCGCTGCAGTTCGTCAAGGAGCAGAGAGTGCGCTGCCTGCTGCAGGGCTCGTGGTTCACCAAGCCGGGGGCGAAGCCGAGAGACGCCGGCGCAGACGCCGCAGAGGGCCCGTCGCCGCCGACGGCCTGGAGGTTCGCCAGGCTGTCGCACAACCGCCGGTATCTGCACTATGCCGACTTTGAGCGACCCATGGCGCAGGATCCCGGGCTGGACAGCCTGACGGAGCGGGTGGACCTGAGCACCATCAGCTCGGTCGTGTCCAACGTGTCGGCGCCGGGCGAGGACTCGAAGAGCACGACGAGCGGGTCGACGCTGCAGAACGCGGCGGCGGGCAGCACCGGCGCGGCCAAGGCGACGACCAAGATTACGATATACAGCTACGCGGACGGCGCCGAGGCGGCCGACGGCGGCGGCGGCAGCGGCGGCAGCGCGGGCGGAGAAGCGCAAGAGTACCCGATCCTGACGCTGTGGCCGGTGAGCCACAGCCTGGCGTCGGAGTGGCTCGACGGGCTGCTGCTGCTGCTCAACCAGGCGCCCATCACGGCGGAGACGAGCAAGCTGGTCAAGCTGGTGAGCGACTACGGGCTGAGGATCCGGCTGCTCAACGTGAGGATGGACTCGGCGTTTGAGGGGCTGCCTCCGGGCGCCGGCGTGGTGCCGAGCCGCGAGGGGCTGGACGAGGACTATTTCTTTGAGGTGTAGAGGCGGAGGCTGGCAACCCTTGTTCCCCGTTTTCTTTTGTGCTGCGTTGACTATTATATACCCCTTCCCCCAGTTACTGCCATACCGAAGGCGGCTCTGGCAAGGCATAGCGTTTGAATGTTGCTTTGGTTTGGAGGAGTTGGATCTCTCTTGCCGGAGAGTCGGCAGCAGCTGGACGCCATGTACGATGAGAGCGGAAGACGAGACGCAGATGCGTTGCGCCTGGTCTGGACCGCGGGTTGGATCTACGTTGCTGCCCGACTTGGGCCCTCGTGCGTCTCGACTGTGATGGGCTCGAATGGCCATGGCAAGCGCTGCTTTGCTGCCCGAGCCGACCCCATGGCAGTACCGTCGTTGGGCCTCCCGTGAAGCCGGGGATAGGCAGCGTCGAGCACGCGTTGGTGGAGACGGAGCTCCGTCTCGTTGGGTCCACGATAGTCGGCATGCTGCAGCTGGACAAGCGGCTGGCCGGGGAGCCAAACCCGGCAGCCAGACTCCGTACAGTATGTCTACGACGTCTGCCCTGCCCTCGCCACTGGCGGCGAGGGGGTCAGTGCAACTCTGCAGGAGCATCGACGCTGTCGGGCCCGGGCGCTCCGGCCGCTGGCCCCTCGTCCGCCCTGCCAGGGCCAGCGGACGTGGCGGGACAGGGCATCGTGGTCCAGGCGAGGGTCGCCCTGCGAGCCACTGCAGCAGCCGGCGAGCAGCGGCCCAATTGGCAGCGGCCATTTGTCCCTGAGGCGGCGGCCTGGGCTGCGGCCTGGTTAGGTGCGTGAGGGGCGGCTAACGAGCAGAGCGGTCGGCGGGACGGGAGTCAAAAGCGATCGAGGCCCCTCTCGGCCGTGCCGACTCTCTTCCTGCTGTAACGCCTCCTGGGTGGTGGTGCTGCTGGGGGCTGGCATAGCCGTGAGGGCCCGTCATAGCCTTGAGGGCCCGTTTCGTCCGTCGTGGAGAAGAGCGGCGGCCCGACCGGCAAGGAGCGGTAGCCGACGAGGGAGCGGCTGAAGCAGGTATGTGCGTCGATGCCAAGCTATGGAGATCAACATCTCTCTCTGGCATCCGCGAGGCAGAGCTGGCGGGCACCTGGAGAGAGCGCTGGCTGATGACTAAAGCAGCGGCCTGGCCGTCCCGTCAGCTGCGCAGGGACTGGGTCTGAGTCCAGGGGCCACGACACGCTTTTGCTTCCACACAGCTCTCGTCGCCTCGCAGCATCCTGCTACCACCGCCCCGAGCCGCGGCACGTCGCCCCTACAAGCACGCATTACAAGCACGCATTCTGCACCGCGCCTCTGCCGCCCTGGAATTCTTCGGCCCGGCTTGTTCAGGCAGGTATGCGTGTCCTACGCCGTCGCCCGTGTGTCACTTCCCCCTTGCGCGGCCGCCGTTGCTACATACATGGCGGCCGGCTGACAGGAATTGAACGCGCGCCTCTCCTGTGCCCCCTCCTCTGTGCCCCCTTCTGCCTCCTTCTACTCCTCTGCCTCCTCTTCCTCTACCTAGTCGACGCCCTGCCGCGCCACCCGTCACCCCGTGTCGAGAGAGGCGGAGCAATGGCTGACTCTTGATCACGCAGCCTGTTCTCCAAGGCCCCCGTGTAATCAGAAACCGTGTCATTCTGTTCAGCTCTGGACCTGCGTCCCCCTCGACCGAATCTGTCCCTCGCGACGCAGCACGCTCCCGCCATGGCTCGCATCCAGATCCCCCTCGACGCCCTGACGTCGCGCCTCAACCTTCATGACCGCTTCCAGGGCCTCCGCGCCGGGCCCCTGTCGGGCCGCTTCTCCAACCTGCGCCCCATCTCCGAGTTCCTCGACTTCAAGCGCCTCTCCAAGCCCGCCAACTTTGGCGAGATGCAGTCGCGCGTCAACTACAACCTGAGCCACTTCTCGAGCAACTACGCCGTCGTCTTCGCCATGCTCAGCATCTACGCCCTCCTGACCAACTGGCTGCTGCTCTTCGACATCATCCTCGTCGTCGCCGGCATGTTTCTCATCGGCCGCCTCGAGGGCCGCGACCTCCAGATTGGCAACTTCCGCGCCTCGTCGTCGCAGCTCTACACGGGCCTCCTCATCGTCGCCGTGCCCCTGGGTCTCATCGCCTCGCCCTTCTCGACCCTGCTCTGGCTCATCGGCGCATCCGGCGTGGCCATCCTCGGCCACGCCTCCTTCATGGACAAGCCCATCGACGAGGCTTTTTCCGGGGAGGCGGTCTAGGTGGTCGGCCGCGAGCTCCCAAATTTGCGCCCCAATGGGGAAGACCATCGAGGCGCGGGCGGAGGAAGACGGACGGGGATGCTGCGCAATACGGCTTCTGGGGCGGCCACGACCCCAGGGTCGAGGAACTGGATACGGACGGGGGCGACGGCACGGACACGCAGGCCGCCGGCTTGCATTTGCCGCGCAGCACGCGCTTTGTGAGCGATTCTCTTCAATTCACGGGCATAGACTTGGGTGACCGGACAAGCGGCACGATGCGCCGCAGGCGTTATGGGGATTCGGACGATGACGATGGGGACGGCTCTACTACGTCCAGCGGCGACGACGACGACGGCGACGACGACGATGACGACGACGTCAACAGCGATGGCGACTACGGCAACGGCATGGCCGTCCGGGACAAGGAGGAGGCGCTGGTGCAGTCGGCGCTGCGGCGCATCAGTCGGGCGCGGGCCAGGGGCAAGGCCGACGTCAGACTCAACAAGGAGGAGCTTGCGGCGCTCGAGCGAAGGCGGCAGCGCATGCGGGAGGAGGAGGAGAGGAGGAGACGCAGCTCGGGCAGCGGGAGCGACCGCAAGAAGAGGAGGGAACCGCGGATCGCGGTCCCCCTCTCCCATCTCGAGCCCGTCTCGCGCAAGGAGATGGCGGCTCAGCCTCATCCTCCTCGGCAAGACTCGTTGCCTCGACACGTCTCGGCCGGCGATGTGCCCGAGGGCCACGACGGCCAAGTGTACCCCCCGATTGGGTATTTTCCACCGCTGTCGGCCTCTCGCAATCGGCAGCGGTCGGGCACGGCATCGTCGAGGCCCCCGAGTGGCGCGCACGACGAACGCGGCTCGTCCCCCTTTCGGTACGACTACGTGGCGCATCCATCTGCGAGCCGGCACGTCTCCGACTCGGCGGCGCCGCCCCGCTCGTCTAGAGGCTCTTCGGGGAGCCGCTCCCACCTCGACCCTCTGCAGTACCAGACGGCGGGTCCGCGGGTGCCTAGACGGTACGTGTCGGGCCCGGCTGAGATGGCATACGACACGCGCCGATGGGCGGCGGCCCCGGGGCCACGGCGCCAAAGCTACGGCGAGGAGACGGAGGGCGAGACGAGCGAGGAGAGCATCAACGGCGACGGCGGCAACGGGGCGCAGGCGAGAGGGCCGCGGCCCGGGGAGCCGCCGGCGCGGGGGCGAGACGTGGGGATCGTGGTCGAGGCGTCGCCGGAGCGCGAGCGCGAACCGAGCAAGAAGAAGTCGTCGTCGTCGCCGCCGGTCAAGAAGAAGTCGGGGTCGGGAGGCCGGCGGCGGAAGAAGTGACGGAGCGGGGGGTGCGCATGGGCATCATATCTAGGGGGGGGGAGAGAGACAGAGAGAGAGACAGAGAGAGCGTTTTTTTCTCTCCTTTTGCTTGGAATATCCGTTGTCTGCGAGGTGATGACGTGACGTGAGCCGTTGAGCACGTGCATCAAGGCTGTTAAGGGGTCGTGGCTGAGGCGCGGCTCTGCCCGCGCGGGTCCCTGAGTGGCGCGGCTCTACGTACCCGCGGCTCGGGGCACGTCATCCTGCACCGCCCCAGTTGCTGCCCCCGGACGACTCGTCACGCTGAGAGCCCGTGAGGCCTCGAGCACAGTCCGCGGCGAGCATCCTTTCTGAGAGGCCTGATCCTGCGCCTGATCCTGCGCCCGACCCCCCGTCCATCCGTCCCGACGAGCGCGCCCTCATCGACGTCGACCGCCAGCCAGCAGCCGCCCCCGCCATGTCGTCGCCGCGCGACTCGCCGCCCGCCCCGCCGTCGCGCAGCGCGGCCAAGCGGCTGCTGCGCGAGCTCGACGCGTGGCGCCAGGCGCAGGCGGACGAGGAGGGCATCGAGCGCCTGGGCCCCGTGCGCGACGACAACCTGCTCGAGTGGCAGGCCGTCGTCAACGGGCGCGGCATCGGCGGCGGCTACGACGGTAGGCTCGCCCCCCCCTAGGGAACTGCGCTGCCGCTCGCTGACGCCGCGCCCAGGCGGCCGCTGGCTGCTCGCCATCGCCGTGCCGGGCGCGTACCCGCTGCAGCCGCCGCGCATGCGCTTCGCGACGCCCGTGGTGCACCCCAACGTGGCGCTGCGCGGCGGCGACATCTGCCTCGACCTGCTGGCGGGCGCGTGGACGCCGGCGTACAGCGTGCTCGAGTGCGTCCGCGCCGTGCGCCTGCTGCTCAGCTGCCCCGAGACGGACAGCCCGCTCAACGTCGACGTGGCCGCGCTGCTGCGCCAGGGCGACGCCGTGGCCGCGCGCCGCCTCGTCGAGTGCTGGTGCGCCGACGAGGACGGCCGCTACGACGGGCCCTAGGGCCTGGGGGGGGGTGTCAAGGAGAGGAGGTCGTTGACGCTCGATGGGTTGCCATTCACCAGCACCGTTGACCCTCGATGGATTACTGCCGTCATCGGCGTCGTTGACTCTCGATGGGTTGCTGCCATCATCGGCGACGTTGACTCTCGATAGGCCGCTGCCATTCATCAGCACCAGCATATGCGAACACTGAATCAGTCCCCGTCAAGGCATGCGTGGAAATGCCGATTTTGCAACCCCCGTCTATCCCAACCCCCGACCCCGTCCGCTGCCTCCACGGGCCTTGGAGCCCGCGTGACCATCATGGCAAGGAAAAAGAAAAACGAAGAAAAAGAAGACGACGAAACTTCGACACTAGCAGGCAAGCCCCCTGTGCTGCCAGGTCCCTGGCCCGAGCGCATCCCTTACGGCCCCCCCGGGCCTTTTCCGGCCTCGACATTCATATGCATACGAGAAATCCATGCCGCATAACAGTCAACCGTTCAACCTGGCCAAAGGCGTGCTCAATCGCCCCCCTTTCCCCTGACGACCGTGCCTTTACTCGTTATAATGGTAGACCTGCTGTCGAGTCAGCCTTGCTCGGCCGTCTCACCCTGAATCGCTCACCCGGTAGTTGGGCAGCCCGTACGGCTGCCACCCTAGCCTCTTGGCCATCTTGGCGAAGCCTTCCGTCTCGATGAGGTGGTAAAAGGCAAAGGGCGGGAACATGGCGCCGTCGCGATGCACGTCGGCCTTGACCAGCAGGGCCGTGCCGCCGACGCCGTCGAGGGGCACGACCAGGTCCTTGTCGCCGCCGTCGGTGCTCATGTGCGTCATGAGGGCGCGGTACGTGGCCATCTCGGCGTAGCCCTCGAGCAGGATGTCGTCGGGGCCCATCTTCTCGGCCATCTTCTGCGCCGTGTCGCTGTCCTGCCAGCTGTTGAAGTCGTACGGCCGCTCGTCCATCTTCTTCTTGTCGTCGTTGTAGAAGCGCTGGAAGCAGTTGGCGACGATGAGCGGCTTGTCGTGCTTGGCCAGGTCCTGGATCAGCGACGGCGGCGATTCGACAACGTCCGAGTCGAGCCACAGCACCCACGACGTCGACGGGCCGAGCGTCGTGAAGAGCAGCGAGTTGCGCGCCTTGGCCATGATGGCCCGGCGCGCCTTCTGGTTCGACATTTTGTGGCGCTCGCTCTCGTCCTGCGACGCGACGGCCGGGTCGAAGTCCTGGCGCAGGATGATGATGCTCTTGAAGCGGGCCTTTTCCGGGCCGCGCTTCTGCGTCTTCTCGATCTGCTGCTGCAGCGCCGCCGTGGCCGCGTTGCCCTCCTTGGTCTTGGGCAGGATGAAGCCGAGGGTGATGAGCTCGTGCGGGTAGCTGAGGCGCAGCAGGTTGTCCCAGTACTGCGGGTAGAAGCGCGCCATGGGCGTCAGGATCAGGACGTGCTCGCCGTTCTCGATGGGCTTGGGCGTCACCGTCACATGGTTGAGCTTGTAGTGCGTGACGGGCGGCGGGGCCAACTTGGCGCCCGGTCGCGAGCTGGGCTTCTTGTAGGGCGACGTCGGCGGCGACAGGTGGTGCTGCGCCGTGACCGACGACAGCCGCGCCGACGAGCCCGAGCTCGAGGGCGAGACGAGGAAGACGAAGATGAAGACGCAGAGAAGGGCGCCCAGGATGAGCGTGCACGGGTTCGCCTTCTTAAGACGGACCGACCCCAAGGGTCGAGCCATCGAGGCGGCCGGAGGATGCTGCTGTCGTCACGCAGCGGCGGTCGACGGCGATGGCATAGGCTTGGGTCGGGAGAGGCGCCGTCATGGACGGGGGGCAGGGGCCTGCGGCGACGGAGACGAGGGGGGGGGGCCAAGCGAGGGCGCGCGTCGGAGAAGGCGAGATAGTGAGATTGGAGCGAAATACGACGCGACAGAGGAGAAAAGACGGGGGACCTGGCGGCCGCTGGCCCGTCGGCAATTGCCAGGCCGTAGGCGGAGGTCGAACGGGCGCGCGACGGGCTGCCTCTGCCTCCAACTGTGGTGATGGCGTTGGCGGCGAGCGGATGCTCAGGGCTCCGGCGTAAGGGCCAGCTAGACCGTAGTAATAAGACTCCCTACCATTAAGACGCATGGAGTTGACTGGCGTCCCAAGAGGGCTTAGGCCGTGTGGCGGAGAATCGCCGGGCCGCGCCCGAGTCAGCGTTCCATGTCAAGAGAAGCCTTGATCCCCCTGCCCCCCTGCCCCAGTGTTGCCGATATAATGCCATCGACGGGCCGACGGCCCCGGGGCCCGTTGACTTGGTTGCGTCGCTTCGCGAGTCCGGTGGCGGCGCGCGCCTGGGTTGAGCCGCCGCGAGCTCGTTGGCTAGAGTGTTTGTACCAATAGCGATTTTTGTCTGTACGAATAAGAATACTCAATAATGCCTACAGCCCAGCATGCCTGACATGGCCCCAAGTACGGACGTGCCTATGCAGCAGGTAAACGTACCGTAACTCACTGGGGCCAGTTTTCGCGACGGAAAAGGGCAATGCGCTGCTTCACATCTCGACGGCCAGGGGCTGCCTGAGGTATCCTGTACTTCCGCTTCGGTACCCCGTACTTCCGCTTCGGTACCCTGTACTTCCGCTTCGGTACCCTGTACGTCCACTTCGGTACGTACTCGACGCGGCCACATTCCACGTGCAACGTCCAGCGCTGCTCCTCCACAGCTGCTGGCAGCCTCTTCCTCAGCCTCACCGTCCTCCCCATCACCAAGCTCGAATCTGCAGACGGCACGCGGCCCGACGCCGGCTTCTGCTGCTTGGTGCGCGTCCCGCCTGCCCCGCCGACCAGATACGAAGCCGTCGGCACCTGCGCCAGCGCCTCGCCGCCATGGCCGACAAGATGGACCGCGGCCTCGACGAGATCATCGCCGACAGTGTACAGCACCCGAGCCCTGCCGTCTCGCGCTTTCTCCCTTCCGCATTGAGGCTGATGGACGCCCCGCAGCGTAGCAATGACCCTCGCCTTCGCCGCCCTGGCCCTGCCGACCGCCGCCGCGAGCGCCAGGACAACTACGGCCACTACCCCCGCGACGGCGTGAGAAAGGTGCGCTGTCTCGCTTGGCAGCCTGCCGCCGAGGCCCCGTCTCGCGAACCTGGACGTCGCTAACCAGCTCGCCCTCGCAGCCCGCCCGCAACGAGGCCCGGGGCATCGACAGGTCAGTCCCGCACGCGCGTCGAGCTCCGTGGCCTTCCCTGCCTGCTGACTTGACCTCTCCTCCACAGTGACTGGGTTCACGATCGCTACGAAGAGAGCAGTAAGCCTGCCGCCTCGTGGCCCCCTGCTCCCCGCTCACCAGCTGCAGACTCTCGCCGAGCTCCAGCCCCTCGACGTCGCCGCGAATCCCCTCCCCGCAAGTACGTGACTAAGACGACGAACCCGCCGTCTGTCGGGTATATCTTCTGACATGTCGCCTGCTAGCGAGCCGACGGGATCCAAGATCCGTGTCGAAAACCTCCACTATGACCTCACCCAGGACGACCTCAACGTATCCCCCCCCCCCCCCCCCGGGCAACCGGTGTCGCCAGATGTCTAATTCAGATGCAGGAATTGTTCATGAGAATTGGTCCCGTCTCGCGGCTAGAGTTGCTCTACGATCGCGCCGGCCGCTCCGACGGAACCGCCTACGTGACGTACGAGTACAAAGAGGATGCCCTAGAGGCCATTCGGCAGTTCGACGGAGCAAACGCCAACGGTATGGCTTCCTTGGACACGAAAAGAGGCACGCCTTGCTGACGCCATTTGCAGGACAGCCGATTCGTCTGACGTTGATGCCGACTCGTCCCGCGCGGAACCCATTCGACACGGCTGTCATGCCCAGTCGCCCGTTGGCCGACCGAGTCTCCCTGCCCAGCGGCCGATCGCGCTCCCTGTCACCCCGCCGCCGGTACGATGGAGAAGATGCGACCCGCAAGGGAATTGACAGATACATCCCAGGCACTGGTAGCCGCCCCAGGAGCCCCGTGCCCCCGCGCCGCGGAGGGCGTCGCCCGGGCGCCAGGCGCGAGGCCGTTGCCAGGGACCAGCAGATCAGCCGCGGAGGCCGGGCCAACCCCCGGAGTAAGAAGACGCAAGAGGAGCTGGACGCCGAGATGGAGGACTATTTCGGAGGCAACAGCAGCAAGGCTTCCGCCTCGACTGCGGAAGCCCAGCCCGCAAACGGCACCGCCGCAGCGGCCGGCCCCGTCGCAGCGGCTGGCAACGATGACATCGACATGATCGAGTGAGGACCTGTACAGACCGAGCATGTTAGGGACGACCTATTTTCTTTGTTCTCACTCGGCAAGGAACTTTCAGGATGGTACTCTATAGGGATCCTGCACGCAGACACCATGTATCAGAGAAATGGCATCCTAATCGCGCCGACATGTCACCGCTCTGGACTGTCGAGGTGGACTAGCACATGCTGGTAAGCAACGTCACTCTAAGCCGACGAACTGGCCGTGCGCATGAGACGGAGGCTCATGAGCGTCAGGCTTGTCCGATGAAGACGTGATTGATGCGCTGCGCGACGCTTGGATACGTTGATATAGCGGCCAGGAAGCGTCGAGGGCTTGGATGTATCTGCAATATGAGGATTATTGGGGGGTGAGTAAAAGGAGAATGAGACGAGTTGTAAGGACTAGCTCTTGGTTTGGTTTGGTGCTGTCAAAGGGACTCAATCGCAGGATCTCCAAGTAATCCCTTTTTAGACGGCGTATTCTTTCCCCACGGGATGCTTTACAATGGGTTCAACCCGAGAAAGTGAGCAGACCACATGGCATGATGACCTTAGTAATGGAGGAGGCTGGCAGAGGTGAGCCTGGCAACTGTTCCAACCGTTATTTATAAGCATTCCCCTTCAACGACCATGACGGCGGACACGGGCGCCAAGATCAAGGTCGGCATCCTGTCGCTGGGCGACATGGGCGCTGGCATTGCGCGGCTCCTCGTCGCTCGAGGATTCCTGGTTGCGACCAACTGCGAGGGCCGAAGGTCAGTCTGCGCGGCACCGCCATGCCAGCGCCTGTCTGACGCATCTTCCAGCGACGACACGGTGCAGAGGGCGCGCGAGGCCGGCGTCGAGATGCTGTCGACGGACCGGGACCTTGTCCGGCAGTGCGCCGTCATCCTGTCCGTCGTGCCGCCGCGCGATGCCGAGGCCACGGCCCGGCGCATCGCCGCTGCGCTCGCCGCCGCGCCCGGGGGGCGGTCCGGGAGGCAGCCGGGGACGGAGCCCGTCTACTACATCGACCTCAACGCCGTGTCGCCCGCGACGAGCAGGGGCCTGGCCGCCCTGCTCGAGGGCGGCGCCGCGCCGGTGCGCTTCATCGACGGGTGCATCCTGGGCGGGCCGCCGCGCCCGAGGCCGGCATCGGCGGCGGCTCCGGACCCGGTGGCGGCTCCGGACCCGGCGTCGGAGCTGTTCGGGGCCGCCGACGCCGACGCCGGGTGGACGCGGCCCAGCGTGCCCGTCTCGGGCCCGCACTCGCTGGCGGCGCTGCCCGGCGGCGACCGGCTGGCGGCGGCGCTCGGGCTGCGCGCCATCTCGCCCGACGTCGGCGCCGCGAGCGGGCTCAAGATGTGCTTCGCCGCCGTGGCCAAGGGCTTCACGGCGCTGGCGACGCAGTCCTTCGCCACGGCGCACCGCCTCGGCGTCGCCGGCGAGCTGCGGCGCGAGCTGGGCCTCGTCATGCCGCGCCACCTGGCCTCGGCCGAGCGCAGCGTGCCCGACATGCCGCCCAAGGCCTACCGCTGGGTGCGCGAGATGGACGAGATCGCCGCCACCATGAGCGCCGAGGGCGGCTGGCGCGGCGACATGTTCCGCGGCGCCGCGGGCGTCTACCAGGCCGTGGCCGACGACGACGTCCTCGGCAGCGAGAAGGTCGGCAAGCGGAAGAGGGGGACGACGCTCGACGACGTCGCCGCCGCCATGGCCGAGGGCCTGCGGCGGAAGCAGCAGAAGACGGCCGCCGCCGAGGCAGAGCCCGCCCTGCCGTCGTGACGATGTAGACCACGGCGCAGAATCAAGTTGCTACAGCAGAGTAGCCGTGGCAGCGTCCGCCAGCCCGCCCGCCCCTAGGAATCCCAGCACGCGGCCGAGCTTCGTCTTGCCGCCGCTGGCGACGTAGACGCGTGAGTCCGGCACGCTCAGCTTCGACTCGTCCACGTCGACGGCCCCGGGGCTCGCCGGCCCGGCCACAAACACGCCCTGGCTCGACAGCGCGCCGAAGTGGCCGTTGACCAGGTATCCCGGCCCGGGCACCTCGGCCTCGGCGGCCTCTGCCCTGCCGGGGACACCGAAGACGACGCCCGACGCCGAACACGCCGTATCCCCCGGGGGGGCCGGCGCCGCAATGAAGAACTGGACCTGCGACCCCGTAGGCGCGAAGCCGGCGCCGTCCATGGTCTGCATGAACCTGGCCATCTCCTCTTCCTCCGACAGCGCAAAGTGCGTCCTCTGCGGATCCAACGAGAGCAGTCCCTTCTTTGGGCCCCAGCCGCCGCCGCCGCTCACTGTCTGCTGTCAGCTGTGCCGTCCAGGACCGCAGGCGTGGGGGAGCTTACGGATCTTGTACAGGCGGCCGCCAGACTTGTATAGTTGCTCGAGATGCTTTGCTGTCACCTCAACGGCGTCCCGCCCGACCGGCTGGCCCTGCAGAATCGGCGTCGGGTCCGGTGCGTCGCCAACGTCTGCCTGCTGCGTCTTTGGCGTGATCATCGCCCAGACACCCATGGGACCGGGCGTCGTCTCCGTCGCGGACCGGTGCTTGAACATGGTGTCCACGGCGTCTTCCAGCTCCATGGACGCGGGCTCCGTTTTGCCCTCGACCTCGACGCCTCTGATGATGTTGCCGAAGCTCTCGGCCACGACGCGAGCGCGGGTGACGGGCGACAGGGGCGCCCACAGCCCGAGATGGGCGACAGACCGCGGCGGCCGCTCGAGCGATATCGTGACGCGCTGCGAATACTTGTCGCCCGCTTGGACGAGCCGAGGACCGTCGCGCGTCATGTCAAAGCGCGACGTGAGGAGCGTCGAGGCCCTGCCGTTGTGGAAGGTCGTCCTGGTCAGGGGCAGCGTGATCCAGGGGCTGCCGAGGTCCAAGGTCAGCGCCGCCACGGCGTCTGCGTCTTCCCTGGCCCTGGGCGGCAACGGCAGCCAAAGCCCGGGCAGCGTGTCGTCCAGGCGGCCTCGCAGGACGGAGATGCCCGTAACAGCTCCCGCCTCGCCGAGCGCTGGCGCCAGATGATCGACCACGGCGCACACGACATGGAACTGGCCGACGTCGGCGGACCCGGACAGCAGACGCGCGAGGCTGGCCACGAAATCGCCGCTTTCGAGCCGTCTGGCAAAGTTGGGCGTCGCGAGGACGACGGCCGCGTCGTGGCCGTTGGGGTTGGCCAGCAGCTCGCTGCCTTGGAGCTTGGTGAACAGCTGCGCATGGTTGTCCTGGCCACTGTGAGCGCTCTGCAGTTTGAAATGTCGAAAGGAGGCATACACACTTGTTCTTGGGCTGGCAAGAAATACGAGAATCGCGTCTGCTCCCCAGCGCTGGAGAAGAGCCGTCGACTTGCGACTGGTCGGCGGCGGAGGGCCCAGCCTGTCAAGGCCCGCCGGGGTATCCGAGTGGCCATTACGGTTCGATTACTCCCTTGTCATGAATCTAGACGAGGCCAAAGACGAAGGCATTTCATCATGAGATGACTCTCTGTGAACGACCTGGACAATTCGATATGTGGCTAGTGGCTGTGGCTGAAGCTATAGTGCATGCACCTGCACCGCCACGTCTTTGGACCCCTCAGCATCCCCCTCCGTGACTCAAATTTCGAGGACGCAAGAGATCAGCAATACGGTTCCGACGTTTGACTCATCTGGGCCTCCCTTATAGCAGCTGGCACCTCCAATTATTCGTCTAGGCAACCTCAGAAGCCCTCTCCCCGCGGGCTTCGGCTGCAGCTCCAGCACGACGCTCAGACTCGCTGTCCGAGCCCTTCGGGCGCGCTCTGCTTCCCCCAGACGACCCTTGAACAGCCTCGCGCGCGCCACCATGGCTACAAACAGCGGGCGAGGAACCCCGAGTACGGATTACTCTTCTCCCTCAAGGGTGCGGGACATGCTGCTGACGAGTCCCGCACACAGTCGCGGCGAGCGAGCGTCTCTCAGAGTCCACGAGCAGCACGCCTTCGATCCCAGCCGCCACGAAGCAGGACATGGCCAATGCGACCCAGACTGGCGCCTCTGGGGTCCGCGCCCCTGGCCCTGATGCGGGGGCTGCCCCTGTTGTCGATGGCCCCCCGAAGGTGAAGACGGAGAAGGAGTGTAAGCAACGCAACCCGGTCGATTGTGCCGACGAGGCCCTTCCATGACTTCTGGCTGACCGGCGGCTTTCTGCAGTGGAAAAGGAACGCAAAAAGGCCGAAAAGGCAGCCAAGCTGGAGGCCAAAAAAGCAAAGGCCGCGCAGGCGGCCGCAAACCCTGCAAAGGAGAAAAAGGCCAAGGAGAAGAAGGAGGAGGAGGTCATTCCCGAATACGTCGAGCACACTCCCGTCGGCGAGAAGAAGCGCATCCGCCCCTTCGACGACCCCAACTTCAAGGCCTACGACCCCATCGCCGTCGAGTCGGCCTGGTACGACTGGTGGGTCAAGGAGGGCTTCTTCAAGCCCGAGTTCACGGCCGACGGCAAGGTCAAGGAGGAGGGCAGCTTCGTCATCGTCCACCCTCCGCCCAACGTCACCGGCTCTCTCCACATGGGCCATGCCCTGGGCGACTCGCTGCAGGACCTCCTGATCCGGTGGAACAGGATGAACGGCAAGACGACCCTCTGGCTGCCCGGCTGCGACCACGCCGGCATTTCGACGCAGAGCGTCGTTGAGAACATGCTGTGGAGGCGGCAGCAGAAGACGCGGCATGACCTGGGCCGAGCCAAGTTCGTCGAGACCGTCTGGGCGTGGAAGGAGGACTACCACAAGCGCATCAACAAGGCCCTGACGCGCATGGGCGGCTCCTTCGACTGGAGCCGGGAGGGTAGGCTGCCTCTTCAGATCTGGCGATCCGTTCCGCGAGTGCTAACGGCTGGAAGCCTTCACCATGGACGCCAACCTCTCGGCAGCCGTGGCGGAGACGTTTGTCAAGCTCCACGAGGAGGGCATCATCTACAGAGCAAACAGGCTCGTCAACTGGAGCACAAAGCTCAACACGGCCCTCTCCAACCTCGAGGTCGTCAACAAGGAGCTGGCGGGCCGCACGCTCCTCGAAGTCCCTGGCTACGACAAGAAGGTCGAGTTTGGCGTCATCGTCCACTTCAAATACCCTGTTGAGGGCTCGGACGAGACGCTCGAGGTGGCCACGACCCGTGTCGAGACGATGCTCGGCGACACGGGTATTGCGGTCCACCCCAAGGACGAGCGATACAAGCACCTCGTCGGAAAGAACGCGATCCATCCCTTCATCGAGGGTCGCAAGCTGCCCATCATTGCCGACGAATACGTCGACATGGAGTTTGGCACTGGTGCCGTCAAGCTCACACCGGCGCACGACCCCAACGACTTCACCCTGGGCCAGAGGCACAAGCTCAAGTTCGTCAACATTCTGACCGACGACGGCCTGATGAACGAAAACGCCGGTCCCTACAAGGGCCAGAAGCGCTTCGACGTCCGGTACGCCATCCAGGACGCCCTCAAGGAGAAGGGGCTGTATGTGGACAAGAAGGACAACCCCATGAAGGTGCCGCTGTGCGACAAGTCCAAGGACGTCATCGAGCCCATAATGAAGCCTCAGTGGTGGGTTCGGATGAAGGAACTGGCCGAGCCGGCCATGCAGGTGGTCAGGGACGGCCAGATCTCCATCAAGCCCGACACGGCCGAGAGGAGTTACTTCCGCTGGCTCGAGGACATCAACGACTGGTGCATCAGCAGACAGCTGTGGTGGGGACACCGCTGCCCCGTCTACTTTGCCAGGATCGACGGCGGCTCCGGAGACATTCCCGAGGAGAAGCTCTGGTTCGCCGGAAGGACCCGCGAGGAGGCCGAGAAGAAAGCCGCGGCTGCCCTCCCCGGCAAGAAGTACACGCTCGAGCAGGATGAGGACGTCCTCGACAGTGAGTTCTCCGGGCCGTGTTCCTGACGTCGATGAGAGGCTGACGCCGAGACAGCCTGGTTCTCGTCGGGCCTGTGGCCGTTCAGCACTCTTGGGTGGCCCAACAAGACGCACGACCTCGAGACGCTGTACCCCACGTCGGTGCTCGAGACCGGCTGGGACATTCTCTTCTTCTGGATCGCCCGCATGATCACCCTCGGTCTCAAGATGACGGGCAAGGTCCCGTTCAAGGAGGTCTACTGCCACAGCCTCGTCCGCGACTCGGAAGGTCGCAAGATGAGCAAGAGCCTGGGCAACGTCATCGACCCGCTCGACGTCATCTCGGGCATCAAGCTGGACGACCTGCACGAGAAGCTCTACCAGGGAAACCTGCACCCGAGCGAGGTGCAGAAGGCGATCAAGTACCAGAAGACGGCATTCCCGGACGGCATCCCCCAGTGCGGCGCCGACGCGCTGCGCTTCACCATGGTCAACGCCACCACTGGCGGCGGAGACATCAACCTGGACGTCAAGGTGTAAGTTGCCCGTTGCCGGTTTCTGGCCCGCGGCTTGCTAATCGTCGCAGGATCCACGGCTACCGGAAGTTCTGCAACAAGATTGTGAGCGCCCGCGTAGCGTTGATCGTCCGTGTCTGCTCGGCCGCTGACTGTCGTCAAGTTCCAAGCTACCAAGTACGTCCTGGGCAGTCTGCCCGAGGGCTTCACGCCGTCCGAGAACGGGGCTGTGCGAGGCAAGACGCTGGCCGAGCGCTGGATCCTCCACAAGATGACGAGCGCCGCGAGAGACATCAACGTGGCCCTGGCCGAGCGCGAGTTCTCCAAGGCCACCATCATCATCTACCGCTACTGGTACGGGGAGCTGTGCGACGTGTACATTGAGAACTCCAAGGCCATCATCCGCGACGGCACCGACGCCGAGCGCGGCTCGGCCATCCAGACGCTCTACACGGCCCTCGAGGCGGCGCTGACCATGATTCACCCCTTCATGCCCTTCATCACCGAGGAGATGTGGCAGAGGATGCCGCGGCGGCCGGGGGACGAGGCCAGGTCGGTCATGCTGGCCAGGTACCCGCAGTACGACGCCGCCCTCGACGACGCCGAGTCGGAGGCTGCCTACGAGCTCGTCCTGGGCTGCACCAAGGCGGCCCGGTCGCTCATGGCCGAGTACTCGGTCAAGACGGACGCCGAAGGTGAGTGCAGGCCGTGCCGCGTGGTTCCTGTCGCTGACGGCTGCCGCAGTCGTCATCCAGGCGTACAACGCGACGGCCCTCGAGACGTGCGACAACGAAGTGGCGTCCATCAAGTCGCTCAGCGGCCGGGCCGTCAAGGACATGGCCGTCGTCGGGCCCGACGCGCCGCGGCCCGCCGGCTGCGTCGCCTACCCCGTGTCCACCAGCGCCGCCGTCTTCCTCCACGTCAAGGGCCGCGTCGACATGGACGCCGAGATGGCCAAGGCGCAGAAGAAGCTCGACAGGGCCAGCGCCGGCGCCGAGCGCCAGGAGAAGCTGCTGGCGGACCCGGGCTACCGCGACAAGGTGTCGGCGGCGGTGCGCGACGCCGACGAGCAGAAGCTGGCCGACGCGAGGCAGGAGGAGCACCACCTCCGGGAGACGATTAGGCAGTTTGAGCAGCTCAAGCTCGAGTAGACGGCCGTGGCGCTGCTGCATGATAGACGAATGGACACGCTTGCTGCATCCTGTTGGACGTTTAATGCACGTCTGTCTTGCTACATCTGCCAGCCCCCCTTGCCACCACCGCCGCCGCTGCCACGCTCGCCGCCGCCAGCTGACCCTCCCCCCGTCGCCGCGGCTTCGTCCTTCTTGGACGCGCCGCCGCCGCGGACCGGCTTGGACTGGGCGGCCTCGTGGCGGCGCAGCTCCTCGGGCACCTTGGAGATGGAGCTCTTGGAGAGCATCTGGCGCAGGTCGTAGAGCGTGTCGGCGTCCTCGTTGCCGAGAAAGGTGATGGCGACGCCGCTCTTGCCGGCGCGGCCGGTGCGGCCGATGCGGTGCGTGTAGCTCTCGATGCTCGTGGCCATGTTGAAGTTGACGACGAGGGACACGTCGGGCACGTCGATGCCGCGGCCGGCCAGGTCGGTGGCGACGAGCACCTGGGTCTGGCCGGAGCGGACGGCGCCGAGGGCGGCCTCGCGCTGGTCCTGCGTCTTGGAGCCGTGGAGGGTGACGGCGGAGAAGCCCATGGCCTTGATGTCGCGGGCGACGGCGTCGCAGTTGCGCTTGATGTTGACGAAGACGATGATGGGGGGCGCGAAGTGCTTGGAGCCGAGGATCTCCTGCAGGCGGCGCTTGCGGCGGTCCTCGCCGGTGACGAACTCGACGCGCTGCTCGACCGTGTCGACGGCCTCGCCGGCGTTGCCGATGGTGGCCATGGCCGGGCGGCGCAGGTACTTCTTGGCGATGCGCTCGACGAGGGCGGGCATGGTGGCCGTGTACATCATGGTCTGGCGGTAGCGGTCGCGGCCGCCGAGGTAGCTCTTCATCAGCTGCGCGTTCTCGGCGTCGTCGCTGTCGGGCTTCTCGTTGCTGACGGGCAGCGCGTCGAGGATGCGGTTGACCGAGTCCTCGAAGCCGAGGTCGATCATGCGGTCGGCCTCGTCCATGATGACGTAGCAGCACTGGGCCAGGACGAGCAGGCGGCGCTCGATGCAGTCGACGAGGCGGCCGGGCGTGGCCACGACGATCTCGGCGCCGTTGCGCAGGGCAAAGGCCTGCTCCTCGAGCGAGTGGCCGCCGACGATGCTGACGCAGCGGAAGCCGAGCGGCTCGGCGAACTTCATGGCCTCGGTCTCGATCTGCTGCACCAGCTCGCGCGTCGGCGCCAGGATGAGCGCGTAGGGCCCGTCGTTGCGGTTGGCCTCGGTCAGCGGCGGCAGGTCCGAGATGTAGACGAGCAGCGGCAGCAGGAAGGCGGCCGTCTTGCCGGAGCCGGTGACGGCGACGCCGATGAGGTCGCGCGCCTCGAGGGCCACGGGGATGGCGGCGCGCTGGATGGGCGTCGGCTCCTTGTAGCCGACGCGGTCGACGATGTCGAGCAGGCGGCGCGGCAGGCCCGACTCGTCCCAGCTGCGCATGGGGTTTGGGATGCTGCCGCCCTTTGTCGAGATGCCAAAGTCCTCCTTGAAGATGCGCCAGTCGCGCTCGCGCATCTCGTCGAGGCGCTTGTCGGACCAGTGGCGGCCCAGGCCGGTGCGCTCGGCGCGCTCCCTCGCCTTGCCGCGCGCGCGGTAGAAGTCGTCCATGATGCCCTTGGCGCGCTCCTTGCCGTTGTCGCGGTCGCGCTGCTCGATCATGCGCGCCCGCTTGCGCGCCCGGCGCTCGGCCTCGTCGTCGAACTCGCCGCCGACGCCGGCGAGCGAGAAGCCGCGGTTGACGCTCTGCTGCGAGTACAGCGGGTCGTTGTCGCGCGACGTGTCGTCCTCGGCGTCCCAGTCAAAGTTGAACTTTTTCTCCGTCGTCCGCATGCGCTTCTTCTTGGCCGAGAAGCTCGACTGCTGGTTCACCTCGGGGCCGAGGTAGCGCGACCGCAGGAGCGAGGCTTCGATGTCCTCGGCCGAGCGCTTGTCGCCCAGCGACTTTTCCGTCTTCTTGGCCTCTCGGCCGTCGCGCCCGCCGTCGCGCCCGCCGTCGCGCCCGCGGCCGCCGGCCTGGTTCATGGCCCGCGGCCCCGTGGGGATGGGCGGCGCCGGGCCGCTGGAGGGGCCGCTGGAGGGGCCGTTGGCGAGGCCGTTGACGGGGCCGTTGACGGGGCCGTTGACGGGGCCGTTGAAGAGGCCGCCGGCAGGCGCCGTGCCGCGGGGCCCGTTTGCCCGGGCCTGCCATTTCTTCTCGTCCTGCTGCCGCCGCCGCGCCTCGTCGGCGGCCTTGCGCCTCCTGTCGCCGTCGGCCTTCTGCGACTGCTCGGCCGCGAGGCGCTCGCGCTCGGCCTTGGGGATGAAGCGCGGCTTGGCGGCGGCGGCCTCGGCGGCCTTTCGCTGCTTGAGGAGCTGCTCGACGTCGAGGGGCATCCTGGGGCTCTTGGTGTGGAAGAGGAAGGAAAGACAGGGAACCGAGGCGCGAGGTGGACGAGGCTGTGGGACATGGAAAAGCGCAGGTGGGGCCGGACACGGCCGGCGCCGGCTCGGGCCAATCAGGCGCCGCGCTCAGGCCAGCGCCAAAGAGTCGACGACAGCCTCACCAACTCGACGGCCGCCTCGCATCACCGTCCAGCATCGCCATGGCCCCGCCCTCGCCCTTCGTGCAGCTGGCCAAGACGCTGCCGCCGCCGCTGCAGCGCTTCCTGGCGCGCTGGCCGCCGGCGGCGATCCTGCCCGACGGCGGCGCCGGCGCGACGCCCACGCCGTACCAGGCGCTGCGGCCGGACCCCTTCCGCTTCGTCCGCCACCCGACGACGGGCAAGTGGCAGGACCCCGTCTACTCGGCGCGCCGGCAGGCCGAGCTGGTGCGCATGGCGCGCGACCACGGCGTCGAGGAGCTGCTGCCCGAGTCGGCCAAGGCGCCCGCCGTCCGCCTCGCCCGCCGCGTCGAGCACGGCCTGCGCGTCAAGGGCACCGGCGTCGGCCAGAAGGTCAAGGGCCACATCTACGAGCGCCACATGATTGCCAAGTCCGTCGTCCTCTTCCGCCGCCGCCCGCCCCGGCGCGACCCCGACGGCACCGTGCTGACGCGCGGCAACCTAGGATGGAGGAGAGGCGGCAGGCCATGCTGGGCATGCCCAAGCTCATCCGCGCCTGGAAGAGGGTAAGGCTCGAGTCCTCTGCGCTTGAGATGCCTCGTCGCTGACGCCGCCGACAGATCGGGAAGAAGAACTGGACCAAGTGGCCCAAATAAGCGAGGCGCGTTGGAAGCAGTCGGCATGCCGGGTCGATGGGCACTGTACACAACCCGTGTTTCTATATACCACCAGATGGCGAAGCCAAGCCTTGCTTCGCCTTCTCTTTCGCCCAATGTTGGTGAACCCCGTCGTCGAGGAGGTTGCCGTCCAGCCGGCGCGTGTCACGTGACGTCATGTCTGCGCTGAATTCATACTGCCAGCGCCAGCCCATCATCAACACCAGTCTTCCACATGGCCGCGCCCCGTCTCTCGCCCGACGAGGACCGCCCCAGCCCGCCGACGACTCACTATGAAGTCCTCGGCCTCAGCCCGTCCGTCCTCGACGCGAGCGCCCGCGACGACCCCTCGGCGCTCATAAAGCGCGCCTATCACCGCGCCCTCCTGCGCAACCACCCCGACAAGACCAAGACCCCTTCCTCCTCCAAGGCCCCCGTCTACTCCATCGACCAGATCGGCCGCGCCTTCGCCGTCCTCTCCTCTCCCGCCCAGCGCGCCGCCTACGACGCCTCCCTCCGCCGCGCTCACGCCGCGCGCCCCGCCGCGGCGCGCTTCCAGACGGGCGTCGAGAACGTCGACCTCGACGACCTCCCCTTTGACGACGGCGAGGCCCGCTGGCACCGCTCCTGCCGCTGCGGCAACCCCCGTGGCTACTCCTTTGACGAGGCCGACCTGATGGACGCCGCCGACGACGGCCTGCTCATGGTTGGCTGTCAGGACTGCAGTCTCTGGCTCAGGGTTCACTTCGCCGTCGTAGAGGATGAATCCAAGCCCGGCCATCAGACGGCGAGCTCAAAGGATTAAACAAGGCTATCACGATCCCGCGCACGTGCATCCATCCGAGTGACATGCCACGGCCTCGCTGCTTCCATTCACGCTTCCATTCCGGCCATCTGCAACGGGCCTCCTCCAAGGCCCAATGTATGTTCAGTGTATTGAAAGCAACTTTAGTGATTTTTTTTTTTCGTTTTCTAGTTTGTCCAGACGGTCACGCATTAGAGTCTAGAAGCAGAACCTCCAATATGCTCTTCTTTAGTCTCCTTACCGGTCCGTTGGGAAAGTCGATTCCTCCCTCCGTTGCGTTTGCGCGTTTACCTAAACGATGCCGAAGCTCTCTTGATCAAAAAACGACGTCTTCCGTCCACTCCGTAGACACCAGCCCGCCCTAACCAGCAACCAAAGCCTTTTGACACTGCCTTCCAAGTCTTGTCAACCTTTACTCGGCAGCCTTGGGCTCCTCGGCCGGGGCGGCAGGCTCGGCAGCGGCCGACGCCTCCTCCTTGGCAGGAGCGTCCGACTGGCCGGCGGCGCCAGAGGTCTCGGCCTCGGACGAGGTCCAGAGGGTCTGCAGGCGGTTAGCCGTGAAGCGGCACAGGTGCGGGGGGCTGGGGACGCACCAGGTTGTCGCGCAGGAGCTGCATGATGAGGGTCGAGTCCTTGTAGCTCTCCTCGCTGAGAGTGTCGAGCTCTGTGGCATCGAGTCAGCAATGAAAAGTAGTGAGAAGGCTGCGACGATGCCGAGGCACAGCGGTCGCATACCGGCAATGGCATCATCAAAAGCCTGCTTGGCAAGGTGGCAAGCCTGGTCGGGGGCGTTGAGGATCTCGTAGTAGAAGACGGAGAAGTTGAGGGCGAGACCCAGACGGATGGGGTGAGTGGGAGGCAGCTCGGTGTGGGCAACGTCGGTGGCAGCCTTGTAGGCCTCGAGGGACTTGTCGGCCGAGTCCTTGCGGCGGTCGCCAATGGCGAACTCGGCAAGGTAGCGGTGGTAGTCGCCCTTCCTACATTGTCGGGTTTAGCCGAGCGTTCAGGGCGCAGGGTGTGGCTTGGGACGGACATCTTGTGGTAGAAGACCTTGGACTCGCCCGACTTGGCCGAGGGGATCAGGTGCTTGTCGAGGACGTCGAGGATGTCGTCGCAGATCTTGGCGAGCTCCAACTCGACCTTCTGTCGGTACTCCTTGATAAGGGTGACCTGAGACGAGTTGCCCTTGGACTCCTCCTTCTGCTCGATCGACGTGACTATTCTCCAAGAGGCACGACGAGCGCCAATGACGTTCTTGTAGGCGACGGAGAGGAGGTTGCGCTCCTCGACGGTGAGGTCGATGTCCTTGGAGGCGACGGTCTTCATGTTCTCAACCATTTCTGGGCGGGCGGGCCCGAGTCAGCCAGCGCAGACGAGGGCGGCGCACGGGCGGAGCGGGACGCCTCACCCTCGTACCGCTCAGCCTGCTCGGCGAGCTTGGCCAGATAGACGGCATCTTCGTGACCCATTTTGGCGGTGGCTGGACGGGGCGATGACGGGGGACGAGGTCAGCAAAGAGTTTTGACGAGGCAAAGAGGCGACGCGTTTGGCTGCGAGGTTACGGGGCGGGCGCCAGCTGGTGGGGAAATAGGAGTGGAGGGCAGGTGACTGATGACTGATGGATGCGGCAGGTACAGATACTTGCGGGCGCCTGGCGGGGGCAACGGCAGCAGGCGCAGGGTCCGGCGGCTGGCTGGCAGCTGCACCCTGTTGGCCGCAAGGCGCGGCGCGCGGGGAGGGGCTCGAGGAGGATCAAGGGGCGTGCAGAGGGCAGGACGGGGGCATCCAGGGCATCCAGGGCATCCGGGACAGTCCTGGCGGCCGGGCCGCGGCCGGGCGAGCGCGCGCGTTGCGCTCGACGAGTCGACGGAGCCGGGGCTCGCAGTCCCCGCTCTCCATGAGGCGTCTTCCCGTGGTGGGGTCCGACGACGGAGCTCGAGACGGCGGTTTCGACGGCCAGAGCAAGCCTTTCTGGAAAGGACGAGGCGCCGCCGTCGCAAGGCGCCGCCGTCGCAGAGGCCGCTGGACCGGAAATGGCGTCGCGGCCACGACAAGCGCGCCCCGGCGCAGGCGCCGCCCTGGCGAGCTGCGCACGTCGGCCTCGCCAGCGACGCGGCCTGCCAGCGACGCGGCGCCGGGGCGGCAGCGGAGACGAGGGGTGCGCCATGGGCAGGGCAGGAGGGCAAGGGGCGAGGCGGCGGGACAGAGCAGACAGAGCAGGCAGGGCGGCGGCAAACAGGACACGCAAGCAAAACACGCACCGGCTTGTGCACGTTGGCCGGCGGCGGACGGCAGTCTCAGCGGGACGCGGAGGGCGCAGGCGGCGGCGGCTCAGTCGGGAGACTCGGCGGGTGCGCGGACGCGGCGGACGGCAGGCGGCGATGGGCGGCGTCGGCGTCGACGGAGGCGGCGGTGCGGCTGGCGGAATTCGCGCGTGGTCTGTCGAGGAAGGGGAGCGAGGATGGCTGAGATGGTGAGAACTCGAGTAGGGGTTCGAGTCGGCGGCGGGGGCGCCACAAGCAGCAGCAGTGCAGTTTTATGCATGCTCCCCCCGGTCGCCAATCACCCCTCTGCATTTTTTCTTCCGCAGGGGCAGCACAATCAGTGACGCGCTGTTGCGGGAAAGGTACCCGCCGCGTACCGGGGACGGCCGCAGCGCACCCACATGGCCTCACGTGCCGCGCAAATCCTGCCCGGGCGCTGCGGGCGGCCCAAGTACCGGCCGAGGTCACGGCTACTTGCCGGGTACGGGGCGCCTTTCCGGGTGAGGTGTTGATAACTCACCCGCCCGGGTACATCCGGAGTTGACCTAGCAGGTACCTGCTCGGCTACCCTATACCCGGCACGTCCTGCCTCGATGCGCTGTGCGCCAGCGCTATCATTGCAGCGGCGTGCAATATCATCGTCCGACGCGGAACGTGCAATATCATAGTACGACGGAGCATTGCATCGCGCGCCCAAGGCACCCTGGACCGCATAGTGGACCGGTGGACCTGCCTCCAAGGTTGTCCGTCTTCCGGCCACGCCTCCAACGTCCGCATTGATTCCGGCCACCTGGCCGCATGTATTCGTATATACGCCCCGTCCTTGTACCAGCACGCCTATGCGTCGCCACATGCAGCCCGGCAATGCCTGGCCTATCTGCCCGGAAGACATTGGTGCCATCGCTGCATCTGTAGCCAACGCCGCCGCCCGCTGCAACCCAAGTATGCTGAAAGCTGCCGTCCAAACGTCCAACGGATAGCCTCTCACCGTCGCATCGTGTCCCATGACGGCCCTGCCGCGGAAAAGCACCAGGATGGGATCCTGTACTTGCGCGACGATGAGGTGCCCGCGCTGACAAGTGACGACACCTGCGCCCTGTTGGTTGCCTCGCCGCCTTGTCGGCCGTGCGTTACCAAGATACCCCGCGTCCCACCCGTCCTTGCCCGCGCTGAGGGTATTCCCCTATGAGCCCGCCCTCCATCCACTCACGTCGCCGCAAGCAAACCCAGTCAGGCTCCATCACCACAACCTCACGTCACACATCGACACAGCTTCTCCTCCTCCTCCTCGCCCCCAAAGACAGAGTCAAGACACACCTCCGCCCCCTTCCGCCACCCGCCCGCGATGCTCCGCACATCCTTCCGCAGGACCGCCGCCCTCGGGCCCCTCCGCGCAGCCTTCACCACCAGCGCCCGCGCCATGGCTGAGGGCGACACGGGCGCCCCCCCCAAGACCGGCGGCCAAGGGTGCGGCCCCTCCGTAGGCCGTGCATGTCCCGGCGGCTGACGGCTGACCGCGTCCCCCTGCAGTGACGCCTTCCAGCGACGCGAGCGCGCCAGCGAGGACTTTGCCATCCGCCAGCGCGAGAAGGAGAAGCTCCTCGAGCTCAGGCGCAGGCTCGACGAGCAGCAGCAGCACCTCGAGCGCCTGTCCAAGCACATGTTCGTCGATTCCCCATTGCGTGGCCTCCGGTAATTGACTCCCGCTGACTGCCGTCGCCCACAGCGACGAGATCACCAAGGACCAGGGTGGCGAGCAAAACTGAAAGAGACGCACCCAATCCGAGCCTCCCTGTCTCCGACAGAGCGCCAAGGCTCGGGCTGCCGCGCAGCAGCGTTGCTGGACCGGCCACTGCACGCTAGGCATTCAGGTTGAAAAGGAAGATGGGACGCAACCCCAGAGCTTGTGCTGCCAGAGTCGACGTAAGCTAGTGTACAATTAAACACCTACATAAGCATGGCACCGGGCGTGCACAGGATCCAACTCAGTCTCCAGTTTCCTCCATCCTGCGTAGCATCCCTCCCGCGTCGCTCCCCCATATACGCGGTCCAGAACTCCGAGCGGCTGATTCCAATGGACAAGAACCCCCCAATTGCTTCACCTCCGCCCCATGTACGACCGGTAGAAGCTTTCGGCCGCATCGTTGTCCGCTCCCCCGTAGTGGCTGTTGAGCGCGCTGCTCGACTTCTGCGCCGCCGCCACCTTGGCCTGCAGGGCCGCCGCGTTGGCATCGATCCACTGCAGCTGCGTGAGATGCCCGTTGAGCACGCGGACAATCTGGCTCAGCTGCGCCAGGCGGTTAGCAACGAGTCGCCTCGGCACATTCACAGGCCATACTCACGGGATCTTCGGCCTTGGCCCCCTTGCTCAGAGTCCCCGAGATGTCGTTAATCTCCTTGACCATCTTGGACAGATCCCGGGACTTCTCGTCCAGCTGCTGCGTCAGCTTCTCCGCCAGCTTGTAGGTGCGCTCGCGCTCTTGATCCGGGCCCGCAAGCTGCTCTCCGGCGCCAATCTGCTTGGCGAACATGTCCTGGACCTCGGATTCATATCGGTTCAGCCAAGCCTCGAGCTCGTCCTGCTGGCTCTCCACCGCCACAAGCTGTCGCTCGATCTCGTGGCTGGCTCGTTCCGCCTCGAACGTGTCGAGGTAGAGCTTCTGAATCTTCTCCCCATTGTCCACCAGGCTCCTGTCCCATGCGGACACGATGGTCGCCTGCTCTTTGAATTCCTTCTGGTACTTGGACAGGTCCGAGGCCCATCGAGTCACGATATCCTCCATCGTCTTGTTCTTGAGCCGTGGAATCTGCGACGTCGGGCCGCTTGTCGAGGCACCGAGCGCACTCGCGGTCCCGTTCTGGGTAGCGGATTTCGTCGCGTCCTTTGCCTGGCCGCCGGCCGCAGGCACCGCAGCTGTCGGCGTCGTCGTCGCTGCGACAGCCCCCGTCGAAGCAGGCTGCGTGGGGTTGGATGCCGCGGGCGTACCAAATAGCGGCGCGGGCTTTGGCGTCGAGGCACCGGCCGACGACTGAGCGTTGCCAAACAGGGAGCCCGCGCTCGGCGTCGCTGTCGGGGCCGCCGCCGCCGAGGACGTCGGAGCCGCAGCCGCCGGCTTGCTGCCGAACAACCCCCCCGCAGGAGCCGTCGCGGCAGCGGACGTGGATGGGGCGGCAGTGGCAGCAGCAGAGGCGCCCCCGAAAAGCCCTCCCGAACGGGCTGGCGCAGCCGCTGCCCCGGCCATAGTTAGAGCACCGGCTGGCTTGGCGCCAAACAAGGAGGCTGCCCCAGTTCCTGAAGCCGCCGAGGTGCTTGCCGGTGCAGCAGACGTAGACGGGGTGGAGCTGCCTCCCGCGCTTCCAAAAAGTCCTCCGGCAGATGTTCCCGAGCTCGATGCTGGCTTCGCGCCAAACAGGCCGCCCGAGGCGCCGGCGCCTGCCTGTCCGCCGCCGAAGAGCGCCGAGGTAGACGCGGTCGCTGTCCTGGGTTGCGATGGAGTCACGGCCTCGCCAGCGCCGGCAGCCTTCAACACATCCATTGGCGGTGCTCCCGCGGGCGTTGTCGACGCGAGGGAGAACAAGGGCTTCGCCGGAGTGGTTGTCGCTGACGCTGCGGGCGCGGCAGGCTGCGTGGTGGGTGTGCTCTCATTTTTATTGCCGAACAGCGACTTGCCGGCGCTGGCAAACAGGCCAGAAGCTGGTGCGGCCGACGTCGAGGGTGTTCCCTGTGCCTGACCCTGGGCTGCATTGCTCGGGGCCCCAAAAATGGCCCCCCCGGTGCTCGAGCCACCACCGCCGCTACCGCCGACGCTGCCGAAAACGCCGGATGCCGGCTTGTTCGCGGTGCCGCTGCCGCCTCCGAACAGACCGCCAGGCGCGGTGGCCGTCGTGCTGCTGCCGCCTCCGCCAAACAACCCGCCGCTTGCCGGGGCCGGAGATGCCAAGGCGGCGTTGGCAGCAGGCGTCGGCGAGCCGAAGAGACCGCTGGTGGAGGGCGTGGTCGAGGGGTTGCCCCCGAAAAGGGCTCCGGTCGGAGGGGTTGCTGCTGTGCCAGAGGGAGCGCCAAACAGGACGGACTTTGGCTTTTCCGCATCGCCGCTGCTCGGCTGCCCAAAGACAGAGCTTGGGTTGCCAGTGGGCGTCGACGAGTTGCCGGCAGCTGCGCCGCCTAACGACCCGAAGGAGAACTTGGGCGTGCTGCTGCCAGGAGCAGAGCCGAAGAGACCGCCCGTGGCAGGCGCCGAGGTAGTTGTGCTCTTCGGTTGCTCGCTCGACGAGCCGGGGGCCCCGAAGCTGAACGACATGGTCGTTGTGAGGGGGGAGGATGGATCTCTCGAGTCGTTGCGGATGGGGTGTCGATCGCAGCGGCTCTGGCCAGAAGAGATAAACCCTTTCACAACGCGATCATGACAGGAGGAAAGAGAGGATCAGAAGTGCTCCGGTGACCGGCCAGAGACTGGTGGTGAGACGGTCGAGGTCAGTCCTGGAGCTGCACCTGCACGCTTTTTTCGTTGAGAGTCTGCGATAGTCTCAGCTCCACGCGCTGGCGCGAAGCTCCTACTCGCGCAGTAGCAGGTACATGGCTGCACCGCCACATCTGGCCGGGTGATTGGCTGCTTCGAGGGAGGCATGAGCCTCACGGCATCCTCAGCCCCACGTGACGGCCTCGAGTCGACAACCTGGACGGGCCTCGCCGCATGCATGTAAGCCTTCTACCACCACGCCCTAACCTCTGCCCTGTATTTTAACAGACGGACGCCCTCAGGCTTCATATTTCCGATATTCCATCGTTTATCGACGAGAGCGCGCCTGCACCAAACGACCGGCGCCCGGCCAGAACGCCCCTGTCGCGCCTCCGTCTTCCAGCGCACTCTGTAGACGACAGCGAATCTCCCGCAGTAAACGACCTTTCTTATCCGGCATTCACTCACAGCCTCAGCAGCGGCGCGAGTCCTCATCACAGACATGGGCGATCCCGAGGAGCCAGAGTCTCCTCCGCAGACGAATGTGGCCGACCCAGCGGCGCGCCAGCTGTGTCCGTCTCTCTCGACTCCCCTGGGTGGAAGATGGCGCTGACGACAGGGCAGCCGAATCCTCGGATGAGGAAGACCAATTCACAGACGCGCAGTCCGGCCCGGCGAGCCCGCGCTTCAGCGAACCCGTCCCCAAGACCAGAGTCGAGCAGACCGACGACGGGCCGTCGCACGGCCAAGTCCCGGGCACCGAGGCGTACCAGACGAGACAGCAAGGCGCAGAGCCCGACGAGATCGCTGTCGCTGCAGACGAGGACCCCCAGACGCCCGTCGCCACTGCGAGCGCCGACGTCCCGGCGACGTTGGTCCCGGAAGCCCCCAGCTCCGAGCCCCGTCCTCGTTCCGCCGCGTCAGACGACGAGCGCCGCGCCGACGCTGCGCCAGACGTCGCGCTGAAACCCGACGGCGAGGCGCAAGGCGGCAACGCCGAGTCTGGGGACGACTTTGACGATTTCGAAGAGGGCGCCCAGGATGACGACTTTGACGACTTCGAGGATGGTTTCCAACAAGCGACGCCTTTGGCGCCAGTCGCTCAAGCTCCCCCGCCCGCCCAGCCATCGACATTATCCTTTGTAAGGGCCGCCGTCCCCGCCCTCTCCCGTCGCAAAGCTCTGACAGCGTCTCTCAAGCCAGTGCCCGACTTCGACGGCCTGGGTCCCGACGAGGTCATGTCCTCGACGGAGCCACATCTCGACACGCTCTTCCCACCAGAACAACTCGACTTCACCACGCCGCCACCGCTCCCCAAGGACTCGTCCGTCTTCCTCACGCCTCGCTCTGCGCCGCTCTGGTCCCAGCTCGTCGCCCCGCCGCCGCTCGCCCCTCCCGACTGGATCCGCTCCCGCACCCGCCGGCTCTTCCTCGTCTCGCTCGGCGTGCCCGTCGACCTCGACGAGATCCTGCCGGCCTCGAAGCAGAAGAAGCTGATCCTGCCCTCGCTCAGCATGCCCGCCGCCTCGCCGCGCACGTCGAGCGAGTCGCGCTCCGCCTCGCGCCAGCGCCAGCACGGCGACGCCAACGCCTCGTCCACCTCGCTCGACTCGCAGGGCAAGCCCGTCGAGTCCCGCAAGCGCAGGGGGCCGCCGCCCCAGCCCGAGCTGGACCTCGTGGCCGCGCGCTACCTCTGCATGACGACGGACGAGGCGCTCAACGGAATGACAAACGACGAGCTCAAGGAGCACGTGGCCAAGCTCGAGTCCATGCAGGGCGCGGCCAAGGAGGTGCTCGAGTACTGGCAGAAACGGGCCGACGAGAAGATAGGCGACCGCGAGGCATTCGAGGGAGTCATAGAAAACCTCGTCAAGCATGCTCGAAAAGTACGGAAATAATAGAGGGAGAGGCTTCACCCTCTCCATCGGCTTTGTCCAAATTGGGGTCGATTGGTCTAGCTGCTGCCTGCTGCCTCATTCCTTTTCCCCTCTCCTCTCCCCTTTTCTCGATAGGGCCCACGGCTCCGTGACGCATCTACAACGCGCCGTTAGCCGCCACGGCCCAATGGACATGACATCGCTCATCAAAGGACCACATCGCAGCGCCGGCCCGCTGCTAGCGCTGGCCATCTGCTCAGATGCTCCGCCATAGGACTTAGCTCCTGAGCGCTGCCTATCAATGAAGACTACTTTCGCAATCAGAGATGGCGATCGCCCCCCCGCCTCCCCCCCGTACGTAGCAAACCTTCTTTGGACGACGATTCGGCTGTCTAGGACGTGCTGGGCTCCAGAGTCACACCGCTACGGACCGAGTCAGCGCACAAAGGCACAACAAACGGGGAGGATGCTGCAAGAGAGGAGACTCACGCGGCAATCGTAGCCCAGCCGATGAGACGCCAGTGCTTCTCGATACGCCGACTCAGGGCCACCTTCTCGCCAATGTTGGTGCAGGCGGGGCTGGTCAGGACCAGCTTGGCGGCATCGTTCTTGATGGCGGCGATCTTCGCACCGGTCGATGTGGAGCCAATGTTTACCATGATGACCTCGTTCTTGGCCAGCTTGGCGACCTTGGCCTGCTTGCCGTCGGCGGTCCTCACGCCGAGCAGGCGGCGGAGGAGGTAGAAGTTGACCTCGATCTCGCTGTAGATATCGGGGAGTCTGCCCTTGAGGCCGAGGACGAAGCCGACCAGACGGTCGGCTCGGCAGAGGGTCGGGTCGATGCGGGTGCCGACGCCGATGAGGCCGCCGGGGACGGCGTACTTGAGGTCGTTGGCCTCGGAGTTGAGCGAGACGACGCGGCTGAAGATGGGCGTGCACTTGAGGGCGCCGCTGTCGTCTCGGGACACGATGCCGGGCCGGATCTCGATCTCGTCGCCAAGCTTGATGAGGCCGTGCAGGATGCTGCCGCCGGCAACGCCGCCCTTGAGGTCATCAATCTCGGCACCAGGCTTGTTGACGTCGAAGGATCGGATGACGATCATGTGAGGGTCCATGGTGAAGTCTCGGGGGGGCAGGGGAATGGTGTTGACAATGGCCTCGTTGACAGCGTCGATGTTGAACTTGAGCTGGGCCGAGATGGGGATGACGGGCGACTTGCCGGCGACGGTGCCCCGGATGAACTTGAGGATCGACTCGTAGTGCTGCTGGGCGGCCTCTTCTCTCATGAGATCGACCTTGTTCTGCAGGATGATGATCTTGTCGAGCTTCATGATCTCGATGGCGGCCAAGTGCTCCGACGTCTGGGGCTGGGGGCAGGATTCGTTGCCGGCGATGAGGAGGAGGGCGGCGTCCATGACCGCGGCGCCTGACAGCATGGTGCTCATGAGAATGTCGTGGCCGGGGCAGTCGACGAAGCTGGGCGAAAGCGCTCGTTAGCACTGTGGCCCGGATTTTGGAGTGGGCAGCGGGACGACTCACGAGACGTGTCGCAATAGCCTGTAGGTGCCGCCGCAGCCGTCGCGCTCGCAGGGGGGGTCGACCTCCTTCTCGCTCTTGTAGCTGCGGTAGCATCCCGGCCGGGGGCACTGGGGGCTGTCGCACTTGTAGATCTTTGCGTTGGCATAGCCGAGCTTGATGGTGATGTTGCGGATGAGCTCGTTCTTGAAGCGGACCGTCTGGACGCCCGAAATGGCCTTGACGACGGTCGACTTGCCGTGGGCGACGTGGCCGATGGTGCCGATGTTGATGGTGGCCTGGCGGGCAATGATCTCGGGGGTGAGGGGCGTCAGGGCGGCGACATCGAGGTCTTTGGGGTCAGTTTGCGGCGGCAGCGGGGGCCTCGGCACGGACTGGTCTGGGATGGCAGGGTTGGTCTTCTTGATGGCCGGCTTGAGGAGCTTCTCGTCGACGGCGTCGGCGGCGGCGTCGTTGCCGTCAAAGGACTCGCCCGAGTCGGACTCGGAGTCGACGTCGTCGAATTTGGGGTCGCCGTTGGCAGACATGGTCAGCGGGGGATCTTTGGCGGGGCACTCCGCAGGCAGGCTTCCTCGTCGCTCGGGCGCTCTCCACGGGCAGGAAGGCGAGATGGAGAGGAGACGTATGGAAGAGGATGAGAGAGAGCCGGAGCAGCGGCGACGGGCGGACGCGGTCGTTGCGCGGCGCTGGGGAGGAGAGTCTGGTGTTTGGCGTTGGCGGCGTCAAAATTCCTCGTGTGCAGTCATTTGCGGAAGAGGAGGCTTTGGGCTAGTCCGGTTAGGGCCTGATAGCGCGATAAGCCTTTTTCGGAGCTGTGCCGGCTGAAGCCCGGCTGGCAGCCACGCGAGGGAGCGCCACAGAAGCGGGGCCGTCGGCTCCGGGACTGCTGACTTCGCCCGGTGCTTGGGCCTCCGTGCATGCTCGGAGCGGCAGATAGGGCTATAGTGGGGCCCGAAGACAGGGTGCATACATGCGTGCTTTGCACCACAGGAGCGCGGCGAATCCCAGCGCTCGCTTTGCCGCCCGCCTGGCCGTCGTCACGGCTGGGCGGCCGCTGATTGGCCGAGCCGCCCCGTAGTCCTCCGCCCCCGATGCGGCCCCGCCCCGCTCGCCGGCGCCGGCCAATCAACTGCCGGAGCCCGGCTCCCCGGAGCGGCGCGGCGGCTACAGGCCCGGTGAGCCAGCCAACCACAGGCCGCAGCCCCCGACGCCAACCTCTACTGGGGGCTGCCTGGCTCCGAGCCGAGCCCGTCCCTGCCGCTCTCCGGCTGGCTGTCTTACACGTCGCCGCCCCCTCACGATCCCCTCCTCCCAGCCATGGAATATCAGCGCATCCCAGCAGACCGCTCAGCTCCGCTCTCCTCGGCGGCACAGGGGTCGTCTGAGCTGGCTCGGCGATGCCTCGTGCAGCCATCGTCGTCCCCACACATCCTCACTCTTGGGCCATTGTCCCGCCGGCGCCTATTGCACCGCTGGAGTGACCCTACTCGTACCTATCACAGCCCTTCCGCAACCTCCTGCATTGGCCTCCCCACCTCCTCGTTGCTCCTCGGCGCCTACGGGCTGCCGAATGGGTTGCTTCCGTCCCCCCTCGTTGCCGCCGCCCTCAAAACTCCCCCTCGTCCCTCGTCTGGCCCGTCCGCTTGCCCTCTCCTCTCTTCCCCCGACAGCTGGTCTCTCCATCCCCCCTCCCTTCGCCCTTGTTCTCTTCTGTCTTCCGGGACCTGCTTACAACTGGCTTGAAGCCTTGTCCCGAGCCCTCCAAGAGGCCCTCCCTCGACGGCGCATAGCTACACGAAGCCTCTCAGAGCCTCCCAGTCCTGTCCTTTCTGCGTCCCGTTCGTTTGTTGCGCACACTGCACCCCACAATGGCTTTTCGAGGTTTGTGACGGCGGCTTTGGCTCACTCGCTACCTCAGCCCCTGCTAACTCTCACACCCAGTCTTCACTGAGAAGAAGCGGCCTGCCGCCCTCAACCTGAGTCCCGCCCGGTCCGGCTCGTCGGGCTCCTCCTCGTCCTCGTCGACCCAGTCGCTCAAGGTTCCTCGCACGCCTCGCTTTGCAGAGGCCACCTCGGTCCACTCGCCTGTCGACACGCAGTCGGTCTTTGCCGACCCCGACAAGTCCCAGGCCGCCCAGCCGCAGCCTGGCGACGTCGGCTTTGGCTACATCAACAATGACGACGGCCACGAGCCCGTCGCCGTCCCCAAGACGCCCAGGTCCCCGCTCAAGAGCGCAATGAAGGCGCCAGGGACACCGGCGAGGCAGCTCTCCAACCCCCTCAGCCCGACCTTTCGCGAAGAGGATCTTCTCGAGAAGCGGGAGCAGGCTGCCGAAAAAGAGCAAGTCAAGGACGTTGTAAGTCACTGTCGCCAAGGCAACAGAGCGCTACGTCGGCTCACTGGCCCGCAGAAAATGAAGACGCGCGTGCGCATGGCCAAGTTTGCGCTCCGCGGCGTCAGCTTCAGCTGCTCCCTCATCATCCTCTCTATGCTCTCGGCCTCGTTCGCCATCTTCAACGCGACAAGGAGCCTGCCGAGTCAGAGCAACATGCCGTCGTGGGCGCCCAACACGAGCACGACGTCGTGGCCCCAGAAGCTGGCCCTGGCCATGGCCTGCCTCTCCCTCTTCATCAGCATCCTCGTCTTCCTTGCCTACTGCCGCGGAGGCCACAAGCGGGCGGAAAAGGTCAACTCGTACTACCAGTCGTTTGCCATCGGCTGGGTGAGTATTCCCCAGCTGCCCCCCGTTGTCGCGCAGGGCGTAGGCTGACCTGGCCACGGCAGTTCCT
Source organism: Hypocreales sp. Mo6-1 (assembly GCA_002939055.1). NCBI lineage: Eukaryota > Fungi > Ascomycota > Sordariomycetes > Hypocreales > Hypocreales sp. Mo6-1. The sequence goes on from PNEP01000013.1 coordinate 2,057,664, forward strand.
CTTCAGCATGACGCTCTGGATCGTCACGGCAGCCTGCCTCCAGCACGCCAGGGACCACAGCGACAACAAGGACATGTGGGGATGGGCCTGCGTCGACAACACGCGGTCCGACGTCTTCAGCCAAAAGGTCGAGTACGCCCTGGTGTGCCGGCTGCAGAACTGGACCCTCGTGTGCATCATCATCGAGGTGGTCATCGAGGTCATCTCCATCACCCTCTACTCGGTTGTCTTCTACCGCTACTTCACCAAGCGCCGCCTCTTCAAGTCGATGGACATGCGCGACCGCGCCCGCTCCGACCTCTACCTGGCCCAGCTCCGGACCCAGTCGGCGCCCAACACGCCGGGCTTTGCCGGGCCCAGGTCTCCGGGCTTCGGCGGGCCCAGGTCTCCGGGCTTCGGCGGGCCCAAGTCGCCCGCGCTGAGCCACTACGCCATGTCACCCCGGCAACCGCCCGCCGCCTATCGCAACCTGTCCGACATGGACGACGCCGCGAGCCCCTTCACTCCCGGCGGCCGCGTTGTCGAGCCCCAGTCCCAGTTCTCCCGGACCCCACCCGCCTTCCGGCTGCAGCCGCCCCCGAGCAAGGCGCCCTCGGCGACCCCCAAGCCGAGCCAGGGCGCCTTCGCCCAGGCCGCGCCCCCGGCCGAGACCGTCGCCGAGCCGGCTCCCCGGGCCGCCGACGAGCCGACGTACGAGGCGGTGCCGATTCCGGGAGCCTACGCCGGCCAGGCCGTCAAGAGCCCGCCCCCGGCGCTGACCTCGTTCGGCCAGGCTCGCTGAGGTCGAGTGGATGTGAAGATGATTTCCCTTTATTTCTTTCTTTCCTTTATTTTTCTTTCATTTATTTTTTCCTTCTCTTCTTGGACAAGCTGGCTTGAGCTGGGCTGGCTTGGGCATGTCTCTTCAGGGGCGTATTCTAGCACTGGCGTTTCGGGCGGCAAAGACTTGTATCACAGGGATCTCAACCTCTAGGGCTGGGGCCACATCCCTGGTTAATTTACACTCGTACCTAATTCGATTGGGCCGGCTGTCAACCCAGTGGGAACTCTCGGGAACTGTCCAGCTCAAGGGACTCATTGGGGCTCAAGTACATCTCGAGTACCTACCACACCAAGCTCCCTCACCACATGGCCCAGGTCCAGGGTGTGGTGGTTGAGCCCCATCCCCGACACCCACGAGACCGGGGAATCCTGGGGAACACCGGTTCCCTCAGTCAAAGCGTGGAGGGGAGCCCAGGGGGGGTTTCCACGGCCACGTTCAAGGATGTTCCCGGTGCCAACAAGATTGAACAAAAGTCATCATGATAGCGGCTCCTAGATACAGGAACAAGGTCGACAAAGGAGAGGTATAAAGAAGAACCATTGCATTACTTTTGGCAGCCCGCCACACCCCCCGCCGTCGTCGAGGTGCAAAGGACTTCCCGAGCCTCCGTCCGTCACGCAGCCAATTCGATCTTTGCCCTCAAGCGACCGCGAGACCGCTCGTCGACACGCGGTCCCGGATGTCCCTCTAGAAACGCAAATCTATCAACAGCTGCAAGGAAAAATCACCGTTATCACTCCCTCGGATGCCAAAAAACCGCCGTGCAGTCGGGCGGGGAGGGGCCCGCCCCAGACGGACAGGCAGCCCGCCCCAAGGATTAACTGTCGACGGGCGCTCCTTAGATGAGGTCGGCCACGTTCATGGGCATTTCCTCGATCTGGGTGCTGTAGAACTGCTCAATCTCACGCATCATGCGGACATCCTCGGCCGTGACAAAGTTGATGGCAACGCCCTTTCGGCCGAACCGACCGCCGCGGCCAATCCGGTGGATGTAGTTCTCGCGGTTGGCGGGCAGGTCGTAGTTGATGACCAGCGACACCTGCTGGACGTCGATGCCACGGGCCAGGAGGTCGGTGGCGATGAGCACACGCGAGGAGCCGGACCGGAACTCCTTCATGATCAGGTCGCGCTGGGCCTGGTCCATGTCGCCGTGCATGGCCGACACGGTGAAGTCGCGGGCCGTGAGCTTGTCAGTGAGCCAGTCGACCTTTCTGCGCGTGTTGCAGAAGATGACGGCCTGGGTGATGGTGACGGTCTCGTACAGGTCCGAGAGGGTGTCGAGCTTCCACTCCTCCTTCTCCACGGCAATGTAGAACTGCTTGATACCCTCGAGCGTGAGCTCGTCCTTCTTGACCAGGATGCGGACGGGGTCACGCATGAAGCGCGTCGTGACCTCGAGCACGTCCTGGGGCATGGTGGCGGAGAGAAGGACGACCTGGGTCGACTGGGGCAGCAGCTGGAAGATGTCGTAGATCTGGTCGGTGAAGCCACGCTGCAGGGAACAGAGGGTTAGTGGCCATTGCCGCGGGGAGGGGGGGAGTCTCGTCGTACAGAGAGCATCTCATCGGCCTCGTCGAGGACGAACATCTTCATGCTGTCGGTCCGGAGAAAGCGGCGCTGGATCATGTCGTGCACACGGCCGGGAGTGCCGACGACGACCTGCGGGCCTTCCTGGAGGGCCTTCATGTCGTCGCGCACGCTGGTTCCGCCAATGCAGGCGTGGCACTCAATGTTCATGAAGTCGCCAATAGCGACGACGACCTTCTGGATCTGCTGGGCAAGCTCGCGGGTGGGGGCCAGGATCAGGGCCTGGCACTGCTTGACGGCAGGATCAAGCTTTTGGAGGACGGAAATGGAGAAGGTGGCCGTCTTTCCAGTGCCAGACTGGGCCTGGGCAATGACATCGTGGCCCTTGATGACGGGAATGATGGCACGCTGCTGGATGGCCGAGGGTCGCTCGAAACCATAGGCGTAGACTTGACCGGGGGGTTCAGCGGCGCGTGGGGCGGCGAGGGGGATCGCGACTAAGACTTACCACCGCGGAGCAGCTCCGCCTTGAGGTTCATTTCATCAAACGAGTCGGTGGTCTCGTCATAGTTGGACTCGATCTGTCCTGTAGTCCATGCTTGTCAGCAAACGAGGCGAGGGGCGTCGCCGGCGCCTGAGAGAGAGGAAGACAGGTCGCATCGTCGGGAGGGGTTGTCCGCCTGCTGGGCCGACGCGCGATACGCCTTCCCACAGAAGTGAGGCGATGCGACGATGCGAGTGCCCTGGCCCCTCTCTCCCGGCGGCGGACCATGGGCGGCAGCGACTCACCCTCAGGGACGTCCTCGAGCCCCTTGTCGGTAGCCATGATTGCGCTGGAGCAGGAGGCGATCTAGATCAAGCACAGCTCGACCTAGACGGGCGTTCGTGAGCGCGGGGCGGCGGGTGAAAAAAAGGACGCAGGCTCCTCGACGGAGGCGGCGGCGACTGGCGCTGAAGAAAGAAAGCAGGTCTCGTCTAGATTCGCGTGCTCTCGAAAATACACGAGAGCCGACAGAACCTAGGAAATGCGGGCGGTCTTGTCGCGATGGTCCTTTGGGAGAAAAAGGTTGAGGAGGAGAGAAAAAAAATATCACTGAGGGGTGCTGGAAAGGCCTGTAAGTAATTTTTCCCTCCTGCCCACTTGGGCCGCCAGCCAATCAGCGGGGCTGGGGCTGGGGGTGGGCCCGCGCTTAGGGTACCCTGCAGGGTTCGAGGTCCCGGGTAGGCTGAAGGATTTTTGCCCCAAGGATTTTTGCCCCAAGGCCTTGCCGAGGGGTGACGACTTGATGACACCCACCCTCGAGGCATATTCCATTCCTCTGCCTCCTGCGCTGTTTAGCGTCGGCCATCTCGGTCCTTTGCAGTCTCTGCAGCGGCCAGCTGGGCCGTGCCTAAAACGGGCCCCTCGAGCCATGCCGTCCGCATTGGCCGCGGGCTTTGGGCACCAACATGGCGGCTGTCGAGAGTCGAGCGCTGTCGACGCGATCCCTCCGCACCCGCTCGGAGTCAAGCCTCTCGGGAACCGCTACCTCTGCACCGGGCCGAACGCGCGAGCCAGCGTCGGCACATGGGCGGTTCTTCCCGACGAGATGCTCATGGCCGTGCTGGAGCACTTTGGCCAGCTGGAGCTGGTCGGCCTCGGCTCGACGTGCAGGTTCTTGTACGCCTTCTGCCGCTCGGAAGAGTTGTGGAAGTCCATATTTCTCAAGTAGGTGCCTGGTGGGAGGGTTGCCCGTCATTCTGATGCTACCGAGGGCCGAGATTCTTGAGACAATGGACTTGTTGCCAAGCATCGGCCTTCACCAGCTTCACCCGCTGTCTCCGCCTAGCCCCTTGCTGGTTGTTTCCGCTGTTTCCGCCGCTCTCTGCGCTTCCTGTGCTGACTAGACGCGACACAGGTTGCCCAAGCAGCATAGCCAATCGCTTGGATGGCATGGGTCGTGGAGATGTACGGTGCTGGCCTTGGCCAAGGACCAACAGGCAAGCGTCGACTGCAGCAATGTCTTCTCAGACGTGCTGCACCGGCCGTTTGCATGCACAAACATCAACTTGGCGCAGTTTGTCGCCAACATACCCAAGGCCAACCAGATGCGCCGTTTCGACAACCTCACGTACGACCAGTACGCGGAGCGGTGGACCGAGCAGCCCTTCATCCTGACGAAATGCATCCAGGACTGGCCCGTCTGCTCCCTGTGGACCATGGACAGGCTCCTCCGAGACTACGCCGATGTCGAGTTTCGGGCGGAGGCGGTCGACTGGACGTTTGCGCGGTACTGCAGCTACATGAGGGACAACAGGGACGAGAGCCCACTGTACCTGTTTGACCGCAAGTTCGCCGAGAAGATGGGCCTCAGGGTCGGCCGGGAGGCAGGTGCCGCATACTGGCGGCCGGCCTGCTTCGGCGCGGACCTTTTCGAGGTTCTGGGACGGGAGCGGCCGGCGCACCGGTGGTTGATCGTCGGGCCGGAGCGGAGCGGCTCGACCTTTCACAAGGACCCCAACGGCACCAGCGCGTGGAACGCCGTGATCCAGGGGGCCAAGTACTGGATCATGTTTCCGCCGGCCGCGCAGGTGCCGGGGGTGTACGTGTCGCGGGACAGCAGCGAGGTGACGAGCCCTCTGAGCATCGCCGAGTGGCTGCTGGCCTTCCACGAGGCGGCGCGGCAGCTGCCCGAGTGCGTCGAGGGCGTCTGCCGCGCGGGGGAGATGGTGCACGTGCCGAGCGGCTGGTGGCACCTCGTGGTGAACCTCGAGAGCGGCATCGCCCTGACGCAGAACTTTGTACCGCAGTCGCCGAGCCCGAAGCTGCTGTCCGAGGTGCTCTCGTTTCTGCGGGATAAGCCGGACCAGGTGTCGGGCTTTTCGAGGACGGTGGAGAATCCGTACGGGCTCTTTGTGCAGCGGCTCCGCGAGGAGCACCCGGACGTCCTGGACAAGGCGCTGGACCTGGCGGAGAGGAAGCATGGCAGGAAGCGCAGGTGGGACGTGGCCGTTGGGCGGGACGAGGGCGAGCAGCAGCAGGGGGGAGGCTTCAGCTTTGGATTCGGCGGCGACGAGGACGACATGGCCTGACGTGCTCGAGCTATGTGTCAGATAAGAGGCGGCCGCCGCAGCGAATCAAGCCGGCCAGGAAAACCCAGAAAACCTGGGGGAAAGCCTGCCGCGGTTGGTCTGCGGGCCCGGGCGGGCTCTCGGTGCGTGTTAGCCAGTGTCGTTTACACTTCTCGTCCCACACGTTCACACAGTCGTCAGCTTTCCTCATCTCCATCACCAGTCTCTCGGCCCCAGGTACGTGACGGCTGCCGGCAGTCCTCGGCCCTCATGCGGTGCTGACGTCGTCGGTTTATCAGTTCTCAACTCGCCGACACCGAACACCTCCGGGTACAAGCGCGGCGGGGGCTGGCCGAGGTGCTGCTGATCCGTCCCAGAGAATCCGCAAACATGCCTCGCACCCCAAAGAAGAAGGGTGCGGTCGCCGCCACCGCCGCCGACGAGTCCTCGCCGGCCCCGACCCTGGAGCACAAAATTACCTAGGGATATTCGTCGTCTTCGTCGCCGTCGTCGCCTTCTTCTGGGCCGGGCTCTTACCCCCGGGCGCTTCAACCGACTGTTCGATTCGAGGCGCCATCTTGTCGAGGCGGGTCGAGCTGTCCGCCGGGCTTGATTCGACAAGCACCCGCAACAGGCAACGGGAATCGCAACAACTGTTGGCAAGGTCGGCATTGAGGGCCAGGTCGATTCCGCCGCGTGCGAAGTTGTGGGTGGTCGCTGCGAGGTGAGTAGTTACAGGAAGGCTGAGGGGAAAATGATGGCCCGCCGCAGACGCAAAAAAAGGGGATATGGGTGCCGTGGCAGCTTTGCTTGCCATTATGCCAAGGTCAGACGCGGCATCGGGATATTTTGTACGATTAGGATAAAACGAGAGGTTGACGCATCAAGCTCGCACTGCGATGGGGCGGCTTAAACAAAAATCACGTGAGGCTTAGTGGAACTCCATTATTTGTCGGCACGTGACAGGAATGTGGTTCCACTTCAGATAAGATAAGCAAGTTCGTGCAATCTATTCCCCTTCATGGCTTTCACCCCCCGCAACTCGCCTCTCACGATACCTTGAGCGCTGACCTCGGTCTTCGTTCTATTTTTTCCACTCTTCTACTGCATGGCGTCGACCTCGGTCTTCGTCATTTCACCCCCCAACTCCCCTCTCACGGTACCTTGAGCGCTGACCTCGGTCTTCGTTCTATTTTTTCCAATCTTCTACTGCCTTGGGCGTCACCTCGGTCTTCGTTATATTTTTTCCACTCTTCTACAGCCCCTGTGGAGTCACCGTTTGCCCCATATGTGCCCCACCACGCCCAACATAAACAACACAATAATGTTTCTCCACAACACATTCCAACTGGGCTGTCACGATGCCTGTCCATCGGAGAAATTGTGCCTTGTTCTTCCCCGACGAGAAGCCTTGCAAGGTAATCGGCGGCAAGAACTTCGGGTTCCCAGATCGGCTGCGTACCGACCTCGTCCTTGCCAAACCGCAGGGCAACGAGTCATACCTGGCTCTCGCCATCTACTTCCCCCGACGAGACGACAACGTCGCTTCGTTCTTCCGCATCGGCGATGGCGCACCTTCCTCGGACCAGATCGTCCACATCAAGTTCAGGCCCGATACGTTTGACCCCGAGGCCGAGAACCTGTCAGACGAACAGTTTCAGCACCTCACCGGTCGCCCTGTCCAAGAGAACAAAATGGCCGTCGTTCATCTGAAGCTCCATGATGGCTGCACGGCTCGTGTCGAAGGCATCGGCTTCCCTTTCCGCGGAGAGACGGATGAGATCGATGGCTACATCAATCGTGGAACAATGATTGAAGGGGTTGCCTCTCTCCGTCGCATCGTCGAGCAGACCGACTTCTATTTCCTGACCGACCGTGGCATCCTTGGGAAGGTTGCCAAGAACTTCGAAAAGGACTTGACTGTCCCGACCACTCCCATCTACCCATACGGGAACGAGTGAGTACAGCCTGTCAGTTTGCTTTCTGCCGTGTCCTCAGGCTGACTTCGATGACAGACACCACTGGGACATGAAACGCTACTGCAAGGATGTGCCGGCCAACCGCTCTTACAGCCAATTCCCCCCGACCTTCAAGTTCGACAGCGACAACGACGCGTTGACAGCCTTGACGCAGTCGGCTGTGCAGGACGTCTTCCAGATGGTCCAGGATGTTGACAGCATTCGTGGCACGAAGCTCTCCGTGCGCTTCATCAAGATTGGCGACAAGTCGACAGAGGAGACTGAGGAGTTCCACTTGGTCACCACTTTTGATGCCGACTTTGTAAGTGCTCTCCATTTCTCCCTTTCCATCAGCTGCTAACGTCATTCCAGGAACACGGTTACCGCCACTCTCTCGCGCGGTTGCGTGAATCAAGCTCCATGCTCAAGGTTTTTTTCCGTGACAAGCCCGAGCCTGGCGCCAAGAGATCCGATGGCAGCCCGGACAAAGACGATATCTTCTGGGAGGGCATCATTCTCTTGAACACAGCACCCATTGTCCCCCGTGGCAGCTTTGTCGTCAAAGTCCGCCGGCCCAACGACCAGAAAAAGCCGTCGTACAAAATCAGGAAGCAGTCAATCATGGCATTTGCGTCGTTCGACGAGGGAGGCGATAACTAGGAGTACGCCTACCTCGGCTTCCACGCAAACATCAACGATGCGAAGCGTCGTGTCGCGGCTGTCAACGACGTCTTCAGCGACCAGTCCAAGCAGGCCAAGGAGAAGCCCGAAGCGGATGCCGATGACAGTGGCGGAGAGGACGGCGACGACGATGATATTGTCGAAAGTGCTGGAAACGTTTCCGGCGATTTCCAGCATGAGCCCGAGCCCAGCCCCGAGCAGCTGCACCAGCGTGTGCTCATGAACAGCTACCTCCGCGACTTCGTCAATGGCCGCGGCTTCCCCACTGTCCTTTCCCCGCCGTTACAGTCCGCCAGCAGCGATGCCGATCGGCTCATCAATCAGCTGCAAAACATGTCCATCTCGTCATCGCTTGTGGCTCCGAAGGTTGACTTGCTCGGCGCCTCTGACCCCGACTATGTCGAGTCCGTCTTCATGCGACTGCTCCCACCGACCCGAGAGCGATTCCAGGAATACCTGAAGATGGTTTCCCTCGGCCTAGTGGGGATTTTTGGATTTGCCGGTTCTGGGAAGACGGAAACTCTTGCCGTCACGGCTCTTCTGTTCATTGGCAACCCTGACATCGGCAAGATATATGTTGCGGCGCCTACACATGTCGCAGTCACTAACTTCATGTTGCGCCTTCATCGCATCGGTGCCGACGTGGCACACTCCTTCAACAAACTCCACTCAAAGGACAAGCGGCGTCGCATTCCGCTTGTTGTGCGAGGCTACCACATGGACGCCGAAACAGAGGCCTTCTTCGCCATCATCTCCAACAAGTCTACCACCGTGGAGCTGAACCCATGGCGTCCGGCCCGATGGGAGTTGGAGCTCTCAGTTTGCCAGTGGCTTCTGAAGATTGTCAAGTTCAAAGGTCTGGATCTGGACGACGACGATCATCCCCGGCTGTTCGACACTCGACGCTCGTTTGAGACCGAAGCGAAGTTTGCCGGTCTGCGTCGTTTTGTGACCGGAGAGATTCCCTTCAATCAGATCAGAGATGAGACTCCCCACGCTGTTGACGACGAGCCCTCGGACGCCGCGGGCCCCAAGCACGACACCCGGCCTTCCCCTCAGCGACTTGTTCGAGACCTAATCGTCCCTCTTGTTCAATATGCGGACGCGGTCGGAACGACGCCTCACGCATCCTGCCAGCATCCCTACATTTTGGCGAAGAGAAGGGCGAAAGCCGTTGTTTTGGATGAAGCTGCTGCCTTATGGAGGTCTGATGGGCTCACTGTCGTCGGAGACACCATTCGCGTGTGCGCCATGGCGGGCGATGAGAGACAACTTCCGCCTGCCGTCATGACGCTGAATCTGAGGGACGGGTATGGCTATGTCAACCGTTTCGGACAAGACGGAAGAGTCTCTCTCCTCGAACACTTCAAGATGACGGGCAACGCGTGCTTTGTCCTCAATCAGCAGCTCAGAATCACGTCTGGACTCTTCGATCTGGCCAAGGAGCTCCTGTACCAACATGTCAAAGAATTTGGGTACGGCGCCAAGGTCCAACTGCAACAGCAGCCTGTCGCCCGTGCAGTTGAGTCCTTCGTCTCGCGCAAGTTCGGGCTCTCGTCGCCTCAGGACAAAGTCCTACCGGTTTTCGTTGATTGCCAAGGTTCAGAATGCGTAACGACTAAAAGTGGCTCTCGGTTCAACAACCACCAGAACACCGTGGCAGTCAACCTGATCAACGACCTGGTGGCTGATGTGGGTCTCCGGCCCCAGGACGTTGTGGTCATCACGCCTTACAAGGCGAACCTTGGCCGCATCTCGAAATTCCTCAAGGCAAACAATCTCTGCGATGTTGCCGTCTACACCACGGACTCGTTCCAGGGCCGGGAGGGCCTGGTCGTGGTTTTGGTCCTCTGCGTGACGGCGGAGACGGGTCCGGGCTTTGTTGCCAGTGCCCATCGGATTTGCGTCGGTATTACCCGACAAGTCGCAGGACTGTTCGTTGTTGGCGACATCAACACAATTTCCCCCGAATCGTCGAATAGGGAGCTCAACCAGAGCCGCCAGGAGGAGAACGAAGTTGGTGAGGTCATCACTGTCAAAGCCGACATCTTCCACTCCTTTCTCCGATACTTCCGAACGCACTCGCGTGTTGTAAATATATCATAGTCTCGAGCTAGTCCAACCACGGGCATTTGACAAATGTTGCTGCGTGTGAAGTTGCGTATTTGGGTCTTAGGAAGGCCTCTGAAGTTGGGTGTTGTACACGGTAAGGCTCAATTATGGAGGGCGAGGACCTTGCACTGTAGAATTGTCGAAGATTATTAGACCTTCCTGTGGCTTCCTGTATCTTGCTATGGCTTTCTGTATCTTCCTGTAGCTTTCTGTATCTTCCTATAGCTTTCTGTATCTTCCCATGGCTTTCTGTATCTTCCCATGGCTTCCTGTATCTATCCAGCTTTACTCCCCTTTCCGTATCTACTACCCGCGCGTTATGTGCAAGTAGTGTGCTTGTCGAATTCCCGAGTCAAAAGGACGACTCTTGGGCGGACTTGCAGTCAAACCCCAAGGTTTCGCCCTGCTACCGCGCTAACCGCCGAGGCCCGTGCGCTGGCGCGTTCCCGGCACGGCCCCTGCAGCTGTGCCGGCGCCGGAGGCCAGGTGTCGGTGACGGCTGCGGCTCTGGCCGCGGCCCGGGGCCAGCGGCGCCCTATCCTGTCACGTGCCGGCCAAGGGTGGAGCCTTACTTCGCGCAGAGTCTAGATACGAGACGCAGGCTCGGATCAAACGCATCAACAGAGGAGAGTTCGCACCGGCGTCACGTGACTCCCGTGCAAGCCGCCCAAGCAACCGCGTCCCGCCACCCGCCCCTCTGCCCAACCTGGCCAAGCTGGCGCCGGGGCTCGTTTGGTGACGGCTTCACCCGCATCGCGACCAGCCGACCGCCTGCCGCCTGCCGCCGAGGTTGCGCGGCGCAATGTGAGCGCGGCTGCCGCGGATTCGTCTCGTCGCCCCCCTGCGCCTCTGCGAGCTGCCGTCGCCGGCTCTGCCTGCGCGCGCGCGTCTGTCCGGCCGCCGGCCTGCCTGTGAGTTGGGCGGCCCTGTTGCGGCATTCCTGACGCTCCCGCTGACGATGCGCCGTCGGCAGCCCCGCGTGGCCGCCTCTGGACCGCCCCTCGGGCGCCTGTCTCGAAGCTCCTGCCTGTCGAATCCCCTGCTGTCGAACCCCCTGCCCGTCGATCCCCTGCCTGTCGCTCCCCGAGCAAGCCGGCGGAAGCGTCACCCGCCCGTGGCCGCCACCATGGTCTCGGACGAGCACTACGAGCTGTGCCTGCCCGTCCTGCAGGACCCCGCGCTCGAGGATGAAGACAAGACGGACCGGCTCGAGGAGCTCCTCAAGAAGGAGACCAGCCTGACGGGCGCCGCTCTGGAAAACGTGGTGCTCGACGCCATGTGGAGATATCGCGAAGCGGGCGGCACGTCGACGTCGCCGCCGCCGATGCGCCCGTCGATCCTCCGGCGCCCGTCTCCGGCGTCGTGGCGCGGATCGCCCACGCCCTTGTGCGGGTCCCCGCGGCTGGCCGTGAGCCCCCTCGCGCCCCCCGGCTTCGTGCCGTCGACGTTGAACCGGGCCAAGTCGTCGACGGCGTCGCCCTTCTCGTCGCCGCGCGCCTCGCCGCGCCTCGCGCTGGCGACGCCGGCCATTCCGCACAGCCCGAGCCTCAACGCCTACGAGTTTGCCAGCGACATGACGCCGCCGACGGAGATCGTGGGCGACTACCAAGCCGACAACGTCGAGTGGCTCGTCAACGACGACGCGGCCAGCGTCGCGTCGTCGGTGGGCACGTCGAGCGGGCTGAATGCCGCCGCGCCCGAGTTCTCGTCCATGTCGTCGCAGCAGGCCGACATGTCGCCCTACGACATGCTGCGCTCCATCCTCGGGCAGACGCGGACCGACGAGGAGATTGAGAGCGCCCTCGCCGCGCACGGCTACGACCTGAGCGCCACAATCGTGTCCATCATGGAGAGCCAGGCGCAGGACGGAGGCCTCGTGGCGGTGCAGATGGACGAGCCCAAGGGCGTCGTCATCGGCAAGTCCATGTCTGCCGAGGCGCGTCCGACGACGCCGGCCGGCCAGCAGCGGTCGGGCGTCATCTGCAAGTTCTATCTGTCGACGGGCCAGTGTCTGCGCGCCGACTGCCGCTTCAGCCACGATCTCAGCAACCACGTCTGCAAGTGAGTCTCCCATCTGTCCGCGTGCTTGCTCGCCATGCTCGCCAGCGCCCTGGGCAAGCCGACGGCGCGCTAAAGACAGACCGGCGCAGGTACTGGGTCATGGGGAGTTGCCTCGCGGGCGATACCTGCATCTTCTCGCACGACCCGACCAAGGTGATGAGCAAGCTGACGCTGGACGAGAGCGGCGGCGGGTCGGCCAAGAACCAGGGCAGCCTGCAGCTCCACGACGCGAGCTCGTTCCCGTCGCTGCAGCAAGACGGCGCCGGCTACAGGGGCGGCGGCGGACCGCCGCTGGGACCGCGTCAGCTGCACGGCACGGAGAGCCCGCGGGTGCGGTCGCGGCCCGGCAGCCGGCAGCAGGCCAAGGACGGGCTGGCGTCGGCGCCGTCCATGGACGACAACGAGGCCTTCCCGTCGCTCGGGTCGGCGTCGGCCAAGGGCAAGAAGCACCACGGCAAGCGCGGCGGCCACGGCCACAGCCACAAGGAGAACGTGGCGCCGAGCTCGCTGGCGGACATTGTCAGGAGGATGCCGTCGCCGGCGCCGGGCCCGCCGCGGCCCGAGTCGCGACGGTCCGGGCACAACGGCGGCGTGGTGGCGCTGCGCAACGGCGAGAACAGCGCGGCGGCGCAGGCCATCGCCAGCCCCAAGCACATCCCCTGGCTCGAGACGGGCGAGCGGGCCAACAAGGCGTACCTGAAGGCGCGCCAGGAGGCCATCAAGCACGGGGGGCTCCGGAACAAGTTCCTGCAGAGGTGAGGGCTGCTGCTTTGCTTGGGAGGGGGGCCGTCTGCTGACGAGCGGAACCAGCGCGGCGCAGGCGTGGAACCGCAACGATGCGCGGGCGGCCAAGGCGCTCAGCCTCCGGGGCCAGAGCGAGAACGACCTGATGCGGAAAGCGCACCGCGAGGCGGCGCGCGAGCTGTACGAGCAGCGCAACAGCGGCGGGCCGAGCACGGCGGGCGAGATCTACGTGGACCTGCACGGGCTGCACGGCGACGAGGCCGTCGAGTACCTGGAGAAGGTGCTGATGGAGAACAGCCGGGAGACGCGGCCGGTGTACGCCATCACGGGCACGGGGCACCACAGCAAGAACGGCAAGGACAAGGTGGGCAAGGCGGTGCGCGGCTTTCTTAACGAGTGGCGCTACGCGTACCGCGAGTTCTCGGTGCCGGGCGACCGCAACAGCATGGGGGGGATCCTGGGCATCGACGCGCGCAGCTGGGACCGGGCGGCGGCGCGCGAGGCGGCGCGCGAGGCGGCGCGCGAGGGCGACCTGCTGAGCGAGGGCGTCGAGATTGGCGACGGCAAGGTGCGGCTGCTGGTGCGCGACGCGCCGCGGGGGCCGGCGGTCGGGGGGGGTAGACGATAGAGCACAAGAAGCTGGTGGTGATGCGACGCGGGTGCGTATGCCGTACGGAGTATAGCGCGCCGAAGCTCCGACTGAGTCAGCCGTGACGACGCCGTCGGCGGCGCTGGTGCGACGTCGCCAAGCCGGGCCGTCCGAGCCCCGGCCGCCGACCCGCTTCCGAGCCTCGTCGCCCGTCCGCCGCGCCTCGCTGGCCTCCTGCCCATGGACCGCCGAGCCGCCGCCGCCGCCGCCGCCCGACACCCCAAAGCCGCCATGGCCGCCCTGCCCGGCGCCCCGTGGCGCTCGCCGCCGCCGTCGCCCGACTCGCCGCCGCGCTCGCCGTCGCCGCTCGCCGCCGACGCGCCGCCCTGGACGCGCAGCCGCCGCCGCGCCGCCTCGCTGCGCCTCGCCGACGACGGCCCGCGCCGGCCGCGCGCCGCGCCGCTCCGCGCCGCCGCCGCGCGCTGCGCCGCCGCCTTCCTGTCCCTCACGCCGCTGCAGCGCGCCGGCGCCGTGCTCGCCGCCCTCGCCGCCCTCGCCCTCGCCGCCCTCGCCCTCGTCGCCTCGCACCGCTTCTTCGGCTGGCTCGCGCCCTACGCGCACGCCTGGCGCGCGCACCCGGCCGGCTGGCTGCCCGTCTTCCTGCTCGTCTTCGCCACGGCCTTCCCGCCGCTGCTGGGCTACGCCACGGCCACGACGGCCGCCGGCTTCGTCTACGGCTTCCCGCGCGGCTGGCCGCTCGCCGCCGCCGGGTGCGTCGCCGGCAGCGTGGCGGCCTTCGCCGCGTGCCGGACGGTGCTGCGCGCGCGCGTCGAGCGCCTCGTCGGCCGCGACCACCGCTTCGTCGCCCTGGCCCAGGTGCTGCGCCGCGAGGGCCTGTGGTACCTGACGGCCATCCGCTTCTGCCCGCTGCCGTACAGCCTGAGCAACGGCTTCCTGGCCACCATCCCGTCCATCTCGCCGCTGGCCTTTGCCGTGTCGACGGCCCTGGCCAGCCCCAAGCTGCTCGTCCACGTCTTCATCGGCAGCCGCCTCGCCGTCCTGGCCGAGCGCGGCGACGACATGACGGCCGCCGACAAGGCCGTCAACTACCTCAGCATCGCCGCCGGCGCCGCCGTCGGCATCGCCGTCGGCTGGGCCATCTACCGCCGCACCATGGCCCGCGCCGCCGAGCTGGCCCGCGACGACGAAGCCGCCGCCGCCGCCGCCGCCGCCGACTGCGCCTTGCCCGCCGGCCAGGACACCGACGGCTATCAGGACGCCGGCCCGGGGCTGCTCGACCCGGAGGACGCCGCCGCCGTCATGTCGCCCGACGACGTGTCGCTGTGGGACGCCCAGGGCGCCGCCGCCGACCCCTACCGCGACGACTATGACGACGGGCCCGGGGCAAAACAGCAGCAGAACGGCCATCCGAGCGGCGCCGACGCCGTGTGAACGAGAGACCACGCCCGGCTCGTGGTCCCGACGGCCGCGCCATCGACTTTGGGTATAGACGTGTTTGGCAAGAACAAAACATAGGTTACTAGATGTAGAGCTGGGTATCGTTCGAGCACAAGGATCCACGCTGATTGCCGTCCTGTGTCAACTCGACGCCCAAGAATACAGAGCCCCCTGGCCATCCACCATAAATAAATCTGATCCTGTTCGTCCCATCGTTCCCCTGCCAGATCCCAACGCCGTCGCTCGAGAAAAAAGTGCAACGAAAAGGCTCAATGAGCACGCACGCTACGCAAACGACAGACAACAGCCGGGGGCTCATCAATGTCCCCGATACTGATTCATAAACTGGATGGCCTGCTCCATGGGGTACCCGATGAAGACGGGGCCCGTGAACAGCATCTGCGGAGCGCGGCCGCCCTCCTCCTTGGGCGCTGCCGCATTGACAAACGCAGGCTGGGGCGCCGGCGCCGGCGACGGCACCATCGCCTCCTTGGCCGGCGTAAAGGGCGCCTCGCCCAGCGTCTTCGGCGCCGGCGACGGCTTTGCCTCGGCCCTCGGCGACGAGACGAGGCCATCGAGCTTGGCGCGAGCAAAGGGGCACTTGCCCGCGTCGGCGGCGGCAGGCAGCTGCGTGCTCTGCGCAGGACTCGGCATCCGTACCGGGGCGGGCGGCGGCGACGGCGGATGCTTGTCTTCTTGCCCCGAGGGTTCGTAGGCCGGGACCGAGATCCCCCAGGGCCGGCTGGGGGATTCTCCGACGCGCACCTCCTTGAGCGGCCTGTCAAAGTGGCCTTGGCGTTCGCCCTCGTCGGCCCGCCGCTCCTGGCTTGCGTCCGACTCGGCGGCGCCGCCCACGGCCTGCGCCCAGCTCGCGACGCGTTCGTTGGAGGCGCCGTCGACGTCGCTCCGCCGCCGCGACGCCTCCTCCTCCTCGGGCAGCATGGGCTGGTGCAGCTGACTGAGGCCTTCGATCATGCTCACAATGTTTCCGTACTTGGAGTCGAGCTTCTTCATCTGGTCCTCGCTCTTCTGGTAGCGGCGCAGGCAGACCTCGTGGCTGCGCGGCAGCTCGTGCTTGTGCGTCTCGACGTAGTGCGCAATCTCCTCGGCCGAGTGCTTGTCCATGAAGCGGATGGGGCACTTGCTGGCCGCCGTGCCGCACGACGCGGGCTGCAGCGCAGACTCGTCGTACATGGCGGCGCAGATGGGGTCGTCCAGGGGGTGAGAGGCCTGGTCGGGCCCCTCGCCCTGCGACGCGGCGCCATGGTCGTCGGCGGCCGGGCGCCTGTGGAAGGGACACTGCAGGTTGCCCTTCTTGCCCTCGACGGTGAAGTCTTGTTCCAGGGCCGTCGACATGGACGTCTGGTGGCGCGACGTGTGGGACAAGGAGTCGCGGCTGGAGCCGGTGGTCTTGCTCGACTCGAGGGAGACGAGCTGGCTGGCGGCGCGGCGCCCGTCGCGGATGACGAGGGCGATCTGGTGCTGGGACTGGGTCGAGGACCGCTGGGGGAGCGGGACCGACGACGCGTCGTCGACCGAAGTGTGCGGCGGCAGCTGCAGCTTTGCCAGCGTCTCGGCTATCTCTGGCGTTTCCGGAGCATACTTGTCGGCCAGGTATTGGAACTGGTGCGCAGGTCAGCCGGTGATGCGCGGTGCGTCCATGACGAGCCAACGGCAAACAAGGAAAGCAAGGGTCAGAGGTTCAAGGTATTTGTCAGTCTCGGCAGGCAAGCTGCTCGTGATCTAGAGCTAATATTTGTCTCATCACGCTTCTTTGTCGGGGAGGCGCCGGTATCGGGCAGCAACGCAGCAGCAGCAGCAGCTTCTTACCTGTTCGTGGGCAAAGCGCAGCTTGTGCTCGAGGACCGTCTTGCGATCGGCCAGCAGCTGCACCTCGTCGGCCAGAGCGTTGAAGGCGTCGGCGAGGGTGAGCGTGAGGTGCAAATGGTCCATGCCCACGGCCAGAGGGGCGGATGATGAAAGGAGAAGAAGGGAAGGGACGAGCGAAAGACAATGGTTGGAGGCGATGGAGACGGTCCGAGCGATTTTACTGGTCGGAGCGATCGCGCGCCGGGATGTACCAGTACCTGCGCGAGCACGCGTAAACTGCGTAAACTTGGTACGAGAGAAGTACGACAACCTGTTGATGGCAAACGGCACAGTCGGGCAAGCCCTTTATACTCGCGTGCGTGCCTCGGTGGCCGGGACATGAACGGCCATGTAAAAACGGCCTGGCACGCATCTGATGACGCGCTCGACGACTTTGGTCGTCGGAGCGGGTCAGCGCAGGGGCCCCGGAGCCGCATTAATAATCAGACGTCATCTGCAATCCATCCATATCCATCTGCTGCTATATTATCGCCAGCAGATGGATTCGGGCATCTGCGGCGGCTCGAGTCCTGCCGGCGTCGCATACCTACCTATGTTACCTACTTCGTACATGTAATGGGGCAGGCCAAGGCTTCGTGCATGTGGCCCCCTGGGCAACGCCGCTTCTGTCCACTCCTGCAGGATCAATCCAATGCCCAATATATATCAAGACAAATATCATGATCAAACCATGTACTAGTACCTTCGCACCAAGTCCACAAAAGGGCCGTCGATGCTCGACATGTCGTGTTGCCCTCCCAATCAGGCTCTGCGGCCACATATGCACTTGGGCACCCAGCACATCCTGTCCGGCTCGATCCCGTTTGCATCTCCATCGACAGCGCGCATCTCGATCGCGCACGCCAGCCGCCGGTCCGACATCGCCGCCGCCGAATCGAGACTCGCTCAGGCACCGGCTGACCGCCGCCTCACCGAGCTTCACCGAGGGCCTTGACCGCTTCAACCCCTCAACACCACAACCACCATCACAACCACTCACAACCACTCACAACCACTCACAACCACCATCACAACCGCCTTCACAACCACCCTCGCCAACCACGGCCCGCCACCGCAGCCATGCCCCCCAACACCGCCCTGGCCATCCCCCCCGCGCGGCTCCTCAGCAGCAAGAGCCACGCCGTGCCGGGCCAGCTCCTCGTCACCGAGCTCTTCTTCCAGGTGCCCCTCGACTACGCCAACCCGTCGGCCGGCACCATCACCCTCTTCGCCCGCTGCGCCGCCAAGCGTGAGGTGCCCATCTTCCCCCCGGACGCCGACGACGCCGACGACGCCGACGCGCCCGCCGACAAGAAGCCCGCGCCGCCCAGGAAGCCCTACATGGTCTACCTCGAGGGCGGCCCCGGCTTCGGCAACCGCGAGCCCCAGGACCATCCCCTGACGCGCGCCGCCATCGCCCGCG
Source organism: Hypocreales sp. Mo6-1 (assembly GCA_002939055.1). Lineage (NCBI taxonomy): Eukaryota > Fungi > Ascomycota > Sordariomycetes > Hypocreales > Hypocreales sp. Mo6-1. The sequence continues at coordinate 2,075,960 of PNEP01000013.1, forward strand.
GCTACCAGGTGCTCTATCTCGACCACCGCGGCGTCGGCCTCAGCACCCCCGTCTCGGCCGAAATGCTCGCCCGCCTCGGCGATGCCGACGCCCAGGCCCGCTACCTGCGCCTCATGCGCCAGGACAACACGGTCCGCGACTGCGAGGCCGTCCGCAGGTGCCTCACCGCCGGCTGGCCCGCCGCAAAGGCTCCCTGGTCCATCTTCGGCCAGTCGTACGGCGGCTTCGTCTCGCTCTCCTACCTCTCCATGCACCCCGAGGGCCTGCGCGAGGTCTTCCTCACCGGCGGCCTCGCCCCCGTCGGCAAGACGGCCGACCGCGTCTACGAGGCCACCTTTGCCAAGACGGCCGAGCGCAACCGCGAGTACTTTGCCAAGTTCCCCGACGACGCCGACGCGCTGCGCCAGATCGCCGCCCACATCGAGGCCCGCGGCGGCGTCGCCATGCCCTCGGGCGGCTCCCTGACCGTCCCGCGTCTGCTCACCGCCGGCATCGCCTTCGGCGGCCACGGCGGCTTCGACACCGTCCACTCCCTGCTCCTCGGCCTCAAGGCCTCGCTCGACCAGTTCGGCTTCCTGACCCGCGCCGCCCTGCAGCCGCTCGAGACCTTCACCCCCTTTGACACCAACATCATCTACGCCATCCTCCACGAGGCCATCTACTGCGACGGGCCCGGCCGCGCCTCCGACTGGGCCGCCCACCGCGTCGGCCGCACCCTCGGGCCCTTCTCCTGGCTCAACCCCGGCCACGTCTGCTCCGCCTCGCCCGACCCCCTCTTCTTCTCCGGCGAGATGATCTTCCCCCTCCACTTCGAGACCTATCCGGAGCTGATCCCCCTGCGCCGCGTCGCCGACAAGCTGGCCGCCGCCGCCGACTGGCCCCCTCTCTACGACGAGCAGCGCCTGCGCAACAACACGGTCCCCGTCTACGCCGTCTCCTACGTCGAGGACATGTACGTCGACTACGCCTTCGCCAGAGAGACGGCCAAGCTCGTCCGCGGCACCAAGGTCTTCGAGACCAACGTCATGTATCACTCCGCCCTGCGGGCCAAGCCCGACGAGGTGCTGCAGCACCTGTTTAGCCTGAGGGACGATGTTCTCGACTGAGCATCCCAAGACCATCTAAATCTGCTGTGCAACCAGCCCCCTGCCCCGCAACCGCTCGTGACATGCGGCCCCCTGCAGCGTAAAAGTGCAGTCGTCACTCGTGCTTCGGCAGAGAAGAGGGCGACGGCGTAGCTTCCTCGCCGTCTGGGGACAAGCTGTCGGACACGCAGTATTCAAGGCCGCCATGCCCCCTTGGCTAGGGAACGAGAGCAGACCGTAATGCGGCGATTCGCCAGCAAGGCTTGCCCTCCATACATCTGAGTCGCCGCCCGTTGGGCGATTGGGCCGGAACCCGAGCGCCTCGTCGCCTTCGCTACTCCTCGTCAATCTCCGCTTGCATCTGCAACTCTGTAGACCAAAGTTAGCTGCTGTGGCACCCACCCAGGAGACTCGCCGAAACTTACGCCAAAGCCTGTTGGCCGCCGTCGAGATGACGGTGGCCTTTGCGAGCAGCTTCTCCTCGAGCTTCTCGTCGTCCCGCCCCTTGAGGCGCACCTTGTTTGGCTGGGCCTGTTGCGGACAAGTCAGCGGCGAGAGACTGCGCCGGGGAGCCTCCCGGTCCCGACCTGCATCAAGACGGGGAGCAATTCCTTGGGATCGGCGTTGGCAATGGACGCAATGCTTCGATAGCCGCCCTCCCAAAACACCCGGCTGCGGAACCAGAGTCAGCCAGCCCGTCTTCCTCCGCCGTGCACATGGGAAGCCGCTCACGCTGTCCGGCTCTTGATGAACGGTATCTTGGTCAGAGCCAAGAGGTCGGTTCTGGCACCCGCCATCAACCTATCTGAAAAATGGTCGAGCGCTGCCGCCAGGGCCCTGCAGCTCCCGTCAGTCACATACGCACACGGGGCCGTCCACTTGTCCGCTCACCCCCATCCCATTGTCTGGCAAAACTTGACCATCCCTGCTGCGAATCCCTGGCATGTTTGCGAAAGGTTCTGGACAGTGCCCCTCGGCATGCGGTACTTGCGGGAGACCACATGGATCGGCACTTCGTTGCACAGGTCCCGCAGCTGAAATGCGAGATAGAACCGGCGGTACACCCGGGCCAGTTCTCTTTCCTCTGGCGTCTTCTCCTTGAGCAGCCCCCCCTGAGCTCTGTCGAGCGTCAGCTGCCAGCGCAAGCGTCCCGTGCGTTTTCGACGACTCACAGTCTGAGAATTGCCGTCGGCTTGATCCCGACAAAGCTCAGCACGCGCAAGCCGCTCTCGTCCAGCGACTCCATCTCGTTGCGGAATGTTTGCCAGTCGACGCCGACAGCGAATTCTTGGACGGGGGTGAAGGCGTACAAGATGTGCATGTCGCCGTCCATGACGAAAGCCCGGAGCGCCCTGGAGAGCTCCTTGTGTACGAAGACGCCATCGTCGGGGTCGATGGCCGAGGCCACTATAGCCCTGCCCAGCTGAGTCGGGGCAAAGCTCCCCGCAACTTCGATGGTTGCGAGGCCCATGTCCTGGATCTCCTGCAAGCCGGTCTCGGTGCACTGGCGCACGAAGTCTCGGCCGTGCGAGCGGCTCAGCAGCGATTTCGAAAAGTAGTCCTGGACAGACTCGCGGCTTGTGGCCAGGCGGACAGAAATCGCTTCCAGCAGCGCCCTTCCAGCCAGGTCAGCGGATGCAGACAGCAACTCGTCCCCGTCACGGACGCACCGCTGGATCCGCCTGTTCTCGTTGTTCAGGCAGCTCGAGACTGGGGGGATTTCGGCATGCATGAGCTCCAGGATCTGCTCCAGCTCGGTGTCCCGGCAGCAAAGATATGTCTCGCCGACCGGAGACTTTCCCTGTCGCCCGGCTCGGCCTCTCATTTGCCTCAGCATGGATGGGCCAATGAGTTCTCTGCCCATTCGAGCGCCATGTAGAATGACCCTTCGCGCCGGGCTATGCGCTGCTGTTAGATCTTGTCGACTGCGCGGGACGTGCCGGCGCTTACAGGTTGATGCCAGCCGCCAGGCTGCACGTGGCGACGCAGACAAGAATGGTCCCAGCATCATAGGCAGCGGCTATGAGCTCTCGTTCCTCGCTGGTCAGGCCGGCCTGGACGGTCAGTCGAGATCAGCGCGGTCGATTGCCAGCTTACATCTGCACCCAGGTTGTTAGCCTCCGAAGCCGGCGTGAATGAGAAACACTGCAATCGACGGCGGCCTCACGATGAAACGCAACGCCGTGCAGAACCGTCTCTTCGAGCACAGGGTCGACGCCGGTACTCAGGCTGCGCAAGTCGCCGAGCAGGTCCATCCTCTTCTCGACCAGGCTGGGACTGAGCTGATGAGGCTCCGGCATGACGCGGCTGATCCAGCGAGCGTCCGACTCGCAGACACCGCGACTGCCCGCAAATACCAGCGCGCCAAACCCCATCGATGCAGTCTCGTGGGCAAGCGAGACCACGGCGTTGAGGACAGGGTCGGCGAGTTCCTTGTGAGCCGAGCTCTGGATCCGCCTGACGGGGGTCGCTCGACCGGCTGCGAAGTCCTGGCTGCTCGGGTTTGCCGGGGTCCCGGGTGGCCCGTGGTCGGACGCGGCGTGAAAGACTTTGCCATCGAAGACAAGATGCTCCTCGATCGGCACGGGCCTGTAGCGCGTTTCGTAGCAATGCGCCTCGAGCCACTCGGCCATGAGGTTCATGTTCTGCAGCCACCCCGTTAAATGGGAATAGGGGCGCGCACGAGAATCGCGACTCACCGGGAGCGTGGCGCTCATGCCTACGATTTGAATGGGTTGATCAAGGCATAGCAGCTTGGTGGCGATGAGCTCCAGCAGATATCCACGGTGGTCGTCGTCGACCATGTGCAGCTCATCCAGCACCACGGCCCGGAGCCGGGGGATCGAGCAGTCGTCAATGGCCGTGTTGATAAGCGCATTTGCCTGCTGCACGTCAGCGAGTGTGCTTGTGCGAGATTGGTTGCCTGACCTTCTCCAGGGTGCAGACGCCGATCTCAAAGTCATCCCAGGTAGGCCTGATTTTTCCGCCTCCGAAGAAGCCGGCGACGCGGATGACGGACTGGTCTGCACGCCGGCGCCATGGGCCCCGACGGCCGTCGTCTCCCGGCAACCCAGCCGGGGGCTCGAGGCCATGGACGACTCTGCGCAGCCAGCGGACCTTCTCCTGGACCAGAGCAACGTAGGGCAGAACAAGGAGGGCCTTGGCGCCCGGCTCTTCGATGACGCGCTTCAGCATGAGCACTAGGGCCCAGTCAGCAGTGAAGCGGGCAAGGTTTGGGCCGCCGAGGCATTTACGGCTCACAGTCTGCGACCAACGATTTACCGCCACCGGTTGGGGCGCAGTACACCAGGCTCTTGTCTCCATCGAGGAGCCCCGGGCCTTTCAAGCAATTCTTTTGCCAGGGGTACATGTGCTTGACCCCCAGGGAGGCCAAGTTGGCCACGAGCCGGGGCGGCAGGCCGTAGGTAGGATGGGCAAGGTCCAGTTCTGCATCCCGAGACGACGAGGGCGTGGCAGCCATGTGCCTGCGCTGGGAATATTCAGACACGGCGTCGGCGTCGCGCAGACGCACAATGGCGCTGGCCGAAAGACGCCGCGAGGCGGGCGGGAGGCTGATGGTGCGCTGGAACTGGACAGTGCTGGGCCTCGAAGCGCCGTCGTTGCTCGACCAGCTCCGTTTGACGCCGGCGACGGGCGTCGGCGCAAGAGGAGGAGCCTGCGGGCGCTGCTGGGCTTCTTGCAAGCTGGTCCTGTGCAAGAGGCCGTGCATGCTCTTCATGGCGAGCAGCGGGACAGCGGGGCGAGTCCCGGTTAGGCAGGGGCATCGAGGGAGAGGCTGATGGCAGCGGCGATTCTCCCGTTGTTGGGAGGAGTCTGCGGTGTTGGAGAGGCTGCAATGGTCGTCAAGCCGGCGAGTCCAAAGGCCTGGAGCAGTGAGCGACGCGCACGCGGTGTCACGTGCGATGACTTCAGCGACGATGCAGGAGCGAGACAGAGCCACTTATTAGACGCGGGGCGTTCCTGGCACCTGCTGACACGCGCCACACCCCACTCACCTCACCCCCCATCCCCATCCTTCCGCTTCGGGACCTTCCAGGTTCCTTCCCTTTCCGCTTTGCACCAAAAGCCAAGCCGGCGGCGGCTGGCACACGCTGCAGCCCCGATTTCTGGAGGGCTCTTCAATGGCTGCCCCGCGGACGGCCATTGGCCAGCGCGCGAAACCCTGCGCCTGTCTCTTTTGACGACGAGTTGATTGGCAGAGGCACTGCAGCCGGCAAAGGACAGAGAGGCCGGACAATGCCTCCAACGAGCTGCTGAGGCTGAGGTGCGAACTCGCATTGGGCATCGAGGCGGACCGCCCCTCGGCAAGCGCTCGAACTGGCTAGGCCGTGCAAACCTGCGAGGCCATTCGGAGAGGTGCATGCATGTCCATGAACCCTGGACGACTCTTTGGGAATTCCTGTTGGCACTCGATTGCATCTACTACCGATGCCTATTTTCGGACGCCTCGGACGGGCAGGATCCGCAAGTGCACCAGCGTCCAGGATGCTCGATTTCCTGCGTGGCCGCCCCAGCCACATTCCGACGTTTCACGGATTCGCAGCCTCGAGGCGCCAGCGGCGATCACTGCCCGGCCGCGACTCCTTGGCCAGCGACATGTTGGCCCAGACGGCCCCGTCTCACGATGGCGGCTGCGATTGCGCCAAGTCGAGCCAAGTGCTGTGCAAACAACAGCCTGCATTATTGCCGGGTGTGGAGGCCAGGCTGTACATGGCCAAGGTACCAGCAATATGCACACGCATGCGATGTAGCAGTTGGTCGTCTGTAGATAACGGGGTGGCCGGGACATGGCCTCCCTCGCGTTGGCCGCCGGGGTTGCGTTTCATTCACCACGCTGCCGCATCCCGGCAGCGGCGACGTCGCCCATGGAACACAAACATGACGCTGACGGGCTCGCAGGGCCGTCCGAGGCGTGCCGCTGTTTGCTGGCCGCCGTCGCGAGGCCTCAGAACGGCCCATGCTTCGCCACCTAAATATACTTTGCCTCACCATGCTCGCCCTCCGCAGTGGCTCCTCTAGTCCAACAGGCGGGACGGGGAGAAAAGGCAAACCTTCTGCGGACTCGGGCCTCGCGCCTCGGCCTGGCTTCGGAGCGCATCGCCCTGTCACAGTCACAGGTATTTGCCGGCAGTGCCTGTGGTGCCTGTGGGTACCTCTGGGATTCATGGGTCCGATCGGGAGTCGGAACGAGCGCGCCCGGCCAGCGCCGGCGCTGCTCTTTCGTCTCTCATCTCGCCAGCTCTGGCTTGATGAGCGCCGTGCTCGCCAACCGGGCTGGCGACGTGGCGCTCCGGCCATTGCCAGGCAGTGCTGGGACGTGGAGGCCCATGGCCGCCGTCGACGGCCTGCCTAGCTCCAGCGCCTAGGCACGGAGTCGGGGACCTTGGCTTTTCCCATCGTGTCGGAATGGAGGCGCACCCGGCCCTAGAACAGGCGTCGACGCGGCAAAAAGACTTTGCTGGCAACGCACTATGCCGCCTGCTAGTCGTGTTTACGTCTCTGGCACCATGAGGCGTACAGTGCTTGACGTGAGGCCCCCGGGCCCGGCAACCTGCCCTGCTCCCCGATGCTCCGTCCGCAGGCCTGCGCTCGCGCTCTCATCTGCATACACACACATACACATACACACACGCACACACACGTACACGCACATATACACACACACACGCACGCACACACACAGCGCGCGCGCCTCGTCGCCGTGCGAGCCTGGCCTCGAAAACCTGGGTTGAGATCCGTCCACTCATCAATGGTGTGAGACCAGCGGGCCTGCGTGGGGACTGCGGTAGCACACGACCGCCGGGGGGGTGGCATGTACATATAAAGTCGCTCGCATCACCCGCTCCCCCCCAGGCCCGCCCCGGCGCCCGCCCTGGCCGCGGCTGCGCGCTAGCAGGCACCGCCGCGGTACTTGCGCCGCTAGTGCCGCCCCACCCCTGCTCTGGTACCAGCGTCGACGTGCGAGGTACCAGGTATCGACCAGGCCAGGGCCGCCGCCTCGGGGGCGCCAGGACGTTTCTTGCTCTCCCGGCGTCTGGCATCCTCCACTTTGCTTGCACTTCTTCGCTTCTTCACCTCTCGCCCTCTCCTCTCCCTCCTTCTCATCGTCTGCCTGCCACGCCCGCCGATTGCGTCGCCCTGCGGCCGTCTGCTCGCCAGGCGCCGGCCATCCTGTCTGCAGCAGCATTTCCGCCTCGGCCGCGGTCCGCTTTTGTCTCTCCCTCTCTCCCTCTCGCGAGCCCTCCCTGCCTCCCTCTCTCTCACTCGAGACGCGCGCCGTCGCCCGTCTGCCGGCCTCGCTCACCTCCGCTCAACTCGGCTCCGCTCCCCTGGTCACTCCCCCGCGACCGACGGCCCCGGGCATGCCTCCTCACGCCGTCCGCCTCATCCCTCGGCCGCGCAAGTGATCTGTTGGTGCCATGGCACAGCAAAATGTCCGTGGCTCCCCGTTGCCCCGTCGCACAATCCGCCCTCGCCTGACGTGCTGCCCTCGCTCCTTTTTTCGGCTCCGAGGCCCTCGCCAGTGCATGCACTCGCCCTGCTCGTCGTCGCTGCCGCTAACACGCCGGGCAGGACTCCAGGGCCGCGGATGCCGACGCCCCTCCGGCGTCCGAGTCCGCCAAGGCCTCGTCCGGCTCAGATGGCGCGGCAAAGGATCCTGGCGCCGAAATGGCAGCGCCCTACGGGACGCGCTCCCGCAACAGGACGGGCAATGCCCGCCCCAACTACGCAGAGGACAAGGACATCGACATGGACAACTACGACTTCTACCGCGACAAGATGACCCACGAAGGCGGCGCCAAAAAGTCGTCCCGGCAGGCCGCCGCGGCAAACGGCGACGGCCCGCCGCGCGGCAGCGGCAACGGCGGGCCGCGCAAGCCGGCCGCCGACGAAGGCCGGGCTGCAGCGTCCCAGAACGGCTCCAGGGACCAGAGCTCGAGCAGCAGCAGCGGCAACGGCGGCGGCGGCGGCGGCGGCGGCGGCGGCGGCGGCGGCAGCGGCGGCAGCGGCAGCGGCAGCGGCAGCAGCAGCGCTGGTGGAGGAGGTGGTGGCGGTGCCACCGCTGGTGCGTCGCAGGCCGCGCAGCCATCCGGCGCGTTGCAGCCGTCGCGCAAGCGCAAGGCGGCGGCGGCGGCCGTGTCGACGAGACGGGCCAGCCACGCGGTGCTCAGCACGGGCCCGCCGCTGCGCGAGACCAACATGATGACATTCGAGCTGTCCAAGGCGCGCCCGGAAAACGGGCGGATGAAAGCCGATGACGGGACGGTGCTGGAGCCGAATGGTGAGTCGTCGAAAGCGCGTGCATGGACAAACGCAGGCTCCACCCGCCTCGTCGGGGGCTGGGAGGGCCAAAATTTCAGCCAGCATCGCCTCTCCAGAGCCTCCAGAGCTAACGAGCGAGCGCAGATCACGTGTACCTGGTGTGCGAGCCCCCCGGGGAGCCCTACTATCTGGGCCGCATCATGGAGTTCCTGCACGCGCAAAACGACAGCTCCAGGCCCGTCGACGCGGTGCGCATCAACTGGTTCTACCGGCCGCGCGACATCGGCCGCAAGGCCATGGACACGCGCCACGTCTTCGCCACGATGCACTCGGACATCAGTCCGCTGACGGCGCTGCGCGGCAAGTGCCGCATCATGCACCGCAGCCAGATCGCCAACATGGACCAGTTCCGCAAGGCGCCCGACAGCTTCTGGTTCGAGAAGCTCTACGACCGCTACATCCAGAAGAACTACGACCTCATCCCCACGCCCGCCATCGTCAACGTGCCCGACAAGGTCAAGAAGGTGCTCGGCGAGCGCTGGAAGTTCGTCCTGGTGGAGCAGGGGCGAGGCAAGGAGCTGACTAGCGCCGTTAAGCTCTGCAAGAGGTGCAGCGGCTATTGTGCGAGGTACGTACCCGCCTGCGAGGCGCCCTCCTGCGAGGCGCCCCCACGCACCCTGGCGCCGCGAGCCTGTCTGCCGTCACGAGGCTTGCAGGAGGGTGAGATGGGGAGTGAAGGACGAAGATGGATGAGGCGGGCCGACGACGCGCAAGGGGCCTGCTGACCACCTCGGCAGCAACGACTCGGTCGACTGCGCCGTCTGCCACAACACGTACCACATGAACTGCGTGCGGCCCCCGCTGCTCAAGAAGCCGTCGCGCGGCTTCGCCTGGTCGTGCGCCGCATGCAGCCGGGCCCAGGAGCGCAAGCTCGAGGCCCGCAACACGCCCAACGGCCCCGACGCCGGCCCCGGCCCCGACGCCGACGACGATGACGTCCTCGACGACGACGACGAGGAGGCCCTCGGCACCGGCACCGACCGCACCACGCCCGCCGGCCACGACGACGCCCCCCACCAGGGCACCGCCGAGCAAATCTACCACGCCAGCCTCTGGCCCTGGCGCTACCTCGGCATGCACTGCAAGCCCGAGGACGCCCTCGACTACGACGACCGCATCTACCCGCGCGCCAGCACCCGCATCGGGCCCCGCCACCAGGCCACCGTCGCCCCCTGGCCCGGCCGCCCGGTGCAGTACGTCAAGCCGCCCGAGACGAAAAAGGGCGCCAAGGGCCAGAAGCTGTCCAAGGAGGCCCAGGACGCCGAGAAGGCCCTCCGTGACAAGCGTCCCAAATGGGTCCAGGACCAGCCCCCTGGATACGTCGCCCGCGGCCACGACTACGACGACGACGACCCCCGGGCAACGTCGACGTGCCTGTGGAAGCCCCCCTCGCCCGCCCCCGCGGCCGGCCCAGGCGTCGCCGAGTACATGCACAAGGCCCAGGCCATGGCCAAGAAGCTTGGCCTGCCCGACCGCTCCACCAACCTTCGGGACGTGGCCTTGGAGACGCTGTTCCACCACGACTACGACGCCCCCGCCGCGCTCAAGGCCCTCCCGGACACGGAGCGAGACGCCTTCAAGGAGCCGAACCCGACCCCGGCCGAGCAGAAGAAGTTTGAGGAAGGCGTGGCCAAGTATGGCTCCGAGCTGCACCTGGTCAAGCGCCACGTCAAGACGATGAACCCGGGCGCCGTGGTTCGCTACTATTACACGTGGAAGAAGACGGAGCGCGGCCAGCAGGTATGGGGCGGCTACTCTGGCCGAAAGGGAAAGAAGCAGGCCAAGCGGGCCGAGGCGGCCGCGACCAAGGTCGCCGACGACGTGGCCGATGACGACGACGATTCCGCCTTCGACCCAGCCAAGGCGGCGGAGAAGAAGCGCGCCTTCATCTGCACGTTTTGCTCGACGACAAACTCGCGCCAGTGGCGACGGGCGCCCAACTCGGCGCCAGGCGTCGTCCACGAGAACGGCGCCAAGGCCGCCGTCGGCGGCAAGGACAAGGGCGGCCAGAACGTCGCTGCCCTGTGCCGGCGATGCGCCGAGCTGTGGCGGCGTTATGCAATCCGGTTCGAGGAGATAGAAGAGGTGGCCAAGAAGGTCGCCCAGTCCGGCGGGCGCGCATGGAAGCGCAAGCAAGACGAGGAACTCCTCAAGGAGCTGCAGGCCGCCCAAGAGATGGGCTGGATGACGCCGGACCGGGACGTGACCCCCCTGGGCGGTCTTGTCGCCGCCACGGGCCAGGAGCCGCCGCGAAAGAAACTCAAGGGAGCTCCCTCGGACAAGGACGCCAAGGACCCGGATCAGCCGAGCTCCGACGGAGGCACCGGCGGCTCGGGCTCGGCTTCGTCCAAGAAGAAGGACAAGACGGCGGACAGCACGCCCATCCCCGAGATGCCCAAGCCGCGCACGCTCCCGTGCGCCGTTTGCGATCAGATGGAGCCCCTCGGAGACCAGCACGTCTCCTGCCGGGAGTGTCGCTTGACGGTCCACCGCAACTGCTACGGCATCATGGACAATCGCATTCAGGGCAAATGGATCTGCGACATGTGCTCCAACGACAAAAGCCCGCACGTCTCAATCGTACGTGTGCCCGCCGCTCGGCGACGCGTTTGCGCCTTTGATGGTTTCCTGCTAACGGCTGCCCAGCAATACAAATGCGTCCTGTGTCCCGTGGAGCACACCGAGAAGGACTTTGTCGAGCAACCCAAGCTCACCCACCACAAGAAGAAGATGTCGGAGAGAGACCGCGAGCGCGAAAAGATGGAAGTGCAGCAGGCACGCAAAGCAGCCGAGTTCTATCGCAAGAAGCAGGAGGAGATGAACCGGCCGGTGAACCCGAGGGAGCCCCTGAAGCGCACAGCGGACAATAACTGGGTCCACGTCACTTGCGCAGTCTGGACGCCAGAGGTCAAGTTCGGCAACGCCAAAGCGCTCGAGCCGTCGGAAGGCATCCCGTCGATCCCGAGGTCGAGGTATGACGAGACGTGCCAGGCTTGCAACCAGAAGGGCGGTGCATGCGTCTCCTGCCACCACTGCCGCATACCATGTACGTGCTCGGGCTCGTCTCTGTCTTGTTTCTCATCTTGGGCAGCGTTGGTGCTGACCGGAGACGTGCAGATCACGTCGAGTGTGCGCGACAGCAGGGCCACCTGCTCGGCTTCGACGTCACGCCGGTCAAGAGCTCTCGCCGGGACCAGTTCAACATCGTGGCGGTCGGCGGGGAGAGCGGCACCATGTCGGCTGTCATCTGGTGCAAGGACCACGTTCCCACAAAGACCATCGCCCACCGAATGCACGATGTGGTCAACGAGTCGGGCCAGAATGCGCTGCAGCTCTACGTGCAGAACTACAAGCAGGCAGACCTCACCTTGACGGGCACGGTCCGCAAGGCGAACCTGATGATGAATGCGGCCAAGACGTCCGGGTCTTCGGCGCCGCACGGCGGCCCTCGGCGGACATCGACGACGATGACGATGACGATGACGATGACGGCAGCGGCGGCGACGACGACGGCCGTCAACGCCTCGGGCCCTCTGGCACGCAACGGCGAGGCGGCTGAGGGAGCATCAGCGCAACATGCCGGAGAAAGGGTGTGCATCACGTGCGGCATCGATGTGTCTCCCAAGTGGTGGCGCATCGACGACTCGCAGGAGCGGAGGCTCACCAACGGCCACCACGGCATGATCGGGTCCGAGGCGCAGAAGTTCGTGGAGCAGAGGAAGTTCCAGTGCCACAAGTGCCGCAAAGCGCCTCGCACTCCGCAGCCCTACGCGCCGGGGCCGTCTCCGCCGGCCGGCGAGCCCCCGCGCTCGCACGTTCCGGGGCCCGGCCAAGCAGTCGCAGTGCCGCCGCTGCGAAGCCCGCCGCCTCCGTCGGACTACCGGCCGCTGCGTTCCGAGATCCACGCCCTGCTGCATCATCCGGCCTCGCACGCCGCGCCGCCGCCGGCTCCGGCGCCGGCCCCTCCTGCCGCTGCCGCCGCCGCCGCCGCCGCCGTCGCCGCACCGGCTCCTGTTCCCGCACCGGCCCCTCTCCATTCGGCCGCGGGTCCGCCGCACGCTCCGGCACACGTCATGGGCCCGCGGCCGCCGCACCCTTACGCAGCGGCGCCGCCTCCGCCTCCGCCTCCGCGGCCAGCTCCGTACGGCGACTGGGGCCACCAGCCCGGGCATCAGCACGGATCGCCTCCTCGACACCTCAACGGAGGCCCGCCGCCGCTGCACAGCGGGCCCCCGCCGCCCATATCGAACCTGTCGTCGCTGCGGCCCCCGGCCATGTCGGGGCCGCCTCCGGTGGCGCCTCTTTCCGTGGGCCATCACCACACGCACGGCTCTCCGATGTACGGCAATGGCATGCCGTCTCCCCCTCGACGGCTGAACGGGCCGGCTCCGCCTCCGCCGTATGTACCGCCGTTTCACGGGGGCCCGGGCCACGGCGGTCCGCCCCCGCACAGCACGTCGCCAAGCTTGAGCAACGGGGTGGCGCCGCCGCCGAGGCCGGACGCCTTCTCTCACGGCCTGCATCCGCAAAGATCGCCTTTCTCGGGTCCTCACGGAAGTCCTCCCATGCCAAGGAACGCGCAGCCACCTCTACCCCCTCCTCCGCCAGCAGAGAGCAGGCCTGCCAGCGGCGCAAGCGCAAGCCCGTCACTGCGAAACCTGCTGTCATGAGGACTGTATCCCTCAGGCGCGAATCCGCCTCGACCTCCCCCCCCTTTGTTTTTCTTGGTGGTGTCGGAGTGCACTTGATTTGTGTTGGATCAGGCAAGCTTCCTACCTGGGGCAGCGTGTACAATAGACAAATCGGGAACGGGTAGACGGATCCCGTGTTAGAGTTATAGAGGCGCAGGGCGGGTGCATAGGTCGCAGCATGGATTTGGGAAGGGGCAAGCAGCGGAGCGGACGAGGGCCCGTGTTTGAAGAGATACGAAGCGTTGAAGTCAGCTATCGCCTGAACTGGATCCATTGGAGACAGCCCCAGATTGTACTGTATCTATAGAGTCGGAAATGGAAACAGGGCGGGAAGAAAAAAGCAAGTGCCGCCTGCCGCGTTCGGCGGCTCCCCGCAGAGCACGAGTGAGACGAGATCGATGCGCACGTGCCACGTGGGGGGGTGATGCGGGTCCGGGAAGCCTGCAGATGACGATACCGTACGGACGATACGGAGTACGGAGTACTTGCTCGGACGGAGGGACGTACACGTAGGTACTCCGTACTCCGTACCCTGCACGGATTACGTGTCTATCCGTAGTCCGTATCCGGATTCCGTCCCGTGATTAGCTCAGCAGAGCTGTACAGTACCTGACAGCGCAGCTTCTCGGCCAGACGTCAGACGACGACGGACGACGGCGCCGAGACTGTACGATATTCGATTCGACAGGCGACTCGACAGGCGACACGATAGGCAACTGACAGGCGACCCGAGTCCTCCTGGGCTTGATCACGCACAGGACGCTCATGCGGGCGCGCTGACGACGCCATCGGCAAGCTCCCCAGCATCAGCCGCCGCCATGGCGCACATGGTGCTCGACCTCGTCTCCTCGCTGGGCAACTGCCTCAACTGCTTCCCCGGCTCGCCGACGCTCAAGGTCAACGGGCGGAGCTTCAAGATGCTGCGCCTGCTCGGCGAGGTACCGCCGCCGCCGCCGCCCCGTCGCGCGCCGCGCCGCTGACGCCGCCAGGGCGGCTTCTCGTACGTCTACCTCGTCGAGGACACGGCCTCGCACCAGCTCCTCGCGCTCAAGAAGATCCGCTGCCCCTTCGGCGCCGAGTCGGTGCAGCAGGCCATGCGCGAGGTCGACGCCTACCGCCTCTTCGCCCACGTGCCGTCCATCATCTCGGCCGTCGACCACGCCGTCGCGACGGAGCGCGGCGCCGACGACGCCGCCAAGACGGTCTACATCCTGCTGCCCTACTACCGCCGCGGCAACCTGCAGGACATGATCAACGCGAACCTCGTCAACCGCTCCGCCTTCCCCCGCCGCCACCTCCTGATGCTCTTCCTCGGCGTCTGCAAGGCCCTGCGCGCCATGCACCGCTACGCGCCCCCGCCCGCCGAGCGCATGCGCATGGGCCGCGAGGACGACGACGAGGCGCACGTCGACGACGACGACGACGACGACGACGACGACGACGACGATGGCGGCAGCGGCGGCGGCCGTGACAACAGCGCCCGCGGGCGCTCCCAGCGCCAGCTCGACGACGACCAGCAGCGCCCCCTCATGCCCGCCTCGGCCAACCAGCTCGCCGGCGGCAGGGCGCAGTCGTTCGCGCACCGCGACGTCAAGCCCGGCAACATCATGATCGACGACGCCGGCTCGACGCCCATCCTCATGGACCTCGGCTCCGTCGCGCCCTCGCCCATCCCCGTCACGTCGCAGTCGGTGGCGCTGCAGATCCAGGACACGGCCGCCGAGCACTCCACCATGCCCTACCGCGCGCCCGAGCTCTTCGACGTCCGCCCCGGCTCCGTCGTCGACACCAAGTCGGACATCTGGTCCCTCGGCTGCACCCTCTACGCCTGCCTCGTCGGCAAGTCCCCCTTCGAGATGCGCTCCGACGAGACGGGCGGCACCCTCAGCCTCTGCGTCCTCGGCGGCGACTGGCGCTTCCCCGACGAGTCGCCCGCCGCCACCCGCCGCGCCGCCACCACCATCGCCCACGCCAAGGCCAAGGCCGCCGCCGCCGGGGGCCCGGACCCCAAGGCCCCGGCCGACCCGTCCGCCGCCGCCTCCGCCTCCGCCTCCGCCTCCGGCGACCCCGCCGCCGCCATCAGCGAGCCCGTCCGCGACATTGTCCGCCGCTGCCTCCGCGTCGAGCCCGCCGAGCGGCCCGACATCGACGAGCTCATCGCCATGGTCGAGCTCGTCATCGACGGGCTGCCCGACGACGGCGGCTACGCGTCCCCGTAGGCCTGCGTCCGCGTGCATTGGCCCCCGCATCGTCTATCCCTTTGTTTCTGCTCTCCCATGGCAATGACACTCCCGATCTGTATCCAGTTTGTGTATCCAGAGGCGACGGCGTTCACCGACCGTATGTTCAAGACGAGCGGACTGAGGCAGGGACCGACGGCCGGGGAGCCAGGGCCATCCATCATGGTACTGCCTACTGCTATTACTACCCACTACGGTCTGCTACACCAAAAAGAAAGACAAACCAAGGGCAGAAAGAACTTGCATCAGAGATTGGACGGCGTGCCCCAGCTCGCACGCACCCAAGACACGCTGCTCAACGGCCCCGCGGCCCCCATAGCCTGGCACTTGTTGCTGTCCATCGCCTGCCACCCTCCGCTCACGGCTCGAGCAGCACCCAGCCTCCAGAGTCCGAGCACTGGCAGTCCACGTCGCCAGCATCCTAGAGCTGAAGCTTGTACGTGGCCACCTCGAACGGCCGCAGCTGGATGGCAAACTCGCCGCCGGAAAAGTCCACCTCTTCGAGCTCGTCCTCGAGCACGTTGGTCTTGGCCACCCGCTTCACGTCAAACCGCGTCTGGATCGTGCCGCGGCTGTGGCCGCCCAGCGACTCGTACACGCGCAGGATGACGCTCTGGCCCTTGTTGACGCGGAGGCCCTCGCGGCGGCTGACGTCCTCGTCGTCGTGGCCACGCTTGACTGCGTCGAGCACCAGGGACTCGGACTCGTCGCGGTTGATGAGCTTGATTGGCGCCCCGGAGAGACCCTCGACCGTCGCCCTCGAGGCGGACAGCAGCTTGGGCGGGTTGTTGAAGGCATAGGCCGCCTTGACCGTTGCCGAGGACAGAGACCCCTTGTGCGGGAAGATGGCCCAGCGGATCGAGTGGTGGCCCATGTCGGCGTGACCGTCCGGAGCCTTGGAGGCGCGCAGCAGCGACAGGCGCATCATCTTGCCCGCCGTTGCAAACCCGTACTTGCTGTCGTTGAGGATGGAAACGCCGTAGTTGTGCTCCGAGAGATCGGCGAACTTGTGGCAGCACACCTCAAACTTGGCCATGTCCCAGCTGGTGTTGTAGTTGGTGGGCCGCTTGGTGATGCTGTACGCAGTCTCGTACGAGGCCTCGGTGCTAACGATGTCGACGGGGAACTCGACCTTGAGGAACCTCGAGTTCTCGTGCCAGTCCACCTCGGCAGAGCAGTTGACCTGCGACGGCTGGCCCTTGATGGCCGCCGAGAGGCTGACGTACGCCTTGAGGGAGCTCTCGGCGCTGATCTTGATGTCGGTCACCAGCGTGACCTTGTGTGGCTTGACCTCGTGGATCTTGGTCTTGCCGTACTCGAGGTCTTTCCGCGTTTCGAGGTGGTACACCTCGACATCCCAAGCCTCCCAGAACAGCGGGATGTCTTCGAAGATGACAAACTTGTTGGCCTTTCCGCCCTTCTGGATCGTCTCCCGTTCGTTGACGCGGTCGTAGAGTGACGTGATGCATCCCTCCTCGACGACGACGCGGAAGTCGTCGCTCTCCAAGACGTATGCGCCGCCCGTCTCCGCCACCGACACGGCCGGCTTGCCGTCCTGGACTTTGAAGGTGCGCAGCGGGATCAGCTGACCCTCTCCACAGGCAATGCCGACCTCGGTGTCGGACACCTCGACAAGCTCCTTGCGGTGCCAAGGCAGGGTGTTGACGATGACAGACTCGTGCAGGGAGCCGGCGCGCTCGTCGACGGCGCCAAACGACTTGTACAGCTCTCCGAGGAGCTTCTTTCCGGTCTCGAAGACCTCGGCGTAGAGCTGAGCCGTCCGTTAGCATCGGACAGCCAGGAAGAGGGAGGGGAAGTGCATACCTTGTCCGAATCTCTATAGCACATCTCGATGGAGCTTCCCGGAAGGCAGTCGTGGAACTGGCAGAGCAAGACAGCCTCCCACATGGTGTCGATCTTCTCGGTCGGATACTTGTACGACTTGTTGGTGAGCGACGCAATGGTCGCCAGCTGCTCGACCTCGCGAAGCATGACCTCGGCCTTGCGGTTGGACAGCTTGTTGTTGGCCTGGGTGGTGTAGGTGCCGCGATGGAGCTCAAAGTACAGCTCGCCGTACCAGGTCGGGAAGTCGTCGGCCTTGGGCGCCAGGCGGTCGAAGAAGTCGTCGACGGTGAGGCCCAGCTTGAGCTTGGGGATGGCGCCGGTGGTATTGCTAATGCCGGCGCACCGCCGCAGCTTCTCAAAGTGCTCCCAGGTAGGGCCGCCGCCGCCGTCGCCCTTGCCGAAGACGAGCAGCGACGAGTTGTCGACGCGCATCGTCTTGTGCTGCAAGATGCTGCGCCTCAGGTCGCCAAAGTCGGCGTCCGACGTGTACGTCTCCGAGGGCGGCATGTGGCAGATGACCTGGCTGCCGTCGGGGCTGACCCACATGAAGGTCGTGTGCGGGAAGCTGTTGATGTTGTTCCAGCTGAGCTTCTGCGTCATGAAGCGATCCATGCCGGCGAGGCGGCACAGCTGCGGCAGCTGGCTCGAGTATCCAAACGTGTCGGGCAGCCAGAAGGTGCGGCTGCGGGAGCCAAACTCGGCCTCGAAGAAGCGCTGGCCGTAGAAGAACTGGCGCACGAGGGACTCGCCGCTCGGCATGTTGGTGTCGTGCTCGACCCAGCTGCCGCCGATGGGGTGGAACTGGCCCTCGTCGACCTTGGCCTTGACGCGTTCAAAGGCTGAAGGGTAGTACTGCTTCAGCCACTTGAACTGCTGTGCCGAGGAGCAGGCAAAGTGCGCCTCGGGGTAGCGGTCCATCAGGTCGCATTGGCTCAGCCACGACCGGCAGATCTTTCGCTTCGTCTCGGCCCAGGGCCACAGCCAGCAGGTATCAATGTGGCAGTGGCCAATGCCGAAGACGATGGGGTCCTTGCCGACCTCGTAGACGCGGTGCGAGTCTACGTCGGGCCCGATGATCTCCTGGGCGAGCTTGCGGCACTTGAGGATGGACTCCTGGTCGTTGACCTGGAAGGTATCGATGATCTTCATGGCGACGCTGAGGGCCTGGTTCTGCTCGGCCGAGTTCTCGGGCAGCTCACGGGCAGCGTCGCCGAGCTCCCACATGTCGAAGTGAAGCATGCGGGCCGGGACGTTGACGGCGGCGATGCTGGCCCTGCCGAGGGTATACCAGTGGTTGGGATCCGGGGGGGCAATGCTGGGTTTGCCGCCGGGCGCGTTGCCAAACATGCCGTTGCAGGCCATTTCGATGTAGATGATGTGCTCCTTGGCGTCGCGGAACGACTTGGGGATGATCCACTCGATGCGGTCGCCTGAACCAGAGAGGCCTTGCAGAGGCACGCCATCCTGCGTCCAGACCAGACCCTCGTTGCCAGCATCCCACTCGAGGACGATGAGCTCCTCGTCGACGATTTCCTTGGGCACCGTCAAGTGGACCCTGAACCAGTGCGTCGTCCACGAGGGGCCGAAGGCGGCGCCCGTGCTGGTCTCGGCGAAGTCGTGCGAGACGGCCTCCTTGAAGGTCGGGCGCTCCTGGCCAGGGGCGCTCCAGACATAGAGCTTGACGTGGGGCTTGCCCGAGAACCTGGCGTTGTAGAGGTTGCTGGGTCTGGAGTTTCAGCATTCCACCGCGGCACACGGGGGGAGGCGGCAGACTCACGCGAGCAAATTGACCCTTTCGTACTGGCCCGGCTTGTAGAAGGGCTCGATGCGGTCCTTGAGGATGCTCGATTTGGCAACGCCGACGGGCCCCTGGGCGAAGAGGGGGTAGGAGCCGCCGCTCCTGGGATCGCCGCCACCACCCATTATGGTAGGAGGTTCGAAGAAGTGTCCGGGAGCCGGAGGAGCGGAACGATTCGATAGACGACGGAGTCTGCCTGGCAGCGGATGGAGGCGGTCGAGAGAGAGGACGGGGGCCGGAAAGGCGGCGGGGAGGGGGAATATATGGTCGACGAGGTCGTCTTGTTGGGGACTGCCGAATGAAGATCAGCAGCTGACGATGCCGGGTGACGGCACGGCGTTCGGGACTCGGGCGGCGGCGAGACGGGAGAGGGTGTGCGAGTGACACGGTTGCAGTGCGTGACTGCGCGTGTATCCGTGATCGACGAGGCGTTCATGCATGTGTGTATGTACGATGTTGCCCGGAGAGGGGGAGACGGGAACAGCTCCGGGAAGCTCCCTTAGCTTGGCTGGGGTAATCCGATCGCGTTGCTGCCGAAACAAGGTCCCACACAGGTGGGGGACAGGCGGAGGGGCAACGGTTCTCGCCGTCCAGGGCTTGCGCAGGGGTAGCGCCGTGATGGCTTGAACGGTGGCATCGTAGGGATTCGTATGTTATACTTGGCACCCGTGAACGCACCTCATCTTGACGGAACACGGGACAATGCCTTGTGATGGACAGGGATGAGGGAGGCTGCGCAGGGGAGGCGGCATCGCGCGTCAATTGCTGCAGGGCGAGGCAGCGGATGTCGGAGCCTGTAGGAGCAGCCTGAGGGAGGATCGAGACGGCTATAGGCATGGATGCGTAGGGCGTACGAAGTATGTACGAGGTTGCTCGCGATGGCACGTCGAGGGCCAGGGCATCTTGTGCCAGCAGCGACGGGACGTGTCGAGTCGGAGCCGTAGGGAAGAGATGCGAGCAAGGCGAGGAGACGAGTGAAAGGACAGAAAATACCTACCTAGGTAGGTACGGATAGTTGGAGGCGAAGCGGTGCGATCCCGTGATTGACGCGTCGCGCCTTCCTGCTCGGTGCCTGCCTTGTCCGCCGCTACACGCCTAGCACTAAGTACCCGGTACATGAAGCCATGAACTGGTGAACCGACGACGGCATCGTCCATGGCTGCCAGCCCATGCCATGAACCTGGCCGGGCTTCGACCTGATCATCTCAGTGAGCCCCGACTGCCGCCTCTCTGCCGCGTCAACTCGCGGGTGTCATGACTCCCACGCATGACTGCGAGCCGCTTCTCCGTGCGACGCTGGCAGTCACTCGGTCAGTCTCGAGCTCGAACCGACCGCAACTGCAACCCTCGCGCAGGCGGTCCTCTCCGTGATGTGTGATTCAACATTGTAAGCTTTCCCGTTGCCCGGCCTTTTGGTGTTTCACGCTTCACGCTGCCTCCGCGGCACACAGCTCCGAGTCTGGACTGCTCGAGCCAGGGAACCAAGGTTCTGCTTGTCATTCCTGCACACTCAGACTCGTCACCTGCAGTTCGTATCATCCAGGGCTACTATACCTCAATTTACTGTCGTCACGCGACTCATCCGCCTCGTCGCTTATATCTTCCGGCGTGCTTGCGCCCAGCCCCTCCGCGTCATGACGCATCAACAGGCACATTTACTCGTATGCGCCATGGCGGTCTCGTGGGCATGGGATTTTTTCACGGTTTCACAAGCTGAGCTCTCGTGACAATGCTTGCGCCGGGATTCCGCTTCTGGCTTCCGTGCCGCGTGTTTGGTCGGTTGCCGTCTCTCTCGTGATCCTCCGACCACTTATATGAGTCCGGTGTGGATTGGCCGCAACCCAGCCGCCGCCCTACATCTGCCGGCGTGGCCGGAACGACATGTGAATGAAGAAGGTACGTGTCGGCTATTAGGATGCCGTACGATGCGAAGCGAAGCGGGTAATGTAGTCTGCCCTCTCGTTCCCGGGGATATCTGAGCACCACTGAACTATACCTAGTCTGCCTATAGTCGCCGACAGCTGCTAAAAGGCAAGCGCTACTTCTTGCGAAGACTACAGGGACCCCCTTATAGTACTCCCAGACAGACGTAAATCCTACCGGCCGGTAGCAACTTCAGTGCTTCCCGCAGCCCTTCGTGGGCGCCGTGGAATTCGCACGCTGCGGCCGCGGAGGGCGGCTCGGGCAGGGCTGCTCACGTTAAGCGTACCCGGTCTGGGATGCAGGGTAGGCGGGCAGTTGCAAGGGCACACCAATCGGATCGCCGCGATCTCCAGCATCTTGGATTCAAGAGCTCTTCTTCAACATTGGAGCTTGGGGGCAGCCGAAGAGCATTGTTTCCTCTGTTTTCACATCTGAACAGGGACGATTGTTGCTTTTCTGCGTCCCATGGCGAGGAATGCCAGTTCCCAGGTACCGAGTACCTCAGGGTACCCTAGAGGCGAGACTCATTTTTCCAACCTCCACTGGCGTCCAGCACCTCCATCGCCAGGCGGCCTTGATGTTCCGTTTCCACAACAAGCTTCGCCTCCCGACTCTCCCCCATGGCCGTCGCGCGGTGACGGTAACGGCCTCCCCGCGTCCGGCTGCGGCGCCGATCCGGGCTCCGCGCCCCCGCCATGGCCCGGGCGCCGCTCCGGCCGCTTCCGCCAGGGGCGTCAAGACCAAGACACGCGTCAAGCTGTCCGACCTGCCCCAGGGCCCCATCAAGGTCGAGCCGGCGCCCGCCGACGAGGAGCAGAATCATGGCCCTGCCTACCCCACGGTCGTGCTCCAGGCGCGTCGCAACATGCAAAAGTTCAACCAGTGCGTCTTGCTCACCCGCGTCGGCGGCTTTTACGAGCTGTACTTTGAGCACGCCGACGAGTACGCGCCCCTGCTCAACATCAAGCTGGCGTCCAAGAAGACCAGCGCCGGCCTCGTCCCCATGGTATGCTGCTGCCAGCCTCTCCCATCTCCGCCGCCCGCTGGCTGACTCTTGTCCAGGCCGGCTTCCCCTTCTTCCAGCTGGACCGCTTTCTCAAGATCCTCGTCCAGGATCTGAACCGGTACGTCGCCATCGCCGAGGAGTTTCCCAACGACGCCGCCGACAAGGTCAAGTCAGGGGGCTTGATGCACGACCGCAGGGTCGCTCGCATCATCACCCCCGGCACGCTCATTGACGAGAACTTCATCGACCCCTACGCCAACAACTACGTCATGGCCATCCACGTCGGCGCACAGGGCCCGGCGCCTGCGGTGCCCCCGGTCAACGCCATCAAAGTCCATGGACTCCCTGCGGCGCCCAGCCGCGGCTCCATGCCCCTCGGCCTCGCGTGGCTCGACCTGACCACCGGCCATTTCTTCACGCAGTCCGCCGATCTGGCGTCCCTGCCATCCATCCTGTCCCGGATTGCGCCCCGCGAGGTCGTCCTTGACCGGGGGTTTGAGTCTCAAAAGGACCACGACATCTTCTCCATCCTCGCCGATGACCGGCACCTCATCACTTACTCGCCCGAGGGCGCGCTGGCCGACGTTGCCGAGTGGACGCCGCTGCTCGAGGCAGAGGTGCCGGAGAGCACGAGGCGGAGCTTCACAGCCCACGAAGTCCTGGCCGGCGGCCTGGTGCTCAACTACGTCAAGGATCGCCTGCAGGGCATGGCCATGAAGATCCAGCCCCCGCTGCGGCACGAGAGCATGCAGATCATGAGCATCGACAAGAACAGCCTGCGGGCCCTCGAGATAAAACAGACCATCCGCGACGGCTTCTTCCGCGGCAGTCTCCTGCACGCCATCCGCCGGACCGTGACGAAGAGCGGTGCGCGCCTCCTCAACGAATGGGTCAGCTCGCCGTCGACGTCGCTCGACGTCATCAACGCGAGGCAGGATCTCGTGGCCCGCTTCATAGCTGCCGAGGACCTCCGCGATTCCGTCACGCAGCTTCTCCGACGAAGCCACGACTCGCAGCGCCTGGTCCAGAGGTTTGCCCTGGGCCGAGGCGACCCCGACGACTTGCTGGCGCTGGCAAACACCATCCGCGCCACCCAAGACATTGTCGACCTTCTCAAGGAGGCGGCAGCAGCCTCCGCGCGCCAGGGCCCCGAGGCAGACTGCCTCGGCCCCCTCACCGCGCGCATCGACCTCGCGCAGCCCCTCGACCTCGCGCGCCGCATCAAGGATGCCATCGACGAAGAAGGCATCGTCCACCAGCACGAGGCCGAGGACTCCGAGGCCAGCCAGATGATGGCCCTGGCCCAGAACATCGTCGCCGCCGAGGGGTCCCAGGAGGACGCGTCGGCGCTGCCCAAGGGCAAGAAGCGGCGCCCGCCGTCCCTCAAGGAGTTCTACGGCGAGGACAACGAGGCCTGGGTCATGAAGCCGGCCGCCAGCCCCGTGCTCGAGAGGCTGCACGCCCAGCTCGGCTCCCTCGTCGAGGAAAAGGCCAGCCTGGGCGAGGCCCTGCGCGAGCGCCTCGGCGCGTCCAGCCTCACCCTCAAGTGGACGCCCGCGCTGGGCCACATCGCGCACATCAAGGGCAAGGACACCAAGAGCCTCACCGACATCCACGCGCTCTCGTCGAGCCGCTCAACGCGCTCCTTCCACCTCCCCGAGTGGACGGCGCTCGGCCAGCGCCTCGACCAGGCGCGCTTCCAGATCCGGCGCGAGGAGCAGCGCGTCTTCCAGTCGCTGCGCGAGCACGTCGTCGTCAACCTGGTCAAGCTGCGGCGCAACGCCGCCGTGCTCGACGAGCTCGACGTCGCCACGTCGTTTGCCCGCCTCGCCGTGGAGCAGAACCTGGTGCGCCCGCGCCTCAACAACTCGACCTGCCACACCGTCCTCGGCGGCCGCCACCCCACCGTCGAGGGCGGCCTGCTCGAGCAGGGCCGCAGCTTCGTCCGCAACGACTGCCTCGTCGGCGCGCCCTCCGGCGGCCTCGTCTGGCTCATCACGGGGCCCAACATGGCGGGCAAGAGCACGTTCCTGCGCCAGAACGCCCTCATCACCATCCTCGCCCAGATCGGCTGCTACGTGCCCGCATCCTACGCCGAGCTGGGCATCGTCGACGCCGTCTTCAGCCGCGTCGGCTCGGCCGACAACCTGTACCGCGACCAGAGCACCTTCATGGTCGAGATGCTCGAGACGGCCCAGATACTGAAGCTGGCCACGCCCCGGTCCTTTGTCATCATGGACGAGATCGGCCGCGGCACTACGCCCGAAGACGGCACCGCCGTCTCGTACGCCTGCCTGCACCACCTCGTCACCGTCAACCGGTGCAGGACCCTCTTCGCGACGCACTTCCACGCCGTGGCCGACCTCGCCGCCGCCGCTGGTCTCTGCGGCCCGGCCGGCGGCGCCGTGCAGATGTACTGCACAGACGTCGACGAGGACGGCCGGGGGGGGTTCGTCTACGTGCACAAGCTACGAAAGGGCATCAACCGCCAGAGCCATGCGCTCAAGGTCGCCCGACTGGCAGGCCTGCCCGACCACGCCATCGACGTCGCACGCCGGGTCCTGGACGGGAGCGACGGGGCCAATGAGGGCGGCGAGGGCGACAAGGAGAAGGCGGTAGGGTCGGTATGACGAGCTTGCTCTCTGCGAGACTGGAGGACAAGTGTGGATATCTGGGACTTTTGGCCACGTTAGCATGATACCCTCGGACAGTGGCTGCGTGAAAAGCGATGAAAAGATGTCGAGTCATAAGGTTGTGATGAGTGTCATCAGGAGATTCAGGGTTAAAAAGCTCTTGATAGAAATGGCTAATCATCCAACGGAGATTTTCTCGAGTAAACCAGACTGACCTTGTATGAGATGGGCGCCCAGCCACTCTTGTTCACGTCGAGGAATCATCCATTTTGAGCATAGCTTTCATTAATTCCCGCGTCATGCAATCGCTGCAGCGGCCTCGGGCGGCTGACGAGCGATCTATGTACCCGCTTGAGATCCCTGTGTCGCGAACCCAATCGAAATCTTGAAAGCCTGCCCAACTCCGTCGTAGTGCAAGGACGCTTAGTCGCTGCAAACATCGTCAGCCCAGACATGCAGGAACACGGGGGGAGCACATACAAGAGACCGCCGAAGCCCTCCTCGTCCTCTTCCTCAGACTCATCCTTCTTCTCCTCGGCGGCAGGCTTCGCCTCGGCAGCACCGCCAGCGGCGGCGGCGGGTGCAGCGGCGGCATAGGCATCGGGGTTGGCAATGCGGTCCTTGAGCTGCTCGATCTCGGGCCAGCTGTACTCGGTCTCGACGGCAACGGCCAGGACCTTCTTGTACGAGTTGACGACGGAGTGGATGACCGAGGGCAGCGTGGGGAAGTTGAGCGCCAGGGAGAGCGAGGCAATGGTGGTGATGCACTGGGACAGGCTCTTGAGGAGCTGGTCGTTGGTGATGTCGAGGATCTCGGGGGGGAAGGTCTGGCCCTGGTCGTAGACCTGCGAAATGCCCATACCGTAGGTGAAGGGCGAGATGTTCAACATGTTGAGCAGGGTGGCCTCGGACGGGCCGACCTTGCTGCCGGCCTCGACGAGCTTCAGGTCCGTCGTGATTTCGATGGTACCACGGGCGATCTTGGTCGGGACCTGGAGGGCCTGGAAGAAGGACGTCTTGCCGGGCTCCATGCCAGTGTTGCCGGCGGGGACCCAGACGTCGATGGGAGCCAGGGCACCGGCGCGGGCGGGCGCGGCGACGCGGTTGGACAGGAGCTTGTCACGGACTTCCTTGAGGTCCTCGTTGGTGAAGACGAAGCCGACGTTGCCCTTGACGAAAGGCAGGAGCTTCTCGTACTCGGGGCTGTCGAGGATGAAGGTCCGCAGGGCGCGACGAACCTGTGCAGCCACGCGCGGTCAGCGGATCGGCGCCCGAGTCGTCCTCTGGCCCTTTTCCTGCGCAATCGGCATACCATGGTGTTCTTGCCCATCAGGACAACAGCCACGCCGCGGAGGGCATGGCGGATCTCGTGCATCTGCTGCGACGAGACATTGTCGATGGTGACGATGAAGATGGACTTGTACGCCTCCAACAAGCCCTTGAGCTTGTCGAAGTAGCCGGCCTTGTTCGCAGACTTGCCCCCCATATCTTCTTATTTCTGAAGGCAGGATATTTAAGGGCAAGCGGGTTCGGGGTCTCTGTGGTCGGCGTCTCGGATGGACGTGAGGTTGTGATCGGGCGAGATTTCGGATTTTGGCAGCGACAAAATGTGTGTTGCGGCGCCGTTGCCGCTTAGGGCTTGCGCTAGCCGTATTGGGACACATGCATGGATGGGTCTCTGCGGTTCTGTACATCGCGGATGTAACTTTTTTTTCCGATCATATGAGGAGCTTATGAGCCTGTTGACTTGCAACTCACGTCGCCCACTGGATAGCACGTCTTCACGCTGCCTATATGAAGCAGAAGTTTGACGGAGCTGCCTTGAAGCTCAAGCACGATGAAGATCCCTTATAACCGCGTCCACGCCTTGGGCGACGTCGTCTTCGCAGCCCGGGGGGGCAAGATTCACTCATTCAGCCTGCTGGACGGCAAACACATCTCGACATGGCGGCACCCCGACGCGGAAAAGGTCGCCAATGCGATAAAGGAAACTTCGGAGGCATGGCATGAGGCGCCCGCGGCCGCGCAAGCT
Source organism: Hypocreales sp. Mo6-1 (assembly GCA_002939055.1). Taxonomy (NCBI): domain Eukaryota; kingdom Fungi; phylum Ascomycota; class Sordariomycetes; order Hypocreales; species Hypocreales sp. Mo6-1. The sequence goes on from PNEP01000013.1 coordinate 2,102,557, forward strand.
GGAGCCCAGAGCGAGCCCAGTGAGCCGCCGGCCAAGAGGCAGAAGCTGGAAGACGACAAGAGAGGCGCTCCGGCACCGTCTGCCGCCGACGCCTCCGCGACGCAAGAGAAGGACGACGCGCAAAACGACGGCGAGGGCAAGGGCATGGGCCGGGGGAAGAAGAAGAAGAAGGGCAGGTCCGAGGACCAGGGGCACCAGCTCGCCCGCGCCCCTGACCGTCCCGTCATCACGCAGGTGACGAGCTCCGCCGACGGCCGCCATGTCCTAGCTGTGTCCGGGCACGACAAGGTTATCTGGGTATTTGAGCACGACGGCCGGGGCCGGCTCGCTCTGCTCAGCCAAAGGTACGCTGTGCAGGCCCCGTTTCTCGGACGTGACACTTGCTCATGACCTGCGCAGAGCGATGCCCAAGCGCCCCAGCGCCATCACCATCACGCCAGACTCGCAAATCATCTGTGCCGACAAGTTCGGTGACGTGTACTCCCTCCCGCTCGTCCCGACGCCCTTGTCGCCCTCGTCGGCCGCGCGCTCGTCTACGCCGAAGCCCAGCGCCAGCAAGTCCGCGGCGCCGGCGGCCAGCACGCTCACCGTGCACTCCAAGCGCAACCTCGAGGCGCTCGCCAACCAGAAGAAGCACCTCGAGCTCGCGAGGCGCCGCGGCGACGAGGACGCCAAGGCCGAGGGCCCTGACTTCGAGCTGACCCTCCTCCTGGGTCACGTCTCCATGCTCACATCGCTGGTGCTTGCCGAGAGCGAGGGCCGGAGATACATCCTGACCGGCGACCGTGACGAGCACATCCGCGTGTCGCGCTACATACCACAGGCGCACGTCATTGAAGGGTTCTGCCTCGGCCACAAGGAGTTCGTCAGCGAGATTGCCGTGCCGGCCGCCCGGGGGGATGTTCTCGTCTCAGGCGGAGGCGACGACGAGCTGTTCGTGTGGGACTGGAAGGCCGGCAAGGTCCTGTCCAAGACGAGCATCCTGTCGCTCGCACAACAACTCGCTCCTGAGACGGCAAAAGTGGCCGTCTGTGGCCTCTTCTCTCTCGTTTACCCCTGCGAGACGGGCGATCTCACCTACGTCCTGGCCATCTGCGAAGAGTAAGCACCCAAGCCGGCCGACGGCAGAATCCTGCAGACGTGAGAGCTAACGAAAACTACAGCGTCAAGGCCATCCTCTCCTGGCAACTCACCGCCGACAACACCCTCAGCCAAACAAGCGTCATGGAGCTGCCCGCCAACCCGCTGCACCTCTCCGTCTCGGGCCCGGCCCCCGGCACCGCTCCGCCCAAGCTCATCGTCGCCATGGACCCCGGCCAGACGGGCGCCAGGAGCCTGCGCTCCACGGCGCTCGCCATCAGCGACGGCAGACTGGCCTTTGATGCGGACTCGCCGTTTCAGGACGAGGCCCTCGAGGCTTCCGAGGTGGACGCGTCCGAGAGCGAGATCCGCCGGCTTCTCTACACCATCGAGAACCTGAGGAAACAGACGGGCGGCGGCGAGGATGGGGCTGAAGGCGCCGAGGCCGAAGAGACTCTCGTCGCCGAGGAACAGCAAGGCCTATGACAAACCTTGTGGCCCCGGCAGGCAGCGCTTAAATTGAGTCACGTCCTGCGCCGGGACAAGCCTGGTCGTTTCGCTGGAAATCATCGCGGCCGTGGATTTAAGTCTGCAACTTACAAGCTCATCGCATCGTCTATATCCTCTAAACGCCAGCAAACCAAGATCAAATGCTCAAAGCCGACTCTGAGAGGCGGCCAGCCGAACGCATAGTTCCCCAAGTCCAGCCCAACCTCATCCCCCGTTACGCACAGAGAGCCATTCGCCAACCCTCTCATGGTATCACTGAGGTCATCACATGCAAAGCGTGCGCTCTGGGAAGGACTCAATGCCACTTCTCGAGGCCGGGCATGCCCGTGTGCGTGCACTTGACCCCCCTCCTGCCCAGCGTAAATATTACTGCGCCCTCACGCCACCAATGCACCTTTCTTGCCGTTGTCGTGCTGCGTCTTCACTGCGAGGCGCACTGCACGCGCTCGGCGCCGGGGTGGCCGTCCTCCTCGTCCTCCTCGCCCATGCCGGGGCTGCCAAAGACCCTGTTCTGGGACTGGTTGTCCATGTCTTCCAGGTCGGCCGGCTCGGTCATAGCCTCAGCAGGCGGCACGTTCAGGAGAGACGGCGAGGGCAGCAGCTTGCGGAGCGCCTCGAAGGCGGCGGGGTCCTGGGTCCAGTTCTTCTCGGGGAAGACGAGGTTGAAGTGAATGTACAGGTTGCCAAAGTCGTGGTGGCGGTACGACGGCATGCCCTGGCCGCGGACCATCTTGACAGAGTCTTGGGGGCCAACGTCAGCACACGGGCGCGTAAAGGGCGAGGGAAGGCACATACCTTGGGCAATGGCCTCGCCCGGCAGAATGTCGATGCTCAGCCACCGGTCATCGAGGTGCTCGACGTAGATGGTGCCGCCGGCCAGCGCAGTCACCAGCTCGATGTCGCACTTGTAGAGCAGGTCGTCGTCCTTTCGCGTGAACCGGGTGTGAGGCTTCTGCTCAATCTCGAAGACGACATCGCCGGCCTGGACGCCCGGGGCCTGGTCGCCCTCGCCGCGGAAATCCACCTTGGTGCCGCTGCGGACGCCTCTGTCGATGTGGACGTGCAGCACCTTCCTGTCGACAATGGTCTTCTTGCCGTTGCACTGTTTGCAGCGATCCTTCTCCTTGATGATCTCGCCCTCGCCGTTGCAGTCCGGGCAGACCGTCTGGAAGCGCTGAATCATGGGCCCCATCTGGCGCATCATGGTCTTCATGCCGTGGCCGTCACAGCCCGGGCACTTCTTAACGGAGCCCGCCTTGCCGCCCAGGCCCTCGCACTTGGGGCAGATGATGGAGCGTTGGAGAGCCAGCTTGGAGATCTTGCCGCGGTAGATGTCCTCGAGCGAGACCTTGTGCGTATGCAGGATGGTGCGCGCCTTGGGCGGCCCGCGGCTGTTCATGCCGCCGAACATGCCGCCCATGCCACCGAAGCCGCCGCCGCCGAAGAACTGCGCGAACAGGTCCTCGGCGGCCATGCCGCCTCCGGCGCCGCCCTCGAGGCCGGCCTCGCCATACTGGTCGTAGACTTGGCGCTTCTGCGGGTCGGACAGGATCTCGTAGGCGTGGGAAACCTCCTTGAACTTTTCCTCGGCGCCGGGGTTGTGGGCGTTCTTGTCTGCGGCGGCGAGTTAGATGACCATCGGGAGAGAGGGGCCCGCTGGGAATGCGACATACCCGGATGGTACTTGAGAGCATTCATCTTGTACGCCTTCTTCAGCTCCTGCTCCGTAGCTGTCGGCGAGACCTGGCGCGCAGTGTCAGCAACGCGAAGACGGTCAGGTTTCGGGGCGGCTCAGGGAGCACGTACGCCAAGGGTCTCGTAGAATTTTGTTTCTTTAACCATGATGGCTGACGGTCCCGGCTGAACGATTCGGCTGGCGGATTCAGGTCGAGAGGATGTCGGCGCCGACGGCGGTCACGACGATGATGGCACTGCTGGTCGGCGCTGCGGGCGAAATTAATAAGCGCGGCTTCGGAGGAAATGATGGGAAGAATGGAGAGCGGACAGAGAAGAGTCTCGGTGGGCCGAAGGAAGGTTCCAGTGTGCTCGCAGGCAGAGTCTGACAGCTGACTGCGCGCCAAAGGCTAGCCGCAGCGTAAACAGTGTTTGCGCCGTACCTTGTTTTCCCTTCTCAAACCCCGACGGCAGACGGCCTCAAGAGCTGGCGTCTTAACTCGGGAAAAGACCCAGAGGGCGCGATGAAGAAAATTTGCAAGACGCAGCTCCCGGGCACGGGCAAATCCGCTCGTCGTTCCCTCGCTCCACGGCTTTTCGTCGCTTCCTTTCCTGGAGATGCAGCGGCGGCAGCCGGCGGCGATATGCAAGCAAAGAGACCCCTTGGAGCTTTTGTCCCGGGCAAGGCGGTATGCGGGTGCGTCGTCGAAAACGAGGAGCGAGAGGCTGGTGAAGCGGGCGGCGATTCTTGGGACGGGTGACTTAAAAGAGCAGAGAGGCTGCAGGGGTGGCCTCGAGGCTGGATGCGCCCCATGGAACTGTATCGAAGAAAGTCGACGCTGTGGCGGTGCTGCTAGCGCGCGACCCCTGGCGCGGCCCGACGTGCGCCCTCTGCGCTGGCTCTGGCAGCAGGGCGCAGGTCAACCCCTATCTCTCCGCTCCGCCCGAGGCTCCGGATTCTCTGGCCCCACTGTTAATAATGGCGCCTTTTTTGGAGATGCAGAGCCACGGAGCGACAGCGCGTCATCAGCTGCTAAATGCACCCCTCTCGCGACACGCCTGCCGTGGGCATCAGCATGCAGTAGGTTGTAAACTGAAGCATACCAAGTGGCTGGCTATTACAACTTTTGGTACAGTGACTCGTCCCAGCGCGGGACGGAACAAGGGCAAGGGGTATGATGGTATCGCTAACGATGCCCGAGCCAAGCAGTCCCCCCAACAGCACACCACCTACGCCTCGCAAGACGGCCCAAGCCTGCCCGTGGCCAAGCCTAGAAGGCGTCCTCGAACGGACAGTCGACGCTGTCGTGGCCGTCGCGCTCGCACACGGCGCACCACTTGTCCGGGTCCATGACGCCGCTCTCCTTGCCCGCCACCGGGCCCGACTCCATCGGGATCGGGAGGACCTTGACCGTGGCCCCCGCCGCCAGAGCCGGCGTCTTCGACTTGGTCGGCGACAGCGGCGGCGGATGGGCGTCGCCGGCGCTCAGGGGCGCCGCCGCCTCGTGCGCCCTCAGGCCCTCGCGCACCACGTCCTTGCCCGTCCTGCTCTCGCCGGCGCTCTTGGCGCCGTCGGGACCAAACATATTGGTGCATGTCAGGATGTCGTGGCCGCTCGTCTCGCAGATCTCGCACCAGAGAGTGCTAGTCTCGGTGGCCGTCGAGTACCGGTCGCTCTCGTGCATCGTGTTCAGCGTCGTGCCGCGCCGGTGCGTCGCCTCGGGCGCCGGCGACCGTGACCCGTGCGGCCGGACGGGGATGATGGTGTCGCGGGAGTCTCTGTACGAGGACCTCGAGTGCCCGTTGGCGCTGCGGCCGCCGCCGCGGAGCATCTCGAGCTCCTGCTCCAGCTCCTCCTCCCTCGTGTTCTGCCTGTCCAGGAGCGCCTGCAGCTCGGCCACCTGCCGCTCCAGGTTGTCGCGCGCCATGCCGCCCTCGGCCGAGTCGTCGGCGCCGCCCGACGGGCCGGGCCGGCGGGTGGGGGCTCGGCCGTCGCCGCCCGGGACCGAGTCTCGGCTGAGCGAGTGGATGATGGCCTTGAGGCCGCGGATCTCGTCCTCCTTTTGCTCCAGCTCCTTGGAGGCGGCTGCGGCGGCGTCCCCGTGGGAATTGGGGTTGCCGGACCCGGCCCTTTCGCGCTCGCGGCGCAGCTCCGACCGCGTCCTCTCCACCTCTCCCCGCAGGAACTCGGCCTCGCCGCGGGCCTCTACCTCGCCGCGGCGGGCGTCCTCGAGGCCCTCCTCGAGCTCCTGCACGAGCTCCTCGAGCTGCTTTAGCTGGCTCGCCACCGAGTCGACGTCGACGTTTCTCGACTCGAGCTCGCGGAGCTCGGCCATGAGCTCCTCTATGCGCTTCTCGTACACGCGTTCGGTTTCTGCGCTGGCCATTTCGAGGGTGTCAATAGTACTCCGAAAGTCCGCCCGGTGAGCGTCAAACTCGGCGGTGAGCATGGCGATCTTGTCGTTCTTTTCCCGCAGCATGTGCCGGAGCTGCGCCGCGTCCTTGTCGTCGTTGCTGCACCCCCGCAGCCTGGGCCCGTCCGGGTGCTCGATCAGGGTCTGGAGCTCGGACAGGCTGCTCTCCATCTCGGCGAGCGTCGTCGCCTGCTCCTTGAGCTGCCGGTCGCGGTCCTCGAGCTGCGAGCGGAGGCGCTCAATCTCGTCTTCGTTGACGGCGTTGGCGCGCGAGGCCGGGCGGTGGAACTTGATGCTGAACGACGACACGGACCCGGCACTACCGTTGGTCTTTGTCCGCTGCAGGGCGGCAGGCGTCGCCACCGCCGCCTCGTCGTCGAAGCCCGCGGTGGTGCCGAGCGCCGAGACGCTGCGCGGTCCCAGGCTCGGCTTGCGGTCGAACTTGGACGGCAGCTTCTTGCTGGGGTCGCCGGCTGTCCCGCGGACGCTCTGCGCCAACCTGTTCGTTGGGCTCCCGTAGCGCGAGGGCGCCCTGGCGGGGGTGCCGAGGGACGGCCGGGGGCCGGGCGTCATCTGCATCCGGCGGCCGGGGGAGTCGGGACGAGGCAACGAGGGCCTGGGCCGCTTGCCCTGGGGGCTCGGGGCCCTGGCGCCGGGGCCGACAGAGGCGCCGAGCTTGGGAAGGGCGGGCGCGGGGGGCGTGAAGCTGGTCGCGTGGTTTCCGTTCCTCAGGGCCGCCGAGGCGTTGGGCGTCGGAGTCATGGGGAACGAGCTGACGGCCAGGCCGATGGGCGGGGCGCCTCGCCGGAGCGCCTTGGTCACGGGGACGAAGATGCCGGCGCCGGGGACCGAGGTTGCGAAGTACGAGACACTGGCGGGAAAGGGGCACGCGTTAGCTGGCGGGAGGGGCATCACGGTTCATCTGGGGGGAGCGCGCACCCGTCGACGTCGCCGTTGTTCTTGCCCCTGGCGGCGTAGTCGGCGTGCAGCTCGATGCCGGCAAAGGTGCCCTTCTTGCCCTGGACGGAGCCGACGAAGCGGACGGTGCCGTGCATGCCGCCGGGGACGTCGACGGCATCGCCGACGGCGACATCGTCGGCGGCCTTGGCGGGGGTCGCGGGAGCCATGGCGTGGGCAGAGTCGCTCAGGACGGAGTCGAGGGCGTAGCTCTCGCTGACATCGGGGATGCTGGCGAGCGAGCTGGGCGTCAGGGCGGCGAGCGACGTCTTGCGCGACAGGCCCGGGGGCACGAGCCGCGACTGGGCGGCGTAGACGGAGCCGAGGTCGGGCGTCGACGCCGTGGCCGCGGGTCTGCGCAGCGAGCGGGCCAGAGGCGGCTGGGCGGCGGCGGCTGCTGGCCTGCTGGGCGGTCCGCCGGCGGTTGTGGTGGTGGTTGCGGTGGCACTGGGAGCCATGGCGATGGCAGGACGAGATTAGCTATTATAAGCTTTGTCGGGACGGGGCTCCTCCCCAGCAGGCATGGACCCTCTTGACAGGGCCTTCTGGGGAACAGGGCGTGCTTGTTTCTGTCGACACCCCACGCCGCAACGGGCAAAAGGCTGGTGGAATCAAAAGGCTGGTGGAAGAAGCGCGCCGTGTGCGTCGCCTGCTGAAGCACGCGCAGCGCTGGCCCGCGTCAATCAGCCGCGTCGTTTGGGAGAGGACGAGGCTCTGGGGGCTCACCGGGAGGACACCTCGGTCGGTACCTGGGGAGCAGCCTCCAGCGTTGGCTCGCCGGTAACGGAGGCCGCTGACGAGCTGCGGCCGGTTGAAGGAGCGGAGAAGATGGACGAAGAGACGGCGCTGTTTGCCTGATTTCCTCGTCAAGTACCTGGCCCAGGTACCGCGTGGTGGAGAGGAGAAACGGGTTGTTGACAGCCGTCTTCGTCTGTTGTCCGCTGTCCCGCTGTCACTCGGATGTGCCGTTGCCCGGGCCGCTGGCCTGCAGCGTCACGCCCCTAGCCGGCCACAGGTCTCACCGGCATGTAACGCTGGGCTTTCAGCCTGAGGTGTCTGAGGTGCGGGCCGCGCTCAAAGCCACAGGACGGGCTGGGTGAATCAGTGCCTAATGATAATAAAAAGCTATTCAGGAAGACGGAGGCTTGAACAGCGGGACAAGAACGTTACTATATACACGAATCGCTGTTCAGCCCAGGGCCCTGCCGCGGCACCAGTCCTTCATCTCAGACCCTGGTGTTTACAGATGCATGTCTAATATGCCGGCAGCCGCCTCGTCTCGTCCTCGGCGGCTCTAGTGATGCGGACCGCGCTCAGGGATCGCTGAGTTCGTCGGACCCTGTCGACGGTTGCCCCAACATTTCCAGGGCTGTCGACCGGCCCAACGCCCATCTCCTCTTCGGAACCCGGCATGTCCTGTACGGATATTCTCCTACAAATGTGCTTGGGTTCTGACCCGTCGGCAATCTCGCAGCCAGCATTGCACGTCGCCACCATTACCTTCGGGCTCGAGCACTCAGTCCACGGCGCAGGCTCTGACGTGGCTGCTCCAGACCTCGCCGCTGTCTCGTCATCGATAAGTCGCTGCAGGTCCACGTAACCTAGGCCGGCGAGCCGTGGTCTCGCTCGATTATGTCTTCTCGCCCGAGCGGCCTCGTCCCGTCGTTGAGAACCATGGCCTCTCGGTGCTGGCGCCGGAGCCTCCGCTCTTCGGCCGAGTGTTCTCTAGTCCGCCGTGCCTGCTGATCGGCCGGCTGCTCCCCCGCAACCTCTTCCTCCATTTCCATGATGAGATCGGGCAGCTCCCGTATCCGTCGCCGGGAGCTCTCCTTGTCAATCAGGCCCGTCTTCTCCAGCGCCCGCAGGCCTCGTCTCGAGTGCTTGATGTGGCCGACAATGTCGACGAGCCGGTTTCTCTTGAGGTCCATGTATTCCTTGAATCTGTGGCGGCGCTCCTGCGCGTCGCTGCCCCAGTCTTGTTTGGCAAGCCATTTTTCCACAAACCTGGCCCTGACGAGCATGTTGGCTCCGTACTTGTTGATGAGCTCGAGCACAAACATAAGGCAGAACCTCTCGGCCATGTCGCGCAGGTAGTACTCGTCCCAGTGGCCGTTGCTGAGATCCGGGGGCTCGGCGTCCTCGAGGCTCAGCTCGAGCGATCTCACCAGGGCAGAGTACGCCCGCTCGTTGTTGAGCTTGGACAGGCCATCGAGGCCTACGGCGGTCAGCTCCCAGGCCACGGCCTGCGGGCCGGGACGCGGCAGTGGCCTACCCATGGTATGCCCGGTGAGCAGGGCGAGCGCCCGGAGGCACTGCATGCGCTCGTCGTAGTCGGGCCGCGTGATGCCGTACAGCAGGTACGTCGTCGTCTCGGCGTCGTTGATGGCCCTGTCGCAGAGGATCTTGGTCGCCACCTCGCGGATCGAGTAGTTTGGATGGCCCAGCAGCTTCTCGAGCGTGTCGAGCTGCAGCGCATCCTCCGTGTCCTGCGTGATGTATTGGGTCTTGGGCTCTGCGGGCGGGATCAGGTTCTCGTCGCGGATGACGGTGAGCACCGTCATCATGGAGCTGACGACGCCCAGCACGGCCAGGCCCATGGCCGCCAGGACGAGTCGCTCATCGCGGGCGAGCGATGCGAGGCTGCTTGTCCAGCCCATGCTGGGAGGAGGGGATCGAGGAGCCTTGGAATTACGGAGACCGACGACCAACGTGCAATGGCCCGCGCTCACCAACTGCCAACGACTCGATCACGTGACGCTCGGCAACAGGGCGCAATGACTGAAAAACGTTCATTGCTGTGGAATACGCAAGCACCTGGTATCCAATAAGGAATGTCCCGTCCCGCGGATAACTCATCCTCCGGGCCAGTGTCCCCCCTTGCCATCCGACCTTTTGCGACAGCGGCGCCTTGGTTCTCGATCCTACTTGCGCTTCCGCTGGCTCTTGCTGCTGTCGCTCTCGTACAGTGTGATGGGATCGTCCCTGTACGCGTTGAGCCTGTCTCTCGCCCACGGCTCCGCGTTGCCGACGGACGACACGATGCCCGTCGTCGAGCCTCCGCCCAGCAGCACGGTGAAGATGCCGCGCTGCGGGAAGTCGCAGTATCCCGGAATGGTCAGGTCGAAGGGCTCCGCGCGCACGAAGATGTCCTCGGCCGTGGTGCCCATGTCGGCGAAGGCGGGGTTGAACTCGAGGCCGAGGATCGTGGGGTTGACGTTGTGATAGTCCGAGTTGACGCCCGCGTCGCCAAGGAGATAGCTGCCGCCCGTGCCCCAGTGCTGCGAATCGAAGTTTTCGGCGACGGAATCCGAGACGAGCGGCGTGCGACTCGACGGGATCTGCCACGGCATCACGGGCACCGTCAGCAGCGTGCTGAGGCACTCGCAAAAGTCGAAATAGCGGTCCCAGTCGCGCGGGCCGTAGCAGTAGCCGTTGCCATAGCTGCGCACGGTGAAGTCGTCGGCCTCGTAGCGGTCGACGGCCAGGAAGTCGGGCAGGCTGTCGCCGTCGAAGACGCCGAGCGCCGTGGCATAGTCGGCCGTCAGCTTGGCGTTGTCGGCCGCGTCGCCGGCCGACGCCGCCCCCGTGTTATAGATCCATTCGGACCGGCCGACGCCCCACAGGTTGACCTGCCAGCCGAAGACGGCGTCGGGCGAGACGGTCCGGACGAGCCAGTTGACGGCGAGCACGTACCCGCGGAGGCAGTCGGTGATGTCGTCGGGCACCTCGGCCGCGACCTTGCGGTAGTCGAGCGCCTCCTGCAGCGGGTCGCGCACCGGCATGCTATAGTCGGGCGTTAGGCCCTCCTGCTGGCACGCGCCGAGGAAGTCCGGGTTGACGACATAGCCCGCCGACACCTGCTTGCTGCCCTTCTTGCTGTTGGCCAGGTTGAGCGACAGGATCAGGTTGCCGAAGCTGCGCGCCAGCCCGGAGGCGTTTTGAAGCTGCACCTTGGCGTTGCCGCCCGAGAGGTTGCACGTGTACGAGATCATGACGGGCACCACCGGGCTGCCGTCGTCAAGCTCGTCCTCGACGGCCTGCGCGAGGTCGATGGTCCTGGTCGTCGCTGGGTCGTCGCTCAGCCAGGTGCCCGCGTCGCCGGCCCCGTCGTTTCCCGCGTACTTGAAGACCGACGACGCGCGCGCCGCCACAAAGTCGGCCTGGTTGCCCGGCGTCATGTCCGCGCAGCCGCCGAAGCTCAGGAAGTTGGGAAAGCCCCGGACCAAGAGGTTGGCTCCGCGCTTGAGCGCCACCTGGAGCCTCGTGCTGCCGTCGTTGGCTACGGTCAGCGACTCGGCCGTGCTGACGACGTAGACGGTGGCGTTCTGGACGAAGTTGGACACGTGAACCGTGTAGTCTCCCGGCTCCACGGGCACCGCGAACGAACTGGTCCCGGCCTGGGCCGGCACCGTCTCCGTGTAGTTGAGCGTCGACGAGCTGAGGCGCACCAGGATGCTGCTGTTAAGGCTGAGGTCCGTGTCGACGACGATGGGCAGCTCCACGAAGCCCGACGTGTCCACATTCTTCTTGTCAACATTGCTAAAGTCGACCGAGACGAGCGAGGCCGACAGGGTCACGCTCTGCCTCTTGAAGGAATTCTCGACGTTGTTCAGGACGAAGCTGTCGATGTTGACATCGACCGAGCCCGACGCCGGCAGCCGGCGCACGGGCGTCGTGTGGTTGATGGGGCTCGAGAAGTCGGCGTATGTCGTGCCCGACTTGCTGTCGGTGATGGTGACGTGGAGCAGCTCGTTCTCGAGCTCAGACAGGTCCCCGATGGTCACGTCTATCGCGCAGAACTTGCTGACTTCGCCGTAGGTTACGTTGACGTCGGTCGACTTGCCCGTCTCGACGGTGACGGTGGTCGGCGAGACCTCGACGGCGGCGACGACAGTCTGATCCGACGTGGCCAGCTCGCCAACGGTCACCGAGTAGGTGCCGGCGGCTACGTCGGCCGATGTGGTCTCGCCAGGCGCTGCGTTGACCGTGTAGACAAGTTGGCCTTGGGTGAAGGTCACTGTCTGCTGTAAGCCCTCGAGCGCCGAGTCTGGGGCGTCGTCGCATGCGACGTTGACGGTGCCGTTGGTGTCGGGCATCTCGTCGGCTCCCAGGATGAACGAGCTCATGTAGACCCCGGGGTCCTTGGTCAGGTCGCCGTTGATGCCGATGGTGATGGTGTCGCTGGCGCCGAATGTACATCCTCCCGACACAGTGATCTTGGCCGTGACCGAATACGTCTCCGAGTCGATCTGGGCGCTGTTCGTCTCCGCCGTGAATTCCTTCCAGGGGGAGAGCGAGAGATTGATGTCCGTCGGCGACACGGACGCCGGCGACCTGAACACGAGGCCAAGGAACTGGCTGATGCTGACGGAGCTGCCGTCGTCATAGCAGATGTTGTTGATGACCAGCTGGCCGTACCACTGGCCTGCTCCCGGTCCCACCTGGATATTGAAGACGATAGTCTTCGCCATCGCGTCGTTATTTCTCAGATGCTTTTATACAAGAATGAGAGTATGTTGCTCTGGACCTCGACAAGCCTGAGTCTTGTGAGCGTCGGCCTAGGCGCTGGAGAGAAATTCGGAGATTCAGCATGGTGAAGAGTTGGCTTGCCTTGCGGACACGTAGACTGGACTCACCAGGCTGAGCTTGACGAGTGGTTGTAGCTGGAGCGGAACGTGGAGAAATCGTAGTCGTCTAGCTGGTCTTTATAAGCATGTGCCTTGGAATTAACTCCTCGTCTCGGGCCGACGAGGTCACTTACTGATATGACAGCCACTACCAGTTGGACCGCTTGTGCGTGTTGGCTTTGATCTCGCATATACTTTGCCGACGAGAGAAGAAGACTTTAGATCAAGGGACAGTCGAGCGAGCGGATCCGTGGGTATATATACTTGGTCTCTGTCCCTATACAACCAACAAAAGGTCTGTCCCGAGTTTTCAACAGCTAAGACTAGAGTCACAGGCTTTGTAAGCTGCTGGAGGGGTCGATAGTGCAAGAAGCAGTATTACGTGACGAATTATGGTCTTATGAAAAAAAACTGGATCAACAGTGGTAGCATCGCATATACGAACGGCAGCAAGCCGATCATCGTAAGTAACAATGACGCAATAGGACTCTAAATCACACCATCGTCAAGCTCAGAAAGAGGAGACGAGGCCAATGGTAGAGCGTCCGCATACAGTTTCGGGAGAGTGCAAGCAACAGACATGTCTTATCTACCAACCGCCAAGTGAAAGAACCAATATGGGCTCTTATCCTTGTTTCCTCTTTTCCCTCGTTTATTATTCCCGACAAAGGTTCCTCGGGACAACGGCAGTATGTTCCATACGTTGTATAATACATCTTCCATGTAACCATGTAAGCGAAGCACGTCACACTGGTATCACGTACATACATACTCCGTACATGAGTGGCGGCCGCGTCTCCGCTGATGATGCCATCCCATTGCACCGACCGAGACATAGGAGGCGGCAAGTTGATGATATGTCATCTTCAAAAGCCTTGCTTCCTGGCCGGATTGGGAGCCATACATAGGCAATTGGCGGCGATTGGGCGTCAAGTTGCTGCCCGAGGAGGGGTCGTGCCGAAGCAATGCAGCCACAACAAGTTGTAGATGAACCTCACGTCTGCCGTGGATCACGGTCAAAAAATAGCGCTATCAGCCGTGTCAGTCGGCCAAGGGTCTGACAGCTCGTTAATCTGGGCTGCAGCGTGAAGATCACAAGCCAGAGACAGCCGGGTTCTGCCGACTGCCTCTGTCCGAGTGTCGTCGGAAGTACATAGTTCCAGCCCCGGGCGAAAATGTGGATCAAGTGCAGCCTTATCGATAAGCCCCCAATTCGAGAAAATCTCGAGACCACCGAGTCTACGCGACGCTTAGAACGAGCCGACTGGAGCAACGGCACAACCCTCCCATGGCCGGATCCCAGCTCAAGCGCCTCAAGGCGTCCCTGAGGGAACAGGGCATTACCGGACCGCAGCAGTCCAAGAAGCAGAAGCGCCAGGCGGCGCAGGACAGCCGCGCCCGCAACGAGAAGAGGCTGCAGCGCGGACTCGTCTTGGAAGGCATCCGTCAGCAGTTCAACCCGTTCGACCTCAAGCACGCCGCCAGAGGGCCCAAGTTTGAGGTGACGACCAATCGCCCGGCGACCGGCGATGCAGCACGGGGCATCAAAGGCCGGCCTGGCCAAGCCAGGGCTGCTGGCGAGGAGAGGGTAAGTGGCCGGCCGACGGATTGCCTGGACCAGCCGCTGATCGTATTGGCGACGATGTAGCGCCGAGAAACGCTGCTTGTCGATATGCAGCGCCGCAACAAGGTTGGCGGGATCCTCGATCGACGGTTCGGCGAGAACGACCCGACCATGGCTCCGGAAGACAAGATGCTCGAACGGTTTGCCCGGGAGAAACAGAGGAGCCACAAGAAGAGCGCCATGTTCGACCTCGAAGACGACGAGCCGTTGGAAGGCGGGCTTACACACATGGGCAAATCCCTCACGTTTGACGACGGCGAGCCGGTGGATGACTTTCAGGAGGACGATCTGGACGACCTGGACGACGACAGCGATGGCTCTGTACGACAAAGGCAGCGACTGAAGCGTTTGCGCGCCATGGCCGCCGGAGGAGACGAGGACGAAGGCCAGGGGCAGCCCGAGAGAAAGAAGACGAAAAAGGAGGTCATGGAGGAGGTTATTGCCAAGGCCAAGCTGCACAGATACGAGCGGCAGGCGGCCAAGGACGACGACGACGACATGCGCGCCAAGCTGGATAAGGAGCTTCCGGACATCCAGCTGCTGCTGTCGTCGAGCGGCAAGAAGGCGAAACCCCAGGGCAACGAGGGGCCAACAGAGGCACTGGCCTCCACCATTGCCGGTGCCGATAGGGAGGCCTTTGAGAAGGATTACGATCTCCAAGTGAGGCGCCTGGCCCAGGACAAGAGGGCACAGCCGGCCGACCGCACCAAGACGGAGGAAGAAAGGGCCGAGGCTGAATCAAAGAGGCTGCAAGAGCTGGAGGACAAGCGGCAGAGGCGCATGAGGGGCGAGGAGGTTTCCGACAGCGATGAGGACGAGGCCGAGGCCGAGGCCGATGACCAGAACAACGCAGACGAAACGAACGAGGCCGAGGACGAGGACGAGTTCGGCCTCGGCAGCGGCGTCAGGATCCGCCCCACGGCCACGGAGCTGGGGCTTGACGACGAGGACGACTTCCTCATCGAGGACGACTTGGTCGCGAGCGGTTCCGACCTGGAGCCGGTGGACAGCGACGATGGCGACGAGTCTGGCGACGATGGTGCCTCGCAGGGGGGCGACGACGAAGAGGAAGAGGACGACTTCACCAAGGGTCTGCTGGACGAAGAGGAGGCGAGGAACCCGGTATTCAAATCCGATTCCTCTGCAAAGGCCGCGGCCCTTGAAAAGCCAGACGAGCACGGGCTTCCTTATACGTTCCCCTGCCCTCAGTCCTGCGAGGAGTTTGCGTCGATGACGGGAGCGTACCCCAGCAAGAGTTTGCCGACGATTGTCCAACGGATAAGGGCGCTGTACCATCCCAAGCTCGACAGCAGGAACAAGGAGCGGCTCGCGAAGTTCTCCGTGGCGCTGGTCGACTTTGTGGCGTTGCCATGGAATGACGAGACATCGCCTCCGCCGTCGGTGCTGGAAAGCGTTGTGCGGCACATGCACTCCCTGGCCAAGACGTTCCCGGTTGATATTGCCAAGCGGTTCCGTCACCACATCGAGGAGGTTGGCCGCTCGCGTCCGCTGGCCCTGCAGGCGTCGGACCTGCTCCTTCTGACGGCAGCCGGGACGATATTTCCAACGTCGGATCACTTCCACCAAGTCGTCACTCCGGCAATGCTGACGATGGGGCGGTATCTGGGCCAGCGGGTGCCGCAGAAGCTGTCCGACTTCGCCGTCGGGACATACCTCTCGATTCTCGCGTTGCAGTATCAGCAGCTGTCGAAGCGCTACGTCCCCGAGGTGATCAACTTTAGCCTCAACACGCTCTGCGCGCTCTCGCCCGTGGCCCCGACGAGACAGGTCGGCAGCTTTCCCCAGCATGCGCCCCCCGCTGGCAGTCGCACCGAGGGCGCCCAAGCCGTGGCACTGAGGAAGCTGCGCCTTGCCGACTGCGCCGCAGCCGACGTGGCCGAGGAAGAGGCCACCTCGGTCAAGGTGGCCGTTCTGGGCACCTCGGTCCAAGTGCTTGACGCGGCTGCCGACTTGTGGGCCGGACAGAGCGCCTTCGTGGAGACGTTTGGACAGGTGGCAGACGTGTTGAGGCACGTGCGTGGACAAGGCTGCCGGGCACATCTGCCAGCCGAGGTGTGCGACAAGGCGGCCAAGGTGGAGGCGAAGCTGGGGCGGATGCTGCGCCTGGCCCAGATGTCGCGGCGGCCGCTGGAGCTCCACCACCACCGACCGCTGGCCATCAAGACGTACATCCCCAAGTTCGAGGAGGCGTTTGACCCGGACAAGCACTACGACCCGGACCGGGAGCGGGCGGAGCTGGCCAAGCTCAAGAAGGAGTACAAGAAGGAGCGCAAGGGGGCGATGAGGGAGCTGCGCAAGGACGCCAACTTTATGGCGAGGGAGAAGCTGCGCATCAAGAAGGCCAAGGACGAGGCGTACGAGAAGAAGTTCAAGCGGCTGGTGGCGGAGATTCAGGGCGAGGAGGGACGGGAGGCGAATGCGTACGAGCGGGAGCGCCAGGCGCGGAAGCGGGCGAGGAACAGGTAGCATTGCATGCGCGGATCTTGGTGTTGTCTACGGAGAGATGCAGTCCGGATTACAAGCGGTTCCGAGGCGAATGCGAATCTGTCTCTAGACTGTTGAGTCGATGGTTGAGCCAGCCAATGAGAAAAGAGGGTCGCCCGGCAACCTCAGTCATGTCTAGGAGGCACCTGATCCAAAGGCGATCTCTCCGTCAAAGAAGTGATGTCAACCGTGTGTGTTATGATGTAGGATTCAGTATATGTAGTATGCAGGAAGCTAACGCGGGGCTCTAGTGCTCGGCGCTGCACGTGACCCTTTGAGCAGGGCCCGACAGCTGCCTGCCATCTGCAAGTCAAGAGCCATCTCTTGGACAACAGCGAAAGCTCCCCCCCCTCCGTTTTCTTCCCCCCTCACGAAATCTTGATCTCGCATGGCTCCGCTGCAGTACAAGGCCTTTGCGTCGGAGAAGGGCGGCGCAGGTGGCGGCGGGACAGGCGAGCAGCAAGGCGGCGGCGACGACGACGACGACTACATGAATATGACGTTCGAGGACCCGGGCCCCGCCGAGGAGACGTCGCTGCAGCGGACCGAGCGGCGCAAGCGCGAGGCGCGAGACCGCGGCTTCGTCAAATCCAAGGCCGAGCAGGAGCACGAGGCGGCGGCGGCGCGGGACAAGGCGCTGGCGACGTCGCTGCTGGCGGGCCCGCGCGCGCGCGAGAGCAAGGGCCTGGCCATGATGGCCAAGATGGGCTTCACCGGCGGCGGCCTGGGCGGCGGCGGCACGGGGCGCACGGAGCCCGTGTGGGTCGGCGTCAAGGCGGGCCGCGGCGGCATCGGGCTTGCGGCGGAGCGGAAGCGGCCGGCAGGGACCGACGCCGCCGGGGCCGGGCCCGGGACCGACGAGTCGCCCGCCAAGGTCGCCGGGGCCGGCTTCCGCGAGCGCGTCGCCCGCGAGCGCGAGGAGGCGCGCCTCGAGCGCGTGCTGGCGGCGGCGCAGCGCGTGGCCCAGAACCTCGACGAGGAGCGCGGCGCCGAGGATGCCGCCCCGGACGCGTCCTCTCAGCCGCCCAGGCCGGTGCCCGTCGTGTACCGCGGCGTCGTGCGGCGCGCCCGCGAGCACGCCGAGCAGCAGCGCCGCCTCCACGAGCTGGCCGAGTCGTCGCCGATGCTTCAGCGCCACTCGTCGCAGTCGGACGACTACGGCGACGACGGGGCGGCCGAGCACACGCACGTCGCCTACGAGGTCCTCGACGACGATGACGACGACGACGAGCTCGACGCCTTCGACGCGCTCGACGTCGCCGAGCGGCTGGCGCGCGCCGTCGCGTACATGCGCCTTAAGCACCGCTACTGCTTCTGGTGCAAGATGGCCTATCCCGACGACCGCTTGGACGGCTGTCCGGGCCTGACCGAGGAGGATCACGACTGATGCGAACACGGCCTTTTGGCCTACTACCTAGCGACTTGCTTTCTATACCCGAGGCGTCTAGACGCTGTCGAATCGACGCTCAACGATTCGTAACGTATCAGCCTGAGGGTTCAGATGCCCTCCCAAAACAGCACAGCGACCCGTCGAAAGATCAACCCTCGGATGCCGTTTGAAATCCCTCGTCGACCATCTCGACGTCCCCTCCATCATACACCACGACAGCCCCCTTGCAGACAAAAATCGTCTGGTCAAACTTGCCTCCATCTGCGGTCCCAGTCTTCGCGACTGGCGGCGTCACGAAAAAGTCGACAATCGGAGTCTCCGACGGGCCAGAACCCCTGCAGAACTTGAGCTCCATTGAGGCTGGGTCGAAGGGCCAAGGGCCGTTGCGTCCACCCAGGGCGCCGACGACAACCTTGAATATGGCTCTGGAGCGCGTCATGATTATCATGAGATAGACTGCCTTGTCGCACACCTCCGAGATGGTCTCACGGAGCTTCTGTCTTTCTCCAGGCTTGCAAAAGACGTCGAGGTCTGCACAGAGCTTGTCAACGACCTTGGTGATGGCTTCCTGATTCCTGCCAATGTCCTGGTCGATGTCCTTGCCGGTCTTGTACTTCATCCGGCTGACGAGGCTGAGATTCATACGGTCGTTCTTATAGAGCTCTGCGCAAGTGTGGTCAGCGAACCGCTCGTCCGTAGTATCAACGAGCAAGACACTCACCTCGCATCCTGCCAACCGTCTCGACAAAAAAGCCGCCCAGGCTGCCGCCCCAGATTCCGTTCTTAGCCTGGAAAATTTCTTCACAAAGACATCGCCAGATGTAGCGTTGGAAATGGAAGTGAGCGCAGACCGGATCCTGCTTGCACTCTTTATAGAGCCGAACAATGGCTGGGAGGCTCGATGAAACGTCCAGGTCGCTCTTAGAAGGCTCAGTGGCGCTTTGGATGCCGAATCGCATTCTCAAGTTGACGGCGCTGTAAACGAGGAACTCCATGCTCTGCCATTTTTCGAGAATCATGTCGTCGGTCACCTTGTCGGGGTCTCCGTAGTCTGGTTTCTGCTGAGCGAGGGCCTCGGACAGCTCCTTTCGCCAGTGCTCAACAGCTTCCGCCAGCTGCTTCTTTTCCTTTTCAAGATTGTTCACCCGCGTCTGCAAAGACTTGGCTCGAATCCTCACATTTCGTAGTTCCCCGGCAAGGTCCGAATTCTTGACTTTCTCATTGTCCAGAAGATTTTGGACAGCTCTCACTTCGTCTTGATGAAAGTCGGCCAGCTGCTTGGCCTCATTCAGCTCCTGTCTCTCTTTGGCCAATGTGGCAACCAGGGAGCCAAGCTGGTGAGTTACAGGCCCCGATAGATCGGCCAAAGAGGCGAGTGTGACATCTTTGGCTTCAGAACTGCCTTCGTCGTCTCTCTTCTGCTTCTTTCCCGGCACACGTCTCGCGACACTTTCGCCCTCCTTGGTAACGCAATCGGCGTTGTCGCTGTCATCTTCAGCCCTCTTGTGCTTCTTTGTCGCCATACGTCTCTTGACATCTTGGTTCTTCTTAGAGCCGACGTCCGTGCCGTTGTTGTCATTCTCCTCCTTGTTATTCTTTTTCGGCACAAGTTTCTCGACATCTTCGTCGTCAGGAAGGAAGTCGCCGTCGCCGTCATCGTCGCCATCGTCGCTGCTGTCGTCGAACATTTCTTCCGTGTACTCTCCCCCTTCCGGCTTCTGATTCTTCTCCGGACTAGAGTGGACAAACACCATGTCTACCATGTCGTCTTCCTCCCTGCCCGGCGTTGCTGGCTTCGGAGTCTCAGCCTCTTCACTCTCGTTCGAATATACCTCCTTCTTGAGTAGGTAGCGCTGCTTGACGACTTAGAAGAGAGAAAGTGTCAGCCAAGTGTGCAACGGCCGAAAGGAAAAGCGGATCGAGCCTACCTGAGCGCTTGTTGGTCGAGGGATCATTCTTGTCGACCTCCAAGGCGCGTTTGCCTCTCGTATTGGGTACCATTTTTGCGATGGACAAGGGAGAAAGAGACGAGATGTGCTGATGGAGGAGAGAGGAAGAACACGAAAGAGGGGTGACACCCAGGAACAGGAGGCTAGTTGATGTGACTATTCCAGAAGCCACTGCTGGCTCATCAGGCCTTCGTTCAATGCAATGGCGCGTTCCACAGATATAAGAAGGAAAGAGATCGGTGGCCCGACGAAGTTGAGGTGATGAGAGTTTCGGGAACTAGAGTAAAGAGATGTGGTTGCAGAATTTTCTTCTCGTGGTTGCCCAAGCTTCAACAACCCTCTCTGGCTTCTCAGTTTGGCCCGGTGTGTCCCAGCCACCCGTCGACAATGTTTGCACTCGACGAGATGGGGGGGCTGAGTCACACGGCCTCGATTCACAACAGGAAAGCATATGTAAAGATATTCAAGTTGCCTTAGGCCAACACATGCATGCAATTATGCCGTGACTTCAATGTTCTCAGTATGTTGAAGAAGCGCTGTCCTGGATACACAGGCACTGTTGCCCCAAGTTACCCCCATGCAACCACCTTGAGTCTGCAATTATGCAAGGATTATGCTCTCGAATAGTTAACGCGTTCTCAGTCGGTCATTTGCACAGTTAGTGCAATTCCAGACCTGCAGCATCTGCCAGCTGCGAGACGGTTTCTCTGCTACACTGGAACAACAAGCTCGCCCCCCTCACAGCTGCGAGCTTTCTCGTTTTTGCACGGAGCACCCTCAGACCTCTCAGACCCCGCGTGTCCCTCATGTAACCCTCTTCTCTTGTTTTTGTTTCTTCTATTTCATTCCACGCCCGCGCTCCTGTGAGCCTCGGCATCGATCGACATGGTGTTCGAGGAGCCGCCGATTGTTATCGGCATCGATTTCGGAACGACGTGCGTCTTTCAAGCTACTCCTGCAACCAAACGCTGACTAGCAGCAGCTTCTCGGGCGTCGCCTGGGCTCCTGTTGGGAGCTACATCACCACCGTCTCTGACTGGCCCGCTCAGCCTGGCTTCACCAGTGATAAGCAGAAGACGCCGAGTGCTCTGCTGTACCGTCATGGAGGCACAGGAACGCCGCCGCATTGGGGATTCGACATCCCCGCCCATGAGAATCCCTTAAGATGGTTCAAGCTGCTTCTCCTAGACGACGACGACATGCCGCAACATATCCGCCGCTCGAGAAACGTCCAGAACTCCAGATTCCTCCTGAGGCAATGTAACAATCACGCAGTCCAGGTGATCAGCGACTACATCCGCGAGATATGGCAGCATAGCCTCCGGGACATAGAGAACTCGCTGGGCAAGCGCCGCGTCGCCAGTTCGCGCTTCCAGCTCGTCGTCACGCTGCCGGCCATCTGGCCGGCTTACGCGCGCATGCGAATGAACGAGGCACTCAAGATGGCTGGTGTCTTGGATGCTCGGGACGCCGGGGAGACGACCCTGGGCTTCGTGTCGGAGCCCGAGGCGGCCGCCTTGGCCACTGTGGAAGACTGTTCAGGCCGCGTGAAGCTCAAGGTGCGCGCCGCTCATCCCTGCCCGTTGCTCTGCTTTAGCTTAACAAGAGTCAACCCTAGAGAAACGACCACTTCGTCGTTTGCGACGCCGGAGGTGGAACCGTGGTCAGTGTTTACACCCCCCTTCCCTTGCTTGTCCTGCTGACCAGGTCCAGGATATTATAACATACAAGGTCCGCAAGGAAAATCCAATCAAGGTGGTCGAGAGCGTCAAGGGAGACGGTAAGCATCAACGGTCCCAAGCATCCGCAGCCGACTGACCCTCATGTGCAGGCAAGCTCTGCGGAGCCGTCTTCCTCGATGAAGGCTTTCTCGGCCTTCTCAAGTCCAAAATCCACCGGGACACCTGGGACAGGATGGGCGTCTCGGGCGTCCAGTCGGTCATAAACTCGTACTGGGAGAACGGCCTGAAAAAGCAGTTTCGAGAGCAGGCTGAAGTGCCGACTCTCCAGCTGCCGTATGGCGGCACCGTTGGAAATCGCTTCCAAACACCATCAATCACTTTTCAACGGTAAGAAATAGCTTGCCTATGCAAGGTGAGCTCTGGGCTAAGGGCTTCAAGGAAACAAATCATGGACATCTTCAAGCCTATCGTTGCCGAGGTCGAGGAGCTTGTGAGAAAGCAGGTCCGGGAGGTCATCGACACTTACAAGACTGCCCCCAAGGTGCGATGACTCCGCCCGTTATCCAACACTTGAGGTGTTTCTGACTCTTCTTTCTTCTCCCTTGGCAGTACGTCATCCTCGTCGGGGGTTTTGGGAAGTCTTGTTTTTTGCGCGAGTCCCTGCAGAGAGTCGTTTACGACGTGAGCCCGATGACGGACGTCCTCCAAGCCGGAGGAGAACGGCCGTGAGTGCAGTCTCCAAGAGAGACGGGCGAGCGCGCTGACTTGGTGCAGGTGGACGGCAGTGTGTCGCGGCGCAGTGCTCAAGGGGTTCGGGAAAAGCGACCCCAATGCCTTCGCCGTCGTCGACGCTTGCATCGCTCGAGCAAGTTACGGGACCACGTACAACGTTCTCCCCTGGGAGGCAGACGAGCATGACATCCGTGACAAGGCTTGGTGTCCCATCCAGCAAGAGTTTCTGGCCGTTGACCAGACAAAGTGGTTCATCCAAAACGTGAGTGGCAACAGCATGCCCATCTCGTTCAGGGCCGTCCCGACTGACAAGCACAGGGAGAGACACTTTGGTCTGACACGCCCGTTACGCACACCTTCTGGCAGGATCTCGAAAAGCCGGACGACACTGTTGAGACCGAAATCGTGTACTCGGCTGCGGTTAAGCCGCCGTACAGATGCGACAGCTCGGTCAAGCACCTGTGCATGATACGCTGGTCCAAGGTGCCCGACTTCGACAAGCTTCCGGTGTGGAAGAACAAAAAGGGCAAGATGGTGCGGCAGGTGTGCTACGATCTCCAGATGGTCCCCGACGGGGCATCCCTGGATTTCCAGATCTTCCACGAGGGGACCATGGTGGCGTCGAGAAATGTCAACATTGATTTCACGGGCAGCGGAACGACGTTCAAGCAGTAGGTGGTCTGTCTCTAGCTAGGTGGTTGGTTGTAAGGGCACTTGCATCCAGCAGTTATGGCTGCTATAGCGGACTGTGTAATGAAACACGCAGAACGTCGATGGAATACATGAACCCCACAGCAAACGAAGCTCCATTGTCAGGCTTGTCTGAGTTGTCGACTTGGCCAGGCAGGGTCCGAGCCTCTTCACACGCGTTCGCTTTCCTGCCACGGTCCAAGCATGCCCTTCTATTTTTCCGAGATGCCTATGCGCCACGAGACGTCACCACGCCCGAGACAGTGCCGCGCGACTCCCGGTTCCTTTGCCTTGCTCCCCTCCCCTTCTCAATTACGGCAGAGGGCGAGCTCGGCTCACCGCTTCTTGCTCTTCCTCTTGCTGGCCTTGCCCCCCTGCTGGGTGCCGGTCGTCTTGGCCTTGCTCAGCGACTCGACGCTCTTGTCCACCATCTCAAAGTCCTCCCCGGCCGAGTCGGTGCTCGGCGTGTGCTGCGGGGCATCCGAGTCGTCTTGGGCGTCGGCAGCGTCGGCGTCGGCGCCGGGCGCCTTACGCATGAAGCGACCGACGGTCAGGCCGAAGAGCCAGGCGGGGACGCGGACGACGGCCGTGTCGTTGAATGTCGGCTGGCGGAGCTCGTTGGGCTGGGCAGGGGTTAGCATGCTGCTCCCACGGACAGGCGCTGGTGACAAGAGCTGAAGGGGGGCGCGCTCACGTCGAGCAGGAATTCGTTGACGTTGCCGTCCTCGTCCTCCTCCTCGAGGAAGACGTGGCCGAGCGAGTCGACGACGAGGATCTTGCCGTTCTCGGCGACGACCCTCTTGCGCGGGCCCGTGGGGCCCGGGCCGGAAGACGCCTCCCGAGAGGCGCTCTGCGCCTTGCGGCCCGCCTTCTTGACGCGGCCGCGGCCATCCTCCCGCTTGGACTCCTTCTCCTGCATGCGGCGCTGCCGCCGGTTCATCGGCTGCGGCGGCCCCGCGTCGTCGTCGGACGACGCAGCGGCCGGGGCCGGGGCCGCGGCCGCGGCCGCATCGAGGCCGGGGATGCCGAGGTTGCCGCCCCAGGCCGTGTCGCGCGCGAACTTGACGTAGCGCTCGACAAACTCCTTCTGCCGCTTCCAGCTCATGTACAGGACCAGGTAGTGGATGGCGCCGCCGCCCATGACGAAGACGCCGAGGACGACGGTGCCCAGGCCGGGCCGGTAGCGGTTGTAGTAGTAGTCGGTGCCCTTCCACAGCGGGAAGCCGTGGGCCAGGAAGTGGTCGTAGCGGTCCCTCGACGGCCCGCGCAGGATGTTGGCGATGAGCGAGAGGCGCGCCTGGCGCTCCGACGCCTGCTTGACGGCGGCTTCGCGACGGGGACGCCGCCCGCCTTGCCCTTCTTGCCCGCCTTGTCCGCCTTGCCCGCCTTGCCCGCCGCCGCCGCCTTGACGCGGTCGCTCCCCAGCTGCCGCTTCACCTTGTCCGGGTGCAGCGAGCGCGACTTCTTGCGGTAGGCCCGGTTGATGTCCTCCTGCGACGCCGTCGGCGGCACCCCCAGGATGTCGTAGAAGGTCGCCGCCGGGTCGGGCTCGTACGCCGAGATTTCATCGCGGATGCGGAAGATTTCTCGATCTGCCGCCGGCCGTCAGCTGCCAGCCCGCGCCCCTACGAGGCAGAGGCCAGCCTACCTTCCTTGCTCCATGCCGCCGTCAGAGGCGACAGGAGGGACAGGATCCCGATGGACAGATAGGCGATCTTCATCCTTGCATCGTACAGAGGCCGCCGAAGTGTGATTGTGCTGGCCCAGGACTTGTGGAGAAGTTCGGATCAGGGCCCTCAACCGCTTGTGAAACACGAGGCCAGGTGGCTAGACAGGGGTGGATGTGGGGTGTCTCAAAGGGATACGTATATCATAATAAGTGCTCCCCATTTCAACCAGCTAAGAAGTCAAGCAATTTGGCGCAGCGGAAGCGCGCCGGGCTCATAACCCGGAGGTCGTACGATCGAAACGTACAATTGCTACTTTCTTTTTTTGCGGTTTTGGCTATTTTTGCGTGGTCTTTGACTTTTTTTGGTTCTTATAGCGAAGTCCTATATGGAGTGTAGTCGACGGTTGAAGGCTGCTAAGGAGGGATGTAGGGATGGCTGGCTCTTAGCATGGGCAACGGGGAATGCTTACGGTCATAATATCTTGGATCGTCGACCAGTGCAACCCGATGTCTCGAATCCGCCTGCAGATCGATTTCCCCTGCCTGCGTGAAACATGGCCTGGACACGAGGGCACAATGCAGCCATGGCCTGCATGAGGCACCCCTGATCCCTGGCCGCCGCCAGCCACCCCAATTGCCGCCACCGTCTGTACATGTATAAAGGCGCCCGGCCGTCCCCGACGTCGCCGCAGCAGCCGGCGCAATGGGCCTCCTGGACTCCTTCGCCGACGGCGCCTCGCTCGGCTCCGGCGGCCTCTCCCGGCGCCGCTCCCAGCGCACGACGCGCCGCTCGCGCTCCGCCTCGCGCTCCGCCTCGCGCTCCCCGTCGCCGCCGCGCTCCCGCCGCGCCGCGCCGTCCCTCGCCGGGTCGCTGCTCGACGCCGCCGGCCTCGGCGACGGCGCCTCGGCCCGCCGCCGCAGCTCGTCGCGCGGGGCCCTGTTCGGCCCCGCCGCCGGCCGCCGCTCCGGCCTCTCCGGCCGCCGCCCGTCGCACTACAAGCGCTCGCCGCGGCCCGGCTTCCTGCAGCGCGCCTACCGCCGCCTCAAGCGCCTGCTCCGCGACCTGGCCCGGTGCGCGCGCCGCCACCCGTGGAAGGTCGTCTTCCTCGTCGTCGTGCCGCTCCTCACCGGCGGCGCCCTGTCCGCCCTGCTCGCCCGCTTCGGCCTGCGCCTCCCGCCCTCGCTCGAGCGCCTCCTCGGCGCCGCCTCCCGGGCCGCCGGCGCCGGCGACGGCCTCGGCCTCGTCACCGACGCCGCCGCCCGCATCGCCGGCCAGTGGGGCGACCGCCGCCGCCGCCGCGACGCCGGCGCCCCGTGGCACCGCGCCGGGCCCGACGACGGCTGGGGCCAGAGCGTCAGCGGCCTCTCCAGCCTGTTCTCCGACCTGCTCTAGCCACGTCCGGACGGTGAGACGTTGAAGACATGCATCAGCGCTAGCAATTCACATCCAAGACACGTCTCAATGCCTTAATGTCATTGTACCCTCTCAGCTTGTTCACGCCAGCCTCGCCTTGCGGAATGGAACCGTGGGCCTCGACCACCCTACGCGACGAGACAGTGGCGAGCGGTGTGCCGTGTCATCATGCCAAGTAACAATGTTCATGCCATCATCAAACTCCCGAGAGCCCTCCCAAGGCTTCATCGGGCCGCTCAATCTTGTAGCCTAGCCTCCCTTGTCAGCCCTCGCGTTTCAGCTGAGCCATCAGAAGCAGCAATGATAGATCCCTCCCTCCCGAGACTCGTCCAATGTGCACTTTACATAACATCCATATACATTCGTCAAAAGCCGTCGCAGCTCACGTCGGCGCGCCCTCCTTGCTGGGCTTCCAGAACTGCATCATGCGGCCCAGTCGCTGCTTCGCCTTGCTCCCCTTGGACCTCGACTTCTTGCTGTCCGCCTCGTTGTCCAGAGTCAGCTCCATCGAGAGCTTGCTCCTTTCCCCGTGCGAACTGCTGATGAGCCGGCTCAGGCTGACCAGGCTCGCCCGCCGCCGCCCAAACGCCGCCGACGACACCGACACGGGCCGTTGCTCCCGCAGGCTGGGCTGCGACAGGCGCGGGTTCGACATGAACGTGCTGTCCCGCGTCATTGTCGAGTTGCTCGACGTCAACGACCGTATGTCGTAGTCTGCCGATATCCGCACCTCCGGCCCTGGCTCGCCCATGAGGAGCGACTGGAAGCTGTTCTTGTCCGTGATCGACGACGCCGCCGTCGAGATGCGTTGCGCGTCCACCGACATTGGCGACCGCGGCGACGGGTGAGACGACGACGCGTGGCTCGCCGAGTACGGGCTGACGGGCACGCCGCCAGCGTTGCCCGTGTACGCCCCACCGACCTCGACGGGCGACAGCTCCTTGGTCCCGGCCAGTCTCTTGGGCGACGACGCGGCCGAGTCGGGGCCGCTGCGAAGCATGTTGGCGCTGCGATAGATGATGGACGGCGGCTCCTCGGCTATGACCTCGTCTTGCAGCGACGCCATCGAGCATTCCGCCCGCACCGAGTGGAGAGCTGCCTTCTCGGCCTCGCTCGGCCCCGAGTTGGTCCGCCGCAGTCCGCCAAGTGCCGTGTCGCTTGACGATCCGCTGAGCGCACGAGGCTCCGTCGGTGACACCGCGGCCGGAGGCGTCGCCTCACCCTCGTCGGAACCGTTGTTGTCTAGGAACCTTGCGACCGCCACAGCGTCGTGTCTGTTGTGTTGGCTGGCGCCGAGGGCAACGTCGTCGTCCTCCTCGTCCTCCTCAAACACATCGGCCATCGTGGAATTGCTGCTGAACCGATGGATGCCGGTCCGTCCGGGGTCGAAGGGCGGCAGATCCGGGGCAGACTCGGCCCGGCGATGATAATGCATCCCCGGGCCGCTGAAGCCCTTCATCCCCTGCGCGCTGTGCATCCGCCTCTTGCCGGGATTGCCCGCAGCCCGTTGCGCCGCCTCCCACTCTGGGTTCTGCGGGACCGGCGTGTTGAAGGGGCCGAGGGCGGCGTCCAGGTCGATCATGGGGTACGACGCATCGTCCCTTGATCGGGGCCGCTGGTTGAAAAAGTCCAGGGCAGTCTTGGGGGACTTGGCCATGGCCACCTCGGGAGCGGCCAACTCGGCGCCTGAGCCCTCCGTGTCCGCCACCTCCCCGTCCTCTGCGTCCTCCCAATGACCGACGGAGGAAGGGGGTGTCGGCGGTCGCACCTCGCCCGCCTTGTGGCGTTTCTTGTATCCTCGAGGCTTCCGGGGCAAGATGGAGCCTGCCCACCCCTTGACCTTCTTCTTCCTGCTCGCCTTCTTGCCCGTCTTCTTGGCCGACTCGGGAGCGCTTCTGCCAGTCTCGGTCGAGTCGGATTCGTGGTCGGACGATGAGGCTCCGGAAACAGCTCTCGAGACCGACTCTGATGAGCTGCAGCTCGATGGTCGCTGTGTAGAGCCCATGAAGGGCGGCTCGAGACCGAAAAACGACCACCGCTTCGGAAACTTGGCCGTCGGGGCGTCGGCTTCGCCAACGGGTTGCTCGTCGGCAATGGCGAGCAGCGTCGGGATGGAGTTGCGGCGCCTGGGAGACGTGCTCAGGGAGCTGTCGACGTCGAGGTTTGCCGTGCGCTCCAAGATGGGGCCTGCTGTGCTGGGTCTGTAGTCAAACAGTTCCCGCGTCGAGGTCCTCGACAGGGGGGCTGGGCTGTCCCTTCCGCCTTGCGAGGCGGCGGACATGACGGAGGAGATGCTTCCGGAAACAGAGTGCCCGGGCCGTGCCGTGGCCGTGCTGGAGGTGTCGCTGGACACGAGCGACAGTGGCCGCGGGATGAATTCGAGCTTGTCCGAGAAGCCGACTCGCGCCCTTGCCGGCCTTGCTTGCCCCCGTATGCTGCTCTCGGCATCGGGAGAGGGAGTGGCCGGTTCGATGGTGACGGTCGCGTCCAGGGCTGCATCACCGGGACGCCTGTTTGCCTCGAATGGCCGAGCCGGCTCCGGCAAACCGGGCAGCTGGTCATGAGCGGGAATCGGTATGCCTTCCCTGAGCTCGAAGGCAGTGGGAGTGTTGGGAGCGCTGTTGCCCTTGGGCATGGCAAAGTCCGGAAGGGGGTGCAGGAGGGGTAAGTCGCTTGTGGAAATCGCGCCGGAGATGCCGCGCCGGTGGCTGCGCGGAGGAGGAGCGAGGCCTGGCGACGCGAACCCGCTGTCCGACTTGGTAGGACTGATGCTCGTGACGGCTATCGAGTTGCCGTCGCGAATGCTGCCGCCGACGAATTCGCTGCCGCCTCGACGGTGGCCGTGCCTGCCGGGCCGAGAGGGCGACGGAACCAGCCTCGACGAGGACGAGTTGGGTGTGATTGGAGGGCTCGCAAGCGTCAACGAATTAGGGTCGGGGGGGAGGGAGGCGCCGGGGTTGAAGGTGAAGGCAGGCAAGGCCACCGGCCGGCGTGGCCTGTCGCCGTTTTCAGGCGACGGGCTGGGCGGCTTTTCACGAGGCTCAATCGCCGACATGGGCCGCCGACCGCTGGCGCGCGAGAAGGTTGGCGGGGCCGAGGATGGGGAGGGTAGGCGGGCGGGAAAGACGAAGGGCGGATTCGGAGGCGGAACGTCGGCATGAATCGGAGGCTCGCGAGCCAAGAAGCTGGCAGGGCCGGCGGGATCCATGGGAGCGAGGTGACGAGGCGAGTGTTTCAACGAGTGGACGGGTGAGGCATCGGCTGCTGCCCACCCAGGGCCGTGAGCAGTTGCCATCTTTTCCTCGAGCCGCGCCGCGGCAAACAGAAGCGATGGGCAACTAGGGAGCTGACGGGGTCATAGGAGGGAGCGGAATGGCGATTGTCGTGAATAGCGGCGTCGCTCGTCCGACGATTCGGAAGACATACAACCGAGAAGGATCGTTTGCGGCCGGAGAAAGGAAAAAGGCGTTGTAAGTTTTTCTTCGTTTCTTTTTTGTTTCGGTTAGCTTGCTATGCTCGAGTCAGGCGGACAGGAACCTGCGTCCGCGCGGGAGGAAAAAGAAAGAGAAGCCGCAGAAATCGAAGCGACGCAAGGAGAGCTGCGCGAGGAGCGGGTTGACGAGCTGCACAAGGCGATTCACCATCGGCGGCGGGTGACGGAGCAACGGACCTGATGGAAATGCAATGCAAACTGCTGCGCTGAACCAAAGCGATGCGACAAAGGAGCGGACGGCCAAAACCAGCGCCAACTCTCGACGAGATGTGCGGCTGGAATCGCACCAGGAGGTGGACTCGGGGGGGGGGGGGCGCCACGCAGCAGAGGCGGCGAAGAATTGGATGGATGAGGATGAGGATGCGAGAGAGGAGAGGGCGAGGAATCGAGATGGAGGGAGGAGGGTTAAAGACGGCGGAGAGGGCGTGTGGTTGGGCGTGTGAGAGGAGGGAGGGACAGGTACCTGCGAGAGGGTACCGGGTACCGTGCAGGGCGCTCGTCACCCCCTGCGTCGTACATGGATACCTCATCTTGTTAGCAGGTACCTGGCCGGGCGGCAGGGGACGCAGCGGTACCTCTTTGTAATCGAGGGAGACCACCATAAGACTCGTCGTTGACGAATCTCAGACGCGGCCGAACCGCCGGCATCGGCAGGATTCGCTGGATGAAAGTTAGGAGGCATCTGCGGATACGAGACGGCCTGGAGTTGGTGCAAGCACTTCGTATTAGACTGGGCCACTGGGACTCGTCCACCTTTCCTCCACTGCGAGCCCAGAGGTACTGCGCAGTACATTCTCTGGGCCCGTAATTGCGTCCTTGGACTGCAAGGTACCGCTACGGGCCTATGCTGTTTCCAGGCTCCCCGCGACGCCTCCGCGTGACCGCGCCAGGTACCGCTACCTGTGGAGGGTGCGCGCTGCTAGCTGGTAGGTACTTGGAAGGTAGGAAGCTTTGGGGATTCTGGTGCTGCCTAGTCCTACCGCTGCCGACCACGCACCCGCCTCACCACCAAGGCAAAGAATCCGCGTGCGCCTGTCGGTGTATGCATGCGCATACATGCCTACATACCTCCTCTGCGCACCGCCCCAGGCGCTGGCGGCTCGGGCGCGTCGAGTTGGCGGCTTGGCTGACAGACAGCAGGGACTCGGCTGCGCCAGAGGACACGGAAAGGCTGCCAGGGGCCCCCAGGCCACCTGCTGGAAGGCTGCCGAGGCTGCTGTGGCTGCTGGAGCCCCGGCGGCCAGCGCCTGGCGAGGCCGTCATTTCAGACGCCCGCTCATCACGCTGGTGATGGTTGGCCCCGCGCAGGACCAGGGCCCTTGTCCTCAACCGGCCGCCTCCCTGCACTGGCAGCAGCGAGCACCCGGAGACTCGAGCCAACGCTGCAAAAGGCAAAAGTCAAGAGGTGGCCCACGGTTGTTCATGCGCCAGGGACGAGGTCGCCTGGCCCCCAGCAACCGCGCGGCCGTGTACCGGTACGCCGGGAGGCACGCGAGGCCTTCTGCTGCTGACCTCCATCTTCTTCAGCTCACGTTTCTTTTGCGCCGTACCCAGACTCCCAGCTCTGCGGGCGCAGGCCATTGGCGAGCTGAGCCGTCCCTTGCCGCTGCCAGTGGTGCGGCAGTTCCATGCCAGATTGTCGTCCCATCGACTGTTTCATCCCCGTCTGCCGCAGCCAGATCAGATCCCATACATGTACTGGGTACAACGATTCGAGACGCCCGCGCTCGATGCCCGAGACAGACGTCGCAGCGACGAACCCCAAGCTGCTATCGTCAGCAGAGACAGCGGCCCAACGCGGCCAAGTCCGAGGGCAGTTGGCGTCTTCCCCCTTGCCTCGGCCCCAAGAGCGAGTCAGGCCGCCCTGGCCAGCGAGCCATCTGCAGACTCGAAGTTAAGCTTTGATTGCCATGACGTACATATGTATGGACGGCTGCACGCGGCTGCTACATAACGTACAGACATATGCATGCCCGGAGTACTTCGTACTCGGTGCCGTTATACACTTGTCTCGATGCTGAGCTGTTGGATCGACAAGGCTGCGGCAATGTGCATGTACTTCCTGTAGCTCGCCCGCACTCCCAACCCTGTCCGTCAAAGAGCCCGCGATGGATCATAGCATGTTGTTTTATATTGTTTCACCGCCTTGCCAAGCTTGGAGCCGACGACGGCGCCTCTCTCCCTCGACGCGCCTTCACCGTGTCTCACCCGACGACGGCCGACCCGGCCTCGGGGCACGCACAGACGGCGAGCTGCCATCTATCCACTGCTAACATCTAACAGTGCGCTGTTGGCTGCTGGGCCTCTGATGATGTGCGGGGCAGCAATGGAAATCCTCCACTTGCCAAGTGCTTCAGGGATCATCAGCATCTCCACCGGTGACGGCGCAATCTCTCATCCGCGAATAGGGAGCATCGCGACGCCCAGGCAACGTCATCATCACGAGTTGCCTAGCCAGTCGGCTACCTAATCAATGCGTCTCAGCCCATCCAACCGTACCGTACAAGTGCATGTCGCAACTCTTTAATTCATGTATCGGAACCGAAGCCCGGGCCGAGACATTCCTCATTTATGTACTATTCTTAGCCCCAATGACGTCCGCATCGGTAAATACTCCGCAGTAGTCCGGAAGAGACGTCTCTGGCCTGATCGCCTTGGAAGTCTTCCATCTCTCGATGCCGCTTGTCTCGT
The DNA here is from genome assembly GCA_002939055.1 of Hypocreales sp. Mo6-1. Lineage (NCBI taxonomy): Eukaryota > Fungi > Ascomycota > Sordariomycetes > Hypocreales > Hypocreales sp. Mo6-1. The sequence continues at coordinate 2,134,658 of PNEP01000013.1, forward strand.
ACCGCTGACTAGGCACTAAACAACATCCTGTCCCCGGACGTAGCTCCACTGCATGAGATGGCCCCTCGGTGTGGTCAAGTTGCGGTGTGGTTCGTAGATGCTATACGGAGTACGGAATACTTGCGCCTCGTTTCTCTGCTCACATCCGTTTCCTCAATGGCCGTGCAACCGACACGAGAAACAGAATCCACAAGATCCGAGACCCAAGACACCTGTACTCTGTACTTCACAGGATTTGTGGGGTTGGCTCGGACCCTGGCCTTGCGCCACACCTTGGAGTGAGGATGGGGAATTGGAGTACCAGCCACACGCCGCTCACCGCCTTTGACAGAAGCCATTCTCGACGGCAGAAATTTTCAGAGCCGACTCAACGCACCATCCGACTCAGGCCCAGGCATCACGAGGCAGACATGTCTACCGAGGCGGCGGCGGCGCCCGTGCCGGCGGCCAAGCCGACGGAGCCACTGGGCATGCGCAAGAATGGTGCGGCTCATGCGCGACAGCCTGCAGATTGGCCGAACTGACAGCCGCGGCAGGCAAGCAGTGGCGTGCGCCCAAGAAGGCATTCCGACCGACCGCAGGCCTGACGTCTTACGAGAAGCGGGCCAAGGAGCGCGCGGCAATGGCGCAGATGAAGGCCAAAGAGAAGGAGATGAAGGCGGAGAAGGAGGAGCTGCGCCAGGTACGTGTTCCCAGTCGCCACCGAGCTCGCACAGGCTGACGTGGCGACTCGTCTCCTGCAGCAACGAATCCAAGCCATCCGTGAGAAGCGGGCCAAGAAGGAAGAGAGGGAGCGGTACGAGAAGATGGCCGAGAAGATGCACCGGAAGCGGGTCGAGCGGTTGAAGCGCAAGGAGAAGCGGAGCAAGCTGCTCAACTCTTGAAGCAGCCGAGCTACGACGGGCGAGACTGCGCTCAGCCCTTGGACGGGGAGTCCCGATAGCTCCGGCCTGGCGCACGCTGGCAGAATGACGACCCAGAGCCGACGGCGACGAGGGTTTCCAAGCCGGTGCCGAGTCGGGAGTGCTGTGCAAGCAATCCCAGCCGACAGGCGAGCAGACTCTGTCTTTGGCCTCGTTCGAGCGGACTTTGTGCATGCGGTGCTGCAGCGAAACAGGAGTCAGGTGTTTTGGCTGTCGATATGCTCGCAGGGGCTCAAGCAAGAAGCGAGAGATGCGAGTCAAACTCTTGCTTGCCGTATGGAGTGATAAGTTGGGATGATGCAATGATGACTTGCGCGCATTCCCTCTTAATATCTGGGAATGTCAAGAGTATTGTGCTTGCATCAGTTGATCTCTATTCCTACAAGTAGCCCGTCCAAGATGTATATCCTAGATTCTGCCCCATACCTACTAAATGCTGCCAAGTACCTTTATGTATCTTTAGATATGAGAGGTGAAGCCGGTAAGACATGGCATGGCAAGTAACCATCGTTGAAACGCCTGCGTTCCCGTTCGAGGCTGTAGACGAGCTGACCCGCCTCAGGCATGGTGTGGCGCCTGTGGCTGAGTCGTCGACGGCTCGAGCACAAGCGTCAGCTCTCAAGCCTGCCTCCGTGAATCGAACCTATCTTGGAGCACGTTCCGCGGAAGCTGCAGCAAGAGGCCATGTAGAAGCTTGATCTCTTGCCGGAGCCCAGCAGCAGGTCTCAACGTCGCCCTCGAGCGGCATCAGGTCAGGCGATTCCTGGAGCTCACATCGTCGCCATCGCCCTCGATAGGCAGTTGCTCGACATGTCAGAGGGAGATGGCAAAGAGGCGAGCGGCGAGATGGCCAAGGACAAGACGATCCGCGTTCAGTGAGACTCTCCCCATGGCCCCAGCCCGAGGCCTTGTGGCAAGACTGGCGCCGTCTGACGCCCCCTTGACCAAGGTCGATGATGCAGGCGCTCCGGGATCTCAACGCCTCGTCGGCACGCATGACCAAACAGCTCGACGACGAATACTACGCATTGCTCGAGGGACTGACGGCGCTGCAAGCCAGAGCCTTGGCCCTCGAGACCGTTGCAAAGAAGATGAGCGATGGCTACGCCGCATATGCCGTCGAAGTGCGGTCCCTCGGAGACGACATTCTCGGCCAGCTGTCCACCGTCGCCAACCTGGACCGGCAGGAGGCGGCGATAGCCCGCTACGTGAGCATCATACGCCAGGCAGGCGAGACGATAAGCATGCTGGAGGGCCGAGTGGGTGCGATTCGGAAACGCATCGACAAATGGGAGGATGCGGACAGGGCGTGGCAGGAGAGGACGCGCAAGAGGCTCAAGATCTTCTGGTCGGTCACGTTCTTCGTGGCCACTGTGGTTATCGCGTTCGCGGTGGGCGTCAAATACGCGGGCACGAGGGTCGCCGCCGGCGGAGGGTCTGCCGGGACCACGGCTCCGGACCCCGGCCGGCGGCCCAGCAGCACGCCTCGGGCGCCGGCTGACGGCGGTGGCGGAGAGACGAGCAGGGTGCTGCCGTGGAAGACGGGGCAGGATGGCGGAGAGCGGCTGGGGGTGTTTGACGAGTTGTGAGGACATATGGACAGGTATTTGTTTCGTTGCTTGTAATCGATCGTATGTATGTACAGTATAGGCCTTGACATGTGAAGGTTAAACATGTGAACGAAAGTATGTAAGACAAGCGCCCTGCCGTGATTCGTGAGTGCGCGCGTGGCGTGAGGTGCCAAGGCGGCGACGAATATAGTATGGATTCATGGCAGCGTTGCCTCGGCAGGACAAGCGCTGCGCCATGGCGGAGCAGCCCGACGCGTCACGGCTTGGCTGGGGTGAGGCGCGGCGCATGGAGATGAGTTCATCTCCTCTCGTCAATGCCGCCGTGTGGCCGAAAAGAGAAAAGGAAAAACAGCGAGGCGGTTTCGGCACTGCGGGCCGGGCTGGGCGACGACTCCTTGTCGAAGAGCCCAAGAGACGACGGCCGACTCGGCGGAGGCGCTCGGCGCAATTCCGTGGCTGGAGATGCGGCTGCCAGACGGCCTGGGTCTCGGGCTCATGGCTGCTGCACTGCCCGTGCCAAGGGCCGCGCAGCCAACACGGCCATTGTGAGGCGCTGTTGACGTCATGGACTCGTTGTTGCCATCATGTGGCCAGGCCTGTTTCGCAAAGCCAACACGCAGCATTGCCATTATGTAGCCATGACACACGCTCGGAGCAGACAGCAGCCCGCACCGCCGTGGTGGCTGGACTGCGCGCGTCATGCCCCCCCCGCCAGCGTGATGCATCTCTGATGCCCCAGGCCAAGGCCCAGCGCGCCAGCAGCGCTTCCGCCGCCTCCGTCGCCGGCCTCGACGGGGACGAGCCGCCGAGGCTCGGCGCGACGGCCGATTCCCCGCGACATTGCACCTGGACGCGCCCCTCGACTCCCTGTCCGCTCCCCTCGACTCCCTGTCCGCTCCCCTCGACTCCCTGTCCGCTCCCCGGCCGCTCACCGACGGTCTGGATAGGTAGGCTCGGGCAGCTGCGCCGCCACCTTCTTTCTCCATCTCCTGCGTCGCCCGCGCTCCTCGTCTGCCTCGTCTGCCATCTGCCGCCCCTCTGGCTGACAGCCCGCCCCGGCGCCTCCAGACGCGCACCTGCCTGGCGCCTTATTGACTTTGGGCTGGCCCGAACGTCTCTCGCCCCCCGCTGCGGCCCCGCTTGTCCCGTTGGGTCTTGACCATCATCGATTTCTCCCGTCGCTGCCGTCTCGGCCTGACTTCCGCGGGTAAAAGAGAGGCAAAATTCGTCGACGATGGCTGCTGCCGACGGCGGCGAGACCGGCAGAGGCCGCGCTGCCCCCGAGCCGACGACGCCCGAGCTGCCCGTCGCCGCCGCGGCTCTGCCTCCAGGGAATGCCTTGACGGGCAAGCAAGAGCACTGTACGCTTGCCCCCTGCAGAGACGTCGCATCAGGGCCCAGCAGCGGGCCAGGCTGACCTGTGCCGTCCCGCAGACCTCAAGCGGGAACTCATGTCGCAGCAGGTCAAGCGCGAGATCAACGAGCTCAACTCGCCCACGGCCCTGCAGCGCTTCGGCGCGCCCTTCCGGTCCGAGCACGGCGAGGTCTCCCCGCAAGAGTCGGAGCTGCCCATCCTCCGCTACATCTTCGTCCACCATGTCCGCGACTTTCCCTTCCTCGACAAGGCCCGGGAGAAGGAGTTTTGGCAGGACAAGCTCCAGGTCGTACGTCGGTCCCTGCGCCCGGCCCCGCCCCAAGACATGTCTGACGCGCCGCGCAGTTCCTCGAGTCGTTTGCCGGCAAGCAGATATCCTCCTCCGAAGACCGCCTCGAAGAGACCAAGCGCCGCAAGCTGGCCATCAAGGCCCAGAAGCTGGTCGAGCTCATGATGGTCTCGGGCATCGGCACCTCGTCCGGCTTCGAGGAGCGCATCCGCTTCTCCGAAATCGACATCGTCGACAGCAACGCCATCGACACGGGCGTCATGCACACCATCCCCGAGGGCAACTACATCAACGGCTGGGACGTCAACGTGGCCGGCGTCCGCGTAACGACGTCGAGGCGCAGCATCCGCCACCGCAGACACGCCGAGTTCCTGCTCCGCATTAAGAGGAAGGGCGAGCTCGAACACTTTGTCGGCCGCAGATACAGGCACTTTGCCAAGCTGTACAAGAACCTCCGCACGGAACTGCCCGGCAGGGTCCTGCCTCAGCTGCCCAAGAAGAACAAGTCGAGCTCGACGGCCTCGGGCGTCATGTCGGCCCTGAGCAACGGCGACGACTCGGATGCCTCGTCCATCTCGTCCGTCTCGACTCGCCTCAACGGTCTCCTGCGCGACGGCGACACCCCGTCATCGCTGTTGTCGCCGGCAGAAGGTGAGAGCGGAGCCGGCTGCGAAACCCACGACGCAAGACGCTCACCAAGAGGGCAGGGAGAATAGGCCATCGGAGGCCAGGCTCTGTCGCCTCAGCCAGGTCGATACGCCGCGACTCCCCTCGGGCGTCTGTCGAGGGCCGCCGCAGCCCGGCGCGGCCCGGCGCCCGGGACGAGGATGGCGTACGTCGGCTGTCTCTCCCCTACCGCTGCCGCGACTGACGCCTCTCCGCAGACCGTCCTCTTGTGGCGCGAGGTCCAGCGAGTCTCCCTGCGCGCCTGGCTTCGGTCCCTGCTGCACAACCCGCAGGTGGCCAACACAAAGGCCATGCAAGACTTCCTCAGCGGCAGCCCCATCACGCCCACGGACGAGGACGTCGAGGACATTGTGCGGCGAAAGGCGGTGGACGAGAAACGCGTCGAGGAGCAAAAGAAGTTTTACGAGATTGCCAGGCGGCGTGCCGCGGAGCTCGACGAGTACATGGAGCAGTGAGTGGCAGACGCGACTCGGTCGGGTCCCTGCCGACGACGGCACCCCGTGGCTGACGCGCGCGCAGGTTCCGACGAGACATTGTGGAGCGCAACGGCCTGACGATGCTCTTCAAGGAGATCAAGGAGAAGGAGACGATACAAGACCTGAGCATCCAGTACCGAAAGTTTGCCGAGTGGCTGCGCATCGAAGTCGCCGCCGTCATCTACCACCTCTTCCTGGCCGAGGACAACTCGCCCGAGATGTTTGCGCAGGCCAAGCGCATCCATTCGCTCATCCCCTACTCGGTCATCAAGAACGTGATCCGCATCGCGAACCCGGCCGCCGTCATGTCGGGCATCCTCGACGTCTTTCTGGCGCAGCCGTTTGGCACGCGGTCGCTGATGCAGCGCATCTTTTCGCTGACGCTCAACGACGGCATCAAGAGCTTCCAGAAGTCCATCGACACGCTGACGCGCGAGATCGGAGACGCCGTCTTCGCCGAGAAGCTCCAAAAGTACACCAACGCGGAAGAGCACATCAAGGCGACCATCCGCGAGGAAGCCGAGGGCGAGGACGTGGACCTGGTCGTGGCGATCCTGCGGTCGGACCTGCTGGAGCCGGAGCTGACGGGGGACCAAGTGCAGCGGCTGTTCAACGCCTACGTCGCCTTCAACAACGCCGTCGAGAACATCGACGAGGAGCTGCGGCAGGGGGCCCAGCTCTTCTCCTACCTCAAGCAGCTCCTCAAGCTGTGCACCCGGCAGCGTGATAAGGCCATGATGCTGCACCTGATTGAAGAGCCCGTCACGCTGCAGCTGCTGCGTGACCTGTTTACCATTTTCTACGAGCCGCTGGTGAGGGTGTACAAGTCGGCCAACGTCTACAGCAGCGTCACCGACTTTGCCGTCTTCATCGACGACATGATCCAGGTATGTCCAGGCTGAGGGGATCGAACAAAGGGAGAGGCTCACGCTGGGGTAGGTCGTGGACAAGTGCCGGGAGCAGGACGCGTCGGCGGACCCGAACCAGACGGTGCAGGCCTTCATCGACCTGTGCCAGAGACACGAGCACAACTTCTACAAGTTTGTGCACGAGGTGCACACCCACGACAACGGACTCTTCACTCAGCTCATGGGGTGGATTGAAGGGATCCTCGAGTTCCTCCGCAACGGGCCCAAGAACGGGACGCTCAACGTCAACGCCCTGTTCGAAGGAGGCGTCAGTGGGGGGTTGCTGGACAGGGAGGCGGCCATTGAGGAGATCAACGCGCTGATTGCGTGGCAGGAGGCGCGCAAGAAGTGGCACAACGACAAGACGCGGCAGAAGATGGCGGCCGAGGGCCAGCCGGGGGGCGGCATGGGGGCCCTCGGCATCAACTTTAGCTCGTCCGACTTTGGCCTGGACGGGGAGGACCTGCAGGAGATGACGTACGACGACGGGTCCGAGACGGAGGAGGAGGCGGAGAAGGAGGACGAGCTGGACCCCATCGAGGCGGAACGGCGGCGGCGGGCGAAGCAGCAGGACCGCCTGCGACGGTCGGCGGGCGAGCCGGTGAAGCCCGAGGTGTCGCAGGTGCACCGCCTGCGGGACAACTTCTTGGTCATGCTGCGCGAGGTTTTGGCCGACTAGGTCGATGACGGCACGGCGGTCCGACGGCGGTAGATTGTAATGCCTAGACGGGGGTCGACGGGGTGCTAGAGTAGACGGAGCAGGTCAGGCCTGCGGGTGAGTAGATGTAAATCTCGGGATGGAGATATCAAGGTGATATGGACGAAGCGAAGTCGATGACATCGGATCGGATCCAACGGTCTGGGCGCCGCGGACAGACCGGCGGTGGGGCGTCGGTAGCCGGCCGCCGTTGCCACGCGACGGCGCCGCCAACAGAGCGCAAGGAGCAACGACGAAGCTGGCGAGGAAGCACTGTGCTCGGTGAAGGTGATGTAGAGTCGAGCGGTGGAAGAGAAGAGCATCTGCATCCGGAGCGAGGTCGCGTGACAAGTACCGGAGTACCTGGCAGGTAGGCTACTCGCTGCTAATGCGCGGGCGCTGATTGGCTGGGTCAACCGAGGAGCCGAGCAGCTCCAGCTCGTCCCGCCTCGACCTTGACGTTGCACTCATCACCAACCTTTTCCCGTCACCACCATCGCGGATGCGGCTCTGAGCACGCGCCTCTGGTTGACGATGGCTCCTTCCATGGCTCTGAGGAGACTGGCCCCCGGCTCTGCTGTGCGTCGCTGTCCTCGCCCGCGCCGCCTCTCCCGTCCGTCGCCCAATGTGCTCACATGGGGCGTCCAGTTTTCGCGGCTGGCGAGGAACCAGGCCAGGGCCTTTTCGACGACGCGACCGGCTGGTGAGCGAGGCCGACACGGCGCAGCCGCGCGCCACCGGGGACCGATGGCTGACGGCGGCCGCGACAGCTCGAGTCTTTGCCAGCGGCGCGCTGAGGGCCAAGGAGGCGTCGCCCTTGGTCAGCAACAAGTATCCCGTCATTGTGCGTCGCCGGCCCTGCCCTCTGCGACGTGGCCTCGCGCCGGTTGACGACGTGCCCAGGACCACGAGTACGATGCGATTGTCGTCGGCGCCGGCGGCTCGGGCCTGCGGGCCGCCTTCGGCCTGGCCGAGGCGGGCTTCAACACGGCGTGCATCTCCAAGCTCTTCCCCACGCGCAGCCACACCGTGGCCGCCCAGGGCGGCATCAACGCGGCCCTGGGCAACATGCACGAGGACGACTGGAGATGGCACATGTACGACACGGTCAAGGGCTCCGACTGGCTGGGCGACCAGGACGCCATCCACTACATGACGCGCGAGGCCCCGGCGTCCATCATCGAGCTCGAGCACTACGGCTGCCCGTTCTCGCGGACCGAGGACGGCAAGATGTGAGCGCCCCTGTCTCGCGGGAAGAAGCTCGCCGGGAAGCTCACCTCGTGCAGCTACCAGCGAGCCTTCGGCGGCCAGTCGCAAAAGTACGGCAAGGGCGGCCAGGCCTACCGCTGCTGCGCCGCCGCCGACCGGACCGGACACGCCCTCCTTCACACGCTCTACGGCCAGTCGCTGCGGCACAACACAAACTACTTCATCGAGTACTTCGCGCTCGACCTCATCATGCAGGACGGCGAGTGCCGCGGCGTGCTGGCGTACAACCAGGAGGACGGCACGCTGCACCGCTTCCTCGCCAACAACACGGTCCTGGCCACGGGCGGCTACGGCCGCGCCTACTTCAGCTGCACGTCGGCGCACACGTGCACCGGCGACGGCATGGCCATGGTGGCGCGCGCCGGCCTGCCCAACCAGGACCTCGAGTTCGTGCAGTTCCACCCGACGGGCATCTACGGCGCCGGCTGCCTCATCACCGAGGGCGCGCGCGGCGAGGGCGGCTACCTGCTCAACTCGGAGGGCGAGCGCTTCATGGAGCGCTACGCGCCGACGGCCAAGGACCTCGCCTCGCGCGACGTCGTCTCGCGCTCCATGACCATGGAGATCCGCGACGGCCGCGGCGTCGGCGCCGACAAGGACCACATCTTCCTCCAGCTGAGCCACCTGCCGGCCGAGGTGCTGGCCGAGCGCCTGCCCGGCATCTCCGAGACGGCCGGCATCTTTGCCGGCGTCGACGTCCGCAAGCAGCCCATCCCCGTCCTGCCGACGGTCCACTACAACATGGGCGGCATCCCGACGCGCTACACGGGCGAGGTGCTGACCGTCGACGGCAAGGGCAACGACAGGGTGGTGCCCGGCCTGTTCGCCTGCGGCGAGGCCGCCTGCGTGTCGGTCCACGGCGCCAACCGGCTAGGCGCCAACTCGCTGCTCGACCTCGTCGTCTTTGGCCGCGCCGTCTCGCACACCATCCGCGACAACTTCACCCCCGGCGACAAGCTCAAGCCGCTCGCGGCCGACGCCGGCGCCGAGAGCATCGAGGTCCTGGACAAGATCCGGACGTCGGACGGCCCCAAGAGCACGGCCGACATCCGGCTGGCCATGCAGAAGGCCATGCAGACGGACGTCAGCGTCTTCCGGACCCAGGAGAGCCTGGACGAGGGCGTCCGCAAGATGGTGGCGATTGACAAGACGTACCACGACGTCGGCATCAAGGACCGCGGAATGATTTGGAACTCGGACCTGGTCGAGACGCTGGAGCTGCGGAACCTGTTGACCTGCGCGTACGTATCGCGCCGGCGTCCCCCCCGTGAGCCCCTGCTGACGTGAAGCCCTCCAGTGTGCAGACTGCGACGGCCGCCGCGGCCCGAAAGGAGTCGCGCGGCGCCCATGCCCGCGAGGACTACCCCGAACGAGACGACCAGAACTGGATGAAGCACACGCTCAGCTTCCAGAAGAAGCCCCACCAAAAGGTTGACCTGTCGTACCGCCGCGTCATTTCCACCACGCTGGACGAGGCCGAGTGCAAGCCGGTGCCTCCTTTCAAGCGTGTATACTAGGGTATACTAGGGGTGGATGGATGGGGCTTGGGTGCGTCTCCTTTTTTTGTAAGACATGCGATATCCGGGATCGGTAAGAGGGAGGCTCTGGCGGCATGCAAGACGGGAGGGAAAGGGTATTCCGAGGATGTGTGCCGATACAATTGGCCGCGGAGGGCTATGTAGCAGAGTGAATGTTTGAGATGGCTGACGACGCAAATGCCAGAGGTGGACTTGGGCGCTTGACGATGGCCAGACGCGACGTCGAGCACCAGATGGCCGATTCGTGCCCTGGAGGCATATATGCAAAGGTATTGCGCGAAGCCGTGACTCTGTACTGCATATGGGTGGAAGCAAGGGACGCCAAGCAACAAAAAAAATGCTGCGTCGAGAGCGGCCGAAACTCCATCGCCAAGGGGGATGCAAAGAACGACAGAAGGGAAATGGTCCAAAAGGGCGAGGAAACTAGATCAGTTGTCCTCGTACACCTTCATGAGCTGGGCCTTGATGTTGGTCAGCTGGCTGTTGAGCAGGGCGCCGGTGCGCTCGAGGTCGGCGACGCGGCGGCGCAGGGCGCCGGCGTCTCGGTCGCGGAGGCGCAGGGCGTCGCGGGCGGCGGCGCTGTCGAGGACGAGGCCGCGGGTGGCGCGGGCGGCGGCGACGAGGCGGGCGCGGACGGCGGCTCGGGCGGCGGGCGCGACGGGCTGGGCGACGAGGAGGGCCATGACGTCGTGGACGAGGCCGTCGTCGTCGGGCGGCGGCGGCGGGGTCGTGCGCGGGGCCGTCGGCGTCTTGGCGGGCGTCGGGGGGCCGGGCGGCGGGGGCTCCCCGAAGGAGACGGCCTTGGGCCGCTTGGCGTCCGGGCCGCGGAAGAGGGTGCGGGCGACGGACGGGGCGGGGGGGACGGCGTGGCGGCGCGCGGCGGCGGCGCTGCGGTCGGCCAGGTCGGCGAGCTGGCGCTCGTCGTCGGAGCCGAGGTCGCTAAACTCGTCGCCGTCGTCGTCGTCGTCGTCGTCGTCGTCGTCGCCTTCCTCCTCCTCAAAGACGTCGCGTTTTCGCTTGTCGGGGGTCGGGCACGGGGTGGCCACAGACGCCGTCTCTGCGGGCCCGCCGCCATCGGAGCGCCGACCGGGGGTGACGCTGACGCCGCACGCGGTGATCAGGCGCTGCGCCAGGACGGGCGTCTTTGGCGGCGGCGGCGGCTCGCCGTCCGGCTGAGAAGCAGGCGGGAGCCCCGTCTCGCGGAGCCGGGCGTCGTCGCGCCAGAGGAAGAAGTCGCAGTAGGGGTAGGCCGGGCAGGTCCAGAAGAACTTGCCCTTGTTGGGCGTGTTGCGGCGGACCTCGCGCAGGACGGCCCTTTTGCGCGGGGTGCAATTGCCTGGGGGGGGGCGTGTCAGTGTCGCGGGCGCTCGTCTCGGCAACGGTGCTGACGGACACAGCCAGACGCCGTCGAGGCAGACGCCGTCGAGGCGCTTGCGGTCGGAGGCGAGAGCCGGCGCCGGTGCCATGGCCGTGGCGCGCGGTGGCGTCTGGGTAGCGCGGGGGCTAATTGGGCATGGAGGCTGTTAGGCGCGGAGTGAGGGTGTTGAGGATGAGAATTAAGCTTGAGCTCGAGGTGGTGGACGAGGTTGGTGGAGCCTTGGCGGCCAAGCACAACGGGCGGGAAGAGCCGCACGCTAGGTATACGCGGGGGAGGCTGGAGCGGTGGCTGGAGGCGCACAGCCTCGCCACTACGAGGCTACCCTGTACCGCCGTCATCTGCTTCCGTGACGCCCCTGATCTCGGGCGTCTGCCTCGCTTTCCAGAAGACGACGCACCACGCTATGAGGCATTTATTGCCGCCGCGACACCACCAGCGCCCGGCTCCTGGCCGAGCTATTGACCGAGCAGCCCTCTGGTCGCCGATAGCACGCCGCCGGCGCCGGCAGCGGCTGCCTTGGCCTCGTCTGCAGCAGGTCGGTGCCTGGAGCTGAGGCGCGCTGGCGAGCTGACGGCCCGGATAGCTGACGGCCCGGATGCGCCATGGCGGGCCGTGGCGCTGCTGCTCGCGCGACGCATCACAGCAGCTGTCTTGTCTTGTTTTATTTTGCTTCATTATTTCACTTCTCGTCCTTGTTTTCCGCATCGCAGCCGCCACTGGCGTGTGACCGTCGCATCAGACAACGCACGCCTGCAGCGCCCCCAGATAGAGGCATCGACTTGCCTGAAGCGGCAAGATAGGGGCCCTGCACTCCGCATTCTGCAACCCCATCGGCGCCGCTCGCGATCTGGCGTGCCATTGTGTTGGCCGCGCGCCGCCATGCGCCCTATCCGGCCTCTTGGACGCGCAGAGCAACGACAGGCGAGCCCTTAACCTCTTTCCTCTTCAATCCTCGCCCGGTGCTAGCGCAGGCGTCATGAGCGACTCGCCGACGACGAGCGCGCGCCCGCGCCCGTCGCACAGCTCGCCTCGCCTGTGTCCTGGGTCTCGCCGCCCGGCCCGTGGCGCCGCCCGGCCAGCTGCCAGCGGCCACGGGGCGCGACGTGTCGAGTCGACGGCTCCCGGCCTGCTGCTCGACGCCGCGCCGCTCTGCCGCCGCCGGGGCGGGCGATGAGACGGCCGCCGCCGACCTCGTTATATCCGACCGTTATATCCAACAGCACGATACGGCCCCTGTCTCGTGGGAGGCTCGGCACGTCGTCGTTCCCCGATGGGCATCGAGCCCCAGTACCGAGTAGGAAGGCCATGTCTGCAAACGTTGCATCCCCAGGCGCGCCGGCCAACCCCCCGGCAGGGCCTCGGCCGAATGACGGCCTCGGATCTCCCCTGGCCGCTCGCCTCCGTCTGCCTGCCGGCTCCAACGTTGTCCCCGGCCCGGCAGACGCTCCCCTCGGACGCTCCCCTCGGACGCCCCCCTCGGACGCTCCCCTCGGCTTCGCTCTCCCCGATACGCCCGACCGCGGCAGCCGGACGCCGCCATGTGTCCCAGCTCGCCAGCCCGCGCCTCGCCGTCGCCAAGGCCCTCGTCGACTGGCAAACCCGTGCCCGCTGCTGCTAGCGGTGCAACGCGCCACCTGATGAGGCCCTCACGGGCGAACCCTCACGCCCCCTCCCCTCCCCCGGATCTCACCCCCTTTTGCTCGAGGCAGGTCGGAGAGACAGCGACACCACCTCGGCCGCCGGCGAGGGTCACAGGAATCAATGTCTTGGAGTCGGAGCTAGCTTCTATCCAGAAGTTGCCAACCGCGAGCCCCGTCGCCGAGCCCCCTACCCCCACGCTCGCCGGGGCCCTATTCTCTCTCCTTCGCCTCCTCTCCTTCGCCTGCGCAGCGCCGTGCCCCAGCCGAGATGGCGCGGCTCGCCTCGTCGCCGTCTTCGTCTCGCGGCCCGTCGACGGAGAGCTGCCCCTTTCGGAAGGTGACGGACGCCGCTGAGCATCGGGAAGACGACGACGACGGGAGCCTTGGTCGTCTTGGCCTCCGGGCTCGGGTATAAATAGGCCATGGCCGTCGCCGTCCACCTCGCCTCTCCCGTCCATCACCTCCCCAGCAGCACAGGCAGACACCCCTAGCCCCCCCTCGGCCCAAGACACAACCAGTGCAGCCCCCCCCCCGACTTGTCCTGAAACCATGAAGCTGTCCGTCCTCCTCACTCTCCTGCCCGCCGTCCTGGCGGCTCCGGCCCGGCGCTCCGAGCCGGCGCCCCTCCTCGAGGCCCGCGGGACCAGCAAGCCCATCCCCGGCAAGTACATTGTCAAGTTCAAGGACGTCATGTCCATCGCGGCCGTCGACCAGACCATCAGCGGCCTCTCGCGCAAGGCCGACCACGTCTACCGCCACACCATGCGGGGCTTCGCCGGCCACATGAGCGAGGAGGATCTCAAGAGGCTTCGAGACCACCCGGATGTGCGTCTCCTGGTCGTGTGCCGGCAGGGCACTGTGCTGACGGGGGACTGCAGGTCGAGTACATTGAGCAGGATGCCATCGTCAGCATCAACGCCCTGACGGAGCAGACGGGCGCGCCATGGGGCCTGGCCCGCGTCTCGCACCGGTCCCGGGGCACCAGCTCCTATGTCTACGACGATAGCGCGGGCGAGGGCACCTGCGCCTACATCATCGACACGGGCATCGATGATTCGCACCCGGTGCGTCTTGCCCCTGACCTCCATGGCCTTGCCCCTTACCCCTGCTGACGTGCCCAGGAATTCGAGGGCCGCGCCACCATGGTGCACAGCTTCGTGCCCGGCCAGGACACCGACGGGCACGGGCACGGCACGCACTGCGCCGGCACCATCGGGTCCAAGTCGTACGGCGTGGCCAAGCAGACGACCATCTACGGCATCAAGGTGCTCGATGACTCGGGCTCGGGCTCCTTCTCCGACGTCATCGCCGGCATGGACATGGCCGTCGAGGACTCGCGCCAGCGCAGCTGCCCGCGCGGCGTCGTCGCCAACATGAGCCTCGGCGGCGGCAAGTCCGAGGCCGTCAACGCCGCCGCCGCCTCGGTCATCAGCAACGGCGTCTTCCTCGCCGTCGCCGCCGGCAACGACAACGCCGACGCCAAGAACTACTCGCCCGCCTCGGAGCCGACCGTCTGCACCGTCGGCGCCGCCACCTCGGCCGACCAGCGCTCCTCCTTTTCCAACTGGGGCAGCGTCGTCGACGTCTTTGCCCCGGGCTCCAACATCCTCTCCACCTGGACCGGGGGGGGCACCGTAAGCCCAGACCGTCTGCCCTGAGCGCCGGAGCATGTATGCTGACGGTGCAGAACACGATTTCGGGTACGTCTATGGCATCGCCGCACATTGCGGGCCTTGGCGCCTATCTCGCCGGCCTCAATGGCTTCACCGACCCCCAGGAGCTCTGCCGCCGCATCCAGGGACTGGCCACCAAGAACGCCCTCTCCGGCATCCCCCGCGGCACCGTCAACCTGCTCGCCTTCAACGGCAACTCGCGGGCCTGAGGCGTCTGCGGTGGGGGGGGGGGGCTGGCCTTTGTGGCAGGACATGTGTATGTAGGAAACAACTTTGCCTAGTCCGCGAGCAGTCGATGAATAGCAGAGTGGAGTGCAAAACGATGCGCTAGTTTCGACGGTCTTGGTTGAAATAAAGCGCGAAATAAACAGAACACATGCAGAGCCTTGGGTTGACTTGGCCGAGTTGGACGGTCCAGCGCCGTCCAGTTGCCGACGCCAGGGAAGGAGCTGGCAGCATCATGACATGTGAAAGGTGCTTACAAATTTCAAGCAACCCCTCACAGTCAATTCTCTCCCGATTCCTCAACCTCGTCCAACACATCCCAACAACTCGCGTCCGTCGCCCTTTGCAAAATGAGCACCTACCACGTCGTCCTGTTCCAGTTCAAGGCTGGCGCCAGCCCCGAGGCTGTCAAGGAAGTGCGCGCCGGCCCCCGCGCCGTCTCCAGCCACAGGCTGACAGCCCCGCCCAGACGTGCGCGCGCATGCTGGCCCTCAAGGACGCCTGCCTGCACCCCAAGACGGCCAAGACGTACATCAAGTCGTCGACGGGCGGCAAGGACAACTCGATCGAGGGCATGCAGGTGCGTCGGCCGGCGGCGCCTGGCGGAGCTTCGGCGGGCGCCTAGCTGACGGCAGCCCCAGCACGGCCTCACCCACGGCTTCGTCGTTGAGTTTGCCTCGGTCGAGGACAGGGACTTTTACGTCAGGGAGGACAAGGCGCACCACGAGTTCATCGCCACCTACATCACGGGGCCCCGGGCCGTTATTGAAAAGGCCACGGTGGTGGATTTCGCCGCCGGCGTCTTCACCTGACGACGCCGCATGGACGGGCCGGCCTGTACACACGGCATGGAGCGGGTGCCGCGACCCAAGCAAGACTCGGGGCGTCTCGACACGTGCTGCCAGGTTCCATGTCTTGTTGTCGGATGACAGATGACCGCCGGGACGGCCCATGAGCTAGCGGCACATCTAGCGGCACATCTGGCGGCACACGAGCGCCACGTGACCCCCAGCCTCTCACCACCCCATCACGTGCAACTCCGTCGTCGCCCTTCCCCAGACCCCTGACGACGCATCCACCCACCCTCCATCCTCCATCCTTGCCATGGCCTCCCCGCGCTTCGCCCCCTCGTGGCGCCTGGCCTTGCGCGCCCTCCGCTGCCGGCCCGCTGCCGCCCCCTCGTGTTTCACACCCCGGCCGCTCCTCCGTCAAAGCCTGCCGCAGCGCCGCCTCTTCGCCTCGGAGCCGCCTCGACGCGGCAGCAGCAGCCGAGTCAAGTTCTGGCCCTTTATCGCCATCATCGCCGTCGGATCCGCCGGCTACGTCGCCCTCGTCAACCGCCGCAGAGGTGCGCCGCAAGCCGCCGGCAAGCTCTCCTTGTGACTCCCGCCCGCTCACGCAAGCTTCGTCAGACATGCCTCCCGACGCCGCCGCCGCCGCCGCCGCCGCCGCCGCCGACGCCCCCCAGCTGCCGCCGCCCGACCGCCCGACGCCGGCCTTCTCGCCCGACGCCGTCTCCGTCGTCTTCGTCCTCGGCGGGCCCGGCGCCGGCAAGGGCACCCAGTGCGAACGCCTCGTCGCCCGCCACGGCTTCACCCACCTGTCGGCCGGCGACCTCCTCCGCGCCGAGCAGGACCGCCCGGGCTCCCAGTTCGGCGACCTCATCCGCGACTACATCAAGAACGGCCAGATCGTCCCCATGGAGGTGACGATCCAGCTCCTCGAGAACGCCATGGCCGCCGCCCTCGCCGCCTCGCCCGCCAGCCCCCCCTCGGGCCGCTTCCTCATCGACGGCTTCCCCCGCAAGATGGACCAGGCCCTCCGCTTCGAGCACGACGTCTGCCCCGCCCAGTGCGTCCTCTTCTACGACTGCCCCGAGCACGTCATGGAGCGCCGCCTCCTCGAGCGCGGCAAGACGAGCGGCCGCGCCGACGACAACTCGGATAGCATCCGCAAGCGCTTCCGCACCTTTGTCGACACCAGCATGCCCGTCGTCGACCACTACGACAAGGAGGCCAAGGTCATCAAGATTGACGCCACCGCGCCCCCCGACGTCGTCTTTGCCGCCACCGAGAAGCGCCTCGCCGACCGCTTCGGTCCTGGCTTCCTGAACAAGTAGACGTGCAGCAATTGGAGTCGCGAGATGGTCCCAAGGCGGCAAAGTGGCTCTCGGAGGCGTCGAAGCGATAGAGGTGCGTGTCAGCTCATCATGTGTGTACATAGAAAAGGGGTTCCCTCGAGGCCAGGTGCCCGTAAGCGGGGGGGCTCCCGTCGTCCTTTTGCCCATGGCCGGCCATGTCCCATATGTCAGCCTTTGTATCATACCCTAGCATTAATCCGTCACGCGCATTGAATTCGTTGCGTCATGCCTCCGTGTCTGTTCATCTTCTTCATCGATTCCATTTTGCCAAGCTGACCCTCCCTCATGCTGGAAAACAGAAACCCGGGATGCCAAAACCGGCGACGCCATTCGCAAAAATAACCCCTTTCGACGAGTCGTCGTGGCACGTCCTCCCAACCGTGTATTCAGCACAACAAACTCAGCCACCCGAGATCCCCCCTCGTGTCTAGACAACCAACCCCCCTCGTGCTATTGCCATGGCCACGTCTTCCCTCCCCTAGTCGTCATTGTCGGTCCTCTCGCGTTGCTGCTGTGGCTGCCGGCGTCCCTGGCTGCCCTGGCCGACGCCCGCGCTGTTCATCTTGCGCTCCAGCTCCTGCACCTCGCGCTCCTTCTGGGCCTTGGCGTTGGCCTGCTCCTGCTGCAGGACGCCCAGGACGTTCTGCAGCGTCGCCCTCCAGTGGTCGACGCGCGTCGCCAGCTCCTGGTACTGCTTCTGGCCGAAGACGCGGTACGTCACCTTGTGGACGAGGAACATGCTGCGCTGCTGCGACAGCTTGCCCTCGACCAGGCCGGCGCGGATCACGTCAATGGCCCACATCTCGACGTCGTCCTGGGGGATCTGCAGGGCCTTGGCGATCTTGGCATACTCGATTTCGCGCCCGGGCGTGGCGGCGGCGAGGCTGGCAAAGGTGAGGAGGCGCATCTTGCGGTGCAGCTTGTCATGGTCCAGCTGCTGCTGCTCGATCCAGCCCTCGTGCTCGTCGTTGAAGTCGCTGTAGTCCTCGAGGTCCTGCTCGGCGAAGATGTCGAGGAGCTCGGAATAGACGGGGTGCGAGTCGGCGAGGGCCTGCACGCTGGGGATGGCGCGGAGATCCTGGAAGAGGAAGTAGGTGCTGGACTGGATCGCCATCTTGACGGCGCGCAGGGACAGTCGCTGGGCCTCGTCGGAGGTGACTTCGCGCTTGTCGTCGGCATCAAAGGTCCGGAGGGCCTTGAGGATGAAGTCGTAGCTTATGCTGCAGAGGGCGTTGGTTAGCCGAGTGCTCTGACGACTCCGACGACGCCGCCGACAAAGGCCCGTCGCGCACTCACCCATCCTCGCCCGCCTCGAGGGCCGCCTCGGCCACCTCGTCGTACAGCTTCCGCTCAATCTCCTCGGACGAGCCCCAGGTGTCTATCCAGGCCGGCAGCCTGTCCAGGTACGGCCGCAGGCTGTCGAACATGGCGTGGGCCTTGACGAACTTGAGAATCTCCATGAAGACGCGCGCGCGGATGGGATCCTCCTCGTCGAGCAGGTTGAAGACGGTCGTCAGGGCGTTGAGCGACAGGCCGGGCCCGTGAACGGGCGAGTTGGCGAGGGGCTTGGCGAAGTTGTTGCACAGCGTCGGCAGGTGCTTCTTGGGGTCGGCCGACTGCAGCACCAGGTGGATCATGAGGTTCGACGCGGCCGTGTACTCCTTCTCGGGCACCGTGCTGAGCACCTGCGACGCGGCCACCAGCTTGGACAGCACCTCGTCCTTGGGCGCCTCCTTGCTCAGCAGCTGCCTGGCCTCGTCGGTCTTGAGGTAGTCGGCCATCTCGCGGGCGAGCTCCTCGAAGGAGCCATCGACGAAGAGCAGCTGCGGCTGCCCCTTGCTCTTGGTGGCGGGCATCTCGGGCGTCGGTCGGTCGCCGTGTGTCGCCTGTCCGGTGCCTGAGCCCGGGATGCGCGTCGATGTGCCGGGTAGAAGCTGGCGGTAGAATTTGGCGGTAGAAGCTGGCGGTAGAAGCTGGTGGTGGAAGCTGGTGGTGAAGCTGGTCGAGTCGAGCGAGGTCAGTCGAGGTGAGTCGAGCGTCTGCTCGTCCACCCTGCAGTGGGTCGCGGCCTGGGTGCCCCGCCAAGCCGATTTTTCTGCCGCCCTCAAAGTGTGGGCGCTAAGCGAGGGCGGTGACGCTGGCGGGGACATGTGACACGGCACGTGAGCCTTGGTATAAGAGTGTGTATGCTCCAACAAATCTGACGGCGCTCAGAGACGCGCACGAGGCCCCAGAGCGCCGGCTGCTCCTCGAGAGACTGAGCACAGGCGCCGAGACCCAGTCTGCAAAACAAATCCATCATAAATGCCCATACCACAGCATGCCATGCCCCGCTATCTATACACAAATCACGAACCCCAACCATACCCATGGCTTCCAAGATTCCCACGCAAACTACAACGAGTCGACCGCTTCAGCTCCGCTTCAGCGCCCGCGAGCTTTGCCCTTGGCTGTGGCCTTGGCGGCCGTGTCTGCCGTCGGATACAAGCTCGAGCTGTCGTCCGGGAAGAGCTGCTGGTCTCCCCTGCCACCCATCTCCATAAACTCGGCGGGCGCTCTCTGGCCGTCGGGCGCCATCTCCTTGTTAGTCACGCGCTGCTGGCTCCTGGGGAACACCTTGACCGGGGCGCTGTCGTCTCCGGCAGGCAGTTGGGCCGCCACCTGCACGGTATTGAGGGACGCAAGCAAGGTCCTCTCCCGGCGCGGCGCCCGGCGTTTTACCTCGAGGTTGGCAAAGCCTCCGACGAGGCCGTCGGTGCTGTCGTTGACGCTGGGCGCGTTCTGCGTGAGCCACTGATGCTGCAGGCATTGGTCAATGGTGAACCTCTTGTCCGGATCCACGACGAGCATCGAGTCGATGAGGTCGACTGCTTCGCGTCAGCGGTGCGCCCGCACGGTATGCGGAGCCGCTGCTTACGCGCTGGGTCGCCCACCGAGTCCCAGTAGGGCGAAGGGTAGTCGAAGCGACCGCTCTTGATCTGCTGAGACAGCCTAAACGGGAAGTCCCGCGAGTAGAGCTCGTCCGAGAAGGGAGGGAAGCCGCAGAGGCAGATGTAGAGGACGACGCCGAGGGACCAGATGTCGACGGCCTTTGTGTACTTGCGCTGCTTGGAGTCTGCAAGGATCTCGGGCGCCACATAGCTGGGCGTGCCGCAGAGCGTCGTCGTAAACGACTGCTCGCCGATAATCTTGGCCAGCCCAAAGTCGGCCAGCTTGACGTGCAGGTCCTTGTCGACCAAGAGGATGTTCTCGGGCTTGATGTCCCGGTGGACAATGTTGCGTTCGTGCTGACAGAGGTGCGTGAGCATCCACTGTTGGCTCCCTGACGGAACCAGGCACAGGCGACCTACCAGATACTTGATGCCCTGGAAGAGTTGCCTGAAGAGCTTCCGCGTCTCGTCCTCGCTCAGCTTCTGCTTCATGACGATATAGTTGAAGAGCTCGCCTTCGGGCGCCAGCTCCAAGACCAGGTAGACGCCCTCGCCCTCGCTGAAGGTGTCCTGGAGGCACAGGACGTTGGGGTGGCTGACGCCCATCAAGACGCCAATCTCCTGCTGGAAGCCCTCGGTCTTGGTGGGGTCCTCGACGCCGCCGGGGCGGGTGAAGATCTTGACGGCATAGCGTTGCCCGGTGGCCTTGTCGACGCACAGGTAGACCTCGGCAAAATGGCCCTTGCCGAGCTTGTCGAGGAGCGTGTACTGCTGCTTGAAGGAGCGCGTCTGCCGGCTCTTGGGGTAGCGGAAGACAAACCTGGCCTTGTCGTGGACGGCAACCTCGTCCTGGTCCTCGAGCTCGCGGCACTGGTTGCGGCCGACTAGAGCCTCGTTGACGTAGGTGCCGTTGGTGGACAGGTCTTCGACGACGGCGACGGCGTCGGAGCCCTTGTTCTCGGCGAAGAGGAGGCAATGGCGGTTCGAGACGACGGCTTCGCGAACCACGACGTCTGGGGAGTCGCAGGGCCACGTTAGGGCCCGCAGGCGAGCAGCACAGGCGAGGCGGGCTCGACTCACCGCACTCAGCATGGCGGCCTATGAGGTAGCCGCCCGAGGCGACGCCCTTGGTCTTGGTGCGTCCGCGGGCCTCCTCCTGGCGCAATGCGGCCCGCTCGCCGTCCTTGGCCCTGCCGCCCGTGGCTTGGCCATTGGCGGCGGCGTCGGGCCGGGGGCATGCGTTGCGCTTCTTGAGCACCAGGTTCTTGTCGCCGTACTTGGGGTCGAGCGGGACGAGGTAGCCCCAGACGCCCTCCTTGACCTCATCCTCGACCTCCGGGCCCGGGTGGCGGTCGGGCTGGCTCAGCGGCTGCGTGTCCTGGAGCGGCGACGACAGGGCCTGGCTCTGGACCCAGCTGTCGTCGGCGCGGCGCGGCGTCGCGTCGTCGGCGCCGGGGGCGGGCGGCGTCGCCGTGGGCTCCTTGTGCGCGTCGGCGCCGGGCTGGCCGTCGGCGCCGGGCTTCTCGTCGGCGCCGGGCTTCTCGCCGGCGCCGGGCTTCTCGCCGGCGCCGGGCGCGACGGGGCCCGGCAGGCGCTGCTTGTTCTGGGCCGCCTGGGACAGGCGATCCGAACGGCGCGGCTTCTTGGACTCGGTTGCCTCGTCGGGCAAGGATCCCTGCGGGCAGCGGCGGCGGCGGCAGTGGTGAGCGGCAATCGTCCAGCGGCAAAGGCGGCGGCAGCAGCAGGCACTCACGCGCGGGCGCTTCAATTGGCTCTTCTCGCTTCGAGGCGCCATCTCGTCGGGCTCGCGGCACCGCTTGGTGCGCGCACCCGCGGCTGGGCGATGGCGATGGCTGCCTGGAGGCGGCTGCCGGGAGGGGGCCTGGGCGCCGCGGCGAGGGCTGACGGGACGAGGCCTCAGGGTGTGGAGGAACCAAGTGTGAGCGTGCGAGGTGAGGAGAGGCAGCGGCTTGGGGGCCAGTCGTCGTCCCTTGTCCGGGCCGTTATATTAGCCGCCGCCAGCCATGCACGTCACTGCCCTGCATCGAGGGCGTTTTGTCAGCCGCCATGGTCACCGAGCTCCAACTGCAGCGAGGAGACAAGTTAAACGCATCATATATCATGTATCCCAGCCTGTCTTGCGAATCAGCCTCTGCCGTCACCCGGCCGCTGGCCTCCCATGCGTCGGCCACGAGCTTCGTCGTGCCTCGTGACGGCGTGACTCAAAGCACGTCGTACACCACATGCTATAAACAAGAGGGTTGCTACTTGCACTCATGTTTACTCCCCTTGACTCCCCTTCCCGTCTCTTTAACCCTTTCTAGCCTCTACTCCCCTTTCCGTATTTACACCCTGCCAGGGGAACAGCACCACCGCCGGATTCCTCTCAGGCCGTGGCTGACAGGCGCTCGAAGCCGTCTTCCATTACCATTAGAAACTACCTATCCATACTGCCCGCACGCCCTTGCCAAGTGCCTTTCCAAACCCTCTCCGAGCCCGTTCTCGTTCCGCGAAAGCCCTCGGCGCGTGCTTCACTGCCTGCTGCTCGCTCGTGACCTGCTGTTCCTCGGATAAAAGCCATCAGGGCCTCCCTTTCGACGGCCACCCCCCCCCCCCCCCAAAGAAACGCCCGCGCCCCCCCAAGAGTCCAGTCCGACATGGCACACACCAATGTACACGTTCCATATCCCGATCCCGCCTCTTGCCCAGGGGTGCCGTCAGCCGTCGTCATCGTAAGTAGTAGCATGCCTCGTCGCCGCCCGCCGCCCCCAGGCTCCGCAGCCGAGGCAGCTCGTACAGATGGTAGCATGGGGCCAAGCCCGCCAATCGATCCCAGAACTTGGGCTCCTATTTCTCGGGGATCGGCGACTTGGCCAGTCTTCCACCCGCGCTCACTCGCTTCTGCAGCCGCGCCTCTCGCTCGCGCTGCAGCCTGTCGTTGGCGCTCAGGTTGGGCGGCAGCGACGACAGCCCGTCGCCCGAGGCCGCGCTGCCCCTGGCCGCCTTCTGCTCGTAGTACTGCTGCGCGAAGCGCCCCAGCGGGAACGCCGGCAGCGACGCCGGCATCTCGGCCCCGTTCTGTATCAGCAGCTCCGCCACCGGGAACGGCACCGCCTTCCCCTCCTGCTCCGCCGGGCTCACGCTCGGCGGCGGCGTCGGCGACGGCGACGCCGGGTCCGCCGCCGCCAGCGCCAGCCAGATGGCGTGCGTCCCCCGCATCTTGTCCACCACGTTGGGGTTCGCCTTGAGCGCCAGCGCGTACAGCACCTGCTGGATCTCGTTCTTCTTAATCGCGGCCAGCAGCGTTTCGTCCGCCGTGGCGTATCTCGACAGCGTCGGCGAGATGGGCTCCACGTATGCCCGGTCCACGTACTTTGCCGTGATGAACCTGAGCCGCTGCTCCCGCGTCGCGTACGGCGCCGGCCTCTTGGACGGGTCCAGCTTGGCCTCCCAGACCATGTTGGACACCCTGTTGCCGATGAGCAGGAGCACCTCGACAATATCGATGGTAAACGACTTGATGTCCAGCGTCAGCGACCGCACTTTGCTGATGTGCGTGCCCAGCGACCGGTGGATGCCGCTGCACTCGATGCACAGCACGATGCCCAGGTTGATGGACACCCATTCCACCTTGGACCCCGACCCGCAGTCGGCGCACCAGCAGTTGCCCTGGTCGGCGTCGCGCACCATCTGCAGCAGCTTGTCCGGCGTTTCGTCGTAGCCCGAGCTGGTCGTCCGCACCGCGCTCGGTCTCGCGCCCACCGTGATTCTGCGGAAGGGCACTCCGCTGCCGGAGCCCGGGTGGTGGTGGTGGTGGTGGTGGTGGTTCGGCGGATGGGCGCCGTGGCCGAGCGACTGCGTCTTGCCCGTCAGGATCGACCCGATGTCTCGCTTCATCGACGGGTCTCCGTGGCCCTTGGCAGGTCCCGCCTTGTTCTCCTGCGCCGCTCGCCCCTCCATGGCGCTCTGCAGCGCGTTGTTTATCGACAAGATCCAGCTGTTCATGTCGTCCTCCGATGTCGCCTGATAGACACGCTTGAAATTTGGTGTGATGACTTCGAAGCAGAACCTCCGCTCCGCGTTTCGCGCCTCGCGGACCGACGCCATCCGGAGGTCGATGGGATCCATGTGGAGGTCGAGCCTCTGCTTCCAGTTGCTGTATTCCGACAGCTTTCCCTGGTCCAAGACGATCCAGAACCTGTGCCCCGTGTAAGCTGCGCCCGGGCGCATTCGGCACGGGCGGCCGGGCCGCTACTCACTTGTGCCAGCCCTGCTTGTTCAAGGCCCGCGGGTCCACGTGCCCGCCCGGCCTGTTCAGCGCCCAGAGAAGGCCTTCTTTCCGCTGCGTGACGGCTGCCTGCGCCGAGTCTCGCTCCTCCAGGTCGCGAATCCCCTTGAACTTGGATCCCTGCGCCGGACTGCCGACAGACGTCTGCCCCAAGCTGCCCGGCGACCTTGAGAGCTCCACGCCATGGCCGACGCTTGCCTGGCTGCCCGCAATCGAGATTGCGTTCTTAACCTGGGACCCGGTGCTGTCGGCCCGGCCAAGATCCGAGTCCGACGTATTGCCAGCGTTGCCGTTGGCGTGCGGGACGAGGGGGGCCGCGCTGCCAAGACTCGCCTGCTCCGGCTCCATGTAGGGCGTGTTGCTCTTCTCCAGCACGCGCCGTTTCTCCTCGCGCTCCCGCCGCCGGTACTGATACTCTTTGTCGGCCTCCTGGACCTCCGTCGAGAGGGCCTCGAGCTGCGGCAGGAGCTCCTCGATCTTCCTGGCCGTGACAAGGAAGCCCTTTGTTTGCGCATCGGCGTACTTTGTCAGGTGAGACAGCACCTCCTGCTCCTTGCGGCCGCCGTGGAGGTCCTGCATGAAGCTGGAATAGTCGAACCGCTTCAGCTCAAAGTTGCGTCGCTTGTTCTGATACTTGGAGTCGCTCTCGGCAAGTTTCTTAGCCTTGACCGAGTCTTGGCGCTGGCCAAGGTAGCGGGACACGTAAGCGTAGTAGTCTTTGCTGTCCTCCTCGAAGTCTCGCTTCTTGGACTCGGCCTGCTTGATGTCGAGCTGATACAGCTTGTGGACGGGCTCGATGATGATCTTTTGCAGGTTGGCAGTGTTCAGCTGCTCGTACGTCAAGACTTCGCGGGCGATCTTGTCAAAGTAATGGTCGAGAGCGGGCTGGACCGCGTTGGCGTTGGTCGACGAGGCTTCGCGCAGGGCTTCCATAAAGGCGACGAAGGCGTCGTTGGCTTCGGTCTGCGCCAGGTGCGCCTGCTCGGCCCGTTTGAGCACCTTCTTCATCTGCGTCCGCATGTTGCCAGTCTTCTGCTCCAGAGCCTTGAGGGTGGCGCGAAAGACGGGGCCGTCGTCGGAGACGGTGACATCGTCGCCCGGCCTGGGACAGGGGACATCCACCTTGACCGGCTCCTTGGCCTGCGGCGCCAAAGCCGCAGCACCGCCATCGTTGGGGGGAAAGAGGGGCGAAACGGGCTCGTCGGCGTCGGCACCCGCCGTCATTCGCGAGTCGACGGACTGCGTCGATGCGACGCGGATCTTGGGGGGCGACGCCAATAGGAACGGCGGGGACGGCGAGCTGGGATGGCTCCGAGGCGAACCGGCGCCTGGAGATTTGCATGTCAGCGGAGCTTGTGCCGCGGCATTGCATGTGTTACGCGGGACGCACCCGAGACCCAGTACGAGAAGCTGGCCAGGCTGAGCAGGCGGTGGGCGCGCGAATCGTACTCGACAAACTACAAGGGCCCCAGGTCAGCTTTCATCGGTCCGTGGAAGGGGACGGCAGCAAGGCTCACGCTGCATGAGTTTCTCCAGCCGCCCCCCCGGTCCTCGGCGGCCTTTGGCGGCTTCCACTTCCACGTCCACTCGAACGAGACCACAGGACTGCCGCTGGTGCTGTAGTCGCCGACCAGGTCCACGTTGGCGTTTTTGTGAAGGTTGGGGTCGGCATGGAACTCTCGCGTGACGAGGTTCTCGACTTCGCGCGGGGTCGAGGCACAGACGTAGGTGAGGCCGGAGATGGTGGTGTCGACGGAGGCGGGCTTGCCGTCTGCGGGCGCCGCTCCGGATGATGTAGCAGGAGGAGGCTGCTGCTGCGGCCGGCGCATGACAAAGGTGAAGGTGAAGATAAGCTCGTCGTCGCTGCTAAGCTTGAGGAGGAAAGACGGGGCGCCGCTCGCGTTATTGGATGGCTCGGGGTCCTGGGAGGCGCGAGATGTCAGCTGCCGACGGAGCGCAAGCCCTGGCGGGAAGCCGCGCGCTGACGGACCTGGACATATTCTATGGGGGAAGTGTCGCCGACCGGTCGGGACACGGATAGTCTGCTGGCTGGGAATGCATTGGGAAGGATGTTGAGGGAGCTGCGCTTCCGCGGGTTCGTGATGACGAGGGAGGAGATGGTCACTGGGGAGAGGCGCACGGTCAGCCAGGTCAGACGGCGGGGGGAGCAGGCGACGGACGTCGGCTCTGGTCGCGGAGGTAGAGCGCCGACCCGTCGTCGGGCCTGCTGCTGACGTTGCCCATGTCGACGAGGGCGCGCGATGGCGGCGAGGCGGACGGGCGGCGAGGCGGACGGGCGGCGCGGGGCTCAGGCTGTGGGCGGGACAGAGGCCGTCGTCATCTGGCGCCTGGCCTCTATTGTTGTGATGGCCGATCGGCCTGGGCAGCCGGGGCGTGCGCGGAGGAACGCTTGTTGGCTAAGACGAGGTAGGTAGCGATGAGCAAGCAAGAATAAAACCGGTAAGGTAATGCAGAGCGGCGGTGGTGATTCGCGGGCGGCGGCAGCATTGGACGGCAAAGGGAGAGGAGATGGACGGATGTATGATGCAGGAGGAACAAAGACGGGATGGATGCTGGTGGTGCTTGTCGTGGAAGATGGCCAAGTCAAAAGAAGTGCGAGACGGAAAGAAAGGCGCGGATCAGCCTGCCTGCCTGGCGCGAGGCGCCGGCATGTAGCGGTACCTATGGGGGCGTCTCGTGCAGGCGCAGCGCCGGCCAGAGTGCAGGCGGGGAGCGTGCCTTGGCAGGTAGCCCGAGGGCGCTGGCAAGGCGGAGGAGTACCTGGCGGCGCGGCAGGGGAGCGCGCTAGGGGCAGGTACCGCAGCGCTGGCGCCGGGCCCAGGGGTACCTCGAGGGCCCCGGGCAGGTCGGCAGGGCAGTCCGGGCCGGGTCCACCCGCGAGGTAGTAGTACTTACTCCGCAGTCGTATACAGCCTGTATGCGTGCACTCCTGGCGGCGCACGGGATGGATCCATCAATCAACATGAGATCTCTCTCTCTGCCTCTGTCTCTCTCTCTCTCCCCTTCTCTCCCTTTCTCTCTCTCTTCCCTCTCTCTCTCTCTCTCTCTCTCTCTCTCTGTCTCTTCCCCCTTCTCTCCTCCCTTCTCTCTGCCCTTCTCTCTCTCGCGGCGGAGTGGCTACGGGCAGGACTGGCCTATCCTTACTGTCGAGCCCATGGTTGCGGCGGCCGCACGCGAGCGGCTTTGTTGGCGTTGAGGGGGAGACGGGGCTTGGGGTCTGTCTGCAGACGGCACAGGCGCAGCCACGGTCTGTCTGCAGACGGCACACTGGCGGCTGAGGTGCGGCCCCTGCGCCTTGGTGGCGGATGTAAGCAAGCTGCGATGCCCATCAAACAGAAGCCTCCCTGGCCCGATATGTTCTGCTTTGTTTGAAACGGCGGCTCCTGCCCTGCCCAGGGCCTCTGTCTGGGGGCCCCTAGCCAGCGCCGCCGAAGCCAGGCGGCGCGGCGCTGGCTTCATTCATTAGGCCGTCCATGCGCGCTCTGCCTCGGTTGCCCCTGGTAGCTGGTAGTCGGGTACGTTGTTGTTCCGTCCGGCGGCGCGGCCCCGGGCCACTAGCAGAGTACCTGCCTATCTGGATCGAGCACGGGCTGGTCGACGCCTTAGGCTTCGCGGCCCAGTCTATGCTGCAATCGGGCCGGCGACGGATTGCTGTTGCTGCGGCAGCCTCACTTGTTGCAATACCAACCGCCAGCCACCGTCGAGGCACCAGGCCTGCTCCAGGGCACCAGCTGCTCTGGCCCCGGCGCGCGGATGACGTCGGCAGCCGCATGGACTGCCGTTGCGCGACTCGAGTGAAACCTCCAGACCAATCTCGCCTCTCCCCCCTCGCCGCCGCAGCTCGTCGCCTGACTCGGCGTCGGTCGGCAGCGAGCGCCTCGCCAGGCAACCCTTGAGCAGACGGCCCGCGGCCCGGCAATGAGCCGCCGCCTGCGCCTCGGGCATCGTCGTCGCCTCCGCCGCCGCCTCCGCCGCCGCCCCGGCCGTCGCCGCCCGCTCGCGGCCTGACGACCATGTCGACGGCGTCTCGCCAGTCGTGGCAGCCCGGCCGCCGCCTCAAGAACCTCAGCCGCGACTCGGGCAAGCGGGACTCGGGCAAACGGGCCTCGTCGCTGGCCCGCGCCCGCTCCCGCTCCCGCTCCCAGCACCTCTCCCTCCACAGCCGCCACGCCGTCGTCGAGCACGAAGGCGCCCGCAGCTTCGCCCTGCGCACCGCCTACCTGCACCATCTGCTGCAGCCCAGGGCCAAGCGCAAGCACTACGCGCCCGTCGCCCGCCAGCCCGCGCGGTCGCGCATGAGCGTCGGCCAGCTCGTCCAGGAATACGGCTCCGGCAGCTCGTCGAGCCTCAAGCTCCCCCACAGCTTCGCGGCCCAGCTGCTCGACCGCGTCGGCGGCGTCCTCCGCGGCAGCGAGTCGCTGCCGGGCTTCGGCGATGCCGCCGTCAAGCGGAGCTTCGCCGAGGCCTACACGGCCTTCTCCGAGAAGGCCTTCCGCAAGACCATGGACAAGGAGCGTAAGCTGGAGCCCCTCGTCCTCATCTTCTACTCGGCCGCCACAAAGGCCGCCCAGAAGGGCCGCCCGCCCGACGACGACTCGTGGAAGACGTTCCCCGACCGCCACCTCGCCCTCTTCGTCCGCCTCGCCGCCTGCGTCATGCGCGCCCACGGTCACGACCGCGACCGGCCCGAGCTCATGTCGAGGCTCAGCTCGCTCGAGAACAAGCTCCTCACAAACGACCAGAACCTGGTCGGCAGCGACTCCGACGGCGCCGGCTCCACCATCGACGTGGTGGCGCCGCTGAGCTACGACGTCAAGGACATGCCCCTCGTGCAGACCGTCGCCGCCATCTTTGGCCTCAGCCTGTCCGACGTCCAGGCCGAAATCAACGACAACCGCCTCGTCTGGACCGAGGAGGCCGCCCTGAGGGACCTCAAGACCTACCAGCACCGCCTCAGCTCCAGCCAGCCCGGCGCCCTGGGCAGCCAGGACTTCGAGGTCGACGACGCATTCAGCGAGTGGAAAAAGTCCGAGGCGCCCCATCTGTCGCAGATGCTGCTCGACATACTGACCGCCAAGCCCGAGCTGGCCAAGACGTCGTCGACCCGCGTCGACAAGCCCCTGCCCAGCCGCCCGCAGTCCATGTACAGCGATGACCTGGCCTACACGGACCTGAGCCGCGCCATCTCGGGCGTCGGCGACGGGCCTGGCCTGGCTTTCGATCCCGGCACCGGCCTCGGCGCCCTGTCTCCCGACAGCGAGGCGGGCGGCATCCGGGCCGTCGACGAGTCCATCTACACCTTCATCCCGCCGGATCCGCGGGCCTTCTACAAGTACATTCTCCAGCATGCCATGACCTTTGACCAGCTACATGCCGACCCAGAGCTCGACTACCAGCCGCTGTCCCGGCAGTCCATGGAGCTCATGACGGAACTCTGCGTGCGCTGGCGGCTGCCCCAGTCCTCGCGGCTGATAGCCCTCCTCGAGGTGGCGGCCCGCAAGTTCCTCGACCGCGAGCTCGTGCCCGCCGAGCTGGACGCCGTCTTCGACTTTGTCAAGTCGCCGCTGCCCGAGGCCAAGAAGGCCCCCCACATCTCGCAGCACTCGGCGCCCCTGATCGAGATCGACCCGAGCCGATGGACCATCCACGACTTTGCCGTCTACCAGCAGACGATGCACGGCGTGCACGACGCGCTGCTGCGCGACCTCTACGACCTTATGGAGCAGTGTTACGACACGAAGCCGCCCGACATTGCCGCCGTCATGTTCCTCCTCGAGAACCACATCGGCGCCGACCCGACGTTTGTCCCGAGGCCCACTGCCCAGGCCGAGTTCGCCGAGCACCTGGAGCAGGGCCTGGCCCAGCGCGCCGCAGACGTCTACCGGGAGTACATGGAGAAGGAGATCCCGGCGCACAAGGAAGACTGGGAGTTCGCCCACGTGGTCAGGCTGGGGAAATCGGTCACCAAGCTGTGCGACCGGATCCGGAAGCGGTACAGGAACAGCCCGACCATCATGGGCGCCAACCCGCTCGACATCCTGGTGGCGCAGGCGTTCCCCAGCTTCGAGCAGGACGCCGGCGCCATCATCGAGACCATCATGAAGGGCGCCAGCGAGACGGGCGCCGAGATTGACATCGAGGACGGCTTCGAGCTATACAGGGAGCTGGTCGAGATGCGCCGCATCCACCGCGACACGGTGCCCAACGTTCCGTTTGCCTTCAGCATCGAAGACCTGCTCGTCGGCTTCGTCTGGCGCTGGATCCGCACCGTCGAGGTCAAGATGGCGGAATGCGTCGAGCAGGCCATCAAGCAGGACCAGTTCCAGGTGCGGACCGAAGGCCCGGACCAGATAGCGCGAGACTCGGAGCGGCATAGCGTGTCCATCATCGATCTCTTCATGCTCTTCAACCAGACCGTCGACCAGGTGTTCGCGCTCCAGTGGGACAACGACGAGCACCACGCGAGGTTCATGACGGCGCTGGCGCGAACCATCGCGACCGGCGTCGGCCACTACTGCGACGTGGTCGACCAGCGGTTTGCCAGGG
The DNA here is from genome assembly GCA_002939055.1 of Hypocreales sp. Mo6-1. Classification (NCBI taxonomy): domain Eukaryota; kingdom Fungi; phylum Ascomycota; class Sordariomycetes; order Hypocreales; species Hypocreales sp. Mo6-1. The sequence goes on from PNEP01000013.1 coordinate 2,165,232, forward strand.
AGATGGACCGCCCGTCGGCCGAAGAGCTGGCGGCGCAGACGAGGACGACGCAGGAGAAGTGGATGCAGATTGCCAAGGACGCGTGGAGCAGCAAGGAAAAGGTCGAGCCTTTTCAGTTTTACCCCGAGGTGAGCTGGCAGACGGCCCCCGTTGCGCCCGGACGCAGGCCGGTTGCTGACCATCCATGACCAAGTCGTTTGTCAAGCTCAACAACATCGAGTACGCCATGCAGGAGCTCGACAAGCTGGAGAAGAGCATGAACTCGGAGGCGTGCGCCATGGTGCTGGAGCACATCGACGGGCCCAAGAAGAAGGGCAAGAAGCCCAGCAAGTACACCTTCACCATCAAAGTGCTCGAGGCCGAGGACCTCAAGGCGTGCGACCCCGGCGGGTACAGCGACCCGTACGTCGTCTTCGGCGACGAGTACCAGAAGCGGCTGCACAAGACGCGCATCATCTACCGGACCCTCAACCCGCGCTGGGACGAGTCGTTTGACATCACGGTCCAGGGGCCGGTCAACGTCATAGCCACCATCTGGGACTACGACACGTTTGGCGACCACGATTACGTCGGCCGGACGTCGCTTAAGTTGGACCCGGTGCATTTCGGCGACTATCTGCCGCGCGAGTTCTGGCTCGACCTGGACGCGCAGGGCCGCCTGCTCATCAGGGTCAGCATGGAAGGGGAGCGAGACGACATCGAGTTCCACTTCGGCAAGGCCTTCCGGCACCTCAAGCGGACGGAGAGGGACATGGTGCGCAAGATAACGGACAAGGTGGGTGAAGGCCGTCCCCCGTCTCGTGGGCGGCACGGGTTCTGACGCGGCAGGCAGCTCACGGCGCAGATCAATGCGACGCTGTCGCACGACACGCTGCGAGGCCTGCTCGGGACGGGCGGCATCGGGGCGTCGGTGACGAGCCTGTGGAAGAAGCGCATGTCGACGGCGCCGGTGACGACGCCGGGCCAGATCGAGGGCGTGCTGACGGCCCTGTTCGCCTACTTCGACGAGAACTTTGCCATCATGAAGCAGACGTTGACGGACGCGACCATGATAGCCGTCATGACGCGCCTGTGGAAGGAGGTGCTGATGACGATTGAGAACCTGCTGGTGCCGCCGCTGTCGGAGAAGCCGTCGGTCAAGAAGGCGCTGACGCGCAAGGAGCTCGACGTGGTGTACCACTGGCTCGAGATGCTCTTCGTCTTCTTCAACGCGCGGGACGAGGAGTCCGGGGAGCAGCTGGGCGTGCCGGCCGAGGTGCTCAAGTCGCCTAAGTGGCACGAGCTGGCGTCGCTCAACTTCTTCTACTTTGAGGACACCAACAGCCTGGTGCGGGAGTCGGAGCGCATGGCGGCGACGGCGGCCCAGCAGGCGCAGCTGGCGCTGCAGCAGCAGCAGGGGGCGGCCCAACAGGCGAACCGCATGTCGGCGCCGCCGAGCTTCGGGGCGAGCGTCGGGCCCGTCGGGGGGTTTGCGAGCATGGGGACCATCCGGCGCGGCAAGAGCATCATGATGAGCCGCAACCTGGGCACGATGCGCAAGGCCAAGGAGGCGAAGCGGCGCGAGGCGCAGGCGGACCCGAGCGACGACATGATCCTGCGGATCCTGCGGATGCGGCCCGAGGCGGCGCACTACCTCAAGGAGCGGCACCGGCAGAAGGAGCGGCAGGCGGCTACGGCGGCAGCGGCGCTCATTGTGCGCAACAGCGTCATCCAGGGCTGGAACACGGGCGGCGGCATGGCGGCGGCACAGCTTGGGAGGAACGCCCAGCACCGTCACCCCCTGCCCCGGCGGTAGGGCGAGCAGGGAGTACGGGGGACGACAGACACTGGCTGCCGGCGGTGCGCGAGCGGCTGAGGGGGGCATGTGCTGAGCCTCCGTTGGCCGGGCTGGGTAGGACGGCAATCAGATACCCCTGCTGTCAGCATTGCGGGGGATGTTTAATGTTTGTCTTAGCCGCCGGGAGAAGTCTTGAGGGCGGGCCATAACGGCTAGGCATCTGCGCCTTGTCGAGCAGCGTTTGAATCGAGGCGAGCATTGCTTTGCGCCATGGACGGTCCGGCGCAACGAGGGCCCGGAGTGCCACGGAGGCTCGCACCGCAGGTGCCGATGCGCGGGGCCAGCCGCATAGACGAGGCATCTGTCGTGGGGCGTCGCCGTATGTATGTATGTGCCTGAAGCTGGACTTGACGTCTGCGAAGCCAGGCCAACCGCAGGGAGCCGCAGTCTTCCAGGCATCCATCCAGCTGCTGTTGCTCTACGATTACAGTGAGTCAACAAAGGTTGCGAGCAGCTTCAAGTCATGGTACGTAGGCTGACACTCCCACTGAAACTGGGAAATAAATTATATACCCTTTCTCTTTAAATGCGCAACGAACTTGAAGCCGACCTCTGTTGACCCACTGCAGTTATTAATAGGCGTCAGCTCGTGCCTGAGCAAGACCGTCGCAACTCTTCCCTGCCCGGAACCCCCAAACCTTGTGGAGCAAAGTTTTGAGGATCCTAAACTAAGGGGAAGGGTCCGTGGCGTCTGTGAGCCAACCGACGTAAAAGACACGTGTATCCTGCGCGAACCATTTGTTTGATTGCGCAGGACCAGATCGTCGAAGAAGCGAACGGCGAGAGGCGACGCGACCAACCGTCAGTGCCGCGGAGAGCGGTGACTGGGACCGCGCGGCAGCAGGGTACGACAAGGAGAGAGATGAGAAAGAGGGGAAAATGCCGAATGCATGACGACATCTGTCCGTGTTGCAATGGGGACTTACTCGTTCTCGTACGACGGCGTGTATGCCGGCGGAGACGGCCAAGCGGGCGGCAGGCATCGCCCTTTTGCATCACGACTTTTTGATGACCTCATTTTATGTTTAGCTGTTATACCCCGTATATAGGAGCACCGACGGATGTGGCTCGTATGGACGGATAGATGGCAGCGGCATCCATGCCTCTTCCCTTCGTTTTTCTTCAGGACCTTGTCCCGGCCGGCAGACGACGGGGTGCGGACAACCAACCAGCGCGAGATATAAAAATAAAAGTATATGGGGTATAAGAGTTCAGGGTCGAGCGCAGCATGATCCTATTTTCACCTTGGGGCCCGACATATTGCCGCCGCCGACCAACCGCCAGCTGTCCCGGGTACCGGTACCTCAGCGAGAGCGGCCCCGACGGCTCCGCTGGGCCCGACGTCGCCCATCCTCCGGCACTCGATGGCACGGAGTCTTCCGCAGACGAGGGGGCCATGTAGCGGTACCTGCACCCGAACAAGAGGCACCGGGGCGCCAAGGCCTGCATTGATTCGCGCAAAGGACGCCAAGCCTGCGAATCAGCGGGGCCTGGCGCGGCGGGGCCTGGCGCAGCGGCGCCCGGCGGTGACGTCGGCGGCTGCGGTGCCCGACCTTCCCCCACAATCGAACGTCTGCTGGAAATGTTCCATGTACCCGGTACGCGCTGCGCACGCGGCTCCAGGCACGCGGTGCGTAGGTACATACAGTACCTCGCCTCCCCTGGACGGCAGGACGGCCTCCCGGACACGCGCCGGGCCCGGGGACGCACCGCCGGTCCCGAGACACGGCGCGCCCGACGGCCGGGTCGCACGACGGACCGCTCCTCGGGCGCGCCGCCTCGGACCCGGAGCACGGGCGCGTGGCCCGTGGCGGGACGGTGCTGCGCCCGGCCCCCGGCGGCGGCGCGCCAGGCTGCGTCCGACCGAGCGGAGCCCCCGGCCGTGGCGAGCCCGATGGCGGACCGGGGCGCCAGAGACCCTGAGGGCGGCGGCGTGCCGTATCTGCCTTGCATGATCCGCACATGTTGCGTGTGGCAGCCACGGCGTCTGTTACGGACAGTCTTGGCCACCAAGCAGCGGCACCCCGGCCACGGGCGTGTCTGTCTGTGTCTGCCGCTCGCCCATTACGGCTTCGGCCGCTGGCATGATGCCGCCACGCGTCCTCGATGCCGTCTTTGAAGAAAAATGTCGCCATGTCGAAAATGTCGCCATGTCAAACGGAAAAAGTCATGGCCCCAGACGGCGAGTCAGCGAGCTGGGGGCGTGCTCGTACTCGGCGTTGTCCCGGTACCCCCGGGCGCCCGGGTACACGGTACCCGCTGGGCGGCGGCGAGCCCCGCGGCGCTGGCACGCTGCGCGCGTACCCAGTACATGTGCGCGCCGGTTGCACCCAGGGATGCACGGGTGCCTTTTTGGCGCCACGCCGCGCTGCCAGCAGCCATGTGACGCCATGGCTCGTGGCCTCCTTTCTGCCCTCCCTCCATCTCGTCCCCTCCTCGTCCCTTCCTCGACTGCCTTCGTCTCAGCCTTGTTATTCCCCGTCAGCGGCGTCCTCTCAGGCTCGTCTGCGCCGTCGTCCTGGGCTCCAGCGCGCCGTGGACGGATCGTCTGTTCGTATTCTGGCGCGGCTAGCTCGTCGCAGGGAGACTCGCCCGGCGCTGGGCTCCACGCGCCGCCTCGCTGCATTGTCACGCCCGCGCCCCGGCCAATTCCAGTCGTGTCGTCGCCCGTTGCCGCTGCAAAGCCCGCGGCGTCGAGCGCGCAGCAGCCGCCCCCGGTCGGGCCTAGTTGTCTCTGCTGTTGTCTCCGCCTCTGGTCGCCATTCCAGGCCCGGGCAGGGATTTTCGCTTCCCTTTTTTTCTTTTCTTTTTCCCCAGCGCGCGCGTCGGCGCCTGAGCAGCATCGCCATGTAACGGCGTGAGGGTAGCAGCCCGTACAGGCCGCGCACGCACTAACAGGCAGTACCTGGGCCCAAGGCCCGCCGCGGTGCAGGCCCTTGTGCCGAGTACCTGGTACCTGCGCGCGCCAGTTCAGGTCCGGCCAACAAACCCACCGACCTGACGGACCGTTCGAGCACGCCTGGCCAACCCGCCTCTCCACCTCCGGCTCCTCGCCCTCGAGGTACCGGATACCTGCCACGCGCCGGTGCCGCCCCCTGATAAGCGCCGTCGAGCGTCTGCGGCCGTGTACACGCTACCCGGCCTGGGCCCTCCCTCGACTCGGGCCCAGGGCGGTGCGTCGAGGCCTGCCCAGCTGCCCCTGTGTGTACACGCGCCAGTACCTGCGGGCGGGCGTGTTGAATGTACCTCGCAATAGTGGCGTCCATCCGTAGCGGCCGCCATGGTGCTAGGTACTAGCCAGGCCATGCAGCGCTAGCTTGTTGCCCGTCGTTCCTTTTCCTCCATCCTTCCCTCCTCGTCCTCAACGGTCGTCCCGCCTCTCTCGTCGCGCCTGGGGAGTCGTCCGTCAGCAAACGGCCGCCACAACCATCGCCATCGCCGGCATCTCTCTCTCCGTCACTCTCTCGTCCGCTTGTCCTCTCTCTGCGTGCGCTCCGTCGCCGCCGCCTCGTCCTGCCGCGGCCCGCCCTCGCGACGACTTCCCCTCGCCGTCTCCCTTGCTCTCGACGCCGCTCCCCGCCTCGCCTGTCCGCGCACATCGACCGAAGGATGCTGGACCGCCCGTGTGCGCCCTGTTGAGTCTGTCGCTCATCTCGAGTCGATTTTCGCCCGCATCTCCTCCTCCGCCTCGCCCAGCCAATCCTCGTCCCCCTCGAGGCGCCGGTGCCGCGCCTTTGTCTTCCCCTCGGACCGACGGCCGGTCGCCGCTCTCTCCTTGAATTCGACAAGGGGCAAAGAAGGAGGAAAAAGAAGAAGAAGACGAACAAGAAGAAGAAGAAGAAGAAGAAAAAGAAGAAAAAGAAAACGAAGCAACCACAATCCCGTCCTCCTGCTCTCCGTCGCCGGACTGCCGGCTCCGCAGTCCCGCCGTCGTCGCCACCATGGTCGACGACGCTGCCCTGGCGGCGGCTGCCGAGGTCGTTGCCTCGCTCGCCGCCGATCCCAAGTCGTCGTCTTCCTTGGCCGTCGGCCTCGGCGCCCCCATCAAGCTGCCCGGCCGCGAGACTCCTGCCAAGAGGAGCCTCGAGATCGAGCTCCAGAAGCTCGCCCTCCGCGTCGGCCAGCTCGAAAACAGGGCCTCGGCCTCGTCCTCGTCCGTCCTCCCCGAGACGCCAAACGAGGTCAACGACTCCATCTTCGGCGACCAAGGCGGCGCCAATCGGGCCGCAGTCTCCAAGCCCAAATTGTCCCACGCCCATCAAGGTAGCTTGGACAGTCCGTCCCTAGTGCCTCGCCGGCTGACCAAGGAAGCGCTGGAAGGGCTGCGCGAACACGTTGACGACCAGTCCAAGCTCCTCGATAGCCAGCGCCGCGAGCTTGCTGGCGTCAATGCCCAGCTGCTCGAGCAGAAGCAGCTGCAGGAGCGCGCCCTCAAGGTGCTCGAGCAGGAGCGTGTCGCCACGCTCGAGAGGGAACTCTGGAAGCACCAAAAGGCCAACGAGGCCTTCCAAAAGGCTCTCCGGGAGATTGGCGAAATCGTCACGGCCGTCGCCCGTGGCGACCTGACCATGAAGGTCCGCATGAACACGGTCGAAATGGACCCCGAAATCACCACTTTCAAGCGCACCATCAATGCCATGATGGACCAGCTGCAGATATTCGCGAGCGAGGTCTCCCGAGTGGCCCGTGAAGTCGGCACCGAGGGTCTGCTGGGTGGCCAGGCCCGCATCGGCGGCGTCGACGGCACTTGGAAAGAACTCACGGACAATGGTATGCCCTACCTCTCCAAGCATCCTCCCCTCTCGCCGCGACCCCTGGCTGACGCCTGTGCCCTTCTAGTAAACGTCATGGCCCAGAACCTCACCGATCAAGGCAAGGTGCCCCGGCATCAAAGCCCTTCTGGCTGCAGCTGACCAATGTTCCAGTGCGAGAAATTGCTTCCGTCACAACCGCCGTCGCCCACGGCGACCTGACCAAGAAGATCGAGCGGCCAGCCCGGGGCGAAATCCTGCAGCTGCAGCAGACCATTAACACCATGGTGGACCAGCTGCGGACCTTCGCCTCCGAGGTGACGCGCGTGGCGAGGGACGTCGGGACCGAGGGCATCCTCGGCGGCCAGGCCGACGTCGGCGGAGTGCAGGGCATGTGGAACGACTTGACCGTCAACGTCAACGCCATGGCCAACAATTTGACGACCCAGGTGCGCGACATTATCAAGGTCACGACAGCCGTCGCCAAGGGTGACCTCACCCAAAAGGTCCAGGCCGACTGCAGGGGAGAGATCTTCGAGCTCAAGTCCACCATCAACTCCATGGTGGACCAGCTGCAGCAGTTCGCCCGCGAGGTCACCAAGATCGCCCGCGAGGTCGGCACCGAGGGTCGTCTCGGCGGCCAGGCCACGGTGCACGACGTCGAGGGCACGTGGCGGGACCTGACGGAGAACGTCAACGGCATGGCCATGAACCTGACGACGCAGGTCCGCGAGATCGCCAAGGTCACGACGGCCGTGGCCAAGGGCGACCTGACCAAGAAGATCGGCGTCGAGGTCAAGGGGGAGATCCTGGAGCTCAAGAACACCATCAACCAGATGGTGGACCGCCTGGGCACCTTTGCCGTCGAAGTGAGCAAGGTGGCGCGAGAGGTCGGCACCGAGGGCACCCTGGGCGGACAGGCCCAGGTCGCCAACGTCGAGGGCAAATGGAAAGACCTGACCGAGAACGTCAACACCATGGCCTCGAACCTGACGGTCCAAGTGAGGAGCATCTCGGCCGTCACGCAGGCCATCGCCAACGGCGACATGAGCCAGACCATCGACGTCGAGGCCAACGGCGAGATACAGGTGCTCAAGGAGACCATCAACAACATGGTCGGGCGGCTGTCGAGCTTCTGCTACGAGGTGCAGCGGGTCGCCAAGGACGTGGGCGTCGACGGCAAGATGGGTGCTCAGGCCGACGTCGCCGGCCTCGACGGCCGCTGGAAGGAGATCACGACGTCCGTCAATACCATGGCTAGCAATCTGGTACGTGACGTCGCCGCCCGGGACTTTTCTCAGCTGTTCTGACCATGCGCAGACGACGCAAGTGCGTGCCTTCTCCGACATCACAAACCTCGCGACGGACGGCGACTTCACCAAGCTCGTCGACGTGGAGGCGTCTGGCGAAATGGACGAGCTCAAGCGAAAGATCAACCAGATGATCTCGAACCTCCGGGACAGCATCCAGAGGAACACGCAGGCGAGAGAGGCGGCCGAGCTGGCCAACAAGACCAAGTCGGAGTTCCTCGCCAACATGTCGCACGAGATCCGGACGCCCATGAACGGCATCATCGGCATGACGCAGCTGACGCTGGATACGGACCTGACGCAGTATCAGCGGGAGATGCTGAACATTGTCAATAATCTTGCCAACAGCCTCCTGACGATCATTGACGACATCTTGGACCTGTCCAAGATCGAGGCCAGGAGGATGGTGATTGAGGAGATCCCGTATACGTTGCGCGGCACCGTCTTCAACGCCCTCAAGACGCTGGCGGTCAAGGCCAACGAGAAGTTCCTGGACCTGACCTATAAGGTAGACAGCTCCGTGCCCGACCACGTCATCGGCGACTCGTTCCGCCTGCGGCAGATCATCCTCAACCTGGTGGGCAACGCCATCAAGTTCACCGAGCACGGCGAGGTCAGCCTGACCATCAAGGAGTGGGCCGACCAGGAGGACGTGGGCCCGGGCGAGTACGCCGTCGAGTTTGTCGTCGAGGACACGGGCATCGGCATCGCGCAGGACAAGCTCAATCTCATCTTCGACACGTTCCAGCAGGCCGACGGCTCCATGACGCGCAAGTTTGGCGGCACGGGGCTCGGCCTCTCCATCTCCAAGCGCCTCGTCAACCTCATGGGCGGCGACCTCTGGGTCAACAGCGAGGCCGGCAAGGGCAGCCAGTTCCACTTTACCTGCCGCGTCAAGCTGGCCTCGGACGACACCGAGGCGCTCAAGAAGCAGCTGCACCCGTACCAGGGCCACCAGGTGCTCTTTGTCGACAAGGCCCAGTCGAGCTCGGGCGCCGAGATACGGGTCATGCTCGACCAGATCGGCCTCCAGCCCGTCGTGGTGGACTCGGAGAAGAGCCCGGCGCTGGCCCGCATCAGGGCCGGCGGCGCGCTGCCCTACGACGCCATCCTCGTCGACTCCATCGACACGGCCCGGCGGCTGCGGGCCGTCGACGACTTCAAGTACCTGCCCATCGTGCTGCTGGCCCCCGTCGTCCACGTCAGCCTCAAGTCGTGTCTCGACCTGGGCATCACGTCGTACATGACGACGCCGTGCAAGCTCGTCGACCTCGGCAACGGCATGATACCCGCGCTCGAGAACAGGGCCACGCCGTCCCTCGCCGACAACACCAAGTCGTTTGAGATCCTGCTGGCCGAGGACAACACGGTCAACCAGCGGCTGGCCGTCAAGATCCTCGAGAAGTACCACCACGTCGTGACGGTTGTGAGCAACGGCTGGGAAGCCGTCGAGGCCGTCAAGGAGAAGAAGTTCGACGTGATCCTCATGGACGTGCAAATGCCCATCATGGTGAGCGAGCGCATCAACCTCTCTGGGCGGGCGGCCAAGACTGACAAGGGGCGCAGGGAGGATTCGAAGCCACGGGCAAGATCCGCGAGTACGAGCGAAGCATGGGGACGCACAGGACGCCCATCATCGCGCTGACGGCGCACGCCATGATGGGCGACCGGGAGAAGTGCATACAGGCGCAGATGGATGAGTACCTCTCGAAGCCGCTGCAGCAGAACCATCTGATACAGACGATTCTCAAGTGCGCCACGCTGGGTGGCCCGCTGCTCGAGAAGAACCGCGAGCGAGAGCTGGCGATCCAGGCCGACGCAAAGTCGTCGAGCCACCATCAGAGCGGGCAGGGGCTGCTGCGGCCGGCCCTCGAGAACCGGTCGCTGACGAGCCGCGAGCCCATGGCGGGCACGGGCATGGGCAGTCCGGCCCTCCTGGCGGCGGACCCGGAGGACCCGTGGGCAAGAGCACGTCACGAACTCACCGACATGCGGAGTATCTCTAGCTAACCGAGGGCCGGTGCGCCCTCTCAGCTGCTCCTGAGGTCGCACAGCACCTAGTCGGAGGCGCGCGTGCCGGCGTCTCCGGGCGCCGGGCGCCGAGCGGCGCCGTAAGAGGCGTCTGTGTCGAGGACTGTCGACGCGTCGACGCGTTGGACATGCTTTGCTCCGACCCTCGGCGCCGGCGGAGCTGTGCGTGGACCGCACATGATGTGCTGCCGTGTCAGCCACGACGTCTGATGCGAACCTGTTGCATGCGATTCTGCAATGTCTTCTATGCCAGCTACGCTCCATTCTCATTTCCTTGCCTTGCTCGTCTCCGGCATTGGATCCGCATCCCGGGCTGGTTGCGCACTTCGCGCCTCGTCTGCGCGAACGGCACCTCCATAATGTCTTCATTCACTACCCCTTTTGGGTCTGTTTGACGGGGTCTTGCTGCCGGCCCTCTATGACGAGTTGGAGGGCCCGGCGTCGTCATGTGCTCGGGACTGGATGGGCGCAAAAATGCTAATGCCATATTCATCATCACCATCCGATTCTGTGCTGTATTTTACATAACGGTGTTTTGGGAATCAGCCTCGAGCATTTTTCTCTTTTGTTTCCCCTGGCCCCTTCTTGTCCTGCCCTTTTTTCCCCTTGTCTTTTTTTTTTGGCCAGTTTGCTGCATCTGAGGACGCAGATGGAGAACGGCATAGCGGAAGCCATGTGGGCCTCGAGGGTTTTGTTTGCAGTCCTTGTTTTTCCTCTACGAGGGCTGGGCTCGTCATAGCACAACTGGGTTCGGAGGTTTCGGGGCGACGAGGAGGGCTTGTCTGTCTTGTGCTGGGCGACGGGTGGGTGCTATACACTGCGAGTACCGAAAAACGAAAAGGAAAACACGACCGTCGGGGAGGGAGGCGTCGGCGTCCCCCGATGCTTCTATCTTTATCCTTTTCCTTGAATCATGACCCATCCGCGTCATCCCAAATTCCAATGGCCGCAATGGCTATGTGGGCCCAGCTGTTGGCCGTGTCGACGGACGCGGCGATGGGGGGACTCACTGTGTGAAGGCAGGAAACAAGACGAGGCGCAACCTGCGCGCGCTGATCTGCGCAGCGAGACGAGAAGGGGAAGCAATTCATGATGACGGGCCGGCATGCAGACGCAGCAACGGCCCATAGACGCCCAACGCCAGCTAAAGTCAGAGAGGACGGCGGCCTGCTCGGGGAGGCTTTAGTGCTGCTTTCCGCCGTCGCCATCCTGCGGCTTCCTTTCGCCGGGCGACTTGTCGCTGTCCTTGGATTTGGTGTCGTCGTCGGACCTGGGCCGCGCAGCAGCCAGGCTGGTCGAGGACGAGTGGGGCGGCGGCGGCACGCGGGCCTGGACGGCGTCGAGGAGGGCCTGGACGTGGTCCTCGAAGCGGGCGAGGCTCGCCTCGATGGACGCGGCGGCCTGCTCGCCTCTGGGCGGCGCGGCAGCGGCGTTAGCGGGGGGCAGTCTGGCGGGGCGGGCAGACGTGAGAGCGAGTTGATACCTAGCCAGGTCGCGATAGGCCTGTCGCGGGGAGAGGGCGGCGCGGCGCGGGCGGAGCCGGACGCCGGAGAGCCCGGTGGTTAGCCAGGTCGCAGCCGCGCGATTCCGGGGGGCGCCGCACCTGGGCCACGTCCGCCGCCTCGCCCTGCTGGTCCTTCCAGTTCTCCGCGTCATCGGGGGCCGGCATGGCTGCGGAGAGACGATGGCTGCGGAGAGACGATGGCTGCGGAGACGATGGCTGCGGTGAGACGACGCCTGCGCGTGGCGCTTGCCGGCGCAAGGGGCGCGACGGCGACGGGTGGCCTGCGGTGGCGCGCGTGCCAGGAGCAGGCGAAGCTGCCCAGGGGAGAGGGTAGATGAAAGGAGCGAGAGGGGAGGTCGGGCGGTCGCTGAGGTTGAGATGCGGTGACGCGCGCCAGCTGCAGCGCTTCAGCAAGGGTAGCAGCGGCTCACGTGACGCGCGGCGGGTGCAGCTGCCGCGGGTGAGTCGAGCAACAGCATCAGATAACGATAGGGAGCGTGCAAGTGCTCGCAGTGTAGCGCCTGCCGTTAATCAGCAGGTAGCATTGGGCTCTGTCTTGTTAGTGTCTTGTTGCCAGTGTCTTGTGCCAGTGTCTTGTAGTTGGCGGCCTTGTTCATTTTGCTTCTCTCGGCAGCTCTCATAGCTGGCGGTGGCTCCGGCACGCGCGACGAAACCGGCCCGGGCCGAGCGTCAACAGGGGCTCTCTGGCGGCATCCAGAGTTGCCAAAGATAGCTTTCCGCACTGGGCTCAAAGCGGTCAGCGACGGGTCAATAGCGTCGTCGGCCGGCCGTCATGAATCACACCATTTGTTGCAGGGCAGGCGGCGCTGGCACGACGTTTCTAGTTTCGGGTCGACTCGTCACGCACAGCCAGTGATAGCGGCACCCCCCGTCATGCAGGTGCCCCGGTCTAGATTCCAGACAGGCAAGGATGTCGAGGACGACCTGTCTAGACCTCATCCCAAACTCGGATCAAGGCAGATGGGATTCGAGTGAAGAGTGCCATGGGCCCACGGCCAGACATCAGGTGGGTGGGGAGCCCATGATGGGCATCGGTCCGTGTGGTTGGGAAAAGCCAGGTTTGCGGAAAGTCAGGCCCATCGGAGGAGCAGCTGCGAGACATTGCCGGGACGGAGTGGTACTCCGCCAACACCGTCAGCTGCGGCATCGCGTTTGAAGCAGGAGGAGGAGCGGCGGCGGCGGCGGCGGCAACAAAAGGAGCAGGGCAGAGGCCGCAGACAGAGAGTCGGGTGTTGCTTTGGCGTCGATCTCGGGATTGGGCGAGCATCTGGATGTCGAGGACGAGCATCGAGATTGGGCGTGGGCGGTCCACGTTTGACAATTCCCATGGCGGGAGCGGGCGATGGCATTCTAACGCAGGGCCTCGGGCTGGGACGTGCGTCGTCGGCCTGTCTCGTGTGTCGGTGACGACCAAGGGATTCGGTGGGCCTCGCGTTTCGGGCGCGTGCCATGGCCTGGATCGAGATGGCTGCTGTGTATGCTGCCGTGTGTATGCCGGTGTATGCCGGTGTATGCTGGTGTATGCTGGTGTATGCTGGCGTATGCTGGTGTATGCTGGTGTATGCTGGTGTATGCTGGTGTATGCTGTCGTGAAAGGGCCATGGTGACGCGATGCCGTCGGCCTTGCGTCTTCCCCGTCGCCTTGCGTCTTCCCCGTCGCCTTGTGTCTTCCCCGTCGCCTTGCATCTTCCCCGTCGCCTTGGTTCGTTCCCCTGCAGCGGGCATCCGTGGCCAGGGCGCCGAGGAGGGCGCCACGGCGCGGTGCAATGGGATCTCTGCCATGGACAAGACACGTCAGTCGACACATATGTGTTTGTACGGCGCAGCAGCTCCGTCGGCACCTCACATTGGTCGCACCAGGACCAAGGCATGGGCCAGCCCGCGATCCACGAGCCAAAGCCCGATTCCCGCCGTGGCTCAGCTGCCAAGGAGCATCCGGCCCATCGGCTCGCGCGACGCCCCGGGCGTGCCGCCAGCGCCCGGGGGCCATTGGTCGGGGCGTCGAGGCCGTCTTTGACCATGATGACCACGGATCATGGCCGCGGCTGTGCCGCCTCCAGCTGCAGCGAACCCTCGAGCCGCGCTCGGACAAACGTCGCGCCGCCGCCGGGCCAATCCGCGCCCGCGAGCCCGACCCGCCAGCATGGCATCGAGATCTGCCCACGCTTCCGCCCGCCACTCCGCTTTCTCTTCCAGCATCCGTACATGTACTTCGTACATACATACATACCTCCACACCTCAACCAATATCCTCGAATGGCTTCATGGCCAAACTTAGTCTTATTAACCTGCCTCGAATCAGGACGCCTCCTCCTCTGTTCTGTGTTGCCTCTATCGCTTGTCGGCGAATGTCGGCGAATGGCGGTGGAGAGAGAAGACAGGCCCGAATCAAAACTCTCAAAGCGCGCGCAATCCCATGGGTTGAGACGAATGAGTCTCGGGCCGGCCTACGGAAAAGTATGCATGGACCGGCCGTCAGCTATCACATGTCGTCGATGGATGCTCTTCCCTTTCGGCCGGCTCTTGCTGGGACTCGCTGATCAGCAGTCCCGTGCCATTGCATCGCGGCCTGCCCAGACAGACGTCCTCGACAAGAACGGCCGCCTTGCACGGACGGCTGCCAAATTCCTCTCGTCGGCTCACAATCCAGGCCTCTCCGCTGTTTCCCTCGGCTGCCTGAGCCTAGCGCCCAACCTTGGGGCCCAGAATGAAGCAAACGCGATGGAGAGATGGAGTCCCTAGAGAGCTTCGCCCTATCGCCCCAACCCTGAACCTGGTGATGGAAGCTTTGGAGAGCACCATCTCGCACATGCGCATGCCTCAGCAGCCGGCCCCCGTACCGCTACCCGACGAGCGACGAGCGCGCCCGTGTTGAATCGCTGCCGCGGCCGTGTCTCGAGTACTTGTCCCCAAGGTACTCTGCCGGTGCTCCTGTACTCTGCCGGTGCTCCTGAGGCCAGCCTGCAACTGCTCGTCTGCCGGCTCCGAGACCCCCTCTGCCTGCAGTCCTCCTCGAGGAACAAACCCAGCACCTCCAGCCAAGGTACCCTGGACGCGGCCCTGCCTCCGCGCCACCCTGGATAGCGCCACCCCCTGCCTTGGACAGCCCGTCTCCAGCATTGCTCTGCTGCCTCCTCGTCCTCTACACACACAACATCGCAACATGGGCATGAACGCATCGCATCCGCTTCGAGCAACACCAGCGCTGGCCCCTCCGGCATTCGTCGCTACGTGCCTCTGCCCTGCCTCCGCCCTGCCTCTGCTCTGCCTCTGCCCTCGGCCCCCCCCCCCCGGGCCTGGCCGTCATTGGCACCGGCCGCTTGTCCACAGTGGTGTGGCCTGTGTCTCCTTTGGTCAAAGTACGGTAGCAGTCTCGATGTACGGACGGCTATTAGCTCGCCTTCCGTCCAATCTTGCCCTTTCCCTTTCCCCCTTCTCACTCGCTCACTCGCTCACTCACCTCGTCCCCTCCTCATCGTCGCCGCCGCCTCTCATTCACACCCGCTCTCCCTCACCTTGAACCCGTCTTCCGCCCTCGGGCATGTCGTAGCCTCTGCCCCTGCCCACCCTCCCCTTAGCCGCCTCGCCCTGGCCCGCTTGTCGACTCGACTCGAAGCTCGCTTTTCGTCTGTGCGCCAGCCGCGCCGGCTTCCCGTCTTCGATTGGCCTCTTCGTCCGTATCGTCGATCGCCCTTGTCCATCCCTCCCTCCATCCATTCATCCATTCATCCATCCGTCCGCCCGTCCGTCCGTCATCCATCGTCTTTCCCTTTGGCCAACTCTGCTTTCTGGCCTGTCTGACATCTTGACGTCTTTTACCCACCTTTCCTCGGTGGTCTGTGGTCACCACCACCATCACCACACACCCCTGTCCTTGGCAATCGAGAGATCCGATTCACTTAGCTTTTGTGGTGCCCGCTTCGGCTCTGCTCTTCAAGCCCTTCCTTGCCTTCCAGCCCTCTCCGCCTGCTCGTGTGTTCCATCGGTTTTCGAGTCGTCTCGTCGCCTGACCCACTATCCGGTTGCTCTGCCCGTCGACCTTGATCGCCATTTCCACCTCTTTTTTTATTCTTCGCCAACCCCCTGCGCGTCGCTTCTCCTTCCATGCCCTCTTTCCTTCTTGGCTCCGTCGACTAGCCACCAGTCGGCCGTCATCTCGACACACCTGCTCTGTCCCCGTCGGGATATCGGACCCCAGCCAACAGATAGTCGCCTTCTCCCCGTCGGCGGCGCAAGCCACTTGCTCGCTCAATTTCATCCCGAGGACGCAACCCCTCTTCGGCCCCGTCGCCGTCCCTCTCGCCCGTCGGCTAGCAAGACATTTCTCGCGCGCCGTCAGGCACCGGGCTTGCCATTGCTCATAGCCGCCTAGGCTCCTCATCCATTGACAGCCTCATCTGACCTGTCACCTGCTCCCAAAGTAGATGTTGGCTCTTCGAATCGATTCCACCGACCAGAGACACTTGTCATCCGGAGACGAACAATCTTCGCCTTGAGCGGGGCGTACCATCAGACTGTATGACTCGAGAACTTGACAGCATCTTCGCTGAATTGGGCCTATCCCAATATCTCGATGCCTTCGTCGACCAAGGATTCGATACCTGGGACACCATTCTCGACATCCAAGAGTCGGATCTGTAGGCGCCGCCGGAGCCAGCCCCCCATCGTGTCGACGCTGCCGCTGACATTTGCATGCAGTGATGCCCTAGGCGTGAAGCTCGGCCATCGAAGGGTGCGCCGCCATCGATTCGCACTGGCAAACGAGTATGGCTGACTGTTCGTGCTCCCCAGAAGCTGCAGAGGCGCATCGCCAATGCTAGGGGCATTGCCCCCAGCGTGTCGCTCGCGTTGACCTTCAAGCCAACCTCCGACGAGCCCAAGCAGGAGACTCTGCAACGCCACCCTAGCCGCACCGACCCCGGCAACGAGGGCAATGGCGTCACGAAGCGAAAGTATCGGCGACATCCAAAGGTTTGTCGACCTCGGAGAAAGGCGGGAGTGGGCTGCTGACAGCGTAGCAGCCGGACGAGAATGCGCCGGAACGACCACCTTCGGCCTATGTGCTCTTCTCCAATAGTGAGTCTTGCACCGCCATCTCGCCTCCGTCGGCACCTGCGCGCTCACGCTCTCCCTGCAGAGATGAGGGAGGACCTGAAAAGCCAGAGCCTTACCTTTACCGAAATCGCGAAGCTGGTGGGAGAGAACTGGCAGAGCCTGCCGCCGGCTGAGAAGGAAAGATATGAAAGCCAGGCAAATGCGGCAAAAGAAAAGTATCATCGCGACCTTGCCGAGTACAAGAAGACGGCCGAGTACCGCAGATATGCGCAGTATCTTCGTGACTTCAAGGAGAAGCAGGCCAAACAGAACAAGGGTAAGTGGGGCCCTGCGCTCGCCTTGTGCGCTCGTTGATGGGTTGACGTTTCTGTCCCGCTCTAGGCCACGATGCCTCCAAACGAGCCAAACTAGCCGAGCCCGCAAGGTTTCGCCACGGCAGCACCAGCAGCGGCGCGACTCCGAGCGGTGCGACTCCGAGCGGCAGCAGCAGTGAGAGGTTGCAGGGAAGCGAGCCTCCGCCGACCCGGCAGGAAAGACTCAACTCGACGGCATCGGTGGCAGGATCCCAGCATTCGTCCACCGCCCCGACGCCCATGTCGCACGCCAACTCCATCGACGATGGTGGACCGTCGCCGAGGACGGCGCATTTCGAGCCGGGAAGTCCCAGAGAAGCGCAGCATAGGCACTCGCGCCGACCGTCGTCCTGGACCAAGAGAAGCCAGGCCGACCCGGTCCACCAACATCTACCGTCGCTGTCCGACATGCTGGATGACGGGAAAAGGGGCGTGGACATGGCAATGATGGAGGGAGCTAACAAGCCGTACGCGCCCGGAATAGCCGCATCTTGCCAAGCGCGACTTGTGCCCGACGGGCTACCCGTGCTGCCTCCGGCGCGAATACCCCTGCTCCATCCTGAGCCGTGTCCGAATGGAACGACCGGACCCCGAAGATCGACAGGGAGCCTCGGGAGGATACCCGGCGAGGGGCCGTTGCCCATCCATGCACTCCTCACGGACCGGGCGGGGCTGGGCACCGCCGAGCTCGAGAAGCGGCTGGTACCGGCTGTGAAGGCCGTCACAAATCCGAACGGGCCACGGAACCCCGTGTTGGGGCATGTCCATGGGCCAAGGGGCTATGGTACCTATCCCGTCCGCTCTGACGCCAAGGTAGCTAATATGGTTCGTGAGGCTTCCAACCCGGGTCGTCGGCATTCGATAACATGAAGGCCGAGCAGGGGGGTGAGAGCGACGTGATGATGACGACGGTTGAGGCAACGCTCCCTGTTCCTGGCGACAGTAGCAAGGATGGGTTCGATGGGATGAGCGC
Organism: Hypocreales sp. Mo6-1; assembly: GCA_002939055.1. Classification (NCBI taxonomy): domain Eukaryota; kingdom Fungi; phylum Ascomycota; class Sordariomycetes; order Hypocreales; species Hypocreales sp. Mo6-1. The sequence goes on from PNEP01000013.1 coordinate 2,183,067, forward strand.
CCTGCTCAAGGCAGGCGAGATTGTCGGACGCGGCGGCCGTCATTGAGCCCCGAGGGCAGACTTGGCCCTATTCGGGGTCTTCGAAGGGTATGCGTTCCTTTATTTTCTTTGTGTTTCCCACTGGCGAGGCTTCTTTGATACCCCACAAAAAGTGGTTCCGCCACGAACATGAACGAGATGACGTTGGGGCATGTTTCCCAGATGGCTCCTGGTGGAGGATTTTCCGGGTGGACGTTTCGGCTGGCAACCGGTCCATAGGATGCGCTCGGGATGGTGTCGTGTCCGATTCGTCGAGGGGGCTGTATGATGCGGTCGCGGGAGCCGTGGCACTCAAGGGTCGGTTGACGGGGGATAGACGAAAACTGAGGCTGTTGCTCATCAGCATGTGTGTAGCCAAGCGAAGGGAGGATGACTGGAAATAACGCAGAACCAAGGTCCACGGCATGATAGTACCCAGCTGCCTCCTGCACATACAGACGAAGACGATGTGGCAAGAGGCCTGCCAACGCACGGATGGCCTCGGTAGGGACGGACCGGCGGACCAGCAGCGTGAGGTAGGCTGCTGCCTGGGCGTTGGGGATTTGGCGATGCATCTCCCGGCATGGATAGGATAGGAAGAGAGCAGGGCTGAGAACAGAGGTGCTGTAGGGAGGAGGGAAAAGCGTCTTGCCATGGGGAAGCTGCAAGGGTCTCCTGTGTTCTGCGTGTTCCCCCTTCCCGCTGCCTTCTCATGGACGCACCTTCCTCACGGCAAGTACTGAGGAAGTGGCACGAACACGCAACACAGGGTCGTGGAGGAAAGCTGGAGGGCGACAAGTGTCCAACCAGCTCGCGGCAACGGGCACAATGCGGGGAGGGCGGCGATGCGGCGGCGCCCGACAGTCGCCGCGAATCGACCGCGAGTACGTATTCGATGCGGCTGGCTGCCGTGGAAGGGGCACCCGGGCCTTGGACTCGATCGTCCTTGATGGATGCTGCTTCACGTGTGCGTAGGCGGACTGTAGGAGCGGTTTCAATCCGTACGTATACTCATAATGCCCAGCCAACTATATGTCCGGCCCTTAACGCCGGCGTCCGTAAGTGCAACATATCAGAACAAAGATGCCGCCGCTCCGCAAAAGGCGGCTCAACCAGCCGCCACATGCCTGGAACCTCACGCGACATGACCGCCAGCAGACACGCCTACTCCCCCCCCTCGGTAACCTCCGCCGTCCAGTCCTTCCGGATCTCCAGCTCCGTCAGGTCCTCCGTCTTGTCAATCACCAGGCCCTTCTCGTTGGCCAGGTGCAGCAGGCAGATGAAGCAGTACGACGTGGAGATGTCGTCCATGATGGGCTTGGGGTACACAGACTGAAGCCCGTTCATGACGTCGCTGAACTTGAGCGTCGTGTCCCGCTGCCGGGGCCGGCCGTGCTCCTCTGACTCCGGGGGCGTGGGGAGGCGACCGCCGTCCCTCGCAGGATCCTGGACGAGAATCAGTTACGGCGAGCTCCGTCCCGGCCAGTCGGTCAACCTTACCTCGAGCTTGTCCAGCGCCATGCCCTTCCAGATCTCCTCCTTGAGCCGCCGCACGTCCACCTTCTTGGCCTTGCGCGCATACTGCACGTACTCCGGGCGAACCCTCCTCGTCTGCGTCACCAGGGTCGTCCCGAAGGCGCCCCCGGCCGCCTGTGTGAGCGGATACGTTTCTCCGCCCAGCATGGCTGTCAGTCCCGCTGCCTCGGTCGCGCCCGGATCGCCCGCGATGCCCGGCGACAGATGCTCCCGCGCGTCGGCAAACTCCAGGTCGTCGTCGTCGGCGTCGTCGGCGCCGGGGAACGGCAGCCCGTCGTCCTGGAAGAAATTGGCGTCGTAGTCGCCCGCTGGCAGCGCCGTCTCTTCGGGGCCCTTGTGGTTTGCCCAGAAGGCCTCGTCCATCTCGCCGGCGGGCGCGTTGTCCTGCTGCGCGTTGCCGAAGCCGCCGCGGGCACCGAGCCCTGCCCGGCGCCGGGCCAGGCGGGCCTTGGGCTTGAGGAAGAGACTCAGCAGCGACCTGGAGTTGAAGTGCTTGTCGTCGGGCAGCAGGTTCCGCGACTTGGATTTCCAGTCCTTCTTGGGCAGGCTGATGGCCGAGTTGCTCGCCGCCTGCGTGTGGATCATGTCGGCCACGGACGACTCGAGCGGCGAAGCAAAGTCGATCTCAAACGGCTCCTTTTCCTTCCGCTTCTTGGTTTCGCTCGACGGCTTGCTGGCATCCTTGATCTTGCGGATCCTCCAGTGCTCCGCGCTGCTCCAGTTCTTCTGCAGCGCCTGGTCGAAGAAGCCCAGGATGTCCTCGTGCATCTTGCCCGACGTCTGCGGGTTCGCCATGGAGACGACGTACTCGGCCTTGCCGTCGTCGAGCCCCTCGCCTTCGGCGCCGTCGTCATCGCCCATACCCGCGTCGTACACTCGCATCTGCGGGTCGAGAGCTGCCTCACGCGCCCACGCCTCGCCGCCTTCGCCGAATGCAACGTCGCCGCCAATGTCGAAGCTCCCGAGACCGAGGTCGTCGTCGTCGAAGCCCGCCGGCGCCTCCTCGTCGATGAACATGCCCGACTTGTCCCCCAGGGCGCCGGGTGTCTGCTCCTTGTCCTGGTCCATTTTCCAGTCATCTGGGGCCTTTAAGAAGGGAATGTCCATGGAGCCCGAGGGATCTCCGAGATCGAAATTCTTGAGCGACGGGCACACGTCGAGCTCGTCCAGCCGGGCCAGGTCGGCGAAGAACCTCTGGCCCAGGGAGCCAAGGTCAATCTGAACGGCCTGCTTCTCCTCCTCCTTCCCCCCTTCTGCCTTCTCCTCGGCCTCGGGTTCGTCTTCCTGCTGCGCGGCCGACGAGTCTTGGTTTCCGTCGGTGTCGCTTTTCTTGCCAATGGTAACCACGTCTCCGGAATCGTCACTGCTGTCAAATACGATGCGCCCCTGAGAGTCGATCATGAGATGGTTGAGCAGCAAGCCCTTGGCGCCACCCTCGTCAAAGTCGGCCGATGCCTTCTTGAACAGAGGGTCCACGGCAAACTCGAGCTCGAATTTCTTGAGCTGCAGAGAGGCAAAGGAGGGCGCCAGGGTGGCCTCGGACGATCGTTGGGCCTGGCAGCTCGTCAGCGAAGGGCAACGGCTGGGCCGCTCGGCCTCTCACCTTCTTCTTGGGCTTCTTCTTGACATTTCCGTCCTCGTCAAGCTCTTCCTCGCTTTCGTCGCCCTCGGCGCCGTCGCCGCCGCGGTCCTTCTTCTTGCTGGCGTTGCTGTCGGCAAGGCCGCTCAGCAGCTTACCCGTCTCGGTGGCGACGCTGTCGACCCTGTTGGTGTAGATCTTGACGCATCCGTCGAGAGTGCAGCTGGCCTTTTGGAAGTTGACGCCGTCGCCCTCCCTGAGCAGCGACATGTCGTGGAAGTAGTCGATGAGGGCAAAGTTCCACGAATTGGTCGCATTGATCTTGTTGTCCGTCGCCATCTTCATCCACTCCTCAAAGTTGGCGAGGATGGGGACGCGCTTCATGGGGGTGACGGAGACGCCGCCAACCATGATGGCGTCGTCGCCGTCGGCGCCAGCACGGCCGCCGCGAGGGGTGCCTGCGGCAGAGCCCGGCGACACATTCTCGACGTCGTCCAGCCTGGCGACGGCTTTGCGCGGCGTGGCCGCGGCCTTGATCTCGTTGATTTGCTTCTCGTGCAGGGCCTTTCGCGAGTGCAGCCGGCGGCCCTTTTCTTGGGCATCGTCGTTGAGGGGGATCCTGGCTGCGTCAGAGGGGGCGCTCGCTAGATGCGCCGGCAGCCTTACTTGACGGGCGACTTGAAGGGCGACGCCGACATGGAGGCAGAGGTCGACCTGACGCCACCGGCGCGCGGCACTTGGGCGACCCGAGGCATCTCGTGGCCCAGGCTGGAGCTGTTGTTGATCGTCGGGGCAGGTCGCGTCTTGGGGCCGCCAAGTAAACAAAATACCCGATCCACTCGTCGTCGGGGGCCGGAACATTGACAATCCGCGCAGGCCCACTGGGCGTGTGGACCACGTGACCTTGTCGTCCCGTCTCCGAACAGACAAACAAGTGTTTCAAACGATCTGGATCCCGTTATCAGATTTACGCCTCCTTGCTATCGCGGAGATGTGACCCATGGTGCCGCAGAGGCAGGTCGCGGCAACCCCAGGCCACACGAGCCCTTGCCCAGGTCAACTGGCTCCAACAGGTGTAAGAGACGAGTTCAGGGCATGCCACATCGTGCCCCCGAGGCAGGGCCTTGCCACACGGCGTGTTTCTCGATTGCCTGCCGTATCTATACGAGGCTTTGACACGTCCGGTTTCTGATCACAAGCCTTTCTGGTCTCATCTGTGCTCCAGCTGCCAGCCACAACCCCGGCGTGTATCGACTGGGGTTTGCTCAAACCGGCCCCGTCCAGCACTGGGCTGTTCACTCTGAAGTTTCACATATAGGACTCAGCTGAATGCCAGCTACCTACTCCGTACCGAGGCTGGGCCCCACTTACGGATCCGGGCTCCGGAGGCTGAGCGGCTTTGTACCGGGTACAAGCCTGCCGGATCGACAGCAAGACGCGGCAGCGCACTGACCTGCCAGGGCAGCCAATCATGGCTGCCCATTCCGCCGCCGCAGCTGCAACGGGTGCCGGGGTGTGGGCCAGGGCCAGCCTCCCATGCCAGGTACCTGTACATTCACCGCAAGGTATTGGCACCCGACGTCGCCCAGGCCAATGTCTCGCCGCTGCCACGCACTTGTCACCGTCACCTTCACATCCATCATGACCTAGAAAAGCCTTCTCCTCGCCCCCTTTCCCCTTTGTCCCTCCGCCCCTGGGCGACATTCGTCCTCTTCCGTGACCGAGTCTTCTGCGACATGACGACACGACCAGGAGGATGCAGGCATCCAGACTCCGAGGCGGCCGCCTGCCCTCGCGCCCCTTCTGCGTAACCGTCCTGCTGCTGTCTCTGCTGACGGCCTATTCGTGGCTCTCGCGCACGCAGCAGAGGAATCGCAGGCCCAACGACCATGGCGGCTCGTCCGTCTCCCTGTTCCGGCGCGACGCCGAGCCCGAGTGCGGCGACGTCCACGACGCCCGCGACCAGTGCGCCTTCGTCCGGCAGCACTGCGCCGACGACGACGCCGGCCTGCTCCCCTATCTCCAGCTCTACTACTGCGCCCTTGGACGCGCCAGGCCCGTGGCCTTTGCCCTTCTCGTCGTCTGGCTGGGCCTGCTGTTCACCACCATCGGCATCGCCGCCAGCGACTTCTTCAGCGTCAACCTCAGCACCATCGCCACCATCCTCGGCCTCAGCGAGAGCCTCGCCGGCGTCACCTTCCTGGCCTTCGGCAACGGCTCCCCCGACGTCTTCAGCACCTTTGCCGCCATGAGCTCCAACAGCCCGAGCATGGCCGTCGGCGAGCTCATCGGCGCCGCCAGCTTCATCTCGGGCGTCGTCGCCGGCTCCATGGCGCTCGTCCGCGAGTTCCGTGTCAGCAGGAAGACGTATACCCGCGACCTCTGCTTCTTCATCGTTGCCATTGCCTTCACCATGTTCTTCCTGGCCGACGGCCAGCTGCGCTTCTGGGAATGCTGGACCATGGTGGGCTACTATGTCGTGTACGTCATCACCGTTGTCGGCTGGCACTGGTATGCCGCCCGGAGGAAACGGCGGCGTCAGCGAGAAGGGGAAGCCCGCAGCCACTTCTACGCCATCGCGGCACACGCTGGGGATGAGTTGGCGGGGGAGCCGTACCGAGACGATCCAGACGACGTCGACCGAGTGCCCGGACGCTCCCCTGGCCATTCGCCCGGCAACGTCTCCCCGCTCGACCAAGGGCTTAGCTGGCATGAGGCAGACGGACAGACGGCCGAGCTAGAGTCTGGCGGCGTCCCCGATGACGACGACGCCGACGGGGACCGCGAGAGGATGGTGGCGGCCGAGGTAACGCGCAACATGCGACTTCTGCGCACAGGTGCGAAACGACACCACAACATGAACCCGATCCGGCCGAGCCTGGTCGGCGCGCTCGAGTTCAGGTCCGCCTTGGCGCACCTGCAGCGAGAAAGCAACCTCCCGCTCTCGCCAATCTCGGGCCGGAGCTACTCGGAGAACCAGAGCCAGGGGAGGGCCCGCAGGGAAACCGTGAGCGTCGTGCCGGATTCACACCACGACCTGAGGACGGCGCTCTCGACGCCCGGGGCCGTTACGACGCGCAGGGACCGGGCGCTGTCATCGGGGGACGCGCCAATCTTGTCGGCCGCCATTCCCGATCTCCTAGGCGATGCGCCCGCAGGGGACGGCCCCGAGCTGCTGCTGCCAGAGGCACCCGACGGCGGCCAGCGAACGCGAACGCCGACGCCGACGCCGTCGTATACCATCGGGGGGAATCTGGCCCCACCGCCGGCCGGCCCGCCGGGTGTGACGGGCGACGGCTCGGCAGACGATGCCCCTGGGCAAGGGCCACTGCCCCAGCTGCGGCTGCGGATACAGAGTCGGCGGAGCAGCCACGGCGACGTGTCGTACCCCTCGTCGCCGTTTCCGCGCTACACAGACTCGCCCGTGGCCATTACGCCCAGCGCGCGCTCGGAACAGACGCACGTCATGCTGCCCCCGTCGGCCGCTGCACGGCTGGACGGCCATTTCCCCGATCTCCAGGCACCGACGCAGGAGTCGCGCCCGGTACGATGGTGGCCTTACGCGGTGCTGCCGTCGCCCCACGTTCTGCTGGCCACCCTGTTCCCGACCTTGCAGGGCTGGAGGGACAAGACGCACTGGGACAGGTTTCTCAGCACCATCTCCGTGCCCAGCATATTCCTCCTGGTCATCACGCTGCCCGTCGTGGACTCGGAGACGAACGAGGATACATGCACGGACGAGACGATTGCCGACGACGCGAGCCTTGGGGGCGCTGGGCATGTGACGCCCGCCATTTCCGTCGACGCGAGAGAGGCCGAGCCGGAGAGCGAATGGGAGCGGTACCGGAGGCACAGCGCGAGCCGCCGCAACAGTCATGGCGCAGGGGCGAACAGCTTGCCCAACCTGGCGTCCCTCGAGCACGACGAGGAGACAGCCGTCGAGCCGACGGCGTCCAAGGCGCCCGGACAGACGTTTGTCCCTGCCAAGCCGGCATCGGACATGGCGTCGGCCAGCAACGCCAACGACGAGGCGGCGCCGTGGAGCCGATGGCTCGTCTGCCTGCAGCTCTTCACCGGGCCGCTGTTTGTCGTCTTCATCCTGTGGGCCAACCTGTCGGACGAGTGGGAGCGGCCTGGCCGGGAGCTGGTGCGGATGGTGCTTTACACGCTCGTGGGCTCGCTCGTGCTGCTGGCCGTGCTCCTGCTCACGACGACGGAGCACACGCGGCCGAGGTGCCACTACCTGTTCTGCTTCCTGGGCTTCATCATCAGCATTGCATGGATCTCGACGGTGGCGGGCGAGGTGGTGGGCGTGCTCAAGGCGTTCGGCGTCATCCTGGGCATCTCGGAGGCGCTGCTGGGCTTGACCGTCTTCGCAGCGGGCAACAGCATCGGAGACCTTGTGGCGGACATCACGGTGGCCCGGCTGGGCTATCCCGTCATGGCGCTGTAAGTCGGGGGCGACACGTGTGTTGGCTCATGAGTTGCTGACGCGCCGGTCCAGGTCCGCCTGCTTCGGAGGCCCGATGCTCAACATCCTGCTGGGCATCGGCATCGGCGGCATCATGATGATGGTGCAGCGCGCGAACCGCGAGCACGCCAAGCACCCGGAGCGGCCGCTGCACTACGGGCCGTACCGGGTGCAGGTGGGGGGGACGCTGATGATATCGAGCGTCACGCTGCTCATCATCCTGGTGCTGCTGCTGGTCGTCGTGCCGATGAACCGGTGGATCCTGAGCCGCAGGATTGGATGGGGGCTGATAGCGCTGTGGACGGTGAGCACGGTGGTGAGCGTCGTCATCGAGGTGACGGGCATATGGAGCGACGTCGTCGTCGGGGCGTGACGGGCGGGTTTTGGCATGGCTCTGGTGTCGAGGGTGCATGGAGAAGGGTTCCAGCTATAGAATACCGGCCGGTGGAGTTGCGATGGATATGCCCTCTGTCGGTATGGCAGATGGGAAATATATGAAGCATGAAACCAGACATGTGAAGCATGAATTCGACTGCTAGGCGCGCCGTGTGCGTAGCATTTTCATGTCCGTCCATGTCCAAGTAAACATCGAGTAACCAACCTGACCACGTGGCGTCGGTGTATGTACCTCTGGACCCCCTCCCCGTGACAGCCTCGTCAACCTCCGCCTCTCCCTTCTCCCTGCAATTGCACGCGCGCCTCTGCTCCTTTCGCGCCGACAAGCCTCGCCCGTCTCCAATTGCCTCCCCAGCGCAGCAGCCATGGCGTCCTCGCAGCCCGCCTTCCCGCCCCTCGAGGCGCGTCCCCTCGGCGACACCATCTGCCTCTTCGACGTCGACGGCACCCTCACGCCCGCGCGCCTGGTAAGCGCGCGCCGCCCCCCGCGCCCCTGACGCGCCCGCGGCTCACGCTCCCCCCAGGCGGCCTCGCCCGAGATGCTCGCGCTGCTGCGGGCGCTGCGCCAGAAGTGCGCCATCGGCTTCGTCGGCGGCTCCGACCTGGCCAAGCAGGAGGAGCAGCTCGGCCGGGCGGCCGGCGCGCCCGTCGTCGACCTCTTCGACTTCTGCTTCGCGGAGAACGGCCTGACGGCCTACCGCCTCGGCGCCGCCCTGCCCTCCAACAGCTTCATCGCCTGGCTCGGCGAGGACCGCTACAAGGACCTCGTCAACTTCTGCCTCCGCTACCTCGCCGACCTCGACATCCCCGTCAAGCGCGGCACCTTTGTCGAGTTCCGCAACGGCATGATCAACGTCAGCCCCGTCGGCCGCAACGCCTCGGTCCAGGAGCGCAACGACTTCGAGGCCTTCGACAAGCAGGCCAACGTCCGCCAGAAGTTTGTCGCCGCCCTCAAGGAGCGCTTCCCCGACCTCGGCCTGACGTGCGTCCCTCGAGTCCCCCCTTGCCTTTGCTGCCCTCTCCCGCTGACCTCGCCCAGCTACTCCATCGGCGGCCAAATCTCCTTCGACGTCTTCCCCTCCGGCTGGGACAAGACGTACTGCCTCCGGCACCTCGAGAACGAGGCCAAGAAGCCCGGCGGCGTCGAGTACAAGACGATCCACTTCTTTGGCGACAAGACGTTCGAGGGCGGCAACGACTGGGAGATTTACAACCACCCCGCCACCACCGGCCACTCCGTCAAGGGGCCCCAGGACACCATGCGCATCCTCAAGGAGCTCTTCGACCTGTAGCCCGGCCTTTTCCTGCTGCTGAGCCCCTTGCGATACAATCTCTCCACCGTGGACGAGACGGCAGCTCGCTACCCGCAAGCTAGAGTAATTCCCCAAGATTTCCAAGATTTCATCGCCGTCAACTCAAAAGACTCGACAAGTACATCCGGGGCCACTTCATCAAGGACATGAGAAAGAAACCGTGCGTGACGTCCAGAGGTATCCAAAGTCCAAACGCTGTTGCTATGTATGTATGCGCGGCAGCAAGACGCCTCTTGCTTCCTTGTATCATTAAGAAAAGGGACCAAAAAGGAACAATATAGACGCATCATGTTGACAAGATGTACGCCGTCACCTCCCATACTCCAGGTGCGGGATAATGACTGGCCCGTATTTGGTCGTCGCATGGAACGCGCCGTCTCCCTGGACCACAAAGTCGACCGCCAAGCTGAGCTTGGACAGGCCCTGCTGCTGCTGCTGCTGCACGTGTTGGTTGGGATTGAAAGTCGCCTGGCTTGCCGCCTCTTGGTCGAACGCCACAAAGGCCACGTAGTTCCGCCGGCCCATGAGCTTCTTCATCTCGCGGCTGGCCCCGCTGGCGTCCGTGTGGAATATCTCCATCATGTCCTCCTTGGTGTCCGAGACCTCGTGCGTCGACTTGTGGCCGTTCTGGGGCACGTACAGCGTCTTCTGGTTGTGCAGAAGCCTCAAGACATAGTTGCCCTGCGGCGCCCCCACGATGGGCGACGAAATGATCTGATACATGGTCTTGTGGTCGCTGGGGTGAGTCGGGTCGTGCACCAAGCCGGCCCCGGAAGCATTGACATCTGCAGTACCACCCGTCAGTCCATCCCGTCCGTCGTCCCCCAGTTGCCCAGACTCACCTCCCGAGAGAAATGTCACGCGGATTCCCTTTTGCTGGGCGATGCCTTGCAGGGTTCGGATGAGATAGGTCCGCTCCAGGTCCTTCGTCTCGTGTGTCCACATGTCCTTCAAGACTTCCTGTATGTCCAGCTCGCCAAACTGGTTCAGGACGTTGCCCATCAGGCCCGTCTTGCCGACTGCCTTCTTGACCTGAGAGAAGCCCTGCGCGACGACTTCCTTGCCGCCGACGACGCCGGCCACCGAGCTAGTGACCTTGCCCAGGATGTTGTACGTCGTGTTGACTGCCTTTTTGCCGGCCGCGACCGTGTTGGCCAGGCTCTCGACGGTATCCAGCCTTGGATATATCAGGGGAACCGAGACCATCCAGATGACGTGCTGGACGCTGGGGGGTAGCGTGGCCACCTTGGGGAAGATGCCCTGGTACGTCGGCCCGGCCATCACCCGGCTTTGGGTCCTCTCGGAACGGCAATCCGGCCCGACGACGACGATTGCCGGCCCGAGATATTTGACGAAATGCCAGCCCGTGCCGGTGATTGTGAAGATGTCGCGGTCCGTGCTGACATTTCGCATCAGCTCGACCGTCGTGTGATGCTGGAACAACAGGTACATTTCCGTGGCAATGCGGCCGATGTTCTTGAACATGGGCGACGTCTGCATGTAGGCTGGGTATGATCCATATCCGTCAAAGCTGAGCAGTAGAGGGTCAGCAATCGGCATCGACGCGCCAGCAGGGGCGCAGGGCCACTGCGGACATACATGTCGTGATCGTTGATTTGCAACACGTGAGGAATCTGGGCAAACGCCTCTCTCAGGTAGGGCTGGTCAAAGTGGCTCGTGTAGAAGTGGAAGTAGGCGTGTGCCACGTCCACCTCATGGCGAGCGGTCCACTGGACGTTTTTCTTGTTGTCTCTGCCGCTCATGGCCAGCCACTGCTTCAGCAGCGGGACTTCTTTCCACAGCCGGTCGCCGTAGATCTGGTCGCCCAGGCCGAGTTGGGCATGGAAGCCGCCGCAGTCGATGTTCTTCTGCAGCACGTCCTTCCACATGAAGCCGACGCCGCCGAGCCTGGCCCTCTCGTTCTGCGACGTGCTGGCGGCGAAGTCGTTGCCCGAGTGGGCAATGAACCGCCAGCTCATCTCGTGTCGCCCGGCCACGACAAACTCATAGCGCGTGCAGCCGAGGTGCGACGTGACGGCGTACGTCCACCGTTCGCTGCCTCCCTCGCCCATCTGCAGATCCACCTCGTACTTGTAGAAGACCCAGCGCTGGTGGGTGTGGATGACGTGAGGCTGCAGCTGGCGGGGGTTCGGCGAGAGATCGACGCTCAGGTGAATGTGGATGGTCGGCGGCTGCGGTGCGTCGGTGACGATGAGGATGCTGCCGTACCACGTCCCGTTCTCGACATCCATGTTGACATATCGCAGGTAGGGACCGAAGTAGACGCCGTTGGTGGGCTGGACCCTGTACATGTCGACGCCCGAGCTGGGCGGCGGGCCAGAGAAACCGGCGGCCGAGGGCGCTTGCGAGGCCGCGACGCTCATGATGCTCTCGGCGTAGCCTGGCGTGTGTGGGGGGAACATTGGCGACGCCATCGACTGCTTTCCAAAGATGGGGGACGACAGGGGGTTCCCGTACGTCGACGCCGTGGGCGAGAGCGGCGTCTGCTCATGCTGGATGGGGTTGGGGCCCTTGGGGAACTCCCACTGCGTTGCCTGCGTGGCCAAGTGAATGTAATAATACTGGCCCGAGTTCTGGTCCAGATGAGCTATCCAGCCCTCTGGCAGCGGGGGCGGGGAGGCGGGCGGGGCTGTTGGGGGAGAAGTTGTCGAGGCGGCCTGCGAGGACTGACCGTTGGTCTCTGGCCGAGGGTCATTGGCGAAGGCCGGATGCCCGGGGTGCTGGAGCGCGGGCGACGCGAGCGCCGCCGCCACAGAGGCGGGCTTCGGCGGTGGCGACGAAGAGGAGCCGGCCGCGGGGACTTGGGCTGTGGGGGCTTGGGCTGTGGCAGGCCTCGGGCCCTGCTGCTGAGGGCGCTGCTTCTCGTTCGCATAGGGAGAGCCTCCGCTGGGGTTGACGCTCGAATAGGCTGGAGGAGGCGTCTTTGTGCCCAAGCGCTGAAAGTCCTGCTCCAAGACGCTGACCTGCAGGGCTGGGTTCTCCTGACTGCCGGCTGGCTGATCCGGAGGCGGGCTCATCGTGGGCCGCGACCCGGTGCCCGAGATCGGGTTCGACCCCTGATAGACGGTCGGGGGCCCCGAGGGCGCCTGGCCGGGGGATTCGGTGGGAGTCCAAGGGCGCTGAGGCTGAGGAGGCTGGTTTGCGTACTGCGCCAGCCTCTGGGCGGCGGCGGCACCGTGGGCTTGATGAGCCTGCAAGCTGTTGAGCGTGGCCGTGCCGGAAATGCCTGACGCTGCATATCGGGCCTCGATGCCGCCGCCGGGCACGGTGCCCGGCCCGACAATCGGGGTTTCGGGAGGCGGAGGTGATCCACGGCTAGCCCTCGTCGTGGAAATGGAGGCTGTCGAAGCAAAGCGATTCACACCTTGGTCGTCCATCTTGGCGTGTTCGTCGGAGCGACGCCGCGGCGGGGCATTAGCGGACGCAGAGGCCGGCGCGGCGCCGGGGGGAGGGTAATAGGGCTTCTTTGTATAGCTAGGGTAGTTTGTGTTGGAGAAATCGGGCCGGGGCTGGTCCTTAAGGGGCCTCGCAAAGAGACCGTCGTCAGGGTCGGGGCTCGACGGGGAGTTTATGACCTTGGGCGAGGTGCCTCTCCTCTCGGCGAGGCCAGGCTTCTTGGCGGGACTTGTGTCTATGCGAGAGGTTGCCTCCTTGTAAGCGGAGCCGTAGGGCTTGGGGGGGGTCGGCTTGCGGACGGCGTCGTCGTCGTCCGGGAAGGGCAGCGGAGCGGCAGAGCTGGAGGCGCCTGGTGGCAGGGGGAAGGTCGGCCTGGAGGATGTGCGACGAGCAGGGCTGGGGCTCTGAGGTTTGAATATGCGTAGGGGCTCGACGGTAGGGCTGTCGGCGCAATCGTCGGGCGCGGGCTTGCTGAGGAACATTTCCTCCTCGGGCACGCCGCGACTGGACTCCATGGCTGCCGCCTAAATTTGGGGCTCGGCCTCCTGGAGTGTCCTGGGCGGAAGACACTGGGCAGCTGTCGAGGTTATGGACAGTTGACTTGGAGGCGGGGTCGTCTTCCAACTGGAAGGACGCTGGGCCGCAGGACGGCCGCCGACGATGTACGAAGTATGTACAGCGCGCAACAAAGGTATAACAAGACCGGGGCTCGGAGACGCAGACGGAAAGACGCTGTAGCTGCCGTGGAATGTTGAAGCAAAGGGCAGGGCAGGGAGGAGAAGAGAGGGTGTCAGGGCGAGCAGGACCTCGGGAGCTTTTGATAATGGATTGGCAGGCACGAGGACCTGACGCGGAGGCCCCAGGAGGGCTTTCCATGTGGGGCTGAGCGGGCGGCAACCCAAGGTAGCTGTACCTAACGTCTTCGGCGGTCTAGCGAGCCCTCCAGCTGATAGGGCCCTGAGATGTACCAGTAGCCATGGACAGGAGGCCTGATTGGCCGGCCGGCCGGCTGGTCCGGCCTGTAAGCGCCCAGCGGCAGGTGCTCGACGACGGAGGCTCTGGGTGTCGCAGCGCAGCCGCCGCGGACTGGGGCCAAGAGGGGGAGGGCGGTTGCAGTGCGACGTCGCTGCTGAGGCTGAGCCCTTTGCCGTGGCCGTGGCGGCGGCCGGACGCGGCGCCGGCGCCTCGAGCTGCTGCGCTGGCAGCGGCGGGCATGCGGAGGCGGAGCGGACCTCGCGCATTGGCCAACATGGCTGCGTGGGTACGACGTCCAAGGTGAACAATGGAGACGGGAGCTTGTGCCTTGAAGTCCGGAGCATGGAGTACGTACCCTACAACGGCGGCGAAAAGTGGATCCGTCGCGGCAACGGCAGGTATATACTTCGTACCTGCCCAACGCGTCCACGGCGACGCGTGCTGCCCCAATTTAGCATCCAGCGTCACGTCACGTCGAGCTTCCTCCTCCAACCCGTGGCTCGCCCGCCTACCGTCCAAACCATGGCCCCCGTGCCCAAGCCCCCCGAACGGAAGAAGCAGCAGTCCTTGACTTCCTTCTTCGGCACAAAGCCCGCCAATGCACCCGCGCCCTCGCGGCAGCCGGCCGCCGATGCCGACCCCCCCTCCCGGAAGCGGCCCCTCGACGACGACGCCGACAAGGCCAGCGGCGGTCCGCAGCCGACGGCCAAGAAAGCCAAGGCCGTAAGCGACGACGCCGGGGCCGAAAAGAGCTCCTTCTTCCCCCAGGGCCCCGCGGCTGGCTCGGCTGCCGCAGCTCCCTCGCAGCGTGCGGAGCGCTATCTTTACCATGGATCCGGCTCCCGGCCTGCTGTCGACGCTGATGCAGACGATGCAGACGATGCGGCCACGATGCAGCAAAACGAGGAACTGCACAGGCGCTTCGTCAGCAAGCTGGGCAACCCCGATGCCATGCCGTGGCGCGCGCGCGGGCCCCAAGACGACGCTCCCGCCGCCGACGACGACGCCGATGCCGATGGCGACGCCGAAGATGGCGACTCTCCAGCGCCCGCCAAGCCGAGGAAGAAGGGCGCCAAGTCGGGCAAGCTGACGCCCATGGAGGTGCAGTTCCTCGACATCAAGAGGAAGCACATGGACACCATCCTCATCGTCGAAGTCGGCTACAAGTTCCGCTTCTTCGGCGAGGACGCGCGCATCGCGGCCAAGGAATTGAGCATCGTGTGCATACCGGGCAAGTTGCGGTACGACGAGCGTACGTCCGCGTCGGTCGGGGAGCAGGCAACAAGAGTCCATCCAGACTGACCGTCTCTAGACCCGTCCGAGGCCCATCTGGATCGCTTCGCTTCCGCCAGCATCCCCGTCCACAGACTGCCCGTCCACGCCAAGCGGCTCGTCGGTGCGGGCCACAAGGTCGGAGTCGTCCGTCAGATCGAGACGGCCGCCCTCAAGAAGGCGGGCGACAACCGCAACGCGCCCTTTGTCAGGAAGCTCACCAACCTCTACACCAAAGGCACTTACATCGACGAGGTTGGAGAGTTGGACCAGCGGATCGAGGGCGCGCCCTCGGGCGGCTACCTGCTGTGCATCACCGAGACCAAACCCAAGGGTGGGGGAACAGACGAAAAGGTCCACGTCGGCATTCTTGCCGTCCAGCCCGCAACGGGGGACATCATATACGACGACTTTGAAGACGGCTTCATGCGAAGCGAGATCGAGACGAGGCTGCTGCACATATCGCCCTGCGAGTTCCTCATCGTGGGCGAGCTGACCAGGGGCACCGACAAGCTGATCCAGCACCTGTCGGGCACCAGCACCAACGTCTTCGGCGACCGGAGCCGCGTCGAGCGGGTGCCCAAGAGCCAGACCATGGCCGCCGAGGCCTATTCGCACGTCGCGCAGTTCTATGCCGACAAGGTCAAGGATGCCTCGCAGAACGAGACGGCGAGCGCGCTCCTCGACAAGGTGCTCAAGCTGCCCGAGCCCGTCACCGTCTGCCTCTCGGCCATGATTACCCACCTCAAGGAGTACGGGCTGGAGCACATCTTCGACCTGACCAAGTACTTCCAGAGCTTCAGCACGCGCGCCCACATGCTCGTCAACGGGACGACGCTCGAGAGCCTCGAGGTCTATCGCAACTCAACCGACCACACCGAGAAGGGCAGTCTCTTCTGGGCCCTCGACAAGACGCTCACGCGCTTTGGCCAGCGGCTCCTCCGCAAGTGGATTGGCCGCCCCCTGCTGGACCGGGACCGGCTCGAAGAGAGGCTCGCCGCCGTGCAGGAGCTTCTGGACAAGCAGTCGACGGCGCCCGTCGACGAGCTCGAGAAGCTGCTCTCGTCGACCAAGACGGACCTCGAGCGCAGCCTCGTCCGCATATACTACGGCAAGTGCACGAGGCCCGAGCTGCTCGCGGTGCTCCAGACGCTGCAGAAGATCGCCACCTACTACTCGCGGGCCAAGGCGTCGGCGGACGCGCCCTTTGCGTCGTCGCTCCTCGCCTCGGCCGTCGGTGCCCTGCCGCAGATCCTCGACACCGTCGTGTCGTACCTCGAGCGCATCAACGCGCAGGCGGCGCGCAAGGACGACAAGTACGGCTTCTTCCGCGACGAGTACCAGACGGAGGACATGCAGGACCACCAGCTGGGCATCGCGCACGTGGAGCACGAGCTCGACGCGCACCGCAGCGTCGCGGCCGGCAAGCTGGGCAGGCAGACGGTCGAGTACGCGACGGTGTCGGGCATCGAGTACCTCGTCGAGGTGCCCAACAGCGACATCAAGAAGGTGCCGGCGTCGTGGAGCAAGATCTCGGGCACCAAGAGGCTGTCGCGCTTCCACACGCCCGACGTGGTGCGCCTGACGGCCGAGCGCGACCAGCACCGCGAGGCCCTCGCCGCCGCCTGCGACCGGGCCTTCGGCGACCTGCTGGCCGCCATCGCCGCCGACTACCAGCCCCTGCGCGACGCCGTGTCGGCCCTCGCGACGCTCGACTGCCTCGCCAGCCTCGCCAAGGTGGCCGCCCAGCCCGGCTACAGCCGGCCCGTCTTCCTGCCGGCGTCGTCGGAGCCGCGCGTGAGCATCGCCCAGGGCCGCCACCCCATGGCCGAGCTGGTCCTCGGCGCCGGCTACATCCCCTTCTCGGCGACGCTCGCGCACCCGGCGCGCCTCGCCCATCTCGTCACCGGGCCCAACATGGGCGGCAAGTCGTCCTTTGTCCGCGCCCTGGCCCTCATCGTCCTCCTCGCCCAGGTCGGCTCCTTCGTCCCCGCCGACGCCGTCTCGCTGACGCTCTGCGACGCCATCCACACGCGCGCCGGCGCCCGCGACAACCTCTTCGCCGGCGAGTCGACCTTCATGGTCGAGGTCTCCGAGACGGCCCGCATCCTCGCCCAGGCGACGCCCCGCAGCCTCGTCATCCTCGACGAGCTCGGCCGCGGCACCAGCACCCACGACGGCGCCGCCATCGCCCACGCCGTCCTCCACCACGTCGTCGCCCACACCCGCTGCCTCACCCTCTTCATCACCCACTACCAGAGTCTCGCCCGCGTCGCCGACGGCCTCGACGGCCTCGCAAACGTCCACATGCGCTTCAAGGCCGACGTCGGCCCCGACGGCGACGAACGCATCACCTTCCTCTACGAGGTCGCCGACGGCGTCGCCCACCGCTCCTACGGCCTCAACGTCGCCCGCCTCGCCCGCCTCCCCAAAAAGGTCCTCGACGTCGCCGCCGCAAAGTCGGCCGACCTCGAGCTCGAGATGCGCTCCCGCCGCCTCAGGGGCGCCTGCCGGACCCTGAGCGGCTTCGTAGCAGCCGCCGACGGCTCGGACCAGCTGCAGCATCTCATCGCCAGCATCGAGCAGCTCTAGCACGGCCATGCCAACCAGGGGGCTGTTAGTTGTATGTAGGTGTCGAGAGACGCGAGCAAGCTGTTGGCGCCGTCTGGCCTGTCGAGCATAGCGTGTTTAGAAGACGAGATTACCTTCGTGCTCTAACCCATGCTAGCCCTGGCAGGTTGCGGTTTGCGTCTCACCACCCATCCATCCACGTCTATCAATGTCACGAGCCCCCAGTCTCGGCGCCACCTCATTCCTCGATAATGGCAGCCACCACGGACAAACGGCCCGAGACCCTGCTGCGGCAGGACCGACCAAATAAAGCAATCAAACGCCTCAAAGAACCCTCGTGCAAACAGTAAATCCCATGCTGCTTATCGATGCCTTGCCTTGCGACGGCCCGCGGCACTTCCAGCGAAACGAGACGTTCTAAAAGAAACCAAAGAGACAGCGCCGACAGCCCTTTCCCATGACATGCTGGCTCGCCACGGTAGCGACTCGTCATGACCAATCAGTAACCTTGATCCGTGGGAGCAAAGTTAGCTGTCGAGAGCCCGCTTGTATGCGAGTGCACTCACATCTGCATCATGAATCTTGCGACGTCCAACTCCAACGCGGCAAGGCTGTTCCCGTCAATGAATGGCATGAAGAGGCTCCGATCCTGAACCATCTCGTGGACGGTTCCCCAAAATGCAAAGAAATTTGTCCGTCGGCACGGCCTGCTGCTGGTGCCAACTCGAAGAAAATTCCTGGTCCAAACGGGTTCTCGCAGGCATGACTCAACTTCCACTTTGCATCAAAGACGCCGGGCGCTAGATGTCTGGCTCTTCATCGTCAAGGTTTTCGTGAAGCTCGACGCCGTTGTCCAGGGCTTGCGAGTCCCAAAGGCCGAAGCTGGGTTGCTTACTGTCGCCCGATGGCCCGTTCTCCAAGCCGTCACAGAGTTGGCTCTCCAGCTTGATGCTGGCCCCAGATGAACGATGATCGGCGTCGTGCACTGCGTGGCTGTGGTCTCGGCCGCGATTAATCGGAGTGAAGCCGAGCGAGGATAGAGGCTGGTTCGGGTTCGGCTGATTGTATGAAGTGAGAAACAAACGGTCCTGGGAGAAGAGGGGGTTTGACTCGGAGATGGTTAGAAACTGGTTGCTGCTCGAATTAGAAATTGAGTCGCTGGTTGTAGATGAGTAGTCCTCGTGCTTGGGCTGCAGATGGCTGTTGGGATTGAGACGAAAGTTGTCCTGGGTAATGGCGCTGAAGTGGTTGCTGGCTGCAAAGGAAAGCCTTGCCGGATTGCCGTACATTGAAGCATCGTTGAGCCCGTACGGCGTCTCGGGTTGTGCGAGGGAACCTTGCACTCGGTCAGCAAGGCCGCTGAAAAACTCATGCCCCCGGAACATGGCTTGCCCAAGGTCATGTGGCTGCCATGGCCAAGGTATCCATGAGTCTGGGCTCGTGCTCGATGAGGTTCTCGCGCAGAAAGGAGACGCGCAGAGACATCTCTCGACGAGGGAGTCGGCGACACCACGGTCGAGTGGGATATCGGGTTCAGGGTGTGCAGCCCGAGTCGCTCTCGCGTGCCAAACCTGTTTCTCGATTAGCCCCTGCATCATCCAAGCAGGGGGGCGGGGCCAGTCCATACTTCTGATCCCGATGAGTGGGCGTTGCGAACGGACGGTCTTCGTAGACTCCTGCATCGGTCAGAGCCGGGTCTATGGCCGGGAAGGGGAGCCTACCAGGGCCTCCGTCATCGTCGCGAAATACATCGTGGCCATGCCTGAAGGCTCCGAGAGACGGAGTCAGGTCCGAGCTGGTGTCGCGATCGTAATCCAGCTTGAGATGCGACACCTTGTGGCCGTTGGCAAGGGCGTTGCGGGCCGAGCGCCGATTCCCTCCTCGGGGAATGTTGGCGGAGATTTCTGTTAGAGCATCAGACCTCTTGCGTTTGGGCTTTACCGCTTTCTTGGGCGTCTGCCTTGAGTCAGTGGCGGGGAGGAGAACAGAGGGCACAGCGGGGGGGACTGACCTCCTCTTGGCCTGGAATCGGCGAGGAGCTGTCGTATACTCCCTTGATTCGTTCCACCTCAAAGTCGGAGGTCATGACAACCTGCGTAGGCTCAATGCCCTCAGAAGTCCTCCGCATCTTTTCAATGACGGAGTTGGGCTTGCGCTGATTGCGAGTCCGCTTCATGTCCTCGTTGGCAAGATCCATCTTGCCCATGCCGGGCCAGACTTGACCCTTGAGCGAGAGCATGTCATTGCCCACGAACAAGTCGTCCTGGTTCTCGGCATCGTTGTCCGAAGGGAAGAATCCGGGGAAGAGCGGGAAGTCGGGGGCAAAGTCGTCTTGCTCCGACTTGACCGTCGTGGAGTTGGGCGGCCGCTTCGTCTTCCGCTTCGCCTGCTGGCCAAGTAAGACGAAGGGCCACAGCGCTGGCGTTCTCGACAAGACGAACCTTGAGCGCCGGGGTCGGGGTCATGGTGCCTCGGGCACGCCTGCTCTTTGCCGCCTCTTTGAGCTGTTTCGCCTTCATCCTCTCGACCAGCAGGGCCTCGATGCCATTGTCCTTGTACCACTGCTCGTACTGCTGCAAGACGGCCTCGGCTGCACCGTCCTGGTGGGACTTGAGCCTGGTCTGGGTCTCGTGGTGCAGATGGCCCTTGGATGCAATGTGCGTCAGCAGGTGCGACACGTCCGAGAAGCGCGGCGCCTCGGGGCAGACGGTGCAGAGCAGCGGTATCTGCTTGCTGGCCGAGCCGGGCGTGGCGCCCCTCATCGCGGCCAGCGACGCCATGACCTGCGCACGACAGCCGGGTCAGCCACGGCCTTTTTCGAGCACATCGGGGCGGTGCAAGACGGTGTCGAGAGCGTCTGGGCTGCGGCCGGGAGTGAGGACTGACGGGCTGCGATGCTTGGCCTGCCCAGGAGCAGACAGGTCTTGTCGGCACCCGACGGGGCCGGGGGGAGGGGGGGGGAGGCAGGAAAGGAGCAGCAGGTATGAAGCGCGCCGAGCACACGGACGGCGGGCCGGAGGCGGCAAGCAAAGAAGCAATTGGGGGAGGAGGCTGGGCTGGGAAAAGAGCAACTCGTCTGGCGTACTGGACTGGACAGCAGAGGAGGAGGAGGCGGCCATGGCGCAGCGGAGGAATATGCAGGGCCAAGAGACAGACAGGCGGAAGCAACCTCTTACCGCCGCGGCAGCCACGGCCAAGCCCGGAGTCTCGTTTCTGCCGCAGCCCGCGGGCCCGGAGAGGCAGCCGCAAGCCCCGACGGGCAGGAAGGCCTGAGGCCGAAAGACGAGCTACCTGCTCCGAACTGCCTTGAGGACAGAGGCGGGCAGGTGCTGCGACGGATGTCGGGAGCGAGCAAAGGGCGAGATGGAAGGCGGGTCCCGGTGCTCCGTGGGGAAGAAGAGACGAAAGACAAGGACGAGAGGAAGAGGGGAAGCTAAGGGACGGAGCGTCGAGACGAAAGGAAAGGAGGGGAGTCAGGCGGAAGGCGGTCGTCGTGGCGTTGCGATTCTGCCAGGCAGGTACCTCTGCTTGCGCCTTCCCTTTGGCCTTCGCCGCTGTTCTCCTGACGGCGCCTCCAGACAGAAGAAGAGCGGTCGGGACAGCTGAATGCTCGCCCAGCGGCGATTTCTGGGAGACGATGGGCGCAAGGTCTCGAAGCATCGCCAGCGCGGCGCAGCAAGGTCGCAAGCAGCCCGCATCACGGCCATGCACCAGAGCTGTCTCGGGGCCTCGCAAAGGTGTAGGAGAGACGGGCCAGGCACCTAATCTCCAGGCAGGCATAGGCACTTGCGTAGACTCGAGGCATGGCTCAATGTCAGCGGCAGTCCACCGGTACTTTTGAACTGAGCTACCTAGGCCGCTACCTCTGCATATATGCCACACTTGACGAGAAGCATCAGCCATGGCAATCGCGCGTGACTGTCAGCGGCGGATTCCTCGCGGCAGGAAAGCTTCCGCGCAACAGGCAGATCCAAGCATGTCTGAAGGACTTCACAGGGCGAACTCCACGAAGCGGCGATGCCCCTGAAAAACCAACAGTTTCGTCTCCTCTCGCCTTGTATCCTGGCTATCACGGAGGTGTCTTAGCAGGCATTAGATGGCAAGAGGGCCGCGGCTGGCGCGGCCATGGTTGATGAATCGAGCCGTCTCCTAACGGCTAAGAGAGTCGACAGGCTCTCATCGCCCCCCAATCAGCCGCTCAATGGTGGTCTTTGGCATGCAGTAGACCGGATCCACCGCCTCCATGCCCGGATACCCGAGGAGGCTCAGCCCTGCGAGGCCGAAGCAGGTGTGCCAGACGTCAACCATGTCACCCGGCCTGTCCGAGATGCCCCCCGTCTCGGTGTCCTGGCTCCTGAGGATGAAGCCGATCAGGGCTTGGCGGTCGATCCAGTGCGTGCGGCGGATCATGGCGAGGCTGCTCAACACCCACCAGCTGTAGCAGACGTCCTCCTTCTTCTCTGGACGGCCGTTGAGGCCGCCGCCGGGGGTTTGCCTCTCGCTCAGCCACTTACCCAGCTTTTCCTCCTCCACCGTGTCCAGTCGTCCGGCAATGCTGAGCGCCGCCAGACAGGTAAAGATCTGGCCAGAGTGCGACTCGGCACCGGGCCGCACGCCGTAGCCGCCGTCAAAGTTGGCGCACGCGGCTATGTGGGCAACCGCTTTGTCCACGTCGACCAGTGACAGCAGACCAAGGAGGGACAATGCGTTGAAGGCACCGTAGAGGAAGCGCGTGTCTTCCTCGCCCCATTCGTCACCGTAGAAGCTGCCCGTCTTACCATCTTGCAGATCGGCAATGTCTGTCTCGCATTAGCATTCCACAAAGCGGCCGCGTCCAGAGAACAGCACTCACACTTGGCAACCATGGCCTTGCCGACGCCTCGGGTTTCCAGCTCGTCCAAGGCATCGACCATGGCGAGGATCTGCACAGCACTTACTGTGGAGAGCATGTGGGCGTCGTGTCCCGGGGCAGCCCCGAAGCCCCCATTCTCATGCTGGCAGGAGAGCACAAAGTCGATGGTCTCCTGGCGGGGAAGGGCTTCAGGATGTCCGAGGAGGTGGAGGGCCGTCAGGCCCCAGTAGACGCCATTGAGCCGCAAGTGCTCCGTCAGCCAGTACTCCAGCTCGTCCCTTCGCGTGTCCAAGCTTTGGATGTACTTGACGTGGGCCTCTGTGGCAAGCTTCAGCTCGTCGGGGAGCTGGCTTGCCTGAGGCATGATGCCGAGGAGGAGGACGGAGGACGGAGGACGCGTGGAGCGGGAAGTTTTTGTGCGCTTGGACGAACGACGTGCAGAGTTACATAAGCTCCGCACCACGTGCGACCCCACTGGCTCCCAGGGACTCGGGTTCGGGAGTCGGCAGCCTCAGGACGAAGCCACGATGCAGAAGAGGCAGCAGGGCTGCATTCTGGGAAATTGATGGTGTCGGGCATGGACGTGTAGGCTTAGAGCCGGCCAGCAATAGATGGTTTTCAACTCGCCAACCGCTGGTGGAGCTCTGGACAGGCGCAACCGGGGCCGCCGACTCGGTCGGTACGGAGTGCTGTTGCCTCTCTGGTGACGAGGAAGCGAGGCGGCTGGAAGCGGTGCGGACGAGGATGCCGTGTAACGGTCAGCCTTCCACATGCACGGGTCAGACTACGGAGATTCGGGGCTTTGGCTCCAAGACTGTGCAATGAGGCGCACATTCGGCTGTATGCTCACGACAGTTGGGGGCGAGCGAGTCGGGAGTGGACCAGGCCGCATGACGGTGTCGGGGCGTCGGATCGTCAAATGCCTCATGATGGCCAGCCCTGGCGGTGTGTTTCCCATTGTTTCCCGAGAAGGGATGACAGGGCATGGGAGACGAGCCCGTGGCGCCGTGCCGAGTCAAAGCGAGGCTTGGGGCTCTTTGACCTTTGTCGCAGGAATACAGCTGAGGCCAATAGGGTTGGGGACAGCAGCCGTTCCCGCCAGGTGGAGCACCCCGTTGTCAATGCGACGACGTTTAGCGGTGGTTCAGGGCCGGTGGTGGTGACCCTGAATCACATGAGACCAGGAGCGAAGTGCCGGGGCCTGACGATGTCCTGCTGATGGACTAGCGCTGCATAAGAATCCACGGGAGCACGGGCTCCGACGGTAGGTCCGTTGAGGCCGGCCTTCGGAGGAGGCTTGGTGCACACGTCGGACTCCGGGGGGTCCCCCTTCCGGAGGGGCTGGAGGAAGGCCGAAATGGTGTGTGTGGATAGGTATGACACACATGCTCCGTATGTATGTGCTTCATGCAGCGACCTGGCAGCGTGTCCCGAGAAGGCGTCAGTCCTGGCCAGGGCGCGCCAGGGGCTCCAGCCCGACTCTCTGGCGCCTGGCTTGCCCGTCTCTCCCAGCGGATGAGGTGAGGTGAGGTGGCGTTGTGAGACGGCGCTCGCGCTCGTCAGTCACACACGGCCCGCGTGGACCGTGGAGCAGCCTCAGTGCAGCCAGCCAGTCAGTGGGCGCGGCACCCCTGAATCTGGGCAGGGTCCATGCCATGGTGCAGTGCGGGCGACGGCCTCTTTTGGCGCGTTTCAGATGGCTCGTCGTGCTGGCGCGAGGCCGAGGCCCATTGTCTCGAGGCGTGCGCGCGGCGACGAGGCTGAGCAGCGGGCAGCGGGCCGCGGACGCTGAACGGACGCTGGCATCAGGGCCTGGGCAGAGGCGCGCAGAGGCGGCGGCAGAGGCGGCAGAGGCGGCAGAGGCGGCAGAGGCGGCAGAGGCGGCAGAGGCACGCAGAGACAGAGGCAGCAGAGGCTCGTCCGTTGGATCCGGCGCTGCGATGATGCATCAGCCCCGACAAGGTACCTGCTACCTAACTTTAGCACCTGTCGCATGAGCACTGGGCGCACCAGGAAACGAGCGTCGCCGACAAGGAAAAGGAGGGCGCCTTTGCATGCATTGACTGCGCCAGATAGAGATTGCCGCTCCCTCACCTTTCCCTTCCCGGCCGCCGCTCGCTTCTGCCGTGCGCTGCGCTGCACCAACGCCGTTGCTCAAACCACCCCCCCCTCCCTCCTCTCCTCGACGGCCTCGCTCCCCTACGAGACGGGCCGCTCAACGGATCCGACTGCAGCTGCATCCTCGATCGAGCCTGCGGCAGGGCAGCCTCTGCCGCCTCCGCCGCTTCGCCGCTCCGCCGCGTCGTGCGCCTCCGCCTCCGCGTCGTCCGCTTCCCGCCTCCGCTTCGCGTCTGCGCCCGAGCCTCCCTCGCCGCCTTCTCGCTCGCCGCTGCCTCCCTCTGCCCCGTGCCTCGTCTCCCTTCAGCGCCGCCGCTCCTCAGCCGCCCAGGCGCCGCCGCTGCCGTGGTCTGAGAAAAAGAAAGACGCGGCCGTCGGGGGGGAGGAAAAACGCGACGCCGAGCCCGTATCCTCAGCCTACCAAATACGGTTCGCTGCCGCTCCCTGCCAACCCCCCTCCCCCTTCTTTCTGCCTCTGCGGCCGCTACGGCCAGGGCTGCCACGCTTGCCAGACCCGTCGACATGGGACGCAAGCCCACGCCGCAGCCGCTCATGTTGGCTGAGTCGAGCGCCCCCCCGGGGCGCGGCGCCGACGGCGACCCGACACTCGCTGAAACAGCCGGCCAGGCCGTCTCTGCCTCGCCCGCCGACTCTGCCAGGTCGCCCGTCTCGCAGCGCTCCTCTCCCTTCAGCGCCCGGTTCGCCGCCAAGCGCCCGCAGCCAGGCACGTCTGCCCTGCAAGCCGCTGACGACTCGCCCGCCCGCGACGACGCCCCCTCCTCCATCCCCGAGCCCCAGCCAGCCGTGCGACAGCATGCGCTCGTGGGCGCCAACAAGACTACAAAGACCGGCTTCTTCCACTTCAGCAAGTCGTCCAAGGGCTCCAGCCACCATCTGCGCGACCCGCCCGCCGCCTCTACACCCGCCGCCGTCGGCGACGGAGCCGCAGTCCCCAAGCACCGAGGTACGCACAAGACACCGGCCTTGCCCGTTGAACGCGGCGCCCCCGCGCACGTCGTGCCCCCGGGCCCCCGGCCGCTCAGCTGCCCAGCCCATCTTCTCCCGCGCCTCCAGACACAGGCTCTGACGCCCTTGGCAGACTCCCCCTACGCGCACGACGCTCTCCAGAAGCCCTCGACCCCGCTCCCCTCGCGCTCCCAACTGTCGCTGTCCTCCTTCGGCGACCCGGAGGCTGTCGCCGCGTCATCGCCGGGCAAGAGGCCCAAGCCCAAGCCCTTCGGCCTCCTGGGCCGCGCCAAGCCCCCGCGCGACGGCAGGGACCACGGCAGCCCCAAAGCCTCGCCTGCTCCGCCTCCCGCCGCGCCCAGCAGCAGGGCGGCCTCGTTTGACAACCCCGCGCCTCTCAGAACCGCCCCCGTCGCCCAAGACTGGTCGCTCCGCGACATGATGGGCTCAGCGGCGAGGAATCGCTCGCAGGACCGAGCCCCCAGCCGAGACGCGTCGTCGGTCAAGGACGGCAACAGCAACAGCCACAGCCGCGAGAGGGAGCAGCGCGCCCATCCTCCCTCGTCGCTGAGGGAAAACGGCGGATCGGCCTTCCTCAGCGGACTGAGGAGCTCGTCGACGAGAGCGGCCGACATCTTGAGCAAGGGCCTGTTTGGCAAGAGCTCCCGGAGCAGCAGCACCACAGAAAGGGAGCCCGCCGTCGACGACGAGCACTACGTGCTCAAGGTGATCAACCTGCCCTTGGTCGAGCAGACGCGTTTGACGCGCATCTCCAAGCGGCTCGAGGACTCGCGAGACAAGACGGAATTCTGGATGCCCGCGTTTCCATGGCGGGCCATCGACTATCTCAACTACAAGGGCTGTGGCGTCGAGGGCCTCTACCGTGTCCCGGGAAGCGGGCCCCAGATCAAGAAATGGCAGCGGAAGTTTGACGAGCGTGCGTGTGCCTGCCCCCTCGATGGTCGCGAGGTGGGCGTTGGACTAACGGAGCGCTGCAGACTACGACGTCAACCTGTTCGAGGAAAAGGACCTGTACGACATCAACATCATCGGCTCGATGCTCAAGGCGTGGCTGCGGGAGCTGCCCGACGAGCTGTTCCCGAAAGAAGCCCAGGACCGCATCAGCAGAGAGTGTGCCGGTTCGACCGAGGTCCCCCAGATGCTCGTCGACGAGCTCTCCAACCTGTCCCCGTTCAACTACTACCTCCTCTTCGCGATAACGTGCCACCTCAGCCTGCTTCTCGCCCACTCGGACAAGAACAAGATGGACTTTAGGAACCTGTGCATCTGCTTCCAGCCATGCATGAAGATCGACGCCTTCTGCTTCAAATTTCTCGTCTGCGACTGGAGAGAGTGCTGGAAGGGCTGCAAGAACGAGGCCAAGTACATCGAGGAGGAGTACGCGCACTTCGACCAGCCGCTGCCCCGGGGCATGCCTGAGCCTCAGCGGCCCGCGCAGAACGGCAAGGCCGGCGAGCGCCAGCTGTCGTCTCCAGACAGCACTCGGCAGTC
Source organism: Hypocreales sp. Mo6-1 (assembly GCA_002939055.1). Lineage (NCBI taxonomy): Eukaryota > Fungi > Ascomycota > Sordariomycetes > Hypocreales > Hypocreales sp. Mo6-1. Next base: position 2,210,063 of record PNEP01000013.1, read on the forward strand.
AGCCAACGGCAGCGGTCACCGGAAGGGCCGATCCAAGCGGCACCGCCCGCAGCTCTCAGGGTCCAACGCGAGCGTCGGCTCCGACGGCTCGACCTCGTCGACGAACCCGAGCACGCACAGCGAGCGAGCCGCTGCCGAGCGGGCCGGCGATCTTCGGCCTTTGTCGCCCATCAAACCGCTGTCGCCAATTGGCTTCTAGGGCCCCGGCGGAAGACGTCGATTTCACGTTCGTTTGCGGCGGCGCCTGCGGGCGCATGATTTACAGCAGTTGCTGACCGACGGCCATCGGCCCTCTGTTTCTGGATTCTTCCTTTCTTCTCTTTCAATACTCAGCGTTGGCGGACCTCATCCCCTGTTTACGGAACGGCCACGGAGCGGGTGGCTCTCTTCAGCGTGCGCGTTTCCCTCCTCTTCAGCAAGCCAGGGGTTGCCTCATGGCCGGACCGCGTCGTATTTATCACGCTATTTGCAAGGCTCTGTCACTCGATCGCAGCCTCCCCCTCCTCTTTCACGGCACCAGCGCCGGTCGACTATCCGGTGACGCAGAGACAGGGCCGGCACCCCTCTGCCGGTTTCTTGGGGTCTGCCATGTTGGACGGGGGCGAGAGGTAGGCGAGGATTTCTTTTTTGATGCTGAGGGCGTGCCACGGCTGCCCCCGTTGCTTTTCGCCGGTTTTCACCCGGTCCCCAGAAGGTGCCCGTGTACGATAAAGGATACTGACTGTATTGGAGATGTAATTTGGAATCGGCATGTGCGCCGCCATTGGAGAGACGGAAGAAGGACCGGCGCACGCGCACACATACACTCTCAGACATAGAGGGAGCAGAATGGCGAAAACGGGACATGCTGTCGCCAGTGGAGGCCCATGTGCCTGTTGCAAAACAACTCGTGACCGTTTGTGTAGCCGACTCGCCCCAACTCCGTCTCCCAAACGCCGTCGACGATGCAAGCCCGCGCGGGTCGCCATGACATACGACTCGGCTCAGCCTCTTCCCCCGGGCTTGGCCGCGGCGTCGCGCTGGTTCCTGCGCATCTTCCTCTCGTTGCGCTTGACCCTGTCCCTCCGCTCCCTGCGGCCGTCGCCTCTGACGGTCGTGCCCTCGTTCCGCTCCCGCTCCTTGTTGACGTCGACCTCGACGAGCCAGTCGCCCTCGCCCTTCTTGTTGATGCCCTTGTAGCCCCACTTGGGCCGCCACTCGCCCGAGTCCTGGTCGAAGACGAGGTTGCGGCGCTGCTCGCGCGTCTTGGGCTTGATGCCCTTCTTGGCGGCGAAGCGCTCCCACTTGGTCGGGGGGCGGGCCTCGGGGACGGGCTTCTCGCGGGGGAGGGGCGTCGTGGGCGGCGGCAGCGTCAGCAGGACGCCCTCGGGGGTCGACGCGAGGGGGCAGGTGGTGAGGAGCTGGTTGATGAGCGACTGGGCGCCGTCGCGGGCGAGGGCGGCGAGGGACTGCTCGACGGCCTCGGGGTCGAGCGCGACGGGGTTGGCGTCGTGGGCGACGAGGAGCCCGAGGTCGAAGGTGTAGGGCGTGGGCTTTTCCACTGCAACGGGCAGCTTGGGCTTGGAGCCGGGGAGCGACATGCTGTCTCTGGTTTCAACGCTGCTGGAGACGCGGCTCTGGGCGGCGGCGTCGATTTTTTGGCGACGAGATGCAGCGCCGTCGGACCGCGGCGGCAGATTTTCCGGCGCACCGCCCCATGTACCCCGTACCTCGCTGGGAGATTTTCGACAGCTTCACTCCAGCTTCAACCCTCGAGCTGCGCGACCACCTCCGGCGACAAGGCGGCTCCCCTGCTGCTGCAACACCCCCCCCCCCCGGAGCCGTCATGGCGTCGGCGCACTCGCTGCGCGGCCTGATGCGGCCGTCGATGCCCGTCGCGCCGCGGATCCAGCCCGTCGCCCTGGCCAGCCGAGCAGCGCCCTTCTCGTCGAGCACGGCGCGCGCGGCCGACGCCTCGGGGCCCAAGAGCCGGCGCGACCTGCAGCTCAAGCCCAAGAAGACGTTCAACAAGAAGCGCGTCAGCACCGAGCCCGAGCGGCGGCCCGCGCCCGGCGAGCGCAGGGCCTTCCGCAAGCGCATCCAGCTCAGCAACAGCAACGCCCTGCCGGTCCAGGGGCTCGGCGAGCTGGGGCCCGCGACCATGGCCGCCGGCGACAGCAGGGGCAGGGTCTTTGCCGTGCCCGACCACGTCGTCGACCAGCTGCGCGCCCTCGACGCCTTCAAGACGACGCAGTCGTGGAGCTTCTTCCGCCGCCCGCACGTCCTGGTCCGCGACGAGACGGTCGAGCTCGTCGCCAGGCTCGACGCCGCCCGCGAGAACAAGCAGCCGCTGCGGTGCGTGCTGACGGGCAGCCGCCTGTCCGGCAAGAGCCTGGCCCTGCTGCAGGCCATGTCGCACGCCTTCCTCAACCACTGGGTCGTGGTGCTCATCCCCGAGGGTAAGCCATCCATGCTGCCACCTGGCGGCTGACGGAACCCTGTCGCTCATCCGCCGGCGCAGCCCAGGAGCTCACCAACGGCAACACCGAGTACTCGCCCATCGGCCGCACCGAGCCTCCGCAGTTCGCTCAGCCGGCCTACTGCCTCCGCCTCATCCAGGCCGTCTACAAGGCCAACAGGCCCGTCCTCGAGACGCTGCGGCTGCACAAGGACTGGTCCCGGACGACGAACCTCAAGGAGGGCACCACGGTCGCCGACCTGGCGCTGAGCGCCAGGGAGGGCGAGCAGGCCTGGCCCACGCTGCTCGCGCTGTGGACGGAGCTGATCCAGCCCGGCCGGCCGCCCGTCCTGTTCGGGCTCGACGGGCTCGAGCACGTCAGCCGGCTGAGCAGCTACCGCGACGCGTCCTTTAGGCCCGTCCACGCCCACGACCTGGCCGTCGTCCGCATCTTCGTCGACGCGCTGTCGGGCAAGACGCCGCTGCCCAACGGCGGCGCCGTCATCGCCGCCACGTCGGAGAACAACACGCGCCGCAGCCCGTCGCAGCAGCTCGTCCTCTCCCAGCTCGAGGCCGGCCAGGCGGGCCGCGAGGTGCCGCTGCCCGACCCGTACGAGCGCGGCTACGACGAGCGCGTGTACGACGCGCTCAAGAACAGCTTCGTCCTCCGGCTCGAGGGCGTGTCGCGCGAGCACGGCAGGGCCCTCATGGAGTACTGGGGCGCCAGCGGCCTGGTGCGCGACGTGCTCGACACGCGCGTCGTGGCCGAGAAGTGGGCTCTGGGCGGCCACGGCAACATTGGCGAGATGGAGCGCGTGGCCATGATGACGATGCGCGTCTAGCGTAGAATCCTGTTGCTACATGTTGCCACATGTTGCCTACCCATCCCGAATACATAGGCCGACCGGCCTTTCTGGTGAAGAACGGGACGAGATGGAACAGAACAGCCGGCGCTCCCCTGTGCCGTCCCCCGGTCCTTGGTTATGCCCAGAACGCCAGACCATTGCAAAAAATCCAGACACATGCCACCCCTGAGAGAAAGCGAGAGAGAAAGAAATCGTCTACTCGTCCATGTCCTCCTCCCGATCGTCGTTGCCGGCCGTGACAAACACCAGCCTCGACCCGTTGCCGGCCGTTTGCCAGATCTGTGCCCGCGGTTAGCTCGAAGTCGTGCTGGGGATGCACGGCGGGAGGCGCTCACGTCGAGGGTTGTGTACTCGTCGAGGGCCGTCAGCCACTGGTCCTCGGTGAAGCCCTTTGCGATGACGCGCTCCTTGACCTTGCGCATGCTCAGCTCGACGCCCAGGTCGTCGTCGTCGTCGGCGGCGGCGTCGTCGTCGGGGCGGCAGGCGCCCGAGTCGGCGAGGGCCCTGACGAGGTTGTAGATGCGGCTGCTGGCGTTGAGGGCGCGGCGGGCGGCGCCGGCGGCGTCGGCGCTGAGGCTCTCCTTGCTGGCCTCGACGAGGCGCAGGGCCTCGTCGACGTCGTCCTGGGAGACGTGGTTGCTGAAGCGCAGGCGGGCGAGGGCCTGGGCGAGGCGGACGACGCCGAGGAGGGTGCGCGGGGTGGTGTGGGCGAAGTGGTGGTGGCCCTTCTGCTCGGCGCGGCGCTGCTGGTCGCGCAGGCGGACGTAGGTGCGGACCATGTAGTCGGAGACGGAGGCGGGGACGACGGGGCGGTAGGTGCGCGCCTGGGCGACGTAGGCGCGCACCTCGTGGGGCGAGAAGACGACGCTGTCGCGGCCGAGGTCCGGGTGGCGGCTGTGCATGTGGACGTGGGCGACGTGCTTGGCCAGCAGCTCGTCGGCGTCGCGGTCGGGCGTGTCGAGCAGCAGGAAGAGGACGTCGAAGCGCGAGAGCAGGGCGGCGGGCAGGTTGATGTTGTCGACGGGCGAGATGCGCGGGTTGTAGCGGCCGTAGACGGGGTTGGCGGCGGCGAGGATCGAGGTGCGCGCGTTGAGCGTCGTCGAGATGCCCGCCTTGGAGATGGAGATGGTCTGCTGCTCCATGACCTCGTGGATGGCGGTGCGGTCGTTGTCGTCCATCTTGTCGAACTCGTCGATGCAGCAGATGCCGTTGTCGGCCAGCACGAGCGCGCCGCCCTCGAGCACCATCTCGTCGGTGACGGGGTCGCGCATCACGGCCGCCGTCAGCCCGACGCCGCTGCTGCCGCGGCCCGACGTGTAGACGCCGCGCGGCGCCACCTTGGAGATGTACTTGAGCAGCTGCGACTTGGCGACGCCCGGGTCGCCCATGAGGCAGATGTTGATGTCGCCGCGGATCTTCATGCCGTCGCCCATCTCCTTGGTCACGCCGCCGATGAGCAGCAGCAGCAGCGCCTTCTTGACGTCGACGTGGCCGTAGATCTCGGGCGCCATGGACCGCGCCAGCAGCTCGTACACCTGGCCCGTCTGCCGGAACTCGTCGATGCGCCGGACGAGCCGCGCGTCCACCATCATCTCGCTGTACGCCTTCTTGTGCTGGTGCACGTGGTGCGCCTCGAGGTACGTGTCCGTCAGCAGGCCGGCCTTGAGCGCCTTGAAGCCCGTGTAGGGCGTCGGCAGGAAGATGCCCGACACGTCCACCACGTCGCCCGGGTTGACCCTGCGCACCAGGCTGCCGTAGCAGAGCACCGTCAGCGCGCGCGGGATCTGCCCGATGGGCACCTGCTCCGCCATCTCCTGCACCTTGACCTCCTGGAAGGGCAGGAACTTGGACGCGCGCGTCGACGGGTTCAGCTGGCCCTTGGACTGGTTCTTGCGGCAGTCCTCCGACGGGCACACCGTGAGCGGCCCGTACTGCTTGTCCGTGACGGGCTGGAAGATCTCGCAGCCGCACCGGTCGCACGTGTAGGCGCTGACCTGCACCACGGGCTTGACGTCGGACACGCGCGTCGCGATGGCCCGGATGGTGATGAGGTTGCCGATGTGGTCGCCGCGCACCTGCCGCACCGCGAGCGCCTTGGCCGGCTTGTCCGCCGTGCCCGAGCGCGGCTTGAAGACGAGCGTGTAGCGCCGGATGAGCTCGGCGGGGAACTTGTCCTCGTCGACCGTCGGGTCCCGTTCCGCCGCCTCGTCGAGCTCCCGGTTGCGGGCCTGCCGCCGCGCCATCAGGACGTCTAGCACGTCGTCCTTGAAGCTGGGGTTCCCTGGGTCAGCCCCCCCGCCCGAGGCGGACGGCAGCGGATGCGATGCGTACCTGATGTCCGTGCTCGGCTGCGGCATGGCCTTGTCCACCGCCCGGGACATAATGTCGACGTAGTGCTTGGTGTTGATCTCGACCGAGTCGACGAGCCGCAGGTTCTCGTCGTTTTCCCGTTCCCACTACCAGCGTCGACGTCAGCGAGGCAGGCATGCAGCGAGGCGGTTCGCTGGGCGACATACCGCGTCGAGATCGTCGAGATGGATGGTTATCTCGTCGACGGCGCGGTCTGCCAGCTTCTGCAGGATCTCGCGGTACTTGTGCTGCGGCGCTCTCCGCCGCTGCTTGTCCTGGCGGCGCCGGCCGGCCGGCTCGTGATCCTCGTCCATGAAGTCATACTCGTCGTCGCTGAGATCGTCGTCGTCGATCGTGACGTCGCCCATGGCAGTCGCAATGGTGTGCTCGGGCGACGTCTTGAAGTCCCTGAGGAAGTCCTCAAATGCCCCTGCGACCGGTTAGTCCGCGCCGGGCGAGGCCAGACCGAGGCAGAGGGGGGCCGACTCTGCTGCGTCTCATAGTTGACGGGGGCCTTGAACTCGCGGAGTGCCATCTTGGACAGTCTGTCGGCAGCGGCTTCAGTGTACAGGCGCCTGCGGCTCCAAGATGATTCCCCGATGCGCTGGCGCGATGTGGACGGGCAAAATCGGAGGGCTGGGGAGGATTGGGAGGACAAGCGCACAAGGAGCGCGTCGAGGCAGACGCGACTTTCCGCGTCGCGCGTCGCACCGCCACGGCGCCCATTAAAGTGGTCTGCGCCACATGTGGCGCCGGCGCCGGAGCAAGTGGAGCCGGACTCGGCACGTGGGACTTGCCTCGGCATGGAGCTCCAACGTCTCCCCGAGCCACGGTCCATCTTGTGCCTCGATTCGAGACGGGATCATGGTTGCCAGCAGCTCTGCATGGCTCCCAGGAAGAACGCGCAGTCCGCCGCGGCCGAGGTGGCGCTCGTCCACCTCAAAAACTGCCTGGTGAACCTGCCGCCGACGCTCGTCTCGCTGCTTGTCAACGTCAACACGGTGAGCGTCGTCGCCGTCGCCCGGCCGCAGCGGCAACCTGCTGATGCGTCCCGCAGCCTGCGCAGAATGTCGTCGTCGAGCTCAGTTACCGGGCGCCGCCGGCCAATGGACAGCTGGGCGCGGGCGCGCCTCCGCGCTCCGTCTTCGTCGGCTGGACGGGCATGCCGAGCAAGCGGCGGCTGGCGTCCCTCGTCGGTCGCGACGGGCTGGCGGGATCCAGGGGCTCCCTGAGGGACCAGGAGGTCCAGGCGGTCGAGATGGATGCCACCTTGGCCAGCACGCTGGGCCTGTCCGACGGCCAGAGGGTCACGGCGACGGTGCACATCGACCCACCCCTGGCGCACACGGTCAACATCGAGCCCCTGACCGCGGAGGACTGGGAGATGATCGAGCTCCATGCCACCTTTCTCGAGCTGAACCTCCAGTCGCAAGTCCGGGCCCTCCCGAATCCCGCTTACCTGCTCGACGGCCGCACACCGGTGCCTCCCCACCCGCTGACCCTCCATCTGTCGCCAACGTCGACGGCGAGCATCAAGGTGGTGTCGCTGGATCCCGCGCCGCCGCCAGATGCGCCCTTTGCCAAGCTCTCGCCCAATGCCGAGGTCATCGTCGCACCCAAGACAAGGGCCAAAAGCAGCCAGAACAGCGGCGACCACCGCAGCGTCGCGAGCACGTCCAAGTCGAGGCGCAGCGCGGCCAGCACGGTCCGCCGGCGCAACGCCCGGGAGGAGCCGCGGCCGACCCTGTTTCTTCGCGCCATAGACAGGACGGCCTGCGACGCCTGGTTCGACGAGGGCCCCGTGTGTACCGACCTCGGCGTCTGGGTCGACCGGGACCTCCTTTTCACAAACGCCTTCAGGGGTGTCAGTCACGTGGTGGTCGACGTCATCAAGCCTGCTGGTCTCCAAAGACCGCGGCCTGAAGACGGATCAGCTCTTGCCGCCACGCCGGCTGCCTCGAAGATCGTGGCGAACCTCAGGCCCTGGGACGATCCGCCCAACGGCCAGGCGGCTGCTCTGTCGCCTGCTCTCTGTGCTGCACTCGGGTGCAGCGGCATCGTCGGCGGCGTCGCCAAGTTGCAGGCGGCACCGCAACCACTGCCTCGCGGCAGCGTGCAGCAGATCAAGGTCTTGCCGTTTGCCGTCGGGGCCAAGGCCAGCGGCGAGGGGCTGCGGTTTGGCAGCGAGACCAAGGCGGAAAAGGAAGAGTCTGCCAAGAGGTTCAGGCACATGTACTCGGGATCCAAGGGCGACGAGGGCTTGCTCCAAGGCCCGATAACGGACGGCATGGTCGTGGGGTTCTACGACGGGCTCGACGCTCCCCAGGGCTGGGACGGCGGCGTGGTCAAGATTGAGTACAGCTCGGACATTGCGTCGCAGGAAAAGGGCAGCAAAGACGCAACTCTGTGGATGACGGGCTTGGACGCCAAGGTTCCGATCGAGTTTCATCAGCCACAGCCGCGGCCGCCTTGGATGGCCGACTCTGACCTGTTCGATCTGCAGCCTGCACACGACTCGTTGTTGGTTGGAATCGACGGCTTGCTGGCAACTCTCGAGTCGCATCTGGCCCACATGTCGTCGGTGTTGCTGACGGGCACGATGGGGTCGGGGAAGACGTCGGTGGCAAAGCACCTAGCAGAGAAGCTGCGCCAGGAATCTCTCTTCCACACCATCTACTTTTCGTGCCGGAAGCTGGTCAACGACGAGACGCGGATATCGACCATCAAGGAGACGCTGAGCCGCATCTTCATGTCGGCAAGCTGGGGCGCCAGGCTCGGGGGCAAAGCGCTCGTCGTCCTCGACGACCTCGACAGGCTGTGCCCGGTGGAGACGGAGCTGCAGGTGGGAAACGACAACGGACGCAGCCGGCAGGTGAGCGAGACGATGCGGTCCGTGGTGCGGCAGCACTGCACGCGGGACAGCGGCGTCGTCGTGCTGGCCACGGCCGAGGGCAAGGACTCGGTGAACAAGGTGGTCGTGAGCGGCCACGTCGTGCGGGAAATCATGGAGCTGAAGGCGCCCGACAAGGAGGCGAGGCGCAAGGTCTTGGAATCCATTGCCAAGCAGGACGCGGTGGCTGAGGAGGACGACGAGGCGGCCGCCAACGACAACAGCCGGCCGCCGACGTCGGACGGCAGCGCCGTGGCCGACGACAGCGACGCCTGGATGCACGGCTCGGAGGAGCAGGGGCCAGCGGCCAAGGACGGCGGCTTCATGCTCGACTCGGGCCTCGACTTCCTCGACATTGCCGGCCTGACGGACGGCTACATGCCCGGGGATCTGGCGGTCCTGGTGTCGCGGGCCCGGAACGAGGCCATTATCCGCACCCTCAGCGACGCTCGGACGGAGCGTGGCGGCGGAGGCGACGCCGTCCGCCTCCGGCGGGCAGACTTCGACAAGGCGCTGAAGGGCTTCACTCCCGTGTCGCTGCGCAACGTGGCGCTCCAGAGCTCGACGACGACGTTCAGGTCCATCGGGGGCCTGCGGGAGACGCGAAAGGTGCTCCTCGAGACGCTCGAGTACCCGACCAAGTACGCGCCCATCTTTGCGCAGTGCCCGCTCCGGCTGCGGTCGGGGCTGCTGCTCTACGGATACCCGGGCTGCGGCAAGACGCTGCTTGCCAGCGCCGTGGCGGGCGAGTGCGGGCTCAACTTCATCAGCGTCAAGGGGCCCGAGATTCTCAACAAGTACATCGGGGCGTCGGAGAAGAGCGTCAGGGACCTGTTCGACCGGGCGCAGGCGGCGCGGCCGTGCGTCCTCTTCTTCGACGAGTTCGACTCGATCGCGCCCAAGCGCGGCCACGACTCGACGGGCGTCACGGACCGGGTGGTGAACCAGCTGCTGACGCAGATGGACGGCGCCGAGGGCCTGTCGGGCGTCTACGTGCTGGCGGCGACGTCGCGGCCCGACCTCATCGACCCGGCGCTGCTGCGGCCGGGCCGCCTGGACAAGTCGCTGCTGTGCGACATGCCGACGCCCGAGGACCGGCTCGACATCCTCAAGGCGCTGCTGCACAGAGTGCGGCTGTCGGGCGAGCTGACCGAGTCGGACGGGCGGCTGGCCGACGTTGCCCGCCGGACCGACGGCTTCTCGGGCGCCGACCTGCAGGCCCTCGTGTCCAACGCGCAGCTGGAGGCCATCCACGAGGTGCTCGGCGCGACGGGCCCGGCGGCATCCCGGCGCGACACAGGCCGGGACGGCGGCACGCGGGGCTCGACGCCGAGCTTCGTCCAGTTCCGCTACGGCGGCGGCGGCGCGGCGGCCGACGGGGGTGGTCCGCAGAGCACGTCTGCCGCACTCGCGGAGAAGGCGGCGCTCGCGTCCAAGCTGGAGCAGATCAGGCTCGCGCGCAGGAAGGCCAGGCAGGCGCGCAAAGGCGCGGGGGCCGCGGCGGCGGAGCGGGAGAGCAACGAGTCGGAAGAGCACAGGGACCGCGAGGTGGTGGTGGGCTGGGCGCATCTGGCCAGGGCGCTCGAGACGACGCGGGCGAGCATCAGCACCGACGAGAAGACGAGGCTGCAGCGGATCTACAGGGAGTTTGTCGTCGGCAGGAGCGGGCAGATGAAGGACGGGCAGGGAAGCATGGAGATTGGCGGCCGGAGCAGCCTCATGTAGGGAGGGACGTAGGCTCCGTACCGAGGTAGACGACGGTATACAGGCGCTACAGACGGCCGCCCCCGACGGCAGGCTCCTCCGGGGCGTCGGCCAGCTCGCGGGCCAGCGCGAGGATGCGGTCGTGGATGTCGGCGTGGGCGGCGACGAGGCCGCGGTTCCGGCTCAGGAGCCTGCCGGCGGCGAAGTCGAAGGGCCTGCCGTCGAGGTCCGTCACCTTGCCGCCGACCTCGGAGTAGATGAGCTGGGCGCCGGCGTGGTCCCAGACGGACGAGGGCGGCGCGGGCCCGCGGGCGGGGGGGATGCGCAGCAGGACGTCGCCGCCGCCGACGACGAGGGCGGCGTAGCGGACGTGCGACGACCAGACGTCGGTGCCGGGGAACGGGGCGCCGAGGCGGGCGGCGAGGCGGCGGACGGGGGCGCGGCGCGCGGGCGGGTTGAGGGCGCAGTCGACGATGTGCGCGGCGGCGAGGGCCGGCGGCGGCAGGCGGGGGGGAAGCGGCCGGCGGCGGAGGATGCGGGGGGCGGCCGACGGCGGGCCGGACGGCGGGGCGGGGACGAGCAGGGTCGCGCCGTGGCCGCGGGCGGCGGAGAGGACGATGCCGAGGCCGTGGGCGTCGACGCGCGACTCGCGGATGCGCGGGGCGCCAGAGGTGGAGGTGGAGGTGGAGGTGGAGCCGGAGCCGGAGCCGGAGCCGGAGCCGGAGCCGGAGCCGTCGACGTCGTCCGGGCGCAGGTTGGGGCACGCGAGCACGCCGACGACCTCGCGGCCGTCCTCGATCAGGGCGAGCGCGACGGCGTACTGCTGGCCGCGGAGGAAGGCGGCGGTGCCGTCGACGGGGTCGAGGGTCCAGAAGCGGCGGGCGTCGGCGGCGGCGCCGGAGCCGGCGTCGACGAGGGCGAGCATGGCGGCCTCGTCGGGGGCCGGGCCGGGGTGCGCGTCGGCGAAGAGGCGGTAGGCGGCGCGGCGCAGGGCGGCGTCCTCGCGCAGCGCGGCGGCGTCCTCCTCGCCGACGAAGGCGTCGCCGGGAAAGGCGGCGACGGCGGCGACGACGAGGGCCTGGGCGGCGAGGTCGGCGGCGGTGACGGGCGTGGCGTCGGGCTTGGCGACGGCGGCGACGGACGACTGCACGCGCTTGGTCAGCTGGGCGGCGCGGAGCACGGCCGCCTCGGCGACGTCGAGCTCGCGCTGCCAGGCCATGATGGATGGGGGTTTCAGATAGGAGCATGTTGGCGTATTTGGTAAGCAGTCTTTGGTAAGCAACTATGGTAAGCAGTCTTTGGTAAGCAACAACTGTAAGCAACCATGGTAAGCAACTATGGTAAACCATCACCACAGCTCCTCCTCTCCATCTCAACCCGCACCACCTCCCCCCCCAGCCCCAGGCTCACCAGGCGGCCGCCGCACCGCCTCTCGGCCGCCCCGAGGTCGCGCGCCACGTCGACCACCGCCTCCGAGCCCCCGAGCCGCGCCGCGTAGCCGCAGCCCGCCCCGTGCACCCGGAACGCCAACGGCCGGCGCCCCGCCGCCGGCCCCGTCGAGTACTCGACGTGCAGCCGGAGCGACCCCGAGACCCGCACCGACGACGTCGCCCCGGGCGGCACCGCTTGCCAGCGGGCGCCGGCGCACGAGCACGAGTCGCTGCCCGGGCTTGAGCACGCCTCCCCCGCGTCGTCTGCCGCCGCCGCGACGTGCGCTGCCTGCTCCCTCGGGACCGGAGTCGCAGTGCCCGTGTCGTCAGACGCCGCGCCCTCGTCAGACGCCGCGCCCTCGTCAGACGCCGTGCCCTCGTCAGACGCCTCTCCCTCGTCAGACGCCGCGCCCTCGTCAGACGCCGCGCCCTCGTCAGACGCCGCGCCCTCGTCAGACGCCGCGCCCTCGTCAGACGCCGCGCCCTCGTCAGACGCCGCGCCCTCGCCAGACGCCTCTCCCTCGTCAGACGCCGCGCCCTCGCCCGTCTCCCCCGTCCGGGCCGTGGCCACGGACCCCATGGGCGAAAACAGCGTGCTCTCCAGCGGCGGAGCAACCTTGGCCGCCCCGTGGCGCACCACCTGCGCCGCGCGCTCGACAATCAGCCGCTCCAGCTCGCCGTTGAAGGCCTCCTGCAGGCCGGCTGCCATGAGAGCCGGCAGACGCCACGCCGGGTATAGCCGCCCGTGCGTCCGCGGGATGCTGTACTTGCCCTGCAGCGACAGCAGCGCGTTGCACAGGTAGCACGCGTCCTTGTTCGAGGCCACGATGCGCGGCGGCCGCCCGTCGCCCGGGTGCGCGTCGAGGTGCCACACGAGCTGCATCTCGGCGTGGATCCGCGCGCCCCCCCAGGCCTGGGCCAGGGTCCTGGCAAAGGCCGCGTCGGTCGCGTCGACGCTTCCGTACAGCTGCCGGCAGAGCTCCCGGGGCTTGACGCGCGCCTCGCTCGACGCCGCGAGCCGTCCGAGCACGTCGACGACGCGAGGCCGCGAGCCCGGCGGCTGCTCACACGGCCGCTCGAAGGCCGCCGCCGGCAGCGCGACCGTGGCGACGGCCGCGCGGCGCAGCGCGGCGCAGCCCCGGGCCAGCGCCGTCATGCGCGTCGCCGACGACCGGTACTGCGCCATCTTGCACGTCGCGTTGAGCAGCGCCCGCCGCGTCTCCGCCTGCATCCCGGGCCGCGCGCCGTCCAGCTGCTCCAGCAGCATCCCCGCCAGGCCGGGCACCCGCGAGAGCTCCCAGAAGCCATCCACCAGCCGCGCCAGCTGGTCGGCCCCGGCGCCCTGGCCGAGCCCGTCGAGGCGCTCGGCGAGGCTGCGTGCGCGCCGCTGGAACAGCGCCTTGTCGGCGTTGCTCCCGCCGACGCTCGCGTCGAGTCCCCGGCACGCCTCGCGCAGGAGCTGCTGCAGCGGCGGCTTCCTGCCGCGCCCCGTGATGCGCGCGCGGCTCAGGATGCGCCGCCCGCACATGGCCACGATGGCCCGGAACACGCGGCCCTCGGTCTCGTCACGGGGCGCTGCCGACGCGCTCAGCGCCGCTCTCAGATCCGGGGGGGCAGCCGCTCGACGCACCTGACGAAGCCGTCCTCAGCACGGCAAACACGTCGTCGAGGCCGCCCTTGATGGCCTGCAGATACGCCGGGTCTGCCGCCGCGTGCGCGTTCGCCGCGACCAGGACGCGCAGGCCCGTCTCCCCGTCGCGGCGCTCCTCCTGCACGCACACGGCCGTCACCCGACGCCCATCGTCCCTGACGCTCGACAGGAAGGCCAGCGTCGAGCACAGGTCCCGCTCGGCCTGGAGCCCCAGCGCCCGCCCAGGCTCGTCCTGCCCGCGTCCGGGGCTGTTGCGCGACGGCGCTGCCGCCACGGCGCCGAGCGTCCACAGCAACGCAATGTTCTCGGCGCATCGGACTTGAAGCGCGGCGTCGGCCGGCATGCTGAGACGGCGTGTATACGCGTATATCACGGTGAACAGGAAAGTTGGCCACGTCCGTACGTGCAGTTCGCCATCCCTTTCATCGCCCTCTGCTAGAAGCCGCAGCTGCAGGAGGCCCACGCCCTGCAGCCCCCGGCTGCCTGGGAGCGAGGCGAGTTGAGCACTCGGGTGTGACAGCAGCAACGCATTCACTCACCACCTCGCGACGGCACCGTCTTCAAATCAGTTCTTGTAATGATGCACAGGTCTATCGGTCACGCGACTCGGTCCCGCCGCTGGCCCCGTCTGCGTGACCGTGTGAAGCTCCTCTATGACGGGCAGGCCTCGAGACGCCAAGCCGTCTTTCCTTCGCTGTATCTGTCCGCGACCGTCAACAGGTCGGCTGCCTGTCCCCTGGCCCGCGACAAAGCGCTGCCCCTGTGCTCCCCCCCTTTCGCCAACGTCGGGCCCGCTCAAAGGAAATATCAAGAGACAAAAACAAAAAGGGGCTCGACGACGACACAGAAACGTCATCAAGCCGGCCGTAACCAACTCCTCCACACCGGTCGTGTCTTTTCATGCAAATCGGGGTATGTTGCTCGCGAATCTCCACGCCCTAAACAGTAATTCCAACCCTTGTACCAAACTCCGGCCGATGCAGGAAAGAAATGGCATGCCGAAGAAAAAAAGAATTAGTTCAGGGAACAGATGGGCCGTGTCCGCCTCTCGAGGCTCAGCGGCTGCCACCGGCGCCGTTTGTCTGCGCAGAACCGGAGCTGCCCCCCTTCGTCTTTTCGCGGTCCCGCAGCGTGCGGTACATCTTGCTCAACCGCTGGCCCGTGACGCTGTTGCTCGTGTCGTCGACCGGCCAGAGCGCCGCCAGGAAGTCCCTGAGCCATGTTAGTATCCAGCTCCGCGTCAACCAAGCCCCAGTACGACGTACCAAAAGTTGCTTTTGAGATCCTCGTCCGACGCCGACTGGGAGAATTTGTCGTCGAGAAACCGGCCAATGGCGACAAGCTCCTCTCCAAAGATGTTCGCCCGCTCCTTGGTCGACCTGACATTCTCCTTGGTCGTCGACAGGATCCTCTCAAAGTTGGCTCGCACCGGCTTCAGCAGGAACCAAATCATGGCGTCATTGTCCTTGACCCGCTGATCCTTGTTGTCGCCGATGCGGCGGAGCTCGTCGAGACGTCGAAGAGCGCTGGCCCTGCGCTCGTCCTGCGGCCGCGCCTCGCGCTCCCGGTCCCGGTCCCGGTCCCGGTCCCGGTGCCCGTGGCGGTCGTCGCGCCGGTGGTCATCACGCCGGTAGTCCTCGCGCCGGTCCTCGCGCCGGTCATCGCGCCGGTCATCGCGCCGGTCATCGCGCCGGTCATCGCGCCGGTCCTCGCGCCGGTGGTCGTCTCGCCGATGGTCATCGTCGCGGTAGTCGTCGCGGCGGCGATCGTCGCGGCGGCCCTCGTCCCGGCGCCGGTCGTCACGCCGGTCGTCACGCCGGTCGTCGCGGCGGCCGTCGCGGCGATGATCGTCGTGGTGACGATGCCTATCGCGGTGCCGTTCGTCATCGTCGCGGTGCCGGCGCTTCTCGTACCGCTCGTTGTCGTCTCCGTGCGTGCTCGGGCGGCGGCCGTCGTCGACGCGGCGATACTTGGGGCTGCGCGCGTCGTCGTGCGACGCCTGCTTGCGCTTGAATTCGGGCCTCGAAGAGCCGCGGTCTTCGGCATAGCTGCGAGACCGATGGTGGTCGCTGTAAGAATGCTCCCTCTCCCGGTCGAGATGCTTCTTGACGCCATGCGGCGCCGGCGACGCGGTGCCGCTTCCGCGGTGGCCGTTGGCCAGCTGGTGCTTCTTGTTGCTGCGGTGGTGGTTGTCGACGGCCTTGGGCGCCGCGCGGTCGCCAGAGTGCTTCGACTCGAGCACCGACAGGAGATACTCGGAGCGGCGGACCAGGTGCACCGCGCCAGGGGCCTTCAGCTTGTCGTTGGCCTTGGTGCGCTCCTCCTTCTTGCCCACCCTATGCTCCTCGAGGAAGAACTTGTCCGCCATGCCGAGCTCGGGATCGTCTCGGATCTGGACCCAGGCGCCAAAGCCGTGCCTGTCGATGCCCACCAGGAGCATGGCGTCTTCCTTGGCCCCCCACGAGCACGTGTAGCTGGCCGCCTTGACCGTGTCGGGCAGGCGGAACGACCGCCAGTCTGGCTGGCTCCTGATGGCCTGCCGCAGCAGCTGCAGCTGCTTCGGTCGTTCAATCGCAGTCTCGGCGTTGACCCTTTTCAACTCGCCAAAGTCAATCAGGACCGCCTTCCGGTCCTTCTTGGCAATCGCCTTGCCCGTCTTCTTCTCTTCGTTGGCCACCTTGCTGTTGTTTTCATCCACGGCCTGCTGGGCCGCCTTGATGAAGTCATCCAGGACCGACTTGACGAACTCCGGGTCCCTGTCGCCCAGCTTGGCCTCGTGGATGATGTCGTCGCTGCGGTCGTCCATGGACCCGAATCGAAAGTAAGCCTTGATGAGGTTCCGCTGCTCCTTGTCGTTCAGCGGCCGTTTCGGGTCCGCCATGAGGGCTCGCTGCTCCTCTTCCTCCTGCTGCTGCTCTCTCTGGCGCTTCTTGAGGCGGTCGGCCCGGTCGTTGTCCTTGGTGCGGCTCTTCATGGTCGCTCTCCGGGGCGCATTCTCCGCAGCCAGCTTCGCCACGTATTCTTCATGCTGCCGCTTCTCTTCTTCCGCCTTGATCTCCGCCAGCTTGTCGGCGGGGATGATCTGATCCCAGTCAAGGTTGATGTCGTCCACCTTGACGTCGGTGATCTGCATGAAGCTGTCCCAGTCGATGCCACCGCTGCTGAGGTTGATTTGGTCGTCGACCTTGGTCTTGGTCACTTCGGCGTTCTCCAGGATCGAGTCGATGTCGAGCTGCTCCAGGCGTTCCTGGTTGCCGCTCAGCTCGAACATCTTGGACGAACGCATCTTCAACACCAGCTGGATGTCTTCCGACGACGACGGGCCGTCAGTCTTGAGGCCCTTCTTGTTCAACTTCTCCTTGAACGCCGCCTTGCCGTCGTCCGTCACGCCGGCTTGGATCGTCAGGTACTCCAGGAGAAGCTTGTTTCGCGCCCGTTCCAGGACCTCCTCCTCGACCGTTTCCTTGGACACGAGCCGATAAATGTTGACCGGCCTCTTCTGCCCGATGCGGTGGGCTCTGGCCATGGCCTGCAGGTCGGCCTGGGGGTTCCAGTCCGAGTCGAAGATGACGACGGTGTCAGCAGTCATCAGGTTGATGCCCAAGCCGCCGGCCCGGGTCGAGAGGAGAAAGCAAAAGTCCTCGCTGTCTTCGGCATTGAAGTGGTTGATTGCCATCCGGCGCGGGCCGGCCGCGATGGTTCCGTCCAGACGCTGGAACTTGTAGCCGCGGAGCGATAGGTAATCGCCTAGAATGTCGAGCATCTTGACCATCTGGCTGAAGATGAGGACGCGGTGGCCGTCCTTCTTCAGCTTGGAGAGGAGCTGATCGAGTAGCATCATCTTGCCGCTGCTGGCAATCAAGCCCTTGATCTGATCCTCGCGACGGACGCTGCCGGCCAAGACGCGTTCCTCGGCGCCGGGGAACATGTAGGGGTGGTTGCTAATCTTCTTCAGTTCCATCATGACGTTGAGGAGCGAATTCTTGTGGCCGCCGGTTGCATCACAGAGGGCCGAGTAGTTTCTTGTCAGAATGTTCTTGTAGTACTCCAACTGAACGTCGGACAGCTCGACGCGGATGATCTTCTCCGTCTTTGGGGGCAGGTCCGACTCGACCGTCTCTTTGGTCCTCCGCAAGATGAAGGGGGCAATGGCGTTGTGAAGCTCCTGCAGCTTCTCCTGGGCGTCGGCGGCGGAGAGCGAGTCGAGCTCCTCGTCAATAACGACCCTGCCGGGGTTCACGAAGTCCAGCAGCGCCGAGAGCTCGGCCAGGTTGTTCTGGATGGGTGTGCCCGTGATCAGGATCTTGCACGGGACGCCAAAGGCAACCAGCCGAGCGTAGAGCTGCGAGTCCCGGTTCTTGAGACGGTGAGCCTCGTCGACGGCGAGCACCTGCCACTTGATGTTCTGGAGGAACTGCCAGTCCTGGAGGACGAACTCGTACGAAGTCACCAAGACGTTGAACTTGGGCTTCTTGGCGTTGCTGTTGATCAGGAGCTCGTGTTCGCGCACCATGGTCCGAGCATCCTCTGGGCCGAGGTAGACGACGTAGTTGAGGTCCGGCGCCCAAGTGTTGATTGTATCGCACCAGGCGGGGATGACACTAAGAGGGGCGACGACAAGGGACGGGCCCTCCTGGCGACGATCGTTTCGCAGCCAGCTGAGGAACGACACCGTTTGGACCGTCTTGCCAAGGCCCATTTCGTCGGCAAGGATGACATTGTTTCCTCGGGTCCAGTTTAGGCATAGGAAGTTGAGGCCCTTGAGCTGGAACGAGCGAAGCTCGCCGCCCTGGATGTAGTCGGGCTGCTTATCCAGTTTGACCATCCTAGTCCGCGTGTCCGGGTTGGCCTCTCGCCGGTCAGACTGCCACGACCGGGAGGCGCGGTCCAGGTACTGGTCGATCTTGTCCTGGAACTTGGCGCTGATGTCCGAGGCGAGCTCCCACGTGCACTCTTCGTAGGTGAGGCCCTTCCACTTGACGTAGTACTCGGGCCCGTCGTCGCCGTCCCGCAAGGCGACGACTCGCTCGACCTTGGTGAAGTCCTCGAAGGCCTCGTCGTCGCGCTCGCGGTCGAGGAAGAACTGCTCCTTACTCTCGGGCGGGACGTCTTCGCCAAAGCGGATGTCGAGTTCCTTCTCGACAACCTTGCGGAAGTAGTTTTCGACCTTGCGAAGGCCTCGAACATTGCGGAGAGTGTCGATGGTCTCCCAAGAGTCATGCAGGTGCGACTTGCCCTTCCACTTGATGAAGTACTCGAAATCATCGCGTCTCGAGTCATACTGAAGCTCCAGGCCGTCGGTGAGTTGATGGCGCAGAACCTTTTCGACATAGGGAGAGTCGTCGACGTAGTCGGGGACGTAGCCACCGGCCAGCTCCAGGTCCTCGTCGTCTTCGAAGTCGCTCTCCTCATAGGCGCCTTGCTGCACTTGCTGCGCGGCGCGACGGTTGGACCATCTTTTCTCGGCCAGCGCGAGCGCAGGCTGCGACTCACGTTGAAGCCTCGCCTTCTTCAGCTGGCTCTTTGCTCGAGCGCCGCCGTAGGTGTCGGAGTCGGAGTCGGATTCGTTGGTGGAGGGCTGCAGGGCAGGCGTGCCTCCCTTGGAAGCTGCAGCATCCCCGTGTCAGTCCGAGATTCCAGGCGGGCAGCTGGGGGGCTTACAACTCTGTGACTGATTGACACGGCGGCGCTTGGCCTGCCGACGACTGGGCGGCTCATCATCCGAGTCGGAGTCATCGGATATGACCTGGACCCATGTCAGCATCGTGCGGCGTACCAAGACCATGACGGGATGAGGCACATACCAGTTTGCGCTGCTCTCTGGCCCGAGTCTGGAGAGCTGGCGTTAGCCGTTGCCACGGAGATGGCAACGATGGGGGGGGAAGACGAACGCTTCGGCGAAGGCCATACAGCTCGGGGTTGGCCTTGATATACTCCTCCTCGGCGAGCGGCGATTTGCGCTTGGCCGGCCTGGCGGACTCGGCCGAGCTGGCGCGGGTTTGACCGGCGCCGACATCAGGCGGCGAGGGCGAGCTGTCGTGCACCTCAAAGTCGGCATCGCCGGATGCGTCGGCGCCGCTCGAGCCACCGTCACTGTCCGACATGTGGTGGTCGTCGTGTAAGTGATTCGAGGCCTCGCCGTTGCGGTCTCGGGGGCAGGACGGCGAGGAACGCTCGGGGGGAGAGTTGTGGGTATCTGAGATATCGCTATTGCTTCGGCCATGCTGGGCAAGAGCGCCGGGGGCCATGGAGTCGCTGCGTGACAAGTGTCCGTTGACAGGACCCCCCTCAATAGGGGTGGACATGGTGGCGGCTTTCGCGAGTGACGCCGGCTGGAGAGACGACGAGGTTAGCAACAGCGGCCCTGACGTTGGGGAGATGCAAAGGCAGCGCGCAGAATGAAATGGTTCTTGCGACGAGAGGCGCGGCGCTGGACTCCAGGGACAAGGCCGGAGCATGGAGCAATGCTCATTATCGCATCAGCACGTGGGCTCGCGATGGCGAGGCTGAGAGACGCGGCAGAGGCGATTGAGAACCAATGCAGGGCGGGAACGGCCCCAGGCGAGAGCCAGATGCCCCAGCGTCATCGGCAGCCATCGGATCCATCAAGCCAGGGCGTCGGAGAGCCGTCCCGAGGCCAGCCGGGGCGATATAGCGATGCACCGGGTTCGAGGCGGCAGCGGCATCGGCCACAGGCGGCAGGGCAAACGGCAGCTGGCACGGGCGGCGGGCGACGAGGAAAGAGCGGCAGGCACTTACAAGGCATTCGCAGGCGATGCTCAAGCACCATGAACCATCGGAGAGACGTGCGGACGAGGATCCGGGGGCTCGATGTCGAGCGCTGGGCCGCGGGTAGTCGATGAGGGTTGAGCGTGTCGAAGGGACGGAGTGGGAATAGTCACAAAAAAGGACTGGTGGAGAGAAGGCAGGAAAGAATTGGATTGGAGGCTGAGAGGTCGGGCGAAGGGCCCGCAGTGGCTCGGAGCCAGGCTAAGTACTGAGTACCAGGCGGTACACGGCGGCGGGGTTGCGCCTTAGCAGCTCGCGAGGTGGGGAAGCGGAAACCCCGGCAAAATTGGCGGGGCGGAGCTCGGTGGCTTGCTCAGACCAGATAGGCGAGTACGAGGCGCGGCGAGGGACCAGCCACGCGCGCTTTGTGTTACGACCCTTGCTGAACCCTGCGCCCAAGGCTCTGGTTCACGTGATGCTGCTGGAGGTCACCAGAATCCGCCTGTATTTTGCCATGCCAGCCTTTTTGTCTTGTGCAGCCAGTTGGTGCGTTTAAAAAAGACGAACCTCCTCGGCAATATCGATTGCAAGCAAGCCACAGCTATCCGCACTTCCCATTGGCTTGTCTCTCTGTCACGCGACGTCGCCATTAGGTAACGACGTCGCGTGCAGAAGCCGTAGATGAAAGATACAGTCGTTCTGACAGAAGCGGGGATGCTGCTATAAAGCCCAACCAAACCATCGTCGCCGTCTAAAAACTTTTCTCTCTGCAAAACACCTGTCCAGCCTACGGATACAACGTCGCTGAAATGTCCAAGGGCCGCGTCTGTCTCGCCTACTCGGGGGGTACGAGCCGTCCACTGGGCCAGTCCCCCCCCCCCGGCGCACCGCTGACTCGTCCAGGCCTCGACACGTCGACTATCCTCAAATGGCTTATCCTCGAGGGCTACACCGTCGTCGTACGTGGCCCCGACCGTCTGTCTTGCCGTCGTCCTGGCTAACCCCAACCGCGCGACAGTGCTTCCTGGCCAACGTGGGCCAGGAGGAGGACTATGCGGCCGTGGAGAAGAAGGCGCTGGCGCTGGGCGCTGAGCGCATGGTCATCGAGGACCTACAGCGCGAATTTGTCGAGCAGCTCGTCTTCCGCGCCATCCAGTGCAACGCCGTATACGAGGACCGCTACTTACTGGGCACGTCGCTGGCGCGGCCCGTCATCGCGCGCGCCCAGGTTCGCGTGGCCCAGCAGCACAAGTGCGACTTCCTCTCGCACGGCTGTACTGGCAAGGGCAATGACCAGGTGCGCTTCGAGCTGGCCTTCAAGGCGCTCGCCCCGGGCATCGGCGTCATCGCCCCCTGGCGCGTGCCCGAGTTCATCCAGCGCTTCCAGGGCCGCCAGGACCTGCTGCGCTTTGCCGCAGAGAACAAGATCCCCGTCTCGTCGACGCCCAAGGCGCCCTGGTCCATGGACGACAACCTCGTCCACTGCTCGTACGAGGCCGGCATCCTCGAGGACCCGGACCACACGCCCCCTAAGGAGCTGTGGACGCGCACCGTCGACCCCCTCGACGCCCCGGACAAGCCCTACCGCTTCACCGTTCACTTCGACAAGGGCATCCCCGTCAAGGTGGTCACCGAGGACAACAAGGAGGCCACCGACTCGGTCGAGCTCTTTAAGCTGCTCAACAAGATTGGCCACGACAACGGCGTCGGCCGCATCGACATTGTCGAGAACCGCTTCAGTAGGTGCCTGTTTCGCCCTGGGGGAACGTGTGTGGCTGAGGCTTCGCTTCGCAGTCGGCCTCAAGAGCCGTGGCTGCTATGATAGCCCCGGCCTGACGATTGCGCGTCTGGCCCACGTCGACCTCGAGGGTCTCGTCCTCGATTCCAAGGTCCGCGAGCTGCGCGACCAGTTCTGCACGCTGTCCTGGTCCCGCCAGTTGTACAACGGCATGTACTTTACTCCGGTATGTGCCTCGTCGTCAGTCACTCTGCGCAAGCCTAGCTAACACCAGGCCAGGAGCGTGAATGTCGGTAGCCCAAACGCGCTTTCCGGCCTCCCGGGATTGCTAACCAGGCACCAGTCATCGACAACTCCATCGTCTTCTCGCAGCGCAACGTCAGCGGCCAGGTGAGAACAGCCTGATTGTCGGCCCATGTCGCTGTTGGCTGGTGCTGACCGACTGCGCAGGTCCGCATGATGGCGTACAAGGGCAATGCCTATGTGCTGGGCCGCAGCAGCGAGTCGAGCAACCTGTACAGCATGGAGGATGGTGCGTGAAATCGGCTCAGTTGGCGAAACTCTTGCTGACCGGCACGACAGCATCCATGGACTCTCTCGACACCTTTTCGGTAAGTGCCCGGCGCAGTCGATCCGGATGACCAGCGTGCTGCACCCCGTGCAACAAGGAGGGCTGACGTCAGACAGCCAATGGACACGACGGGCTTCATCGCCATCGAGGCGGTATGTACTCATGCACCCTAGCCGGGCACCTCGACAGGCTGACACGTGGTGCAGATCCGGCTCAAGAAGTACGGCCAAGCCAAGATTGCCGAGGGCAAGCCCCTCACGCAGCCGTAATGGACACGTGCCCTAGACGCTACGTTATCGGGAAGACGGGGGGACGCGGTCGGTTGAGGCTACGGTCACATTAGGGCTTCAATTAGAGTCGTAAGCTTCTATGCCGCCGCCCCCGATATGTTTTGTTGTTTTGTTCTCGTCAAGCGCCTGCGAGAATATATACCCTAACGCTAATGCACGCTGCTCCCTCTAAGGCGGGGGTGTTGATGTACAAACAAGGATTGATGATGAGACAAGGTGAGGGGGCGAGTGGCTAGCAGCCCCCGCGCTGCATGAGGTGCTTCTTGATAATCTCGAGCTCGGCGTCTATAGAGCTATAGTTTATGAAGTGGGCGGCAAAGCTCTCGGCCGGGCAGGCGGCGTCGTCGGCGGCGGCGGCGTCACGGGCCGAGGACGGGCGCTGGCCGGGGGCGTCCTTTTCTATCTTCACCTTGGGCGGGCAGGCGCCGGGCTTCTTGGACGGGGCCGGCGGCTCACGGGAGGCCGGAAGCGGGTCGGGGCGGAGCCTCGGATCGGCGCCGGGCCACGGATCGGCGGGCCTGGGGTCGGCGCCGGGCGGGGCCCAGGAGCTTACGCCGAGCTGCTGGTTCTGGGCCTCGGCGCGGGCGGCCCACTCGGCGAAGCCCGACGAGTGCAGGATGGTGTGGAAGGACGACTCCATGTGGCAGCGCGACGGGCCGGCCTCGATGGTCATGGCGACGGCGCGGGTGTCGCTGTCCTCGGGCGGGCCTATGGCTGGCGCGCGGTCCCGGTCCGAGATGTCTGGGGGAGGTGAGAATGGGGGAGGCGAGGATGGGGGAGGCGAGGATGGGGGAGGCGAGGATGGGGGAGGTGAGAATAGGGGAGGTGAGAATAGGGGCGTCAGGGGGCGTCTCGTACCCATCTGGACGGACAAGCAAGGGGGGCCAACTGGCCGAGGCTGTGGTTTTACAAGCACGCTGAGGTGCCTGATGGGCAAGACAAGGCAAGACAGGGCAGGACAGGGCAGGACAGGGCGACGGCATCGCGAGTACATATATGTAGCAGGCGGCGGGACGGACTCGCCCGTCACGGGCCCATGGGTTCCATGGATAGCACATAGACACTGATACTGTACGGACACAGGCTCTGTGGTACAGTCGCATTGGCCGTGGCCTGGCTGGCTGGCCAGGGCAGGGCGCAGCGCAGAGAGCACGGCCGGTGAGTCGGCGCGGGCGCGGCCAAACGCCGAGGGCTTAACGCCGGGCCCGGTCGGCGATAGGGGGCGGGTCGGCGCTTAGCAGCGGCGGCCGCGAGGCAAGCGAGACGGTCGGAGGCTGCTCGGGGGCCGCAGCCCGGCGCTCGGCCGACGGCGGGCCGGGCGGCGGATGCGGAGCGGCTGCGCGTGCTGGGGGCCGCATGGCATGAACAGCCACGGCCCGCGAGCGTATCAGGCGGCCGGCGATGGCGCTGTGACGCAATAGGCGTCTGGTCCGTGACGCAGCGCCCGTGACGCCGGCCTAGGCGCTTACACGCCTCATCGGCCGCCTCATCGGCCGCCCCCCGTCGCGAGCGTCCACGGCACGAGGCCCCTGGCGTCCTTCTCATGCGCCGCCGGGGCCTCGACCGCTCGACGGCCACGTCCCAGGCCACCGCCTGCCACCGCCGACAGGCGCTTCTCCCCGTTATCCCCGGCCAGCGGCTGCCTGGCTGCGGCCCGGTCCACGTGGCGGCCATGGGCAAGCCGCTGCATACACTGTGCATGGCGCTCTCTGCAAGCCAACATGCAACATGCAATTTCCAGCGCGCCCGCCCATCGCGGGACGGTTCCGTCGCTCCAGACGCCGGCGCCGGGGGTGGTGTAGGGTAGGCAGGCCCTTGGGCCGTGGTGTAGGGTAGGCAGACCCTTGGGCCGGCAGCTTGGGCCGGCAGCCTAGATAGCGAGCGGCGAGCCTCCAAGTACCCCGCCGCCGCCGCAGCGTGCCCCGCGCCACCCGCAAGCCTCCATGCCCTAACAGCCGCCCTGCCCCGCTGGGCCGACGATTCACAAGGCGCGAAAAATTGATGACCACCCTTGGACCTTTTCCCTCCTCTCCCCTCCACCACCGTCGATTTGCCTCGTCCGTCTCGCTCGTCCGCACCATCTGCCTCAAGCCGGCGTCATGGCGGACAAGCTCACGCGGTGCGTCTGGCCCTGGCGAGCCGCTGTCGCGGCCGACTGACTGACAGCCACGGTGCTCCAGAATCGCCATCGTCAACAGCGACAAAGTCAGCCTCGCCCCCCTCGCCACCCGCCGTGCCGCGTGCTGACCTCGCCAGTGCCGCCCTCGCAAGTGTCGCCAGGAGTGCAAAAAGTCGTGTCCCGTCGTCCGCAGCGGCAAGCTCTGCATCGAGGTGACGCCCGAGTCGCGCATCGCCTTCATCTCCGAGTCGCTCTGCATCGGCTGCGGCATCTGCGTCAAAAAATGCCCCTTCGACGCCATCACCATCATCAACCTGCCCACCAACCTTGAGAACCAGGTGACGCACCGTTATGGCCCCAACAGCTTCAAGCTCCATCGCCTGCCCATGCCCCGGCCCGGCCAGGTCCTCGGCCTCGTCGGCACCAACGGCATCGGCAAGAGCACCGCCCTCAAGGTCCTCAGCGGCAAGCTCAAGCCCAACCTGGGCCGCCACGACAACCCCCCGGACTGGGAGGATGTCATCAAGCACTTTCGCGGCTCCGAACTGCAGAGTCTGTCTTCTCTATCCCCGCTTGACGCCGCTTCCCCTGCTGACCCGCGCAGACTACTTCACCAGGCTCCTCGAGGACGACCTCAAGGCCGTCGTCAAGCCGCAGTATGTCGACCAGATCCCCAAGGCCGTGCGTGGCCCCCAGAAGAGCGTGCGTGCCCTGCTTGAGAGCCGAGCCTCGCTCGGCAACACCGCCGAGGTGACCGGCGTCCTCGAGCTCAACCACATCATGGATCGCGACATCACCCTGCTCTCGGGTGGCGAGCTCCAGCGCTTCGCCATCGGCACCGTCTGCGTCCAAAAGGCCGACGTCTACATGTTCGACGAGCCTTCGTCCTACCTCGACGTCAAGCAGAGGCTGAGCGCCGCCCGGATCATCCGCTCCCTGCTCCGCGACGACGACTACGTCATTGTCGTCGAGCACGACCTCTCTGTCCTCGACTACCTCTCCGACTACATCTGCGTCCTCTACGGCCAGCCCGCCGTCTACGGCGTCGTCACCCTGCCCCACTCTGTCCGTGAAGGCATCAACATCTTCCTCGACGGCCACATCCCGACGGAGAACCTGCGTTTCCGCGAGGAGTCGCTGACGTTCCGCATCGCCGAGGGCACCGACGACTTTGCCATTGACAAGTCCCGGGCCTTCAAGTACCCCAAGATCGAGAAGAAGCTCGGCAACTTCACGCTCAACATCGACGCCGGCGAGTTCACCGACTCGGAAATCATCGTCATGATGGGCGAGAACGGGACTGGCAAGACGACCTTTTGTCGCCTGCTGGCCGGTGCTCTCAAGCCCGACAGCAAGGCCAGCGTGCCCGACATGAGGATCAGCATGAAGCCGCAGACCATCACGCCCAAGTTCGAGGGCACCGTGCGCCAGCTCTTCTTCAAGAAGATCAAGCAAGCCTTCCTGAACCCCCAGTTCCAGACCGACGTGGTCAAGCCCCTCAAGCTGGATGACTTCATCGACCAGGAGGTCAAGAACCTGTCGGGCGGTGAACTGCAGCGCGTCGCCATTGTCCTCGCTCTCGGCATGCCCGCAGACATCTACCTGATCGACGAGCCGTCGGCGTACCTTGACTCGGAGCAGCGCATCATCGCCTCGCGCGTCATCAAGCGCTTCATCATGCACTCCAAGAAGACGGCCTTTATCGTCGAGCACGACTTCATCATGGCCACCTACCTCGCCGACCGAGTCATTGTCTTTGACGGCCAGCCCGGCATCGATGCCCACGCCAACGAGCCCGAGTCTCTGCTGACCGGGTGCAACACCTTCCTCAAGAACCTCGACGTGACGTTCCGCCGCGATCCCACCAACTTCCGCCCTCGTATCAACAAGATGGGCTCTCAGCTCGACCAGGAACAGAAGCTGAGCGGCAACTTTGTAAGCTTGCCTTTTTTTCCCCCGCTCATCGCCCCCCCAACGCGTGCGAGCTAACCGTCGGATAGTTCTTCTTGGAAGAGGCCCCGGACAAGAGCTCTTGAAAAGGGCACCAAGGAGCACGACACCACCCCCGACCGCCGTGACGCGCCCCCCGGCGCTCCTAGGCGGGCTTCGGTAGGGACGCGCCGCTGCGGGCAGGCCCGGGGCCTGGCAGCGCAGGACGACGGCGCCGGCGAGGACGACGACCCGGACGAGTAGCCGCGGCGACGGCAGTCTATCCCCTGTTGTCTGGTCCTGCGAAGCGTGGTCTTGGCGACGGGCTTCGCAGATTGAGGGACAACGGATCAAGCAGGATGACTGCCGTCAGCTTCCTATCCTCGCGGGAAGCAATTTTTCAAAATCTGTCATGGTCGCCATGCTGCTCGAATACATCAAATACAACGGGTTGTCGAGAAGAAGCGCGCTGGCGGCGACATGTTAAAGGGTAGCCTTCCAGGTAGCCTTCAGCGCCACGCACTGGCGCGCCAAACCTTGGGCAACCATGGCCGGCGCGTGGCAACAGGCAGTCCAGGGCGGTGGGAGCTCACATGGCATGTGGTACATTGTAATACATGTGCTCCTACTCCTACATTGCCGAGGGCCCTCGTGTCCTCGAGCTCGAGTCCAAATCGCCGCTTCTCGCCGCGCCAGCAATGAAGACCTCCGACGAGCCACGCGTAGATGAATGCCCGCCCGCCGCTCTGATGAAGCGCGTCATGATGCCCTACAACGGACCGGAACACCTTGCAGAAAATCCACTGCCTACTCCAACACTCCAAAACAACAGGCTCCTTTCTTTCTGCTCGGGTGCAGTCGGCGGCAGCGCCTCACTCCTCAATCTCTCCCTCCTCGCTGCCGCTTCTCAAGTCTCGGGACTTGTTCCGCTGACGGCCTTCGCGCTGGGGGGTTCGCTCGGGGTCCGGTTTGATTCTCTGCGACACGGGTCAGTTGCGCCGCGAGCGAGCAGGGCGCACGGCGTACCTTCGAATCCCGTCCGTCTCTGCGCGCGAGCCCTTCCTCGTCTTCTGGGCGTCGTCGTCGGGGGACCGAGGAAGCCGGGGGGGCCGGGGGCGCCGATGGGCGCTCGTCTCCGTAGTTGAGCTCGTCAACAGGGCGGGTGTCGATCAGACGGCGGAACGGCCGCTCGCGGTCATCCTCCCTGTCCCTGCGCTCCCGGGCATAGTGCCCGTCCTCGCCTCGTCGCGGCCGGCCATAGCGGTCGTGGTCGCGGTCTCGCTCACGGTGGTCACGGTCCCGCTCTCGTCGCGGCGGCGGGCTGAGCCGGCCGCGTTCGCCAGCAGACAGTACGCTTTCCGCCATGGTGGACCTGCGATGGTTTCGCTCCCGCTCCAAGACGGCTCTGCGCCTGTCGGCCTCGTACGGGTCCGCCGCCGGGCTGCGGCTTCGGCGAGGACGGCCGCCGCGATGAGACCTCTCGCCCCTCGATCGATCTCTCCGACGAGGCAGGTCTCGCTCGCTCGAGACGCGGCTGTTGCGCCGAGGGCCCCGCTCGGACTCGTCGTCTGCCCGCTCCCTAAGCCGGCGCATGTGCCGGTCAAAGGCATGACGAGCCGAATCCTCAGAGCCGACGGCCTGGAACTCGTTAGATCTCAAGAGCCGCGGTCGCACCGTGTCGTACGTGTCACTCAGTGCTATTGGGGGATCAAGTCGCTTCATGTACGACCGCAGGTTGTCGAACGCATGACGCTGTTGGCGATCATGGTGTCTCTCATCATCACGTCTGGCAGCTCGCTTGTCTCGGAGCTGAGGGAGGAAGCGCGTTAGAAGCAGGGTTGTAGAGCAACGGGGGGGGGGGGGGGGCAGGGCACGAGTTACCCGTTCGTATATGAGCTTCAGGATGGCAGGGTCAATGCCGGCCGTTCGACGGTCGTCTCTCATGACGGTCATGAACTCGTCGAGAGAAGTCGAAGGCGTGAGATCGAACCGCTTGTCCTTTGCGATTGCCAAGTCAGACCAGATATTGCAGGACAGGTGCAATGTCAAATGCTCACTTCGAGGACGTCCCGCACGTCATTTCGAGGGCCTCGAAGCGCACGTTCCTCGTCCTCTACCACGTCCCAGAAGAGCAGCGGAGGGGTGGGACCGTCATGGCCCAGCATGTCGATGTAGCGTTGGTCGTTTTCGATGAGCTTCCAGACGTCCTTCCACTTGGAGCCGGCGCGGAGGTGGCCGTCGCGGCGGAGCTCAGCCACGAGGGCCTTGAAGGCGTCTCTGCTCTTACGCTCGCGGCGGAACTTTGCCCGCTTGTCATTCTGCTTCTTCTCGTTCAAGGCGCGCTCAAGGGACTTGATGTGGTCTTGAAAGTGGCCGAGGATCTCGGGATTGGTGAGGATCTGATACTTGGCGTCGTTCTGCAGGGCAGCCGTGATGGACTTTTGGCCTTCAGCCCAGCGCGTGTAGGCGGTGATGCCGAGCTTGGGCAGGAGATCCTTGAGCCCGTCCAGGGCGGCCTTTCGCTGCGCCGTTTGCTGCTCCCTGTGGGCCCTCTTGAGCCCCGCGATGTACTCGTCGTACAGCTGCCGGCGCTCGGCCTCGTCGTCGGTGGAGCGGAAGATGGTCTCGCCCTCGACCATGGGACGGGCCGTCTTCCAGAGGGTGGCGTGGGTGATTTCCGGGTGCCGCTTGAGCATGGTTTCAAAGTCGGCGCGCAGCTTGGCAAGCCTCTCCTGGGCACGCTCTCGCTCCTGGACGATCATGTCGTGGCAGTACTTGGCAAACGTGTCCCTGCGCGTCTTGGGGTCCCTGACGGCGCGGAACTGGGGATCCTTGCCGACGGCCTTCAAGACGTGCTCCCAGGTCCAGTCGGACTGGACACCGTGGCGGCGGAGCATCTTGGTGAAGGCGGCGACGGCCTCCTCCTTGGTGGCATACTCGGGGATGCTCTCCGAAGCGGCGGGGACGAAGGAGCGCGACAGACCGCGGCTGTCGGGCAACGCGTCACGCGGGTCGCGTCCACCGCGTCCCTGGTCGCGGAAGCCCTGGCGGGCGGCACCGCTGGGGCCCTGGGCGTGGGCGGCGGGCGGAGGGAGCGAGGAGCGAGGCTCGCCGGGGCCGAGGGCGCTCCTGACCACGTCGGGCATTTCCCAGGAGCTCTGCTTGGTCTCGGTGTTGTACCAGTACTTTCTGCCGCCCTCGGCTGTGTACTCCTGCCACGGCTGGTTGGCCAGGGCGCGCTGGGACGGGAGTCAGCAGATGGCCGGGGCGCGGGCCGACACGGGACGTGACGATACCTCTGCCGCCGTCTTGATCTCCTCGGGCTTGGTCCACTGCGTCGCCTTGGTGACGAGGTTATGGTAGTAGGCCCGGCCGTCCGCCGTGAAGTGCTCTTGCCAGGCGGCGGCCGCGTCGGACGGCGGCCCGCCGTAGGCGCCTGCGAAGCCGTTCATCGTGACGCGTGCGGAGCGCGCGCTGGCGATGCTTGCGACAAACGGCTCCGTCTAGCGAGAGCAACGCGGCAGGGCGGGGGCTAGAGCGAGAGCGGCGGCGGGAGCGGAAACGGGAGCTGTGCGATGCGTCACGATGCGTCACGGTTCGAGGCGTGGCAGAAGAGCCGAGAAGAGCTGGCAAGGCTGGATGGAGCCAAGACAACTTTTTTGGAGTTGCGAGCACGGGCCACGCCGTGTTATGTCAGCATCCTGGCTGCGAACGCCCGGTACGTACCCCGGGGTCGGGCTCAACTCCTGCTAGCTCCCTAGCTCCCGCGATATAGACGACAAGAGACGGTCGACGACGACTCATGTCTCCCCATTTCCAGCAGAACCAACTCCCTGTCCGGATGTTGCCGCGCACCCGGGCTGCTCCCTGCGCGCAGAGACCATGGCTGACCGCGGCGCGGTGACGGCCGAGGACCTCGCCAGCGCCAGCCAGGCCCAGGACCCGGGCTCGCGCTTCGCCGACAGCTGCTACCTGACCTACCTCGTCCCCGCGGCGACGGACCTGGACCTGGACAGGGCCTTTCGAGATGCCGAGGGGGGCAAGTCCATCGTCGAGTCCATCGAGCAGCGCCAGACGCTCTTCTTCGGTAGGCCCCCGTGACCTGGAGCCGCCGGCCCCGGTGTCCTGACCGCCGGCGCAGATGAGACCGTCCACGTCCTGCTCGTCCTCAAGATGCCCTGGCTCGAGGAAAAGGAGCTGCAGGCCCGGATGCGCAGGCTCATCGTCTCGCTCGAGGCCCAGGTCGTCAGCAGCAGCCCGCCCGGCCGGGAGTCGTCGCCGGCCGCCGAGCCCATCTTCACGGGCCGCGTGCCCGACGTCAGCGACCCCTTCATCGTCGTCGGCGAGGAGCTGGGCGGCGACGGCGACGGCGCCTCCCAGCACGTCTACGCCGCCTGGAAGCTGCCCGTCTTCCTCGCCCGTCCGCGCGCCCGCTCGCACGCGCCCTCGGTCGTCTTCTCCGCCTCGGCCAGCCTCCGGCCCGACGCCGCCGCCGAGCCCCCGGGCGCCGGCTACTACCTCCCCAGCGGCCTCCCCGCCAGCGCCAACCTGCTCGAGTCCTTCTCCGGCGACCCGGCCCTCGGCGGCGTCCGGCCCCGCCTCTCGGCCCTGCGCGTCGCCCGCGTCGCCCCCCTGACGCGCCAGCAGGACCTCGTCGTCCATCTGCGCGCGCTGCCCCAGCTCCGCCTGGCCATCGCGCCCGTCGTCCACACGAGGCTGCGCTTCTCGCGGCCCAACACGTCCCCCCCGAGCTCCGCCATCGTCGCCCTCCTCGAGATGGACTTCACCGCGCACTTCGGCTGCGAGGCCCTGCTCGACGACATCAGCCTGCGCACCGCAGACGGCACCGTCGAGAGCCTCAACGACGAGGCCGCCATGGGCCTGCCCCTGCGCTGCGTCGCCCACGACCACGTCACCTTCCTCTACCTCATCAAGCCGCATCAGTCCGACACCAGCTACAAGATCCTCGCGGGGACCCTCGACGTCTCCATCTCGGCCTCGCTCCAGGTCGTGCCCGGCGTGTGCGTGCCGCGCCTCTCGATAGCCTGGAGCTCCGCGCTCGACTTCACCGCGCCCGTCAACCCCAGCTTCGCCACGTCGGTCGAGACGGGCATCCAGCGGTCCCGTCGCCCGTCGCAGCTCTCCATCGGCAGCGCCACGGGCGTGACGACGGCCCTGTCCGACACCCTGCCGGCCCTCGACGCGTCGGCCGCGCGCACCGAGGCCGCGGTGCCGGACCTCGGCATCACCATGTCCTTCACCGGCCCCGCCGGCCCCGTCCGCCCCGGCGACGTCTTCTCGTGGACCGTCTACGTCGTCAACCGCTCGAGCGACAAGACGGCCCGCCCGCCGCGCAAGCTGGCCCTCATCGCCGTGCCCCGGCGCCGGCGCAACGAGGTCCGCCCGGTCCGGCCGCCGTCGACGGCCTCGAGGCGCCGCGGCGAGAAGGAGCTCGCCGACGCCGTCATGGACGAGAACGTGCTGCACGCCCTGCACAAGAGCTCCCTCGTCGACGCCACCGACGTCGTCTGCCTCAGCGCCGACACGCGCGTCGGCCCGCTGGGGCCCGGCGCCTGCCACGCCGTCGAGCTGCAGTTCCTGGCGCTGCGCGAGGGCATCGTGGGCGTCGAGGCCATCCGCGTTGTCGACCTGGCCTCCCAAGAGCACGTCGACGTACGGGACCTGCCCACCGTCACGGTAGAGCCCGCGCCGGCTTGAGCTCGATATAGATAATCATGTACATTAATTACGTCGTGTCCGTCTAGATCAGACATTCATTATCCCATGCAATGGATGGCTCTTGACAACCATGCTGACGCCCGTTGATGCAATGCCCAATGCGTGTGTCCTGCCCGAACTCCTCGTATGCATTCCTCGTATGCTTTTTGCCTTCGTCAAAGGCCATCAAGGTCATCATCATCCCATCCAAGCTGCTGGTAAATCGACACCTTGTGCACCGACTCGGCTGCCGGTCGAGCGCGCTCATCCGGCTCCGGTCTCGATGCTCTCCTCTTCACAGGGGTAGCAACAACCCCCTTGCGCCGCGGCGTCGAGAAGCTCAACCTCCCCCTTGGCTTGGCCGCGCTCCCCGGAACCAGGACGTCTTCTGGCCCCGTCGTCTTGGTTACAAGCGGAGACGAAGGCGGCATCGCAGGCACTTCGTATGCCACGCGCCGGAGGAAGCCCGATCGCATCGACGGCCTCACTGGCGTGCCTCCGACGAGCTCCGCCGCTGGAGACGCGCTGCGCATGAATGCGTCCCTGTGACCAACTCGAGGGCCCGTGGACGGCACCAAGTGCCCAATGCTCGAGGGCGGGATCACCTCTTCCGTGCTGTTCAGAGGCACGTCCTCACCGGCCTCCGGCTTTATCGCCAGCGCGTCCTTGAAGCGAGCATTCGTCGGCGTCGCCTTCACTTGGATGGCCGAGGCAAGCGAGCCTCGCGGGCCCTTCTTCACCTCTATATGGCGCGTTAGCATGGTCGTGAGAAGACAAGTTGCTGGGACACTTACTCTTGGCCGATAGGCTCGCCAAGGCCCGGCGTTCATCAGCCTCGGCCATTGCCTTGCCGACAACATCGCGGTTTGGCTTCCTCAGGGCCGAAATCGCATCCTTCAACTCTGCTTCCACCATGGCCTTCTTACTTGCTTTGGCGTCATCCAGGTTGGTCATGCTGGAGCTGCGAGACAGCGATGTCTGCTTCTGCCGGGGTGGCTGGGGCTCTCCGTTGGGAAGCGGCTTCAGCGAGACCGGCTCGCTGCCCTCTCGCTTCACGCCGGCGACTGATGTCGAGGCTGCGGACCGCATGAGCGCAATAGCGCTCCCGGGACCCCGCGAAACGCTTCTGCGATGGTGTTGCTCGGTAGAGAGGGCGCGCTGCAGGGTTCTCCGGGCGTTCGCCGGGCCTGGTCGCTTGGCCACGGCGCCGGGCTTTTGCTCCTGTTTGCTCGACGAACGCTTGGACGACTTCGACTTGAGGGGGGACAAAATGACCGGGCCCCCCAGTTTGCGGTTGATGGAATCGCAGAGCTCGGGCAGGCGAGCAGAAAAGCTATTTCGACATTAGCCGAGACCTCAGAGGCAGGCGAAGCTTGACCTACAAGGGCACGATGACGTCTATGCAAAAGTCCTTCAAAGGCTCAGGGGAAGCCGTCTGCTGGACCTGGCCGTCGGCTGGACCCTGGGACACCTGCGAGTCTTCCAACAAGAGCTGCTCGTCGGATGCCGTGGACTGCCATATGGTAAGGCGATCGGCGTGGACGTCTATCAGGACGGGAAGATTGTGCTTGTTGCGCTTCCTGGGCGGCGGAGGGGGAGCCATGTGCTGTTCCTGCGGCTGGGAGGCGCCAGGCAACGGCGGAAGGCTATTCTCGCCAGCCTCGCCGGCAGCCTTCGACGGCTCCAAGGCTAATATCTCCAAAATGATAATCATCTGGAGCTGCGTCTCCCTCGTGCGGAGCAACGACACGTGGGACTTGATCTGGGAGGTCGGGCAGCTGGCCTGGCCGCCATCCAATTCGGGCTTGTTCGCCGTCCACCATTTGCGGATGCTCTCCTCTTCCAGGGGATAGAGTCCGTCCCTGCCGAGCTTCATCTTCTTGGGCCTTGGCTTTCTTTTGCCGTTGTCGTCGGAGCTCTCAGCATGTTTCTTCATCTTGGAGATGGCATCTGGGATGGTTTCCCGGTACTTCTTGTCGATCTGCACAGTGGTGAGGATCAGACTCTTGAGAAAGTCTATCAAGTCGGCCATGTCCAAGTTGGATTCAAGGTCTAGGTGGAAGGCTGACCGCGCTCGAGACAGGGGCCCTTTGGCAAAGTACGCCAATGATCCCTGCCGCTGTTAGCGACGGCCGGGGAATCGCGGCGGCGACGACCATACCATAGACCTGTAGAGTGCGTCGAAATACTGCGTACGGATATTATCAAAGATGCTTTCTGCGGTGTGCTGGGAAGCGGGTTCGGCCATGACGCCGACGCGCGGACCCGGATCAACGGCTGGGGTGATGGGTGCCAGTCCAGGCTCTGTGTCGTGCTCCCTTGTCTCGTCCGGCGCCGGTAGCGGAGTCAGGCCGGCCTCGGGCTCCGCAATAGCGTCTCGCGTGGCGGCGTCGTCGAACACCGGAACGGACTCGGACCTCGCTCGCTTCCTCACCAGCGACTGGATGGCCTCAATGGCCTCCCGCTTCTTCTTCTGCGCCTTGTGAGTCTGGGGCGTCGTCAGCGCGTCCACCGCGGCCTGGTCTCTGCGCCCAGGTTGGGCGGGTCGGAGACGCTGGGGCGAGAGCGCCGTTGCCCTGCGGGCAAGAGAGCCCAGGTCGACCCATGGACCCAATCTGCACATGGCGTACAGGCCATTCTGCTGCCTCTCGAGGGCATGCACGCTGCCCTTGTGTTCGTTCCGCGCGATCAAGAGGCTCGGGGCCGAGCCCAGCCGGCTTTCCAGGTCGAGTATCTTGATGTGGGACTCGTAGTAGCGCGACGGAGGCAGGTCGTTGTCGGGCGCGGCGAGGTCGATGCAGGCCAAGGGGAGGTGCTCTCGCGGCAGAAGCATCAGGGGCAGCAGGACGCGCGGCTGGACGTGCAAGTTGGGGGGATGCGGCTGGCAGCGTATTGTTAGCAGCAAGGACAAGGACAAGGTCCAGCCCGTCTGTTCCACTGCCATGACCGACCTTGACAGCAACGGACGGCTTGAGCAATTGATCCATGGCAGCCGCGTCCGCCCTCGACCGCCTGCCGCTCCCGGGCGAGACGAAGCCGCTGCTGCTGCCATTGCCGCTGTTGAGGCTGCACTCCGAGGATGGAGTCAAGATGCCGGACCGCGGACGCGACGCGTCTGCGTCGAGCAGGGGTGACGAGGGCATGGGGAGCTGGGAAAGGCTATCCGATACGCAACATTGCTCATATATGGCCGTTGAAATGTCGCAGCATGCGCCAGGAGGAAGACGAAATGTGCAGCAGAGGACCAAGGCGGGCTGCTAGATGGTGAAGCTGACGTGGGGGGACGCGTTGGAGCGCGCCTCTGACGTTATGTAATCGTGCATGAGCATCCCCCATGACCTCATCTTATCTATCTTACCTCAAGACTCAGCTCCGTCATGGTCATTCACAAGAACGAAAATCTGTTCAGCTTCCCAGCACCGACTTGAATCAGCCAGTTGACGACATGCCTGTCGTCGAGATGCCAGACGAGATGCTGGCCGCCGCCGCCTCCCGCCGTTGCGTCGTACAGACCTCTCGACGCAGACCGTTGAAGTTGACCCAGGCCGTCCCATGAAATCCGCCTGAGCCCTGGCCTTGGCCGTGTGCTCGGCGCTGCCGCCGAGGGGATTTGTCTCGTACCCGTCGCCATCTGGGCTGAGGAAGACATGGGCAACTGTGCCTCCAGGCCAACAGACGTGTCCCAGGGAGTCATCTTGGGGTTCGTGCTGGCTTACATCTACAAAGTGCGAGGCCAGGGCGGGACGCCGTTGGCGAGCCCGTCGAAGCGGTACGGCACCCCGTGCTTGGACCAGGCCAGACTCGCCCTCCACCGGGTATAGTGCGCGACGACGTCTCCAACGATGGCCACGATATGGGAGGCAGCAAACGCGGCGGCGGGCTGGATGATGCGTGGCCAAGTATCAGCGAGGGGATCCTGACGCACTGGATGCCTGGATACAAGTACGTGAGCTCCTCGACGAGCCGGCTGATGACGCCCTCGGTGTTACCGGACGCAAGTATTATGGCTCGCCGAGGTCGTCGTAGGTGTTGAGCGCGTGCTTCACCAGGGGACGCAGCCCCCTCGTCCGAGTTTGAGCCGCGCAATGAGGAATTTCCCTGGGACGGCCGGTTCACCGTCCAGTCCTGAATGAAGTCGTGTCCCAGGACGGGCGGCCACGGCCCGGCCATGCCGAGGAAGCCGGACTGGGCCACGGCTCCGCGGAACAGGCCGTCGTCGCGCCCTGGAGCAGTCAGGAGTCAGGAGTAGGCGGCGGCGGCGGAGAGACAAAAGGGCCGCCCACCGTTGTAGGCCAAGGCCTGCGCCGTCACGCTCTCGGCGCCGGCGCTCTCGCCACAGATGGTCACCCTGTCGGGCGAGCCGCCCAAGGCGGCAACGTGCTCACGAGCCCACCGCAGGGCCAGGCGCTGCTCGCGGAAGCCGATGTTGGCGGCCCCCGCGGCCCGCCAGGAAGCCCAAAGCCGAGAGCCGGTGGTTGAAGCCGGCGGCGACCATGGGGGCCCCAAGTCGACGCTGTGCTGGACGATCAAGGAGAGGTTGTGCCGAGGCGGCGACGGGCAGCGAGGCCGCCCCCTGGATGCCTGCAGGCAGTCCTCGGAGACGTCGTAGCCGACACTGTCGCGGCCGTGCCCGACGCAGCGCCGCGGATACCCCTTGGCCTCGCCGACGCCCTCTCACGACGCGCCGCGGCCCTCGTCGGGCGTGACGCGCTGGGGCTCCTGGACGCCGCGTGAGCGACAGGACCGCCGGAGGGCACCCTGCGTACGGCATGCCCGGGAACAGGTCCCGGCCGTATCCCGGGCTGCGCACGCCGGCGCAGGGGCCGTTCCGGGCCGTCACCGTCGGGTCCGGACGGCCGACGACGCGCCCCAACGGGCCGAAGCCACGGCGCCGCCATTGTCTTATAGCCGTCCAGGTGCACGATTGCCCGCTTCTGCTGCTGCTGCTGCCGCTGCTGTACAACCAGGCCAGGGGCTGCTATTTGTCCCGGAGCAGCCTCGCCGCCGCTCCCTCGCGCCGGCAGCAGCTCGTGTTGGCGCGCCACGTACGGCCTGCGGACGGCCGTTGCATCGGCCGCCGAGACACTCTCCCTCTCCCTTTTCGTTTCTTTTTCCTAGACATCCTTTCTTGTTTTCGGGCGGCCCGAGAAACATACATAGATCGCGGGGTTCGTCATTCCCTCGTCCATCCCTGCCGCTCGTCGACGGCTTCCCCAAGCGGGACCGGGAACGGCAGCAGGCCACCCCGTTGACGAATCGATGCCAGGCAGAGACATTGTGGATAGATTTTGTGTTAGTCGGTAGGCCGGGGAGGTTCGCTCCGGGAGCGGCATGCTCCGTACAGCCTGCCGTTGCTCGCCAGTCACGGAACCCCCCCCTCATCGGACATTGGACGAGTCAAAAGGCAGCGCGCCTGTGCTTCTTGCGCCATGGCTATTCATGGCACCCGGTCTTTACACGGCCAAAAGATCCCGCTCTGAGCCATCATAGGCCCGATACATTGCCTCCTGCCATGGGCATGTGGGTATTCCGTCCCTAACACGATGCTTCCGAAAGCGCCAAACAATGAAGACCCAGACATGTCCCCCATTACAAATGCGATTCCTCGTGACCTTCCGGGCATGGTCCGACTCTTGCTCGTCCCGGCACGGCGGCCTCCCCAGTGGGTGCGCCGCCGAGAGCGGCCGGTGCGCGGCGGACCTGACTGCGGGCGTGTATGTTTCTGATGTGTACTCGACAATATTGTACAGTTGCCAAGGGCTGTGGCAAGGGCGGCGGGGCAGCGACTCGGCTGCGTGACACGTAGACGGGGATCCGACGCCATGGATATACCGAAGAAGCGGGAGAGATGGGAAGAAGGAGACGGCAGATGCCATCACTGGGTCCTGGCATGGCCGAGGCTGGCAGACGACATGTCCATGTAGCCGGCCTGCGGCGGGCCGGGCCCCGGGGACGACGTCGTCGTCGAGGGTGACACGTCGGACCAGCTGTAGTGGCCGACGAAGCCGCCGAGGTAGCCGGGGCCCATGTGCGCCGAAAGCAGCGGCAGGTCGGCGTGCTGGCTGGAGCAGCCGCCGGCGCTGCCGACGTAGGCCGGCACCCCCCCCGGCATGGTGGGCATGTCGAGGCAGACGGGGAGCCTGCCGAGGCCCGGACCCATCAGGGTCTCGTCGGAGACGGCCATGTCGTAGCCAGAGCCCAGGCCAAACAGGCCGTCCATGAAGCCGGGCGTCGTCGGCGGCGTCCTCAGCGTCGCATCCTGAAGCGCCATGTCGGCTGCCGCCATGTACTTGCTCTCCAGGGCGTACGAGACGGCACCGTCCATCAGGCCCCCCTGCTGGTGCAGGGCGACGGGGGTGTCGGGCGTCGGGGGCGCGCGCGTGCCGGCGTGGCCCGTCGAGCTTGGCGAGCGTCCGGTCGTCCGGAAGCCGAGGTCGGCTTTCGCGTCGTAAAAGGGGCTGCGCGGAGGGGCGCCTGGCTTCGTCACCCGGACCGCGCCCGCCGCCGAGGCGACGCGGCGGATGGGGCTGGCCCGACCGCCCCTCCTGTCCAGCTCGGTCGCGGTCCGCGGAGCGTACGACTGGCCGTGGCCCTCGGCAATCTCCAACGGCGCCGGCCGGCGGTTTCGGCGCGAGGCGATGTCGCCGTGCTGAGGCGACCTGGGCTGCACCTCGTCGGCCTGGGCGAGAGGGCCCGCGGCGAAGGCTGCTGCGTGGTCCAGGCCCTCGCCGTCCTGCCGCCCCAGGCCCATGAAGGCCTGGTGGTAGTCGGCGAAGAAGGGGCCGGATGCCTTGGCCTCCGCCGACAGCAAGGGCTCCGGTGCCTCCACGAGGTCCATGCAGGCGCCATTCGCCATGGCGAAGTAGCCGTCGGCGTGGCCAGCCGCCTCTCCGTCGGCGGCGTTGCCGTCCTGCGCCGGCTCGACATCGGCGACGGAGGCGTCGACGGTCCCGGGGGTGACGGGCCTGTTCTGGCCAGACGAAGCGGGCGGGGAGACGGAGGCGTCGGACTGGCTGTGCTCCGTGGTCTCGCTCGTCGCGTCCGGGGCGGACAGGGACGACGACGGCGACGGCGGACCGTCGGTTCGCGATCGCGAGCTCATCATCCGGGGTTCTGGGAAGGGGGCGCTGGAGGCGACCAGGTCACGCTGGCGGCTGGTCTCCACCGGGCGTCCGGACTCGGCCTCGGCCTTTTCCTTTTCCAGCCGTTGCCTGGCCTCGTACTCGCGGATGTTGTTCTCCTTCTTCTCCCTGGCACGCCTGTTCTGGAACCAGTTCTGCCTCGACAGTTAGCCCCGACACGGCAAAGGAGGGGGGGGGGGGGCAAGTACATTTATCCGAGCATTGTCAACGCGCATAGACTCGGCGAGAGCCTTCTTGGTGGTGCTGCTGGGCTTGTGGTTCTTCTGGAACTCGGCCTCGAGGACCTCGACTTCTTCCTTGGAAAGACGGGGCTTGGACTCGGTCGCCCGGGAGATGTGCTGGTGGTGGACGAGGTGGCGGCTGTGGTGGGCCTGGTATGTCTCCATGGAGTCGGCGAGGTAGGAGGGATAGCTGGGGGAGAGCTGGGCGTATGGCGAGGAGAAGGGGTCGGCGAGCCCCGAGTAGGCCCACGACGGCCACTGGGGTTGGTGAAAGGGCCCCATTGCGTCGTCGTCGAGGTGTCGTCGTCGAGGTCGGCGCGGCGGCTGCCTGGTCCAGGACAGGTGAAAGAGGACAGGTGAAAGAGCGGCGGCGGCGATGGCGCGGCGAGCAAGGGAGGCGGGTGAGTGAGTGAGTGAGTGAGCGGGTGAGTGGTGTAAGAGAGCGCGGGCGGCGACGGGCCGGCAGAGAGAAGGAGTGGCTAGACGGCGGCGCAGACGTGCTGCGAGGCCGGGAACGCAAAAGGCAAAAAAAGCAGACGCGGGGAATGAGCGGACGGATGGCTATGGCGCAGCTGAGGGTCGCAGGGGCAGGCTCGGGAGCGTGAGGCGGCTGTCCTTTAAAGGAGGAGAGGCGAGGGCGCTGTGTAAGCGGAGCCGCGATAGAGGGTAGCGAGGAGGGTGCGCAGTCGTGAGACACTTGTCGCCCCAGAGGTTGTGCCCTTTCGGGACGAGGTTCGCCAAGGGAGCACACGTCTTTGGATGAAGGTTCACGAGGGATCGCAAGGTTGAGCGAGGGGCGTGGAGGGTAGAAGAAGGGCAGAGGTGCGCAGGTACGCACGAGGCCGGCAGTGAGTGGCCTGGGGACCCGTAGTCGCGGACTGCGGCCGG
The DNA here is from genome assembly GCA_002939055.1 of Hypocreales sp. Mo6-1. Taxonomy (NCBI): domain Eukaryota; kingdom Fungi; phylum Ascomycota; class Sordariomycetes; order Hypocreales; species Hypocreales sp. Mo6-1. Next base: position 2,250,735 of record PNEP01000013.1, read on the forward strand.
GGTGACGGAAGAGCCAACGAGACCCCTGCTGGCGCCGGCCGCGGCCACGACGGAGCGAGCTTTTTGTTAGCACCAGGGCCGTCCGTGGGCAGCCAGCGGCAACGGAAGCGTTGCGGGCTGGCGGCCTCGAGCGGCAACTCCGGCACGGCAAGGCGCCGCGGCCGCTGGCGTCGAGGCCGCGCCCTCGCCTCGCTGGCGCCGCCCGTCGCTCGCCTCGTGTCGCTCGCCTCGGCCGCGCGCGCCCGCCGTCTCTCCTGGCGACGGCCGGCCTGCGCGGCGTCAGCCTGGCCGGCGGTACTCGTCGACGAGGCGCGGGTACATGGAGCGACTTGGGCGGCCTGGGCGACCTGGGCGCCTTGGCTGCTCGACCGGGCCAGGGGGGGTTGCCGAGGGTGCGCCCCCGGCACGGCCTGCACCTCAGGCGGCGAGCGGCGCGGCACCAGGGCCCTGTCCGTCTCCGGGGCTGGTGGCACGGCGGCCACCAGCGCACCACGCACCACGCACGGCGCAGCTGCCGCCGTGGCGGCGATGCGGCGCCAGCTCCGGCCAGTCATGGCGCGCCCTGGGCGACCTCGATCCGTCCATCCATCCATCCCCCCATCCGCCATCCCTCATCAAGGAGGCCTGGCGCGCCGCCGGCCCACCGCCGCCGCCGGGGGGAGGGGAGGGGGCCAAGAGGCCCGGGGCCAAGAGGCCCAGGGCCCAGCGAGGGGCGACCGGGGGGACCACTTGGCCTGCAAGGTCCCCGGTCGTCGTCGTCCTGGCCCGTTAGCGCTCCTGTAAGGATCGCTCCGCGGCGCGCGCTGACGCGATGGGACGCCCAGAGGGTGCCGCCCTGTGTCGCCGCCCCGTGTCGCCGCCCCGTGTCGCCCGTCGCGATGCCCGACGCCGCGCCCGCCCGCGGCGACAGGGAGAGAGGGCGGCCAGAGGAGCCGCCGGCGAGAGGGCGGCCAAGGGAGCCGCATCGCCCGCGAATAGGGGGGGGGTGAGGCCAGTGGAGTTGGAATTCCGCAGCACGACGGATGAGTCGGCGCAGGCGAGCGCGAGCTGCTCCGGGCCTGCGCTGCGTGCGTCAGCCCGGCCGGCTCGCTTAAGCTTGTTCGTCCCCTCTCCGGCGTCGCCCATCGCCACGGCAGGCGAGCTGGATGGACGCTCAACCCATCCGACGGCCGGCCGAGGCAAACGGCCGCCGCGAGGCGCGGGGAGCTGGGGCCTCGGAGGACGGAATCGGCTCCCCTGCCCCGTCCTCACCCTGCCTCGTCCTTCACCCTGCCTCGCCCAGGCCCTGCCTCGCCCAGGCCCTGCCTCGTCTGCACCCCCCTGCCCGGCTGCCGCTGCGCCGTCGACCGGCGGCGGCCGCCATCACCAGTCCCCGTCACCAGTCCCCGGACCAACGCGCTCCGCCAGATGCGGTGATGCTGAGGCGCTGCCCAGCCAGAGACGGCCGTTCCCTGCAGCTCGCGTGCTGCAGAACTCCGCTCGCTGGCTGCATCTGCCGCCGCCGCCGCTCCGCACCCACGCACGCACCCACGCGCGCGCGCGCACACCCGCCGGCCCAGAGGCCACGTCCAGCTGCGCTTGGTCGTCGTCGTCGCAAATTGGCCCATCCGTCGGCATCATCCGTCGACGCTGCGCCTTGTGGCCGCCGGCAAGCGGCAGACGCCCAGTCCAGCGGCAGACGCCAGTCCAGCGCCCGGCCGTCCCCTCTCGCCGCTGCAACGCCCTCGCCGCCATCCGCACCCGTTTTTTGCTTTTGCCTTTTCTGTTTCCGATGCTGTGCTTGTGCATCGACATTGTGCATCGCACACAACCTCCGTACATCTTCGCCGCGGCCACCGTGCCGTGTCCAGCAGGGGGGTGTATGGGCTGAATGAGGGGGCATCCTGACGCCTCGCTCTCCTCTGATCCCCTTTCTTCTCTCTCTCTCTCTCTCGCTCTCTCTTTGTCTCCCTTCCCCCCCCCCCCCCCGCATAGCGCGCGCCTCTGCGGTCGGGTGCCATGTGTCATCCGAGCGTCCAGCGTCCTCGGGCCGGGGATTGCGCAATGCCATCTGGCAGGTTCCGAGCTCACCGCAAGCATCCTGGCTGCCCCCATCTGCCCAGTCTCGGCCATGTATAGTACTTCGTATACAACCTGCCTTGCATGCGGCCGGTCGCTGTGCGTGGCCGCAGCAGGGCGCTTGGCTGTGCAATCGGGACTGCAGGCTCCTCGTCCTCCAACATCACGGCCTCTGCGACGATGCGACCATTCTGCTGCAACGGCGACGGGCGACAAAGAAAAAGGTCCTCGTTAATGGCCGCATAGGTACCACCGAGAAAGGCCGCTCATGACTTCCGCGCAGCCCAGCCAGTTCCCCTTTCGGATCCGTCTCCGGGGCCGGGGCCGCCGCCAGCAGGGACAAGACACGCCAGCCCAGGCCAACCTTGTTGGCCCATCAGAGTCATGGCGGCAGAGAGTCTTCTTGCTCGCTTATTTCTGCATCTGGAACCTCGTAACCAGGTTCGCATGCAGGTTGCAGGCCGACTCGGCCTCGAGCCGCCCTCCATGGCCCCAACTTCCCAGAAGCTCGCCGCCACGGGAGCCAGCCATGCTCCGTGCTGCGTAGATGCCGTTGAGTAGCGACGCCTCAAGGCGCAAGCCTTTGCTCTTTGGTCATTGTCGGCGCACCGCCTCGTACGTATGAACTGACGTGCTCAGGCTGGGCCCAACTTCATCATCCGTTACCTAGATGCAACGCTGACCCGTTGTTGACCCGTGCCGTGGTCAGGCCTGCGCCGAGACAGCGGGGGTCTTTTTTGAAGTCGTCACGCAGGTAGCGTCCACTGACAAAGATCCTGCTCCAACCAGTTGAGGGCGCTGATACCACGCTCGCCCAGGAAGCAGCATGGTCACCTCGACAAGGCCGCCTTGCTCTCGAAGCGGCTGCTGCTGGTTCAGAGCTCGGCGAAGAGCAGCCAAAAGGCAATCAGCAGCCTCCATGCGCGCGGCAACTCAATGGGGTCCATCTTCGCCGATCAATCCAGACCGCCGGGACAGTTGACACGCACTAGCCAACCCTCGTGGCTGGTCCTTGCGGCGGCTTCGTCCTGCACCTGGGCGGCCATCTCCGGAGCTGTGGACGTCGCAGCGCAGGAGTATCTGTATGTACCCAGCTGTGTCTCAGATGTCGCAGCCGCGGATCCTGCCGACTGAGGAGAACGGCGCCCCCGTCATCTGATGGGGGACGGAATATTCCGCAGTTGCCGCAGTGCGCTTCTCCAAGCGCCCGGAGGAGTTTTGATGCGTAGACGCACTCAAGCAGCACAGCAGCGTCCTATGGCAGAGCTCTCGCGCCTCCAAGACACGGAGCATCCGTTGTTGCCGTCCTTTTCTGCCGTCCTTTTCTGGTGTGTCATTCATGTCGTCTAGCTGGCCGGGTGGCCTGTAGTTGCTCGGCTCCGCGGCGGGAGTCGGGATGTGGGGGTGGCCAAATCATGATTCGGATCGTCCGTGGTGGTTCGACGGGCCATGTCCGTGCGTGCCGCCTTGCTCACGCAGGCGTGACAGACAGAGGCTCTGGCAGGCAGTTGACTCGTCACAGTTCTCGAAGCCGGCCAGCAGCATCTTAGCCGCACGTTGGGACTGGGTGCCAGTCGTGGGCTCAGGGGCACAGGAAGCCCGTGTCAGCTAGGCGCACCTCGGGCGTCGTCCAACAGAGAGGTTTGGGGCGACTTCTGGCAGCTGCTGCCACTCCTGTCGGAACCCCGTTCCGAAGAACCTCGGCGGCTCGCAGCAGGAGGCTGGAAGCCCAGCCTTGGGGCCTGGGCAGCGGCGGGAGTTCGGGCTGTCGAAGACGCCGCCGACATGAGGGGTTGAGTCCGTGCACAGGTCGAGGAACTCGATATCCTGGCTGGATGAAGTCGGACGAAAGAGTCTTAGCTTCGAGAGCCTGCGACGCGCCTGGGGCCTGGGGAGCAGGTGCTGCCTGGCTACGAGCCGCAGCTTCCTCATCCTCTTCCTGGAGCGCTTGCTGTTGCCCTTTTGGGCGACGCCCCGCCACTGAACCCGTCACAGATTCTGTCAAGATCAATCTCGACCATCATCTCGATTCTCGATTCCGCCTCGACGCGCAATTCTCCCGCGCAAGCCTCACGGACCGCCAGGGCCAAGGGACGAGGCGTTGTCGACTGTTGCCGGCGTCGGGCCGGCGGCCTTGGCCGGCGCCCCCGCTGGAGACGGTCTACTCTTGACGCCTCTCAACTCAGAAAACCGCCAAGATGCCTGGGCGTCGAATCTGTCGAGACTCGCTCGGCCCCGACTTGGCGCATCGTCAGGCGGCGTTGATGAGCTGAAGGCATCCAAGCACGGGACGAACGTGCATCCTCATCCCTGCCTCCGCCTTGGGCCGTCGGGCGTGGTGGCTGCCACGCCACGGATACTCAACAAGCCAGCCTGCGAGCATCTGTCTGCCGATTCGCTCGAGCTCGCCGCAGGCGTGCATCGTCGAGTCTGGATGCGCGGCAGGGTTGACACAGCCAGCTGGGGCGGGCCGCTGGAGCACGCACATCCATCCCCGACCTGCGGCTCCAGACTGCCCGCCACCGTGGCGACAGAAACGGTACGGCCGGATACATGGGGGGTACCTAGGCCCTGCTACGGAGCACGCCGTGCTTCGTACCTCCGAACCGCTGCGCAGACTGCAGGCCCTGTCGGGGTCTGGAACCCAGTCAAGGGGACCAGGGCGCGGCGCTGTGGTTGGCCCGTCGCCTCGTCTAGCCTTTTGGCTTCCATGGGCCTTGGTCAGGGACGGGCGAGATTTAGGGTCGACTCGGGACCCGGCGGCCACGTGTGCGATGGGGATGCTGGCCAGCGGAGATGGAACACTCATCAGCACGTTGTCTGATGATGATGCGCCTTGGGTTTGCAAACAGCATCGCGAACCATGGCCGAGCCGGACACCGGGATATCCATCCGCTGTCTGCCCAAGCATTTCGACCTGGCCGTGTCCATCACACGAGACAAAGGCCCTCGACACCGAGTGAACAGCCGTGGCGTGTTGGCACAGCATGCCAAGCAGCACACCTCGTCGACGACTCAGGAGATGACGGCAGACGAGCTCTCCTGTCCAGCAACTCGGTTCCTCGTCACGACACAGGTGACCGGATGCCTCCGTCGCATGTGTCCAATGCATACACGCCCTACGACTGCGTCCAGTGTGCCTCTCTGTACGTCCGTTCATTCGGCGGGACTTGCGCATGCACCCCGACAACGCCCCGAGCTGCTGCCCACGCATGCAGACAGCTCAGCAAGGTCCCTGTCCGTCGCCACATTGCCGGTGCAACGCTCTGGCCGTGCGATGCAAGGCAGCCTCCCTGTGATCGAGTCTAACGTGAGATGCAAATGCTGGGGTGTGCTACCCGATAGGTGTCGGACCCCCTGGCCGTTGTTGACCTTCACCTCAGGTCTCACGGCACGACAGACAAAATGCGCATGTCTCTTCAACCAGGCAGGTGGTAAGAGAAGATGGCTGTCGCGGCTATCCGACTTGTCGCGCCGTCAACCAGAAAGGTCGTCCTTCTCGGGATCTTTTGTCGACAGATAACCAAGGTTCCAGTGACCAACCGCTCCTCACAAGGTGGCGAGGAGCCGGACGGATGGTCCCGTTTCGAGAGGATGCACTACTGTACGATGCACTCCGACATCGTTCGTCACCCGGCAGTCATGCAAGCGACAGCCACGGCAAACCAAGACGGCGTATCGCCGTCATCATTCACATTTGTCGCCGTCGAAATGGAGCCTTAGACAGCCAGCTGACGAGCCGATTCAGATCTCCAAGACTCGAGTCCGGCCTCGTCACAGACCACGACGGCGTCATGTCCATGCCGGGCCTTGCGTCGAACCCGTTTCACTGTCCCTGGTCAGCCGCGCGAGATGGCGGCGGCACAGCAGGCGCGGCGAGAAGCACCCGTGGCCTCGACGTCTCTTCGGCGCTCAGTTGTGTCCTTTTTTCTCTCTCCGTCTTCGGGCCGTCGATGTCGTGCAACGCCGAGCCAAATGACACGCTCCCAAGAAGATCCATTTCACGCCGACTCTACCCAGGCAATCCTATCTCAAGGCTCCTTTGCAAAGTCGGTCCGGCTGTGGTGCGGTATCCAAAACCAAAAACAGAGGCTCGACCAAGGCTGCCCTGATGGACTTGGACGCCACATTCGGGATGTTCCTGATGGCTTGCATGCCGGAAACCCGACAGGCCCTGTTTGTGCTTCCGAGCCGAGTCCCAGTATTACAGGTAGATGCATGTGCGCACGGGCAGCCGAGGACTGATTTCTCGTCACAACGGTACAGGCAACCAGACTATACCTAGATACATACAGGGCTTGCTTTTTGCCTCGTATTCCGAGTTAGACAAGCCGCCGAATGATGTCATCTGTCCCCTCCCTGCGATTGACTCCAGCCACGGCCCCGAGGGATTCGGGTCCCGATCCCGGCCGCTTGCTGGCCCTCTTGGCATCCTCTCTTTACACGTCGAGCGCGACGCGACGTGATGGAAACTATGCGACGGGCGTGTTAATGAGCAGCATCCTTCGAGCTTGTCTGACACGTCGAGTGGGTTCCTCCAAAGGGAGCGAGGGTGGATCGCTCGTCCATGTCCCAATCTGTGGCCTGTCAATTGACTCGGCCACAAGCGAACTCCACACAAGGGGCAGAAGAAGACGACTATTTCCCTCGTCGCCAACGGGGATGAGAGGCGCAGCAACCAGTGTCACCTGTGTCACGAAGCTCGAGAGGGGCGGTTGAAGATTCCGGGGCTACCGGAAGCGAGGGGGCTGCCAGACGCGTCTCGACATCGAGGGAACAAAGTTGGGCCGCGCAGCCCTGGTGACGATGACGCCTTTTGTGAGACATCACCACGCGTGGATCTGGTGTTCGAGGGGGCTGTGAGCACTGGGAGCCGTCGGCGCCGGTGCCCTGGGCAAGGGGCGGCATTTCCGTCAGTCTCATCGCTGTGGAATGCGGCTCGTGAGCTGACGGCAGGATTCTGATGAAATTTTATTGTTGCCCCTTTGGTCGCCCTTGTTCTATACGTCCTCCCTTGTTATAACTGTAGCGCGTTGGAGATCTCGACGGTCACTTTTCCGTCCGCCTGCCCGACGACCCTCACAGACTCGAGGTCCTTGACGACCCAGTCTGGACCGGCGGCGACGACCTGCTCGACGGTGTGGCTCGTGACAAGGCCGATGACCTTGCAGCCGGCGGCCTTGCCGGCCCTGATGCCCGCGGGGGAATCCTCGAGCACGAGGACGTCTTGGGGCGAGTCCTGCAAGCCCAGATTCTCGAGGCCCATGAGGTAGCAGGCCGGGTCGGGCTTCCCGTTGAGGACTGACTCGGCGGTGACGAGGTGCTTTGGCTTTGCGAGCGAGAGGATGGTGAGCCAGCCGGACACGAGCGGCTCGGTGCCCGAGGTTACGATGGCCCAGGGGCTTGACCGGGCGGTGAGGGAGTCGAGCAGCGACCGCGACCCGGGGATCTCGGAGACATCGTCACCGTACAGGTGCGGGATCCGTGCTTCCACCTTGTTGACGTCTGGTTGCTCGTGATTCGCCATGTCAGCGTTTGGCTTGGGAATCCCCCGCAACGGCGAGACTCACACTCCCAGTTTGCCAGGTCCGGCGCTACGATCTTGATGGTGTCGATGCTGCGCCGTCCATGGGATGTTTCGAGGATCTCTTCGGGCGACACTCCAACCTCTTCGCCAATCCTACGCGCTTGTCAGCTAGGGACCCAAGGCCACGGCAGGAGGGCGGGAGGCTGACGCGTGCCAGTGCTTGGCGATGGCCTCTGTGGAGTCGATGATGGTGCCGTCCATGTCGAAGAGGAACCCGGAAAAGGAGACCTGCTGCGGCGGCAACGTGAACTGCGGTTGCGATCCCATGGCGTCTGACTTTGCCCCTGGGTGATGGAGACGGGGCCAGATGAGCTGACCTGGGCGCAAAAGCGGGCGGCAATGTGGCTGAGAAGAAGAAGAAGGGCCTAGCTGGCTTCAGGGACGTCTACACGAGGGCAGCTGTGCTAATGGAACGTGGAAGGCTGTCATGAGCAAATGAGGGCCTCGCCGTCTGCGAACCTCGGCCATGAAGTTACAGAGTCATGACGGCCCGACTCGGCAGCTCCGCCGTTGGCGCGGGACTTCCCCCGCGGGTTTACGCACGCTCCGGCTACCCTATATCACTGGCCGCCATCTTAATGTGGAAGCTCGAGATTGCGGGGTGCTGCTAAAGCAGGCGGGTTGTGACAACGGGGAGTCTCGATGTGCATGTCACCATGTCTAGAGTTTGGTGCCGTTGTGTTGAAGGGGTGGTAGATTTCGGGTTACTTGCACAACGGGGTCAAGTCGGGCCCCCTATCTGTCGTGCTGGCCGAAGCTACATACGCTAGGCCACGTCTGAGTTAGGTACAAGGTCGCGTCGTTTGATTAGAACATACCTTGAGTCTTGTTTGGGGCTCTGACGAACCGGTTTCCTGCGACCCTGGTGAACTACCTTGCCGTCAACCCTGTCACCATCGACAAAACCAGCCTCCAACCTGGTTCCTTGCTGCTGCACGTCCTCAGCCGCCATGCAGGTGAAGCCTCACCTGCATCGGCCAATCACCGCTGGCGCTGTGGCTGAGCAGGAGGGGAACGTGCACAGAGGCCGCACCTGCCCGATTGGTAACACCGGTCCCACCGTCCCGCGATACGTACCTGCAGCCCTCGGAGCCGCATGCATTCGCCGGCTCTAGGATATAGCTTCAGTCGAGGTGTGACGCAGCTAGGCAGGAAACGAACCCAGTCAAAGCATCTCAGGGATCGAGGGTGTAATTAAGGTTAAGGATGAAGTCAGCAGACTGTAGAGTATGTTAATATGCAGAGCTGGTACCACGACGCCTGCCTATCCCCGTCTATGTATATCCTTTTACGGTACATTGAGTTCAAGATTGCAGCTGGTATGGCGTGTAAGAGCAACACGCAGGTATGCGAGAAGCTCCCAGCTTTGGTCACTGAATGGGAGTTGGCACCTGCTGCCAGTGAGGTCAACTGTCCTAACAGCTGTCTCTCCGTTGAAGGCGTGATACCATAAGAAAACTATCGCACAGATTATTCACACACGATGTGGATGACTAGCTGAAGACCGGGAAGAAGAATGATTTACCAGCGAGTCTGGCAACGAAGGTCTAACTAAGTGTGTTTTTGTCTTATATACAACCGCAACGCGGATGCATGCTGGGCAGCAAATATGACCGGCATACCGCGTGTTTTGCTATCTGATACTTGAATATAATGTAGTTGAGTGACTGACCCATGTCATCGACAGAAGTTTAGGTGGTCGACGTCTAGGGAGAGCGAGTCAGTGCTCTCACTAACACACTAGATTATATTGCGTCATGAATGACTATACCTGCGTTTCCGGAGAAGGATCTCGATGGCTGTCTGTTCCTGATGGGGCAGGATGACATAGGGGCGGAATAGCTGAAGACGATGACTTCCGAGGGCAGCTCGACGGCGAAAGGAGAGGCTCGCGGGCAAACGCCCTGGCGTCAAGTCCGTCTTGGTCGGTCGCGGTAGGAAAAGTATATATCACGGCGACGACTTCTGTCACCCTCGGGCGGAAGGAAGTTTTCCAAAACCGACTTGTAATTAACGATAACGGTATCGCCGTCGAACCAGAAAAGTCATTGCAGACGCTCGTCCTCGGGCTTGCCAAGTTCACGCAGGATTATCGAAGTGCTTGCTCGTAAGCAGGCAACTATGCGTCGCCAAACAGTATAGTGATTTTCCCGATACCAGAATTCGGGATCTGCGTGTTATCGACCCTCGATTAGCCTACTAGTACTGCGTCAGTGAGAAACAGAGAACAAGCAAATGCCATACCATGGGGTTTCATTGCCCTCAAGCTCTGGCTGCCCCCCTGCCTGGGTTGTCTTCTCGAGGGATCGGGACCCGATCATCGGGTATATCGACCGATCCATCGATCTACGGTGGATAGATATATTAGCGTGGCTATAATAGCAACCCGGTCAGTGACGACGCTACTCAGCGTGTTTTGGACTTGCTTAGACAGGCAGAAACGGAGGACGTGGCTAGACCCTGCAGAAAGAGCAATGGACGCCAATGGTATCTCTTATTAGGCTATGTAATATTATTAAGTATATTTAGTATTTAGACAGCAATTCGCGCTGTCTGGTAGTACGGGGCAGCTCATTTATTTCGGAGCTTCCACTGGAGTGACGTGGCGCCATCCATGCCGGCTAGCTAGCAAGATACGTTTATTTAACAGGGGGTCCCAGTCCACAAGTGCTTGATATGTGCCATGGCCTGAAATCCAGGCCTGGCAACACTAATCTTGTTTCTTCTCGTGGCGTGATGGGTGGTTCCCCCTAGGGCGCTTTGGGTCAGATCTATATATCCCGCGGGTTCGTCCCACAGCTGGTCTGCTCGACTTCTGGGCGGTTCGTGGGATCCTTGTGGGCAATCTATGTCTTCCGAGGCAATACTGCGTCTCTCCCCCAGGGGGAAGCGTGGCTGTTATGTCGTGTGTCCAGGTTTGCCCTCCAGAGGGCATTATGTCGCGAAGCCGAAAGCAGGGTGAGCTGTGTCTAGAAGAGTAAGCTAGAGCTTCGGCTCATCAGAGTTCAAGGGGGAGTGCGGAATACGAGCAGTCTAATGGCCTGGATCAAGGGTGCAACTCCATGCCGTCAGTGTCACAAGCGCGTGGGGACTCGAAGTGGACAGCTACTACTTCGTACGATCCCTTGGTACTGTATGATGCTGAAATTCCTGCCCTGTAGCTTTATGGGTGCGTAGCGTGTTGCCGTCCTAACGGAAGCATTGCGGATATTCATACATATCCTCATTGCCGGCCGGCCTTAGCTGTTTAAGCATCTTGTTGTCTCACTGCTCTCGCGTAGCCTTCCAGGCCTACCGACGACAATGTCGATCCTTGGCGACAGGCGTACTGAAACTCAAGCCGCTTCGAGGCGTCGTCGTTCCAAGGTGTTCCGGCCTGGCTCGCTACGAAGGCATGAGATGTCTGCTCTCCAGGACGATGGCGGCACGCCTCTAGCAGACCCGGAGCCAGCAGGGTTGACTCTTGACCTCGAAGAGCGGTCATGGCTGCTGCAGGATTGCCGTCCCAAGCCCCAGGATAACGGAGGGCAACAAGAAGCTCCACGGCTGTCCGACTTTGGGCTTATACGAGACAGAGTTGTGAGTTTGAAATGGCCGCGTTCAACCGCTCTGGGGACATGAATGCCTTTTCCACCAGGACGAACATTGAATACATGGCGAGCAGGTACCGGTCGTTGCAGAGAATGGAGTGGCTTCACGCAACCTCGTGGCTGCTTGATGGCAAGAGATGGATGGGCGCTGTTGGGCGGTAGGAACGACCGGCCAGCAGCTACCTGCCAGTTTATGGCAACCCGGAGCCCCTGGGCAGCTTCCCCGCCTCCAGAATCCCTCTGTCCAAGCTGAGGAAGGTCCGTTGCATCCTCCAGGTCGACACGCAGCAAGCACCCCTCCCAGTCATGTGACTTGACTCGTCTGGTCGCGGATCATCCATCACCAAGTCGGTGCCCAACGCTGCAGCATCCTCTCGCCGAGTCACCTGGGCCATCGTCGCGCGCATCCGCCGTCTCGCCGTTCGCCGCTACGATGGGCTCGCAGGCCAAGGACCGCAAGGAGCTGACGGTGCTCGTCACCGGCTTCGGCGCAGGTACCCCCCGGGCCCGCAGAGAGGGCCGGCTGGCTGATGCGTGACGCTCGCAGCCCTTCCGAGACCAGCACCCGATCAACCCGTCGTGGGAGATCGCCCAGGGCCTTCCGGCGCACCTGCCGACGCCCGGGGCCAAGGACCCCGGCGCCGTGCCGCCGGTCCGTATCCTCGTCCATCCGGAGCCGGTGCGCGTCAGCTACGGGGTCGTGAGGCGCCTGGCGCCGTCCTTCTGGGACACGTACCAGGGCCGCCGGGTCGACGTGGCGATCCACATCGGCATGGCCGGCCCGCGGCCCGTGTACCAGATCGAGCGCCGCGGCCATCGCACGGGCTACACGTCGGTCGACGTCGACGGCGATACGCCCGAAGACGGCGAGGCCGGCGGCCCGGAGCTGCCGGACGACATCGAGACGGACCTGGACCTGGGCGACGTGCTGGAGCGGTGGCAGGGCCACAGCGGCGTAGGTCCCCGGCGGCCTTGGGACCGAGCGCGGCCGGCTTGCGCTGACGATAAGCACAGACGGACATGGACCTGCGCATCTCGGAGGATGCGGGAAACTTCCTGTGCGACTTCATCTACTACTCGAGCCTGGCGACGCTACTGCGCGCGCAGCGGCCGCGCAAGGTCGTCTTCCTGCACGTGCCGTCCGACGCGTCGCACCGCAACGTGGCCCAGGGGCGCGAGCTGGCCGTCAACCTGATCCGGGCCATTGCCGAGAGCGAGACGGCGCGGGAGGACTTGTGAGTTGCATGGAGCGCGTGGCTTGTTGGATGACGAGAGCGACTCGGCTTGTTTGGAATTTACATTTACATTTGTACGGAGTACTTGGTAATCGAGCACCTCTCAGCGCTTTGTTTTCTGGACGGCGACGCGGAAAGCCTCGCCGACCAACGAATCGTGAGCGGGACTTTTGGTCGCCGACCCCGTCCGGCTCCGACTCCGGCATCCGTGACAAATCCGCTGCATCCGTCGAGAACCACGACATCATCGCGTCCGGCATCGTCGCTCCCAGCACCATCTGCCATCGTCGCCCGCCGACAGAAGCACACGTCATCGACAGCTGCCATGTGCCGGAAGGCGACGTGCGACACGTGCAGTGCGCCCCCTCGCGCCCCCAGACGCGCGCCGCCGCGCCGCTGACCGACGCCCGGACAGAGAAGACGAGCTGGTGGGGGTGCGGCAAGCACGTCGCCGCCGTCATGGACGCGGTGCCGCCCGCGGAGCGCTGCTCGTGCGGCCCGCGCGTCGAGCGCGACGGCAAGGCGTATCCGCCCATGGGCAAGCAGCCCGCCTGAGGGACGAGACGGGCTGGGCTGGTGAGACGTGGTGTGACACGGTGTGATGAGGCGGGGTGGCATGGTTGAGATGAGGAGTGAGGTGGCATGGGATGAGATGAATGAGAGAGCGGCGGATGGCCTGGTGATAGACGGTGATGAGGAACTCGTCTCGCACCCCGGCATCAACGCTCCCCTGCTCGACGAAGCCATCGCTCTGTGCAACTCTGCCTGTCTCAGCTCTACCGCCTCCTCGCCCCCGCGCCCGCGCCCGCATCCCCCCTCTCCGCCAGGCTCACCACCTCGTCGACGCCCGCCGCCTCGTGCTCCTCCTCGAGCGCCGTCACCTCCTCGCGGCAGTCCCACCACTTCTCCTCGCTCAGCTCAAACGCCTTGGCCTTGATCTCCTTGACCGCCAGCTTCTCCGGCTGCATCCCCTTCCACCGCAGGCTCGCCATGAGCACCTCCTGCCACTCGGCCGACGTCCGCGCGAAGAAGTCGCGCCGCGACTCAAACGGCTGGCCTCTGTTAGCACTCTGACAATGGCGAAGCGAGAGAGGGTGAGGGGGTGCAAAGAGCTCTACCCGTGGGTGCGGCAGGCCGTCGTCGACCGACGTGGCCGCCGTCTCCGTCTCGTCCTCCTCCGAAGCGACCGACGGCGCAGACGCCGCCTCGGACGACGTATCCGAGACGTCGTCCTTCTTGCGCTTGCTCGGGGTGTGCAGCCGCTGATCCGGCTCGTCGTCGTCGTCGTCGTCTCCTTCCTCTTCATCGTCCTCCTCTTCCTCCTCATCTCCCTCTTCGTCGTCTTCATCCTCGGACTCCTGCGGCAGCCGTTAGCCTCTCGCCGAGTGCCCAACTCCATGGGACACACGTACCACCCAGTCCTCGACAGGCCTGCTGAATATCTCCTTGCACCCGTCCAGCTTGCTCAGGTCGATGGCGTAGAGGTCGTCGAACGTATACTCCCTGTCCCCCTTCTCAAACGTGCCGCCGTAAATGTACAACACGTCGTCCTGGACGACCAGCTGTGCGTTGAACCTCACGTGCGGAGGCTCCATGGTAACCGGCATCTCCCTCGTAGGCTTCTCGTCGGCCTCGTCGGCCTCCTGCGGCCTCCTCTCCAGCGCTATCCCGTCAGCATCATCCAGCGACGCCCCCGTCTCGAGAGCGGCGAGCTGCCGCAGGAGCTCCTCCTCGTTTGCCTGGGCGCGGGCACGGCGCCCGGCGCGCTGCTCCGGCGCGCCCTTCCGGGGCTGCTGCCGCGGCCTGCGGAGCCCGAGCGGCATGAAGCGGTTGCGCTCAATGTTCCACGCAAAGAGATGGTTGAAGAACTCGCTGTCCATGCCCTCCTCGCTCTGCTCGACGTCGTGGACGCCGCCGAAGAGGATGCCGCGGCCCTTGTGCCAGGTCATGGTCGCGCCGGCGCGAGGGGGGTTGGGGGCGTTTGCCGGCTTCTTGCGCCGCTCCCAGCGCACGCCCGGGGGCGCGTTGGGGCCCGCGTCGCTCGGCGGCAGCGTCATGCGCAGGAAGAAGCAGTCGTCGTGGACCTTGGGGACGAGGACGCTCCGGTGCCCCTGGCCCTGGGCCTTGGCGCTCTTCTTCTTGAGGGCGACGGTTGCCTTGACGCGCGAGTAGCCGCCGAAGAGCACGGCGCCCTGGTCGCAGGGCAGCAGGGTGAAGGAGGACCTCGCGTCGGGCTTCAGCTGCGCCTGGGGCAGGGCCGGGCAGTGCCAGACGTAGTTGAGCGTGTCGAAGATCCACAGGTCGGCCAGGTACTTGGTCTGGTTCGACGTGTCCTGGAAGCCGCCGAAGAGGATGATGTAGTGCTTCCAGTAGGCCATGCGGTGGCCGCTCCGCGCCGGCGGGCTCTTGTCCTTGCCCTTGACCTCGATCCTGGTCCACTCGCGCGTGGCCGGCTCGAGGCGCCAAAAGTCCGAGTAGTGGTGAAAGGTGCCCTGCTTGGGCGACGAGAACTCGCCGCCAAAGAGGTAGACGAAGCCCGGGTTGGCCGCCCGCGTCCAGGCGTGCCCGGAGCGCGGCAGCGGCGCGTTGGGCGACGTGACGCAGCGCCACTCGTCGCGGGCGATGTTGTAGACGTGCAGGTCGTTGTAGAAGTGCGCGAGCGAGCCGTTGAAGTACTCGCCGCCAAACAGCAGCAGGCTGTTGCTGTCGTGCGGCGCCGCCAGCAGCGTCGAGGCGGCTCGCGGCCGCGGCGGGCCCTCGCACACCGTCTCCGTGATCTTGAGGAACTGCTCCTGCTGACGGCGATACTGCTCGAGGACCTCGTCCAGGTCCACGTCCTCGGCGTCGCTGCCGTCCACCTTGGCTGCCTTGTTCTTGGTCTTTTTCTCCCCCTTGCTGGCCTGCTTGGCCGCCTTTTCGGCCTGGCGTCGCGAGGGCGTCAGCAGGTGCAGCGGCTTCCAGCTTCTTCTCTCTCGCGTGGCATGGCGACGGGGCGAGGGCCTCGAGAGAGTCCTGGGCTCTCACCTTCTTTGCCTTCTTAGCCTCCGAGTTCTTCTTCTTGTCCTTGGCCATTGCGGAGCTTGCGCGTCTCGCCGGCTGCGATGACGATGCCCTGTATCATGGACCAGCTCCCGCTCCGTCGAAGCAAGGCAAAAAACCCCAGCGGTGCAAAGATGCGAGGTCATCTCGCTGCTTTTTGGCTGGCCAGTTACATAATGCCGCCCAACTGCCAATTCTCCACAGCCCTCCCTATTCGCCATCTGCCTGCAGCTCTCTACAGCACATCGTCTGCTCGTAAAATCGGACATTGTCTCCGAGGTGAATAATGGGCTGGGATTTCATGCAGCCTTGGACTTTGAGTCGTTCATCGACGAAGCGTGGACTTCCCCCAGCAGCTACGCCTGGCCTCTTCTCTCGTAACGCCTTCATTTCCTCCTGTCTGTACAAGCCATCGATCCTGCATAGAAAAACCACGGAATCGTGTCTGCGTACGGACCAGGAGCCTGGCAACAGTATCGCAATATTCCACCGTCATCTTCCACAAGGCCGCTCGTATTCCTCCAGCCCCTACCTCCCGTCCACCAGTCTGCCCTGATACAGGCAGATACGCAGCCGTGGATGAATATCCATTGATCGTGCAGCATCTTGACCAAAGACAAAGCAGCAAAGAGCGGCTGCAGAGAGGACTCAGAGGACCTGGAGCAGCCAAGCCGCCGATATTCCGAAAGCTCTGCTATACAGAGTGGTTCTCGTGTACCGCAATCTGTCCGAGGCTTAGAAACCACACGTCGTGAACCTCACACCAATGCCAAGACTCACCAATTGCTCTCATATGATGTAAATAAAGTCCGGCTCAAAATCCCCAGATGGGACTGTGAGCACCGGAACTTGCGACATCAACTCAAACCACCCTGCCACGGACCGATGCCGGGAGGCAGCTCCAATGACCGTGCCGGCATGCCCAGGCGGTATGGCTTGAGGGGACCTGCTGGTCCTGCTTGAGTGCAGGTGGCTTCCTTCTGGAGATGGACGGGCCAGCCTCGCATCGCCGTGAAATTCACGCATCTGGATGCGACGTGCCATTGAGCAAGCCGTCCCGGCACCCAGGAGTGCCAGAGTTGTCGGCCAGCCCCAAGACCGGCTTCCTGCCCGGGATGTACGCAGCCATGGCCTTGCTCGCCCCTCGCATGCAGTACTGCACCACCTCGATCTTGGAGCCCTCGGGGGCCAGTTCTGCGATCTGCCGAATGTCGCTCGTCCGCGGTAGAAAAAGCACGTGGTCCATTGCCCTGTAAGCCTCATGAAGCCTCTCGAGGTTATACGGCTGCATAGAGTGCAGGTCAAAGATGGCGTCGGAGCGGTATCCGGGGCCACCCCATGGCGGGCTGGAAAACAAGACGACGGCGTCCGTTCCGACCCTCAGATCGGGATGCAGCTGGTCTGGACGATTGGCCAGGGCGTCGAGATACTCGAAGCTGTCGCCGAGAACCCAAGAGATCGTGCCAGGGTCCACGCCGTACACCTCGGCGTTGTTTTGCGCACAGGCAAGCGTCGCGGCGTCTCTCTCAACCGCGATGATGCGCTCCCAGCGCTGACTGAGGGCGAAGGCGATTGCGTTTCCCCCGGCACCTGCGAAGACGTCGATGAGAACCGTCTTCTTCTCACCCGCTCCTTCTAGATCGCTGGCGATTTCTCTGCAGACACAATGTCAGCCACAGCACGTGAGGCAAGGCAGAGTCGAGAAACTGTGCAACTCACCTTGCCACTGGCTCTGGGGTGACGCCAAACCATGCCTCGTCGGTCAGGCACACGCCCTCATCGTACCGCGAAAAGATGGAGTATCTCTGAGAAAAGTACCTATGCAAAGAGTTCAGAAACAGGACTGCCGGACACACGGAGATATGATTCCTGGCACGCACTTGTAAATTTCGGGGGCGACCTGATGGCGGTTTTCGTAATGATAGCACTCATCCGTCAGGGGGAGCCGTTCGGCGGGCTCCATAATGAAGCCCTCGGCCTCCGATTCCTGGGAATCGCAGGTACTCCCCATGCTATTTCCCATGAGTACTGGAAGATGAGCAGTTCTAGACGGTAGCCGACGGGCTTCAAGGTATGCGCGGCTGGAGGAGTGAGGCTCGAGAATTCGTTGTACCGGTACCTAGGTATCGACGAGGCTGAGGATGAGAGGCCCACAGGAGCTTGCTGCGCCCCACTGGCGCCTGCAAGGCTGAGGACAGCTTGCGCACCACCTCCCGTCAGCTGCGAATGGCCTCGCGACGCAAGCCCGACTGCCCTAGTGCTCCATAGCACCGCCGAACCTCATAGAGCACGAACGCACGGTGTCCGGAGCCGAGACGGCACAAGATGTTCAACGCGCTCAATCGCTTCATGTCCCGCCTGGACGGCGGCGACCCTCAGCAGCGCCAGCACGATCGGGGCTCCTTTGGGTTCCAGGTGCTGAGGAACACCAACATGCAGCTTGCCGTCGAGCCGTGGTTCGACTTCATCGTGGGCATCAACGGGAGACCGATTGTGCGAGCCCCCATCGAAGAGAAACTGATGCCTGGCGAGCAGCGCTGACGTTCTGTAGGACAACGCGAACCCGGGCCTGTTTGCCCAAGAGATCCGGAACTGCGCGGGCGGCACCGTCACGCTTGGTCTCTGGAACGCCAAGGTATTGCGCCTCGGTTCATTGACGTGGTGGTGGTGCTCGCTGACGCCGGCCAGGGCCAACGGACGAGAGAGATGCATATCCCTGTCCCCTACGATACCGCGTCGCTCGGCCTGTCCCTCCAGTACGCACCAATATCCCTCGCCGCCAACGTCTGGCACGTGCTCGACGTCGCCGCAAACTCGCCTGCCGACAGCGCCGCCCTGCTGCCCTACGGCGACTACATTCTGGGCAGCCCCGAGGGCGCCCTCCACGGCGAAGGGGCCCTGGGAGAGCTCGTCGAAGACTACATCGGCCGGCCCTTGCGCCTGTACGTCTACAACAACGAGTACGACGTGACGCGAGAGGTGACGATACAGCCGAGCCGGGACTGGGGCGGCGAGGGAGCCATGGGATGCGTCCTGGGCTACGGGGCCTTGCACCGACTACCGGCCCCGTTAAGCGAGCCCGTCAGTGCTCCGGGGGAGACCATGTTCGACGGTGATGTCAACGAGAAGAGCGGAGGGGCCTTTGTACCCGCGGATTCCGCTGGTGCGGCAGGCGGCGAGTATCTGGTGCCGGCCCAGATGGTTGGCTCGACGCCCGTCAGCGCTCCTACACGGACGGGCAAGAAGAAGGACCGCCACGGCCACGGCCCGAGCCAGCTGATGGCTGACTACTTCAAAGAAGAGGAGGAGAAGAGTCGCGAGCTAGACAATGCCCCCAAGTCGACGGGGTCGGGGGTGCCTCCGCCGCCCAAGGCGGCTGGAGGCCCACCAAAGGCTGAACCCAAGCCTGTGGTGGAGGAGGGCGACGGCGGCGGCGGCGGCGGCGGCGGCGTATGAGAATGGACCAGACGAATTGTGGCAGCAAAAGACTCCCAAGTTGACACAAATCAGATTTGGTGCGCGTCCCTTGTGGTACCGCTGCATACTGTACACCATACACGCCTTCCGGAATTCCGTCGGTGCTCGTCTTGACCGGGCTGGTTCGGTGGTCTAGTTGATGAAGTTGACGCAGAAGAAGTGCAGGATAAGGCTGCACACGACGTAGTCGGCAAAGGCCCTGCGAAGGAGACTTTATTAGCATCGGAACTCGACGAAAACACTTGACATCTTCGAACCTCTCTGGGGACACTGATGGGAAGTCGCTCTTGTTGGCCTCGGTCGTCTGGATCCGTAACGACACTGCAGCCGCGTGAGCGGGCAAGCACGCGCCAGAGCCCAAGGGGCATACCCGTCAAGACAAACTGTCCGACCGTGGCGCAGAAGCCGGAGAGGAAGGCATTGAAAGGCTGCGCAGCACGTCAGCTCCAAACGGCGGCCCGCGACGATAGGGGGGACCAGGCTGGGCATACGTAGTTGCCGGCGAGGACGCAGTAGAGGAACTGCAGGACGCCGACGGCGACGAGGAAGAAGAGGAAGGCATCGAGGAGCTTGGTGCGCTGCGGCGTCTCCTTGAGGTAGTGCTGGCAAATGTTCATGAGCACCTGGTCCCAGTTGGCGGCGCCGCCTTTGGGGGACGGCCTGGGCTGCGACGCGACTGCGGCGCCGGCCGGGGACGTTGCCACGGTCGAGGGCGTGGGCTCGCGGGCGTTTTTCTTGGGAGCCATGGCGGGGCCCGTCGTCCGTCTTGCGCGCTGTCGAGGGCGAAAGCGGCGGTTGCAGAGCGAAGATGGAGCTGGCGATGTCCAGGAGTCCAGGACGGTTGATCAGATAGTGCCAGGTGCAGAGGCCACGAAAGCTCCAAGGCATTGCGGCATGTGATTGGCTGCACCGAGCCCCAGGGTCCTGGGCGCCGGGCCCACCCATGTCGTCAGTTACACACGCCTAGTCGGCCGTCTTGAATAATCCTCCGACTCCGAGCAGCCAGCTCCAACCTCCAACGCAGAGAAACGACCCAGAGACAGCCGCTCGCACGCAACGTCGACAGACTAACCGACATCGCCATGGTACGTTGCCCAGCGCCTGGCCACGGCGCCCCTGCTGACACTAGCAGTCGCAGCTCGAGTACTCGGCGTACGCCCTCGCGGCGCTGACGGCCGGCGGCGGCATCATGGGCTACGTCCGGACGCGCTCCGTGCCCTCGCTCGTTGCCGGCTCTGCCGTCGGCATCCTCTGTCCGTGCCTGCCCGTTCCTCCCCGTGCCTCGCGTCGCCGCGGCTGACTGGCCTGCGACCAGACGGCCTCGGCGGATACCGCCTGCAGAACCGCCAGCCCTACGGCATCGAGCTGGGCCTGCTCGCCTCCGTCATCCTCGGAGGCTCCGCGATACCCCGGGCCATCCGCCTGAGGAAGCCGGTGCCGGTGGCGCTCAGCGTCTTGTCGGCCTTTGGCATGCTCACCTTTGGCAACGCCTACCGGCAGAAGCTGTAGCGCCGTCGGGAGCGGTGGATTGTATGCTCCGGAGATTGGTTTGCAGCCAATCGCCATGTACGTAGTTGCTGGTCCGGTTCCAAGACGCAACAGTTAGGTGATTCTTTGGTCCGTATTCGCACAAGAGTGCAAAGCGTCGACCCGACCCCCACTGCCATCCTCTGAAGAAGAAAAGCCTGCCGCCCCCAACGCCATCCGCGCATAGCATACAGTGTCGTACATGCATATATGGACCCCCTATGGGGGATCTATCGTCGCAGGAGGGCTCAGAGGCCCAGGGCCTTCTGCTCGTCCTTGATCCGCTCACGCTTGGCCTTGGCGGCAGCCCTGTTTTCGGCCTGCATTCTGGCTCGCTCGTCGCGCAAGCACTTGTTGACCTTGGTCTTGACTTCGTTACAGCCGCCGGTGGCCTTGTGTATGAAGCCCTGGTCGTGGCACGCTTCGAGGGCGGCGATGATGTCTTCGCACGCTGCGCCGGCAAGTCAGCCCGCGGAAGAAGCGACGGAGCGCGGGACGCTCACCCAGCGCGTTCTTGGTGTGGAGGTGAGGATGCATCCTCGACTGAGGAGGCCGGGGGCGATGTGCGGCGAGGAGACGTCGATACAGTGTCCAGAGGAATGGAGGATTTGGGGAAGCTTGGGCCGTTCTAGTCCATACAGTGCTTACCGAGAGCCGTCGGCACTGTATAGCCATGCCAAACCACCACATGGCGGATCATCATCCTCCTCCAACGTCTGCTTGCGTCACCCTCGTCGCCGCCGCTCAGCATTGCGGATCGAAAAGCTCGCAGGCGGCGTCGAAGCCTTGTTCCAAGCCATGTCGGCGCCGCAGCAGGCGCCTGCCAAAAAGCAGCAGGGTGCGTTGTCGACGGTGGGCCTGTTCAGTTCTGTCAAGCTAAATCTCGAGCTTGTCAACAGACCTCCAGACGACATACTCCAACTACAAGAGCACGCTCCAGCAGATAGCTCAGAAAATCGGAGACATCGAGCAAGAGGCCGAGGAGCACAAGTCTGTCTCCCCATCCCCCCCTTCAGCCTCACCCTGAGCTGTCCCACGGCGGCGTGGATGAGACGCCGGCAGTCTTGTCCGCTCTCACGCCGTCGCGTCTCGACGCCTCACCGCTCTCCATTCCCCAGCATTCACCGTGGGACCACACCGCTCATCTCGTCTTCTCTGCGTGCTAGGCTTGTGCTGGAGACGCTGGAGCCGCTGCCCGAGGACCGCAAGTGCTTCCGATTGATCAACGGAGTGCTGGTGGAGAGGACCGTCAAGGATGTCGTGCCGGCGCTCAGGACGAACCAGGAGGGACTGAGGAAGGTGCTCGACGACCTGGTCAAGCAGTACAAGGCGAAGCAGGATGAGCTCGACAAGTGGAAGGTCTGTGGACACCACCCGTGCCTGATTGCAACGGACGCTGACTCGGGAAAACAGAAGAAGAACAATGTACAGGTAGTGCAGCAATAATGAGACGGGCAAAGAGACGTGCCTCCCTGCGTATGAAGCGTGTTGGACCAATCGAGACACCATGCCGGCATGTCACCGTCCATCCACGCCGGAGTCTTGTCCCGCAGCGGCCCGAAGAAGCTGGGGCAGCCATGGCGAAGCTGAATCCCTCGTGCAATCCAAGTTCCAAGCTTACGCGAATCCGTGCCGTCACCTCTCGCCGTCCCAACCGCAGGGCAAACGGCGCAAGATAAGATGTGCGTGTCAAGGGGAGCCAAGGCTGCATGCATGTCTGTCTGTCTGCGTGATGTATGTACAGCTGGATGCAGTGGAGCCCGGCGGCAAGGGCGTTTCGATGCCCAACGGCATGCAGTCCCGACAAGCCGTGAGCACACCGGTCGTCGGAGACCAGCAGCCGGCCAGCCTTTCTTTCTCTCTTTCCCCTTCCGTTTTTGTTTTTCCTCGGCGCCCGGCGGTTGGCACCGGCTGGGAGGGAGCGGCAGCTCCTGGATCGTGGCTTGATGCGTGCCTGGGCGATGTGACGAGCGCCTCGACTCGACGTCGAACCCCCCAGCCTCCTCGCGGAACTGCCGAACCAACACCACCTCACCTTGATGCAGATATGGCAGTTAACCTGAGAAGGGCCCGGCGGCACGCCATGACCTCGTCAATTCACGGATAATCTATGCATGCATTGCGAGCCGCCCAATACGCCGCCTCGCCGGCCAACCGGTCGTGGACCACCGGCCTCGAAACGGGCAGCTGGCCCTTCCAAGCACAGGATGTGGGCCCCAGCGGGCAGCATCTTCTCCTTGCAACGTCTTGTCGTGCCTTGGCAGGGCGAGCGAGGGCCCGGAACGAGTCGGCATCAGGCTTGCATGCCCAGGTGGCTGGCCTACGACGTCTCCATCCGTGCGTGTGGCCGTACGTACTGCAACTGCCTATGCATATACGTATGTATGTGTGAACGCGTGATAAGTACGAGCGTCCCGGGATGTCATCCACGCAGGGCGTGCGCCCATGACGGCGGAGGCACCCGCCCCGAGGCCATGTGCTGCTTCTGGAAGCATGCCTCTATCCCCAACCTCCGGACATTGCGTCAGATATCATGATCAGACTGTCAGATGACCGCATGGCCGCTCAGAGCCTGATGAGATGGGCCCCGGCACACGGGGGCGGAGTAGCCGTCCGTGTGGACGCACACACGTACAGTACGTGCCCTCGGACCGGACTGCGGCTCCCCAGAGGGCCCAGACACGGACTCTGATGCCTTGAAACCGTTGGGGATGCCATGCAGTCCACCGAGTCGGACGAGGCCTGGCCACGCCGGAGCCATGTTGAGCAGCAGGGCCGTGGCTCGAGCTGAATCTGCAGCTCAATCGGATGGGCTTAGCCCCCCGGAGCCCAGCAGCTCTCATGTGTCCAGCCATGCTACATGGACATACATATGTATGTTGCATGTACTGAGCCGGGCTCGCAGCCGTCGCCCTTCCCGACCTGAGACGATCACGAGGAGAGACGCAGCTATCCCCGCCCGCTGTGTGAGTACAACTCGGGGCGGTCCAGTGATTTCCGCATCCCCGGCCCCATGGACGACGGCGGAGCGGTTTCAGGGCGGACTTCGCTTGCGGCGGGCCGCTCCAACGACGACCAAGGACGGCTGATGAGGGGGAAGCCGGGCGAACCCCTCATGGGACAGTCGACCGGAAACGACGGGACGGAGCACCCCTTGACGTGCATGGACTGTCCCGTCCCGTCTGACTTGTGACGGGGCCCCTGGCCGCAGAGTGACTCGCAGTCTCGACAGCCCGCCAGGCGGCCGCCGCTGGTTCGCTACCAGCAGGCGTCCGGGGATACTGGACGCCATTTGCGGCGTCAACGGTCGCAGAACGGGCCCTCGAGCCTGCGCGGTTCCTGGCGACATACAGGCGCAGGGCGACACCTGCGTATTCATCTGCCCCTGGCTGGCTGCACCGGGCCCAAGGTGAGAGAGAGCCTTGCCGAAGAAGCACCCAGGCGCCTCGGAGCGACCGGTTGCCCCTGTGGCCTCTCAGATGGCCACCGTGCCAGCGCTCCTTGGCCTTGTTCTCGGCAACAAGGGGAGGGGGGTCTGGTGCTCCTGAGTGCCGCAGAGTCCGGAGCATACACACCTGGGCCTGATCTGCCGCCACCCTTCAGCAGGCAGCATGTACATGCCTACCTCAGGTGGCGGATAGCCAGGAGGCCTCGTGTGCGGCAACATGCTCGTGGCACGCCGTCCGGAGGCGTAGCGCGTCGTGCTGACGGGGAGGGCGTGCGGACTCGAGGCCGCCTGGGCCACGGGGTTGTGGAGCCACGGCTGACTGCCTGACTCGAGGGGAAGAGCCAGCCATGGAGCTGTTTGTATGTCCTTGGTCGACCCATGGCTGTGTGAAGGGCGATGGAGAGAGACGGCGGGACGGGAGATGGCCAGCTGTGTCCGGGTGTCCGGACGTGCGATGGGATGGGTGGTACTTGGCGGCTGGGCGGCGGAACGCGGGCGGCGGCGGTACCTCTCATTTTAAAGGCGCACTGGTGCCGGGCTCCCTGCCCCTGAGCGGGTAAGCTTATCGATAAGAGCTGCGATGGCAACTAGCGGCGGCGACAGCAGTGGAGGAAGGAGGGAGGGAGGGCCCTGCTGTTTTGGGTCCGTCGAGGTGTTGATTTTTTTAGGCGGGCGCCGGTATTGTCGCCGCAACCTTCCATGCGTCGCTGGTTGGCCTACGGCTGAGGTGTTATTTCCTGCGCGTTTGCCTCTTTAGCCTCATCGCCCATCAGGCGTCAGCCTTTCACTTCTCTCCTGCACAACAACGCGACCCCACGCAGCGCTGGCCCTTCCGACGAGTCACGACTCACGACCCCATGCATCTCGCGCCGCGACCGAACGCCGCCGATACGCTCGCTTGAGATCCAGCGCGAGACCCGGGGCCTGGGTTCCTTGTCCCCGATCGCATCGCATTCCTGCGCGCGCCCTT
The DNA here is from genome assembly GCA_002939055.1 of Hypocreales sp. Mo6-1. NCBI lineage: Eukaryota > Fungi > Ascomycota > Sordariomycetes > Hypocreales > Hypocreales sp. Mo6-1. The sequence goes on from PNEP01000013.1 coordinate 2,275,666, forward strand.
GCCGTCCGTCGTCGGAGTCGGTCGGTCGGTCGGCCAGCGCCCAGCTACCCGCCTGCCTGCCAGCCTGCAGCTTGGCGGCTCGGGCAAGCCGGCCAGGCCGTTGCGCCGCCGTGTAACCGCCTCGCCGTCGCAGTCCGTCGCGCGACGCCCTGTCTCTCGACGGCGCCGCCGTTGCGTCGGTCCTCGTGTCCACCCCCGACGGCCTGCCTATAGGCTGACTGGCCTCCTGGTGTATGTACATGGGCGGCGCTCGCACGCGCAACACACCACTCCGCTGCGCCCCGTCCAGGACCGCCGTCACTGACCTGTCCAGGCAGAGACAAGAGGTGGTTGGAGCGTTGGTGGTGGTTGCCTGCGTGCTTGCTCGAGGGCTCTCTTGCGGGCCCGTCCATGCGCACCCCCTCCCCCTCTGGGTGCCCGCCGTTGCGTTGTCTCCCAACCCGCCCGACCACGACGGCCAGCCATCCTCAGCCCAGGTACTAGCCGTATACAACAGCTTACATACCTACATACATAACTACATACGTGCTATACCTTCTGCATACATACACACACGCCCAAAGGCAAGCAGGCCAGGAAAGCAGAGGCAGAGCCGGCCGAGGCGGACCAGGCAAGGCGTCATAGCCCTCCCCCCCTCCCCTTCCCCCGGGACCCTGGGCCAGGCACAGCAGCCAAGCGCTCGCCTGTCGTCGACGACTTGACGCATCTCTTGCAGCCGGCAACTGGAGCCACCCCGGGCCGGATACTTGCAAGCCCTACCGACCCTCTGCGACGTGGCCGGGGGACACATCATCGCCAGCGCCAGCGCCAGCGCCAGCAGCAGCAGCAGCAGCAGCAGCAGCAGCAGCAGCAGCAGCAGCACCCAGCCAGCCCTGTGTGCCCTGTGCCAGCCCGAACGCAACTCCCCTTTGACACGGACGCCAGCAGCCGCTGCAGGTAGCCAAATATGTCGGATTCCCCCCAATCTCCTCCAAAGGATGTCGACCATGGTGCACCGTCACCCGACGAGGAAGGACAAATGAACGAGACTCAAGACCCACAGTCGGCCGGCCTGGCGAACTACGAGTACGAGGGCGTTAAAGAGCAGGACAGGTGGCTGCCCATAGCCAATGGTAAGTCCTCGTCCCCCCCTTCGAGGTCGGCCGTGATTTGTTCGTCCCAAAAGGACCAGGCCTGCCTTTGTCCAGATCCCAGCCTCGCATACCCCCGTCTGCCCGGCCATGTCTCACGATTCGCCCGCCAACCCGGCTGGGGCGCCTCGCGCCGCGTCGAGAACCGACAAGCTGGACGAGCTGGATGCTAACATTCGCAACTTTGCGCCAGTCGCTCGAATCATGAAGAACGCCCTGCCCGACAATGCCAAGATTGCAAAGGAAGCAAAGGAATGTATGCAGGAGTGCGTCAGCGAGTTCATCTCCTTTATCACGAGTGAGGGTGAGTACACACACGCGCCGACGCCCGCCCCGATTGCCGGCTAACACGCCGCCAGCGTCGGAAAAGTGCCAGCAGGAGAAGCGAAAGACGGTCAATGGCGAGGACATTTTGTTTGCCATGACGTCGCTGGGGTTCGAGAACTACGCCGAGGCCCTGAAAGTCTATCTGTCCAAGTATCGCGAGGTAGGTCCCACGCGGGCCCCCGGCGCCGTTGACGCCGGCTTGCGGACCAGCCACTCACTGACGCCCGCAGCAGCAGCAGAATCAGTCCAACAGGGAACGGGCCATGGAGAACACGTGGGGAGGCAACATCATGTCTGGCGAAAAGGGCGAGCCCGCGGCCGCCGGTGGCGAGTACGCTGGCGCCGCCGAAGGGTCGGCCAACGCCGACAGCAACGCGGACCCCAACTACATGTACAGCTCGCACGCCGCGCACAACGGTGCCGGCGCGGGAGAAGGCTACTAGCCCTGGGCGACCGACGGGCAGAAGGCCCCCTTTGCACGCCGGCAGAACAGATGCTGCTCCGGCTTCCATCTCGCAGGGCCGCCCCCCCCTCGCAGGGCTGTCACCCCCTCGCCTCCGCGTCTCTGGTATGGCTCTCTTGGACTGGGACTTTTTGGGTTTTTTTAATGGTTCGACGTGTACGAGTATAGGCGGCGCCTATGATATGTATCGGCAAGAAAATGATGTGCGTGACTCGCACCAAAGAGAAGAAAAACGAGAGGACGGGCAGATCAGGGGCGCAAGGATGGCTCCTTGGGAGAGAAGTTTGCATGTCCTCTTTCCTGACACGCGGGGCTTTCCTTATAGACTATCCTCGACGGTTCCTTTGCTTTCCTCGCGGGCTCGGGAGCGGTTCTGGGCCGCGCAGCGTTTCGACCAGCATGCAGTGTGAAGATGATATCGGCATTTCTCCCGTTTACCCGTGGTCCCTTTTCGTGGCGACAGGTGTCGCTGTTGCTGGGCGCGCATGGCTCGAGGTCTACCCCAGCCTGTGGCTCGAGGAGCGGCAAGGGACGTGAAACACACGGCAGGCGCCCGATGCGAAACATGGCTCGGTGTCGATACGTTGACAGATTCGAAAGAGCTCAGCCACGGCGTGTGACAAATGTTCCGATTGTGCAACCTTGCGTCCGTTCTTGTGTCATGGACCAAGGGTCTCGAGAGCCGAGATGGGGACCACGTGCCGAGGGCCCAGTGCCAAGTACCGAGTACAAGGTACGTACCTGGGGCGTCGGACAGACAAGGCGGCGGGGCACGTGCGTGCCCCACTTCTTACTCTGGGGCTAAAAATCCTGCCTCCGTGGAAAATGGTTGAACGCGGTGACCTGCATCCGCGGCCGCCTCTCAGCGAGCAGCCATCTCGTCCTCGCGCCATCTGGCTGGCCATGGTCGACGCCTTGTCCGACATTGCTCCGCCGCCGCTGACCGACCCTTCCATGGTCCAGGCCGCCGCGCCCAGCCGAGCCGAGCCGAGGCGCCGAGGCAACCCCCGAGGACCGTCCTCATGAGACCCTTCACGGCGCGGGCCCGGAACCCGTCGGGCCGCGCGGCCGAGGGCGCGACGCCGGTGCGGTCGATCCTCAAGTCGGGCTCGGTGCTGGGCCGGCGGAAGGAGCCGCACGACGGCGCCGACAGCTCGCCGGCGCTGCCCGAGAGCCCGACCAAGCGCCGCCGCGTCTTCTTCGACGACGTGCGCAACGTCACGTACGAGGTCGGCGGGCGCACCATGGACGACGTCAAGCTCGAGGTGCGGCTGGCGCTCGAGGAGCACCTGCGCGGCAACGACGGCCAGTACGACATGCTCAAGGAGCTCTTCGCCAACGACCGCCAGCCCTACCTGCCGCCCGTCGTCGGCGACGACGACGACACGCTGCGGCCGCACGAGCTGCAGGTCTACGTCATGGCCATGACGAGCTGCCTGCCCATGCTCAAAGCCAAGCAGTGCAACGGCCTCGTCCGGAACATGCTCGCCTGCTCCTGGCTCGGCCGCGACGACGCCTTTGCCAAGGTCTTCACCCACTTCCTCGCCGCCCTCGTCAGCGCCCAGGGCTCCTACCTCGCGCCCGTGCTGTCCATGATGGTGGATAAGTTCGGCGACTCGCGGCCCTCGGCCTGGTCCGTGCCCGACTTCCCCGAGGTGGCGCGCAGCGCGATGCGCGAGCGCCTGCACGCCGCCCTGCAGTACCTGCTGCAGATGTTCCCCGCCGCCGTGGCCGTGCTCGAGAGCCTGCTGAGCGCAAAGTTCCCATTCCCCGACGAGTCGACGAGGACGCACATGGCCTACATCCACAACCTGCTCCACGTCAAGGACTACGTGCCGGCGCTGCGCGACGAGATCCTCGACCTCATCCTCAACCGCGTCGTCAAGATCGACTCGCAGATGCAGGTGGACCTGGAGGACCTCGACGACGACGTCACGGCGGCCGTTATGTACGCGCTGCGGGACAACCGGCGGCGGCGGACGTGGGACTGGGAGGACGACGGCGACGACGGCGACGAGAGCGACGACGAGTCGGTCGACAGCGACGACGTCGACTACGACCAGGACGCGGCGCGCGTCAAGACGGTCAAGGACAACGTCGAAAAGATGGACGCCGTCCTCGACACCCTCTTCGCCTTTTACGCGCCGCACTTTGCCAACCCGGGGTCGGACAAGGCGTTTGACATGTTCACCGTCATCCTGCGCGAGTTCGACCACATGGTGCTGCCGACGTACAAGTCGAGGCACACGCAGTTCCTCGTCTTCCACTTTGCGCAGCAGCACGAGCGGCTGACGGACGCCTTCTGCGGCCAGCTCATGGCCACGGCCTTTCAGGGCAACACGCCCAACGTGCTGAAGCAGGCGGCGGCGGCGTACCTGGCCAGCTTCGTCGCCCGGGGCGCGCACGTGCCGCGGAGCCTGGTGCGCACCATGTTCCTGCTGCTCATGCACCACCTGGAGCAGTACCGCGCCAAGTACGAGCCGCTGTGTCGCGGGCCCGACCTCAAGCGGTTCCACCCCTACTACTCGCTGGTGCAGGCGACGCTCTACATCTTTTGCTTCCGGTGGCAGGACCTGGTCGTCTCGGCGCCCGACCACGTCGACCCGGACGACGCGGCGTCGTACATTGGGCAGGATCTCGAGTGGATCGGGGCGTGCAAGAGAGAGCTGTCGGTCCAGGTCTTCGGCAAGCTCAACCCGCTCAAGGTGTGCGCGCCGGTGATTGTCGACGAGTTTGCCAAGCTGGCTCACCGGCTCAACTTTATGTACATCTACCCGCTGGTGGAGAGCAACAAGCGGATCCGGCTCAGCCAGTTCCTGTCGTCGACGTACGCGACGGGGGGCGCGCTGCGCGACGCCGGGTACGAGGGCCAGGGCGAGAGCTTCCACCAGCTGGACCCGTACTTCCCCTTTGACCCGTACCAGCTGCCCGTCAGCAAGCGGTGGCTGGACGACGACTACGTGCACTGGAAGTCGGTGCCGGGGCTCAACGCCGACGAGGACGACGACAGCAGCGACGACGGGAGGGGCGAGGAGGAGGGGGGGGCAGACGGGGGGGTAGACGAGGGGACGGCGACGGACAGCGAAGACGATTTCGACAAGCTGTAGGCCATTTTTGCTATTTTCTAGCCTGCTTGGTTATCCTGACGGTCAGCGAGGCGTATGGAGGCAAAGACTGCTTGAGCATGTAGGCGACGAGATCTGGCCATGACTAAAGCTGGGAGACGTGACCTGGGGAGCCGTCCTACTAAGGCGCTCCTGGCCTAGTATTATATAGCAACCCTGGCTTACGACAGAGTCCAAGTGGCCGCTCATGGCCCACGATGCTTCTTCTCCAGGCCGCGCGCAGCTTTTCATCCACTCAGCAGGTTGACTCGGAAGAGAGCACGGGGAAGGAAATACATTCCCGCGTCCCCAGGACTCAGCAGCCGGCCTCGCTCCTCGCCCTGACGCCTTGCCGACGGCGGCCCCGAGCTGCAGGGTCTGCGATTCATGCGGCGCCCTTGGACGAGGCCCCCGGCGCGCCTATGCTATAACACAGGTTGTAAGCTATGCGTAGATTTCCCCCCCCTTCGCCTTCGGGCCTTTTGACTCTTTGACAGGTGCGCGTGCCAAACGCGCTGGTCGTCACGCATACCCTCCGAGATACGCCTGAACCGTTGCGCCAGCAGCCCAGCGCCATGGCCGGCGACGAGGCCTCCGACCGGCCGTCCTTCACGGCCTTTTGGAAAAGGGGCAGGGAGCGGCTGACGCGGGGCAAGAGGCCGGAGGCGGCGCCGGCGGCGGAGGGCGTCGACGAGGGTGAGTCTGATTCCATTCCGCACTGCTGTTTCCTGTCTTTTCGAGGGGACGGTCGATGCTTGCACTGCATGCGTTTCCGTCCCCACTGGGCGTGTGGAATCCGTCCTCGGATTTGTCATGGCGCTCTGCGGAGGGATCCTATCGCGAGTCGTTGGCTGTCTTTGCATACTGCTGTCTTCGCATGCATCTCCCGCGCCGTCCTCACGGGCCGATGCCTGTTCGTTCATCTGGGACTCGTCGTTCTGAGGGGAGGGACGGCGTTGGCCTGATTCCCATGCCTTGACGCTGCGGTTTCCTATATCTATGCGTTTTCTTACATCTACACGTCTACGCAATGCACGTCCTCAGACAGCTCCCCCTTTCTCCTCATGCTTGCTCGTCTGCCGTCGACATGGGGGTCGTAACCAAGGCTAAAGCACGGCCAGCCCCCGGCGGCTCCGGCGCCGGGCCCGACGACGGCGCCGCGCGGCCCCGGACGGAGCAGGACAAGGCCGTCGCCCGGCGCGCGCAGGTGCGGCGCGCGCAGATCCAGCACCGGCAGCGCAAGGCCAACTACGTCAGGCAGCTGGAGCTCGACGTGTCGCAGCTGCGCGACCTCGTCGCGCTCGCCGAGCACGAGGCCCGCGCGCTGCGCCGGCAGAACGACGACATGCGCGCGCTGCTCCGGAGCGCCGGCCCTGCGCCGCCCGTGCACAGCGCCTCGCCGTCGCCGCCGGACGCCGGCACGGTGCCCGAGATGTTCGGCGACATCGACGTCGACGACCTGACGGTGACGCTCGGCCTCAGCGACACCATGGGCACGCCCTGCCTCCAGATCAGCTCGGCCTCCGGCTCCGGCTCCGGCCTCGGCTCCGGCTCCGGCTCCGGCCCCGGCTCCGGCTCCGGCGCCGCCGCCGAGGCCCAGGCGCCGCCCCTGTCGCCCGCCGAGGAGCACAAGGCCATCAACTTCATCCTCGCGTCCGTCGCCCACTGTCCCCTCGCCCCATCTACGCTGACAGCGCGTCTGCAGGCTCGAGCACGTCTGCTGGGACCACTTCGCCCTTGGCGACTTCCACACGCACCCGCACACGTCGGACGAGGAGCGCGGCCACGCCCTCATGGCCAGCGCCTACTGCATGGCAGCCGCCCCCGAGTCCGTCTACACGGACCGCGCCGCCCTCACCCGGCCCCGGCCCCGGCCCCTGTCCCGGTCCCGGTCGCTGCCCCGCCTCCGCCGCGCCGGTCCGCCGCAGCCGCCGCAGCTGCCGACGGCCCTCCAGTGGCAGGCCTCGGGCATCTCGCTCGACGGCCTGCACGGCCTGGCCCGGTCGCTCAACGCGGGCGACAAGGAGGTCACGCCCGTCCAGGCCTGGTTCGAGCTCGCCGCCCGCTTCCCCCAGGCCCTGCTCATGGGGCCCCAGGCCCTCGACGCCTTGCTGGCCGAGTTCAGGGGCGTCGTCAAGTGCGTTGCCTTTGGCGCCGCCATGGAGCGCATGGCCTTTGAGAGCGTCGTCGCCCGCGTCCTGGGGCCGTGGGCGGCAGAGACGGCCTGACAGGCGTCTCGGGGGGACAAGGGGGCCGTCGTGCCAGTCCCTCACATGTTGTAGACAGGGATAGCCATCGAGGACGCAAGTCCATGCTCGATATTTGATGCCTCGCCTGGGGTGTATTCGCACCGTCACCCGTCTGTCCTTGGCTCCCTTACAGCGCCTTGACCATGGTCCGCTCGTCAAACACGTCCTTGAGCAGCGCCTCGACGCAGGCCTCCCTGTCCAGCGCCCCCATGGCGTACGTCGACTCAAAGGCAAAGATGCTGAGCTGGCCGAAAAAGGGGCGCAGCACCTTGGCCACCAGTTCGTCCCTGCGCTCCAGGCTCACGTCGTCGCTGATGCCGCCGGGCCCGAGCAGCGGACGCCGGAGCGCGCTGCCGCTGCCGCTGCCGCTGCCGCTGCCGCTGCCGCTGCCGGCCGCCGCCGCCGGGGCCGCCTCGGCGTCGGGGCCCGTCGGGGCGGCGGCGCTGCCGAGCTCCTCCGACAGCTCGTCGACCAGGGCGACGGGCTGGTAGGCCGACGAGCGGTAGACGGCGTCGATGGTGTCGGTGACGAAGAGCCACTCGTGCAGCTGGAAGTCGTCGGGGGCGACGCAGACGGCCAGGTCGAGCAGCTTGCAGGCCTGCAGCACGGCCGCGTTGGCGTACGTGTCGGCGGCGACGCTGTGGTCGGGCGCGACGACGGACGACATGGCGGCGTGCAGCTCGGCGCTGACGACGGGCCACAGCATGGCCAGGTGGACGGGGCTCGTCTTGAGCACCAGGGCGCGCACCACCATGTAGGCGTCGGCGCGCGTCGTCGACGAGGGCGACGACGTCGACGTGGCCGCCAGCAGCTCCACCAGCTTGGCCACGACGGGCTCGAGATCGGCGACGAAGGCGTCGTCGGCCGCCGCCAGCACCAGCGTCGCCATGCGCCGCAGGTTCAGCTGCGTCCGGCGGTCGGCCTCGAGCCGCGCCGACGTGGCGCCGACGCCGAAGACGATGCCGGCCGTCGTCGGCGCGCCGATGCGCCCGGCCAGCTCGGGAATGCGCTCCTTGTCCGCCAGCACCCACTGCCGCAGCAGCGGCAGCCAGCCGTCGCGGACCAGGTCCAGGGGCGAGCCGAAGAAGCGCCCGTCGTTGAAGGCCTCGCCCACGTCCCGCTTCCACGTCTTCTGGTTGTTCTGCAGCCGCGACAGCTCGTGCAGCAGCTTCAGCGTGCTTCGCGACACCGTGTCCGGGAAGGCCCTCGACCGCAGCGCCGGCCCGATGGCGCTCGTCGAGATGGTGCTGGCCGCCGCCAGCACGCGGTCGTTGTCCAGCAGGATCTTGGGCAGATTCGGCACCACCGACGCCAGCACCGCCGCCACGTCGTCCGGTCCGTCGCTGCGGCCGCCGCCGTCCCGGCCCGCCTTGTCGGCCGTGCCGTTGGCCTCGGAAAAGGTCATCGGGCGCGTCGTGAAGAGCGCCGCGAGCAGCCGCAGAAAGAGGTCCTGTTCCGCCGTCAGCAAGGCAAGGCCATCTACCGAGGCGACGCTGCAGACGTACCCCGAGCTCCCGGCGCATCCGCCGCTGCTCTCCAAAGTTCGTATTGTCCACCTTCTCGCCCAGGATGCCGGCAAACTCGAGCAGGCTGGGCAGCGTCTGCCGGTGCGGGAACGGGTTGCCCAGCAGGTCCTTGAGGAAGACGATGCAGTCCTGCCAGATCTCATCCATGGCGTCGTCGTCGAGGGACCGCGCGTACTCGACCAGGAAGACGACCAGGTCCGAGTCCTGCAGCGAGATGGTCATGGTCGACCTGCGCGACGCCTCCAGCGAGCCCGGGTTCGTCCGGCTGTAGATGGAGTTGAAGAGCGCCGGGATGGTGTTCTTGGGCCGGCACGCATCCAGCGCCGACAGGAAGTTGAAGACGAGCGCCCGCTCCGCCGCCGTCCTGTCGGCCGCCTTCCACATGTCGACGACCGTCTCGAGGCACTCGAGCGTCTCGGCCGCGAACAGGTGCTCGAGCAGCCGCCGCGCCCGGTTCCTCATCCGCAGCGACGTGTAGCCAAACGACGCCGACGACACGGCGTCCTGCTTCCGCGCCTCGTCGCCCTGGCCCCAGCACCAGATCCTGTAGCATATCCGCATGGCGTCCTGGAACGCCAGGTACACCGTCAGCCGGTCGTTTGCCGTGGCGCTCCGCGCCTGCGGGCTGTCCGTCTGGAAGACGCCCGACACCATGCTCCCAAACAGAGACTGCGGCTGCTCGGGCCCCTTGAGCTGCTGCGCCCGGCTTTCTTCCGCCAGCAGCTGTTCGTGCGCCACGGCCAGGACGCGCTCCAGACCGTTCAGCAGATAGATGAGGGTCGACTCGGGCGCACTGCCGTCATGCTGTCCTTGCTGCGCCGAGCCCTGGAACGTGTCTCGCAGGCTGCCCAGCGTGGCCCCGATTTGCCCGCAGAGCGTCTCCACCAGCGGTATCAGCACCTGGAAGATGGCGTGCGAGTAGAAGGGCAAGCAGTTGCTCAGAAACGCCACCCAGCTGTCGAGCACCGAGTGGCTGCTGGCCGAGGTGAGCCCTGCTTGCAAGCATTTGAGCAGCTGAGGGGGCATCGGCGGCCCGGTCGGCGGCCCGTCGCTCATCGAAAACGATGCCCTGCTCGCGCGCGGACGCTCCATGGCCGGTGTCGCCGCCTTGTCGACGTTGGCTGAAGTCGGTTGCTCTGCAGCGGCCATCTCCTGGAGTTTGAGGGCATCCAGGGTCACGTCGAGCAGCAGGACCTGGACGTACGGATCTGGAGTGCTGATGCATGCCAAAAGCCTGCTGATGAGAATGCTGTCAAGTTGGAGCCTTGCCAGCGGGGCGGCATGCCGGCTCAGCAGGAACTGGTGAAGGATCGTCAATGCGTATCGCTGGAGCTGGGAGACTCGCTCCATCAGCTCCTCGCTGGCAGACGGCGCCGCCTCGCCCGTGACACACTTGATGCAAGCTCGAACCAAGTAGTCTTGGAGAGTCGTCTCGTTCTCGTCACCGCCAGCTGAGAGGAAACGTGAGCGGCATGGTCATGCATGGACGGGAAGCGGGAAACGCACCGCGGATCGACACCTGCCCTCCGCCAAAGTGGACATATTTGGAAGCGACAACGGCTCGTGCAGCCTCGCCGGTGCACCGGAGGACATGATGGAGGGTTCGCAGGTAGTAAAGGCACAGGTCCAAGTCGTCGTCCTCGCTGAAACGAATCGGCTCTGCGTCGGCCTTTTCGCCGGCCCCCTCGGCACTGACAGAAGAGAGAAAGGGCATCTCGGATATCTTGACAACAAGGACAAGAAAAAGCCTGCAAGCGGTCGGCAAGCAGTCGTCCAGGGCAGGGGGGTTGGCTTACCTGTCTATCCCAATCGTGCTATTGAGCCACGACCTTACAACCATGTACAGCTGCCGTCTTTCGTCGAGCAGGGCATCCAAGACGAGGAAAAGCGGCTGCGTCAACATGACTTGGTAGTGGTCCATGCCGGCGAGCCGGGGCACAGATCGAAGCTCTTGGCCTTGCGACTTGGAACCGCGGCGATCCGAGGCCGAGTCCTGAAGCGTATGTGACCACAGCACGCCAAACGTGCGCCCTGCCTCTGCGGCGCAAGCGGCAGTCTGGCCCTCGGCTTGGCAATCTACCAGGATGCCGCAAAGCGCCGCTTCGATGTCGCGGCCCGACGGCGCAAGGACCGTCTGCAATTGCCACAGACAGCGAACGCTTTCCACGTGGAACTTGGGATCGGACGCAGACAGATACGACCACGCGTGGCGGACCAGGGGAGTCACGAGCCCCGACAGCTGCGTCGGGCTGATCCTCGCGGTTGAGTAGAGCTGCACAACGAGCTGCACAATCGACGAGAAGCAGGGGAACGCCAGAGGGCGGTCCTGCCCCAGCTTGCCCGTGAGGTATGACAGCAGGAGGCCCACGTCGAAACGGTAGCTGGTCGGTGTTTTGAGCAGAGCGAGGATGAGGATGCGGGCGAGAATGCCCAAGTCGTCTTCTGGCCGCGAATCGTCGGCATCCTGGCAGATGTATCCGACGGCCTTGCGCAGCAGCAGCTCTCCGGATTCGACCGAGGTGAAGGGCGGGGGAGAGACATCGAGGCTCCCCTGTTCGTGGACGTAGAATGCCCTGATCTTCTCGAGAGTGTCTGCGTTGGAGATGAGCAAGGTGTCCGAGTCGGCCTCGGCGGCGGGAAAGGCGCGGTCCGGCACCAGTTCCAGCAGCGATGCGACGACGGCAAGGACTTGCTCGGATAGCTCGGCAAGCTGGGTGTCTGCCAGGCCACTCTTCGCCTTGCGCCCCATGGCATCCTCCAGCATGGACAGAGCGGCCAGACAAGTGAGAGGCACGTGGATGGTCACCATCTCCTCCTCCCGCACGTTGAAGTGGGCGATGACGAAGCTGACGAGGGAGACCTTGTCCGCGCGGTCGGCCATGGCAAGGTTGCCTGGGCCCAGGGCCTGGGCCAAGAGCCCGACGAGCTCGCTGTAGATGAGACCGCTCTCGATGCCGTCGAAGAAGACGCTCGCGCTCCGCAACACCTCGGTGAACTCGGCCTTTGACGAGGCCTGGCCCCGGAATTGGCGAACGCTCTCCACCACTGGCAGGAAGACTTCGGGGACAACCAGGCCGCCAATCTCCCATCTGTCCATAAGAGAAAGGCAGATTCTGTACGGCCGGGCGCGTTCCGCGGCGTTTGCGCAGGCAGCAGCCCCCCTGATCATGTCCAGCAGGGCCCGCGTTAGGGGCTGCAGTCCAAACTCCTCGAAATAGCTCGTCCTCGACGACAGGTAGGCCTGCTGCTGCTCCGAGGGGGGCGCCGACAAGTCGCCGGCCTGGTCTCCCTCACCGCCCGCCGTCTCCGGGCCGAGGAGCCAGGCCCATAAGCGTCTGTTCAAGCTCATGTCTCGCCGCGTGACAACGCCGGCGGCGGCCTTTAAGAGCAGCTCGAGATCGGCGGGCTTGACGCGAGACTGCAGCACGCTCGAGCTTAGGGGCAAGTGGGACACGAGAAGATCGAGAAAACCACGCTGGATCAGCAGCTGCTCGTCGGCCAAGCCGCTGGCGAAGCAGCGCACCAAGAGGCCTGGCTCCGGGGACGTCACGATGGCGGAGATCTTGGAGCTGTCCTCGGCGCCGTTGCGAGACGTCGACGCATCCGACGTGGCGGCTGGAGACACGGGTCCGAGGGCTGGTAGGAATCGGACCAGGTACGCCAGAGCGCCGGAACGACGGCTCTGGCCGGTAATGGAGGCGAGGAAGAAGCACTGCCAGAAGAAATCGTCACCGGAGGAGTGATGGTCGGTGAGCTTTTCGCTGTCCCTGGGCCGGATGGCTTCCTTGAAGCCGGCGACAAGGCTCAGCGTCCGGTCAAAGTCGTCGCTCGTCTCGTCCTCCAGGCCGGGAAGCAGCGCGAGGATAATCGACTTCATGGCCGGCCGCAGGGACCGCGGGTCTACGCCGAGGAAATGGGTCTCGAGGAGATCGAGGAAGGGCGATCGGACAGAGAGCGAGGCGAAGGAGAGGGTGGGCGCGAGTCCGGGGAGATACAGCGGGAGGTCCCGGGACAGGCCGTCTTTGCCAATCGTAGCGAAGACGTAGTTGTAGACCTCGAGGGCCTTTTGGTGGACGCCGGAAGGGAGCGCAGGGTTGAGGCATTGCGACAGGCGCTTGGCGACCATGGCCTTTGCCGCTATCGCCGTCGTCGAGGCCGGCCGAGCTTGCAGGGCCTGCGGCGGAAAGCAGTCAGCAGGCGACGAGCTCCGCCTCGCGACGGCGGCGCCTGGCGCTCACCTTGAGCAGCCGGTTGAGAAAGGAGATGTAGTCGGCCCATTCCTCGAGCGCCGTCTCGAACAGCGACAGCGCCTTGTCGACGCCGGCGGCGTATCTGCGGAAGGCCTTGTCCCTGGCCGGCGGCTCCTCTGCGGCCGACGTCAGCGAGCCTCGAGCCAGACACGGCGGCGGCACGCACCTCCGCCGAGCTGGTTCCTCCACTGTCGAGGCATGGGCGAGTCCCGTCCTGAGCTCTCGGGCGACCCCGGGAGGGCGCCGGAAGCCGGCTCAAGCGCCATGGCGGCAGGGCTCGCGGACCATACGGGGGCCTTGGGGGGGCGGCGGGTGGATTGAGGGCCGGAGTCGCATGTCTTGGGGGCCAAGGGTCCAAGGGGCAGGTCGACGACGTTGAGGCTACGTTTCGCGCGCGAGCTGACCCAGACATCGTGGGGCCGCAGCACGCGATTGGCCGCTAACACGCGGAACCCCTGCGCGCGGCCACGCAGGGCTGCAGGAACAGGTACCGTGCGCCGCTGCATGTTAGGAAGGTAGCGTGCGCGATCCAACGTCACCGCCAGAACGCCGCTCCTCCAGCCTCTGCGTCGTCGATTCGCGCGCCATGACGGCTCTTCCAGCCCTCGCCGCTCGCCCCGCCGCCGCCCGCCGCTCGTCCAGCACAGCCCGGCCGAGCTGACATGCCACGGCCGTCGCGCGGCCCGGCACCATGGGACAGGAGACCGGAAGCCCCGGCGACGACCAGCCGCCGCCGCCGCCGCCGCCGCCGCCTCCGCGAGCGCTGCAGGCGCCGGCCACGACGGCGGTGACGCCGCTGGACATCCAGACGCTGTCCTTCCCCGACGGCTCCCGCGGCACCTTCTCGTCGCCCGGCCCGCGGCCCGCGTCGACGCCCGTCGGCAGCCGCGCCGCGTCGCCCTCGGGCGCCGACGGCTTCGACGATGGCGCCAGCGTCACGAGCTTCGCGCCGACGATGCGCCCGGCCGGCGACATTGCGAGCCTCCTCGCCGGCGACTGGAGCCGCAAGAGCCCGGCCTGGACGCTGCTGCACGCGCAGGCCGCGGCGCGGCCCTTCGAACGCGCCCCCCGGGGCCCGGACGACCGCCTCGCCGGCTTCGAGCACGAGTTCGACCCCCTCCCGGACGACGGCGACGCCCGGCTCGGCGACGACGACCGGCTGGCCGCGTGGAAGGCCAAGATGAAGCACTACATGATTCTGTCGTCGGCGGGCAAGCCCGTGTGGAGCCGCCACGGCGACGTCAACCTCATCAACTCGTCCGTCGGCGTCGTGCAGACCATCATCTCCTTCTACGAGGGCGCCGGCAACGCGCTGCAGGGCTTCACGGCCGGCGACGCCCGCTTCGTCGTCTCGACCCAGGGGCCGCTCTACCTGGTGGCCATCAGCCGGCTCGGCGAGAGCGACGCGCAGCTGCGGAGCCAGCTCGAGGCGCTCTACATGCAGATCCTGTCGACGCTGACGCTGCCGACGCTCCGCAACATCTTCGCCAACCGGCCGTCGACGGACCTGCGCAAGCCGCTGCAGGGCACCGAGTCGCTGCTGTCGTCGCTGGCCGACAGCTTCACCATGGGCTCGGCGTCGGCGCTGCTCGGCTCGCTCGAGTGCCTCAGGCTCCGCAAGTCGGAGAGGCACGCCATCAACAACACCGTGCTCAAGCTGCGCGCCGACAAGCTGCTCTACGGGCTCATCGTCGCCGGCGGCAAGCTCGTCAGCGTCATCCGCCCGCGGCGCCTCTCGCTGCACCCGAGCGACCTGCAGCTCATCTTCAACATGCTGTTCGAGTCGGACGGCGTCAAAGGCGGCGGCGGCGAGAGCTGGATCCCCATCTGCCTGCCCGCCTTCAACAACCAGGGCTACCTCTACATGTACGTCAGCTTCCTCGACGAGGGGCAGCCGGCGGCGGACGAGCAGATGGCCGTCATCCTCATCAGCGCCGACCGCGAGAGCTTCTTCAGCCTCAAGCAGATGCGCGACGACGTGGCCCAGCAGCTGGCCACGAGCGGCAGCCTCGCCGTCATCCAGCGGGCGGCGCGGGCCGGCCGGCCGTCGGTCGACCAGGTGGCGCCGGGGAGCGCCGTCAGCCATTTCCTGTACAAGTCGCGGGCCAACGTGCAGTTCTGCATGGCCTCGCTGCCGGCGGCCCTGGCGCAGGTGGCGGAGCGCAGGAGGCTCATGACGCTCTACCACGAGCTCCACGCGGCCGTGCACGCCAAGCACGCGCACGCAAAGGTGCTGCACTGCGGCGGCGACGAGGCGACGTCGCTGGCCTGGGTCACGCCCGTCTTCGAGCTGTACTGCGTCGGCGGGCCCAACGTGTCGCGGGTGGCCATGACGCAGGGCGCAAACAAGATCACCCAGTGGGCCAAGAAGGAGGAGCAGCGCCTCTTTATCATCGGCGGCGGCGTCTTCTGATTGTCTTGGGTATGCATTGTCATTAGAGATCAAGGGCCGGCGCCTTGTACCATGGTATACTACTCTGTTACATCCGTGACTCCGCCCGTCAACCATTCAACGCCGATATCCAAGTCGCCAGGCCGGCGTTGCCACGAGCCCTGCACCTCGCCGTTGCCGCCGCAGCGGCTCGCCCGGCGGCGGCTCACCTCGAGCCCTGCCTGTCGCGACCGGCCTTGTTGGCGTCCGAGTCGGCCTTGTCAGCCTTGGGGCCGACGGCGGCGGGCTGCGACACGCGGCGGCGATGGACGCTCAGGTCGGCGGCGTCATCCGACTGGTCGGCAGAGCCCTTGCGTGAAAAGACGAACGACTTCTTGGCCCACTCGCGGATCCGCTCGTTGACGCTGGACCGCCTGTTGGACTCGGACGAGGTCCAGCTGTCGTGGCGCAGCTGGAGCGGCGAGGGCGGGGGGGCCTGGGGCCTGCGCAGGGGGTTCGCGGCGGAGGCGGAGGAGGCGGAGGCGGAGGCGGAGGCGGAGGCGGAGGCAGAAGCAGAAGCGCACGAGGCGTGCCGCCGGCACTCGACGTCGAAGCTGTTGCGGCTCTGCGACGAGGGGTAGCTGCCGCTGGCGTCGGTCGCGAGCGTCGTCCGGGACGCGTTGAGCAGGGCCTCGGAGAAGGGCGCGTCAAAGTCCTCGCGGAAGCGGGGGCTGCGAGGGCTGCGCAAGGCGGCGCTGGGCTGGCGCTGGGCGTCGGCGTCGACCAGGTGGTCCGTCGCCAGCGGCATGGAGAGGCGGAAGTCGGGCTTGCGGGACGCCATGGCCGTGTATCGATGCTCAGACGCGGACGGATGGCCGGGCTACAGCTCGCGCGGGGTTCTGGCGGCCAGCAGCAAAGGTCGAGATGGCCAGGGGCAGGGGGACGAGGCCCGGGGAGATGAGCGTTCAAGTAGTCGGTCGGGGAGGCAGAGCAGGCCGGGGAGGCAGAGCAGGCCAGCGGCGGCAGAGCCAAGAAAGGGGTCTCGAGAGCGTCGCGGCGCAAGGATGATTAATAGAAAAAGAAGAAAAAATAAACAAGCGTTGCAACAGGACGATGGTTTATTAAAGAGATGAACTATCCAAGACCGGGCGGCTTGGAGAACCTTAAGACGGTACGTCGGTACGTGGCCACGTACCTCCAGGACCCTGGTCCTGGATGCGCCGAGGTGGCGAGGAAGCCCGAGCCCCTGACTTGGAAAGCTTCGGTGCGGGAAGAGCGGGTCTGCGGGGACGGCGCCGCTATTGGCGGGAATGCCCGTGCAACAGGAGTCTGCATAAATACGCGGTACATGTGCTGCGGTACATGTTCTGCAGAGGAACGGCCGCAAAGACCGACGTCGGCCGTTGCAGAGCCCGGCGCAGGTCCTGCGTGCATCGTGTATCCAGGCGCAGCGCACAGCAGGTGGCACGCGCATGGCAGCGCGTCGCAGTGGCTTGGGCACGTGAGCGCAGCCGAGCCGGCTCTCGCCTGCATGGGTCCGTCAGGCGGCCGACGGCTGATAGTAATATCTCACAAACTATCGCCGCATGCGATGCTGCGTCGCCGCTGGCCGGCATGCCAGACTCGACAAGGAGTGGAGCCGCCCGGAAAGGCCCGTCTGCCGTCGACAGCCATCCGCCATCCGGGCTTACATAAGGCGTTGTGCTTGGTTGCGCTTACATACGGCGTTGTGCTCGGGCAGGCGCGGCAAGCGCAGCAGACGCCGTGTGAGAGCCGCGCTTCCTGCTCTCTTCCCTCTCCTCCAGCGCTCTTCCTGCTCTCCGCTTCCTGCTCTCCTCCTCTCCTCTTCCGCCTCTCGCCTGCTCTGCCCGGCTGTGACGCGCCGCCGCCCGCTAGCCCGAGTCCAGCAACTCGAGGCGAGCGCCAGCGGCTCACAATGGCCCTCGCAAGGCCCGCCGCGTGCTGCCGCGCCTGGCGGAAGGCTCTGCGCCCTGGGAATCGCCTCGAGCTGCCGCCGCCTCGTCTCGGACGCGCCTCGATGCCACCTCCTCGTCTCGGCCGCTCCTCGCCGCGACGGCCTCTTCTCCGACCCTCCTCGCTGCTTCCCGCTTCTCCGAGGCCGCTTGTCGGCAGCCGTGGCTCGCCGACGCCCTGCGCCATGCCCAGAGCATGGATTCCTCCCCAGTCACCTCGTCCCAGGCCAGCCATCTTCCCTGAAGATGCGAGCCAGCAACGGGCCCTGACAATCTCGCTGCCACCCGCTCTCCAGGCCATCGCATCCAGGCGCCTTCACCGTCTTGGTCTCGCCCGTCTTCGTCTCTGCCTTGGGCGGGTTTCTGGTCCCTCGCCGTATCATTTCGACATCACTCCTATCCTTCTTCGTCCCCTGCCAAGGACCCGGGACGAGGAATCCCCCCTCCATCATGGATATCGCCCTGCCTCGACAGAGATCGGCCAGCCACGGCTCCCTCCACCACGCCTACAAGGCCCACGGCCGTTATGCCCCAAACTGCTCGACCGTCCGGCCCCCCTCTCAGCGCCGCCCCCTGCGCAGCGTCAACGAAAACTCGACGCTGCTCCGCTCCCCGGGGCCGCTCGAGAGCATGCTCAAGACGACGACGGAGACGGGCGACATTGGCATCTTCTCCATCAAGGCCGGCGCCTCCCCGTCGACGTACCACCAGCCTCCCCGCACCCGGCCGTATCTCGCCGACGCGAGCCTCCTCCCGGCCCCTCGTTCCAAGCCGCCCGAGGACAGCTACTTGCACGATGAGCAGAAGCACCTCCGCTCCTACCGAGACACCACCTCGGAGATCATCTCTCTCTACGGCTCCGACAACCAGCAATACTGGTTGAGATCGGCCTCCCCAGCCCCCGACGACGGCCACCGCTCCTACTCGTTGACGACGTGCAGCTCCAGGCAGATCCCCTCTCAAAAGTCATCGGGCACTCTGCAGAGCCACTCGAGCGGCGGCGGTCTCCAGCGCCCCCGCTCCCCCTTTCCATATCCCACTCGACTGAAGCGTCCCGGCGTCCGCCCCGCGTCTCCTGCACTCGCCGAGAATGGGGGCATCGACTACAGCAGGATGGTCGAGCTTGATCGGGTGTCCCAGGTGAGCGGGCATCATCCGCAAGCCCGAGTCGACGACGCTTACCCTTTCCCAGAGAACGACACACGGATCCTATAAGCCAACATACGCCCTTGGCTCCAGGCGCCCGCCCCCACTGTCCCTCCGCGCCGATGCCAACAGATCAACGGCGTCACTGCCCTCGAGGGCCTCCCCGGGGCCGTGTCACTTCGGTTCTGGTCCGAGCCTGATTCGGACCCCCGGCTCGTCACTGTCTGGCATGTCGAGGCCGCATGATCGTATGCGCGGCGGCTCGACTGACCAAAGCGTCCGCTCGGCCAGCCTGACATCCATCGTCGAAATGTACCAGAGGCCCATTACTGCCGGTAGTGCCGGCCAGCCTCTGCGTTCCGGAGGCTCATTCTATTACGACTATACCGAGGAATTCGACAAGCCGCCGCCCCTGAACCCGGGCTTGGAACCCGAAGCCCCCATTTGTCCCATTCCCCAGAGAGCCGGAAGCAACAGCCGACCGATGGTGTTGAGAGACGACACCCAGGTCCATCTGGATGCCGTACCTCCCGATCCGGGTGAGGAATGCGCCGTTGCTTTACGAGACGAGCAGCAAGGTAATTCATCTCCCCGCCTGTCCGATCTTGTTGCCATTTGCTGAAACCGACAAAAAGATCCGCCAGCCCCCGTGGACGGCATCGTCTCCGCAGCACATGGTGGGCACAGCCGCGGGCACTCCATTCGCAGCATCGACGACGTCTTGGACGGCGCCGGCTCCTACTCGAACTTGCACGACCGTCCCGCCGGCTCGGAGAATGCGTATGAGCCTGGCCTGACAGCGCTTGTCCACAGACGCGAGGATTCGCACTCGACGCCGCCCGTTAGCGAGGCGCGTGCAACCGATCTGCACGTCTACGCGACTGCTTCAAAGGTGGATTCCACGCCGCGCGACGAAAAGCCTTTGTCTGCCTGCGGAGCATGGCGTCTTTCAAGGACCATGGGGGCGGAACAGGGCCTTTCCGAGTCGTTGCAGGACAAGCGCGCGTCGCAGTCTAGTTTAACCAAATTGCGGTGCACACTGGATCCCGCCCTCTCCGAGTTTGCCTCCCTCTTCTCGTCTTTCGACCGCTTGGCCAAGTCGCCATTCTCCCGAAAGGGCGACGACAACACAGCAGCCGACGACGAAGACGGCGCACCCTCAGGGGGGGGTGAAGAAGCCAAGGATGGGAGCTATCCGAGACGGCTTGGTCGGCGGCCGTCGCTCCAACTGTTCAATGCGGCTGCAGCAGAAGGCGGCGTCTACCGGAGACGACACCGCCGCAACGCCGCGGCGATGCGAATCAACACGGCGGGGTTGAACGTTGCCGCAAGACACCGGCAAGAACTGTCCCCGCCAAAGGAAGAGCTGACTATCCTGTCGCCGGAACCTCTCTCTCCTGTGCGTCAGCTGAGGGTCAAGAACAGCATACCTCAGCTCATGAAGGCTCTGCCCCCGTTGCCAGGCGTGACGGGCGGCCGGGATGACCGGGGCTCGCTAGAGGCAGCGGAGCAGTCTAAACGCCGGGCACGAGGCGAGCCCGCCGTGGCAGACAAGTCGTGCCGCAACGACGAGAGCCTGTCGGACGAGGCCCGTCTCGCTTCGCCTGCCAATGGGCAAGGAGAGGCCGCAGCGAGCCCCCCAAAGTTCAAGCTTCGGGTCAGGACGTCTTCTTCGCCGAGCAGAGTCTCGGATGTGGGCAGCCTTTCGCAGAGTTACAAGGAGGAACGACACGGCCGCCTGCAGCAGAACGCCAGCTCGGCAGCGAAACCGAGGCTCAAGCTCAAGCTGTCTCGCAGCCGGCTCGGCCAAGCACAGCCCGGCCACGGAGGCTCCGTGCTTCGGACTAACCGTCTCAAGCAGTGCAACTCGCTTGCAGACCTAGCCGTGCGTTCGCGGAGGGACGCCCATGCTGGCCGGAGCCATGTCCGGGGCGACGCCGAATACAGGCCCAGGACGGCCGCGGGCCATGGGGCGTGGGAGCCGCGAGAGGGAAACACGGACCAGCCGGATCTGTCGGCGCGGCCGCGTGACGGATTCAACATGGCCTACCGGCCGTCGCCGGACAAGGTGGAGGAGCTCCTTCGATCGAGCACGTCGACGAACAAGGTGACGCTGAGCGAAATGCGCAGCTTCAGCTCCGACGTGCACCCCGTAGGGCACCGCGGACTCCGACAGAAGCTGTCCATGTTTCGACTCCGCATCACGGGGTCGTCGGCGGCAGGCACATGCAAGGGAGCCGAGGCGGCGGCTGCGTCGGACGGCACCGAGGAAAGCGGGCCGACAGAGGCGGGCGGAGAGGCAAAGGGGCGGGCCATTTCGACACGATCTGATAGAGTGGGTGGAAGGGTCAGGAGATGGGCCAGCGATGCCAAGCAGGCTGTCCGCTCGTACGTGAGAAGAACTTTGGATCGATCGCAGCGGCTGAGCGGCTGATTGGAAGAGGGGGTCCCTTTGGCGAGGACCTTTTTGGCTCCCTGGATTTGCTGAAGCTGGCTTTTGAACACTTGCTTGGGCCGGGCAGGGCAGGCGCACACACAGGCGGGCCGCAGCAAGGAAGTTTGGGTTTGACGGCATTGGACTCGGAGGGCTGGAGAGGGGGCGTAGGCGCATTACGGGCACTATGCAGCATCTGCTTGGGCATGTGCCAAAGGCGAGGCTTATGAGCAGCTAGTTATCAGAGGGAGTCTGGGAGGCGGCGAGGACGGGGTGGAGGGATTGCTGAGCGATGTCGGGCCGTTAGAGAGTCCTTTAACTTTAATGCCAACAGTGTCAAGCCCGGCACGGGTGGTATGTCGGAGAGGGGTTGCGGAAGCGCAAGCCAGTCAGCACAGGAATGCTAACATGCGTGTAATAGAGTATATATATGTGTGTCGTCGGCTTGTTGGGAACGCCCACTTTGCAACTCGACCAAGTGCTTGGGGCATGAACGGGGGACGAGACGATGGCTCACTTGACGGGCCCGGAGGCGACGGCTCGCTTGACGGGGGACGAGGCGGCGGCTCACTTGACGGGCCAGCAGGCTCGTCTGGCGGCACGGCGGAACGAGCACACGACACCGACGATGGGCGTCGCCCTGGGCCACGGGCAGGCGAACCTGATTGTGCTGCCGTCGCGCTACGCGGCCGACTTCCGGGCCTTGTGCGCTCGGAACCCGGTGCCGTGCCCGCTGATGGCCGAGTCGGCGGGCCGGGGGTGCTACGACGCCGTCGAGTCTCACATCCGGGGGCTGCGAGGCGACGAGATTGTGGCCAGGGGGTGCGACCTGCGGCGAGACCTGCCACGGTACATGGTGTACAGGGACTCGCGGCTGATGCGGTCGCACTGCAGCGACGTGGCCGACGAGTGGACCGAGGACCACGTCGGCTTCCTCGTCGGCTGCTCCTTCAGCTTCGAGGCGGAGCTGGCGGCGGCGGGCGTCGGGGGGCGGCACGGGGCGGCGGCGGCGCGGACGGTGTCGGTGTACCGGACGACGGTGCCGCTGTGCGCCGCGGGCGTCTTCCGGGGGGCCACGTGGCTGGTGTCGATGCGGCCGTGCCGGCGGCGGGACGTGGAGCGGGTGCGCGGCATCACGCGGCGGTACGGGCCGGCGCACGGAGAGCCGATGGACTGGGGCTGGGGGGCGGTCCGGCGGCTGGGGATCCGGGACCTCGGGGCGCCGGAGTGGGGGGAAGAGCCGCTGGGGGCGGACGGGAGGCCGTTCGGGGACGGGGCTCGTGCGGAGGACGGCGGCGGCGAGGACGAGGAGGTGCCCGTCTTCTGGGGCTGCGGAGTGACGCCGCAGGAGGCCGTCGTCAGGGCTGGGCTGGAGGGCACGGTGATGGCGCATGCGCCGGGGCACATGCTGGTGCTGGACGCGCGGGACGAGGACATGAAGAGGTGCTGCCGCGACGGGGCGTGGGCGTGTTGACGGGGCACGGGCGTGATGACGGAGAGTCGAGCCGAGGACGAGCAAGTTGAAGATTAGCAGTTGGTGGTTAGCTATACGTACCTAAGACAGATCACGGGCTCGACCCTAGAAAGTCCTCAACCCGATACTCCAGCTCCTTGTCGTGCGCCTGCGAGCTGAACTGCAGGGCACGGGCGAGAAGCAGCGGTGCGGCGGCCGAGTACGAGGACGGCGTGGCCCTCGTCGGCTCCTTCATCTACCAGGCCGAGCTGTCCAAGACGGGCCTTTCCAACGGCCTCGGGCTCGGCGACGACGTCGGCATGGTCGTCACCGGCGAGTTTCTGAGCTCGCCGCTGCCCGGGCCGAGGCCGCCCGACCTGGGCCCGTGGACGGCGCAGACGGACGGACGCGGCTCGGCCGACGAGGCCAAGGAGGCGAAGCCGGGCTGGGCGGTCGAGCAGGCATGCTTGTGCGACGGGCCAGCGGAGTCTGGGGGCCAGTGACGAAGCTCGGATGACGCAGTCTGATGTCGTGATGTTGCCTAAATTTAGCACCGGCAGCATTTAGCCCGTCGAGTCGAAGTACTTCGCACATGGGCTGCCCCAGCCGTTATTACCTAAGAATAGCAACCAACGGCTCCGCCTCCGCAGGCCGTTGCGGCTTCCCTACAGGCACTCTCCCCGTCTCCGTCTCCACACCATCGCTCAACAACCTCGCCGCTGGACATGTCTGCAGCGGAGGCTCGCATCGGCGGCTCGCTCCCTCTGCTGGCATTCTCGCGGGCGCCGCCATGGACGCTGACGCCTCTGCCGCAGCTGCCGCCGCCGCCGCCGCAGCCGCCGGCCCGTTCGAGCGGCTCCCGGACGAGATAATCGAGCAGTACGTGGCGGATGCGCCTCGCGGCTCTCTGCTCGCGGCTGCTGACGCTGACGTGCCCCCAGGATCCTGCTGGCCACGGACCCCAATGGCTTCGCCTCGCTCGTCGTCGTCAACTCCAAGTGGCGAGCCGTCTCGCAGCGGCCGCACCTCTATCGCCACCACCTGGCCCCGTCCATGGCGAGCCACGGCCTGCCCCGTCCCGACGGCAAGGACGACGGCGAGAACCTGCCCCGGCTGCGGCGCCTCTTCGCCCGCCAGGTCAAGCGCAGCCTCCTGGACGCGTACATGCGGCCCCGCGAAACCGTCGTCCGGCTCGTGTCCAACTCGATCAGCTCGTCGTCGTGCCCCGGCGGCGAGGGCATGCAGTTCGGCGCCTCGCCCGCCGGCCACCACGTCCTCGCCTACAACTCGTCGCGGATATACGTCATCGACGTCCGCGGCGACGGCGTCGACGTGCGCCGCGAGCTCAAGATCCTGCGGCGCCCCGTCTCGGCCTGCATCGACGACGCCGCCAGCCGCCTCGTCGTCCTCTCCACCGAGATGCAGGTCGACCTCTACGACCTGCGGCAGAGGCCCCCCCGCCGCAGCCAGTCCATCATCCTCGACAACAGCCCGCGCACCATTGCCCTCTCCTCGTGCGGCTCCGTCCTCGCCGCCGCCTACAACGGGGGCATCGAGGTGTCGTCGCTCGACCCTGTCGCCTTGCCGACCGACAGACGGGCCGTCAAGTGCGACGCCGTCGACGCCCTTTCCTTCTCCCTCGACGGCACCCAGATCCTCGGCACGACGACGCACTCGTCGCCCCCCAGCACCGTCGTCCTGACGGCGCCCTACTACGACCCGGGCAGCCAGGCCGCCGACGGCAGCCTCAGCGCCATGTGGACCACGTCGATCCTCTTCCCCAACACCAGCCGCGACTGCAGCCACGCCATCCTGCTGCAGGACGGCGGCTACGGAGAGGCCGAGTGGACCTTTACCTACGACCGCAGCTTCGAGACGTTCCGCGCCGTCCGCCTCGACGACCTGCGCAACGGCACCACCTACTTTACCGGTCCGGTTCCCAGGGCGCGCCCCCAGTCCCAGCTGCTCCCCTGCACCCTCCCGGCATCGACGTATCGCGGCGACCTCGTTGCCGCAGGCTTCCAGGGCAACGAGGTCTGGATATACGGCGTCCCGACCGACCTTGACGCCGTCGCTCCCGTTGCCGAGGCTGCGTCGAGCCACGACGCCAACTCGAGCCCGTCGGGGCTGGGTCGACACGGCAGCGTCCGAAGCACCCTCTCCCGCCAAGCGTCGGCCAGAGTCCCGGACGGCGACAACGAGAGGGTGCCGCAGTGGCAGGTGCTCTGCGACAAGCTGAGGAACAACCTCGTCGCGGGGTACAAGGTCTCGGAGCTCGCCGGCGTCAGCACCGTCAAGTGGGTCTCGGGCCTCGCGGGCGCGGCGTCGAGGGAACGGCTGGTGGTGACGGCCCCGGGCGTGTCGGGGCCGAGGCTCGCCACGGAGGAGGAAGACATGGACTTTGTCGACGGCGGCCGCATCGCCCTGCTCGACTTTGACTATGGGCTCGCCAACGGAGACAGGAGGGAGGTGACCATCGAGGTGGGCACCGGCGAGGCCGAGGTGCTCGAGGAGGAGAAGCGCGACATGGAGACCGAGGTGGCCATTTTCAGGCGGCGGACGGTGGCCCAGAGGCGCGGCGGCAGCACGGCTCTGCTGCGCGCCTCGACAATGGCTGCGCACGAGGCGCGGCAGCCGCTCCCGGACCTAATGCGCCGAGCAGGCGACGCCGACGACGACCCGCTGCTTCCTCGAAGGGTGGGGAGAAACCCGGCGAGCCGGGCGGCCGGGGCGGCAGACGACGGGGACACGACGTCGATGGAGGAGCAGGAGGCGCTCGACGCGCCGTACGCGCACGCCAGCCCGCGCTCGGGGACGACTCTCCGGCGAGCCGCCACGGCCGCCGCCGTCAACCGGAGGCTGAACCCGCGGACGGCCGACGGGCGGCCCATCGTATACCGGCGGGCCGACGGGCGGCGCGAGCATCCGCACGAGAGCGACGCCGACAACTGGGTGCCGCCGCCGCCGCCCTACCAGAAGGAGGACCCCGGAGACATGCCAGCGTTTCTGCGCGGGGCTCCGGTTGCGCCCCTCTCACAGCCCGACGGATGCGACTTGGCGCCGCCGTCCAAGGAGACGGCTGGGGGGGAGACTGGCTCCGGCCAACGGCGTCCCTCTCGCCAGAGGACGGCGAGCGATGCGACGACGTGGAGCCGCTGGCGCGCTGACCATGGGCCGCGGTCCAGGTCGAGTCCCTCGGCCCGCTCCCTTCACCTGGACGCGGACAATATCTACGACGTCTCCCCGCCGACGTCCCCCCGCCTGTCGGCACGTCAATCCGGGGACCCTCTGCCGGGGTCTGAGATGGGCGCATCGTCGGCACAGCTGGTTTCATCGTCGGCCGCGTCGCGAGCCGAGGCGTTTCAGACGCAGGCGAGTGCGGCTGCGTCGACCAGCTCGACCCATGCGTCGCCAGCAATGAGCGGCAACGGCCACGGTCGCCTCCTCGCGCCGCTGCCGCCGCTGCACATCCCCGACTCTCTGCTGCCCAAGACGCACGCCGCAAGCGCGACGGAGCCACGGGCCTGGCGGCTGTCCAACGCGCAGACGTGGCCGCTGCAGCCCCAGACGGAAGGGGCGCCGGCGCAGGCCATGGCCGGCTATCCGTTGACGGCTCCGCCTTGCAGCCTTGCGGGCAACGACCTGGCGGCGGCTCTGCCCCCGCCGCCCAGCCTCGGGCAGATGGCCAGCCTGAATCGCAGGATAAGCCAGGGCTATCCCCGCCGTCTGTCGGGCGGCACGCAGATGCAGCAGTTCCTGGCCAAGGGCGGAAGCAACGAACAGTCGCCGGTTCAGGAGCAGCAGCAGCAGCAGCAGCAGCAGAAACACCAGCAGCAGCAGAACCACCACCACCAGCAGAACCACCACCACCAGCAGAACCACCAGCAGAACCAGCTGGACTGGGCGGGCGACGCGGGCATCCAGATGCCGGAATTCGACCGGCCGCTGATCATCAGCACCCCACAGGGCGTCTCGGGCGCTTTCGACCCCCCGGGCCAGCACGCGTCGACGCCGCAAGGCGACACGCCGATCCTGGCGCCGGTCCCGCGGCATCCCCGGCAGAACAGCCTCATCGATTCCTTCCCGACGGCCGAGGCGCTCGACGCGCTCGACACCGTCTACAGCGCGAGGCCGGAGCAGGCCAACGACGGGCCGGGCGGGCAGCGGCGGCCCAACGGCGTGTCGGCCTGGCTCAGGACGGCATCGGCGGCGCCGAGCAGGGCGCCGGCGGGGGTCGGCAGGCGGCCCAGCCGGGCCGAGAGGAGCGCGGCCAAGAACATGCTCGACGCGCGCAAGCGGGGATGGACGGGGCGGCGCAAGAAGAAGGCGGGCAAGGACCCGAGCGCGGCGGACGAGGCGTGCAGCAGCGCCGGGTGGACTGACGTGTCGAGCCCGTCGGCGGCGCGGGCGAGGAAGTGCGTCGTCATGTGAGGGTGGCTTGTGTTTTATTCCTTTTAATCTTATATTCTTGTCCCTCTTGTTCTTGTTTCTTCTTTCTTCTCTTCTTCAGGGCCATGGGAAGCGTCACATGAGGGCTCTCAGCCCGTACAGGCACGCAGGATCAGTCTCTCGCTGCCAGTACCGGCCTGGCTGCGTATTTCCATTCGTTAGGCGGGTGTCTGGATACCAGTGCATTGTTTAACATTGCGTCTCTCGCTGCTGAACCAGCCAAGCTCTACTGCGTCATGTAATGTGCGAAAACGTGTGCGTGTTGCAAAATGGCCGTGTAAACGGCGTGGGCCGGCCTACAACGCCCCCCCTGGCAGCCGGGTGTAAAAAACGCATTCAACCAAAGTCCCAGGACGCCTCGGGGCGCCGCCTCGCGAGGATTAGGTGGGTAGATACAGTGCAGATCAGAAGGGTGTATCCGGGGCAACGCAAGCCCGGACGACGCGGCTACGTCCGCGGCTCGGGCAGCGGGATGTAGGGTTGGCCGCGGTGGACGTCGCCGAGGCCGGCCTGCTCC
The DNA here is from genome assembly GCA_002939055.1 of Hypocreales sp. Mo6-1. Lineage (NCBI taxonomy): Eukaryota > Fungi > Ascomycota > Sordariomycetes > Hypocreales > Hypocreales sp. Mo6-1. The sequence continues at coordinate 2,303,058 of PNEP01000013.1, forward strand.
ATGAGGGACGACATGGTGGTGATGCGGTTGCGGCGGTCGGGGCGGACGTCGGCGGGGTCGGCGAAGACGTCGATGTTCTCGCCGCTGGGCGTGCGGTCGGCGCGGCGCATCGAGGGGCGGCGCGAGCGGCGCGCGGCCGAGGCCGTCAAGGCGCGGATGGGGGCGAGGCGCGCGGCGACGTGGCCGGTGCGGGCGGTGCGCTCCTCGTCCGACGAGTAGGAGCAGCGGGACGAGGGCGAGCGGCCGCCGGGCTCGGGCGAGTCGAAGGGGTTGGGGATGGAGAGGCGCGGGTCGGGCTGCGGGCGGGCGGGGACCGGGGGCGGGGCGCGGGGTTGTGCCGGGACCGGGGGCGCGGCCCGGGGCTGTGCCAGGACCGGCGGCGGGGCCCGGGGCGGGGCCGGGACCGGGGGCGCGGGGCGGGGCGGGGCGCCGCCGCCGAAGGAGCTGCGGAAGGAGACGGGCCGGAGGACGGGCGCCGAGATGACGCTGCCGTTGACGGCGGGGCGGCACCACGGGCTCGGCGCCTCGCCGGCGAGGGCGCGGCGGCGGCGGCGGCGGACGCAGAGGGCGACGGCGACGACGACGAGGAGCGCGAGGCAGCCGCCGACGGCGCCGCCGACGACGCCCGCCCTGTTGGGGCCCGAGCCGGAGGCGGCGGCGGCGGCGGCGGCGACCTGGCTGGGCGCTTGCGAGGCGGCCGAGGCGACGCTGCTCGACGCGGGCTGCGCGGCGGCGGCGGCAACGGGCGGCCGCGACTGGTCGTTGTCCTTGACGCACTCGGCGCCGACGCACGAGTAGCCAAAGGGGCAGCACGTGGCCTCTCCGCAGCGCGCGAGGGGCACGTCGAGGACGGACGTCTTGATCGGGGCGTCCGGGTGGCGGGCCGGGTCCTGGGCGGCGACGTCGCAGATGATGGGCTGGATGCGGGCGCACGAGCGGTCGGCCGGGCAGCACAGCACCGTGGTGCCGGCGGCGAGCGGCACGCAGGCGGCGCCGCGCGGGCAGCAGAGGCCGGCGGCGGCGCCGGGGCAGGCGGCGCACGCGGCGGCGAGCCCGGCGGCCGGCGGCGCGGCGGCGGCGGCGAGGAGCAGCAGCGCGAGGGGGGCTGGCAGCCGGGCCATGGCTGGGCGGCGGCGTCTGTCTGGCGCGGCGAGGCGGGCCGACGGGCGGACGGGCGCGGCGAGGCGGTATCAAGGGCGCGCGGCGGCGGCGGCGAGGCTCAAGGACGGGCGGCGGCGGACGGGCGAGACAAAGAGGAGGAGAGGCCAGGCGCGGCGAAAAGGGCGGCGCGCGCGCGCCATGGCCAGCGGTTCGCGCGCCGCCGCCGTTTGCGCATGCAGGGGCTGGCTGGAGGCCGAGGAGAGGCGCCGGCGCGGGCGCTTCGAGGGCGTCGTCGCAGGGCCGAGACGCGGCGCGGCGAGGGCGCGCGCTGATTGGGCGGCGGGGGGGGTCGGCGGTAGCGGCCGTTTGGGCCGAGGCGTTTGCGCTGGCGCTGCGGTTACGCTGGTTGCCGTCTGACACGGGCCTGCGATGCCGCTTCGTTGCTCGTCTACCTGCTGCTCTTCTACGTGCCACGGCCGGTGCGAGGCCGCTGCGCGCCGCCGCCGGGGCAGCGCCTCCTGCGCGCCGGGCGCCGGGCGCTCGCCTCCGGGCCGCCGCGTCGAGCCGCGAGCCCGTCAAGCCGTGGCCCGTCAAGCCGTGACGCCCATGGCCTCCGCCCCGTCAAGCCGCGACGCCCGTGGCCTCGGCCCCGTCACCGCCTCGGCGCCGATGCCCAGCAGAGCGCGCCGCCTGCCCCGACCCCGAGCGCCTTGGCCAGGTCACGACTCCATACGCGCTCACGGACCCTCCCGGGGTATATCCATTCATCTGCCTATCCTCGTCCGCCAAGACGCCTCGGTCCCGCTATATACTCTGACATATACCATGCGTCAACCGAGCGACCGACTACGTTGCAAAACCAGCCAACCGCCCATCCAACGGCAAAGGAGACGTCAAGCATATCCCAAAACATCCGTCATTCATCGTCCCGTAACCCTGCTCGTCCGTCGTCTTCGTCGTCATCCACGCTCCCTCGCAGTCCCCAAAGCTCCCCGTGTCCGCAAGGCTCCCCAAGTGTCGCTGTTGCTCCTCCTCGCAGAACCCTTCCGCCCCTGGCGTGCCTCGCGGCGCCCTCTATCCAGCCCATCCCAGTGGGGGTATATGGTGCGACGGATCAATGCCGTGAGCGCGTCATGTAAGAATGGGAGACGGAATGAAAGAACAGACAACAGGAAAATGAAGACAAAAAGAAAAAAGGTCGGTGCTGTGAACCCGTAGCAGCCGGCAGACGACTCGGCAGACGACCGACCCCTGGCAGCCGGCGGACCAGCTCGTCACGGCGCCGCGCCGACACGGCCGAGGCCCCCCCTATATCAGGAGATAGTCCCACCCCTTCAGCTGCATCACGTCCCGCCAGTGCACGTACTGCAGCCCGGCGCCGTCCGACGCGGCCGCCGGCGACGGCGCCCGGCTGGCCGCCGCCTGCAGCAGGCCGTCGCCCTGCGCCCACACCTCGCTCAGCACCGTCACCATGCGGCCAAAGGAGCCGCAGCCGGCCAGCTCGCCCAGCCGCGCCGCCCGCTCCTCCAGCAGCGCCCGGAAGCCGCTGCCGGGCAGGCTAAAGGCCCCCCCGATCAGGTAGACCCAGACGAGGCTGCGGTCGAAGCCGTCGGGCCCCGCCGGCACGTGCTGCAGCACGCCCGTCAGCTTGTCCACCAGGCCCATGGGCGACGGCTGGCCCGGGCCGAAGCCGGGCACCAGGCTGCACAGGTAGATGCGCGCCGCCAGCCGAAAGGCCGCCGTCATGTTGCGCGACAGCTGCTTGGGCGACAGGCTGCCGTTGGCCTTGTACGGCGTCCGCGGCCCCGTCTCGTTGACCTCGGTCAGGCTCATCTGCTCGCCCAGCGCCGACACGTGCTGGCACAGCGTCAGGTCGTCCATGCCGTCGCGCTTGAGCGACTCGAGGCAGGCAATCTCCGAGATGAGGTACATGACGCGGTCCTCGCACCCCATCAGCTCCCGCAGCCCCAGCTGGTGGTTGCCCGCCGACAGGTGCTTCTCGCGGTACGTGTGCGCAAACGTCGGCGACGTGCCCTGCATCGTCGCGCCCAGGATGTCGATCCAGCCCGTCAGCGTCATGTTGAAGGGCGTCTGCGCCTGGCCCGCCGCGCCCGACACGAGCCGCGGCAGGTCGAGCTTCTGCACCAGGTTGACGGCCGCCTGGAAGTGCTGGTGCCAGGCGATGTCGAGAAGGCCGTCGTCGGGCCGGCCCACGACGCACTGGAAGAGGATCAGGCCCAGCGTCGCCTCGAGGATCTGCTGATGGTCCTCGTCGCGCCGGAGGGCCTCGCAGAGCGAGTAGATGGTGGCGTAGCGGTGGCGCATGATGTCCTGGTCGATGTCGCCGCCGCCGCCGCCGCCGCCGTGCGTCTTGAGGTGCTGCGCCGCCGCGCCGAGGCAGCAGTGCAGGTAGGCCCGGTTGGCCTGCAGCGCCGGCAGGATCAGGTCGGAGCCGACGGAGCAGTGCTGGTTGGACTCGAGGATGGGGAAGATGGCGGGCAGGACGAACTGGATGAAGTGGTCGAGCAGCCGCTGGTCGCCGTCCTCGAGCTCGATGCGCACCTGGCGCGGCTCGTGCCGCTGCGCCGGGCCGTGGGCAAAGTCGAAGAAGTTGAGGTTGAGCGCCTCCTCGGCCAGCGACTCGCGCCGCTCCGCGTGGTGGACGAGGTGCGCGTGCTCGGCCCAGCGCCCGCCGTCGAGCTGCGCCGGCGCCAGCACCGTGCCCGGCGGCGGCGGCGGCTGGTAGGTGCTGAAGGTGGCCACGTGCGACTCGCGGAGCGTCGGCACGTCGTCGACGAACATCTGCCGCTCCGTCTTGATGTCCACCTCGTAGGGCGAGTAGCCGAGGACGAGGTCCGCCGCCGCCGCGCAGCCGCCGCCGTAGACGCCGCAGCCGCCGGCCCCCCCGGCCGGGCTGCTCAGCCGAAAGGCGGCCGAGAGGTGCGAGTCCATCGACGCCGACCGCGTGCGCTCCAGCCGCTCCGTCAGCGTCGCCGTCGTCGCCTGCGAGTGCGTCAGGCTGGGCGGCGAGCTGCTGACGGCCGCCTGGAGCGCGTGCGACGAGCCCCCCGTCTTCTCCGCCATCTTCTTGCGCTTGATGATGGTCTTGATGTCCTCCTTGTGCTGCCGCCGCGCCTCGTTGTTGCTCCACCACATGGGCCGCTTATACTCGCACTGCAGGCCCAGGTGCCTGCAGGCCGTGCACATGGGCGAGCCCTCGTCGCACTTCTTCCTCCTCAGCCGGCACGTGAAGCATCCTGCGCGCCGTTAGCACAATCCCTCGCCGAGCGCGCCCGGCCAACGAACCCGTCCTCGACCTGCGGTGCATCTGCGTCTTGGGCTTGGCCTCGCCCGCGCCATTGCTCGCCTTGGACGCCGTCTTGGCCTTTGCCGTCTGCGTCGCAGCCATGCTTGCCGCTCTGCCAGCGCCTCGCGAAGAGCCCTTGAGGGGAGCCGACGCCATTTTGTATACGCGAGGGCGATATCGCCTTGAGCCAGGTGAGCCTCCATCTATTGTACTTTCATACAGTGCAGCGACGCCAGGGGGGGGGGGGGGGGGAGGGGTGTCGTCAAGCAATAGGGGGGTGTACCGTGTGTGTTCGCCGCGCTGACACGGTGATCCGGAGCCGGCCCAAAAGCGGGACGATGAGCGAGGACAATCTATCCTGTCCTCGATGGCGGGTTTCAAAGGTCCCCAGGACGCTCCCGTCAATGGTGAAATTAGCAAATTAATGTGTCGCTTCCGTTGCGGCCAGCCACAACGTTGACAAGCCCAGCAGCCTCTGGCTGATGGGGCAGCGTCTGAACAAGGAGTGAACGCGGATGAATGACTGGATCCAAGCAAGACCAGCTTGCCCTTGGCGGTGAAAAAGACGGCAGAGGCAGAGGACCAGAGGGGAAAGAGGGCTAAAAGAGAGGGGGAAGCCTTGGCCAACACTCGAACACCCGGGGACGAGAGGAAAAGAGGGTTAAATTCACCGCCGGCGGCTGGAGGCCAAAGACTTATACCTCGCCGCCGCCATCGCCGCCGCCGCTCTCCAAGCCGCTCCGAGCCTTCGTGTTGCTATTTTTGACCCGACCTGTGTACTCCGTACTGCGACGTGCGCTTAGAGAGGCCAATGAGGGCAGACGCCGCTGCGGACCCCAGGCCCTCGATGGGCACACGGACATGGCCTCGCAGACCGGGGCGAGGGGGATCCAACCAAAGAGGCAACTCGCGCAGGTCCTCGGGGGGGATGTCACCCTCCACGGGCTCATCCGTCTCTCTCATCCACCAATGGTGGCTGGTGGTGGTTGCGTCCATGTAGGTGCGTCCATGTAGGTGCTCCGCGGACGGCGCATTGATACAGCGAGCATCGGGTGATGTGATGTGTGCCTGCGTACTTCCTCTGCGTGCGTCTTGCCGAGGCCTCTGGCACCGGACGGCTCGTCCCCAGCATCCCTGCCGTGAGCGTGCATGCATTGTCCATGTATCGACGCACGGCTGTGTTGTACGGCAACGTGGTCTTGTCCGCTGTCCAGACGGTTGACCAGCCGGCCTCTCTGCGCTATCGTCGACGATGCCGCTGCAGACCCGTCTCGAGCTCGTCCACGACGCCGTCGAACCGGGAGCGAGCCCCCAACACCGCATCATGCCACTGCATGAGCATGTGTCCATGCATGTCGTCGACTGGACAGGTCCCCAGGACGGAATGCCGAGCGCTCCGTCTCGACGTCGTTAGGTGGTAATACCAAGTGGCTGGCGGGGAATAGGTAGGCCATCGGGACCGAGCAAGCAGCCCTCCGAGACCGCGAATGGCGCCGCAAACCACCTCGGCTTGCGTGCTAACAAGGATCGAGCGTATTGGGGGGGGAGAATGTCTCGGGAACGTGAATTGCAAGCGCGGCGACGAGTGGCCTGTTGGGTGGCTGGACAGTGCAAAAAGGATGACGGCGGCAGCCATCACACAGGCCCGGGATGCAGTGGCACCCGCGCAGGGAACGAGGCTCGGTGGAGTGCCTGGCGAGCGGCTGGCAGACATGTCTGAACGGGGCCGTAGGAGCCGCCGCCACCGGCACCGAGGCTGCCCTGTGGCATCGCGGGCCCGTGGCATCGCTGCCCCGTGGCATCGCTGCCCCGCGGCATCGGGCCGGCCGCGGCCATCTTGTTCCTGCTCTTCTTCAACTCCTCTTCCTCTTTTCTCTCTTCCCCTCATCCAGACTCGGCGGCAGCGTCGCTTCCGTGGCGCCATGACCCATGGTTTTGGGGAGTTGGAGGATCCGCCACAGGCGACGCTGATTCGACGCTGCATGTGACGAGACGCTGTCCCGTGCAGACGCGGCAGGGGCCGCGCGGACCGGCCTGCTGCAGCGCTTGTCAACCTTTTGTCCTAGACGAGGGAGCCGCGTCGTTGCCGTCCATCAGAGATTGGCTCTCGCGGCATGGCGCTAGGCAGGGATCTCCGCCGCTGCTGGGCCAATCCTTGCCGGGCCCTGGACTGAGCTCCTCTCCTGTTGTTGGACGGGCTCCCGGCAGGCGGGCGTCTGCAGTCGAGGCGTCTCCGTGCCCGAATCCAATGTCTGCTGCCGAACGTGGAGGGCGATTGCTGGCCTATTGCCTTCCGCTCCGTCGAGTCTCATCCGGATCAAGGGAGCCCCTGTCGCTGCCAAGGGGGGAGAGGAATCAGAACCAAGGAAACAAAGGCGAAATTCAACGTGGCTGGTCAGCGGGCCGGCATCGGCAGAAGCCCCATAAGCGGGCTAAATTAGCCCCTTCCCCGCGTTCCTTCGCGGGCTAAATTTAGCCTCGTCTTGTCGCCCGCCGCAGCAAGTCGACCTGGGTAAAGCGGCAGCGGCTCCGCGGCACGAGCCCAACCCAGCAGCAGAAGCGGCAGAGGCAATATCACGAGCTCAGTCCAGCAGCAGCAGCACGAGCCCAGCCCGGCGGCAGCAGCGCCAGCGCCAGCACCAGCGGCATCACGAGCCCAGTCCGTCCAGTACCAGCAGCGCAAGCAGCAGCACAGGCCGACTAACAGCTGCACCAGCGGAAGTCCGAGCGCAGTCCAGCAGCGACGGCAACGGCGGCGGCACTAGCGGCGGCGGCGTCAAAGGGTCGGGTAGCTCTGCAGCATCTACGGAGTATATAGCCTTGCTTACCTCTATGCTCGGGTCAGGCGCGGCATCAGGACTCGATGCCGCAATTCTAAGCGATAGGGTCTAGGGTAGATTGCCCGACTTGGGGTCCCTGGATGGCTAAAATGCGCTCACGGCTCACGGGCCAATGGAGCCGGAGTTCCTCCTCCGGACTGACGCCGTTGTCCCGGCACCGAGCGGCCCGCCAACATCGGCTTTTGTTAGACGGCCGTTAGGCGTGCGCATCTTTCTTTTTCCCTTTCCTTCTGTTTCTTGCACGTTTCCCGGGACAGGGGTTCTTGGGCAGCACCTGGTACCTCGACGTGCAGCCGGCTGCCGCTTGCTATCAGCTCCCTTCGCACCGTGCGCCTGGGCAGCGTAGCATCGCCGGCTTGCGTCCACGCCCTGCCCCAAGACACCCCGGGCAAGCGATGGCAGGGTTCTGCAGACCACGCTGCACTGTGCGGCCCTGGTGAGGTTGGAGCGGCCGAGCAGATCCGGGTGCAAGCCCTCGTGTCACGTCGCAGCGCCGACGCTTCTCGTCGACTCCAGAGGACGAGGCCGCGATCCTTGCCGTGGCTTACCCACGAGACGGCTTACGCACTTGCCAGGCACGAGGCTTCCGCGCATCAGGTCAGGGGCTGTCCTCGTAAAAGGACTGACCGCCTCGACGGCGAGCCGAGCTGTGTTCCCGACCACGGTGCCGTCGTGACGCCAGCACCCGAGACCTTCCATTTCGTCCATGGGCTCGCGCGGCCATGCCCAAGGCTGGGGCCGGTGGTACGGCGGAGGCGGCGTCTTGAATCCGAGAGTCGACTTGTCCTGATGGGGGGAAGCCTCTAGAGAGGACTGATGAGCTGTCAACGGCCACGGCCCAGGAGAGCATAGCACTCACCAGCTGGCAACTGTGGGGTTATTACGTTGTCACTCGCCGCGATACCACACCACCTACCTGGACATGGGCAGCGGACCAAGGCGACCCACGGTTCCGAGACGGAGTCTCGACGGCTGGAAAGTCGACGTCCACGGCTGCAAGCCACAGGACGGACTGGCCGGCCGGGGCCCGCGAAAAGGCACCTTGCCAGCCTCTCTGCCAGCGCTCGAGATCGGGTACCAGTCTCGGAAGCCTCGCAATTTGCCCAAGCCCCATTGCCGTGATTCACGGCTCGTCCGTTCGGGCATTAGCGCGCCTGCTGGGCGTCACAATGGCTCTCGTTGTAAGACTGGGGTGCTACCTCGTAGTATGTAAGAGGCCGGGCCATAGGGGTGTAAGTCGAGGCGCTTCTCCACCGCGCGAGATGCGCCGCGCGGCGGAGGCTTTGCACCTCAGCTGACGTCCGAAGCACGGAGGCAGAGCTGGACAGACGGCGAGGACACGTGCCGCGAGCTATGAGACACGAAGCGTCGGGGTTCATGTATGTGTGAACGGGCAGCGCGCTGCTGCTGATGGCCTGCTGCACCTCGTCCTGCGCACGTACTTTTGTCACATACTACAGTACATATAGCCTCCCAAACGGGCAGCGTCGATCGACAAGGCAGGTGGGGCCCACAGGTACATACATGCAGTCCTGCACTTGCCGAGTCCAACTCGCGTGGAGGCAACGGCCGACTTGGCCGGCCGGACCAGCAGGAGCGACTCACACGTGTCTGTATGAACTTGGCCCGTCCCCGTCGCTGAGGCGAGAAGCTGAGTCTTGCGCTTCACTTCCCCGCCTGCTGCACCGATGACCGGCAGCTCCCCGGTCCCTGCATCTGCAACCACTTACCGACGATACTCGAGCTCGAGCGGCTGGGCTTCCGTGACGCACGCCTTGTCCAGGGCCCGGCCTCCGAGGCCCGGCCTCCGAGGCCCGGCCGGCGCCTCTGCCATGACGGGGCCTCGTCGAGCCGCCATCGCCGGCGGGGGACAATGGACGAGACATGGGGTCCAGCGGGCGGACCAGACCGCCTCGCCCTGCCGCCATTCGCTGGCCCTCGACGCCCTAATCAACGGCCTCGGTCTCCGCTGTCTCTCCCGCGGCCCCTGCCCCGGACCTTGTCGGGCCCGGCGCGGGCACACACACCGCACGGCGCCCTGGGCCTATCACGGCGGCAGCTCGCCGACACGCTGCAGGCGCTGCAAGCGGCTTGCAGATAGACGCTCCAGCCGTCCAATTGCTCCCGCCGCCTTGGCGCCGACGGCCGCGAGTCGACCGCTGGTGGTTGGGACGGCGGCGCTGTGACGAGACGAGACGAGGCCCTTGGCTCGACGCGGGCTCGACGGCTATCCCTTCCTGTCCGCCGCCGCCGCCCGCCTCCGCCTGCTCTCCTCTGCTCCTCGTTGGCCCTGGCTGGAACCGGCGCCTCGTCACACGGCCCAAGCTGGCGGGGTTCTTGACGTGCAACCGCTTAACACCAACACACACTACCTCCTATTAACACCAACACTCTCTACTACATAACAATCGCTAGCCGCCAGGCAGCAGCCCGATGCTCCTCCTCCCACCTTTTGCGAGCTGCATTCTCTGGTTGGCCTTTTCTTTGTCCCTCTATTTTTCTGCCTCGCGGCCCGCACTCCAACGCCCGCAACCCTAGAGAGAGACGGCCGGCAACGGCCATCTGCTCCAGAAGCGCACTTACATGCTTGAGCATCTGCTTCCATAACAGTGCCGGCGAGATGGTACGTCGTCCTGCCAACAGATCTCGCCGCGGCATTGCATTGAGTCTGACTGGGAGCCTTTCCAGGCTCACGCTAATTACCAGGCTGGCCACAGCCTCCTCTATCACGCAACGCGACAGAAGCCTGCCAGAGATGTCTTCTTCAGTCTTGGAGACGAGCTGCGGGCGCACCGGCCGCCATCGGTGACGACCGAGTTTGTCGACACGGATTGGGATGAGGAAATGGCCAGCGAGCCCGAGGACAACTCGCCCCGTGTCAGTCTGCAGTCGGTGAGTGCACGCCCCTAGGCAGCCGACGCCGTCCAAGTGCTCATCTTCATTGCCGTCTAGTCGGGCCAGCCAAGTATCACAACCGTGTCCTCTTACGATGAGGCCCCGACGCCCAGGTCAAGCAGAGGCCCCGAGACGTTTGTCGAGGCGTCTCCAAAGCAAGTCGAGGGCCCCCGGGGCCCCCATCTCTTCCGCAGCTCGGCCGACGCGTCGCTGCTGGATGACGACGCTATCCTGACGCTGTCGCCCATGGCTCCCGACGTGTCCCACCTCTTCCGTGATCTTCTCGAGAGGCCCCAGGCCCCGCGAAAAGGCAGCCCCCTTCAGTACACACGTGAGGAGCTCGACCTGTCGGCGTTGGCGTCATGGACCCCCCGCATGGTGGCGCAGTCCATGGCCGACGCTGGCATTGAGCCGTCGGTGGCTGGCCGCTTCATCGAGAACGACATCAGTGGCGAGATTCTCTCCACGCTGAAGTTTGAGGATCTGCGCGAGTTGGACATAGCCTCGTTCGGCATCCGGACCAAGGTGTGGCATCAGATCCAGGCCTTGACGGACAGCCGACCCCCGTCACCCAGACCCTCGACCCCGATCGAGGACGCACCAAGCCGGGAGGCGAGGCAGGAGACGGGCGCGTCCATGGAGAATGACGACACAGGGCTCAAGAGGCGCCAGAGCAGCAGGAGGCGGCGGCGGAGGCCCTCGGCCAACGACGACGGCGTCACTCCCATGGAGTCGGTGTCCATCATCGCCATCGAGCAGGTCATCCCCAAACCTCACCATTGCTCCAAGGGGGAGAACTGCTCCAAGTGGAAGAAGCAGCAACGCGCCATCCAAGAGTTCCAGAGAGCCAACCCCACCGTCGACATGTGTGCTGGCGGGTCCGTCCTCATCATCGGCGACGCGGGCAACCCCGAGACAGCCAAGGCCATCGACCCCAACGAGACTCACCGGCCCATGTCAGACGCCGTTCCGTCTGTCGCGGCCTCGTCGGACGTTCTTGGTCCCGGCGGCCCGCCTCCGCTGCAGTATCTCGACGAAGCGGCCCTTCGCAAGGCCCAGCTCAGACAAGACAATGTCCGTCAGTTTCTGAGCTTCCAGCACCAGCGGAACAAGGGTGGCGCAAACGAGGTCCCCCCGACACCTCCGTTTGAGCTCACGCCGGCCGCCATGGCTCCCAGTCAAGCCCTCCGCCGGCTGCCCAAGCTGTCCATACCGGACAGCGCCGCATCGCAGCGACAGCCCGAGCAGGCACTGCAGCGGCGTCGGTTCGCCTCGCAACACGAGCACATGTCTTGCCGCATGGGAAAGACTACTCCCCTGTCGGCGGGACCCGAGACGCCGCAGAACCCTCGCCGGTGCGCATCTCCCTTCTTGGATTTCGACGTGCCTGTCACGACGGTGCCGGCCGAGCCCATCGCTCGCAACGGGTCCCAGTCTGTTCCTCCCGACATGGGCTGCCGGGAAAGTCTGTACGACACGCCGCCCTGCCCTCGCTCTCAGTCTCGCGCGTCTATCCGCCAGCCGTCCTTCCGTCTTCTTCCCGCCGTGGACGAGCACACGTCGGTCCGCGCTGCCCCCGAGACGCTGTCGTCCAAGACGCCGTCTCTCAGGACTGGCGGCCGCCCTCGGCAACCACTCCAAGCGCCCCCCGTCTTCAACTATCCATGGTCGCCTTCACACCGCACCACTTTCGAGCACACCATCCCGCCCGGGTCCACCTTCAAGCCCGGTGGTTCTCCCGAAGCCCCCGCCGCCGCCGCTGGCGTCACATACCGAGGGCACATGAAGAAACGCAAGATGGGCTTGTTCCGCCATGAGTGGCAGGACGGATTTTTCACTCTCAGGGGCACCCGGCTCAACATGCACAAGGACGCCAACGAGCCGGACCGCACGCTCGAGTACGTGGACATTGACGACTATGCCATTGCGTGTTCCAGCCTTGCCTCCAAGTCCAAGCTCAGCGCCGCCTTCAAGGCGATGCGCATCTCACATACTCGCGAGAAGAGCGATCCCATAGCTGCCTTTAGCTTCCAGCTGATCCCCCAAGACAAGGAGGACGGCCTACGCCTGCGCAAGGGCGACCGTTTCCTCCGCGCAACGAGCACCAGACCCGAGGCCGTCAACGGCACGGGCAAGACGCATCACTTTGCCGTCAAGAGCTGCGACGAGCGCATAGACTGGATGCGAGAGCTCATGCTCGCCAAGGCGCTCAAGCAGAAAGGCGAGGGCTTTGAAATCAGCGTCAACGGCAACATGATCTGAGATGAAAAACCTTGTCAAATCACCCACCTACCTACACTCACTCGATCAATCTTCCCCGCGTCACACTGTTCTCCCTCAAGTTGTCTCTCATGTCTGAGGTCACAAAACCTCTCACTCTCCTTTCCAGTCCCGCATCTTGCACATAGCACATAACGCTTTGCCGTTTCCGACCTCTTGGTTTTCCTCTTTCTTTCCTCTAGCCTTCACGACGTTCTTTGTTTCCCGGGTGTCCAACAACACAAACGAGTCTCACGACAGATGGCCTGATATCAAAAGCCCCTTTTTTCTTTTCGGCTTGATGATGATGATGATGAATCGGATACCACTTGGATTTCGGGAAGAGCAATATAGCTCGAGGTTAATGGAATGGAGCCTTGGCCGCAGGGCCTCTGTCACTCCATGTTTGATTTTATGGCTTCTGAGCGCCCGCCGATGCGCGGTGCGTGTCGTGGCGGATAGCATAGTAAATACATCTCCTCTTGCTACCCAGCGCGACAGCTACCCACGTGGCAGGGCATCACAGACCATTATTCTTGGCTCCTTGTTCTTGATTCTTCCCGGGACGCTCCAAGTAATATCCGTGCCGGCGGGTGTAAGTGGGTAGGCCTCTGTATTTGTCGGGAGAAATTCTGGCTTCGTCTCTTTGTTCCGTCTCTTCTGCAGGGATACATGTATCGTACATTGCCACACCACAACCAAGGGTTCCTCGTGACGCTATCCGACACCCGTGTAGATGGATGTCAACATGAAAGGAAAAGAAAGACAAGGAAAAGGAAAAATCACCGAGTGGCGGCTGACTTGAAGTCGGGCCGCAGCACGCCGGCCTTGTGAGCCACCTTTTCCCAGTCGATGATTTCCCACCACGACTCGGCAAAAGCCGCCTTGCCTCCGCGGCCGCCGACGCCGAGGCCCCAGTCGTAGAGCCAGACGTGCTCCCAGGTGTTGAGGCAGAGCAGGGGCTCGAGCTCGATGCCGCCGGGGGGCAGCTCGGTGGCGCGCTTGCGGGAGCCGGCGGACAGGTTGCGCATGTAGCCGTGGGCGGAGCCGTCGTTGCCGATGGTGCTCATGTCGAGCGACTGGCGGCGCCAGTGGGCGCCGGGGTAGGGGGAGCCGGCGAGGTAGGTGACGAGGAGGCGGCAGTCGCCGGGGCCGGCCTTGACGAGCCAGATGAAGCCGGGGCCGAACATGGCGCGGGCAGTCTGGACGAACTCGAGGCGCAGCGTGTCGATGGAGGAGAAGGAGGCCTCGAGCTCCTGGCGCAGGGCGGGCGGCATGGCGGAGCCGGTCGGGGAGATGCCGTCGAAGAAGAAGTGGTTGTTGTGGGCCATGGAGGCGTAGTTGAAGGTGTTTGCCTTTTGGGGGTCGCGCGCGGTGCGGAGGAGGATGTCTTTGATCTCCCTGTCCTCGAGCTCGGTGCCTGGGCGGCCAGGGGGTCAGCACGCAGCCAAGGGAGGGGGCCGACGAGGGCAGGGCATACCCGCGATCCTTTCGTTGATGTTGTCCACCATCAGCGACATGTACTGGGACCAGGCGATGGTGAAGCCGTCCTTGCTCAGGAGGTTGGGCACGCCCTCGGGGTACTCGTGGGCCAGCGCGGGCACCGCGTACAGGCTCCTCCGGGCATTGGCGGCCGAGGGCGGGCCCAGGCCCAGGGCGCGGCGCGGCAGCCTCAGCCGTGCGCGGAACATGGGTGCAGGAGGCGTGAGGCGTCTGGCAGAAGGGCGACGGAGAGCGCTGCAGCTGTCGCGAGGCGCAAATTTTGGACGTCGTCGGAGCCACAGCAGCGCAGCCTTGCGCACGTGAGGCGTGGCTGGGCGGCGCGGCTGTGGCTGGCGCGGGGCGTCGCGTCCGCCCCCCGGTCGGAGGATGGAGACACGTTGAGCCGCTGTGGGGAAGGGCCCTCACGTCGGGTTTCACCACCACCCCCAGGCAGCAGCAGGTGGTCGAATGGATGCGCCTGAAACACCATCACCATTGTCACCGCCACTGGCCGGCACATGCTGCTGAGACCCGACGGCGATCCTGCGCCATCATCCGCCCTCCAGGACGGCTAGAGCGAGCGAGTGTCGCCCGGCTTGTGCGTTGGCTCTCGCTGCGTTGGCCCTCGCTGCGTTGGCCCTCGCTGCGTTGGCCCTCGGCTTCGGCTGGCCCCGCTGGCACGACGACCCGACGCGAAGACGCCCGAGGCCTCGCGTCCGCCCTCGCGCGCCGTCCCCATGCAGCCGCCGGACGGCATTCTCGCCGCCCAGGATGGCGGCCCGGTGACGTCGACGGCCGCCGCCGTGGGACAGGCCCTGGTCACGGCCGCGAGCGCCGTCGCGGCGGCGGCCACGGCGGCGACCGTCTCGGCCACGGCGACCGTCTCGGCCGCGCCGGGCGCCTCCCCGGGCGGCGGCGCGGCGCGGCAGGGCGAGTGCCGCCTCCTCGGCCCCTTTGCGCTGCTCGTCCAGGGGGCGCTCGGGGCGCTGGCGCTGCTGGCGCTCGTGTACAAGCGCTGGCGCGAGCGGCCGCAGCGGCCCGTCCGCGTCTGGTTCTTCGACGTGTCCAAGCAGGTCTTCGGCTCCGTCCTCGTCCACATCGCCAACATCTTCATGTCGATGCTGACGAGCGGCCGCTTCTCCATCGGCCTCGGGGGCGCCGCCGCCGCGCCCCAGCGGCTGCTGCGCGCCCGCGCCGACGACGGGCCCTACGTGCCGAACCCGTGCTCCTTCTATCTCCTCAACCTGGGCATCGATGTGAGTGCCTCCCGGAGCGACTGCCTGGTGACTGCCGCCGCTGACGCAAACCGCCCCCCCAGACGACGCTCGGCATCCCCATCCTCATCGTCCTGCTGCGCGTCACGACGGGCCTCGTGGCCATGACGCCCGCCGGCCAGCCCCCCGACTCGATCCAGTCGGGCAACTACGGCAACCCGCCCAACGTCATGTGGTGGCTCAAGCAGTCCATCATCTACTTCTGCGGCCTCTTCGGCATGAAGGTGTGCGTCCTCGTCATCTTCCTCCTCATGCCCTGGATCTCGCGCGTCGGCGACTGGGCCCTGGGGTGGACCGAGGGCAACGAGCGGCTGCAGATTGCCTTTGTCATGATGATCTTCCCCCTCATCATGAACGGCCTGCAGTACTACATCATCGACTCCTTCATCAAGAAGCAGGAGCCCGAGCACGAGCGTCTGCCGTCCGACGACCCGGACCCGCGGTACCACGAGTCCACGCGGCTGCAGGACCAGGACAGCGCCCGGCCGAGCGACAGCGACGACGGCGGCGGCGGCGACGCCCGGGCGCGCCGCAGCGTCGAGCTTGAGTACGACCCGGACGTGGACGGCGACGCCCCGACCGTCATCGGCAGCAGCTCGAGCCGCCGCATCGAGAGGGCCAAGGTGGCGCCCGCGAAGCTGTTTGCCAAGGAGTAGCCTTTTCCGCAAGTTTTGTTGCCATCTCTGCCGCATTATGGGATTTTTTCGTTGCTCTTCTCAGTCTTTCTTGGGTCTTTGGTTTTCCTTTGTCTGCGCACAGATAGAGCTCCAGATGTTGTATACACCAGAGCATGTCGCGGAAGCATACACGGAGAGGGTCGTGTAGTGCACTTGTACCCTTACTTTTCCCATGGCGTCTGCGCAGGTAGCACAGGAGTTTTTGAGCGGAATAGCAGCCTCGTCTCGAAACAACGGAACAAACGGCCGACTCAGGCCGCGTTGCGCATTTCGCCTGACTCGCCCAGTGTCTGACAGCTGCGACCGGCGACGGTTCGGCCGGCGGCGGCGATCTGCGTCAGAACATGTGTGTGGAACTACATATATCCTGAAACAGGTGACTGTGGGTTCAACTGTAAGTCCGGATATAATACATTCAGTTATGTATGAGGATGCCAGACCAGAATCATGAAAAAAATATGAAAAAAAGGGAGAAGAAAGGAAGAAACAGCGCGCCACTGCGCTATCGTCCAACGTCAACCGCGCGCGTCGGCTCTTCATGCGAGATGCTATGCGGTGCAGGCCAGGTACACAAGAAAACGCAGGGAAAAGCAATAAAGAAAGAAACGAGAAGCGACATGTCGCCCGAAATACGTCAGAGGCACGCATCGCCCCGGCCATGAGACAGAATGAAATATCGAACCGCAGGCAGGCCCGTCGCCGCCCGGTGTTTTCCGCGGAACCCCCCAACGCCAGACCCAAGAAGACAAGCGCGGCCGGTCAGCTCCAGCCCTGCTGGGAGGGCTGGTAGGGCTTGTAGCCGGGATACGGCGGCTCGAGGGCGGGCGGCGTGCGGGGCGCGCTGGGCACGCGGTCGTAGGTGGCGGGACGCGAGTAGCCCGAGGTGAAGTCGAAGCCGGAGTTGTTGGTGATGGGCGACTGCGGGGGCGACTGGGCGAAGGGCGAGCGCTGGCGGGCGGGCGAGTAGGCGCCGTCGTAGTGCCCGGGGCCGTACGCGTGGGGTGCCGGGGCCGGGCCGGGGCCGGGCGAGTCCCGCGCGCGCGGGTCCATGCCGTACGGCGGCCGGCCGGCCATGCGGGCGGCGCTGTCGCCGGTCCCCTGCCGGGACATGCCGTAGCCCTGGGGGGCGCGCGGGGCGAAGTCGTCCGGCTGGGCGGGCTCTGGCGGCATGTCGGCCCAGCCCTGGTTCGCGGCGAAGGCGGCGGGCCCGTGGTTGGCGCCGTGGTAGCCGTATCCTTGCTGGTGGTGGTGCTGGTGGCCCTGCTGCTGCTGGTCGCGCAGCGAGTACGCGCCGAGGCTGTGCTGGCTGTGGCCCGGAGACAGCCGGCCGTGGCTGGACGCGTAGGCGGCGGGCGGGCCCGTGTCCGGGGCGGGCAGCGGGGGCTGGGCCGGGCTCGGCGGCGCGGCGGCCTTGTTCAGGCGGTCCATCTCGACGTCATCGCCCTCGACCATGACCTTCTTGGACGCGCCGTTCTCCCAGCTCGGCATGGCGGGCAGCGAGTCGTCGCCGGGCTTCTTGGACACGTCGAACTCGGCGTACTGCGGCGGGGCGGCGGCGGCGGCGGCCAGGGGCGCGTGCATGGGCGCCTGGGGCTGGTATCCGTGGTGCGGCGGGATGTAGGGCTCGTCGAGATACTTGTGGCGGCGGGCGGCGGGCGCGTCGCAGCAGCCGCAGCAGTTGCCGCAGCACTTGAGGCAGCGGCAGCAGCTGCAGCAGCAGGCGAGCCCGCAGCAGAGGCGCCGGACGAGGCACCAGACGATGCCGAAGACGATGAGGCCGCCGACGACCATGACGGCGATGACGGGCCACCTGGGGCCAGCCGTCAGCGAGGGGAGCGCCCGGGGGCCCGGGGGAGGGGCCGGAGAGCGCGTACTTGCAGAACGAGGCCTTCATGCACGAGTCCCAGCTGGAGAAGGCCGTCTTGACGTCGAACAGGCCGTCGGCGGCGGCGGCGAGGTCTCGCCTCGCCACGCCCGGCGGGCGCGTCGCCACAGCGGCGCCGACCCAGGGCATGTCTGGGGTTATAGTGTTTTTATTCCCTTTCAGCGAGCAGTCGACTCAGTCGCGCATTCTCGGGCCGTGGTTCACGACGGTCTCAGGGGGCGTAGCGAGCGTCGGCAGAATCGAATCGACAGCGCACGGGCGCCGCGCCAGGCAATTAACTGCGCCGGTCGTCCAGGATCGCCAGGCGCGGCGGCAGCAGGAGGCGAGCGAACGCGGTGGCAGGATCAATGCAGAGAGAGAGAGGCAGTGGTTGCAACGGCGCGGGCCGCCCGAGACACTGACCAGCCGCTGCCGTCGAGGGAGGATGCGAAGACGATCAAGGAGCGGCGCAGCAGCGAGATGGAGAGGAAATTGGGCGCGCGACAGTGACGGAATTTGAAACGGCGGGGGGGGGGGGGGGAAGGGGGGCGTCAGGCGGTGCAACGGGTGCTGCTGCACGGGCTATAAAAAACAGCCGCAGTCAGCCGTAGATGTGGAAATGAAGAGACGAACTGTAAATGGCGCACAGGCAGCGCTGCGCATTGGCGAGAGGGGAGGCGGCAGGGCAAAAGGAGCGGCGGCAGGAAAAGGAGCGGCGGCAGGAAAAGGAGCGGCGGCAGGAAAAGGAGCAAGGCTGGAAAAGGAGCAAGGAGAGCACGTCGCGGTCACGGGACCCCGTCGACACGACGCCGCATGGACACACAGCCTCGCTCAACAAGACGCACGACGGCGATGCAACGCGGGAAAGCTCCATCAGCGGGTTGGCGACGCTCCGGCTGCGAGTGGAGCCGCTCCCCACGGCAAAACAGGGAAGCGGAGAGAGGCGGTCCAGGAGCTGACGCAGGCCATGGATGGCATCGACAGGGACGGCCTGCGAGGAATGGCTCGCGGCATCTCGAGGGTGAAACGGGGGCCGGCGGCGCGCCGCAGAGGCCTCCGCATGCACGCGCACGGCAACAGGCTGGTATTCTGCGCGTACTCAATCTAGCAGAGAGACGTGGACGTGAAGCCGGACCCCAGACGCCATCCTCCGTCGCCGGCGCCCTTGGCTGCGCGTCGGCCGAGGAGCAGAGAAACAAAGACATTAGGCGGCGGCGACGGCCCGTGTCGCGCGTCGCCCGCCGCGGCCTGGGCCACACAGCCGCGGCCTGGGCCACACAGAGAACCAGTCGGCTACTTGGCCGGCGGCGGCCCCGGCGGCGGCTCGTAGGGCGCGCCGTCGCGCTGGTACGTGTGGGGCGGCTGCTGGACGCCGGCGTAGTAGCCGTCGCCGGGGCTGAAGGTGGTGCCCGTCGTGCCCGTGTACTGCGGCTGCTGCGGCTGGCCGTACTCGGGCGGGCCCGGCGGCGGCGGCGGCGCGTTGGCGTAGCCGCCGGGCGGCGGGCCGTAGCCCTGGCCGTAGCCCGGGCCGTAGCCGGCCTGGTAGCCGTTCATCTCCTGCGCGCCCTGCCCGCCGTCGTACTTGCCGGCCGGCGCCATCCAGCCGGTGCCGTACATGGGGCTCGCGCCGCGGCGCCGGCGCCGGCGCGCGAGGCAGCTGCCGGCCGTTAGCACGCCGTCGTCGGACGCGGCGCCGCGCGCGCTCACCTGAAGACGAAGAGGCCGGCGATGAGCAGCACGGCCAGCACGGCCAGCAGGATCCAGCGCCCAAAGTCGAACCAGCGGTTGCTGCGCCACTGGCAGTTGCCGTTGCCGAAGCACACCCACTCGCGCGAGACGAGCTCCGACCGGATTGCGAGCGCCATCGTGTCTCGCTGCTCTCGATGGCCGTTGTCGAGAAGAGAGGGAGGGGGGGGGGAGGGGGAAAGTCGCCGGCGGCGGATGACGTGCGCGCGCCGAGCCCTCGGGCTGGAGGATCGCGGCGGAGCGAGGCCGAGCAGCGCCACAGACGTCTGGCGTTACAGGTTCGCCCAGCGCCTTCTTGGCGGCCGCGACGACGGCTCGTGCTGGGGAGAAAACCGCGGGGGGGAAGCCTGATGGACGGCAGATGGCGAGAAACAAAACAGCTGGAGGGCACGTGG
Organism: Hypocreales sp. Mo6-1; assembly: GCA_002939055.1. Lineage (NCBI taxonomy): Eukaryota > Fungi > Ascomycota > Sordariomycetes > Hypocreales > Hypocreales sp. Mo6-1. The sequence continues at coordinate 2,322,898 of PNEP01000013.1, forward strand.
CTTTTTATCCAAGACGCTGGCAGCGGCGACGCCCTGCTGGGGTACAAATAGAGTTGTTCTGGCGGCCCCGCTGCGTGGCTGGTGGCGCCCCGCCAATCGGGGCCCGGCGCCGACGCGCACCGCCACCCGGGCTGACATCACCCGACAGGCAGGCGGCCATCTGCGGTGCGCGGCACGACGACGCCTGCTCGTGATGCCCGTCAGCTGCGGCGCGCAACTGGCGCCCAGACGCGCAGCGAACCCGCCGAATGCGCGCGCACCAGTGCAGATTCAACCCCGGCAGACGCGCATTGACCAGCTGGGGCGGCTCTCACGGCCTCGGGAGGGGCTCCCTGTCCGCGCGTTTCTGTGGCGCGGGCCCCGGGTGGCGCGGGTGGCGCGGGCCCCGGGCGGCGGCGGCTGGTTGGCCCGCAATCGTTGGAGTCATCGTCGTCATCGGGTCATCGTCGCCCGCCTCACGGCCTCTCTCGGCCTTCCAGAAGCCAGGCAGCCTCCGCTCGCTAGCGGCGACCACGTCGGTTGGCCCTTTCGTCATTCCGCAGGGCGCGGCCGAGCCTCCACATGGCCTGCGCCAGCATGATGAATAATTATTAGGCAATGTCCCTTCCTTCAGATATAGGAGTGGATAGGCTGTATTGTACATGCAACAATGTCGCTCTCAGCGTCATCTCCCCTGTCTCTCCCTGCCACCTTTTGGACGTGTCTGCAAGAAAGCCGTGGTAAGCATAATGCCGCTGCACCTCGTATTCCGACTCCGACGACCCCGCCCAAACAAGACGCCGCTTCCCCTCACCGTAGTGTGTGTGTGTGCTCAGGCTCGCTGGTGCTGTCCCTGGCACCGTCGTAGACGACGCGAAACATGGAAAAAAGGGAACCCGGAAGAGCACGAGACAAGAAAGACGAGGTATCCGAAAGAAGCACGCCCCAAACGCCTTGCCAGTCCCACTCCCGGTTGTCTTGTTTGCCGCGGCCCTCAGAGGCCGGACTTGGGGAACGCGTAGCGGTTGCGTCGCACCGCCTCGGCCGCCTGCTGGGCCTGCTGCCGGGCGGCCAGGGCGTTGATCTTCTCGCGGGCCTTGATGAGGCTGCTGTTGTCCTGCTGCCGGATCTTGGCGCGGATGTCGTAGAGGGCCATGAGCGTCGTCGCCCGCTCCACGTCCTCGTCCACCTGCGGCGCCTTGGCGTCAGCAGCAGCCGCGCCCGCGGGGCCGTCTGTTGTCCTCACGTCCGAGTCGCCCCGGCGCGGCGTGCCGGGGATCGAGCTGGCCGCCGAGGCGGGCCGCGACGAGGGCTGGTTGACGAGGATGCGGCGGCCCAGCTTGTCGAACTTGGGCGCCACGCCCGGCTCCGTCGACCACGCCCGCTTTATCGACGACGGGCGCCCCGACTGGGCCAGCGGCTGCAGCTGCGACAGCGACAGCGGCTTCGGCTGGGGGCTGGACGTGGCCGAGGGGGCGGCGGCGGGCGCGTTGGCGGCCACGATGGCCTCGGCAGCCTCGGGCTCCTGGCGGCGGTCAGCGAGGACGGGTGGCGCGCGCGGCGAGGCGCCGGGGGCATCGGGGGCATCGGGGGCCCCGGGGCGACGCACCGCGGCTCCGAGGTTGCTGAGGTCGGCGAGCACCTGCGACAGCTGGAGGCTCTCCATTGCGGCTGGAGGGCCTGTCGGCGAGGGAGACGCGCGCGCAGTGGCGGGGGCCTTGCGGATGCTGGCGGCGGCGGCCACGGACGGCGCGAGGGTGGCGATGTCGTCTCGGCGCCCTCGATTTCTTCCTTGTATTCTCTTCGGCTGCGGATGAGGCTGCGTCGCGAGCAGGGCCGGGAGACGGCTGTCGTGTCGGCGGCTGTCGTGTCGGCGGCTGTGCCAGTGCGGAGCGACGCGAAGGAACCGCCGGCCGAGGTCACGAGGTTGAGGCGAAAAATACTATAGGGGGCGAGAGGGGTGCTTTTAGGTTCGTCTCTTTCAGCTAGCCCGACGGCTGGTAGGTTGGAGCCAGCCGGCGGCACGGCCAAACGTTGCGGCTGCTGTGGTGATTGCGGTGCAGGAGGAGGATCCCGGCGCCTCGGGAGCTGGCCCTGTATTTTTTCTAGGGCGCCATCGAGCGCTGCCTGGACGCAAGCGGACGTTGCACCCAGCGTCTGTGGCGCTGCAGATGCCCCGGCCTGGGCACGCGGCCCCACCTCAGCGCGTCGCGCCCCGGCCGGTGCAAAGTTCCGTCTCGGCGGCTGCTCACGAGACCGCGTTGGGACTTAGTCAGCCCGAGCTGAGTACCTAGGTAACTCATTACCCGAGTGCGCCGAGGCACTTGCCATGGCCATGCTGTATTTATGCTGTATTCATACTCAAGCCTGCAGGGCAACCAATCTTCCCCAACTCTAGGACGAGCCCGGCACGCTCCCCGCCGTCGTCCCTCTATAGTCGTGTAGCCGCCTTTTGTCCCCCCCCCCTCCCGTCTGACCCTAACCCCGGGTAATCCGGCACACCAGGTCCGACCCGTCGACCGAGTCGCCTTCCTTGACCTGGAGGCTCGCCACCTTTCCGCTGTGCGGCGCAGAAATCACCATTTCCTGGAGTCCACGTCAGCTTCCAGCAGCGCCCACGGCACGGGCCAACTCTCACCATCTTCATGGCCGACAGCACCGCCAGCGGGTCGCCCTTCTTGACGTCCGAGCCCTCGTGCACCCTCAGCTCCACCAGCACGCCAGACATGGGCGCGCCCACCTGGCTCGAGTCGCCCGGGTCCGCCTTGGCCCGGCTGATGTTCTCGACGGCCGCCTTCTTGTCCACCACCGTCACCTGCCGCACCTCGCCGTTCATCTCGAAGAAGACCTCGCGCTGGCCCGTGTTCTCGCTCAGCGGGCCCACGGCGAGCAGCTTCAGGATCAGCACCTTGCCCTTCTCCAGCTCCACGTTGAACTCCTCGCCGATCTCCGGCCTCGACAAAAAGTACCGCGTCGGCAGCACCGACAGGTCGCCGTACTGCCGCACAAACTTCTTGTAGTCCTCAAACACCTTGGGGTACATGACGTACGACGCAACGTCGCACTCGGTCACGGGGCCGCCGAACTTCTTGACCAGCTCCTTCTTGGCCTTGGCGAAGTCGACGGGGTCGAGGAAGAGCCCGGGCCGCTTGTCGAGCTTCCGCCGCCCGCGCAGGGCCTCGGTCCGCAGGGGCTCGGGGAACCCCCCGTACGGCTGGCCCATGAGACCCTCGAGGAACTCGAGCACCGAGCCGGGGAAGTCGAGCTCCGACGCCCGCGCCTTGACGTCGTCGGCCGACAGCTTGTTGGACACCATGAACTGCGCCAGGTCGCCCACCACCTTGGACGTGGGCGTCACCTTGACGATGTCGCCCAGGAGGTCGTTGGCGTGCTCGTACGCCTTCTTCGTCTCCAGCCACTGCGAGCCCAGGCCCAGCTGCGACGCCTGGAACATCATGTTGGTCAGCTGGCCGCCGGGGATCTCGTGCTCGTACACCTCGGGGTCGGGCCCGGCGAGGTGGGCCTCAAAGGGAGAGTAGAGCAGCCGGAGCTGGGACCAGTACGTGTCGAGGGCCCGCACTTGCTTGGGGTCCAGGCCCGGGTCGAGCTCGCTGCCCTCGAGCGAGGCCATGATGGCGTTGATGCTGGGCTGCGACGTCATCCCGGACAGGCTGTCGGTGGCGGCGTCGACGGCGTCGGCGCCCGCCCTGGCGCAGGCCACCATGGACGCGACGCCCGTGCCCGCTGAGTCGTGCGTGTGGACGTGGATGGGCAGGTCGGGGTACTTGCGGCGGATCGAGCCGATCAGGAGAGTGGCGGCGTGCGGCTTCAGCACGCCGGCCATGTCCTTGATGCCCAGGACGTGGATGTCGAGCTTGACCAGCTTGTCGACGAGGTCCATGTAGTAGGCGAGGTTGTACTTCTTGCCGGGGTTCAGCATGTCGCCGCTGTAGCAGACGGTGCCCTCGGCGACGCCCCCGGCCTTGTGCACGGCCTTGATGCCCACCTCGAGCTGGTCGATGTCGTTGAGGGCGTCGAAGACGCGGAAGATGTCGACGCCGTTCTTCTTGGCCTGCTCGACGAAGTGGTCGATGGCGTTGTCGGGCAGCGACGAGTAGGCGACGCCGTTGGCGCCCCGGAGCAGCATCTGGAAGGGGATGTTGGGCACGAGCTTGCGCATCTTGCGCAGGCGGTCCCAGGGGTCCTCGTAGAGGAAGCGCATGGCCACGTCGAACGTGGCGCCGCCCCAGCACTCGAGGCTGTACAGGTTGGACAGGGCGTGGCTCGTCTCCCGCGCGATGTTGAGCAGGTCGACGGTCCGGACGCGCGTGGCCAGCAGCGACTGGTGGGCGTCTCGCCAGGTCGTGTCCATGAGCAGGCAGCCCTTGTACTCGCGCACGGCCTTGGCAAAGGCCTTGGGGCCCTTGTCGACGATGATGCGCCTCCACCCCTTCTGGCACGGCTCGCCGACGTCCACCCTGGCGCCGTCGGCGGAGAAGAGCTGGGGAGGGGCCATCTCGCCCTTGAACTTGGGCTCGCCGATCTGGCCCTTGATGGCGCTGCCGTTGACGGCCACGTCGCCGAGGTAGGCGAGCAGCTTCTGGGCGCGGTTCTGGCTGCCGACCAGGTCGAACAGCTGGGGCGTGTCGTCGATGAAGGTGGTCCAGCAGGTGCCGTCGATGAAGGTCGGGTGGGTCAGGAGGGAGACGAGGAAGGGGATGTTGGTCTTGACGCCGCGCACGCGGAACTCGATCAGGGCCCGGAGGACCTTTCTGCGGGCGATCTCGTAGGTCGAGCCGTGGCACGTGCACTTGACGAGCATGGAGTCGTAGAAGGGGGTGATGACGGCGCCGGCGAAGCCGTTGCCGCCGTCGAGGCGGACGCCGTTGCCGCCGGCGGACCGGTAGACCTCGATCTTGCCCGTGTCGGGCTGGAACTGCTTGGCCGGGTCCTCGGTGGTGATGCGGCACTGGATGGCGAAGCCGCGCGTCGAGATGCGGTCCTGCGTCAGGCCGAGCTGCGACAGGGTGGCGCCGGCGGCGATCTGGATCTGGGCGGCGACGATGTCGATGCCGGTGATCTCCTCGGTGATGGTGTGCTCGACCTGGATGCGAGGGTTGATCTCGATAAAGTAGTAGCGGTTCTGCTGGTCGACGAGGAACTCGGCGGTGCCGGCGTTGCGGTAGTTGACCGACTTGGCCAGCTTGACGGCGTCGGCCAGGATGGCGTCTCGCGTCTCGGCGGGCAGGTCCTTTGCCGGCGCGATCTCGACGACCTTTTGGTGGCGGCGCTGGACGGAGCAGTCGCGCTCGTACAGGTGGACGATGTTGCCGTGGTTGTCGCCGAGGAGCTGCACCTCGATGTGCTTGGGCCGGTCGAGGAAGCGCTCGACGAAGACGGTGCCGTTGCCAAAGGCCGACTTGGCCTCGGACGTGGCCCGCTCGAAGTGCTCCTGCAAGCTGTCCGCGTCGCGGACGACGCGCATGCCCCGGCCGCCGCCGCCATAGGCGGCCTTGATGATGATGGGGAAGCCGTACTTGTCGGTGAAGGCCTTGACCTCCTCGAACCGCGCGACGGCGCCCTCGGTGCCGGGGACGACGGGGACGCCGGCGGCGATGGCCAGCTTACGGGCCGAGACCTTGTCGCCGAGCGAGTCGATGACGTCGGGGGAGGGGCCGACAAACTGTCGGCGCGCGTCAGCCGGTGCCTGTCCTCTTGTCGCGGACGGAGGCTCACAATGAGGCCGGCCTTCTCGACGTTGCGGGCGAAGTCGGCGTTTTCGGAGAGGAAGCCGTACCCTGGCTCGCGTCAGCGGCGGAAACAGGCCCGTCGGGTCATCAGGGAGGCCTGGGCGGACCTGGGTGGATCAACTGGGCACCGTGCTCGACAGCGATCTTGATGATCTCGTCGCCAGCGAGATAGGCGCCAACCGGGGTGTACTGGCCGCGCTTGCCGATGACGTAGGCCTCGTCGGCCTCTGGGGCACGCCGTCAGCAAACGGGAGCAGGCGAGGCGGTGCGTCCATACTCTGCCGGTGCATGCTCAGACGGTCCTCATAGCTGGCCGAGCGTCAGCGGGGCAGTATGCAGCCGTCGAGGACGAGGTACCTGAAGACGGCAATGGTGTGCAGCGAGAGCTCGTGGGCCTGGAACCGGGGGTCAGCAGGCGCCAACAGGGTCTCATTGCAGATATCAAGGCCACCCACGGTCCTGAAGATCTGTTGCGGCGCGCGAGACGGTCAGCTCGAACGGGTGGGGCAGCGAAGGCGTCGTCGTACCCGGATGGCTTGCACATGTCAGCACACATGGGAGGGGATGGCGCGCTCGACGGGACTCACGGATTTCGCCACGGTTGGCGACTGAGGCGGCGCAGCACCAGGTCAGCGCGCCGAGGCCACGGCAAACAGCCAGCCGCAGGCCGGCGCGACTCACCGAGGATCTTCTTGAGCTGCATGATGCTCGAGTTGGCGCGGATGTGGTGGACCGACTTGGGCTCGTCCACATCCTCGTCCTCGAAGACATCGGTGAAGGTGAGCGCCTGCTGCGGAGCCGACATTGCGGGCGACGGGGGCGAGCGGAGACGGCGGGACCAGCGCTGCGGCGAAGCTCCAGGGCCGGCGGAGCTCTGGGCGTGCTGGCGAAGGAGCCGGCGTCGAGGGCGCCGAGACGCGGAGCACCAAGGGAGGTCCAGGCAGGGAGCTGGGGCGTCGCGGGGGAGGGGGCAGCAGCCGCCGACGTGGCCGCTCGCAGGGGGAGCGCGCAGGAGAAGACGAGGCGTCGGGCCGGGAGAGTCGGCGGACGGCGAGGCAGAGACGGCGCGGCGAGGATTGGCAGGGCAATGCGGCCGAGGACAGAGGTTGGAGGGGGGGAGGTGAGGATGGACAGGAGGAGAGAGCGGGACCCAGAGGGGCTCGAGGAGTGGCGGCCAGGTAGCTGTTAAGTACCACGATAGCCGATGAGGGGATTTGTCCACACCAAGCTAAAGCTAACCTTGACACATGCAATGACCACCGGATACCGTTCCATTACCGACTATGCTCACATGCCAAGTGCCACCGGCCTGCTAGTTGCAGCCTGGGGCCAACGGCCTGTTGACGCGGCCGGGCAACCATGGAGGCCGGCCGGGCAACCAGCAACCATGGAAGCCGTCCCATTGTCTGTCACCGCGTCGTCCTTGGCAGGATGGCCACAATTAGAAGCCTCGACTTGAGGCAGCGACTGCAGAGCTCGTGGTCAGAAATAGAGTGCTGCGTCCGAGTCCTCGGGATCGGCATGGTTGTCCTGAGGCTGTTGGCCGCCATGGCCAATCACGGCGCCCGGATAACAGGTGTGCGCGAGCTAGGGCCCCGTACCAGGCACGTACCCGCCTAAGATGCTCGTCGGCGCGCCGCACGCACGCCACGCACGGCGGCAGCTTCGGACCTACCTGGCAGGTACCTCGGCCGGGCATGCTCACCGACACCGGTAGGCGAGCGGAGCTTCCAGCTTCGCCTTCTCCGCCCTTCCGACCCGGCCTCGGTCCGTCTCTGTCTGGAGCCTCGTCTCCGCCATGTTTCGCCGCAGCTTCCTGCATCTCCCGGCCCGCGGTCCTGCAAGCCTGGGTCCGACGAATCTATTTTCGGGTCAAACCGATGCGGCTCGTCTTCGTCGCCGCCTATTTCGTCCCTGCCTATTTTCGGGCTGAGCCGTCCGTCCCCGGGTCCGTCCCGTCCGTCGGCGTCATCGCCGCGTCACGTCCGTGTCAGTCCGGCGGCCCGTGAGCTTGGTTCCATCGCAGAGCCGACGCTAAGCACAAGACAGCTGTCTCCTTGAGAAAACCAGCTTCCTCCGACCTCGGCTCTCCGCCTTGCAAAGGGACGACGCACCGGCCCTGCGACGCGCCGAGCGTTTGGTCCCTCTTTAATACTTCTAAGGGCCCAACGCGAGGAGCGTCATTCTCCCTTTAATCCAAGTAGCTCAGGCGTCTACAACACTTTCGTCCTATGACAAATCATGCCATCTTGCTATGTAAAACCCAGAAATTATCGATAACCCTCCTGCTGCACTACTGGACCCTGCTGGGCCTACTCAGGCCAGTCGACCCAGTTACCCCACACGAACACGCTCCGGCTGCACATCCTACACCATTGCTACAAGCCTACTTCTCCTCAGTCTCCTTCACAACTTTCCCATCAACCAGCTCAGACGTTTTCTTCGTTCCCTTGACTTCCGCCCCATTCTTATCCGACACCATAGTCTCCTCAACCATGATAAGCTTCTCTTCAGGAACAGGTGCCCCCTCGGCGGGCTGAGGACTCTGCGAAGGCGCCTCCTCCTGCGACAATGAGGTCTTCTTTGATGTCAGCACGTCCTGATGAGGCATTAAGAGGGCTGCTGTCACGTACCTTGTCTTCCTGAGGCCTGGCAAGAGCAAGGCTGCCAAACAAGGCGAACACGGCGTACGCGTAGCGCATGGTTGCTGGTCGCGGAAGTGCGTGTCAAGCCAAAAGATGGCAAAGAGTGTCTAGCTTGGTAGGTGTGCTGGTTGCATATGGAGGGAAGACGTCAGGGAGAACTTGCAGTCACTGGTCCTTCTCCGATGCATTTATATCTTGTCAGACGCCATCGACGAAGTGGAAAATGAGGCTGTTTTCCAATTCTGAGCCAAGGATGTGCGGCAACGCGTCACATCCATGCCCGCCGCGAGTAAGTCGTGCATCTTGGTTGTTATTGTGAGAAACGGCCAGAATGATCCATGCTCTGCGTAGAACAGACTGGCTTGGCGTAGTCTGAATTCCTAATCATTGGAGCCGAAAACCATGCATATGCTCCCGATACGTGTTATCGGCCATTATCCACTGCAAAAACGCCGCCAGCTGCCAAGTCACGATTCGAGTCGGCGATGACCCCAGCTGTGTCGCAGGTTGATTGATTGATTGTTCTCGGGCGATGCCCGAACAAGCAGCATCAAAAGCCGACCACATGAACACAGGGTGTCCTTTCCTTTATTTATACAAATCTTGACGCGTAAGGTTAGTGAGCATGATATAGCGGTCTCAATTCATTAATGTGCATTAGATAAATGAGTTTCTTGGATTGACAATTTTCCAAGGCGGAGCCACTGCTCAACAGTTGACTTAGTCGTCCGGCTTCCCTCGGGAGTTTTTAAAGTTGGAGGCATTGTCTGATTGGCTTGGAAGAGGCAGCTGTATGGATGCTTGATGTCCTTGGCTGGCATGATTACTGACGTCGCCTAGAGGTCCCGTTTGCCAGAAGACGGCCTAGCATAATCTGTTTAAAATGACATCAACGAAGTGGAAATATCAAATCTTGAATGGAGCATTTTATTAGAGGCTGTTTGCTCGCAGTGTATGCCTAAACACTTTATTTTCTTGTCCTGATGAGCTGGTGCTGCGCAGTACCTATAAGAAGGCCCCGAGGCTCCTTCATCTTGTCAAATCACCCCTGCCGCAGTCGGTACCATCTCTGCCGCATACATATAATTCTTGGTTTCTTGTCCCTCGTTGCCCAGGCTTCACGAAGCACAAGATGCGCTCCTCTCTCTTTGCTCTCGCGCTCCACCTCCTCGGGGCTTTCCCCCAAGCCTCGGCCCAGGATCACCCGCAACTAGCCCAAGCTTGCATGTGGTGCCAATCCAACTGCCAGCCGGGCGGGGGTTGGCAGCAAGGCTTCGGTCAACTGGGGAATCAAGCCTCGCCTACGAAACGCCCCGAGCAAAACGAGAATTCGGCCTCGCCGCCGCCACGCCCCGATCAACCCGAGAATCAGCCCACGCAACAGCAACGCCCCGATCAACCCGAGAATCAACCCACGCAACAGCAACGCCCCGATCAACCCGAGAACCGACCCACGCAGCAGCAGCGCCCCGATCAAGCCGACAATCGACCCACGCAGCTCCAGCGCCCCGGGAACCAAGGAGGTTCGGCATTCGACATTCGACCAAACAACCCTCAAGACAAGGAATACACCTCGACTTCCGAAATCAAAGACATCGTTATCAACTTCTTCTATCCGCTACGATGGTCCGACAACCTGGCGAGCAAGGCTTCAGAGCAAGTCAAAAGATGCAACCTGGGCGATGTCGATATCATACATGTACCTCTTGGCACTAGTGGCGCGGCCAAGGCCCTTTCCGGAACAACATATTTTGAGGGCTCTGGGGAGTCTCTCACCCCCTATATGATGGAGCGGCTCGACCACAAGGATCAACTTTCGGAGAAATTCAACAGCTGGGCCAAGAACGAGACGGAAGAGAATCCACTTATCCACCCTGACACCAAATTTGTCGGTTGTGCTATTCGAACATGCGCAAAGGTAGTGGGCAAGATTGTTGAAAATAGAGGCGGCGTCCTCGTTGCTTGCCACGAGCGAAGCGATGAGGAGGTCTGAGCCTGCTCAATCCGTCATGAAGGGATGTGTCTTGAGCCTAGCAGCGGTTCATTTGCACGGGTTACGACACACGTTGCAGACTTGGGCGTTGAGTGAAGTAGGGGGTGGAGGCTTGTAATGGGGATAGTGCTACATGTACCTTTCGTCTATATCTTCATTCTTCTTGAAGGACCGAATTTTTGAACTATTTGGACACAAGGAAGTTCCTGCATCTATGCGCCGAATGCCGTTGCCTGCTGACAGCCTACATAACTGCCTATAAACTACCTACCTATAAAGTGCTTTGGACCATTCTCCAAAGAAAACATTCCAATGGCCCGGGATTTCCGACATAATTTGTAAAGAATGTTAGTTAGGAGTCGGACAAGATGTTGAGGCCGCGCAAAGAATTTAGTCGTGTTAATTTAGGCTCTCCAAGATTGAAGTTTCCGTAGACTACAATACCTAGTGCTAGTTGGAACGAACAAGAAGCTGTGTCCGGAGCGGGGCTCTAATGAGTCAGTCTGTGCTATCAGCATGATGGCGTGTAGCCGAACGCCTTTTCAATGCGCCGAGCCTATTCGGATAAGCAAAGATGACCGGTCTAGATGCCCCGTTGCGGGCTTTATCTGAAACTGAGGAATATCCCTTGAGGATCGATATAGAAGGATCCAGGTGAGATTAATTATCAAACAAGTTGTTAGCCGCAGATGGGCAGCATAGTCGCACCATTGAGGAGATCCCTCAAATTGGAACGCACCGAAAATGAGATCTGCAGTTTAAACGCATATCGCCCGATAAATCTCGTTACTGTAACAGAGCAAGTACTACCCGGCGGGGGCTTGTGCTGAACTGAGTCTGACGGCGATGATGATAGCTACAGGGAGCCTACCTGGCCGCGAGGCCCTAGAGGGTACTGTGGTCTCATGCCTGCCCCTTGACAATAACGAGGCACCTACACGTACAGCCTCAACCTGGTATCAAAATGGAGAGATGAGTCGCTTAAATATGATGTTGGGCTTTGTCAACTCTCACCAGACGCCCCGAGCAGCAATGCAGGCTGTTTGGGCCAAGCGATGAGTCAAGCGATCATTGGAATATCGACGGCAAGAATTAGGTGGCCACATGAATAGATAGCTCAATCTTCGAGACTAGGAAAAATCAAGGCCGAAACTCTTCTGTTAATCTGTGTCCATGTCTCTTTCGGAGGACCAACAGACATGGCGCCTAGTCGTTTTCCTTGGGATTCTGAACCATGACGGGCCGCCTGAGTTGCAGGAACCCTTCCAGCGCGGTGTACGGCCCCTTCTGAAACCCAGGGGAGACAAGGTTCCCCCTCTGCTCGATTCCATAGGCGTTGAACACGGGCAGCTCGTCGGTCGGGTCCGGATCTACGTAGGGCTGCAGCCAGTTCCAATCCCCCGCGGTCAATGCAGGGAGCTCGACATTGTTGACCGGCCTGTCCTTCATGTTGTCAGTTGTAAGCTTGTTGCTGCTGTCGTAGTCGTTTACGTCCCCGGTGACGTGCAGGGGCCCGGCGTGGAAAAAGGCCGTGATGGTCTGGACGGCGGCTTGCCAGGTCCACGAGGGCAGCTGGAGCGCCTGGGCCGGCAGAATGGACGTGTAGGCGTGGATGGGAGTGAAGGGGTCGGCAATGGCCCCGTACACGTGCATCTCGCTGTTGCGAACGTCTTCGTACGAGCCTGGGTCGATGGGCTTATCGTACGGCGCTTTTTCCGGGAAAGGCGGTACCCAGAAGGGCTTGAAGGCCGGGTAGGTGTCGGCGGCGATGGGCACCAACGTCTCCGTGCTCGGGTTCTTGCCGGTAAAGTATGTCTTGACGTGGTCGAGAAGCAGCTCGTCCTGAAGTCCCGTTGGCTTCGGGTTTGCGTCAAAGTAGCCAACCAGGCCGTCGTACTCGCGCAGCTTGTCGCCGAACTTGATTCTAAAACTGTACGACTCTTGGTCGTCTGGGCTCTGGGCAAGGAGATGGGGTACTGGATCCACGACGGTGCTGTTGGTGCTCTGGTTCTTTAGAGCTGGCCCGTCAAGCTCCAACGACCAGCCCATGTTGACAAGGGCAAGAGGCTTGCCGACCATTGAGCTCAGGAACTGAGCGTACGAGCTGGGAGAGGGCGCCATGTTGTCCAGGGCGCCGACGACCATGGTCCAGAATGCACCCAGATAGTCCTTGTCTTGGAGCTTGCCGACGAGAGCGTCCAGTTGGGCAGTGTCTGCCGCGTCGGGCAGCTTGCTCGGAGCAAACGGCAGCCACTTGGGTGATGCAACGGCTTCGTTCGGGCTTCCGACACGCACCTCGCGGTAGAAGCTGCCGTCCTTGAGGAAGAGCTGAATGCCCGAGTCGGCATAGTTGACGACGAGCCAGCCCCATATGGGATTTTCCCACTCGGTAGCAGGACGCCAGTACGCAGAGCCACCGCCCCCGCTCGTGTTGTCCGTAGACGCCCGAACAACAAAGTTTGCGTTGAGACGGGCGTTCTGGTTGATGACGGGCGGCAGCTGCATGTACTCGCAGTTCTCTCCGCTATTCTGTCGAACTGTGTTTGCCGCCGCGGCGCCACCCGCCAACTGCACCACCTGCGGCTCGTAGAAGTCGCTGACGCATGGATACAGCGGCGGCGGCCCGTCCGGGCGAGGCTTCTGGTCGATGGCGACGAGGGCCTGGCCGAACTTGTCGATGATGTTGAGCTTCCGGAATCTATACGCCATTAGAAGCCGAGGAAACACGTAGGTACAAGTTTGAGGAATAGGGCCGTATACCTAAACTGACCATGTGTGGCGGGCTTAAAGGGGCAAAACTCGGGGCTGCTAAAGTTGACCATGGCTGCGTAGGGAGTCAGGGCCGAGTTGCCCATGATGCGTTCAATGTTGGCCTTGTCAAATCCGGCGAGCGGAAATTCGGCTGCCTTGACTGCGGACAGGGTGGGCGGCTGGCCATCAACCGACTCCTTATTCTCGGGCTTGATGTGCGTGCCCTGGGACAGGGTGAGCAGGCCGTTGGTCAGGCCTGTCAGGGGAAAGGAAAGGTACGACAGCTTGGTGATGTTGTCCAAGAGATCCTGGCGGTCCTGCTGTGCCAGATATTGGTCGAGGATGGCCGGGGGCGTGTCTTGGAAGAGCTGCTTCACCTTGGCAGCCAACGAGAAGCTGGGCTGGGGCAGCACGAGCACGCGGCCCGATAGCACCCGGACGTCCTGGGGCACCGCGGGGTCGTCGGACTTGAGCTCTTCCCACAGGGGCGTCCCGTCCCGCGGCGGGACTCCGTAGCGGACCAGTTTGGCGTCGGAGAGCCGGGCTGCCTGCTCGTCCAGGGACCAGTAGCCAAAGGGAACGTGGGTGTACTCGACCTCCCATTCGGCGTAGAGCGGGAACCAGGGCTGGCGGTTCTCCCAGGCGTCGCGCCAGAGCATGCTGCCGTCCGGCGCGGCCGTCTGGTCGTGGAACTGGGGATAGCTCTGTCCGGCCGGGGGAGTCTCGGGAGGGTTGTTGCCTGGGTCGAGGGCGAAGAACTCGGCACACAGCTTGTCGACGGCTCCCGGCTGGGCCGTGTTTTGGAATACCTCGCGTACGTGTATCGTCTGCACCAGCTGGCCAAGGGCGGATGGGAGTGGCCCCGTTGGCTCGACGACCTGGAGAGGCAGGCGTGCCCGCACGTCGTCGGAGAAGTCAGACGGCCAGCCAGACTCGATGCCCCCGATGAGGACCGTCGGATCCCGGCTGCGGTAGTAAAAGGGCAGCGTGCCCGTCTTGGCGGTGGCCAGGGCTGGGTCGGCGAGCTGCTGCTGTATGGCCGATGCCAGGCCTGCGATGCGCAGCTCGAGGCCCTGCAGACGGGCCGCGAGGTCGTCGGCCGCCACCTTGAAGGGGTGGTCGACGTCGTCGTCTTGTTGCTTCTTGGTCACGTCGCTGACGTACTTCCACCAGCACGAGAACATGTCCCAGCGGTACTGCGTCGTGGCGCGCTGGCACGAGTCGAGGAGCAGCTGGAGCTGGTTCAGCTGCTGCAGGGCATCGATGGCGGCCTGGCTGGGCTGCGTTGGACGCCCGCTGCTGTCCTGGCCGGCGAGGTAGTAATGGGTGCCGCCCTGGGCCCGCGAGAAGTTCCAGTTGTAGACGGAGTCCTTGGCCTCGCGCTGGCCCTCGACGCCGTCGTCGCGCGCGTGGAGGAGCGAGTCGATGGCGAGGATGTCCTCCTCGAGCTTGGCGATGGCGCCGTCTTGGGCGTGCCGGGCCCTGCAGTAGGTTATGAGCGAGTCCATGGGCGTCGTGCCCACCGAGACGGCGGGGACCAGCTGCTGCTGAAGCGCCGCCGCGTAGCCGTCGGCGGGGACGAGCGGCGGCTTGGACTCCAAGTCCCATCCGACGTCGTAGAGGGCGCCGTGGAGGCAGAGAGTGGCCGGATCCGTCGACGCGAGCCAGGCGGCCGCAGACGGCGGGTTCCCCTGGATGGCCATGGACAGGGCGTCGAGCTTGGCTGCCCGCGTGTACTCGGTCTTGCTGCCGAGAGGATCGAGCGCCGCGTCCGAGTGCCAGCCGACGAGGTAGTAGCTGGCGCGTGCCTGTTGGAGGTAGAGCGGCTGGTCCGGGTCCGAGGCATCGCGGTACTCAAAGTTGTCGAGGATGCTGAAGACGTTGGAGTTGTGCAGCTGGAAGTCGGCGAAGAGCTGGTTGCTGCTGCGGAGCAGCGTGATGTCGGCATACGCGGCCCCGGGGCGCGGCGTCCACTCCTCGAGCGGCGTCTTGCGGCCGATGAAGACCTCGGCCTGCTGCTCGATGTCGTCTTGGCTGCCAGTCACTCCGACGACAAAGGGCGACACGTCGACCTGCAGGTCGTAGTCGAGGGGGATGTCGTCGAGCTTCCACTGATAGTCGCTCTCCACCACCCAGGCCTGGTACTCGCTGAGGCTGGGCCGCGCGCTCTGCGGCTCGACGCTCTCCAGGTCCAGCTTGCGAATCACCAGCCAGCGGGTCGGCGGCTGGCGGAACTCGGGCGAGCTGGCGTCGGATGCCGAAACCTGCGCCCGCGGCGGCAGCCCTCGCTTGAGCCGCTCCGCCTCGTGCTTGCTGGCCGAGACGGCGTCGGTCGAGGCGATGCCCGAGCGGTACAGCCGCGGCAGGATCCAGTGAAGATAGACGCCGCAGCGGTTCCGCCGCGTTTCCGGAGCCCCTGGAGCGCCCAGGTTGGTCAGACGCGGGTTGAGGTCCGCGGGGGCTGCGTTGTGGAGGTCGGCATGGTTGAGAACGTCGCTCTGTATGAGGAAGTTATCGAGGCGAAGGAATGTGTAGTTGGGCTGGCACATGGGAATGATGCGCGCGCCCTTGTCGTCGTCGGTCCCCGTGTTGCAGACGGCCGGGTTGAGGACAAATGCCTGCAGCTGCACGGGGACCAAGAGCTGGTCGCTGGCCATGGCGTTGATGTTGACAGTGTCAGTCTCCGAGTTGACTTCAAGTTGCTGAGGCGGCACCGCTCCGCGAGGGCGACGCCCGTCAATCCTCTTGTCCAACTTTCAAGGCGGCAGCCAGTTCCTTACGGACGCAGAAGAGACGTCAGTTCTTGTTCAACTTGTCGAGCCGGCGATGCCACGGACACGCAGGAGACGTCAATCCGTGTCCTTGTTCATACATGTACTGTAGCAAACGGAGCACATGTTGGAGACTCGTCCCGGCTTGGGCACCCGGCGGCACGGACAGATGAGGACTTGCCGATGGACTCCTGCAACTCGGCACGTCACACGGCACGAAGCGGCAGAACCTGAGCGTCTATCCTAGATGATCTACGGGGCACAATGCATGTCTGACTATAAGACCACCCTTGGCGTGTCCCGATGAGCACGCCGAGGCACGCCCGTCGGTGCCCCAAGACACGGGGCACTTATGCAAACGCACAAGACTTGGGCTGTTCCGTCACGTATAAAATAACTTCATCCATGTATACTTCGTAGAGCATCTTGCCCTTGAATGCTCAGCTCGTCGTAGCGTCGACGGAGCGCCCTGCTGGTCAGAACACTGCTGGATCGCCATGGCTACGCCGGGGGAAAGAGACCGCCTTCTCGGCGAGAGCCTCGGCGGCTCTGGCTCCTCCCGCCTGGCGACATCCCCGGATGGCAAATATTACATCTACTCCAGCGCGCACGCGGCGGGTGGAGAGAGTGCCCATACCCTCGCTGCGGGCACAAACATCGACCACTTCGTCACCCTGCTCAAAGACCAGGAGCTAATCCTCACTGCTGCTCCAACGGATGACAATCTCGTCGGCGAGTTTGACGGGCTCGACGCCTGGGCAGGCTGGATGACATGCCTCGACGCCGAGGGGACCCTGTCGCTCACCTTCAACAATGCCAAGGACCAGGACATAACCTCGTTCCAGTACTCCTTCGCGCAGCCCTGGGACATGACATTCAGCTCCCAGGCTGACGCCCTGCTCTTTGCCTTTGGCGCCCAGGCCGGCTCCAGCGACGCCAGGATCCCCATCCCGGGTCTCATGCCAGACGGCAAATTGCTCTACCTTGCACTCGATCCGACCGCGACCACAGATATCCTCAACTCGACCGTCACGGATCTGGCCGCCTTTTCCGGCACCGACACTGCCATTCCCAGTGCGGTGGCCGACTGGAAAGTCGTGCTCGATCCATCCAAGGCCGGCCAAAAGCGCAATGCCATGTGGTTCGACCCCAGCTCCATGCAAACAACCGTCAGGCTCCAGTTCACCGTCGTCGATGGCCAAGAGGTCCTGGAGACGCTCCTCGGGGGTGTGCTCACGGGCCTCACGTTCGACAGCGTAGACGCAATCTGCAAAAAGACGCTCGTCTTGGCCGAGACAGAGTCGGGGGCCGGCGCTGTGCAAAACGGCATCTTCAGCCTCGAGGTCGGATGCACGGCAACCGCCAGCAAGAGCCCCGATCCAGTGCAAATGATTGCCAGCATCGATTGCTTCCAGGCTGGATATAGCCTCTCCCTGCAGCTCACGACAAAAAACGCCTTGACCGGCCTCCTTGCCTGGCTAAGCGAACTGGTTGGGCTCGACAATCTCGACGTCATCCAGGACATTCTCAACAAGGGCAGCATCTTTGACGACCTGAATCCCCGCAGAGTGCAAATCGGTCTTGACACGGATTACGCAGACGGAAAGGCGAGCACAGCCGTGTCCAGCTTTCGAGTGGAAATCGAAGTCTCGGCCAGCTTTGGCAAGTCTGCCTCCGAGCCTGTAGTCTTCTTGGTCAGCTACACCTGGACCAAGGCCATCGGTGGCGCCGGGACACTCGGCGGCCAATTTTGGAACTGTAAGCATGGCATCTTGAGCTTGGTTACGGCAAATGGCATGGCTGACGTGTGGCACAGGGTTCGATGCATCGCTCACGCGCGATCTAGGTCCCGCCTACGAAAGCACCGAGGACATGGTTCCTACATGTATAGCCGACAATCCCGCCCAAAAGATCAGCATCCTCAGCCTGATTCCGGGCCAGACAATTGACAATGTCCCTGCCAATATACCGACCGAGATAGCCAGGGCTTACTTCAGTCTGTCCCAGACAGGAATCCTCCTCGGCGGAGTCATCCAGTCCGAGGCGTGGTCCTCCCCCGAAGAGTATTCCGTGCCACAGTTGGATCTCGGCATCGTCACTCTCAACGTCTCGTATGCGTGGGGGCAAGCTGCCAATTACCAATTCAACCTGGGCGTCTTGGTTGAAATGAAGCCGAGCACTGCGTCCAAACACCAAACCTCGGCCTACCTCAAGGGCTCCCTCGACTATAGCTCCCAGAACAAGGAATGGACGCTCAGGGCCGCACTGAATGGCCTGTATGCCTCCACACTGTACGAGTTCTTCGATGAGGCTTCCGCGGATCACGTCATGCCGCTCATCGACTCCATCGAGATTGCCAACATGGAGTTGACGTACGACTACACCGCAGGAAAGACCGCCGGAAAATCATCTGGAAGCTACTTCAAGTTCGACGGCTTGCTGCTCGTCGCTGCCTTGCAGCTCCAGCTCGCATTCGAGCACAAGGATACAGGCTGGACCTTTTCCGCGCAGCTGGCTGCCCAGAATGGCCAGGCTACTATGCGAGACGTCCTGCAGAGCATACTAGGCGACAACAGCCTTGATCTACCCGACTTTCTCGCCAACATGCCATTTGATAACAAGCAAGGACACGCCATCGACATTGAGGTGATGAAGGATCCCGGCAGCCAGGGAGGCAGCGGCGCAACGTTCCAGTTTCTGGCATCGCTCAGCCTCGGCCCCTTGCAGTTGACCTTTGCGCAGTTGCACGGAAGCCAGTGGCCGGCGACAGAGCCATCCAAGCGCTTCGTCAAGGTCGCCCTCACAGAGCTTCCCGGTCTTGACATTGCCTTGGTCGGCCGCCTCGAGCAGCCGTTCGACGAGATGTACTACATGTGGATTCAGGACCCCACGACGCAGAACAAGGGCGAGGCGGCTGCCGGCCTGACCCGTGGAGACATCGTAGCCCTGAATCCGTCCTTGGGCGACCATCCGCTGGTGGCCAAGGACAAATTCAAGACCCCCAAGCCCGAGGACCTCCTGATGACGGCTGGGTCGCATTTTGCCATCATCATCAAGGGCACGAGTGGTAAAACTTGCATCCTGGACTACGACTTCAAGAAGCAGACCAAGACGGAAGAGACCGAGGGCAAAGAAACAGATGTCACGGCCACCAAGGACACGGACGCGGCAGAATCTGGCGAGAGCGACTCTGACGGGAACAGCTCCGAGGCTGCGTTCAAGAAAAAGGCTGGCCCGCTCTCGATCAGCAACATCGGCCTGAAGTACTCCAACAAGACTCTCAACATTAAACTGGACGCCACGATGGAGCTGGGCCCCCTGGCTTTCACCCTCCTCGGATTCAGCATCGGTCTCAAGCTGACGAGCCTCGACCTAAGCAAGATTGAGTTCCCTTCGTTTAGTCTCGACGGATTCTCCGCCGAGCTGGACAAGGCACCGCTCACCATCGCCGGCATCATCAGGCACGGGCAAGACAGCACCCTCAACTACTATGCCGGCGGCCTGATCGTCGGCTGGGTTCCCTGGCAGCTGGAAGCCGCCGGATTCTACGGCGAAGCAACGCCGCAAGGGGCGGCGTCGTTCACGTCCGTCTTTGTCTTTGCCCGACTCGACGGACCGCTAGTGACACTCGAGTTTGCCGAGATCTCGGGTGTCACCGGCGGCTTCGGATATAAATCCCAGGTCCAGGTCCCGACCGTTGACCAGGTCGAGGACTTCCCGTTCGTCGCTACGCAAACGCTCGACGGGGCCACCGACAATGCGTTGCAGGCTCTTGAGCGGTTGACAAGCCCCTCTCAGGACGGGTGGTTCAAGCCCCTGGACGACACGTACTGGGGCGCAGCGGGAATGAAGGTTGACGCGCTCGGCATGATTTCACTCGACGCCGTCGTCGTCGTGCAGTTTGGAGCGTCGGTCAAGTTAGGAATCTTCGGCGTCGCCCTCGCAGACATCCCATCCGCCAAGTCGCCCATCAAGCTTGCGCACGTGGAGCTGGGAATCGCCATTACCGTCGACCCGGATATAGGCTTGCTTCAAGTTGAGGCCCAGCTCTCTCCCAACTCATATATCCTAAATCCATGCTGCCACTTGACCGGCGGCTTCGCGCTGTGCTACTGGTACGATGGGCCGCACGCTAATAAGGACCTAGTTGGCAACTTCGTCTTTACGCTGGGCGGCTACCATCAGGCCTTCCCAGTGCCCAAGGGCTGGCCGAACCCGCCTCGGCTGGGCATTAGCTGGAGCCTTAGCAAATTCCTCAGCATTTCTGGAGAGGCCTTCTTCGCCATCACCCCTAAGGCCTGTATGGCTGGTGGGCGGCTAAAGGCCTCCTTCTCGGCCGGGCCCCTCGCTGCCTGGTTCGACGCCTATGCCAACTTCCTTATTAACTATAAGCCCTTCCATTTTTATGCCGAAGCGGGCATCTGTGTGGGCGTCAGCTTCAGTATCGACTTCCTCTTCATCCACATTCATATCTCAGTCGAGATTTCGGCCGACCTGGATCTCTGGGGACCGCCAATGGCCGGCAGTGTTCATATCGACATCAAGGTCGCCACCATCACCGTCAATTTTGGGGACCACGACTCGGGACCGCTTCCCGTGTCACTGCTCGAGTTTTATCACCTGGCCCTTCAGGCAAGCAGCCAGCAGCAGCAGAGTCTGGAAGAACCCGCCGCCGCAGTGGCCGAGACGGAAGCCGACACGCAGCCGCCCAACCAAGGGCACGTCTTCCTGGCCCAGTCCGGGCTGATGAACAATAGCGACAAGCCGGACCGGGCGCAAAACCAAGCCTGGATCGTCCGCGGCGGCACCTTTTCCTGCGTCGTCGGGTGCAAGTTGGCCGTTGGCAGCGCGACCCTGGTCGACCAGGGCGGCAAAACGCTCAACTCGGTGGCCTACACCGACAACTCCATATATGCCAAGCCCATGCATCTCAAGTCTCCCCTGCAATCGGACCTCCAGATCAAGATTGTGCAAGACGACGTGCCCGACGACGACGCCAAATGGGGCATGGACAAGGTGCTCAAGTCGGTGCCCACTGGTCTGTGGGCGATATGTAAGTTGAATCCGTACGATTCCTCGACCGGGACAAGCCTGACGTGCAACCAGATGATGAGAGCACAGACCCCACCAGCGGGGGAGGCGGCAACAACAACATCGACGAGCTTCTCAAGTCTGACGGGGCCGGAGTCACGCTGATGATGGGCGTGCTCCTTACGGCGCCACCTCCAGTCTTGTCTCAGGACCGGCTCCCGGTGTTCGACATTGCCGACGCCTCACTAGAGGAGATTGACGGAAGTCCCTTCCCACCAGCGACGCCGTCTCAGGACACGTGGAAGCCGGACACGCCGGTTCCGGGACCAGAGCAGTGGGACGCTGTGCATGGCAAGTGGAAGACGCCATCGTGGGACTCTGACGCGGGTGGCGGCGTCCAGAAGCAGTTTGTCCAGACGTGGTCCCAGGCATTCAACTGGGATGGGGCGCTTGCGCAGCTGGCTCAGATGCCCAAGCTTCTGGACGAGAGGTTCAACGAGATATACCTAGCCGCTCCGCTGATGACCAAGTAGATGACATATCTCAATTTATGTTGCTGAACAGTCGTTGGCTTTATGCTTAACCCTTGATCGACATCAATGGAGCTCGAAGTTGCTACTCACATCATCAATATAGTTCAAGCTGCATGTATGTATCCTTGCTCCCGGACCCAACAGTTAGCCTCGGACCCAACACTATAGGTCCTTCCGCCAGGCTCCACGCTCTTCTACAATCTCTCTTAGAAACCTCGCCAACGTTCCACGTAAAGCAGGCCCGGCCGGATCGTATATGTTCCGTTTAGCTAAACTCCAGTACCTATACATCTAAGAGTCATAAACCTTAAAACGAGGCGGCCGAGAAGATCGCTGTCAGCTCTCACGTTTATATCACGCAACTATAACAAATGTCGGTTTATAAAGCTTTACTTGAATCTATAGCTACATATATCTCAAATGCCCTTCACGCCTTGCAGTCAACTTGTTACAGCAAGTTTTATCACTACCTGTAATAAGTGCAAGTTCCGGTCTTTAAATCACACCCGCTCCGATAAGCTACATGTACATGTATCCTTAACGATCCCAGCGCGAATAACAGCACGCATAAAGTTATGCACATTTCGTCATGAGAGTTAAAACCTAGGGGGCGTGTGAATATGGAAGCAATTTCCTGGCGTACGTAACATGCAGATATGCCGTTGTTGCAGGAATCTCTAAATATTGTCCCCTTTCGGTAATCCTAATATAATCTTCTAAATGCATATACTCCCAGTGCCGTATTCCGGACAAGATGCAACCCGGCTGATTGACGTTGCATTGACGGGTTGCCCTGGTGCTACTTCGTATACATTGACCACTTTTGGATCTAATTTTCTAGTGACCATGCATGATTGTACAAGTGGCTGGCCCTCAACGTCCGTGGCTTCATCCGATGCTACTCGGGCTTCTTCTTGCGACACCAGCACTCAAAGCAAATGGCACGGTATAGATTCAAGAGGCTGGCTCATGTTCGTGATTCGGGTGATGTGATAAACATGCTCCCATCGTGGGGCGGACGCAACCTAGAATCCGTCTCAGGATCAGTCAATGTCGGGATCAAGATACCGGACATCAAGCAAGTGCGGGGTTACGTACGACACTCGGATTTTTGACATCTCACATGCGAGACAACATGGAACCATCATGACACGACATTCCAATATATGCAGACTGGAGTCACCACATGCAACTTGCGTTCACGAGCTGCCAACCCGTTCACACGTAATCGAGGCCAGCCCCCCTTTAGAGATACCATCGGCGATGTCCGAGAGCGTCGTCGGTTTGGTGACGTGCCAGACGTCGCCGTCGACCGGGTTCCAAAGGTAGTACTGGTCGCCCGACTGGAACAGGCGGGTAACTTCGCCCGTCTTGGGCAGCGGCGAGAAGATGGGAGTGGGGTTCGTCAGGCCCAGGCTCGTCGCCAGGTCATATGCGGCGCCTTCGGTGCCCCATTCGTAGTCGCCGCCCATTTCGTCGTAGACGTCGGTCCATCCGCGAGGAGGCTTGACCTTCGCACCACCTGTCAGTGGCAGGCGTGGACGGCATCGAGGCTCCAGGACTTACGGCCGCCGTCTTTGTGTTATCGCCCGATGCCATCTCGTCGTCGTTGCGGAGCTGTGGAAGGTTGTCGGTGGATGGGTTGAACACGGGACAGAGGTGGAGATATTGAGACATTGAACGCATATACGAAGTACGTGTAACAAAACGAGTCACGGGTCACGGCAGATGTATGAAAAGTACAGCGGGGTACCCGGCAGTACAGTCTACGGGCAGGGTACCAGACAGAAAGAACCTGGGGAGTCTCCAGTCAGCTGCTTAAAGGCGGCACCTCCAAGTTTCCTTACTCTACATCCACGCGTCCTTCGTCCGTTATCGTACCCGATTTAAGCACGTCAACTAAGATGGCCATGCCGATTCAAGATGCCATTCTCCTGTTCCACAAAAAGACGATGACAACGGAGTTGTGGACCTACTCGGCCGACAATGTTTGTAACCTGAAATCAAATCACTCCAAAATCGTGGGGTCGCAGCAAACAAGCTAACGGGGATTTGGCATGGCTAGATATACAAGTGGCTCGGCGACGTTGCTACCGATCCCGAGTCGTGGGATGTTTTTCCAGGACAGGCAGAGCAATTGCGCATCATTCTCGAAAAACTACAGTCCTTGAGGTAAGAAGCCCGTGGAAATATCGCTTTCCTGTACCTCTTCTCTCAACCTTTCATCCACGAATTGCTCATTCCTTGGTTGACAATGTAAATGTGTGGACAGCCTTCCAAAAGGAACAAATTATATATGCGCCGGTCTTGAGCCTGACCAGCACATCCTGCGCGAAATGAACCCGGACTGGGACGGTCAGGACATGGATAAATCCAAATTTCTAGTGCTCAAGACGCAGGACTTCTGGGGTCGTCCCAAGCTCCAGGGCCGACAGGAGTGTTACTGGTCTCCTGCCGACCTTCTTGGGCTCTTCTTGTCGACTATGGGACCTGCGCCCACCGGTGCAAAAGCAAAGAACTTCTATGTACCTCTTCTGGGAGTCTACGGACGCTGGTGCCACCAGATTTTCGGCTTCACGGGCGCCAATGGCAAGGATCGGAAGACTGCAGGTTCTGGCCCCCAGGCATACACTTTTCAGTGTACCTGGAACGATAATACTGGGGAATTCTTTTTGGGCGCTTCCCTCTCCGGTTATGTTTGGGACTCGAAAGACAACCCAACAGGCGATTGGAGGACCGTCCTCAGACATGCGCGATTCGACCTCCTGAATGATTTCCACTTCCTGAGTTCTGGCTACGAAGTTGACGGGAAGCCATACAAGTGGGAGTATGACAGCTCGATCGAAAGGCTTTACGCGACTGGAAACGTATCCACTGGCACTAGGTTTGGGAACTGCGCCGAATTATATCCCTTTATACATATGATGGGGTAAGTTCTTGGGCGCAATCACTTCCGACATATTCTAACTATAATGTTTTCAAGGCAGGACTGGAATCCTGCAGACATGATGAAGTGCCATGGGGTGGCCCTTATAAGAAACTTTCTCCCCATGGCACAATACAACGAGCAAAAGATGTTCAACATGGTAGGGGTCCAGGGGGAGGACGGCTATAAATATTTGATTGGCCCCTGCAAGAATTGCTCCTATCTGATATCCAGGGCCGGGTGTGATGTTTCCAAATTTACACCTAAACTCGTCATCAGCCAGGGACCATAGCCCGTCTATATGATAGATCGTATAGGAGGACAACTAGGAAGGATGGAGATGAGACTTTATCAAAGGAGTGCCTGTTTGAGTATATATCAACGGTGATTGAGCGTATAGGTCTAGGGACAGGATGGCTTAAAATATTTGATTGGCCCCTGCAAGAATTGCTCTTATCTGATATCCAGGGCCGGGTGCAATGTTTCCAAATTTTACTGTAAGAAGAGCTTTAGGTAGGTAGTTAGTTTTGTGGAACGCACAGGAAAGCGCGTGTGCGAGGGTGATGATGAAGGCGTCGCCGTCGCCGAAGCCCTGCCCCTGTGGGGCGCCGTGGCTGACTAACCAACCAACAAGTTTAAGTATCTTACGCCTTAGAAGCGCTTCGTTTAAATCGGTTTTATATAATTATACTACTTATTACCAAAAGGAAAGGACATCTCAGGACCTAAAGGCTATTGCATAAAGGATGCGGGGAACTTAGACACTAGAGAAAGGCTCTAAGTCTTTTATAGCTAGAATAGGGGCTGTGTTACAAGTTTCTTGTAGTAGTATGCTATGCGCATTAAGTGACAAAGTAGGTGCGTTTTAGCTATATAGGGGTCTTAAGGATAGGGGCTACCGTATATGACATGAATAAGGGCCTTTACTTAGAAGAAAGGCCTAAAGGGGACAGTCAGACGCTGCCTTTCCTCCTGGAAAGAATGAGAGATTCTCTGTTTTCGATCACGTATTTCGCAGCATAACTTACCGTTCTGTCGTCCACTTCGTGCATGGGAAGAGGAAGTGCTCTACTAATTCTAGAGCTTGGCCACAGCCGCCTCTGTCCGTTTCCGCTAATTTTCGTGAAGAAAGCTGTTTATCCTCGCCATTCCGGTGCGGGTCTGTACCAATACGTTAGCTATGACCGTTCGCTGAGTAACGTGTGGGGCGGGTATATTATCATGCTGCTATAATATATAATAAGAAGTATATACTGTTGGCATAAAAAGTAAATTTATAAATTCTTTATAATCTATAAGCGTAGTTGTTCGAATTCCTTACTAAGGGATATTGCTCTTATCTAAAACAATGAAGGTGCATTAATTAAGCATATAACTATAACGCGTAGGTAGTTTAAAGACAAAACTATATATACCGTCATGTCCTTACTCTCTATAGGTATTAGATAAGTTACCCAGTCTTGTCTTGCGCTTTTCCAAACAGTCTTCCTACATACATATACGCCAATTTGTTACTAAGATGAAGTTCTCAACAACCTTTATCACTATCCTGATTGGGTCGATTGCGGCTACACCATCTAGAGACCTAGCGGCTTCCCGTCGAGAAGATGAAATTAACGAAAAAAAAGACCATGAGATCGAGGAACGCGGGGTTTTTCTAGCAATAGCGTTGCTCACTATTGGGGCCGCGGTTGGCGGTATAATAGTGGATATAATTTCGTCGGCAATGACGGAACAGGTCGACGATAACGAGGAAGCGAAGGTGGAACGGATTGATGATACGAAAATTCGAGTTACAGACTCGAAGACGGGCGAGAATATCATTTTTGATCGGCAGGCTAAGGATATAGTATCACCAAGGCCCCCAGAGAAACCTAAGTGTTTCGACTCGACCGGAGAAATCAAGTGCGGTGGGGGGCTTTCTGCGGCTGAGCTTGATATCGCACAGTATTTTTGTGGGCTGTGTCTAGGTGGGTTTGCGTTTGATCGGGACGGAGGGAAGTGTATGGATAAGACACGGGCTGTCGTCTGGCCTCGTCCGAAGTTCTAGCCGCTAGCATTTTGATGTGGGAAAACGGCACCCAAACGGCACTTCCAAGCAATAGGGACAGGGCCCTATCCGGCCAGAAGACAAGAGAACAAAAAGGCAGGAAAGGGAAGATAGAGGAACGATCGATTCTTAGCTGTCACACTGGAAATACACTACACATATAAGGGCGACTTAGCAGCATCTGCTGGAGTGTGCACACCACTTCAATTTCCCTCATAGCTTGCGCTTCCCACATTAACTACATAAAAGTCGAGACGGGTTGAGTTCGGTTTACATATTTATACGGGCGGCCGATGACGGATGGGTGCCGCCGAGGGCAGCTGCGTGTCCTAGATTACACCTAAACTTATTATCAGCCAGGGATCATAATATGATGGATCGTATTGGAGGAAAAGTAGCAAGGATATGGAGATGGGACTTGGTGAAATGAGTGCCTGGTTTAAGTACGTATCAACGGTGATTAAACCAGACGTTATATGTACATCAAGAACAAACTGTATAATTGCTAAAAGAAGCTTTGAATTGACGGCAATGCCGCGCTCATTTAGGCTACGTTATATAAAGAAATACAAGAATGAACATCTTAAAAGTTCTACGTCATTAATAAGTGATTTATATAAATACTAATTCATTACATGTAGTTTAAATGCACTAGTGGTCAAGCGGTCCAGTCACGCTGCAAACATGAAGTTCATTATCGGAATCCTAGAAATGAAGGAAACTGAATAGCGGAACGAAAACCACATGTACCCATTGATGGGATGGAGGAGCGGAAGGCTTTCATTCGTCCTCGTCCCGCTCCCGCACTGGTGCTTGACGCTTCATCCCCTACTCACACGCCCGCTGGCATTTTAAGAATGGGCACATCGAACATGTCTGTTATGGGATCCTTCTCATGCCCATTCATGTAATAGGCCGAGGTGTAGACCCTCGCGAGTCTCGTGTCGTCATACTCGTTCACCTTGGCCAGAGAAAGCAGGCAGCCCAACTCTTGCACGCTCCGGATACTGACCCACCCCTTGCTGCTCCGAGGGACGAGACGCAGCAGCAGGTAGTTGTCATTCTCCACGCGCGTGGTCGACACAAGCACGTTGAAGCGCAGGTTGCTCAGCATGCTGGCGCCTGGGCCGTCGTACGCCTCGAGCACGTAGTTTGTGCCGCCGGTAGTGGGCCCGAGCGGGACGGAAATGTCAAACTCGATGAGCTCATAGTTACTGTTGTTGTTGCTGACGTTGACGGAGAAGACTAGGTCCTGGGCCAGGCGTTGGGGATCCGGAATCACGCTGTCCCACGTCGTCCTGCCAGGCGCCAAGGTATACACTGCACATGAGAACTTGGGCGGGCCTGCCGGAACCGTGTCGCCAGGAGCCTCGGCATCGTCGGCCGCTGCGATGGGGACGCCGTGGGGACGCGCCGACGCCAGGGCATCGCTCAGAGGCTCGCTAATCATAGAGCGAACGTGCGGGCCCAGGTCGCCGCGGATGTCGGTCGCAGCTGGCTTGTAGAGAGGATGGCGGCCGAAATCAGGGGAGGCATCGGCGGCTATCTGCTCCTGGCCCAGCTCGGGCTGCGCTCGCCCGTTATCGGAACCACCCTCCTCGCTAGCAGGCTGCTGGACTAGGGGATGCTTTAACATCTGCAGCGTTCGAGGCTGAGTTGCGCCGGCGGCAGGGCGCAGGCTCCGCAGGGCTGGAGCGGCGGCAAAAGGGATTGTGAGGAAGTAGACAGGGTCATTGAGCTGCATGGCCAGCAGTGCTGACGTGGGCGTGTCGTCGTCGAAGTAGTGCTGGGTTTTCCCGTCATCGTCGACAAAGGTCCCCATGCCACTGTTGAGGATGTCGAGCTGCTCGGTCGCAACGTAGGGCAACCGCAGCATCCGGAGGTCGTCGGCGTCGTCCTTGGGCGTCGTGCTCCATACCAGCCAGTTTTGGCTATCGGTTGGTGCCTGTTGGATCTGCTGGAGCGGCTTATGGCGGTCAGGGTCTCGTTCTCGATCCGTCTGGTCGACCGTGTACTGTTTTCTGACGTCGATTTGGAGGAGGTCGGGCCCCAGGCCCCATCCGACGGCAAAGCGCTGCTGATGCGACGGCTGGGTGAACTTGAGCCCCTGGAACTCGTCGGATCCGGGAAGCCTGTCCAAGAGTGCAAACATGACGCCGTCGGCGACAATCTCGTGGCGGAGTAGGGGGGCACGCTCTGGACGGGTACCCTTAGGCGGCTCCGGCAAGACGCTGACCCTTAGGTCTGGGAACATGGAGACGAGGTCGGAGCGTAGGTAGAAGCCGTAGGTGGGGATCTGTGGCGGATGCGGCTGGTCCTGGGGCGTATGGTTGATGTAGTCATTGATAGCGGCCTTAATGGCGGCGCGGTCGCGGTCCTCGCCCATATGGTTGCCAAGGCTTAGGGCGCCGTCAACCATGGCATCGACCCAGTTGGGGTCAATATAGAAGAACCTTAGGCTTTCCGGGCCCAGGTGGCTGGGGTCGGTGATGAGATAATGCGCAGGCACGCCGTGGAGCGTCATCCGGTCAAGGACCCAGGCCAGCACCGTCTGCCAGTCGCCCGTTGCCGCCGTATTTGTCTCATTATAGATGGTGCCGTCGGTGGCCATGGCCATGCTCCTAGCCGCTTCCTTGGCCTTGTCGAGATAGTTGCCCTTGACGAGCTCTGCATGGAACCCGAGAGGCGGATATTCGCTCGCCTTGAGGCGGCGCCGGTACCAACGCTTTGCCGGGGCCCCTGGCGAGAACTGGCCATTTCCATCGCCGAGGGTCGGAGTCAGGTGAAGATCGTCGAGGCTGGTAACCGTCGTGGCGAGGTCGCGCAAGACGTCGGTCCGGAGACGGAGGCTCTCGGACGTGCCGGCTTCCCGGACCGCCGCCAGCTTGGACTCGCCGAGTGCCTCGTTCTGGATGGCGGTCCGGAGGCGAACGAGGGCGGCCGTGAAGCTCTGGTCGCCAACCGCCAGGGTGCGGCCGAGCTGCCAGGCGCCGGCGTAAGTCACGTCCATGATGCCCGTCTCCTGGTCTAGGATCTGCAGATCCTGACTCGAGTTGGAGCACGTGTCGAGCTGCGGCAGCCGGTCCACCACGGTGGGCGTAAACGGCCCGCGGAAGAGGGCCACGCTCTGCTCGCCCGTCTGGACGCGGTATCTGACGAGCGAGTAGCCGTCCTCGAGTCGACTGGCAACCCTGGCGGGCACCTTGCCGGCCGACCTGAGCGGCTCCATAAGCTCGTCAGGGGGGCGCAAGAGGCCCAGCGTCTGGCCAAGGTGGTCAAACGCGTCGTGGACGTTGAGCATTCCCGGAGGCTGAACGGTGTAGGCCCAGCTGTACAACGAGCACAAGGCGATGTAGTCGGTGCCGGCGCCAGGAAAGCTCATGTCCTCGACCCCCTCGATGGACAAGAGGTGGACAGAGACGGAAACGGGCGAGGTTTGGCGCAGGGGCCCGCAGCGGCTCCCAACGACGATGGAAAAGACGCCGACGTCCTCGACGCCCCCTACCGCCATTCCCTTGGTGTTGATGGTGCGGACGTGGGAGAGGAACTTGTACTTTGACGTGTCTGGGCTGGGTGGCACTTGACGCTGGCCGTCATCGTCAAACGTAGAGAACATGCTCTTGAACAGGTCCGGTTTGAGAAACACAAAGTCGCCGGTCGAGGTCCCCGCATCGTCGACCAGCTGGGCGGTGATGGGGGTGGCGACGTTTGGAATTTGCCAGAGGTCCTTGACCGTCATCTTGACCGTCCAAGTTGCCGTTTGCTTCAAGTCGACGCCAGGGAGAGCGCCGGGTGCAAGCCTCAGCTCGTCCTGCGTAAAGGTAAAGAGCACCAGCCACGGCACCTTGTTGCGCTCATCGTGGTCCTTCTCCGCCTTTGGGCTCCCCAGCCTCTCCCACGGAAGGTGAGGGTCGCTGAGGACGACGTGAGGCAGTATACGGCAGTCGTCCGCATACCCGGGCGGAGGATAGACCGAATAGACGGATCCCGGCGGCAGAGAGAACTGAGGTGCGTCGACGTAAAAGTCCTGCTCGGCGACGAGCGCGAGAGGCTTGTCACCCGTCGGGGCTGTGACGGTCTGAGCCACCTCGATGCGGTGCTCGGCCCCGGCTTCGAGACCCGGGGCCCAGAAGGAGTTGAGCCTCTCCTGGCCCGGCTGCAGGTCGGGCTCGTCGTCGGCGTCCTGGGCATCGATGAGCCCACGAGCGGCCTTGGACAGACTGACGGTACGCCGGGCATGGCGGAGAGCCAGGTGCCGCGGCGAGTTGATGCGCTTGCTCTTCCCAGCCGTGAAGATGGCCATAATGGCGGTCTTTGTGAAGGCTGTGTCCGACTGCGTGTTGCTCTTAAGATCGGGCGGAGCAGAAATCCTCGACACGAGAGCGGGCGCTGGGAAGTTACCTGGAACGCCACAGCTTGGATGCTTGGAGCATTCTTTCTCGTCTCAAGAGCCATGTACCTCAGAAGTATTGCATCTGGAGGGTACATGTGAGTGACATGAGTGACATGGGTGACATGGCTGTCTCAACGGACAATCCAAAACAGGGAAACCAAAAAGCCTGTCGCACGGCAGCTAAACCCACTCTGCAGCTGCAGGCGAGCCGTGTGTTGGGTACATTAACGCGGCCCGGGCAGCGAGCCGTGTATTGGGCAACCCGGCCGCGGGCAACAAGCCGTCTATTGTAGCATTAGCACTATTGCCTCTACATCCATACAGTACCTTACAGACAACGAGCCGCCTACTGTAGCATTAGACTATAGCTTCCATATCCCTACCTTAACATAGAATCTAGGTCATGCCGTGGTTCCGGCTTGGCCATCGACGACAGGGGCTCTATACGGTATAAAGGTCATATAGCTATCTCAGGGAAATATCCCAAATAGGCAAGCAAAAGAGCCTATGGCACGGCAGCTGAAACCACTCCATAGCTGCAGGCGAGCCGTGTGTGGGGTTTGGGTATCAACACGGCCCAGGCAGCTGTGTATTCAAGTTGGGCAGCATTGAACCCGGTCGCGGGCAACGAGCCGTCTATTGTAGCACCAGCACCACACATGCAGCCTCTACATCTCTGACTTGGCATAGAATCCAGGTCACGCCGTGGTCCGGCTTGGCCATCGACGACGGGGCTCTACGCGACCCGGTCCTTGCAATCCTTAAAAAGTCATCGGTTCAGCCGCTCCAATCTTACCTGAAACCACTCCTCACAGCTACCCAGAATCCTGCCTCTCCCGGCATTCTCCAAAAGAAATTGAAAAGACATTGCAACTTGGAAACCGCCAGCAGACCGCAACGATGGCAGGGGTCACTTCCTGCCTGAATCCCGCTGCTCCTGTGGAAGGCCAGCTTCATGTCTTTTATAATACCAATACCCACACCTTGGGCCTGCAGGTGCGAAATTCCAAGTCGCCATCTGGAGATGTCGACCAGGTCTGGGCGTCTGAAGACGCAGACCAGCCGGGCATCATCGTAAACCCGTCCCAGCTGGCCAGTACCACGTACCTAGGCACCAACATTGTCCTCGGTGTCACCAGCAAAGCACAGGAGCAAGGCAAGACGCAGACACAAAACGACATTTCTATAGTCAGCCCCGTGTACAAACCGATTGCGGCGTCCGAGCTGAACAATACGACCATTGCGGCCTGCTCCTCGAGCGACACAGCTTGGGTGTACTATCTAACGTGAGTAAAGGACCATGCACCCCCCCCCCCTCGGGAGCCAGAGAGCTAAACCAGCGTCCACAGGGGCACCGACGCCAACACGCTCAGAATCCACGAGGCTGTTGTCGGTAACGGCACGCCAGCGGACTACAGCGAGACACTCAGTATCCTGCCTGGCTCCTCGCTAGCCGCATACTACATCCCCGAGCAGGATGAGCGTTACATCATTTACCAAGCCAACGCCGATTCCATTCTTCGGGAGTATAATATTGACGGCGGCGGCAAGTAGCACGTCCCAGATGGCACGCAGTGCCCCTGGCTAACCTGCCTTAGACAACCCCATCCGGAACTCGACTGATGCCGATAACATGACGTCACTCGCTGTCGCCTATGTACCTGCTACGAGAAGGACATACCTGTACTATGTCCACGAAAAAGTGCTCCGCAAAGTCATCAAGACGGCCCAAGGCTGGGGCTCTAGCAGTGACGTGCGCGACGCTCATAAAGTTGCTACGGATTGTCAAATCACCGTCATTGTAGATGGCGAATATAACCACATATTTTATGTGGCAGACGGAACTGCCGAGTCCACCTTTGTCCACGTCATGGACGAGCAGTGAGCGGGTACGATTAACAGATACGGGCTCGCAAAATATGTGGTGTGACGGTAGAGATATCAAAAAGGAGGGCTTGTATTACAGCTCGTCTAGTCATTTGCATCGAAATCTTGTTGCCTCTTATTGAAGCCTTTTACCACTACAAAGTATAGTTGTGGGAATACATTTGGCAAGGGCTACATGTATGGACAAATCTGTAGGTATGTACATAAGCGCCCACGGATAGATTTACACTCTTGGAAGGGCACTATATGCGGCGGAAAACACACGCTATCATCAGGCAGAATAACACCAGGTCGTAAAATAAAGAGCTGCGTAGGCAGCTAGAAGTGTAGAAAAATAGGGTATAAACCCGGGATGGCCTACGGAAGCTAAGGGGAGGAAAGGAGGGACAAAGTGTGGGAGAGAAGTCGAGAGCCGGAAGGGCCAACAGCGCGTTCGCAATTACATGTACTAATAGGGCTCAATATACGCGTTTCCTCCCTAAACATTTGCGTCTTATTTATGAACTAAACATCATAGGCGGGCCATACAGGTATCCTGGGCCACATGCAGTTACGCGAAATGGTACCTACTCTGTACAGATACTCTGGTAGCCAATGTCCCTGTCAGGCGGCGGGCACCAAAGCGTCACGTACGGAGCCCAGGCTAGTAGAGCCCTGAGGCAGGTTCCTGTATTTCTCTTCTTCTTCAGTCTTCATCTACGCATCAAGCACACCCCAAAAGAGGATCTTCATCCCTACGGTCTGCCTCCCATGCGTGAAGCATAACAGTCCCCAACTCCGATATGCACAACTCTATCCGCCCTGTCACTCCTCTTTGTTGTGAAAGACCCCGTTCCCCGAGCACAACTCAGTATCCCGAAGTTCTCGCTATACACCTGCCAGCCAGCGCCGGAGGTGCTTGCAGTTGCCCAACACATGCTCGGACAGGCACAAGACAAGGGTAGCCCGGACGAGATAAGCCCGACATGGCCTCAAGACATAGGATAATGGCGTTGCCGATAAACATGCCCGCGTGCGCACGAATAGGAGTCGATAGCATATGCCAGAGGACTAAGGTCGATGACACACGTCACCGACCGGTTTGCCAGAATGTGAACGCCACCTGAAAGACATTAGGGCCAAGCATGAGGCCGGAAGCGCGGAAAGGCATTTAGTCGCTAACGCGTCCTTTAGACAAGTGACGACACTAGCGCCCGAGGTAAGAGAAGTAACATATAAGGGCCGCTTCTAAGCATAGAGTGTTGGCTATATCACTGAATACTCCTAAGGTACCAACACATAAGGGCACCTGGTCGAGGATGGTGAGGCCGGTGAGCGGTTCTATGGGGAGACACGGTGGTGAAAGGATGTAGCGCAGGTTGAAAGGCAACCGCAAGGACTGGAACTTACATGTACATGTATACAAGTGCCATCGTCGGGCAACAACCGCCGCTGAATGCTGTGGGAAGTAAGCCTATCAGTCACGTAGCAAGAGGCCGTTCCGAGCTCTTTTAGATGGTTCCACCATCCTCAATTTTAGTAGGTACGGAGATTGAGACGTACAGGGGACCTTGACCTCAGCCGTCACCTGATTATGTTACGATCGTCTGTCCGAACTCCCTGGCTCCCTGTTTCTGAGCGGCCAGCGTCACTTTGTTAGTGCCGTCCAGACTCCAGGTCTCCGTCTCACGCCAAAGAGCCTCTACTAAGTATAATCCAATTATTATTAAGCATAATCCACTTATTAAGCATAATCCGCTTCCCCAATATCCAATCTAACTTGACTGCCGTGATGCATGAAAGCTGAGCCGCCCCATCCAATGGCAAGCCATGTTCACGCCACAAGCCTGCGTGTTTCCGCCCAGTATTGAGAAAAGAGCATTTAACCCCAGCCGCCTGCGGACCGCGGCTCCGTGAGAAATGGGATGTTTTTCTCCGTCTCTTCCTCCCTCCCCTCTCTCCATGCTGTTGCCATGGACGTCAGGCTGTGATCACAAAGGAACATAACCACGATGCTTACTTCCATTGCGGTCCGAGGTTTGCCGATATCTATTCGTATTACCCGGGGGGATCGTGGAGTCGCGCTAGGGAGCTAAGCTTAACCTAGCGGTATCATAATACGGGGATCGGCTTATCCTAAATATCGCCGTCGTCTAGCACCATCGCCGCTAAGCAGCGCTGGCGCCGTCGTCGAGTAGATAGGACGCCGGCCCAGCTCGTCCCCAATATTAGCGTCGGCGAGATCGTCGTCGCCGAGTAGATAGGGAGCCGATCCGCTTATCGGCGTCGGGGGTGCAACACCCGCTGGGAGTTGGCTAAAGGGCTCGACGGGTCGCCACCCGAAAAGCTCTATCGACTTGTTGCGCGGTGCGTGCGCGCGAGGTCGTGTCGACAATTACTACCATACCTGGAAGCAGACTCGTAGGTATAATTCTCTCATAGTACTGGAAGCTCTATGTGTGTATGTATATTAATGAAGCATAAATGGAGAGATACAGGAAGCTTCACGGGGATCTAGTAGCCCGGGCGCTGGGCATGACCCGCGGCAGCAGCCCGCCACCTGACACGCCCATCAGTAGATAACATCTGGCCAGACGACGTTTCGTACTTTCTTTGTGACGACTATTAGACATTAGCTATCAGCCTCCATGCATCATTCAGCCCTCAACCCTCAGCCCTCGTATACGAGAAGCAGTCGAGACTCTATCCCGAACAGATCCCCTACCCATGTGATGTCGTATAGCGACGCTATTTCAGCTGCTAGGCTGCTAATGGTATTCTCTCGACAATCAATTCGTGATCCGATAGCAGCAGGGAATGGATCCAAGTCCTTGCACATCGTTCCAGGCCCTGGAGAGACAGGCAGAACCGGGCGAGATGGCAAAGACGCGGGACCTTGAGCATTCCTTTTTCTAACTTTAATCCAAACACTACGGCTGAATTCCGTATGCAGAGGCCACTGGGCAACCCACAGCCAGCCTTATGCCTGAGATGATGTAGCTCTCAGCCTCGCAGAGCCCAAATTTCTATATAAGCTCTACTAATCACCCGTAGACTTCCTTCATCCTCCTCATCACCCAGCGAGTCTACCTATCTCGCCCTTGGTTGTGATTGTTGAGCAAACTGTCCCTAATTACCAGACCCCATTTCATCTTACAGCCATCTCCCTTGAACAAACGCCCTTCAACCATCATGCTTCTCAAACACTTCGTCCTTAGTGCGCTCTTTATCTTGAGCTCAGTCACCGCCAATCCCGGCCCGGACGCCAATAATCACGACGTCGAGGCTAGGGATGTTGGCGATCTCGACGGCAATCTCGCTGCTCGCAATGATGGTCATGACTGCGGCAGGGATACCAGCTGGGATGCGTGGAAGAGGCAGTGCATCTGCAGGAACCGCGACATGAAGTACGACCCCAGGACCAAGCGATGCTCCTGTCCCGAAGGTCAGACATGGAATGGTCGTAGGTGCGAGCACGACTGCGGCTGGGACG
The DNA here is from genome assembly GCA_002939055.1 of Hypocreales sp. Mo6-1. NCBI lineage: Eukaryota > Fungi > Ascomycota > Sordariomycetes > Hypocreales > Hypocreales sp. Mo6-1. The sequence goes on from PNEP01000013.1 coordinate 2,359,079, forward strand.
CGTTTTGGAATGGCAAGCAATGCGTCTGCAACAACCGCGACATGAAGTACGACCCTAGGACTAAGCGATGCTCCTGTCCCGAAGGCCAGACTTGGAATGGCCGTAAGTGCGAGCATGACTGCGGCAGGGACGCATTTTGGAATGACAGAGTCAAGCAATGCGTCTGCAACAACCGCGACATGAAATACGACCCCAGGACCAAGCGATGCTCTTGCCCGGACGGCCAGACCTGGAACGGCCGTAAGTGCGAGCACGACTGCGGCAGGGATGCCAGCTGGGATGCGTGGAAGAGGCAATGCATCTGCAGAAACCGCGACATGAAGTACGACCCCAGGACCAAGCGATGCTCCTGCCCCGACGGCCAGACCTGGAATGGCCGTAAGTGCGAGCACGATTGCGGCAGGGACGCGGTCTTCAACGATAAGTTCAACAAATGCATCTGCCGCAACCACGAGCTGGAGTATGACCCTCAGACCAAGAAGTGCAATTGCCCCAGGGGCAAAAAGTATGATTGGCGCACGGGAAAGTGCCACTAAGCTTGGCGACTTTAATGAAAGGCGCAGAGATGACTTCGGTGGAGGAGTTGTTCAAGTTATGTGGCCAGGGAAAACAGAAGAAGAGGGGAACGTCGTGATAGGGGAGGGGACTCGAGAGTGAGCTACGAGGAACTTCGTTTGCTGTTGCTATTGTCACTGTCCTTACTGTCTGTTGCTATTCTTGACACTGGAGGCCTCTTCAGAGACGATAGTGACCACACTCTTTATACATAAGAATCCTGTTTATCAAACTGCCATCATTTAAGTTTACTATTGACGGGGGAGGAGCAGGCAGCTGCCTTGCGCCACGTGCGGCAGGCTATTGGAGCTCGACGAAGCTTCCTGTATCCCTTCCCTTCCATTCTATCCGGTGTCCCTTTCTTCTTTATTCATCACTTAACAACACACAGAGCCACGGGTCTGCTTCCAGGTGCCTTGCTCCGCAAGAGAGTCTAGTTCTGAGCTGCAGCCACTGGGACTCTTCCCCGCGGAGCTCCAGGGTAGCAGATGCGTACGTAAGCCGCACGGATCGGGGCGCGGCCCCAAGCTCCCCGCGACCCCACATGACTCTCGACGACCTCATTCTCCCAGTTGACCTCATCCTCCCAAGCAACGGCCTGGCGACCAGAAACTGCAGCATCACGGCTATGGCAACACCGCCAACGGGCGCCGCCTAACCACAGTACATGCGCCGCCCGCGCCGGAAGCCGTCGACGGCCCCCCCCATGACGGCGCCTCGGGCGTCGACGGACCGCGGCAGCCATGTATAACCGCGAGTCTCGGATCATGCGCAAGCTCCTGGGCAAGACGGCGGGCGACGCGGCGGGCGCCGGAGACCTCGGGGCCCTGACGGGGCCGGCGACGCCCGTGGCGGCGGCGTACCGGCCGTCCAAGTCGCAGAACGGCGTGTATCCGGCGGGCGTGCCCATCTCGTGCTTCGACGTGGCCCCCGACCGGCGCGGCGCCGTCCTCGCCGGCCCGCACATCCTCAAGACGGTCGTCCTGGATGGCTCCGGCTTCAGCCCGAGCGACGGCTTCGACCTCCGCGCCGCCATCACGACGCGCCAGGCGGCCGCCAACCCGCGCGCCAGCGTCGTCGCCGACCAGCTCAACATCCGCGACGTCAAGTGGCACGCCAGCTCGACCATCTTCACCGCCTGCGCCAGCGGCAAGATCTTCGCCTACGACCTGGCGCGCCTCGGCCCCGCCGCCGGCCCCGAGCCGCTCGACTGCATCCAGATGCAGGAGGACTCGCGCCAGGTCAACTCGCTCGACGTCAACCCCCACCTCAAGAGCTGGCTGCTGTCGGGCAGCCAGGACGGCACCGCGCGCATCTTCGACGTGTCCATGGCCCTCCAGAGCCGCTCGGGCCTGCTGACGTTCCGCCAGCGCTTCGCGCCCCTGCGGTGCATCGACGCCGTCCGCCAGGTCCAGTGGTCGCCCAGGCTCGGCCACGAGCTGGCCTGCTGCACCGACGGCGGCGTCGTCCTCAAGTGGGACGCGCGCCAGCCCGCCAGGCCGCTGCTGCGCATCAACGCCCACGAAAAGGCCTGCTCGGCCATCGCCTGGCACCCCGACGGCACCCACCTCATGAGCGCCGGCGGCGACACCAAGCTGCACGTCTGGGACCTCGGCGGCAACGCCGACAAGCGGCAGAAGCCCAAGTGGACCATCTCGACGCCCGCCCCCGTGTCGGCCGTCGCCTGGCGCCCGCCGCTCTGGTCGGCGACGGCCCAGGCGCGCCGCGCCGCCCAGGTGGCCGTGGCCTACGACGAGACGAGCAGCAGGCGCTACGGCACCTCGGCCGTCCACGTCTGGGACCTGGCGCGCCCGACGATGCCCTACAAGGAGATTGAGCGCTTCGACAGCTCGCCCGCCGCCCTCATGTGGCAAGACCAGGACATGCTCTGGACCGTCGGCCAGGACGGCCTCTTCAACCAGTGCGACGTGGCCTTTGCTCCCAAGGTGCTCGACCGCCAATCCACGTCGGCCATGGCCTTGTCGCCCAGGGGCCACGTCCTCATGTTCCTCGACGAGCGGCCCCAGTCGCAGCGGCCGCGGCCGTCGGTGACGCACGAGCCCGAGGCCAGCCACCGCCAGGCTTACAGCACGAGCCCCAGCGCCCCCATGCTGAGCGCCAGCCGGAGCGACTCGGAGGAGGAGGTCATGGCCGCCTTTCTCGGGCCCCGCCGCAGGACGGCGTCGAGGCGTCGGCCCGGCGGCAGGTCTGGCGCGCCGCTGAGCACGACGCCGCCGTCCGGGCCTGCCTTCCCGGACGACTCGAAGCAGGTGCTCAACCTCGAGCAGTCGGTGGCCGTGACGGGCGTCTTCAAGTCCCACCAGGCCATGGCCTCGGGCCGCATCCCCGCGGCCAAGCCGGTGCACGTGTACCAGTACCTGTCCAACGCGTACCTCGAGACGCTGGCCAGGGAGCTGCCGTACGTGGAGGGCGGGAAGCCCTTGGTCGACCGGGTCGGCGCCATCATGGAGCAGTTTGCGCGGGCGGCCGAGAACGCCAGCCTCTACCGACTGGCGCAGACGTGGAGGATCCTGGCCTACGTCACGACCCTTCTCCTGAACCGCCGCGCGCAGTACCACCTCGAGTGCCGCAGGGGGCAGTTTGCGAAGCTGCAGACCGACGACGCCAGGGGCGGCGCTCGGCTGAAGCCCTCGGACACGTATCACGGGAACGGCGACGACACGCCGCGGCGGCCGTCGACGCATCGAGGGAGCGTCGACGGCCGCCTGCACTCGCGGTCGCTGCTCGCCGAAGAGATCGAGAGCTCGTCCAACGTGCCGACGCCCATCGCCAGGCCGGCAGATGGCGCCGGAGGAGGGGGTGCGGCGGCCGAGACCGACGGCGGCGGATACCAGTATGGCAGGAAGCTCATGCCCATCGTCGAGCCAGAGAGCCTCGACCTGGGCCCGGCCGCCCACGGATCCTTCCGGGAGAGCATCAGCCCTCGCCGCCGTCTCGACTCGGGCCCCGTGTCGGTCACGAGCCGCGACAGTGAGCCGTCGCAAGTCTCGAGCACCGAGGGATACGACTTTTACGACGCCGAGGTGCTGGCCAAAGCCATCGACGTGCCCCTGCCGAAGAGGGATGCGAGCTGGGGACATAAGGAGCAGGCGTATCGAGGACGGACGGCGAGGCACGGCTCGGGCGAGAGCTTTGGGCAGATGTTCTCCATCTCGGACAGCACGAAGCGCTCGGCCGCGAGGAGCCCATTCGGCGACGCCTTTGCCAAGCCCGGCATCACCAGGCAGGCGTCGGGCACGGACAAGTCGAGCGCGGCGTCGAGCGTCGAATACGACGGCCGAATCCGAGGCCAGGAGTTGGCGGAGGACTCGCCCACCGCATGTAAGGGGGCCCACGGAGCGAAGAGTGCCGCCCCGGCGGACTCTCCGGAAGAGATCTTTATGATCTCGCAGACAACGGCACGGTCGGACGAATCGTACCCGCCTCCGGAGTCGGGCGGCCGGGAGGACGACGCGCAGAGGCCCGGCTCGGTAGCCGACCCGGAGCCTGGCAGGGTTTGGGGCCCGCCGAGGCGGCCGGCGCTGTCGCCGAGGCACGACCCGAGCCCGCACATGATCGAGAACGACTATCTCCCGTGGGACGACGACCCGCCGTACCCCCATCCGCTGCAGTCTGACGGGTCGAGGGCCGCTCCCCGCGGCGCGCCGCCGCTGGACCCCTACAGCCTGCTGGCGCGGGCGCTGAGCTTCGAGACGCGGACGTCGGCGCTCAACGCGTCGGCCATGGTGCTGCTTCTCAAGCCGCTGGTGCCCGAGGCGGTCATGGACGGGCACCAGGCCAGGGCGATACTGCGGCAGCAGCACGCGCGGCTGATGGGCATGAGCCTCTTCGTCGAGGCGGCGCTGCTGCGCAACCTGTGCGTCCGGGGCTGGCCGGCAGGGCTGCCCGACTGGGGGGACAACTACACGGCCATCTTCGCGCCGGCGCAGCAGGGCGTCACGGTCGGCCTGCTGTGCCCGGGCTGCCGCAAGCCGCGGGAGCGGGACCCGGCGGCGGGCGACGACGCCGTGTGGACGTGCGAGCGCTGCCGGCGCGTCATGGCGCCGTGCGCCGTGTGCGGCCACCGCGAGCCCGAGCGCCCGGCGCTGGTGCCGGCCGAGATAACCGGCGGCGCGGACCCGGGCGACGCCGGCGCCTGGCTGTCGGAGTGGTGGTGCTGCCCCGGCTGCGCCCACGGCGGCCACGCGTCGTGCCTGCAGACGTGGCACGCCGCCCTGGCCGGGTCCGGGTCCGGGGGCGGCGGCGGGCCCGGGGGCGGCCCGGCGGCCAAGTACAGCGACGGGTGCTGCCCGGCCGACGGGTGCGGCCACGCCTGCCTGCCGGGCAAGTACCGGGGCGAGGCGTCGGCCGCGCGCGCCGACGAGGTTGCCCGCGCCGCCGTCGACGCGGCCCGGGTCCGGGACGAGGCGCCGCCGCCGCCGCCGCAGCACCAGCACCAGCAGTCGCAGCAGCACCAGCACCAGCCGCAGGCGCAGACGCACCGCGCCGACAGCAGGCGGGCCAGCCCGCACCGCGCCGTTGCCGCCGACGCGCACGACGTGCCGCCCAGCAGAGCCGTCGGCGTCGCGCGCGAGGCCCTCATCGGCGGCCACAACGGCGGCGCCCTCAGCTCCAGCCCCCGAGGCGAGCGCGAGAGGAGGAAGAGCGTCAAGTTTGCGCGGACGGCGGACAGGGGCTGACGTGTGGGTTGCAGTTGAGCGTGGAGTTGGGGGGATTGACCACGACGTTGATCGTGTTATCATGATGGCTACGGGCGGCGCACCGAGAGGCGCCTGCCATGGTGGCCCGCAGGCCCTTCGTTTCTTATTCGTACAGGACTCGCCTGCTCGCCACCGCGGCGGATGGATGCGAATACAAGCACTGGCAGCAGCTGCCGGGGTATCTCGAATATCTCAAAGGCTCCGCCGCCGTCCAGCCGCCCCTTTTCCGTCGTACACTCGCTCGCTTTTCGTACAGTTTCGTAGAGGGGCCGCGCCTTCAGCCAGCCACGTCCTCGCGCAGGCCCCTCGTGCGCAGCGTAAACTTGGCCTCGGCCTCGGCGAAGGGCAGCGCGACGCCGCTGTCGGCGCCCCAGGCGGCGTCGCGCGGCGCGCCGTTGCTGGCGGGCGACGCGGCGGGCGGCGGCAGCGGCGGCGACGGCGGCGGGTCCTCGTCGACGGCGGCGGCGGCGGCGGCGGCGGCGGCGCGGCTGCCGGCCCAGAGGCCGCGGACGCCGCCGCGCTTGCGGTCGGGGACGTCGCGGTCGCCGGCGCTGCAGACGTATAGCAGGTACTTGAGGTTGGGCAGGGAGTGGCGGATGTCGACGACGCGCAGGCCCTGCGAGGCGCACAGGGCCTCGATGTCCTTGTTGACGAGGAACCAGCCGTACTCGAAGCGCCAGTGGCCGAGGGTGGAGCCGCCGCGCGGCAGGTAGAGGGGGAACTCGCGGCGCGTGGGCGGGCGGGCGGACAGGTGCGAGATGTCGTCGCGGGCGAGGGAGCGCGAGCCGAAGGCGCACAGGGGGTAGGGCAGGGGGCGGGCGAGGTAGAATTGCAGGTGGCGCGTCAGCAGGGCGACGAGGCCGAGGGCGGCCGAGAGGACGTCCTCGCTGACGGCGCGGGCCGTGGCGGCGTCGTAGGTCGAGTTGGGCAGCGGCAGGTTGCAGATGCGGAACGAGAGGGGCGGCGCGCCGGGCACGGGCGTGATGGGGAAGATGGCGGCGAGGTCGGCGCAGATGCGGCGGCGCTGGCCGTGGATCTGGCGCTCCGTCTGGGCGGCGAGGGCGCGCGCCGCGTCGAGGCGCTGGCGGCTGGCGGCCATGGCGTCGTCGGCCTGGGCCTGGGCGGCGCGGCCGCGGGCCATGGCGGCGCGGCGGCTGGCGAGCGAGGCGCGCACGTCGTCGCGGCGCGTCTCGGCGAGGCGGTTTGCGCGGCGCTGGGCCGCGACGAAGGCGTGCGCCAGGGCCACGTCCTCGGCGGCCGAGGCGGCGGCGCTGGGCGGGGCGCGGGCGAGCAGGGCGTCGATGCGCGCCACCAAGTCGCGGCGCGTGTCGACGGCGTCGGCGACGGAGCTCTCGAGCGTGGCCAGCTTGATGAGCGCGCTGTACGACGACGTGGCGGCGGGCGGGGCCTGCTTGGGCTCGGCGGCGCGGCTAGCGAAGTCGAGCGAGTAGAGGCCGTCGTCGAGGTGGAAGACGAGGGCGTTGGGCGGGAAGCGGCGGTCGACGAGCGAGCCGATGAAGCTGAGGCGGCGCAGGTCGACGAGCTCCTCGAGGACGAAGACCCAGGCGGGCTGGCCGCGGCGCCTGGACCAGACGCGGACGGTGAGGCGGCAGGCGCGCGAGACGGAGGGGGGCTGGTCGGCGAGGTCGAAGACGTGGAAGTCGAAGTTCTGGGCGCGTCAGAAGGGGGCCTTGAAGGGGAGGAGAGGCAAGCCCGGGCTGGCGCACGTACGGCCGAGCGCTGGCGGAGCTCGCTGACGTAGACGGGCTCGTCGGCGGCGGCGACGTGCAGCGAGAAGAAGGCGTCGGCGACGGAGGCGTCGACGAGGGCCTCGAGGCGGCGCTGGCGGGACGCGGGGGTCGCGTGGGCCAGGCTCAGGCTCGGCTTGCGGGCGGCGGGCGGGGGCGGCGGCTCGGGCACGGCGGCCCGGCGCTTGTCGGGGCGGAGGCAGTCGTCGGAGCGCGAGGGGTGCAGGGCGGCGGCGAGGCGGCCGGGGCTCCGGGCGAGGGCGGCGTCGTCGGCGGCGCGGCGGCCGGCGGGGGCGAAGCAGAGGTTGCGCAGGGAGAGGCCCTTGAGATGGCGCAGCTTGCGGTTGTGGGCGGCGAGGCGCGGGCGACGGGGCTCGGCGAAGGACATGACGGGTGGTGATGCGGCGGCGGCGGCATGTCACATGGCGGGCCGGAGCCGGGGGGAGTCCGGGGGGGTCCTCGGGGGGGGGGGTGGTCTTCGGGGGGAAGTCTTCGGGGGAGAGTTCTCGGGGGGAAGGCCTCGGGGGGGAGTCCTCGGGGGAGAGGGAGCGGTTACATGGGGCTGGGCAGACGATGGCGATGGCTGTCGTTGCCCAAGGGAGCTCGAGCTTGGTGTTGAGCCCCGCATACGGCCCTGCCCCGCTAGATGCATACCCGGTACGCGCAGTTGATTCACGACGGCAAGACAGCAGCTGCCATCTTGTCCTCTCTCTTGTCCTCTCTCTCGAAACATGGCCGTTGCCTCGTTACATGCCCCCGCACACGACTCACGAATCCGCCTGGGCGTTGAGCATGGCCGCCAACGAGGCCCGTGGCCCCCCGTCGCGCCCCAGCGGTATAAGCAGGACGTCGTCGCCCAGCGGCCACTCTACCGTCTTGTCCGCGTCGTTGGGGTCGGCGACGACGATGTCGAGGCGGCACGCGGCGCCGTCGGGCCCTGCGGCGTCGACAACGGCCATGTCCTGCCCCGGGCCGACGGTGAGGGTGTCGCCGTCGAGGCCATGGCCGGCCGACGCCGACGCACCCCAGCGAACGGCGATGGTCCGACGGCTCGCCCGCAGCCGGACGACGGGCGCCTCGCGCTGCGCCACGGCGTCGAGGCTGCCTGCCTGCCGGAAGAGGTTCTGCAGCGGGAGGAACATGGCGTGGCGCTGCAGCTCCTCGGCCGTCTTCCAATGCCACTCGGGGCACTTGGCCGGCTCCATTGCCTGGCGGCGTGTCAGCCGGGCGCTCGACCCGAGGGCCCATGGCGAGCCTCACCCTGGGCACCGCCCCCGGGTCCCGCAGCGTGCAGAGGACGAAGCAGGTGACGTAGTGCTTGCGCTCGGCGGCGAAGGCGTCGTAGGTGGTGGCGACGACGCGGCACGGCTCGACGTCGAGGCCCGTCTCTTCGCGGGCCTCGCGCGCGGCGCAGCCGAGGAGGCCCTCGCCGCGCTCGAGGTGGCCGCCGGGCAGCTGCCAGGAGCCTGGGTTTGCCGTTCGCATCAGAGGCCGGGCGAGGCTTTGGTCCCGACTCACCCGCGCCGTGGCTGCCGAAGCGCTGGCCGACGAGCAGCTTCCCGCTGCCGTTGAGGATGATGGCCGCGGTGCCGAAGCGCGGCGGCGTCGGTGCAGGCGGCGGCGGGGGCATTAGGTGAGTCTGCCGGGTCTGATGGCGGAGCGACGGGAAGAGGAGCGACGCTGATGGTTCTCCATCAGTTTATACGGTGGGTCGCGAGGCCTCCACGGTGAGCCTCGGGCAAACACCTCACGGGGCCTCGCCGCGAGGGCTGGCTGCTGACCTGCTTCTGAAGGTCTGATGGATGGCTGGTCCTGTACAAGCCACGGCATCGCCGTCGCATCGCCGTCGTCTAGGCCCCGGCCTCGATGGCCGTCGCGCACGTCGCGCCCGCGTCGACGGTCAGCACCGTGCCCGTGATCCAGCGCGCCTCGCTGCCCGCCAGGAAGCGCACGGCCCCCGCGCAGTCCCAGGCGTTGCCCTCGGTCTGCAGCAGGCTCCGCATCCGCCGGGCCTCGCGCGCCGCCGGCGTCATGCCCGCCGCCATCATGGGCGTGTACAGCATGCCCGGGCACACGCAGTTGACGCGGATGCCGTCGCGGCCGTGGTGCGCCGCCATGGCCCGCGTCATGTTGACGACGGCGCCCTTGGCCGTCGCGTACAGCAGCCCCGGCGCGCCGCCGCGCAGCCCGGCCACGGACCCCAGGTTGACGACGGCCCCGCGGACGCCGCCCTCGCCCGCGCCCGGCTCGTTGCGCAGCATGGCCGGGATGGCGTGCTTGGCCATGAGCACCATGCCCGTCACGTTGACGGCCAGCCCCCGCGCCCACGCGTCCGCCTCGGCCTCGGTCGCCGGCCCGCCGGCCCCCAGCACGCCGACGCCGTTGACCAGCACGTCGACGCGGCCGAAGACGCGCTCCGCCGCCGCCACGGCCGCCGCGCACTCGGCCTCGGCGCTGACGTCGGCCCGCACCGCCGCCGCCCGCCCGCCGCCCGCCTCGACCATGGCCGCCGTGCGCTCCGCCCGCGCCAGCTCGCGGTCCACGCACACGACGGCCGCCCCGTCCTCGGCCAGCAGCAGCGCGATGGCCCGTCCGTTGCCGAGCCCGTCGCCGGCGCACCCGGCCCCGGTCACGATGGCCACCTTGCCGGCGAGGCCGCGCGGCGGGCGGACGGGAAACGAGGGCGCCGACATGCTGTGTGTGTGAATGCGTAGAAGGTTGCTCCTTGGCTGCTGACGGGTGCTCCGGGCGGGGGTTGCCATCACATGGATCCGGCGGCGGAGTCCGGCGCCGAGCGGAACCACGGCCCCGCTTGTGTGTTAGCGGGTCTGCGCAGCCTTATTAGATTGCGATAAGCAGTCCTCCACTAACAATCAGAGTTGGGCACTTTGGCCGAGTGGTCTAAGGCGCCGTGTTCAGGTCATCCGGAGCAATCCGGGCCCTCTTCGCGGTCTAGAAATAGGCGAGGGTTCGAATCCCTCAGGTGTCATTCTTTTTGCCTCGTACTTATTTTTGACCTTCATTTCTTGTTCTATCAAAACGAGGCAGCACGGCTTGCACGAATGGTGAAGCGTCCGACCAGCGGACATGCAGCATCTCTAGGCATACAGCCGCCCTGTCTATCTACAAGCACGAAAAGCAGACGTCAAAGAGCCCAACGCCAGCCCATGCAGCGCCAAACAACCGAAACGCCGTCTATGCCAAAGCAATTGCCCGCTACAGCTCCCGGCGGTTGACTTTGGGCAACTCAATCTTCCACTGCCTCGGGTTCACCGGCAGCCCGAGCCAGAACTGCCACAGGCGCACCGTCTCGGTCGAGATGATGTGCCAGCTGCAGGGCGTCAGCGGCCGTGTCGGAGAAAGGGGGGGGTGCTCGGGCAGACTCACAGCATCTTGGGCGCCCGCAGCCAGCCGTTGACGACAATCTTGACGGCGGCGCGGAAGCGGGCCATCTCGTGCGCGACGCGGTCGAACAGCGAGTCGCTCCTGGGCCCCCGCATGCGGAGCGCGATGAACTCGCGCACCGCCTCGTCCTGGTCGTCGTCGTCCTGGGCCTCGCCCTCGTCGTCTTTGGCCTCGCCCTTGTCGTCCTTGGCCTCGGGCTCGGGCTTGGCCTCGTCCTTGTCCGCCTCCCCGGCCGGCTTCGTCTCGGCGGCGTCGTCGCGCCCCGGCCCGGCCCGCTCCCCCGCGACCATGTCCCGGAAGCGGGCGACGGCGCGCAGCGACTCGCTCAGGCGGGCGTACGTGTTGAAGAGGGCGACGAGCTCGGTGCGCTTCAGCACGGGCACGTCGCCGGCGCCGCCGTTGTCGAACTCGAAGAGCACCTTGAGGGCGGCGCCGTAGCCGTTGGTCTGGATCTTGCCCCAGAGGCGGCACTTGTCGCAGCCGACGCAGTCCATGAGGCGGCTGACGTTGCGGAAGCGGTTGCGGAAGTCGTCCTTGAGCGACGGGCCCTCGCCGTTGACGAACATGAGGCTCTCGTCGAAGATGCGCGGCTCGGCGGCGGCGCGGCGCGTCACGGCGAGCACCTTGGCGCGCGTGGCCGCGTCCTCGGACGCGTCGCCGGTGCAGAAGGTGTAGGGGGCGCCGCGCGCGCCCAGGTAGGGCCCCAGCTTGGCGACGGCGCGGGTGACGAGGGCGTAGTTGAAGTAGAGGTTGCTGATGCGGTCGGCGTGGCCGTGCAGGCGGCGGGCGTAGCAGGCGGCGTTGGGCTGCCACTGGCCGGTGGTCTGGTTGAGGAAGCTCCAGCACAGGTGGGCGCTGATGCTGGCGTGCATGCCGGAGACGACGCGGTAGAAGACGCGCTTCTCGAGGCAGGCATCGTCGACCTCGTAGCCGGTGCTGGCGACAAAGGGCACGTTGGGGTGCTGGCGGCGCTGGGCCTCGAGCTGGGCCTGGCGGCCGGCGGCCTCGACGACGTGGCGGAAGTCGTGGGCGGCGGGGCCCTGGGGCCAGGGCGACAGGCCCAGGTCGGCGGAGCGGGGGAACGAGGTGCGCTGGAAGCAGTTCTCGCGGTAGATGGCGTCCCAGACCTGCTTGGCGCCCTCGCCGCCGTAGCCGGTGAAGCGCTCGGGGTTGCGCAGGAGGCTGACGTAGTCGCCCTTGGAGGCGGCGCTCTCGTCGTCGACGACGCAGTAGTCGCGCTCGTCGCACTCGTCGTCGTACTCGACGACGCAGCTCTCGCCCACGTCGGCGCCCAGCTCGCCGCGCAGCGGGCGCTCGGGGTGCTGGCGCTGCTCGCGGCGGCCGGGGTGCTTGGCGCGCGGGCCCTCGAGCTTGCTGAGCTCGCGCGCGCGCCACACCTCGGGCACGTCGCGCTCGTTGTCGAGCGTCTCGACGGCGCAGCCGATGTTGCCGCACATGCCGTTGTCGTCGTTCCAGAAGGGGCAGCGCTTGTGGAAGAGGTTGAGGCGGTAGTGCGAGAAGAAGTCGGTCGACGAGACGAGCACGTCGAGCGCCGGCTTGACGTCGGCGTTGAGCCTGTCGAGCGTCGCGTACGAGGCGCAGGCGTCGTCGACGATGGACTTGGGCGAGATCTGCCGCCGCGGTCAGCCAGGACGGAGCATGCAAGGCGGCGCAGCGTCGTCGAGACGCCGTCGAGACGCGGGCAAGACAAGACGCACGGCGCAGTCGCCCTCGGACGCCGCGCAGGCGGGCAGCGCCCAGAGGGCAAAGACGGAGAGGAAGAAGGGCCTGCTCATGGCGGCGGCGGCGGCGGTGGTGTTGCGGGCGGAAGGGCAGCGACGGGCCTGAATCGGCGGCCAAGGGTCCAAGAGGGCGAAAGGAGGTCTTGTAGAAGCCACGCTGGCGGATGACCATGGACGCCTGGCTTATGTGATGCGGGACCCATTTTAGACTTTTAGACTCTGGGCGGGCCCGCCGCCAGACGAGATGGAAGGGGCAGAAATGCGCTCAGACGTCATGGCATCAGCAACGGCGCCAGCCCAGACGTTGTGCGCGTTGCTGGCCTGTACAGGTGCGTCTCAGCAGATGGCTGCGCTCAGAAGATGGCTGCGCTCAGCAGATGGCTGCGCTCAGCAGACGCCTGCGCTCAGCAGACGCCTGCGCTCAGCAGATGCCTGCAGATGCGACCACCATGGCCAGCGCCGTGGCCTGACCCCATGGCGCCACCGCGCAGGAATCGCACCCTGGAATCGCACCGCTGCTCCGCGACGCAGTGTCGAGAGTCTTGCTTCATCTATCTCAGGCTAGCCCAACGCCCGCGTGCTCGCGCCAACCATCACCCACGAGAGCCTACGCGCCGGGCCTCTCGCGCCCCCTCGCCATCCAAAGGAAAAAGCATGCGCAAAGCATGCGCAAGGCATGCGGAACAAGCGGCCGTCCGATTCCACGCGCGCGTCGTCGATGCAGGATTCAAAACGACCGAGGGCAGCGCGCCGACAATGGTGATGCTGATATTCCTATCAAACCGTCCCCGGCTGTATGTGTATCGTACGTTTCAAGACCGTGACATCGTGAGGGCGTCAAACAGGAGCCGTACAATGCAGCGTGCGCCGGTGCGCGACTATCGTACATGGCTGGGCCTCGGGGCCGGAGCCTCGGGTGCCGGCTCACTGCGGCGGCTGGTAGTTGAGCGGGCGCCTGGGCCGTCAGCATGAGCGTCTGCGCAGGGCTCGCCCGGGATGCGCACTTGAAGAGGAGGATGTGCGGCTCGGGCTCGTGGACCTCGTAGTGCTCCCAGCCGAGGCTCTGGGTGATGCCGAGAGCCCGCCACTCCTCCTCCCACAGCAGCTTGAGGGTGCCCTTGGAGGAGTCGTGGTATTCCTTGGGGATGGCCTTGAGCATGGCCTTGGGCAGCTGCACGTGCCGGTACTCGTACTCGCTGTCCGAGTATCTGCGCGGGCGACGGTGAGCGGCGGCGCACGAGGGAGGCGTCGACGGGGAGGCCACCATGGACCATGGGCCCTCGCGACTCACCTGGCCGAGTAGTGGATCGAGTCAATGAACTCGTCGAGGCGCGCGCGCTCGGCGTCCGAGAGCGGCCGCGGCGTCTTGTTCCGCCGGCTCGTGTCAATGTCCATGGACATGGTGCGCGACGCCGACGACGCCGTCCTGTCTGCGAGGCGCGGCCGGGCGCGATGGCGGCCGTGTCTGGCCCTTGGCTCCCCTCTCCCCTGGTCTCCGACGCCGCTGCTGCTCGACGGCAGACAACGAGGCACCGCCAGCAGCCGCGCGGGGTCCGCGCTTCGCCAGTCAGTCGCGCGCGGCAGCGGCGGGCGCAGGAGCAGCGTGTCAGCGGGCGCGAGCGGCGACGCCTGGCCTCTGGCAGCCGAGCTGGTGACGTGCAGAGCAGAGCCTCGACGCGGGCGCGCGGTTGTTGCGGACGACGGTTTGCTGGGCACGGGAGAGGGAAAAAATGGATGTAAACAAACGTGTAGCAGGTCGCGCGCTAAAGGCAGGACCCGGGGCCCCTGGCCCCACAGGGTGTCAACAGCCACCAGCCGGCGGATATGCGCTAGACGAAGCTTTATCCAAGGTTTGTCTCTTAAAAATGGAAATGACGTCTTGGTCTGGTCTTCTCGTCGCGCTCTCTCGAGGTATACGTGCATACAAGCGTATACGTGTACATGGTATATGCGTGCACACACGTGACTGGAACGCAGCCCGCACGTGGCAACGGCACCACGCCTCTGAAGCGTTACATGACCCGCAGCGAGGCGCCTCGCCTCAACGCCCCGGCGCCAGCGGAATGTGCCTCACGACGTTGCCCATCTTGGCCTTGACGCCCGCGACGCCCAGCTCCCACGCGCGCACGCCGCGAAACTGCGCGCGCTGCAGCAGACGCCCCGGCGCCGCGCCGTCGCCGGGCCGCCCGAGCGTCCAGGCGACGGACACGTGCAGGGCGGCGGCGTCGACGGCGTCGCCGCGGGCCGCGTACAGGGCCGGCTGGCCGAAGCGCGCGGCGGCCGCGTTGCAGCGCGCCAGCAGCGCCGCCAGCGCGGGCCCGCCGCCGACGCCGAGGACGAGGAACGTGCGGCCCGAGCCGGGCGACGGGTGCCAGGCCAGCGTCGTCGGGCGCACGGCGAAGGCGCCGCCGCCGCGCTGCACCGCCTGCGTCAGGCGCGCGACGAAGGCGTCCCTGTCGGCCGTCGGCAGGCTGAGCGGCCGCGAGAGGCTGATGTGCAGCGGCAGCGGCGCGCCGAGGTCGCTCGTCAGCGCGCTGTGCAGCGTCGCGCCGGCGTCGCAGGCGCGCAGGTCGGCGGCGGCGAGCCGGACGAGGGCGTCGAGCGTGTCGTGCTGCGTCCGCGTCGGGTGCCCTGAGGGGGGTCAGCACGGCGAGGGGTCGGCACGGCGAGGGCAGGGCACGCCTGCGGCTGGCTCACACTCGACGTAGACGTGCGTGGGCCACTGGCCCGGCACATGGGGCGTCTGCCGGCGGCGGCCCTGGTGCAGGCTGGGGTCGTCGACGACGCTGCGGCGGACCGTCGACGCGTAGAGGTCGTGGAAGGCGGCGGGCAGCGGCGGCAGGCCGGGCTCGGGGGGGCTGGCCGGGGCGTCGTCCGGGGGCCCGTCGTCGGACGAGCAGTCGGACGAGTAGTCGACCAGGGCCATGGGAGACGTCCGCCGCCAGGTGGCCGACAGCCTCCGAAGCTCCGAAGACGGCGTCAAGGCACGGCATCTTCCGCCACCTTGGCGGCGGGACCAGCCCCCGGAATTCTGCGTCACGTGCCGCGGCGCTCAACCTCAGTCGCATGGCGGCAATTTCGCAGCGCCGAAAATAGACGGCAAAATCGGGCCGGTCGAGTCGTCGCCGGCAAGCCATTACGCGTGCGGGCCCATCGCGGAAACCTTGTGGCCGCGTGTTTGGCGCGCCCGCGCTACTCCTGGCTGCAATGAGTCGTGCGGCATGGCGAGGACGGGCCCGAGATATAAGAGGCGCCTGCTCCGCCGTCGCCGCGCCGCCGCCGTCTCGCCGCTCCTCTCCTTGACACCTGACGGGCGCTCTGGCGACGACGCACACGGATACCCGCGATACCCTGGACGCCTGTTCCCATCCAGACGTTCCCGGCGTCGAGCCATCGAATCCCCGTTCCGTCGCCTCTCGACTCGAGACAGCCATGGCCAACGGGCACCAGGACGCGGTAAGTCGAGCCATCGATCCTGTGCCACGGCGAGCATCCTGGCGAGCCGTCCGTGCGCCGGCAGTCGACCCCTGCCTGTCACGTCGCGGGGCCGAGCTTGCGCCGCACGGCTGGCGCATGACGCCGCGCACGGCCGTGGCACGACGCCAGTGGGCCGCTGCATAAAGTCATTTTTGTTTCATTTTTGTTTTCCTCTGCGTCTTTCGCGCCGTCGCGAGCCGTGCTGACGAGGCCAGGCCACGCGGCCGCTGCCGACGCCGGCGCCGCGGCTCGAGCCCCGGAGGTCGCCCGCCGGCCGCTCGGCCCAGCCGGCGCCGCCCCCGCCGTCGCCGCTGTCGCTCGGCCGCCGCAGCGACTCCAGCGGCTCCGGCACCAGCCGCGGCTCCGGCGCCGGCGGCACGCGGGCGCCTAAAGACGGCGCGCCGCGCTGGCCGTCGCCGCCGTCGTCGACAAGCCCCAGCCCCACCCGCGCCCGTTTCCCCCCCGCTACGTCATCGCCGTCCGTCCCGCCGTCGCCGTCCGTCCCCCCGTCGCCCCTCCGCAATCGCCTCCTCTCCGGCGTCCGCGAAGAAGACGAAGACGCCGCCGCCGCCGCCGACCCCCGCCGCTCGCTGCCCCCCCGCTTCCCCGGCGACCTGACGCACCGGCCGCTCGACATGCTCCGCGCCGACGCGCGCTCCGCCGACCGGCGCCGCGGCAGCCCCGGCCGCGGCAGCCCCGGCCGCGGCAGCCCCGGCCGCAGCCGCCGCCGCCGCGTCTCCGACACCGACTCCATCGACGCCCTCGACGCCTCGGTCCCCGGCGGGCCCTACCACCACGCCGGGCCCTACGACGCCGCCCTCGCCAGCCGCAACCTCGTCGACAAGTACTCGCCCCTCGCCGCCGTCCGCGACTCGACCCTCGAGGCCATCCGCGCCACGCCGCGCGAGAACATCCTCGACTCGCTGCGCCACCACGTGCCGCTCCAGGGCACCGCCTCGGTGCCGCCGGGCGCGCGCGACCTCGCCGGCAACGTGATGCGCTACGAGGAGGGCGCCGACCTGATGCGCGAGCCCGACGCCGCCGGCGGCGCCTACAAGCGCTGGGCGCACCTGGTGCGTGGTCTCTTCTTGGTCTCCTTGACGCTCTCCCTTGACTCCTCCTTGATCTTCCTTGCTCTTCCAAGCAACTTGACTGACCCCGGCCCAGCCCTACCACCCCGACGACCTCAAGGGCAAGGGCGAGCCCTCGTACACCATCGAGCGCGACCTCAAGGCCCGCAAGCACCACAAGCACCGCGCCCACCTCAGCGTCTCCGACGCCTACGAGATGCTGCCCGCCCGCCAGCGCAGCGCCTCCGACGCCGCCGACGCCCCCCCGGCCGCCTACGCCTCGGGCGGCGACCTGGCCCGCCGCAACTCGACCGGCAAGCGGCTCAGCGAGGGCATTAAGCGCCGCCTCGGGAGCTTCCGCCGCAAGAAGGCCCCGGGCGAGGTGCGCTGAACGTGTGTGCTTTGGGCCGCTTCGGTTGCGCGTTGTGCATGCCGTACAGGAGGAGAATGGGATCGGTCATGAATACATGGAGAGCATCTCGTCGTCATGGGCACGGCTGTCTTAGACGGCCGCTGCGTCGCCTTAATCCATCTTGGTATTATTCCCATCATGCGTCAAAAGTACGCCATGCTGTTCCACCCCAGCACCGCCTCCAGGTCCGCCCTCAGGTCCGTGACGCCGTCGTAGCCGCCCTTGCTCGCCACCTCGCCGCGCTTCGCCGCGCCCAGCTCGCTCCAGCGCGCCAGCACGGCCCCGTCGACGACGGCCCGGCCCGACGCCGCCGCCGTCTCGACGCCCACGCCCACGCCCGCCGTCCGCGACTGCTGGTCCGCCAGCCGCTGCCCCTTGGCGTGCAGCCCCCCGTGCGGCACCACCGCCGGCAGCAGCTGGTTCGTCACCGACAGCAGCCGCCGGTACGTCGACTCGGGCACCGCCGCCAGCGCCGCCAGCTGGCCCGACGGCGCCCCGAGCAGCAGCACGTGCGGCCGCCCCGCCGCCTGCTGGTGCGCCGACGAGCCCCCCGGCGGCGGCGGCGTGCGCGGCAGCAGCAGCGTCGACGTCGGCGCGTTGGGCGTCGCGGCAAAGGTGGCCCGGTGCAGCAGCAGGTGCCCCTGGAGGCTCTTCGGATCTGATGTGCCCGTCAGCAGAGACACCCCCCGGCAGAGACGACGCCCCCCGGCAGAGACGCCCCCCCGGCGGCAGACGCCAACTCACGCTCCGGGTCAAACTCCAGCACGTGCATGTCCCCCTCGGCGTCGACGGCCACCATGGCCAGGTCCTCCCCGTCGGGCAGAAAGTCGGCCACCAGCAGCGGCAGCCTCGCGCTGCTCTTGCCCAGCACCTTGAACGTGTACGGCTCCTCCGTGTAGCCGGCGAACCACAGCCCCTTGAAGGCGTCGGCCATCAGGCACAGCCCCGTCCCCGGCAGCGCCCGCACGCTCGCCACGTGGCAGTTCATGTCGAGAAAGGCCACCGGCAGCAGCGAGCCGTCCTCCTTGAGCCCTCGCACCATGCACTTCTGCCCCTGCGCCACCAGCATCAGGCCCTGCGTCCCGACCTCGGCCAGCGCCGTCACGCCGCCGCGCGGAATCTCCTCCTTGGCCATCAGCTTGAGCCGCTTGTTGGTCTCGGGCCGCCCCGGCTCCGGTATCACCGTCACGATGTCAAACACCCGCACCCGGCCCCGCGTCGGCAGGTCCTCGCCCTTGGACAGCGCGCTGCCCACCGCCACCAGCATCCGCCGCTCCTTGGTCTCCTCCGACACCTCGAGGTGCAGCGTCTTCATGCTCTCGATCGACTCGCTCGCCTCCAGCTCCACCGTGTGCACCACCGTCCACGTCGTCGGGCTGATGAGCTTGAGCACCCCGCGCGCCATCGTCGGCGGGAAGCTCGCCGCCTCCCGGGCCCATTCCCGGTGGTAGTCGTCGTCGCGCGGCAGCTCGAACGGCGCCGCAACCGCGCACGCCGCCACGTACGTGCCCGTCGGCGCGTGGTAGGCTATCCGGCCGATGTCGCCGCCCAGCGCCACCTTGTTCACCGACACGCCCAGCTCCGCAAAGTTGGCCGCCCCCGGGAGCTGCGTCACCCGCGCGACCCCTTCCGAGTCGGCGTAGATGAAGCCCCGGTCGCAGCCCTCGGTGTGGAAGCTGCTCATGCCCCGCACCCCGAGGCCCTGCAGCCCGACGACCCGCGCTATGCTCTTGCTGCTCTTGACGATGAAGCTCGGCGACGCGCCCGGCAAGAAGACGGTGCTGTAGCCGTTGATGTTGGCGCACGGCCGCAGGGGCACGAACCGTGGCGGCTCCGCCGTCTCGTCCTGCGGCGTCTCCTCGGGGCCCCTCGCCAGCGCTGCGTTTGCCGACTTCTTGAAGAGCAGCGTCTCCACCAACGAGGACGCCCCGTCTGCCTCGTGCCGCACGGGCTCGTACAGCGTCAGGTCGTCGTTGGAGTGGCGCACCTGCAGAGCCGTCAGCCAGCTGCGCAGTCGCAGTCCGGGGCAGCCCGGACACGCACAATCAGGTAGGGAGACTGTGACACGGCGTCGCCCAGGTCTGCCACCATTATCTCGGCGACGCTCTCGCGACTCGCCCCTCTGCGGGCAGTGTAGTCCGCCGACAGGAACGGGGGGATCGACGTGAGGCACTCGGCCACGAAGACGGGCTTGGACAGATCGGGCAGGGCGTAGATCTGCACTCGTCAGCATCCTGGCTTGGAGCGCCTCGCCAGGCCACTCACATGCAGAGCCCCTGACGAGCTGAGCAGGAACATCATGATCCTGTCGCCCACCTCTGCCCCCTTGTCGCCGAGGGACGGCTGGAAGGTGCCCAGCGTGTCCTTGTACAAGCAGCCAGACACCCACTTGGTCGCCTGCAGCGCGCCGTCGGCCTTGTCGACCTCCTCGAGCTCGTTGCTGCTGTCAATCTGCGCGATGAAGGCGCTGCCATCGTCGCGGATCAGCAGCAGGTAGGGGTCGGCGATGCTCGCGCTCATCGCCCTCGGTTCTGCGCCCGTCTCCTCGTCGAGCATGGGCACGATCTGTGCGAGGCCCAGGTCTGGAGGCAATCAGCCGCGTCTCGTCGTCGCTCGGGGGGGGGGGGGGTCGGGCTTACCGCCATCGTAGCATCGCACTTCCGACTTGAGCACCTGGATGATCCTCATCTGCTTCCCCATGGTGCCGGCCTCGACCGTGAATCCGGCAGCGGGCTCGAACTCGGTCTCCTTCAGACTCTCAAAGCCCGCCGCCGTCAGGGCATACACATCGGACGTCTCATATCCATCTAGATCGACTTTGGCCACAATCATGTACTTGTCGTACTGGCTCGGCGTGTCGTAGTCGCCGCCGTGGGCGGCCGTCGCACCCAGCGACTTCGGCATCGGCTTCTTCACGCTCATGGTCCAGAAGCCCCGGGCTTCGGGAAACTCGAAGCGGCCGATGATCTTTGGCTGGATCTGGCGGTTCAGGATCGCGATGGCCCCCGACTTGCCCTGGCCGACGGCGCACGCGAGCTGCAGTTCGGCCGAGACACCCTTTCGAAGGGCCGATTCTTCGCTGCCGGGCAGTGGCGCGGGGCTGCCGCAGGCAAAGTCCCGTATCGGCGCGATGCTGAGGAGCGTGTCTTGGATTCGGAACGTCACCTCCCCGAGCCTGGCCGCGCCGTTGGCGGCCTGCGCCGGCCTGGCCGCCTCGGCGTCGTTTCCGTACAAATCGTCGTCGTCTTCCTCGTCGAGGTCGAGGTCGTCCATGTCCAGCCCCAGGTCGGGGTCGAGGAGGCGGGACTTCTTGCGCTTCTCTTGGCTCTGCTTCCTCGACCAGCCCAGCACGACGGCGTCGCCGCTCTCGCTTCCGAGGAAGAAGGCGTTCTTGCCCAGGCGCGAGAGGCACGACACCTTGCTCTTGACCACGTCGCCGCCGCTCTCGGGAGGCACCAGCTTGACGCTGATTCCCGACACGGTGCGGCCATCGATCCTAAAGCAGACGACGGCAAGCCGACCGTCGCCGGCGACGAGCAGCAGCTCGCCGTTGTCGGCGGCGAGTTGCTCGACGGCGCAGCCCTCGAGGCGCATGTTGAGGTCGGACTGGTCGGCCAGGCTGAACGACGTCACCTGCTTGGCCATGTCGTTGACGGCCACGCCGTTGGGCTTGCCCGACTGGCCGATGTGGATGAGCTCGTTCTGCCCGACCAGCAGAGCACCGCCCATGGGCGCGGGCAGCGCGACGACCTTGAAGAGGTCCCGGGGCAAGCCGGTGACGGAGAGGATCGTCGTCGACGCCCGCTGCTTCAGGTCGAGCGTGAAGACTTTGTACGACACATGGTCCCTGAGGCCCAGCGACGCAGACGGGGGCTGGCTCGACGACAGGATGCCAAACGTCGGCTCGCGGTACTCGTGCAGGAAGGCGAGGTGGACGGGATGGAGCAGGCCGGGGTCGATCAGGGGGAGGCGCAGGACGAAGGACGGAGTGTATGCCGTGTCCCTCTTGTCGGCGTCGCCATTGGCGAGGGCGGCGGACTCCTTGGGCGGGCGCGGCCCGTCGAGATCTTCGTCCCAGTCGTCCATCTCGAGGTCCTGCTCGGCCTGGGCGAAGGGCAGGATGGCGAGGTTGCGCGAGCCGAACTTGAGGGCGGCGCATCTGCTGCCGGGGTCGGCCTCGAGGTAGTTGACGTACTCGCCAAAGGACACCTCCCAGGGGGCGCCCATGAGCTCGTCCTTTTCGTAGTAGTGGATCGACGTGGTCTCGAGCGTGGCGCGCTGGGGATTCCACTCGGCCAGGCACATCTTGGCAGCCCTGTAGGCCAGGAGCAGGGCGTCGCCGCCCGAGGCGGAGCGGGCGACCTTGACGCTGGCGAGGCCGATGACGGCGCCGGCCAGGGGTATCTCGGCGACGAGGACGAGCTTGGTGACGGTGGAGCGGTCGGTGCGGACGAGCATGGACTCGCCGCCGAGGAAGGACGACTCGAGGCCATCGTCGTCGTTGGCGCGGTGGTCGAAGAGCGCCTCGGCCTTGGCGGCCTGGTCCTGCTGGGCCTGGGCGTCGAGCTCGGCGGGGACCGACTTGATGGTGAAGATCTGGACGAGCGAGCCCTTTGCCACGACGAGGTTGGTCGCGGCGGCCGACGTGAGGGGCAGGGTCAGGGAGAAGGAGACGGCCGAGGGAGCCGCGAGCTCGGAGTAGACTTGCATCGCTGCAGGACCATTATTGGCAAAGGTGCTGCTGTCAAGGTGGTGTTGATGTTGAAACTAGCAAGAGCTGGAGCTATACGGTCGGTGCGGATCAACCCAGCGCCGGTCCGACGATGGCCTCCACCGTGACGTCGACAGCTGTCTCATTTTCCCGCAGAGCACCGGCTGAGACTGGTTCTTCGCAAGAATGAATGGGCAGGAGAAACACGGCGGACTCGCGGCTGGCGATAGAGGATTCAACGCGGAGGCTGGCTGCTGCGCAAACTCGCGCCGCTGGTCGCCTCAGCTCCCGGGTAGACGCCTACCTACACGGCTCGTACAAGGCAGACATGCGTCGACGACACGGCTCCGGCCAGCCAGTTGCTCCATGCCACGCGCGCAATCCAGCGTCGAGACATTGCTGGCACGCACAACAGCCAAGCCCGTCGTCATTTCGCTGCCAGGGTCATCCCTCGAGCCCCCTCCCATGTACCTAAGCTCCCATGTGTAAGCAGGGTTCGGGAAGTCGGGCGCCGTTTTAACTCTCCCTCTCCACGACTCCCCGTCGCCAACTGCCCTCGACATCGCCGCCATGGCCGACGCCGGCCTCGTCCAGACCAGCCTCATCTGGGTCGCCTACGCCGTCGCCGTCGGCTGCTGCGTCGTCGCGGCCCTCGTCACGACGCTGACGTGGCAGACGCCGCGCGAGCGCTCCGCCGTCGTCAGCATCGTCGCCGTCGTCGCCCTCGCGTCGCTGCTCGCCACGGTCCTGCTGCTGCCCGTCGACGCCGCCCTCGTCTCCGCGACGGCGTCGCCGGCCCTCGGCGCCAAGAAGGCCTGGGCCTCCCCCCAGCGCGTCGCCCGCATCCTCGCCACCCTGCGCGCCGTCTACTCGGCCCTCTACGGCGTCGACGCGCTGCTGTGCCTCGCCGTCATCCCCTTCGCCTACTTCTGGTACGAGGAGTACGACGAGGTCGAGTTCGAGGAGCTGGGCCGCTCGTGGCGCAGCCGCCTCTGGGCCGCCGCCCGCCACTCCCTCTTCTTCGTCGCCCTCGTCGCCGTCGTCGTGCTCGTCGGCTTCTTCGTGCCGGCCGCCGGCGACGCCGAGCGCGCCCACTGGGACCTCGACTACTTCCGCCGCCTGCTGGCCCGCGGCCGCGTCGACAAGGCCCTGACCTTTGCCCTCGGCCTGCTCGTCACCCTCGGCACCCTGCTCTACCTCGTCTACACGGCCGCCGGCATGGCCCTCATGCCCGTCGGCCTCGTCCGCTCCGCGCCCGCCGTCTCGGCCCCGCAGCTGTCGGCGACGACGGCCTCGCAGCTCGAGCGGAACCGCGAGCGCCAGCGCCAGCTCGAGATGCGCTACGCCGGCCGCCCGGACGCCCTGTCGCGCAAGGACCGCCGCGAGCTCGACGCCCTCGTCCGCGAGGAGCAGACGCTCGTCCGCCGCGAGCGCCTCGCCGCCCAGGCCCTCGGCGAGGGCCGCAGCCGCGTCTACCGCGCCTGGCTCGCCGCCTGCGCCCTCTTCCGCCCCGTCAAGATGCTCGCCGGCGTGCTGCTCGTCGCCGTCGCCCTGCTCGTCTGGGTCTCCATGTTCATCACGGCCGTCGACAAGGCCAACAACTCGCTCTGCAAGCGGCACTGCGGCTACATCCTCGCCCACATGCACCTCTTCCAGCCCTTCAACTGGCTCTTTGTCCAGACGGCCCGCGTCTTCCCCGTCGACTACGTCCTCATGGCCCTCCTCGTCCTCTTCCTCTTCGCCAGCACCATCTCGGGCATCGCCAACCTCGGCGTCCGCTTCCTCTGGATCCGCATCTTCCAGATCCGCCGCGGCCGCACCGCGCCCCAGGCCCTGCTCATCGCCACCGTCATGATGGCCCTGGCCATCCTCGCCATCAACTACGCCGTCGCCATGCTCATCGCGCCGCAGTACGCCACCTACGGCACCCAGACCTTCTGCACCCGCAAGCCCGACGCCCCGGGCGCCCAGCCCGACTGCTCCCGCGACCCGCAACTCGTCAGGCCCTGCTCCGAGGCGCTCAAGCACAGCCACGCCCCCGACGTCTGCACGCCGACCGTCATGTCCACGTTCCTCAACCGCATCAGCATTACGTGGCCCTTCTTCGGCATCATCGACTTCTGGGCCCAGTTCGCCTTCCTTGGCATCGTTCTCGTCGTCTTCGTCGCCGCAGTCGTCCGCACCCCGCGCGTGAGCGTCGCCGAGATGGACGAGGACGCCGAGGCGGACGAGGAGGAGAGCCTGCTGGCTTCGACGGGCCGGCGCTTCGGCGCGACGTGGCAGGACGTCCGCGGCAAGCCGGCGGCCCGGAGCAGCTCCGGGAGAAACGAGGGAGGCTCTTCGGCGGCATAGCGGCAGCCGCTGGATTCGAGTTTGCGTTGCTTGTAGGATACGGCGAGGATCTCTTTTACGGAAAAGCCCGCGTCTGGCTAGGGTTGGGATACGGCATGTTGGACCTGGAGTCTTGTACGACGGAAAACGTATCTGCAGGCATCTTTTTGGAGCATAGGGACACCCCAGGAAACACGGCATGGCTTATGGCAAGCGTTCACAGTTTGGCTCCAAGAGCGCAATGGATGTCATGAGGCCCCCAGGGCCACTCTCCTCTTGTCCTCGCCACCGGCGCCGCCCGTGAACTGCACAGCCCTGTGGCTCCGGTCATCAAAGGCGGCGGCGGGGCCGCGGTGCATCTCGTGCCAGCAGCGGGCGCAGTAGGGGTCGCCGTCGCAGCCGAGGCAGCGCAGCGCGGCGTCCTCGAGGCAGACGGTACACCACGAGGCCATGTCGCCGTCCGTGTAGGCGGTGCGGCTGGCGAGGCGACGGGCCGACGGCACCGAGGTCGGGACAGAGGGGAGGGCGGCGGGGGCTGCGGAGGGCGCGCGGAGGGCTGCGGAGGGCGCGCGGAGGGCGGCAATGCGAGCCGTGATGTCGTCGATGGCGGAACTCGAAGGGGCCGCCGAGGGGAGGCCGCCGAGGGTGGACGGGACCGAGGGGAGGGCGAGGCCGCCGCCGTCTGGCGGCTTGTCGTCTGCGTTCCGGGAACCATCGCAGGCCTCTGCAGGCTCGTCCTTGGCCAGCGCCCGGTCCAGCTCGGCCTCGTCGCGGAACCGGGCCAGCACGTCGTCCGTCTGCCTCGACATGTGCTCTCCGTCGGAATCGTCCGAGCCCGCCTCGTCCTCCTCCGCGACGGATTCCCCGTCTTTGGGGTTGTCGTCTCGCGGGATGGACCTAGACAGCTCGTCCAGCAGGGCCTTGACCTGGTCGTCGCGGACCGTGGGCGGCGGGGGCTCGGGCACTCGGCTGTCGACGCCGCCGAGGAGCTCCTCGAGCGTCTGGTCGTCGGTCTCGAAGACGGCATCCTCTTCCTCCGGCGCCGCGTCTCTTGCCGGCGTGGACACGGGGGGCGCGTCAGTGGACACGGGAGACGCTCCGCCCTGCTCGCGCAGGCGCTTCAGCCGGGCCGCGAGCGCCTCCTCGCGCGTGGGCGTCTTGGCCCGCTCAATGACATCGATGTGGATTCTGGGGAGTTGCCCTTAGCCCCCGTCGGCGGCTCGGCGATGCGCCGCACTCACTGTGACGCCGCGGGCCGCTCTGGGGTTGCGCTGGAGCCGCGCAGGGCGCGCAGGCGGTCGAGCAGCGATGTGTCGACGTCGTCGGGCATGGCTGGTGGCGAGAATGACCGTCGGCGAGGCGACGGGCGGCTCCGATGACGGAATCAAGGTTGCCGTTCGCAGGCAGCCTGGGGTCGCGTGGGGGCTGGGCTCTCGGGTAGGTCGCTTTGACGATTGATAACGACACAGTGGCTGATGACTAGCACGGACTACTCCGTGCCTCGTGCTGCATTGCCACAGCCGCAGCATGGCAGGTGACGAAGCTTTGAGCCGAGGCACAGCCACGCTCATGGCGACTATGGGTTCTAGAAGTCATGTTGCGAGTAAACCTTATCTCCAACCACCACCAAAAGTAAGCTTACCAGTTGGACGGCAGGCTGCAGTATGAACCTGGCAAAAGACGTCATGCGGACGGACCCCTGCCATTATCCGCCTGCGAGCACCGGAATCACCCCGGAGGGCGTACAGGTGAAGCCATCGATAGATGCAGCTCGGCATCGCCGGTGATGACGGGTTTCTCTCCGCCACCAAGGCGGCTCTGATGCGAGTTCACCTCTTCAAGGCGTCTGATCCAGGGCCCAAGTCCAGCTGGTGCCTTGGAGATCTGGACTCGGGCATCAGGGCGTGGAGCATCCTTCAGCCGCATTGTTTGCGCCTCTCCAGCTCCCCACACCGCGTCATAGATGGAAATTACTTGGCGTCTCCCGTCTCCGTCAACGACACTAGACGCGAATCAGACGGAGTCGTGGCAGTCGCACGGATCGTGGGGCGTTTTCCAGGCGTATCGGAACCTTCCTGGCGACCACTTGCGCTGTGACTGAGCGCATCAGGCAGTTGCTGTCGGACCATGCTCGGATCTTATTTAGGCCGCACAACCACCCTTTCTCTGCCGGTCTCTTCCCCTCTGCTGCTGTAACTACCGACCTGATCGGCCGCCGGCCATACAGTATATTTCCATATTTCCACATTGTTTCCCACATTGTTTCAGCCAGGAATCCAGTCTTGTTTTCTGTCGTCACACCTCATCGACTGCCCACGATGCGGTTCGACTTGGCTCTCGTCGCCGCTACGCTGCTCAGCACCGCCGCCGCCGGCGCAATCGACGGCCCCCGGAATCACGCGAGGGTAGGCGTGGCCGTGCAGGAAGAGGCACACGACCTCTTCAAGCGCAGAGGCGGCGGTGGCAGAGGGAGTAGAGGCGGCAGTTCGGCCGGAGGCGCCAGAAGCGGCAGCGGCTCTGGCAACTCCGGCCGCAGCTCTGGCAGAGCCGGCAAAGGCAAAGGCGGCAGCGCCGGCGGCTCTGCATCGTGAGTCTCGCCGCCATCTGCCACCGCAGCGTCCGCACTAACCAGTCCCGCAGGCGCCGCAACTCCTCTCCCGGTGGCAGCTCTCGTCGAGGAAGCGGCCCGACTCGTAGTTCTGACAGCGGCGGCTTCTTCGACGGCTTGAAGCGGTTCTTCAGGCGCAGAGGCGGCGGTGGCGGAGGGAGTAGGGGCGGAGGCACTTCGGGCGGAGGAGCCAGAGGCGGCGGCAGCTCTGGCAGCTCCGGCGGCAGCTCAGCCGGCAAAGGCGGCAGCGCCGGCGGCTCTGGATCGTGAGTCTCGCCGCCATCTGGCAACGCAGCGTCCCCACTAACCAGTCCCACAGGCGCGGCAATACCTCTCCCGGGTCCAGCAGCGGCGGCACCTCCCGTGGAGGAAGCGGTCCGCCTCCTAGTTTTGGCGGCGGCCGCTTCTACGGCGGCGGCTCGACGCGGCCCTTCCGGTCCGGCGGCATTAGCCCTGCCGGCATCGTGCCGTTCGCCCTCGCGGGCGCCGCCCTGGGCTTTTGGGGGGGTCTCTGGCTCCACGGCGCCCACCTCTATCCCTTCAACTACGTCCACCGCTACCACAACGACTCGAGCAACCGGGACGAGTCGGCAAAGGTGCTCTGCGGCTGTGCACAGGACGAGGAGTGCGGCTGCGACGAGAACACCGATCCTGCCTATTACGACAGCCTCATCGGCAACGGCAGCTACGCCGACCTTGACAAGAGCCTCATCAACGTCGGCCAGTACAAGGGCCAGAAGACGCTCTTCATCAACGGCACCCTCCCCAACGGCACGACGGCTGACGGCCCGGACTCGTCGGCTGTCGGCTGCGGCGTGCAGAGCCTGGTCGAGGCCGCTGGCCTGTGGCCCCTCGTTGCCGCCCTTGGCGCCGTTTTCCTGGCCTGACGGGCAGTGTTGTTTCGTTAGTCGCTTCTTGGCTGGCCCCTGTCCAGCAGGCGTGTGGTGTTTTTGTGACTCTCCGCCGCGAGGCGGCCGATACCCAGAGGCGCGGGCGTGGACGGGGATAGAACGAGGCTTCGGATCGGCTCCAGCGAACAGCGTCGCACTTGAGTATGGACACGACTGCACAGCTGGCAGATTGGTTGCATCCAGCCGTTATGATAATGTAATTGTATTACGAACACCAGATGAACGGACTCGAGCTTACTCCTCGTCTGACTAGGCAGAAGTCGTGCCCGAGGGTTGATCATCGTCAGCCGCTGTTCAATTGTCTGCTCGCTTTGAGCAACGACAATGCGCTGTGCTGCTATTGTGTTTGAATGCCTAACTCTTCAGGCTCGAGCCGGCTTTCAACCTCCTAACCTCCGCACTCCGCGCCGCTCGATTCTCATCTCCTTGCTCGTGCACAGACCATACTTTGTCAGCACCCGCGATGACTCAGCAGTCCCAGGCGGCGCCATCCTCCTAGACCAGTCACCTCGACTCCTCACCTCAAAACTCTACTCCCTCCACGCCGCGACTCACGACCGCCGCTGTTGCCCTGGCCGTCGCCGCCCTCGAGCCGACGCGTCCAGCTGCCGCCATCCGGAGCATGACGTAGGAGCCGCCGCGACTCACCCTGGCCCTGGGAGGAAGCTGGAAGGAGATAGGGATCGAGCGCGAGCAGAGAGCGACCATGGCCGAGGACACGGCCTTCGAGGCCGACGCCTTGAAGGCGCAAGACGCCGCCGACGAGCGCGCCATCGCGCGGCTGCTGGGCCAGAGCCAGGGCCACGAGGCCGAAATGGGCGACCTCAACCTCGACGACACGCCCTTTGACCAGACCAACAAGGCCGACGATGCCCAGGACTTCGAGGACATCAGCGACGACGACCTGCCCGACGAGGAGGAGCCGGGCGCCGGCAACTCGCTCGAGATTCCCGGCCTCACCGACGACGGCGGCACGAGTAACGACGCCGACGACCTCTTCGGCGAGGGCCCGTCCTCGCCCGCCGACCCCGTCCTCGGCCCCTCGTCGCCGGCGCCCCAGGTCCACGACGCCGAGACGGCCGACGACGCCCCGCCTGCCGACGCAGGTCTGAGCTTCGACGCCAGCATCAACTTCGACGCAGACCCCAACCTCGAGGCCGCCGCCAACCAGGACCCCGACATCCCCGCGCCGGCGGAGACGGTCGAGGACCTCCTCAAGGCTGCCTATCCTGTGTTCAAGAGAGGCCGCGTCCTAACGTGGAGCGAGCTCTTGCCGCCCAAGAAGGCCGTCTGGAAAGAAAAGAAGCCGCCCAAGAAGCCCAAGCACCTCGTGACCAGCAAGCAGACCCTCGAGCTGGCCCCCGACCAGGAGAAGCTGTTCCGCATCCCCGGGACCGCAGCCCCCGCCAGGCACTACGCGCACGAGCCTCCGCACGCGTCTCTGATCCGCTGCGACGGGGACGACGCCGGCGACGACTCGGACCCGGACCTGCTCGACGACCGGGAATCCGACTCGGAGACGGTGGGCGGCTTCACGCTGCGAGACATTTCCCTGGCGTGCGAGGACTGGGTCGCCCGCACCGACGCCATCGAGTCCGACTTCTATGCCCGGCAGGCGGCCGAGAGGGAGAGCCAGTCGCGCAAGCGGCGGCTCGACAGCGCCGACCAGGACGACGAATGGGACGCCGAGTTCCTGCTCGACGCGGCAGACGATCCGCAGCCCCGGCCCAAGAAGCGGCGGGCCGTCAAGCCCGGCCTGCCAGAGATACCGCGGTACACGACGCCCAACCTGGACAAGTTCGAGGAGCTCACGCGGCGAGGCGCCAAGCGCGTCTACCTCGACATGTCGGATCCCTACCTCCTGCTCGAGGCCGAGTCGCAGAACGCGGCCAAGCGGCCTCGGCTCGACGCCAAGCCGCAGCGCCTGGCCAGCGGCAAGCTGGGCCGCGACCTCGCCCAGCGCTTCAACCTGTCCAACGACGAGGCGTACGAGCTGCTCAAGGAGAACCACCAGAGCAAGGTCCGCGCGACGCTCGGCAACATCTCGGTCGAGCACAGCATGCCGGCCATCAAGCTCACCTGGCCCTACTACAAGGTGAAGCTGGCCGGCACGACCGACGAGTACCACCGGCCGCGTTTCCGCTACAAGAAGTTTGCCGGCCACGCCATCAAGTTCGACAAGCCGGCGCACCACAAGAGGAAGCTGATGAAGGGCAAGGCTCACGAGGTCTTCGTCCACTCCAGGGACCTCAGCATGGGCGACAACTCTACGGCCGTCCTCTTCGAGTACTGCGAGCCGCGGCCGCGGGTGCTCAACAACTTCGGCATGGGCAACAAGCTCATCAACTACTACCGGCGCAAGGACAACCACGACGACGAGCAGCTCCCCAAGCGGGACCTGGGCGAGTACCGCACGCTGCTGCCCGAGGACCGCTCGCCCTTTTCGCTCTTCGGCACCGTCGACACGGGCGAGACGGTGCCGACGCTGCACAACGAGATGTACCGCGCCCCGGTGTTTAAGCACGCGCCGCGAGGCACCGACTTCCTCGTCGTCCGCAGCACGACGGGCGTCGAGGGCTCGCGGTGGTACCTCCGCAAGATCGACCACCTGCACGTCGTCGGGCAGACGTTCCCCTCGGTCGAGGTGCCGGGCCCGCACAGCCGCAAGGTGACCAACGCGTCCAAGAACAGGATGAAGATGCTCGCGTTCCGCCTGATCCGGCACAGCCAGACCAACAACTGCCAGCTGTCCGACATCACCAAGCACATCGCCGACTCGACGGACACGCAGAACCGCCAGAAGCTCAAGGAGTTCCTCCAGTACGACAGGGACAGCGGCGAGAAGGGCATGTGGCGCCTCAAGCCGGGAGAGATCCTGCCCGACGAGGCGGCGACGCGCGCCATGATCAAGCCCGAGGACGTCAGCCTGCTCGACGCGATGCAGCTGGGCATCAAGGAGCTCGAGGACGCCGGCTACGACCCCCGCAACGCCAACATCGAGGACGAGCCCATGGCCGAGGCCGAGGCCGACGACGACGACGTCGACGACGAGGCGAGCAAGATCACCAAGGGGGCCAAGAAGGCGGGCGACAAGCAGGAGGAGACGCTGGCGGACAAGATGGCACCGTGGAAGACGACCAAGGCCTTCATCGACGCGTGCGCGCAAAAGGCCATGCTGCAGCTGCACGGCGAGGGCGACCCGACCGGCCACGGGCTCGGCTTCAGCTTCATCCGGACGTCGATGAAGGGCGGATACATCGAGGCCGTGCAGGGCCCGCTCGCCACGTCGGCCGACGCCATGGAGCGCGAGAAGCGCGCCAACGGCGGGCACGCCTATAACGTGAAGAAGCAGCAGGCCATGTACGAGGAGGGCATCCGCGAGATCTGGGAGAAGCAGAAGGCCACGCTGTCTGACGCGCAGGAGCACGACGACGGCGACGTGGCCGTGACGGAGGACGAAGACGACCGGTTCAACGGCAACGGCGTCGGGGCGGCGGCGGCGGCGGCGGCGGCTGCGGCTGCGGCGGCGACGCCGGCGCTGTTCGACGAGGGCGTCAGTCAGATTAGCGGCTTGACGTCGTCGAGCCGGCACCACAAGCGCAAGATCCGCATCACGCGGGAGGTGGAGATGGCCGACGGCACGACGCAGGTGCGGACCGAGGTGGTGCACGACGCCGTCGTCATCTCGCAGTACATGAAGCGGCGCACCGAGGCCGACCTGGAGCTCCGAGAGTACGTGGCAAGATCCCTCCGCCGTCCGGGCCACTCGAGGCCTGCGCCTCGGATCTGGAGTCGTCTGCCGCCATGGGTCCGAGTGCTGCACAAGTGGGCATGTCTTTCGAGAATGCACCTTGGGCCGAGTCGAGGCCGTGGCTGGACGCCTCCGGGCTCCGTCGCAGACTTTGTTGGGCTCGAACTTGGTGCGCCTGCTTACGTCTATTTCTCCACAGCATATACAGCTCCCGGCCTACGGGCAATGCCGACCATGACCGTCTTGCAAACCTTAGGTATGCCGGGGCCCCCTCCCTCGCCGCATCTCGTGCGCTGACCGGACGCGCGGCAGAATCAAGAAGGAGCTCGAGCGGCTCGAGAAGAACAAGGCCCGACGACAGGCCCGAGAGCAGCAGAAGGAGCTCCATCAGAAGGCAAACGCCGGAGACGCCGCGTCCCCAGGCCCTCACGGGGCCGACAAGGTGCCCACGGGGACGACGCGCAAGTGCGCCAACTGTGGGCAGGTCGGGCACATCAAGACCAACAAGAAGTATGGGACCTTCCGTTTCCCCCCCTCCGCGTTTGCGTTTCGATTGGTGGCGTGCACTGGAGCCGGAGGGTGAGCCCGTGGCGGAGAGGCGGCGGGGGCCCAAGAAGAAGAAGAAGCAGAGCGCCCTCGGCCGCCTGTTCCAGCAGTCGGACCAGCAGGCGCGCAAGGAGGAGAAGGCCCGCGTCGCCGACGAGAAGGCGGCCGCCAAGGAAGCCGACAAGGCGGCCCGAGAGGCCGAGAGGGCGCGGGCGCGGCAGGAGAGAGAGGCGGAGAAGAGGGAGAGAGAGGAGCAGCGGCAGAGGGCGCTCCGAGAAAAAGAAGAGCAGCAGCAGCAGGCGGCCCGGGCGCGAGACGAACGGCGGCAGGAGGCGCTCCGCGAGAGGCAGAGACGACAAGCCGAGCTGGAGGCGGAGAGGCTGAGGCGGCAGGCGGCGAGAGAGGCGGCCAGGCCGCGCTTCCGCTACGGGTCCCTCCGGCGCTGAGAGTGCACGCCACCCATGCCAGTGCTTGGGATGCTTTCACCGCGTTGCGTTGATGACGTTGGCTAACTGGTTGATTCAAGGTTGTGTCCGCTGCTCAACGGCACGATGAAGACGGACAACGGAGCGGCGGAGCACGGCGGCTTTGGTAACTACAACGCCCCGACGGCAAACGCAGCGTCGCCAGGCCTCTGACTGGGCCTCGTGCGGATGAAGAGATTTGGAGCATTGCATGGGAGAGGCGTGGCGGCCGGGGCTCTGCGTTTCCAGGACGCGAGACCAGCGGCGCTCGCGAGACGGCGGAGTCGGGCGCACAGGTCTCTTTCGAGGAGTTTGGCCCGGAGGTGCCGCCCGGAAGGCTGTACGGCGGCCAAGCGCAGCGCGGGCAGAGCGGATTCGGGTTTGAGCAAATGATACCCTGAAGTTTTTATCGTGCGTCTGCGCAGCGCCGCTTTGGTGCCGTGGAGCTGGGCGTGTTTGCCGCGGGACGAGAGCACAAAACACGGCTGCTTGATGGCGTAGCTCGTGTCGTCTCCTGGAGCCCGACCTGCACGACGGCCGGGGCTGCTTCTACGGCGGGCTGCCTCGCGCTGCCCGGGGTTCAGCGAGGAGCCCTCTCCCTCTTTCCTTGGCCCCATGGGCCCTCCTCAAAGGCGCGGACAGACTCGTGGAGAAGTCGCCGAAAAGGGGCACGGCTCGTTTACCCTGTCGCTTTCTGTATACAGCTGTCTAGGTAGCTTCGCTCTCCTTCCCGTCGTGGGACAGCGCCAACAAGCTGGGGCGCGCACCACTCCCAGGAATAGCCGCTGAAAGTCATCGTTCT
This sequence comes from Hypocreales sp. Mo6-1, assembly GCA_002939055.1. Classification (NCBI taxonomy): domain Eukaryota; kingdom Fungi; phylum Ascomycota; class Sordariomycetes; order Hypocreales; species Hypocreales sp. Mo6-1. The sequence goes on from PNEP01000013.1 coordinate 2,392,333, forward strand.
TCTACCGTCCCCTCTGCACAGGTCGCTACCGCTCAGGGGCCGGCTGCGGCTTTCGAACTATCTTGATCTTCGGCCGCGCGCTCGCCGGCGTTGCCGGACCAGCCTTGGGCGCAGGGGCGGCTTTGGTGTCGACCGACATCTTGGGCGGCGCGGCGCCGCTTCCGTTCGGCAGAGGCTTCCTGGGGCCGTCGCCCGTCGGGAGCGGCTTCCTCGCCGGCTTGGCCGCGTCCTTGGATCCCGGCGACGGCTCCTTCGGCGGCCCCGACGGCAATGCCGTCCTGCCGCCGGGTGCCGGGCACTGGCCCATGATGACGGCCAGGCGCTTGGGGTTGCTCGTCCGGAGCGTCACTATCCGCTGCTTCTTGCCCGCCTTGTCCTCGGCGCTCGACGGCTGCGGCTCGGCCTTGTGGCGCTTCGGCGCCGGCGAGCCCTTCTCCTCCTTCTCCGGACGCGCTCTCTTGACCGAGGCGGCAGGCGGCGCCTCCGGCACCCGGGGGCCCGTCGCCGCCCCCGCGGGCTGAGACGCGGCCGAGCCAAGCCCTGTGCCGGCAGCCGCGCCTACGGCAGCCGCGCCGACGGGACGCTGGGCCGCGGCCTTTGTGTTGATCTTGATCGATGACGTCCTCTGGTGGACGGCAGGCTTGTCCGGCAACATGGCTCCCTTTGGCTGCGTCTTGTAGTAGCATCTAAAGTTCATGACCAACTGCAAACGTCAGCTGCGCGTCCGGCCGAGGCTGGGGGACAGAGGACGTACCCGGTCGGCCAGCTTCGCCCGCTCCACCTTCCAGCCCTTGGGCAGATCCAGCGTGAGCACCCAGCTCTTGGCCTCTTCGAACATCATGGCGGCCAGGTCGAGCAGCGTCTCCACCTCGGCGCGGCCGAGGTCCGGGTGATCCAGCGCCTTACGCATGGCGGTGCTGTACTGCCTCTGGTCCCGGCCGTACGTCTCCTCCATCTCGCGGCGCAGGGCCTTGAGGGCCGTGTCGAGGTTCTGGCGGCGCGCAAACATCTCCTTGCGCGCCTCGATCTCCTGGGCGCTGTCCTGGACGAGCAGGAGGGGGTCCGCGTCGTCGGCGGCCGGCTCGTCCTTGGCGACGGAGTGCTCGCCGAAGGCGATGGCGGCGAGCCCGCGCGCCATGGCCTGGATGAGCTTGTTGCGCACGTAGGGCGACGCGTCCGTCATGAGCGAGTAGAGGAAGAAGGAGAAAAAGGTCGGGTCCATCATGGCGCCGAGGTCGACGAGGGCCTCGAAGGCCTTGACGCGAATCACGTCTCTGCCGCCCTCCAGCAGGTACTGGGCAAAGTCGGCGTAGCGGTGGGCGATGACGTCGGCCTTCATCAGGCGCTGCTTGGCGTCGAGGCCGGCCGTGGTCCAGATGTTCTGGTACGAGTTGGTCCACTCGTCGCGGCGCAGGACGCGCTCGATCTGCTCGAGCGCGGCGGCGAGAAAGTCGCGCTCCTCGTCGCTCGGCACCTTGTGCTGGCGGGTGAACCAGTCGTCCCGCTTCGAGGGGATGAGCGACGTGGCCAGGGCCTCGACCAGGGTGGCGATGTAGAAGTGGTCCGAGTAGGCGTTGTCCTCGTTGTTGTTGAACAGCAGCTGGTCGAGGATGAAGCGGCGGGCCTCGAGCGGGCACCTGTGCGTGTGGTCGCGGACCTGGGCCATGGCCCTGATGATGGCGCACCGCACGCTGTACTGCTTCTTGTCGGAGAAGTCGTTGGGGTACGGCTGGTTCGTCCGGTCGTAGCAGAACATGTCGCGGAAGGCCCTCATGAGCTGCCGCAGGCCCAGCATGGGGATGTCCTTGATGTTGGCCTGCCGCGGCAGCGCCTGGGCCGCCAGGGCGCGGATGCCGTGGAAGTAGCGGCGGTCGACGAGCGTGCGCACGAGGAAGCCCGAGGCGATGGGGTGCAGCGGCCCCTGGGACAGGTAGAGCATGGCGTCCTGCTGGGCCACCACGTCGCGGTCCTGCTGCAGCTGCGACACGTACATGTACGGCTCCAGCGGCCGCTTCATGTCGCAGGCCCATTCGAAGTCGGCGTCGATGCGGATCCACTCGTACGACTCCTGGTCCATCTTGCGCTCCGTCTCCGGGTCCCACTCTATGAGCTCCCAGTCCCGCAGGTCGTCCGGGCCCTGCAGCACGTCGCCCAGGCAGTAGAGCAGCGCGTCGTCGGCGTTGTCGGCCAGCTCGGCGCCGGCGCCGGCGTTCTGCCGCTCCTTCATGCGCCGCGTGCGCTTCAGCCGCTTGTACTTGGTGTTGTAGGGGATCTCGAACTTGGTCGACCGCGTCGCGTCCTCGCGGATCTCGAGGATGTGCTCGTACGGCGTCCCGTCGGCCTCGTGGATCCGCACCGTCATGGGCCCGGTGAAGAGGTGCTGCAGCTCGCCCGCCCTGACGCCCGCGCGCCGCTCCTTGACGGCGCGCAGGAAGTCGGCCTTGTCCAGGTCGGGCCTGCGCGTCGCCTGGTGCTGGATCTGGTTGAGCGTCAGCTCGACGCAGAGCCGCTTCTTGTTAAACTTGGTCTTGACGTCGAACCGCGGGCACCCGGCGCCGTACACCCACTGGTTCCAGAAGGACTCGAGCCGCGAGCGCGAGCCCTTCTCGCACGTGGCCCGGAACTTGTCCGTGTCGAGGATGGAGGACCGGTCGCTGCTCTCGATCTGCGCCTTGGTCAGGAACTTCTGCAGGATGCGCGTCAGCCCGTGGCCGCCCGACGCCTTGGCCAGCCGCTTGTCGAGGATGAAGACGACGACGGCCGCCTTGAGCGCCATAAAGTCCATCTCCGACTCGCCGAGGTGCAGGTGCGGCCCCAGCTCCCACAGCGACGGCCGGTCGACGTCGACCTGGACGAGGCGGTCCGACATGGTCTTCATGCGGAACCGGTGCTCGTTGTTGCCGCAGATCTTCTTCATGAAGAGGTCCGTCATGTAGTGGGCGATGCCCATGACGAGCCAGAGGTCGTGCCGCGTGTTGGGGATCATGTTGATGCCGATCCACTGGTAGGCCAGCGTGAAGACCATGTTGCGCGTCACGTCGATCTCGGTGTCGACGACGTCGTCGGGGAAGAGCAGCCGGTTGCTGACAAAGGCCAGCGAGTGCAGCGGCACGGCGTCGTCGACCATGTCGTCGAGGAAGCAGACCTTGAAGTTGGAAAAGGGGTACTTGGCGAAGGTGTAGGTCAGGAAGTCGGCGGCCATGGTCAGGGCCGCCGCCGTGTTGCGGACCCAGCCGGCGCGGTGCGGCAGGCAGTAGGCGTGCACCTTGAGCGCGCTGACGCCCAGCTTGACCTCGTCCTCCTCGGTGCGGAACTCGGACGACAGGTCCACGTGCTCAAAGGGCCCGACGGCGAAGCCCAGCTTCTGGACCGACACCTTCTTCTCCGGCTCAAAGACCATGATCTTCTTGCCGTCGTCGTCCGGGTCCACCGTCTCCTCGACGAGGAAGCCGGAGCAGACGACCGTCATCTCGCGCAGCTTGTCCTCCTCGGCGAGGCCGAGGTCCCGGTCGTCGGCCTGGGCCCGGTCGGAGCCGTCCTTGCGCGTGGCGAGGGCCTGCTCGAGGGCGTCGCCGAGGGTGCGCGGGTGCCTGATGGAGATGCGCCAGTCGCAGCGGACGCCGTGGTCGTCGACGCAGGGGAAGATGCACGACGCCGTGCCCGGCTGGATCGAGTGGCGCGTGTACATGTGCGTGAAGCGGCTGTCGAGCACGTCGACGCCGACAAAGTGCAGGCCGTCGCGCGGCCTCGCGTTGGCAAAGGGCACCGTGATCTTGTACTGCTTGTGGACCCTATCGGCAGCGTCCAGGCCCGTCGCCGACTTTCTTATGATCAGCCTCGGGCGGTCCTGCTCGCCCCTGCCGCGGAGGTGGATCCTGAGCGAGCCGTAGGCCGGCGTGCAGCCCTCGAGCTCCCTATTCTCGGCGGGCACGTCGGCCTTGCGGCAGTGGAAGAGGGCGCGCGCGCGGATCCGGCGGAGGTCGTGGTGGTCGGCCCGCCAGTTCCAGCCGCGGGGCTGCGCGAGCCGCCCGTACGGGTCGCAGTACTCGGCGTGCGCCTTGCGCTTCTGGCTCTCGACCGCCTCGCCGTGCACCTCGCGCATCTCCGCGATGGTGATCTTGTCCGTGTCCACCTCGCAGTTGGCCGCGTCGAGCGCTATCTCGTCGACCCTGTCGTTAAACGTGACCACGAAGATGTCCGTCGTGCCGTCGATGCGCCGGTCGCGGAAGTTGACGTCGAGATTCACCTCCTGCTTGAAGATGAAGTACTCATGTACGGGGCAGTCCTCCTGAGGGAGGTCATCGAACAGCGGGTGCTGCATCTCGGGGGGGTCCCTGGCGGCCATGGCGGAGGAGCCTGCCGGATGGCTCAGGTTGTGTACGAGATCAACATATGAATATGGTGGTGGAGTGTGGAGTGGAAGCTTTGGCGCACGGACCACATGCGGCTCATTCGTGGTCACGTGACAAATCACCGACGACCAAGAGGCCGCGGCGGAGCCATGGAGCCATGGAGCATCAGAGGCAGCTCCGCCGGCTCTGTACAGCTTGACTTGGCCATATACACCAACTGTTAGAAGGGGTGGGCCCCATAGAACAAAAAGCTGGCCTCCGCTCCGCCTGGTTCCTGGACGGTGTTGACCGTGGAGGCATGGGCCCAGTGACCGAAAAGAGATCAGATACCAGGGGTCACGAAGGAGCTCCTCCCAGGCCCGCGCAAACTTAAGCATACATCTGTCATCAGGATATCCTCCCATTCGGGGTCCTCTCCAAGGGCCCCCCAGGCCCGAATCTGCTCGCTGCCCGCCCCGGGATCTGCTCTCTGCCCGCTCCGGCCCGCGCCGCCAGCCGCCGCTGCCTCGACGGGCACTCTCGGGCCAGGTGGCCCAGCCCTCGGCACTTCCCTGCCCAGGACTGGTTGTGTTGGACAGGCTGGTTGTGTTGGACAGGGAAAGGGTCGGTTTCGGCTGGGGCTGTCGTTGTTGTGCTCTACTGCCTTGGGAGGACGGAGCCAAGGGGTGAGCCTGAAGAGACAGGAAGGGGAGTCTAGATAGGTACCTAAGGTAGATACCTCTACAACGAACTCAAACAAACTCTGGACAAGCCCCCTAAACAGGGGAGAAAACCACCGGAAAGTCGGCCATGAAGCCGTCTTCCTCCTCTGCATCAATCTCCTCGCAATTCTCCAGGACCTCTCCCATGGCCGCGTGGGCACAAGCAACGGCCATCTCCCAAACGTGGTAACCCCCGTCACCCGGCAGCAAACGCAGACTCAACGAGGCCCTCTAGGCCTCACGCATGTCGTCCGTCTAAGAGGACATCTCATTAGTAAAACCTAGGGTAACCATGGGGGAGGGGGACTATACTGCGTCTACAGCTAGGGGAGGATATTACTACGCCATAAGACGACGGCGGCGCTCCGTCAGAACGCGATACTCGGCCAAGGTTGACTAGGAGTAACGTTAGCGACAACCGAGCGAGACCCGGACGAAATCCGGGGTAAAAGATCCACAAACGTTAGTCGTCGTACTAACTAACGACTGCCACCTCTCGGCGACTCTCTAGTAACAGGACCAGAGGGCCTTCGCCCTCCTCACGACGGTACTCGGCAATTCGGCGAAGCCAACCAAGGATGGTGATAAAGTCATCCCGGTTCCCAATCATGAGAGCCGGGGCCCGTCTCGTCCTTGCGGCATCATAGTTCCCACGCCTCCGAGCACGCGCCGTACGGCCAAGGTTATCGACAGACTGGCGAAGGTTGGGGGAAACCCCCGTGTGTTAAAGTCGGGTACAACGCCCAAGAAAGGCGTGGCCACGCCGAAGAAGGTCACCGCGACGCCTAAGATGAGTGTGGCCACGCCGAAGAAGAAAGGTATATCTCCCCGGTCCGCGAAGCTCGCAAGTGGTATGCGCGGCTTACGTATTGGCGGTATATCGAAGGCGGCTCGAGAACAGCTGGCCTTAGGTGGTGTGTCCCAGCCGATGCGTGGAGCCTCGGCAGCCTCGGAGTTGCCGCAATCCCAACTGCGATCGCGAGGAACCGAATTATTCAGGAGAATTCGGTTACATTCCCGTACATAACGGAGACCGTGAGTTCATGCGTTGTTTGAGAGATGCGTGCAACACTATAAGAAACACGGTGAGGATCATCCTCTGGGTAGCTAGATGACCTGCGCAGCTTAGGTATTCCCCGTGGCGCCCGCGACTGTTCTGCCGAGGCGAGGCCATGACCACGGTGTTCCCGTGGCGCCTGCGGTTGTTCTGCCGAGGCGAGGCCATGACCTGGCTGTTCTGCCCGATGAGTCGAGAGGCTAAAACTAACCGAGCAGGGACCAGCGCATCCAAGATTGCTGGCGACTCGCAAGAGAGCCGGCAAGAACAAGAGAGCCGGTGACTCGCAACAAAAAGAGAGAGCCGGCGCCATCGTGGCGGCGTCAGCTCGCAAGAAAGAGCCGGCGTCGCAAGAGTCGGCGATACAAGCTCCGGCATCGCAAGAGCCGACGAGAGCTGGCGACTCGCAAGAGAGCCGTTGAAAAAGGCAACCGAAATGGCCGTCGACCTGGAACAGCACGACTTTCGCACCTACAACGGCCTTTATGTGCCTGATGCAAATCAGCACGCGGGAAAGGACTGCATCGTCGACACGCTGCAGCCCTGGCACCCAAACTCGAGGTGCTGAACCAAGTCTTTCCCCCCCGCATCCGCCTACTCATTTCTTCCAGGTCTTCCACGGTGCCTACATGGATATGGTCTGGCTGCAGCGCGACTTGGGCCTTTACGTCAACGGCCTCTTCGATACCTACTTCGCCTACGACCTACTCTCTTACCCGGGTAGGAGTCTCGCTTTCTTGCTCTCCAAATTTGTCAACTTCGACGCCAAAGTATTACCAACTGACCGACTGGAGAGTCCGGCAAGCAGCGGGCTTCCGTCCCGCCCATCTCAGCTGCTAACCATCCTCAGGCCAATTCCCGCAGAGATGCTCTATTACACACACTACCTCCTCTACATCTACGACCAGCTGCGCGACGAGCTTGACTCTGCGTCGGACCGCAACGACCCCAGCAAAGCCGGCGACTCGCAAGAAAAAAAGAGAGCCGGCGTCACAAGAGCCGGCGACTGGCCGATGACGGCACGCGTCTTCTCGTCCTGCCGACGACCCGTCGATGACGAGACGTTATTCTCGGCTCGCCAAAAGGATCCGGCGACTCGCTGATGACAACCTCGTCTGCCGGTTCCACGGCGACTCGAAAGACCCGGCGGCTCGAAGATACGCTCTGTTCGTCCGCCGCCAAGGCGACTCGAAAATACCCGGTGGCTCGACGACACGCTCCGTTTGTCTGCCGGCGCCGTTACGGCTCGGGTCCTTAAACAAAAGTCAATTGGCACTGGCGACTCGAAGATGACACGCTCTGGGTGTCTGCCGGTGCCGTGACGGCTCGGGACCTACGCAAGCAAGAGCAAGTCGGCATGAGACACGCTCTCCTCGCCTGCCGGCGCCGTGGCGGTGTGAAACTTCGTCTCCGGGGTGTCTTCGCTAGCCCGCTGCCGTGTTACTGAGGAGTCGTGCTCGTCAGGTAAGCCGTGTCGGACGATGCGCCATCGTGGCAGCTGGCTCTCGCAGACAGGCAAGACGATGGTCTACTTGTCTTGCCATCGTCGCTACGGGGCAAATGAGAGCCCCATCGATGATACACAATCTTCGTCCTGTCGGAGCCATCGGATCCGCGCGCATCAAGAGACAGGACGCCGTGTGCGAGAGGAAAACAAGAGACAAACAAGGGGGACAAATGAATAACAGAAAAGGAAAAAGAAAGAAAAACAAGGAAAAGATAAAAAAGGGAAAAACATGGAAAAGAAAAAGAAGAAGACGAGGGGCGAGGGGAGGCAAAGACTTGGGAGACAACCGGCTGCCAACGACTGGCTTACCAAAGACCACAAAAGGAGAGAACAGAAAAAGAAAACAGGGAACAATCCACCGCTTCGAGGGGACGAGGGACGCGGGCAAGGCCCAGGGAGGATTTGGAGATACGGGCAGGCGAGGGAACGAGACTCGGATCCAAGCCGTCGAGGGAAAACACGGCGTCGACTCCACAGACTTGAGCAAGAGGCGCACGCTGACGAAGCATGACTGCCGACTTCGGAGGTCAAGGGAGAGGTGGCAGGCGGGGTGTCAGATGGGCTTTTGAGAAGGATCTGGGGACGGGGCAGGGAGGAGGAGGAAAACCATCCATTTGGACCTGACGGTGGACTGGAGTTTGGGCAGGGCCTAACAGGGGGACAGGGGGAGGCGACTGCGACACGAGATGCACGCCTCGACAACCATCCGCCACGGCTGCGCAAAGACGATCCACGGAACCTTCTGGCGCGAAGCTCGTTGGCTACGACCGACCGCGAGGTCAGTCGCGAGCGGGACACGCCCTGACAAGGGCGGCCAGCGCATCGACGTCCTCGGGCAGTCTGAGACGGGAAGAGCACAGCGTCCTCGACCTCGACGCCGTCTTCACGCGCAGGCGGCAGCTCTTCGACCGCAGCCATCGTCAGACGGAGCACGCGTCCTCGACCTCAGCCGCCGTCTTCACGAGCAGGCGACAGCTCCTCGGTAGAGCATCAGCATCCTCGACCGCAACCTGCCATCGACAGGGCGCCAGCGTATCAATCATCGTCGGGGCGGCGGCCAGAGCATGCAACAGCTGCTCGACCTCACTCCTCAGGGTGCCGGCGCACAGGTCGTCGACCTTGAAAGCATCAAAACGGCGACTCCACGTGATGCCCGCGCGTGGAGACGTTGCGACGACGGCGCCAAGACGTCGTCTTGTACATACACACTCTGGGATCACCGCGAGACCGTGGCTGTCTGTGCTCGTCGGCGCAAATCGTCCCAGCCTGGTCTGGACTCTGTGGTCTCGATGCAAAACGCAGATAATGGGTAGAGGGAGCCGTCTTCCCCAACACCGCAGTGGACACAAGTGGCCCCGGGTAGATTAGCGGTAGTCAGAAATCAGCATAAACTCCTCCAGCAGCCTCATCTTTTGTCTCATCTCCCTGCTCCCTTTTTGCCCAAAGAAACCCAGGATGGCCTCGGCGTGTTAGAAACGGGAGGCCGAGTTCTTGAAGGGTATTGCGGGTTAAACTTGGGGATGACTCCACAAAGTTTAGGCTTCTCTGCTTAGTCGCGGCACGAGAGTTCACGAGACATGGAGTCGCAACAAGCCAACAGCAAGCATGAGGAAGGGGAGAAAGCGATGGAAAGGGGAGCAGAAGCTGGATAAATACGAAAAGCGACAGGAAGGGGAGTAGCCACAACGCAAATAGAGATTTGGCCGAGTGCAAATAGCAATACTCTAATTGACTTGCGCGGGCCTGGGGGGAGGCCCGATAAAACGACCCCGACTGGGACATGGCTTTAACTCACCTATTCTCTACGTTAATGTGCCTCGTTATATGACAGCTGCGCCGAATCATGCCTCGCCCAGCATGCCACTCTCCATCAGGCTCTCGAAAAACTCGGGCTCGAGAAACGTCTTGACGCTCACGTCCAAGCTCAACCCCTTCCTTCGCCGAGTCTTCAGGACAAAGTCGCGTGCGGTGGCCTGCGTGGCGGCGGGCTGCAGCGGGCGCAGGACTTGCTCCTTGTCCAGCGGGTCCCCGGGAACAATGTGCCAGCTGTCAAAGACCATGCTGACCATGGACCCGCCCTGCGTCTTGATGCGCAGGTCCGTCTCGAAGCCGAAGCTGTCGATGACGGGCAGCAGGCCGTTGACGCGGTACAGCGGCGTGCCGGCGACCGGGCCGTCGGACAGCACGTGTCCGCGGCGGCGCGCCAGCACGTTGTACACCTCCATGTACGAGTCCTCGGGCCCCGTGACCGACACGGCGTACATGGGCTCCATCAGGCGCGGCGACGCCATGAGGAAGGACGAGTAGCACGCCCGCCGCGCCGTCGGTATCATCTGGCCGCCGCCGCGGTAGATGGCCTCGCTGGCCAGGGCCACGTCGGTCACCTTGAACTTGGTGTTGCGGATGGCTGCCACGGTTAGCGACGCGGCCGGGCGACGCGGAGACGGACAGAGACTCACGCTCTTCGCACAGGGGCCCTTCGCGGGTGGCCCAGCTGAAGCCCTGCCGGATCGACTCCCGCACCGTGCCGAGGAGCTTCTTATCCACCTCCGTGGGAAGGGTGTCGTCCTGCAGCACGTTGGGCCCCTTGTCGTCGGGCCCAAAGGCCCAGATGCTCCTCGCCGCGAGCTTGTCCCATCCGTGCGTCTCCTCGAAGTACTTGGCCGTCTTGCGGACGGGATCGCGTACGTTGACGACGCCCGTCTCGATGTCGGTCGAGATGCCCTTGTCGAGCTGCTCGGCCACCATGGTGATCTTGTTCTTCTTGTTGGGCGTGACGGCGTAGCACTTGGTCGCCGACGTCTCCACGACCGTCTCGCAGAAGCGCGTGACGGGGTCCGACACCTTGATGTCCATGTCGGCGTAGAGGCGCCGCAGGTCGTGCAGGACGCAGTCCATGTAGAGCTCGCCCGTGCCGAGGAGGATGTGCTCGCCCGACTCCTCGACCTTGGTGCTGATGAGCGGATACGACTTCTGCACCTTGCGCAGGCCGTCGAGCATCTTGGGCAGCTCCGACGGGTTGATGGGCTCGACGGCCACCTTGAGCACCGGCTGCGTCATGTGCGTCACCGGGCGGAAGATGTGGGCGTCCTCGCCGTCCTCCAGCTTCGGCGCCACGATGGTGGCCGACTTGACGATGGAGTTGTCGACGCCGCCCAGCAGCACCAGGTTCCCGGCCGGCGCGCCGTCCGTGGGGATGTTGTATCTCGTCTCGGCGATCAGGACGTCGCCGATGGACGCCGTCGTCATGTCTTCCTCGTCGTCGACCGAGTATCCCTCGCCGAGGACGCGGACGGGCAGCCCCGGCCGCGCGGTGCCGCTCAGCACGCGGCCGAAGGAGCGGAAGCCCTTGGCGTCGGCCGTGTTGAACAGCTTGGTGATGTGAACGACCAGCGGGCCGTCCTGGTCGCACGACGCCATCGACGCGGCGATCTTGCTGTCCAGCGGGCCGGTGTAGTGACGTTCCAGGAGGCGGCGCGCGCCCTCAGCCGGCGACGGAATGTGCCGCACCACCATGTCGACGAAGCCCGTCGACGGGCCGAAGAACTGCTCGCACACCAGCTTGAGAATCACCCGGGCGTCGGTCGCGTACTGCGAGGGCTTCAGGCTCAGGCCCAGCGACGCCAGCACCGTCTTCAGCTTGGCGGGGGGGTCGCTGATGGAGTGCGTGAACAGCTTGTAGACGGGCTCCAGGACGAAATGGACAAAGGCCCTCGGCGCCCCGTCCTCGACGGGCTTGCGCGTGAAGCTCCGCCGCCCGGGGTTGAAGTAGACGTCGCCCCATAGCCTCTTGGCGAAGGCGTTGGGGTCCACGTCGCCGAACCTGTCGGCGTACATGTTGGCGAAGGACTGCAGCGTGAAGCACCAGCCCAGGTCGGCGCAGGCGAAGAGGACGTTGCCCTTTTCCGGGCTGACGCGCCGGGAGGCGGCCGTGGCGGGCGAGGCGTTGCTGATGACCGTGTTGACCTCCTCGACGACGTGCTTGAGCTTGAAGTAGGCGTCCTTGGGGGGCAGCTTGAGCTCGAGGATGAGGCGGTCCATCTTGTTGATGATGAGCGTGAGCGGCAGGTCCTCGAGGACGGCGTGCTTGATGATCTGCTCCGTGTTGACCTGGACGCCCTCGACGACGTCGACGACGAGGCAGACGCCGTCGACGAGGCGCAAGGCGGCCGCCACCTCGTCGACAAAGTTGACGTGGCCGGGCGTGTCGACGAGGTTGACGAGGTGCGACTTGCCCTTTGAGCTCGGCAGCACCAGGCTCATGGGCGCCGCCTTGATGGAGATGCCTCGCTCGCGCTCCAGCACGTGCGTGTCGGTGTATCGCAGCCTCTCCTCGCGCTTGCGCCCGGTGCGCGCGTCGAGCCTCTGCGCCATGTCGTGCGTCTCGAGGACCAGCATGTCCATAAAGGCCGTCTTGCCGTGGTGTAGATGGCCGGCGAGCGCCACGTTCCGCGTCTGGTCGGGGAAGCTCATCAGGTCCATCATGAAGGTGCGGTCGTAGAAGACGGGCGGCAGGTCCGACTCGTCGATGCTGAACTTTTTCACCTCGACGGGCGCGATGATGGGCTCCGTCAGCGGCTGCGCGTCCTCCTCCTCGACGCGCGTCTCGACCTCGGCTCCGTAGACTTGCTCGGCAGTCGGGTAGTACTGCTTCTCCTCGTGGAGGACGACGGCGTTGCTCGGGACATCTGGCCCAGTTAGCCGTGGCCTCTGGGTGAAGGGGCACCTGCGGACCAGTCTCCATGTCCATGAGCTCGCCCTCGACATCATCGCCCGCGTCGGAGACATGTTCGCTGGCCTCGGCGCCGGCCTCGGACGCCTCCTCGGACGCGGCCTCGCCGATGAAATTGCCGAACCTGCCTGGTCAGCCGCCTTCAGCGAACGCGTGGGGAGGCCTTACTCGTCGTAGAGGTCGTCCATCGCTGGCGCTTGGCGAGGGCATTCGCGCCTCTGAGCCTGAAGGTGGTGTTTTTGCAAGGCTGAGTGACTAAGCTGGCGCGAGGCTGAGTGGGGGCGTGGGGCTGCGGAGCTAGGCTGCGGTTCAATTTAGGTTGGATCGGCTGTCGAGAGGACCAGGGTCTGATCGGATCTAGTACGATTACGGAGAGAAGACTCAAGGAGCACGGCAGCTCCAAAAGGGTCTGGCCCGGGCAGGCGTTAAACTTGCAGCGCTCCCTCGTCTCCGGGGTGTCTTGGCCAAACCCGAGCGGCCGCAGCAAGAACGAATGCGCATAAGCCATTGTGCCATTCCCTCGACGCACCGCCGTGTTAGTCGGCGACGAGGTGGTGCTGCCGACGCCGGACGGTGACAATAAAGGCTGCAAACAAGAGCCCGGCGACTCGCTGATGATGACGCCAACTTCGTCCTGCCGGCGCCACCGTGGCAGCTCAGATCCTCGCTGAAAGATTAGGCGACGGCCCTGGGATGGAAAAGAATGTGGAAGAGGGGGAGAAAATTCAGGCAAAAGAAAGAAAACAAACAACGGATGATTTAAGGGCCGTGGGGAGGAAGCAGTCACTCGAACAAGAATCCACGGCCGAGGGTTATAAAGGGGGGCCTAGAGGACAAACCAGCTGCCGACGACTTGACTTCGATGAGACTATGTAACTTCGAGGTTCCAGTCAGCATAGGCGACGGGAACCCGAGATGCCACAAAATGGAGGGAGAAGAAAGGGGAAATTGGGATGCTGGGCAAGGCCCAGGCAAGGTTTGGATAACACGGATATGAGAGGAGAATCGGATTCCAAGCGTTGACGCGCCGAGGGAAAACACGGCTGCCGACTCTGGGAAGGGAGAGGGCAGACGGCCGTAGGATCGAACCACGTCGTCCATATAGTGGCCGTCGCGGCCAACCCGCGCCGCTAGATCGCAAAGCAATCTAGCAGAACGCCGTCGTGAGCCCGCCGTCGTGCCTCCCCGCCGTCATCATCGGTCTTCTGCTCAATATTCTCGACGTCCTGTCCTGCGGCGAGTCGCATTCCCTTGCCCGTGTCCTCGGCAGCAGAGCATAGGCGTCCTCGCCCGCAACTATCGTCAGGGCGGCCAGCACATTAATGTCATCGCCCTTGATCTGTCATAGTCAGGGCTGGTGCAAAACGCAAACACTGAATGAGGGACGGTCTTCCTGATATCACGATACTTAACGGTAGTCGATGGAATCTTAACATAGAATTCTGTCTCAGTCAACGTCTATCATGAGCGCAGCCCAGCGGCAGTCTCGCCTCTTACCGGTTGCTTGTCGACCTGCTACCGTCTGTCTGCCCTCCCAATACTGAAGCCTGAGCGACCGCGACCAGCGACTACGGCCTGAGGCTTGCTGCGAACGATCGCCAGCCCTTTTATGTGGCACATCTTATCCTTGCCCCTCCGGCTGACTAGAGCCTGATAGCCATGCAGCTTTCGCCCCTTATCCTCGCGATCCCAGGCACCGCCGTCGCCAAGCCCAGTAGCTACCGCCGAGCTTGCAGCCGTGTCGCCTACTGTCAGCTCTGCCTCGACTCTGGTGGGCCGCACGCCAGCCTGTCGTCATCTCTGGCCCCGGTCTCGTCGGGGCGCTCCCAGTAGAGACCTAACATCAGGGAATGCCCCTCCTGCTGTCGACGGCAAGGTGTCGGACGTGGCGACGCTGGTCTATGCCGCGCAGCTGACGGCGCGGGCGAGTGGCTCGAGGCTGCGTTGTGCTTCCTGGCTTCCCTTACTGTCTCCGTGTCTTTCCGGCTTTTACTTCCCCGCCTGTCGCTTCCTGTATCTTTCTACCTTTCACTCGCCTTTCCATCGCCGGGTGCACCCTACGGCCAGCCACGCCGGCCGACTGCTAGCAGATTGTGTAAGTCATCCGCCCGGTGAGCGGCGAGACTTCCCGCCGGCCTTGGAGTTGAAGACTGTCAACCTCAGACATCGACTAGCTCTCCGCTGAGGCCCTTCATCGTTGCGTCTCCCATCGAGTAAGACATACTGGACTGATCAAAGTGACCCAAGAACTCTGAAAGAGGCTGCTAGGAGTTTCAGCGACCCGCCGCCTGTCGTGGTCATATCAGAGAGTTTGCACCAGAGCCATCTAAACTGGTAGTAACAGCAGTGCACACGGGCGGCACCATTTTGCCTTGCTTTGAGCCCGCCAGACTCTCGCGTTTGATCCCCAGACGCTATGTGTTCTCGCCTGACAAATTCGTCGAATCGTCCACCGCAACATGGGAGAATTTCTCCTTTTCTCAGATCCCAAGTGAGTGCAATTTCGCAACTTGGCGCTTCATGTCGGCTAAAGGCCCAGAGATGATCCTGCGTCTGCCTCTGTCGCTGCTCCGGCGCTCGACGAAATCGACGCTTCTCTGCTGGGGGCCCTTGAGTATACTACGATGATACTGAACACGTTACAGTGCAGCTGTCGTCTGAATGAACCATCCGGCTTACGGAGCACATAGATCTGTCTTACGTGATGCTCCACTTTCGACCACCGCTGACTAAAGAGTGTAGTGTTGGTCCCGCGAGCTCCTCTCCGTCCTCTTCCATTCTCTCTCCACCTCTCCCTTCACCCTTCCTCGCCAATCCATCCGCCATGTCGAGCCTCCCGCCCGTATACATCGTCTCGGTGGCGCGGACGCCCATCGGGTCGTTCCTGGGGTACGCCTCCGGGCCCCGCGCAGACTCGGCGCTGACGCCCCCAGGTCGCTGTCGAGCCTGAGCGCGACGCAGCTCGGGTCCGCCGCCATCAAGGGTACGGGCGCGCTTTTGGTTGTCGACGGCAGAGGCTGACGACACAGGCGCCGTGGAGCGGGCCGGCATCAAGCCCGACGACGTCGACGAGGTCTACTTTGGCAACGTCCTCTCCGCTGGGTACGCCTCTTCCCCCCCCTGCGCCGCCTTGCTGACACCGTCCAGCCTCGGACAGGCCCCCGCGCGCCAGAGCGCCCTGGGCGCCGGCCTCCCCCCGTCGACGGTGTGCACCACGGTCAACAAGGTGTGCGCGTCGGCGCTCAAGGCCATCGTGCTCGGCGCGCAGGACATCATGCTGGGCTCGGCCTCGGTCGTCGTGGCCGGCGGCACCGAGTCCATGTCCAACACGCCGCACTACCTGCCCAACCTGCGCGCCGGCGCAAAGTACGGCGACCAGACGCTCGTCGACGGCGTCCTCAAGGACGGCCTGACCGACTCCTTCAAGAAGGAGCACATGGGCATGCAGGCCGAGCTGTGCGCCGCCGAGCACGGCCTCTCGCGCGCCGCCCAGGACGACTACGCCGTCGAGTCGTACACGCGCGCCGCCCGCGCCGCCGACGCCGGCCTGTTCCGCGAGATCGTCCCCGTCGAGGTGTCGCCCGGCCGCGGCAAGCCGCCCGTCGCCGTGGACCGCGACGAGGAGATCAAGAACCTCAACGCCGACAAGCTGCGCGCCGTGCGCCCGGCCTTCAAGCCCGACGGCTCCGTCACGGCGCCCAACGCGGCGCCCATCAACGACGGCGCCGCCGCCGTGGTGCTCATGTCCGAGGCGCGCGTCAAGGAGCTCGGCGTCAAGCCGCTCGCGCGCATCCTGGCGTGGGCCGACGCCGAGCGCGAGCCCGAGCGCTTCACCATCGCGCCGTCGCTGGCCATCCCCAAGGCGCTGGAGCGCGCCGGCCTCGCCGCCGCCGACGTCGACTTCTTCGAGATCAACGAGGCCTTTTCCGTCGTCGCCCTGGCCAACATGAAGCTGCTGGGGCTCGACCCGGCCAAGGTCAACGTCTACGGCGGCTCCGTCGCCCTGGGCCACCCGCTGGGCTGCTCGGGCGCGCGCATCGTGGCGACGCTGACGTCGGTGCTGCGCGAAAAGGGCGCGCGCATCGGCTGCGCCGGCATCTGCAACGGCGGCGGCGGCGCCTCGGCCCTCGTCATCGAGAGGTGTGCATAGGCAAACACAGCATGCAGCGTTTAGGTTTACTGAAAGCATCGCTACCACACGTCGCTGCGCCCGTCAATCCGTCTCCATGGGCACGCCCTCGGCCTTCCACCGCGCAAAGCCGTCGTTGTGCTCGCGCACCTCGTCGTCGCTCATGTCCTTGGCCCACGGCGGGTTGTGCACCATCTTGAGCAGCTTGCTCTCGCGCAGGCTGCTGAGCGCGCCGAGGCGGGCGCGCTCGCGGCCCGTCTTGGGCTGGTCGTAGATGAAGTACTCGGACGTGCCCGGCGCCCAGACCATCTTGGAGCTGCGCAGGCAGATGCTCGTCGTCAGGTTCTCGCTGTACGACAGCGGCTTGGGCACGTCGTCCGAGTCGGCGTCGCCCGTCGGCATGTTGCGCGTGAGCACCACCTTCTGCAGCCTGGAGCGGGGGATGCCCTCGGTCGGCTCGACGCGGATGAAGGACGAGATGTAGTACTGCCAGCGCTCGCGCATCTGCATCTCGTCCATGTAAAACGTCGTGTCGTTGCGCTGCAGCCAGCGGACCGTCGCCTCGGACTTGTCGGGGAACTGTCTTGCCGTCAGCGCCGGCCCTCTGCGTCAAACAGGAGCGGCCTCACCCAGCACAACACAAAGAGGTCGCCGTCCTTGACGCACTTCTCGGCGAACTTGCGCGCGCTTATCTCCGTCTGGTAGCTCGTCTCGTCCTTCTCGCGGCCGACAAAGTACTGGTGGATCAGGTCGGGCGTCTTCTCCTTGGCGTCGTTGCTGCTGCACGTCAGGGCCAGCCGGCACAGCGTCTTGAGCTGGTCCTGGATCGTGTAGAGCTTCCAGCCGTTTCGCAGGTAGTAGTGGCGCAGCACCTCCTGGAAGCGCGCCTCGTCCACGTCGCCCGTGATGAGGTCCTCGACGAGCTCCATCGTCTTGGGCCAGTAGCGGCCCGCGTCGTCGGCCGCGTCAAAGTAGTTCATGGCCGCGTCGGCGAAGCCAATGTCGCGCGCGGGCTTGGGCCGGCTGAGGCGCTCGATCTCGCGCGCCACCACGTCGCCGCTGCCCTTGACGTCCACCATGCGGCTGTAGAGCGTCTGGAAGATGCTGAAGAAGACGAAGATGGTCTGGTTGGCGAAGAAGTTGTACCACGGGCGGTGGAAGAAGCCGTCGGCCTTGAGCTCGCCGTCGGCGTCGACGAGGGCGCTGTCGTCGCCGACGACGACGGGCTTGGGCACCGTCGGCATCCAGCGCTCGTTGGTCACCTCGGCCTCGGGCGCGTCGGCCGTGTCCTCGTTGGAGCCGACGTCGGGCGTCGTCTCCTTGCTCGCGCTGTCCTCCTTGTGGCTGCGCGGCCGGCTGCCGTTGCGGCCCGGGTCCAGGACCCCCCGGAGGAGGTCCCGCTTGCGCTTGCGGCCGTTGGTCAGCTCGGCCGGCGTCTCGTCGGCCTCGTCCTCGGCCGAGTCGGGCGGCATCTTGGGCACGCGCTCCTGCACCGCCTCCTCGTCGAGGTCGAAGAAGGAGCTGACAAACGTCTCGAAGAAGTCGAGCAGCCGCTCCTTCTCGTGCGGGCTGTGCTGCCCGCTGTGCAGGGGGTAGAGCATCATGAGGCGGAGCAGGTCGAGGACGACGTCCTTGTCGCCGAGGTCCCAGACGAGCTGGTGGCGCGGCGCCTTGGCCTTGAGCGCGCGCTCGCGCCGCTGCTCCTCGTACTTGGTCTTGATGACGTCGACGAGGTGCTTGGCCGTCAGGTTCCGCTTGTCGTTGCTCTTGACCAGGATGCCCATGTGGTCGAGGCTCTTGAGGTACATGTGCTCCGTCTGCGCGTGCCACACCTTTTCCCACTCGCGCTGCGAGAAGCGCCACTCCTCGTCCTTTTGCTTCATGCGGGCGAGGAGCACGGGCACCACGTCGAACGGGCTGCTGAACATCTCGTTGACCACGTCGATGCCCTTGTCGCCGTATATCTTCTTGCAGATGCGCTTGAAGATGGACGTGCTCTGGCCCGCGAGCGCCGCCTGCATGTGGAACGTCTCGCGCTCGCCCGGCGTCATGGCCAGCATCTGCTGCGCGATGGGCTCGAGCAGCTGGATGCACTTGAGGTTGATCTCGACGTTGAAGTCGTAGTCGTGGCGCTCCTCCTCGATGCGGTGCAGGCCCTCCTCGAACTGGTTCTTGCGGTGCGCGACGAAGCCCGAGTCCTCGCTCGCCCACGTCGGGTGCGACGCCCACTGGTCGTTGAGGACCGAGTTGCACAGCTCGTCGCGGCCGCTGCACGGCTTGAGGCGTTCCTAAGCGGCGGCGGTTAGCCTGAGTCGACGCGGGCATCGACGCCCGGGCCATCGCCTTACCCGCTTCGGCAGCAGTCGGTAGCTCGGGCCGTAGCCGCGGCAGTTGCTGAGCGACAGCTTGTCCGTCGGCGGCGCCGGGCGGTTGTCGACGACAATGTCCCGCGGGTCGACGGCGAGAAACGACTTCCAGAAGCTCATCAGGTCCGGGTTCGCGCCGATGAAGAGCGCCCCCTTGTGGAAGAGCGTGTTGCGGTCGATGATGTTTTGGCTAAAGAGGTTGCACAGCTTCAGAAACTCGTTCATCGACGACCGGTTGCCCAGGAACTTCTTGACGCGCTCGAAAAAGGCCACCTCTTCCTGGATCGACGTGGCCGAATACCCGGGCGGGTACGGCTCGGGCATGACGGGAGTGAGCGTCGGCTCGACGTCGCCCCTGGCGTGGCTGAGCTTTGGCCGCTTGTTGCCGTTGGGGAGACGGGCCGCCTCGGCCAGCAGGGCATCGGGGTTCTGCGCCTTGTCGGCGCGCCGCTTCTTCTCCTTGCTCGCGCTGGGAGGCGCAAAGCTTCCCAGGGGGGGCATCTTCTGCCCGTCTCTCACGCCGGGCTGGGGGGTGTGGCTCGGGCCCGGCGCCTCCTCCCGCGCCTTGGCCTGGCCGGCGGACTCGGGCAGGAACTGCTTGAAGTCTTCCAGGAGATCGGGGGCCGAGTTGAAGAGCGTCGTGACCTGGGCGTAGACGTCCTGGATGGGCTTCTGCTCGCGCTGGTACGTCTGCAGGATCTCGAGGAACTGCTTGTAGATCTCGGGCTTGTCCTGGAAGCGGTTCTGCGACGGTCAGGTGGACCTCGGTATCGTGAGAGAGAAACCAACCTTGATCTTGTTGACGTAGCTGATGGCGTGGTTAAACTCGACAGGGCCCCTGCGCTCCATCTGGCCGCTGACGGGAACCGGGGTCTGCGCCGCGCGCGCGCTTGGCGCGGCCGCCATCTGAGACCTCGAGTCAAAGGGGCTCTGGGCGGCCGCCTGGAAGAGGGAGCCGCTCGGAGCGGTAAAGGTGGCCTCGGGGCTTTCGACGTGCTGGGTCCGCCACTGGCGCTCCTGGAACGGGGGCTGGGCCGGAGCATCGGCGCGCCCGGCAATGGACTGCACCGTGGTGCCCATGGGCGTGGTGACGCGGATCGTGTTGGGGTCGTTGCCCGCGCCGCACTCTATTCTGTAGCCGGGGGGGAGAAATGTATTGAAGCCCTGGATGAGGTTCGGGTGTCCGGCAAAGAGCTCCGACACTCGGTTGATGACGCCCGGGGTATCGATGCTGAGAGGTCAGCTTGATCAGGTGTTGCGGAGCCGACTTACGCTTGACTCTTGAAATCTTTCATGATATCAAGAAAGCGGTTGTAGACATCGGGCTGGTCGTGAAACTGCACCTTGACTTGGTCGAGGTAGGTCAGGGCGTCCTATACAAGCATAAGCTGCCGGGACAGGCCTCCACGAGACGTCAAGATGGACTCACGTTGAGGATGGGCTGCTGGCCTTGGGTGATGCCGCCAGGGATCTGATGGCCGCCCGGCGTCACGCCCACGATCGGGCCCTTGCGGCTCTCTTGCTGCGCCTGAGCCTGGACCTGCTGCGGCTGCTGCGGCTGCTGCGGCGGCGGCGGCGGCTGCGGCGGCTGCGGCGGGCCTCCAAAGACGGCTGCCGTCGGCGCACCGCTCGGCGCGGCCTGCGGCGGGTTGGGAGCGGCCGAGTGAGGCATGGGCGCAAACATCTGGTGCTGGGAGCTGCCCTGTCCGTGCTGCAGCCGGCTGTGCTCGGTCTGCAACGGGCCGCCGAAGCTGGGCATCGGGCCCGAGGGGGCCCCGAGGTGGACCGGCGGCGGCGCGTTCCCATTGTGGTTCGCAAGCAGGCCGCCGGGGCTGTGGATGGCACCCGGGATCCGCGACGCCACCGGCTGATGGATCGGGATCGAGCCGGCGCTGCTCTGATGGGGGCCCGGGGGGTAACGGTCGGCCGCCTCTCGCTCGCGCTCGCGCTCGCGCTCCTGGTCACGGCGCAGGTCCTCGTGCTGCTGGATTGCGCGGTGCCTCTCCTCCATGTCGCGCTCGCGGTCATACGGCCCACCGGCGGTGCGACCGTGGAGGTTCTGGCTGTTCATGCTGATCTGTGGGAAGAGACGCGTCAGCAAGTGAAGCAGCTGGATGAGCAACGGCGCTCCAGTCCCCCGTGCCCAAGAGGCTCAGCGGCCCAAGAGGCCCAGGGCCCGAGGCACCGGAGCACCAGAGCGGTCGCTCGAGCCCAGACGTGCAGGCGAGCGCCGCGGCAAGGAGGCTTACCGCTGGAGGCTCGCCGAGGCCGGTAAGCATCTACATGAGGCAAGCGTCGCGCAGGCAGGGGCAGCGCGTGTCGAACAAGGATCGTGGGCGACCCAGTGCAAGAGAAATATGCTGCGTGGACGAGCTCCTGGCAGATGACGAGATGGATCTGACTTAGTGTGGGCGTCACGTGCCGATAAGCGCTGATAGGCGCGCGGCTGTACCAAGCTGGGCGCGGGCCAATGGAAGGGGTATTCCAGAGCCGAACGACCCACCTCAGCCTTGTCCTATGTCGTCACCTGCAAGGGAGTGCTGTTTGCTCCCCTTCCTATGGCTTTCTACGTCCGTGTATGTTTCTAGCTCTTTACGGCCCCTTGATGACCATGAGAGTTCACGCAGGACGACATCACGTTGTCGCATTTGTCTGTGAGTGCTGGCCTCGAGGCGGATAAGGGGCGCAAGACTGCTGTCAAGGCGCTGCATGGCAGCAAGCAGCTATTTGCGGCACAGGATCTGCCCGTGCAGCAGCCCAAACCAAGCATCCTCATCTCCACAAAAGGCATCCCAGCCACGGGCAACGCGTTCCAGCTCGTCGGCCGTCGCGAGCCCCTCTTGCAGGGCCACGTCGACGAAGCCCGAGGTGCGGAAGCGCTCGGCCATGGAGCCGCCCCAGTACTCGCGCTCGTCGTCGCTGCTGAAGCACCAGGCGCCGGCGCCCCGCTGGATATCGGAGCGCGCGAAGCCGGCCTGCTCGGCCCAGACGTGTATCATGCGGCCCGGGTGCGGGTGGCCGCCGCGGGCGGCGGCGACGCGCTCCGTCAGGCGCAGCCAGGCGGCGAGCGGCTCGGCGTCGGGGAACCAGGCCATGGACGCCGACTCGCAGCAGGCGACGAGGCCGCCGGGCCGGGCGACGCGGCGCATCTCGCGCAGGGCGGCGACGGGGTCGGCGACGTGCTGCAGCACCTGGTGGGCGTGGACGACGTCGAAGGAGGCGTCGGCGAAGGGCAGCGCGTGCGCGTCGCCGGCGACAAAGGAGACGTTGGCGACGCCGGCGGCGGCGGCGAGGGCGCGCGCGGCGTCGAGCGGCGCGGCGACGGGCTCGACGCCCGTGACGTGGCCGCCCGGCACCAGCCGGGCCAGGTCGACCGTGATGGATCCGGGGCCGCAGCCGACGTCGAGGACGGCCATGCCGGGCCGGAGGTGCGGGCCGAGGTAGGCGGCCGAGTTGGCGACGGAGCGCCAGCGGTGGGTGCGGAGGACGGCGGCGGCGTGGTCGGTGGCGTAGACGGAGGGAGGCATTGTGTTGAATGGAGAGATCAGGGGGAGAAGAAGAGGAGAGAGGCCAAGTGGGCAGCAGAGGACAGGCCCATATATGGCGCCCCGGACCGAGTCCTCAGCCGGAGTCCCGGAGTCCCGGAGTCCCAGGTCGGGGTCCCGGACCGAGTCCCTAGTCGGAGCCCGGAGTCCCGGGTCGGAGTCCCGGCCGTCAGTAGCCGTGCAGGTGGACGCACACGGCAAACACCATCATGCCAAACTCATCGACCGTCTGCACCCAGCGGTCGACGCGCTCGCGCCGCGCCGGCGTCCCCGTCTCGGGCCCGCGCCACAGCTCCGACAGGCGCAGCGGGCCGTCGGGCCAGCGGGCCCGGTCGGCGTCGAATGCCGGCGCCCAGGCCGGCGCATCGGGCGCCTCCCAGAGGCGCTTGGGCTCGGGCGCCCGGATGCCGCGCAGCTCCTCGGCCAGGAAGCTCGGCACGCCGTGCGCCGCGTTGTACACGTTGCTCAGCAGGCACAGCGTCACGACGGAGCGCCGCGCCGCCGCCGCCGCCACCCACGACGCCCAGCCGGGACTCGCGCCCGATGCCTCGGCCCGCGTCTCGAGGCCCCGCTGCGCCGTCCGGGAGGCCAGCTCCTGCAGCGTCACCATGGCCGCGTCGTCGACCAGCGCCGGCGCGCCCGGCAGCGGGAGCAGGTAGGCCGTGATGGCGTAGACGAGATACGCCTGGAAGGCGGCGAGCGAGTCGCCGTGCGAGCCGCCGGGGTCCTAGATACATGTTGACGTCGATTAGGGGTTGCTGCCGCTTGTTGCTGCTTGCTGTTCCGCATACCTCGTGCGCCAGCCGGCCCATCTCGCGCTGCACCGTCTCGGCCACCATGGCCTCGCTGCCCGGCGCGCGGCCCTGCCACAGGCGCACCAGGCTGCAGCAGTTGGCCAGCGCCGCGGGCACGTCGGCGGCCAGCTGCGCGGCGTGGACAAAGGGCGGCGGCGCGCCCTCTGCCATGTGCCGCGGCACGGCGCGCAGGAAGGCCGTGGCGAAGAGCAGCGTGCGCGCGTCAAAGTCCTTGGGCACCTGCTCGGGCGCCGCCAGGAAGGGCCGCAGCCAGCGGTCGCGGATGTGGTCGGCGTCGGCGAAGGGCACCAGGTCGACGCGCGAGAGGTCGAGGGCGGCCGGCGACGGCGACGGCAGCCGGCCGGCCGGATCCGTCAGGGCCGTCGTCAGCGACAGGGGCGTTGCGATGCCGCCGGGGGCCGGCGCGGGGGCCGGGACGGGGGATGAGGTCCCGGCCGGGACGGCGGATGAGGCCCCAGCCAGATCCGCAGATGAGGCCCCGGCCTGGTCCGGCGGTCCGCAGGCATCCGCCGCGTACCGGCACGGGCGCCGGGCAGCCACGCAGCGCGCGCACGCCGGCCGCTCGAGGCCGCACCGCACCTTGGCCCGCGCGCACGGCTGGCACGCCTTCTTGCGCGACGGCGCCTGCTTGTTCCTTGCTGCGGCCGGCACCATGGCGGTGCTGTCGTGGCCTTGGTCGAGCACGGCCGAGTCCAAGTCCCTGCGGCCACGTGAGATATGCTGGACTGGACTCGCGATGCTGTTGCCGCTGCTGCTAGGCTGGGCTCCTGCTGCTCGCCATGCCCCTTTAAAACCGAGTGCCAGCTGATCAACTGACCATTTGACAGACGAATCGAGGCGCCCTGTCGGCCATCTCGCCCGCTTGTCTTCTCACTCGACCCCTATGCAGCTCTGCTGAATGAGGCGACGGAGTTCCGATCACGGTGGGGCCGAGGGTTGCTAAATCGGAGTTCCGACGTCGGTTACTTGCGGCCCTCCCCAGCCAATCATCTAACACGCCTCCCAGCGACACGGCCTTGGTTGCCAACCGCTCGCAGCAATATCAGAAGCTTGGGTGTCCTGGCAGTCCGTCAGCTGCAGTAATGGACCTTCTCGAGCACGGAGTGCGGCGATATGTTAAATTCCGGCAGGTCCCGGCTCCGTTATGCTACCCTGGAGTTCCGGCCAACTTGTAGAGACGCCGGCTATATATCTGGACTCCAGGCTGAAGAAACATGAGAACATCTACAGTCTTCTTTGGTGGCCATTCATACCTTGGATTAACACACAAAATGGACGTCGTCCTCCGCAAAAGCCTCTTTGCGGCTGCTCAACGCCGCGTCCTTGGCTACCACTTGCCCCTATTCAGCAAGCTCGTGAGTCTATTTTCCGCGCTTTAATACAAATAGGGATCATTGGATGAGCCGTGTCTCTCAAGTGGTCTTCTTCGGCATCCTCGCTGCGTCTCGGTCGCCGCCTATATATTCTGGCTTTACTTTGTCTTCCAGCCGCGCGTTGCCAATATCGAGCTCCGTATCGATCCCGAGGACCACCTGAAGTCCGGCCAGGCCGGCGCCATGTGTAGCCCCGTCTGCATCTTCGTCTTGGCCTGGACGCCCCCAGCGTCTCCGCCGGCAACACATTCTCCCGCAGCCCCTTCGGAGGAGCGGCGCGCTCAGCGAGCGGATCTTATATGTACTATCTTTCTCAAGCCAGTCGTGCACATATGGCACGGGCGCGAATTGATCGGGCAGCTTCTGGCGAGTCATGACTCTCACTCGGTGCTCATCTTCCCGGCCTGGGCCACGCATGTACTGGGAGACTCGGAAGCGCTCACATTCGCCATATCTTATCTGGTCGAGTCACGCCCTGGTCGTGACAGGCGAGTAGACGGCACCGCAGTCTCGCGCCCGTGTCAGACGGACGGCGGTGGTCGGTCGATTCTTCCCGCCCAGCCGAAGCATCGGCTCTCGGGTTCTAATTCGAGCTGCGGCCGGGGTCCGGTCGCTGACTGCAGGGGATACCCAGGCCTGCTTACGGCGCCTTGTGCTCATCGCTGGAAAGCAGCGGCGTGACGTCGGATGCTACTTCTTGCAGCGAGACGGGCGCAGCCATGGCAGGCCAGGGTTCCATGCCCAGTGAGCTTAGGCCATGCGCCCCCGGCGTCGACTCGGCTCCGAGACGATGGTTCGGGCCGACAGGGTGCCGGCGAGGCTTGGAGTGTTCGAGGTGGTGAGCTGCTCCCGGGAACTGGATGGGGAGGCCTATTTTTAGAAGCGGCGGAGGCGGGCGCCAATCGGCTGACGTCGATGCCGTCCGGGGCTTCATGGAGAGCGTGAGAGCCTGGAAGGGTTGCTGCAGGCGCAGGTGCGATGCTGCGAGGCGGCAGGTAAGACGTGCGTTGGCTGGTTGGTTCTCGACGTCAGGGATGACTGACGTCGAGAATCATCCGTGGAAGCCATGCTGGGCTGCGGCGCTCAGCGAGCGAGGCGCTCACGGAGCGCACACTGGGGCTCAGGTGAGCTACATGGATGGACAGAGGCAGCGCCCCGGGGCCAGAGACTGCCCAAGGACAGCGTCAGGTAGCACCGGCGCTTGTTGCGCGTGCAGCAAGCGATGGAGGGCAGGGTGGATCTGAGATGGCCACGGGCTGCGGTGCCATCGGCGCAACTGTAAATAGAACCCACGTGGAGGCCGTTTGAGTTGGCGGGAAACAAGAGACGGAGGCTGTTGCTGCTCGCGGCGACGGTTCGCCGACGGCGGCACGGCAGCGTTTCGAGGGCGGCAGCGTTTCGAGTGCGGCAGCGTTTCGAGTGCGGCAGCGTCACCGCATGGTGCGACTGGACATGATGGGGCGCTGCACCGCTGCCAAAGCGCGGCCCTATAGAGGGAGCTTTGATTATCAGGAGGCTCGCCGCCGACTTGCGACGCCTAGGCGCTAGTCGGGCTGGAGCGAAACAGCCGATGCCGTGGCCCCCACGGCGAGGCTGTACCTACATGCGTCGGCGCGATGCGCGCCTGTACGTATGATGCGCATTCTGTGGCAGCGACCTGTGCCAGGGCGCGCTTCGGCGACGCAGCCGGCTGACGGCATGGAATGCCTGGAAGCGCGCCAGACGCGACGATGCGCGCCATGCCTGAGGCAGAGCCGCCCCGACCGTCTGCGACACGGGCCAGGGACGCTGCCCCCTCGGCCGTCATGCGCCCGCCAAGGCGCGCGTCATTCCATGATGCGTGCCCATGACGTCGGCAAACGGCAGTTGGCATGAGACAGGCCCAAGACAGCTCACAATGAACCGCTGGCCAGCTTTTCGCCTGGCCCAAGGCCTGCCAGCCAGGCGCTTCATTGTGCGCGAGGCACGCCGCACCTCGCGGGCCAACACGCCGCGCCGGCGGCGAGTCGCGCCGTAGCGCAGGGACCTCTGCGCCGCCGCATCGCGCAGCCCCAAACAGGTATCCGGCGATAGCGCGCTACCCTCGCCCCGGCCCTGCCCTGTCGCGCCCCGTTTGTCCAGAGCGCGGGCACACAGACAGCGGCAGCATCAGCACCTTCCCTGGCCGCAAAATTGATGCGCCTTGCTCTGGAAGGCTCAGCCAACCAAGCTGCCCCTTCCCCTCGCTCTCTCCTCTCCTCCCTCCTTCCCTCCCCTCTCTGACCTGCTGCGACTAAGCCTCCTTCCAAGCCAAATCCTCCTCCTCCCCTCCCCCTCGCGACCGAAGACAATCTTGGTCCTATTATTAGAAGCTTCCAACGCCAGATTCAGCCCCATCCATCCTGCACCTCGACAAACTCTCACAGGCCTGCCTCTGCATTGTCCGCCGCCCTGCCCTGCCCTGCCCTGGCTGCCTTGGCTTGCCTTGATTCGGCGCCACCAGCACCGTCCGGCCGACGACGCCGCGCCTCGTCCGCGCTGCCGTTGGGCTGCGCACGCACTCGCAGCGCGCCCTCGCATGGTCCCTACACTGTGCATGCCTGCTCACCACCAATCCTACCCAGGTACCGCCTGCTGCCGCTGGCTGTGTCGCCTCGTGCGGCTCCTCGTCGCGACCTCATATTGCCCCGGCCCCGCGATCCGAACCACGCCCAGCTCCCCAGCACCACCCGGCATCTCCCCGTCGCCCCTTCATCCTTAGCCCTTGGCCTGTCGACGCCAGCCCTTGCCGCGACCGGGCCACACGGGCCACGACCACCGTTCGCCGTCCGTCCAACGGCCAACCTGTTGCCGGCCGGACGCCACCCGCGACGAGCCGCCGCGACTGTCGAGCCGCGCCTGTTGCTTGCTCGTCGATTGCCGCGCGTCCCGTGACGACTTGGACCCCCCTCTCCCGCCGCGCCCCGCCGTCCCTCGTACCACCAAGGCCACCATGGGCCGCAGAAAGATCGAGATCAAGGCCATCAAGGATGACCGCAACCGCTCCGTGTACGGCCTCGCCCCCGGCGTCCTCGTGCGCCACCCGGCTGACCTCGGCAGCACCTTTCTCAAGCGAAAAGGCGGCCTGTTCAAGAAGGCGCACGAGCTGTCCGTCCTGTGCTCCGTCGACGTGGCCGTCTTCATCTTCGGCAACAACAAGAAGCTCTACGAGTACTCGTCCTCGGACATGCGCGAGCTGATCCATAGGCATCAGCTGGTGCGTCTCTGCCGCCGCTTCCCGTCGGAGAGCCGCCTCGCGCCGTACTGACGCGCCGCAGCATGGCCCGCCCAACGAGCACAAGAGCCCCGCCGACTTCAACGGCGGCAACGACGACGACGACGAAGACGACGCCGACGGCACCCCGCCCCGCCCCCCCGAAGGCGTTGAGCCCCAGATGATGCCCCCCCAGTTTCACGGCCAGCAGCCGCCCTTCTCCCAGATCCTCCGCCACCACACGCCCTCGGCCTCTCCCCCCATCGCCAACGGCGTCCCGTTCCAGAGCCATCACCCGGGCCACCACCCGGGCCACCACAACCCCAGGGGCGCCACGCCCCAGCCGCCCATGGGGTCGCGCCCCAGCTCGAGGAACAGCGGCCGCCGCCTCGGCCCCAACATGGCTTCCCAGTCCGTGGCGCCTCACGGAACACATCCCGGCATCACGTACATGCCGACGCCGCCCATCTACAACCCCCCCGCCAACCAGCCCGGCATCATGGCCCACCACGCTGGTCCGTACTCGTACCCGCCTCCGCAGCAGCCCTACGTCGAGGACCGCCGCCCCTCGGCGCCCCCAGGCTATGCCGCCCAGCCGGCCCCCCACGCCGTCTCCGTCGCTGCCCGCGCGGAGCCGTCCCCGCCCCAGGCCGGCACCCAGCACCTCCCTCCTCACCCCGGACCTCACGTGTCCCCGCCGCCGCCGCCGCCGGAGCCCGAGCGGCGGCCCCACGACCCGCACCCTCCGCCGCCGCCCGTCGAGCCCAAGGCCGAAGCATCGGAGCGGCCGCAGCCGCCGCTGCTGAACACGGACACGGCCATCAAGAAGCTGCCCCAGCGCAAGTCGCACAGCATCTTCACCCCGATCGAGGAGAACCGATCCATCCTTTCCCAGCACCTGGCCTCGTTTGCGGCGGAGCCTGCGTCCGCCAAGGGCGAGTCGGGTCCGCCGGCCGCCACGCCGTCGTCGAATCGCTCGCTGTCGGCCGACGCGCCGCCCCCGCGCGACGGCGCCGCGGCCTCGCCCCAGCTGAAGCGGTCCAGCACGCAGAGCAGCCTGGACCGGGTCCGGAACCCGTCGGCCTCGTCTGGGCCCGAGTCGACGTTTACGCCGCCGTCGCGGGCCAACAGTCTCAAGACGGGCGGGCCCGTCGGCGGCGCGCGGCCGAGGGGGCCTCGCCTCACGGTGCAGATACCAGACGGCGCGTCGGAGCCCGGCAGCGCCACGGGCGAGTCCAACTCGCCTCACAACCCCGCCATGACGCCGACGCACGCCCCGCAGCGGCACAACTCGCACTCGTCGGTCGTCCTGCCGCCGCCGTCGCCGTCGGCCTCGGCGCTGCTCTCGGCGGGGGCCACGGGTCCGCCGAACCCCTTTGCCCGGCCGCCGCCGCAGCAAAACGTCAACGGCGACACGCCTGTGTCTGCCCTGCCGTCCCGCTTCCTCAACAACGAGCTGCTGCCGAGCCCAAGCAGCTTCTACCCCGACTGGAGCTTCCGGGGGGGCGACAACAACACGCTGCCGAGCCCCCTGAACTTTGCCACGCCCGTCGTCGGTTCCGGACCGAGCTTCCTGCGCGACGACAACCACGGCAACCCCAGCAACAACAGCACCGGCAACAACAGCGCCGGCAACAACAGCACCGGCAACGCGGCCAACGCCCTGGGCTACACGGCCAGCATCGGCAACGGGGGCCCCAACCCGCCGGGGCCGGTGAAGCGCAAGTCGCCCGACTTCGGGGCTGGCAGCCAGGGCGAGAGCCACGCGAACGAGCCCAAGCGGGTCAAAGTCGAATACGCATAGATTTCCTTGGCTAAACGTCGTCTATACCGTTGGGTCATGCAGTTACGATCCATGCGCCACTGATACCCTTTAATCCATGGCCATGACGTCGGTTTCAGATTTTCATGTTGGTTCTTGTCTATATTATCAGGTGGTCGTGGCCTATTCTTTCACAAGTGTCAAGTGGCGTCTCATGGCTCGGTCGTCGGCCTGGTCTTTCGAGATTCGATATGCATGGGATTGAAAAGGGGCCTCTGCGGTACGGTGGCGCATTCATCTCTTGATTGCCTGGGTGTTTGTCGGTTGGCGATGTCATGGTAGAGGCGTGCAAGTTTTTTTTTTCCGGCGTGGAAGCTGTTGATTGTCTCTTCTTCTTGCTTGTTCTTTCTTTTTTCTTGGCTTGAAGCTGTCCACATTTCTCTTCCCTGGTGTTCGATCATTTCTGTGGGCAGTTTGAGATGGTAGCCCTGCACAGGGCGCGGGGCCGACGGCGTTTTGGCTTGCACGTCGAGCATCGAGGTTCAGGGTACAGAATGGCATCGGATGGCAGCTGCGTTCCAAGGGATAGAGAAGCCGGCGAGTGCTGCGAAGCTCCCTGTCGAGCCTGCGGTGTGGATCTGGCGCATGTCGGCATCTATGTATATCCAGGAGCGATAGTCTGCCGCTGTACAGAAGGGAAGTTTGCATTCATGGCCGCCGCTATGCTACCATGTCCCCTAGGTAGTTGAGCACGCCATCGAGAATCCACTGGGCGAGCATCACGGTCAACGGGGCGTCGCCATCGGGGGGTAGCGATGCGGAAGACTCACCAACTCGCCGTTGGACGCCTTGCTGGCGACGCGTTCGACCTCGACGGCGTCGGGCATGATGGCGCGGGCGCCGTGCGGGGGGGGTTCTTCCCACCAGAGGTCGCGGCCGGCGCGGGAGGGGGCGGCGGCGGCGGGACCGGAGGCCCAGGAGGCAGAGGCGGCGGCGGCGGGGAGGACAACGATATGGGCGTCGACGAGGCGGCGGAGGTTGGAGTCGGCGCGGCCGCGGCCGTCGGGGCCGTCGTAGGCGGCGGGGCCGAGGGCGTCGTAGTCGCGGGGGTTCTCCCACGGCTTGCGGGGCAGGGCGTCGAGGGCGGCGTTGCGGGGGGCGAGGACGACGAGGGAACGGGCCGGGTCGGCGAGGAGGGCGGCGGCGGCGGGGTGCTGGCGGACGGCGGCGGCGAAGGTGGTGAGGGCGCGGTGAGTGCCGAGGAGGTCGGCGAGGGGGGCGGGGCCGGGGCCGGGGCCGGGGGGGGCGTCGGCGTCGGGCATGGTGACGGGGCTGGCGGGGGAGCGCGGCGGGCGAGGACGAGGGGCTTCAGGGGGCGTTTTGGAAGCTACCTGGTATGACGTCGGCGCACCGATGGGGCAATGGGCGGCGAGGGAAGCCGGAGGCGGCGCGGGGGAGCGGAGCGGCCCCGGGGCGAGGCCGTTCGAGGGGGGACGCGCAGCATGTGACGAGGCCGGCAGCCAATAGGCGCAGGCGGAAAGGCGCTCACGCAGTCAGATGACTTTGTGGGGTTGGGGTCTGGGGTACGAGCATGGAGTACCGTCTTCACATGTCAGAGGGGGGGAGGGAGCATGTGGCAGGGTGATGCGTTGCGTTGGATACTGATGGGTTGGGGGCTTGTCTCTCTCTTCGGGGACCTGTCGCTCTCTTTAGGGACTCGTCTCTCTCTTTCTCGCTCTCTTTCTCGCTCCATAGAATTTCTGTGGAATTTCTGCAGCGTCTGGGCGTGCTGCTGCTTGGGCATCACGGCGACGAGGCGCGTGCGTGGAAGGATTGGAATTCTTCCACATGGAAGATTCCATCCTGGCCGTGTGTCCCCCTTTCATCAAAAGCTAAAATACAAAGAAAAAGCGCGCAGCCGTCGCAAGGCCTGCCGTGGCGGCGTTGATGCGCGGTACCTGCGGTACTTGAGCATGTGGTACCGCAGCTTGGGCCCAGTGGCGAGCCCCAGCGCAACCGCCTGCTTTGACCTCGGCTGGTGGCCCGCCGTCCTCGGCGCAAACGGCATTCCTCTACTTCCTCTACTTAAGCCAAACGACTCCGGATCCTCGCCGCCCTCCCCCTTTATCGTCACCCGCATTTCCCTTTCTGGCGCGCGAGACTCGGCGCCGTCGCTCCTTGCTTCCCACGCACCTGCCCTCGTCCTACGTCAGCAGCCATGGCTCCCAGAGTGATCGTCGTCGGCGGCGGCCGTGAGTCGGATGCCCTGCGATGCCCTGGCCGCCGACGCTGACGCTGCCCTCTCCAGTGTCGGGCCTGAGCGCCGCGCACACCATCTACCTGGCCGGCGGCAACGTCGTCGTCGTCGACAAGCAGGGTCCGTCGCCGCCCGGCGCCCCCAGACCCGGCGCCCCCGGACCCGGCGCTGACGCTCGCAGGCTTCTTCGGCGGCAACTCGACCAAGGCCACGTCGGGCATCAACGGCGCCCTGACGCGCACCCAGGTCGAGCACAACATCCCCGACAGCGTCAAGCAGTTCTACGACGACACGCTCAAGTCGGCCCGCGACAAGGCCCGCCCCGACCTCATCAAGGTGCTCACCTACAAGTCGGCCGCCGCCGTCGAGTGGCTGCAGGACGTCTTCAACCTCGACCTGACGCTCGTCTCGCGCCTGGGGTGCGTCGCCTGCTCCCCGCCGCGCC
Source organism: Hypocreales sp. Mo6-1 (assembly GCA_002939055.1). NCBI lineage: Eukaryota > Fungi > Ascomycota > Sordariomycetes > Hypocreales > Hypocreales sp. Mo6-1. The sequence continues at coordinate 2,424,606 of PNEP01000013.1, forward strand.
GCGCCGCCCCCCGCCTCCCGTGCTGACGCTGCGCAGCGGCCACTCGCAGCCGCGGACGCACCGCGGCCACGACGCCAAGTTCCCCGGCATGGCCATCACCTACGCCCTCATGCAGCGCCTCGAGGAGCTGGCCGACAAGGAGCCGCACCGCGTCCAGATCCTCAAGAAGGCCCGCGTCACCGGCCTCAACAAGGACGGCAACCGCGTCACCGGCGTCACCTACGAGTCCAACGGCCAGCCCGCCACCCTCGACGGCCCCGTCGTCCTCGCCACCGGCGGCTACGCCGCCGACTTCAGCGACACGTCGCTGCTCCAGAAGCACCGCCCCGACACCGTCGGCCTCGCCACCACCAACGGCTCGCACGCCACCGGCGACGGCCAGAAGATGGTCATGGCCATCGGCGGCAACGGCATCGACATGGACAAGGTCCAGGTCCACCCGACCGGCATCGTCGACCCCAAGGACCCCGGCTCCAAGTGGAAGTTCCTGGCCGCCGAGGCGCTGCGCGGCGAGGGCGGCCTGCTGCTCAACGCCGACGGCGACCGCTTCTGCGACGAGCTCGGCCACCGCGACTACGTCTCCGGCATGATGTGGAAGGAAAAGGACAAGGGCAAGTTCCCCATCCGCCTCGTCCTCAACTCCAAGGCCTCCAAGGTGCTCGACTTCCACACCCGCCACTACTCGGGCCGCGGCCTCATGAAGAAGATGACGGGCGCCCAGCTGGCCAAGGAGATGGGCTGCTCGCCCGACCACCTCCAGGCCACCTTCAAGACGTACAACGCCATCGCCGACGGCAAGCAAAAGGACCCCTGGGGCAAGCGCTTCTTCCACAACATGCCCCTCGACATCGACGACGACTTCCACGTCGCCCTCATGGAGCCCGTCCTGCACTTCACCATGGGCGGCATCGAGATCAACGACCGCGCCCAGGTGCTCAACCAGGACAAGCAGCCCTTCGACGGCCTCTTCGCCTGCGGCGAGCTCGCCGGCGGCGTCCACGGCGCCAACCGCCTCGGCGGCTCCTCCCTGCTCGGCTGCGTCGTCTACGGCCGCGTCGCCGGCGACTCGGCCAGCAACTACCTCTTCCAGGACGTCCTGCGGGCCGCCCCCGGCGCCTCCGCCGCCCAGCGCCTCGGCCAGATCTCGCTGCACCTCGACCCCGCCGCCCCGGGCCGCCTGACGGTCGAGTGGGCCGCCGCCGGCTCCGGATCCGCGCCCGCCGGCCCGGGCGCCGTCCAGCGCCAGGCGCCCGCCTCGTCGTCGCCCGCCGCCGCGCCCGCCGAGGCCGCCGCCCAGGCGTCCAAGCCCAACGACCCCAAGTCGTTCCGCGTGCCGGACAAGGAGTTCTCCATGGACGAGGTGGCCAAGCACAACACCAAGGGCGACCTCTGGGTCGTCGTCAAGGGCGTCGTCATGGACCTCAGCAACTGGCTCGACGAGCACCCCGGCGGGCCGCAGGCCATCATGAACTTTATGGGCCGCGACGCCACCGAGGAGTTTGAGATGCTGCACGACGACGAGGTGATTCCCAAGTACGCGCCGGCCCAGGTCATCGGCCGCGTCAAGGGCCAGACGCCGAGCCTCGAGCTGTGACGGCCCCTCCACGCCAGGACATAGGATCATAAAGGAGTCGTGCCCTGCTCCATACGGCGTACGGGGTCGGATTTATCGTAACTTCTGGCTGTATCTTGCACGTGTATGGATAGTTCTCTGAATATACGGTTGATGGATCAAATGGGCACGACCGCGCCCAGGTGCGCAAGGACAGCATCGCCAGACCCAATGTCCGTGCCCAAATGCCAAAACCACTCAGAGGCAGAGCCGCCCCTCCTGGAGCTCATGAGGCGCCCGCATGGATCCGAGCCGGCTTCTAGACATTCGCGGCCAAGGAAGTGTCTCCTCTACAATGCATCAGCGTTCCATTTACCATTGAAGCGATGTCAGCCCGAGAACAATCCCAGTCCACTCAGACAACACGTCTCGCCAGGCTTTCGTCGTAGCCTTTTCTTCCCAGTCGCTTCGTGTATGTGACCCTGTCCATGCCACCACTGAACCTCTGGATGTTCTCATTGAACCAAGCCTTGGCCTCTTCATCATCGCATGAGTCCAAAACATCATCAGGGACCATGAGCTCGCCATATACGTATGAAATGGCCCACATTTCAAGGCATGATGCCCACAAGCCCATCACAGGCTCTCGCACTAACGTTCGAACAAAACTTTCGACGAGAAGGGCGCTGTCCGGATAGAAAATATTCCCATCGCGGGTGAATCTATCGTCCGGCGTCGACTTGATCCAAACGTGGGCATAGGAGGACGGCACCAAGGCGACTTTGGCTGTTTCCTGCAGTTCCGGAGGGAACAGGAAGCGTACCGAGTTCTGATCAAGATTGCTGTAGTCTCTGGTGATATGACGGAGAATGTGCTGCAGCCGTCTTTCCTCATAAAATTCGGGTTCGCGAGATCCGTACGACCAGAGGCAGTTCCGGAAGCCGGCTTTCCGCAATTGTTGTACAGCGCTTTTCATATCGGTATCGTCAATGACGAACATGTAGTGCTGGGACAAATGGTCAGCAACAGGACGCAGGAGCAGGAGTATACATGCATACGCCACAAGCAACCCTGACTCCGAGAGAACCTATAGCTCTTTCCCCCCAGACTATGGCGGGGATAGAGCCGAGAGCGGAAGCGATGGATTCCATAGGTAGGCAAAATGACTTTGAGGAGATGTCTGCGCCAGAGCTGGACAACGGAGGATGGCATTGGTTGGCGTCGTTTGTAACGATCACGTGATGTTAGTCTCCACTATAGGTCACGTGCGGGAAACCGGGCCAGCCACTAGAAAGGCTCACTGACGGAGTACGAAGTTTTTTTTGTTCACTACCCGGAACCTTGACAACGAACGTGTGTGGCGTTTAGTAAGCCAACCAATCAACGGGAAGACGGGTTTAAAAATGCTAAGTTTTACGGCCTTGGCATTGCGTGCCTCGTCGGTTTTCACCTCTCCTTTCTACAAATAAGTATTGCTACTTGCACTCATGCAGATTTTTTATTTGCACGCATAACGCGCGAGCAGTAAATATGGAAAGGAGTGTGAAAGATGGAAAGATATAGAAAGAGACAGGAAGGGGGAGTAAAGGCTGGAGAGATATAGCAAGAGATAGTGAGGGGGAGTAAAAGCTAGATAGAAAGCGACAGGATGGGGGGTAAAAGCCAGTAAGTGCAAAGAGATATGCTGTTTCCCACGTCTAAGTCCAGAGCATAAGATCTTGGCGCTCCGCACTATAGCACCAAGCTCGTCCCGCAGAGTCGGTCAAATACCATAGTTGGCCTCTTGAGTCCCATTTGAACCTGTGGCGTTGAAGATCCGCACTGAGGTACCGTAACTGGTCGTTCTCAAAGCGCCAATACACCCCAGCCGATTCGTTCCACGTCCATGACTCGCCCAGGACTGATGGACACATTATTTTGAGCTCCAATGACTGACGAAAGTTGGGTCTACGGGCCAATATGTGTCGGACTTCTTCCTCATGGCCCGTGAGATCTAGACTGTTCGGCTGGATAGCATCAAGTAGAGTGCAGGCATCGTCGAGATCAGTTCGCTCCTTTCTAGATCCCTGCCTCCCAAACGCTGTTATGATCTTCTCTCGGAGGAGCCAGCGCGGGCTGAAAACAGGAACTTGTACCCCCGATACGGAGACCATAGTCACATCATTGTCCGGGTCGTCTAGGTTGTACTGAGGCCTTTGGGGCCAAGCATTAACGTCGAATATTTCGATCTCCACGTGCTGTATTGATCCATCGGCTCTGTGGAATGCCAGCATCGGAACGGGGACGCCATATACCATCTTTGCGACAAAAGCTGTGGGAAAGCTCTGCAAAAGCCAAGCTGAGATGCTCTCGGCAGTCACGTTGCCTGTGGGTTGAACAACCAGGTCGATGTCTTCGGTAACGCGAAGCGGGAAACCGTATTGCATTCGTATAAGCAAAGACGCAGCACCACCACTAATGCTGAATCGTGCGTGTGACCGTGACATATATCGAGTGAGATCTGCCACAGCCTGAGCGACCTCCTCTGGGGCGAGACGTTGAGAATTGGTGGATGGAGGCATGATTGTATAATATTGCTCTGTGAAAGTTCCTCCATACTGCGGAAAGGGTATTTATAATGATATTCGAGAGACCGATTGTAGAGTCGTACCCACGGGTCGCTTCGGTTTGTCGGGTGATCCTTTTGCGGGGTTATGGCCGCATATGCAGCAGTGTCCTGTGACCAAGCGCAGTTGGCCGGGCCAACAAAGTGCCCAAGGGAAGTCTTCTGTTGGTGTGCTGATGAAGATGAAAAGAGATACAGTGAGCTTGCTTCCGCGGGGCTCTAGTCTTGTTATGCTTCACGCATGGGGCTGCCCTAGGGGATGACGATCCTCTGTTGTGGGTGTGCTTAATGCGATGATGAAGTCTGAAGAAGGAAAATACAGGAAGGCTGCCTTGGGCTCTAGTAGCCCGGGCTTCGCACGTGACCCTTTGGCGAGCCGCACCTGCCACCTGATGGCCCGCGTGCCCGCCAGCTGCCCGTCACCTGGCGCTTAGCGCGAAATACGGAGGAAGGAGCGGGAAGTACTGTCCGGGGCCCGTGCACGCATGGCCGCTATAAAAGTACCAACCTAAATCACGTGACACTAATTACAGTGCTAAAATGATCTCTATAATATTTATACTGTATTTGCTGCCACTATAAGACCTACCTATAGCTATCGCTCAGTTAGGCTATAAGCTATAAGGACCTTAGGACAGTCACCCGCCTTTTTTATCCGCACGGTAAAATAGGTCACGTGATAGCAGTGGCTACTTTGGGCCTTGAGGGCCCTCTAGGGCATTTAGGGGACCCCTGCCCCCCCGCCCGCGTGCACGGGCCCCCTTCCTCCGTACAGGATTCCCTGCCATCACATCGATCCCAGCGGGGCGCAACACTCCCGGTCGAGAAGCCGACCACGATTGCTGGTTTTCTATACCAACACCTAAGTAGTAGAACACCAAGTAATAGGAACAGACAGCGCTCTTTAGGCACAAACTTATCCAACGGATTCAGCACTATTGCCTGCGTACCGTCGATGCCCCTCTCGACGAGGATCCGTCGTAAAGCTCTGCCCTTGACGGGCCCGTAAGGAGGCCCTCTGCAAGTGCGGACACGTACGCTGGAGCAATCTATAATGTCATTCTTTCGTTGTACGTTATAACGCTTGGGGTGCGGACTGCAGATGTATAGTTGATGGCAGCAGGGACCTGTAACTTTCAGCCTCTCGTGATTCTTTTGTCTTACGATTCATGGTTTCGAAGTGAATGTGGATTATGAAACCGCCACGTAGCTTCAAGATGATAACCGAATGGGGCAGCATGGCATTACGGATAGTAGTGTCATTATGCATCTTGGCATAGTATACACATGCAACACAGACACCCGGAATGTGTAAACACCCGCTCAATCGGCCTGGATAGCGAGACTGTGACCAATCTATTACATCGAGCCGTTATCGCTTGAGATGCCAATGTTCGGGAGATCAAACTTGCGAGATGACCATATGGCTGTCTGCCTCCGAGCTAAAACGCCGCGCTCGAGATGGAACGGGTGTCTTCCAATTCGCGTTGGCGATGACGTGTTATGGTGTTATGCGCCCAACCTAATTCCTCTTCATCCACTCACCAGAAGCCCAGCCAAGCGGCGGCGGCACAAGCAGCACGGGCCCAACAGCGGCAGAGGCACGAGCCCAGTCCGGCAGCGGCGGCGGCAGCGGCAGCGGCAGCAGCAGCACGAGCCCAGCCCAGCCGCAGTACATGTAGCGGAAGCGCATTCAAAGGTAGTTCCGTCGGCTCTACTCCGTTCACAGCTTCAGTAGCCCGGAGGAGGGCAGGGCGCCAAGGGGCGGCGGGAGGTGGCGCAGACTCTGCTTCTTGTTCCAGGTTCAAGGCATGGAAGCCCACGACGGACCAACAACTTGACACGTTGCATTGATTGGTCCTTCCCACATGAGACCTCTGGCGATCCGAGCAACCGGGCAAGCGACCTCAAGTCCGGGGCCCACTGATCCTACATTAGCGACTACTACCCACCGCTTCGGCAGGCGCCTGCAGAAGCTCTTCCAGCTATTGGATGAAGCTCTCTTCGGTTTCCTGATCAATCCCCTTCCTGCGGCGCACGGACGGGCATGCAACCATTCATGACGGCGGCTGTCGACGGTAGGTTGCAGGCATGAGCCGCCGGCTGCGCAACGCCGTGGCGCCATTCGCGCAGTTGTCCCGCATACGCGCGCGGCTCGCCATCGGTCGACATGATTGTGGTTGCGAATCTCTCTCTGAACCGGTCAGCTGGTGTCAAGAAGCTGGCCCTCATGTGGGTATTTAATGAGCCGATATCCCGGTGCAAACCCAGAAGCCATCCAGCTCCTGTCACTCCAACAAAGAGACCTTGACTTGACGAAACCTCCAGGATCCGACAGGTACAGTAGACAGCGAATGTCATTGTTTTGCTTACAATCTAATACGTTTAGTAGACATGTCAGCCAACTCCACGTCCTCGTGCCGCGCCTGCAATCTTTGCTCGCACAGTTGCAAAGAGCTCGACCGCAAGGACACAGAGAAAGACAAAAGCAAAGACGGAAAAAAAAACTACGAGTGGGTGACATATACTACAAGGTGGTATGTATACCGGCAGGGAGGCGACGAGTCCACCAAGTCCAAGGAGATTCAGAAGGCCACCGAGTCCAAGGAGATTCAGAAGGCCACAGAATCCAAAGAGAATCGGAAGAACGCCTACGTGGTCTACCAGGACTGTAAGTTCCATCCTCGGGCGTTTCTGGGACTGGACCTGATGGCTCTTACGCAACAGACCACCATGCGCAGACTTCCTACGATGACGGCAAAGGGCAATGGCAATGGAACTCTACATATCAGCGCTACTACTACATTGATGGATGCGGGCACGCAATCTGGGCAGCCGATCAGGGATAGTTGTCGTCTTCGAGACGTTGCTAGCGGAGGCTACCCGTCATGGACTGTGAAATACCAGCTCGTCGATCACTTCACACTCAGACAGGCCTAGGCTCGTTGCAAGGGCAGCTGGAGGCGTTTGTACCATCAGGACCAGAACAAATTTCGTATCGTCGTCCATGTCCAAGTGCAGCCGGTATGTCTCTGCCAGTGACCTAGAAGCAAGCTGGAGGCGGGTCGAATGGCAGTGATCGGAACCCGAGGCTGCCCGCGTATGATGGCGTGGGAATGGCAGGAAGGCTCGAGGAGAAAAAGGCTTTCGTCCGTCATTCCCCGTCTACTTTCCGGTTCTCATCCGAGGCTGCAGGCCGGCTCGCATCCGGCTCGCATCGCTGGCCTTTTGTCGGTCATGGCTGCCGCAGCCTTGCTTCTCCCCAGTCTGCCACGTCAAAGCCCCTCCCTTTGCAGCGGGTAGAGGCGAGGCAATTCGCGGGGGCGGGTCACGAGCGCGTGCGGCATGCACGACAGCATGCGAGTCGACGGCTTGCGAAACGACGGCATGGGCCATGGCGGGGAGAATCAAGGCCTGTGGCTGCGCCAGCGTCTCACGAGACGTGGTGCTGCGAGCCACAGAGCCTGGGCTGGAAGCTTGTGCGGCGAGACTATCGGGCTGAGGGCGATGCCGACGGCAGTCTGGCGCGAACGCCAACCGCCACCGTGGCTCAAGGTAGCGCCAACAGCCAAGGGCTCCCTGCCCTACGGCCCCACGGCGTTGGACGCGGCCAGACGGGGATTCGAGTCCGGTAGGGCGGGGACGGAGCAGAGCAGCGGCCAAGCAGGTGGTGGTGAGCGAGGGTGTGGTGCGTACCCACAGCCCCGTCCCCGCGGGGAACGACGGGGCCCGTCAAGAGGGTGAAACCAGGCGTCGACTCTTGGCTGCTGTCACGGCACAGCGCGCGGGGGCGGCGGATACTGTGCCGGCGGCGGCTGGATCATCAGGAGGGTGCTCCTGGCAGGGGCCGTCAGCTCGCGTCCAGGGTCGGCGCGTTGGGCACGATGCTAACGTCTCCGGGCCTCGCACGGGCAGCCAAGGGAGCCAAGGGCGTCGACACGGCATTCCTGGGCCCAGACGGCAGGGAGAGGCAGCGGCGGCGCACGGCAGCCTAGACGGGGCGTCGGCGAGGCAAGGCGGCGACGTCAGCACTCGGGGCGGCCGCTGCACGACGCCGTACGCGGAAGCGTCAGCACGTTGGTCGCGCACAGTGCTGTTGGTCGCGGCAGGCTGGCGGCCGCCCTGGCTGTCGCGCTCGTCGTGGCCGCATTGTCGAGGCATGGCTTTGATGGCGTTGAGTCAGGGATGGCCCAGAGCTCGTCGACGGAGCCTGGCCAGCCGAGCAGCCACAGCTGGAAGCCGCGCCAGCAGGCACGCCGTACTCGCTACTCGCCGCCGCCGTCGACGTCCGAGTCCCGCCATTCCTGGCCGCGACCCAACGCGGCTTGGCGCCGCCGCCACAGGTAGCGGCCCGTACTTCCCCGCGCCGGCGCGGCGGCGCGCTACTCGCAGCTACCGCACGGGGCACCGCCGCCGCCGCCCGCCAATCGCAGCCCGCGCACTCAGCCTGGGCCCCGCCCTCGCTGCAAGTACTCGCTACTTGCGCCGTGGCAGCAGCGCGGCGCCATCCCCAGCGGGCGGAGCCAATCAGCGCCGCCTGACCAGCCCATTTGACGCTGGCTTGGCCCCCCCGGTTTTGCGCTTCCATCCTCTCTCCCTCTGCCCTCTGAGCCAACATCTCGAGCGTGGAAATAATCGACGTCCGCCGCCGCCGCCGCTCCGCTCCGCTCCTCCTCCGCCGCCTCCTCCTATTCCTCCTCCTCCTCCTCCTCCTCCTATGCCTCGGGCCCGTGACCACTGAGCGGCCCTGCGCATGGTGCGCCTTGCAGAGTCTGCCTCGTCGCTCTGCCGCCGCCCGCGACGCTCGTTCTCGCCCGGATCCTGCGATTGACCCGGGACGCCTCTCCTGCCGCGGCCCCCCCTCGACGATCCCCGACGGCGGCGCCTTGGCCGGCGACTTGAGGCGCGACGCTCCGCCGCGGTCCTGGATTGACGGGGCCGCCCGCAACCATGGCGATTGCCATGGGCTGGCACAAGCCCGACAATGTCGCAGGCTCGTCGGCCCCGGCCATCATGGTCGGCCTCTTCGTTGCCTCGGGCGGCCTGCTCTTTGGCTATGACACGGGGTGAGTGACCGTTGCGCTTTGGCTTCGGCGGCGTGCGAGGTGGGGTCGCGGCGCACGCGAAGCCGTGGAATTGGGTTACCATGACGATGCCTCTTACCGTGCTGGGGCTGACGCCGCGCAGCGCCATCAACGGCATCCTCGCCATGGCCGAGTTCAAGGAGCGCTTCGCCACCAGCTGCCAGGCCGACGGCAAGCCCGACATCTGCCCCAAGGACCTGTCCATCATCGTCGCCATCCTGAGCGCCGGCACCGCCGTCGGCGCCCTCCTCGCCGCCCCGGCCGGCGACTCGCTCGGCCGCCGCAAGACGCTGCTCCTCGCCGTCGGCGTCTTCTGCGTCGGCGCCGTCTGCCAGGTCTGCGCCGACGCCATCCCCATGCTCCTCGTCGGAAGGTACGCTGCCCCCGCGTCGCGTCTGCCCGACGTGCTCATGTCCTGACCCCCTGCGCAGAGCCCTGGCCGGCGTCGGCGTCGGCGCCATCTCCCTCCTCGTGCCCCTGTACCAGTCCGAGATGGCTCCCAAGTGGATCCGCGGCACCCTCGTCTGCGCCTACCAGCTGTCCATCACCATCGGCCTCCTCTCTGCCTCCGTCATCAACATCATCACGGCGCACCTGAGAAACTCGTCGGCCTACCGCATCCCCCTCGGCCTCCAGCTCGTCCCGGCCCTCATCCTCACCGCCGGCCTCCTCGTCCTGCCCGAGACGCCGCGCTTCCTCGTCAAGAAGGGCCGCAAGGAGGCGGCCGGCCTGTCGCTCAGCCGCCTGCGCCGCCTCGACATGACGCACCCGGCCCTCATCGAGGAGCTGCAGGAGATTGTCGCCAACCACCAGTACGAGCTGACGCTCGGCCCGGACACGTACAAGGACGTCTTCGTCGGCACGCCGCACCTGGGCCGCCGCACCTTCACCGGCTGCGGCCTGCAGATGCTGCAGCAGCTGACGGGCATCAACTTCATCATGTACTACAGCACCCTCTTCTTCGGCGGCGTCGGCGTCGAGAGCCCCTACACCAAGTCGCTCATCATCAACATCATCAACGTCGTCTCCACCATCCCCGGCCTGCTCGTCATCGAGTCGTGGGGCCGCCGCCGCCTGCTCATGGTCGGCGCCCTCGGCATGGCCGCCTGCCAGCTGCTCATGGCCTCGTTCAGCGCCGCCGCCGGCCACGACCTCGAGAACGTGTCGCAGACGATCCTCATCGTCTTCTGCTCCCTCAACATCTTCTTCTTCGCCGCCTCGTGGGGGCCCGTCGTCTGGGTCGTCACGTCGGAGATCTACCCGCTCAAGGTGCGCGCCAAGGCCATGTCGCTCTCGACGGCCTCCAACTGGATCCTCAACTTCGCCATCGCCTACAGCACCCCCTTCATGGTCGGCACCGGCCACGGCGGCTCCAGCTTCGGCCCCAAGATCTTCTTCATCTGGGGCGCCTTTTGCATCCTCGCCGTCTTCTTCGTCTGGTGCATGGTCTACGAGACGAGCAAGATCAGCCTCGAGCAGATCGACGAGATGTACGAGCGCGTCAACCACGCGTGGAACAGCAAGTCGTTTGAGCCGAGCTGGAGCTTCCAGCAGATGCTCCACGACGGCTGGTCGCCCAGCGGCGTGCAGCCGACGACGCCCGAGCACGAGCTCCAGGCCACGTCGTCGCACTCGAGCGCCGACACGACCCTCGGCGACTCCAACTCGTCCTCGCTCACAATACACAACAGCCCCGACGGCGCGCCGCCCCCCGCGCCCGACCCCAAGTCGATACCGCCCATGGCCCATGTCGACTTTAGCTACTAGGGCCGCCCCGTCTATACATCAGCCTCGCGACTCACGTGTGCATGCCGACATTTAAGCGACGGAGTTGGGTATCTGTCCCTTTTGGTCTTTTGGTTATGTTTTGGCGTTGAGCGATGGATTGGCCGACCATGTGTGCCGCCCGTCTTGGACGCAGATACCCGACCTTGTATCTTTGCGATGCGCGCTGCGTCCTTTGCCGGCGAGCAGTTGGCCAGTGTCTGGATGCGGGCCAAGACGGCCCGTCCGGTTCTTGCTCCAATACAGATTCAAGCTGCATGGCTGTGATGCCTTTGTATGTTGTACATTGCTGGAGCGTCGTTGCTGGCGTCGTTGCTGGCGTCGTTGCTGGCGTCGTCGCTGGCGTTGTTGCTGGAGTGTCGTACCACTTGGCATTCTGCGCCTGGGAGTGACGTGAGCGTGCCAGCGATGGCGACGGATGCATGCGGGTACGTATCCGGCCTTGGGGAAGGAATGCCTCCGGGCGCCTGCCGAGGTGAAACAGACCTAGTTCAAAGAGGAGGAACGCCAGCCCAGGGAGGCCAGCATCGTGAGGATATGGGTAGCTAGTGAAACATCAAGTGTCCAGGCAAGTGTCAACCCCTTATAATGCTCAATAAAGCGCCAGCACTTCAACAGACAAGCCTCGACCCGAAAAGGGCCGTTGCCAACCGATCTCCGGGTAGCTCAGTTGGTAGTAGCAGCAGGCTGTAAATGGACTCAGAATACCTGAAGGTCGCGTGTTCGACTCACGCCCCGGGGAATTTTTTGCCGTCCAGCCATCTTTTAGATGGCTGGGAGATGTAAAAGCATGATGGGCTGGCCGTTCGTTTTTTGTTACTTTTACTCTTCATCTCCCTCTCTCGTTCTATTGTTTTAGTTTCCTTGTTGTGCTTAGTATCCGTATTTCTTGCCGGCAAGCGAGATCAGGCGGCTCAGCAGCTTAGAGGTACTGCCTACCCTAGAGATGCCGTGTGAAGACGCAATGAAAAAGGAGAGGCAGCAGGAACTACATGCTTGCTGTTGGCTTGTTGCGACTCGATGTCTCTTATGCCGCGATTAAGCATTGCAACCCCTAATCTTCCGCCGCAGTCGTGTAGGCGTGTTGGTCCCGACTGCTTATTTCCAGAGCTCGACGTCTCTCCAACGAACCGGAAGCGCCGAGAACGAACGGTCCGCGGTATCAACAGTGCGTAACAATAACTGAAAACTAACATATTCGAGCTATAAGACGCATTACTTAGGTAGAGAGACGCTTAAACTCGGCTTAGTCCCCAAGTTAACCCACAAGACCCTTCAAGAACTCGGCCTCCCGTTTCTGAAGCAGGTAGTAATACTGCTGCAGGTCAAGGACTTTCGTAGGCTCCCTCTCGCCCTCAAACGTGCCCATTCCGCGACCATCAAAGTGCACCTTCCACGCTATTCAAACGTCAGGACTTGAACCACGCACGGTGGCAAGAGGCAACTTACTGCTGGCATCAAAGGCCAGGTAAGACCAGCTGTCGTTGAGGTAGGCCTTCTCGGAGCCGACGCGGATCGTCTTGACCTGACCCATCTGGCCCGGCGCCGGACGAAGCTGCTTGAGATCGGCCACGAGCTTCACCAGTCCGGTCAGAAAGGCGAGCCCAATGTCCCTGGCCACACATTCGTGCTGGCCGTAGCTGAAGGCAGTCACAGCATCCGTCTTGCGGTTAGCGTCAAACTTGGCCGCGCTGGGGACCTCGGATGGGTTGCGGCCAGCCTCGCCCTTGAATACCGTCAGCAGTGGGTTGACGGGACAATAGTCAACGCTCAGCCTTACAAGCATCATGACGACGAGATTGCCCGGCTTGACCGACTTGCCCTCGAGCTCAGCCGGCTGCGTCGCGATACGCACGTTGCGCTGCGAGCTCGTGAGGCGCTGAGCCTCGACGACGTAAGCGTGGAGGCCGGCGTCGTCGCCCTTTTGCGCGAGGCTCTGCACTTCGGCCCAGATGGACGCATTCTCCGCGCGGAGGAAGTATTCCATGACTTCGTAAAACTGCCCTGGTGTGAGCATCCCCTTGGCGCGAATCGACGACGAGCACTCACCGCAGTGACGGGCACACCGATGCCGCCAAAGGCAGTAAGCCACAGGTTGTCAGTAACTTTCTCAGCCGAGTTGGCCTCCTGGGCCAGGAGCTCGTCAACGAGCTTATATCCGCAGTAACGGAGCGAGTCCGGCTTGAAGCGACTCTTCTGGGCCGCATTGGACATCGCCGAGGCGAGGCCCAACCCCACGCCGCGGCCGAGGGCGACCTCATCGACGAGCCTGCGGGTCGACTGGATGATGACCTTGACGCCCTCCTGGGCACGGCGGCGACGGTTCCACGCCTGCGCAGGGTCGTTGTTGTTGACGCCCCAGATGCGAATGTCCAGAAGACTTCGGTAGAGCTCGGCCGCGCCCAGGGTGCCCATCGGGTTCTCGTCGGTCTTCATATCCAAGTAGAAGAGGTCTGCAAGCAGCTGCGCGTTCAGCGGGATGGCCACGTCGCGGATCACGTCGATCTGGTTGAGGCCCTTCTTGAGGGTAAAGGTCTCCTTCTCGATCAGCCGCGCACCCACGCGCGCAATGAAGGCGTGTACCGCGCCGAGCAGGTTCGGCATCTTGCCCATGGCCTTCTGGATACTGGCGCGATGAGCGTAATTACGGGGCTCGTCTGCCGCCAGCATGAACCAGCCCAGATCCTTGCCGGGAAGCATCTGGTTCACAGCCGGAAGCCACGGCAAGACGAACTGCTTGCTGTTTCTGAGCGTCTGCTTAATCGCAGCATTAGAGAAAATGACGACGGGCTTCGGCGGCGGCTTCGGGTCGTCGAGCGTGTACTGGTTGATAGTCTTGAGCTCCCGCGCAATCCGCTCGTTGGCTCTCTTCGTGTAGAAGGGTTGCATTACCGCCACCGAGTTGTAAGGAAACCACCCAGGTAGGCCTCTCTGGATTAGCTTGTACATCATCGACCCGCCCAGTGTCTTGTAGTCCTGCTGGATCTCGTTCCAGCCCCAGGCTGTGAGGTTGGAAACTGTGTAGTCGATGGTGTTGAACCGATCGCCGCGCACCAACGTCACAGCATCCGAGAGCACAGCTCTCCCGAGTGAGTACGTCGGGCAGATGCCGCAGCCCGTTACACGTACGGGCTTCGTTTCTTCAACCATTAGACCCGGATAGAGCTCCACCATGTCGGGGTCTGTGTATAGCTTCTCGAGGAGGTCCGCAATCTCTGGGTTTGAGTTGATGTCGGTGAACTTGGAATGGCGCTTGAGCCCGAAGAAGTCGCGGAACTCATTGAGGCTTGCAACCTGCCACTTGCGGGCCTGGTTGATGCCGAGGACCTCGACGATCTTCAGGATCTTGGGGATCGTACGGGCCCCGAATGTACCGGCAGGGTCTTCCATTCCCTCCTTGAGAATGCGCACCAGGTCCTCGTCCTTGAAGGTCCCGTCGGCCTGGCGCTCCAGCCCGTCAAATGTGCGAGCACTAGGGTCCTTTGGCGTGTTTTCCTCAAACGTCTGCAGGGCCTTGCCGAGCTCGGTCCAGCTGACATTCTGCAGGTCGTCCGGGTTGCGTCCCGGGAAGAGCTTCAGGAAGAAGTTGTTGATCCAGCCCTCGTCCTTCTTGGAGATGCACGAATGGAACCTATAAAGAAGATTAAACTCGACGCTCACCTGGTTGCCGACGCCGCGCGGCACGCCCTCGCTATCAAACTGCTTGCCGATGTCGACTCGCGGGTCCAGAGTCCAGTCGCTGTTGGAGCTATGCGTGTTTGTGATGGCCCTCAAATAGTCATGGAGGGATATATTAATATACAGGGCACCGATAATGAGTCTCGCAGTATTAAAAAGGTCGCAGTCTTGCTTGGCGACAGCCAGGGCCTTGTCCTTGGGGCTGGCGTCGGGCGGGCATGACAGCGTGAAGCGTCCGTTCTCGTTGATCTTGAGCAAGATGTCGCAAACATAGTTATGGTATCTGCTGTAGAGAACCAGAATCACGGAGACTGCAGCAGGCAGTCCGAGAATTCGATTCTCGTGAAACGTGTCGGGCTTCAGCTTGCCCTCTTTCATGGTACGGATCTCCAGTTGGTCCTGGAGGGACGAGCCGTACAGGGGCGCCAGATCGAGATACGACGACGTGTCAGATGTGTTCATAGAAGTGCGGTTCGTGCGGAACAGGTCGTGTATGATGATGGACGCATGGTAGAAGAACATCGACGATAGTCCTGCCGGATTCTCGCGGAAATTGCTCTCATCTCGAGCCATCAAGAGGTCGAACAGCAGACCTGGATCGGGCTTGACCCCGTGAAGGCGCGTGATGGATCTGACCGACTTGGCGTACGGTGTGCCCGCCCTTCCCAAGTTTGGCTCAAGGATGTTGTTGTAACTCCCATCAGGGGTCCTATACTGGTGGGCACCGTCAGGCGCTTGGGGGATCTGCTGACGCAGAGTAATGTCGCTTTCTGGGGCCTTAAATTCGACGGCATCGTAGGGCTTGGTTTCAGCCGGCTTCTTGGAGTCGACGACCTCATACTTGACATCGCCGCCGACATAGCTCAATGGCGGATGCTGAAGGTTACCCCAAAGCGTGTCGATGAGTTTGTTGGTGAGCAGTGTTCTGGCTCTCGACGTGGAGGGGAGAGAGGTAAGGATTCCGATCAAGAGCTCGGTCGTCCTGAATAGTGTGAGTATGTCTCAACGTTCCCAGACCGTATTTCCCACTTACCCCTTCTTGTCATCAAGAGGCTTTCCCTTCTCAAGCAGTTCCTTGATGAGGCCTATGATCTCGGGCACAGTCACCTGGCTCCGAAGGGCGGCGCAGTCCCTTAAGAGGTCTGTAGCAATCTTCTCAGGATTGGAAAAGAAGTCGGCAGATTCCTGTCGCGGATCTCCGTACGACTCGCCAGCCTGGAACTTCTCGTCGAAGGACATGGTTGTACGATTGGGTGAAAGACGAAGCGGAGCATACAAGTGAAGCACACTCGGTTCACCCGCCGCGGCACCTCCAGTCCTTTATACGATATATGGACTCAATACCTGGACTGATAACATAGATGGAATTCTGTATACTACCAGCCCCCGCTTCTGACATATCAGACAAAAAATGTGATATCTCACTACGCAATATACAACCCGGTCGCGTGATACAGATCTGCGTGCGTGCATCGGAGTGTTTGCGGTACAATATGCGATGTAGGTTGTACAGCTTGGAGGAGCTGAAAACGCATAAGCTGCGGTGAAAGGTAACGACGGCCAATGGATTAGTGGAATGGGTCTCAAAGACGCACTTCGGCAACCTAGAATGCAGGGCTGAAACTGAAAACCTGCAGTAAAGATAGGAAGTATGTCGCCTCAACGTATGGTTGGCCTTGATGAAATAGACCAGATAGACTACAGCGTTAGTGAATGTTGTAGCAGCAACTTTGGCCGGGATGAGGAGCACATGTCGCATCATCAAATCAATGGCAGACGGCATCTGCTGGTTGAGAAAAAGGAAAAGCTGGTCGGAACCAAGGTTCAAATGTGATAGCTGACTTATAAGTGATCCTCATGAGTCATGGCTATGCGTCGTACCGCACCTGCTGCCGGCTGACATGTGCATGGGTGTCTCCAGAAGGCGCAGGAGAACTCGCATTGCAGATCTTTCCGGCCGCCTCCCAAACGGCAAGTTGCATGCTGTGTGGCTAGCTGCACGCCTGTGGCTAGCTGAACCTGCAAGATAGGGCTCACGAGGATGCAGCCCGAGAATCGCTTCCCGCGCTTGTCTCACATTTGAACCGATGCACGGCTTGACCAGGTCTAACTGATGCCGTGTTCAACTGAGGCGCTGAAAATGATGAGAAGCGATACAAGACAATGCGGAGTTGATAAATGGAGCTTTAGGCCCTTGGAAATCTCTCTTGCCTCACCGTCTTTTCAACCCCTTTCTGCTACATCACCCTACCGTCGACATGCCTTACGTCAACGGCACCGAAGGCCTGACGAGTAGCCTGGCTACTCTTCAGGGCCCTCAACAGGCCCGAGAGCCCAAGAAGCTCATCCTGTGCTTCGACGGCACCGGCAACACGTTCAGCGGATCCAATGCCGACACCAACGTAGTCAAGCTCCTGAACAAGCTGGATCGCAATGCTGCTCGCCAACATCATTACTACCAAAGTGAGAGGCTTCCTCGTGCTTTGAAACGTCCATCGCGCTTACGCAGAGCCAGCCGGCATCGGTACCTATGACCTCAACGAGCATTCCGTGAACCAGTCGTTGCTTGGCGAGATGCGGAGCAAAGTATCGAGAAAGATAGACGAGGGGATCGGCACGACTTTTGATGCCCACGTAATGGCAGGGTACCGCTTCTTAATGGAGTACTACGACTCTGTAAGTGGTTGGAAGACATCCAAAGGCAGCTTCCCTTCCATTGCTCACCTGAAATCTTGAAGGGAGACAAAATCTATTTATTTGGCTTCAGCCGGGGGGCATTTACGGCCAGATTCCTAGCACGGATGGTCTACAGCGTCGGGCTGCTGTGTAAAGGCAATGCGGAAATGATTGGCTTCGCATTTAAGCTATATCACAAGTACTTACAAGGGCATATCGAGGACGTCATGGAGGCGCAGCCCGAGCATGCGGAAGAGGCCGCCGACAAGGCTGGAAAAGCACCAGACGAGCCGCCAACGGACGACGAGGAAGACGAGGACCAAGTCAAACGCAGGATGGCGCGCGACGAGCTTACCGCATTTAGCAACACATTCTGCCGCGACGAGCAGACAAGCGACGGCCAACAGCTGGGGTCCAAGAACATCAAGGTCTACTTCCTCGGAATCTGGGACTGCGTGAACTCGGTCGCGATCCTGGAACGCAACGTCCCCATCCCTATCCCTGTCAAGGGAACGGCGAAATTTGTTCGCCACGCCGTCTCCGTGGACGAGCGCCGCGTCAAGTTCAAGGCGGCGCTGCTGGCCCAGGACATCCGCAGCTCGGCCAACGACGACGCCGAAGACATCAAGGAGGTCTGGTTCCCGGGCTGCCACGGCGACGTCGGCGGCGGCTGGCCCGCCGTCGCCGACCATCCCCTCGACAGCAACGAGCGCATGACCGTCTGGCAGCGCTTCAAGAACTTCTGGACAACCCGCAAGCCCAAGGAGCCCAGCAAGGACGTCGGCTCCGACCCCTTCCAGATGAGCGACATCCCCCTGGCCTGGATGGTGCGCGAGGTCGAACTCGTCGGAAAGAGAGACCCCTCGGCGGCAGTCAAGTGGAGCAACAACGTCAACGGCTTCAAGAGGCGGTTCCGGAAAAAGAAGGACCAGGCGCTGAGGGGATTCATGCACGACTCGCTCCGCTTCGGCCACGGCAGCGGCTTCTTGACCGTGTCGCTGTGGAAGTTCATGGGTAAGCGCTCCGACCATGCCGCAGGCCGATACTGATTCGAAAAGAGTGGTTCCCCCTCATCACCCGCTGGGAGCTCGTCCGGAACCAGTGGGTGAATAAAACCTTCCCGCCAAACATGGGCGCCGCGCGCGACATCCCCAAGGACGCTGTGCTGCACGAGTCGCTCGTCTGGCGGCTGCGCAACGACGCCTCCTACCACCCCACGAACAACCACGGCGGAATTTTGCCACCTTGCCTGAAGCACCAGGGCTGCGCTGCCAAATTTGAACCCGTTTTCGAAGCCGAGGGAGAGTCGGACCCGGACCACCAAACGTACACGTTTGCCAATGGAGTTGAGGACGATTTAGAGCCTTGAACCTGAACGACTTTATGCTGTCTTCTAGTTGTACGCGTCCGCTATCAGTCCGCGGTTAAGGCTTAATGGAAAGGCTTCTGTCGTATGTGCCAGATGTCGGAATACATGTAAATAATGGCCTAATTAAGAGAACGGTACAAGATAGGTGTCAAGCACACACTTGACCAGCATAACATCACGTCTGGCCTCATTGTGCCCTCAGCTGACGTGCCCAAATGGCTGGTCAATGCGTGATGGTCCACGTGCAACCCGGCAATCCTCTTCCAAGGAGAGGACGGCTTCTGGAACGGTTTCATAACGAGTTCCTGGTTCGGAGACCCGGGAAATTCGCGCGAAGCATGACACTGGTGAATGGAGATATTACATAAAAGGGTTGCTATTGCACTCCGCAAATCTCTATTTGCACTCATAACGCGGAATAAGTAAAAGTTAGATACGGAGAGAGAGAGGAAGGGGAGTAAAGCTACCAAGTATGGATAACAATACTCAAAATATACTATGTATTTAATGCTCATCTAACGGCAAATCTCAGTTACTCTGTGTGGAGTCTGACTCGGAGGAGTCTGGGAGTCTCGGTCGCCTTCCCTTTGTCGCTTGTGCCTTGATGCTCAGCCGCCGAATCGATCCGAAGCGCCCGAATCGATATCTAACCAACTGCAGCATTCGGTTTTCCTTTTCGAAACGGCCCGCCGCAATCCAGGTGAATAAGGACCACCGGATTCGTGAGAGTAGGCCCCAGCTTCGCGGCGGGACGAAGTTATTCATTGCTGCGTATTCGAAACAGGGAGGATAGAAGCCCGCAAACTCCCAATCGAGCAGCCAGAGGTCGCCAGACGAGTCAACCAGCAGATTCCGAGGCGCGAGATCATGATGAGTGAATACTAGGCAGTTGGATTGGAGGCCTGCAAATGCCGTCAAGGACGAATGCTGATGCTGATGATGGCTTTTCTTAAGCTCCTGTGGTATGGAAACAAAGCCAGCCCAGAAGGCCAAAAAGGCCGACACGTCTTCGGGTTTCGCCCTCGGAGGTAGTCCGAAACGGTCATCCAGCCAGAATGACCTACACTCGCCCGTGACCAATGACCCGGCCGCTGTCGATGTGACGGACCGCAAGGCACGGATGAAACGGCGCAACTGCAGTGCCAAGCGGAATGTGGCAAACCAGCCTAGAGTCAACCAGGCCTTCTCCAGAGTGTTCCCCTGAATGCGTTCCATGACGGTGAACACCAGATCCTCGTATTGCACTGAGCGTATTGTGCGCGGCACACGGATCCCAAGCTTGTGCGCGACTTCCACTGCCTCGATAGCATCGTCCGCGGAGCCCGAGCAGTGACATTTCGCGAGAAATTGATCCGATAGCAGCGCGATCCCAGCGTTCTGCTCGAGTTGGGGACTTTCACGTATCAAAGCCATCAACTCCGCGTCCGGGCAGTTCATGATAAAGTCGTCGAGAGAAGTTGCCATCTGAGCTGAAATTTCACTGAGTTGCTAGGCGACTGGCTGTGCTGGCCGTCCGAAGGAATTCATTACCCAGGTGGCCCATGCTTGCCACGTGACACAAGTAGCGGCCGCTAACCGCCAGATGGCCGCCAACATGTCGGCGGAGCAGCTCCGTAAAGCAGTCAGGCTGATCGACATCGCTATGACGGAGCATTGCTGGGAACCCAACACAACAGACTCCAACGAGTTCAGGGGCAAATACAAAACAGGTATTAAGGAGAAAATACACCTTAAGAAAGGTAATACGATACTTCAAGCGTGATGTGACCGCACGCAAGAAGTCCTATTCGAAGTCCCAAAAGGGAAATTTAAGTCAACGCCGCACAAGGCGACACCCACCATTGAGGCCATACACAAGTGGAACGCGCCATTCTCTGGAGCTTTGTATGCCTTTATATGTGGAGCTATCACCCTCGACCCGACCGCCACCTTGCTCGCCTCCATCATCTCCGAGGGGCCGCTCATGGGCGATGCCCATCAGCCCATGCAGCTGCTTGTCGGAACGTCGGAAGGGCCTGAGCTTGGGCATTCTGGAGCCCGCTTATATGCCCCAGAACCCACAGAAGACTTCTATATAAGTTATCCCTTTATCCTCCGCCACTTCGCCAAACGCTCCACAGTCGGCGAACCCCTATGCACTGGGAGAACACCTCGACCTCGGTACTTAACCAAAGCGGTGGCCAAACCGCACCTCTGATCAACAGTATATTGGCCATATACCGTTAAACCAAAGGGGTCTTAGGATGCTTCTTCGCGTTATCAGAAGCTCTATTATTTTAATATTAGTAACTATAACAGGTTCAACCCCACCACAAAAGGGAAACAACACCGGTCATTACCAACAACTTGCAGCTGCCAAGCAGCCGGCAAGACTGCAAGCAGGCAGACACGGCACGAATAATGCTTCCAATAGCTCTATCACAGCCTGCAGCAGTGCTCACAAGCTGGGGGGTTGTGTCACGACCAGACGTCCGCACAGGCTCCGCGCGTCCCTAAACTAGGGGTGTCCGACTACATGTAAGGGGATGTATTTAGGCCGAATGCCTCTCTGATAATAATTACGCTCAGACCTTCTATCCGTACCTACATGTATATATACCGCCCTACGGACCGACCACTTCAGGAGGGCAGAGCATAGCATCCTGCCTGAGTCATGACTCCACATAACCTGCATTAGTGTTGGCAGCTGACCCCCCCTTGCACACACACTCGGCTTATACACATAAAGTAGCAGAGTGATGATGGGGTGAGGGGTGAGGGGTCAAGTGCCTTGGGACGAAGTGATCTGGGACAAGATGACCCATTTCGGCTACGGAAGAATGGGTCAGTGCGTCCGGCTTGCCCCTCACTTGAGCCTTCTACTTCATACCACCCGTCTAATTCCCAGAGCGCCTCGTTCCACATCAACTCGGCGCAAATCAACTCGCCACAGACTACCTGGCATAAACTTATCACACTCTTTGGCAAGATAATGGCATGCAATATTGACCTATTTCGCCATCCCGAGCTGCTAGGCGACGCCGCGAAGCTGATTGATAACCTTGAAAACCAGAAGAGAATAGTTGAGAGCTTTGAGCGCGCCAAGAGACATCTCGAATCTCAGCAGCTCGAGTCAAATGTCCTTAAAAAATGCTCTACCTTTATTAGAGCACTGAACGAGAGCGTTTTTGATAGCAACTTCTACTTGGAGGTTTCGAAGTTAACACTAGAGGAGTTGGGGTTTGCCTCGATCACCTTCGACGATAGGCGACTCAGAATGGTCAAGCAATTTTTCAAAGCATCGCATGTTCGGGCGTACATGCAGTCGCAGAGCGTTTCTTGCATCGGTCGTCAAGAGATCTTCAAGCGGTTAACGTTCTATTGCAATGGGAAGAATGACGCATTTGGGAAGATCTACGAGTCTGCACGACAAGGACAAGCCTACGAAGCTGCGGACAACACTCGCAGTAATTCGTTAACCGCAACCAAAGCACGAAAGAGGCGACGGCTCGAATCACCAGCACGCAGTCAAAGTCAGCCCAACTTTCGCAAAGCGTCGGGTGGAATTTCTGGACGACAGGACGCTGCTCGGGTTAGAAATTATCGGTAGCAGCCATTTTCAATGGTCCTGGGGTTGGCTGGGTAAATGTACGAGTGGTCTGATGCTGCGGGGTAGTTTCCGAGTAGCCGACACACCCCCGATATTGTAGTAGAGCACCACGATAAGGTGGGACGAGGTAGCTTACGGCGAAATAACCTGGGAAAAGATGAGAATGGGTCCGTGTGACTCATGTGCGTCACTCGCCTGCATTGGCCCCGCCGAGTCACACGACCCAGAACCCAGAACACATCGTCCCAGATCAACCCGGTGATCATCTTGTCTGGGATCGCCTCGCTTCAGTACCGCAGCAGGCCATAATTTGGAACAACCCCGACCGACACTCTCAGTGTCTTTCGGCACGGCCATCCCGTCCCAATAATGTCGTTGAGTGTGAGAATCGTACAAGTTGGCCCCGAGCCGGGCCAACGTTAGCGTGAAATGATGGTGCAGGTGGCCTCGAAACCGGCCAACGTCGATGCACGCCGCAGTAACAGCACCGTGAATCCTGCGAGTAGACACTACGGGAGACATAAAAGGGAGCTCGCGACGCCTTGGAAGACTTTGAAGCGTGGCAGAAGCGTCGACCTTTTATCTGCACTCGAACCATCATCTCCTGTATTTCCACTCGAACCTTCATCGCCATGGCTTCCTCCAGCAGATCGGCTCGTGCCTGGCCATTCGCCTTAAACTGGCTTAGACGCCAAACCAGGCCGGATAAGAAGCGCAACCAAGATTTTGAAGAATATATCGCGGGTATTGGAATGCTGCAGGCCAACGAAGAGAGACTTCGGAGAGGCTTTGCACCTCTGGAGCATGCTACTATTTTGTAGGCTCATCCTCCGGTCTCGTGTCAGCAATAACGGCAACAGAGGCAACCTCGAGAACACAACTCACCATCTCGTTTATAGGACCGGCATTCATGAAAGTCCTTCTGACAAGGACCTTCATATGACGATTGCTGCTGCGACTAGAGATATGAAGGCACGAAGCCAGCACATCGTGTTGCACAGTCGCGTGACTAGCGACAGGCCAGAGACTGGACTCTTTAAAGGCTCTTATGCCTACGTTAATAACGTTCGCCAAGACCCGCCTATCCTTGGGCAGTCCTATGCCGACCCAGTCCCTGTTAGGACTTCACTCATGCCAAAAGAACCCGACTCCGCACCCGTCGGCTGTACCGTTAACGGCGTCATACGGTGGTACGTCCTTAATGCGGCGCACGAGATGGTATATCTTGAGGCGGACAAGTTCTATAGGGTTGGTGAGGGTGCAAGAGAGTATCTGGCGTTCTGGAACCCAGTCCTGGGCAGACCGTGTCGCGCTGTTTTTCTAGGTAACGAGCGTCCAGATCCGCATTCACCAGATCCGCAACCGACAAACCTAGAGTCGGGCATGGAACACTTATCCATTGCCTCACCCGCTTTATCACATGAAGAGTGGGTTCATCCAGTCGCCAAGCTAGGGAACGACGTAAAGAAGTCGGTGTGTTTTATGGCGAGCGACGGCCGGGAGATGCGTACAAACTGGGACAATTGGGAGCGCATCGAAGGCGAAGCGACGACGTTCCGCTACCAAGGCAGAGTAACTGGCAACGTTTACTGGGCCACGTTTTTACCTGCTGAGTTGGTGGCACCGTGGTGGGAGGGTTCAAGTGATCGGCCAATCCGATTTTATAACAGCACTAACACCCTATTCAAGACTAAGAGGAAGAAGTGGTTTGCGGGAAAGAATGACAGCTTCTATGTGTACCTTGAGGGGGGTGTTTTCTATATGGCCATTTGCCTGCCATCAGAATAATACGACTGACGAAACGGAGCGTAGCGATAGCTCTTTTACTAGATGCTAGTTCAACTTGTCCTTTTGTCTTTTGCGCATAAAACGTTCGTCTTTGCTGAGGTCCTGGATCGAAAGCCTGCTATCCGGATCTCTGTCCAGGAGTGCCATTATGAATGGCATAAAATGAAGCCTGAGTTCTTCTGGTAGCTCGTTCATCGACTCATCTTGCCCGCTTTCTAGGTCAGCAAGGCAATTGTCGTACTCCTCTTGCAGATCTTCGTCACTATAACCGAGATGTCGCCGGAAGATAGACCAGCCACCCGCGAGAACGAAGTATATCTACGGATCGTTAGTACCGAAGGGCTAGTTGGACGGAAGAATAGCATACCAGTTGACCAAGATACCAGCTCTCGGCCTTGAACGGCTGGGTTGTCTTCTTATCCGCCCTAAGAAATTCTGGCGCGGGAGGTGTGCCTGGGGCAAAGACATCCCTGCTATAGGCAATGCCATCAATAGCGCGGAAGGCATAACCATAGTCCAGAAGTTTTATGTTGCCATCACCATAACCGATATTTTCAGGCTCGATGACGCGTCGCGGAAGATGGGCTGGTGTCGGCTCTCCATCCTTCCGAATAATCTCGTGCTCAAGTGGCTGCGTAGCTAGGAACTTCTCGATATGTTCGCGAGTAGGCGGTGGAAGGGCAACATTTCCGGGATGGAGGTCTAGGTAGTTAGCATAGGGTCAGTAAGGAAGAATCGTAGACACCGTACCTCCATGCACCACGCCAATACGGTGGAGCTCGGCAACGGCCTGGACGACTTGCTGAATGTATCGCTCTCGTGTATCCATGCTTAAAGGAATTTCCGAAGATGGCTCCCCGGACTCAGATTCGCGTCGCAGATCCGTCCCCGTAGTTTCGTAGACGATTGCATCAAAATTAATACCTCGGTATTTAGAATCTATCCGCGCAAGGTGATGGGGGATCGTGAAGTAGTTCTTGATGGTCGAAATGAACGGGCTACTGCAATGCTGTCTTAAAAACATTCCGATTTTTAGGTCGTTATCCCGACCCCTCGTAAGAAACTTCACTGTCAAGAAATTCCTAGTAATATCATTAGATGAGCTGCAGGTTGACCCAGGAGACGTTCGTGGAATCAGTACAGTGTCTTCGGATCTTGCGTCAGCCAGCACCAATCTCCCAGCCGGCGCAGCAGCTTGTACCCGCAGTAGGTATTGTTGCGATAGACAACCGGTTGCAAGCAGTCATTCCAGTAGTTTAGACGGTAGTTGTCCCGCCAGTAGTTGCCGCCGTGCGTGAATATCTTATACTGATCCATCAGGTGGAATCTGCTTATATTCGTAGAAGAAGCGGCTTTACTCATGGCTGCGGTGATGTGTTGGAAGTGGCAGGAATTGCAAAAGAAGGGAGAAGGAAGCGAGGATGACTTTTATGGCCAGGAGCGACTAACCCCGTAGGGCCCGTGCGCTATTAATCTCCGCAAGTACTTTGTACTTGTACTTGTACCCCGCATTTGTAGTGTTGCACAACTTACAGTGATGGAGGCATGATTGTGCAGCTATCCATGTAGAGAATCGAACTCTCCCCCCTTGGACCCCGTCCTCCTTCTTTCCTGCGCTTCTTGCTGCGCCGCATAGATAGTCCTTTTACTTACAAGCCTGTTATTTTATATAATCACCGCCTCCAGAAATGCCTCGATCATTGGCCCGCCTTCAACCGCTTCCACCGTGAGCGCCGTTCCAAAGCCGACCTCGGCCTCAGGAACAGACGGAAGCAGTGCCAACAGATCGCCGTCTCCAAACGCCGCCGCGCCTTCGGCCACCTCGGCCGTCACTTCTCCCACGGCCAGCTCCCCATCTGCAACGGCTGGGAGGGCATCCAGGGCTGCCATGATGTCGGCGTCGCCAACCGCGCTTGCTGCCGCGCCGGCGGCTTCTCCAACCTCCAGGTCCGCGTACTCCTCCAAGATCTGCCCAAGCGCTTCCTCTATCTCCGCCTGGCTGAGGGCCGCTGCTGGCTTGTCCTCCAGAAACTCCAGCAGCGAGTCCCACATGGCCGTCTCGTCGGCGGCGACCACCTCGGCCGCACCATCGCCGGCCACCACCTCTGGCGCTGCCGGCACCGCCTCATACTCGGCTATGAGACTGTCTATGAGCTGGAAAGTCTCGTCGCTAACCGCAGCCGCCGGCGGCGACGGTACCTCTAGGAGACTGTCCCACGCATCCCACGCCTCCTGGGCCGCGATTCTACCTCCCGCGAAAAGCAGCGCTTCGGAAACACCGGTTGGAGAGCCGGTTTTCAGCTTCTTCGCCGACAGCTCGCCCTCGGCCGCGTCATCGCCCAGCCCGTGCTTCGCGCGCGGCAGCCCCAGCTCCTTCTGCAACGCTTCCAGTAGTTGTCTCTGGCTGTCTCTCTCAACGCGGTTGTTGTCGTAATCGGCACGCGTGAGCCCCTGCGGCGACGGCTTTTCTTTCTCCGCATACATCTGCAGAGCCGAGATCATTGTACCGGTCCGGCCATCCCCATAGCCGCAGTAGACGAGCGTTCCTGCCCGGTGCCTAGAGAACGCTTCCCATGCCCTTCTAGTATCCTCAAGGGTAGGCGGCTGATAGTCCATCACGGGTAGTGGCGTATAGGCGATGCCGCTTTGCCTAAGGGCCGTCTTGATATAGTTGGCCTGGGCAAGGTGATTGAGGCTAATCACATGAACAATACCCTGTTGCTTGAGGAATTCGACAGAATTGGACGTCAACTTCTGCGTCTCGTCTTTGCCAGCTGTGTCAACGTAGTGAGGCGCAGAGGAGCGAGCAAGCCTATCTCCATTGGCCATGTGCTCCGTCACCCACTGGAATCGGCGAAACCCGGCCTCTTCTGCCTTAGCTGCGGTACCTACATGGAATTTGTGAGCTATGAAAGCGGATTTGAGAATAGAGTGACATACTTAGCAAGTTGTTTTTATCAGTCGTTCCCAGTGCCGCCTGGACTGCAGCAGCAGCCTGGAGCAACGCAGCAAGTGTCCTTTTGGGGAACATGGCCTAGCAGGTAGAAGTTTTAGCGCCAATATGGTAAACGTCATAACTACATTTAGTAGCCCTCTATGAGGATGGCGGTACTGCGTATAGATTATAGCAGGAAGAAATCTATGTAAGGATGCGTTGACACCAATATTATTTTATAATTTGCAACATTTGGCACGCTCCACAGCCGAGCATAAGCTTGAGCCAAGCATCACAAAACTGCCTTGGCTCGTTAGAAATAGCTCAAGGCTTTTCTCTGGCATGTTTTACCCCGTAAGGATACCCTTGCCTCATTACAGTACGATCTTAAAAGAATCGACCCAAGCTTCTATTTATATTATTATTTAGTAAGCTGCGGGTATCTGCATTGATTTCTGGGTTGACACATTATGCCGATACGCCACGGAATTTGGGTGGAGCCATGTAATAAGACTCTAACTACATAGTTTAGCCTGTGAAAAGCCATACTATGCGCATTATGCGTTCCGAATGATGCCGCAGATGCGCATGACTCAATACATACATAACAAGGTCCTGGGAACAACTTCTTGAAAAAATCCCATGAGAGTATGTACAAGGACCGAATAGCTACCTGCAACTACCATACACCTCCCGATAGCAGCATGAGGCTCAACTTCCCCTTTATCTTGTTTGTGGAACTCTTGCTTCCAAGTCCCGGTGCTGCTCAGGGTAATGAAGACCTATCTGCCATCGAGGCTAGGGCGGAAAATGCGACAAACAAAATCAACTGCGACTTGCTCAAGGACGGAGTCAACTGCAGTGGGCTTGATCGGGCTCAATGTGCTTTGCGGTGTTGGGAATCAGCGGTAGGTTTTACATGCTCGATATTGTGAAACAGAACGCCAGATGTTAACTCATTAGGGCTGCATGCAAGTGAGCGTCAATGCCTTTGCACAGCCGCTGAGATGCCATTCTCACCTGTTATAGGCACAGACGTGTAAAGACGATTCGAACAAGAAGCGATGCTGCGATAATAGGGATAGTATCCCATTTACTGTAGGCGAGTTTCAATAATACTACATGTCACAAGTACTAAGAATAAATAGTCCGGTCTGTTCTACACTGGATATATGAGAGCCTGCGGGCCCGAGTATCCACTTAAGAAGAGCGAGCGGCCGAAGCATAAGTGGTTTACTTGCGACCAACTTGCGAATCTGAGATACAGCTCCATGGATAAAAACCTCCAGGAACTCCGTAGCTGGGAAACAGCTGTATGTTTCATATGTATGCCATTCGGAGCAACGGACGGCTAATTCTCTCATTAGGGCTGCCAACAGGTACGTGTAGTCGGTATTTGACTTTCGACGCGCTTATCACATGCATCTACAGGCTCAAAAGTGCTCGGCAGCCGGGAAAAATGATCAAAGCAGCCGCGTCCAGTGCTGCAAGGAATGGGGGCGCAAGCCGCAGGTAGATAATGAGATTTTATTCAGAACCAGCTTGACAGGGTTGCTGATGCTTTAATTATAGAAGAAGAAGTTTGCGAGACTTTTCGCTTTCCGCTATTTTGCGAGATGCCTGAACGAGTTTCAATCCGAGGCCCCCAAGAATTCAAGTCAACCGGTCTGAGGTGGCAGACTTTGAGTGCAGGCATACGGAGTGTCAGGTGGCGGGCAGGCTACTAGAGCCCGCAGGTATTTTTTGTTTTCCTTCGTCAACTTTGAACACACAGAGCGTGAAGATGACGAGTAGGCTATGTTATGCTACCAGCAAAGTGGAACGCTCCATTCTCTGCAGCCCTTATTGTGCCTTGCGGTGTTATCTTGCTTGTTGCCGGGCTTCCTCTGGCTTCGCCAGATAAGGCCCGTCAGCTGACAGTGCTAGGGATTGGGCTCAAGCGCGTCTTTGGAAGGACACGGTGCCAAAGAGGGAACGGGGATGGAGAAGAGCAGTCAAGCATGGGAACAGATGCTGCTGCAAAGGACGCCGTCGGGGGACAGTGCCATGGGCTGGGACGTGGAGAAGAAGGGCATTCAGGCACGGGAATAGGATGCCATAACAAAGGACGCGGTTGGGGACACTGTCACGGCAGGGACGGGGAGGGAGCACCACCTCTTCGTCGTTGTCGCTGCTGTCGGCGCTGCTGCTGTTGATGCTGCTCGAAGAAGAAGAAGACGAGACGCTCCTCCCAGGCTCGCGCAAGTCAATTAAAGCTATGCGTCCGGCATGCAATCGTCCCAGTCGGGGTCACGACGGAGGTCTTCCCAGGCCGCGCAAATTTAAGCTATACATCTGTCATCAACAAATCCTCCCATTTGGGGTCGTCTCGGAGAGTCTCCCGGGCCCGAATCTGTTCGCTGCCCGCTCCGGGGCACGCCGCCAGCCGCCGCCACCGCCGGACTGGGCTCGTGCTGCTGCTGCTGGGTTGGGCTCGAGCTACTTGTGCCGCTGCCGTCGCCGCCGTTGGACTGGGCCCCTAGTGTGTGGATGAAGAGGGATTAGGCTGGGGGCAGGCGCACAACACCATAATCGTTATCGCGAACGCGAATTGGAAGGCACCCGTAGCCTCAAGAAGGAATGCACAGGGCTCCACGGTTAACTAACGGCTTAAATCCAGCCAATTACCACACGAATCTGCCGTTCAGCGGGAAGGAGCCACGGCGGCACTGCCTCTGAACACCCCCCTCGACGTCTGGTATAAGCGAGGCTGAAGGAGCCATGGAGGTCCTGTCGCCAGACGTGTCCTCTAGGTACTGAAGTCAACTGCGTGATACGCAATGTAAGCGTTCAGTTAGCACCAGCCCTTACATCGGACACGAACCCCCTTTCGATCCACGTTCCGACAATGCCTTAGAACAGTGCCCGAACCACCAAGCCGGCCGGCAAGAAGGCCGAGGCCACGTCGGCCTTGAGCAAGAAGCGCCTGGCGTCTCGTGCCGGCAAGGGGCCAGGTGAGCTCCCTCCGCCGACTGACGTTCTGTGCTGACTCGGTTAGTTGCTGCCTCCGCCGGCCATGACGAAGAGGACGAGCCGAAGCCCAAGCGCAGGGCAAGCTTCCCGCCGGTGCGAGAGACACCACGGCCGGGGGCGCGGACGAAGAGAACATCCCAGCCGTCGACGACCTGAGGCCGAGCAGGGCATTGACGACGATGTCGATGAAAATGTCCAACTAGAGCCGCACGAGATTCCTTTGGGCAAGGATAACGATGCCTTCGAGGCCGTCGACAAGGTCGACAGTGACCATGACGACAGTGGCCATGACGACGAAAACGAGGACTCTAGGGCTGACGAGCCCGTGTCCGCGACAAGTCGTCGCCGGAAACGAGGCGGACAGACTGATGGCTGACTACCCCTGCCCCTACCCCAAGTTGACACAGCAAACCCCATATCCAAGAGGCGTGGCGGGCGGCACGGCGGCTCAGAAGGCGGCCCTGGGACCGCGCCTGGCTCGGGGACTTGCTAATGGATTAATTCCTTTGCTACTGGCTTGCTGTTTTAAATCAGACGTCTTCATTATACACAAAGCTTTTACTCACCACGTCGCAAGAGCCTTGTTCCCTTCCCGGTGCCCTGCTCCGTGACAAGTCACCTTGATGTCGTGTTTCTGGATCTCGTCGGTGAGGCCGATGCCGCTGAGATTGAGGATCCGACGCCGCCACGACGGCCCCGGCTGCCTGCTTGCGCGTCCTAGACGGCTGCGCACACGGCCTGTGCCACGTCTGCGGTCAGTATTCGCGTGCTAGCGACTCTCGGGTCCTCTTACCCATCGGCTCTTATTCCTGCCGCCTTGTTGGTGCAACTGTTTCCCGTTAGATTCAGGAGTACAAGGATGAAGGAAAGGAAATAAAAACTGCTCCGACTACAAAGCCAACTCTAGAGACAAACGTTCAGCCTGCATTACGTCTTCTGGGGGCCCAATCAACAGCGAAGGCGCGGCGGCCGCGCTGTGGCTGCTCGGCACCGTCCAGAGCAGCGTCGAGACCTGAACCTCCAACACCATCCGAGGCGTCTCATGTGGAATCTCGTTGTCTCCGTCATAACTATTCAGATTAGGATATCGCTCTAAGTAAGTCTATGGAAACCTTTTAACTCCTTCAAGCCAAGTCTATGAAAAACGTCAACTCCTTGAAACTAAGTCTATGAAAACCTTCAACACCTTCAAAGTCTTTGGAACCTTTCAACTCCTTTAAAGAGCAACCAGCAATCTATGACCTCAGAAAATAACTCCGGAATCAAATGGCACAGGCGGCCCCAATGGCACAGGAGGTCCCAAGATATCCCCTGGAAACTTGTTAGCTGGTCCATTAATGCAAGGATCGGCACATGCTCACCTGGCACAATCGGGGCCGGAAAGGGAAGCGGAGGCGGTATGGGATTGAAGATTGGCGGGGGCGGCCCGAAGATATCCCCTGGCACAGCTATTAGCCTTTCAATGTGAATTACGCAAGGGTCCGGCCCTTTGCTTACCAGTAGTCACAATCGGGCCTGCAATGGGAAAAGGTGATATGGGATTGACACAACCCAGAGAGAAAATAAAGTCCAGAAAAGAGTTGCTTGTCCGGAGGCAATTCGGGGGCGGAACGGGAAACGGAGCCGGGCCCGGGACGGGGAAAACTGGACCGGACGGTAACGGCGCCGTGAGGCCGAGGCCGACGAAAGAAGCCATTATCATAGAGTGCTTCATGGCTGGCAACGGGGGATATCAAATGGTTTGGGCTTTCTTGGCTGTATGCGGATGAGGCTGTTGGCTGTTGGGCTCGTGAATTCGTATGACAAGATGGGAAGAATACAAGAATATATATTTCGAGGCGCCCTCATTGTTCATGGACTGACTGACTGAATCTAAGGTTTACAGATCGGAAACGAAGCCGACATGGAACGCGAGTCGGAATCATCGTGAGGAGGGTTGCTCGGACGATGCAGGAGCCCGAAACAATCCGTGCTCGTTTGAAGGCAGCTCCGGGTCGCAGACCAGCATCATTGCGTGGGAGAGCCTAATAAGCGGTTCGAGTAATGTCGTTGTACTCACCTCGCTGCCGCCCATGCTGCTAACTCTGCACTGGGCCGTCTGTGTATACACAAGGCCCAACTGCAACTCGCCTGGCGGTATGGAGACGCGGTAATAAGGAAACAAACCTTTGTCTTTAGGCTGATGTGGGCGATGGTTTCGCTGCCATGGACTACTTTGGCTAGACCATCCTCCGCCTTTCCGCACTTCGACTTAAGGTTACTTTAGCGCACGGGCGTCGACGCCCCTGCAAGGTAGGTAATCTTGTATGAAACATCGCGGACCAATGCTAGGCTTCCTGACCTCGGAGAACTCGCGGAAACTCGCGGGGTGAAACCGTCTGCGTCTAGCCGCCGGTTCCAAGTTGCTTCTAGAAGAAATCCTGGTGGAGCGCTTTCTGGTCTAAGCTATCTGCCGAGGGTCCGTGTACTGACGATGACGTCGCCAGCCTTCACCCTCTGCGTCTGGCCGCTGGCTCCAAGTTGCTTCTAGAAGAAATCCTGGTGGAGCGGATTCTGGTCTTAAAGCTATCTGCCGAAGGCCCGTGTTTGATGACGACGTCGCCACACTCCTGACCTCTAACTCAACTATCTAACTATCTAACTCAACTATCTAACTATCTAACTCAACTATCTAACTATCTAACTTGAATTGTTTGTCCGGAGGCAATTCCCTCACGACTCCATCTGGCTCAAGATAACGTCGGCCGCCTTCTCTCCCACCAAGTACGTCGAGACAGCCGTGAATGTTCCTGGTATGCGCGGATAGACAGAGGCATCGACAACTCGCAAACCCCTCACGCCACGCACGCGGAAGCTGGAGTCGAGGACAGCCATGGGGTCGTCGTCGGCGCCAATGGGGCACGTCGATGAAGCGTGATGTCCCCAGGCCGTATCCTCAATGTACCCGTTGAGGTCTTGGTCGCTCTGGATGTTGGACCCCGGAATCACCTCCTGGACGGAGACCCAGGAGAGCCCGAAGGCATCTCGCGCCAGCCTGACGCCCTCGCGGATTGCCGTCAGGTCGGCGGCCGCGTCGCCCGAGCCCGTGTCGAGGTAGTTGTAGACTATGTCGGGCACGTCGAGAGGATCGGGGCTGCGGAGTGTCACCGTCCCAGCGCGATTGCGGGGGTGGGCCTTGAGAATAGTCCAGGTAAACCGGTCGTGCTCGGCCGTAAGGTTGACAGAGTACCCGGGAAAGTAGCCCACGAATGATGCCGGCGAGCCGAGTGCGAAGATGTCGTAGTCGTCGGAGACGGACGAATTGAACATCATGGAAAGCGGCGCTCCATTGGAGCCGTAGATGCCCCTGCCAATGATGGGCCATGGGTGCTCCCAGCGGCGTAGACACTCATCGTCCTCGGTCGCCCCAAACGTGCAGCCTTCTAGCACCGAGAAGTTTGAAGGCACCCGGCCGCTGACGCTCACCTCGTAGTGGTCCTGCAGGTTTGCGCCGACGCCTGGGAGGTTCGAAACGACCTTGATGCGGTGCTTCTGGAGCTCTTGGGCGGGGCCGATGCCGCTGAGCTTGAGGATCTGGGGCGAGTTGTAGGCGCCGCCCGAGACGATGACCTCGTGGCGGGCCCTGGCAGAGCCGGGGACGCCCTTGGCGGCGTTGCGCGAGCGCGGGCTGGCGCGGTAGAGATGGGCGCCGTCGAGAAAGGCGACGCCAGTTGCGCGAGGCTGCTCGCCCGACTCGTCGAAGGTGACTTTTGTGACGTGGCAGTTTGTCCGGACGTCCAAGGGCCACCGCTTCTGACCGTTGGGCAGCTTGGCGTCGCGGACGGCGACTACGAGCTCGCGCGGTCCGAGGCGCTTCCCGTTGTCGGCGGAGATGGGCGTCTGATAGTAGCCGCCCCGGGCGTCACGCGTGGCCGAGTCGGCGTTGGCGTCGCCGGCCAGGACCGTGCCGAGGTTGGTGAAGATGTTTGTGCGGTTGCCGAGGGCAAAGGAGCCGCCGAGGATGAGGCGGAGAACCTGGGAGTCCTTCAGGGCGAGGGTAGCTGGCGCTTTCTCGATGGCGAGCCAGCTGTCGTGCTCAGGAGACCCATGAAGCATGCGATCGAATAGCTGGCGCATGGCCTCAGGCTTCCAACTGGCATCGCCCGTCAGGGCGGCAATGGCCTCAAAGTCGCGCCTGTGGGGGTATATGGCGATCAACGCGTGATGATTTGTGCAGCCTCCGATGGCGGCGCTTCGGGGATAGAGGGTCCCGAGCATCTTTGCGTCTGGGGGCGGGTTCAGGCCCGTGTAGATGCCGTCTCTCGTCTCATAGGACGTCTTGTAGTCGCGGGCCTGGCGCGCGTCGTCGGCGTAGTGGCGGACGAAGAAGTCCCAAGCCATGGCGTCGTCCTCGGACGCCCTGGCCGAGAATGCCGGGACGGTGTAGTTGATGTTGGCGCCCTGGTCGTCTCCAGCCTCGATGAGAAGGGTGCTTTTGCCGGCCATTGCCAAGCGGGCGGCCAGGGGTCCGCCCCCGGCGCCGGAGCCGACGACGATGAAGTCATATTCACCGACATGGACGGCCTGTACGAGGCCAAGGAGGAAGACGAGGGCGCGAAGGAAGATGGCGGCGCTGGGGGCTGCGCCGTAGCTGAAGTTGGACCTCATTATCACGAGACTCGACTACGACACAAGGCAGCAACGGCAAACGAGGCGCGTCTAGATATTTAATCTTCGTACGAGGCTCGTCTAGTTGTTTAATCTTGGTACTCGGATCGAAGCTGGTCCTATAGCAAACGTAATCTAACTAAGGTAGCTTGCTGCGGCCGTCCGAGCCATTGGGGCCGATCGCAATACCGCCACATGAGGCCAAGCGCGTTGGACCATGGACGGCTGGACGGGCTTGGCACGAGGGGGGGAAGCGGCCTTTGGCAGGAGGCTTCTAAAGTCGGCGTCCGTGGCGTCGGCATGATGCCGTCACCACTGGCCGACTCTTCCGGATCCTCAACGAGCTCTTGTGTGCGGCCAGGGCCATTCACACGAGGCTCGCCGAGGTTGCCGCTACGGGAAGGCTGGGATCAGGATTGCAATGACGGCGCTGCGTGCCGTCGTCGGCGGGTGATGGGCTCGGGGGCGATAGGCCACGGCAATGGCACGGAGAAATTGGCTGCAGTAAAGTATGGGCCTCTATTGAAATGTCTCGGCTACAGCGTGCTGCAGGGACGCTCGCGCTGGAGGCCGGAAGCAGATGTGTGCAGCGGCGGATGCGACCAAGGGGGGGCGGCAGCGTGCCATGGACAATGACGATAAGGCGCTGCAACTACACCGACGCACGTCGGGCCGTGCGGCGGCCAAGACGATCAGCTCATGGGGCTGCAGGCAGGCGAGGCGGCGGCAGAAGGAGGCGTGTGCTCGAGGCTCGAGAATCGGGCCGAGCCGACGGAGGGCTCGCCAGGCAGAGCGAGGGCGGAGGCGGATGGCATCTCGATGGCGTAGGACGATCTCGATGACGTCGGACGCGCAAACCTTGGTGCGCGTGCCGTGGAGGACAAGACGGCAATCACATGCTCGTCTCGAGCATCTTGTCGAGGACGCCCCTGAGCGTCTCGTTCTCGAGGGCGGCGGCGACGCGCTCCTTGTCGGCGAGCTGCTTGTTGACCTGGTCGTCCTGGCTGTGCGACTTCTCCTTGCAGCGGACGCGGACGCGGTAGTTGGGGGGCAGGGCCTGCTCGAGGCGGACGCGGACGCCGAGGCCGATGACGGTGGCGAGGGAGCAGTGGGTGATGGTGGGCGTGATGTCGACGTCGACGCGGACGATGGCGTCGGGGCCGGGGGCGCCGCGGGCGGGCTCGGGGCGGATGCGGATGTCGGCGAGGTTGATGACGGAGAGCTGGCCGAGCGAGACGGGGTGCTCGGGGTCGGAGATGGTGGAGATGAGGTCTGGGCCGTCAGCGGCGGCGGACGGAAGGGGCGCGGGGCGGCGGCGGCGGCGGCGGCGGCGACGGACCGTAGATCTCCTGCTCGTCGATGGGGTCGGCGGCGCAGTCGGGGTCGGCGGCGCAGTCGGGGTCGGCGGCGCAGTCGGCGGCGGCGGCGGCGGCGTGGGGCCCGGGTCCGGCGGCGCGGGCCCCGGGTCCGGCGGCGCGGGGCCACGGCACCGGGCGGTCGCAAAAGGGCCGGGCCAGGTGCGAGGGCCGGGCCAGGATGACGTCGTCGTAGCGGGTGTCGGGGCCGCGGCGCGGCGGCGGGCGGGCGCGGCGCGTGGGCAGCTGGGAGGCGCTGAGGATGACGGGGTTGGCGTTGTCGAGGGCGGCAGCCATGATGGGGGGTCGAGGGAGGCGGCGGGGAGGCGGCGGAGATGCGGCGAGGCCGGCGCAAGGAGAGCGGCGAGGAGAGCGGCGAGGAGATGCGACGGGGACGGAGGCGAAGCGGCGCGGGAACAAGGTCGGCCCGCCGGATTACGTACGGGGTGCAGGGTAGGCGGTCGTAATTGGCGTGATGGGTATGACGACGAGGCATATTGCGCAGATTGCCAGGCTCACGGCTTATGCTGGCCGGCACGGCGCTCGGCATCCGCGACGACGCCGCTCCACCCCTGACAGTAAGCATCGAGCCGTCGGCGTCGCGGCCAAACTCCGAGCCGGATCCGCCGCCGATGGACGTACCGACACACATCTACCGACACACATGGACGTGGCGGCCGATCTCGGCGGGTGCCTGCATGTCGGGCCGACGGTCAAGGCTTCTGGAAGGGCGGCATCTCGCAGAAGGTCTCGCCGCCTCGGCCTCTTTGCTCCATGGGGGCTTCCAAGGAGCGTTGCAGGGACCTGCGTCTGCACCGCAGCGCGAGGGATCCCCAGGGCGCCCGGGCATGGATCATGGGTGCTCGCTCCCCGCATGGAGAGGCCCCGCGGCGACCCTTGCAGGCTCTCTCCGTGTCCGGGGACGTCATGACGCTCGACTTCGTATCCTGGCATGTAGCACATGCTGGGTGGAGGCGCGAGCCAAGGTTGAAGGCCGTCGCTCCGGCCTTCGGAGTTGCATCTCGCCAAGCACGGCGCTGCCGAGCCCCCAGTCAAGGATCGATCGACGGCTGACTGAAGGGGCCGCGTAGGCGATATTGCCGGCAGTCCCGTCGCTTGTCCACACACGGGCGCTCGAGAGGCGAGGCGCCTGCGCGGCGACGAGAGGGCGGCCCGGGATATACTGCAGGCCGCTATAGGGCTCGCCGCGACTGGATTCGAGGCTAATGCAGGCTCGGGGTTGGAGTCCGGCCAAGAGGCGCGCGCGAGGCTACCGTGACAGACGTGTATGTAATTCGACGGAGCCTGCAGGACATGCATGTGCTTCTCGCGAGATTCCCATGTCCGGGGCGCCGCAGCCGGGCTCGAGCAGCCGGCCTTGGGCACAGCCCGGCGCGACGGCCAGCGGCGGAAGCGGCCGGCAGGGCAAGCGGCCGGCAGAGCAAGCGGCCGGCAGAGCAGCCAGCCGGCACAGCAGCCATGATGGCCGGGCCCGGGGCTACGGAAGCAGCTTCAACCGCGGCTAACAGGCCTGTGCCGAGGGTTGCGGCCGGCATGGCTCACGGCAAAGGCACGGGCGGCGATTAAGCTTTGGCGCGCTTCCATCGCCACTGGCAGGCCACCAGGGTGTCGTCGGGGCATTGGCATGGCGACTTGTCGTCTCGTCTCTCGTCTCGTCTTCACATGCTTACCCGGGGGCTGCGTCTAATCCCTGCATTCCTTGGCCGTTGCACCCGCGCTGGGCCCTGCCGTTGGCGCCCATTGTTGCCGTTGGCCTTGGTGGCCGCTGTTGGCCCGCGTAGGGTCCTTGATTTCGCGATTTACCCGAGCGCATTGTCTGCATGTGCCATCTGCATCCATGGCGACGCAGCGCCGCCTCGTGCAGACGCGCTCCCCTGGGCGCCCAAGGCGTGCCAGCGGCCGGTGCCACGGTGCCGCCGCCCGCCAGCGCCTACAAGGTATGTGGTACAGGTTGATAATGCCGTCGCCAAGTGCGCGCCCGGCCAAGTGCCTGCCCGGCCAAGTGCCTGCCCGGCCAAGCGCCCTCCACGATCCCCTCGCCAAGCACAGCATTCAGCCATGATGCCCTTGCCACCAGCGGCAGGTGCCGGGCCACTGGCGGTGGAGGCCTTCTAGAGAGCGACGCCATGTGCAGCCTCAGGCCCGCCGCCGCTGGCCCACCACGTACTTGTACATGTCCCGCCGCGTCGCACAATCCTCCTGGCCAGCTGCTCGTCCGCAGGCCGCTCGCATCGTCATCAGCCTCTGCCCGTCGCCTGCGCCCTGCCCATTCTTCAGCGCCTTGGCTGGTCCGCCGCAGCGCCCCTTGATTCGACCGCCGCCCGGCCTGGCCCAGCCGCCCGTACTTAAGTCGCCGTCGAGCCGCCGAGCCGCCGCTCCTGGACCCCGTCTCCAAACAGCCGTCTCCGAGCAGCCGTCTCCGAGCAGCCGTCTCCGAGCAGCCGTCTCCAAACGGCCGTCTGTCGACAAGCGATCCGACGCCCTCCTACCCAACGGGCCCCGGCCGTCGCTGCTGCGCCCGCCTTGGCCTCGCTGCCCGGCCGCTGTCCGCTCCTCGACCACCCTCTCCCTGCCCCCTCATCTGCCTCCCCTCCGCCACAGCAGTCCGGCGTCGCAGAAGAGCCGCCCGGCAGGGACAGCTCCTGTTGCAGGTACCAATACCGCGCCGCCGCTCTGTACGCCGCTGCTTACACACCCTCGCGCGCCAGTATTTAATATCACCACCGCAGTCCCGACTCTCTCTGCCAGCCCCGAGCTGCCAGCCCCGACTCTGCCAGCCCCGACTCTGCCAGCCTCGGCTCTGCCAGCCTCGCCGCCGCCTCGCATCGACGTCGACCCCGTCCCGCCCGGCCCTGGCCCGTCGCCCCCTGCCCTCCTCGCCTCCGTCGCCGGCCGTCTCTCAGGCTGCGCCGGCTTCATGTCGACGGCCCGCGGCCCCCCCCCGCCGTCATGTCCAACGATCCCGCCGTGCGCCGCATCCTGCCCCAGGACGCCCAGCCCGCGCGCAACACCGCCCAGATGGGCTCCTTTCCCTTTGTCTCGCAGCAGTTTCCCCAGCGGGAGACGCAGAAGAGTCGGTCCCCTCCTGCCCCTGTCGCCGAGACGGCGCGCCCCCCCGGCTCACCGCGCGCGCAGACTACGTCTTTGTCGACGAGCATAACCGCCACAAGCGCCTCAAGGGTCTGTCGCCTCCCCCGGCCGTTGCCTCCCCCGGCCGTTGCCTCCCCCGGCCTTTCCCTCCCCCGGCCCTGGCTGACGCGCGCCCAGTCATGAGAGCCTGCGAGGGCTGCCGGAGACGAAAGATCAAGTGCGATGCCGCCACCACGAATACTTGGCCCTGCTCGGCCTGCATCCGCCTCAAGCTCCACTGCGTGCGACCCAACGGCTACGACGGCTCGGCCGATTCCACCACCACCTACGACACCGTCCTGAACCCCTCCGCCCAGTTCCAGCTGTCCATGGGCCCCCAGGCCGCCCACGCCGCTCCCCCCAAGCCCGCGCCCGACCTCTACCCGCCCCACGCCGCCTACCCGGACGCCGATCCGGCATCCTTCCAATCCCTGCCCTTCGAGTCGCAGCACAACCTGCACTACACGACCGTCCCGCCCGTCATAGACCAGCAGTACGCGCCCCGGAACGCCTTCCCCAGCCCGCCGCTGCACCAGCCGCCCCGGCCCGACTCGTCCCCCGAGGCCTGCTCCACCGACTCGTATCAGCAGCAGGATCTCGCAGACCTCCTCGGCACCCTCAAGGTCAACGAGCTCGGCACAGGTATGCCGCCCATCCGTCCCCTTCCGCGCCGCGCTGATGCCCGCCAGCTCCCTACCTGCGCAACAAGGCCTCCTTTCGACGAGAGGAGCAGCCGGCTGTCGAGGACGACGACGACTTTGGCGGCGTCCTGCCCCCCATCGCCTCCGGCCCGGGCCACAAGATCCGCATCCCCCCCGAGCTGATGCCCGACGACGCCTCTGCCCTGCACTACTTCGACCTCTACTTCGCCCACGTCCATCCCTACGTCCCGGTCCTGGACAAGACGCAGTTCTATCACCAGTGGAACACGGCCCCCGAGTCCATTTCGCCCCTGATCCTCGAGGCCCTGTTCGCCATCGGCGGCCGCCTGGCCGAAGACCCTGCTCAGGGCCAGCAGTGGCTGGCGCTCGCCTCCAGTATGCCCGCGGGAAACGCCTTGTCGCGTCATCTTGGCTGACCGCTGCAGGGCATGCCGATTCCTTCATGGACGTGCCCCGCCTGAGCACCCTCCAGGCCCTCCTCATGATCCTCAAGGCTCGCGAGGCGGCGCCGAAGCGCGGCTACTACTACCGCTCGTGGATGACGGTGGTGCAGTGCGTCCAGATGGGCAAGGACCTGGGCCTGGACGAGCACTACGACGACCACCTCGCCGGCCGCCCCTGCGACTCCACCCCGGCCGAGTGTCAGCTCCGGACGCGCATCTGGCAGACCGTCTTCGTCTGCGAGGTCATGGTCGGCACCCCCCAGGGTTGGTGCTGCCCCTGTGCCCCCCCCCCCCGATGCTCCCGCCGCCGCTGACTGCTTCCCAGGCCGCCACGACCTCGGCGTCGACTTGGAGTCGGTCGACTTCAGCCTCCCGACGCAGCTCGACGACGGCGAGTACCTCGTGTCGCGCAACTTCGCCTACTTTGCCCGCCTGGTGCGCAACATCCGCCGCATGAGCAGCGTCTACGCAAAGATCAAGAGGAAAAAGGACTGGGGCATGGACCCCGAGTTCCAGCAGCTCAGCCAGAGCATCAGCGACTTCTTGACCGAACTGCCGGCCGACATGGCCATCAACTTCCCGCCCGACAGCTCGCCTCCGTGGCTACCCTCCTCCTTCCTCGGCAACCTGCACTCGTACTACTACCTGACGCTGATCCTGTACCACCAGCCCGTGCTGTCCTTCCTCGACCCGAGCGCCAACGAGTCGCAGTGGAAGCACCACATGTTGACCTGCTACAACGCCGCCAGGGCCCTCTGCCGCCTCCAGGAGGGCATCCTGCACTCGTCGGGCCTCACCGGCCTGCAGAGCATGCAGCGCGGCTTCAGCTTCACCGTCTACGCCGGCCTCTCCTGCGTCGTCCTGCATCTGGTACGTCGCCCTGCCTGCGCCCGCGACGGCCGCCGCCGTGGCTAACCCTGCCCAGGTGGCCGTGGTGTCGCCGGACCCCGAGCTCAACTCGGACGCGCCCGAGTACTTTACTCGCCACATGAGGATCATGGAGCAGGTCATGGACGCGTGGCCCATGCCGGAGCTGCAGAAGCAGATCGACGCCGTCCGCGAGGCCTTCTCGGCCGACGTCCGGAGGCCATTCGTCCTCAAGCCGTCCTTCCCCTACGGAAGCCCTCACTCTTCCAGCCGCTCCAGCCCGCCCCGAGGAACGCACGGCTACCGGCCGCCCATGGACGCGACGGGCCCCCTGGACCAGCAGCACCCGGACGCTCAGCACGCCCAACCAGTCAGTTACCCCAGCCGCCCCCTCTCGCCTCCGGCATCCGCCGGCCCGGGGGACAGCAAGAGTGACTCGCCAGCTGTGCAGCCGCTCGTCATGATGCCGCAAGACGGCCAGGCCCCGGACATGCAGCAGGCCATGGCCGTGGCGAGCAGCCAGCCCTCGTGGAACCCGGCGCGCATCTTCGAGTGCGTCCATGCCTTGGCATCCCCCTAGTCTGGCGGCGGTATTGACTGTGGCAGGCAATGGAACACGTCGTTTGGCACGCCGCCGCAACCGCAGCCCAGCTCCCTCGACGTGGCCGCTGCTTCGTGCGGGCCCGAGATGTCGACGGTCCAGGCCATGCACGGCGCGGGCTCGACGCTGGCCGCCGGCCCGCAGCAGATGGCGCCGCCGCAGTACACGGCCCCTGCCGCCATGGCCAACTTCATCACGCCGGCCATGTGGCAGGAGTCGGTGGCGAGCGTCTACGAAGGGGGCCTCAAGCGATCGTGGGACTACGACCCGCTGCAAGCAATCAAACGCTAGGCTGGCCAGTCTCGCGATATTGCGGGACAGTCGCTGGCGCCGGCGGATGAGAAATCTCTGCCAAGACACCCCCTTGTTGCCCCCATGCCCCCAATTACCCTTTGCCCCTTTTTCTCCGATTTTAGCTTTTTTTTTTTTTTTTTTTTTTTTTGATTTCCATGTCCATTGTTATCGTCAGGGAGGCACACTGGCCCGCCATGGCCTAAGCGCCGGCGGCATAATTTGGATATAATTTACGGCTGCTACATATACCCAGGGTATGGTCGCGAGGGACTGGACAGGACCAGGCGTGGAGATGCAGACATGGTGCTTCTGGGAAGCACCGGCGCGTGGGTGATGCGAAATGAATGTCGACGAAGCCACGAGGCAAGGGGCGTTTGGATGATAATGGCCGGCCTTGGGGAAAATGTATAATAGCGTTGGGCCGAGCGAGTCAACGGACGCGGAGGCCTTTGGACAGCAAAGCCGAGACGGAGACGGCTGGCGAGCGTAGCCAGGACAGCGTCGCACGCCAGGCCTGGTACCTATAGCTAGTGAGATACGGCCACCAATGCAAGGCAGACGGCTGGTATGCGTTGCCGTTACTTCTGAGGGACGGCTTGCGGCAATGCCGGTCTGCAAAAAGCCATGGTACGGCCGCATGCGTCATGGATATCCAGCGTCCAATGGGCGAGGGCGTCGACAGCCGGGGATGGGTATAAGACAGCCGTCTATATGGGCGGATGTACAGTATATACAGACACATATAGGCGGGTGGTATGATAGCTGGACATGGCAAGGCCCGTGTGGTTCGGCGCCCGCCGACGCGGTTGCATACGTGCATACATACGTAGGCATATGCGGCATAGAGTTGAGCGACAAGGCGCGCTGTGGCAGCGTAGCAGGCGCTTAAGCATATCGCGAGGACGTAGGCGGCTCGGTAGGCGGCTCGGCAGACGGCCGATGGGCAGGGTGACGCAGCGATGGCCGTTGACGGCGTCGACGGCGCTGACGAGAGACGACGGGATCCGGCGATGGCCGTGCCGACGGGAAATGTACTAGTTGATGCCTAGCGAGCCTGCCAACTCCACCGCGTCGGCGGGTCGATAGATAGCGCACGTTCCGGCGCATCAGGGCGGATTGGCGGCGGCCCTGCGGGCGACCCTGTCCCTGACGGCGGCCCAGATCCATGCGTCGACGACGCCCCTGGCGGCCGGGGGAGACGTGCGGGCCGCGGCCGGGGGGCGGTCCTGGACGTAGAAGCGGGTGACGGCGGGGAGGTTGTACCAGCGGCGGGGCTCCTCGGCGGCGGCGGCGGCGGCGGCGGCGGGGTGGCGGAGGTAGTTGACGAGGCCGAAGCGGCGGCGGGCCGGGCGCAGGTCGGCGGCGCGGAGGCGGGCGTAGCGGGGCTTGGCGACGAGGCTCATGGTGGTGAGGGTGAGGGGGACGGCGGGCGGCAGGGCGGCGACGAAGCGCTCGAGGGCGGGCCGGGAGGCGCGGGCGGCGGGGGGGAGATGGATGTGGATGTGGGTGACGAAGGGGGCCGTGGTGTAGGCGACGAAGGCGAGGGGGAGGATGCCGCAGAGGGCGACTGGGGGGGGGGTCAGCGGAGGCCGGGGGACGGAGGCGGAGGCCGGGGGACGGAGGCGGAGGGGGACGGAGGGGACGGGGACGGAGGGGGGCGGAGACGGAGGGCGCCGGGGGACACCGCCGGAGGGACACCGCCGGAGAGGGACGTACCGCCGGCCGTCTCGGCGCCGGGCCGGTCGGAGCGCGCGTGGCTCGGGGCCGCGACGAGGCAGAAGAAGGCGCCGACGAAGAGGCTGGTGACCTTGAGCATGGCAAGGAAGGTGATACG
This sequence comes from Hypocreales sp. Mo6-1, assembly GCA_002939055.1. Lineage (NCBI taxonomy): Eukaryota > Fungi > Ascomycota > Sordariomycetes > Hypocreales > Hypocreales sp. Mo6-1. The sequence goes on from PNEP01000013.1 coordinate 2,468,532, forward strand.
ACCCGTGCCGGCGTGGTAGATGAGGAGCCGCTCGGGGATCTCTGCGCCGGGTCAGCGCCGGCGCCGAGGGGGGGGGAAGGCTCACCATGGGTCGCCTTGGCCTGTCGCCGGAGGTCGTCGCCGCGGGCCGCGAAGCTCCGGGGCGGGACGGGGCGCAGGCGGCGCGCGACGGGGCGCAGACAGCGCCGGAGCGGCAGCGGCCACGGGGCGCGATGCCTGAAGGCGAGCATTGTAGTGGTGAGAGGTGGTGAGGAGGCGCGAAAAACGTGGTTGCTAAAGAGCGGCTACCCTAGACTACCTCCGCCACAGCTTGTAAATACAAACCGACAGATTTCCTTTTAATACACAACGACAGATGTCTCGCGCCGTCCGTTGAACGTGACTTACAGCTAGACAACGTTCTTGGCCAGCCACTCCTTCCACTGGTCCTCGGTCCACGACGAACTGATGTCCTGCACGACGCCGTCAAAGACGACAGTCGGCGACACGTGAATGCCGACAAGGCGGCCCATGCGCGTCAGCAGCTTCAGGTCGTCGGTGACGGCGTTGCCCAGGTTGAGCGCGCCGTCCGGGGCGGGCGTCTCGGGCACGGCCAGCAGGGCGTAGACGTGGTCCGGGTCGAGGCCGGCGGGCTCGGCGACGACGGCGGCGAGGCGGCGGTAGGTCTGGTTGCGCGACTCGGCGACGACGCTGACGTCGAAGAAGTCGCGCTGGTGGGCAAAGAGGGCGGCGCTGACGGGCCAGAAGCGGGCGGGGGCGAGGCGCAGGGCGGCGAGGGCGGCCTCGTGCATGAGCGTCGACGACGGGTGCCACGGCTGGACGAGCTGGCGGAAGACGACGACGAGGGCGCGCGCGGGCGGACGGGCGCGGATGGCGGGCACGACGGCGTCGTTGAGCGTGCCGAAGAGGCGCGCCGAGAAGGGGCAGCAGTAGTCGGCGTAGACCTCGAGCGTGTGCGGCGACGAGGGCCCGGAGGTCGGCGAGGGCCCGGAGGCCGGCGTCGCCGCGGCCAACTCGAGCTTGTGGCCCGCAAACTTGGGGGGGAGCGCCATGACGGGCGGTGCGATGACGAGGGCTGACGCTGGCGTCGAGGAGCGATGATGTTGCTGACGGGAGGACGCGGATGACGATGACGATGCAGTCACATGCAAAAGATCAAGAATCATCATGTACTATGTACTCCGTACTTGGTACACCCTCTATCGAAATGACGTCATCTCCAGCGGGACCGGCCCGCCTCCCAACGCCCGGGACCCGGGCCCAATGCGGGGTAGCCAACCAACCGCCCAGCTCTATCCTACCGCTTGTTGATACGACGGAAAAAGAAACCACATGGACGAAAGAAGAAGGACGAGACAAAAGGAGAAAGAGGAGACGGAAGAAGAAAGAAGGCGACCCAAAGGGGTATGCCGTAAAAGTACACTAAAAAGTACACCGGATGACATCCAGCCGCTGACGGTCAGCGCTCAGCAGGGGCTGACCCGAGTCAGCCTCGCCTGGACGTCGCCGGCCAGGCGCTCGAAGCCGACGTTTGCGCCGACCATGGGCGCGGGCGCGGGAAAGGCCGTGCCGGCGGCGGGGGCGACGTCGAAGCCGCGCAGCAGGGCGGCCACGGCGGCCATGGCCGTGTCGAAGCCAAAGGCGCGGCCGGGGCACAGGTTGCCCGCGACGCCGAAGCCGCGGACGCGGCGCGTGCGCTGGACCAGCAGGCGGCCGTGGGCGTCGAGGAAGCGGCCGGCGTCGAAGGAGGCGGCGCTGGGCCCCCACGTCTTGGGGTCGGTGTTGAAGGACAGCATGGGCAGCAGGATGACGTCGCCCTCGCGGATGTGCGCGCGCCCGCCGCCCGGGGACGCCGGCCCGAGCCCGACGTCGAGGTCGAAGTCGCGCGTGGCGACGCGCGGCACCGCCGTGACGTGCAGCCGCAGCGTCTCGTACCACGCGGCCACGAGGTGCGGGCACGACGCGCGCAAGTCGCCGGCGTCGAGGCGGCCGGGGCCGGCGCGGCGCACCTCGGCGACGACGGCGCGCCGCAGCGCCTCGTCGGCCAGCACGTGGCGCACGAGCCAGACGGAGAGGGTGCTGGCCGTGGCGAGCAGGCCGAGCGCCTCGAGCAGCTCGCAGCGGTAGTAGTCGTCGTTGGCCTCCCAGCCCTCGTCGCGCAGGGCGACGGCGTTGATGCGGTGCGCCATGCTGAGCGCGCGGCCGTCCCGGTGCTCGGCGTGGAAGGACCGCAGCCGGCCGACGAGGAACTCGCGCGCCCGGTACGCGCGCCGCGCCGTGAGCCAGGGCAGGGGCTGGTTGAGCGCCTCGAGGCTGTCGCTCATGATGCTGCAGGAACCCGCGTCAGCACGGATCGCCAGGGGCCGCGCGCGGGAGGGGGGGGCACTTACATGAACTGCCGCATAAACTCGTCGTCCTTGTTCCACGGGTTCTGCGCGCCCCAGAGCGCGTGGGCCGAGCCGCCGACGACGAGGTCGAAGAGCCAGCGGCCGAGGGCCACGTCCTGCGCGGCGGGCTGGCGGGCGACGCGCTCGGCGACGTAGGCGGCCGACTCGGCGGCGAGCCCGGCGGCGGCGCCCGAGGCGGCGAAGAGGCGGGCGTGGACGGGCCGCGGGTCGTGCTCGGCGATGACGCGCACGGCCTCGTCGCTGAGGCCCAGGGCGCGCTGGCCGATGAGGGAGATGATGCGCGCCAGGCTGGTGTCGTCGACGTGGCGGGCCAGGGCGCGGTCGAGGGCCGGGTGGACGACGACGGCGCGCCGGGCGAGGATGTCGATGGTGAAGACGGGCGCGGGCGCGCGCACGAGCAGCTGGTGGACATAGCGCGCGCCGTGGCGGCGCAGGCCGAGCGCGTGGCCGATCCAGGGGATGGCGGCGGCGACGTGCGGCAGCGGCTCGGGCCGGGGCTTGTCACCGCGGCGGCGGAGCGAGGGCAGCGCCCGGGCCAGGGAGGCGAAAACGCGGGGGGCCAGGGGCGCCAGGGAGACGAGGACGACGAGCACGAGGCCGAGGCACAGGTCGAGGGACAGCACGGCGTCGTCGAAGAGGGGGAGGGGGGCTACGGGGGTGTGGTCCATGGCGTCGAGGGCAGCCATTGAGCAGAGCCGAGCTGGCGGATAGGGGGGGGGGGGGGGGGGGGAGGCGGTGACGATGCAACCCGTGATGGTACGGCACGACAAGATGGGGCGTCTTGGGTGAGAGGCAGCCTTGTGACGATACAGAACGAGCAAGAGGAGCGTCTCGAGTGAGAGTGGCCTTGGGTGCCGGTACAGAACGAGCAAGAGAAGCGGCCTTGAAGGTGATGGTGATGATGGTCATGATACAGCCACGAGGAGCGGCCTTGAGCCGTATAAATAGCTGACCGCGAGAGCGCCCAGCGTCCGCTCCCTCGCCGAGGAGCCCCATGGGCATGACGAGAGTCTGGACGTCCTAGCGGCGACCATGATGGTGCCTGAAAGGCATCACCCCCCTCCCCTCCCCTCCCCTCCCCTCCCCCCGGGCGAGGCAGCCTTGCCTGCGCCGCGGCTCGGACCTGTGACCTGTGACTCGAACGGCGGCCTGTCTGTATTACCTGTTAGCTTTGGCAAGTCCCGCGCGCCGAGCGGAGGGCCAGACGGCGGCGGCGGCGGCGGCGGCGCGGAGGAGGAGGAGGAGGAGGAGGAGGAGGAGGAGGAAGAGGAGGAAGCGCATCCGCCGGCGACCATGGCTCTCGCTGCTCACATCACCCGGCAGGCCCTCCCCCTCTCCCCCCCCCCTCCCCCTGGCCAAGCGAGGCATGACGGCGACGACGGGCAGCAGGAACTGGCGCTCTGGACCGCCGGGGACCCGAGGCGGGCGGGCGGGCGACTGGCGAGGCGGTCGAGGTGCGTATAAGCCGAGACACGGGGCCCTTCTGCTTCTGGGCCGAATGGAGCGTCCGTCGGGACGTCTGGCCGGGCAGCCAGCAGCTGAGGGCCCGCGCGCCGCGGCCGCCCTTGGACCAGCTTGCTTTTTTCAGCCTGGCGCGCCCTGTGGGAAGGGGAACAGCAGGCCCTTGCATCAGCCGCACGCAGGTGACCCAGGCACGGCTGCCAGCCCAGGGGGCCCCGCCACGGCGACACAGACGGCGGCGGCGGCGGCGGCGGCGGCGGCGGCGGCCTCGGCGGCGGGTTTGGGGGCCGGCGCCGCGCCCATCCTAGGCCCAGCCAGGGCATTGACCGAGGGGGAGGGGCCCCCTCCCCCCGGGCGCCCTTCCCCCCGGGGGGTAAGCATCGGAGGCGCTGTGCGGCCGGCGGCGGCCGGATTTGCCCAAGGCCGAGCGCGCGGGCAGGCAGCCAGTGACTCACGGGGCCCGTCGACGGGCGGAACAGGCGTCGCCGACGCCGTCGACGGCGGCGCCAGGCTGGGCCCGAGGCGCTTCGGCCGTAGGGCTCCTCAGCTGGCGTCCCAAGAGGGCAAGGCCATGTGGCAGTGATGCAACGGCGCCCCAGGGCCGTCATCCCGGGCCGGCGCCTGCGATAGGGGAGGGGCGTGCGGCGGGGGGGGGGGGGGACGGGCTTCTAGAAGGGTGCCATCGGCCAATGCCCGGGCGCAGGCCGCCTGCTGGCGCCGGCGCCCGGGCCCGTGGCGGCCGGGCCGGCGCCGCGACGGTTGCCGCATCGGGGCGTCGCGCGCCGCGGGGGCGTCGCGCGCGTGCCGGGCGTCGCCGGCCGGGGCTCGGCCTGCGGGGCGTCGCGCCGGGGCGTCGAGCCGGGGCGCGCACGCTCGTATGCGCGCTGTGGCGTGCGTATTTTTGGAAGCCGTCTTACGCGTGCGTCACTCGGGGGGGGGGGGGGGGGGGTGACGGGGGAGCACGTGGGGCGCTCGTGGCCGGCAGCCTTGCGATCCAGGTACCAGCGCGCGAGGCTCTCGCTCTCGTCAGCAGCCTCTGCCTCAACCGCATCCCCCCCCCCCGTCAGCCCGCCGCCGTCGCACCCGCGCGCCCAAAAGGAAAACGACAGCATGATCTGCCTCAACAAGGCCGACGAGGCCTCCCTGCGGCACCTGGCGTGGAACCAGAGCCCGCCCGCGCTGGCGCCCGGCAGCACCACGCGCCAGGACCTCAACGGCATCGCCAACCTGCGCCAGTTCGTCGCCGCCGCCCAGGACGCCGCCGCCGCCGCCGGGGCCGCCGCCGGGGCCCCGGCCGCCGAGCTGGGCGCCGCGCGCCGCGACGTCCACCGCCCGTGGCCCGTGGCCGCCGCGCCGGACGCGGGACGGCAGTCCGCGCTGCACGGTGAGCCGCCTGCCGGGCCGCGCGTCGCCGGCTGACCGGCCCCGCCAGGACTGTCCTCGCGTCTCCCCCGGGCCGCCGGCGGCCACGGCCGCGCCCGCCGCCCCGGGGGCCCCTCGGCCCGGCGCTGGGCCTCGGCGCGCGCCTGGGCCGCCTGGGCGCTGTCCGTCCTCGTCGCCGCCTACCTGCTCGCGTCGCTGACGTCGCTGGCCCGCTGGGACCGGCGCCGGCCCGGCCCCGCGCGCCGGCCCGAGACGCCGCGCCGGCCCGAGGCGCTGCGCCGCCGCCTCTCGCCGCGCTCGGCCTGCAAGTCGGGCGGCGTCGACGGCGCCGACTACGACACGCCGCTGCACGTCGTCGCCCTGCTCGTCGTCTGGCTCGTCTCGACCCTCGGCTGCGCGTTCCCCATCATGGCCGCCCGCCTGCCCGGCCTGCGCATCCCCCGCCGCTTCTTCTTCGCCGTGCGCCACTTCGGCACCGGCGTCCTCATCGCCACCGCCTTCGTCCACCTGCTGCCGACGGCCTTTGTGTCGCTCGGCAACCCCTGCCTCGGCGACTTCTGGACCAAGGACTACGAGGCCATGCCCGGCGCCATCGCCCTGGCCGCCATCTTCCTCGTCGCCGTCGTCGAGATGGCCCTGCACCCCTCGCGCCGCATTCCGCCGCCGCCCGCCGGGACCTCCGCCGCGCCGGGGCACCTGTGCTCGGCCACGGCCATGCTGCCCTTCCGCGAAGGGCCGCTGCACGGCCGGGCGTCGAGCGTGGGCCAGGGGCTGGCGCAGCTGAGCGGCGACGGGACCGGCGGCGACGGGACCAGCGGCAACGACAGCGACAACAATGACGGCAACAATGATAACAACAACAACAATAACAGCAGCAGCAGCAGCAGCGCCCCCAAGGCCGACCCCCCCCAGCTGTCGGCCGAGCTGCGCCGCCGCAAGGAGCGCCTCCAGTGCGTCCTCCTCGAAATGGGCATCCTCTTCCACAGCGTCTTCATCGGCATGGCCCTCAGCGTCTCCATCGGCACCGACTTCGTCGTGCTCCTCGTCGCCATCGTCTTCCACCAGACCTTCGAGGGCCTCGCCCTGGGCGCGCGCATCGCCGCCATCGAATGGGGCGCGCGCCGCGCCTGGCAGCCGTGGGCCATGGCCGCCGCCTACGGCTGCACCACGCCCCTCGGCCAGGCCATCGGGCTCGCCACGCACACCCTCTACAGCCCGGACTCGTCCGTCGGCCTCGTCGTCGTCGGCGTCATGAACGCCATCTCGGCCGGCCTGCTCACCTTTGCCTCGCTCGTCGAGCTGCTGTCCGAGGACTTTCTCAGCGACGAGAGCTGGCGCCACCTGCGCCGCCGCCGCCGCGTCGTCGCCTGCCTGCTTGTCTTTTTCGGCGCCTTTTTCATGAGCCTCGTGGGTGCCTGGGCGTAGGAGCTGGTGACCCTGGTGCATGGCTTAGACCCTTTTGACTTGTAGACCGTGTGACGGCAGACTCGTCGACCACCGTTTCCTTCTGGGCCTTATTTGGCATTGGCACGTATTGCGTATCGTTTTAGACTGCTCTAGATGCACGAGGTTGGATATCGGCTCGAGCCATTCAACATGGCCTAGCCTGGTGGCTGTCGCGCCCATCCGCGCAGCCGATCAAAAGGGGTAGATGGAATTGATTAGAGTCAGGATTTACTTTCGGATCAACGGCGCGCTTCAACGGGGTGATTAGAGTCAGGATTTACTTTCCGGATCAACGGCGCGCTTCAACGGCGTCTTCAACGGCGTCTTCATCGGCGCGCTTCAACCGGCGCTTCAAGCTTCAACCGGTATTAACCATCTTCGCTACGGCAGCTACGTCACCGTGTTGCTCGCCACGACGCCGCGGGCAAACTCGCCAAAGGTCAGGTGCCGCGCCATGTCGACCTCGTCGTCGAGGTTGGGCTGGGTAAAGACGGCGAGGGTGTTGCGGGCGACGCGCGCGCAGCCGGCCGGCCCGCGGACAAAGTGCGGCACGGCCTTGAAGCGGCCGCCCGTGATGCGCTCCAGCGCCTCGCCCGTCTGGAAGGCGAGGGCGTCGCGCGGGATGCGCACCTGCACCGTGGCGCCGGCGCGCGACCGGATGTACAGCCCGGCCGCCGCGTCGGGCGAGCCGGGGAGCTCGGCGAGCGGCGGCAGCGCCGCGCCGGCCGAGGCGGGGACGACGGGCGGCGCCGCGGCTTCGTCGACGAACATGGCCGACGTGAGGCCGGTGAGGCAGCCGTGGTCGACGTGCGTCGCGCACCAGTCGTCGTCGGCCCCGGCCCCGGCCGCCGTCCCGGAGCCGCCGCCGTCCGCCGCCCCGGCGTCCTGCGGAAAGTAGTGCAGCAGGCGGGCCTTGGTCGTCGTCGACGTGGCGACGACGCGCTCGAGGTAGCCCGCCGGGTAGTCGGCCATGTCGCGCGCGGCGAAGCGGTCGCACGCGCGGGCGACGAGGACGGCCACGTCGATGACGAGGCGGCACAGGCGCGTCAGGGCGGCCCGGAAGCCCGGCAGCACGTCGTCGGGCGGCCAGCGGTTGGGCGCGAGGTACTCGGGGAACGAGTCCGGCGGGAAGCCGGGCGCCGGGCGCGCGGCGTCGAGGCCGGCGTCGGCGTAGAAGGCGCAGTTGGCGTAGAAGGAGCCCTTGAGCGTGTCGGGCGCGCCGCTGCGCAGCGTCTCCTTGCCGCGCGACCAGCCCGTGAGGAACTTGGCCCCGGCGTTCTCGAGCTTGTCTGGGGGGCGTCAGCGCGTGAGACGCGCCCGGGGCGAGTCGGCGGCGCACCCAGCTCCGCGCCGGGCAGGTTGCCGAGGTACGACGCGTACGAGAGCGCGGCCTGGCGCAGCTGGGCAAAGTCCGGGGGGAGGTCCGTGACGACGAGGATGCCGAGCGAGTCGGGGCCAAAGGCCTGCTGCAGCGTCTCGAGGGGGACGGAGCCTGAGGAGACGGTCAGACGTGCCATGAGCGAGCGAACAGTTGGCGTCGTACCGGCAGCGAGGTCCTTGAGGGACACGGACACGGCCTGTGCCTGGGGCGTCATGGTTTGTGCATCTGTGTCGCAATTGGATGGAACGAAGAGGACGAGGACGACTGAGACGATGCTTATTATATCGGCAGCCGGCAACGGCCCGCAAATGCGGGGGAGGAGCCGCTTACGTAATGCGCATTTTCGGGCAACATCCTTCCCGACGACCACTCCACCTCTTCCACCACCCCCCATCACCAGCACCATGGTCAAGCCGCTGACCTTCAAGGGCGACAAGCCCAAGAAGCGCAAGCGCGACAGGGACGACGACGGCAAGCAGCTGCAGCGCGCCGACGCCGACGCCGACGCCGCCGACGTGGCCGCCGACGACAGCTGGGTGTCTGCCGACGCGGCGAGCGACGTCGCCGGGCCCGTCATGATCGTCCTGCCGGCCGACGAGCCGGCGGCGCTCGCCTGCGACGCGTCGGGCGCCGTCTTCGCGCTGCCCGTCGAGAACACGGTCGACGGCAGCGCCGCGACGGCCGAGCCGCACGACGTGCGCCAGGTCTGGGTCGCCAACCGCGTCGCCGGCTCCGGCCGCTTCCGCTTCAAGGGCCACCACGGCCGCTACCTGTCGTGCGACGCCCGCGGCGCGCTGACGGCCGCCGCCGAGGCCGTCGGCGCGCCCGAGACCTTCGCCGTCGCCGCCGCCGCGCCGGGCGCCTTCACCCTGCAGGCGCCGGGCGGCGCGTACGTGACGGCCGCCGCGCGCGCCGACGCCGCCGACCCGCCGCCGCTGCCGCTGCGCATCCGCATGCAGGCGCGCTTCAAGCCGCGCCTGCGGGCGTCGCGCGCCGAGAAGGCCCTGGCGCGCGTGTCGCGCCGCGAGCTGCACGAGGCCGCCGGCCGCCGGCTGACCGAGGACGAGGTGCGCGTGCTGAAGCGCGCGCGCCGCGAGGGCGACTACCACGAGAAGCTGCTCGAGCTGAAGATCAAGGGCAAGCACGACAAGTTTGCGTGAGGAAGCCGGGCGCCGGTCGAGCTCGACTGCCACTCCCCGAGCAGCCGCCTGCCACGGATGAGCATTCAAGGCAGTCGAGTCGTTCCAGGGCCTCCGAGCATGGGGCTATTTCCCTCTTCCGGATGGGTATCGTTCGTACATGACACAATAAAATCACCCCCCAGGCCCCCAGGCCTTGACGCTGCCGTCCTCGCCCGCCGTCAGCACGCGCTCGTGCTCGTCGAGGACGCAGAAGGCGCGCACAATGTCGGCGCCGTGCGCGCCCGGCAGGCTCACGCCGGCGTCGGCGTCGAGGGCCCAGGGCGCGCCGTCGGCGCGGGCGAGCAGCACGAGCTCGAAGGCGTGGCGGCTGCGCAGTCAGCACGGCATCGAGCGTCGGAGAGGGGCGACGCACTCGTGCGCGCCGGCGCCGAGGATGGCGCCGCTGCCGTCGGCCTTGGGCGCCACGCCGGCGACGTACTGGCAGCCGAGGGCGGCGCGCAGGTCGCCAAAGTCGTGCGTCTCGCCGTCGTCGCCGAGGCCGTAGACGGCGAAGCGCTCGTCGTGCGACAGGGCGAAGACGGCGGCCGGGCCGAGCAGCCCCGCGCGCTGGACCGAGGCGCCGAGGTTGCGCGTGTGCAGCGTGGGCTCGTCGTCGTCGCAGGCGAGGCGCGAATCGTGCACGCTGACGAGCCCGTCGGCCGAGGCGCTGAGCAGGCGGTGCGCGTCGAAGGCGAGCGCGGTTATGTCGTCGCTGTGCGCCTCGTCGTAGCGCGCGAGGGGGGCGCGTGTGCTCCGGACGTCCCTGGACGGGTGAGCCGGGCCCGGCCGCGACGGGACACGGGGGCGCACCAGAGCAGGATCGAGGCCGTGTGGTTGTGCAGCTCGGTGCCGACGGCGACGGCGTGCGAGGCGGGACTGCAGGCGAGCGAGGCAACGGGCGCGGCGCATGCTGTCGGCAGCGCTTCATCAGCATCACCAGCATCCAGCATCACCACCATCCCCAGCATCACCACCACCGCCACTCACCCGCAAAGCGCGCCGCCTCCCCCCCGGCGCGCAGGTCCCACGCGGCGACGGCCCCGTCGGCGCCGGCCGTGCAAACGACGCCCGCGCCGGCGTCGAGCACGGCCAGCGCCGGGCCGCCGCCGTGCCCCGTCGGCCAGCCGCCGGCCGCGCCGAGCCGCGCCGCGTCGAGCGCCCACAGCCGCCCGTCGGACGCGACGGCCGCGACGCCCGCCGCCGTGCGCTGCAGGTCCAGCACGTACACGTCGCCGAAGCGGTGCTGCGCGACGCTGGCGAGCGTGTACATGGCGAGCGAGTTGGCGGTTAAAAAATGGCGAAGCCGTATGAAGAAGCATGCGGTGTCACGTGACAGGGCGTGATTGAGGTCCGTCCCCGTAACGTCGTTCAGACCTTACACATGATAGCCTCACAGGCGAGCTGCGTACAATCCGAGCCATGGAGTTATAGCTAGTAATCCTTACGAGTAGTCGCATCTACTTGTAGCATATAGTATCCGTAGCTGCTGCCTATACCTCGTGAACCGTGGTTGATATTAGACGTATACAGACTTCACCACCCCGATGGGTGCTATTTCTACGTCTTCTTACCCACGTCGCTGACGATCCACGTGGCTAAATGTCCGTGGCTCATGTCCGTTCACCTTAGATCTCCTGACGACTAGGGTGAAAAGCCCGTGGGCGCTTACCCCCATATCGGCATATCGGCATTTATAGGTTCACTTTACGAGCCGTGCGGGGCCACGTGTATTAGTTGGTTACCCATATAGACCCGTAGGATAATCCTAGATAGTATCTATGCGAAGGTTAGCCCAAAAGTGATCGTCCTCGCACCCCATACCCCTGCCGGTCACCGAGTAAGTTACCTTCCTAATTAGGAATGAGGGATAAAATGAAGCTATTCCCAATGCAAGTCTTGACATAGAGCTATTAATCGCTGTAATAATACTATATCTATAGGCCGGGGCGGCCGTTATATAGGCCCGGGCGGCAGTCGGGCCCCGGGCTTCCTTATCCTTCCTTGTTTGGCTTCGCGTATGGGGGTGCATTTTAATTTCTTTACTTCTCAACCAGATACAATTTAGTGGAGTTTCCGCTTTGATGGCAGGGTAGAGCCGAAACCTACGGAAAACTGACTCGGGGGGAGGGGGCCCGTGCGGGTACGATCAATTGTAGGCTCTAAGCTTTTTTGACGGCCCTTAGACACAGCACAAGAGTAGGTATTGGTATTTCTCCCTTGGTCCAATAGCTTGAAGGGAAAGACGCCCCTGAAGCCCCCAAAACAAGTCATGACATGAATCCATCTCTGGCCGTGGCCGAGCGCCTTGTCCGGCAGGCAGCGGCGACCTACCATGATCCATCGTCGCAGACAACTCCTCACCATCAGAATTGACCCCTCCGCTAGCAGCGCCACGGCCACGTGGTTTGTGAAACGAGCAAAATAGGCCTCTGATTCCCCGGTGTGGTAGAGGTTGCTCGCAAGCGCCGCATCACATTGACGCCGACTCACAGTTCCCCTTATCGTCACAATGCCTTGGGCGGAAAGTCGCTGGCTGTACTGGACTGTCCTAGCAAGCATCCAGAATCCGCCAAGACGGCTGGCTGGCGACGTTCGCTGCGGCTTAGCCACGACTGCCTGCTACTGCTATTGTATCATGGGTACGCAACGTAATCCTATACGAGACTCTCGATGAGCCGGCGTGAGCATAGCTTTGGGGTAGTCAAAGGAGTCTTGATTGAGCACACTACCCTCAACAGCCCTTGGGGGCTATTGAGCCTACTTATAGGTATAGATACATCAAGAGGAATAGCTAGACCTAGTCATGCCCTCTATAACAGCCTATAATAGGGGGAGTCTCACGATAGACCCCTTATATCACTACCGTGGGTCGAGCCCCCTAGTCCCTGTTGTGGCCTCTAGCCCTTTTTAGGGGGGGTTCGCCGTAGCTGCTCACTGACAGAGACAATAAGCCGGGCTCTGGAGTCGAGCTGTCTTCGTTCGAGTCAGCTATCACGCAACCGCCAGCCATGGCACTAAAACTGGCCGGTTACGCGTCGCTGTCATATCAAGGCGTCTCAGCCCGTAAGTGGTGTCTGTGATGCGAAAGCGAAGTCTGAAGAAAGCAAACTACAGGAAGCCGTCCCTGGGTTCTAGTAGCCCAAGCACCACAGGTGATCCCTTGACGGTCCCGGCATGTGCCTGACACAAGTCGGCCCTGGAACAATCTCACCCTCCCAAGACACGTCCAAGGACTACGGCTCTCGTGCACCATGCGCGTGGTGTGTGTGCGCAGCCTCCGGCTCCTGGTCCCGACAGCCGTCATCCTCGCCGTCGCCGTCCTGCGTCTCGCCCCGGGGCCGGGAAGGTCGGCGGCCGAATACATGCGCAAAGTCGTCGACAAGTACAGAGGACAAAAAGCAGGAGTCTTCCCCCCGATCAGATATCTCCCGGAGCCGACGTGGACGCCGCCGCCGGTCACAGACCCCTTCCCGGCGCTCGAGACGGCCGCGCCGCCGCCGGTGCCCGCGTGGAACAGGCCCCGGGAGGACCTGCACCGGCTGTACGGCGTCGACTACGCGCCGCCCCTCCTCATCGGCTTCACGCGCAGCTGGCCGATGCTGCTCCAGACCGTCGTCTCGTACATCACGGCCGGCTGGCCGCCCGAGCAGATCCTGGTGGTGGAGAACACGGGCGTCATGGACGCCAACGCCGAGGGCCGGCTGACGCTGCAGAACCCCTTCTACCTCGACCACGGCAAGCTGCGCAGGCTGGGCGTCGGCGTCGTGCAGACGCCCGTCCTGCTGACCTTCGCCCAGCTGCAGAACTTCTACACGCACCTGGCGCAGGCCCGCGGCTGGCCCTACTACTTCTGGTCGCACATGGACGTGCTCGCCTTCGCCTTCGAGGACGGCGGCGAGGGCCCGCGGCCCGGCGAGCGCGGCTACCGGTCGCTCTACGAGCGCGCCCTGGCCGAGCTCCGCGGCGCCGTCGACAGCGGCCAGCGCTGGGGGCTCTGCTTCTTCTCCTACGACCACCTGGCGTTGGTGAACCGCGACGCGTACAAGGACGTCGGCGGCTGGGACACCCTCATCCCCTACTACATGACCGACTGCGACATGCACGCGCGCCTGCACATGCGCAACTGGACGCTGCGCGACGCCAGCGCCGGCGTCATCGTCGACGTCAGCACCGTCCTCGACGACCTGCGCGCCCTGTACCGCGACCCGGCGGTCGAGCCGGCCTTTACCGACCCGAATCCGCCGCCGCCCGGGGACCACGGAAAGCGGTCGGACGAGGCGGCGACCGGGGGCGCTGCCGCGGCCGGCAGCGGAGACGCCCTGGAGTACTACCGGAAGCTCAGGGGCGTCGCCGACGCCATGTACCACTACAAGATCGGCAGCCGTGGACGCAACACGTGGCAGCAGGGCCAGCACGGCGGCCAGGGCGAGCCCTATTACTACCCGTCTCGCGGCTTCGCCGAGGCCTTGGAGGTCATCACCGAGGCGGGCCGCGAGGTGTTCCGGCGGAAATGGGGGCACCCGAACTGCGAGATCACCACGCAGACGAGGCTCAAGGACGAGGACCAGTGGCGCGTTGCCAAGGACTGGAAGTGATGGGTGTAAGGGGCGGACAAGATGATGAACATTGCTGAAAATACGCTGGCGATAACATAGACGGATGACATTAGCTGCACTCCTGTTATGCTGCACTCCTGTTACGTTGGGCTTCACTAGGTCTCACCAAAAGTCAGATCTATATCGCATCACCGCCGCGTCTGCGACTCAGCCTTCTTCCGCATCTTCTCTTCACACAAGCAGCACGCCAGGTCTATCCACTCCTATCGTACACCAACGCCAGATCAGAGACTGGCCGGAGATGGCTCTCTCAACGCCAGGCAATGCAACTCGCAGACTGCCGTCTCACCCCTCGTGCCTCGGCGCGCGCTCGTTGACGCCGCGGAAGACGCGCTTGCCGACCTCGTAGCTGCTGATCATGATGGCGCACGCCGGCGCCACCTTGAGCGTCCGCGGGATCCACCCCTTCCACAGCCCCGGCACGCCCTCCGTCTTGAAGATGTGCCACAGCAGCCGCGCAATGTTGCGCTCCTCGGGCGCCGGCGCGCCGGCGGCCGCGGCCCGGGTCTGCGGCGCGTCGCGGTAGACCTGCGTGCGCGTCTTGCCCACGTCGAAGGGCGTCGTCACGACCGACGCAAAGGCCCCCGACAAGGCCCCCGCGGCGAAGCTGTCGAGGAAGGTCTCGGTGTGGTTCTCCTGGCTCTGGCTCCTCAGCCGCGCCTGCGGACGGGCCTCGGGCGACAGGTCCCGTCCGCGCTGGCCCTCGCGGACGTCGGTGAGCCGGGCGCGGATCGTCTCGTACCCCCACCAGTAGAGCCCCGAGAAGGGCACGTCGCGCCACAGCGTCAGCGTCAGGCCCCGCCACAGCGACGTGTATCCGTGGACGGCCACCATGTCCCGGATGCCGCGGAACGTCTCCACCAGGTGGTTCGTCGTCGACGCCCCCGACGCCGCCTGCATGCGCGTCCGGACGAGCTCGATGGGGCCGACGGCCGTGGCGGCCAGCACGCGCGCCACGGATCCCGACGACAGCGGCGCGTGGTCGGGCGACAGCCGGGAAAAGGGGCTGCGCGGGTTGTAGCGCAGCCAGTCGTAGCCGGTAAAGTAGATGATGTTGGCCGGGATGGTCATGACCAGCGTCGGCGACAGGCCCCGCCACAGCGTCGTGACGCCCTCGTTGCGGGCGATCTTGCGCAGGCCGTCGAGCGTCGAGTGGTACGTCTTGTTGCGGACCTCCTGCACGGCGCAGTCCGGGGGCGGCCCTTGGATGCGGGGCGCGGCGAGGCAGTAGTCGGCGTTGTTTCCCGCAAAGAAGACCTCGCGGCAGCACGCCGTCACGCCGAGCTCGGCGGCTTGCCCGGGCGGCAGCGAGCGCGCGGAGAGGGCGAGCCGCGACACGTCGACGGGCGCCGGCGTTGGCTGCGACTGCAGCCGGACTCGGACGACGTCGAGGGGCGTGACTGGCGAGGTCAGCATCAGCACCGCGAGCAGCGCCGAGGACGGCCGGGACTCACCGAGCAGCGACGTCAGCAGGCTCCCCGTCATTGCGGAAACCATCTTCTGCGGCGCCGTGATGTCGAGCCGCGGACCGCCCGCGTCGCCGTCGGCACCGACGCTCGGCATGGCCAGCCCGGCGCCGCCTAACCTGTCGTGGTTCTGGCCGCTGGAGCTGTGCACGGCAGAGGCCATGGCTCGCTCAGGGCATCGCCCGAAGACGGCGAGCGCCAAAGGTGCTGACGCAGGCTCGGGCTCAGCTGGAGCCGTGCGGCGACGGTCGATTCGCTCGGTAGCGGGGGACAAAGGGCTGGACAGAGGACAGAGGTATAATGCTTCGACTAAGCCTTGAAATATGGATGGAGGTCGGAGTTAAGCGGGCCATTATAAAGCGATGTCGGTGATGTCACACGGCGCCGCCTCTGATTGGGCAGCGGCAAAGCTGATGATAAGATAACGCGCGCCAATCAGCTACGTACCCACCCACCCGTGGTCACGTGGCAATGGCTCGGCAGAAAGATTCTCGATGCCGTCTGCCAGCTTCGCCTCTGCTTATTCGAGCACTCGACGTCTGCAGAGCGGCCTTCAAGATGCGGTAAGCGAAGCCCGCGGTCGGCCGGGCGAGGGAAGAAAGGCTGACCCGTCCAGGATCGAGCCGTGTTACTTTTGCGGGCGGCCGTCGTATCCGTCCAAAGGCATCACGTTTGTGCGCAATGACGGTAAGGCAGGCGAGCGGCCGGTCGAGCGCGGCTGACGCAGCGGCAGCCAAGGCGTTCCGGTTCTGCCGGTCCAAGTGCCACCGCAACTTCAAGATGAAGCGCAACCCGCGCAAGCTCAAGTGGACCAAGGCGTACCGGCGCAACGCGGGCAAGGAGATGACGGTCGACAGCACGCTGCTGTTCGGGGCGCGGCGCAACGAGCCGGTGCGCTACGACCGCGACCTGGTGCGCCGGACGCTGGCGGCCATGCAGCGCATCGGCGAGGTGCGCGCCCGCCGCGAGCGCGTCTTCTACAAGCGCCGCATGGCCGGCAAGCGCGCGCGCGAGCTGGCGGCCGCGCGCGAGCTCGTCGCCACTCACGCCCACCTGCTGCCGCGCATGCGCGGCAGCGAGCGCCGCCGCCTCGAGGACCAGGCGCGCGAGCGGGGCGTCGACGTCGAGGAGCTGGTCGAGGAGCGCGTGGCGGCGCCGGCCAGGAGCGCCGTCTTTGGCGGCGAGAAGAGGCGGCTGCGCGTCCAGACCGACGGCGGCGTCGAGGAGGAGGGCATGGACGTGGACTAGGGGGACGTCTAGGGGACGTCTAGGGGACGTCTAGGAGGATGTCTGAGGACGTCTAGGAGGACGTCTAGGAGAACGTCTAGGGGGGCGTCTAGGACGACGTCTAGGACGACGTCGACGAGGCCGACGTCGACGAGGCGGCTACATGACGGTCTCGGGTTTCCTGCAGCGCTCTGGCGTCTTGTTTCTTCGGGAAGAAAGGAGTTGTTCCTTGCTGCAACTGTTGCGTGACGGCACAATCGACGAATCAGAGGCCGACGCAGAGTACCTCGTGCATGTACCCCCGTCCTCTCACCCGTCTCACAACCGTCATCCTCTCTTCCATCATTCCCGCCATGGCCTCCGCCCCCAGCCTCGACTCGGAGCTCGAGTCCTTCCGCCGGCAGTGGCTGTCGGACCTGCGCTCCCGCAACAGCGAGCCGTCTCCGCCGCCGCCGCCGCCGCCGGCCCCCCCCGACGCCCCCGGGCCGCCGCCGCCCGCCGCCGGCTTCCGCGCCGTCCGCGCCGACGACGCCCCGCCCGCCCGGCCGCTCGTCTCCGCGCTCGACCACTACGAGGAGGCCATGGCCAAGGAGGCCCAGGGCAACATGGGCGACAGCCTGGCGCTGTACCGCCGCGCGTACCGCGTAGGCCGCCGTCCGCGCCGCCGCGCCGGCTGCTGACCCGCGCAGCTGGACCACGGCGTCGACCGCCGGTACCGCGAGAAGCACTTCCCCGCGCCGGCCAGGGACCCTCCGCCGCCGCCGCCCGCAGCCGGCGCCCCGGCCGACGCCCCGCCGCCGCCGCCGTCGACGGCCGACCTCATCGCGTCCTTCGCCGGCCTCGCCGTCGCCGCCGCGCCGCCCGCCGCCGACGGCGACCCCCCGCCGCCGTGCCCCCTCGCCGCCCTCCCGCCGGAGCTGCTCGTGCACATCCTCGCCGACGTGGCGGCCGCCGACCCCGGCGCGCTCGCCGCCGCCGCCCGCGCCTGCAAGCGCCTCGCCTACCTCGTCGCCACGGACGCGCGCGTGTGGCGGCCGGCCGCGCTCTCGCCGGCCTTTGGCTTCCCCGCCATGCACTACCGCTTCCGCCGCGCCGCCGGCTGGGACGCGCCGCCGCCGCCGCCGGCGTCCGATGCCGAGCCGCCGCCGCCGCCGCCGCCGCCGCCCGCCGCCGGCCTCGTCCCCGGCGTGTACGCCTCGTGGCGCGACATGTTCCGCGCGCGCCCCCGCGTGCGCTTCAACGGCTGCTACATCAGCACCGTCAACTACGTCCGCTCCGGCCAGCTGTCCACCAACCAGGCCACCTGGGGCGGCGGCCCCATCCACATCGTCACCTACTACCGCTACCTGCGCCTGCTGCGCGACGGCTCCGCCATCAGCCTGCTGACGACGGCCGAGCCGGCCGACGTGGTGCCGCTGCTGACGCCCGACCTGCTGCGCCAGCACCGTGGCCCCGACCCCCGCGCCGGCGACCACCCCATGCGCCTGGCCCTGCGCGGCCGCTGGCGCCTCGGCCCGGACCCGGGCCCGGACGCCGGCTGCCTGTTCGTCGAGACGGAGGGCGCCGCCGGCCCCAAGTACCTCTACCGCATGGACCTGGCCCTGCGCAGCGCCGGCCGCGCCGCGCGCAACAACAAGCTCGTCTGGCGCGCCTTCTACAGCTACAACAAGCTGACCGACGACTGGGCCGAGTTTTGCCTCAGCAAGAACAAGCCCTTTTTCTTCAGCCGCGTGCGGAGCTACGGCATGGGCGAGTAGGCGTGCATGGACAAGATATGGACCAGATGCACACGATAGTCAAGCATCATGTATCCATTACCAGTTGCCCTAAATCGCGGCCGCCTGTCCCGTCCTCCAGGCGCGCCATTAAATACATGGGTAAATAGGGTGTCAGAATCAAAACTGGACCTTGCAGCGCACAAGCAGCGCTCGACAACTGTTCGCTCGCTCGCCTGTGCATGCCGTGACAACTGTCGTGAGAAAACGAGGGTAAGAAAAAGAGCCGCCGTGGTGTGTTTGCGTCGTGTGAATCGTCGAGGCGTCAAGAGCCGCGACCATGAGGCGTCAATGCCCCGACCATAGGCGCTCATCGCTGGGCATCGATTGAGAGGGCGCTCAGGCGTCGGGCCGTCTCACCGGATCCGCCGGCCGTCGAGGAACTTGGGGCTGGTCGAGTCGTAGTATCGGTCCGTGTAGGCCATGGCGCGGCGAGCCTCAAACGCCATCTTCTCCTCCTCGTCCAGGGTGAAGGCCTTCTTGAACCAGCCAAAGGCGCTCTTCTTCTTGCGCAGCGTGCGGTCCCCGCTCTGGCTCTGGGCAGTCGGCGTCGGCGACCGGTCGTCGTAGGCGGCCGCCACGTTGCTCAGCGAGCTCTTGTTGCTGAGCACGCCCGGGGGCTGGGCGTGCACGCTCTGGTTGAACTGGGGCGCCGTCGACGTGTGCGGCCTCTGCTGGAGGGGCGAGTGCGGCGACGCGAGGACGGGGCGGTAGTACTGCTGGTTGTCGGAGCGCGGAGAGGGCACAAGCTGCGGGCGGGCGGGGGGCGAGAGGCTGGCGTCCGAGTGCTGGCTCTGGCGGAGAGAACGGGCCTCGGAACGGGAATCGGAGCGGACATCGGAGCGGACATCGGAGCGGACATCGGAGCGGACATCGGCATCGGAGCAGTAGGCCGAGTCGAAGGGCTGCGAGGCGCTCGTCCGGGGCGTCGCGTACTTGGACGACGGACGGTGCGCCTTGGCGCCGGCAACCGACTGCGGAGGGATGCGGATTGCGTCGGGCAGGCTCGCCATGCGCGACACACGCTGGCGCAGCGGCGCTTTCTTCTTGAGCGGCCCGTAGACGCCGCCATTCGTGTCGGCGCCGGCCGGGGCCTGGGCATTGGGCTCGGGCTGCGGCGTCGCGGCTGCCGCTTCGTTGAGAATGGGAGAGAGCGGCTCGGGCGACTTTGGCGTGTAGATGCGAGGCTGGAGGAGGTAGAGCGCCTCGTCAATCGACGGGTTGTGGTGTTGGGACTCCCTCAGGCCGTTTGCAGCTGGGTTGGAGGTCGGTCGGAGAGACGGTTGCCTCGACTGGCGCGAGACAGCCGAGACGCCGGAGGCATGGCGTGATGCAACCGAGGCGCGCGAGGGGTGGTGCGAGGCGGCGGAGGCGATCGAGGCGTGGCGTGATGCGGCGGAGAGGCTCGAGGCGTGACGCGATGCGGCCGAGGCGGTCGAGGCGTGATTCGATGCAGCCGAGAGGCTCGAGGCATGATGCGATGGGGCCGAGGCGTGATTCGATGGGGCCGAGGCGTGGTTCGATGGGGCCGAGGCGTGATTGGATGCGGCCGAGGCACGATGCGACGCGGCCGAGGCGCTCGGGGCATGGTGTGATGCGGCAGACATGGTCGAGGCATGGCAGGACGCGGGGTGAGGCTGGAGCGGCGAGCCAACGGAGAGGGGCTCCATGGCGCCGGCATCGTCGTCGACGGTGGTGGCGGACCGGGCCTCGGACGAGACGCTCCGGATGCTGAGCTGATGGTGCGGCGGCCTGGAGCTCGAGCGGGCGGACGAGGCGGTGGAGTGGACGGAGACGGGCTTGCTGCCGGCAGAAGTGGCAGAAGTGATGGAGGGCGAGGAGAAGGGGGGGATCTGGGCCTGTTGGGTGGTGGCGCGTCAGCAGCGGGCCCCAGCACTGCCGTGTCTCGAAGCGCCGTGTTTCAGAGGGGAAGAAAAAGAAAGGAGGGACGGGCAGGGGGAAGCTCACCCAGGTGCGGCGGCTGACCTCGCCGGCCTTGTTCTCCATCTCGGCGATGACGGTGGTGAGGCGGATGAGCAGGTTGTTGACCTCCTGGGCGCGGTCGTGGATGTCGTCAAAGGTGATGAGCCAGCCGTCGGCGTTGCCCTTCATGGCGTCGAAGACGTCGGCCACGTCCGGGCCGGCGGCGGGGTCGCGCTGGGCGTCGAGCCAGGCGGCGAAGGCGGTGACGGCGCGCAGGCCGGCGTCGATGTCGTCGTCCCACTGCTTCATGGCGGCGTTGGTGCGGGCGAGGACGTGGTCGATCTTCTCGTTGGCCTCGAGGATCTCGATGCGAAAGGCGCGGTCCTCGAGCAGCTCCTCGAAGAGGGGGATGTTGGAGAGGGGCAGGCGGAGGTGGTCCATGCGGGCGGCGAGGTCGTCGGCGGCCTGGTCGAGGTCGTCGAGGGTGACCTCGAGGAACTCGTCGACGTCGTCGATGTGGCCCTGGAGGATGTCGACGACCTGGGCGTCGCTGTTGGCCATGGCGTTGAGCAGCAGGTAGACGCCGAAGGAGATCTGGGCGACGAGCTTGAGCAGCTCGTGCTGGCGCTGGCCGGGGCGGTAGCGCCAGGCGGCGTCGAGGGGCTCGGCGTGCTTGGCCATGGCGAGGAGGGCGTCGCGGCGGGCGCGGGCGTCGCGGCGGGCGAGGCGGGGCTTGGGGGGCGCGTCGGAGGAGAGCGAGCGCCTGGTGACCTCGTCGAGGGACTCGGTGAAGGCGAGCTGGAGGGCGGGGATGGGGTGGACGGGGATGCCGGCGGGGGGGGGGTCGTCGGGGGCGGCGCCGGGGGCGGCGTCGGGGGCGGCGTCTGGGTCGGGGGCGGCGTCGAGGCCGGGGGCGGCCTGGAGATCCGGGGCGGCGTCGAGGCCGGAGGCGGCCTGGGGATCCGGGGCGGCGTCGCGGTCGGAGGCGGCCTGGCGATCCGGGGCGGCGGCGTCCTCGGCGGAGGCGGCCTGGGGACCCGGGGCGGCGGCCTCCTCGAAGGCGCGGGCCGGCAGCGGCGCGGACGACATGGCGACGCAGGTTGGGTCAGGTCCAGCGGCAATGACACGCGGGCAGCGCCGCCCTGAAGATGTCTGGGACGGGAAGGGATGGGCAGGCGGCGATGGAGGAGTGAGACAGTGGAGCTGGCACGGAGCATCGACGCAGCTAGCGCTCAGTACGAGCCCCGGCAGCCAACCGCGCCGCACCACAGCGCCTGCCGCGCAGATGAACAGCGCGATTGTGACCGATCTGACAGCCGCATCCCTGCCCCCGACACTCCTGACACGGCAGGCATTCCCAGTGCCGGCAAGCCTCGCAATAGCGCCCCGTGGCCACGCCTCGCCCACGCACCAGGGACCGCCGCCAGGGGCCCGGCGCCACGCCCGCCGCGTTATTGGCCGCGTGAAATTGCCGCACCGCCGCGGCGATGCGCATGCGGCTGCTACCGCCCTATCCGCAGGCCCGCCGCCGCCGCCGCCGCTGCGTTAGGCCGCCATCGGGCGCGTGCGCCGCAGCCTCATCTCGCCAGCGGCTGCTGCCGGGTCGAGACCGGGCCCGGCTCCTAGAGGCAAATGCTCCTCAGCCGCGCCGCCGCGCTCAGACACCGCTAGCGCCGTGCTTGTGTTTCTTGGTGCTATATCATTATATTATTATATGTCTTTATTTATTTGTTCGGCATCTTCGGCGCAATGTGTGTGCGCGTCTCCATCTGCCGCTGCCGCTGCCCCGGCCGCGAGCCCCTGACGCGCCTGCGGCCTCGCGTCCCCGCGACTCGCCGCCGTCCGGCGAAACGAAACGCGGCGCCGGCCGGGGCGAGGCTGAGGCCGACGGGCCGCCGCGCCAGGCAGCTCAGCCGCGGCTGCCTGGAAAACGTGTGTCCAGCGTAGACTCAACCTCGACTCCTCCCCTCGACTCCTCCCCTCGACCCCCCCGGCACTTCCAACACGCCCAATCCCGGCTCCCCCCCCGGGCCATCGTCCGACTCGGCTCCTCTCGCCCCGGCGCGCGCAATCGAGGCGGCGGGGCGCCGGGCATTACAAGTAGCGCCGTCCCCGGCCCAGCGCCCGTCGTCCTCGGCAGCCGCCCTCATGCCGCGCCTCGCCGCCGTCTTCGCCTTCGGCGCCGAGCCCTGGGACCCGTCGCACCGCTTCGCCACCTCGTGGCTGCTCGGGCCCCGGCTGCTCTTTGCCGTCCGCGCCCTCTTCGTGAGCCCCCCCCCCCGGATGCCGCCTGACCGTGCCCGCTGACTCGCGTCTCTAGTCCCTCTACGCCTTCGCCACCCTCTTCGCAGACATCGCCTTGTCCTGCGCCTCGCCCGCCGGCTGCCGCGAGGCCCGCCGGTCCTTCTCCTACTTCACCTTCCTCTCCTTCTGGGGCATCGCCTTCTACTTCCTCGCCGCCGCCGTCCACTCCCTGACGTACGCCCTCGCCGCCCGGCCGCTGCTCGCCCGCCTGCCGCGCCCCCTGCAGGCCCTGCACTCGCTGCTCTACTCGTCCGTCGTCACCCTGCCCTTCCTCGTCTCCGCCGTCTACTGGGCCGTGCTCTACCGCGGGCCCTGGTTCGCCCACGCCGTCGACGCCTGGCGCAACGTCAGCGAGCACCTCTTCAACTCCCTCCTCGTCCTCTTCGAGATCCTCGTCGCCCGCACCGCCCCGCCCCCGCCCGTCCACCTGGTCTGGCTGATTCTCATCCTGCTCGCCTACCTCGCCGTCGCCTTCATCACCCTCGCCGACCAGGGCTTCTACACCTACCGCTTCCTCGACCACGACGCCATCGGCGGCCGCGGCTACGTCGCCGCCTACGTCGTCGCCATCGCCGTCGCCGTCGTCGTCGTCTTCTGCCTCGCCAGCGCCCTGATCCACCTGCGCCTCTGGCTGACCGAGTCCCGCCTCGGCCTGACGGGCAAGTTTGCCCGTCCCCGGCGCCCGTCCTTGACCCGTGACGCCGAGATGAACGTCGACGTCGGGCCTGAAGCCTCCAAGGGGGCCGAAGCCTCCAACGGGACCGCCCTGTCGCCGGCGCCTTGACGTCGCCGCCGGGGTGCATGTCGGCCGACCATGATAATCGACGTTGTAGTCTATTCCTAGATGACGCCTGGGCTGGATATTGGACAATGATGCCACGCAGACAGGGCCTGCCCATGTAAATTAGTACAGCACACAGCCAAGCCATCTGCCACGACGCAACCATGGCCGTGACAGGCTCAGCACCTGAGCGTCACGCCCCGGCGCTTCTCCGACTCGCGAATCTCAAACATGACCTGGACGCCGACAAACAGGCACGAGCAGGCCACGACGAGGAACAGCACGCCTGGACCGGTCAGCAGATGACGAGCAGAGGGGGAGACGCGACGTACCCGACCAGTCGTGGAATATGCCCCTGACGATGGCCTCCAGCCCGTCCAGGCCGACGGCAAAGCCGACCAGGTTGGCCGCCATCATCATCAGCACGTTGGCCACGCCGCCGACGCAGCACAGCATGCGGTACGCCGTCGGGCGGCGCTCCCAGCGCCGGCGCGGGAACAGGAAGCCCGCCGTCCACTCGGGCACCATGAAGAGCACCACCAGCCAGCCCCAGATGAGCAGCCGCAGCTGGATGTCGTGCCACAGCGCGACAAAGGTGAAGACGAGCAGGTACGTGACGACGGACCGCGCCGCCGCGCGCCAGCTGCCAAACGACGCGCCGCCGAGCGGCACGTACAGGTAGCGGATCAGCCAGCGGTTGTAGGAGCGGTGCCAGGCGCGCCAGAAGAGCTGCGTGCTGTAGTTGTTGCTCACGCACCGCACCATGTTCTCGGGCGCGTCGACGCCGTCGACGAGGGCCCACAGGCGGAACAGGCGCCACGGCAGCAGCAGCTTGAGCCAGATGATGTGCAGGTTGAAGAGCGACAGCAGGCTCAGCTGCGCCGGCGTGTAGCTGCCCCAGACGGGGCTGGCCTTGCTGATGGCGCCGACGTAGTCGAAGTGCAGCACCAGCTCCATGGCCAGCAGCGCCAGCGCGAACCGCACGCCGTAGCGCGCCGTCCGCCCCGGCTCGATGCTGGCCGCGCGGTGCTTGAGCTGCGCGACGTAGTCGTTGAAGGTCAGGATGGGCCCGGCGAGGTAGAGCGGCGCGTACACGGCGTACGCCAGGTAGTTGCGCGGCGAGAAGTCGCGCGCGTCGGCCGGCATGGCGATGCGGTCGCGCTCCGGCAGGTTGGCCGGGTCCAGCTGCTTCTTCTTGGGCACATTAGCGGGCGGAGAACGAGACAAGGGCGGAGAACGAGACAACGGCGGAGAACGAGACAACGGCGCAAGCGGGCAAGGGAAGGGCGGGCGCACCTCGACCGAGTTGGCGCCGCGCCGGCCGAGGCTCCAGTAGTAGTCCATGTTGAAGCTGATGAGGCGCAGGATGGTGATGTTGAAGAGCACCTCCCAGCGCGGCACGAGCCCGCCGAAGCCGTCGACCCAGGCCGCCCAGCGGACCGGCGCCGACGCGGCGGGCGCGAGGCGGCGGGCCAGGGCCTCGAGGCGGTAGCCCTCGCACAGCTCGTTGGCGAAGAGGACGGAGACGTTGAAGAGCCAGGTGGCGACGGGCACGTGGCGGCGCGGCAGCCGCGTGGCGACGTGGTAGTTGACGGCGAGGATGGCGAGCACCTTGGCGGCCGAGACGCCGTGCAGGACGAGCAGGAAGAGGCCGGCAAAGGCGGCGTCGAAGGAGGCGCGCAGCTCGAGGCGCGCCGGGCCGCTCGCCGCGGCCGGGCCGGGACGGCGGACGGCGCCCCAGACGCGCCTCAGCAGCGGGTGCAGCACCAGCAGGGCGGCCATGTAGGGCAGGTTCTGGCGGAAGGCGTGGTACTGCGCGTCCGACACGTCGACCTTGCGCCCGGGGACCCAGCCGTCGGACAGGAAGCGCTCGAAGCCGGGGTACCGCGGGTCCGACGCTGCTGGGCGTCAGCGCAGGGCCGGGCGGCCGGGAGGCGGCGACGCACGTCGCGACACGTCGTACGCGGTCCAGAACATGTACGGCACGGCGAGGGCGAAGACGGCGTAGTAGAGGCCGAACTCGGGCGTGCGCCAGCGCGGCGGCTGCGCCTGGGCCCGCGCCTGGGCCTGGCGCGCCGACTCGCGGCCGGCCTCGGCGTCGCTGCGCGCATCGATGACGGCCCGGTAGGGCAGCGCCGACGAGCTGGTGAAGCGCGTGTCGAGCGTGTCGAGGTCGTAGACGCTGCCGAGGAACGACGGCAGGCCCATTGTGGCGGATTGGCTGGGGGGGTCAGCGCATCGTTGGGGGTGAGGTTGGAGGTTGGAGGTTGGAGTTGGAGTGTTGGAGGTTGGACCCCTGGCTAGCTACGAGCCCACAACTGGGCTACCCTGGAGCCGGCACAGCCTGCAGCCTCAGGCAACAGGCTCGCTGTACAATCGTCTCCTAGTATTATATCGTACGTCGTACACGCATGTTCATCAGCCCGTCTCTCCGAGACGCGCCCCAACGCCATGCCGCCCCTGCGTCTGCCCGGCAGCGCGCCTGGCTACAGACGGCGAGACGCAACGCACAAGCCGCCATCGTACACGCCGGCTCACGGCCGCCTCCCCCGCTTGTCGCGCCGCTTCTTCCGCGCGCGCGACTTGAGCCTGTCGTCGCCGCGGTACTCCTCGGGCAGCTCAAAGTCGGCCTCGGCCATGTCGGGCAGCGGCAGCCCCCAGGCGAGCACCTTGCGCCCCGTGCGTCGGGCCCGGTTGAGCGCGCCGTCGCGCTCGTACCGCTTGTGGAAAAAGGACGTAAACTCGCGCGCCGCGGGCGGCGTCGGCCGTGCTGCCGCCGAGGAGCGCGCCCGCCGCGAGCCCGCCGCCGCCATGCGCGACCGGGCCATGGCCTCCTGGCGGAGCTGCTTGGCCGGCGACGACGCCTCGCTCGCGTCGTCGGGCGACGTCGACACGAGGTCCGAGTCTTGCCGCGGGCCGTTGTCGTCGGCGTTGGCGTCGGCGTCGGCGGCGGCGGCGTCGTCGTCGTCGTCGTGCTCGTCCTCGTCGCCGCTGCCGTCGTCGTGGCTGTCGCGGCCGTCGCGGCCGTCGCGGCCGTCGTGGCCGTCTGCCTTGGCCTGCTCCGCCAGCGCGCGCTCCTTCTCCTGCTTCCGGCGCTTCTCCTCCAGGCTCCAGTTGCGAAACTTTTCCAGGATGGCCTGGCAGCCCTTGATGAAGTGGGCGCGCGCCGGCTCAAAGGCCTTCTTCCTCGTCTCGGTGATGCCGCTGACGCCCATGACACGCAGCCAGTCGTGGCCCTGCAGGCCCTCGAGCAGGCGGATGATCTGGTCCCTCTCGTGCTGGGCGCGGCCCTTTTCCGAGTTGCGGATGGAGCGCTCGAGGCGCTCGGCGCGGCGGTGCGTCGGCTCGAAGAGGCTGTCTGGCAGCGGGTCCTGGGCGTTGCTGCTGCTGTGCTGCGTCTCGAGGAAGCGAAAGTCGATGCGCTGCGAGTCCAGCACGTCGGCGAAGAGGGCGTCGCCGTAGGGGCGGACGGGGAAGTCGACGACGGGGCGGGACGGGTCCGGCGGCGGCTCGTCGCGTCGGGGGTCGGCCGAGTCGACGACGACGATGGGCGTGTCGAGGTTCAGCAGGTCTGGGGGGCGTCAGCGGGCGCGAGGCGGGCCGAGACGAGGCACGCACGCTGCTCCTTGGGGTCGTTGCCGATGACCTCGTCGTAGTCTGGAAAGTAGGCGGCCAGGTCGCTCTTGAAGCGCGTGGCCTCCTGGGAGCGCAGCTTGCGGCCGTGGTCGCGGGCCGCGTCGGCGGGCGGGGGCTGCAGGCGGTGCAGCTCGTGGCGGATGCCGTTGATGACCTTGGCCTGGTGCTTGGTGAGGCCGGGGTCGTCGGGGTCGAGGCCGGGGTCGGCGGCGAGGCCGTGGTCGGCGTCGAGGTTGGCGCCGAGGCGCGCGTCGGCGTCGAGGCGCGCGTCGGCGGCGTCGGCGCGCGGCGGCCACCACGGGCCGCTGCCGGGCCCGGCGGCCGGGGCAAAGGCGCGCGGCTGGGCCGGCAGCAGCTCGACGGCGATGCGCGCGCGCTTGGCCCGGAGGTCGCGCTCGGCCGCGTCGAGGCCGCGCTCGGCCGCGTCGAGGCCGCGCTTCGGCACGCCGTTGCGCTGCGCGTGCACGCCTTCAGCTCGCCGGGCAGAGCGGGTGACGGAGGCCATTGGCGCTGGGGCAGAGGCCGGGCATGGTCCTGTCGCGGCCGTCGACGTCGCTGCGGTTGCTGCCTTTGCTGCCGGCGCGAGGCATAGGCGTCGACTGACCGGCGGCTGGCGTGCAGGGCTGGAGGGCGTGCGGGCCGCTGGGGCGCGCAGGCCGCTGGACAGCTGCCGGCTGTGATCAGCGCCTGCGCCGGGCCGGGGCTGCGCTGGGGCGCTCGATGGGGAAGGCGGTCGCGCGGCCAGGGGGGGCTCGGCGTCATGCGAGGCACAATGGGACGGGGCTCGCTGCTACGCTTCGGGCACAAATAGGGCCAAGGACGGCGTGTTGATACGGGTGTATGGAGGATTGCTGGCGGGCGTTAGGTGCATTGGCGCCCCCCGCGGGGCCTGACGCGCAGCGGCATCGCCTTGAGCCGCTGCACGACGCCGGCGCGGCCGTCCTTGCGGCGCCCCGTGGCGGCGGCGGCGTCGCTGCTGTCGCTGCTGTCGCCCTTGTCGCCCCTGTCGCCCCTGTCGCCCTTGTCTCCGCCGTCGCCCCTGTCGCCGCCGTCGCTCCTCCGGCGCAGGCGCTCGACCCAGGCCCGCCCCCGGCGCCGCGTCTCGACGTACGCCTCCAGCCCGACCAGCACCGTGTACGACTTGGAGATGGACACGCGGCCCATGTCGACGCCGGCGGCGCGCAGGCTGCGCACAAAGGCGCGGAAGTTGGACGCCGGCGGCCGGTAGTGCCCGCTCAGCGGCGACAGCGCCGTCAGCCGCCCGTCCCGGACGCGGATCAGGCCGGCGGCCGAGATGCGCGCGCCCTGCAGGAAGGACGAGTGCTGGAAGGCGCCCGAGTCCTTGATGCCGACGTACAGCCGGAAGGACGTGTCGGCGACGAAGATCCACGTGTTGGGCCGCACCGTCTTGCGCAGCAGCTTGTTGAAGACGGTCGACGCCGACAGGTGCGCCGCCGCCCGGACGACGCCGCCGGGGCCGTCGGGGCCGCCGTCGCCCGCGTACTTGGCCGCGCGGTCGGCCTCGCGGGCCGCCGCCGATGACGCCGCCGACGACGCCGACGACGACGCCGACGACGGAGCCGCCGACGACGGAACGCCCGACGACGGAGCCGCCGCCGCCGCCGCCGCCGCCGCGTGAAAGGCGGGCGTCGGGTCGTCGGCCGGCACGATGCCGTGCACGCTGTCGCGGAACCGCTCCGTCGTGTCGATGCGCGCGCCGTTCTTGGCCCAGCACAGGCGGCCGTCGCCGTCGACGCGCACCAGGTAGTACTGGCGCTCCTCGCGCGACAGGTAGCGCACCTGCTCGCGGTCCAGGCGGTCGCGCGGGCACGCGTCGAGGTCGAGCCGCCGCCCGCCGCCGTAGTCGAGCCAGAAGAAGAAGTTGTCGGCCGCGTCGGACCGCTTCCATTCGTCGTGGTAGACGCGCAGGTTGCTGCCGTACCGGTGCTTGGCGTCGACGAGCTCGAGGAAGTACTCGAGCCGGAGATGGAGCGCCGCCTGCCCGCGCTGCGCCCTGGCCTGCCGGCGCCGGCGCCGCTCCGAGCCGCCGCCGCTGCCGGCGCCGCTGCCGCTGCTGCTGCTGCTGCTGTCCTCGTCGTCGTGGCCGGCGCGCCGGGCGACGACGCTCGCCTTCTGCCAGTTGCGGCGCGCGCTCGACGGCCGGCGGTCGACGGGGTCGTCGAGGCCGGGCGGCGGCGGCTCGCCGGGCTGGTCGTCGGCGGTGCTGGCGCGCGGCTTGGTCGACTGGCGGAACTGGGCGTCGCGGATGGCCGCCACCCAGCGGCTGCCGGCGTCGAGGCTGAGGCCGCGCATCTCGCGGCGCGCGCGGTAGCCGCGGAACGTCTTCTGGATGACGCGCGCCGCCTCGTCGCGCTCCGAGCCGCCGCGCTCCGAGCCGCCGCGCTCCGAGCCGGCGCCTCCGGACCGCGACCGCCGCCGCTCGCGGGCCCGCCGCCGGCCCGCCGCCTCGCGCTCCGCCTGCACGCGCGCGATGCGCTCGAAGCGCGCCCGGTCGGGCGGCACCAGCGAGTCCATGTACTGCCTCGTCTTGGCGACGCCGTCGGTCGGGGAGCTGGCCGACATGCCGAGGAGCCTCGGGAGCTCGTTGCTTATTATACCGGGGCGCGGGGGGCCTGCTGGTGGAGAGGGCCCGATGGTGCCATGCGCCGCACCTCGCCTACCTGAACCGGGCAACGAGCAGCAGCGCTGACGCGGGCGCGTCTACGTGCGCAGGACGGACGGACCTGTTGCCCCTTTAAATGCGCCGAGACGGGCCAACGTGGTAATGCGCCCACGCACGTCTGGGGCGGAGCAGCGCCGTCGAGGGCGCAGGCGAGCCAAGCCGCCCGGCTCGATTCGCTTGTATTATCATTCGCTTGTATTACCATTATCCTGTGGTATCCTGAACCCGTCCCACACGGCCGTCACGAGAACAGAAAGGCCCTGAGCACCGGCGACGCCGAAAACTCGGGGTTGAGCATGATGCAGCTGCGGCCAGTCAGCCCATGGCCGAGACGCGGCCGGGGCGCGCGAGAGGGCACGCACTTGAGAAAGTATTGCAGGCCCGCGCGCCGCCTCTCGAGGAAGCGCGGCCGGAAGCGCGAGACGATGCTCTTGGGCGGCAGCCCGGGCACCGCCGCCTCGAAGCCCGGGAACGACTGCACCAGCTGCCGGCGCAGCTCGTCGAACTCGGAGTAGCGCTTGCGCATGTCCATGTAGCTCCCCTGCGCCCGGCAGTCAGACACGGCCGCGACGGACGCCGGGACGACGCACGCTGAGCATCTCGACCCGCACGTTCCACACGACAAAGGCGCCGATGCTGGTCGCGCCGCCGTTGACGACGCTGTAGTCGGCAATCTCGACCCGCCTGGCCCAGCACGCCTCGTTGCGGTCGCTCGCCTCGTTGTCGCGCAGCGTGATGGCGCCGCCGGCCGCCGCCGACCCGGCCGACAGCAGCGACGGGCTGCGCCGCCGCGGCGCCGAGTTGAGCCAGTACGGCGGCGACGCGGCCGAGGGCGAGCGCGCCTCCTCCGCCTCCGCCGCCTCCGCCTCCGCCTCCGCCTCCGCCTCCGCCGCCTCCTCCTCGCGTCGGCCGTCGCCGCCGTCGCCGCCCCCCGAGCCCGCCGACTCGCCGCCGGCCGGCTCAAGCTCGTCTACCGCCGGCGCCATCCGGCCATGTGCGTCGGGGCGCTGCGTCGTCGCGCACGTCGCCGCGCACGGCGCCGTCCGGGCCGCCGCCTCGCCGCGCAGGGCTTGCTGGCGTGCAGGGCGTGCCACGGCTAGAGCTGCGGGCGCAACGGGCGAGTCGATTCCCGGTCCCCGTGCTTGTGGCGATGGACGAGTCTGGAGCGGTGGTGCGAGGCGAGATCGAGTGGGGATCAGCTTGAAGAGCTGCTTGCCGTTTACGTACCGCGCCTCCACGTTGGCTGGCCAAGCCTCGCCCGGCCGTTGCAAGCCACGCGTTAGCCGTGCCGCGTGACTTATTCTGGCTCGAGGCAGAAATCGGCCTCGAGCCTTCGATTCTAGCCTCTCTGGTACTTCGTCTCCCTAGTATTCGTACTCGGGCACAGAGATGCTCAGATACTCCGCACCCTCCGAGACTCCGCTGGACCGCACAATGAGCGCTGCATTCGCCGCTCCATCTGCGCTCACCAGCGTCTCCGTACAGCACCAGCACCCTCTTTTCACCCCTGCGCTCATGCTACCCGTCCCAAGCAACCAAACGCCGAGGAGGCTTCCGCGCGACACTGCCCTTCCCGCCACCGGAAACCTGTCGTCGCAGACTGCCCTGCCTCCTCCCGCCCCGTGACGCCCCCCATATCCAAGAACAAAATAAAGGACAAAACAAAAGGCGAGCGTCGTATGTACTGAGTTACAGGCCGTGCCCCTCCCCGATGGGCGCGGCGCTTGGCGTATCCGGCAGCCCAACGCCGACTGTATGCGGGTCAGTTGGTGCGTGCCGTGCAGATTAGAAGCCGAGGAAATTATCGGGGCGTCCCGTGCAAGGGCGCCGTGCATCGTGATTCGCCAAGGCGGCGTCATGGGCTGCGCGCGGCCTGGACGGCGTGGCGGCAGCAGGTCGTGAGATGCAGAGGACAGCGCCGCTCATCGCGGCCCGGCGTCGCGCGGCGGCAACTGCCGGTGGCGTGCTTGCTGCTGTGCCACCAACCACTCGGCCGACCCCGTCTGCCGTCCGGGCTGCTCGGCGGGCAGCTTCACGTCCTGGCCCGGCGTCGGCGCCGGCCGCCGCGCCGCCGCCGAGCCCGCCGCGCCGGGCACCAGGTCCGTGACGGCCTGCGCGATCGACGCCACGACGTAGCCGCGCAGCTCCTGGTCCTCGCGCCGGTCCTCCTTCTCGAGACGAAAGCGCTCGTCCTTGGCCACGTTGGCGCGCCGCAGGTTCTTGATCTCCTGCATGATGTACAGCATCACCTCCTCGGGACACCGGCTGCGGTCGCTGGCGAAGTCGCTCTTGCGCACGTATCGCCGCGTGACGTCGGTGGCGCCGTCGATGGAAAAGGCCACGCAGTACGACATCTTCTTGCCCCAGCCCTCGGTGTAGAGGCGCGGGTTGTCCCAGGCCTCCTCGCAGGCGTCGACGTGGACCCAGCGCTGCTGGTGCTCCGAGTAGACCTCGGTCCACACGTGGTCCTCGGCGTTCCATACCCAGCGGACCCTGCCGCCGACGGCGCGGCACAGCATGCTGAAGCAGTTGGCCCACTCGCCGACGCGGCCCCGGCGCGTCTGGAGCAGGCGCCACACGTCGCCGTAGCGCGGGAACCGCTCGTAGACGCCGCAGCCCTGGGCGGAGCAGTGGTAGAGCTCGACGCGGAGGGCGCCGCACGCGCTCTCCTCGGGCGTCGGCGCCGTCATGCCTTGGGCAATCGTCGGCGACAGGCACACGGGGCAGGGCGGGTTGTTGACCCAGGTGAAGAAGGACCGCTTGAACCATCTGACGGCGACGCCGTTAGCACCCGACGACACGGCGGCCGGACAAGGCGGCCACGTACCGGAGGAGGGCCCTGACGACGCAGTCCTGGTAGCCCCATTCGGGCCTGCGGCCGTCGCCCATGCTCTCTGCTTCGGCCTGCAGCACCTGGCTCTCCTCCTCGGCCTCGCCGTAGATGCGGTCGAGGGGGATGGTCTGGAGCGCCTCGTCGAGGAGGCCGGGGTTCTCGTACTTGGTCGGCGTCAGCGACAGGCTGATGAGGAGGTTGCGGAACTTTTGCGAGTCGCGATCCGAGGCGGCCGGGGCCGTCGGGATCTTGGGGAGATGCCGTATGGACGAGTAGGCCGGGGGGGTCGCGGGGCCCGGGCCGTATGACGTCGACGGCCGACCGTCGGCGTCTCGCGAGGCGCAGCTGCGCAGGTTGGCGCTCGACGCGCGCTCCACCAGGCCCGGCTCGGGCGCCGCGGGCGAGTTGCCGCGGGAGCAGGCGCGCAGGTCGTTCATGCGCTTGTCGCGCAGGAGGCCCTCGAAGCGGACGCGCAGGTCGCGAGCCCACTCGTCGCCGCATTGCGCCTGGGACGCCGGAGGCCCGGGGCTGAAGGGGGGGCCTCGACCCGCCATGGTGCGAGGAGCGAGCAGGTGCTCCGAGACCGAGGCGGACGCGAGGAGGTCGGGGTCGCGGGCGAGTTGGTCTGAGCAGCGGCGGCCGGGCGCAGAGCGAGCGAGAGAGGCCGGGGAGAGACGAGGTTGTCTGGCGAGGTTGTCAGGCCCCGAGGGTTAAGAGCCGCGGGCGGGCGGGAGCGGAGCCCAGCAGGCGGCGGCGTCGTCGTCGCTGTCGTCAGCCGCGATGGTGGATTCGTAAGGCCTGGCTATTATGCTCTCGAGTCGCCACGCAGGGGTTGCCGCCCGGCGGCCCGAGTTGCGTCGCAGGCGTCGGAGGCGAGGCTCGTCGCGGGTCGCGGCCGCCGTAGTCGTCGTCGAGAGGCAGCCGGAAGCCGTGGCGGAGGAGGAGCGCTGGCCACGGCGATGTCGACAGAAGGACTCAGCGAGCGTGGAAGGATGGGGATGGAGAGACGGCTGGGGGGGGGGCGACGGGGAAGAGGGCTGCGCTCGGTACCGGGTACGAGGCCCCCGGTACCTACCCGGTACCCTGCGCAGCGGCGCGGGCGCGGCCATGTACCCGCGGGCGGGGGCTGGGCGGGCGGGTACATGCGGGACTAACAGGGCGCGCCAGGGTGTCTCGGGACGAGGTCGAGGGCGTTGTGCTGAATGGCGGGTTACGCGTCAGCCTGTGCCGCCGCGGCCAATCAGCGCCGGCCCAAAGCCCCGTGGTGGGCCCGGGGCGGCGCCTGCTCGGCGGAGCGAATAGGGGACCGGCGGTACCCGTACATGGCGGCGGGTGGGCGCGTCGCACAGGCCGCCGTACCGGTACCTGCGCGCCCTCGAGCGCGCCGTGGAGGAGGGTGATGACGAGGCATGCAACGCAACCGCCGACGCCCTGTATTGACTCGTCCCGCGGCTGGTCTGCGCGACGCCTGGCCGCCTCTGGGTGCCTGAGGCCGGCAGGCGAACAAGCCGGCAGGCGAGCAGCCGGCCGCCGTCGGTGAATTGGCCGAATCGAACGGCACGGGAATGTCCCCGGCGTGCCCTTGCATGTGAGGAGATGCGTGTGAGGAGACGGACGCTATGCATGCCACGAGGTTAAGAGCCTCGTATACTGTATACGAAGTAGGCAGTAATACCAAGTAGGCAGTACCAAGTAGGCGGTACGTACCTAGCAGGCACAGAGCATTATCCTCCTGTGGCGTGCCGGCGGCGTGGCGCATGCTCCGCCTCGGCCTGAGCGTATCGATCCGCCGACCTCGTCGAGCAAGTCTCCTGAGGACATGGTCCCATAATCCACGTCGACCCCTACTGCTTCCCGCAGCAAAGCTCTCCAGCAGCATAGCCAGTCCAACACGTACATGACATCGCTGAGGCAACGCACCGTCCAGCTCCCAGACGTGCTCCGGGCCGCGTCATCCGTGCTGCCGGACTTTCGCCACATCACATCTGCCTGCCGCCTCCGCCAAGCCGTCTACTGCCTGTGAGATCTACTGCCTGTGAGGAGCCTCATGCTGCTCGTGCGAGGACTCTCTCGTCGCGCACTCGACGTCTCCCCCGTCGTGCCGCTGCGCTTCGAGTCCCCGGCGCCTCCTGAGCACGGTCCTGGCGGTTCATATCGCCATCGCCTGGCCGCGCGTCATCTTGCTGCCAACCTACGTCCAACCGCCCAACACCAACGGCGGGCCGCCGCAACTTGGCTTTCCTTGGCCGCCATCATGTGAGCCTTGGCCTGCGCTTGCCGCTGGACTGGGCCCAGACGCCTGGCTTGTCTTTACCGGCTGGAAGCCCGCTGTCGACGTCATGTTCGATATAGCTCTCCCGCGCTGGGACGGGGCCCTTGGCGTGGGCCACCTGCCTAGGTAGGCTTCGAGAAGCGAGCATTCCCATTCCCATCTTGCCCCTGCTGGACGCAGGCCACCTGGCGCCAGTCGTGTCACGCCCAGCATCATCGAACCTTCTCTCGAAACACCATACGCCGTGAACGCACCATGCGCCGTGAACGCACCATACGCCATGATATCCACTAGTTCCATGTCGCTCTGCTCATTGCCTGTCCTCCTCGTCGCCGCCAAAGTACCGCTCGGGCATCTTCACGTCCCACGCCGGCCTCTCCACCAGCGCAACCTCGAGTGACCCATCGGCCTTGCCGAGCGGCACAAGGCCAAGGATCGGACGATACTTGTACGTTATCCACCACTTCTTGCCCTCGGCCGCCGCGTCGGCGCTGGCGTTGCGGACTTGGGCGAGCTCGCCCTCCGTGTCAGCCGTGTCGTCGTCGCTTCCGCTCTCGTCGCCGCGCTGCGTCTCG
Organism: Hypocreales sp. Mo6-1; assembly: GCA_002939055.1. Classification (NCBI taxonomy): domain Eukaryota; kingdom Fungi; phylum Ascomycota; class Sordariomycetes; order Hypocreales; species Hypocreales sp. Mo6-1. Next base: position 2,503,883 of record PNEP01000013.1, read on the forward strand.
CCCAAGTCCACATCCACGGCGCGCCCGTTGCGTCCGCGCTTCCGCACGCTGTGCGGCGCCAAGGTTACGCCACGCACCTTGCCTCCCGCCCCGGTCGTCGGGCCAATCCTCTTCCGTTTCGTCCCCTGCCCTCCTTGCCCATCGCTTCCGACTTCGGCGCCGAGCGTCGGCTTGGGAAGATCCTGGCCCAGGTCCAGCATCAGCAGATATGACACGCCGTACGCCCACATCCTCGAGCCCTGCCACAGCATCCCCTTGGGCACGTCCATGAGGTCCTGCACCGCCGCAGGCAACATCTTTCGCGGGTGCCGACGGGACCAAGCCGTGAGGGAGCCGTTGCGAGGGTGGAATACGAGTAAGTTCCACGACAGTGTTATGGCGGCCAAGATGTAGTCGTCGGCCTCGGTCGCCTCATCTCGTCCTCCCGGTACCGTGCCCGAGAATGACAAGGCCGCGGGCGCAGACGGCAGTTTGGGTAATTTCTTCGCGCTGGGGTTGCGGATCCACTGCTCGCTCGCATTGATGTATTCGTCTTCCTCCGAGGAGCCGCTCTCTGACGACGACGACGCCGCGTCATCCGCTGCCCCGTTGTCCTGTGCCTTCTGCAGGCTCTCCTCGTGGCCGCGTAAGATCCATGTGTCAACGTACCCAGCCAGATCTGCGACGGCAAGCATCCGGGAGTCTGGGCTGAAGGCGACTTGCGTAATGCTCCTGTCGTAGCTGCCCAGGCCGCCGTTTCGAATGAATCGGGGGATGTCACGGCGGAGACGGGACAGCCGTTGGGACTTGACCGACGTGGGCGAGAAATGCTCGCCGCCTCCTCGCGCAGACCCCATGTCCGCCATCAGGACGCGAGAGCCTTCCTGGACCAGACACAGCCACCTGCCGTCAGGCGACAGCTTTACTTGCGTGGCCCCGAGGCGAGTGAGCTTTTGGGGGAGCTCGACGGAGCCGATCTTGACATCCGACGGCTTGGCCGCGTCTTGGTGCCGCAGGCGGAAGGCTTTGACGTCGGTGCCGGTCGCCACGACGAGAAAGGTGCCGTCCTGATTGACCGCGGCCGAGGCAATGTTGGCGTCCCCCTTGACGACTATTGACTTGAGAAGCTTCCGGTTCTGGTCCATGTCGATGCCGGCGCCGCCCGACTCGAAGAGCTCGGCAGCCGGCTTCCGCAGGACCCAGATGTGCACTTGTCTGTCCCACCAGCTGACGACGAATCGGGCATTCGGGGCGCTCAGGACAGGCGGCTGCTGCGGCAGGTTGCTCATGGTTCGGTGCTTCTCGCGCATCATTTCCTTGAGAGGGACGATCATCAGGTTCGCGTCCGGGCCTGTATCCGCGTTAGCCGCGCCGCCGAGGTGCGTGGGCCGAGGGAGCCAGACCTCCCGACGTCACGACGCTGATGCGCCCGCACTCGAAGGAAGCCATTGCCTTGACGTCGTGGTCATGGTAGCGTCTCCCCCAGACCTTGCTCCACCGCTGCCCGGGCCCGTGGGTCTGCTTGTAGCAGTAGGTCCTTCGATCCATGCCGCCGCTCATGATGGTGGATCCGTCGGCACTGGTGGCCAGGCTGAGGACGTCCTGCTTGTGGCTCTGGATCCTCTGCGACTGGGTGTATGTGGTGCCGTCCCAGATGCATATCTGCCCCGTCGAATCGCCCGAGACGATGTTGCCGTCCGGCAGGCACTTGACCGACCAGACGATGATGTCCTTGGCGCCGCCGACCAAGTCGGATCCGAGAGTCATCCTCCGCAGCAGGTGGCCTTTGCTGGTGTCGTATGCGCGAACCGTGCTGTCGGAGCAGCCGACGACGACGACCCTGCGCGACTGGAAGGCGATGCTGACCATCTGGGCCTTCTTGGTCGGCGACTTGACCAGCAGGCGCTGGAAGCGGAGATGGTCGTCCTCTATCGCGTACATGGCCAGCTCGCCGTCCATGGTGCCCGCCATCAGCTTGTTGGAGCCGAGCGGCTCGGCCGTCGGCCCATCCGACGGGCCCCAGGGCTGGGCTGCCAGGCACCAGATGTCGCCGTGCTGGCCGCTGGCGTGCCTCTTGGGCTTCCCGCGCTCGAGATCCCATTCCGTCACCGTCGACGTGTAGCCGATGCTGAAGAGGCGCGGCCTGCCCAGCACGACGCGGCCGCCGCCGAGGTCCTGGTCGGGCTCGCTGACCCAGACGAGGCCGTCGATGCTGCGGTCCTTGCCGCCGCGCATCACGAGCTCCTGGTGCCACGCGCCGCCCGCGGGATTCCACAGTTCGATGTCGCCGTTGGCCCGGCCCACGGCCAGCCTCGCGACGGCGCCGTGCATGGCCGGCTTGGCCGGGCTGGGGTGCGAGAAGGCCACGGCGTTGATGGCCGACGGCTGGTAGGGCACGAAGCGGCAGCGGTGGATGTCCATGGCGCTTGCTCTGCTCCGCTCTGGCCGCCTCTGCAGGGATTGTCGTTCCCGGCCGCCGCTGGCCGCCTCGAAGCGCGTTGAAGCCGGTGACCGTGGTGCTGGTGCTTCCTGGTGCTGGTGCTTCCCGGTGCTGGTCCCTCGAGTCCTGGATTTTTTTTTTTGGAAAACCCTGAAGATTGGTTTTTCCGGACTGGCGAGCAGAATTAAGCTGTGGTCTGTGCGCAATGCCCCTCCACCCCACCAATGATACGTACCTGCGCGCGTCGCACGCCACCACTCGTTCGAGTGATTTGTTCTCAGCATTGAATGGCATTTTCATCGTCCTCGATAGCTCAGCGTTGCGCGACAGCCTCTTGCGCAACGCGGAACCTCTCAGTCGCATCTCCGAGCCGTTCGCGACCCGAGCCGAGGAACCGTTCCCTCCGCTTCCCTTGCCGACATCGAGAGCGGCTCCGAGATCGTCACGACGGCTCTGCCCATCTCCAGAGTGCTACGGCACGACGACCGTATTCCTCTGCTGCTTGGTCCAGCGCCTCGATGCGGCCCGCGTCCGACCATGGCCTTCAACAGCTCATCCCCGTTCCCCGAGGGAGTCATCTCCTTCCTCGACACCGACCTGTACAAGTTGACGATGCAGTGTGCCGTCTTCAAGTTCTTCAAGGACGTGCCCGTGTCGTATGCTTTCACGAACCGGACCCCCGACAAGAGGCTCTCCAGGGCTGCCTTCAACTGGCTCGATGAGCAGATCAGAAGTGAGTCGTGTTCTCTGCGCGCCCGCCGCGCTCCGAGTCTAACCCGCACGCCCAGAACTCGGCAACATTTCGCTGTCGGACGAAGAACACCGCTTCCTGCAGACGCACTGCGCATATCTCAGCCCCGACTACCTCGAGTACCTGAAAGAATTCCGCCTGCGGCCGCGGGAACAGGTCTCGATGACTTTCACGCCCATCGGCGACGACACGGGCGCCGCCTCGGACATGGGGGACATGGACATCACGATCCGGGGAACCTGGTCCGGCACAATCCTCTACGAGATTCCCATGCTGGCCCTCACGTCCGAGGCCTACTTCCGCTTCATGGACACGGACTGGAACTACGACGGCCAGGAGGAGAATGCTTTCGCAAAGGGCATGCGCCTTCTCGAGGCGGGATGCATCACATCCGAGTTCGGCACTCGCAGGCGACGCGACTACCACACCCAGGCACTCGTCTTCCGAGGACTCGTCAGGGCGTCCAAGGAAGCCGCTGCCAGGGGCTTCCCCGGCAAGCTGTCGGGGACAAGCAACGTCCACCTGGCTATGCGATTTGGAATTCCCCCCGTCGGCACCGTGGCGCACGAGTGGTTCATGGGCATAGCGGCCATCACGGGCGACTACAAGACGGCTACAGAAGAGGCCTTGCGGCATTGGGTCAGCTGCTTCGGCGCGAATCTGGGCATCGCCCTGACAGACACCTTTGGCACGCCAGAGTTCCTGACGTCTTTCACCCTTCCCATCCGGCCCGTCGAGGGCTGCGCTGCGCCAGTCTTCAAGAAGCCTGACGGCACCATCAAGACCTACGCAGAGCTCTTCACCGGCGTGCGACAGGACTCCGGAGACCCTGCCAAGTATGTCAAGACGATGCGCTCGTACTATGACGAGCAGGGAATCCAAGACCAGAAAACCATCGTCTTTTCCGACTCGCTCAACATTGATCGCTGCTTGGAGTACAAGCAGGTCTCAGAAGAGTGCGGCTTCCAGCCCACCTTTGGTGTCGGCACCTTCTTGACAAACGACTTCATCCACCTCAAAACCGGCAAGAAATCCGTGCCCCTGAACATTGTCATCAAGCTCAGCTCGGCCGCCGGGCGGCCAGCCATCAAAATCAGGTGAGCATCGTGCCCAACTACCCTGGAGCCCGCTGACAGCGGCCAGTGACAACATTGGGAAGAACACGGGAGACAAGGAGCTTGTAGAAAGGGTCAAGCGCGAGCTCGGCTACGTGGAGCGCGAGTGGATGGATGGCGACGAGACTGCACGATGGGGCAAGGAAGAAGCCGCCGAGGGCTAGATGCCTCGCTCAGGTGTGTTGGGTATTGCGCCGAGGAGCGGTGTTTGGGAGATTTTGCTCACATATAGAGAGTACGGGCCATGCCCAAGCTAGGCATAGAGAAACCAATGCAGCTTGACCTGTCTGGGTCGAGGACCAGCGACCCGTTCCACGAGAATCGGATGGCAGAAGGTCCGAAGGTCCAGTCAATATTGCAGTCAACAGTGTATTTGGAGAGCCACGGCAGGCGTCCTTCCCTGGCCTTGCAAAGCGACCTGAGCCTTGGTGAAAGCCATCAAGGAAGCAGGCTCCGAGTCGTTCGCCTAGCTGCCAAGCACGCCTTCGTTCGTCATTGCTTATCGGGGCAACCACGAGGTTCTCCGTGGACATGGTCAGTCCGCCGTCTTCGCCCGCTCTCGACGACCTTCCTCTCGACTCCTCCCTTCACGCAGCCAACACTCTTGACAGGCAACCCGATTCGCTCTTAGGCCGCTTTTTGGAATCCGTTTTGGAACGCTGTTCTTGGAACGCATCTTAGCCGCCTCGCGAACCCCTTTCCCATCTCGCCCTCCCTCGCCTCGACATGGCGAATGCGCACTTCCCCGAGAGCGGCCCCCTCTGGCCGGCCTCTGCTAGGCTGTCCGGCGTATGGACTCGCGCCTTGGTGCTGGCCGGCCTCGTCCTGCTCACGCTTGTGGTCGTCGGCTCGGTCAAGCTGATTGGCGACGAGACGAGGGAGTCGGAGCAGCGCAGCCACGAGAAGCGCCAGTTTCAACTTGGCGGCATGTTTGCCGCCCATGCATACCAGGTAATCGCCTTGAAGGCAACGGCAGGCAACCGCCGACTGACGCTCGCCCAGGCTGCTCAGTCTACGGCGTCTCCGGACGGCATCGCCAACGGCAAGGCAACTGGGCCGGTCATGTCTGCGGGCACCGAGACTGCGGACAGCTGGGATGCCCAAAGCAGTTCGGACCGACCGACGACAACCCGGATCGACGACGTTACCGAAACAAGGCAGGCGCAGAGCTCTCCGCAGGGCCTGCTCGAGGCCTTGACCGAAGCCTTGAAAAGGGTCATCAAGGCTCCTGTCCCCCCTTCTGGTACAGGACCAACCAAGGCAACGGAGCCTATCCCGTCAACAACTTCGTTGCGCAAGGCAGGAGAGGCTGCCGGCTCGTCCAAAGCTTCTTCGTCTGCGCCTTCGACCCAAGGGCCTGAGCCAGGCTTGGGCTTGTTGTCTGGGTTGCTTGGCGGCCTCGTTGGACGAGACGGGGAACAAGACGGCATACAACGTGGAGTTGCCGCCCGGCTGCGCGCGCGCGGTGAAGCTGGCGCTCCGAACGAACACGTCCTCTCTCTTCTGAGCCCCCTGTCGGCCGTAGTGGCCCAGGTGGTTGGGATCGATGCCGGAGCAGCGGCCAAGCTCACCGACGTTGTCCTCGACGCCTTGCCCATTAACGCATCCGCCGTGGCTTCGGCAATTCCCCAAGTCGCCGAGCAGCTCTCGGCGACGGCTACCGACGTTATCCCCCTGATCATCCCCGCCGTGTCGGCTGCCCTGGGCAAGGAGCTGGACACGAGCGATGCGGTCGATGTTGGTGACCTGTTGAAGGCCTTGAGCAACGTCGTCGCGCAGGGCACCATAGTCATCAACATGATCACGAGCACCACGAGGGACGCTGACATGGACGCCGGGCTGCAGGAGATACTCGACCAGGTGGCCGTGGTTGTCTACGCTGCGGCCGACCGCCTGGGCGAGCCGCTGTGCGCCATCAGCCAGAACGTCCAAGGCGTCCCGCTAGAAGCCGTCCTGCCCTGCTCGGCTGCCGGCAAGGGCCCCGTGTCCGTCGACATCATGACGCTGAACCCGGCAACGGGCGCGACGGGCGCGGTGCTTGCCGACACGGCGACGTGGAACGTGATTCCCGTTGCCAGCGCGCCAGCCTACGGCTCGTCGCAGAGCCCGGCGCCGCCGACGGCGTCTCCTACGTCGACGACGAGCTTGGGGACACCACCGGGGACGGGACCCCAGACGGTTGGAGGGCGGCCGAGCTCGGAGGAGGCTCCTGGCCCCTGCCCGGGGCGAGGATTCAGGTGCCCCGAGTGCCTCAACGGATGGTTCTGCCCTCCGCAGGAAACGCCAGCCCAGGTGGTTCCGTGCGGGCTGGGGTGGCCGTGCTTCCACTGCGGCTCTGGATGGTTCTGCGCCTCCGAGGAGCCCCAGGCGCCGGCGGCAACTCTGCCCCCGGCGGCCCCAACGAGTCGTCTTGCTCCAGCGACTCAGTCCCCGACGCCACTCGGTGCCACCCCGGGGACACCAGGCAGCGCCGCAGATGCTACCCCGGCAGGCAGCCCTGCCCTCTCGGATTGGGCCTACCTGGGCTGCTTCCGCGACGCCATCAACAGGACGCTGACGGGGTCGCGGCCGCTCGACTACCTTCGCGGCGACATGTCCAAGGCGACGTGCATCGGCCACTGCGCCGGCAGGGGGTACCCGTTTGCCGGCACCGAGTACGGCAAGGAGTGCTGGTGCGGGTCGTCGATCCGGGACGACGCGGTCCGGCTGCCCGAGGGCCTCTGCGACACGCCCTGTCAGGGGGCTGACGAGCTGTGCGGAGGCAGCTGGGCCGTGTCTGTCTTCATGTGCTCGGGCGCGCCGGGCTCGGGGCCGTTGCCGCCCCAGGGACAAGCATCGTCGCAAGGACAGGCATCGCCAGAGGCTCCAGCAGGGCAGCTGGCTCTGGACGGGCCGCCGCCGGCCGATCAGACGCCCGCGGCAGCGGCAGCCGCCCGGCCGGACCCCAAGGACTATGGTCCGGTGGCTCGGCTGCTCCTGGACAAGGTGTTGCTGAGCCGCTGAATAGATGACAGGCGACGACCAACTGTTATGAAGCAGCCGAGTTATGGCGGGTGGCGGATAGGATATATCCTGGGACTGCGAGCCCTTGACCTTGTTTCTTTTGCTCTTGTTTCTTGGAACTTTTTTTGGAACCTCCTCTGTAGTTCATGAATACTATTTCGAGGGGAGACAGGCCTGTACGGGCCGAGCCGGTAGACGGACCGAGATAATTGACCTTTGTTTCGTTACCCGATAATTTATCGGGACTCGTAAAGAAAGAGAGAGTGCTTGATGCCTTGTTCCTAAAGGGGCTGGCCTGGTGGGATCATGGCTGGCTGGCGTGACGTTGCAGGCTGCTTTGACCCGTGCGCGCAGCAGCCATCTGTCTGAAACGGCCCACCTGTCAGTCCTTGCAGGGACTGTTATAATTGTAGCACGGGGGCGGGAGCGGAAGAGACGTAGGATCTGTCGCCACGTGCTGCCTTGGCTGGGCTGCGGCATGTGTCAACGGTTCGAGCCCTGGGCCGCTGCGTCGGTGTGTAGGTATGCATGTTGGTATGCATACACGGAGGAGGTCGTGTTCGCTTAGGCAGCCAGGCTGTAGGTTGTGGCCTCGGGCAGCGCTGGATGGCTCACGTTGAGAGAGTTGCTTACATGACTGGCCCGACGTGAGGGGCCGTATGCAGCGGATAGAGCTGTGGCGCCAGGGCGTGGCACGGCAGGCTTGCCGCGTGATCTCGTCTTCCCGGGACTAATGTTGCACAGGGCGGAGGGGACGGGGGGGGACGGGAGCTCGGCACGGCGGCCAGCCGGGGTCAAGACGGGCCCGAGGCCCGAGGAGCAGCTGCTGGATCTGGAGTTGGCGTGATATATGTAGCAGAGTCTCATCTCGTTGTGTCAAGTTGAATCACGCAGCACGTGGGCGCCAACGGTGGTGCATCAGGGAGGATCTGCGCTGCTACGGCAGCAGTGCAGGCCGGGCATGGCCGCTGGCTGCGTGGCGGTGCCCCTGTGTCTGCACGGAAAAGGGGAGCATGGATGGACCAACACGGAGGATTCGAAGGACATTCATCTACTATCATGCAAGCGGGTGTATCCTCGGCTCCATGGCATCAGCCCTGGCCACTCTGACGAGCGGAGCAGGCGCTGTGGCTTCGGTGTCGGGCGGTCCGATGTGCAAACCTCGGCTCCTCGGCTGTCCCCCGGATCAAGGCACTGCGAGCTCCGCCGCTCCGTACGAGATGAACAGCCTGGGGCTGGTCTCGTACGCGAAGTATTGCCTTGGACATGCACTGATTGGCGAGCTGAATGTTGCGCTGGGCTCTAAGCAAGGGCTCGAAACCCGGAAGGGAAAGGACACACTCTAAACAAGGTCTTGCAGGGGCACGTTAAGCTTCCGGATACGGACCGCTCCGGGACCCGGATCAGAGGATACATAGAGCAGATGGGATGAGACCTGGTTGGCCCAATCTTGGCCGCCATGACCTCGCCGGCCTCGAGCACGCGTCGAAGGTGTATGTGTGTCAGTTGAGCATCATGCATGCCCATACATGCTCTCGTGGCTCAACGTCGCGGGAGCAGCTGCGCGTGTTGGTCGAGCGGCTCGTATCGTGCCATCGAGCAGCCACTGGGCCGCCATACGTGACACCATGCTCCGACATCTGTAAGCAGCCGCGCGGGCAGCAGCACAGCTCCGTCACGGCTGCGTAATCCTGACGGAGCGGCGACGCCTCATGTTGTGTCGCCTGAGCCGCTGCAGAGCCCACTGCGCAGAAATCCCGAGCTGCGGTACCAGCTTTGGCGACTTGCGCATGAGTGCTATCATATATGTGATACATGGATTTCTATGCTGGCGGCTGACTTACAGGGACTACGGATTGAAGAGTTGTTTATTTACCTCGTCCAGCTAGCATATGATAACAAAGCAAGGAATACTCCGTATACTCCGTACACGTCCATGTCTCAAGGTTCAAGACAGGAACTAGGCAGCATGTGTCCCCGTCTCGGAACCATTCCCTGGCTCCAGTGGGAGCGGATGCAGGGAGGCTTTCTTTTGCCGCGTACGGCCTGTCCTGCTAGTGCTCGGGATGTTGTTTTGCGGAAATAAAATTGCTCGTTCGGCCCAAAGATAGGCTTGCCTCGGCTCCGATCACCAGCGGGCGCTAGCCCATCCACCGTCTATCCCCAGACGCCACCTTGGCTACTCCGTAGTCAGAGATGATCCTGGCGCTGGGAGTAAGCAATGTGGCCGTCGGGACGGGAAGCAGGACTGAGACATGGGCTCCAAGGTGACGCGGTCCGTTGTTGGCGCAGAGTACGTGTCTGGCCGCGTAGTTATTTGCTTTGAGGCGAAGACAGAGGCCAGAGCGTACACATTGAAAGGGTAGGCGATGGACAGATGTTGGTCCATTGCCTGTATCGGCGTCTCCGGCAGCCACAGCCCGGGGGAGCGGATCGGTGCCGCTGCTCTGGTGGAGGGATTCGATCAGCGAGCATCCGACGGCGGCGGGTGGCACGCTGGGGCCTGCCATCCCGGACGATGTCTCTGGCGACGACCTCGGAGATGACACCTGCGTAGCACTGGATGGACAGTTGGATCTGAGATGGATGGCAGTTAAGGCCGGCCCAGCCTGTCGACGCTGGAATGCCACAAGAGTCAATGTCTTGGGATGCTTGTCAGGGCTCGGGCACGGAGACGATTGCTCATGTTTGCTCATGTATGTCTGTGACTGCGGACCGCCGTCTCGTTCAGCGTGCCACACGGAGCCTCGCGTCCCAAGCAACGACGGCTTACGGCCAGCTTGGCATGGCAGGTATGACAGACAGGCTGCGAGACACGGCGAGATGAGACGGCGAGGGGTGCGGAGAAGGGCGCCCAAGCAGCAGGGCCGCGGGCGTATCGTGCCTGTGCATCACGAACCAGCTCTGGGCTGCCAATGTTCCCCGAGATCCCCGGGAGCTGTGTGCCGCTGGACAAGGCAGACTGGCCCAGCGCAGGCTTCACGATATCGCCCGCCTGAGCTGCTCGGCTTTCCCTCCACAGCGCCTGTCTCTGCTGCTGTGTGCGGGTAGCGAGCCGAGTCACCAGCCATTCCCGGGCCGTCGTCTGGGGACGCCTTTCTTTTTCTCGGCGTGCCCTTCTCGCCGGCGGCTCACATGTGTGTAGTTGCCGGCAGAAGCTGACGCCATCCACGGCTCTCCGCGCCGCGGACGCGTGTCTGGGGGCCTGCAGACCGGCCGATGCAACGCGAGCAGCCGGCTTCTGGCCGTCGAGTGCAACTCTATTCGCCAATGGCTGTCGCGTCGCGTTAGCTCGCCGCCTGTCTTGTCGCGCCCTGGCTCTGCCGTGTCCTTTCTTTTTCTCGTGCTAAAGAAAGACAGCAGGGCGAGTCAGGCGGCGCGGCAGCACCAAGTAAGCAACCCGGCGCCGGGCCCCGGGCGTCCCCGGGGGCCTAGAGCTCTCCCCTGCGCGCCTCTGTTAGCACCTACAGGACAGACATAGTCCTCCGTACAGACGCTCTGCAGCTGCAGCTGCCGCGTCAGGGGCCCCGGAATTGCCGGCGTGGCAGGCCTGCTTGGCAGCGGCAAACCTCGAGCAAACTGGCTGGCCGTCCCCTCCATGCCACCCCCCCAGATGGGGCCGGTCCTTCTGGTCCACGGATGGAACGCTCCCCTCGCTTCCCCTGGCCCGCCGTGGCAGGTGCCTGCTTGGCTCGTCTCCTTTGGGGGCTTCCGTCCGGGGTCCATTTCGTCGTCCGGTCCTTGGGCGCCACATGTTTTGAGTCGCGCAGCTGACAGCCTGGTCTGGTCCTGCTGCTGCCGTCCGCAAAAAGAAGTTGCCCAGTCTGGAGACGGGGCCCGCACGTGTGGGTAATGTCGTGTTCTGCCTTGTCCTCGTCTTGGTCCTCGTCGCCGCTCTGCCGTGGCCCGTTCCGCGGCCCATTCGGTCCTTTAAAACCTCGATGCCTCTCCCCGCCATGCCCAGCGCCTGTTCTTGACCTCTCTTTGTCCTGTCCATCCGTGTCCTGGGCTGCGCGCCAAGGCTGCTCTCGCCTCTTGTCTCCCTCTTACATCTCCCGTACCTCTCTCTCTCCGTCTCTCCCTCCCTCTCTCACCTCGCCTCTGCTTTCGCCATGGCGTCCGAACCGACCGAGTACCCTCCCTCGTTGGATAAGACCAACTACGGCCACATCCACCGCCATCATCACCACGACTACTCGCACATGACGACGGGCCTCGCCCAGGCCGACGGCGGCTCCCTGCACCCGGGCCTGTGGAAGCCGTACGAGCACCGCAAGCTGGCCAACCCGGCGCCCCTCGGCCTCTGCGCCTTCGCCCTGACCACCTTTGTCCTCTCGGCCATCAACATGCACGCGCGCGGCGTGTCGCAGCCCAACGTCGTGGTGCCCCTGGCCTTTGGCTACGGCGGCTTCGTCCAGCTGCTCGCCGGCATGTGGTGAGTCGCGCGTCGCCGCACCTGAGACCCGCCGGAATGCTGACTCGCCGCAGGGAGGTTGCCTGCGGCAACACGTTTGGCGCGACGGCCCTCTCGTCGTACGGCGGCTTCTGGATCGCGTACGGCATCCTGCTGTCCCCCAACTGGGGCATTATGGCGCCAGGCGGCCCCTACGGCGGCCAGGTGGCCAGCCCCCTCGGCTTCTTCCTCACCGGCTGGTTCATCTTCACGACGCTGCTGCTGCTGTGCACGCTCAAGTCGACCGTCATGTTCTTCCTGCTCTTCCTCTCCCTCGACCTGGCCTTCCTCTTCCTCGCGACGGAGCAGTACGCCATCGACCTGGGCAACAAGACGGCCGGCCTGGCCTTGCAGAAGACGGGCGGCTTTTTCGGCTTCATCGCCGCCTTCCTGGCCTGGTACAACGCCCTGGCTGGCATCCAGGACAGCAGGTGAGCAGCCCTGCCTGCCATGCCCAGCTCGCTCGTGCTAACCCTGGCCAGCAACTCCTTCTTCCAGGTCCCCGTCTTCCACTTCCCCTGGTCCGACAAGGGCCGGGAGCTCCGCGGCCTCAAGAGCGAGCGTGCTCAGGCCTAGCGGGTTGTCGTTTCTGTCCGTTTCGGGTAGGGGTCTGTTTTAAAATGGTGCGTCATGGGGTCAACAACGAGGGCAGAGGCATCACGATACCTGATTGCAAGGGAGTCAAGGCTCGGCGTCACGTGTGCGCGGCACCTGTACATGTGCGGATAGTTCATCATGGAATCGGTCATGATGAATCATGGACGAGGGCGCAGAGCCGACAGGCCCAGACAGCCCCAGGCATCGCAGGCAGCCCTTGAAGCCAGCCCAAGCCAGCGTGACACGGATCGATCCTGTGCACTGCCGCGAGCCCTTGCGCCCGCCGAGGCATTTACCGTGACTGGCCATTACGCACGAGTCAGGCGCTCCGACAGCCTTATCGGCATCCGAGCAGAGTTACGTAAGGACAGATCCGCATTCATTCTTTGTTCTTTGTTCCTGTCGATGCTCCGGACCAGGTGCATGCCTGCTGCAGGAGCCCCGGAGGCTCCACCTTCGGCGCTCGGCCCCGGCTTCGGCGCTGATGCGACGCCTCCGGACGACCGGGTGCCATTAAGAGCGTCCACGGTCCGCCACTAATATTACCTGTAATGAGCGTAACGCTCCGCTGCAATATATAATATATCCAGGCATAGGTTCGCCCACGCATCGTGGACGCTACCAAGTCGCGGCCCAACGCGGGGCGCGCCCAGGCTTTGTCCCAGGCACCTGCGTGCCGGTCGATGATGCTCTTGGCTCTGGACGCACCGTGTGCCTCTATATTACCCGGAACCTGCCGCCTGCGGGGTGGGCCGCCAGCAAATGCCCGTCTATACCCGTGCTGTTCGCGGCCTTGTTCTATCTTGTGGGTTCCTTTTCAGTGAAAGCCCCTCATCCTGGCCAGTCGACCAACACCCGACACGGGCAAGGCCCTGGAACCGGCCCGGGAGGCGGCCCTTGCCCCGGGTGCCTGACCAAAACGCCCGGCTCCCAGAACCAGGACAACCAAGAGAACAGCAACAACAGGCGAGGATACGGCTGCCTCTGTGCCGCCGCCGTGGCTCTCAGCCCGCTCCTGGGACCTCAACCTGGCCCCTCCCCCGTTGAGGCTGATCGCCCAGCATCGGCATGTCTCAGACAGCGCCATACAAGAGATCTGTTCGCTGCCATTTACGTCGACGCACGTGGCCTGCCTGGGATATGATAGGCTCAACAGAATGCATCTTTTGATCCCCCACTCTTCCAATGTTCAAGAAGAATCCGCGGCTGCCCGTCGACCAAGGCCTCCCGGCAATTGACGCTGACAAGGGCCACTGTCTGACCGGGTTGACAAGATCTCCCCTCTTCAGACGATCAATTCGGCATCTCGGGTAAAGAATGGCATGTGCCTGTTCTTACCGCTCTAAAACTGCCGGAACTGCCCGCAGGTAACCATGACATACCATAAACACAAACCTGAAAGAGTAACGTGTTCGACTTACCAGTAGTTGAATTGAATTGGCTTCTACGATCAAGGGCTGGCAAAGTAGCCGGGCTTGTGAAATGGCTTGGAGATTCTTTCACTACGGCACTAGGATTTGGCGTCGACCAGATCCTCGCGGCAAGAGCGGTTGTCGCCGACGGACAAATCACCGATGCCGAAACGATAAATGGCTGTTCTAGGCGCTCCGTGGATCTGGTATGGGAAGCTTTGGCGTCGTGGCGGAGCTGGAAACGAGGATCTATCCGGCAACCAAGCTCTGTTTGGAGTTCCTATGTTCCCTTCCTCTGTAGCGGTTGCCGCTTGCGAGAATTAGGGAAGCAGAACCTAGAAGCGGACATGACAGACGAGTTTAGTGGTGATGGTCTAATTGCTGCGCCGGAGATGCTGCAGCTCATAATGCCCGCTCCCGAGACTTATTCCACCCTTTACTGGTGTCAGACTGCCGCACATATGGATATACCTCCGGCCAAAACTTGGCTCAGCAACATTCCGGGACTCGCCAAACACAAATTTAGGTTGACGCGGGTAATGAAAGTAGGTCTGCAACTTTATAGGGCCATGCGCTCTGTTTTGAAACAAGTTGACTTTCACCTCCTCACATATATAGCCACTGCTGCTGTGTTTTGGCGGCGGTGGCTATCCCAGTCTCTAAGCAACTATTTGCATCCAGCACCTATTCCCAGAATTCGAATGCTCCACTACCTGTCATGGCCTCCGGCTGTAGGCTCTCCGCATGGGCGACTGAGATTATTGCTGTCGAATTTATCCCGCACTAGAATCCGTCGGCATTCTGATAAGCTACCAGGCACTGCTTCACGTTATTAAACTTCTCTCCTGCTTCAACGTTTTTTACCGTTCATCCGCCCGTGGTAGTAACTTGCGGTTCGGCAAGCCCCATTAGTGATAGTAACTCCGTTTTAAGGCAGAGGCCGTCGCCGCCGCTGTATATAAGCCCTGGCAATCTATAGATTTAATAATCGCACGCATAAGTGCCACGATTCGTTGCGGCCAAGACACTCATTTTAGAAAGAAACCCCCTCTGTGTTTACATTAAACTGTTTGTCTGTTTATTAGATATAATGGAATAATTTCACCTATCTTGGCTCTAAGACAATGCTCTAGTATGTGGCCCATAAAGGAGTGTCTTAATAGATAATTTGACCGAGTACCAGGCACCCGCTAAGGGACCGTTGCTACCTATTATAGGAAGTGATCGGAGGCTAATGTGCATATAAGGAAATGCCTCCGGGGACCATTTGATCAAGACTTTAGCTCATAGCAGACAAGGGCAGCATTTCACTAGGCTAGCCGTTAGGAGCGCAGCTCTTAGCTACGAACTAAGAGAAGATGTCTGCCCTGCGTCAGTATCAGCATTTTGAGTGACTATTTCACTCTTCCGTTAGGAATACCATTTGATCGAAGGATCAAGCATGCATATACTAACTGGTGCTAAAATCCTCCATTTGATCATCCTTTGGGATACTCTTCGTCCTTATTACCTTTATCTTTGAGTAGCCTTTGCCGCTATATCTTTACGGATATCATTTGATCAAAGCATTCTTATTCATTTATTCACACTTCAAGTCCATTTATCCCCCATCAAACTAACTAAGTGACTATAGCAAGTATCACTAAGCTCGGAATTAAAGAAGATAAGCGCCAAAAGAGTAAGATAAATGTCGAACTCGAATAGGTTTTCGGTGCCCACGGTTTCGTCGAAAGTGTCAGCCGCGACCCCTACGGATTCAACCCGCCACGCTCAGCCCGTCTTCTTATTGGCCTCTAGCAGTTTTCCCCCCCCCTAACAGTAACATGCCACTGATCATGATGAAATGCCTCACCATGGATATAATAAGTTGACCACGAAGCGATCCAAACCTCCCTGGGGTAACATTTATTAACCACTGCTTGGGCACCATCAGCAATATCACTAAAGGATCCCAGCGTTTTTGAGTTCGTGCGGTCCTATAATTAATAAGCCCCTTGTGCTTGCTTCGACTATTTCGGTTTTGAGTACGAGACTTACATCATTACACCACCAGATTCCTGCTCCATATGAACAGCTCACTCTACCACACTTCATACCAACGCCTTCATGCGGCCGACCTGAAACGCGACGTAGATAACTAATGCCCTCATTGATTGTTGTAATAGATGCCTTAGTTTCGACATTATGGTGACAGAAAACACGTTCCGGAGAGAAGTCAGCTCTTTTTTCGAGGAGACTTCTCTCAGTAGCATTCCGAGGAGTGTCCACAGGGCCACCCTCGGGGTAAGTTGCATCCCAGTCAGGGTTCAACTTAGTAACTTCCGCATAGATCTCTTGAATTGTTCCATTGAAAGTCACAAGAGGTCTTCCACGGAAAACCTCAACATCCCACATAGGGATGAAGACGCCGTAGCCAGGCATTGGAGACGCCAGACCGACAGTCTTCAATGCCTTTAGCGCAATATTAGTATCTACTATAATAGCTAGGTGTCTAGCAGCTTACCTGGAAAATAAAAGAGAGAAGGATAAGAGTCTGAGAAAAAGCCATTACGTAAATAGCCCACTACTAAAATGAATAGTAATAGTACTTTGTGAGTCGGTAAGATTATAGTAAGGAGGAATATAAAGGACATGGGAAACGGACTTTAAAAGGCCCAAGGTGCTTTATAGGAAAATATTATAAATAATATATTAGCTTTAATATTATTCTTATTCCTGTAAATACAAATAATACCTTGCTTTACTTTAACTTAAAAACAGGTTATAACTCTACATGTAACCTTATCGCTTTCGTAGCCGTCTCTAATGAAGCCGAATAGAGCAATGTATATATTAAAATTTAAACCTTAATACTTTGTAATATTTAGAATTTGTTTCTTCTAACATGAGCAGTAGACCATTTCCTTTAACCCCTACTAAGCAAAAGCCAAACATCTGCAAGTATCGGCACTCCGCTCACCCCTAATTGAACCATGCTTTAGCAATCTTCCAGTCGATTCTCCCCCTTTCATAGAGTTATCCCAAGGTTCGGGTCCTTCCAAATAACTTCTGAACTTCTGATCACCTGTGCAGTTCCAGAGGGAACAGTTTCGCCTGCCAAAGTTTACTTGCCAGTGTGATTAGTGGAAGACAGACTTCTTTGGATAGATACTTGGCGCGACAAGCGACATGGGTGAGATAACACTTAAGGCCAAGAAAGCGCAAATGGCTGTCGACGTCTCATGGTGGGTTTCGAAGCCAATTGTCTCGTGACAGTGATGTGTATTTGGCATGATGAGGCAAAAGTTATGTCACTTCTGGCTGTCCACCTCCTCTGCTATAGGCGCCCCGTGCTATGAAATCTAGGTTTTGTCAACGTGTCTTTGATTTACTTATGCACTCTCCATTGCTTGAGATGAAGTCTGACCGGGCTCCTCAACTTGATGTGTCGGTCTTTACAGGAAAAGTGCGAAAATCTACATCCACAAATCAAAGACGGGAATGGAGACAAAGGCGACGAAAGTAGACGGTAAGGAGCCAGGTGGGTATAATCCGGCGATTACATGTTAGCTAGCGGAGTAATGATTAGAAAGCGCGAGACATAAATAAATAATACAGAAGAATTAGATAAAACAGCAAATGACCCAGGCACCTATATATCTCCACCACGTCATGCAGGGTTAACAGCCACTCCACGTAACCTACTCGTACATTCCACTGGAGGACTCCACTGATGTCTACTCTCGTGAATCTACTTAAAGCTATCGTGGAATAGGTTTAACACTATAAAGTGGTGCGAAGATCCTATAGAATACCGCTGATAGGCTCGCGCTGTTACCCTGACTTGAACATTACGAGCATACTAAAAGTATAACTTTAGAATAACTACCACACGCATAATGTGACGGATCGAAAGTTCGTCAAGGCTAGATGGAAAATATAAAGCGAAGTCAAACATTATGTTCAACTACGAGATCACACCATTAGATTAAACCATAAGATCAAGCTGCAAGGTCTCACCACGAATCACAAGATCACTCCACAGGGTCAAACCATACCATCAAACCAAGATCAAGCCGCAAGCTCAAACCGTAAGAACAAGGCCAAATCACGAGACCACATCATAATCACAGGATCAAATCGCAAGGTAAAATTGTAAGAAAGAGGCAAGGAGGTGGTGAGCTATCGGCGGTCGGCGCTATTTGTCGGGTGTCTTACAATCTTTATGATGAAAGGCATGCGGCGGCGGGGCGATCTCCGAACCCGTGCATATGAGCATCGGGCGAGAGCGATTTCGACTTGAGATAGCTTGCCCTCGCAATCATGTCGCTTATTGTCGCACACCTACATGTATTGAACTGCCGTTATAGCAGTGTCTGTGCCGTACCCTCTTCAGGAGATAGATGGAGACAGAAGGCGAAGCCCGTGGTCAAAGCTGTATCAATACTCGCATTTACGATACTTACTGAAGTCTGCCACTGTCTGGTCCGAGATCGCCGATCTGCGTGTCTGTGCGACATTCGTGTAGCCAATTTCGCACTCCTCCACGGCTGACGTTTGTGTCAATGTAGTTCTTGATCTTAACGAAATTCTCGTCCGTATATCCGGCTGTACGCTTTGTTCGTCTTACTAGGCACGCCGTGATCGACGGCCCAGACCAAGGTGCACGACCATGGATTGAACGTCTTTCGCTCGCTTGGATGAAAGGGTCAGTTGCAGATCACGGAAACCAGGCCGGGTGGCATGCCAGCCCTGCACTTGTGGTAGACCAGATCAAGGGATATCGATGAACCTAGAAAAAAAAACCTTACCCCCCCCCATCAGTCGTCAATCCACCCAACCTAGTTTCCCTCTGCTCACGTTTCTATCAAATCAATCCCCTCCGCCCGTCACCCCATTCTCATCCACAGTTTCCACGGAGGGTACGCATGCGGCGTCTCATTGCAGCACACCTTGCGCGTTTCAACATCGACAAACAACCCTCCATCCATGGCCACGCCCGGATACGCGGTCGGTATGTCGGGCCTTGAAACATACCGCCGGGCTCTGCTGAGAGACGACGAGCCTCAGCCGGCTGCTTCTGCTGTCGTCTATAGGTGTGGTCCGCAGGCGTGACAGGAACTCTGCCAATAGTGGTTTCCCAGGTTGGGCAAATATTGATGCACGTTTGGCGGCGCAGCTGGCGTGTTCCAGTCAGCTATGGACTAACGTTTGTTTTGTTGGAATGGAAGGGCCATTCTCGAGGGCTTTGCCAGATATCCCTCAACTCTATTATCCCTTCACCTCATCCTTCCCTCTCTCGTGGGCTGCGTCTCGTATTTATAAGTGTCGACTGGATGGGCAACAGAGCTATAACAGAGAGTTTGCTATCAGCCAGCCCAGACGGATGCACACTTTCTTCTACAACATTTTGCTGTAACTCGCATGAGGACGTAAGTGTTCAACTGGTAATGGAGGCCCGGAACATCTAAGTCTTGTGGTGGTGCGATTAACCTCACTAACAATCCATCAACCCGTTCAAGTTATTAGTTGTTGGCCTTTAAGTCTGCCGCATAATTAATGCGGCGGAGCAGCTCCGGCGTCAGCTCCGAGACGCTCTGGACCCCGGCAAAGCTCATAGTCAGATCCAGGTCGGCCAACAGCCCGGCCAAAACAGCGCGGGCACCCTCTTCCCCGTTGATGCCTAGCCCGTACATAACAGGTCGGCCTACGAAGACAGCCTTGGCCCCGAGGGCTAACGCCTTAACAATATCGGCGCCCGTGCGGATACCCGAGTCGAGCATGACGGTCATCTTATCGCCGGCGGCCTTGACAATATCCGGCAGCGCGTCGAGCGTCGCTATAGCACCATCGAGCTGCCTGCCGCCGTGATTGCTGACGATAATGCCGTCCATACCGCACTCGACAGCCCGCTTCGCGTCGCCGACACTGAGGATGCCCTTGAGCACTATAGGCCCGTCCCAGTACTTGCGCAGCGTCTTGAGGTCCTCCCAGGAATGGCTAACGCCCGGAAAGGCCTGGCTTATCCAGAAGGCTGCTGCCGCGATCTTATTTTCCTCGGGCGTCTGGCCGTTGCTCCGTTGGGCAAACTTGCGACGGAATACAGGGTCCGTAAAGCCAACATCGTCGCCCTGGCCAACCATAGACGGCGCGTTGCCCAGGTCGAGCTCACGAGGCCTCCAGGCCAGCGTCCACAAATCGAGCGTTACGAGGAGCGTCTTATACCCGCTAGCCTTCGCCCGGCCTAGGATCGAGGCGGTAATCTCGTCGTCGAAGGGCCAGTATAACTGGAACCACTTCGGGCCACTAGGCACCGCCTTGACTAGGTCCTCGATGCCAGTCGCCGCGGCGGTACTCAGCGTAAAGGGGACCCCAAGGGAGGCGCAAGCATTGGCGGTCCCAATCTCCTTGTCCTTATGGTAAAGCGACTGGACGCCAATAGGTGCCACAAGCACGGGGACGTCTGTATACAATTAGCTGCTAGATGATGGCAGTGGTAGTCAGTAGTGGTCCTTACTATAGTTTTCCCCGAAAAGAGTGACTCTCAGGTCGCGTGGGTCAGTTGGCCTTAGCACGTTTGGGACAATCTTCCATTGGCGAAAGGCCAGGCGGTTAGCATCCATAGTGGCCGACTCGCCGGCGCCGCCCCGAATATAGTTAAATCCATGCTTGGACATGCTCTCACGCGCCTGCTCCTCGAGGAGATTGGGATCCGTCGTTACTAGCGGCGGCTGGCCCCCGAGGACGCCCTTTTGCAATATCTCGGACAAATAGGCGCCATAGGGCTCGGGAGCCATCTCGTTGCCCATGCGGTTGTCTTCTGATCCCATTTTGGCTCTTAAAGGACTTGAAATACAGTCAGTATGTCTGTTATTGGATAATTTGATGCCTATAGGAAGAGGGGCGTCAAGCGGGGAGAAGGAGTTAATATATGTACCCCAAGCTGTAGGGGCGGGGAAGGGTAGATCAAACGTCAAACGTCGGGACAAGTCCGTGACCCAATAGGGTCATGGCCATCCGTATGTTATTTTCCATTGGCTACTGGATCCGCAACGAAAAAAAGTTCCCGCAGCCCGTGGGCGTGTCGATATTGGCCTTCGCTGCCGCCGTTGATATATAGTGGCCTGGGCAATACCCATGGTAGTTTACAACTATCCGGAGTCTGGCAGATGAAACCAAACTCGTGATTAATGGCATTGCTTGTAGTTCGATATAGACCTCTGTTTACCAGGACGGTCATCGATTCCGTCCTTAGGTTGAGCAGGATTCTCACCTACTAGATGACGAATGACCTGCTCTGCAACCTCGCCTTGCAAACCAGATTAGCAGTATCATCGAAGCTCCAGATGGGCCGCTGTGGCGCCTGCTGTTGAAGCTTTGGCCGGAGCTCACTTGAAATCTATATGTACTCTAGTAGTGGATCGCCTCGTTTTATTTGAGCGTGGTTATTTATATAAACGTCCGTGTACATGTATGCAACCCCGTGGACTTATTTCCCTGGGAAGACGTAATACTCTCCTTAACGGACGTCAAGCGAACCCTCGGCCTCGAAACAAGTGAGGATGTCGCAAACACAGCAAACAGCGAGAAATGCGCTCTATCCTCTATACACTTGCTAAACACACGCGGCGCCTCCAAGTCCTGCTCCGAGCGCCCTGCTCGATGAGTAGCTGTCCTCCCAATACGCATGTAACCAGTCAAGTGCCGTGACCGTCTTCCGCCGAGGCTTACTGCGCGCGCGTAATCATGTCGTCGCGCGAGGGCCCCGTGCCGATCCACCCAATCTTAACCTACTGCAGGTAAGTCTCGATCCTCCAGGTCGATCCGGGTTCACTTACGCCGCAATACTCCTCGATAAACTCGACGTACGCGCGCGCCTGCTTGGGCAGGTCGTACTGCTTCCACGTCAGCCTAACCCTAACGCTAACCAAGAAAGGCGTACGTAGGTCCGGGCGTGCGTCGTCGGCTGCTGCCAGCCCTCAAACTCCTTGTAGACGACGTCGCACTTTTCGAGAAAGGCCAGGTCGGCGGGGAAGTAGTCGAGCTCGTCACCGTCTGGCGACTTGTAGGCGACGGCGACCTTGATGACGGGGAAGGAGTCGAGCACGTCGAGCTTGGTGAGGTTGAGGACGGTGTAGTGGTTGATGGCGGCCGAGTACTTGAGGACGACGAGGTCGAGCCAGCCGCAGCGGCGCTTGCGGCCGGTGCTGACGCCCCATTCGCGGCCGATGTCCTGCAGGCGGGCGCCGGCGTCGCCCGTGTCCTCGGTCTTGAAGATGCCCTCGCCGACGCGCGTCGTGTAGGCCTTGACGACGCCGACGATGCGGTCGATCTTGGTGGGGTTGAGGGCGAGGCCGGTGAAGATGCCGCCGAGGCCCGTGTTGCTGCTCGTGACGTAGGGGTAGGTGCCGTAGTCGATGTCGAGCATGAGGGCGTTGGCGCCCTCGATCAGCATCTTGCGGCCGGCGTGCTGGGCGTCCTTGAGGAACTGGACGGCGTCGATGCAGTAGGGCGCCAGCTTGGGGCGGTACTCGCGGAAGCGGGCAATCTCCTCTTCCACGTCATACTTGAGCAGGTCGCCGAAGCGGCGCCTGTAGCCGGCGGCGAGCTGGCGCAGCTTGCGCTCGAAGAGGGGCTCGTCGAAGATCTCGTGGACGCGGACGCCGCTGCGGGCGGCCTTTGTGCTGTACGAGGGGCCGATGCCGCGGCCCGTGGTGCCGATCTTGCGCTCGCCGAGCTGGCCGGCGTCAGGAGGGCGTTGGCGCCGGCTCTGGGCGGCCACCCACCTCGACTTCCTCGAGCCCGTCGACGGCGGCGTGGAGGTCAAAGTTGACCTGGCAGCGGTCCGAGACGAGGATGCGGTCCGTCGTGTCGAGGCCCTTTTGCTCGAGCTCGGCGAGCTCGCGGAAGAAGCTGGGGACGTGGAAGACGACGCCGGAGCCGATGACGTTGACGCACCGCGGGCTGACGAGGCCCGACGGCAGCAGGTGGAAGCTGGGCTCGGTCAGCGCGCGGCTGCGGCGGCGCCATCAGAGCTCGCGGACCTGTACGAGACGCCATTGGCGCTGGCGCCAGGCCATGGTCAGCCCGCCGTCCTGTCCGTCTCGGCACGTGCGACTTACACGATGGAGTGCCCGGCATTGTGGCCGCCCTGGCGTTTGTCGCCGCCCGTCAGCAGGCGCGGCGCGAGACGGCGTGCCGCAGGCCATACTCACCGCGGCCCGGGCGCAGATGTGCACCTGGGGACACAGGATGTCGGTGAGCTTGCCCTTGCCCTCGTCTCCTGTCGAGCGCCGTCGCGTCAGCCGCCAGCCCGTCGCCGGGCGAGCCCTGCTGGGCCCGGCATGCACAGCCTGCACTCACCCCACTGGGAGCCCAGGATGATGGTCGCCATGGTTGAGGCAGTCGGGGCGCGCCGCAATGGACGGGCAGAGGCGGCAGAGGAGAGCGAGCGAAGAGGACGCGACGTGCAAAAGCTGACGAGAGCGCTTTTCTCTATAGGTGGAGGGGGGGCGGGGGCTGACTCATCAACTCGGTGACGCCATCTTAACCAACTCATTGATGCCTGCCTAAAAGTCAAAATGGAATGCTACATGTAGTGATTCTCATCAAGGGGAACGTATGCTCTATATCTATATATAGATCAGGCTCATGAACAGGTCATGATGCCCCAAACTCGACAGCGACTA
Organism: Hypocreales sp. Mo6-1; assembly: GCA_002939055.1. NCBI lineage: Eukaryota > Fungi > Ascomycota > Sordariomycetes > Hypocreales > Hypocreales sp. Mo6-1. Next base: position 2,527,301 of record PNEP01000013.1, read on the forward strand.
CAAGATACCGAAAAGGACACCAACGGCGAGGGTTTGAATGTGGCACCTAAGTGCACAGTCCCAGATGCTGCTGCAAGCGGCCCTTACAAAGAGTTGCCATTCGATGCTTAATGGATAATCAGTGGAATTCCTAGTCCAAGTCTCAGTGGAAGGGGCCCCTTCGTCCACCCCAAGAGGATAACTACAACTTTCGCAGCCAACGCATGACGACAACCATGGCCGTCGATGATGACGCGCTCAATGGCCCCGCGCCTCCCTCCCGCTGCCGCTGGCTTACGCCGGAGTCGGCGTCGGGGGCGGCAAGTAATGGCCGCAGCCGCCGGCGGGCGTCTCGTATACCCAGCTCGTCTCGCACCCCCCCGGACAGCCGTGGCCGCAGGGGTATTCGCGGCGCACCGTCGGCGCAGGAATCTGGCACCCCTCCTGGCAGGTGATGGTCTTGAGCGTGATGCACAGGGGCCGGATGCACGTCGAGCAGACGGTGCCCAGCGACGTGACCGTCGGGCACGGCGACTGCGTCACGTACGTGGTCGCGCAGCCCGTCGGACAGCTGCCGCCGGAGCAGGGGTACGACGTGACCGACGTCGGCACCGGCCAGCGGCACCCGGGCCGCGACGAGATGGTCGAGATGGCCAGGCACTTCTTCAGCGGGCACGTCGGGCAGAGCTCGCCCGTCGACGTCACCGTCTGACAGCGTATGGGCATCTTGGCCTCGTCGGGCTCGAGCGGCGGCGCCGCCAGCGAGGAGGCCCTGTCGCAGGAGCCGTGTCAGCGGGAGTGCGTCCGCGGCGACGGGGCTCCTACCAGAAGAGCGCCGACACCGTGGCGACGAGGAAGCGCATCCTGAAGGGGTGTTGTGCGAGTTGGCGTCAGCAGCGATAAGTGCCAGGTAGCTCTTGAGCGTCCGAGAGGTTGCTCGGCCAGTCAGGTAACCCTTGAGCGTCCGAGAGGTTGCCCTGCTGGTCGAGCAGTGGGGCAGGCAGACCCTTTTAACTTTGTCGAAGCGAAGCGGCCATGCCCAAGGCCGGAAGGCTGTTCGCTGTCGTATGAGACACGTTCTTGCCACAACGGCGTAAGACGGCTCGCTCGCAGAAAGCCGGCCCGAGCTGCCGACTGACTGGCCGCGTCCTGGATCAAGGTTCCGGGGCTGTCTCGCCCAGCCGCAACGTGGGTTCGTGTCCACAAGCGGCGCCGCGGTTCGTCAGTGGCCAGGCACCGCCGACGAATGCCAGCCCCGGACGGGCCGTCGGACCCCGGCCGCTACGGCAGCACCTTTGGCCGTCCAGCCCGGGCCGTCGGGCGTCGAGGACCCTGGGCCTGGGGCCCCATTGAGTTTGAGCGCCGCCGCGGGACGGAGTGTCGATGCCAGATATATGTCACGGCCCCTCTTCTGCCGGGCGGATGTCGAAGGGTCCGCTGCGGCTACGAGGCCTGGCGGTCCGGCAGGCAGCGAAGCTGAGGAGCGGTGGAGAGAATGATGACCCGGCCGCTGACGTGTCAGCCGGGCGTCACTGAGTTTTGCCCTCGGTGACATTTTCCGGGGATATCAAGGTCCAAGTCGCGAGATGGTCGGTCCATCTCAGACCAGATGCCTCCTCCGATGAAGCATCTGACGGGAAAAGGCCGGGAATAAGGTTCAACCAATCCTGGGTGTCTTATCAGACATGGATGGTCACATGGCTCTGACGGGTGATGTCTCCGTCGGCAAGGAGTCTGCGGCGCCCAAGACTGGCATGTGCTCTTGGCTGCACACGGTTAGTCTTGGGCGTACAGTCTCGGGCCGGACGACCAAGACGTGTCGAGGATCGACGTGCAAAGGCCAGCGCCTCGGATCAGCGAGCAGCGAGCCTCCTTGCGGCGCATATCAGGGCCTCGGATGAGATGAGGTGGTTGATGCCAAGAGCTGCCACGTGCGTAGCCAACTGAACTCGATCACGTGACGCCCTCTTCGACCTCGTCGGGATTGAGGCCATGTTCATTGCTCGACCCAGTCTGCATACGCCATCTTCGCCTTTCGAGCATTCCATGTTGTCGCGCCGCATTTCGCTCTCGGCCAAGGGACATGTCGTCGTCTGATGGCTGGTAACTTGGGTCTCTCACGATTTTGACGCTCAGGCTTCAACAGCATCGACATGCTGCGGCTAGCCTACCTCTGGGTCGACACGTGCTGCATCGACAAGACGAGCAGCGCCGAGCTGTCCGAGGCCATCGACTCCATGTGTCTTTAGTACTGGCGCGCGGCCGACGGCTACGCCTTCCTGTCCGACGTGGGCTGGCCAAGAGGGAGGACTGGTCGACCCCTTGGAGCTCAGCGTGTCGCCCGCATGGCCTGGGCCTCGGCTCCGCACCATAGGCATCTTCTCTGCGGCGCCTCAAAGCCATGCAGTGGGAGGGTTGGTGCTTCAAGTCGTGCCGCGGCAGGACCCTCGAGGCCACGTTGGTCGACATCAACGACAGCATCGCTGCATGACGGCGGCCATAATAGCCCATCTGTCGTCCAGACGCCTGCCGTCTGTACGTCTCAGTCCTGGTGTCTCCGGGCTGTCAGAAGATCTAGCGAGGGCCCTGCTCGACGCGACGTCGCCAAGGTGGAGGCGATGCTGGCCGGTGAGGCGGACCTCGAGGCGGACCTCGAGGCGCAGACACCCGACGTGTACGGCTTCGCACCGCTGCACTGGGCCATGGCCGGGGGCTCTGCCGAGTGCGTCCGCCTTGTCGCCAACCTGCTGGTCGTCACCAGGAAGGGGCCCTGGCCGCGGCCCCGTGGCCGCCCCCCGCGTCGCGAGGGTCTGGAGCGCGCTGGAGAGCGGCTACGGGCCCGAGACCTTGCCGACATGCAGACCCGGAGACACCTGGACGCGTCGCTGCATCTGGCTGCCGACCCGTTCGTGATGCGGGGCCAGTCGAGCTCGACGAGTCAAGACGTTTGTCGTGGTCGTGGATGTCGAGGGTGACTTAGTTTGACGCGCTCCCGGGGAAGCCATGGTGCCGATATCCCGGCGCCCAAGTGCATACCGCGTCTGCCGCTCCTCAGGGCCCGTTGACGGGGCAACGGAGTATGCGCCCGCAACAGGCGCAGAGCCAGGCAATTAGGGCTGAGCATACGCTCTCAGAAATGGTGCTTTGGGCTTGCTTGATTGAGAATTCACAAGCCGATCTGATGGCTCCTCCAACCGCCCATGCCCCCATTCCCCCTTTCACCACCGGTTGGTTTCACCTGGCAACCGGGCTCAGCCACTGCTGCTGCTCGTGTTGCGTGTTGTTCCGAGGACAGCCGCTAAACAGGTATTGAGTTTAGGTCCGAGGAGGCTGGGCGCGCGAGACGTGTCCCCCAAGGTTCAGCGTGTTCCTCGCCTTTTTCAAACACGCGCGTCGACGCAACCGCCAAGGAGAATTGGTGAATCAAGGCAATGTCCGGGGACAAAAAGTCGACGGTGATGCGCCGTCTCACCTCCCGTCCGAAGACCACCAGGCGCGGGCCGCGTCCTGGACACATGGCGCCGCCAGCCCGTCTCGACATGGACTCGCTCGACCTCGAGGCAACGTACGGGCAGTTGTCTCGGCTCTGCGCCGAGGAGCAGCGCGTGCGCGCCTTGGCCGCGCGCCGGGACGCGAAGCGGAAGCCACAGCATGAGGCCTCGGCCAGAGAGAGGCTCCGCGCCGCCTTGCGGGCCCGGGCCGCCGGCCTCTCCCGGGACGGGGTCCGCGCGCTCCACGTGTCGGACCTGCCGGCCGAGCTGCTCTGCTTGGTTTTCGACCACTTCCGGGACCCGGCGGTCGATCCAGGCATCCCGGGCCGCTTCGTCGACTGGTATCAGCACGACCACGGCGAGTCGACGGCCGATGGCCACGTGGAGGCGTCATGCCGCCGCCGGACGGTGCGGAGCGCGCGGCTCGCGTGCCGGCTGTTCCACAGACTGGCATCGCCCCTCTTGGTGCCGGTGCTCGAGGTCGGGCTCGACGCGGCGTCGCTGGCGCGCGCCGAGGCGGTGTCGCGGAGCGCGCTGGTGGCCTCGGGGGTGCGCGGCGTGCGCGTCTCGCTGCAGTACCGGCCGCGGCAGCTGGCGACAAACCTGCTGCGCTTCGTCGAGCACCGCGAGCGGGAGCTGAGGGCGTACCTGATGCGGTGCCTCCACTGCGGCCACCACGACAAGGACGACGGCGGCGAGCGGTACCGCGCCACCATGGACGACGTGACGTACGACATGTGCCGGTGCTGCTACGACGCGGCCGTCAACTACTGCTGGATAGCGCGGGCGTGGGTGCTGCACGTGAGCCCCAAGAGGGACTGGCCCATGGACGAGAGGAGCGCGGCGGCGCGGGCGATGCTGCGCCGGGGCCTGCGGCGCTTCCGGCAGAAGCACGAGGAGCAGCTGGGCCTCGTGGCCGGCGGGGCCTTTGTCACGTCGCTGGCGGCGGCCATGAGCCGCATGCCGCTCGCCGACTCGCTGTTCTTGGCCGACGCGCCGCGGCGCGCGCCGTGCCGGCTCCGGCCGCGCGGCCACGACTCGTACCTCCTGTTCTTCGACGACGCCGCGCTGGCCCGGCTCCTGGAGCTGCCGCAGGGGTGGCGGGCCGTCGAGACGACGCGGGGCGGGGGCGAGCTCTCGCCGGCGCGGGTGTTGTCGGAGCTGCCGGTGGCGATTCACCGGGCCTGCGGCCGGCGGCTGCGGTCGATACGCGTGGGCTGCTTCCCGAGCCTCGCGGCCAACTACCGGCTGCTGCGCCCCGGCGGCGGGCTGGAGGGCGCGACGTGGGCCGAGCTCGGCGAGGCGTGCCAGGCCGTCGAGGAGCTCTCCTTTGGCGAATGGGAGGAGAACGGGGCCAAGGCGGCGCCGCGGACCACGGGCCACATCCCCCGGCGCGAGCGGCAGGACATCCTGTCGTACCTGGGGGCCATGCTCTCGGGCCCGAGGCTGTGGCAGGCGAAGCTCCAGATGGCGGCCGTGGGCCTCAGGGACGCGCAGAGCGGGCTGCGGTCCAGCATGGGCATCGGGGACGCGCTGGCGGCCGTGGGGCGGGCGAGGCTGCGGCACATGTACCTCAACGACGTCAGCCTGGGGCAGGGCGAGCTGGAGAGGCTGTGCGAGGCGCTGCACGAGCGGTTCGGCGCCGTGGTGCTGAGCAGGGTGGCGCTGCGCGAGGGCAGCTGGGCGCCGGTGCTGGAGCGGCTGCGGCAGAAGGTGGCGGCGGCGGCGCGGGCGTCGACGGGCGAGACGACGGTCTGGCTGTCGGGCCTGACGGGGGCCGAGTTCGGGGGGCAGACGACGTCCGGGGGAGCGGCGTGGCGGGCGTGGAAGCAGCCGGTGTGGAATCCGCGCTGGGAGGACGTGGAGATGGCGGCGCAGGCCAACGACTATGTCATGGGCACGGCGGCGGAGCCGTTTCCGAGGCGTGTGAGCAGGGGGTAGGGGGTTGACGGGGGAAGACGTGCTATAGGGGTTGACAAGAGCTGTGCATAGGGGTTGACAGGAGGAAGCTGTGTATAGGGGTTGACAGGTGCTATATCGACATTCAGTTCAGCATATAGAAGATTTCAGTATCCTCGAGACAAGCGTGCATTCATGAGTCGTCAACGGCGTATGATACACCTTCAGTCTGGCCATCCAGCACCGGATCGTCGAGACAGCGTGCATTTGAGTCGTCAACAGCATATGATAGACCCTTCAGTCTGGCCATCCAGCACCGGATTCATGAGTCGTCAGGCTATGATACGCCTGCCCTCACCCCCCCGGCGGATCCGTCAGGGCCACGTAGCGCACGCCAAACAGGCGCGTGCGCTCGACGCGGCCGTCGGCGTCCTTGTCGATGCGCCACACGTGCTGGTCGCCCCAGTCGTCGCCGACGGGGATGAAGATGGAGCCCGGGGCGCGCAGCTGGGCCAGCAGCGGCGCGTGCACCTCGCGCGCCGCGGCGCCGACGTGGATGACGTCCCAGGCGCCGCCGTCGCCGGCGTGGCCGCGGCGGCCGTCGCCGAGGCGGAAGCGCACGCGGCCGGCGTCGAGCAGGGCGGCGCCGGCGGCGCTCTTGCGCATGTTGGCCTCGCCGAGGGCGCGCAGCGCGGGCACGTGCTCGAGGCCGACGACGAGGGCGCGCGGGCCGGCGAGCTCGGCGAGCAGGTGCGTGAGGTAGCCGGAGCCGGAGCCGATGTCGAGGACGCGGACGTCGTCGGCGGCGGCGGCGGCGGCGGCGGCGGCGCGGAGGCGCGGCAGCAGGTGCTCGACGGCGGCGGCGTGCATGTGCGGCGCCGAGATGGTGGCGCCGTGGCCGATGGGCTGCGGCGAGTCGTCGTAGGGCTGCGCGGGCGCGTAGTTGCCGCGGTCGACGGCCAGGAAGGCATCGCGGGCGGCGGCGTCGCGGATGAGCCCGTGGCGGCAGAGGTTGTCGACGAGGGCCGCGTTGGACGCGGCCGAGCAGCGCCAGGCCATGATGAGCGGCGGGTGTCGACGGGTCGGGACGGGCGGACGAGGTCGAGGATGGACGAGGTCGAGCAAGGCTGCCGCGTGCGGTGGCGACGACGCCGCGGTGACGTCGGAGCAGATCGCCGCGGCGGGGATGGATCGGCAGAGGACACAGGGGGAGATACAAGATACAAGGAGAACAACAAGGCAACCTGGATTCAAGGGAAGCGGAATAGCAACGGGTGAGCAACGCAGAGCGCACGTTCAACGCAAGCAGATACAGCCAGATGAGCAACCCAGATGAGCAACCCAGATGGCAAAGCACTTCAACAAGACTTCAACGAGACTTCAACAAGACTTCAACAAGCACTTCAACAAGCACTTCAACGCAAGCACCCCAAGGCAACCAGACAGCAACCCAAGACAACCAGATTCAAGGCAACCCAGGGCAACCCAAGGCAACCCAACTAGATACAGCTGGCAGCTCAGCTTCACAGTCCCAGGCAACGCAATGATGCAATTCAACGCCATACCAACCACGCCCATGCAGCTACACAACCCGCTCCGCCCCCTCGCCCTCGGCTATCACGGGCACCCCCAGCCCCCGGTCCGGGCTCTGCAGCACCAGCTGCTCGTGCCGCCGCGCCCGCAGGTACTCGGCCACGCTCTTGATCAGCACGAACCAGCCCACCACCATCAGCACGTACGACATCCACTCGCCCCCGCTCAGCGCCGGGCCGCCGCCGTCGGCCACGTCGCCCGGCTCGAACTCGTGCGTGTTGGGGTCGGGCGGCGCCGCGTACCCGTCCGGCCCGCTCATCACCGGCGCCTCGCCCTCGCCCGGCGACCGCATGTAGAAGCCGTACTGGATCAGCGTCATGCCCAGCCCCGCCCGCGACCCGTTCTTGGCCGCGTGCGTCGAGTGCAGCAGGTACGTCAGCAGGAAGCCGACCAGCTGGAACGACGTCGAGATCATGCCGTTCCAGATGAACGAGAAGACGGACCCCACGGGCATCCCGTCCACGTACACCTCGTCGGCCCCGCCGAACCCGGGCGCCAGGATCGTCGTCTCCCAGTACGGCGGCGCCGCGTCGGCCGCTGCCTGCTCGTACGTCTGCCCCGAGTCAGCCCGTGTCAGCGCCCCGCCTCCGCCTGCCATCGCCTTGCACCTACCGGCGGCTGCTCGTCCTTTTCCGAGTCGGTCCGCTCCGGCCGCGCCGACAGGTTGGCAAACACGCCGTCGGTGCCCACGCCGCCCCCCATGTACCGCCGCCGCGACCCGGACGCCGCGCCCGCCACGTGCGCTCGCCCGTCGCCCGCCGCTGCCGCCGCCGACGCCGACCCGCTGCTCACCGACGGACCCGTGCTCTGCCGCACCAGCCGCTGCCGGTCGTCCGCCTCGTCGTCGCTCGCGTCGTCGTCGTCGTCGTCGTCAAAGGCATCCGCGAGGTCGCCGTCGACGTGTCCGCGCCGCGCCGGAGACGACGCCCGCGAGTGGAACGACGGCGGCGGCGAGCTGGGCATGGCCTGCTGCCGCTTGGGCTCCGTCTGCGGCGCACGCCCGTCGACCTGGTCGTCGTCGTCGTCGTCGCGCACCTGCCGCGCGTCAGCGCCGCCCAGGCCACACGCACGGCCACCCTCACCCTCTCGTAGCGCCCCGACATGATGGCGTCTGCCGCCTGTCGCAACGACGGCTGCTGGATATGTCGCTCGGCGCCTTGGGCAACAGGGGGGGGGGGTCAGCGACCAGCGCGGAGGAGCGGAGAATAAGAGACCGGCGAGGCACACAGCGTGTCTGCAGGACCAAGGTGCAGCACAAAATGCCGACACAAAGGAGAGAATCGTGGCAAGAGGGTCTAGGAGAGTTGGCGTCGAGGTGAAAGACCATGGAGGACCTGGAGCGATGCCGAGCCCCCGTCTGCGTTATGTAACGAGCGGGGCTGAGCCGTTGATGAGGCAGGTACCTCAGGTACCTTGTGCCTGCGCCAAGTCATGTGCACAGCCAGGTGTTGGCACGTGATGCAGCTGAACGAGTCACGACTGTTGGCATTGCTCCGTATTCTTCTGCAACGATCCGCACCAACTATCCCTAATCCCTTGTCTTTTATTCCCTCATTCAGCGACTGCACCTCGCTCGCGCCTGGCTCTTATTCCACCGCCTTCTCTATTCGTCTCCAGCACGCTCTCGATGCATGAAAACGGCAGCCTCCCGCGTGAGACCACGGTTTCACTTAGCCACAAGCCCCGTTGCCATGCACGACTCGGGCTGATCTAGGGCTAAATGGGGAGCTGACGAGGCTGCTCACGTGCAGTGGCGCCGTGACACGACACGGCATCTTGGAGACGGCTTCCTCGGGCCACGCAACTCTGGCATGCAGACAAGCCAGTCGCGTAATGAACCAGACCTGTTCTCATCTGCCAGGGCCCTGGCTTAGTAGAGTAGACGATCCCGATGCAGTCAAGCTGTCCGAAAAGACTAGTTGGTTTCAGGCGCATCAACTTGTTGCCAACGCCCGACTAGCGCGATGGGTTTAAGGACCACAAAAGTAATTCAGAGGGCCAAGTTCATCTGTCATGGCCCAGCCAACATGACATTGAGTCCAAATCAATGACGGCCGTAGTCCCTAGCTCCAACAGTATGCACCTGGTGCACCAAGGGACTTGCAGTATTCATTAAAGGCCATACCATCAATACACTCAATCGCCGACGAGCACTAGGTGCACTTAGCTCCAGTCACCATGAGACACTGCAAAACTTACCTGCTGGTACAAGTATGGGAGGTAAACCTTGTAGAGCGAGACGCAGACATCCGACTCCTGCCCGAGACGTTTCGAGCACGCATCTTTGGTCAAACTATTCCATGGACGACCTTCGTTGGTTGGATCCTGACATCTGCAATTCCTAACGGCGAATGTCCTACGCGGCTAGTCAGGGAAACGTTGAGAATTATCTAGCTTCATTAAAAACCTACTTGGTAATAATAAACGTCGTGAGAATAACAGGCTTCATTTTAAAACCCCGACGTAATTGTGAATGCACATTCTAAGAAGCAGTAGCGCATCGGCTTCAACATTAACAGAGCGGCCCGGGCATATATAGCCGGTAGCTACAACTTGCTCGAGACCGTCATGAGCATTGGCATCCAGCTATTACTTCATATACCAAGGTTAATTAAATGTCGACTTAAGCTTTCTGAGTTAACTTGTAGTTTATAGACTTCCGTGATGCATCAAGTAGCAGCGACTGGAGGCAGTGGCGGGGGACAAAGGGGAGGGATCAAGGCTATCGTGTAGAGAGAAACCAGAAGAGAACCAAGCAAGAGATGAAAAGGTGAAAAAAAGGCCGTGTCAAGAACCGTCTCTCGTACATAGCGGCCGACACAGTCTAGAGGAAAGCGAAGGGCCCTTGTGCAGAGGTTGACACAAGGTTATGAGCCAACAAAGTCATTCTTCTGATATCACTATCAAGTCCGCATAAATAGTTGGGGCAGGAATGCTCTGTCGTTTGCAAAGACGTGGGAGCTGCAAGGGGCTGCGGCCGCGGAAGGCACCGAGGACCGCAAGGGGCTTGCGGGGGAAGGGGCTGCAAGGGGGCTGCAGTGCCTCCCCCACTTATTAGATCAAATGATCAGCGCAAAGGCTCGTGCTACGTTTCCTGGAATAAGGTAGTCTGCAGTACCCTGAGACGAAGGCGCCTGGCGGTGCTCGAATTCGTAGGTATAGACAGCACAGCTGCCGTGGCTTCGAGGCAAATCGATAAAATGGACCATCTTCATACGGAGCCTCTGGAAGAGCGGTAGGAGCTGTAAGAGCCGAATTACTACAAGAGCTATTGCAGCCCGGAAGCGCGGCCGCAGCCGCAGAGCTACAGCCGTAGCAGCAGCCGCAAGGCTGGACGAGCTGTGAGCGGGAGAGCCATTCTCCTAACGCAACAGGAAGAGGAGCCTTCCTTTTTATCGCAACGCCAGTCCCATATTACAGTTACCATTTTTAGTGGTAGAAAACGGCAAAGCGATCACCGCGCGAGCAAGCAATGTGGTTGCCCTATATGGTAACGAAGAAGATATAGAAGAGAGTCCTTAAGGAGGCAAAAACAGCCGAGGGGCAATAGGGACTAAGCAGGGGACTGAGACCCCCGTTAATCCACGAAGTACGGAGTACGGATTGTAGTAAAATATTTAGGTGCTTTGACGAGCCAGAGACGCTCCAAGGAGATTGACACGAGGGGTGACGCATGCGGTCTTTTCCTGTTCATTTACAGTAACTCCGTACATAGGCAGATATTGAATGCCTTACATCTAATTAGACAAGGCCAGACGCTCTGGAGCACTTTCCAATTGAGAATTTTTGAGGCGCGCTCTCGTTTCGTTTGACATGATGGTGATCTTGCAACACCTTCCCATGTGAGGCGTTGACACTTCTGTTCTGTGCAGCGTTAATATGCCCTATAGCGCGTGCGCGAGCATTCTCTTTGCCAGATCTTCGTCTCCATTTGAGCAATCTTATTCTAGTTAGGACTACAACGAAAATAGCTTGTTCCTGGAGTTATCGTCGTCCGCTACCGCTAGCGTTCCTTAAGAGGACGGTAGGATTAACTATATAGATAGGTATATAATCGTCTATCTCCTAGTCTTTTTATAGATCCAATCGTAAATGCATACCCTAGGAATATGCCACTCATTAATCACGGTAAATAAGGCATCTGGTAATTCGGGGAAAGGGGGCAGGGGGGGGGAGGGGTTATTATATTTTCTTATTCTTACACGTAACCTATCGAACCGTAAGCATAACAGCGACGCACCAACCGTAAGCATAACAGCGCGTCGCGACCTTACCGCGCAACGAATTCGCAACTCCTCTGTGCTTAATGTTTACGAGACCCCAACGACTTTCCGCCAATGCCATTTCCAGTCCGGGCAGGCTACTGGCCGTTGCGCCGCTGCCGTCATCAACCTGTCGTCCTTGCTGATGGCGTGTTTCCACGGCCACGTCATCATGTCGCCGCCACAAGGTTGCGTCCCCGATGCGAAGCAACCGTCGAGAGCCACATGATGGGCTCCTCGCTGCCCCGATACCTCGACATGAAAGTTCATCAATGCGTCTTGGAGCGGCGCTACGACGAAATCACCGTCCTCGGCGGCTACAGGCGAAGCCATCCGTCCATTCTCTTCGCGGGCGAAAAACGCGACAAGCCGTTCAACTGGCAGCGCCCTACCGCCCGAGTCGCCGAAAACCGCCTCTATGTCGAATGCTTTCCAGGACGCGATCACGTCGAGCATTATGCCGAAATTATCGCGGCATATCTTGGAATTCATGAACAAAAAGGATCCGGGCTCACTCTTCCCTCCAGAGTCTCTTTCCACCCGCCGTCGCCGTCCGATACACGGGCCAGCCTCGAAGCTACCAACCTCCGACAGCTCCCGGACCACGTCGATACCGTTGTCCTTGGCCCCGTCCACCGCCTGCAACGGCTCACGGGCCCGACCGATTGGAGCGGGGACGAGTGCTTCAGCTGGGCAGTTCGCCGATTCAACAACCGCAACGTGGCGTTTGTCGGCTTCCGGCCCTCGTTCTGGGGCGATATTTCCGGTGAGCTGGTCCATGGTCTCGCCAAGAGGCCGGGCGTCAAGGAGATCCTCTACTTTGGCAAGCTCGGCAGCGTCAACAAGGGCGTCAGGCCCAATACTTGGCTCGCGACTGGCGGACAGTCGACTGTCGGCGGGCAGGTTGTCGAGTGGGAAAACGTGCTTGGTGCTGCGGTTGCGCGCGTGGCCGGCAACTATGCACTTGTGGGAAGGCATCTTACTGTCAGCAGCGTTCTCCACGAGACCAGGGACTGGCTTGCCGCGCTGCCCGACTCCGCCGACTTTGTTGACCCCGAGGTAGGCGTCATGGCTCAGGCGGCTGTCCAGAGCGGGACTCGGTTTGGCTACCTGCACATCATTTCGGACAACGTGGCGGAGCGGTATCCGGAGGACTTGTCCAACGAGCGCATGGCGAGCGTCCTGCGCCGGAGGTCGACGCTCTACGACGTGGTGCAGCATGTACTGGGGCATCATCTGTCTATGGCCGGCTGAGGGGGTTGTTGCAATCCGTGTCTCTACTGTCCTGATATCCTGACACATGGCCGCATCTGCCACGTCTTCGAGTCCCATCAAGTAGACGGCGCCGGCCCGTCCCGTCCCACGCTGCTCGCCGCAAACTGGTAGACGCCGCGGTAGCCGGCCACCTTGCCCTCGAGCCTGTGCAGCGCCAGCTGTCCCAGCTTGGCGTTCCGCGCCAGCAGGATGCCCCGGGGGTTTCTGACGTCGAGCAGCGCGCCCAGGGCCCCCTCGTACCCGGCATCGACGACGCCGGCTGCCAGCGTCGCGCCCGAGCGCCACAGCGACGACCGGACAAAGACCTGGCCCATGCAGTCGAGCGGGACGCAGACCGTCTCGTTGAACTCGACCAGGTACGCGCCCTGCGCCAGCGTCACCGCGCCCGCCTCGCCGTCAAAGCCCAGCTCAACCGTCTGAGCCGCCTGCCGGCGCGAGTTGTCAAAGTCAATGGTTGCTGGCGACGTCCACGCGAGGACCCGGCGCAGCGAGAGGTCCACGCCGCAGGGCTGGAGCTGCTGCGTCGCCGACAGCATGTTGCGGACGATGCCGCGTTTGACGATGGACGCTCCGCTGAGCAGCATTTTTTCGCGTGTGGCAGATCCAAGTTCTGGTGTTCTGAAAATTGAAGTCTCAATGACCAAGAGAGAAGTGAACGTCAGTGGCTTGCACGGCCATGTCAATCTGGGATCTGGTCCGTCCCAACCGACTGTATCACGTGACTGTGTCTGTAGTCCAGGATCCTGCCTTCAGTCGTGCCGTCGTAATGATGGAGAACGCTACGAAGTACGTCGGTATATAACGAGTAAAGCTCCAGTTCTCTATGTATAGATCTAACCTGTATAGGTATATTGTTCTCTAAGTATTAAGAGTTTATTATTATTTTACGAGGGGCAGGGCACGGCCTCCTAAAAACACCACAACGCGTTATTAGGAACTCGAATTAGAAGACACCTGCAGACTCAAGAAGATATACACAGGGCTCTACATTTAACTAACGGTTTAAATCTAGCCAATTATCGCACGATTTAGTCGTCTTAAGTAGTTACCGTTTTTACTAGTATTTACTGTCTTATTTAAAGAAGTAAAGCTACGCTCACATGCTTGCGCGTGTTACTCCAGTCTCTAATACTTTCTATAGCTTTACTTAATTGTAGCAGGATACTACATACTGGTAGTTTATATACGTATTTAGTATATTTATAAATATATAGAGGAAAACCTATATATGTTAATGCCCTACCGGAAATAACCACTTCTTCCTAGCTTTATCGCTAGTTTGTATATGTCCCTGCTGCTCGCTCTCTCAGTTTAACGGGGCAAACAGATCGCCCCAGGGACTGGGGATGGGCCACGGAGCGGCCCTAATATTATGGGCAAACGGAGTCTGGGGGAGATGCTACGTATATAAAGGCGGCCAGGACCTTGGGACTATATGATCAGGGCAGCAGGGGCTCCTTAGCTAAGAAACGAGTAGTAGCCTCGTCTTAAGTATTGAAATAGAAGGTCACTCTCTGCCCTGATTACTTGCATTCACACTTGGCATAAGAAGAATGCTATTATTAGTTACTACCTCTTTATCTACAGACCTTATTCTGACCTCCTCTGCGAGGATACTTTCTCTCTCACTGTCCCCGCCGCTTGCCGTTCTCCATCAAATCAGGCGTCGCTGCGGCTATATAAGTGGCTCTTTTCCCCGCCTCTCAGGGACTCTTCCTTTATTCCTTTCTTTCTTGGCTCTTTGGCCAGTATAGCTAGAATCGGACGATCTTTCATTCCACGCTGAAAGTTAAGTCCGCGAAGGAACTTCAAGGTTTCACCTTCACTCTTCCTCCGTGCGATCGTGACACCCTGACCCCGCAAGCTCGTCCTTCCTCTACGTCAACCTGCTCCTTGGGTCGCCTCTCGTTTATGCTCACCTTGTTGCCGAACACTACGGCAGCTGAGTTCTGGAGCAACAAGGCCCTTGGGCATCCTCACGCTTCAATCTCCGGCTGGTGGATCGGCACCGGAAAACGCTTCGAATTCGGTTGGGACGGTCACCTCGTCTATGGTGACAATATATGTGTGTTGTATGCACCATGAGCACTTTTCGTGATGCTGAGAGGGGGTCCGCGTCCGGCGTCGGTGAAGCAATCCCTTACAATTTAAATAAGAGTTATCTTTATGTTGTCAATAAAAATCATATAAACCTAAAACTATATTACCTGTCCTGCCCACCTTTATGTATATTTCGTAGTGGAAAAGTATAGCAAGTGCTGCATAGTGTTTGGTGCTACCTTGGCGGCAGCAGCAGGAAAGGAGCGCTTAGGCAGCGTTGCTGCCCCCTACCTACATAGTACTCCGTAGCTCGAGGCATTTTCCATCAGTCACCGACCAGGGGGTGCACGGTGCATCTGCCGACCAGCGCAACTGGTTGAAGGGATGTCACCGCTCACAGCAGATGCTCCCGATGTACTGTTGGTCCCGCCCTCCCCCTGCAGCCGAGTCCATGCATCTAGTCTCACAAGCGCTGACAGTCTGGTCATGTGCGAACACGGTCACAGGAAATCTCGAGCTGCATGTTGGATGGGTGAAACTATTTCCCCCTGACTCAGGTCTTTGTCGGTTGGGTCAAAGATGAGGAGCTTAGCCAGCCACTGCTACCGATTTTCTCCAGCTGCAGGACCCGATCCATGGAACACGGTTCAGCTGCAGGACCCGACCCATGGAACATTATTCCGAGGCTGACGGACCGACCCTTCGTGCTTGCAGTGGAATGCCCGGTTTCCACTGCCAAGATGGCCGCATCGACAGCATTGCACACGCCGAATTCCCCAAGAATATTTTAACAGCCAATCTCTGTTTGTTCTTCCTTGGCAGCCGATTCCGGCGTGGCTGAAGCCTCCAGATGACGGCTAGTCAGTTACATGTACCGCTGGCCCTGTACGGCCTCTAGGGCTCCGCGGCATCCACAAGGACATTGGGGTTTTCCTTGGTTCTGCTTCTAGACTTAGAGTGCTACAGTTAGTCGACATGCAGAGTGCAACTCGGGCCTGCATCCCTTACTAACCCAATCACCCGGCAGCAGCGCCTCCAAGACATTCCGCCAAGCTGCTTCTCATCTTCCAGTCCATAGCTTAGAGATGAGGGATGCAGCTAGGTTACCTGTGAGTAAAGCCCCTGGAGCGGTTGCTGGGCCTGGTTCCAAGCCCACGCTGCAGCGGTAGATTATCTCGCCTCCTGCTTCAGAAGCCGAATAAGGTTGCGAGCGGCATTTTCACCAGCCGGCGGAGCATGAGCCCAGTTGCAGCAGCACGAGCCAAGTCTAGACTTGGCGGAAGAATGAGCCCTTTTAAGCAGCGACGGCTGCAAAAGTAGCGCTGAGGCAGCTTGCCTACCCCAGGCCAGTGGCAGTCCGTTGGCATCAGGATATTTTCAAGCAGTCCGGAACAATTCGGGAACCTGAAATATCCGTCCAACACCGGGGATGCCGGTTGGGCAACGAGCAAATCACACGAGGCCGATGCCAAGCGACTCAAGGTCCACCAGACCCTCACAGCCACTGACTCGCTTCAGCCTGATGCAAGACGATGGGCCCAGAAGCTGAAGACGTGGCTTTTTAGGCATACACATAACTACCAACCGCTTTATCCGATGTTCCTTCTGTGTTTGCCGGATGATGGTAGTGACAATACCGCCATCGATGATGTGTTCCACGTTGTGAGCAGCCACCTAGTCGTCGACATTATGCTTTCGGTTAAAGTCGGTGAATTGCATGTACCCCCGAGCATCCCAGATGCTCTCTAGGTTTTTTTGAAATACTTGCATCTCTGGCCAAGTATAAATTCCCCTGCCTTCGTCACCAGAAGACAAATACGTCTCATTAGCAACTCACACCGAAGTCCAACGACGGCCATGAGCGACGCCACAATGCAGGACATCAGCACCCAGCTCCGGGGGAAGGAGCTGCGGGTTCCCAATCTTGGGGAAATACTGTCTCCGTGGCCAACTGGCTTGAGCCCCAATAATGAAATATTGGCAAAGATCATTAACTCTAGGATTGACGCACTGATCAAGGATCCCTATGTCCTGAAGAAGGTCAAGAACATCAACCTACCCCTGTTTGTCGCGAGGTAATGGTCTTCATCACCGCAGAACATCACCTTGAGACTGGAGCTAAAATATTTCGCAGCTGGTGGCCCAAGTCAACCCTCGAGAGCCAAGAAGCAATCGCCATGTACCACGTCTGGCTCTGGACCTGGGATGATGTCTTTGACGGAGAAGACGAAGTTGCAACATGGCCAAGCATCAACCAGCTATATGGGCAGGCACTCGACTACATATCCTATCACCTCGGCCTGGCAGATCCTTCGGTTGAGGAACCAGCTGCGCCAACGGCCGCCACCGCTCTCTTTCTGCCAGCAGGCAAGATGTTACGAGAGCAGCTTAGCAAGGACCAATGTCAGCGGCTCTTCAAGGAGATCAAATTCTACGTGAACAACTGTGCCACCGAGCAGACTTTCATGGCCGCGGGAACTTTGCCATCTCTGCAGGAGTACTGGGAATACAGATACGGAGCGTCAGGCATATACACGGACTGTGCATTGGCAGAGTAAGTCTAACTGACTAAACACAACGCAATGCTGTTCTAAAGGTGTTAGGTTCATGGCTGGTATCAAGCTTCCGGAGCCGCTGCTTGATAGCACGCAGCTTCAGGCTCTGTGGAGAGGGGTTAACAGCAACATCGTCATGTCCGTAGCCTGCACGCAACGAACTTGCTCATGGCTGAGATGGAAATAGCGTCAACGACATTTTGTCCCTCAGAAAGGAAATTGTGAGCACATGCAATCTCTCCTACCTCCATCGGTTACTAAGCTATGGAACTATAGCACGGAAGCGTGCAAAGCTTGATCCCCATCATAATGCAAGAGACACGCGGAGACCTCGACTCCGTAGTCGCCATGCTCGTGGATCAGCTGCGGATCAACGTGGAGGAGACTGAAAGAGCGGCGCAGGCCCTGTTGGCCGAGGCGGGGGAAGCCGCCGTCAAAGAAGATGTCGCCAAGTACATCGAGCTCCTTCAGTTTAACTTGACTGGCAACTACTATTGGTCGTAAGTTCTTCTTAATTCCATTTCACACAGTGGCTGACTGAGTTGCAGATTGGCTTGTGCGAGATACAATTTACTTGATTGCCAACAGAAGGACGGCTCTTTGATCATCCCGTTGTAAGCAGGGAAACAAACGAGGTCACTGCCAATGCAGGGTACAGCCGTGGTTTTCTATGAGACTTGCGGTCGATAGTCTCTTAGTGAGGTTGGTTGACAGTTCCGATTTGGATTATGATGTGTCGTCTCCAGCAATCGCTCTTAGAACGCATGTGATTAAGACTAGAGTAATTATGCAACTGCTGTCACCGAATTTGAGAGATAAGACTCAGTTATACATAGTGTCTCGGACTCTAATACCACTGACCACAAGGACAAGGGAATACTACATTCATCATGTGCAGCTCCCGAGTAGAGATTGCATTATTGAAAGACACGCGTGACTGCTGACTGCGGGCATAGCTACGCTGCACCGCGCGGTCAGATGCGTCGCATTCGAGGCCATATCACTAGGTAGAGACAACCTTTAATTGAAATCTATCGGAGCTGCCCGATGCCCTTGAGACTCGTTTAACCCTCCACAATCCTTCCATTGCGAACGTCGCATTTACCTGCGGGGTCTATTGCTGTTTCAATATGACCAACCACGGTTACGCCAGTATAATATGTCGCAGCCATGACGTTGCATGTACTTGGCTCAGATGGCCCGAAGAGTAATCTGTAAGCCGCTAAGTACCGTCTCAAGCTTGAGTTACTCTCTTCGAGACAGATGCCATTAAGGCTAGCAGAAATGAATTAGTACCAACCGACTCCAGGTTTATTGTTGAGGTCTTACTCTAAGAGAAACACTCCATCAACCTGAGATTTGACCGGCTGACAGAAACGGTCTTGATAATAAAAGGTATGGTAGCAAGTGTCGTGACGCTGGCAAGCACGCCAGAAGTTGTAATTGAATGGCACGTCAGATACTCCCGTGCAGTTGTCCGATTTCCAAAGGATATAAGGGTTGCGGAATCTTGAGATCCTCTCCTTGTGAAAATCCTCCAGCCTGGTTCGAAAGCAGAGCCTTTCTGCGTATCTTTTTGCGTATGCAAGGCGCATGGCGTTGGATTTAAAGTCTGGGTAGCCGACTTTGACGCAAGCCCAGTGGTTCGCCCGCAAACCGCGGCACCGAGTGTCCTCGGGCGAGTTCCACCTCTGGAACTCCATTTCGTCGATCCCGGCCCTTGTGGCGGCCCCGTCGCAGCGCTCGTTTTTCTTCACCTTGATATATTTGTAGCAGTTCAGGCCGTCGGGTATGTCGGGCTGGAGTGGACCCCTTGGTGCGTCGAAGACCTCGACGGCTGAGACGCAGGCCCAGTGTTTTGCCCACAGATGGCGGCAACGAGGGTCACCGGGTGAGTTCCACTCTAAGAACTTCTTGTATTTAACCCTGGCCCTCTTGGCAACTTTGTCACAGCCCTCGCCCTCCATTACCTGGATGTATTTTTCGCAAACCAAATCGTCGGGGATCTTGGGCTGGCGCTTCCCCCCTGGTGGCAGCGCTTTAACAACTGTTGCGTGTTAGCCAAGGACCATCGGTGAAATCCGGTTCCACGGCTCGTTACCTCCTGATCTTTCTGCCGATTCCACAGGGTTCCTCGGACTAGCAACAGCCTTGAGGGCCAGGCTGCCGACAAGCAGCAGACTGGTTAGACACACCATGGCAGTAAGAAAGGAGAGGTGGTTAAATCCAGCTTGAGAATAAATGACACTCAAGCTGATTAGGAGATTGCTCGCTAGGTCCGGGACATAAGGGTATATATTCATTCGTAGGATCTGTAGGTTCGGTGCCTGGTCGACTCTTTTCCACAATGATATAGACTAGGGTGTCAAGTGGCCCGAGGGCTCCGCTTACCCGTAAGTATACATATGCCGGCATTAGGTAATTATAGGTTTACTTTACGACCTGTAAGAGCCTACACAGTATAGGTTACCTGTGGAAGCCCGTAATATAAAAATCGGGCCGTATACATGTATGTACTTATATAATAAAGCATAAAATAAAACTATAATATATATTTTAGCTCCTTGCTATAGTATTTCTATAGGGTAGGTAGTATAATATAGTTAAAGGAATCTATTCCATGTTTCTTTATGCCTATGAGCTTAAAAAATTCTATATATACTACCCGCGGGCACCTATGAGCGTCTTATTTCATAACCTAATGTGGACTGGAGCATGAAGGCAGTAAAGAGTACGTAGATTAGGTAGGTAGCCCATCAGCAAGGCAACCGGAAAGGCCCAAAGGGTGACTCATAATGTGTGCCCAAAGCGCCCCGTGCTGTGTGGAGGAAGAAGATACAGGAAGTCTTGCCTCCATGAGGCTCCAGCAGGCCGGGTGTCACGCGTGACCTGGCGAGATCCGTTTCCACATTCAAGTTGTTTTTCCTATCCATACTATAAGTTTCTCAAGGAAGGGTAAAACTCTCGGGTCTCGGTGTCTACTAAACTCGATCGCCCCTATTGTATGGATTGCTGAAGCTAGGACGATACAGGCAGTGGCATTTTAGGAACAAAGAGACTGAAGTCTAGCAGAAAATTATCGCTAATAAATATCGACTAAGGGTACTCAGTTGTACTACATACTCGTTGAAAAAGGAATGCCCGCTAAGGCAAGCGCTGCGGGTGTGCTTTGCAAATTGGTTCTACATGTAGTCTGTTATTTCAGACGATGGTAGTATTATTGTGCCAGTTCATGACACAGGATATGAAGCAGTTCCGGATGACTCGGTGATAGCTTATGGCTCTTATTAGCGTAGCGTGCGTTATGGCCAATGGTAAGCGTGCGTTGGATTTCGTGGATACCTTAAAGAAGCTTCCCAACCGACTAGACGTAACCTTCTTTCTTGTCGCTACCCAGTGAATATAGCTACCTAATCTTCCTAAAGACGAGGCGTATGTGTTACGGGAGCCTATTAAAGCGGCTCGTATTAGGTATTCGTCGGGCACGGCATGTCCTCCAAGTGGCTAAGCAAAAGGATCTAAATTAAAAATGTCCATACCTTGTTCAACCTGCTTGTAGTCCCTTGAGAACTCTCTGCTGCCGCACCAGACGTTGTCTTGGAACATGCATATGAACAGCTTACCTGTAACATTCCTCTGCACATCACTTTGGTGACTCAAGTAGCAGCAAAGAGTGATTTGACGGCAATCGGCAACTTTCCAACGTTGCTCACTTATGCCAGTCACGCCGTTCGACCTCGGCCTCCAGATCGATGGGCACGCTGGCTGAAGTACCTATGCGCTCGCCTAATACATACATAAATGTTAAATTTAGTCTGTAAACAGAGGGTACGAAAGTAGATGCGGCAACATCAAATATTTTAGGTCCAACAGAGCCATTCACATCCATACATGGCATGGGGGTCACCAAGACACAGCAGGAGTCTCTGGCGCACGACAGATTGTTATTAATGAGCGTCAGTAACTCGAGTAGTGAGCGATTTCATGTGCCGAATCGTTCCCATTCATCAACATCGACTTTTTGGTTAGCGCCCATGAGAGAGGCCAGCTGCGCAGGCCGAGCAGGGCACCTCCGCAGACAATTTCAGAGCCAAAGTCGACTAGTCCATACCCACGCAGCAGGTCCAGCAGTCACCCTAAACAGTTGCAGGTTAGTTTTGCCCACGGCGTGCCGAGATGCATGGCTACAAACCATTTCGAGCGCATCCTGGACACGTCCACGTCAGCGAACGGCCTACGACAAGATACTCGGCCTTTCTATGTACTTACCCAACCATCTGGACAGCTCGGCTCGTCGGAAAAGCAGACCATCCAACAAGGACCTTCGCGAACATCAACGGGCTTGGCCACGGCCATAGCAGCAAAGAGAGACAAGGCGTAGATGATCTTCATTTTCAACGGCTGATGCGACAGGGGTTTGCTCGATAAGAATTGGCGGCAACGTTTGATATCTGGAGTACTGGAGAAAGAGCAAACATCGAGCTCTGGCCGAGAATATATGAGTTTTCAACTGCCTGAACCGGTCCATTCGCAAGGTCACGTAGGACAACGTCAATACGAGCCGAAGACCGCCACTGAGCTCATTGTCACGGAAGAAAATGACGGCTCCCATTTCGCCAGAGTGCTGTCGTACAGTGCTGCCGTCTCGTCTTCACGGCCGCCAATGTGAGTGTGCATGAATGTAGGCCGCAGAGGAGGTCGTCACATCGAGCCAAGACGGCAGATATGGCTCTGCACGCGCGGGAAGCTCATTGTCCAGTCGGGATTCGGCTCGATGTCTTGGATTTCAGACGCGCAGGACCCCTGCCAATCACAGCGTCTTGATGACAGGCTGGGAAGCAAAGCGGGATTGCTGGATGGCACTCAAGCAGGTGTGCAACGACACGCGGCGGCACCCGAGTCGACGCGCAGGGCTCTGGTGCAATAAGTTGAGGGTCGAGGCCAGCCACGTAATACATGCACGCGGCTTGTGGCGAAACCTGCTCGGCATCTCCAATGTTGACAACAACACTTCTACGCTCCCGTCTCTTGCCAGTCAACCTCGTGCATGGTACATGTACATGGATATTCCGTCCTGCATGCGGTTTCTCGTATTGCTAATATATATATATATAATAGGTGTCTGATACAATACTACAATTTCAAGTAAGAATACAGATACAGTACATATACAGTACGCCTCGGTGATCAAAAGACAAGGTCCACAATGACGAGTCTGCATCCGCTCCACGCCGTGCATCAATGCCCATGTTTGCGTTCTCCAACTTGAGCAGCACGCCCAGGAGGTGGGCACATTCACGTATTTATTTCATCTGTCGTTTTTGTCCGGCACAGGGCAGCAGAAAGTTTCCTGGTCGAGGGGGAGGCTGAAAGTTGCGAAATGCCGGGGCCTTGGGCTGTGGCTGGGAAGTGGAAAGCGACTTTCCTCTGCTTGTTATGAACTTTTCTGAATTTTTTCAGTGAAAGCCGGTTACCGTGGCCCCAATCCCTTTTCACCGAGGCAAAGCATCCAGTCTGTTCTTAGTGCATGCATGAAAGTGACGCCCACGGGTGCCCACGGGTATAGTATAATGTGTTATAGGCATACGCGGGTAGTATTTACTGCTTTATTTAAGCCCATATGGCTATAATACTGAAAAGCCAGTACCTGTATTTATATAGTACAGTATATTTATACTAGGTGGTGAGATGGAGGGGAAGAGGGCCACAAACAATACAAAGGAAACTAGGGCATAAAGGGAGGCGGATAAGTCGGGATAATCTCGACGGTAATAGAGATCGTCCTGCAAGAGATCAAGACCAAGGAGATAGACACGATAGAGAGAGCCCGTATAAAGCATTAGGGGGGTCAAATCATGAGAAGAAGCAAGCATGATATCTTTTGTGAAGAGTGAGAGCTCTTCCTTTTACATCGTATATATCAAGGGGCTCTTGCGAAGGAAAGCAAGCATCATCCCTGCCCCGTGGCATCATGTGCCCGGTTCCTGATCCACCAACACAATATGTAGGTATCGTTAGTAGCCCGTTTTATATTACGGGCTTACATGGGTAACCATATATTACCCGAGTCCCCGACGGGCTCTAAAGTGGGCCTACGAATGCCTATATGCCGCTTACGACCGGCCCCTAAGCGGCTGACGCCTTTTTTTGCTGCCGTGTCCACTAAGTGTAGCCGACCAGCGTCTCCGGCCATGGAGCTTGAGCATGAGAATCGGCAGCAGTCTCTTGCCATGTGTACGTCCGTACCTTATAGAGTACCTACAGGTTTTCGGAAGCACCCTTGCTTCCGTGTGTCTCAAGCGCCTGAGTTCCACGGCCGCAACGCCCAGTCACGTGATAGCCACGGTCAAGTGACCACGCGTCGCCCACAACAAAGGACTCTCTCCCCAATGCCAATTGCTCTTGAATCGAACTCTTGCGCGCAACTTAACTGTTATAAAATAACCGGAAAAGAAGCTGCCAGGTGCGCAGCAGCTGCCAGGTCACGTGAGAGCTGGGCCGCACCAGAGCCCCGCGGTGAAGGCGCCTTCTGCCTTCTAGCAGCTTCATCACTCTTTACCGTGTGCATGCTCCCTTCTCCAACCCCGGCGGCTGCGACACGCGGTACCCAAGATCAAGTCATCGTTTCATCTCAACTCCTATGGGGCGAGTGCCGAGCCTTTCGTCTCATGAGCGGCTAACGGTTGGCTGACATCTTCTCTCAAGCCGACGACGTGCGTCCATCAATGCAACGGCGCGTCCCTGTCCAATCACTCGAGGCGCCAGGTCCGTTAACCGCGACCTCGAAATCCTTCGTCTGCTTCTTCAAGCCCCCTTTCCCCCCGTCGCCCGCAGTCCTCCCCCATGGCCACCAAGAGACGGCGCGCAGACCATCTCTCGCAAGACAACCCCCCCGCCAAGAGGGTCAAGTCGGCAGGCAGGCTGCGCAGCCCCCCCAACTTTCCGCCGGCTTTCTGGGACAACCTGTCCAAGGTCTGGCTTACGCCTCGGGCCTTGCGAGAGCTCGACCGGCGAAACGACGCAGGCGCGCGTCCTCCCATAGGGCCCGCAGCAGTCGCCATTGTCGCGGCCCATCTTGCGCCGTTCGCAAGACACGGCGGTCCGGATCTTGGTCACCTTCGAGGGGTAAGAATGCCTTCAGGCGCCCATGTAATCGCTGCCTCATTGTCCCTAGTGTCCTCCGCCGAATCTCGCCGCAGACGCCATGGCTTCCCTTCCGTCGTCATCCTCTCAATCCCAGCAGAGAAGCGCTGCCGCCAAGCCCAAGAAGTCGTCCGCATATGGCCCAGAGTTTCAACAACATCTCAACGACCATAGTATTTATCTCACCGGACATGAGTACGAGGACGGCCTTTCAGGACCCGAACCCCGCAACTTGGACGATATCCAGGAGGGGCTATTGGCTAGCAGGGCCTCTCTCTCTCCGTCACTCTTTCCCCAGTCAGCCTTTAGGGACTTTGAGCAGAGAGACTACCGAGCTACTTTCGAGAACGACGTGATGTCTACGGTCATTCCCATAATCTGTGGAAATACGGATACGAACATTCCCAACAAGCAGAACGTTCTCTTCACCGAGCTACAGCCTATTACGAATAACGATGCTGTCAAACTGAAGCCAGACTTTTTCGACGGGTCGCAGCTACGAGACATCACCGAAGATGTCAGAAAAGACGTCGCATCAACCGTCATCCCCACGAAGCACCTCAGCGTTCCGGTAGCACCAAACTTCTTCCTAGAAGTAAAGCGGCCTGGGGGAAGTCAGGCTGTGGCGGAAAGACAGGCATGCTACGCCGGGTCGTACGGAGCCCGTGCCATGCACACCTTGCAAAACCATGGTTCTGGAACTGAGCCGATATACGACGGGAATGCCTACACCTACAGCTCGACCTATTGCAGCGGCACGCTCAGTCTATACGCTCACCACACTACAGCACCGACTACGGCCGGGGGCCGCCCAGAGTACCACATGACTCGGCTACGGTCGTTTGCCATGACGGATACTCGCCAGACGTTTGTTGCAGGAGCTACTGCATTCAGAAATGCGAGGGATTTGGCGAAAAGGCACCGTGATGACTTCATCCAGGCCGCCAACGCCAGAGCATCGGAAACGGAACTGGTGGCTGCTCAAGACGATCTTGCCGAGACATACCAAGAGGACGATCTAATCTCCTCGGCATGGCAGGAAGCCCATGATGCGCTTCAGCAAGACATTGCCGATGTGTGCGACTGCGATCCCTAAGGCGTTATCGTGGACCGATTGCCCGAGTCCCCAATCACATTGCGTCAACACCACTTTCTGGCCATCGCAATGCTATGTTTTAATTAGACAGTCAGAAGTCAGATTCCCACTGTCCGTACCAGTTATAAGTTGGTTGTTAACCGCGCGCTGGACGGCCCGGGGGCCTGCCAAGGGCATCGGCGCTCGGATGCTGGCCGCCGCCGGCCGGTTGCCCGGCTAGTGGCGGCCTGCTCCCGAGGCGTCCGCCCAAGGCCCAACGCGCCCAACCCTTAGAGCCAATCCTTATCCCGAAGTTACGGATCTATTTTGCCGACTTCCTTTATCTACATTGTTCTATCAACCAGAGGCTGTTCACCTTGGAGACCTGCTGCGGTTATGATGCGCTCCAGTTCGTCTATAGAGGGGCCCCGTATTTCTCTGGTCTCTCTCCCATTTCTTGTCTTCCTTGCTTGTCTTCCCTCCCCTCCTTGTCCTCCCTTTTCTTCCACCTGTTGTATTTAGACGAGCGGAACTCGTCGCAGACGTCCTTTTTGACGTATCCGTCAAGTGGGCTCGTGATAGTAATGGCCACTGATGCGTCTTAAAGACGAATGCGTTCAACTGGCAAAGAAGAGAGCACTGACCAAATGGTCTAGATCGCCATATATATACATAAAAACACGCCCTCCAACGCCATCCTATAACTAAGGCCCCATTGTGGCCTTCCCCCCAGTCCCTAGGGATCTTTTGCCCCGTCAAATCACATAGCTAGGTAAGAGCGCTATAGTACCGCCAGTCAGGTGAATATATAACTATCCAGGCCGTAGTACTAGATCGCGCCTCGTAGTAATCCTGCTTGTGTCATCCAGAGACCCGTGGTTCCTCGTGGAGCCGGCTATGCGGCTGACGAGAAATCGTATTTACGATCCTTGCAGTGCGAGAAAATAAATTGAAACGGAGCACGTGGGCAACAGGCGATCAAATTCGTGGTTACCTATGGCGTACAGGTATGCATAGTACTGGGGCCGCAAAAGGTGACTTCAATCCAACAACAGCCCGTGAGGGACAATTGAGCTATTTATAAGTAGCAGTACCTTGGCTACACCTTCATGACTGCCAATAGGCACCTTTTTGGCTCATGACCTGATAGTAGCCTTGTACCGTCACAGTCGGACCTTGTTGGGCCGTCTTGGCCGTCTGCGGCTCCGGAGGGCGGCCCCGATTGCCATAATAGGGAGGGCTTGGCAGTAGCCAGCTTCCAACAGTGCCTCTTGAAGGAGGATGGAGCTGACCTATTGATCTCTGAGTTGATGGACGGGAGGAAAGCATTCTAACCAAACCTATCGTCACAGACGCGGCGTAGGTACATGTATGTATGGGGGGCCATCTTCGAGACACGGCGCTCAACAGGCCAGATGGAGCTATATAGCAAGCTACGCCCCCGTCACGCAAAGCAGAAGCTGATATCGCGGGCTTGAAGCTCCGGCCAGGCAAGTCTCGGACAACGTGTTGAGATGGGCCCTAAGAAGAAATCGAACCACCTCAAAATTACTATTTATTTCGAGGGGATCGCCGTCAGGAAGCCGACGGGCACTTGCACACGCCGACGACCAACAAAGTCTGGGTCGGTGCCCGTGGACAGCAGTATCCATGACAGGGCTGGTTGCATCGCGCTCGGTGGCAGGACGTGAGCCGCTACAGCGCATATGCGGCGATGTCAATGCGCGGACCCGGGCGGCTGCGTGGAGTCGGCCATTTGTGAGTCACGGCCGAGCCCATGAGACTTGGGACCGACTACGGAGCACCGGGGAGCGCGCGGCACGGAGAGCCAGGGATCAGCGAGTTGGGCGGAGCGGAGCGGATCAGGCCCAAGCGATGTTGCAAGGGAGTTGCTAACAACATCAGGGGATATCTGCCATGGTTTTGGTTGGCCGGGGTATCCATTAGGCTGCCGTGACTGTTACATTGTGCAACGGCACAAACTGTAATGGGTGGATTTTTATACGAGCACGACGTGCCTTTCCTGGCCTTGGCACGATGCGCAGAGGATTAGTCGTCCGCCAAAGCCGGGCAAGGCCTGGGACAACCATGGTGCCAGCAGTAGTTCCAAGACGGATCATCGGAGTCTGTGACGGCGTCGATCACCCCGCAGGGCCAAACGAAACTTGAGACCAGATCGAGCGTAGCACCAGGCCCAGAAGTAACTTTATGGCTCAGCCGCTGCTGCTAAGAATAGGCACCGTTGAGGCGGGGCTGTCAAGGATTTACAGCACGCAGGAAGAGTATGCATATACATAAGCGCCGATGCTCAGCTCAGCTTATGTATGCGTCTTACGGGCCCGGGCAGGCCAACAGAGCCAACGGAACAAATTGCCCTACGGCGATCGAAAGGGCGGCCCGCCAATGGGTTGCAAGGCCCGGACGGCGACCGGGGTCCCCGAGGTCTAGCCCGAAGAGACAGCCGAGATGGGAACCCACAACTTTGTCACGCTTAACTTGGCACTGACTTGGCACTGACTTGGCACTGCGACGGGCCAGGGGCTCTCTGGCCACGCAATCTCCACGGATCGATGTACTGTAAGTAGGGCAGGCCGCCGCAGCGGATGCGGCTCGGCCGCTTGTCCCTCTAGATTCTGATGCTCTGCGAGGACAGGCCGCTGCGCACCGACAGCTGTCCTCGGCGACCCTTTTGCGACGTCCTCAGCCAAGTCTGACGGCCAATGCTGCGACGCAGACGGACATAGACGGAGAGAGACCGGGCCGAGGCGCAGCACGACAGCCCCCCCGGCGCCATGGCCGACGACAAGGCAGCCCGCTGCGCCACCACCGACGCGGACATGACGGAGGCTGTGCCGGTGCCGGACAGCCGGGCGGCGGGCCGTGCCGAAGGCAGCAGCGGCAGGGAGGCGAAGGCCCGGCTCGTCCGCGGCGGCGACGGGCGCTGGGGGCGGGCGCGCGCGTCGCGGCTCGAGAACAACCTGTCGTGGGTCGTCGGCTTCCTCGAGCTGGCCAACGCGGGCGACTTTGCGGCCAACGTGTGGAACGAGGTGCCGGTGCCCGTGTACGCCGTGGTGTTTATGGCGCTGGGCGGCACCGTGGCGGCCGTCGTGGCCGTGTTTGCGCTGCTCGACTCGCGCCGGGCGTGGGCCAACGTGCGCTTCCTGTGGCGGCAGCGGCGGCGGCTGCGGGAGCGGCTGCGGGGCGGCGGGCCGGAGAAGGAGCCGGCGGAGCCGGAGGAGCCGGAGGAGGAGCCGGAAGAGGAGCCGGCGGACGGGTCGGACACGGAGCCGGCGCCGGACCCGCCCGACCACGCCACGGCCGCCGTCGCCGCCGTCGTCTTCCGCGAGCTGTGGAGCGAGATCATCAACCGCTGGGCCATGGACGTGCTCATGGGCGGCGGCGCGCTGCTCATCTCGGCGGGCACCTTCATGGCCATCGGCGGCGCCGACGACAAGGTGTGGCTGGCCAGCAACCTGCTGTCGGGCTACCTGGGCAACGCGCCCATCGCCCTCTTCGGCGTCGCCAACTCGCTCTGGGCCACCTACGTCTGGGCCAAGGCGCAGGGCCACGTGTCGGCGGCGCGGCGCGCGCTCGGCCGCGGCTCGCGCGCGGCGCGCCTCGTCGAGCGGCGCGCGCGCGGCGTGCAGGTCTTCTGCGCCGTCAACGGCTGCGCGACCGTCGTCGGCGGCGTCGCGTCGCTGCTGACGGCCACGCGCTGGTGGGCGTACGTGATGCTGGCGCCCGTCATCGCCGCCTCCATCTTCTGCAACCTGTGGTGGCGCCGGCGCGTCGGCTACACGCGCGCCGCCGGCGGCCCGGACGGCGCGCCGGGGGTGCCGGACCCGGGCGAGCTGGTCGGCGCGCTCGAGGGGGCCGCGCGCGCGGCGGCGCGCCTGCGCGAGCGCGCGCCGCTGGAGCGCCTCGGCGTCGACGCCGACAGCCTGCGCGCCGTGCTGGCCTTTGCGCGCCGGCACGCGCTGCTCGAGGACGTGTGCGTCGCGGCCGCCGCGGACCCGGAGCTGTGCGGCGCGCTCGGCGGCGGCGCGGCGAGGGGGCCGAAGCCGGGGCCGGGGCCGGGGCCGGGGCCGGACCCCGCGCCGGAGCTGGTCCTCGGCGAGGCGGAGCTGCTGGCGCTGCCCGCGCCGCTGCACCCGCGCCTGCTCGGCGCCGCCCGCGACTGCATCGCGCGTGTCGGGCCCGAGCACTTCCGCCACCGCGAGCGCTTCCTGGCGGAGCTGCTGGGCACCTACTGCGTGGTTGCCAGCGACGCCGGCCTGTTCCCGGAGAAGGCGGACGACTCGAGCTGGAACAACCACTCAAACAGTTGACATGACCGAGCACGAGGCGTGTTAGAACAGCTATTTAGCAAGTAATTGGCATCATCAAGCATAGACATGTTCGCCCTCAGCCTTGACCTGGGACCTCGGACCCGGCCTCCCCCCCGAAGCTCGCCATCAGGTCCGCCATGGCCTGCGCCCCGTTGTCCGAGAACAGCAGCTTCGAGTTGGCCCACGTCTCCTCGGCCGCCGCCCGGGCCCGCGCAAACATGGCCCTGTCGAACTCGGCGACGCGCGGCAGCAGCGCCTCCTGGAACGCCCGCCCGTCGACGGCCCCCCCGTCCCAGGCCGCCGCCATGGCCGCCGCCAGGTCCAGCGCGTCCCGCAGCGCCAGGTTGACGCCCTCGCCGGCCCACGGCATCATCAGGTGCGCCGCGTCGCCGACCAGCGCCGTGCCGCGGGCGGCGCGCCACTCGAGCCCGACGGGCAGCATGTACAGCGGCGTGAGGGCCGGGGCCGGGGCCGCGTCGCCGAGCTCGTCGCACGCCGTCGCCAGCAGCGCGCGCGCGACGCCCGTCCACGCGGCGAAGGGGCCGCCGGCGCCGAGCAGCGCCGCCTTGAGCTGGGCCGGGCCGAGGCCCCGCGTCCGGTCGCGCGCCGCGTGCTCGTCGTCGCCGGCGACGCTGGCGTACAGCAGGATCGACGCCCCCGGCCCGCGGTGGCCGACGACGCCGTGGCCGCCGCCGAGCACGAAGCACGACCCGGGCCCGACGGCGGCCGACAGCGCCGGGTGGCGCGCGGCGGCGTCGCGGATCAGCAGCGTCGCGTAGCTGATGCCGCCGTACCGCGGCGCCGCGTCGGTCAGCAGCGGCCGGATGCGCGACCACGCCCCGTCGGCGCCGACGACGACGTCGTGCTCGGCGTGGCCGCCCCCGTCGCCGGCCCCGTCGCCGAACTCGAGCCGGACCCGGCCCCCCGGCGTCCGCTCGGCCCGGCGCAGCTTGTGCCGCCACCGGACGGCGCCCGGCGGCACGGCCGACAGCAGCAGGCGCGTCAGGGCGCCGCGGGCAATCTCGGGCCGGTCCTCGAGCTCGCCGGCGTCGCGGTGCGTCACGGCCCCGGCGCCGTCCATGACGACGGTGCTCTGGCCGCACGTCGCCGTCAGCGGCACGAAGCGCTCCCACAGGCCGCACGCGCGCACCGCCGCCAGGCCCGAGTCCTGGTGCAGGTCGAGCATCCCCGACTGCTCCGCGTCGGCGTCGCCGTCCGGCTGGTCCCGGAGCTCGTAGATGGTGAAGGGGATGCCGCGCTTGTGCAGGAGCGCGCCGAGGCAGAGGCCCGCGGGGCCGCCGCCGACGATGGCAATGCTGGGCGCCATGTTGGTTCGTGGTGATGATGACTTGTCCGAGTTCCATGTCGTCAGTCAGTCCAGTGTCCCATGTCAGACTTGGCTCATAGCGTCACGTGCTACGGTATTAAAGCTTCTCTGGGGCTAGAGTTTCGTCCGTATTAGCCTCTAACGCAACCAAGCTTGCACCAGAAGCTTTCACACCAAAACCGCCATACTGTCATGATATCGCCGAGATGCCACGCCCCCGGGGCCGGTTGTCTAACAAGGCAGCGAAGCCGAGTCAATCACGGCATGCTGATGGGGCTAGTTAGCCTCTCTCAAGCCGCGAGATGAGAGGGCCATCTGTTACTATCGTCCTATTCCCGTGTGTTGCCATCTGTGACTATTGCCGCCCAACATCTGCCATCCCAAGTCGTGTCAAGTTTGCCATTACAGTTTGACTTCCATCTGGAAAGAGTGCCGCGCTTACGGCTCGTCGAGGCGTAGTTGACGCCACGACGGAACATAGATAGTTGCCTGTCGTTTGGACAAACTGAAAACAAAGATATCGTTATAAATATCCGTCCAGCATGTCCGCATTCTCTGCCTGCCACCTTCTTCCTCCCTCTCCCAAACGCCAAACACGGCACCATGATGAAATTCCTTAGAGATGCAGCCCGCCGCCTCCCCTGGAACAGCAGGCCACAGCGGGCGAAGCAGCAGCTGGACAAGACGCAGCCACACCCTCTCTGCTCCCTCCCCGGGCTTCCCACCAAGCTCATCCTCCTAGTCGCGGCAAGGCTCCCGCCGCATGGCCGCCTCCTTCTCGCGCAGACCTGCCGGCCGCTGCGGAAGACGCTCTCCTTGGACAGCGCGCGCCTCTCGCACGTGGAGCGCGTCGACTATCTCGCCTGTCTCGCGCGCGACCTGCCCAATCGGTGGGCGTGCGAGTTGTGCGCCAAGCTCCACCGCATTAGCCTCGACGACTCTCCACGAGATGTCTTGAGGTCTAGGGATTGCTTCTGGTCATTACCCGAAGTCAGACGACAGGGGTGGGGAGCAGCTTTCCGTCACCACCACGTCCAGCTGGCCCTTAAATATGCGCGTGCCGGTGCCAGAGCCAGCAGCGGGCACCAGGAGTATCTCGCGAAACTGCTGGCACCGACCGTGGACAAGCAGTTCCGTACTACGGGTGGCCTTATGGCCCGCGTCTCCCTCTACCCCCGGATCGCGTCCGGCAGGTTCTTGCTCCATACCGAATGGCGCTACCAAAAACCGTATCGCGTCACCAAAACGTGGGCTAGGATCATCAACTTCCCGCACTTGTGCTGGCACCAGTTTTACCACCGGTGGGACACTGCAGCCGAATTCAGCATCATCGTCGACAATGCCTTCAGGGACCCAGAAGGCTACGAGTGGCTCGATTGCTGCCCTAACTGTCCCACCGACTTCTCGATGCAGGTTTCTCCAAACGCCGCCGTGTTGTCTTGCTGGCAGGACCTTGGGCCCGAATGCTCGCCCACGGCCGAGATCTGGAGGGCCCATGTCACCCACCGTGTCTCAGTCCACCACGAGCCCGGCAGCATCCGGGCGCTGTTTAAAAGCACCGACAAATAGAGGAGACGGTGAGAGGCAGGTTGCAGGGTGCACGGCTAGACCACGTGTCAGGCAGCAGGCGATTGTCAGGGCATTATGACATGTTTCCTGTGCTGTACTTGTGCTTCTACATCATTATAGCGAGAGCATCAGAATATAACGTTGTCTCCCATATATAGACAGCCGATGCCCCATAACACAGACACCCCTAGAGTTTGGCCTGCTCCTGGGCCATGCTGCGCAGCTCCTTGCGCAGAATCTTGCCCGACGAGTTGCGGGGGATTTGGTCGACAAAGACGACGCCGCCGCGGAGCTGCTTGTAGGCGGCGACGCGGGCGCGGACAAAGGCAGCGAGGTCGGCCTCGGAGACGCGGGCGGCGGGCGCGCGGACGACGAGGGCGCGCGGCACCTCGGTGTCGTGCCGGGCGATGCCGACGACGGCGGCGTCGGCGACGGCGGGGTGGTCGAGCAGGACGCCCTCGAGCTCGGCGGGGGCGACCTGGAGGCCCTTGTACTTGATGAGCTCCTGGGCGGGTCAGCGGAGGTGTGACTGCGGCAGCGGTATTGCTACCTTCTTCCGGTCGACAATGTAGAGCAGGCCGTTGTCGACGCGCAGGACGTCGCCGGTGCGGAACCAGCCGTCGTCGGTAAAGGCGGCGTCGTTGGCCTCCGGGTTGTTGTGGTAGCCGCGGGTGATGGTAGGCCCGCGGAGGAGGGCCTCGCCGGGGCAGCCGGGGGCGACGTCGCGGCCGTCGTCGTCGACGAGCCTGAGCGTGTGAGAGGTGTGAGAGGTGTGAGAGGTGAGAGGTGAGAGGTGAGAGGTGTGAGAGGTGAGAGGTGAGGTGTGAGAGGTGTGAGAGGTGAGAGGTGAGAGGTGTGAGAGGTGAGAGGTGTGAGAGGTGAGAGGTGAGGTGTGAGAGGTGTGAGAGGTGAGAGGTGAGAGGTGTGAGAGGTGAGAGGTGTGAGAGGTGAGAGGTGAGGTGTGAGAGGTGTGAGAGGTGAGAGGTGAGAGGTGTGAGAGGTGTGAGAGGCGTGCTTGATGCGTGCCCGGGGACTCGCCCTCACCTCATGGACACGTTGGGCATCAGGCAGCCCAGGCTGCCCGCGGGCGTCTCGCGGTCGGGCAGGCGGCGCGTGACGGAGCCCGTCGTCTCGGTCAGGCCCCAGACCTGGAAGACGGTGGCGTCGGGGGCGAGCTTGGCGCCGGCGGCCTGCTGCAGCTCGAGGCTCATGGGCGCGGCGCCGCCCGACGCGGCGCGCACGCGGGCGAGCTGGTCCGTGACGGCGGGGTCCTTGGCGAGGGCGGCGTAGATGTGCGGCACGGTGAAGAAGTAGGTGACGCCGAGGTCGGCGACGAGGCGCACGAAGGCGGCGTGCTCAAAGGCCGGCATCCAGTAGACCAGCGTGCCCTCGAGCGCCGGCCCGACGAGGTACTCGAGCACGCCGGCGATGTGCGCCGTCGGCAGGTGCGCGAGGGTGCGGCGCGCGAAGCCGAGGCCGCGGCGCTGGCGCTCGTCCCAGAGCGGCCGGTTGACGGCGGCGGCGGCGACGAGCTGGGCGACGAGGTTTGCGTGCGACACGAGGACGCCTGGGGGCGGTATGCCGGCGTCAGCATGCCGGGAGGAAGCCGGGGCCTCCTGCTCACCCTTGGGCAGCCCCGTCGTGCCCGACGAGTACAGGAGGCAGGCCGGGCGGCGCGCCAGCTCGGCCGCGTCGGTGACGGGCGTCCACGGCAGGGCCGCGTCGAAGCCGCAGCGCAGCGCGCCGTCGGCGCTCGCGAGCGCCACCTCGGGCCGCGAGCGCAGCACCAGCACGCGGCGCGGCGGCAGGCCGGCGGCGGCGGCGGCCTCGAGGGCGACGGCGGCGCGGTCGGCGCTGCACACGAGCAGCGCCGCGCGCGCGTCGGCGACCTGGCGCGCGAGCTCGGCCGGCGCCGCGGCCGGCGACGCGGGCGCGAAGACGCCGCCGGCGCCGACGACGGCGAAGAACAGGCTCGGCAGCGCCGACTGGCCCGTCGACACGGCGACGACGGCGTCGGCGCCGGGCCGCGCCGCGCCGACGCCAAAGGCCGCGCGCAGGAAGTGCGCCATGTGCTGCGCCAGGCCGCGCGCCCACGCCTTGGTGATGACGCGCAGCGGGTCGGCCGCCTCGGCGTGCAGCGCCGTGTCGTCGTGCGCGCGCGAGAGCGGCGAGTCTGGCGCGTGTAAGCCGGCGAGACTGTCCGCTGGCCGGGGCAGCGCAAGAGAGCACACCGAACAGCAGCGTCAGCAGGTCGACGCTGGGCACCGCGACGGGCGCGCCCGACGTGTACATCATCGTGGCGGCGAGCTGACCCGGCAGCTGTCGCCGCCGCCGGCCCTCGCCTCTCTCTTATACGCCGTGCCGTCCGGAGCCGCCGCTCCCCGGATGCCTCGGCTCCGGGGTACCCCGCAGCCGGCAGCCAATCGGCGGCGCTGCTGGCGCCGCATCCCCGGCCAATCGCGTATTGTTGCTCTCAAGAGTTGCCCTATTTGGACACCTGTTGCCTTCACGCGTGTATGCGCGATACCCCCCAGTCTCCTGAGACTCTTCATCTTGCTAGGGCCTCGTTACACTTACCGACTGTTAGAAAAGGCCAATATTACCTTTAGCGGCCCTGATACTATGCTTACACTATATAGAGCCCAGCCGCGGCGCAGGGAGCCCGGCCATCGGCCCGATCATTAGCCCGATCACTCCTGCGCGTGGGTGCCCATCAACAAGGCCCCCCGCCGTCTGGATGGAGAGCAAGCTGCCCGACTACGCCCAGGTCAAGCAGTTTGCCGATGGCATCCACGTCGCCCTGCCGCTCCAAAAGTACGTGTTCTTGTGAACAGTTTCAGGATGGTTTCGCGTTTGCGAGTCGAGCACGGTTAGGTTGGGTGGTGGACTTGCTAGGGCGGCACGCTGTCGAATATATAGGCTGTGGGCAATTGATATTGAGCATGGATAACTAAAACGGTAATACTGGGACAAAGTTTTCTTGTTCTCAGAGAACGCTTGATTTACAGTTGCCATATCAAGGCGGTTACTTGGCGTCGTGGCATACGCCTCCCAGAAACAACGTGTACATGGCCGCGTATGCCCATACATAGGTAGGTAGGTAGGTAGGTAGGTACGGGACAGGGAAACCCATCTACCGGCCCTCCTTTCCATAATTTAATTGTTATGGTAGGTACCTACCTAGGTAGCTCTTGGACAAGGCAACCATCTCCCTCCTGTTGCCGTGGGCACGGTATGTACCTGACCTGTATGCCTGCTGGCAGGATCACCCTTGAGTAGGTTTGTCATTATTAATACCCCTCCCCGTCTCTGTTCTTTTGCTCTCTTTTTTCTCTCTCTAGGACTGCTCACGCCAAACTGCCCCCCGCCATGGCAGAGACGATCGCCCCGTAGGTCGGGGTCCTGCTCGCCCTGCTGACCCTTCTAGGCTCAGACAATTTTCCCCGGAGTTTCCGCAGGCTCCACTTCGCGGCGCGGTTCTGCACCAACGCCTTGGTCCGCCTTGTCGGACAAGCCCGGGCCCGGGGTCGGCGCCCCGAGCCCGAACTCGAGCAGCAGTCTTCTGGCCCCGTCGTCGACTCCGGCGATCCTAGTTTCGCCAAGCTCCGGACGGAGTTTGACGAACTGCATGTCAAGGTGGGTGCGCAGGAGTTGACGATTGTGGGCTTGAAGGCACTGCTCGACGCCCAAGGCGAGCGGATCAAGGAGCTGGAGGGCGAACACGCGAAGACGAGGGAGAAGTTGGCCTCCGCAAAGGGCCTAGAGGGGGATGATGGCTGGGGGGACGCGGTCCGAGATTGCATTCGCCAGTGTTAGGCAAGTACTCTTTACCCCCCCCCCCCCTCTCTCTTTTTTGTCCCCAGCGTCTTTTTTCTTTCAAGAGCGTTGAATACACACAGGGGCGGCCATTCCGGTACGGCCGACAATTACCGGGGGTCGGGAGGGCCACCGTAAAGGTGATGGGTTACCAGATTGGATCCGTTCGTTTTTGGTAAGTACTTATTAATCCTCCCCCCTTCTTTTTTCCAAGAGCGTTAACTGCACCACAGGGGCAGCCATTCCGGTACGGCTGACAATTACCGGGGGTCGGGGGACGCTGGGTTGCAAGGCTGGGATGCTTTCGTTCTTGGTAAGTAGTTGTCCCCCCTTTTCTGTCCCCCAGCATTTCTTTTCCCAAGACCGATAACTACGGCACAGGAGCAGCCTTCGCGGTATGGCTGGGGAAAACTACCGGCGGTTGCGGGGTCGCGGAGGGTAAATTTCGGACCGGACCTCGTCGTTGCACCCGGTGGTGGTCTTGGGATCGTTGTATACGCGACGGCAAAGCCCTTTCGTCGGCACCTCCCCCGCAAGAGCATGACGGCCAGCTCCATCCGGTCCAGCGAGGTGCACAGCTCGACAGCCTGAGCGCCTCCAGCATCATGGACTTCTACGCTTCCAAGTTTCTCTCCTTTCCCTGCTCGGAGCTGATCCGATCTCTCCAGCTGCCCGAGAGCATTCACGGAGCCCCAGTCGACCCCAACCTGAACGCCTCCAGGCCCATGGACTTCTACGCTTCAATCTTGCAGCGCTGACTGCGGCTCTGGCCTTTCAGTCTGGGATTGTACGGGGAGGTACCCAGTGTTGTTCTGGGATTGGCCCGACAGCGGTTCCGGGCCGCGAGCCTTGACATCTTCTGCTGCCTTGATGCGCTGCATCATCCCTGCTGGCCTGGTTCAACACCCAGAACAGGTCGACTACGTCAAGTTCTTCGAAGCTCGCACCAGCCTCGAGACTGCCGGATTTTCCAGGCGGGGTTTCTGACGGCTCGCATTGGTTTGGGAAGACGGACCTTGGGATCGCTGCATTCGGAGGTGGTCTTGGGGAACGGATCTTGGGATCGTTGTGCTTTGGGGGACGGGCCTTGGGATCGTTGTAGCCTCGTCGCGATTGAGACGCGGATTCAAAAGAGTTCCTTTTCACATGTCTACCTACCTAGGCCTGCATTACAAGCCAACCAAGTCTAGAAGCACCCACGATTACCAACAGGTTCACCGGCAGCCCAAGGATACTGTACACGTTCCCCCGGTCCCCGTCGTCGATCACGGCCCTACCAACATCAAAAACATGTTGTTCCGGTGCTCGTCCCCTATCTGCGTTAGACTCGCCGGCAATATGGCATGATGGCTTACCTTCTCTATACAAGCTGCGGGCCACCACCAAAACCAACAAGTTTTCCGGACAATTCCCCCGGCTCTTGAGGAAGCCCATGATCGGAAAGTAAGCCCCAGCACAA
This sequence comes from Hypocreales sp. Mo6-1, assembly GCA_002939055.1. Taxonomy (NCBI): domain Eukaryota; kingdom Fungi; phylum Ascomycota; class Sordariomycetes; order Hypocreales; species Hypocreales sp. Mo6-1. The sequence continues at coordinate 2,565,112 of PNEP01000013.1, forward strand.
AGGCGCAGAAGAGCATGCCCGCTATCCAGTAGCACAGCAGCGAACAACAGGCTCGCACTGAGAATTGAACGCGGGCGAAGCGGTCGCTGGTGAGCCGTCCCGTCTCTAAATGTATAAGTCCATCTACATCCAAGCCTGTCACCACCGCTACGATGGCTGCAAAGGTCATTATTATCTTCCGTAGTATAGTGGTCAGTATGCAAGCTTGTCACGCTTGAGACCCGGGTTCAATTCCCGGCGGGAGAGTAAGTTTTACTCGGCCTCCTATCGACTCCAAAGTCTACTCCTCCATCTTCCCCTTATTTTTTGCCCGTCGCGTCGAGCGCGTCTGCCTCGCTGTAGTGCCGCTGGGCCTCGGCGTGCATGCCGAGGCCTGCATACGTGCTGCCCATCCGGCGGAGCGAGTGTGCCGTCCTGGGCTGCGCCGCCCAGCGCGTCGCCCGCGCCATGCGCTCCTCGACGGCCACGTCGGGCCAGTGCACGTCGGCGTGCGACCAGTCGTAGCCGTCGTCCGTCAAGGCCGCGTTTTGCACAATCTTGAAGCAGAAGAGGGCCGGCACGCGGCCCCGCCGCCAGCCGTCGCCGAGCCACGCCCGGGCGTACAGCCGGCCCATGGGCTCGCACAGCGCCGCCGCCCGCGCCGCCGCCCGCGCCGCAAAGGCCCGCCCCTGGGCGCCGAGCCCTTGGACCACGTCGGCGTCGCTGAACCAGCGCTGGAGGCCCCGGATGCTGCCGTCGGTGAGCACCCCGAGGCTGTTCTCGTGCAGCATGCTCCACTCGAACATGGTGGCCTCGTCCGTCACCATCTGGTGCAGCTGCGCGCCGACGACGCGCCGCCGCCCGGCCGCCACCGTCGCCGGGTCGAGCGCCGCCACGTGCTCCTGCCAGTACCGAGCGGCGTACTGGCGCAGGGCCTCCTTGCCGCCGCCGAGGTCGAGACCCGCGAACCGCTGGCGCTCGGTGAAGACGCCGAGGCACGTCGTCAGGATGTCGACGCGCGCCTCGTCCATGTCGAAGCCGACCATCGGGCAGCCCTCCGCCGTCTCGCCGGGACGGCCGTAGTTGCGACGGAAGAAGTCTCGCACGGCCGTGTGGAAGAAGGTCACGCGCGTCGTCGACTTGTTGGAGAGGAACTCAAAGTCGCCCTCCGAGATGTCCGAGGACAGCGCTGGGCTCGACGCACTTGGCTGTCCGGACGCCGGGCTCGCCGGTCTCGGCAGCATCGTTACCGAACTCCTGGGGCTCGGCAGCAACGTTGCTGAACTCCTGGGGCTCGGCAGCTTCGTTGCTGAACTTCCGGGGCTCGGCAGCTTCGTCGCTGAACTTCCAGGGCTCGTCAACCCCGCTGCTGAGCTCCTGGGGCTCGGCTGCCTCAAGGCCGGGCTCGTCGGCCGGTCCAGGCCGCCCCGTCCCACGGGGCTGATGCAGCCGCTGCCGCTGCCGCTGCCGCCGCCGGGGCTGAGGCCGCGCTGTCGCCGCCGGCGGTTGATGTCGCGCTGGGTCCGCTCAAAGTCCTTGACGAGGTCGTCCGTCGTCAGGCCGTCCTCTCGCTCCAGGTCGAAGAAGCACGCGTACTGCCGCCGCAGCGACTCCTCCAGGAAAAGAGGGGGCCCGCCGAAGCGCAGCGTCAGCACCGCCTCGAGCTGCTCGACCGTCAGCGGCTCCTCGGCGCACGTCACCCAGCGCAGCATCTCGTTAAGATCGCGCGCCTCCTCGTCGGATATCGTCTTGGACAGGTTGGCGAGCGTCTTGCGCAGGACCCCGTCAATCTCGCGCGGGTACGCTTCGACGCTCTCCAGGATGGAGCTCTGGTGGCTCTTGCGGTTGACGTCGTCGAGCATAAACTTGGCCACGATGAAGAGGCCGTCGGCCTGGCGCTCGAGGGCGCGCATCACCGTCGCCTTGGTGTCCGAGCTCGTGTGGTGCAGGACGCGCGATTGGGCCACGTTGTGGGCAATGAAGGCCTTGACGTCGTCGGCGTTGCGGTCCGGCGTCACCTGCAGGCTGGCCAGCATCTGATGGGGCGGCGTCGGATCGAGCGCGGCCGTGATGTCGTCGGTGAGGTACGACCTACCGACGAGGGCGAACCGGAAGCAGGGCGCGCATGCGGGCTGCGGCAAGCCGTCCTCGTCCATGGTCGGGGCGAGCATCGACAGCAGCTCCCTGGCCTCGTCTTGGTTGGCCTCGTCGACGCCGTCGAGGAAGATGTACTTTGTCGAAGCGACCGCCTTGGCCGCGTCGGGGGGCGAGGACAAGGCGAAGAGCTCGCGGAAGGCGCTGGCAACCGTCTTGATGTCGTCGGGGCTGTGGAGGCGCTCCATGAGGTGCCTGCAGTAGTCGTCGTCGTGTTGGCTCAGCTGGCAGGCCACGTCGCGCAGGGCCTGGGCAACGGAGCGAGTCTCGGCGTTGTTTGCGCGGAAGAAAAAGTATCCGATGCCAGGCACGGCGTCGTGGTCCCGGGCCCAGGCGATGATGCGGGCCGTGAGGTAGGACTTGCCGGTGCCTGGGGGGAGTCGGTCGTCAGCAGCCTGTTCGTCTCGTCTCATCGTCTGGAACCGACTCACCCGCGTTTCCGTATATCCATAGGTACGGAACGTCGCCGCCCAGCCAGGCGCCGAGCCCCTCGTCGTCGAGGATCCAGTCGCCGGTGCCGGGCACGGTTGACCTGCGGAAGGCGTTGTAAAAGTCGACGGGGAAGGGCGACGGGCGGAGTCTTGCGCGCAGGCGGTCGCGGGCGCTGGGCATGGCGCCGTGCATGTGGTCGCGTATGCCGCAGGCGATGCCGTACGTGTCGACGACGACCTGGTGCCGCGCGGCGTGGATGAGCCGGTTGAGGGCCAGCTCGACGGGAGTCTCGGCGCCGACGAGGTGCAGCAAGTAGGCCTTGAGACGGCCGCGGCGGACCTCGCGGCGGGCGAGGACAAGCACCTCGAAGAGGGCGGCGAGGACGTTGACGAGCTTTTCGCGCAGCGCCCGTGACATGGGGTGCTTGACACAGACGTCGAGGCATTCGGTGAATTCCTGGGGGGCCGTCAGCGCTGGTCGTCGCCGTGAGAAACGGACGACGCGCCTTGAGCTGGACAAACAGGTCGACGATGGAGTCGTAGGCCGACGAGACGTCGCGGGCGGCGTTGACGAGGAAGAGGGCGGCGGCAAAGATGGTCTGCGAAGGCGCAAACGCGTGCGAGGCGACGTCGGCGGCGACGCGGCCGACGGTCTCGACTGGGCCCAGGGCGGCGGCGACGGCGTCCAAGATGGGGCGGTGGCGGTCGCGGAAGGCGGCGAACTCGGCGTTGTGCTTGAAGAGCTCGCGCTGGAGGTCTTGGACCGAGGCCATGGGTGGGTCGGCAAAGGCGGCGAGGCTGTCGTGGCGCCTGGCCGACGACCCATCGCAGTGGCCGCGGGCAGCGGCGTCGGCGAGCGTGGCGGCGAACTGCCGCTGGGCGTCGGCGAGCATGGCGGCGAACTGTTGCCGGGCGTCGACCTGCTGGGTGTCGACCTGCTGGGCGTCGACCTGCTGCTGGGCGTCGGCCTGCTGAGCGTCGGGCGTCATGGCCGCGAGGGGAGTGAGCGCACCGTTTCTGCAGCCGAGCAGCGGCGCCCTGGCTCACCGGCCTTTATATCCATCGAGGAAGAGCCTCGAGGAAGAGCCTCCCTGCTGGCCAGCTGGCAGCTGTCACGCCGCAGGGAAGCGCGAGCGCCTCGTGACGGCCTCGATTTCCGACTGCCGCCTCATCACGCGCGCTGCCGATATGACGCCATCGGAGCCGCGCAAGGAGGCGATGGCGATGCAGCGTAGGACGGCCGAGGCAGCAGCGTCTGGCCGGAGAAGCAACGGGGCTGTGCGCCGGCAGTCGAGGCCGCCGACGGCCATCACACGGCGGCTCGATGCACTTGCCGCGAGCCCTACAGGGCGCTGGGTTGCACGGAGAGCCTCAACTGCCGGCTGTCAGCTCGGATGAGTCAAGGCGACGTGGAAGACTGGCGCCATCGTCAAGCACGCAGCCGTGCTTGCTGGCCGCACCATGGAGCCAACGTGTGGATGCGGCTCTGCGACTGGCCCAGGCTGTTTGGGACGCGCTTCGAGAAGGCCAAAGGATCCCCAGAGATTCCTTAAAGGGGTGAGGGATGGAGACGGGCAGCGAGCCCCAGGAGCTGGAGACGTCGAGGAAACTGGTCCCGGACCATGGTTCTGGATCGCGGCTGCACTGCCTTGACTGCACCTGCCCTGACTGCACCTGCCCTGACTGCACCTGTCCTGACTGCACCTGCCTTGACCACATCGCTGTCCGCGCCACTTGTACCGGGACTTGGACACTCCAACACTTGCATCTAGCCTGGGGGAACCAAGGCAGGGCCAGCACACCAAGCATCGCATCTCGACGCGGCCCGTGTCATCGCCTCGGCCTGTGTCATCGCCTCGGCGCGTACAGACGGCAGCCAGCGCCTCGATGCTCGAGACCCGACGCCTCGCGGCAGGAACCACGTCGACAGCCGTGGTGCGACCGTCAGCGTCATGCACCACAGGCCGTCAACGCCGCTGTGATGCGCCTCCTGTCCGCGCGTGACGATGCCTCGTATCAAGGCTGCCATCCGCTCACTGTTGCGCAGCCGACGCCGGCCCCGAAGCGCACTCGCACCGATATGCAAAGTGCCACGAGCAGGGAAGGGCGCAGTTGTGCCGGACGTGTTGGGCCTTCGGAGCCTTCGGAGGAGCCAACAGCTTGGAAGCGGCCGGTAACCCCAGTGACAGCTGTCAACGCCTACGCCGTCAGCAATGACCAACCTATCAACCTATCTTATGTGCGTGCTGCGACTGGGGCAAGCCGTCTGCGTCACGGTTTGGTGGCTGGTCGCCGCCGTGCAACGGGGCTCGGGGCGACTTGAGAAAAGTCTCGAAAGCAGCAAGGCGTCATGGGGCCGAATCTCCTGCCTTGTCCTCAGCCATGACGAACTCGTCGGGCAGTGCTTGCCCCTTGAGGCCTTTTGACCGATTCGGGAACTTGGCTGTGGTCTGAATTCCGGTCCAAGCAGATCCAGGTCCGGTTGACTATTAGTTTCTGCCGTCTCCTGTCTGTCCCGTTGTCTCGATTTTGCACGGACAAGGAGAGAAAGCCGGCAAGCGTTTGGCGTCAAGAAAACTGAGAGACAGACATTGACTTCCGCCGCCTTGGCTCCCTTGTTTGTTCGTCCGACGGAGCCGACCTCTGCGGCACCGTCAGCTGACCCTTTTGCGAGCTGACAGTCGACGCCGTGCAACAGCCACGGCGATGACATCGAGGCCGGGCGACATCAATACGAGCCCGCGCCCGATGGATGCAAGCGCTGACAACTGGCCGCATGCTGCCCGGGTCCCGGTGCGTCAAGGTTAAATACCTCGAGCCGTCCGCAGCATCCCATTCATCAGGCACTCTTATACGACACCACCATGGGCTCGCCACCGCCGACAAAGTACGCGGTGCTGCTCTTCGACGGCTTCCAGGCGCTCGACGTCTTCGGCCCGCTCGACATCCTCAACATGCTGTCGCACGACGGCGCGCTCGAGCTGGCCGTGCTGGCGGCGCGCCCGGGCCCCGTGTCGACGCGCACGCCGGCCATGGCGCACAGGGTCGGCGAGCGCGTCGTGCCGACGCACACGCTGGCCGACGCGCCCGCCGACACGGAGGTGCTGCTGGTGCCGGGCGGGCTCGGCGTGCGCGACGCGGCGGCGACGCGCGCCGAGACGGCCTTTTTGCGCGCCGCCTTCCCGCGGCTGCGCTTCCTGCTGACGGTCTGTACGGGCAGCGCGCTCGCGGCGCGGGCCGGCGTGCTCGACGGGCGGCGCGCGACGACCAACAAGGCCGAGTTCGGCTGGGTGGCGGCGCAGGGCCCGCGCGTCGACTGGGTGCGGCGCGCGCGCTGGGTCGTCGACGGCAACGTGTGGACGTCGTCGGGCGTGTCGGCCGGCATCGACATGATGTACGCCTTTGTCGCCGCGCAGTACGGCGCCGGCGTGGCGGCCGGGCTGGCGCGCGAGGCCGAGTACGTGCGCAACACGGACGCGGGAAACGACCCCTTTGGGTAACGCAGCCGAGTCAGCCTCGGGCGGCGTCGTGCCGGCAGGTCAGCCGCGCGGCGTCAGCTGGCTGTCATGCGGCCAGCAGTAGACGCTCCAAGACACCGTGTCTGCCCCGTGGTGCTCCGTCTGCCCTGTGCTGCTCGTCTGCCCCGTGCTGCTCGTCTGCCCCGTGCGGCTCCGTCTGATCCGTGCTGCTGCTCCCGTCGTCAGAGTTTATCCCTGATCCCCGGCGTCCGGCCCCGGCCGAGGGTACGTACACGGCGGATCGGCCCGCCGTCGTGCCAGCGTTTATCAGCATCTCCACCCGCCGTTTTATCTCTCACATCCATCTTATCTGATCTTGCATCCCCCCCTGTCGTCGCACCCGCCGTCTGCCTCTCCGCGCCCTCGAGCTCGCGGCGCGCTCGTTTCTGCCGCTGCGAGCCTGTTTCTGCCGCTGCGAACCCCCCCCCGTCATGTCGTGCCGGCCCGCGGCGTGAATCCGACGACCGACGACCCGAGCCCCGCCTCCCCGCGTCCCGCCCCCCGATCCGTCGACATGCCGCCCGCCGACGAGCAGGCGCCGCTGCTCGGCGCCGAGGCCCGCGGCCGAGCCTCCCCCGACGACGGCTCCGGCCCCGGCTCCCCCTCCGGCGCGGCGCAGCCCCCCGCCGCGCCCGCCAGCCGCGCCGCCGGCGTGGCGCGCGTCGACGCCGTCGCCGCGCGCATGACGGCCCGCGAGCGCGCCTGGCTCTTCGCCGCCATCTTCCTCGTCGGCTGCGCCTACGGGCTCGAGAGCCAGGTGCGCTCCGCCTACCAGCCCTACGCCACGTCGAGCTTCGCCCTGCACTCGTACCTGTCCACCATCAACGTGCTGCGCAGCGTCATCGCCGTCGCCGTCCAGCCCACGGCCGCCAAGATGGCCGACGTCTTCGGCCGCTTCGGCATGGTGGCCGCCGCCACCGTCTGCTACGTCGTCGGCATGGCCGTCGAGGCCTCGGCCGCCTCCGTCTACGCCTTCTGCGCCGGCGGCATCGTCTACCAGGTCGGCTACACCACCATCGTGCTGCTGCTCGAGGTGCTCGTCGCCGACTTCTCGTCGATGCGCGCCCGCGTCTTCTTCAGCTACGTGCCCGCCCTGCCCTTCGTCGTCAACACGTGGATCAGCGGCAGCGTCACGTCGGCCGTCCTGGCCGCCGCGTCGTGGCGCTGGGGCATCGGCATGTGGTGCCTCATCTACCCCGTCGCCTCGCTGCCGCTGCTCTCGGCCCTCTACGCCATCGACCGCCGCGCCCGCCGCGCCGGCGCCGGCGTCGGCCCCGCCGCCAAGCGCGCCCGCCGCCGCCGCGGCAAGGCGCGCGCCCGCCTGCTGCGCCAGCTCGACGCCGTCGGCCTCGTCGGCCTCGTCGCCGCCTTCAGCCTCGTCCTCGCGCCCCTGACCGTCGTCGGCAGCGCCGCCGCCCGCTGGCGCGACCCGCGCATCGCGGCGCCCCTGGCCGCCGGCCTCGTCTGCGTGCCGCTCTTCGTCGCCTGGGAGAGGCGCGGCGCGGGGACGCCGCTGGTGCCCTTCGCCCTGCTCAGCGACCGCGGCGTCTGGGCGGCGCTGGCGGTGCGCAGCCTGCTCAACTTTGCCTGGTACGTGCAGGGCAACTACCTGTACACGGTGCTCATCGTCGCCTTCGACTTCTCCGTCGAGACGGCGACGCGCATCCTGTCCCTCTTCTCCTTCTTCGGCGTCGTCAGCGGCGTCGTCGTCGGCGCCGTCGTCTACCGCCTGCGCCGCCTCAAGTACATCATCGTCGCCGGCACCTGCGTCTTCATGCTCGGCCTCGCCGTCCTCTGCAACTTCCCCGGCGGCGCCTCGCTGCGCTCCAAGGCGGGCGTCGTCGCCGGCCAGGTGCTGCTGGGCCTGGCCAGCGGCCTGTTTGCCTACCCGACCCAGGCCTCGATCCAGGCCTCGGCTTCGCGCGACCACGTCGCCATCCTCACGGGGCTCTACCTGTCCTTCTACAACGTCGGCAGCGCCCTCGGCACCTGTCTGGCCGGCGCCATCTGGACGCAGGCGCTGCTGCCCGCGCTGACCTCCAACCTGGCCTTCCAGCCCAACGGCACGCTGGCCAGGGCCGTCTACGCCGCGCCCTTCCCCGTCGTCCAGCAGTACCCCGTCGGCACCGAGATCCGCGCCGCCATCATCTGCAGCTACCGCCACGTCCAGCGGCTGCTCTGCCTGGCCGGCCTCGTCCTCTGCGTGCCCATGATTGCCTTTGCGCTGGCGCTGCGGAACCCGAAGCTGTCGGAGCGGCAGGTCCAGGAAGAGGCCCGAGGTGCTGCAGGCGACGCAGCAAGAGACGGCGGCCCAGACGACCGTCTCTAAAGGCACCGGCATAGAGGCCCGTGGCTTCCATGAACCATTACGAGAAACGCAGCGTTGGACGCGACTTGTCATGTTGCACAGGATTCGTAGATTACACTTTGATCTGGCCTTGGGGCAGTGGCACATACATAGATTAGAAAAGTCTCTCCGTACAGCATAAAATCTAAGATCATCCCGGAATCGGCCTCCTGCAGATCATCCCCGAAGTCTCTCCTGCGCCGGCTACCCTATACCGATTGCCTCGCCTGTGGGGCTGCGAGTCGGCATCGGAACCACTCTCCGCCGAGCCTGCGACTTCGGACCGTCACAACCTCACACCCTGCACGCGACAACCATGGCGTCGCCGCCCAAGGACCCGGCCGGCAGCGACAAGGCCAAGAGCCCGAGCGCTCTGCGGTCCATCATCGCCGGGTCGACGGCCGGCGCAATTGAGATTTGTAGGCGCGCGCCCCGCCGTGGAGCGCGAGCGCTGACCGTTGCCAGCCATCACCTATCCTGCCGAGTGTACGTCGACGGATGCGAACAGGGCCGTGGTCCGTGGCGGCCGCTGACGGCCCCAGTTGCAAAGACGCGGTCGCAGCTCAACCGGCGCCTCGCCGAGGGCCAGAAGCTGCCGTGGCCGCCGTTCGGCAGGCAGTGGTACGCCGGGTGCACGACGCTCATCATCGGCAACGCGGCCAAGGCGGGCATCCGTACGCTCCCCCCGGACGCGCGGCGCCGGCTCGGCGCGGCTGACGCGCGCAGGCTTCGTCGCGTTCGACCAGTACAAGCGGCTGCTCGCCGACGCCGACGGCAGGCTGACGGGCCCGCGCACCGTGCTGGCCGGCTTCGGCGCCGGCGTCACCGAGTCGCTGCTGGCCGTGACGCCCACCGAGAGCATCAAGACGACGCTGTGCGGCCCCCGCGCCGACGACGCGTCCCCGCGAGGCTGACGACGCGCAGCATCGACGACCGCAAGTCGGCGGCGCCGCGGATGCGCGGCTTCCTCGACGCCGTGCCCGTCATGGCGCGCGAGCGCGGCCTCCGCGGCTTCTTCCAGGGCTTCGTGCCGACGACGCTGCGGCAGGCGGCCAACAGCGCCACGCGCTTCGGCTCCTACACCTTCCTCAAGCAGCTGGCCGAGTCGTACACGGCGCCGGGCGAGAAGCTGGGCGCCGTCGGCACCTTTGCCACGGGCGGGCTCGCCGGGCTCGTCACCGTCTACGTCACGCAGCCCCTCGACACGGTCAAGACGCGCATGCAGAGCATCGAGGCGCGCCGCATGTACGGCTCGACGCTGCGCTGCGCCGCCATGATCCTGCGCGACGAGGGCGTGCTGACCTTTTGGAGCGGCGCCCTGCCGCGCCTGGCCCGCCTCGTCATGAGCGGCGGCATCGTCTTCACCATGTACGAGAAGAGCATGGAGCTGATGGACCGGCTGGACCCGGCCGGGCGGTACATATAGAAGACGTGGACTGTACATATGCGCGAGCCGCGGCCTGTGCCACGACGACGCGCTACTCGAGCCGTAGCCTGTGCCTCGACGCGCTATTCGAGTCGGATCATGCCCGACAGCCGCTTGCCCAGGCGCTAGAACCAGGAGCGCTTCGGCGCCTCCTCGATATCGCGCACTAGATTGTCGAAGTAGGTCTGCTAGCTACGGGCGCAGTATAGGACCGCGCAGTTTAGACCACGCACGTTAGCGCCGGGTCAACACGCGGGCGCCGCACGCACCCTATCGCGGAAGCTATTCTAGACGAGGAACGCTAGCAACATTATAAGGATACAGGAGAGGTATCGCTAGTAAGCGCGATTTAGCTCGTAGGGCGAGGAGGCTCGCTCTCACTTGCATATATCAATTAATATATTATATCCAACTAATTACGCGCCGTAATATATGACGAGATACCTCCTACTTCCTTAGTTAAATAGAGCTATTCACTCTCCTATAAACTAAGCGAACCGCCTACCCCCTCGACGAGCCCCTCCCGAACGGCCGGGATGTAAAGTCGCGCGCACGCGGTTGCCGTACGAAGCCTCTAAGGATTCTTAAGAAACGCTCCTAGATAATGCTTTCAGTCAATATACAAGTACGCCTATCGTCCTAAAATATACCAAGTATCTCAAACAGTATGGCGAGTTAACTCGGTATAGGGCATTGTTGATGAGAAGGGATGAGCAAAGCTCTTAATTTAGGGGTGGTAAAAGGAGGCTTGATTATGCATGCCTTCTAACAGCCCTTGGGGGGCTACTGAATCTACTTATAGGTGACTGGTATATATGTTAGACCCTAATGACCGCCCTGATGCACCGTATGGCCGAAAAGGTGTCTAATAGACCCGTTGTAGCGTTATACTGCTACCTTCTTATTGATATGACCCCCTTGGCCCGTCTTGGCCGCCTTTGCTGGCCCCTTTTGGGAGGGCTTGGCCGTAGCTACTCTCTAACAGATATATACAGGACTATCGAGGAGAGTCTGCAGAAGACGTTGCTTGAATTGCGCCGGATCACAGAGAGGTTGCGAATCAGGTGTTTCCATTCATAGATGATCTTTCTAAAACCTACCGAGCGCGATACATTGCCCGTGAACCCTTGGGCACACCATCGCTTATAAAGTCCCGGACAAAAGCGAGAAGTGCTTTTTTGCCCCCTTCTCCAGCTCCTAGATTCAGGTTTTCTAAGCCAGATTTCGGGGGAGTGAGTAGAAGGTCTCGCTCTTCATCAGTGACTCCTTCTTCAAGAAGAGCACGCTTAGGGAACCTGTACCCTAATTCCAGCTGCTTGATGGGAAAGCGCGTCCAGACCACCATTCTTCCTTCTTCGACATCTGTGATCCATTTTCTAAGCACATGGCAGGAATTTCTCCCTTCTACCATGAGCAACCGGACTGTAAAATGGATGCAATATGAAAAGGTAGGCTCCCTTTGTGTAACTCGTACGTCGCTATATCGCTCCACGTTTAGGTGAGATTTAAGCTCACTTTTGCGTCTGTGAACGCCGGCTAGAGCCCAGTACCAGTCTGCTCTCTTTACGTGCCCTATTAGTGGTCCTGTTTAGTTGTTTCCAGGCACTAAACAGTAGTTAAGTATAGTTACTTGCCTTCAGGTAATGCATAGGACTTAAAGTTCGTCTTTTGTCTCGTATATTTCGCAATAGCATCACTTAGATGAGACTCCCAATCGAAGTGATTATTTGCTAAAGCGTTTGCTGCGGTTTCCGTATTAAAAAAACCCGGCATTAACTTGTTCAGCTGGGTCAGCATCCATGCGAAAGAGAGTGCTGATAGTCCGGTATCTGCATTGCCCCCGCCGACGTCCGAGTGTGAGCCAAGAAACCAGCATTGTTTAACGGAAGTCTCTTCTTTTGACTCCACGGACTCCCACACGCATGGTTTAAAATGCCGTCTGTGTTCGTTGAGTGCAAGCGCCTGGAAGGCATTCTCAATAACTTTCGGGACATCCTTGCCGACAAATGATAGGGGTCGTTCCGACATCTGCAGTGGAAATCCAAGAGCACTGACTGTGTCCCAGACAGCGCATACTTTAATTTTCACACTGAGCGTAGATATTTGTAGATCGTGAAAGAAATTGTCGGGGAGATCTAACGAGATCTTTTCGTGGCTGGCGCCTGACGACCTTGCCCATACCGTAAACAGACCGCGGAGATAGGGCAGGTTCTCTTTTCTTAGCAATCCAATGCTCCTTATCAGGGACGCAAGGCATTGGACTGTAAAGGCTCCCCGGGAAAATCCAATAAGGATAATTTCGTCTCCACGGTTGGTGAAGTTATAATTATGGGAGATGAAGCTGTACGCATTTCTGATTTTGGCCGATATACCTAGAGAGAATTAGTATATGCGTTCATGCCATAACGAGACTGCGTGCAATGAACTTACCTCTCCCAGTTGCTCCGTCAATACTATGAGCAGTGAAGGCAGACCCATTCCCAATTCCGTTGTCATAATAGACAACTTGGAGATAGCCATCGTGGGTGTAATGCTTAATGCAGTTCATTAATTTGAAGACGTTTGTCAGCGGCCTTGTGTTATTAATACCGTCCTGCCATGTACCATCACAGCAGACGAAAAGCCTCTTTTTAACGTCAACAGTCGGGGATGTTGCCTCTATATAACTTGAAGCCATAGTCGTCATACGACAATATAAAGCTGCAAATTGGAAGGCCTAGTCTGCTACTTGATTTTGACAAGGATACTGGATATGGGCAAGAGAATTAGCGTCTTATGTTGGGTGAAGAATGACGAAGAGCTGAACTGGGAGTTATTAACGGGGGGCGGGGAGGTGGGGAGGATATATATAATGAGACGTTAATAACGGATTTGGCAGCCGGCCAATAAAGCTAGGAATGCCATCAAGGAAAATAAGGGAGAGCTGATAGCAGGAAAGTGATGCAAAGATGACCCGTACTTTATCACACAGGAGCCAAGTGGCGGATACGTTTAGATAGCTGGCCTTAATTCTTATGTCGAGACCCGAGGCTTCTATTTGCAGGAGAGGGTGGCGTCTTGTTCTCGTGGCGTTTGTAATGTCAAGGTTGTTAGGTGATGGCGTCATTCCAACGCTTCGCACACACGTCAAATGACGGCACAATCACAAGGTGACATGTATTCATCTTATTCTTATAAATGCAGCTCGTAATATTGTTGAAAAGGTAGAGCGCCAGTGGTCTCACAAGCGAGGACACCGGGCAAGAGAGAGTCGCTAAAGAAGGACGGAGGTTCTGGTCGTCGCGTGTATGGCCTGGTCCCATTTCGAGCTGTCGATGTTTGCGGCAGTGCCAGGCGCCTGCGATAGATAATGTGGCTTGAACCGAGACGTCGAGCTGAGCAGATCGCGGGAAGTCCCGCTTCGGTGGATATACTAAGTAGTCAGCCCGACGTAGCGGGCTCGGGCTATACCGGCCTTCTAGACGTTTAAGCTTGTCGCCAACGCAGCTTCATTAAGCTTCCTTCAGTTTGACGGCTACGTGTGTGAATGCTAGGGATCCGCCGTGTTAGGCAGATCCTCACTCAACAGTGCCATCGGACCATGTGAAGCTGTTAAGAGGTTGGCTACGGCCAGATAGGATAAAGGCACCGTCAAGGAGTAGGGGGTCGCACTAAGGTAGTGATATAAGGGCTCTATCGATCCCTCTATTATAGGCTATTAGAGTAGTATAACTAGGTCTAGCTATTCCTCACTTTATACCTATACCTATAAATAGGGATTAATAGCCCTAAGGGCTATAGAGGGAGGTGTACTCAGCCAATCGTGCTAATTGGATGTGATGCTCGTCCACGTTCAAAGCAGTCACCGCTGTCCCGTAACTTCCAACTTCAATTGCTGAAGAAGTTTCGATGCAAGACGTTACTATGGACATGGCGCCGGGCCAGCATCACTCGCCCAACGCAGCGCACGCGCGCTCTAACCCATGTCTTTTGACGAAATTCACAAGGCTGGCCATGACACTGATGTAAAGAACAAGAAGAAAAGAAGAAGAAAAAAAAAAAGACAATTAATCCTGGCTCGCGGCCAGCTCGCGCCTCTTCTCGTCGGCCAGGGCCGTCAGGGCCTCGACGGCCTCGGCCTCGCTGCCGAGCGGGACGAAGAGATGGTCGTGGTAAAAGGCGCGGACGGGGTTGACGGGCACCTTGCGGGCGGCGAGGCGGGCGGCGAGGACGGCGGCGAGGCCGACGGCATCGGGGCTCGACAGGGCGGCGCCGAGGGCGCAGGTGATGATGCGGCAGGGCGAGCAGAAGCGCATCTTGTGGGCGGTGGCGAAGTCGAGGCTGGTGACGACGGTGACGCCCTCGGGCTCGCGGAACAGCAGCTGGATCTCGGACACGGGCGGCAGCGGCGACACGGGGCTGAGGCTGGTGAAGACGTAGGTGGCCGGGTGCAGGGTCGGGGTGAGGGCGGCGAGCAGGCGGGTCAGGGGCGGGGGGGTGTGCGGCGGCGGCGGCGGCGGCGGAGACGGCGCGGCCAGCAGCAGCGGACCCGGGCCCGGGGCGGCGGCGGGCTCGAGGCACGGCGGGTGGCGGGCGAGGACGCGGACGGCGGAGGCCTTGGGGGGGCCGGGCCGCCTCCGGTCGGCGGCGGCGGGCTCCGGGGCGGGCCGGGGCGGCTTGGTGCGGGGCCGGCCGGAGCGCGGGCGCGAGACGAGCTGGCCCGTCTTCTCGAAGCGCTGCAGGGTGCGGCTGATGGCGGCGGGCGAGATGCGGAAGCGCGCGGCGATGAGGCTCTTCTTCTCGCCCGCCTGGACGGCGGCGATGATGGCGGCGCGCGCCTCGGGCGTGATCTCGCCCTTGGGCCTGCGGTCGCCCGAGACGATGGCGCTGAAGGCGGCGAGGTGCGAGGCCATGGGCGCTACGGCGCCGGGCGGGCGCGGGCGGGCGCGGGCGTGCGCTTGTCCGGGCGATGCACGGGCGAAGAGGTGAAGTTGAGTCGACAAGACTTTGGAGGATGGGGTTACGTAATCCGCGACTGAGGTAATAGAGTCTGTCTATGGGGCTTCTCAGACGGACATCTTCACCTCAAGTCTCCCCCTCGCCCAGCGCAAAGCCCATGGTGGCCCGCGTCGCCTCGTCGGCCGACAGGAAGCCCAGCCGGTCGACGTCGCCGCCCAGGTCGACGCCGCCGCGGCTCCACGCGACGATGAGGCGGCGCGCGTGCCAGATGGCCAGGTGCTTGTTGAACTTGCGCAGCTTGGACTCGATGCGGCTGCGCAGCGTCTGGCGCAGCGCGCGCGGCCAGTCGCCCGCCACCCAGCGCACGTCGCGGCGGCCCAGCGCGCACAGCGGCTCCGGCTGGCCCGTCAGGGCGTCGACGACGGTGAACTCGAGCTTGGCCATGGCCGGGTTGCAGCTGAAGGTGGCCACGGCGGACACGTCGACGCGGCACATGTCGGAGGCGCGGCAGCCGGCCACGTCGGCGTGCGCGTCGGGGCAGACTGGCCGGCCTGTCAGTCTGGCTCCGGCCCGGCCGCCGCCCGGACGGCACCCACCGCAGATGCGCCCGGCGACGACGTCGGCCTCGACGAGGAAGTCGAGCTCGGGCCGCAGCAGGTCGCCCGCGCTCTCGCTCGTCCAGGCGTTGAAGACGGCGTCGAGGAAGCCGTCGATGCTCTGGCGCGTCGTCGAGCGCGAGGCCCCGGCGTCGGTCGCGCGCCCGCACGCGTGCAGCACGTCGAAGCAGCGCGCCAGCTGCATCTCGCTGAGCTGGCCCGCCTCGGAGATGGGCCGCCGCATGCCGGGCCACGCGTCGCCGCGCTCCAGCCCGTCGAACAGCTGCCGCCGCGCCTCGGCCGACTGCTCCGCCCGCGCGCACGGCGCCGACGATACGTACACGGGCGACTCGGAGCCGCGCGGCCGCTTGACGGCGTGCGCCGGCGACGATACCGCGCTGTGCGATGCGTTGCGGCGCGCCGGCGCAGGGCCTCGCTGCGAGGCCATGGGGGGGCGCTGAGGAGAAGGAGTCTTTGGTTTGCTCGAGGATAGCAAACGACGGGAAGAAGAGGCGAGCGTTGGTTGTCGAGAGCCACCGAGGCACGGCACCTCGCCGCAGCGCAGCCGTGGTGAGTTGAACCCGGGCCACGTGCTCGCGCGTGTGCAGCCTCTGCTGTGCAGCCTCTCTTATTCAGTCCTGCCATGTCGACGTCGGCGTCTTTAATGGCCGCCACCATTACAAGAGCTGACGTCCAAAGCAAGCCTCTTGTGGCGAGTTCCATATACGACTGAGCAGACGCGTGTATATCAAGTGACCAAGCTCAACTAATGGAGCCTGTAGGCTTCCATTGACTCTCGCCCGGCCCCGGCGCCGACGTCGTCGTCCTCGCCGCGCCCGGATCCGGGTCCCGCACGCCGAAGCAAATGTCCACCTGCTCGTCCTCGCCGACTCACTCGACCACCGCCTCGTACCGTCGCAGCCGCGCGCTCCCGCCGCGCTGGCCAGCCTCGCGACGATTCGCTCTCTGGCCTGCGGGCCGGGCATCATATGGGCGGGACTCATTAGCCCATGTGCTGGTATGCACCCCTGCCCGAGGCAGAGCTGCAAGTCAGCCGCTGCTTCAGTTCGGCCCGTCGAGCCGCCAAATCGAGTACGCGTCCATAGGTAGGGAGTACGCAATGCCGACAAATCCACAGCCCTGCTAGGCTTGGAGCCAGAAGTTTATTAGGGCCTGGTCCACACCGCCTAGTCGTCGTGCATCAGGGCCCTTGTTATTACCGAGTAGTAATAATACTGTCTGTCCCTTGACGTGCCCGCTACCGCTAGCCTGAACCTCCACTGGACTCGGGTGCATGACGGAGATTCACGGGAATTCATTACAAAACTGATCAGCGTCGGGGAGAACATCCAAGTAGACGAGCTGCGCCTATATTTTTGCTGTAGGGCCTTTAGTAGGGTGTGAGGTGGCTCGTGGGCCCTACCCCTTTGGTATACCTGCAGGGGTATTTATGGGCTTACATTACAGAGGCCTGACCGGAAAGTCCTTTCCGTGTCCAGGAACACGTAGGGGCTTATAGTGGGGGTTTCCGGAAATCCATTTCTGCCGTACGGCCCGTACGGATAGAGTAGAAGTCCACGGGTATTAATGGGTCCCCTATCCGTACCGAGGGCTGGTGGGGGCTTCCTGAAATCACTTCTCGTCAGCCCTCCGTACTCCCTATATAGACCCGTATAAACCTTTCAGCTCGCTAATGTATAGGTACCCGAACACCAGCAGGATAACAAAGCAAACTGTGTGGATGCTATATTATAACTATTTCCTACAGTCCGTCTAAGGGGTGTTGATGTATATACTTCCAGGTAAGATACCCTCATATATAGTAATAACGCGGGCTAATATACCTGAATTATATACCGTTATAATCTTTATTCGTTTATAAGGCGAATGATACTTACGAGGGGTCCGTATAGGTATTTTCAGAGCCGTAATAGCTATGTAAAGGCATAAGGTTTATAATATATTAATGCGTCGCGACTCGCGTTGAGTCGTATTTTTTGCCGACCCACTGTATATATTGAATTCTTCTTCTTTTCTTCATGGCAAGTTTTCTTTCCGCAGTTAACTTGTAGCAACTACATAGAACAGTACGCTCGACTCGAGTCACACCGCCGTAGTCCCGAACAGTCAACTTGATAAGCAAATGCAGAACACGCCAGCTGTTGGTGTGTGACCATCCCTTGGTGCTTGCACGCCCACCATCGCCGACGTTACTCCCAATGAGGAGCCCGCAGCGTCTTGGCGGTATTCTCGCCGCCGCCGCCGTCTTCTGCCTGCTCGTATACTTCACTCCCCATGTCAATGTCACCGGGCTTGTGCCCCCTCCGATACTGCCACGAGAAGGGGAAACAAAAAGGGGAACCGCCACAGGCCGTCGATGGCGACGCCAAGCAAACGCAGATTGCAGGGTCGGGCTTGCACCCGATCTGGTATCTCCTCAAAGACGCACAGCGGGAGTTTGAGGCGGTTAAGAACAGACAATCCAAGACACTTCAGGACTCAGTTCGAGAGTACCGCCGACGATACGGAATCCCGCCGCCGCCGTACTTCGACAAGTGGTACGACCTTGCGAGGAGCAATAACGTGCAGCTCATCGATGAATTCGACATAATAAACGACCAATTAATGCCCTTCTGGGGGCTGAAACCGGAGACGATTCGAGCGAGGCAGAAGCTGGCGTTGAGCTATGATAATGGCCTACTTGACATTTCTATCCGCAACGGCAAGGCTTCATATACGCAACAACAAAACTGGATACGGGATTCGACTCTGGAAATGATGGCAAGGTTTACTCAACACCTGCCCGATATGGACTTGGCAATCAACGCCCTCGACGAGCCCAGGGTCGTGGTCCCTTCGGATGACCTCACGAGGCTCTTGCACAAGGCTAAGACGGAGAATATACCTGCTTCCGAGGCCAATAAGAAACCAATTAACGGTTTTACGCCATCGCCGCCCTCGGATCTGCTCAATGTCGACGAGGTCGACGGGACCAGTTTAACGCGGTTCAACTCCTTCCATTGGCAGGCTACGTGGACGGTTTCTCGCTTGTCTTGTCCGGCAGATAGCCCGGCTAGGAGCCTCGACGATAGCGACGAAGTCGACGATGTAAATAAATACCGGTCCAGCGAGCTGGGCTTCATCTACAACTTCACTGCCATGTCGGACATTTGCATATCCCCATCCTTGCGTCTACGGCACGGTTTCTTCGACGGGCCGGACACCTATAGTGTCATCCAAGAGCTCCTGCCTGTCTTCACTCAAGCCAAGGTTTCGTCCTACAACGATATCCTCTATCCACTGCCCTACTACTGGCTTCCCATCGTCAAATACAACGCGAGCGAAGACAAACCCTGGGCCGAGAAGGAGGCCAAGCTCTACTGGCGAGGCAGCATGACTGGCGGGCATCTGATCAATGGAAACTGGAGGCGGCACCATCGCGAGCGCATGGTGGAAAAGGTCAATGCCGGCAGCGAGGCCTTGACCATGGCGAAACGCGGAGGCGGATGGGAGGCCATCAAGGTCCCTCGCAGCGACTACCGCGAGCTCTTTGATGTCCATTTCACCGGGGCAATTCAGTGTGAGCCCAGCGACTGCAAGGAAGCCGAGGAATTCTACGGCCTCGCGGGCCGCGACTCGCAGAATGGGGCGTGGGGCTACAAATACCTACTTGATTTGGACGGCAATTCCTTCTCGGGGCGCTTCTACGCCTTCCTGCGCAGCAAGAGCCTGACCTTCAAGCAAACGCTGTTCCGCGAGTGGCACAGTGAGTGGCTCAAGCCCTGGGTGCACTA
This sequence comes from Hypocreales sp. Mo6-1, assembly GCA_002939055.1. Lineage (NCBI taxonomy): Eukaryota > Fungi > Ascomycota > Sordariomycetes > Hypocreales > Hypocreales sp. Mo6-1. The sequence continues at coordinate 2,584,295 of PNEP01000013.1, forward strand.
TGTGCCCCTGAGCCAGGAGGGAGACGATCTGCTGGAGGCGGTGCGCTTCTTTGACCAAGATGGCCCGGACTATGGAAAGGAGGAGGGGGAGAGGATTGCGACGGCGAGCCGGGACTGGGCAAACACGGCGCTGCGAAGGGAGGATATGGAGGTGTGGTTCTTCCGACTTCTTTTAGAGTGAGTGCTCCCCTCACGATGCAGGTGCCGGTTGATTGACGCGTGGGCAGATACGCACGGGTTATCGATGACCGCAGAGAGAGTCTTGGGTTCGATCCGTACAGCACAGGCGAGGGAGAAACTACATAGCGCTGCTTTTGGGGAAGCTGCTTTTGGGGAAGATACATGTATCAAGAATAGACGGTATCTAAGTGCGCAGGCTTGCTCCAAGTCTGACGATCCGCTTGTCTCTGAGTCAACGTGACCCAGCCAAGAAGGGGCTGCTTGAGTTGTTTGTGGGGCGAGCCAACTGGCCAACTGCATAGGCACAGCTAATTCGCCGGATTCGAGTCCCCGGCGTCTTTCTCTTCTTCTCAGATGTCACGGGTGCATTCAACGCAGGTACGTACCCCGGATGTCTGCCTGACGATCCAGGCTGGCTCACGAAGCAGCTGCCGGTGCTCAACTTCAGCAGCCAAACAGTTCGCCCGTGACGCACAACCAACTTGGATCTTCACCTTCACCAGCTCCCCCCAGCCCCAGCCGACGTCGAGTCGCGAGCCGCCGTCAGTCGTCTCCATGGCGGCGTCGCAGCCAAAGGACGACGACGCCCACCCCTGGGCCCCTGATGAGGCCCCCGTCCGGCTTCAGAGCTTTCTGACAGGCTCGCAGGAACATGGCGCCGAGCCGCCGCCGCAGGACGACGTCGACCGGGCGGAGACGCGCGAGCTGACGGGCTGCAAGGTTCGCCTCTTCGCCTCGCTCCTCTTTGCCGGCTGCCGCTGACGCTCTGGCCAGTGGTTCCTCTTCAACGCGACCATTCTTGCCGCCGCCTTTCTCTTCGCCCTGGACAGCGCCCTCGTCGCCAACATCCAGACGGTACGTGTCTCTGCGAAGCACCTGGCCGGTTGGCTCGCTGCTCACGGCTCCAGGCCATCGTGATCCACTTCGGCGCCGTTGACGAGCTTCCCCTGCTCTCCGTCGCGTCAGTCGAGCCCCAGGCCAGTCTGAAGCCGGAGAAAGCAGCTAACGGCATCCAGATCCGCCATGGCCGGCCTCGCGACGGCCCTGCCCCTCAGCAAGCTCTACACCATGTTCGACGGAAAGTGGCTCTCCTTCTTCTTCGCCGTCAACGTCATGGCCGCCTCTGTTCTCTGCGGCGCGGCGCCCAACATGGCAGCCGAGCTGGTGGGCCGCGCCTGGGCGGGCGCGGGCTTGATGGGCATGTACCACGGCCTTGTCACCCTCGTCACGGCCCGCGTGCCCGAGAGAAGGCGTCCCGAGTATCTGGCTTTTGCGTAAGCACCATGCCATCGCCTCCCGATCAGACTGTCCGCTAACCTCGTGTCCATCCTCCGCAGGAGCCTGGCTTGGGGCCTGGGCACGATTCTCGGCCCCGTCGCGGGCGGCGCGCTCGAGCTCTACTCGTGGCGCTCAGCCTTGTACATCGGCGTCTTCCTTGGCATCCCCCTCCTGCCCGCGTACGTCTTGCTCGTGCCGTCGACTCATCCGGCGCCGCGCGTGCCGGCCTGGCGCAAGCTTGCCTGCCTCGACTTTGTCGGCATCCTCCTGAGCGTCGGCTCGCTCGCCGCATTCACGGCGGCGACGAACCTGGGGGGCGTGCTCTTGAGCTGGAAGGGCGGCACTCTCATCGTCCTCTACGCCGTCAGCGCCATCCTCGCCGTCGGCTTCAACTTCCAGCAGGCCTACCACATCTTCTCGAGCCCCCGCCATCGGCTGCTCCCGGTCCACCTCTTGCGCAGCAGAGAGGTCTCGTTGCTCTTTGTCCTGATGGCGTGCGGTTCGGCAATGGCCTCGGTCACCCTTCACTACGTCCCCCTCTACTTTCAGCTCCTGGGGGGCGACTCGGCCATCAAGACGGCCCAGCGCACTCTGGCCCTCGTATTCCTCCTCGCCTTTGGCATGCTCGCGAGTGGATGCTTCATCGCCAGGGTCGGCTACTACAAGCTTTGCTACGTCGTCGGCTCCTTGCTGGGCCTCGCCGGGGCCGTTCTGATGAGTGAGTGCGCTCCCACGTCTACGCAGCCACAGGCCGCTGACACGACAGGCTTGGTCGGCATCGATACTCCCAACGCGGCCGTGTACGGGTACGAGGCCCTGCTTGCCCTGGGCAGCGGGTTCTTTGTCCACGCAGGCTTTGCCGCCGTTCAGGCGAACGTGCACCCCAAGGAGACGACGCGCGCAGTCGGCCTCATGGTTTTTGGCCAGCTGGTCGGATTCGCCCTTGGCCTGTCGACGGCTGGGGCCATCTTTGTCAACCTGGCCAAGAACAACCTGGCCGACGTGTTCCCGGAGTTTGGCGCCAGGGCCCGCGACGCGCTCGCCGCCGGGACCAGTGGCAAGTTGCTTTCTAGCCTGGGGGACAGGGACCGGGCGCTGGCTCTGGATTGCGTCGCCGAGGCGTGGCGGAGAGTCTTTGTGCCGGTTTATGTTGTGGCCGCCGTGGCGGCTGCTCTGAGCACTCTGCTCCAGGTTGGCCCCGTTGCCCCGAGGCCGGAGTCGGCGCTAACGCGGCGGGCAGTTTAAGACGGCCTTTGCCGCCACCTTGGCTAGCGCCTGAAGGAGAGGGTATGATTTGGACCCGAATAGAGAGCTTGTTGTCTCGTAACATGGCTGATGACACGAGATACATGGACTCGCTCAAAAGTTGCGCTTGGTTCCAGCATTCTCGTTTGCTTTCATTTTCCGTCTCCACAGGTGTCGAGGCGCTGATGGCAGATGCAATCACGCAGCTCTTGGGGTCATCTCGGGCGCCCCTTGGCATGGTCGAGCTTCGCCGTCGGCCTGTATCGAGCTCGTCGTCAGCTGTATCAACTGGCCGAGCGTCGCGGCCCCCAGCGCGGCATGGCAAATCCCACGTGGCCGTGCGCACAAGTTCAGCCACCACTTTTTGGTTTGGCGAGCTCGAACCGCGGCTCGAGCCGCCGGATCTCGATATGCCGGGCGGAGCGCAGCAGTGCCGACGGGGTGGCGTTTGCTGGCTTGACAGCCTCGCCGGGGAACAGGCCAGCCTTGGCTGACCAAATTGCATCCTGCGATGAGGGTCAGGGGACCAATCGCCAGCGGACGGGGAGACATGGATGGGGAGACGTGGACGGGCAGACATGGACGGGGAGACATGGGACCCATGTTTGCACTTGACAGCAATGCTCGCACGGGTCGCTGACAGCAGCAGAAAGCACGACAGCGAAGAATCCAGTCAACTGCCGACACAGGCACGGGACTGAACCGAGGCATCCCGTCCGCATCGGAGGCGGAAGGACGGTCCGGTCACGAGGCGGTCCGGTCACGAGGCGGTCCGGTCCTTGAGGCGGTCCGGTCACTTCGGGCGGTCCGGTCTCCGGAGGAGTCACCCCGTCTCCGGAGCGGGACAAGCTGTTCCGCGGGCCTCTTCTCCAGACACCTAACCCGTCGACCGCCATGGCACATGAGCACGTGCGGCAATCACGGCGCGCGTCGCATCCGCAGGCCAGCACGTACGTCTCTGGCGTCGGACATCGGACTCTCCGGCTCGTCGCCCTCTCCAGAATGGATGCCTCCGGCGAGCCCGTGCGAACCATGAGCCCCAGGGGCGGCCCTGGAGCTTGCCAGCGCACGGCGGACAACGGTCGAGCGCGGCTCCTGCTAATCGACCGGCCGTCCGAAGAGCTCGAGGGCCGTCGGCCGGCTAGCCTGTCCTGGGCTCTTTGACCCCGTTATCTCAAGCCGGCCCACCTGCCGAGGTGGCGACGAACGCTCACGCCTCTCCCGTTGCCACGACGAATAGACTCGCCGCGGGGCAGCACCTTATAAGCCTCCCGGACGTCCCGGTCCTGCGACGAGGCCTCTGGCTGGCATGACGGCGCGACGACAATGAAGAACTGCAACTCGGGCCTGGCGGCGGCCCTGTTGGCCCTGCTGGCCCTGCCGACGGCGGCGACGGCCCAGGACGGCTCGACGGCGCAGAACGGCTCGACGGCCGTGGCCATGGCCAGCCTCCCCCAGTGCGCGGTAGGCCGGCCGTCCCCGTCGCCACCGAGCTCTGCTGACCGGCCCGCGCGTCCAGGTGTCGTGCCTCAGCGACGAGCTGCCCAAGGCGACGTGCTCGCTCACCGACACGCGCTGCCTCTGCACCGACGAGTCGTTCCAGGCCGCCATGACGGCGTGCGTGCTGGCAAACTGCACCATCCGCGAGGCGCTCAGTAGGTGCCGCGCCCGGGGGGCCTCGCAGCGTCGACTGACGCGCCGCAGCGACCAAGAACGCGACGGCGGCGGCCTGCGGCGAGCCCGTCCGGGACCGGGCTCGCCAGTACGTGGCCATCTGCGACACCTTTTCCCTCCTGTCGTCGTCGTCGGTCATCATGCGCTTCGCCTACAAGTTCTGGGCCAAGCTCGACTTTGGCCCGGACGACTGGTTCGCGCTCCTGGCCAGCGCCGTCGGCGCCCCGGACGCCGTCTTCAACGCCCACGTCCTGCCGCCCAACGGCATCGGCCGCGACGCCTGGACGCTGGGCTTCGACCAGATCACCACCTTCATCCGCTACTTCTACATCCTCGAGATCACGTACCTCGCCGAGGTGGCCTTTGTCAAGCTGTCCCTGCTCTTCTTCTACATGCGCATCTTCCCCGCCGCGCCCGTGCGCCGCCTGCTCTGGGCCACGATTGTCTTCGTCGCCCTCTTCGGCCTCGTCTTCGTCTTCGTCGCCATCTTCCAGTGCACGCCCATCCACTACTACTGGTCGTCGTGGGACGGCCAGCACAAGGGCACGTGCCTCGACATCAACGCCATCGGCTGGTCCAACGCGGCCATCAGCATCGCCCTCGACGTCTGGATGCTCGCCATCCCCATGTGGCAGCTCAAGAGCCTCAAGCTCCACTGGAAGAGGAAGGTGGGCGTGGCCTTGATGTTTTGCGTCGGCACCTTGTGAGTCTCGCGCCGTGTCGTGTCGTGTCGTGTCGCGCGAGGCTTGCTGACGCCCATTGCAGCGTCACCATCGTCAGCATCCTCCGCCTCCGCTCGCTCGTCAAGTTTGGCACGCACTCGACGAACCCGACGTGGGACTTTTTCGACGTGGGCGTCTGGTCGACGGTGGAGATCAACGTGGGCATCATGTGCGCCTGCATGCCGGCGCTGCGGCTGCTGCTCGTGCGCCTGTTCCCGGGCCTGCTGGGCACGTCGCAGAAGTACTACAAGGCCTACGCCAGCGGCCAGAACCAGTCGCCGACGCAGAGGTCGATGCGCGGCCTGGCCACGGGCACCACGTCGCGCGTCGAGCGGTCGCAGGCGCCGCCGCCGGCGCTCGCCATGACGCCCAACCAGATCACGTACCAGAAGACGTACGCGGTCGAGTACGGCGACAAGGACGACGAGTCGCAGCTCATGGATGTGGGCGACATGTACGCCAAGATGGAGGGCACGGACAGCGCGCGGTCCCACAGCCGGTAGGCGAGGGGGGGGTTGGCTTTGAGTCTATACAGGACGGTCTTAATACCCGGGGTCTGGTGGCACGAGAAAGGCGTCGCCACGTGCAACGACGGCGACTGCAGGTCCCAAGTAACTAGTCGGGTGATATAATAGAGTTGTATAATACTGCGGATGGAGCACGGAAAGACGCCTGCTCTTGTCGTAGCAGGCGTAGATGACGAGCAGCCTCGACATGTTCTACTCTGGACGGGACCTCGGACACTCTCGGACTCTACCGGGCAGCCAGCATGGCCTGTCCTAAGCTGCGCGGCTCTTTGCCATGTCATGGCTCAGCATGGACGGACAACTGTATCCAGCAACTCAACCTAACAACGTACGATGGCCAGGGCCGATTGGGCAGCCCTGGTCTGCCAGACGGGGTATTTGAGGACCACGGCTCTCCCAGGCCGCCAACGACGAGCCAAGTCGCCGCCTCCCTGCCCGTCACTGGATACGCCTCTCCACCCCCATGAAGGGCCTCATCGCCGGGCTCGCGGCGTCGTGCCTCGCCGCCGCCGTCGCACGAGAGGCGCCGCGGCTGCTGCGGCGGCAGTGCGCGTACAACCAGTGCTACGTGGCGCTCGACGCGGCGGCCGGCGGCAACCCGGTGCACCTGAGCGCGGCGTGCGAGGAGTACGTGCGGCGCAACTGGGACCGGGGCGCGGCGGCGCCGGCGCTGAGCGACGCCGTCGCCGGCGCGTGCGGCTACGCGGCCGGCGCGACGCTGGCCGCCTGCTTCTGCTTCCTGGGGCGCGGCGCGGCGACGCGCGAGCGCCGGCCGGCGGCGTTCCCGGCGTGCGCCGGCCGGCCGTGCTACCACGCCGTGGCCGACGCGCTGGGCGGCGGCGGCGGCGCGCTGGCGCGCTTCTGCGCGGGCGGCGGCGGCGCGGCGGCGCGCCTCGACGCGCTGCCGCCGGCCGTGTACGCCGGCCTGTACCTCCGGGACGGGTGCCGGAGCCGCGACCGGCCGGGCGCGTTTGACCTGGACGCCGTGCAGCAGGCGTGCGGGTGCGTGCGGAGGGAGGCTGCGCGGACGAACGCCACTGTGCAGGCGAGCATCCAGACGACGGTGCAGACGAGCGTCCAGGCGAACATCCGGACGAGCATCCGGACGAGCGCCCAGACGAGCGCCCCGACGAGCGCCCAGACCAACGTCACGACGACCCTCCCAACCACCACCGCCCCGAGCAACGGTCCGGCATCCGCTGGCGCTCCGCAGTGTCGCTGCAAGCAGCACGTCGGCTCCAGCAACCCCCCTGGACTCGGACACTGGGGCCGCCGGATATGGCCACGTCTGCCGAGCGTAGTCCGGCCTCGAAGGAGCCCGTAGAAATAAACAGATCCGCATGTTCCGACGCGTCGACGACATCTCCACCAGTAGGCGTAGAAGCAGACGAGGTATCCATGGAGCTGTCTAGCGTCCCCCCAACGTCGAGGCTAACAGGGTCGGGTGAAGAGGCTTCACCGCAGCAGCCGTCGTCTACCGTCTAGCCATGCAATCCGCCCAGCCGCCCCGTGCCCCTCGCGCCGTCTATCCGCGTCTATCCTGCCGACGCCGCCTCGCCAAACACGGCCGCCCTCAGTTCGCGTCGGCCGGGACGTGGCCCTCGACGGTGCTCAGGGCGGCCAGGTTGACCTCGCCCATGCGGTCGGAGCGCTCGGCGGCGGCCAGCAGGGCCACGCACTCAATCACGTCCTCGGGCTCGAGCAGGTGCCACCTGGCCAGCGTCACCTTGGTGCTGGCGCCGACGGTGACGGTGAAGACGTGGTCGGCGTCGAGGACGGGCCCCGCGGCGCCGTCGAGGCTGCGGAACATGTCCTCGTCGGTGAAGTCGTCGCCCATGCACAGGGCGAGGTCGACGCGCTCGGCCGGCGGCTGGTGGTACAGGGCCACGAGCCGCTTGGCGATCTCGCCCTTGTTGATAAAGGTCGGGCGCACCTCGATGTTGGCCTTGCCGGGCATCACGTCGACGTCCCAGGCGCGGCCGACGCCGGCCTCGAGCTCCCTCTGGCACTCGCGCGCCATGTGCAGGCCCAGCTCGGGGTCGGCGAGGCGGTAGTGCCAGGTGAGGGCGCAGCGCTTGCGCTCGATGAAGGAGCCTGGGGCGGGTCAGCAGGCGAGACGGCCGACGGGACGGCAGACGGCAGACGGCAGACGGCCGACGGCGGCGGCGGACGCACCGGCGACGCGGTCCGTGTACCGCTGGAAGACGTCCATGACGTCGGCCTGCCAGCCCATGTCGAGGCGGTCGGCCAGGTTGACCCAGTCGGCGCCGCCCGGGTGGCGCATGAAGCTGCCGTGCTCGGCGGAGAAGCCGAGGCGGGCGACGTGGCCCAGGTGGCGGCCGAGGAACTCCTGGTCCCGGCCCGAGATGATCCAGACGGCGTTGCGCGCGTCGGCGGCGAGCAGGCGCAGGGCGTCGACGACGCGCTCCGAGGGGACGGCGGCGCTGGGCTCGCGCACAATGGGCGTCAGCGTGCCGTCGTAGTCGAACATGAAGAGGCGGCGGCCGGCGGCGGCGCGGTAGCGCGACAGCAGGCGCGCGCGGTCGAGCAGCGGCGTGGCCTGGGCGCGCGCGTCGCCCAGGACGCTGAGGGCCTTGCGCAGGAACCTGTCGATCCAGGCGCGCGCGTCGTGCGTCGTGACGTGGCGGTAGAGGCCGCGCTGCATGGCCTGGCGGCGCTCGGGCGCCATGGCCAGGGCCGCGTGCAGCTTGTCGGCCACGCCCGTCAGGTCCCAGGGGTTGATGTGCAGCGCGTCGGCCAGGCTGGCGGCCGTGCCGCTGAACTCGGACAGGATCAGCGGCCCGCCGGCGCCGTGGCGCTGGCAGACGACGTACTCGAGGCTCGTCGTGTTCATGCCGTCGCGCACCGACGTGATGAGGCCGACGTCGGCGGCGCGCAGCAGCGCAAAGTACTCGTCGGGCTCGAGGTACTGCGGGTAGTGCTGGACGGGCGCGAAGCCCAGGCTGCCGTAGCGGCCGTTGATGCGCAGGACGAGCTCGTTGACGCGGCTGCCGACGCGGTCCTCGCCGTCGGGCTCCGTCGACGGCGACGTGACCTGGATGAGCACGACGCGCTCGCGCCACTCGGGGTAGAGGTCGAGGAAGCGCTCAAAGGCGCGCAGCTTGTGCGCGACGCCGCGCACGCTGTCGAGCCGGTCGCGGCCGACGACGATCTTCTTGCCCGCGTGCAGGCGGCGCAGGGCGGCGCACTTGGCGGCCACGGGCGCCGCCGCCGCCGCCGCCTCGACCTTGGCCGCGTCGATGCCGATGGGGAAGACGCCGACCTGGACGCGCGCGCCGTAGGCGTCGATGCCGAGCGTGTCCGAGGGGAAGCCGAGGATGCGCGTGCAGCAGCTGAGGAAGTGGCGCGCGTAGCCGTACGACTGGAAGCCGACGAGGCTGGCGCCCAGCACGCCCTCGAGCACCTCCTTGCGCCGCGGCAGGCAGCGGAGGAGCTCGCTGCTAGGGAAGGGCGCGTGGAGGAAGAAGGCGACGTGCATGGCCGGCACGCGCTGCCGCAGCATGCTGGGCAGCAGCATCAGGTGGTAGTCGTGCACCACCACCACGTCGCCGGGCCGGTAGGCGTCGAGGATGCGCCCGGCGAAGGCCTGGTTCATGCGGTAGTAGTCGGCCCACTGGACGCGCTCGCGCCGCCCGTCCGACGGCTCGTGGTGCTGGTAGTGGAAGAGGGTGCAGAGGTCGTGCTGCGCGTAGCGGCGCCAGCGGGCCTGGTCGCCGAGCAAGACGCCGCGGGGGGGGGTGTCCGGGGGGCCGGCGCCGGGGGGGTCCGAGGGGCCGGGCCGCTCCGGGGGGCCGGCGTCGTCGGCGAGCCACACGGGCACGGAGCGCACGGGCCGGTCGCGCGCCAGCAGCTGCCGCTCGAGGCGCGCCTGGTCCTCGCGCGGGATCCACAGGCCGTCGGCCGGCGGCGGCGCCGGCAGCTGGGCGGCGGCGTCGACGGGCACCGGCGCCGAGAGGGCGTTGAGCGGCGCGGCGGCGCGCGGCGGCGCGGGGGCGGCCGGGTCCGGCGGGGGGTCGATCTCGCCGGTCCAGGCGACGACGGTGTGGCCCCAGGGCGACGCGTCCGACGAGAAGTAGGCGAGGGCGTCGAACAGGGCCGACTGGCCGCGGCGGGGGGAGAGGAGCTGGAGGCGTCAGCACTGCTAGCAGGCCACGCGCAAGCAAGACTGCCTACCCAATCCTCGCCCTTGCGGTACGTCAGGGCGTGCGGAAGGGTAAAGGTGGCCGAGATGATGTTGCCGCTGAGGCCGAGGTCGGGGTTGGCGAGCATCTCGGCCAGCGAGTCGCGGCGCTCCATGGCGGCCATGTGCTCGTCGTCCGGCGGCAGCGAGCGCGGCGGCGGCCTGTCGGAGTCGCAGAGAGCCGCGGGTCGCAGAGAGCCGCGGGTCGCAGAGAGCCGCGGCGGCGCTCAGGCACGCAGGCCGGGCCTGGGGTGAGGCGGCGGGGAGGCGACGCGGAGGCGGCGGGGAGGCGACGCGGAGGCGTCGAGGGGCGGCGCCCGATGCGCAGTCGCCGCGCTCTCGTCGCGCAGTCGCTGGCGCGGCCGTTGCGCGGTGCTGCTGCTCTGCTGCTGCGCGGCTGCTGCTGCTGGTCGCCGTCCGGATCCGGATCCTGCTGCCCAGGGCTGCCTTATCAGCTGGAGCCACCTGCCTGGAAGCTTCCCGTGCCCTCACCGAGCGCCACGCCGATTGGTCGAGCGCAGGCAAACGCGTGCAACCGTCGACGTCGCCGACGTCACAGGAGCAATCAAGGGGCGCGCCGACAAGCAGAGACGGAGCACGACGAGACGACGAGACGGGCGACGGCACACGGACCCGGTCCGGGTGACTGCGCCCGGGCCAACAGCCGGCAGGGCCTCGGACCAGGTGCCGTTGACATGGCCGTTTAACCGTTGCTAGTCTGCCGCGGGCGGGACTGGCTCTGACACTGACTGGCTCCGACACTGCGCACGCCAGCATGGAACTCGCCGTCGCCGTCTTGGAGCTGCCCGTCGTCCACGCAGCGATGCCGTCACACGGCAGCTGATTCAGCCCTCGGCCCTGGGCAACGGAGCCGTCGTTGCATCGCGATGCACCCGCGGCGGTGATTACGTCACCCCACGTGACCCCAACATGGCCACCTGTTGAGTTTTCTCGGCTTCTCCTCGCTTCAACGCCTCGACATCCGGACATGGGCCGACAATCAGCCATCGAGCCATCGCCCATCGCGACCGTCGACGAGACGAGCTTGGCCTCGCCTCGCCTCGCTGGCCTCGCCATGTCTCCAGCGCCTCCAGCGCCTCCCTCGCCGCCGCCGCCGCCGCCCGAGCCGTCGCCGCCGCCGCCGGCCCCGTCGCCCCAGCATGCGACGGCCCACGCCTACGCCAGCAACGGGCTCGAGATCCTCCAGGCCGCCACCGACGCCGCCCAGGCCATCTCGAACCCCCAGGCCCTGCAGAATGCCGCCGCCGCCGCCGCCGAGGCCGTCGCCCAGCCCCCGGCCCCCGACCTGGCCGGCCCGGGCCCGCCGCCGGGCCCCGTGACGCCGGGTCCGCCGCCGCCGCCGGGCCAGCACCCGCAGCACCCGCCGCACCCGCCGCACCACCTCCTGCCCGGCCCCGGCGGCGTCATGCGCGATCCCACCATCAACCCCAAGTTGACGCGCCTGCGCCGCGCCTGCGATATGTGCAGCATGCGCAAGGTCAAGTGCGACGACTCGAGCGTCCCCTGCCGCCCCTGCCGCGAGCTCGGCGTCGACTGCACGTACGAGCGCGAGACGAAGCGCCGCGGGCCCCCCAACAAGCACGCCGAGGCGGCCAAGGCGGCCAAGCGGGCGCGCATGGAGCTCGGCGCTGCGGCGGCGGCGGCGGCGGCGGCGGCGGCGGCGGCTGCGGTTGCGACCCCCGGCCCCGGACCCGGCCCCGGACCCGGACCCGCGCCCGCCGCAGCCCCCGCAGCCCCCTCGCCGTCGCCGCACCACGCGGCCAAGGCGCTCATGACCATCTCGTCGGACGGCGCCGTCGTCGACGCCGAGGCCATCGCCCCCCTGCCCGTCGTCGAGCTCCTCGTCGACGACTTCTTCACCTACGTCCACCCCCTGGCGCCCTTCCCGCACGAGCCGACGTTCCGGCAGTCGTTTGCCAACCGCGAGGACCGCTCGCGGCCCGAGTTCCTCGGCCTGCTGGCCAGCATGGTGGCGGCGCTCGTCGCCTCGTTCCCGCGCTCGGCGCGCGACCACCTCAAGGCCCAGCACGGCGCCCACGTCTTCCCGCGCGCCGTCGCCATGGTGGACAAGTGCCGCGACATCGCGCTGCTGGCGCGCGGGCCGCGCTGGGCCCTCAAGCAGCCCAAGACGCTCGACGACGCCGCCGCCAGCTACCTGCTCGGCCTCGCCTCCGGCTACAGCCTGCAGTGGAACGCGGCGCGCCACTTCATGGCCGAGACGCTGACGCTGATGCGCGAGCTGGGCCTGAGCCGGCCCAAGCACCCGGGCGACCTGCCGACCTTTGGCACCGACGCCTACGCCGCCGATCCGCTGCCCTTTAACCACGTCAAGGACCAGATCGGCAAGCGCATCTTTTGGTGTCTGCTGCTGGCGGTGCGGTGCGTCGTCAACCTCTGTCATGTCGCACTGCATCTCCCCAGACGCGCCCGCTGACTCTCTCAGGTCCTTCTCGCAGCTCGGCGCCGCGCCCGCCGACCTCGTCATCGCGCCGTCGACGCCCAGCCTGCCGTACCCGGCGTACCCGGAAAACGTCGACGACATCTGCGTGCTGGCCAACGAAATCATCCACCAGGCCGAGGGCAGCGTCACGCTGCTGACGGGCTTCCGCTTCGCCATCGACATCTACACCACCATGAACGGCGTCGTCAGCCTCGAGCTGGCCTACGGCATGAGCACGCTGCCGTGGCCCGACCAGCGCCTGCTGCTGCGCGACGGGCTGCTGGCGGCCAAGGCCATCGTCGACAACCTGCCGCCCGAGCTGCAGCTGGGCCACGAGGCCGACGAGGCCGGCTCGCTCGCCAGCCTCGACGAGTCGGGCCTGCAGTACGCGCCGCCCGCCTGGCCGCAGCCGCAGCCGCCGCACGACGTGCGCAGCCTGATCAAGGCCCAGCCGCTGCGCCGCCGCCAGCTGCAGTACGAGATGCAGCGCGCCAACATTTACGCCTCGCAGCTCGCCACGCGCGCCTACTTTGTCGAGCTGTACTACAACCTGCGCGACGAGCACCTGACCGAGGAGGAGGAGCAGCAGCAGCAGAGCGCCAGCCCTGCCGACTCCGAGGCCCTTAAGGCCGAGGCCGACGACGAGGTCCTCGGCCTCATGGCGCAGGAGCGCGAGCTCATCGTCGGCGACCTGCTCGCCGTCCTCGGCTCCCTGTCGCAGCGCAGCCTCGAGCCCAACGGCGGCTCGCTCGTCAGCAAGCTGCGCCAGGTGGCGGCCACGCTGCTCGCCGGCCCGCCCGACCGCAAGGGGCCCCTCGCCCTCAAGGCCGACGACGCCCTCTGCCGCCTCGTCGACGTGCTCGGCCGCCTCGAGCGCACCGGGCCCGCCGCCGACGGCCGCGCCGACCCGGGCCACATGACGCCCGACGACGAGGACGACGAGCTGCGCCTCTGGGCCGACCTGCGCGACTTCCAGCTGCGCTACGCCGCCAACGGCGCCATCGCGGGGGACCTGTGAGGCCGCCACGGCGGAGGGGGCGACGGCGAAGGGTTGGACCGCGGCCGTGTAACGATTACATGCAAGTTCAATGCCCATTACTGCTATTGACCAGCCAGGCCCCATCCCCCTGGTGACGACCTCCCCCCCCGTTCAGCCCGGCCGGCCGCGATAGACGTCGCGCGGCTTCATGTCGTGCCTGCGCATCCACCACCACGACCACAGCGCCCACGCGCAGTCGTTCCAGCCGAGCAGCCTGCGCCCGTCAGCCGCGCCCGTCAGCCGCGCCCGTCTCTCGCCCCGGGGCCACGCACACGAACGACGCCGCCATGCCCAGCAGCGCCGCCACCTGCGCCGGCTTGGCGCCGGCCCCGAGCCGCACCGCCTTGGCCGCCATCAGCCCGAGACAGGCCGTCGCGGCGCACGCCACCGCCGCCGCGCCGCCCGCGTGCACCGGGCCCGGCATCCCCGCGTGCCCGCGCAGCCGGCGCACCAGCGACGCCGCCACCGCCGCGTCCCACGCGCACGCCGCCGCCGCCTGCGCCCGTCAGCCCCGGCCGCCGCTCCCCGGGCGGCGCGCGCACCATGGCCGTCGACGCGATGCGCATGCCGCCGCAGCCCGCCCCGCGGCACACGCCCGGGAAGAAGACGGCGTTGAAGACCAGCACCCCCAGCGGGTTGAGCATGGCGAGCACCCGCAGCGCCGCGCCGGCGCGCACGAGGTGCAGCGCGCGCGGCGACGGGCTGCGCTTGGGCGCGAAGCCGCTGGCCGGGTGCGACATGGCGACGATGGGGGGTGGAGAGGGCGGATGAGAGAGCGGATGAGAGAGGATGATGGTGGACAGGGGGCGGCTGGCCGGGTGCTGGCCAGCGTCGGCGAGGGGGCCTTCCCTCGCCATGGGCAGAAGCTGCGAGACGAGGCTCGAGCTGTCCCGGTACGGGGGCCAGGAGCCACGAACGCCTGCTCCGGCGCCGACGAGCAGCCCGGGCAAGCACGAGCGGCTCCGTCTCGTCAGTCCGAGGAGTCGAAGCCAGTCTGAAAGCCAAGCCAAGCCGTGCCAAATGTTCAAGATACGCACGAGACATCACAGACATCAAATTGCAACAAGCACCATATCATTGCTGCTCGGCCGCCGCACCCAGGCCACTCCAACCAAACTCCCGCAGACGGCCCCCGGCGCACCGCCCAGGCCGGCCCCTCCAAGTCCCAGGGTATCACAAGACGCACCACCCAGCCCGGCGGCGCCGCTGCCCATAACGTGAGTCTTCGATATCTTCGTCTAGTGGTCGCGAGCCCGCCTCCCTTCCCCGGGCCATCCGCCGGGGACTGCGTGCAGCCCGTCCCATCTCACAGCGACAGGCGGGGGGTATCTCATCACGTCATGACAGGTCCCACAAGCAGAGCAAAACAGCCGGCAAGACGCAGAGCGAATCCAAAAGCAGGGAGATCCAAAGCAGATATCCAAAGCAGAGAGCCCCGCCGCCGAAACGTCCATCTAGAAGCCAGAGAGCCGACCACCGATGTAGCGAGCGTCGTGAGCGGTGAATGCAGGAACATGACGAGGGAAAAGGGCGTAAAGCATGCCGGGCATCAAGCAGAAAGTCGTCGTAAGCTCCTCGAGCCGGGAGTAATTCGTAACGGTCGTCGACGGGCAGACGCCAACCCTAGTAGGCCGTGGCAGTCGATCCCTCGCTTGTCGCCACGGCCACCAGGGCCTCGAGGCGCCGCAGCGGATCCGCGTTGGGTGGCCGGTCCTGCTGCTGCTGCTGCGCCGGCGGTTCGCGCGCCGGGAAGCCGCTGAAGCCCGTCAGGTTGGGGTGCACCATGCGCTCGACGTGCGCCGCCCGCGGGTCCTGCGACGGCTGCGGAGCGACGCCGCCGAGCGGCGCCGGCGCCGGCCCGTGGTACCAGCCGTGGCGCTTGGCCTCCCTCGCCGACGTCATCGACGGCGCCGACATGGTGTGCTGGTGCAGCGACCGGCCGGCCGACGAGCCGTGGCGCGACGGCGGCAGCTGGTCCTCGAAGCGCACCGTCGGCGCCGTCTGCCGCACCCGCTCCGCCTGCGCCTGCACCGCGCGGTTCACCTCCGACGCCCAGGCGCCGGCGCTGTCGCGGGGCGGCGTCTTGCGCCCGATGTCGAGGCGCGTGAGCCCGCGCTGCAGCCCGGCGTCGTACATGTTGAGGTTGCGGCGCTCGTCGGGCTGCACCGGCTCGGCCGCCGGGTACACGGGCCGGTGGCCGGCGTCGGCGTCGACGGCCATGGGCGACGGGTTGCGCCGCGGCACGGGCACGGGGTCGAACGACTCGATGCCGGGCAGCCGGAACGACGAGTGCGAGCTGGCCGGGTTGGCGATGGGCGGCGGCGGGTTCGGCCGCACCGACTGGCTGCCGACGGCGCTGAGCTGGCTGCCGGGCTGGCTGCCGTAGCCGCGGCTGTCCGGGTGCCAGGTGCGCCGGCGCCACGCCTCGTCGGCGGCGCTCGAGGCCGAGTCGCGGCGCGCCGCCGCCGCCGCCGCCGCCGACCACGGCCCCGCCGCCGACGCCACGGGCGACGCCAGCATGCCGGGGCCGGGGCCGTGCGAGGGCGGAAACGCGGCCGGGTGCGAGCTGTTGATGAGCGCCGGGCCGAAGGGCGTCCGCCCGGGCGCCCCGGGGGCGTGGTGGTGCGCGGGCTGGAAGGGGTTGGCGCCCGAGGGGACGCTGAGCCGGCGGCCCGGCGTGCGGCTGCCGGGCGCGTACAGGCTCTGGGAGCGCGAGTGCGACGACGAGGGCGACGCCACGGCCGACGGCCAGCGCGGGCTGCTCTGGGCCGTCGAGAAGGTGGCCGACGTGGGCGTGCTGAAGTCGCCCGGCGACGGCGGCCGGTACGACGAGTAGGTGCTGTCGGCGGCACTGCGGTACGACTCGACCGACAGCCTGGAGCGCGGGTCGGCGGCCATGACGAGCGGCGGCGGGCGGCGGCGGGCGTCGGGCGGCGCGGCGTAGGGCGCGGCGGCGACGGCGCCCATGCTGGCGATGCTCGACGTCGACAGCGACTTGGAGTGGCCGCGCGCGGGTCCGCCTGCGCTGCCGCCCGTCGAGGCCCGCGCCCGGTTGCCGGCCTGTCGCACGCGGTCGGTGCGCATCTGGCGCTGGAAGCGCGAGCCCGTCGCCGCCAGCGAGTCGATGGGGATGTCCTCGTTGACGTGGACCGTCTGCGCGTGCTGCCGCAGGTTGTCGAGGCGCGAGAAGCGGCGCGAGCAGTGGCACTGGAAGGGGCGCTCACCCGTGTGCTTTCTGGGAGCCGCGTCAGCCAAGGACGGGGGGGACCGGGGCGGCCGGGGGGGCGGCGGAGCGCCGGCCGAGCTCACCGGATGTGGCGCGCCAGGTGCTCGCTCCGCGTGAAGCTCAGGTTGCAGGGCGGGTAGTCGGTGCAGTAGAAGCGCTGCGACTTCTTCTTCTTGCTCGACTTGGAGCCGTCGGCGTTGACGCTGTCGTCGTCCGAGGCGGCGCCGTCGTCGGCGTTGGCGCCGTCGCCGTCCGAGTCGTCCATGTCCACGTCCATCGAGGCCCTCCGCGACGACGACTTGGCCGACGGCTGCGAGTTGTCGCGGCGCTGGCGGTCGGCCGGCTCGGGCACCTGGACGGCCTGCGGAAAGGGGCTGGTCGGCAGCGGCTTTTGGCCGGCGCCGGCGGGCGGCGACGCGTGCTGCTGCTGCTGCTGCTGCTGCTGGGGGCCCGCGGCGCCGGCGGGCGGCTGCCCCTGCGGCGCCGTGTTGGGCCGCGGCGGCGTCATGGCGTCCTCGTGGATGGGCTCGGCGGCGAGGCTGCTCGGGTTGACGGGTCGAAAGGCAGCGGCCATGGCGGCCCGGACAGAGCGGCGGCTGCGGGGATGCACGGCGGGCGAGGGAAAAGGCTCAAGGACGGAGTAGAGAGGGCCGAGGAGACGAGGGGGGGGGGGGCTCCAGGGCGGCACAAAAGGCGGCGATTACGCAGCGGCGGGGGCCGTGGGTGGAGGAGGCTCGGCCAGGGGAGCGGACGGAGGCGTCGGGGAAGCAGCCAACGGCTCTCACGCTCTCCGCCTGTCCGGCTCTCACGCTCGACCTTGGCCCCAGAGTGAGGCTGAGGATGGTGCGACGGCACAGCAGGGAGGGCGGGCGGGGGGGTCGGCCTGCGCGTCGTGGGTCGTCAGAGGTAGATGGAGCGTGTGCTGCGAGCTCGGCTTCCTCTGTGTCGGTCGTGCTGACGAGCGAGGCCAAGGGCAGCCGGAGGGGAGAGGAAAGCAAGGCCTGGGCCCACGAGTGGCGGGTGCGCCGTAATGTATGTATCAGCCGGGCCTGTAGGATGGGGGGCGCGAGCGGCCTGACGGGGGTGGCCAGTCCAGCCAGTGGGTAACGGGTGAGATCACAGCGCCCTTGCTCGAGTCAAGCAAGGTCCAAGCCATCCGAAAGGTGGCGGGGCGCACACGGGCGCTTGCGGTCGACCTGGTCCACGGCTCCAGGTCAGCGGGCAGCCAGGCCCAGGCACCTGGGGCCGGCTGAGGCGACTCCAACGCTGCTGGCTCTTGGCAGCACCAGCTCGCCGCGCACGCGTGTCCTCTCGAGGCTGCCGGCAGGGACCAGCCCGGGCAGGCCACGTCCTGGGCTGTCGCGGGCGCGGCGGACGGCCGGCCCCGGATCCGGCCAGACGGCGCGCCCGTCGACGACAATGCCTCGCCTCGTCGAGGGAAAAGCAACAAGCTTTGGCGCCGGGCGCGCAGCGGACGGCAAAAAGCAAAGTACCTGCCGCAACGGCAGACGCTCAGCCCCCAGGCACGCCCCAGGCCCGGATTCGTCCGGCGCCGGCCCTGGGTCCCTCTGGTGAAGGCAACTTGGCAGCAGAGCTTCTCTAGCTTCTCCTGCGCATGCCACCCTCAGCGTTTTAGTGCGGGCCCAGGCACCGCCGGCTCCAGGTCTGTGTCTCCGCAGCTTCTTGTCTCGCCTCTCTCCACAGCAAGCCACCGGCCTGCGCCGCGGTTAAGCTCGCCACGGTCGACGGCCTCCTCCGTTGCGCGGGTGGACTCGGTGGCCGTCGTCATGTGCAGAGGAGAGCGCCTTGCCCCAGCCGCCACAGCCAGCCGGGTCGCCATTGTCCGGGTCGCCGGAGCTCGACGCCTTGTTGTGCCATGGTGCGAGGGGGCTGGGGCCCGAGTCGGCCAGAGCGTCGCAGTCGCATCCCAGCCCTTGTCTCGCCGCGCCTCGAGGACTCGGCGCGGCGGTAAAAATAGCTGCTCCGTCGCCGTTCCTGCGCGAGGGAGCATCGCGGCCAGGTACATACATACGACGTACATCGTACATTGTGTGCCGCCGAGTGTGGGGGAGCAAGGGGGCTTGCGGTCCAGGTGCCGCTCGCCGACGCCTCGACTGTGGCCCTCGACTCTGGCCCCGTTCGCCGATGCTCCGTCTCGCTTCACTTGACTTTGTCCAGTCGATTCCTCGCAGTCGGGCCTGGTCGTCTGCCTCGCTTCGTTCCGTCTCGCCGTTTAGTGTGGCCACCCCCGCGACCAAGACGACAGCTGTTTGCAACAAATCAGGCGAGTCAAGACGCCGTCGTTCAGCTTGGCGCCACCCACGCCGTACCTGAACCGATCGAGACCTGGCCAAGGTACCGCCAGGCACTGTCCACGGCTGCAAGGTACCTCGCGAGTCCCCGCAGCTGGGCGGCGTCCCTTTCTCTGGCGTCTTGCCTGGCACATGCTGCGGCTAGTCCTCGTCCGGCGAGCCATGTCGCGGCTGGGTTGCGGCCACCGGAACTCTGTTGGCCTGCTGCCGTAGCATCCGAGAGACAATCCATCCTGTCGAGACTCGACGCAGCTGCGTCTGTTTAGTTTGCCCTCGTTACCCCGCCTCGTCGGCTGCTCTGCTGCATCGTCACGTCGCACGGCAGCTTGGCGGGACAATATCCACACACATGGATGTACGATGTATGTACGTACACGGGCCGCCATCTGCAACGCCAGGTCTGCCAGCCGCTGGCGGTGGCGACGGCGGTGAGGGCGTCGGACGGCAGTGGAGGGTAGGGCTGATGACTGGCATGCTCTTTGTTGCGACGACGTTTGCGCGCAACTGCAGCCACGTCGAGGGCGAGGCATCCCTTGGCTCTCCGTCTCGGCCGCTGTCTCACGGCGGCTGATGATGTCTCCCAAGGCCGGAGCTGACGTGGTACCGGTACACGGACGGCGTCGACGAGCTCCGGGTGAGCCGGAAGGCGCTGGATGTGTGTACGAATGTACCGTATGCTTTCGTCCGACCTAGGCAGGCCAGCATCTCGCGCTTCTCGGTGGCGCCAGGGCCTCAGAGTGGCCAGCTGGTACCACGGCGCCGGGAGGAGGGGGCAAGGGGCAACAAGGTTGGCAGCTCCAGAGACAAGCCACCTCTGGAGCTGCCCCGGCGACGAATCGTCTCGCGGTCTGCGGGCGCTGGCAGGCAGCTCGGCGGGTGGCGGCGCTGACTATCGATTCGCGAGTCATTTCGGGTCCGTCTTGGTCGTGGCCGACGAGGCGAAACAGGAGGAGTCTCGAGCGAGGACGCCTCTCGCAGCCACGTTGTCCTCCAGGCACCTCCCCGAAGCAGAAGGACGGGCGCGCGGGCGCAGCTGCCTCGTTCAGCACCTGCCAGAACTGAGCTGCTGTGCTGCTCCGCGGAATAGCCGGAAGAGACGTCTTCGTCTTCCAGTCATCTCCAGTCGACGTCTCCAGTCGACATCTCCAGCCGGCGTCTTCCAGGTCGACCTCATCCGCGCACTTGTCGCCATGTGCCATCTTCATCTTGCATCTTATCTCGTCGCCATCCGTCCCTTCCCTGCCGCCCTGCCCCTGTCGCCCCCACGCGCAGGGTCCGCTGCCCTGCCTCGGCCCCGCCAGGGCGTCCAAGGTCCCAAGATGCCTGAAGCCACCAACCTCCAACCTCGCGACCTCGTTCCTGTGCAGATCCGCTGCCAGTCCCGGGTTTGCGACGCCGCACAGGGCCCCGAGCGCCCGAAGCCCCGAGTGCCGCACGCGCAATGCAGCTGCAGCCAACGCCCGTGGCCTCTGCGCCCTGAGGCTCAGACAGCCCGTCTGACACGTCGATTCTCTCGGCGACGTGCAGCAGCGGCCGCAATCAGCATGCAAGGCATCGAGCTCTGCCCCGAGGCCCCGCCATGGTGCCGCAGGCACGGCACGGCAGCCCGCGCACTCTTGGGCGGCAGATCATCGTGGCATGTGCCTGCCAGCCACCCCAAGCCCGACTGCCACGTCGCCGCCGGCCTCGGAGCCGTCTTGTCGTGTGCTCCGTCGTCTCGACGCATCATCCCTACATAATCCAGAAGCACCCCTTCACAGCACAGCCGCAGCCAAGCCGTCCTCGTGCGCTTCTGCCCCCTGGCAGCGTCACTGCACTCACGGCCATGCCCCGTCAATGCCGCCGCGAGACATGCCGTTGCCACCACGATCCTTGCCTCCTTGTCCGTCCCCTCCTGGGCGCCTCACCGCCAGTTTCCCTCTCGAGCATCGTGCTGGCCCGGGCCCATCCGCCTCTGGAGCTGTGCTTTCTCAGCCGGGCCTGTCTACGTACAACAGCACAGGGCCGTGCTGGCCTGTCCGGGCACGCTCGACATGTCCCCATGCATTCGTACGTGTCTTGGGCAGGTCCAAGACGCATGGCAGCCTCGCACCAGGGCCGTCCCCCGTTGCAGTGCGTCGAGCGCCCGGCCCGGACGCATGTGCGAGCATGCACAGCGTTTCGGCCTTTTCGCTCTCCAGGAACGGCCGCCGCCGTCATCACATGCACGGGCCTTGCTGTGGCCCTGTGCCACAGGCGGCCGGCTCGTATTTGCGGCGCGCCGTACGGCCCCGGTGCACGGCATCGCCCGGGGCCTTTGGTGCGGCGACGCTGCGGGTCGCCAGAGGCAGATGCGGCCCGATTGCTCCTGGGCTGCATCGGGGCATGCGCATCGGACGCTTGGGTGTATCAAATATATGACTGACGCATGCGGCCGTACAGAGCAGGCCGCCTTGCATGGGCTGCCTGTCTTGCCGTGTCTTGGAGGCACAGCCGGACGTGATCCTGGCATTGAATATGCGTACATGCAGAACCCGCCTGTCCTCCGTCCTCGTCCATGTCATGTCCAAACGCGACGACCTCTATATACGGCCGTCGTGGACCCCAGGCCCAGACAGTTGAGAAAAAGAAAGGAAAAAAAGAAAGCCTAGACGTCGAGCATGCTCCGCACCTGCTGTGGCGGCGCCGAGGTTGAGTTGGTCGTCGACGTGCTGCTGTTCCGCTGCGCCGTCGACGCGCGCCCGGCGTCGCTGTACGGCGGCGGGTGCTCGTCGTCCAGCTCCATCAGGTACGCCGCGTGGCGGGCGCGCTCCTCGCCGACGTTGCTGGGGAACAGCACGCCGGCGGCCGTCTGGACCAGGCTCTCGGCGTGGCGGCGGTCCGACTTGCCGGCGTACGGGGCCGGCGGCACGCTGCCAAGCTCAATGCCGGCGGCGGCGGGGCGCCCGAGCGCGCCGGCGGCCGGGCGCTCGACGGGGTCCTCGGGGCGGGGGTTCTCGGGGCGGGGGCCCTCGCCGCCGACCTCGCGCACGTTGCGTAGGATCTTGTCGCGCAGGGTGCCGGGGTGGTCGCCGCGCACGCGACGCCACCACGCGGGCTTCTTGACGAAGCCGAGCTCGCGGTTGACGACATCGCCGCGCAGGCGGCGCTGGCGCATCAGCTCCTTGTCCTCGTTGGGCGAGGCGAAGCCGTAGGCGATCTGGATGTAGAGGATGAGCAGGGATGGGCCGTAGCCGCAGGCGAAGATGACGGGGACGAGGCCGTTGTAGCGGATGAGGGAGACGCGCCACTCAAAGGCCATGACGGCCTGGTAGGCGATGAGGGCGAGCGAGAGGGGCAGGATGAGGAAGAAGCGCAGGGGCACGGCGCGGGCGAGGCCGAGGGCGCGGTTGACGATGCCGCGGTTGCGCGGCTTGTAGTGCCTGACCGAGTGGCGGAGGGAGAATAGGATGGTGAGCCAGGCGACGACGAGGCAAAAGGCGGCCGCCTTGAAGCGGGCACCGGTGGCGACGGGGGCCGCCTCGGCGAGCGTCTGTTCGGGGGAGCGCTGCAACTCGGCAAAGGTCCAGTCACGGGGGACGACGAGGAAGAAGTTCTGGAACGTGTCAGCCGAGCTTGGGCGAGAGGGCGGCCCAAGAACTTACCATCCACACCCAAAAGTAAAACCACAGGGGCAGCCAAAACTCGATCATGGCGCGGCGGTCGTCGCCGTGGTAGACAAAGGGGTTGGGGTCGATGAACTGGCGCTCGAGCCAGCTGCCCCAGTGGCGGACGGCCTCCCAGGTGAGGGCGAGGGTGCCCTGGCAGAGCAGGAACCAGAAGAAGGTGGTGACGACGATGGGCAGGTGCTGAAGATAGTAGCGGTCGACGTCGATGTTTGTGAAGAGGCTGACGAGGGCGCAGGCGCAGACGAAGCAGGCCCAGTACCACTGCCAGCGGCGGCCGATGGGGTAGAAGCGCGTCTCCTTGGGCAGGTAGAGGGCGCCGTGCTTGGCGAGGGCGACGAGGGTGAGGACGAGGGCGACGCCGTAGACGACGGCGAAGGCGATGCCCGTGAAGCCGCGGGTGCCGATGGGGTTGATGGCGCTCCAGCAGGGCGTGGCGTTGACAAAGGTGCCGTTTGTGTAGAGGAGCTGCGGCTGGTAGGGCTCGAAGGTGAGCCAGCAGTCGGAGCCGTTGGAGAGCGTCCGGTTGCTGTACAAGGTGTAGTTCCAGAAGCCGAGGGTCGAGCGGTTGAAATGGACGCCGCCGAAGACGGTGTCTGTGGCGTTGTCGCCGCCGGGGAAGGCGAGCAGGTCGCGGGCGTCGAAGATGTTGAAGCGGACCATTGTCTTGGCTGTCGTTGGCTCTGGGAGTGTCGGAGCGTCGTCGTGTCTTGGACTCTATCGTCGCCCTTGGCCTTGCCGTGCGCTGCCGTCGCGATGGTGGTGCCCGTGCTTCGAATCTGCCTCGTCTGTCGCCGCCGCGCCGAGTAACTGCCCCGAGGGGCTCCGAGGACGGTGAGCAGCCTCGTCAGCACCAGGCAGCCGGATGCCGCTGAGGGATCGACCTTGCGAAAGGAGATGGAGCACCGACGCGCGCGCGAGAATCCGACGACAGCAGCGGGCCGCGACACGGGGAGACGAATAAAGCAGCCGGAATTAAAAGCTATAGAATACAAAGAGAGGACACGGCCTTGCACGGAATCGGCGGGCTCGACGATGCCGGGCTAGCCGGAGGCAAAAAGCAAGGCAGTACAGTGCCAGCGCCAATCCGCACGCGGCAATGGCCACAGCCAGCTTGCCCAGTCAGCATCTTGCTGGCCAATCACCGTGCGCCGGCAGCATTCCAGCGCCGGCGGCACCGGGGAAATTCGGCTCCGTACAGTGTGGGGATCGGCATAACAACCTCGTTCGGCCAGCACGCCTCTGAGAGTCCAAGACCAGCAGTCGCACGCGGACCTGCTGGACAGCCAATCCGCGGCGCTCGATCGAGTCTTGGCGGCTGATGCCCCCGAGGCTGCGTCGGTAGCGCTTCGTCGACTCCGGAGGGCCTCTCAGCGCCGGCCCTCAACGCCGGCCCTCTCAACGCCGGCCCTCTCAACGCCGGCTCCGAAGCTTGCCCCGGCATCCAGTGGCTTCGGCCGGACCCCAGAGGCCAATGGCGGCGGAAACGGCCGCCCCGCCCGACATGGACGAGCCCTCGTACATCGACTACGAGACCTTCCTCGCGCCCGACTTCTCGCCCGCCGCCTTTGCCAACTCGCTCGTCGTCGCGACAAACAACCCCGGCGACTCGCCCCTCGACCTCTCGACCCCCCTCTCCCGCGTCCTCTTCGATGCCCAGGAGCTCGACTCCCACATCGACCTCGTCACCACCCGCTCCGCCATCCCCCTGCTGCAGCACACCCAGGCCCAGACGGCCGCCAGCCGGCGCATCGTGACGGAGCTCGACGCCCAGCTCAAGAGCCTCAACGACTGCTACCGCCAGCTCGAGAGGGAGGTCGTCGACAAGCACGCCGAGGCCGACGAGGTCCGCCAGGTTGCCCTGCGCCTGTGGGAGACGCTGCGCCTCGGCCGCTCCGTCGGCCGCTGCCTGCAGCTGGGCCGCCAGCTCGAGGTCCAACACGCCGAGCTGCTCGGCGGCCCAGGCGCCAACGAGGACGCCGGCACCCTGGTCCGGTGCGCGTACACGGTCCTGTCCCTGCGCGAGGTCGTCGACAGCAAGGCGCCCGGCGACGAGGGCCACGGCCTCGACAGGGTCGACGCGGTCCGCAGCCTGCAGGACGGCGTCGTGGCGCCCATTGAGCGCTCCGTGCGCGAGGCCGCCGAGCGCGCCGTCCGCGACTTCGCCGTCCCCGGCAGCATGACGTTTGCGCAGGGCGAGGAGGCGCGGGCGCGCATAGAGTCGGCCCTGACGGCGCTGTACCTGCTGTCGCCGACGCTCGGCGTCAAGCCGGACCGCTGGACGCCGCGTCTGCTGCTCGAGGCCCTCGAGACGTACGTGAGCTCGGCGCTGCAGACGAGCGTCTCGTCGCTCTCGCGCTCGCTCGGCCAGCTGCCCTCCCTCGACCGGGCGCTGGGCGACGTGACGGCCAAGTGCCAGAACCTCGTCGCCCTCGAGCTCGTCCTCGAGGCGGCCAAGCCGCCTGCCCACCCGCTGCTGCCGCCGTCGGCGCACAAGCAGCCCAACCTGTTGCAGCCGCTGCTGGCCCACCTCGAGACGGGCTCGCTCGCGTCGTACTTTTGGCGCACCATGGCCGGCAGTATCGCGTCGCGCGTCCAGGACATTGTCGGCCGCGGCGGCGTCGTGGCCCGCACGCTCAAGACGAACAAGAAGAACGTCGGCGACGCCATCCGCCAGGCCGTCGTCCGCGGCTGCCAGCCGCCGAGCGCCCTGTCGGGGGGCAAGGGCAAGGGCAGAGCCGACGCCAGCTGGGACCGCGAGGTTGCCGTCATGGTGGGCAGCGTGGTGAACAACCTGAGGTGAAGGTCCTGTGAATGGGTAAGTAGGGAGCACGCTGGCTCCTGTCTGGGCCCCAAGATCGGATGAAGGAGCTCGTTGCCCGGCCACCCGGGGCACCGCCACACGTCCGCGCAACTGTTCACCAGCTGTTCACTCCTCAGCCCCCCAGCCTCTGGACCCAAAGCCTTATAGCAAAAAATAACAGACCCAGTTGTCACCGAGCTCCCTAGTGTAGTGGGATATCCCATTGCATGATGACGGAGGGACCCTGGGTTCGAACCCTCACCTGACGCAGGGGGGGGGGGGAGATAGGAGCATTCTCGAAAGCCCCCCAGGTAGACCCCGCCTCGGCCTTCTTTTTTCCTCTCCATGGCTTTTTTCCTTGTTTTATTTTTTTATAAAGACGGGGGATTGGGGCGTTGAGTTGATTCTATGCTCTCCGGCTCGGCGCGCTCTGCCGATCCGGCGTCTGCCGGAGACGTCCGATGTGGGGCCGTTCGGGACGTCCGAGCCCCACTGAACCTGAGACGACGGGGATGAAGCACGGAGACGGAGCACCCATCCTGCGAACTGCAACCACGTCTCTCCGCAAACACCGCCGCCATGCCGCCTCACGAGGGCCTCGTGCACCCCAAAGAGTACGACGTGCGCGACAGCAACGTCGAGCTCATCGGGTCCGACATTGACCACCGCGTCAAGCACCGGTCGGCGGCGGCGGAGCCCGCGTGGAACGACGGCGCCGTCGGCCGCCAGCCCGGCCTGCGCGTCTGGCGCATCGAGGCGTTCGAGGTGGTGCCGTGGCCGCGCGAGCGCTACGGCGAGTTCTACGACGGCGACAGCTACATTGTGCTGCACTCGGCCAAGCTGGGCGACGGCAGCTCCGGCGACGGCGACGGCACCTCCGCCTCCGCCTCCGCCTCCGCCGCTCGCCGCCTCTCCCATGACATCTTCTTCTGGCTCGGCGCCCACACCACCCAGGACGAGGCCGGCACCGCGGCCTACAAGACGGTCGAGCTCGACGAGTTCCTGCACGGCGCGGCCACGCAGCACCGCGAGCTGCAGCGCGCGCCCTCGGACGCCTTCCTCGCCCTGTTCCCGCGCCTCGCCGTGCGCGCCGGCGGCGTGCGCTCCGGCTTCCGGCACGTCGCCGCGCCGCCGCCGCGCCCGACGACGCTCCTGCGCGTCTTCACCGCCGGCGCCGGCGTCGTCGTCCACGAGGTCGAGCCATCGTGGCGCAGCCTCGACGACGGCGACGTCTTCGTCCTCGACGCCGGCGACAAGGTCTGGGTCTGGCAGGGCGCCGCGTGCAGCCCCATGGAGAAGGCCAAGGCCGCCCACGTCGTCCACGACATGACGCAGGCGCGCCGCGCCGACGTCGAGGTGCTCGCCCAGGCCGAGGCGCGCTCGCGCCGCGTCGTCGAGCTGCTCGGTGCCGGCGCCGACGTGCCGCGCGCCGGCTTCGCGCACCCGCGCCCGCTGGCCGCCGCCGCCCCGGCCGGCCGCAAGCGGCTGTTCCGGCTGAGCGACGCGTCGGGGCAGCTGGCCTTCGACCTGGTGCGCGACGGCGGGCCCATGTCGGCCGCCGACCTCGACGGCGACGACGTCTTCCTGCTCGACGACGGGCGCGGCGTCTGGGTCTGGGAGGGCCGGGGCGCGAGCCGCGCCGAGCGCGCAAGGTGGCTGGCCGTGGCCCAGGCCTACCTCGGGCGCGCGCAGGCCGGGCCCGTGGCGCCGCTGGCCAAGGTGGTCGAGGGCTGCGAGAGCAGGGCCTTTCTGCAGGCCCTCGAGGCCAACTAGGACGCGGGGTGAGTGCATGAGGGTTCTCGTTGTCGTTCAGGCGCTTCTGCAGGGCCAAGAGTTGTCGACGGGGGCAAAGAGCGGAAGATTAAGAGTGCTCAGGGACAAATGACAATAAGGATGTAATGCTATGTGCTGTAACAACCTCGGGCTCGTCGCTGCTCGCCATCGAGACCAGTAATCTCGGCATGTTTATAGATGGACTTGTGTCCGCCTTAAAACACTGGAAATCATCATCGCCAAGGACTCTGCTTCCGCCCTCAAAGCTTCCAATGACTTCCGTGCGTCGCTCGCTGGACTACTGTCCCTATACGCGTCCAACGCTTCCTGTAAGGACAACGAGGATGCCGCTGTTACGCAGGTGTTCCGTACCGCCTTCAAGTATCAAGCCCGGCTGTACCCGGCCTTCGATGAGCAGGCCGCAACTTTCAGAACGACCACCGTGCCAAGGGCGACGACACGGTCATGACCGAGCCCATGCTGGACACCCTGGGGCTCGATCCGCATGCGGAAACGGTACAAGAGCGCCCTTGCCTTGCCGGCACGAGTACACTCACGGCTGGAAGAACCGCTCACAATCGGCATGCTCACAAGGGCTGACTGACTGGGCTTGTGGGCAACGCCACGGGCGTGAGAATCCGCCCTACTGGACCAACACCGACGTCAATGGGCTGCGTTACAGACACCACGGGGATGGCACCTCCCACGACATCGGCCTCGCCGACGCCAGCAATCTCTGCGACATGGTGTTCAACCTCGATAACCACCACATGATCAGCCGCTACCTCGGCATGAAGCTCGTTATTGACGCCATCAATGCCCATCCAGGCCTGCACCATGAGCATGGTCCACGTGAGTCGATATTGCTCTAACCGGCGAGGACCCTCGGCATCTGTCCACTATTGCATGCGCGGCCACGCAGTCGTGGGCAAATTGGCTGGGCTTCCAATTATCATGCAAAGCGCTGAGAACTGACTCGAGTTGATTGATATCCTCTAGTTCGCGGCCCAAGGAGGAATAGGTGGAGAGGCTTCGTCCTGATTTCTGTCACAACCAGGGGGCCGCACAGGTTCCCTAGAGGAATGGGTGTCCGACTAAGACACTATATTTCGTATAGTGGATTTCTGCATATATATTATACTGCCGTACTGACCATTTCTGGTTAGAGTCATAGGTAGCATCCCTGCCTAAGCCATGACCCTCGTATGATCAAACCACATCAGACGAGCCGTTCAGCCAAGCGTGGTGTCATGCTTCAAGCACAAAGGCAGCCCGTAAGGGATGAAGATCCTCTTTGCTGGGGTGAAGTCTGAAGAAGAAGAAGAGAATTACAGGAAGCCAGCCTCTGGGCTCAGTAGTCTAGGCACCGCACGTGACCTTTTGACGGGCCCGGCAGGTGCCTGCCTGACACGTGGCAGCCCTATAGTTATCGACAGAACATTTTTTTTCTGATACCCTGGTCAATCAAGGCCAGCGTGGCCGTGCAACTATAGCGCGAACACGGCTGAAATAACATGAATCTGCTGCGGAGACTCTTAGAAGGCAGACTGGGTCTCTAGGCCGGATTCGCGGTGGCGATGGCGATGGGGTGGACTGGCGGTTGAGATTGATGTCAGCTTGACCGGAACTCGATGGCATTACCGTACTCATGCACGTGCTCATCCTCATATGTTCCGCTTGTTGGGCGATGTGGCCTTGATCGTCGGTCCTTATCCGCTTAACGGACACAGCACCTCGGTAATTAGTCGTTATTTAAGGTTTCACACAACCCGGGGCCCCGGTCCCCACCCACCCTCCGTTGAAGACGCTAACAACTGCTGAGCGTGACTCACGCCTCACGTCCCTCGTCGTCACCGGTTATATGTCATGTCACACAGCCGTTTTTCTCGCTTCCATACGAGCTTCTCGTCAATTCAAGAGAACTGCGCTCTTTCTGTTGATATCAATCTCGGCTCTAACAAACTATGGACAAGTAACGGCCTCATGGAGATCGGCAATCGACCGTTGGCGGTATAGTAAACCACTAGCCGCGTCACTAGGCCGTATTATGCGGCATTTTTGAAGCCAGGGCTTCCACTATGCACACTACCAACAAGACAAACATCTTAACAGTCGGAACATGGTTAATAGAGGCATCCAGCAAAATTGTTTATGCAAAGATATTGGCCGAGACTTAATGGATTTGATATATCTGCGAGATATAGTCTCCTCGTATTCGAGGGCTTAGAGACGAGATGGGCGAGGAGAAAGAATATATAAATGTGCATGTAGCCTCTATGACCATGCCTCTGACTGTGTTTTAACACTCGCCATTTTATCTTTAGTTACTCTCGCTACTGGTCACTCTTACCTCCGCTCGCTTCTCTGGCACAATGTTTACCCTTCCTCTCACTAGCATGCTGCTTATCGCGGCCCTGAATGGGGACTCCTATGCGTCCCCTATCACGGCACCACGGCTTGACCGCCGCGGCGACGCCATAGACGATTACCGCAACCTGATAACGCCGTTAAACCAAAGTCTCTCGGACGCTAATACATGCTATGCGGACTACGTGCGCAAAGTCGAGGAAAAAAGCCCGCCAGACGCAACGGTCCTAGCCAGCTTGGATGCCTGCGATGCGCTCTACGACAAAGTTGCCATTTTGCTCCTAGAAGCCCGCCTTTTGGTCCGGAAACCCGACTTCCCGGTGGACAAGCTCTTCAGCAACCAGCTTCCCGACGTCATGGATGACCGCACGAGCCAGCAAGGTCCTTATACGCAGGACCTGCAGAAGAATCTTGATAAGGTCAAAGAAGCGTCGGCAAAGTCGTTCAAGAAGTACGAGTCCGGGCTGGTTGCTGCGGAGCTGAAGAAAGCCGGGCACCGAAATATCGACGTATCGAAGGCTCAGGTCAAGACCGAAAAGAAATCTGGCGGGAATATCATCATATCTATTGTTGCCGCATCGATTAGCGGTGTGTCTATCTCCGGTGTGGTAACTTTCCAGCCGTTCACCACGGCTGCTACTGCCCTCGGTGAATCGGTCGAGGTCCTCGACGCCGCAATCACCTCCGCCGCTGCAAACGTCAACGAGGTCCAGAGCATGCAGCTCAATGACCTGACCGTCGGGCGGCTGTCGTCGGTGCGACAGTCTCTATACGACGCTACTCACAAGCTGGATGCTGCGACACAGCGTTTGGCCCAGACCCAGCAGCAGCTGGCGAGCGTTCCTGAGGAGCAGGTAGCCGAGGCAAATGCTATCCTACAGACGCACGTAAACCAGATGGATGAGATAACCCAACAGCTAACCGGCACGTATCACAACTATGAGAATGTTAGACAGAACGTGCTAGAGCAAATATCTTTTTGATTGATTCTATATTGAAAAACAGCCCCCGCATGCGCAGGTACATACGAATATAGCCTTGCAGAAAATTCGAAAATGCTACATACCAGGGGGTGGCAAAGTCGACGGCCTGGGATGTTGGATGGGCTGGGGAATTATTGGCATACAACTCAGCTTTGCTAGATGTGAGCATCGTATATGTAGATGTACAATTAGCACAACCCTATTGCTTGCCAGTTACAAAATTGAAATTTGCGAACGGTCAGGGGACCTTTCCTTTGTCTATGTGTATTTTTGATGGAGGAAAAATGGACTTGATGTATGATCATATAGGTAAAAGTGCTTCGATCAAATGGTAACTGTGGAGATATAGTGGGAAAGGCTGCTTAAAGGTCGAGGGTAATAAGGCTGAAGAGAAGATCATGGAGGTTGATCAAATACAAGGTTTTTGACGCTAAATTAGCGGTGAATATAAGCCTGATCCTTCGATCAAATGGTATTCGTAACGGGAGAGTGAAAATAGTCACTCAAAATGCTGATACTAGCGAAGGTTGGGCAGACATCTTCTCTTGGTCTAAAGCTAAGAGCCGCGCTCCTAACGACTAACCCAGTGCAAAGCTGCCCTTGGGCTGCTGTGTGCTATGGTCTTGATCAAATGATCCCTAGAGGCTTTTCCTCCTTATATGCACGTCAGCCTCTGATCACTTCCTATAATAGCATCCGCCCCTTGGGGGGTGCCTTGGTCTCCGTCAAAGTATCAATGGTTATTTTCATGTTCCGAAACCCACGGAAATTCTCTACCTTCTAGCAAGCATCCATATTGACAAACCGGCTGAGAATTGCCGCAAGGCTGCTGCACAAGCCTCTGTATTGAATACGGGCCATTTCACCGACGCCGCGGCGCTCGAAGGCGAGGCCGTCGCGCTTGCTCCGTGACGTGCGGGGCATTCTCTTCCGTCGATAGAACAGGGCCTCGATTCTGGCGGTGGATTCCAGTTTTCAGGAGAGCATGGTTCGACAGCACCGCCAACACGAGGTCGTTGTGGGTGCCAAGTCCGAAAACAGGAACCACCTTGATCCATAATTCAAGCTATAGCAATACATTTGAGAACTAGGCATGCACTGGCTCGCCTCCCTCGTATGGGTGATTCCCAAGATGAGGGAAGCATGAATTCCTGGAAGGGGCCTCGTTTATGGACTGAGCACCCAGCCAGCTAGTACATTGCATGCGTGCAAATCATGGACAGCGAGAGTGAGCACATGCTGCAGCATTTTCGGGCCTGTCTGCCGTGGATGACCCGAGAGTCTGCACAACGTTACTAAATGCTCTACAGTGGCTTGACATGCTGCGATAGATAGGCTTCGAGTTGATGCATGCTGAATCACTGTAACAGCGAGGGTCTGTCTTATACCTTGTCATCCTTCGAGTTTGTCTATTGCTTATGTCGCGTACGATGGTTATATCCCCCGCTTCAAAGCCGTCCGACTCAATTTCTTGACGAAACTCACCACTTGCATCGCCGTGGATGTCCTGGGACGCTGTAAACTCTGGGACGCGGGCATTACTGGCATCAGGACGGTCGAGCAGCTGTTCACTTTCAGACCGGACGCGGGGCGACCCCTGCATGCGGTGACGTAGTCTGACCCGCAGCTGTCACATGTCACAGGTCACATGCTCGCGGCCCGAGTCGCGACTCGACGTCTTGCACCTCAACCCGTCGATGCTTGGCTCGCAAAGTCTCCTCCGTCACCATGGACGGCACTGCCCCCGTCAGCGTCGATGCGCAGGCGACGCACAGCTCGCGACCAGCGACATACCTGACGCGCGCGGGCAGGGCAGCGTCGTACCCGGTGCGCGGCATCTGCTTCTTTGCGCGCCACGCCGAGTTCTGGCCGCTGTTCGTGGGCAGACTGCTGCCGCTGTCCATCATCTCCCTCCTCGTCTACCTCGTCCTCTTCACCTTTGCCTTCCTGCCGCAGTACGCCTTCCTGGCCATCTTCCACGGCTGGGGCGCGTGGGTCAACGCCGTCGTCTTGACGCTCGGCGAGGGCCTCGTCATCATCCAGGGGCTCTTCGAGGGCTTCTTTGTCGACGAGTGCCGCGTCGACGTGTACGACGTGAGTGGCCCGCGTCGCCGTCGCCCGGGCGCCGCCGCTGACGGCGCCAGGCCACGCTCATCAAGCTCGGGCTCAAGGACCTCGTCTCGCCGCACCGCATCCTCTTCGACGACGCGCCGACGGCCGTCAAGATGCTGGGCAAGCCCACGACCCCCGCCGTCTACCAGCCGTGGAGCCTCGTGCAGATGGTCGAGCTCGCCGTCTTCCTGCCCCTCAACCTCGTCCCCGCCGTCGGCACGCCGGCCTTTATCGTCATCACGGGCACCCGTCTCGGCAAGCTGTCGCACTACCGCTGGTTCCAGCTGCGCGGCTTGTCCAAGCCGGAGCAGAAGCGCGAGACGCGGGCCCTCACGTGGGACTCAGTCTGGTTCGGCACTGTCGCCATGCTCCTCGAGCTCGTCCCCATCCTCTCCCTCTTCTTCCTCCTGACCACGACGACGGGCTCGGCCATGTGGACGGCGCGCATGGAAAAGGACAGGAGACGGGCCCGGAGCAACGTCGATCCGCACTTTACCCACGACGAGCCGCCGCCAACGTACACGGATGACGAAGCAGCGTGACGTGACGTCAGCCAGCGACGAGCCTCTTCTTGCATCTCATTGCCTGCGCCTGCCTTCAAGCGTTCCGTTGCATCTGTCGTCATTTCTGACCCTCGTTTCGCCATCGGCGGCTCCCGAGGTCTCATCGGAGCTTCTTCTCCGCCTCGTGAGCTTCGCTTCTCTCCGCCCACCGCCTAGTGCGCCACCTGGAGGCCGTTGCAGGAAGGAGCCGGCGCACGTTGTGCAGGTACCTTGAGGTAGTGCGAGGCAGGTACGTGTGGAGGTGCTGCAGAGCCTCAGATCCAGGTCCGCTTGTCGCGCAGGTGGAAGCGCTCGGCACGCAGTAGACTCGTGCCAGATGCCGTATTTACGCAGATGCCATCTCTGGAAAGCGCAATTGCATTCACTATCCAGCATCTCCAGTCGGACCGCCGCTGCTTGCCCTGCGCAGCGACTCTTGGCTGCTTTCTCGTCAGTGGCTGTCAAGAGAGCGCCTTCCTTCTAGCTCCCATGATGCCACGCCCACGCGTCACCATCAACGCGCCTTCCTCTCACCCAAGATGCAACGTCCACACGTCGCCAGTGCCCGTCGGGCAGGCGCACCTGCCTCCGTCTCCAGCCCTCGCCTTTTCCCGCTCTCTCTCTTCTCTTCATCTCACAACCTTTGTCCTTCTTTTCCACCCCTCTCATCTTCCCCCTTGGCATTCTCTCTCTCGCCCTTCTTGAGCACGCGTCAGACTCAGTCATCAGAGCCGTCACCCCAGCTTCTCCCTGCCCGCGATGCGTGCCGCCACGTCCCTCGGGGCCCTGGTGGTCAGCAGCCTCTTCCTCCAGACGGCTGCTCAGGCTGCTGACGACGGGCAAGCTCCCCTCCCCCCTTCTCTTCGGTGTGCTGACCAGAGTCCCCAGATCCGCCGGCGGCGGCTCGGACGCAAAGGCGTACGGCGAGCCTGACGACAAACCCCAAGGCGACTCGGCTGTCACTGCTCAGGGCTTGCCCGGTGGCGAGCCGGATGGCCCGACCTGCGTCATGGAGAGCACCAAGACGGTCTTCATCACTGTCTACCCTACCAGCCCCGTGTCTGCTGCGGCGGGCGGCTCCCTTCCGGACGACTCTGGCCCTGGCAAGACTGTCCAGCACACCCTGCACCCGACGCGAACCATCCATGTCTCCCCCATTGGTTCCCCTGAAGAAACCCAGCCGTCCGTTTCCCCCTACACGACCATCACCGTTGACATTTGGGGCACTGGCTCTGGCGCCGAAGCCAGCTTCGATGCGGGTGCTGATTCTGGTTCTCCCTCCATCTCTGCCGCCAATGCTCCCCCTCCCCAGGGCTCGCCTGCCTCCCCCCCTGCTGCCTATGGCGATGACACAGGTGCTGTCACTGCTGCTGCCGACTCCAATGGGCCGGGAGGAGCCTCTGATGGCACGGTTGTGATTGCCGGCTCCCCTGCAGGCACTGGCACCGCAGTTGGTCCCGAGGCTCCCCCTTACGGCCCCGTCAACACTGCCTCGGCCACGGCCGACGCTGGCGCTCAGGGCCCCGGCACACTCTTCACGTGGCACACCGTGGTCACAGACACCGACGTGCACTGGGTCACCGGAACAGCTGGCCCGAGCCCGGTCACCATCCTGTCGGAGCACACGATGACTGGAACTGGTCCATCCCCCGGCAATGGCAACTCCGTCACCTGTCTGACAACCACCGGCCCCGACGGGCGTCCAACGATCCTTGAATGGCCCGTCGGCAACCCTCGGGGCAATGGTGGCCAGCCCGTTTCTACGGCTGTCGGTGTTGCCAATGGCGCTGCTCCCCAGGCCGTCTCCATTGCCGTCAATCCTCCCGCGCCCCAGATCACGAGTTCCAACGTCGGCGGCGCACCTGCAGGTGGCCAAGCCGGCGTGGTGACGACAACCGCCAGCTTCATCTCCATTGGAGTCGACGGATACCCCACTGTCATCTATTCAACCTGGGTCCTTACACTGGAGGTCCCCGTCACTGCTGCCTCTGGCGCCCTTCCCACAAATGTGCCTGGCCCGTCCCAAGCCCAGAACATCCCCAATGGCGCCGGCATCACAACTTGCACCAGCTACACCGTTCTCGGGGCTGACGGGAAGCCAACCGTTGTCGAGTCCACCCTGGTGCTTCCTGGCCCTGCGAGCACTCTGACCGGCGCTCCCCTTCCCGGCCCAGTCCAGTCTGGCGTTTCCGGACCCCAGGGCGGCGTCCTGACCTCCGCCACCTTCACCGTGTTTGGGGCAAATGGGCTTCCGACCATCGTGGACACTACGTTTCTGCTTCCTGGCCCCGTCATCAGCCCGTTTCCCACCGACATTCCGGTTGGCGTCATCACTCGTGCCCCGAACCAGCCGGGCAACACTGGCCCCGATGGCATCACGACTTGCATCACCTACACCTCTGTTGGGTCCGACGGCAGACCAACCATTGTTGAGTCCACGGTGGTCATGCCTGCGAGCCAGGCACTGCCTGCCGCAAGCAACCTGGGCTTCCCATCCGCCGCTCCCGCGCAGCAGACTGACCTGCCCCAAGGCATCCCGCCGTTCTGGCCCGCTGGCGTCACCACTTGCATCACGGTTGATGTCCTTGGGCCCAATGGCGTCGCCACTCCTGTCGTTGAGACCATCGTCTTGACGCCGGCCGCTCCCACGGTGACAACCCTCGGCTACCCTTCCATGGCACCCCAGCGACCGCAGACTGACCTTCCCCAAGGCGTCCCGCCGTTTGGTCAGTCCGGCAATGCAGTCACCACTTGCATCACCGTGGATGTCCTGGGACGCGATGGTTTCACGACTCCTGTTGTCCAGACCATTGTCTTGCCCCCGAGCGCAACAGTCATCGGCCTTCCCACCGCGTCTCCCGTTGTGAACACAGTCGGACTGCCCGGGCCGGTTGGCCAAGGTGGCCCCCTGGACCCTCTTGGATCTGGCGCTCCCACACTCGGCGCTTACGGCGCAGGCATGCCTGACCTGCAGACAGGGTTGCCCGCTTCTGCCGCGCTTCCCGGCGGTGTTCCGATTGTTTCTGCTGTCCCCGGGTTTCCGCTCCCTGCTGGCGGCAGCTCCGACGCGAGCGCTGTTCCTGGATCCGGTGGCGGAGTCCTCTCCGCCAATGCTTATGGATGGGGCTCCAACGATGCGCAGGTCTATGGCCCCTTGTCCTCGCTCCTTGTGCCGCAAGCCCTTGGCGCTGCGACGACGCTTCAGACCAGCACCTGGGTCAATGTCATCCCAGAGCAGACCACGACGTACTCCATCAACTTCCCCCTGACGACCCTGGCGACTGTGACCTCCCGGGCTCCCCTGTCCCCTGGCAAGCGTGTGATCCGACGCCAGCAAAGGTTCGTCGCCCGCTTCTCCAGCGCGCTTCCCCTGCTGACCCTGACGCAGCTCCTCGCTCGCGACGCCCTCTTGGAGCAACTCTACTGAGTCGACGCTGTTCCCACCCCCCTCGAGCACGCCTAGCACTGGCGACACGGGCAGCACTTCTGCGGTGTGCCCGTCTGGGGGCCGAGTCGGAAACACGACCATCAGCGTGAGTCCCTTGGTGTGCGAGCTTTGCCCAACACTTGCTGACCGACGCAGTTTGACAACGTCAAGCCGGGACCTCTGTTCAACCCATCCGGGGACCTGTGGTTTTCCGAAGGCTTCCTTGTTGCCCCCCCCTCGTCGCAGCCGTCCCAGTCGTACGTCCCTTCGTCTGGCGGCCAGCTCGTCGAGTTTGTGCCCCCGTCCATCTCCACGCGGGGCACCGGCGACACGGCGGAGATTGGAGTCGGCCCCAACTCGGCCAACCCGTGCTTCAGGTTCGACTTCTTCGGCGCCGAGCTCGGATGCGCGGCGCAGGGCAGCGAGCAGTGGTGCGAGTTTGTGGTGTCGGCCTACACGTACAATGAAGGGCTGTCCAAAGAGCAGTCGATTGCCTGGTCCGAGACGAAGCGCGTCCCCGCCTGCCCCAACTTCCCCAACGGCAGCTGCTCGCTGACCCCGGTCGAGTTCGAGGGCTACCGCAACATCACGTCGGTGCTCATCAGCCTCCACGTTGGCCTCGAGCTGCGAGCGTGGTGGGGAGACGACTTCAGGTTTGGCTGGACGGACAACAGCTGTGAGGCGGCAAGCTGCCGCGCTCGGGTCACTCCGCACCGCGTCAAGAGGGAGACTGTCGAGTCTGCGCTCCGACGGGGGGTCTGGCACTGGACCCCGGCCGGGCTCCATCGCCTGAACGACGAGTACATCTGGGAGTCGGTGTACTGATTGGAGTATGACCCGGCGGCGGAGGCTAGATGTGACGAGTTGCTGTGGGTTGAGATTTGCTCTGTTGACTGAGACCATTTGACGCATGATTTCTTGGAACGCAGCATAATGGAGGCTGCGGCCTGGGTGTAATTGTTAGCGAGCTAGGGATGATGTAGCATGATATGCCGAATAAACTTGGCCAGGAAGGCGGTGCGAGATGGGTTGTGACGTGCAGCAGTGGAGGTCTTGGTATTGTGTCTGGTGTCTTGACAGGGATGATGAGAGCTTCACTACGGAGACGGATTGCTCGAGAGACGGTTGTGACAAGGTTGCTTGTTTGACAAGATGTTTCTCTCTCGTCTCTTGTTCCTTGTCCCGTACAGTACCACGGAGGGCTTGGTGGCCCCCCTTTGTCTTTTCCTTTGCTCCCTGTTCCCGACAATATGCTCGACAGGCTCACAGGCCGAGGGGGAATCTCTGGGGACGGCGGATGTCGCTGTGGCTGGGGGTGTCCGGGACGTCGGCGAGGGAGCAGGCGTGGTCCCAGGGGCCGCAGTCGACAGGACAGGCGACCTCGGCGGGGGGGACGGTGCCAGAATCGAAGTATTCGGCGACGAGATTGGCGGTGCAGCTGCTGTCGGCGGTGGCGAGGGCGGCGTGGCCCATGGCCTCCTGGATGACGAGGCCGGCGCGCGGATGGTTGGCGGCCATGGCGCGGGCGGCGGCGAGGGGCGTGACGGGGTCGAGGCGGTTGGAGAGGAAGAGGATGGGGGCGGCGGGCCGGCCGGGGACGGGGCGGCCGCGGGCGTCGAGGGCGGGCGGGGGGCTGGTGAAGGGGCCCTTGAAGGACCAGCGGGGGCGGAAGGGCCAGGAGGAACAGGAGATGCGGATGCCGGACCAGAAGGAGCCCATGAGGGCCGAGTTGTTGAGCTGGCGGTCGACGTAGCGGCGCCACCAGGGGGCGTCGTGGGCGGACACGTCGCCGTCGGCGCAGAGGACGGCGAGGCCGCTCTCGACGGTGGCCATGTCGAAGTCGGGGGGGCGGAGCCGTTGGCGCGGGCGCAGGCGCCGTCGAGGGGCGGCAGGACGTGAGCCGAGGCGAGGAGCGGCAGGAGGGCCGAGGCGTTGCCGGCCATGGCGGCGTCGAGGGCGCGGGCGACGGGCTTGAAGAGCTGGATGGGACGGTAGACGACGTAGGAGAGGAGGTCGCGGACGTCGGCGGAGGCGAGGGTGACGAGGGCGCCGGCGGACGAGACGGCCGACAGGGGGCGCTCGTCGAGGGCGGCGAGCCAGGCGAAGAGGCGGGCGGCGACGTCGTCGGCGGAGGAGTCGGAGACGCGGGCGAGGGCGCAGGCGTCGGGGCCGGCGGCGTGGCAGCCGGCGAAGAAGTTGGCGAGGATGCGGTCGGCGTCGACGGTGTTGGAGAGCCAGCCCTGGGAAGAGATGAGCGCCGACTCTGGGGGCGGACTGCTTCAGGGGGGGGGGAATACCGGGCCGGTGGCGTAGTCGACGGCGTTGGAGACGCCGTCGAGGACGAGGCGGCCGACGCGCTCGGGGAAGAGCGAGGCAAAGTAGTTGCCGAGGACGGTGCCGTAGGAGAAGCCGAGGTACTGCAGCCGGGGCACGTCGGCGGCGGCGGCGGCGGCGGCGGCATCGGGGCCGCGCCTGCGGAGCTCCGGGGGGCCGGGCTCGGGCGGCTGGGGCCGGGCGGGGCGCAGGTCGGCGAGCCTGTCGACCAGCTCGACCATGTCGCGGGCGACGCTCGGGGTGCTCATGAACTCCATGACGGCGGCGTCCGGGGCGGCGTCGGCGCTGCGGCAGCGGGCGGCGAGGGCGGCGTAGAGGCCGAGGAGGTGGGGCACGGCGTGGCGGGAGGCGTTGAGGGCGCCGACGCCGCGGCGCTCGAAGGCGAGGCCGTCGCGGGCGAGGGCGGCGGCGGCGGGGAAGCAGTCGGCGCGGGGGCTGGAGCGGGCGACGCCGCGGGGGTCGAAGGAGACGAGCTGGTAGAGGCGGCGGCCGGGGCGGTCGACGAGGCGGCGCAGGCGCGGGCCGAAGAGGCGGAGGAAGTCGACGCCGGAGCCGCCGGGGCCGCCGGGGTTGACGACGATGGAGCCGGCGAAGGCGGGGTCGTCGGCGGGGACGGCGGCGGGCTGGGCGACGACGGCGAGGGCGACGGAGCGCGGGTCGGAGGCGTTGCGCCAGTCGAGCGGCACGAGGAGGCGGGCGCAGCGGAGGCGGGCGTAGCAGTCGTGGAAGCGGAGGCGGCGGGCGGGCGGGACGGAGGACCAGTCGAAGGCGGGCGCGGCGGAGGAGTCGAGGGCGGGCGGGACGGACCAGTCGTCGAAGGCGGGCGCGGCGGAGGAGTCGAGGGCGGGCGGGACGGACCAGTCGTCGAAGGCGGGCGCGGCGGACGAGTCGAGGGCGGGCGCGGCGGACGAGTCGAGGGCGCGCGCGAGGCCGGCGGCGGCACCGGCGGCGAGGACGAGGCGGAGGGGGCGCATGAGGGCGGAGCAGACGCGCCAAGGGCGGTGATGCAGAGGCGATGGCGATGCGAGGGCGGGGGGGATGCGACAGCGGCGGCAGCTGCGGCGGCGGCAGCATCACAGCCTGCTGACTGCTGACGCGTTATGCCGGCCCCGTCGGCGCCGGCATGACGGCCGATCCCGATGCCGGCGTGTCGTCGGCGGCGGCCCCGTTGCCTGTCTGGGCGCTCGGCGGCCGTCGGCGGGTAAGCTGCGTTCCGTCTTGGGTCGAGCCATTGCGTCGTCCATAGTCCGGCTCGCATATAGCCTTCTTATCGCTCGACAGGACACGGCGGCCCGGGTGCTGTTTGAAGCCGCCGGCCGCGCGAGGCTCGCTCCGAGCAGAGCACGCCGTCGTCGACACGGCCGCGGTATCGTGTGGTATCCATTACGCAAACCGCTCGGCGGGTCATTATTGCGGCCGACGCTGCGGTGCCATGGCCCGTAGATAGAGACGGCTCATGGCGTGAACCCGTCTGGCCACTCGCCGCCGCCGCCGCCGTCTATATAAGAGCCGTCTCTGCCATGCCGTGTCCATTGTCTGTCCACTTCCACCCATTCTTCGTCTGCCCTTCACCATGCTGTTGTCCACGCTGCTCCCGCTCATCGCCGCCGGGCTCGCCGCCGCCAGTCCGGCCGCCGCCGCCGACTGGCCCGTGTCCGGCGTGGAGCCCGGGTCCGGCAACGAGCCGCGGGCCGCCGCAGAGCCCCAGCCCGCCGCAGAGCCGCAGCCCGCCGCAGAGCCCCAGGGCGTCAAGAAGCTCGACCCCGAGGCCTTCGCCGAGGCGCAGCAGGCCGACCCGACGGCCACGCGCGCCTTCACCGGCGTCCGCATCCGCACCGGCGACGACCGCTGCCTGGCCGTCGACAAGCTCTCGGGCGACGACCGCGCCAACCTGACGCCCGTGCTGGTCGTCGACTGCCTCAAGATGCGCCGCCAGCGCTGGGACGTGGTCACGGCCGGCCGCCACATCGCCGGCGACGGCCACGTGCTCGTCGTGAGCAACTCGACGCGCGCGTGCCTCAACGTCGACCGCCGCGCCGAGCCCGGCAGCCAGGTCTCCCTCTTCTCGTGCGGCGGCCGCGCCGACGGCTCCGGCACCGTCACCGACTCGCAGCTGTTTGCCTACGACGCCGAGCACGACGCCCGGGGGCCGCTGAGCCTGCGGCCCGAGAATAGCCCCGGCCTGTGCCTGACGAGCGGCGGCGACGTCGTGGACATTGCGCCGTGCGTCGCCGGCGCCCAGAACCAGACGTTTTCCTTTGACACGTACTGAGCCGCGGGGGGGTCGACGTCGGGTCTTGTGGTCTGCTTCTTGTATATGGCGACTTGGCTTTGGAACCTGGCGCATCGTCTAGTCTAGGTCCTTGGCTCTCAGACTGCATATAGACAGCCGCTCTAGAGAATATCCTCCCCGTGCCGGTGGACCTAGCTGCCAGATGACCGGGAACGTTGTGATTTGCCGACTATATGGGCAGTTTGAGGCTTTCACGCGGACTGGCTGCACAGGCGAGGGCCACGGGCAAGGTTGACAACGCCGAGACCGGCATCAAGACAACATACTCCGAGGCCAAGAGCCTGGCCACGACAGGCGCACAAGATCGACGATCCATCATGGACACCTAGGATAACGCTGGTCATCTTTCTGGACGACGAGGCGCTACATCGCATATTGAAGAGTCGCTGCTTGCGCGACACGGAAGAATCTAACCAGTCAGCGAAGAGGACGGGGCAAGGAGGGCGAGAAGCCGGCCCGCCGGAGATCGCGCGTCGTTTGAGCGGAGAGACGTGTGGCTATGCGACGACGGATGACGAGGTGTAGGTAGAGTAGAGCTGTGACAGCCATTCTTTATGCATCGCTGTAACCGGAGCCCCGCTTTTCTTCTCACCCTTATACACGAGGTGACCCGTCGGAACTCTTCTCTTTGCTTACGGGCGCCAACATTGAACCATGGCAGCCCGCTTTAGAGCTTGGAAAAACGCCCCGAGGCAATGGCCATCCTCCGCGAGGACACTGTCCGCCATCTCATATGTAGCCCTACCTCTGCAAATACCCATCGAGGAAGAGACTTTACCTCACTACGAACCCGAGCAGTACTACCCTGTCCACATCGGAGATGTGTTCAAGGCCAAGTATCGCGTCGTCGGCAAGCTTGGCTATGGCGCGTACTCGACCAGTTGGCTATGCCAGGACACCTGTATTCGGTGGGTGACTACTCCATATGCTATCTAAGCAAGCAGTCACTAACAAAATACTCTTGCCAGGGACAACAGGTACATGGTTGTCAAGGTGTCCACCTCGCTGCCAAAGTTCCCTACGGCAACTCATCGCGAGCTAAGGATATACGAGCATCTCGCCAAAGTCAACTCTGCGCACCCGGGACAATCGCTGATCCGAGAACTATACGATGCGTTCCATCTTCCAGGGCCTGTCGGCAAACACCAATGCCTCGTGCAGCAGCCAATGCACATGACGCTTCTTCAGATGATGAGACTCAACACTAAGCCGTTCGATCTCCCTCTCCTCAAAATGACTCTGAGACGGCTCCTCTCTGCCCTTGACTTCCTACACACCGAAGCCCAAGTCATCCACACTGGTATCCGTCTCGCCTCCACGTTCCGAGCTGGAATCATCACTAACAGAGACAGACCTAAAGACCGACAACCTGATGCTTAGTCTTGAGGATGACACCATGCTGGCGGATTTTGCTAAAGCGGAAGCCGAGCAACCTAGTCCCCGGAAGAAGATGGACGAGTCAAGAACCATCTACCAGAGCCGACGATTCCGCACTCCTGCCCGCGGCAAAAACTATGGCCTCCCAGTCCTGTGTGACTTGGGCGAGGCAAGAATTGGAACGACGCAGGAGTCTGGCCCATTCGTCCAGCCTCACATCTACAGGGCGCCCGAGGTCATCTTCGAGATGCCGTGGGGGAGCGCTGTCGACATTTGGAACTTGGCAGGTCTGGTGAGCCAGCCCTTCCCATATGGTGCTATCTTGTGGGCTAACGGCTCAGTAGATTTGGGACCTCTTTGAAGGGGAGCATCTGTTTGGAGACATCTTCGACACCAAGGGCGGCCATGACCCGTTCAAGCACCTCGCGTTGATGGTCGCCCTGATTGGGCCACCGCCGAGCGAATTTGTCAAGCGCAGCGAGACGACTGACCAATGTTTCGACCCCAGCGGTAAGCACCCTGCCTTCGCAATTGGCACTCGTGCTGCTCGCGATCCAGGGATAGCTCACAACATGCAGGAGCCTGGATCGCCCAAGACGCAGCGGTACCCCCCGTCTCGCTGCAGAGTCTCGAGAAGCGACTCTCGGGGCAGGACAAGGATCTCTTCATCCGGTTTATGAGGTCCATGCTAAAGTGGCTGCCGGAGGAACGCAGGACTGCAAAACAGCTGCTCGAGGATCCTTGGCTGCTCTAATCCCAGCCAGAGCTGTCTGGAATCCCAATCAGCATTGTTTCTTCAACGCCCGCTATCGTTTTCCATGACTCGCAAGCGCTGTATAATGGCCTCACCTGCGAATGCCACACTTGCTTGGGCCTGGACCATGCAAACGCCGTTCAAACCGCTGGATATTATGGACGTGCTCGCGGACCCCGAGGGCGGCAACTACGCCGACCCGCTGGTGCGCCGGTGGTCGGGCGTCCGCCGCCGGCCGGCCCCGAACCGGCCGCCGGGCATCAAGATGCTGCAAGCCGGACATCGACATCAACACGGTGTGCTCCAGCTCTCGTCGGGTGCCTGCGGTGCGTCAAGGCCCGGCGCGACGCGCATCGACGCGGTGCCGGTGCTCGTCCTGACGGAGAACAAGGCGGCGAGCCCCTGGAGCGCGTGGCTCGCCGGCACGCGGGCCATGGCGTGGGACGAGGCAACGCTGCTCGACGGGCTCGACGCCGAGATGCGCTCCGTCTTCCGCCGGCGCAGCTCGTGACGCCGCGCCGCGCCGGCCTGAGCCCCGGGGCGTTGGTGCTGCGCTTCGGCTGGCCCGACGTCGACGGCGCGCCCGCTTCCTCATGGACAACGAGGGCGCCGTGCGCGACGCGTACCGGGCCGGCATGAGCGCGCCGGGGCTGCGACACGCCGTCCGGCTGCCCGGCGGACGCACGACGCGGTGACGGGCTGGGCTACGTGCAGCGAGCTCGAGCCGAGGGCTATCGCGATAGCTAGGCATTTGATCTATATAGATAATGCAGCCAGGAAGCACGTATAGTCTCAAAGACACCCATATACAGTGTCGAGCCCAGCCTTTTCGCCTGCAACCAGTCAGCGCCATAACAGCACTGAGGGTCCCTCTGCTTACCAGCTCGCCGCGCATTCGTATAGTCCGGCGAATGTCAGCCGTGCCGCGTCCAAGCAGCTGCTGGGCCCAAGTCGACGCCGTTATCGAGCAGGAAGAGCGCGTGGCGCGTCTGTCTTGCACACCCCCGTCATCGCACCACATGGCCGTCATTCCCGCGGCCAGGGTCCCGATCAGGCCGATACATATTGGCTTCGTACCG
The DNA here is from genome assembly GCA_002939055.1 of Hypocreales sp. Mo6-1. Lineage (NCBI taxonomy): Eukaryota > Fungi > Ascomycota > Sordariomycetes > Hypocreales > Hypocreales sp. Mo6-1. The sequence continues at coordinate 2,628,648 of PNEP01000013.1, forward strand.
AGTGCGAATTTTAGAAAAGCTGTGTAGAGGACTAAAACGGTGTAGGGGTCCGCGGGTGGCTCGCAGCGGCTTGTTTTACGTTAGTATTCATGAGTTATGCCATACATAATACTTATATATTCCCCTTTCCTTATAGACATGGGAGGTATCCTACGTTTATATACATGTAGCGTTATCTACAGGTAACGTATCTATCTATTTTAATTATTATTATTCTTTACCGGTTCGTCAAGGTTATCCATTAATTGTTTATCTATACGTTCAAGAGTAAATCATTAGTAAATTTTCGGTTTCTATAATTGCGCCGTATTCCACAGCGCAGTTCAATTTCCCTTCTGAGGTCTCGACCGAGCCAGATCCTATGTATGGTTCTTTATCCGAATCTCTCACGGTATACTCTAACCTCGGGGTTAATCCGGACTTCGCAATACCCTGTTGACCCTAAACGTCAATATTAGACGAGCGGACACCGTTATGCATCAACTAGCATCACTCGTTGTTGCAAGACTAGACGCAAATAGATTTACAGCCGTTAGACAATGCCGATGATAATGTACTGCACGGATGAATTCGTCGAACAGCAGACGTTGCGTCTCCACGCAACTGCAGGTAACATGCTTACATGTGACAGGCCTCTGGTAGCATTCTCGGTGCCTGAGCGGCCCCATGGGACGGCGCCCGTCCCATGCGAATGTCACGAAGAGAGTTTAAATCATACGATTTAGAGTGCCCATATAGTGCTGACACTAAAAGAACTACACAAATACATACAGCCCGAAGAGATCCAGCCAACAAAGACCTATGTGCGGATATGTATGTATGCATTGGGGATCGCTCTGACCCTGAGGAGACTGGAGACTGTGTCGCACCAAGTCCAGGAGCTGCGTGCAGGTGCCTCTCATGCTCAGGAACACAGTGCTCTATTCCTGGACTCTCGTCTTCCCGCGAGCGTCCCACGATATAATACGGGTAGAATGTAGGCAGTCTTGTAGACAACAGGGTTTAACTCTGCATGCCATCGGTTTGACTTTGAACCATGGACAGCCGGTCTCTTATCCTACGTCGGAGTCTTGGATTTTTCTGGTACTATACATACGACTACTACGAACCGTCAAGGTCTCTCCATAGCTTGCACGGTTTGGCACAGCACCATCTTAAAGAATCCAACAGAACCGGTGATTCAAGTATATAAGGCTGCAGATCCCCTTACTGGAGCTGACTTTGGCCAACAACACTCTCGGCTTCATAAGACTCAGCGGCACAAGAAAAAGGTCTCCCAAACTAAGTCATCGTTGACGCAAAAATGAAGCTTTGTCTTGCTTTCATGGCCTTCGTCTCCAGCGCGTTGGCTCAACGCGCCTATTGCAGTTTCGGCGGCGTAAGTCTTGAGCGGCTTCTGAATATGGTCAACGGGGAATTGAGCTGACGAATCTGATGTAGCAAGGCTGCGATCCCATCGTAAGCGCCCAAATATTTCTCCCTCCCAGCCAGAGTCTGCTTACAATGGCCCTAGTATCCCAACTGCTGCGCCGGATATACGTGCACATACTATAGCGGCTTAAACGCCCATCTTTGCGGCTCCTAGGACTCCGCATGTAAGACTTCCTGGATTGATGGCTGCTGTCTGCAAGCGTTTCTTTCTGGCTCGGGGCTTTGGCTTAAAAGCTGGACAACATCTGGACCTGGGACGGAACCAAGATGGACATAGGGTGAGGCGGTAGGGGCTGATTCTATGGATCAGAACGAATTAACTCACACTCATTTCTACTCCCCTACCGCTGCTGTTGGGCACTTGTTGCTGTGAAAGTAACTGATGACTGAGCTACGCCTTGTCGGGACGTAATGTTCAATGCCTACCTGCTGTCCAACGCTCGAGGCGATGAGCTTTGACATACTTTACTTTCAATTGGCGACGGACTATCGTAGATTTCATTGTGCAAGGTCAATGAGCATTAGAAATTCAGTAGTACACATGATATATACGGCCTTTCGCAAACAATAAACCCAAAGCTCAGGTGAAAGTCTGAGCCGACCCCCAAGAGTGTAAACGCATTCTGATACTTAATCCTATAGACCAGACATGGTGGTATCAAACCAAATGGATTCCTGAAATAACCACCGGGTCGCGATTCGTGCTATTCTTATCAGCCCAAATAGTCCCCGCCCAGGACTCAGAGATGTCTACACCCTGCGGTGATGCTCCGCGTCGGAATGAGCAGGCTTGCTGTTCACGGTAGGGTCCAGCTTGTTCATCCAGTCGGAGCGATGCGGCCCGGCAGTGTGCCGTGCCGGTCCCCGAGCCGTCGCCCCCTGGGGGTATGCTCCAGTGCCGCCCTGGTAAGCCACGCCGCCACGGTCCGAGCCGACGCGGGGGTCGAAAGTGTTGGCCGTTCGCGACTCGTGCGGCCCGTACGCGCCCTCGCCGGCCGCGGACCCGGGAGGAAGCGCCCCGGACGCAGCTGGTTGGTGCGACGAGTCGACGCGCGGATCGAGCACGTTGGCGAGCCTCGAGCCGTGGTGCGGACCGTAGCCCTGTGCCGGGTGCTGCGCCCGAGCGGGCCCGTGGACGCCGGCCGGGGCGTGACCCCAGCCAGGGCCGCGCGACCCGGGCCCGATGATCTGGATGCCGCCGGACTGGCTGTCGACGGTGGGGTCGAGCTTGTTGAGGATGTCGTGGCGATGCGGCCCGGCCGTGTGCGGCGCCGGGCCGGGGAGGTGCGTGCCCGTGGCGCCGGGACGGGCCGCTGTCGGACCCGTCGTCCCCGGGACGCCGGACTGGGCCTGGTACTGGCTTGCGGCCAGGTCGTTGTCGTGCCTGTGCAGGAGGGGACTCATGGTGGGCTGTATTATGTGTGGATATGTTCAGACTGTAACGAGCTGTAGGTATGGAATCGTGGAAGGCGAATGTCTTTACAAGCCTGTACTGAATCTTGCAACTCGCAGCAAGACAGCCGCTTTATATGGTTGGCGGCCCTGGGCGGACGTGGCAAAACACGTCGATGATCATAGATCATTGATGCTTTGCAGCACGGTCGGCTCGATGCTCGTTGAATCCGCCACCGGCCAAAGATGCAAGCTCCTCGCCACACAGAACCATGTTGCGATGAAGTCATATCGCATTGGGCCGTGTCACAGTGTCGTTGCTATGACGTGAATATGTGCTGCCTGCATGCAACCAGACGCAAGGCAAAGAAGTGGCTGTCAATCAATCGACCAATCAATCAGTGGGCTTTCGTGAGCAGGCCCATCTCGCAGGCAGGGCATGGAAGGCTCCAGGGCTTGGTTTCAGGCACATTGTGGCCGCCTGCTTTCGGGCATCACCTCCCGAGCTGATGCTCTGCGATGAGCCACGGACCACAGGATATGGAATGAGCAACTACATGTAGCTTGGCCAAATCACGCATATATAGCTATATTTTAATAGTTATGTTACTATATCTAAGGGTTAGACTTTTACCCTGGTCCCCGCAGATCGACCACCAGGAAATGCGTCTAGACTTCATTGCTCGGTCTTATGCCGTGCCGCGTCATCACCCGCATCCATGCCGCGGCCTGTTCTGCCGACCTGTTTGACTAGGGTCACAGCATTCCCACGTATTCATGTCGACAGCTAATCGGGTATCTTATCTATGTAGCACTGCGCAAAGCCATCGCCTAGTACCTAGGGCAAATTGGAGATGGCCTTCTCGACAGCTTTCTTTGCCACCGACGGGGCATTCTTGTCCACCATGTCAATAACCTCTCGCACCTTCTTTAGCGCAACATCTCTCGCTGCTCTGGCGTTCAACCCGTTCTTAACTAGATCGTCCAATAATACGACCTTCGTAAAATTCGTCATCTTATTGAGAACCCCATCTTTAACTGGATCCATGATCCTCGTTATAACGTCATACCGGCACTTTTGGTAGTCAAATCCACGATAGAAGCAACACTCGTTCGCATCGCCGTACCCCAATTTGGTTTCCCTGCGTTTGTCGGTGCACCAGGAAACGGTTCCCAGGCAGCGCTCATCATCTGCCGCCGGAGAGGGACAGCCCGTCGTGTTGGCTGGTAGCATACCCGGACGCTGCCGGGCACCGAAGCAGTCCCTTCTCAAATCAGGATACGATAAGACGGTACAGACGAATTCCGTTCCGGCGCACGTCTCGTTCCTCCCGTCGCAGTTGTCGTCTGCGGATTTGTAGTGCCACTTCTGTCTCGCGGGAGGCTTGGTGCGGAACTTAAGGCAGGTAGTATCGGAACCGTAGATTTCGCGCCTCTTTTTGTCCTGGCACCAGGCCTTGCTGCCGACGCAAGGCTCCGAGTCAGGGGTATTTTTTTGGCCGCATTTATCCGAGTACACAATCGAGAATGGCAGAGGGTCGCGCTCTTCGAAGCACTTAAGCCCCTTTGCCATGTCGCGCGGGTTTCCACAGAAGAGTTCTGTGCCTAGACACGCCTCGCTCATCGGTCTCTGGCATGCAAATAGGTCCCCTTTTAGTAGAAATGGCTTCTTGTCGGCAGACAATGAGCTCGCGGCCTTCTTCTCTCGATGCTCTAAGCAGGCCTGGGTTGATCCGTAAAGGTTGATCATACGCGGCAGACTGCACCACTTTTCCGTCCCTTTACAGCGCTCATCGTTATCGTAACCCAGGCTGGGGCAGTCCTCGGAATAACTGGGCAGCCACGGACCCTTCTCGCGAGCCCCGAGGCACCGAAACCGAAGCCACTTATCCTCGACTTTCTCACAGAGTGCGTCTGTCCCCACGCAGTCCTCAAATTCCCCGCGACAGTCGCCAGATGCCGCGAACCTCCACTTCTGCTGCCTGTCACTAAAGCAGGCCGCCTGAGACGTATAGTTTTGCTCTGACAAACTTGACTGAGTGCACCAGGCCTCTGTGCCCATGCAGGATTCTGTCTTCTCATAACAGCCACCGCCAGCTTTCCACGGATACACCGGGACGTTCAACGTTGGTGTCTTGCAGTTTAGATTTAGGTTCGTCTTGATTCTATTTTGGAAGGAAAGGGAGATAGTTGCATACCTGGCCAACACCGGTGTCGCCAGAGTCACCAGCAACAGTCCCGCCAACGCTGGTTCCATTGGCGGTCCCGATAGCTCCTGTAAGCATCCAGAAAGCCAGAGCTGAAATAACGGAGGCCATATTTGCGGAAGAGTCCGATCAGGAAGTAACGATAATCAGGTTGAGTCGCATACGGAGGCTGGAGATTCAGGGCTTCTTATACACGGCTGCCGTCAAATACACATGTACATGTATCTTCTTGAATGTATACACGAGTTGAATGGTCCGCAATATGCCTGGAAAGATGCGACTTGTATAATGCGACGCCTTCTTGGCAATAGTATTTAAATGTCGTACGATTCTCCAACTTCTAATGGAATGCGGCAGCCAAGCCCCTATAATCCCTATAACATCATCTGTCGTAAAAGAAGCTAGGCGCAGATCTGTTACGCAAGACACCTTACGACCTGGACTTACAGAGATCTAAGTCCTACTAACGGAGTACAACTACGAAGTATGCGGTTCCGACGACCCCTACAAAAACAGCCGTGGAAGCCCATGCAGCGGCATATTCGTTTATTTTTCCCTACTCGAAGCTTACCCTCGACTAGGGTGTAAAATGGGTACCCATAGGCTTAAAATTTAGTAACTTCCTACCCGTGGGTAGGGTATAGAATTGTCTATATATTAGGGTAAACGTACTTCGTAGGTACATGTATATCACTAAAGTTTAAGTACGTATAGTCTCTATTTTACACCCTCCCACGGGTAATGGGTACGAAAGTTTTTGAGGCCATGGGTAAAGGAATCGTTTCCCGGGGGGGCCCACTTCTAGAACTGGAGACCAACACCATTTTATTTTTATGTCCAACTCGGAGTCTTTCCTGTATCCTTAGCTGCAGCGGGAGCTATTAGGGAATTTAACGATGTGCAGCATGTGGGTATTGTAGTGGAGGGTACGCGTAATGCGCTTTATAATACTTCGTAGTCTCGAAGAGAAACTGTTAATAGATGTACCATCACCTGGCTGCCTGTCCATCAGTGATTGTGGATTGGGCACAGCTCGAGACCGGTGTCTGGGCAAAAGATCTTAAGTGCTCGGGATTACGCCCTCTAATGCCCGCACTGACCGCATCATAAGGTCCATGTCGTAAGCATCTCGAATTGACCATAGGGCCCTGTCCATATGTCGGTGATTCCGTTATATATATAACGGTCCAGCTCGGGCTACGTAATGCCCTATATCCAAACGTGACCCAGTAGGATCCATAGGCATCGTCTCACTTATATGGGACCGCATAAGGGAGAAATGATTCCGTACCGACTGTAGCTCTTTCTCCACTCTCATGGCCTGATATAACATGTGATCGTGTATGCCTTGAAAGCAACAACATCGCTTCTGACAGAGTTATAAAGGTTCGCTGTCTATTCGTCTGTTGAAAGGCAAGGCGCTAGATGCTATCATCTCGAGGAACGACAATGGCCGACCGCTGGGCCGTTATGGCCTTATCTATTATCCTATACCTTGCCCTATTGGCCAGCGAGAGTGATGCTAACCCATTAAAAACCGACCATGGACTCAACGGCAGTCCACCGGACGCAAAAGGAAATCATCGAACTAGACTGATGCCCAGGACTGATGATAACTACGTGAGAGTCAACGGGGATGGAACATTAGTGAACCTCAATGGAGATGTGCTTCGGAATCCAGCCAGGCAACCACTGCTGGACCCCAATGGATACTTGCTTCCGAATCCACCCAGGCAACCACTGCTGGATCCCAATGGATACTTGCTTCTTAATCCAGCCAGGCCAGACGGTCAACCTCCAAGGCAACCAACGATGGACCCCAATGGAAACTTGAATGGTGAAAGAATGCAACCACCACCGACGAGGGCGCCGGTGCCACCGCGCGAAAATGCACGCGGACAACAGCCCGACCTGAACGCGTACGATGACATACAGGGTCCCCGTGAGAATCCGTACGAGGTTATACCAGGAAACCGAGAAGAGTACGAGACTCCACCCGGGCAGCGTGATCTTCCCTACGACGAGTTGAGACAGGGCCAGGGCCACGAATATGCCGATATCCCACCGCCAACCCCAGAAAGAAATAAGAACAGTCAACAGTTAAAGGCGGAGGTAGAACAAGCACTCCAGACGGCTGAGGCCGCGAGTCAGGCCGTCTGGCATGCAAGCGATCAGAAAGCGTTGGACGATATAGTGAAGAAGGCCGGGACTGCGGTCACGGCGGCTACCGAATCTACCAGGAAAATAGCGAATTTGATCAACACTAAAACTAAGACCGACACTTCAAGTGACCAGAAGGCATTCGAGGCCGCATGGAAATCGACGGCTAAAGCTCGAGAATTGGCGTTAGAAGTTGAAAGAGATACGTCGTGGAGGTCTATATCTCATTACCTGGAACCCGAAGCGATGAAAGCTAAAACGGATGCCAAAGCGACCAAAAACGATGCGAAACTCGCTAACCTTGCCGATAAAGTAGAGAAAGTGGCTGCGGGTTTAGAGGGATTGATAAAAAATCTCAATGGACGACAAAAGACCAAGACTGATCTCATAATTCGAATTATGGAGGCCCTAAAAAATCTGGAAGGAGGGAGCCAGTCCGTGTCTACTGAAGGGATCGACTTCATATGGCTGCAGGGTCGCGAAAGCAAGACCGATGCACTGAAGCGGGAGCTGACGGTTCTCAACGACGAGGCCTCCTACATTAAAAACACAGTCTATCTCATTAATATGCGAGCCCACGCTGTTAACAAGGATATTGACGAGGTCAAGGGGTTGGCAGGCAAGGCGGTGGAGAGGAGCATGAGGAAAAAGAAGAAGAAGGAGAAGGCGGAGAAAGCGAAACAGGAAAAAGCCGAGGCCAAGAAGAAGAGCGAGGAAGATAAGCTGCGCAATCTGCCCCAGCAGATCAGGGACTTGCATCACGCAGAAACCAGCTCCGGACGCGGATCTACGTGGTTGGCCAACGTGTTGCTGGGCGTCGGGGCGTTGGTCTCGTCCGTCGGTGGCGGACTCGCCCTGACCAACGCGGCGGCCGGAGCGGCAGCGGGAGCTGCAAACACGGGCCTGTTGGGGTCAGGGCTCCTCAGCGTGCACGAGGCGCGACTGCTGTCAACCGGGAACGCGATCGGCGTCGCCGCGGAAGATGCGGAAGCCCTGATTGAGGAAATCATAGAGCGCAACGTCCGGGAAGTCATGGAAGCCCTGCCGCTTGCCACGGACGAAGTTGGCGAGGAGGGAACTGCCGTCGCGGTAGCTTCGCTGGGCCGTCGGGCCGTCGCCGCGCCGGCGGCAATGCAGCAGATGGCCAGGGCTTTGGGGGAGCTGGTGGTCATGGCTGCCACGGACGGCATCAGGGGCGGGTTGAAGGCGGCCATTGACGAGATTTGATGCCTTGGTAGAGCTTTCAATCTGGCGGTGACCCTGCAGCAGCAAGCCATCATAGCGCGGGTTGAGATGATCATGGTCAGTCCTCGTCGAGAAGGAGACCTGTGAACTGGATGTCGCAGTGAAGAACAGTCGAGCACGGGTCCACGCGACTTCCTCGGCAGCCTCTCGGCACCAGGCCAGCTGCTGGCTTAACAGAAAATACATGTAGTCGGATGTTCCATTCACGGGGCGTTCCAGTTAAAGCCCCATGTCTGAGAAACTCTTGCGCCTATTATCCACTCATGTAGCTTCATGTTCCAGTCCTCTTCGAGACGGGTCATGTCTCCTTTAGGGCAAGAAGATAGGTATTTGAAGACGGTTGAGCTACCCATCTCAGATTGATGAGTGCACGGCTTTCGGAGGCAAGGATCCGCTTCACTCGGGGGAGCCGGGGGGAGGGAGTACATGGAACGTCGATAAGTAGCACCTCTGTCGTTAAGTTATCATACCGAGTTGGAAGAGGAAGAGACTAGGTTAGCTTGGTGGTTGATTGGGGCGAATAAATAAATACATAGCTTCAACTGTCTCTTATAGACTGTTGGGAGAGGCATGTATCATACCACATATTTGGCGACCCCAATCGTTGCCCTCACCCTACATATCAATGACACAGTCACATAATAGTCACAATAGAAAAATCAACATCCAAACCCTTGCAGGACCAGCCTGTTTCCAGCATCAATCGTCGCTCAAAATCTGCGATAGATTGGCGCTGCATCCGCCCACGTAAAGTCTTCTTCCTGGGTCGCGGACGTCTTAAAGGGTAGGATTCCCGGCTGGACGTTCTCCACGATAGCGCCAGGTTCCTGCAGTGCCGGGAGGTGAGCATTTCCTTGGGCGCCCGCTGTACCGTCGGTTGAGGCCAAGACAGGAATGGAATCCGGGTTGGGGCCAGAAGACTGGCTGCTCCCAATCGGGCCATTCACTGGAAGATTTCCTGAGCCACCCGCGACGGGAGGAGGAAACGGAATCCCTTGAGGCGGCTGACCGACCGCGGCCGGGTCACTCCCTGGGACACCTTCTGGTCCGCCAACCTGAGGTGCCGGAAATGGGGTTTCCGGCGAGGGCCTCTCAGTTTGAGGTCCTGGGGATCCTGGGCCGGGATGAGCGTCCGGAGGAATCCCGCCAGATTGTTCCGGCCCATTCGGGTTCCCATTCCCCTTGCGCTTAAGCAACGCGTCTCTTACGACTTGCATCTGGCCCTCGGTTAATTTTTGATTTGGACAGTCCCTGTTGTCGACATGCGGTCAGTAATGGGCCATGTACGCTGGAAAACTCCAGTAGAGGAACAGAGGGGGGATGAGGAGAATACGGACGAGTAGTTCATGAGATTCTCGGCAAGGTCTTTGGCTTGCTCAACCGACTGGCCGCAAGTCGGTATTGCTTCGCATCTAATTGCTGGTCTAGCAGACGGTGGGACATCAGGGGGGCTGTTGTTATTATCGCAGCCTTGACGCTTCCCGAGGAGGTTTTGCTGGTTCAGGGGGTTGGTTTCCTCGGGAAAGGGGTGAGGTAAGTTAAGCCAGTGGCCGACTTCGTGGGCCAACACCTTGGTTATGCCGTGATCACTTTCATTCATTTTGCGCTGCTCGGGATTGCGGACAGTCGGCTGCTCTGGTTGGTTCGGCTTCTGGGGTTGGTTCGGCTGCTCTGGCTGCCCTGGCAGGTTTGGCTTTTTTGGCTGCCCTGGAAGGTTCGGCTGCCATGGTAGGTCCGCTTCAAACTGTCTCCGGGAAAGCCACCTACCAACTGGAAGCAGCCTACGTAAGAGTCTAAATGGCACCGGCAAACCGACGCCGCCAAGCGGGACGCCGAGGCCGATATTCGGGTTGCCGCCGCCAAGCGGGACGCCTGGGCCGATATTCGGGTTGAGACCGCCGACATTCGGATTGCCCGGCAGCGGCGGTCCTCCAGGCAAGGTATACGCGGCGACAGCGCAGCCATCCTGGCTCGGGTCGACCTGACCTGGGAAAGTGCACTCTCCTTGCATATGGGGAGTGCTAAATTCTGGGTGGACGTAGATGTTGAGCGTGTCGGCGCCTCCTCTCCGCAGTCTCTTCTTTGCCGCGGCCCCATGGTCAGGTCCGTAGGTGGCTAATTCAGGATCGACGGTGTAGGTAGTATCTTCGAGCTTGAACCTGACTCCGGCGGGACCGTATATCTCGTTGAGCTCCTCCATCGACTTATCCACAGATTCTTGCTATAAAATTTATCTGTTGGCGCAGGACAAGGCAGGGATCAGTGTTCCTCTTTCGAACTTACGGCGATCCTTCCTCCCTCCAGGGTTTCATCTTTGGAGATAATATGAAAGATTGTGGATACCTCCATGGTAGAGGCATTCTCCTGACGGCGCTCAAGTCCATGCTCGACCGACCGGGCTATGACACTCCTGATAAATTTCATCTGGTCTTCGCCGGGTGCTGGAGTACCGCAGAAGGAGGTTGCGAGGTCCTGCCTCTTTCCTATTGTCCCGGCCATGGTGGCCGTGGCCATGAAGCTAGCCACGAGAAAAACCTGGCCAAGCATGATGAAGGGGAGCTTGAGGTCAGGGGAAGAAAGGGCGGGAAGGATCTCTTCCAGCGGAGAGAGGTAGTTGTCGAGAAGGAAAACTTGGATAAAGACTAGGGCTTGGTCTGATGTTTTCCATGACGGGATGAAAACGACGGACGATTCTTATATAGCTTGCAAGTCAAACAAATGCGCGTGCCGCATAAAACGGAGATAGCGGCAGCTCTTGCCAGCTCATGGGCTCCAGTCCCTTCAGGGCCCGCCATCAAATGATATTGAAACGACAAATGGGGAGGCTAATTCGCGGCGGGCCCGAACTTAGCAAATCGAATGTCAGTAACCTACATCATCCAAGTCTTGGAGAATAGAGGAAATTCAAGAGGTCCCTCGTATGCGACGCTCGTCAGGAGATCCATTGATCTCGGGATCATACCAGGAACCTAGCAGCGGTCACCCCAGTCAAACGCGAGTCGATTGGCTGCTTCAGAACCAGTCAGCGAGGATTCATCCGTATGTCTAGACTGGTTGACTCAGGCGGACAGGGGTGCTCTTGTGCAATCGCCACAGCCACTGTGACGGTTCGCATTCAAGAGACCTGGACGCTCGCGTGGCCGTGCCCAGCAGGTTGTATGTGCTGAAGCCAACGTGAATTGGCATTGCTGGCATATACATCGTTGCCCCGTCAGTCATTGAACCTAATTCGGTCCTGCTGGCCCGTAATCAGGGCAAACGTAGAACTCCCGCGCGCTCCGAGAATCGCGCCCGCTGTCGAAGCTTGGATGAAAATTGATTAAGGAAGACCGGCCAAGCGGCAAAGACCGTCTGCCGGGGATCGTCCGGCCCGCGTCAATAAGCGTGAACCAGTCCAGAGGCGACGCACATACAAGGTATCGGCGTGTTGCCATGCAGACGCCGTCGGAAGGTCGAGGCTCCCCAACATGCTGCACACCCTTGGTGTTTGGTCCACCCGTGTAATTTATGCCAGCCGTCGGCGGCTGTCCGCCAGCCGTCGGCGGCTGTCCGTCAGCTGTCGGCGGCTACATATCCGTCAGCCTTCGGCGATAGCATACATGTACGGAGGGCTGACCAGAAGTGGTGACCGGAAGCCCCCACTATAAGCCCCACGTGTCCCTGGACGCGGAAATCACTTTCTTGATCTATTATTCTTGTTTCACTGGTGTGGGGATGGTTGTAAAACTGATGGGTCATTTGTTTGACGAGTGAGGCGACAAAGGGAGACGAAAGGGTTTAAATTAAAGGCTTTGCTTATGATGAAGCGAAATGTCCCTTGTAACTATAGCAGGCAGGTCCTTCTCTGCTATTACGACCGCTGGTAGAACGGGCTAACGATATTGATTGTTATACGTAATAGGACGACATGGCTGAACGCCGGGTACGGGATAATCCTATTACACGCAGCAGGGATCATAAATAGAAGGACTAATAGCTCTTATCTTTCTATTTAGTACGGCTTCAGTCTGTGTTTACGATCCCTGTTCTCTGGGTGGGTTTAAAATCGAGGTCCATATGTTTCCTCGCTCGACCCCCCCTCCTTCTCCTGTTCTGCTGGCCTTGACATTCACAGATCTTCGCGCCAACATTCCAACACTATTATGTGGATTCCTGTAAATTGTGTCAAACGCTCATGCAGTCCCATCAATAGTTGCGAGATCTCGATCAACGCCAGGCGAGAATGCCGTGGAGGCATGGAGCATAAAAGCTTGAGGGTTTATAGATCAATGACAGCAGCGCAAACTTTTCTCCCAGATTACACATCCCATCGAGTTTCCAGCGATGTGTCAGATTCCCTATAAAGATACCATGCAACACACTCCGACTGACTGATATAGTTTACGATCGTTTAGTTGCGGTGCTGGCCTAACTAGACTTCAGTTCCTGCACAAGATTGACCAACTTTTCAGACATTAGCTGCACATCGCCCGGGAAGCGCGCGCTGATGTAGTTGAAGTGTTCGTCCTCAACCACGAACCTGCAGCAGGTGTCAGACGCCAGCCACCCGAACGCGCGGCAAGACCTACGGAGTTGGGATCAAGCTGTTCTTCAAGTGGGCTGGATCCGCGAGTGCATTGCGTACCTGGAGAGGTCAGTACGCAGAACCACATCCGGGCAACCCAGAGGCAACCCACCGCATCTTCAACATCTGGGCTGGAAGCGCCATACGTCTTGTAATAGTCGCCCAGGAAGGCCCTCGTCCCCCAAAAGGCGAGCTGTTCAAACCGCGCAGGCAGCGTCGTGGTGGAACGGCCGTAGAGGACACTCTTCCCGTCGTCGTCCCTGGCCTCAGACAGGACCATGACGCCGTGGCACACTGCGCCGACGGCCTTGCGGCCCGGCTTCCTCGTCTTGGGGAAGTAGTCGACGAGCAGCTTGTGCACGGCGCGCGAGTCGATGATCTGCCTCACGGACTTTTCGTGGCCGCCGGGCAGGAAGACGAGGTCGAAGGCATCGAGGGTGAAGCCGGTCGTGGACCACGCCAGCGGGTGCTGCCACTCGTCGGACGCTGCCATGGCCTCATGGTGCTTAATGGTAGACCGCGAGGCGCCCTGAGGCGGATCAGCAGGAGATGCACAAGGGGACCAGCTGGCGCCTGACGAGGAGAAGCTGAGTGACGCCCTGCAGCATCCAGGCGTCGCACTGGGGCGGTCTGCCCTGTTCAGTCGCGAAGCTGACTTGGAAGCCCGCATTCTTAAAGGCTGAGTACGGAATCGCGGTCTCTGGGCGGCACGGGCAGTCAGCTCGCCGTTTTCATGAGCTGCCGCAAGCACAGCCCGACGCACCCGTGGGGTCATGGCCGTAGTCGGCCATCATAATGACGACTTGAGCCATTTGGACAACGGGCTTGGGTGATGGGATATCAGAGGTCCGGATGAGCGAGGTTCTCTCTGATGATGGGCGGAGAGCGGAGTCTCCGGATTTGCAGATCGGAGCCGGCGCAACAGCAGGAATATGAAGCCCGGGCAGAGGTTGCGCCGGAGCCAATCTTGTGCTTCAGCTGTGTAGCTGCAGCCGCGAGGGCCGACAGGAGTGCCGGGCTCTCCTTCGGTGGTGACGGTGATGCCGGAAAAGCCGGGGCCGGAGCCGGGGGCCGGAGCCGGGGGCCGGAGCCGGGAGCCGGAGTAGTGGGTCAGTCGGAGGCGACTCGGTGGAATGCGCGCACAAGGCAGATTGCAGCGTATACCCGCTATTGAAGCATGGAGGGTTGCGGGCGTATTTGAGCGGCCTTGATCGGAGCCGTGGTCTATTCCAGAGCAAGGGGCTACAAAAAAAATTCCGGGTGTGCTCGTCCATGCACGAGCATTCAGACTAGACCACTTTGGCCCGTAGGGCTCGATGAACATCACGTCATATTGGACAGTCAAGAAATGACGAGAACCGGCAGAGAAAAATATCATGAGAGACGCCCGATTCGAACGAGCAACCGCCAGGAAGCTCCATGATGCTGGAATCTGGCGCGCTACCGTTGCGCCAGCCCCCCAAAGCTGACAAATAAGGAGTTGCTCAAGTTTAAGAGTCCATTCGACTTTTTATGGGCCTCTCTAGTACTAAGTTGAGTTTTTTCAAACTGGCTCGTCTGGCACAAAGGTCTGGGACAAGACGGCTGGCGGGTCCAGCAACGACGGCAACGTCCTCCGTCTTTTACATCCCGATGCGAAGGCTTGTGGCAGCGCTGACGTACAGCAAATCTTGCGGCCGTCTCCGGGAGACTCTGGCCTGGACAGCCTTGCCGATAAATGAGCGAATGTCGAGCCGCCATCTGTCCCGAGAACGGGACGAACACGCTGACTGCAGTGACATATTTAAACCTCTACTTTATAGGAGCGCTGACAAACTGTACCAGCCAGGCCCCTGTGACTTCGCCAACTCGGGCGCTTCATATAGGAGCGGACATGTCTCGGCGATGATGGCCCCGAGCAGTGAGACCGGCAGTTGCGAATCGGCAGTTTGGCTGTGCCCCTGGCCTTGTATTTGACCGGAAAATAGAATATTTGATATCTATGTAAAGTGCGGAAATGCAAGCGTCAACTCATGCCCTTTGGGGGATAAGAAAGAACACGCTCGGAGCGTAAGTGGGACGGGGATGCACGCAAATCGAGGCAAATGGAATAACGCACAGAGCAGGCAAGTATCTTGGTGCCAATCTCGCGGCATAAAACAACAAGCCAAAGTCGCTCTAAAGATTTTAAATTGAAACGTGCTCTAGAGGGCTCGTGCCTGTGTCAACAAATGTGTGGGCTAGTCAGGCAGCCTTATATACACATACAAACCAACTTTTCCTGTAGCCAAGCGTTGGAAGGTTAGCTTTGCCCTCGACGACTCAGTCCCTAAGAGCTTGGGCGGCAGTCTGGCGGTTATAAGTTAGGAGTAGGATGAAGGCAAATGTGTTGTTTCTGTTCTTTGGCTGACGTGCTAAAGCACTTTGCAACTGTATGTGGTCACATTCAACCGTATGAAGTTCATGTTCCTGACTTGACTGCGACGATTGGGAGGGCTGACTCTAGGCCCGGCCCGTGCCAACCACGGAAGAGCTGGCCTTCCACCACAAAGTCTTGACGCCCCGGACGGGGCAGAGTAGTCGGCCATGACGTCTCGGAGTAGGTTAAACTTACCCAGATGGGCAAGAGGGGCGATGCCAACCTTTGGTGAGTTGTAGAGCCATGATTGGTGGATTCGCCTCCGTCAACGTCACACAGCTCCTCGCCGATATTTTGTTCGCCGTAACACTGAACCATGGCTTTGCAGCGACTGGAGGATCGGTGCTTTGCGTAGGAGCTGCGGGAGCCTGAGCATCTTTTCCCTTCACACACAGCGAGCCCGGCTGGCTCGACAGCGGCGCGTCAGCGAACAGGCCGCCGCCGCCATGGCACGGCATCAGCGCGGCCGCCCAGACCCGGCATCGGCGGCGGATCCGGGCGGCGGCTCCGTGCTGCGCCCCCCCCGCGCGCCGTCCCCCGACGCCGGGCGCCGGCCGAGCCACTCGCCGACGGTCCGGCGGCGCGCGGCGACGGTCCGGACCGTCGGCGACTACGACTACGAGTGCGGGGACCGGGCGCGGCCCGAGTGGCAGCCCGGGGCGGAGCCCGGCTACGACCCCCGGCTGCCCGACGGCGGCCACGCGTCCGTCGCCGCGCTCAACGCGCCCTGCGACATCTCCGTCGTCGACTGGGCGCCCGGGCGCGTCGAGCAGCGGCGCTTCGACAACGACGCCTTCGTCGCCTTCCTCGAGCGGCCCAAGGAGAGCTGGGCGCGCTGCCGCTGGATCAACGTCAACGGCCTGAGCTGGGACGTGATCCAGGCCGTCGGCGCCACCAAGGGCCTGCACCGGCTGGCGCTCGAGGACGTGATGAACGTGCCGAACCGCACCAAGGCCGAGTGGTGGGGGCGCGCGGCACCGGACGGGGGCGACGGGCGCTGACGGGCTGCCGGCAGGTATCCGAACCACGCCTTTATCGTCCTGACGCTGCAGAAGCTCGTGTACCTGGCGGAGGACGACGCCGACGCCGACGCCGACGGCTCGTCGACCTCGTCCGGCTCCGGCAGCCTCTTTTCGCCGCGGCGACTCGCGCCCCTGCGCAGGCTCTTCAGGGGCTGGGGCTCGCGCACCGCCGCCCCGGACGACGACGACGGCTCGAAGCGGCTCGAAAACGCAGCCGGACCGCCCGGCGGCGCCGTCGACGGCCCGCCGCGGCTCCCCGAGACGTCGGTGGTGCGCTCGCTGCAGCGCTTCCACGCGTCGGGCAACTCGGCGCGCACCGAGTTCATGGAGAAGCACTCGTCGCTGGCGCCGCACGGCATGGCCGTCGCCGCCGAGCAGGTGTCCGTCTTCCTGACGAGCGACAACACCGTCGTCTCCTTCTTCGAGGCGTCGGCGGGCGACGTCGAGCGGCCCATCGTGGCGCGGCTCGCGACGCCGGGCACCATCCTGCGCGAGTCGTGCGACGCGTCGCTGCTCGTGCAGGCCATCCTCGACGCCGTCGTCGACCTGGCGCTGCCGCTGACGGCCGTCTACACCGAGCTGCTGGGCGACATCGAGCTCGATGTGCTGACGGCGCCGTCGGTGCGCCAGAGCCGCGCGCTGTACGTGTGCATCTCCGAGATCAACAAGATGCTGCGCTTCCTCGGCCCCGTCGACAACCTCGTCAACGTGCTGCGCGACCACCGCAGCCGGCTGCCGCAGGAGCGCGCCAGCGCCCTGCTCGAGGACCCGGCGGCGGGCGTCGTCGTGACTCCCATGACGCACACGTACCTGGCCGACGTGCTCGACCACTGCATCATCGTCGCCGAGGCGCTGCAGCAGCTCAAGCAGTCGAGCGAGGACCTCATCGGGCTCATCTTCAACACCGTCTCGGCCAACCAGAACGAGTCGATGAAGCAGCTGACGGCCGTCACCATCATCTTCCTGCCCCTGACCTTTATCACCGGCTTCTTCGGCCAGAACTTTGCGGCCGAGGCTTTTCCCGAGCTCCGCAACGGCATCTGGTACTTGTGCGTCCTTGTTTCGTTATCGTCCCCATCCATGTCGTTGGTCCTGACATGTTCAGCTGGGCCTGTGCCGTGCCGACGGCCGTCGCCACCATTGCCATCCTCATGCGCGACATGATCCACGCCTGGGTCGTGCGCATCGTCCAGCGGAAGCAGGTGCTGAGCATCCGCAAGAGGGCCAAGTCGAGGCGCCGCCGCCAAAACGTCGCCCTGTGAAGCAACAGCCTCTCAGTCGAATTTTGGCACTCTGATTGCGAGACATGAAAAGGGATATACAGCTTGGAGACAACACAGGAGAGGACACATTCTTTCAGAAACAAGCAGCCGTCTCACACAAGGTTGCATCTGCTACTCCGAATGCTGCTGTGTTGCTGGTGACCCTGGACATCCCCCTGTAGCCATAACATAACGCCATCAACAAGCATCATGGCCGCTCCCCAGCCCCAGCTCATCGCGAGCGGTAGATCTTCAGCTCTGGAATCTGCCCCAGCGGTGGCTGCCGGTCAATGGCCCCCGGCGACAGCCTGCCGCCGGGCCCGTACTCGGCCACGATGCGCGCCCACGGACCGTACCAGTCCTCGGTCAGGCCGAGCCGCTCGACGAGCACCTGCCAGCGGACGCCCTCGGCGACGCCCTTCTCGGCGAAGCCGCGGATGATGGCGTCGGTCGCCTGGTTCGACCTGCGGAACCGGCGGTGCTCCGTCTGCATGACGCGGCAAAGGGACAGCGCCAGGCGGATCCAGAAGTTGGAGGCGTCGAGATGGTCGTAGGGGTGCCACAGGCCGTAGCGGAAGCCGGCCATGCACTGCAGCGCCGCGCCGGGCCCCGTCGAGGCGTCCCGGTCCGGGTACACGTCGAGCGAGAAGGCCAGCGGCTGCCCGTCGGAGCCCCGGAGCGCCTCGGCCAGCTCGCCGAGGCCCCGGCATGCCCACAGCCGCTGCAGCCGCTCCTGGGCCACGGCGTCGTGGAGCTGCGGCACATGCTCGTCCATGACGGCCGCGGCGAGCGGGTCCTCGGGCCGGCTGCTGTCGACGCCGGCGAGCGGCGCCGCCGCCAGGGCCGCGTGCGTCGTCACGGGCCGGCTCGGGCACGGCGTCGGGGCCAGGCGGAGGAGCATCTCGCGCTCCACGAGCCACACGACCGTGGCCAGCTTCTTGGCATCCGTCAGGCCGACGTAGCCGCTGCTCGGCTGGACAAAGACGGCGAAGCGGCAGGTCGAGTTAACGTGCAGCCGCACCGCCATGCGCAGCGCGCCGATGCACCACTTGACGGCCGACCCGCTGTCGTCGAGCTCCGACTCGGGCAGCACGGGGCTGCGGAGCTGGACGCCGAACCACTCGTACTCGTCCGGACAGCCGTCGCGCGCAACGGCGTGGCTCGAGGGCCGCAGCACCCACGATCCCTTGTCGGCGGCCGAAGTCCAGGCCGATCCTCCGGACCCCGCGGCGGCCTTGTCCTCCTCCTCATCAACGACTACGGGCTCATTGTTCTTGGAGAAGATGCTCCGGCACTGGTCTAGGATCTCGGGATAGGGGTCCTCGACGTCGGCGGGACAGGCCCACCGGAACTGGTAGAGGGAGTTGTCGTCGGAGCTAGACGAGCCCATGTCGTCTTCGCCGCTGTAGCTGCATTCCTCGCGCTCCTTGGCCACCAGGAACTCCATCTCGAAGCTGTAGTTGACGCTTGGCAAGTCGGCCCCCTGTTTGAGGGGGCTGGAGGCAGACATGGCGGCCAGTAGGCGTCGAGACTGAGGCTATCAAGGGCGGGGGACGGGGCAAGATCGTAGAGGTGAGTCTGTTGGCTGGAGAGATGCAGGCTCGCAGATTTATACCCCAGACCCGACGGTGAAATCCCGGTCTGCGGGCAAGCTGTATCACGACCACGGTTGGTCGATATCGGGCGCGTGGTGTTGATCGACAAGGTTGACACGGACCGGGGTGGCCGCGGCGCGGCAGGCTCTGGATGTATCAGCCTGCACCTGAACATGCCGCGATAGCAGGCGCGTGGCATGAGTGAATAGGTGATGCCAAGGCACCTGCCATGCTGCGCACGAGATGCCGTGGTGCAAGCGCTTTCACAGCCTCGCCGCCAACGGGCAAGAAGGGGAGCTAGCAGCAGCGATTCACGCCGAAGTGGCACTCGGCATCCGGCAGGGCATGTGTCTCAACTGGACGGGCAGTGGTTGCACCAGATGGTCCGTGATGGGGAGTCAGACCGGGCAACTAGGGGCAGTATACTTGGCATCAAGCGTCCTGATGGACACGGGAGACCAAGGACAGCCGGGACCGTGTTGCTGACGCCTGCCGGACGGACAGGGAGCCAGCCGGACAGGCGGCCAGCCGAGACACTGGACAGCTGGTTGAGTCAGACGGAGACGGTCTGCTGGCCCCGACGCGGTCCGTGCCGCCGTCGATTTTCGTCTGCCGTGCCCCTGGCCATGGCAGAGTGAAACCGGGGGAGGCGTTGCGGCTGAGCCACGGGCCTGTCTTGCCAGCTTGAGCTGGAGGGGGCGCCCGTGCCCGCGGCGGTGCGTTTTCAGAGTTGGCGTTGGGCTGGCAAACCCAGGCAGTTCAGAGCCATCGAGCGAGGAGGAAACAGTACCGGAAGAAGGGAGCTAAACCACGGCGGCCGGGTATGACGACGAGGGGAGGGCTCGGCAGGGAGGCATAGGGAGGAGGGTCGACGGATGGGCCAGGGTTAGGGTTCCGTCTGTCGCAGAGGGTGTATCCGTATGCGGAGCGCGTTTGTCCAAGACGACGGCAGTATGAAGGAGGACCGTGGAAAGTCAACAATGAGTCTCGTCTAACGAAGGGCAGCTAGCGGAGATGGCGCCGGGTTGAGTCAGCCCCGCAAATCGCCATCTGACCGTCATTATCTAATGTGCGACCGCACGCCTCCCCAACATCACCACTCACCACGACCTCTTCCTCAGCGCCAGATGACGCAGACGCCCGACGCAGACGCCCTCCGCGAAGACGGGATCCAGTATGGCTCGGGCGTCGCGAGGCAGGAGCTCGAGGCGGCCTATCCAAACCGGCCGCGGAACCACTCCAAGACGCTGCCCTTCCACGACCTCTTCCTCGACCTCTTCAACCCGCTCAACGAGAACAAGAAGCAGCCGGCCGGAGCAGCGGCGCGCAAAAAGGGCCCCCGCGGCGGCGCGCACGGCCCGTCGCCGCAGGAGCAGCGGCGGCACATCATCGAGCGCTTCATGGCGCGATGGCGCAGCGAGGTGGGCAACGACTTCTACCCGGCGCTGCGCCTGATGCTGCCCGACAAGGACCGCGACCGCGGCGTCTACGGCCTCAAGGAGAACGCCATCGGCAAGCTGCTCGTCAAGCTCATCAAGATCGACAAGGACTCGGAGGACGGGTACAGCCTGCTGCACTGGAAGATCCCCGGCCAGACGGCGGCGGCGCGCCTCGCCGGCGACTTTGCCGGCCGCTGCTTCGAGGTGCTGTCGAAGCGGCCGATGCGGACCGACGTTGGCGACATGACCGTTGCCGAGGTCAACGCGCAGCTCGACCGCCTGGCGGCGTCGTCGGGCGAGGCCGAGAACCTGGCCGTCCTGGAGACCTTCTACCGGCGCATGAACGCCGAGGAGCTCATGTGGCTCATCCGCATCGTCCTCCGGCAGATGAAGGTGGGCGCCACGGAGAAGACGCTGCTCTACCTGTGGCACCCCGACGGCGAGACCCTCTTCAGCGTCTCGTCGAGCCTGCGCCGCGTCTGCTGGGAGCTCTACGACCCGGCCGTCCGCCTCGAGCAGGACGAGGCGGGCGTGTCGCTCATGCAGTGCTTCCAGCCGCAGCTGGCCCAGTTCCAGATGCCCGCCTCCTTCCACAAGATGACGGAGCTGCTGCGGCCGACCGACGACGACGCCGAGTTCTGGATCGAGGAGAAGCTCGACGGCGAGCGCATGCAGATGCACGTCGCCGACGACCCCGGCCACCCGGGCGGCCGTCGCTTCTGCTTCTGGTCGCGCAAGGCCAAGGACTACACCTACCTCTACGGCGACGGCCTGCTCGACGGCGGCTCGAGCCTGACGCGCCACCTCGGCCATGCCTTTGCCCCCGGCGTGCGCAGCCTGATCCTCGACGGCGAGATGATCACCTGGGACATGGATGTGGACAAGATCGTGCCCTTTGGCACGCTCAAGACGGCGGCCCTGGCCGAGCAGCAGAACCGGTCCGGCTCCGACGCCGGCCACCGCCCGCTCTTCCGCGTCTTCGACATACTCTACCTCAACGACAAGCAGCTGACGCAGTACACGCTGCGGGACCGGCGCCGCGCGCTGGAAAAGGCCGTCCGCCCGGTCCGCCGGCGGCTCGAGATCCACCCGTTCCAGAGGGCGACGACGGCCGACGCCATCGAGCCGCTGCTGCGCGACGTCGTGGCCAACGCGTCCGAGGGCCTCGTCCTCA
Organism: Hypocreales sp. Mo6-1; assembly: GCA_002939055.1. Taxonomy (NCBI): domain Eukaryota; kingdom Fungi; phylum Ascomycota; class Sordariomycetes; order Hypocreales; species Hypocreales sp. Mo6-1. Next base: position 2,650,537 of record PNEP01000013.1, read on the forward strand.
AGAACCCGCGCTCCATGTACCGCCTCAACAGCCGCAACGACGACTGGCTCAAGGTCAAGCCCGAGTACATGTCCGAGTTTGGCGAGTCGCTCGACTGCGTCGTCATCGGCGGCTACTACGGCTCCGGCCGGCGCGGCGGCACGCTGTCGAGCTTCCTGTGCGGCCTCCGCGTCACGCCCAACCACATCCGGGCCGGCGCCAACCCGGAGAAGTGCTTCAGCTTCTTCAAGGTCGGCGGCGGCTTCCGCACCGAAGACTACGCCGAGATCCGCCACCGCACCGAGGGCAAGTGGCTCGAGTGGGACGCCAGGAGGCCGCCGTCCGAGTACGTCGAGCTCGGCGGCGGCGACGCCCGGCAGCACGAGCGGCCCGACCTGTGGATCCGGCCCCGCGACTCGGTCGTCGTCTCGGTCAAGGCGGCCAGCGTCGCGCCGTCGGACAGCTTCGCCCGCGGCTTCACCCTGCGCTTCCCGCGCTTCCGCCGCCTGCGCCTCGACCGCAGCTGGGACACGGCCCTGACGGTCGACGAGTTTGAGGAGCTCAAGAAGCGCGTCGACGCCGAGTCGAGGGACAAGGCCATGACTGTCGAGGACCGCAAGCGGCGCAACCCGAAGCGCGTCAAGCGGGAGCTCGTCGTCGCCGGCCAGGACGCGGCGCCTGCCGAGTTTGACGGCCCACAGTCGCGCCTCTTCGAGGGCCTCGAGTTTTGCGTGCTGTCCGAGTCGGCCAAGCCGTACAAGAAGACCAAGACGCAGCTCGAGGCTGTCGTCAGGGAGAACGGGGGCGGCGTGTCGCAGCGCGCGGCCGCGGGGACCCGCATGGTCCTCGTCGCCGACAAGAAGGTGGTCAAGGTGGCGAGCCTCGTCAAGGAAGGCCGCGCCGACATCATCCGGCCCTGCTGGATCCGGGACTGCCTGGAGCAGGGCTACGTGCTGCCGTACGAGCCGCGCCACCTGTTCCACGCCACCGACGGGCTCCGGGCGGCGGCGGCGCTCAACGTGGACCCGTTCGGCGACAGCTTCGCGCGCGACGTGTCGGCCGAGGAGCTGCGGGCCGTCACGGCCGACATGGCCAAGCCCGAGCGCCCGGACGCCCTCGCCGCCGTCGCCCTCCTGGAGCAGCTCGAGGACCGGGGGCGCGGCCTGTCGCACATGCGCGGCTTCATGTTCCGGCGCTGCGTCGCGCACCTGCGCTGCGTCGGGGACGCGGGCGCGAGAGAGGCAAGCAAGCTGGCGCGCTACGTCGCGTACGGCGGCGGGAGGTGCGCCGACAGCCTTGGCGAGGCCGTGACGCACGCCGTGCTCGTCGGCGGCGACGCCATGGAGGTCGGCGAAGCGGCGGATGAGGTGCGCAAACAGGTCAGCTCACGGCGCACGGTGCCGAGGCTCGTGACGGCCGGCTGGATCGAGGACTCCTGGCGGGAGGGGACGCTGCTGGACGAGGAGCGATACGCGGTGCACTGACGAAACTGACGAAACGATAAGCCATGTCGGAATTGACGCCGTTATTATATTGCCGTGACCCGAACCGGCGGCTCCATCCACGCTGCTGCCAACGGGACGCTTCCATGACTCGTCACGCCGCTCCGACACTGGGCCTACTTGCCGACGGTCAGGAACAGCCGGTCCCCGATGTCGCCCAGCCCCGGCTGCAGCATGCCGTCGGGCGTGAGCTGGCCGTCGATGCCGGCTATCCACAGCTCGGTGCCCTCGGGCCACTCTTGGGCGGCGCGGCGGACGCCGCCTTGGGCGCCGAGGACGGAGAGGACGAGGACCTTCTTGGCCCCCCACTCGCGGAGGGTCTGGATGGCGGCGACGCAGGTACCGCCGGTAGCGATGACGGGGTCGACGACGATGGCGAGGGAGCTGGCGGAGGAGGAGGAGCCCGGGGCGTCGCGGGGCAGCTTGTTGTAGTACTCGACGGGGTCGAGGGTCGACTGCTCGCGGTACATGCCGAGGTGGTGGATGGGGACGGGGTGGGGGAGCATGGACTGGACGGCTGCTGGAGTCAGCGCTCGGCCTGGGGACGTGGAGGGTGTACGGCGTGTCGGGGGGGTGTACGGACCGTCGACCATGGCGATGCCGGAGCGGAGGATGGGGACGATGCACACGTTCTGCGGCGCCGTGTCCGTCGTCGCGTACTCGAAGCCAAGGGGCGTTTGGCGCTGCGCACGTCAGCCGCCGTGGCTCCGGCCGAGCCGCTGTCCCGGAGACGGGCGCACCCTGGTGCCGTCGACGGGCTTGAGGTTGGCGGCGAGGGCCTCGCAGGCGACGATGAGGGCGATGTGGTGGACGAGGGCCTTGACGTCAGCGGAGCTCGCGCTGCTGGAGCGCAGCTGGCTCAGCTTGGCGAGCAGGCAGGGGTGCTGCGAGACATGGACGTTGGGCGGGAGGGCGGCCATTGGAGGGCTTTGCCGTGCGCGAGAGGCGATGATGGGCAGGAGATGGCCGGATAATAGGACAGGATGGAGGTGGCGATGGTTAGATGGTAGATGAGAGAGGCACATGGGACCTGGCGGTTGGAGCGGGGCGAGGCGGCTGCACCCCGCTACGGAGGAAGCCCAGGATGTACCTGTACTTGCACTTGCACATGCGGCGGGACGCACGCGGCTTGTGACACATGATGGACGCCGTGCGAGATGAGGAATTGCGAGGAGCGATGCTGTCAGGGCCGCCAGTACGCGGCTATAATGACGTGGTTCTTGCGATCGAGTTGCGCGTTAATTAATAAGAGGACGGACTACTGTACGGCGTACCTGGTACAAAGTACAAAACAAAGTACATGCGGCCCGGGTGATGTTCGGCAGGGATTTGGAGCCGCAGCCGGCAGCTATCATCAACCACATCGCAAAGCCTCGCGAACGAGGAGCCAATTCCTCGGCAGCGCAGTCGCGTCGTACGGCAGGCCACCCTATGGCGGTCAGCGGGCGCCGCCTCTCTCGCTCGGCGCCGCCGAGGCCCGATGCCGCCGCCGCCGAGCGCGATGCCGCCCTGGACGACTGGGCCAACCTCGACGAGGTTGCGGCGCCGGGTCCGGTGCAGAACGTGGCCGACGGGCCCGTGTACCGGCGGCGGAGCCTCGAGGAGTCGCGCAGCGCCGAGCGCGAGCTCCGCAGGGAGGGCCGGGCCGCCGAGGAGCCGCGGCGGGCGCGGCTGGTGACGCTCGCCGTCACGCTGTCCTACCTCGTCTTCTTCTCCCTGCTCGGGACGCTGGCGCGCCTCGGGCTCGCGGCCCTGACGCTCTACCCCGGGGCGCCCGTCGTCTTCAGCACCGTCTGGGCCAATTTTGGCGGCAGCCTCGTCATGGGCTTCCTGGCCGAGGACCGCATGCTCTTCCGGCGCGGCTCGGGCAAGGGCGACGGCGACGAGGGCGGCGCCGCGCCCGAGGCGGCCGCCAAGGCGCACCTGGCCGCCAAGAAGACGGTGCCGCTGTACATTGGCCTCGCGACCGGCTTCTGCGGCAGCTTCACCAGCTTCTCGTCCTTCATGCGCGACGCCTTCCTCGCCCTGTCCGACGACCTGGCGCCGGCCGCCGGCCGCAACGGCGGCTACTCCTTCATGGCCATGGTGGCCGTCGTCGTCGTCACCGTCTGCGTCTCCCTGGGCGGCCTGTTCCTCGGCGCGCACCTGGCCCTGGCGGCGGAGCCGGTGACGCGCCACCTGCCGCTGCGCCGGCCCGCCGTCGGGCGGGTGCTCGACCCGGCCGCCGTGGTGCTCGGCTGGGGCTGCTGGCTGGGCGCGGTGTTGCTGAGCGTCTGGCCGCCGCGCGACGACTGGCGCGGCCGGGCGACGTTTGCCCTGGTCCTGTCGCCGCCGGGCTGCGTGCTGCGCTTCTGCCTGGCGCTCTGGCTCAACGGCCGGCTGGCCGCCTTCCCGCTCGGCACCTTCGCGGCCAACGTCGGCGGCACGGCGGTGCTGGGCATGGCCTGGGACCTGGCGCACGTGCCCGTCGGCGGCGCCGTCGGGTGCCAGATGCTGCAGGGCGTCGCCGACGGCTTCTGCGGCTGCCTGACGACCGTGTCGACATGGGTGGCGGAACTGGCCGGGCTGCGGCGGCGGCACGCCTACGGCTACGGCGCGGCGAGCGTCGTGACGGCGCTGGCGGTGCTGATAGCCGTCATGGGTGGGCTGCGCTGGACGGACGGCTTCAGCGCCTTGCGATGCGGCTGAGGCAAGGGGGCTGGCGTCGTGGGCAGCCGTGGCAGCCCCCGGCCGTGGACAGCCCCTGGCCGTTGACGGGGCGACGGCAAACGAAGGCGCTGCCGCACAAGCCGGACCTGGAACTTTCTCCAACGCTTGCTGGCAGCCGCCGGGCAGTCAGACTTGTCGGCCCAAGCGCGCTGCCTCGCGCCTGGACTCTCGCCTTCTGGCCCCGTCTCTGATATCCCCGACTCTCTCATCACCGCCATCGTCCCCCCTTCGTCCTCAGCCGCCCGCCATGGCCATGGACGACGCCCTGCCCATCACGCAGCCGACGTGCGCGGCCAGAGACGCCGACGGCGGCCCCTGCCACGGCATTCCGCACATCCCCTGCCCCCAGTGCCTCGTCGTCGCGGTCGGTTGGCGCGCCCCGTGCCCGAGCAGCGGCTGACCGTGGCCAGTACTGCGACGCCGTGTGCCGCGAGCGCCACTGGGCCGCCCACAGGCGCGACTGCAGGGACTTTGGAGCCGACGTCGACCAGGCGGCGGCGTCGGCGGCGGGCGACGCGTCGGCGACGGGCGACGCGTCGGCGACGGGCGGCGAGTCGACGACGGGCGGCGAGTCGACGGCCGCCTACGCGCGCTTCTGGTGCAGCTACGCGGCGACCGATGTGCTGCGGCTCGACCGGAACGAGGGCCGCTTCTTCGACGACGACCTCCATCTGCTCTTCGCCGGAGGTTGGCCCAGCCCCTGACCCCCCGACGCCGGCAGAGGCTAAGCGCTCGCCGTGGCTCCAAGAGTCGGGCCTGCGGCACTTCATCTACTCGATTGCCAAGCTGCCCGAGACGGCGGCGCCCAAGCTGTTCGTGGCCCTCAACGAGACGAGCGACGTCAACCTCGCCCGCACCTACTTCGCCCTGCGGCTGCTCTTTGCCCGCGAGCACGACGCCGCGCTCAACGCCGAGGCCGTCATCCACCTGTGGTACTCGGTCCGGATGCCGCGCGCGCTGCACAAGCACATCTGCGCCGTCGCCTGGCAGGAGCTCGCGTCCGTCGCCGACCAGTTCTGCAGCGACGACGACGACGACGACGACGACGACATCGACGGCAAGGCCAAGGCGCCGCCGGTCCGCTCGCACTGGGCGCGCCACAACATCTCCATGGAGGTGCTGCTGCGCCGCGAGCAATGGGTTGCTGTGCGCACCCACCTCGACCCGTCGGCGCGCATCCCCGTCGCCGCGGCCGAGCTGATGCGCATGCTCGATCAGCGCAAGCACGCCGAGCCGCCGGCCCGCTTCCTCTCGCGCATGACGCGCGCCAGAGTCATGGGCCTGAAGAAGTGGCAGGCTGACGGCCTCTTGCTGCCGCACAGCCACCCGCGCGACGACTTTGACACGGTGAACCCGTAGGCCTCCGCTCTCTGCTCGGCGTCCTTGTCTGACGCCCGCCAGCATCTTGTTCTCGCGCGACCAGAGGTATCCGGCCGGCGCGTCTGCCGAGCCTCTGTCCGAGTGGCCCATGGAGCTCCTCGACCACGCCGAGAGCCCGGCCCCCAACGACGTGTACGGCAAGATGTTCTACTACCTGCGCGACCTCCTCGTGCAGTTCCAGCGCCGCGTCGCCCGCGTCCCCGTCAACCTGCGCCTCACCTGCGAGACGGCGGCCGACAACGCCGACTGGCCGCTGCCCCTGACCTTTTACGGCGAGCCCTTCGACCGCATCGAGGCAAGCATGACGTCGGTTCCGCGTCGCGCTGCGGCGGAGCTGATGGCGGCTGTCTAGGTCGGCGATCTCTGGGACCGCCATCCCCTCTTCGCCATTACGGCCTTTGCCAAGCTGCTGCGGCACGAGGACGAGAACCGGTTCGCGACGCTGCTGGCCATGACGCGCGACTCGGTGACGCACGACATGGACTGCGTCCGCAAGGACCTCGACGCCGAGCAGCAGCATCTCTTCCGCGGCACGGGCACCGTCCTGGACGAGTACGCGCCGCCCCTGGCCGACGACGACAAGCCGAGCGTCCGCGACGCCACTCGACGCAAGATGGGACTGCTCATGTGGCGCAACTGGGACAGGTTCTCCTCGCGGTGCGTGTCTCGGGCCGCGTCCCCTGCCGGCGCTCGCTGACCCGGGGCGTCGCCACAGCCATCTCTGCTCGCCCGAGCACTTTGCCTTTAGGGCGCTCTGCAACGCCAACGCCGACGAGGACAAGCGCAGCGTCGTCCAGACGGGCTTCGTCGGCATGGCGCTGCGCGAGAAACATGTCGTCACGCGCCGCTGGCCCAACCGCCTCGTGCACAGCCGCAAGGACAAGCCGAGCCTCCGCGACTTCAACCGCTGCCTGGGCTGGCCCGACACGGTGCCGCAGCGGTGGCTCGAGTGGAAGTGCGACGGCGACACGACCGACGACGAGTGGCGCAACTGGATGCGCATCGCCGTCGCCATGTCGCGCGCCAGGCTTGAGCGCGTCCTGCGCAACGTCCTCGCCGGGCTGCCCCCCGGCCACGGCTCCGACGACGGCTCGCAAGACGCGGACCTGGTGACGCCCATGGTCGTCAGGCTCGACGACGCCAGCTCGAACTCGACGCTCAGGTTCGACTCGGCCGCCGACACGGACGAGGCGGGCAGCGCCGTGGGCGAGGCCAAGGGCGGCGGCGGCGGCGGCGCCAGGAAGCGCAAGGCCAAGAAGAAGAAGGCCAAGAAGGCCAGGAACAGGAAGAAGTAGGCCGGGCTATTGGAGTAGGAGTAGCTTTCGGCTGCGCTCTTGACCGTCCTGGTGAAGCGTAACGCGTCACGTACGAGACGCAGGAAGGGGATTGTTGCGCGGCGCTGGGAGGTGACGACGAGCAGGGGTATGATAAGGACAGGAGAGTTGTTGTGATGCGAGAGCCATAAGTCTGATGCTCGAGGTGTTCTTAGACAGTCTTGCAGCGCATAATCCAAGCGGCCCAGAGCGGTGGAGACTGAAGTTTGAGGTGGTCGACTGTGGCTGCTGGGGGTCGCCTGAGGTTGATGCTGAAGCCTTGGGCTTCTGCGGCTGAGCGAGTTTGATATGTTTGATACAGGTATATGGCCGGCATGGCCTTGTTCTACAGGTTGGGTCAGAAAAAAAGTAGACTGCCCACTCCTATCACCTAACTCCTGTCACAGTATTAGCAACAGTAGGTCTTGCTAACTGCCGTATATTAGTCCGCAGACATCTCCTATTGAAACTAAGGCCTTCTGAATAAAGGTTATTCTCTTTAGATACCTCTTTTCTATATAGAAGGTCGTTGTGGAAGAAGGCCTGTGTGTATATGTGTAGAAGAGGGCTGTGGTAGCGGCTCGTATGTGTGTATATATGTTGTTAGAAGATGGTTGTAAGGTCGAAGGTCCGGCGGCGGCGGCGGCGGTGGTAGCGGTAGCCGGCTTGAAGGGGCCGGCAGCTGCGAGTACTTAGAAAGAAGACGGCTTATAAGGCGGCTTATATGTGTTAGAAGGCCATAAGGTTTAAAGCTAGTATGAAAAACTACTCTAACACTGTGTTGGGATTAGGTGATAGGGGTGGGGCAGTCTACTTTCTTTCTGACATCTAGGAGGTGGGGCCGTGCGTACATAAACGAAGGTGGCGTTGCTGACAGTTGCAACAGTTAACAGTTTCAACATCGTGACGCTGGGTCAGGGGTCCAGCTTCTGGCTAGCCGCGAGGGCTTAGGCTACCTAGTTGGGAGGCAGTCGGCCTAGATGCGACGTCTCATATCAGGGGGGTGGTGACTGGTCGGCGCGTTGATTGGCTGCGACCGAAACACTTCAACAATCTCTGCCAGCCTGCGAGCACGCGCTGTCGTCCCGAGTCTGTCGTCAGGCGCCACCCACCAGCGCTTAGCTTGACGCAGGCTCCATCCGGAACGCGTCCTGCCGGCGGCGTGCAAGTCGGACCGGGCCTCGGCCAACCTGCCTGAAGAGTGGCCGTGTCGCCGCATGCAGCCTCATCCGGTAGGCGGTTCAACCACCGCGGCCACGTCTAACAAACAGCTTCTCGCTATAGCCCTATGAGCCTTACGCTGCCGAGACTGGGGTTTCAGCAAAACTTGAATCAAGGTTGCCGTCCGGCAATCCCGTCGAAAGTGCCGCCAACGAAAAGGAACAAGTCAAGTCAAAGAATACAATGGAAGATTAAAATAGTCTGCTTGCCAGCATATAGAAGACATGTAGCGAGACTGCTAGCCGCATGTCACCGCACTCTTGACCACATGGGCATTGTTTTTCATGCCGCACAGCCTTATGGGATCGCCGTGACAGCAGCTCGGCACCCGCCCCGGCCATCTCAACTCAATACGACATGAGCGGGTTGAGCTATGGTTTGAAAGGCCTGTCAGAGCTCCTTCTAGAATTTCCGTATGGGGCTAAAAGGCCGCCGGGTGAGCAACCAAGACGGGACAAGACCCCTGACCGCTCGCTAGCCCCTGCAGTTTGACGGGATCCCAAAGCGACGGCGGCGTCAAACTGGACAAGGACTTCGTCCATCACCTGCCGTCATGCTCACCCCCCTAGTTTACCGGCACTTGAACCCCGAAGCCTGCGGACGGTGTGGATCGCTCGGAGACCGCGGCCACTCCGTGTTTCGTCCAGACTTGCACGGCAATGCAAGACGTCGAGATAGGAATGCCGCGATGTGATAAATAGGGGCTCGCGCCCTTGAGTCGCGACATGGGACCAAGCAACAGTCGAAGCCACTCGTTGCGGACGCTTGTCGACTTTCCATCCGTTACATGCTATGTTGTTTCTGTTGTTGAGCGCGTTGTCGGTGCTCTTCGGAGTGGCCGCTGCGGGCGTGGCGGCCTCCGGCCCGGCGGGCGCCGCTGCGGCGCCTCCCCCGGATGACGGGTTGGCTCTTTCCTCAGGCTCATCTCCGGACTCGGGCTTGAGCTCGACCGGATCGGGCTCACCTGGCACGGGCTTGCCCGGAACCGGCTCAGGAAGCACGGGCTCGGGAAGCACTGGTCCACCCGGCACTGGTCTACCCGGCACTGGTCTACCCGGCACTGGCTCACCCGGCACTGGCTCACCCGGCACGGGCACAGGGGGCGCGAGCTCGGGCTCTGCCATTCCTTTCGGCCAAATCATCACGGCCTGCACCCAGCCAAACTCCTTTGCCCTCACCTACGACGACGGACCTCACATTTTCACCGAGAAGCTGCTCGATACGTTAAAGCAGAATAACATAAAGGCCACATTCTTCGTCAATGGAGACAACTTTAGCAAAATCTCGGAAAAGGGCCCCCTACTGCAGCGGATGCTGGCGGAGGGGCACCAGATCGGCTCGCACACGTATGTCCCAAGCCCGCGGTGAGGAAGAGCGATGGGAGGCGCTGACAGCTCGCAGGCATCGGCACCCGAATCTAACTAACATCGCTGAAGCTGATGTCCGGTCTAATATGACGGTACTCGATAACGAGCTAGTTAAGATCATGGGAATGTCGCCTAGGTACATGCGGCCGCCCTTCTTCGCCACAGACGACAAGTCACTGGCCATATTGAAACAGATGGAGTATCATGTTATTAATGCCAATATCGACACTAAGGACTTTGAGTTCAAGACGCCAGAGACAAACGACAAGGCCTTCCAGAACTTCCAGAGACTATTCTCTAATGGGTCCATCTCCCTTATGCACGACGTGCACAATACGACCGTGGACCTACTGACGCCTAAGGCGATAGACGTGATTAAGAAGAGCGGCAGGCAGGGTACGTTATGCCCCGTCGTCCGTCGAGTGCGATTTCGTGCTAACGTCGTCCAGCGATGACTGTGGGAGAGTGTCTCGGGGATCCGCCGACGAACTGGTATCGCTGTGGACCAGTGCAAGGCCAGGGCACAGGAGGTCAGGGAGGCTCATCTGGCACAGGCGGTCAGGGAGGCTCTGGACAGCCTGGCACAGGGGTTAAGGGAGGCTCTGGACAGCCTGGCACAGGGGTTAAGGGAGGCTCTCGACAGCCTGGCATAGGGGGTAAGGGGGGCTCTGGACAGCCTGGCACAGGGGTTAAGGGAGGCTCTCGACAGCCTGGCACAGGGGTTAAGGGAGGCTCTGGACAGCCTGGCATAGGGGGTAAGGGGGGCTCTGGACAGCCTGGCACAGGGGTTAAGGGAGGCTCTGGACAGCCTGGCACAGGGGGTAAGAATGGCCCGAATGGAATTTGAGGCACGGGGGGAGCTGGAAGCGCGGGAGGGACTGGCGGCTAGGGGGGAACCCAGAAGACCGACTCCGTGGGGAAATAAAAGAGCAAAGATCACTCATGGATGTGTTAGAACACTGGAGCTTGCTGCTATTGCTTCTGCGAGACCGAAGAACAGGAAGAGTGCCGCACCGGGACGCTGCTTGAGTGCAAAGTTCGGTCCTCAGGCTGCGTGTATGATCGCGGCGAGGGCAGTCTGGGGCCGGCCGGCTGCAGACTACCCTGTTTCGGTGAGCTTCCAGCCCTGACTCGAGACAACAGGTAAAGTCTGGACCTGTGGGCCTAGCCAAGGGGCCTAGCCAAGGGCGGGCGCCATACGAAACTGAGAAAACACTCAAGCAAGTAAAAAGAGTTTTGAGTATATAAATCTGACGATTCCGTGACAAGAGCCTGAGGCAGGCACTCCGCAACACGGGAGTTTTCGTGGGCTTGGGTAGGTCGACCACGACCAGTGAGACAACACATTATAACTTGGAAATAAAGACCACTATAGGTATAAGAAGATATTCTGAGACTTGTTTGCCTCAAACCCAACCTCGCCTTAGCCCGCATGGCCACTCGTGAGGTTAGCTGGGAGTCCGCGTCCCGTGGGAGCTGTGCCGTTCTGGGAATCCTGTGATTCCGCAGAATTTTCTCCTTCCTTGCAACGACATTCTTTACCCTCCATGTCGCAAATACATACAGGTGGTACGAGCGTGGCAAATGAGCCTCCCTCACGACTGGGCCCATTCGGCTGGTAGAAGGGCGGCGTCAGCTGGGCAACTTGGGGGAGCTGAAATTGCTTCAGGATGGCAAAGTCGTTTTCGGCATAGTTTGATTGCCCAAATCCGTCAAAGAGCACTTTCCAGGCTAAAGAGAAACGACGTTAGTTATAGTGTCGGGGAACACCGAACGAATGGGGGCTCACTGGTCGGGAATGGAACCATCTCGTCCCACTCGGGCGTTAGATAGGTATACGACCGCGGCTTTAGGACCTTGGGGTCGAAGATCTCTGACAGCTGCTCTAGCCGACCGTCTTGACCCTTGTCTTGCGCCGCCTTCTTGAGCTCTCTAACTTTGTGTTTAATCTCCTCCATGCGCAACGGGGCCATGTAGTTGGCGTAGGTCTCATGCGAGACGTCAATGTTGACTCGCTTCAGCCTGCCTTGGTCGCCGCGGCCCCGGCGGAGGTTCTTCATCTGGGCCAACGTCTTGATCATGAGACTGAGGCCGAGGGCGGCAATTTGCTTGGGCTGGTATGCTGCAAACTGCTCGGTGAAGCTCGACTGACAGGACAGGAAATCAGAATCGTTCGATTGACCGCTTGACTTGGCAGCATTCGCTTCTGCGGCATGCTGTAGTGGTTGACGACTCGTCAGCCTCGAAGCTTCTTGGTGCACTCTTTTGAGACGCGTACCATGTCGCAAATGATAGTCTGGCCTTGCTCGATTTTGTCGTACGCCAGGCCAGTGCTGTCCTTGATGGAGCACTTCCAGTCATTGACTGCTGTTCGGACGGTAGGAAGCCGAACGCTGGCCCGCTCGGCTTGCAGGACGAGTCTCCTGATTTCGGCGAGGGCCTTGTCGTCGTCATCGAATGCAAGACCCTGGATGCCCAGCCAGTCGCATTTCTTCGCGGTACCGAGTCGATTCTTCTTGTCCATGCAGCCGTAGAGGTCGCGGAGGAACAGGTCGAGCACAGAGGTAAACTGTAGCTGCATTAGCAAGAGCACTCCGTGTCGGACAGTCTCGGCATACGGCAAGCACGGAATTGTAAGCACTGTCGAGGCCAATGAGCAGCAGAATCGCCGCAGCCTTGCCGGGGTCCTTGCCCTTGAGGATTCTCTGAGCAGTCTTCAAGCCAAGCTCCTCCATTGGATTCATGCGCCACTTGCCAAAGATCCAGCGCGAGATGGCCCACCTGTTTGCTTGGTGGATGTTGCCGCGTCGAGTCAGCTCATACAAGAATGTCATGGACGACTTGAATGCTTGGCATCGCTTCATGAGCTTTGTTTCATCGGCGTTGTACGACAAAAACACCTGGCAGTTCGTGATGTGCTGGTAGATTTCGTTCTCGGAATACTTGCCGTGCATGTTCTTCTCGGTCCGAATACAGTCGCCAAAGCCCAGGAAATCCGCCACATATCGAGTGACGACAGGGATGGCAAAGCTGCGAATTGTCAGTGGACCACGGCATTTTGCTTCAGCCAGTTGCGCTTACTCCTTGACCACGTCGATCTCGTAGACCGGCGTGTCTTTGTCTTTGACGATGAATTCCCGCTTGATGATGTCCCTCATAAGGGTCATAAAGTAGTCCGCCATGACCTTGTTGTCACCGCTGGCAGCATCGCCCTTGTCGTCGTCGACGGCGGCGGCCTTGGTGTTCTTGTTAGGCGTCCCGTTCTTCGGTGGCTCCAACACGGCTTGGATTTCTCGAGGCAAATGCTGCAGCCGGAGGCGCGCAGGGTGAACAAGATTGTCCGAATCGGCAAGAACTGCGTCGATGCTCTCCTTGGTGTCCAGCAGCACGGGCTTCTTGGGCTTCTTGGGTTCAGACCGCTCAAAACGATACTCGTACTCCGGTTTCTGAAGCAGCTTCGGCTTGGGGACCACGTCCATGGCGAATCTTTTGGCGTACCCTTGTTCTTGGGCAAAGATGGCATTCTTTTTCGCGGTGTAGAATGGATGGAAGAACCGTACCGAGTCGAACGGATACCATTCAGGGAATGCGCGCTGCAGCAGGCGATGGAAGACAGAGGACTTCATGACTTCGTCGTCTGGGACAACCTCCTTCATTCCCCACGTCGTCAGGGAGTTGGTATTCCAGTCCTAGCACCAATTAGCTCCGGCTCGGAAAAGCCCGACCAGGTAGACTTACAACCGTGTAGAAGCGATCGGACCGCACTAGCGTTATGGCATCAGAAAATATGGCTGCCCACAGCGCCGAGTCCAGATCGCTAGGCCCAGGATCTGCGTCGAGCTTCTCGGTGGATTCGCAGAACACGCCGGGATAGAGCTCGACCTTGTCGGGATGCTCGTAGAGATCCCGGAGCGCCGTCTGCACTTCCTCATTGGGGGTAATGGATTCGAAGGTGTCATGCCTCTTCAAACCAAAGAAGTCACGGAAGTCGTTTAGGGTGCCGATTTCCCTGGGTTTGTTATCTCCTTGCGTCCACTGTACGCCGCGGTTCACAGGTGTACATACCATTTGCGCGCCTGAAGGATACCCAAGATTTCGATGGGTTTCATGCATTTCGGGACGTTTTTCGGGCCAAAGTTGGCTGAGAACAGCTGTCAATCAGCTTGCCAAAGCTTCAGAGAGCTGCTCTTACCGATTGATTGATCCATGGCTGCGGTGAGCTCGTCGATCATCTGCTGGTCGTCGAAAAGTCCAGTCACTTCGTGTCGCTTGAACTGCGGACGTGTAGGCGTGTCGGAGAGCCCAAACTCTATCTTCCATGGCGGCTGCTTGCCCGTCAACTTTTCTTCTTCATATTCTTTCGCCATCAGTTGCATGAAGGCTGGCAGGGACAAGGACTTGGGATTCATGTTGGGATCGCCAAGATGTTTTTTCGACAGCTCCTTTATGTAGTCTTCTGTGTACTCCTCGTCTCTCTTGGAAATGGCGCAATGGAAACGATAGAGCAAGTTGAATTCCACCGTAACTTGGTTTCCGATGCCGCGCGAGATGTTCTTGTGCTCGGTCATGTTGACTCGGGGGTCAAGCGTGAAGGTTGTGTCGTATTGGTGGAAGCCCATCAACGCTCTGAGGTAGTCGTGGATGGAAACCTGGATATACATGCCACAGGTGATGCTGTGACCGAGTTGTCAGTACTCGCGACAATGGCAGGGCTGACGCCGAAACTTACAGCCGAGCAGTGTTGAACAGATCGTCGTCCAGCTTTTTCCAGGCTGCGTCGTACGCCTGGTAGAACTCCTCTAGGGGCTTGCATGCTGGAATATACCCTTTCTTCAGTGCGCCCTGTTGCCGTTCTAGTTCGTCTTGTTGCTGCTTCTCGTACGCTTGAAGTGCTTGGTCGAGGCGGGCTTGGAGCTTTTGTTCCACTTCGACGTATCTGTCACTGGGTTTGTCGGTTGCTTTAAATTCCTTCCACTCCTTCCCAAAGTCATCCAACAGGCTCTGGAATTCCTCACTGCCGTCCTTGACAAACCTCTTTGCCGCAGCGGCGAGGCGTGGAAGCTCGAACTGGTCTGGGACGGAGAACTTGTTGTTCTCGTTGATGCGGCGAAGCTGAGTCGCAACATAGTTATGATAACGGTTGTACATGACCAGCATGATGCAGACCCCGGGGGGCTGCCGCAGAAGTCTGTCTTCAGCAAAGGTGTCGGGCTTGAGCAGGCCTAGCTTGTACTTGTCGTCGCGGACCTTGCGCTGCATGTCGTCGGTGAAGCCATAGAGCGGAGACAGGTCAAGGTACGACGACGTGTCGGAGATGTTCTTGTCGGCATCGTTAGTCCGGAAAATATCGTGTATAATGATGGTGGCATGGTAGAGGAGCATGCTGGAGAGCCCGGAAGTGCTCTCGCGCACTTCATCCCCTCTGGCCATCAAACGGTCGAACAACTCGCCGGCATCCGGGAGGGCGCCGAGCGGATGCGTCTTGGAGGGTACAGTCTTCGCGTACGGAGCGCCGGCCTGGCCCAGGTGCGGGTTCAACGCGCTGTTGAATTTGCCGTCGACAGTGCGATACTTGAACGCATCGCCCAGGTATGTCAGCGGCGGATGGAGCATGCGCTCGTACTTGGTCTTGACCTGGCTCTCGACAACCTTTGCTCTCAGGTTGCTGTCGGTAGATAGGGCCCCGATGAGTTTGGCTCCGGCTTTCAACTATCGAGGGACCGTCAATGGCGCTTCGCTGCAGACATCAGCTTGGTTGGCTTACATCCAAGCCTCTGCCCCTGACCGCCTTGGTCAAGATGTTGCCGATAACAGGCGTGTTTTCAAGAGTGAAAATCTTCCGAGCATCATTGACAGTGTTTAAGAAGTTCGCAAGTGCCCCTGTGGGCCGACGCTTGTCCTGTAGCAGTGCGTGTAAGAATCACGGTGCCACATCGGGACGGCCTCCTACGTACGCCTATTAAGTTATCGCCGTGAAAGGATGCCCAGCCCTGAGCGTTCTTCAGTTGTGCATTCAAGGCGTCAATCTCGGACTTTTCCTTGTCGGACAGACGCCTGTTGACCAGGGACTGCTGGGAGCTGGCCGGCATCTTGGGCTTGGTAGCGAGTGTTCGGCCGTGAGAGATCTGATTCCTGGGGAGCGCTAGTTGGATTAGCGAGGAGCGAGATGGATGAGATATATAGAGGATATACGGGTATGTTCAGCAGAAAAACGGAGCGGAAGCGCAGAACGGCGAGGCATCATTTCCGCGCGTTTTCCGTACAAGGTCCTGCAGATCAGCTTGCTGACAGCTTCCCCATATTTAGATCAATGTCTTGGATCATCAGCCGTTATGCTCCCGCTGAGTGAGACACACGCCGAAGAATAGCTGAATAGCTCTCTGGAGAAGTAAGCGCTGTCAGCTGAAGGGTCCTCGGGGCGGCGTAATCACTATGTAGCCTTACTCGTATTGTCTCGGCGCTCAGGGGGGGCGTTGTTAGCTGCGGCAGAACACGGCTGGCTGCCTAGTTATTATTTCTCAAGATGCTGTACGACGTGTGTATATAATTCGCAGGTCCTTACACGCGGGCATACATGTTCTCGGCAGCTGACGTGTCAATGTAGAACATGTGCGTGTATGATAGAACATTGAGGCCGCCAAAGCTAGTCTACTGATGCAGACCTCTTCCAACGGTCTGGTCCGTAGGGGACAATTGAAGCAATTTATAAGTAGCGGTACCTGGTTGATCCTAATAGAGGGCTCATATCTCCACATTCCGCCGGTTGCGGCTGTCGATCGTTCGGGGTCGCATCCAGGACACATGTAGCTGCGATGCCCTTTTCCTATGTATTCGGGGGAGCCTTGGCCGCAACTACAAGTACCTACATGTATTATCAGCCTCAGCCTCTCAAGCCGGCTCGGAGATGAGACTGCCTGAATACCGGCCCGGAGCGCAACCTATTGGACAAAAATTGGTTGTCCTCGTCAGCTCCGGACCAGGAAGTGCCGATGTTGCTATGGAAGTCAGGCCACGCGTTGGGCAGCTTCCCACCCCTGCATATATAATGCGGGTGCCTCGCTGAACGGTTCCAGACTCTGAGATCGGGGTCTCCGAGAATCTTGCGCAGTGTCACTTCGACTCGTGTCCTCGCATTCCGTCACCGAAGACATGGCATCGTTTACGCGATCCCCTGTTTCCGCACCTCTCGTCAAGGGGCAACACTGCCCTGCCCGGCCGTCTGACCTGCGAAGCCCCTGCCCGATGATCAATTGTCTGGCAAACCATGGCTACATCCCCCGAGATGGACGGAGCGTCCACGTCGAGGAGCTCAAAGCGGCCATGAAGGAGGCTGGCATTTCCTCGACTCTCGGCGCCGTCTTCAGCCACCCAATCTTTCTCGAGCGCAAATCAGCTCCGCACAATATCAACAGCTCGCAGCGGCGCTCGTGGTTGGGTTCAATCTGGCAGCTGATCCGCAATCCATGGGCCATCGCGTTCTCTGCGTTTGCGATGCGCATGCCGGGACAGACCGACTCCATGGGAAAGGAATGCCTCAACTTGGACCAGCTCGCCATTCCAGGAGTGGTCGAGCACGACATTTCTCTTACCCGCCGCGACTATCAGCAAGGCGATAGCATCACCGCCCAGGCCGACCTTGTCCGAGACCTCCTCGCGTCTTCGTCAGACGGCAATACACTGACCATTGCGGACCTGGTAGAGTTGAGGAAACGGAGGATCGCCAAGCAGAGGAAGGACAACCCAGGCTTGCATTATGGGCCTCTCCAGCATCAGCTATCCTGCGGCGAGATTGCCCTCATACTTCGTGTGTTTGGCGACGGCGAAAGGGTTCCGTGCGACTATATGCGGGCTTTTTTCCAGGAGGAGAGGTTGCCAATCGAGGAGGGGTGGAGAAGGAGACGGTGGTGGACCGTGGGCCTCTTTGAGCTTGCCAGAGCTAGCGCGACGATCAAGAAGCTTGTCGGGAGAGTAGATGTTGACGCCTGAAGGGAATTGGAGGCTCTCGGTGGGCGAGTTATGGGCAAGAGGACATAATGGAAGGGTTCACTGTAATAAAGCCGCCTACTGTGACTTGTAGCAATTGTGTATAGCCTGTGCACACGTCTGCTTCACATACAACCTACATGACACCCCATGCAGCGAAGGTGGGCCCTGAACTTGGTCCTGGAGGCTCCTCGATTCGTACGTCAATGAATTCTTCGCCCCGATACTTGTATTGTTGGGGCCTGATTGACGACACAGGTCGTGCCCGACATAATGCATGGCTTCAGGGTACATACATATGTAGCTTGGAGATGCTTGGCGAGCTCAGGTTGGTTGGGCTGCAATATAAGCCGCCATGTTCCAGGTCTCGTACATGTATTTTCGGTCGGGCTCGTTCTTACGCAGAAGACAATCGAACACCCTTTTCATCCCCTCGCGGCCGTTGCGGTTGCATTCCAGAAAATGATAGCCCTTGCGTTCTGAGTTTCGGTCTCATGCTTCCATGTCCGCTCACAAACGCAAGGAAGCATTCCCCCAGCATTGCTGGTATGCGATTCCGGAAACCCTAGCGTTGGGCCCAACTTGGACTGAGACGTATTTTTGCATCCGTCCAGATGCTCTGTGGGAGCACGGCGAGCTGGGTCCACCGTAGGCGGACTTCGTAGCTGGAGCTCTTTTCCGTTGAGACGGCCCTGCGCAATGACACAACGTGCAGCCCGTCGGTTCAATAAGTTACCACTTTGGCAAATCCAGGAGAAGTGTCGGGGTGGAGAGCATACAAGCTTTACATGTAACTGGGCGGCATACCAAAGCTAGCCGACGATAACGAGTTAAGGAGGATGTTGCCCAGGCGGAGGTCGTTGCACATGGTTTCGCCAGAAGAGGAGCTGCCAACGGGCAGTGCGAAAAGGGGACATCTCCCACTTCTCGATGACCAAGTGGCAAAGGGAGGCCAAGATACAACATATATTCCGATAGTAAGTTCCGCTGTGTGTATTTCGTGCGGCTTTAATTTCCCGAGCACACGGGAGCGGTACGAAGGGAGCGCCCTGTTAACATGAAGCTGTGCTTACCCCCAGGCCAGAATGGTCCACGGGGATCATAGTTTCTTGCGACGTCATCTGTCTATTATGACTATTTTTCTGTTCACTATTCGCTCCCAATATTTGTTTACAGCAGAGCTGCCGCGACGACAATGGCGAAGGCCACCGTACGGGTGGGGGTGATGAGACCGGCGCCAGCGGTAACGACAGGAGAAGACTGAGCACTAGTAGAAGCGCGACCGCCAGAAGCAGGAGCGGAAACGCCCGAGCCGGGGGACCCAGCGACGGGACTAGAGCTAGCAGGAGACGAAGAGCCTCTAGAACCGCCATTAGCGGGAGAAGAGCCGCCAGATCCGGGGGGTGCAGCGACGGGCGTAGAGCCAACAGGAGACGAAGAGCCTCCAGAACCGCCAGAGCCGGGGGCCGCAGCGACGGGACTAGAGCCAGCAGGAGACGAAGAGCCTCCAGAACCGCCATTAGCGGGAGAAGAGCCGCCAGATCCGGGGGGTGCAGCGATGGGCGTAGAGCCTGGGGCCTCTGGAGCCAGAGCACCTGGTGCATTGGGAGCACCCATGGCTCCTGGAACTCCGGGAGTCCCCGCAGCACCTGGAGCGCTGGGAGCCTCTGGAGCACCGGGGCCGATGCCGCCGCCGCCAGGGCCACCAGGACCGCCGGGAGCAGCACCGGGAGCACCGGGACCGCCGGAACCGCCGGAACCACCGGAAGTACCGGGAGCACCGGGACTGTCGGGGCCGCCGGAACCGCCGGGACAGCCGGAACCACCGTCAGTACCTGTACCGGGACCGCCGGGACCGCCGGCGTCATATGAGGCACCTGGTGCCCCAGGGGCGCCCGGAGCACCTGGAGCACCGGTGGCACCTGAGGAGGCCGCGGGCCCTGGGGAACTGGTAGAGCCAGAAAGAGTAGAGGAAGAACCGAGACAGCTCGTAGGAGTCGAACAAGCAGCGGAGCTACTCGGAACGGAGGAAATGCCGCAGGAGCTAGCAGAAACTGAAGGGCTGCTAGAGCTAGTAGGAGCTGAGGAAGTACCGGCGGAGCTTGAACAATCGGGAGAAGAGGCTATCGAGCTGGAAGGGGCTGACGAGGAACTAGGGGAGCTGGAAGACGCGGAAGAAGATGCCGCAGAGCTGGTAGGATTCGTTGGGGAGGCCACTGAGCTAGGAGTCAAGAAAGACGTCGCAGAGCTGGAGAGAGGAGCTGTAGATGAGCTGGCGGAACTAGCAGGAGCTGACGATGAGACCGCGGAGCTGGGAGAGGAAGAAGATGCTGCAGAGCTCAGAGCAGATGACGAGGCAACGGAGCTCGGAGTGGAGGATGAGGCCACAGAGCTCCGAGTGGAGGATGAGGCTGCAGAGCTAGAAGGGGTGGAAGATAATGCCGTGGAGCTTGCTAGAGCTGAGGAAGAACTGATGGAAGTAGCTCGAGCGGAAGAGGAGGTCGTAGTGCTAGGAGCGGAGGAAGAACTGCTAGAGCTGGCGGAGCTGGAAGGGGCGGAGGATGAGGCCTTGGAGCTTGCTGGAGCGGAGGAAGAGCTGCTAGAGCTAGCAGGAGCTGAGGAAGAGCTGGCGGAGCTGGAAGGGGAGGTCATAGTGCTAGGAGCGGAGGAAGACCTGCTGGAGCTTGCTGGAGCTAAGGAAGAGCTGGCGGAGCTAGAAGGGGAGGTCGTGGTGCTAGGAGCGGAGGAAGACCTGCTGGAGCTAGCAGGAGCTGAGGAAGAGCTGGCGGAGCTGGAAGGGGCGGAGGATGAGGCCGTGGAGCTTGCTGGAGCTAAGGAAGAGCTGGCGGAGCTGGAAGGGGAGGTCGTAGTGCTAGGAGCGGAGGAAGACCTGCTGGAGCTTGCTAGAGCTGAGGAAGAGCTGGCGGAGCTGGAAGGGGAGGTCGTAGTGCTAGGAGCGGAGGAAGACCTGCTGGAGCTTGCTGGAGCTGAGGAAGAGCTGGCGGAGCTGGAAGGGGAGGTCGTGGTGCTAGGAGCGGAGGAAGACCTGCTGGAGCTTGCTAGAGCTAAGGAAGAGCTGGCGGAGCTGGAAGGGGCGGAGGATGAGGCCGTAGAGCTTAGAGCGGAGGAAGATGCCGTAGAGCTAGAAGGAGCTGAAGAGGGGGTGGAAGAGCTTTCGGAGGCGACGGCGACGTCTGTGCAGTTTTGTGGGCTGAACGCGAGCTGGACGTTATCTAGGGCGTTTTTTAAATATATAGTATAAATAAATACCATGCCAGTCCAATATATGTTAGTGACATATTTATTGGAGATAGACTGAATAAGAGCCCGGGCGTTCGAATTAAGGTTGGTGAGTTCTGTGCGGGTGATCCCGCAGGCGTTATTCTGCTGAATCTGAGGTCTGATGCTAATGAATGGATTAAGAAGGCCCTCGACCTTGGACTGGAGGTCTTTAAAGGGCTTTTCGAGATTTACGACTTCGGCGGATAGAACACTAGATGCGCTGACTATTGCACTGCCATTGATAATAGTCTGGATGAGCGCATCAGCGGCATTTGTGACCGGGGTGGTGTCGCCATTGAAGCTTTGAGCAGCCTGCTTGAGCGTGTCGATGCCCTGGCCGACCTTATTAAGGACGTCAGTGATGTTAGCAAGGTCACGTTCGAATACGCGGGTAGGTGGCTTAGCCAGGCGACTGTAGACGCCAGTGGCGAGGCAGGCGAGAGCGACGGTGCTGGACTTCATCTTTGAATGCTGGACCGACCAAAACGACGGGAGAGAAAGTAGGACCCAATTTGACCCGACAAGATGCAGTATGCAGCAGAAGAGAAGGGCCGTGAGAGGTTGTAAATGGGCCGGGCCCCGGGAAGAATATATATCACGAGAAACTTAGCCAGCCACGCTTCCCACATCCTCGGAGCTCTCGGACTGGGGTTGCGGGTAAGTCTTCCTGCCGGGCTCGGAGGTGAACATGATTGGAATCATATGAGCGCTGTGGCAGGAGTAGCCGACTTAGCGGCTCGGTGAGGTAATGAGCGGGGCGGACTTGGTACAGCCAGGGGCCAGAAGTCTACGAACGCGCACCCCGTACGCCTACGGCTAGCATCACCACTTTCAAAGCGCTATAACTTTATTAAAAGAGGTCTATTTTAGAAGCCGTAAAGTCCACACGATAGCCTAATTCCTAGTATTTAGTATTTAGTATACCAGCCGCGGGCCTGGCGTACGCCGGCGCGGCACGGAGTCACCTGAACTAGTCGGTCAGCTAGGTCCTGGGGTATTGCCTCCCACGCGACCTTAAGATATTCCTTTAACTTGCGGATTAAGGCCTCGTTATTCTATAATTCCCGTAGATTAGGGAATAAAGAAGATAACCTCGCTTTTAGAGTATTCTAAATATACTCAATTGGGTTTAAATCCGGTAAGTATAGCGGCCAGTCGATAAAGTAGGTTTGAAGAAGGAGGGTTGTCCCTATCGCGTTGGCGCGCGCGTTGCGTTTGGTGGGGCGTTCGTAGACTTTTGGCCCCTAACTTTACTAGAGCTGTGCAGAGGGACACGGTGTACTTAGAAGAACAACATCACTATAATACAAGCCCGTGCCCGACTGAAAGCCCGGCTACTTCAGCGCACGAGAGTCACTGTGTATGTGGAAACCTTAAGAAAAGCCACGTTATTTCGTTTGCCCGCCTGGGGATTGTCATGGCTGGCTGAAGCTTCCGGCATTTTGTGCGCGTGCTAACGGACGCGCACCATGCCATAACGGGAACAAGTGATCGACTGTGGCGAAACTGACTATGAAACTGTTTAGTGACTTCACTACTCGGTTCACGGCAGCGCGTGGTGAACAATATAGTGGGCATTCACCACATTCGTCCCCGTAGGCGTCGTCAGGGGAGGCTCATGGGGGATCTCGTATGCCTACATGGTTTGTCGGAGCAAAAGGCAGCCTAGCGGACCAGCATACACAGCTTGCACATATTGATCAAGAAACAGCTTGGCGGACAAAGAAAATATGGTGAAGGCACATTCCCTTTTGTTCCCTTTATTCGTCCATATAAAGCAGTCTGACGACACGGATTATTTGATCGGACAGGCACAGCTCTCCTTTTCCATTGAGATCCTTTGGGGCACACTTGTCTCACCCTTTGGCCTCATAGGCCGTGTGTTTGACATCATGCCGTGATATCTTGCCTTCGGGCGCTTGCGTCGCGCTTAGGGCGTTACCATTTGCCCGAAGGCATTATCACCTCGTGCTGTACCGCGCGCTTCAAGTTCTTCCCCTTTATTGCGGTCTCCCGATTGTGGCCTCTCTGCCGTCTCAATAGCCCCCATCGAAATGGATGCTCAGCATGATGCTGGACGTCGCGTTGGAGCTCGCACCGTAGGTGTCCGTGTGCAAGCAGCTGGCCACCGAAATCTGTATTTCCTGTATCGGCAATGTATGTGGTCCAGGAGACGTTGAGTGGCGCTCGAAGAGGGCGTGAAGAAGTGCCCCGAGTGTACGTGTATATGGTCTTTGCTGAGCGGGAAGCCGCTATTTGGCCATGAATCAATGATGTCCAGGCTGATCTGGCTGCCCTGCGCTGCTAAGACAAAACTTAAGGGACAGTCGCGTCGGGTTGGAAGCGGCGTCCTAGTTGCCGCAGAAGCAGATTGCTGGCCAGCGCTCTCCCATGCGTTGCTTCCTCGAGGAAGATCGGTCGATCCGGGACCCGGTCTTTCCCAGGCCGCGCCGCATCGTCTGCACCCCGACCGAAGGGTATATCTTCCATGTCGTCGGTCCCAGGGGAAGGCGCCTCAATGGTGTCCCGTATGATCATCTAGCTGGAAGTTGACCAGACCAACGTACAGGAGCGACTGGTGGGTCTCGGCGTGGATGAAGTTCGTGAAGACGGATGACTCTGTCTTGCTGGACTTGTCGATCAGTCCGAGTTGTAGGCGTTTTGGCGTCGCGTACCCAGGAACGAACTCGGGGTTCCCTTCATGTTTTTGGGCTCCGTTACCCGTGTCGTACGGGTAATAGGGCTCTTTAGCCCTGCGGGATTTGACAAGAGTAAGCATAAGGACGGCCCGAAACCAGTCCTCGTTGGAGAAACCCCCATGTGGCCTCCGTCGGGTCAGTGGTCGGCAAGCTAAAGTGGCGAGAAAATGGTTTGCGAATGTTCCCGGGATGTAGAGCGAAGCTCGATCGGCAGTCTGGTACATGTAGGGCAGCTGGAACACGGTGCAGGTTCCATGGGCGCCTGCTACCGTTTGTAACTGAGGGATCCCCATCTGGCTGGCCTCGCATGTCTCTGCTTCACGCTCTCGGTAGTGCGCCATTGAGGAGTCTTTGCGAATGATGAGAACCCTGAATGAAGAAGACTGTCGCAGGGCGGAGCTCCAATCGGAGTCGCTGGAGGTGGCGATCGACCGAGGCAGTGCCTCTCGTGGCTGTCGGCGGTGTGTTGGTGCCGTGAATGGTCTGGTGCTATAGCTGTGGAACGCACACAGGAAGGCGAGACCACGAACCTGGCCTCCTCCTTGACGACCTCTCGCTGGTTAAACGTCGATGGCGACGTAAGAACCACGGTCCGACCCGTCTAGGACAAGGTCAGCGCGTCACTACAACCCCAAGGCCATGGCTCACCGTCGGATCGCCCGTCAGCGCCATCAGAGCCGCCATCTTCTCTGAGAATGTCCGGGCAGACAGAACCTTGGCCTTAGGGTCCGGGAACTGACTCTTCGTAGAATAAAACACCAAGACCCTGAGGCTAGGGAAATACTGTCTGATCTCAACGTAGGTCTGAAATAGCGGGTTCACGGGGTTGACAATCAGGCTCGGGAAGAACCTGACATTGGCCCCGTCCGCGTGCTCCTTCTTGTAGGCCTCCTTTACGCGGACGGCCATCTCGATCAGGGCCAGGAAGACCTTCGCACGACGCCGCCGCTTGGCCCGGCGGCCGCCTTGCTTCGTAGTCCTTCGCTTCTCACCACCCACCTCGCGGTGTGCGAGGGTGACGATGATGATGCTAGCTATGTGTGGAAGGCGTCGCCGTAGCCGAAGCCCTGCAACGATGCGAGACTGCAGATTGCGCATAGGCTCCAGGCCCCGGATATAAGCCTCCCGTGACGCCGTCGGGGTTCACCCCTAGTGTTCTGGCCGAAGACTGAGCAGTAGACGCGAGGGATCGTCGACGACAGCATTGTACCGAGCTTCATGTCGCGGTGGAGGCCGCTCCGAGAGCCTCTTGTCCGCCAGCTGCACCAAGATGAAAAGCAGGAGACGAATCCGCATCCGATCTCCTGGAAGCCAAGAGATGAGATGGGGCTGACATGTTATTGTGTCCGCATTGCGCCAAAAGAGCTGTTCCAGCCAGGTGTGTCGATGAAGACGCATGCCGTCCTCGACTCGGTCAGCGCAGAAGCTGCTGGGAGATGGAAACAGCCGCAAGACCAAGGCGGGCTCTGCGGCATATTCGTGAGTTCCTGCAGGCGATTCTTAGCAGCTGGCTCAAGTGAGGAGCGGGATTCTGTTCTTACCTCCGTTCCAGTCGGGCTCGAGTCCAGGCGGCCGCTGACGGTCCCATTGTCGACCAGACGCCGGCAGACCAGTTGAGGATGGTCCATCCCGTTGTCGCGTCGTTGACCTTGCGCCGCTGCCGCCGTAAGGGCACAGCTGAAAGGCCAACAGCCAGCGGTGCAGTTGAAGTTCTGTGCCGAGCTCAGACAACGGACTCACCCACTGGTCCTCTGTCCTTCCCTCCGGCTCCGACGAGCCGGACCGCCGTTGGCGATCACGGCCGTGTGGCTGTACTGGATCCACGTCTAGGAGGCGTAATGTCGCCAATGTCGACGCCGGTGAAGTCCTGGATGGCATGTCCTTGTCGTTGGCTGTCTGGAAGACTGGTTGCATGCTCCCGAGACAAGCCTGGGCGTGACGCAGCGGTATGTGTAAGCCCGGTGCATGATGGAGCTCTGGACTCTTTGCCGCGACGGCATGTGTGAGCCTCTATTCCCGCCCGCTCGACCTGGGAGGCAGAGGGGGTTTTTATAGGTAGGGATTAAAGTAGACGCAGGCCTCGCGTCGGCCTGCCGGCTGTTTCGGGAGGGGTTCGTACATGCAAACGACTGGAGCTCGTATTCACTTCTTGAGTCTTTGTTGGCAATCAATCCCACTGCCCAGCTCGTTTGCAACAGTCCAGCACCCATGCGCACGACCGCGATTGCTCCCGTGTGATGCAGAGCGCCGGTCGTATGTGACAACCGGGAGGCGTTTGGACGCCAACTCTGAGTGTTGGACCTTGAGTGCCGTGACGAGCCTGGTTGCCTGCCGTGTAACTTGGGCGAAAGGTCCCCGGCAAGATACCAACGCCGAGATAGTGAATGGGACATGTACAACTGTTTCAATCTGCCTACGGATAGTCGCCGCCGATGGTGCAGGCCCACAACCTACTCGTCCAGCTCGGGGTAGTGCCTCCAAATGCCCTGTCCGTACGGGGTCCTCCGACCGCTGGCCAGGTATTCTTTGATCCTGGGCCGCTCCTTGACGGCATCGTAGAGCTTGAACACGCTGTCGTACTTGCCCGACCCTTTCAGCTTGCCCGTGGCCTTGGGGAATGCGTACTGGGTGCCGTCGACGCACTGGGGGTACCACGGCCGTCAGCATCCGTCCGTCGGCTTGCTGCATTCCACTGCTTACCTGAAACAGCACAAGGTCCGCAAACGTCAGCTTCCCCCCGTACAGCCACGGGCCCTCGCCGCTAGTCTTGGCCTCCAGCAGCCGCTGCACATAGCCGAGGTACTTGGGCAGCCGGTCGTCGACAAACGCCTTGCTCCGCCGCTTGGCCTCGGGCTTCTGGTCCTCGTAGAAGAGCTGGGCCGAGATTGGGTGGTGCGTGTCGTGCAGCTCGTTGACCAGGCCGTCGAGGACGGTCAGCACAATCTCGTTGAGGTGCAGGAGAGCGTCGCCCCCGCCCGGCGCCAGCCCCAGCCTGGGCGCCAGGTAGAGCAGCATGTTGGACGTCTGGCTGAGCACCAGGTCGCCGTGCTTGAGGATCGGCGGCGCGAGCACGGGCGGGTTTCCGGCGTCGCCCTTGTTCTCCGCCGATATGTAGCCCAGGACCGCCGGCACCGCCTTGTCGCCGGCGGTCCGGGCCGTGTCCGTGTACGAGACCCCGGCCTCTTCGAACAGCAGCCGCACGATTTCGCCGCGGCCGGGGATGCCGGGCCAGTAGATGAGCTCGTAGGGCGCGTCGTTGCGCTTCGAGTCGGACTCGGGCATGGTGAGAGGCGGTGGGGGGCAATGATTACAGCTGTCGTGATCTTGAAGACTTGAACTGGCTGAGTTGGGTTGAGGCTCGTGACCCTGCTGCGGGGTTGTCGGAGGTCATTGCCAACTCCGTCGACATAATTGTGGCACCGCTGGGGTTGTTCTGGTCACTCAATTCCGCTCATCATTGGCTGGCTCCTCGGTGATGTAATAATTATCACAAGTTAGAGCTCGAAGTTGAACAAGAATCCTCAATGTAGGTCTTCGTCAATAAAGCCATCTTCACGGATCCATCGTGGAAGCTGTGCCAGCTCACCTTTGCCTGTTTTCACTTTTCAGTCACATGGTCGCATTGTCTGCCTATCTAGGCCCCGGGTCAACAGCGGCTTCGGAGCCCATACATTGGACTCGCCAATCGGGTGGCAAGGAGTACATGAAGTGTACAGGTAGCAATAAAGGGACCAGCATTGCCTGAGAGCGGCACTCTATGAGGGCGGTTTTCGACTCATCTGCCCGCGAAGCACACTCGGGGACAACGCGGGCAACGGGAAATCCATCATACGTGAATAACGTCAGTCCTATTTCCCGGCAGTCAGATGGTGCGCAATTCATTCCCCACTCCGGCATTCTCTTGTCGGGGAGGTGAACCAACAGTTCAGGCGACTAGAGCCATTGCGGCGAGATGAACATGGTTGCTTGCTCCGTCGAGTAAGAGCTGGTCATCAAGCGGGCACTTCTCGTTGATATGTGTTCCCGCCGTCCGGCCGCTCTAGACACCCAAGCGCGAAGGGGGACAGAAATGAATATTAAAACTTAGTCGAGTGGACCTATGCATAACAAAGAGTAATTAATATACGGGTGTTGAGTCGGGACAAGTGGCCCACACCCACTACAAGGTAGGGCGAGTCCCCGCTTATGGGGGTCAGCAAGATGGCCAAAGAAGTGCGCTCCGACGTCTTTCTCGCACTTTTAACTCTTGACGTTTCCCATCCCACGCACATCTCCACGAAATGCTCCTAGACTCGATTGCAACAATTCCTGCCAACTTGAAGCCACGGCGGTTTCTAATATGGGGTGGCAATGGCTGGATAGCCGGTCAGCTCAAGGCCATTCTCGAGAAGCAAGGCAAGGAGGTTGATACTACCACGGTTCGCATGGAAGACTCTGCCGAGATCACAAAGGAGCTGCAGAGGATGCAGCCGACGCACGTCTTGAACTGCGCTGGTTGCACCGGCAGACCCAATGTCGACTGGTGCGAAGATAACAAGGCCCAAACCGTTCGTTCTAACGTTATCGGGACACTCAACCTGGCGGATAAATGTTTCCTTGCCGGAATTCATTATACAGTCTTCGCCACTGGTTGCATCTACATATATGATGACGCCCATCCTATAGACGGCCCTGGATTTAAGGAAGAAGATGCTCCCAACTTCTCCGGCAGCTTCTACTCGCTGACAAAGAGCCACGTTGAGCCTGTGAGCCTCTGCTGCCAGACGAAAGATTGTCACTTGGGCTAAAAAAGCACGCCATAGATCCTGGCAAGCTACGATAATTGCCTTGTCCTTCGTCTTCGGATGCCTGTTAGCGATGACCTTCACCCCCGCAACTTCGTTACCAAAATTGTTAGCTACGAGCGAGTCGTCAATATTCCCAATAGCAACACGCTTCTTCATGACCTTTTACCGGCGTCTATCATTCTAGCCGAAAATAACGAGACGGGAATTTACAACTTCACAAATCCTGGTGCAATCTCCCACAACGAGGTACTTGGCCTCTTTAAGGAGATTATTCGGCCTGGGTTTACCTGGAAGAACTTTTCGCTCGAGGAGCAGGCAAAGGTTATCAAGGCTGGTCGCAGTAACTGCAAGCTGGACACGACAAAGCTGGAGAACAAGTTGAAAGAGTACGGGTATGCTGTGCCAGAGGTTCACGAGTCTTATAGACAGTGCTTCGAGAGAATGAATGCTGCAGGTACACGATGAGTGGAATATTTCATTATAGAAAGGCCCTCTATAGAGAAGTTCTAGCAATCTGCATCGGCTCTGTTTCCATGGCCGGATACCGAGAGCTTGGCCCGAGTGTTGCCTGCTACGTTGTGCGTATGGTTTATACAATGACGAATTGCTGTACGTACATGCCCAGGTAAACTACAGAAACCGATACCTGGTTCAATCTCCAAAACCTCTGACATGTCGGGGAGGTGGGAGCCGTATTCAATATCAGCGACATTGTATTTGGTGGAACCATCCGTTACTCAGCGGCAGCTGCCAGATTATATTCCTTTGGACATATCATGACGTCAAATCAAGCCCGTGCTGCTATCCGGCGGGGAACCTTGTAGCAACATGAAGCTGTATCCTGTTGCTCCTCTAGTTGTTTGTGGGCTTGTCTCTACCGCCGTTCTCGGCCTGTGGGTCTGTGGGCCTGGCCCCTATGCAAGGAGATCCTTTCGGCCTGGACCACACTTCCTGTGTTCATAAGTTGTGTGCGGCTATCAATATCATGCAAGGATTATGCCGTACGAACATTCCACTACGTGGCACTCCACACGCCATCTATCAGGCATATATCTCGGCATTTGAATGCCATCGCTTGTGATGCTTGATGTGTCGATGAAAAGCCGGGCATTCTTTGTATGTAGCGATGCAGGTCATGATGGCCTACGGCGACGTCGGCAGGTACCGGCTATGAGAGGGGACATTACCCATGTAGTGAGAGAGGGACGCGCACGACTCAATTGACGCTTCCTTGGCGCTGGAATATTTTAACTTCAAGGTGCGGAGTACAACAAGGGGTGCTCATCACATGAAGTTTATATATATTAAATAATATAATCAACTATTCCCTTACGTCATGATGGCCATAGCCACTGCAATGGAAAAGACGAGATCCAAGTACGGTTTATGTCATCTATTCTATTCAATCTGGTTTATAATGCTCTATTTCTTGGCAACATCAAACGGCTTGTTCTCGACAAGGTTCTCGTGGTCAGGCACCACTTGATTGTCGCTGACAATTGGGAAGGGGGTCAGAACATGGCTGATATCACCCCACCATTCCTCGCCGAAACGTCGGTACCAGTCGATGGTGGCTTGCAGACCATCCTTGAAGCTTGTTCGCTGCTCCCAACCTAGCTGTCGTAACCTTGTCGCATCAACGGCGTAACGGCGGTCGTTAAATGGCCTGTCGTTGGTGTACATGACCCAACTGCCGAACTCCTCAGGGGGAGCAATCCGCATGGCGTCGAGGAGCTTTCCGCATATGTCAAAGTTGGAGACTTCGTCTAATGACCCCACATTGTACACCTGTCCGATTTGACCCTTGTGCAGGATTACGTCGAAGGCGTCGGCAGCGTCAGCGGCGTAGAGATATCTTCGTGTCGGAGAGCCATCGCCGTGGAGGACCAGGGGGCGCCCCCTGTTCAGGAGACATATGAACTTCGGGATGATCTCTGTCGCGGCTTAGTATTGTGTTGCTGAAGATGACCGTCGTCTAGCAGAGGCAGAGGCGACTTACTTTCGGGAAATTGATGCGGCCCGTATACGTTGTTACTTCGCACAATGAGAGCAGGAAGCTTGAAGCTCTTTTGGTAAGAGTAGACGAGCATCTCTGCGGCTGCCTTGCTGGCAGAGTATGGGTTGGTTGGGGACAGGATACTCGACTCGACCAGCTCGTCATCGTCCTCGTTGACCTCGCCGTAGACCTCGTCTGTAGAGACGTGTATGAATCGCTTGACGCCCACCTTTTTGGCGCTCTCTAGGAGAACGTGGGTGCCGTAGATATTGACGCGGGTAAAGCAGTAGGAGTTGCCGAAGCTGAGATCGACGTGGGACTGGGCAGCGAAGTGGAAAATGGTATCGATGTTATATCGCTCGAGGCAGTCGAGGACCTCGGATGGGTCGGTGAGGTCGCCATGGTAGAAGGTGAAGTTGCGCCGATCATTCAGAGCCCGAGTATTGTTGAGCGACGAGCAGTAGTCGAGCTTATCGAATGAGATTATATTATAGGCTTGGGGATATGTTATGGCGAGATGGCGCACTACCCAGGATGCGCTTGGTTTGACGGTTAGCCGACGTGAGCAGCTCGGGGGCAGTCCTAGTATGGGACAGGGCTTACATGAATCCGGCTCCGCCAGTGATCATGATGTTTTTGACATCTGGACGGGGCTCGAATTGAGAGCTGCCCTTGAGAAGCGGTGCCTTTTTCCAGACGTCGACATCTTGGAGGTATGAGCGGTGAGCTTGGATCGTCAGCTACAGTCGGCGCCCAAGCTGTCGCGAGACATGTTGCTCAAGTAGCTACCATTTTCCCCGTTCTCCATATTTTCCACGTCCATCTTCTTGGGGAAAGGTGTGCGGAGGGCATGCAGCATGACTCCGACGAACGTGGGCTATAGCTGGAGTTCTAAGGGCCGCAACTGTGCCACAGGCTCTTGAATAATTGCGCGGGACGAACCGAATGGATGGGCGCCGGCGACAGAGGGACTGGGGTCTTAGCAAAGGGTACTTATAGGCCAAGGATCTACAAGAAACTATACAGTTCATATTATATAAAACGATAGTGGGACGGTACAAGTCAACAGCCGTTGCGAGTCGAGCTGCTATCCTTGCCACCGTGACATCGCATAGCTCGGTACATAGGCTCAGTCCTGGGATACTAGGTGCTTGGTCCTTGTGGGTGATGACATGATATGGGTTCGTCTAGATGTACAGATGCGAACGGTGTAATTGGGGATGCTGCGCAAGTCAAGGTTCACGGCATGATGCAAGGACGAGGGACAAACGAAAAAGCGTTTGAGGCGGCAGACCCCATTTTACATATATACTTCGTACAAAGGCTTGGCTTGCATTTATTCAGACGATAAATGGCGTCGGCTACAGGAGTTCCGTCTGCATCAATCACGAGCATCACTTCAGGCCGCAGCCAGACCGTTTCCTCCAAACAACCGGGTATGCGCATCACCATGGCGAGTGTTTGGAACGGGCCGCAGGTTCGCGACAGGGACGGTGCACTACGAGACGCGGCTTCTTGCGTCAGTCTGCTGCGATTAATGGCGCGAGCCCGCAGTGACGAAGGACAGCACCCAGTTGACATATCGAGCGTCGGCTTTCTGGCTTACAGCTTCTCCTAGCCGGACCGCAGTATGCGGCATTCCGGTCGTGCAACTGAGACACGTGACTAAATGCGTCGTGCTCTGTCCAAATTTTCCTTCACCCATCACCTTGAAGCACAGCACCACGGCAAGATGGACTCGGAGAAGAGCGGCCTGCCGGCCTACAAGGAAGCCGTCGGACTCGGCGCGCGGCCGGACCGACACCGGCGACGGCGGGGCCTCGGGCTCCGGATGCGGCGCGGGCACGCGGTGCGGCTGCTGGGGCTCGCGTGCCTCGTGCTCATCGCCATGGCGCAGTGGCGCCTCGCGCGGCGGCCGGCGCACGCGCGGCTGTCGCACGCGCGGCTCGGCGACGACGTGGCGGCGTGCCGGGCGCTCCGGCGGCGGCCGCAGGACCCGGAGGGCCCCGGACGCGGCGCCAGCGCGCGGCACGTGCCCGGCGCGGCGCCGACGCTCATCCGCAACGCCTCGGTCTGGGTCGGCGAGCCGGAGCCCGGCACGGCGCCGGGCGACGCGCGGGCCGGCGGCGGCTGGCGCTGGGTCGGCGCCGACGTGCTGCTCGAGCGCGGGCTCATCACGCGCGTCGCCGCCGGCATCGCCGCCGGCTCGCTGCCGGCCGGCGCGCTCGTCTTCGACGCCCGCGGCCGGCCGCTGACGAGCGGCATCGTCGACATGCACAGCCACGCGGGCGTCGACGCGCTGCCCGAGCTGGCGGCCACGGCCGACTACAACGAGATGTCGGACGACGTGACGCCGTGGGCGCGCTCCCTCGACGCGCTCGACGTGCTGGACCCGCAGCTGCGTGTCATCAAGTCGGGCGGCGTGACGACGTCGCTGGTGCTGCCGGGCTCGAGCAACAATATCGGCGGCGAGGCCTTTGTCGTCAAGCTGGCCGTCGGGCCGCCGGCCGGCCGTAACGAGACGAGCGCGCGCGACATGCTGGCGGCGCCGGAGCCCGGCGGCTGGCGCTACCTGAAGATGGCGTGCGGCGAGAACCCCAAGGGCGTCTACGGCGACGTCGGGCGCGCGCCCTTCAGCCGCATGGGCGAGAGCTATGCCTTCCGGCGCGCCCTCGACCGGGCGCGCGACCTGGTGCGCCGCCAGGACGACTGGTGCGCCGCGGCCGAGGCCGGCGGCGCCGACGCCGTGGCCGGCTATCTGCCGCGCGACCTGGCCTGGGAGCCGCTGGCGGCGGTGCTGCGAGGCCAGGTCCAGGTGCACGCGCACTGCTACACCATCGCCGACCTCGAGGCCATGGTGGACCACAGCAACGAGTTTGGCTTTGCCGTCCGCGCCTTTCACCACGCCCACCAGGCGTACCTGGTGCCCGAGGTAAGTCTCTCGCGCCTCTGGCCGCCACGGCCGGGCTGACGGCCAGATCCTGCGGCGCACCTGGGGCGGCCGGCCGCCGTCCGCCGCCCTCTTCGCCGACAGCATGTACTACAAGGCCGAGGCCTACGTCGGGTCCGAGTACGCGGGCAAGCACCTCTACGACGCGGGCCTGACGCCCGTCTACGTCAGCGACAACCCGGTGCTCAACGCGCAGCACGTCGTCTTCGAGGCCGCCAAGGCCTACCACTACGGACTGCCCTACCACGCGGCCCTGGCCAGCGTCACGTCGGCGCCGGCCGAGGAGCTCGGCCTGGGCCGCCGCCTCGGCAAGGTCAAGCCGGGCTTCGACGCCGACGTGGTCGTCTGGGACAGCGACCCGCTGAGCGTCGGCGCCACGCCCGTGCAGGTCTGGATCGACGGCGCGGCGCAGTTCGCGGACCCGGTCGAGCTGGACAAGCCGCGGCGCGGCCCGCAGGAGCCCGACGCGGCGCTCGGCCGCATCGTCGAGGCGCCCGTCGAGGCGCGCGACGCCGTCTTCACCGGCATCCGGCGCGTGCTGCTGGGCGGCGACGACGCGGCGCACGAGACGCCCGTCAACGTCGTCGTGGCCGGCGGCCGCGTCGCCTGCGTCGGCGCCTGCGAGCGCGCCGTCGCGGCGGCCACGGCGGCCGGCGTCGAGCCCGTGGCGCTGCGCGACGGGCACCTGACGCGCTCGCTGACGGGCGCCGCGGGCACGCTGGGGCTCAACGCCATCGACGCCGAGGCGGCGACGGACAACGGGCCGAACCCGCGGCTCTTCACGCGCGCCGTCGACGGGCTGCAGCTCGACACCAAGAAGCTGCGGGCGGGCGCGCGCTACGGCGTCACCAAGGCCGTCTCGGCGCCGACGCTCGGCGGCGGCGGCACGCACCACGGCACCAGCGCCGGCTTCCTGACGGCCGCCGGCACGGCCGCCGAGCGCGGCGCCGTGTTTGCCGCCGACGCGGCCGTGCACTACACGCTCGACCTCGGCGTGCGCGGCGCCGACACGAGCTACTCGGCGGCGTTTGGCGAGCTGCGGCGCAAGCTGCTCGACGCCGCGCGGGCCGACACGGCGGCGGCCCCCTTTTCCGAGGCGGCGTACCTGCGCCGGGTGGTCGGCGGCGACATGGTGCTGGCCCTGACCGTCAACAGCGCCGACGGCATCGCCGCGGCGCTGCGCGTCAAGGCCGACGTCGAGGCCGCCGCCAACGCCACGGCGCCGCCCCGGCTCCGGATGGCCGTCGTCGGCGGCGCCGAGTCGCACCTGGTGGCGCGGGAGCTGGCGGCCGCGTCGGTGGGCGTCATCCTCATGCCGCTGCGCACGGCCGGCGCGTGGGACGCACGGCGGACGCCGCCGGGGGCGCCGCTGGCCAACGGCACGGCCGTCGACTGGCTGGTGGCGGCGGGCGTGACGGTCGGCTTCGGCCTGGCCGAGGACTGGCAGGTGCGCGACCTGGGCCTCGCGGCCGGCACGGCATGGCGCAACAGCAACGGCCGGCTGAGCGAGGCCGAGGCGCTGGACCTGGTCAGCGACAACATCCACCGCATCCTGGGCGCCGACGTGCCGCCCGAGGCCGCGGGAGGACACTTTGTCGTCAGCGAGGGCAGCCCGCTGGAGATTGGGTCGCGGATCCGGGCCGTGGGCGCGGGCACGGGGCGCGTGTCGGTGTATGTGTGAGATGATGGCGGCCGGAACGCTTCGCCGATGGCGGTTCCGATGTTCCGAAGCCGGTTGTCGAGCGCTTATAAGCGCCGCCGAGCTCCCTGCCAAGTCTTGACCCGTCTAGTTCTCCTCGTATATTAATAGCTCTTTGTCGTAATGACGCTGGCGCCGGTTATAGCGCTGTCTCACGGAGCAGGTAAAGGACGCCCTCCTCTCCCGTCCGGCTCGCAACTCACGCCCGCAGGCCCCCTGCCCGTCCTCGGCCACGCCGGCCACGCCGCCATCGCCGCGTCGCTGCGCACGCGCGTGCCCGCCATCCTCGGCCTCGGCACGCCGTCGCAGCCGCGCGCGCTGCTCGTCGTCACGGCGCACTGGACGACGGCCGAGGCGCGCATCACGGCGGCGGCGGCGCCGGGGCTGCTGTACGACTACCGCAACTTCCCGGCGGCGGCGTACGCGCTGACGTACGCGGCGCGCGGCGAGCCGGCGGTCGCGCGGCGGGTGCGCGACGTCCTCGCGGCGCACGGCGTGGCGGCGGCGCTCGACGCGCAGCGGCCGTGGGACCACGGCGTCTTCGTGCCGCTGCTGCTGGCGGCGCCGGCGGGCGACGTGCCGGTGGTGCAGCTGTCGGTGCTGGCGCACGGCGACGCGCGCGCGCACCTGCGCGTCGGGGCGGCGCTGCGGGCGCTGCGCGCCGAGGGCGTGGCCGTGGTCGGGTCGGGCTTCGCGTCGGTGCACAACGGGCCGGCGCTGCGGGCGCTGCGCACGGGGCGCATGCCGGCCGGCGCGGCGGCGGCGTTCCGGGCGGCGGCGGCGGAGTGGAACGCGGCGCTGGCGCGGGCCGTGGCGGGCCGTGGCGGCGGCGGCGGCGGTGGCGGGTGCGGCGGCGGCGGGCTCGACAACGCCGGGCCCAACGGCGACGGGCTCGACTCCGACGGGCTCGACTCCGACGGCCTCGCCAACGACGGCCTCGCCAACGACGGCCTCGCCGCCTGGCGCGCCCTGCCGCACGCAGACGTCATGCACCCGCCCGGCGCGGCCGAGCACCTGATGCCGCTGCTGGTGTGCGCGGGCGCGGCCGGCCGCGACGAGGAGGCGCGCTGGTACACGGACGACTACCTGGGCATCGACATCTACACGTTCTACTGGGGGGGGCAGCGCGTCGACTGAACAGAGGTGCCTGAGGCCTTGGGTGCCTGAGGCCACGATGCTGAGCCAGGCCACACGCTAGCCAGGCCACCGGACGGGACCCCCTGCGCCCCACTTCGCGGCCCGCCTGCAGTAGCGTCCCGGGACCACGGATCCGGGCCTGGGCGACCCAGAAGCCAGGCGAGCCCAGACGAGCCCAGGCGCCTTACTCAGTCCATCCAGCACGGGGCCTCCCTGCAAACCAGCCCGCCGCGTCCCTGTAAGCCGGCCCGCAGCGTCCCTGGAAATCTCGTCGTCGTCATGGACGGCCTTGATGAAGTGGCGCCACCTGCGCCCGTGCCCTGACTCGGCCGTCTGTGCCCGCTAGCCCTCGCCGTCGGTAGTGCCAGGCACGCCGTCCCGAAGGCGCCTAGCAGCCGCCAAGTGCCGGCGCCCGGCAGCCACGCCGTGTAACGCGATTGGCCGGCCGCGGGCTGCACGCGTCGTCGAGCATTCGAGCATCGTGGGACTCGCCGCACCGCGGGCGCTCGACATAAAGCGCCCGCCCGCCCGCCGCCGTCTGCCCGCCCGCCAGGCCGCAGACATGGTGCTGAGACACTTGTTCAACTGGCTGGTCGCCCTGCTGTCCCCGGCCGTGGCCCCCGCCTCGGCCCCGGCGGCCCCCGGCCGTGCCCCCGGGCCCGACTCGGCCGACCAGTTCGCCCTCTTCGCGCGCTACTCCATGGCCGCCTACTGCCCGAACCTGCACAACGGGCTGGCCGAGTCGGTCGTGTGCGCCAACCCGGCCGAGCGCGGGTGCCAGGCCATGGCCAACGCGACGACGACGGTCGAGTTCACCAACAGGGAGTGGTACGGCGTCGGCGGCTACGTCGCCGTCGACCCCGTGCGCCGGCAGATCGTGCTGGCCTTCAAGGGCACCGACTCGCTCGTCGACGTCGTCACCGACGTGACCAATTCGCAGATGGACATGTGAGCTCCCCCCCTCCCCGTCGCGCGTCCCCGACGCCGGCAGCTGACCGGCCAGCGACCTCTGCCGCGGCTGCCGCGTCCACCAGGGCTTCGGCATCGCCTTCGACGCCATCCGCGACGAGGCCGAGGCGGCCATCCGCCAGGCCGCCGAGCTGCTGCCCGGCGACCCGCCGCCGCGCGTCATCGCCACGGGCCACTCGCTCGGCGGCGCCGTGGCCACCGTCGCCGCCGCGCACCTGCGCCGGCGCGGCATCGCCTGCGACCTGTACGCCTACGGGTCGCCGCGCGTCGGCAACCAGGCCTTCGCCGCGCTCTTCGCCGACCGGCGCCGCGGCTTCACGGCGCGCATCACCAACGCGCGCGACATCGTCACCGTCATCCCCGGCCGCGGCATGTTCCTGCTGCGCACCTACGCCCACGTCGCGCCCGAGTACTGGTACCAGGAAGGGCTCGACGGCTCGGCCGCCCAGTACGGCCGCGGCCGGCGCCGCGTCTGCCGCTCCGAGGGCGAGTGCGGCAGCGCCTCATGCCTCTCCTGGCTCCCCTGGTGCAGCATCCCCGACCACCAGCAGTACGGCGGGCCCTTCAACCCCTGCGGCGCCGCCGGCCGCCGCGGCAAGGCGCTCGGCGGCGCGGTCCCGGACTTGCCCGACACGCGCAAGCTCCTCCGCAAGATCCTGCTCGGGTCCAACAAGACGCTGGCAGGGGACCCCGAGCACACGGAGCTGATTACGTTGGGCTGAGTGAGCCGGTCAGACGCTGAGAGGCAGGCTGTACATCATGCACGATGTGCTTTTCTTTACTCTTCTTCGCCCCTCTTTATATCACATTTAATACTCTCCTGCACGCCTCATTATATCAAATTTAATGCTCTTCTGCACACCTCTTATATCGCATTTAATACATCATTTACCAGCACATCCTTGACAGCACACCAAACTGTAATCACGCTTTACACGTCACACAGGTCGTCAATGCTCAATAGACAATTACTCGATTAATCATGTCGCATACTACTGCCGTCGCCATCATGCCAGCTCGCCCGCCCCCCAGCCCATCTCTCGCATGCCGGACCAATACCGTGTCCTGAAGGGGTATAATCATCATCATGTGCCGGCCCGGCGTCAACGCAGTAACAATTCACAAAGCAACAGAGGAAAGCCCGGGCCAGCGGCTCCGCAGAGGCCGCCGCGCCTAGCCGCGCCTCTCGGGCGGCTCGACGCTCGCCCGCCGCGCGTCGAGCGGCTGCAGGTCCTGGTAGTCGACGGGCGGCCCCAGGGCCTCGTAGTCAATCGGCGGCCCCGGCGGCCGCTGCCCCGGCTGCTGGTCCGGCCGCCGGTCCGGCCGCGCCTCGTCGGCCGGGTAGCCCGGGGGGCTCGGCGGCACGTCCTGGTAGACGGGCGGCGCCTCGTTGTCCCAGCTGACGCCGAGCCCCGGGAACTCGGTCAGGACGACGGCAAAGTGCATGCGCAGGATGCGGCCGGTGCCCGTCTGCGTGGCCAGGTGCGGCTTGCCCTCGGGCGCGTACTCCTTGGACACGATGAGCTCGAGCAGCAGCGAGTGCGTCACGTCGGTGCCGTCGGGCGTGCGCAGGTCGCAGGCGTACCGCGGCTCGCGCGCGTGCGGCCGGTACTGGTTGACGCAAAAGTCAAACTCCATGTCGGCGGTGCCGTCGGGCCCGCTGTAGTCCGACTTCCAGCCCTCGGTCAGCTGCTTCTCGCCGAGGACGCGCGTCTCGGTGCGGACGACACCCCGGGCGTCGGGCGCGGCGTCGGCGTCGGGCGCGGCGGCGGCCGGGGCGTGCTTGGCGCAGGCCGGGGCGATGGCGCGGACCGTCTCCTCGAGGCGCCACGTCACCTTCTTGAGGCGCCACAGGTCGACGGTGCGGACGCGGTCGTTGCGCGAGACGAGGCCGTCGAGCTTGAGCGTCAGGCGGTTGGCGCCGGTCGGGTGGATGACGGCGCTGTAGGCGGCGCTGGCCTTGATGTTGGTGGGCGGGAAGACGCGGACCGAGTTGTGCGGGTAGAGCGGCTCGGGCAGCGAGCGCTTGACGGGCAGCGGGCGCTCGAGGCGGGCGCTGGCGCACGAGCCCGGCCCGCGGACGAGGATGGCCTCGGCGCGCAGCTCGTAGGCGACGGCGACGACGGGCGAGTCGGTCGAGGCCGGCAGGTGGCCGCCCAGCAGGGCGGAGAAGGGGAAGAGGTGGCGGCCGCGGCGCAGCGTCGTCGTCGGGCGCGGCAGCAGGCGCCACGTCTTGACGTCGGTCGTCTGGTGCTGGCACTCGGCGCAGTGGCCCTGGAAGGGGCGGCGGTGCGTGACGCGCAGGCGCAGGCAGGCCGTGAAGCTGTCCACCTCGACGCGCTCGGCCCGCACGTCCATGACCATCTGGCCCGAGACGAGGGCGCCCGTCGAGTCCTCGGCCGAGCCGTGGAAGACGACGGGCGGGCTCTCGAGGCGGCAGTCGAGGCTGACCGTCGACGCCGGCGCCGAGCCCGACGCGGCCGCCGACGACGACGCGCCGCCGTGCGCCGACGAGCGGCCAAAGGGCAGCGACAGGCGGTGGTGGTGGTGGTGCTTCTTGGGCGCGTCGGCCGGCGCGCCGTGCGCGTCGTCCGAGTCGGAGGCGTAGGGGCTGGCGGCGGCCGAGCTGCTGTGCGAGCGCGGGCCCGGCTTCTTCTTGCTCTTGATGTGCGGGATCGTGCCCGACGAGGTGCGGAGGAAGTTGGCCACGCGGTGCGGCATCGTGTCGTGGCGGCTGGCGCGAGGCGAGGTCGAGGGAGGTGCCGTCGTCGGAGGCGCCGTCGGAGGCGGCGCCGTGATCGGAGGGGGGTCCGGGTCCGATACTCGGCCATGCACCCGCGATGCCTCGCACGGCGATGGCGGCACGGCGCACGCACCCTCTCGCGGTGCCAATGGCGGAGCAGCGCGGCCGGCCCGTCTGCTCGTCACGAGAGAACTGATGGCTGCCGGGCTTCACGGCCGTCGACGACGCTTACACGGCGAAGAGCAGCGCAGCCCGTCACCCGCGGTTGCGACGACACAGGCAGCCGGTTCCCGTCCAAGGTCCGCGGCGGATGGAGAGCTGCGCAGGCCGCGGCCGCCGGAGACGAGGGCATCGCCAACTTATATAGCCGCGTGCCGCCGCTCATGGCGCCGGGTCCGCGAGGGTACCTGCCGCCGGCCGAGGGGTACCCGCGGGTACGGCCCGTTAGAATTTTGCACCGTCCCGCCCCGTGGGCCGCCGCCTGGAGACGCGCCGCCCATTGGCCGCCGCGGCGCACCGCCGCCTGCTGGGCCCGCCGCCAGCGGCCGCCGCCGCCGCGCGCAGGTACCCGCAGGTCCCTCGGAACGGGCTGCAGGTACCGCGCCGGCGCCGGGCCCGTGGAGCCACTTCAGGGGGCCCATTGAGCCACCAGCCGCTCTCAGGCGGCCTTGCAGCGGGCGGCGGTCATGCGCAGGCCTGACTCGGCCGTCCGCGCCCTTTCGCATGCTTCGCCGCCGCTTTGCCTTTGCCCTCCATGCAGACGCTTGTTTATTTTATTTTCCTCCCCGTTGCGCTGCCCTTGGCCAGGGAGTTGCTGAACGGCTTCAAGGTTCTGAATGGCTTCTGGACCGCCATCCATAGCCGCTGGTAGCGGGTACCCCGGCGGTACTTTTGCGCCGCCGCCCGCCGCCCGCGCCCGCGTCGCTCGCGAGGTACCCGCCGGTACCCGGCAACGGGCGGTCCGGGATGGCATCATCGTCGACGCCTTCGTGACCACATGCCTATACGGTCAGCCAACGGCGCCTCTCGTTTCAGCTGTCATGTCGGGCGCGCCCTTGGAGTTGCAGAGCAACAGCCGCGCTTCTCTGAAACGCTCGTGTTCAACCTTCAACCCGGCTGGCGTTGCTCGAGGATTCCTGGTCTAGCTGCTGCTATCCATCCGCCTTGCAGTTAAAAGGCAAAAGCACGAGAAAAATCTCTCGGCGGTGGAACCCAGGCGCGGCCGAGTCTCGGCTCCACCGCCGGCTCGATCGGGCTGCTGCCGCGAGAGACGCTGCCGGCGTCGAGGCCAGGGGTTCTACGCTGGCCTAGATGGCCCAGATGGCAGATGGTCTAGATGGCCTAGCTGGCCTAGTTGGCCTAGTTGTCGACCCAAGGGCGCGCACGAGTTTCGCGTTGCCAGTTTCGCGTAGAGCACAAGACTAGCACCTGCTAGCCGGCCACGGATCCCCGGCCTCGGACTACCAGCCTCGGACAACCGGCCTCGGACAACCAGCCTCGGACAACCAGCCTCGGACAGACAACCACTGCCTCAATGTCACGCCAGCGGCGCGGACCCGCTCCTCGCCTCGTCAGGACAACAGCCAGAGCCAACTCGTGAGGACAATAGCCGTCGTCGTTTTACGTACCCGCTGCGACGGCTTCCAACTCTCAACCCGGCTGGAGCTTCCCGCCTACAACCCTGTTGTCTCGAGTTGGCTCCCGCCTTTCCCGTCTCGTCCCCTGCCCTTCCGCCGCCCCCGCGCCCTCCGATGGTCGGAGGATCCGGCCAGCACATTCCGCCGTCGTGGTCGCCGGTCGAGCGCCGTCGTGGCCCCGGTCTTGGCTGACGATCGCCCGCTCCCCGGCTTCTGCCCTATCCTCCCCGCACTCTGCCAATTGACTGCAGTGCCAACGAGTCCGCACAGCTCGCGCAGTCACATGCCTCCATCTCGCTCCGTAGCCTCCTGCCGCGTCTGCTTTCACTTATAGTCAGTGCGCAGCCCTTGTACACGCAAGCTCCAGGGTCCTGGCCTGTCCAGCTTGTGAGTCACCACCCGCCGCAACCGTCAGCCTCGTGCCGGGAAGCTGCCGATGCAGCGAGACACCACAAGTCCCTGTCGATCCCTCGCTCGCCGCATCAGCCACCGTCCTCGAGCGCACAGCAGGCCTCCTTCTCTTCGCTGCTTGCACGCTCTCTGTCTCGTCTCTTTACCAGGGCCCGAGTCATTCGGCCAGACGCGCGTACCCTCGGCTGGCATAGACTATCCACCCGCCCGTGGACGCATGGGTACAGCCAGGAATCCCGGACAGGCACCGCCATTTGCATGACGTTCGCCACGCTGCCGCATCTGGCCGATCGACGCGTGACATGGTCCGATGCGGCTCAACCGCCACTCCCGCCTCCTCCATCCATCACGCCATGCCTCGCTGAAAGTGATATCTACCGGAGCCCAATCCTGTACGACACAAGTCTATTGCTCTGTTCCCAGGAGAAAAAGAATTTCATGAGCACATAAAATCCACCCGCCGCTCTCCGTCTCCTTGGTCCGCCGGAAACTCTCGGCCGATTCTGTGGGGCCGGTGCCGCCGCCGAGGCTCCTCGTCGCTAAGCCGTCTCCAGCGCTCGGGGCACGTGGACAGACCATACATATACCGAGCGGACCGCTGGCCTGCCCTCCGATGTACGCCTGCCGCCCCTGACTGACTCCCGCGGGCCGCCATCCGTCAGGGCGCCATCCCGGCAACCCGGCTCGCTGCCTGCCGCCGCTCGCCGCCGGAAGCCGGGACCGTGCCGAGACCGTGACTGCCGGCAGCTGCCCTCGCCTGCCGCGAGCGGTCCGGTATCGCCATGCCGTTTCCCCGGCTACGGTAAGCGACCCGCGCCCTGGCGAGATCGGCGGCTGACGCACACTGCAACCCTGCCTGAGAATGCAGGGTGAGCGCCTTTTCGCGCCTGATTTATGCTGCAAAGTAACTTTCAAAGCTTACCTCCGCCCACGACGGCTTGGCTCCCCAGACGTCCGTCCCTGCCTGCGCGCCCTCGCCGAGGCTCACCACGCGAAGCACCTGCCGTGACACGACCGCTAGCTGTCTGATGTGGTAATTGGAAAGTCTGTTGCCCATCGCCAAGCCGGCTATCAGATGAGGCCTGCGCTCGTCTCCGAGCGCCGCCTGACCTCTGCCGGCCAAGACGTCGAATCGTACGACAGTTTCCACGGACTCGGTTCAGTACCACTGCATGTGCCTACCGTCGTGTCCGCTGAATGCTTCCATCGACGAATACTCCGTACGCGTCAGCGAAATGCAAAATGGCGTGCGCTGGGTACGGCTCAGCCTTGTGCTCATGTGACAGCCGGCTGACGGAGCAGCCGGTTTCAATAGCATTTCACAGAACACAATTCGAAACCAGTTCCCCATGTCCTTGGGCTCTCCAAGAGGTTCAAGTCGCTACTTACACTTCTAAACGCAACCAACTGGCAGCGGCTTATACTTCTGAGATCCATGTCCACCAGAGTACGCACTCGTCGGTTTGGATGCTTCTCTGTCTATTAAGGGTTCAAAGAGCAACCGAGGGACCTCGGCGAATGCGCAACTTGTCCAATCCCTACGTTTGTCATTGCAGCTATCATCTACTCTATCTAACTTGATGATTACTGTGAGCGACAGGAGCTGCCACTGCCGTCCGTCGCGCCGTCGTTTGCTTGGAGCTGCATCGCTGGGACGCCGCACGTAGCTGCCTCTGCCTTGGCCTGAGCAGCCGGGACGAGCCCGGTCTTCTGGCATATGAGCGACACTGCTTTCTCCTGGTTCGCGTTGAAAAAATGGTACCCCCTGGGCCCTGGACGTCCCTTCTGCGTCTTGCGGACCTGCTCGACAAGCTCGCTGGTAATGCTCACGGCCACCTCCTGGGCCTTCTCCCTGTCTCCCGCGGCAGCATTCAGTCGCTCCCTCAAGCCACTAGGCACCGACGCGTGGGCCAGGTTAACCCCGAAATTTATCGTTTTCATGCTCTGGATGGGCAAGATGCCTGGTATGATGGGGATGGATTTCAAGCGCCCCGAGTGCCCCCGTACTCTTCTCTCAAATTTCTCGTACACGCTGGCATTAAAGAAGAGCTGCGATACAATAAAGTCAGCGCCGGCCTCGACCTTGTCGACGAGGAACGGAAGGTCGTGCTCAAGGCTCTGGCTCGGATTGCTGCTCGCGTTGAAATGACCCTCGGGGTAGGTCGCCACGCCAACGCAGAAGTAATCGTCATGCTTTTGCCGGATATACCGCACCAGGTCGGCCGCCCAGGGAAACTCTTGCTCCTTGTGGTCCGTGGCGTTTGGCGACTGGCCACCTCGGATGGCAAAGATGTTGCGGATGCCAAGGGCCTTTGCATCCTCCAGCAGCTTGTCGAGGATTTGGGACGTCATGTCGGCGCACGAGATGTGCAGGAGAGTCGTGACGCCGAGCTCGCGCTGGCACAGCTTGGCGAGCTCGAGCGAGTGCTCCGGCGTCGTCCCGCCAATTTTCCAGGTGATGCTAACGAAAAGCATTCTCCGGTCTTGCTTCGCGCGCTCAATCCGCGTGCGCAACTTGGCCCGGCTTGCCTCGTCCTTGGGCGGAACAAGTTCGAGGGAGAAGTACTCTTCGTCGGCTGCCAATGAGGCTATTTTCTCGGCGATTTTTGGTGCAACGGTCGGAGGTTTCCCTTGGTTCAGTTCTCTTCGCGCCATTTGGTCAACGTCTCTGACTCGAGCCGAGGGTGTACCAGAGAGGATATCGGAAATTGAGAGAGACATCACTGCGTCTATCAGACACGTGGATATGATGTACCCCCATAGAGCGAGTCTCATGACGCCATCTAACTTGTTTGCCCAAGGAGAATGATCAAGTTCGACGTCTGATGGCTCACAGGCTGGGGTATGA
This sequence comes from Hypocreales sp. Mo6-1, assembly GCA_002939055.1. Taxonomy (NCBI): domain Eukaryota; kingdom Fungi; phylum Ascomycota; class Sordariomycetes; order Hypocreales; species Hypocreales sp. Mo6-1. Next base: position 2,695,149 of record PNEP01000013.1, read on the forward strand.
GCTAGATTAAGTAACGCGAGATCTCATCCTGATGCAGGCCCTTACTTAATACACAAGCGCTATACTCCGCAGATGTCGTAACAATTTGCATATTAATGCCGCGGGTAATGCCTGAATCGAGACGTATAATTCGATGAGGCGCTATATTTTCCCATTAGCGGAACCAAATAGCCCATGTTATAATAGTCTCAATTAGAGTGCCGGCGGTCAAGCACTCTCAGGATTTCCCTCTGGATCCCGCAAGCAAGGACCCAGATAATAATAACAGCATAGGATCAAGGCAAAGCGATGCCAGAATACGCACGTAAGGCATACGATACCTCGTGTCATCATTCTGCTTATGCGTGAATGTAAGCCACTTCTATTTTGTATCTCGCTAATGGTCTTCATACATGTACCGTGCTATCCTATTAGAGGGCGCCGGCGGTCGCTTCCGTCGCCGAGAGCCTGAACCCTTTTCGAAGCCGCCGCGCTAAGAAAAGTTATCATGTTTTACAGATCAAGTCTAGAAAGCGCTGTTCTGACGTCCCGGGTTTGGCTGTTACACCCTACATCCACCCTGCCAGACATGCTACGGCCTTACGTAGCTGGTATGTGCTGAGGACAGAATTGCAGCCTCCGAACTGGAGGTCAACGTCAAGCACATCCTGAATCAGTTCTGTGAGCAAACACACTTCTATAGTAACAATGCCAGACCTGGTGTCCGCCGCGAAAGAGATGGTCCATGTGCATCCTGCCAATGGACAACGGGCAAGTGACGATGCGTTCCATGTCGTATCCGGCGGGACGCTGCTTAAACTTTCCGAAGTCGCTGGTGGTGGCCAGTCTATCCAAACGCCTAATTGCAGCTTGGCAGCTTCACTGTCGCCGGAAGAATTCTTCGTCTCTATAAAGACGGGGGCCGGCGACAAAGTGGCTCGTAACTCGTTTGGTTTGCCGTGGCGCACTCGGGCGCTTTCGACGCGAGAAAATTGTCGATAACAGCCGCCAGTGGCATGTCGGGGAGGAGAACGGAGGCCAAATCGACCATATTATGCACCGATGTAGGCGCCGCGCCGCCTCGTGTCCCTCGACCAGTGATGCTGCTTGCGCTGGAGACAGTCGATCCAAGCGACAGTGGCGAGGCGTCGTCGTCGGCAGCAGTTTCTCTCCAAGAAGACCGAAAGGGTGTTTTGCGATTTGAGAAGACATAACGAATTCGATTCCGACGGTGGGAAATTCGGAGAGGAGAAAACGGAGGGCTGTAGTGCACCATTGCGTTCCAGGCAGCCCCGGAGCGGTGTTCGTTGGCACAATCAATCGCCTCGTTGATGAGTTGACTGATATGATGAACATGTTCTGCATTCCGGGAGCCCTCGCTATCCGGCCATCAGTTCCAGACCTCCAGCTCTGGACACATCTTCCTCTGGCTCCCACATGAATGGCCGGGTCTGTATTTCTTGGAGGCGATTTGAGCGCTTCAACGCTCGTGGTAGAATTCTCTTTATTCGCCACCCCAAAGAGCTGTTGGTAAAGCTGCTGTACATCAGCAGGCAACTCCCTTTCCTGTACTCTTTTGATCGCACCGTCGTTCCAGTCTCTCCAGGCTGGTAGTCGTCTTGGCTCGCTTAGACGGCGAAGAATCGTGACGCGACAAATGCGGCCGTTGACCCTGTTGGTTCCGAACATGAAGTTGTCGTGGTGTTGCATCTAGATCCTTAATGCCTTCGTCGTCGCCAACGAAAACTGTCCCCTTGGGGTGTATATATATCTCATTCACTACAAGGATTGAACCACTGAACCCGCTGGCAAAGTGGAGTGCACACTCCGGGGGGTATACTGCAAGTGGCACTTATATAGTGTATAGTGGTGAATGTGACAATATCACTGACAACTAACACACTCACACCATCGACGGCGGCCCCCCAACCGCACGAGAATCCCCCCGGATGGCACAACAAATCGTATTCGGTAGCTAGCTGCCAAGTTTTCTCGCCGGTCCAGCGACTGTAGCCATTGGCGTCTGATCACCCTCGGGTTGAATCTTTTGAGACTTGTTTGGTTGGATATTGTTTTGGTCATTAAGGGAGGCGTCCGCAACATTTGCCACTCTCTCTAGTTCATTCCACATTTTATTTTCCTCGTCGCTCAGGTTTCCGGGAAAGAAGGTATGCAACATCGCTCTGCCCAAGTGTGGATATGCTTCCTCAGTGGCGAACAGCGTGTCCATAACTTTCGGCTCGCCGATGACATTCTCGGGGACCAAGGGAACCCCAAAATCCTTGGGGAAGCGCGGCCGTCCAGCGACGAAAACGTTCTGCAAGACCCCGATGCCGCCGACGGCCAGGAGAAACCATGTGTTGTCCCGTATGCCAGCGGCAGTGATTAGTAGCAGGATCCAGAGCGCAGCTAGCACCGTGACCGTGATGCGGGTTATAGACGAGGCAGAAACGTCCATGTCGGTTTGCCCTGTGGCGAGGTCCTCGAAATCCAGGCCCTTTCCATCACCAATGATGACTATCGCATGCTGGCTTCCGTTTCCTCGGGTTAATATCACTGTCTTGTTGGAGTTAAGTCTACATGCCCACTTCTCAGTCTTCCACTGTGCAAGGGCACCTGTTGCGAATGCGAGGAGGATTCCTGATGCGGTGACGAGCAAGATGGCCCAGTTACCGAATATGCCGCATGGAATCGCGGAGATTCCCAGCTGGACAATAGCAGTCCCGAAGCCAGTGCCGTAAGAGAGGTCGGAACCCGGAAACCCGGGTCTTGCGCTGTCTGCCTTATAGATAGAAACGCAGAGGCCTGCTTTCGATGGCTTTGGTATCCAGTCACCCGATCCAGGGTTCTTCTCATTCGCCTTATTTTTATTCATCGTCCACTGTCGGTGGATCATGTTGTCGAGGCGCCGCCGGATCTCGCCGTCGGGCTTGCCACCGTCCATCCACTTGTTAAAGTCTCGCACGATGCGGCCGACGACCCAGCTCGAGTTGTCGCGCACGTATCCGGTGCGCCCGTTGATTACCTTGCACGCGCAGTCGGGCAGCGGCATGAGCTTGTTCTCGCCCACGGCGGACACGACGGCTGTGACAGCGTAGGCGACCCATCCTTGTCGGCCAGTCAGCAGAGAGCAGGCGAGATAGACCAGGTGAAAGATTCCGGGAAGAGACGAACCGAAGGAAAATGCCACGGGTGTCACTTGTGAGCCAGCGAGCTGCGCTAGGGCTCGACCGACGACATCGCCTCCAAGAATAAGGAGTACCGAGAAGACATCGCCGGGGTTTTCCCACTGACTACGAAACTGCTCGGAAGGTGTGCCGGGATCGAACGTGCGGCGTAGGAGCCGGAGGACCAAAGGAGCCATGGCATAGGGTGGATATACCGGGTATCGAATTACCGTCGAAATTTTTCGTCTGCTCGTTTTTCAGATGGGGCAACGTTGGGTCACCCTCGAGCCACGCGATGATGATTTCTATCACCCATATGTGCTGTCGGCGAGCACTTTTCAGCTGTAAGGTCAAGGTTTCTAAACCGAAAACATTAGCGAGTTTGCGGACATGTCCGCAAACTCTAGATGGATATCACGGCTCGATTGCATTCCAGGGCGCCTTCAGCCGATTGTGATTGGTTTATGGATGGAGGCACATGGTGCTAGCCGGACCAGCTATCGCAGATCGCACGCACAGAAACCCAAAACAACAAGGCGGCTTAAATTTTAATGCTAGATGAGGGAAGATCGCTCTCGTACATACATGTTCAATGGAGCTGTGGGCATTGCATGTAAACGGCCCTTGACGCTCTCGTCGCAGTCTTTATGTGCCCCTATCGTCGGGTCGTCCAGAATCGTCTAGCAGGACTGAGTGCGCTGAGTTTTAAAGAATTACCCGTACCATACAGAATCCATCTCGACACAAAATGTGGCCGAGTCCGGACGAAACTACATGTCTAGTCAGCCGCCGCCAGAGTAACTTCTCTTAGCGTGGCTGCTTCGAATGGGAAATGGGGACGGCATGCAGAGTCTCGGCGACTTGTCAAGTGTGCGGGCGGAATCCACTGCCCAAACGCCTCGCGTACAAATTCACATTACTTAGAGGCGAAGGCTGCTTTGGAGTATCCTTTCAACCATTCTCCGATCCCAATAAAATCTTCCCTGACCCTCTGTTGCCTTTTACGTAACATATCCCAAGACCACCCCAAGAGAAACCACGCCAATGGACGGTGACGTCTCAGCCAATATTTCGGATCTAATCAATAATCTAGTCTCATTTCGATTCGTGAAACTCAGCATGGTCCGCCAATGGTCCACGTTCAAGCGGTATCAGGACCTCCAGGCGGACGAGTACGAGCTCCGGCTGGATCGAGGCGACATCTCAAGAATAGAACCACATCTTTACTTCATTTCTCATCGCTGGATCACACCTACACATCCAGATCCCCACGGTACACAATTGGGTCGAGTTAAAGCACTTCAAGACGAAGAAGCCCTGCTATTCTACGATTTCTGCGCCCTCCCGCAACACCCAAGGAACGAAATTCAACAATGCTTATTCGGCGGCCTTGTCCAGGAGCTCAACGATCTCATCCCGAAGATGAAAGTTATAGTCTTGGAGGATTGTGGATACATGACACGCTCTTGGTGTCTAATGGAATATTTCATCTCCGCCTTCCAAGGTTGCCTTGTCTGCGACGAAGTGCGGGATGATCACCTACTCGAGCTGCAGCGAATCGCAAACGCCCCGAGTCCATTTGAGGAACCTAACTCGCAGATTGCTGCTTTTGAGGCAGCGAGGGCCAACGAAATGGGCCAGATTGTTCACTGGTTTTTCAGAGTCTTCCAGAACAGCGAGGTCACCAATGGGTCAGATCGCCAACATATCGAAAACGTTTTACGGTCATTCTTATCGAAATATCTAGGCTTTCACAACTACGAACCGTACTTGGGGTGGGTCACTCGGCCACTGAATCCGGGCGAAGTCGAACGGATGCTTGGAGGGGAGGAGGTTGACTTGATCGGAGTGAGGAACATTCCTCTGCCTGACATTGACCGGCGTCCGCGCCGTGATATTCCTCGTTCCCTAAACGAGGACGTAGGGAATGAATTTCTGATTCTTCGTTGGGCAAATTTGATGACACGATTCTATAAGCTGGGAGACCCGACTACACAGATAAGGTCGATGCGGGACTTGGGCAGCAATCCAGAGTAAAGCGGGAAATTCTGGGCACTGTACGGATATCGGCAGATCACTTTATGCTCCATTTTCAAGCTGGTTCAGGGCAGTGGATTTGATCTTTAGATAGGTATTGACAGTTGATAAATGATAGTTTGCTTTTACAGGGTACTAAGATGCCTGCTGCAGGCAGGCTAGGAAGTAGTGTTAGTAGCACGGGGCCTCTCGAGTCGGACTGGCTAATCATCTCAACTGCTACGAGCTATTGTATCTGTCAGAGTGAGAACACCACATATAAAGGCATACAAAGGCTCCAGAGAATGGAGCGTTCCACTTTTGCTGGTAGCGTATGGCCTAGTGGGTTTTGACAGTGTCTTTACTCGTACCCATAGACCCGTATTAGTTGCTTGATGCTCTTGATCTTGTGTTCTTGTCGGGCGACGGGTCCTTTCCACGCCCTCTGGCCACTATTATCCACAGGTTATTCTTACTATCCGAAGACTTCAGTTACCCCCCGGTCTTGGACAATACGCTATTCCTGGTACAATTGTCAAAAGCTATCTCCATGAGGGGCAGATTCTGCCTACCTGGAGATGGTCCTTCCGCACGAATGGCATTTTTGAGACCCTAGTTTGCGCTTCCCTAGCATTACTACCAATGCCTATTATTGCTGCCGCTCGATTCCTAAACGGCTATAGTATAGTTCCCGAACTAATATACGCCGTTATATTTTCCCTGATGGCCGTTTATGGTGGATTTCTGCTCGATATGCGACGACCTACATTCGAATAAACGAGCGAGACATTAGGCCCTAAGCCTACGGGCTGACTGGATTCGCGCCCTGTGACAATCGCGCTACCACCGGATCACCTGCTTCAGCATATACGGCAGTCCACGACATTATAACTGGTCATATGTAGAAGCATAACGACACCATTCAAGTCCTAGTAATGGCCTTAATGCCGACAGTCGAGTACAATACAGCTAGATGGTGATTTCTCGCGAGGGCAAGATGTAGTTAGTGACGTCTAAAGCGTCCAACGGGGGCGGCGACAAGGATGGAATCAATTGGGACGTAGCGGAGCTGCGCAATGCCTCGAACTACATTAGCGAGCTGGCCATCTGGTATGCTTGCGCTTAACGAGCCACCGGATATTATCGAGACGGACAAACTCGATTTGTGTTAATTTCGACCTTATCAGTGGCAAGGAATAGCTGAACGATACATGTAGTTTCGTTTCCCCGTATAGGGACCAAGGAGAGCGACGTCCGGCCATAACCACCTGGGCAGTTAACTTCGGCTCTGAAATGTCGATCTTCCTGTGTACATGTACTTTAAAATGGCTGACACCGACTGCTCCAGTCCGTGACATGACAAGACGTCCAGCGGCGTAAAACCCTGTCGATGACCAGACGTGCTATATGCGTCCCATCTTGCATATTTTGGGGTAAATGCAGGTCCAGGCTTCGATCTGGGCTCTTGATGGCCAGGCCACGCAGTGGCCCTAGCTCTAGGGGAAAAGCAAGTTCAGGACGGCAGGATGTGTATATAAGGGCAGTCTGGGCCGATAGACCATTTAATCAGGCAGATAAGATACCACGACTTAGCCAGCCGAGTACATAGATAGTCTCGTCTTAGAATACATAGTAAATAGAAGATCCAGTTCTGCCCTAATTACTTGTATCAGCACTTACGACGGCATAAGGATAATGAATGCTATTGTTGAGTATCATATCCCTTTGTCCTCATACCCTATTTTAACCTCTCCTGACAACCCTGGTCTTTTTCTTCTCTTGTCCCCGCGGAGAGACTATCTCCTTATCAAACTAGGTAGAGATCGAAAGCTGGGGGTCAATATACCCCGCTAAATCACGTCCGTCTGAGGGTGACCCTTCCTTAGATCACTACCGAAATCCCAGTGATCCGTCTATAGATCACGGTTGTCCATCCTTAATCCCTCCATTGGATTAGGTGCACAGTTCCTCTCTGCCTGTAGTACCACAATAACAGTAGCGTTTGCCATCTTGCCTTTTAAGGCAACAACGTTCATAACCCCAGCAACAAGAACAATCATGGTATGTTCTATACCTACTATTAGACCCGCAGTTCCCTTTAGCTCTAGCTATAAGGGGACCTTTATTGCTATTAAGTATTGGGTTTATAGTAATGCCGTCTTAGTTATACTCGACTTCCTGCCTCTTTATAATGCTATAGGAAGTAAAGGCAGCGCTATGCTTAATAAAGAGTAAGCTAAAGGAAAGATAAATACCTTCGACTATTTTTAAGTAAAAAATATTAGATAAGTGTTAAGCTTTTTTATCTTTTTAAAGATAAGAGTTAAGAGAGATATAACTAAGTGTTTAAGTAATCTCTATTCTCTACTTTTAATAGATAGAGAAACTAGCTATATTTATACTTAAGTTTCTTATAATTATATCTATCTATATATAGAAGTAATAGATTAGACTATTTAATAGATTAAACTATTATAATAGTATATTAGTCTATTTATAAAGTCGCGTAATTCTAGCTTAATAGCTTACCTTTAATAAAAAATAAAGGCCTTAAGACTATCCTTTCTTTAAACCCCTTTAGTATTATATAATTTTGCTGGGCACCTTTGGCGACGACATTCCCGATGCTATCCACCAGGAGCTGGGGGCCAAGTACCCCAACGCCTGCCAGCCCGGGGCCTGGCTTACTTGCCGTCTCCAACCTGCTCTCCTCCCATGCTGCCGGAATGACGCATAAAACATGGTTTCTGCCCCCCGACTTCTCCCTCCTCCCCGATAGGCACCGTCATTGCACACCCGATCCGGCCGACCCTCGCGCTCGCCTGTCTCCCGAGAGAAACCACTGCCACACGGCAGAGTCTAGTTGGTCTGTAGGCGCCGAGCTCTGCCCCAAATTCGTCGACCTGGTCTCGGCTTCCGGCAAGGTCAATGTCTCTCGTTTCAAGAAACGGTCGTTTGGCACCATGGATCACGAGGTCCGGTCGTTTAGCGGCCACTTTGGCCCCGAGTCTCTGCAGGCCATTACAGAGCTCGCCAAAGGGAAGAAGCATATAAACGGGGGACGATTCGGCAAGCGGCCCGTCTACATTGTTTCGGGGCTACGGGTGGCCCGTGACTCGTTCACAGTTGTTGACGAGATTGGATCGACTGACGCGGCATCTGTGGCGGTATCCGGAGCCTCGGCGGTGCCTTTGGAGGCTGCGGCTAACATGGCGGTCAGCAGAGAGCGCAGGAGGACGGACGGCTATGACACGGCTCCCGGAATCGTGTTCGCGTACAGGCTGCGCGTCATCAGAGTCAAGGGGGGCGGGGGTGTCGACTCGGAGCTCTTCTCTCACCGAACCGCCTTCCTCACCGGCGAGGGCGACGACGAGGTTCAGGAGGAGTTGGAGACGGCCGAGGTGACTGCCGAGGTGGTCAACCAAGATTGGAAGTGGAGCCCGACTCGTATGTTGTGTTTCGACCCAAGGTATAGGCGGTAATGGTTCCAGTCCTTGGGTCGGCAGCCTTGGAGACCAGCGGCTGGCTTCAAGTTGAAGCATCGGCTCTGTATTACATGGGAGCATATATACAAAAGCAAGCCAAGATGTCCCGAGAAGTATAAGGAGAAGAGATAACTAAGTTCAGTCATTTAACAGTGGCCTGTGTATAGCATTAGCCTCTCGGGCGGTGACGCTGACGGTGTGCCCTCCGGCCGAGACTACTGCACGTGACGCTCGGCTCTGAAGCCAAAAAGGGAAGGGAAATAATAAATAATCTGACGAGGCCAAAACTCGTCATTCTCGTCCAAAACATCGCACAACGACAGCTGTCATGGAGGAGACACGGCTCCTCGCAGCGCTCCATCGTCGCGCGGCCTTGACTGCAGGGGCCTAGGCGCCGCCACAGCGGGCCAACGCCACCTGACAGCAGCTCCATCTGGATTCCAGCGGCTGCTCCCGTAAGTCCATCCAGCACTATCCCTGCTTGGCCAAGGTGATGAAATGCGGATTCACTCGCCGTGCTGAATCTCCATGTGGATTCTTTCCTTGGGCATTGGTTTCGCCCGTTGTCTGACTGTCACGCTCAATTCTCGTCTGTGTTCACTACGCGCGGAACGTGTTTGCTGACGTGGACGCACGTCTAGGGTGACGGTGACTCTTCCAGCCGGCCGATCGGGCAGCGTCGTTGGTCCCGCGATGCACGCTGCCGCCGTTGTCGATGCCGTTGGCGGTTGATACGCGCTTGCAACGCCGAATGCTCTCGGGATAGCTGAAGATAAATACACCTGGCGAGACATTTGATCAAAGTTCCCATGGGTGAAAAGTACAGCTCCCGCCATTCACGTACCCAGAACAAAGGTTCCAGGAGCGAGGACACGCTGCAGGCCGCTTGTGCTCAGACCGCAGTTGCCTCCGTTGTATGCGAGTGCATGGCTTTGACTCTGCATGTACTAAGCCCATGGTCACTGACTATGGTCGCAAATCGAACCGAGTTCGCGAGGCCTTGAAGTGCGTCTTGGTCTCAAAGTTCTGTCATCCCCAACAGTTTGTCCTGGGAACTGGCAAGAGCCCTTGAGCAGCGGCTTTTGAGGTCCGAACCTGTGCGGAGCACGGTGACAAGCACCATATCGTCCAGTCTGCGATGCGTTCATCATTTTTTCCCTCGAAAGCCTCTATCAGGCAGGAAGTTTACACAGACGGGCTACATGTAAATACCTTGGGACCCTGAGACTGCTTCTGGAGATCAGACACGTCGAGGCTGGTATGCCTCTGGGGCACTGCGGATAGTCGCGGGCTTGACACGCGGGTTCACTGGAGATGGGCGATGCAGGTCGACCAAGCAGCCCCTCTCGCCCGACAATTTAGCGCGGAACGACTCCCGCCGTCGCATCGTCGGCATCAAAGCTATCTGCGACAGCATCGTCAACACGTACACGGCGTCGCTCACCGAGTCCTACTGCATCGTCGAGAACGGCAAGCCCAGGTGGCGCGAGAAGGTGACGGCACCATCCGCCATCTGGGCATCGCGGCGTCGATGCAGGCGGTGCACTCAGATCCGGCATTCCTGCGCGCGTGGCCGCCGCCCCTCGGCCCGGAGCGCTGCGCACGCGCCTTTGCCTACCGCGAGGTCGCCGACGGGGCGTCATCAGGGACACGTGACTCGGGGGGTAAGGGTGCAAGTGCTGGCTGTCATGAATTGAGGTGCAAAATGGGGAATGAAACAAGCTGGAAACGGATGTTGTTGAACTAAGGTAGAAACCGCTTTGACGTCAGGCGTGTTGTTCGAGTCGTGGCGAGATGCGTCTCGGCGGAGAAACGTTTTCCCTGTCCGCAGAAATTTCCACGCCACGCTACCGCCTACCTAAACAGCTCTGCATCAACCATCAACCCAAGCTCAAGCACATCGCTCTTCCGCAGAGCAGATCACGAGGCCGTGCAGCGTTACGCGACCGCGCCCGCCGCCAGCTTCACGATCCCCATCTGCCTGCCGCCATCAATCCGCCGCTATGACGGGACGCGGTGCGGCTGCCAGTCGCCGCGTCTTGCTGCCGCCCATGTGAGCTCGCGACACGGTCTGCGCTGGTGGCAGGTGCTGACTCTCTCCAAGCAACTTCATCTTCAAGCTCCTGCAAAACGTGAGTCCCGAACCGCCGAAGCGAGTTGCCTTCGCGGGGTTCGAGAGACAGTCGTTGTCACGGTGCGCGACTTGATTGGGAAAGCGGCTGGATGGTGCCGCCGTGCCACGACGCCTCGCGAGCTCTGCGGGCATATACTCTCGCTTCGTTCAACTTGCGGAGCGCTGCTGACGGTTATAGAACGCGACGGTCCGCGTGTGGCTGTACGAGCAGGTCGCCATCCGCATCGAGGGCAAGATTCGGGTCGGTGGCCCGCCTCTGCCGTCGGGCGAAGCTGACGGGATGCAGGGCTTCGACGAGTTCATGAACCTGGTCATCGACAACGCCGTCGAGATTACGCTCGACAAGGAGACGTCCAAGGAGACGCGGAAAGCGCTGGGTACGCGGTCTCGCCGCCCTGGCGTGCAAGTGCTGACCGTCACAGGCCAGATCCTGCTCAAGGGCGACAACGTGTCGCTGATCCAGAGCATCCCGGAGTGAGGGGCGGCTGGCAGCGCGGGTTTGCGATTGTTGGTTCTGGGTACCATTTCGGCGACGGGCGGCGTTGATCTTGACCGGGTCGAGGCCTGGCAGGCGGATGCATGATTTGCACTATAAGCTGAGATGGGCGAGTTCATGGACCATGTCCACAGCCGGCAGTGTGCTTGAGGCTGGTGATCTGGCTCAACCTTGCGGGAAATCGGTGACGTGCCAGTAGTGACTAGAGTAATTATCCGCACTTGGTCAAGCTGGCTTGTCCTGAGGCTCCAGGGTAGACACGAAGCGTGGCGCTTTTGCCGAGCTTTTGCCGTCGACTTGTGCGAATCGGCTCGTCCCGGCCAACGTCACGGCACCGACGCAGCAAAAGCACAAGGCATGACACGGGCGCGCTGAGATGCGCGAGTTCATGGACCATGTCCACCGCGCGTTCTACGAGGCAACGGGCTGGAGCCGCGACAACTCGTACGCGGCGCTCAACGCCACGGCGGATGGTGAGTCTTGGTGCCCGGCGCCTTGGTCACCTGCTCGCGACAGCGCTGACGGCCCCTAGGCCTCGTCGACTTCCAGACGCCGCGCGGGCTGCGTCTGACGCTGTCGGCGCTGGCGAGCCCCAACTTCGCCACGTCGTACCAGCTCGGGTCCGTGGGCGTCGTCGACGGGTCCATGGCGTACCTCTTCTCGTCGGTGCCTCTGCGCGGGCTGCTGACGCCGCGGTCCGACGCCGTGTCGCTGCCGGCGCTGCTGCGCGCGTACCGGCCGCTGGCGCCGCTGCGGCAGCGGTCGCGCGGAGCGGCGGGCGGCGGCGGCGGCGGCGGCGCGTCGCTGCTCTACGGGCGGCTGTATCTGCCGCAGTCGCAGCTCGAGGCGCTGGCGGTGCGGCGGCTGACGCCGGCGCTGCAGCTGCAGCTCAGCGCCGTGTCGGCGCAGCACCTGCGCGGCGGCGGCACCGTGCTCGGGCTCGCGCAGTACGACGCCGGGCGCTTCGCGCTCGAGGCGCTCGCGTCGTCGGACGGCGGGCTGCTCGGGCTGCGCGGCGTGTACAACGCGGGCGGCGACGACACGGGCGGCGGCGGCGGCGGCGGCGGCGCGGACCGCGAGCGCATCTACGGGCGCTTCAGCACCGGCGCCGAGGTGTACTACGGCGTGCTCAACAAGTCGGGGGGCGTCAGCGTCGGCACGCGCTTCGCGACGCTGCCGGCGCACCGCGGCTCGCCGCTGACGGCGACGCTGACGCTCAACCCGCTCATGGGCAACGTGGCGGCCAGCTACGCCGTGGTGGCCGGGCGGCGGTGCAGCCTGGCGACGCGGCTCGAGTTCAACGTCTTCAGCTACGAGAGCGCGTGGGCCGTGGGCATGGAGCTGTGGCGGCGGCCGCTGCGGCGCGGCGGCGGCGGCGGCGGCGGCGGCGATGACGACAAGGACAACGACGGCGACGGCGACGGCGCGGCGCGGCGCTTCGGCGAGCGCAGCTGGCAGGCCAAGCTGGAGTGGCGGCGCGACGAGCCGGAGCGGGCGGCGACGGGCGGCGACGAGGCGTACGCGGGCGTGCTCAAGGCGCGGCTGGACCAGAACCTGCGCATCGGGCTGCTCTGGGAGGGGCGCGTGCAGGCGCTGCTCTTCAGCCTGGGCAGCGGCATCGACCTGCGGCGGCTGGACCAGCCCTTCCGCACGCTGGGGCTGGAGGTGCAGTTTTCGTCGTAGGCCGCTTATACGGCCGCTTATACGGCCACTCATACGGCCACTCATACGGCCAGCTTGGGAAGCTCGGCCGGCAAGGCGACAGCCCGAGTTCCGCCAACACGCCCCGGCACGCCAGGCACGCCCCGGCATGCAACGGTCCAGCGGCGGAGGCGCCGCGCATAATGGCAGGCCGTCGCATACAGAGTGCCAGCCATCCCCGGGTCCAGGGTAGCACGCCCCGCGCGCACGGCTGTCGCGAGAACCCTGATGGCCGGGGCGCGCAGCGACGCCGCGGGGGATTGGCGGCGGCGGGCCAAAACGGAGGCTCAAACGGCTAGCGAGCTCGACATGACACGGTTGACGCGACGACAGAATGCCGTTTGCAGACGCACCCGTCCATGCACATGCCGGCTCTCTCTCGACCCCCTCTCGACCCCTCTCTCGACCCCCCCCTCGCTCGACCCCCTCGCTCGACGCCGGCCTCTCTCGGCGCGCCCCGTATCCGTTGCACCGCATGCAGGGCGGTCTTGGCCGGTCAAGTCGCAGCGCCCCCGGAGCGCTGGCCTGGACGTCTCTCTCGCCGCGCCGGGCCATCAGGGTGCCGGCCGTCAAGCCTGCGGACCCCCGTCATGATCCATGATCCATGGAGCGCGGGCCCCTTGGCCTCGGAGCGCCGCTGCAAAACATTTTCCGCCGTCAGACTTTTGCCGCTGGCCCTCGAGCGCCGGCGACCCTGGCGCGTCGTATATAGATCGTCCGGCCCCGAGTCCGTCTGCGCGACACCCGGCCGCAGCGCACCTCCGGCCGCTCGCACCTCCGGCCGCTGCGCACCTCCGGCGAGCCTCTCCGCCGCGCCGCCGTCGCCCGGCCGCCGCCCCCGAGCGCCCTCGTCCGCCGCCGCCAGCCCCCGACAGCCCCCGGCAGACGGCAGCCCGCGGCTTGAGCGCCGTGGCATTGGCCGCGCCCCGGCACCCTCTCCGGCACCCTCTTCCGGCACCCTCGTCCGGCGTCTCGCCTGCCGTCTCGCCGTCGGCGGCGACTCGCGTGGCGGCCGCGCCCATCAGGGTGCCCCCTTCAGCCGTTGCTGCCACTGTGGATTTCCTGGCGGCCCTCATAAAGGCCGCGCCCGCCGCCCTTGCAACGCCGTCGCCAGCAGCCTCATCATCTTACCATGCTGCCCGTCCGCTTGATGCCGCGCCACGTCCACGCCGTCCGCGCCGACGCGGGCGGCGACGAGCCCCAGAACTGCGACGGCGGGCCCGTCGACCTGGACCAGCGCGGGCTGCGCGTCGCCGCCATCTTCGTCATCCTCGTCGCGTCGCTGCTCGGCGCGCTGGCGCCCGTCGTGCTGTCGCGCCAGACGCGCATGCGCGTGCCCAAGGTGGCCTTTTTCGTCTGCAAGTTCGTCGGCACCGGCGTCATCATCGCCACGGCCTGGCTGCACCTGCTGGGGCCCGCCCTCGACCAGCTCGGCGACGCGTGCGTCCTGCAGCGCTGGCCCGGCATGAAGGGCTACCCCTGGGCGCTGTGCATCGGCCTCATGACCGTCATGGCCATGTTCCTGGTCGAGCTGGTCGCCACGCGCTTCGAGTTTCCCGCCGGCGGCCACGACGCCAAGGCCGCCTCCGACTCGGACGCCGACGCGGCCAACGGCAACGGCGCGCTCGCGCTCGGCAAGCCGGCCCCGCGGCCGGGCGGCGACGTCGAGAGCCACGGCCGCGGCGACGACGTCAGCTACCCGCCCGGCGGCCAGGACCACCTGGCGCGCCGGCACGAGCACGCCGAGGGCGACGGCCACGCGGCGCTCGCCGGGCAGCTGACGGCCATCTTCATCCTCGAGTTCGGCGTCGTCTTCCACTCCGTCTTCATCGGGCTCGCCCTCGGCACCATGAACGGCGACGGGCTCGCCATCCTGCTCGTCGTCCTCGTCTTCCACCAGTTGTTCGAGGGCCTCGGCCTCGGCTCGCGGCTGGCCCTGGCGCCGTGGCCCAAGGGCCGCGGCTGGCTGCCGTACGCGCTGGCCGTCGGCTTCGCGCTGTCGACGCCCGTCGGCATCGCCGCCGCCCTGGGCACGCGGCCCGACAACGCGGCGTCGCAGAAGCTCGTCAACGGCATCTTCGACGCCATCAGCGCCGGCATCCTCATGTACACGGGGCTCGTCGAGCTGCTGGCCCACGAGTTCATGTTCAACCCGCACATGCGCCGCGCCTCGCTGCGCATGCAGCTGCTTGCCTACGGCTGCGTCGCCCTTGGCGTCTCCGTCATGGCGCTGCTGGCCAAGTGGGCGTGAGGCATTGTATAGGAGTGGTGGTCCGAGCATTGATACCTGCACATGAGCGGCTTGGCTGTAGCGTAGGATAGTGTAATGCGAAATGTTTACGGGGTACGTCTGATGAGAGCCATGAGCATCTTATGAGAACTCTCAGTGAGCTATGTAGCTATTAGATGGCCGTTTGATCTTATGAGAACTCTCAGTGAGCTATGTAGCTATTAGATGGCATTTGATCTTGCTCTGAGAAGCGAGTGAGCTGCTCCACTCCAGCACAGTGCGCGACCCCCTGGCACTGCGCTGAGTCATCCATAGGGCCACAAGCCCTACAACAACCGCAGAAAAGTTTCCTCCACCATCGCCAACCTCATCACTCCGCTTCACCTCGACCCTCGCAAGCAGCAACCATGGCCGGCGGAATCACGGTGCGCGACGTCGATGTAGGTCTCCCTGGCCACGGGCGCGCGACGCGACGCATCATGGAGAGCAGGCGCGAGGGGGTCGCAAGACCTCTGACGACGGAATGGTGCTAATGGGTCGGGCGCTGGCAGGCGCACAAGTTCATCACGGCCTATGCGGCCTTTTTGAAGCGCCAGGGCAAGCTGCCCATCCCCGGTAGGCGCCTCCCCGCGACGGCGACGGCGGCTGCTGACGCGGGCAGGCTGGGTCGACACGGTCAAGACGGGCCCGGCCAAGGAGCTGCCGCCGCAGGACATGGACTGGTTCTACGTGCGCGCGGCGTCGGTGGCGCGCCACGTCTACCTGCGCAAGACGGTGGGCGTCGGGCGCCTGCGCAAGGTGCACGGGTCGGCCAAGAACCGCGGCAGCCGGCCGTCTAAGCACGTGGCGGCGTCGGGCTCGGTCGACCGCAAGGTGATGCAGGCGCTCGAGAAGATTGGCGTGCTCGAGCAGGACGACGACAAGGGCGGCCGCCGCATCACGCAGGCCGGCCAGCGGGATCTCGACCGCATCGCGCAGACGACGGCCGAGGCGGACGACGAGGACGACGAGGACGAGTAGGCGCGGACTGGCACGGCATACCTGGCGTACGGTGTATGAATGAACTCATGGCATGGACGGCGGGGGCCCGGTGACGTAGATGGCAATGTTGACGGCTGCTGCCAGCTGCCAGATGGCTGGCGGGCGTTGATGCGTGCGGCTGCGCCTGATGCTCTCCGAGTTCTGTGCCCGATGCTCTCTGATCTGCCCATGCGCATCGCCTGCCAGTCGGCGACTGCATTACTACTGCATCACTGCACGCCATCTGCATCGGGCCTTTGCCTGCTGCTCGCGGCCTTGCATCTTCCCTTGGCTCTCGACCGCATCCACGCCCCTCGGCCGCGGCGCCTCTTCCACCTGCGGCGTTCCTGAAGCCGGCCCGAGAGGCTTCACCTGCTTGCCGCCTCGTCCCCTGGGTCTTGGACGCTGCCACGGCTGCGGCGGCCGAGCGCACCTCTGCCGTGGTGTGCGCCGTCTCCTCGTCTCCGCCGCTGCCCAGCTCCGGCTTCGGCGCCCTCGCTCCGGAGCGCACCTCAACCTCTCCTGCCGTCGGAGCGCCCGTCTCCGCTCCGCCGCTGCCCAGCTCCGGCCGTCGGCGCCCTCGCTCCCGTCTCCGCTCCGCCGCCGCCCAACTCCGCCCCGGCGCCCCGGCACCCTGCCCTCGCCCGCCATGGACCCGCGCGGCGCCGCTCCGGCCCCGCCGGCGCCGCCCTTTGACGCCCGCTTCGCCGCGCCGGCGCCGCCGCTGTATTTCCACCACATCGTCAACCCGGACGCCGGCACGCTCACCGTGCAGGTGCTCGGGCCGAACCTCACATACACGTTCCACCACGCGCGCGCGGGCCCGCCGTCGCGCCTCGCCGCGGCGCTCGCGCGCAAGACGGTCGGCTTCCTCGCGCTGCGGCTGCCGGCGCGGCGCGTGGTGCTCGCCTGGGCCGAGAGCGGCCACGGCGCCGGGCCGAGCGGCGACGCGCTGCGCCCGCGCCCCGGCGCCCTGCCGAACCGCGCGTGGGCGCGGCGCGCGGCCCGGCTGGCGGCCCGGCTGGGCCTGCGCACGGCGCGGCCCTTTGACGCCATGGGCGCCGCCACGGGCGCCGCCGCCGCCGGCGTCTTCCTGTCGGCCCACGTCGAGGTCAAGCTCGCGGCGCACGCCGTGGCCGTGGCGCGCCGCGTCTGGGGCCGCGCCGGCCCGGCCCCGGCCTTTGACGTGGTGCTCTCGCGGCGCAGCTGCGCGGCCTGCGACGCCTTTGTGCGCGCGCTGGCGCGCCGGACGGGCGTCGCGCTGCGCCTGGTGAGCGCGGAGCGCCTGACGCGCATCGAGTACGTGCCGCAGCGGTGCCGGCCGGGGCGCGGCGGCGACGAGGAGGAGGGCGACGACGACGACGACGACGACGACGACGACCAAGTCATCGACCTGACGCGCGCCAAGGACGAGGAGCGCGACGACGCGGCCGCCGCGTACGTCGACGGGCTCGCGTACTGCGTCGGGCAGCTCGGCCAGCAGCCGGCGCGCGCGCAGGCGGCCGTCGTGGACCTCGCGCGGCGCGCCGTCGCGAAGCCGCTGCCGGCGACGCCCGAGACGCGGCCGCCGGCATGGACGGCAGGGGGGCGCGGCGGCGTCACGGAGCGGACGCGGCGGCGGTACGCGGGCCGCGGGGGGGAGCGGCTGGTCGTCCGGGGCGCGCGGGACGTGTAGACAGACGGCAGGGCATGTGGACGGCAGGACATGTAGACGGCAGGGGGACAGCAGCAGGAAACAAAAACGGTGCTCGCTTCACACGTCTCGCATCACGACGCCGCGGCGACGGCCTCGCGCGCCACGTCCTGCACCGCGGCGCGGAAGCCGTCGCCCAGCGCGCGCAGCACCGGCGCCACGTCCGGCGGCGGCGGGTCCCCCGGCGGCGGCGCCGGGCCGACGTCGCGCCCGGAGCGCACCGGCCCGCGCAGCGCGGCGGGCGTGACGGGCGTGTCGTCGAGCAGCGCCCGCCAGCGCGCCAGGTAGACGCCGGGCGCCTGGGCGGCGGCGTCGCCGTCGACGAGGCGCTGCAGGCGCGCGCGCGACAGGCGCCGCAGCGCCGCCAGGTAGGCGGCGTGGGCGTCGAGGGCGGCGGCGACGCGGCGGCGGGCGTCCGGGCCGAGCGCGGCGAACAGGCCGGCGGCGCGCGGCGCCAGGCCGGCGGCCGGGCGGCGGAAGCGCGCGGCGGCGGCGGCGGCCCAGCGGCGCAGGTCGAGCCAGACGTCCGGGCAGGCGGCGGCGACGGCGTGCAGCCAGCGGTAGAGGCGGGCGCGGTGGCGGCGCAGCAGGGCGACGTAGGGCGCGGGCGACGGGCCGCGGGCGGCGCGCGCGGTGCGCAGCAGGTCGTCGACGAAGGCCTGCAGGGCGTCGAGGTGGTCGCGCAGGTCGACGCGCGCGTGGACGCTGCGGATCATGGGGTCGTAGGCGGCGACGGCGTCGCGCACGGCGTGCGTCAGGAGGTCGGGCGCCTGGCGGCAGAGGGCGGCGGTGATGCGGTCGCGGTCGCCGACGGCGAGCAGGGCGGCGTAGTAGGCGAGGCAGCGGGCGTGCTGGGCGTCGGAGAGGGGGGGCGCGTCGGGGGGTCCCTCGGGCGCTTCCTCCGGCCCCTCCGGCGCTTCCTCCGGCGCTTCCCCCGGCGCTTCCCCCGGCGCCTCCCCCGGCCCCGCCCCGAGAATGGCCCCCACAATCGACACCCCCCCCGCCCGGCTCGCCGCGCGCGCCGCCTCGCGCACGCCGGGCCCCGCCGCGACATGGTCCCGGATGGCGCGCAGCACCGGGCCGTGCTCGCCGGCGCGCTCCTCCTCGGCCTCGGCGGCGCGGCGCGCGCCGCCCGCGTCCCAGGCCAGCGCCAGGGCCACGATGCGCTGCAGCAGGTTCATGCCGTCGTCGTCGGCGCGGTGCGCCAGCCCGAACCACGCGGCCAGGCCGCCGACGCTCAGCTTGGCCAGCAGCAGCCGCGCCATGGCGCCGACCATGGTGGCCGCGTTGCCCAGCCGCAGCGTCTGCCGCACCAGCTTGTACGGCACCAGCCCGTGCACGCTGGCCACGAGCCCGACGAGCGCCGGCGCCGCGCCGAAGACGCGGTGCGCGAGCCCCGCGAGGCTGGCCGTCAGCGCGTGCTGCGAAGGGGGGGGGGGGGGGCGGACGGACGTACTGCAGCAGCGCGTAGTCGGCGGCCGCCTCGACGGCCGGCGAGTGGCCCTCCAGGTCGTCCGTGGCCGCCAGGTGCGCGAACAGGCCGTCGACCAGGTCGCCGTAGACGAGCCCCTGGGCGACGTCGTCCCACGCCCGCGCCAGGTCGTCGGCGCTGGCGGCGTCGTAGCCCCGGCGCGGCTCCGGCGCCGGCGCGGCCCTCGGCAGGCCGGCCAGGGCGCCGCGCGCCAGCATCTCGACGACGGCGCTCGCGCCCGTGGCCAGCGTCTTGCGCGTGCCCAGCGCGCCCTTGTCGTAGCTCTCCGACAGGTCCGCCTCGGCCAGGCGCGCCAGCAGGCCCTGCGCGCGCTCGCTCCAAAAGGCCGGCGGCAGCGCGCGCACGCCCGGCAGCGGCAGCACGAACTGCGTCAGGAGGGCCTGCAGCAGCGGCGACGACGAGCCGGCGTCGGCGGCGTCGGGCCCGTCGAGCTCGGGCGGCGGCGGCGGCGGCGGCGGCGGCGCTGGCTCGTCGGCGGCGGGCCGCGTCGGCGTGCTCGGGGCCGTCCGCCATGCTCTCCAGCCGCCTCCGCCTCCGCCTCCGCCTCCCGGACCCGCGCCCAGCAGCCCGCCGTCTCCTGCCCCCTCGCCGCCCTCCCCGGCCCCGGCGGCCCTCGACAGCGGGAAGCCGTAGCGCCTCACGGCTTCCGGCCGCTTCAAGGCCGCCATCTCGGCGTACGTCTCGTGGTGCGTCAGAATGTCCAGCAGCGCCGCCGTCTGCTCCGCCGTCAGCGCCGCGCCCGACATGTCGCCCGACTTGTTTCCGCCTCGGACGCGCCAGACGAGAGAGCGGCTCCGTCGACGTTTGGGCTGTCCAGTCACAAGTACTTGTACCTGGTCAGTGACGTCGATGCGCCCCACGGGCCCAGCCTTGCATCTCACCACCCGGATCCCTGATGATCCCTTCTCAGTCGAGCAACTCGGTGTACAAAGTATCTGAAGTATCTGCATGTCGCCGCCGAGAAGCAGTCACGGCCATCTGTCGTCGCGACTCAGCCCTGTCGCGACTCAGCCCTGTCGCGACTCAGCCACCCGTCGCGACCAGCCACTGTCCGACTCAGCCACCTGTCGTCACGACTCGCCACGACCACGACCATGTACGAGACAATCGTGTCATTGCACTCGCTAACAACTAACCAAGACGGTCGAGTTCCATTACTGCTATCTGATCCAGGGCACTGGAAAGACACCTAGGAGGCAACATAGGAGGATAGGAAGGACTTGTAGGAAGACATAGGAAACTTGTAGGAAGACATAGGAAGGACTCATAGGGACCATAGTGAGGAAGCACAGCAAAGCAAAGCAAAGCAAAGCAAGTCAGCAAGCAAGTCAGCCAGCAAGCAAGCCAGCAAGCCAGCAAGCCAGCAGCCAAGCCGGCAATCAACCAACCAACCAACCAACCACCAACCAACCAACCAACCAACCACAACCAACCAACCACTCACCCCCGGCTCAATGGGTATAGCGTCCGCACTCCCCTCTCCCTCCGCCGCCCAGCCATCGCCTCCAGTCCGCACGCCTAGTGCGCGCCGTACGCCTGCTGCCCGTTGACGCGCGCCTTGCCGTTGACCGCCGCCGCCGCCGCCGCCGCCGCCGCCGCCGGGCGCGTCCGCTTCTCGATGCGCGGCGCCGCCGGCACGTCGGTGCTCCGCTGCGCGCTGCCAATCGAAAAGACCGGGCTCTCCCATTTCTCGCCCTTGCGCGCCAGCTCGCGGTACTCGCTCGCCTTGGAGCTCACGCTGCCCGGCAGCTTCACCTCGGGCAGCATGCTGTCCTCCATCGTCATGGCCACCTTGACCTTCTTGTCCTCCGACGCCGCCCCCTTGGCCTTCTCCTTGCCCTCGAGGAAGCGCTTCTGCGCCGCCTGGTAGTAGCGGTGGTAGAAGCTCGTCTTCTTGTGCCCCTCGCCGCCGCCCTCGGCCGCCGCCTGGTCCGCCTCCTGCTTGATCTGGAAGAGCACCGCGTCGAGCTTGTTGCACTCGTCCTTGATGGCCTTCTCCACCGCCTTCTGGATCGGCGGCCGCAGCACCTTGAGCATGAGCGGCTTGACGAGCGCGAAGAGCAGCTTGTGGCTCGACTTCTTCAGCCGGATGTCGAGCCCCTTAAAGTCCACGTCCACCTTGTCCACCTTGAAGAAGTTCTGCCGGTCCGCCTTGTGCGCCGTCGACACCTTCATGCGGAAGGAGAAGCCGTTGCCCGGCAGCACAATGTCCGCCACGCCCGTGTCCTTGATGGCGGGGAAGCCCGACTTGCGCCGCACGTGGTAGCTGACGTCGCGCAGGTCCATCTGGATGCCCGCCACCTTGACGTCCATGACGTTGTGGTGCTTGTTGGCGATCTTCTTGCGGCCCCAGCGCACAAAGTGCTCGCTCGACACCTCGAGCACGTTGGGCATGAAGTTGTCGCTCTCCAGCACCAGGTTCTCGATGACGGCGTCGAACTGCGGGTCCGAGTACTCGATGCGCGGGATGGGTATGTAGTTGACGTTCTCCAGCGCCGCCGGCACGATGACGTCGGTCAGGTCCTTGACCAGGTGCGGCTTGAACGACGACTTGCCGCTCTCGTCGTGGCCCAGGTGGCGGAAGAGGCGCTGGACCGCCTGGCCAAAGGCCTTGTTCTGGGGGTCCTGCTCGAACTGGTCGGCGACGAACTTGGTCTCGTCGATGACGCGGTCCGTGTGGCTGCGGTACTTGTCGCGCAGCAGGAAGCGCCCGTGCTCGTAGAGCCGGTCCCACTCGCGCGTCGACGACTCGTCGAGGATGAAGCCCTGCTCGAGCAGGCAGCGGCGGATGTAGCTGTTCATGCTCTTGAACCAGCCCTTGAGCTCGCTGTCCTTGTCCGCCTCGCGGTAGATCTGGTCGATGCCGGCCCAGAGCTCCGACGTCGACGTGCCGTTGGCGAAGCGCTCAATCAGCGTGCGCAGGTCCCCCTCGGCCGCGGAGAAGCCCGACCGCGCCTGCTTGGCCGAGTCGGCCGAGCCCTTGCCGATGGAGCGCCCGTGGCCGCCGTACGTCTCGGCGAGCCGCAGCAGCGTCTGGATGGCCTGCGAGTAGTCGGCGTGCTGCTGGCACTCGAGCACCATCTTCTTGAGGCGGAAGATGATCTGGTCCTTGCGCTCGCGCGGCATCTTCTTGTTGAGGTACTCGCGCGCCTTGCGGCGGTGCTCGGCGTTGCGCTGCCGCATCTTTTCCTTGGCCTCGGCGTCCGTCTTGTCGTCGACCTTGTCCTTGGCCGCGTCGACCTTGTCCTGGGCCGTCGCCGCCGCCGCCGCCGCCTTGTGCGGGCCGTCGACGGCCTTGGGCTTGGCGGCGCCCGTGGCGGCCGCGTCGGCCACGTCTTTGGCGTCCTTTTTGCCGCCGTAGATGCCCTTGGCCTGCTTCTTCAGGCTGTCCTTGGACAGGTCGGGGGCGTCGTACCAGACGTTGTCCTCGGCGGCCTTGTCCATCTGCGCGAGCTGATCCTCCGACGGGCGCACGCGCGTGGCGGCCGTCGTGGCGGCGTCGCCGGCCATGTCGCGCAGGAGGACCGAGGCATCCTTGACTGCGTCGCGTTAGTCGTCTGCCGGCGAGGGGCCGTCGACGGTTACATACGCATCTTGCGGAACTGGCCGTTGGTGATGAGCAGGGTGCCGAGGGTCCTCAGGCCCTGGAGCGCCTCCTGGCCATCGCGCTTGGCCGTGTCCTTGTCGACGGGGCGGCCGGGGCCCTCGACCGTCTTGGGGTCAAAGTGCGTCGTCTGCCAGATGAAGTCCTGGACCAGGTTGCCCTCGTTCTTGGACAGGACGAGGTTCTTGGCCAGCTGCACCACGTCGCGCGCGTCCTTGACGAGCGTCTTGCCGTCGGGCGAGAGCTTGTCGGAGCCGCGCAGCGCCTTGGACTCGAGGAAGCTGTTGAGGGCCACGTCGATCTGGTCGTTCTGCGACGCGTCAGCGGATCCAGGACGGACGCGGAGGGCAGGCGACGTACCGAGGGGACCTTGCCGTGCTGGAAGGCGCTGATGATGCCGTAGATCTGCAGCTTGCGGTTGATGTCGGCCTCTTTCTGCTGGATGTTGGTGGGCTTGTTGACGTTGGCAGCCATTTTGTCTTTTTTTTCGTCTTTTTTCGTCTTTTTCGTCTTTTTTCGTCCCTTTCCGTCCTTTTTCTTCGTCCTTTTCGTCTTCGTTTCTCTCTCTTCAGCGGATCAATGCTCAATAGCAGGGTATCGTCGAATTACTGTCGCTGCTGTCGGTGACTCGGGTGGCAAGCCGGCAGGACAGGTTAAGGACGGAATTGGGCTCCGCCTCGGGTATCACACAAGACTTTTGATGGGTATTAGGATGGGTATAACGAGTCTCGAGGACGGCTAGGAAAAGGGGCACAGCAGCAGAGGAGGGGCTCGAGGGCGAGAGGGCGGAGGGCGGAAATGGGCGAGCGCGGGCGGCGGTTTAATAAACCGTGGCCAAGGCAGGAGCAGGCTTGCTGCAAGCGGGAAGGCATGGCCGGCGGCAGAAGCTTGATTGCAGGGAGGGGTCGCGGTGGAGTGACGTTGGCGTACGTCATGTCCTCCGGTACGTATCGGCAGCCGACTGTGCCGCGAGATGCTGCTGTTCAGGAGGCCGCAGCCGAGAGGCCGACTGGCGCGACAGGGCCAGCTGTCTCGGACTCTTACTCGACGCTGTTTCGAGCCGTCTGCAGGGCGGCTGTTCTGCAGGTGCCGTGCCTCGCCATTGGTCATTGGTTGTCCATCTAGTTGCATCTAGTCGTCTAGCTGTCTAGCTGTCCATCCAACTGTCCATCTCGTCGTCCATCTAGTTGTCCTTGTACTTGCCCTTCTACTTGTCTCCAAAGGCAACGAGTCGTGCAGAGCCTCGACTCCCGAGCTGCGGGCCCTCGCGGCACCAGCGCTTTCAGCTGCCGCCGCCGCTTCATGCGTTTCAGGCTGTCCGCACAGAGTACAACATGATACGTGCTCGTGCCTCTGTCGACGCCGTTTATACAGCCCTTGTGCCTTTCCTACGTCCCCCAGGGCGTCCTTGTCGACCTGCGAATCGTCAACGCTCTCAACGCGCCGGCCTCGCCCTGCCGAGAGCCGGGCTGGCTTCATGATTCACGTCCATGACGTCAATGGCGAGCTCGCCGGGCCCGCCTCTAGCTGGACAGGGATCGCGACGCACAACGGGCGGCCTGGATCGATCGATCAAGCCGTCCTCGCTGTGGCTGTGCACGGCTGCCCTTGCACCTGCGCATCGTCGCCATCATCTAATTAATACCTCCAGGGCCAAGGTCGCATCGGAAGCCAGGGTGCGACGTACCCCTACGCCGCCCGTGCCCCGGTGCCGGCGCTGCCGCTGCTTGGCGCCGAGCCCGTTTCGATAGCGCGCCACAGCGCTGCGAGGCTGCGACGCGGCTGTGGTCAGAGCTCGCGGCCGTCTGTGCCCGTGGATGCCATCACGGCAGCATCATCGAGCCTCGAGCTGCCATTGGCCCCGCGCCGCGCTGTGACGGCACGGCTCATCTTGGTATTCGCCTGTGTCTAGTCTCGCCCAATGCCGTCCATCTCCCGTCATCCCCCCGTCACCCCCCGTCACCCCCCGTCATCCCCCCCGTCATGCCCCGAGGTCCCGCTCCTCGTCGTGCGGCCCCAGCTTGTTGAACAGCTTGGCCCGAATCTCCCCCGCCATCAGCCCCGACCGCTCCTTGGCCGCCAGGAGGCTGCTGTCCTGCGCCAGCTTGGCCACGGCCCGGTCGCCGCCCTTCCCCCCGCCGCCGCCGCCCGAGACGAGGCCCAGCGCCTCGGGCGCCAGCGGCAGCAGCGGCGGCAGCATGCTCTGCGTCGCCCGCCCGCGCCCCAGCACCGCCGTCGCCTCCTTGATGCGCGAGCTCAGGTCCGCCATCTGCTTGCTGCCAAAGTCGCGGCTCGTCAGCAGCGGGCTCTGGCTCAGCGTCTGCACCCAGTACTTGTGCCACAGCAGCTCCAGCAGGTGCGCGTCGAGCGTGCTCTTGAAGTGCGACACGTCGAGGCTGTAGTAGCGGCTGGCGTGCGCCCCAAACTCGGCCGCCTTGGCCAGCGGCACCGCCTGCGCCCCGTCCGACGCCGACGCCGCCGCCGCCGCCGCCGCCGCCGACCCGGACGCCGACCCGGACGCCGACCCGGATGCCGACCCGGACGCCGACGTCGACGCGTACGCCGCCGCCGCCGCCGCAGCCGCCGCCGCCTTGGGCGGGTCCGCCGCCGCCTGCGCGCCCGGGTACGTGCGGAACGCGCCAATCTCCACCTTGCCGGCGCTGATGGTGCGGTGCGGGTCGACGACGACGGCCAGGAACGGGTCCTGGTACTGCTGCTGCAGCGCCTCCGTCTCCACGTCGATGCCGCTGAGCCAGCAGCCGTAGCCCGGGTGGCTGTGGTACCAGCCCACCACGTTCTCCTGCCGGCCCTGCGCCCGGCACAGGTCCAGGTACTCGACCAGGTACTCGTTGGCCTCGCCCTGCGCGTTGACCCGCGTCTCCGTGCCCTCGACGGGCAGCCGGAACGCGTCCGTCACGACAAACGTGTCGCCGTTGACGTAGCCCTGCATCAGCCCCATGACCTCGAGGTCGCCGCCCGACCGCGCGTGCATGGCCATCTTGATGAGCGCCACCGCGCTGATGCGCACCCGCTTGAAGTAGTTGGCGTCCCGCGCCCACGGCCGCGCGTTTACCGCCTGTCTCTGCGCCTCGGCGTCGTACACGTAGAGCCCATCGCGCTTCGCGTCGACGAGTTGCACGTTGTTGTCGAGCTCTGCTCGCCGTCAGCCCGCGCCTCGCCACCGCCGCCTTGGGCAGCCGTACCCCACGACTTGAGCGCCGTCTCCATCTTCCGGCAGCGCTTCAGCCAGGGGGGGGAGGAGAGGTCAGAGGGAGAAGTCTGAGGTCTGAGTTCAGTTTCGAGGTTGGTGGAAGCTGACGTCGTGATGCCCCGCGCTGCCTGTTTGGGTCGCCTTATCGATAACGCGTGCACGGACCTCCGGGTCGTGAGCTCGAGCGCTCGAGCTCGAGCGCTTCTTTGAGAGCATGCTCAGCTTTCTTTGCTTGGAGCTTGGATTGCTGATTAGATGTAATTGCATATCAACTCCATGTTTGCAATTCTGAGCTCATTTCGGGTGCGAGGCGGACAGCTCAAGCACTTCTCCCAAGGTGCTGTGATATTATGGCAGCTATGCAGTTGAATGCTTTATTATATAAATCATTTATTCTTCCCCGCGGGTGTACGGGTTGGATGCATCATTGCTCTGTATACCTTGTGTTCATTGTTAAACCTGTCTCAAGGGTTGCATACAAAGCTGAACAATCCTGTGCGACTGTGACTGAGCTGCTTAGCCGCATACACATGACTCAGTACGCAGGATTGGGAGTACGAGCCGAGCGTTTTTAGATGGTAGATACATGGCCTCAGCTGGACACCTGCATTTCGGCTTTCCTCCTTGGTAGGCAGCTGAAAAGGCCCGGCCTCACAAGGAGGCAACAGTCACAATTACAGTACGCAGTACACGTAATCCTCGGTGCCATGGAGCGAATTCTGCAACCGGCTGCAAGTGACGGGCACAAGCTTGTGCAAATGCGAACTTATAAGCACGCCACAGGGCCGCCGTCGCCCCATCTACTGTATCTGTTCGATTCCCCCTTCCGCGGCGCAATCGAGGAAACACCGGAGAGACTGAGCAGAAACGAGCCATTGGCGAGTGAAAGACCAAGATGGTTTTGTCATTGTCAGTGTCGCCAAAGAAGAGGCGGCAGCTTATGCTAGGGACCTTTGTCCACAGCAAGACGCGCGAGCGCCTGCAGTTCTTCCACAATGCCGCCATCGCCGTCGACGGCCAAGGCAAGATTGCCGCCATCAAGCACGCCCCGGGGGACGTCCACGTTGCCAAGCAGCAGCTGCTGGACTGCCTCGGCTGGGAGGAGGGCGAGGTGGACATTTGCGCCTGCAAACCAGGCCAATTCTTCTTTCCCGGCTTCATAGGTAAGAACCATGAGAGGCGGAGAGCGAACACGACTCTCAGAGGGATGCTGACGAGACGCAGATACGCACGTCCACGCCTCTCAGTATCCCATCGTGGGCATCTTTGGCGAGTCGACGCTGCTCCACTGGCTGGAGACGTACGTCTTCCCTGCCGAGCAGAAGCTCCAGGACTGCGACGAGGCGCGCAGAATATACACGGCATGCGTGCGGCGGACTCTGGCCCATGGCACCACGACGGCCGCCTACTACACCACCATCCACGTGCCGGCGACGAAGCTGCTGGCAAACCTCTGCTTGGCCCTCGGCCAGCGCGCCTTTATCGGCCGGGTGTGCATGGACAACCGAGGGTTTTGCCCTCGCCGGCTCTGCGACGAGACGAGCGAGGCGTCGCTCGAAAAGACGCGCGACGTCATCAACCATATCAAGGAGATCGATCCCGACTATGAGATTGTCTCGCCGATACTCACGCCTCGCTTCGCGCTGGCGTGCTCGGGCGAGGCCATGTGCGGCCTCGCCAAAATGCACGAGCAGGAGGGCCTGCCGGTGCAGACGCACATCTCGGAGAACGCCGTCGAGATCAAGGACACGGCCGAGGCGTTCCCAGACGCCGGGTCCTACGCCAAGGTCTACGACGAACACGGCCTGCTCACGAGCAAGACGATCCTCGGACACGCGGTGCATCTGAGCGAGGGCGAGGCCCGTCTCATCCAAGAGCGGGCGGCCAAGGTGGCGCACTGCCCGTGCAGCAACAGCGCGCTCGGGAGCGGCGAGGCGCGCGTGCGCTGGCTCTGGGAGCGCGGCATCGACGTCGGCCTGGGGACCGACATGAGCGGCGGCTACAGCCCGTCGGTGCTCGAGGCGGCGCGGCAGGCGGTGCTCGTCAGCCGGCACGTCGCCATGGGGCTCACGGGCTGCGAGGCCGACAAGAGCAAGCTCTCGGTGGCCGAGGTGCTGTACCTGGCGACGCGCGGAGGGGCCACCGTCGTCGGGCTCGGGGACCGCGTCGGCGGCTTCGAGGTCGGCAAGGACTGGGACGCGCAGCTCGTCGGCCTGCACGTCGTGGGCGACACAAGGGAGACGGGAGAGGGCGCCGGGGAGGCTGCGGCGCGGCATTATAGCGATCCCGGCAACGTGGACCTGTTTGGGAGTGAGACGTCTGACGAGATGGTGGCCAAGTGGCTGTACAACGGCGATGACCGGAACACCAAGAAGGTCTGGGTCAGGGGCAGGCTGGTCCATTCGCGGCCGTGAGGGTTGCCTGGTGCTCTCCGGGGAGAAGAGGGAACAGTAAGCCGCCCGAGCTGTCAATCGAGCGGGCATCTCGGACACTTGGCCTCAACTGGGTTTCCATGAATGAGTGCCCATGAGAAAGACGCGAGGTGTGTAGTTGTGCAAGGAAAATTGAAAAGGGCTTGGCCTTTTCTTTACATGGCCGCCGGATCACTCGCAAGTTTCGATAATGGCCAAGGTATGTATACTGAAACTCTGGACCCCTTCATCGTGCTTTCACCGTCATCTTGAAGACAGGATCCAGGTCCCCTGGACTCGCAGGGCTTACAGGGCAGGCGGCTTTGTGAGTGGCCGGGCCGCGTGTTGGTATGCAATGCAGTCTGGGCCTCTGGAGGCCAGACAGCTGCACATGACCCCTCGAGCTGCGCCGTGCAGTTACCAGGAGTCCTGGCGACCTCGATAGTCCAGCCTCTGCTCACTCGCAGGAAACGGAATGAAAGTCACCGGTCCGAGCTCTCTCTTGTTATGAGGCGCCGTTGCACAGCCAACTGGGTTCCGCCGCTGGTTATACATACCTCTGCTGTAAACAGGCAGCCGAAACGCTCTCGATTCCCAACGGAGCTGGTCGTCGGGCAACGGCCCCCGATTCGCGGCATCTCTTCCGCACACATATGGAGGCCCCTTGGACGCCGGCGTATTTTCTGCCTTTACGGTGTCGTCATACGCCGCCTGTCAAACATGCATTATTATTTCGGCTCGAGGCCATGATTGCCTCTGCAACTCGGGGTGCCTTGGCGCATGTCTCGGATGCCAGCATGGCAACGGATGTTCAATGTGATCTGTCAGTCTCCTGCCGAGGTGATAGCCGGCCGTTGAGACACGGAGGAATGGAACTGTGTGGACAGTGCAGCCTTGCAGAGTTGGCAAGGCTTGTCAGATGCTCCGCGAACGCATTCCCTACGAGTACGTACAAGTCGATTGCATAAATATCTGGTCGTCTTCCACGTTCCTTTTATCGCGGGCCAGCGATTGCAAGCTCCTGAAATCTCAATCAAGTCGGACGGCACCAGGCTTGCATATCTCGCCCTAAACAAACAAACATGCATCTTGCGCTCCTGCTCGCTTTCGCGTGTGCCTCGTTGGGCGTCGCCGCCACAGATGACTTTGCGGTACGTTGATCCATGGCTTCAGAGTCCCTCGAGCAGTGTTAATTGAAGTTGCGTCAAATGCAGGCCAGCTTCTACCTCGTGCCGAGCTACAACCCGCCACAATACACGGTTGATGGTGTCGATGAATGCGTGACTTTACCGCCTCCCTTGTACGCACGGCCCTCGAAGCGGCCAAGTCGGTCCATTGACACAGCCGGTTAGCAACAGGGGCTCTCAGTCGTTCAAGCTAGGCCCGACGACGGCGAATTGCAAGCTGTTTCGGTAAGTCGTCTGCACCATGCTGCTTGAGATGCTAAGGCCAGGCAGGAAAAAGGGCTGCCTCGCCAAGGACCAGGTAGCGGTCTGGTCAGCGAGCCAGCCGTCAATACCGGCTAGCATCAATCAAACAGAATCCGTCTACTGCTTCATCAGGTCGTGAGGCGAGCAGACATGTACAGCTTGGGAGCGCTGGAGCCAGGGTCACGTTGGTATGATGGCGGAGTTGGAGGCGATTCTCTGGACGCCTTGGTATAGGTTTTTGCCCTGTGATTGCTGGGTTTTCCCTATACTGTAATGCAAATGCAGAGGCTGTACGACTGAGGATACGCGTGGCATCTGCCGATGGCCATCCGGCGCGGACAAGAAAAGCTCACCTGTAAGCCGGCCCAACGTGAGCCCGACATTGGCGTGTATCCCCTCGCCTGTGTCACTCGACAGGCACCTCAACCCTCAATCTCAACCTCAGCCTCAGCCACGCCTCGTCCACCTCGACGCAGCCATGGCCAGCCGCCCCGTGTGCCGGCTCGTCGCCGAGCTGCCGCTCTCCCGGAGCGCCGACGCCGGCCCGGCCGAGTGCGTCCCCCCCCCCCCCGGGCGTCCGGCGCCGCTGACGGACCAGCGTCGTCGCCGTGCCGGGGCTCGGCACGGCGCCCGTCGACGCGTGGGGCCTCGGGCCGCTGCTGGCGCAGTGCGGCGGCGTCTCGCGCGCGCGCGTCTTCGCCTTCGAGTACGCCGGGCGCCTCGGCGGCGGCGCGTCGCTGCGCGAGCTCGTCGACTGCGGCAACGACCTGCTCGACGCGCTGCTGGAGGCGCGACGCGGCGCCGAGGTGCGGCCCCCGGGCCCCGTGAGGGCCGGTGCTGAGGCTCTGCAGGACCGGCCGCTGCTGCTCGTCGGGCACAGCCTGGGGGGGGTCGTGGTGAAGCAGGTATCGTCGTCTCGCCGCCAGACTCGGCGCCGGCTGACCGTCAGGCCCTCGCCGCGGCGGCCCTCCAGACGCACCGCTTCGCCGCGCTGCTCGGCTGCGTCGTCGCCGTCGTGCTGCTCGGCGCGCCGCACAGCGGCTCCAGCGACCAGGACACGCTGCAGCGCTACCTGCGGCTCGTGCGCGCGTGCTGCCGCAAGACGCTCGCCGTCGCGCCGGCCGACGCGCCCGGCCAGGGCCTGCACGTGTGCGGCCTGGCGGCGCAGTTCGAGAAGAGCCTCGTGGCGATGCCCGTGCTGTCGGCCTACGACGGCCGCGACACGCGCCTCGGCCGCGACGGCAAGCTGCGCGCCGTGTCTGCCAAGGCGAGCCCCCCGAGCGCGCCGTGGAGCGAGGCTGGCGCGCCGTAGAGCGAGGCTGACGCGCGCGCAGCTCGTCGACGAGCAGTTCGCGGCCACGTCGGCGCCGCGCGAGACGCTGCTGGAGCTCCCCGCGGCGCACGCGGACCTGTGCCGGCTCGACAGGCTGGGCCCGTCGGTCGTCGCGTTCCTCCGCGAGGCCGTGCGGGCGCACGCGGCGGGCAGGACGAAGCCGGAGCCGGAGCCGGAGCCGGAGCCGGAGCCGGAGCCGGAGCCGGAGCCGCCGCCGGCCGGCACGAGGGACGACGACGCGCGCCCCCGGCCGCCGCCCCCCCGGACGGCGACGCTGCCGTGCTACCTCTGGCCCAAGCACGCGCGCAACGCCGACTTCTTCGGGCGGCGGGCCGAGCTCGCGCTGCTGGACCGGCTGCTGCTCCCCGGGGCGGCGGGCCGGCGCGAGCTCTCCGTGTGCGGCATGGGCGGCGTCGGCAAGACGGAGCTGGCCGTCGAGTTCGTCTACTCGCGCGGGCGCGCCTTCGACGCCGTCTTCTGGGTCGACGCGGCCGAGCCGTCGCAGCTGGCGGCCGGCTTCGGCGCCATCGCCGGCGCGCTCGGGCTCGAGGCGCCGGCGCACGGCTCCGACCTGGCGGCGAGCCGCGAGCTGGCCAAGGCGTGGCTCGCGGCGACCGACGCCGCCTGGCTGCTCGTCCTCGACAACGCGGACCGCGCCGGCGAGCTCGACGACTACTGGCCCGGGGGGTCCGGGCCGGGGCCGGGGTCCGGGTCGGTGCTCGTCACGGGCCGCGACCGGCAGGCGCGCACGCTGCGGTCGCTGACGACGCCGGGGCTCGACCTGGAGCCCTTCGCGGCGGGCGAGGCGGCCGACCTGGCGCAGCGGCTGACCGACGCCGGCGACGGCGAGCGGGCGGCGCTCGACGCCATGGTGCGGCAGCTGGGGTGCCTGCCGCTGGCCATCACGCAGATGGCGGGCATCATCCGGCGGCGGCAGTGGTCGGTGCGCGAGTTTGTCGACTTCCTCGACGGCGACGCGCGCTACGGCAGCCTGCGCGCCGCGAGCAGCGGCTTCCAGCGCAGCCGGTACGGGGGCACGCTGGCGACGGCGTGGAACCTGGACGGGCTGGGCGCGGGGAGCCGGCGGCTGCTGCGGGTGCTGGCGCTGCTGAGCCCGGACCGGATCCCGGAGGGCGTGGCGGCGGCGGCGCTGCGGAGCCCGGAGCGGAGCCCGGAGCGGGGCCCGGGCCGGATCCCGGAGGACGCCGGCGACGGCGCCTTCGAGGCCGCCAAGGAGGAGCTGCTCAGCGCGTCGCTCGTCAAGCGCAACCGGGCGACGCGCACGCTGTCGGTGCACCGCATCGTGGCCCACGAGGCGCGCGCGCGCACGCCGGCCGGCGAGCTGTACGGCGCCTACTCGGCCGTCGTCGACGCCCTGTGCGGCGCCTGGCCCTTTGTCGGCGCGCTGGAGCGGCGGCACGCGAACCGCCGGTGGAAGGCGTGCGAGGACGTGTTTGCGCACCTGGAGCATGTGCACATCGTCTACGCCGCGTACCGGCGCGAGTGGTCGGGCCGCGCCGACGTCAACGTGGTGCGGCTGTTCCAGGAGAGCGCGGCGTGAGTCTTGTTGAGTCTCGACAACAGCTCGTGAGCCCTGACAACTGAGCCGGACAACGCAGATACCTCCACGAGCGCGGCTTCTCCTACCACGGCAAGCCCTACGCCGCCGACGCGCTCGAGCTCGTCGCGCGCCTCCCGCCGTCGCCGCAGCTCGACGACCTCGCCGCCGACATCCGCTACACGCTCGGCGCCATCGAGGGCAACACCAACAACGCGCGCGGCAGCCTCGACAACAACCTGCAGCTGCTCGAGATGCGCGCCAAGCTGCAGCGCGGCCGGCCCGACGTGCGCCTGGCGGCGGCGCACAACCAGCTCGGCAACTCGTACATGATGCTCGGGCGCCTGCCGCTCGCCGCCGAGTACTTCAAGCAGAGCATCGCCCTGTACCGCCAGGTCGACGGCTTCCACGCCGACATGCTCAGCTTCCCGCTGGCCAACCTGGGCTTCGCGTACTGGCTGCAGGGGCGGCTCGACGAGGCCGAGGAGGCGCTGGCCGAGGCGCTGCGCGACCGCGAGGCGGCCTTTGGGCGCATGGACACGCTGTCGTACAAGTGCGCCCCCTGACGCGTCTGGCGAGCGCCGCGCTGACCTCGCAGACTCGGCCGCATCCTGCAGGGCCTCGGCAACGTCAAGGCCAGCCGCGCCGAGGCGGCGCTCCGGGCCGGCGACGGCGAGGCCTGCGCGCGGCTGCGCGACGAGAGCCTCGCGCTGCACTCGGACGCGCTGGCGCACGCCAAGGCGACGCTGGGCGACTACCACCACCGCGTCGCCGACCTGAGCCACCGGCTGGCGCTCGACCACATGGCGCGCGGCGACGACGGCAGGGCGCAGTACGTCTCGAGGGCCGCTCGGGCGCGCGGTGCTGACGGCGGCAGGGAGTGCTTCGACGCGGCGCTGCGCATCTGGGGCAGCAAGCCGTGGACGCGCAACCAGGTCTGCCGCACGTCGTACTTTAAGGGCAAGCACCTGGTCGCCATGGGCAGCGAGGGCGAGGGCCGGCGGTGGATGGAGCAGGCGGCGGCGCTGCGGCGCGAGATTCGGGGCGAGGGCGAGGGCGAGGGCGAGGAGGTGGAGGACGGCGACTACGACGAACTGGTGATGTTTGGGTCGCGGTAGTTGAACGGGCTCGGGCCGATAGATGGTCCGGCCGGTATAGCTTGCTCGAAACTTGACCTCGACTCCACACCTCAACTCACCACCCAACGAGAGAGAGACAGAGAGAGACAGAGAGAGATAGAGAGAGAGAGAGAGAGACAGAGAGAGACAGAGAGAGAGAGAGAGAGACAGAGAGAGACAGACAGAGAGAGAGAGAGAGAGAGAGAGACAGAGAGAGAGAGACACCTCCCAACTCACCTTCCAACTCACCACCCAACTCACCTCCTCACCCACCCCGGAATCCGCACGTACCAGCACGCCAGGCACGCCGCCACCATGCCCGCCGCCACGGGAAAGAAGATCCAGATGTCCAGCTCGCCCTGGCCAAAGACGCGAAAGTTCATGCCGAACAGCGAGCAGGTAAAGGTCAGCGGTATGAAGAGCGTGGCCAGGCGCGTCAGGCGCTCCATGCGCTCCGCGTTGGCCACGGCCTTGGTCGACTCCTCGAAGGCGGCGTAGTTGACCATGGCCTGCATGCCGTCGCGGCACGCCGCCGACAGCTTCTCGAGCCGCGCCGCCAGCGCCTCGAAGTCGACGAGCAGCTCGCCCGCCGCGCGGTCCGCCGCCGCGTCGCCCTCGGCCCGCGGCCAGTCGAGGGCCTCGGGCCGCGCGAGCAGCGCCGCCACGTCGGCGACGCGCGCCGCGTGCGCGTCGACGACGGCCCGGAGGTGGCGCAGGTTGCGCAGCGCCGCCTGGCTCTGCTCGCCCGCGCCCATCTCGCGCTCGGCCAGCTCGCCGGCCAGGTTGACAAAGTGCAGCTCCGACGCGGCCGACAGGCGGAAGACGTCCTGCAGCGCGTACAGCGCGTCGCGGCGCGCCACGCCGGCGTCGAGCAGCGGGCCGTACTGGAAGGGCAGATGCGCGGCGTTCTGGCTCGCCTCCCAGGCCAGCCCGTCGACGGCCTGCGGCTTGATGGCCTGCGCCCCGGCCGTGCCGCCGGCGCCGAGCCCGCGCAGCGCCATGTGCGCCCGGTGCTGCAGCACGGGCAGGCAGTGCCGGCCCCAGGCCCGGCTCCGCGACCCCGGGCTCCACGGCCCGGCGACGCCCCGGCCCAGGTCGCGCGCCGCGTCGGTCCACACGACGGCCCTCCACGCCGGGCCGTCGCCCGTCACGGCCACCGTCATCTGCTGCCCGACGACGGCAAACCTGGCGCTCAGCACGGCGTAGCTGCGCACCATCGAGTCCCCCCGCGCGCCCCGGGTCCACAGCTCGCAGTGGTACCGGCGCAGCGCCGCCGCCGCCCGCTCGCGCACGGCCTCGAGCCAGCCCGCCGCCCCGTCGGGCTCCGTGTCGTCGCAGCACACCGTCGTCAGCGGCAGCTGCACCACGCGCCGCCCCGCCGACGGCAGCCCCGGCGCCGCGTACAGGCGGCGCGCGCCGACGACGGCCAGGTGCTGCTGCAGGAGGCGCGGGTCGGCGCCGCACGACGCCGCCACGCGCGCGAGCTCCGCCGCCGCCGGGAAGCCGCGCAGGAAGACGACGTGGCCGGCGTGCGCCGCCGCCGTGCGCGAGACGGACGGCCCGGCGAGGCTGTACCCCACGGCCCAGGGCTCGTCGGCCCCGTCGGCCCACGCCGGCCCGGGCTCGGCGCCGCGGCCCTCGGCCAGGAACCGGGCCAGCGCCGCGTAGTCGTCGCCGGGGTAGAGCGAGTCGCGCGCCGACGTCTTGGAGAAGGCGACGACGCGCGCCGTGAACTCGGCCGCGTCCATGGTGCCGTTGTGTGCGGGCCGTGTCCAGATGCTGCGGCTGCGGCCTGTATCCGCGGCGGGCGCCGTGCCTGGCCTCAGCTGACAGGGGTCGGCGTCGAGTGTTTATGTTGATACGGAGTGATTGCCCGGGGAACGTAGATGCAGCTGATACTCTGGATACCTGGGCCAGATGACAACGGCGTTCCGTCATGGCTCTGGCATCTACATCCGACATTATCCGCGTCCAACTGTTTGCCAACCAGTTCACTATCTATTGCACGTAGCTGCAACGCAGTCCTGATTCCCTCAGTCACCCCTCGCTCGGCAGGACATGAGCTGGGCAGCGCAGTATTTTCATTGCCATCGACGTGTCGCCCAATGTCCGGCCATGGCCTATGCCGGGTTCCAGTAAACCTTATTATAAACAAGATGCAAGCTCCCATTTCTTAAGCTCTTTTTTTACATGTTGCATCAACCTTGGTCACCGGCTCTTTATCCTGTCCCGGAGTCCGGTGGAGAACAAGGTCGCAGCCTAAAGACGAGCCCATTCCGCCTGTACAGTGTCGGAAACTCTGGTTAATAATGCCCGGCTGTCACTACGCCAGCCGAGCAGAGCCGAGGCTCAAGAGTTGACGCCGTCAGAGCCAAAGGCGCGCAGCGGCCCCGAGCCTAGCCGCGGCCCGGCCCGCGCCGGCCGTGGTTGGTGGTGCCGTGCTCTGGCGTCACCAGCAAGCCTTGTACGGCGGATTCCATTTCCTCGGTATAGGGTAGCTGACGCTGCTCGGCCTGCATACAAGGCATGTCATACGAGACGGGCAGCTTGGTTGGACCTCACGAGACGGACAAAGGCTCGGCCCAGCTCCTCGTGACACGGCAGCACCACCAGGAACCAACCAGGTCGACAGGCGGCGCCCTCTGCTCGGCACGCCGGGAGTGGTAGATTGCATTGCATATCCTGTGCCTCCTTGGCACCATGGCGTCGCAGCCCCCTTTTGGCCGTCCGTCTAAGCCTCTCATACACTGTCCGCCTCGCGGCCACCCCCCCTCGTCTTGCATCATGATACTCGCGTTGGGCAGACGTGCATCTGCACGGCGCCCAAGCGCGCCGCCAATGAGACGCAGACGACGCCGTCGCAAAACAGCCCAAAAAACAGCCGAGGGCGCAAATGCCGCATCGCAAAGAGGTATCCTGAAATGCCCAATGGTCGCTGGTTCGTGGGACGTGGTCCGTCGCAATGCATGCCGTGTCTCAACGCCAAAAGTGCCGCAGAAACAAAAGAAAGGTGAGGAAGAGACATGTCATGGGGAATGGGGAAAATGGCGCGTCATCTGCTCGTGGCACGACTGACACCCGTTGGCGAACGGGCCAGTCCGAGACCAGGCAGCGCCGTCTCGGCCGCGAGGAAAACCGGTTTTGCTGGTGCTGGTGCTGGTGCTCCTCCTCCTCGTCCGCCTCCTCCTCGTCCGCCTCCTCGTCTTGCCGGCGCCCTCCTGTCGGCCGTCATGGATGGACGGCCAGCCAGCCTTCCCGAGGCCGTGGATCGGCTCGCACACGGCATGCAGTAGATAAGGCGGCGCCCATGTACTGTACAAGCAGGGCGCCGCTGCCGTGCAACGCTCGACTGCAACGTGCCGCGGCCAGGTCGGGTGGAGCGCCAACGCGGCCCTGGCAGAGAGCGTCGCGGTGCAGGAGGCGTGCAGGCGGCGGCGGGCGAGGCTCAGCAGGCCAGGGGCGTCCAGCGCAGCGGCACGCCGTTGGGGCCGATCTCGTACGGCCGCAACGACGGCCGGCGCGGCGGCAGCGCCCAGCGCGCGCGGCCGGGCCGCTGGCTGTCGAGCTTGCCGCGGCGGCGCATGGCCATCTCCATGACGGCGATGCGGATGAAGTCGGGGTTCTCGCGCATCTCGCGCTGGCGCATGCCCGGGCGCAGCTGGCCGGGGCCCGAGGCCGGGGCGCCGTGCGCGTACGGGCTGCGCGGCGGCGGCGGCGGCGGCGGCGGCGGCGGCGGCAGCGAGGGCGAGGGCGAGGGCGACCGGCGCACCTTGTACGTCTGCATCTGGATGGAGGCGGAGAAGAGCGGCGAGGCCGGCTTGGTCGTCGTCGGGTTCAGGTAGCGGCGCAGCTCGGCCGACGGCATCTCCTCGCACACGGGCGGGCGGCGCTCGTCGGCGTAGGGCACGTTGGGGTCGATGGTGAGGATGGAGCGCGTCAGCAGCGCGTCGGGCGCCATGGGCGGGAAGTTGAGGGCGGAGAAGGAGCGGGCGGCGGAGCGGAGGGCGCGCAGCGAGGCCGTCAGGTTGGACTTGAAGACGGAGCGCAGCGGCTTGAAGGGCTCGAGCGGCGGCTGGCGGGGCGGCGGCTTGGGCGGCGGCTCGTCGGCGGCGGCGGCGGCGGCCGGGGCGGCGGCCAGCGGGTGGCCGTCGGCGGCGTCGGGCGGCGAGCGGACGGGCTCGAGCGAGCGGCGGACGGGGCTGGGCCGGCGGCCGGGGCTGGGCCGGCGGCCGCGCGGCGACGAGGCCAGGCTGGCGGGCGAGTCGAGGGCGTCGGGCGGGTCGGTGGCCAGCGAGTCGCCGCCGAGCGACGGCACCGACTCGGCCGACGCGGTGCGCGCGAGGACGCTGTCGCTGGCGCTGGCGCTGGCGGCGTCGTCGTCGGCGTCGTCGGCGCCGGGCGGCGACAGCAGCAGGTCGAGGGGCCCGCGCGGCGCGAGCGTCAGGCTCAGCGCCTTTTCCGAGACGTGGTGGTCGGCGGCGACGTCGTCGACGGCGAGCGGGCCGTCTTCGGCGAGCGGGCCGTCTCCGGCGAGCGGCCCGTCGGCGGCGAGCGGCCCGTCGCCGGGGCGGCGGCGGCGGCGGCGGCGGCGCGCGGCCGGCGGGGGGATGTCGGTGACGGCGAGCAGGGCGGCCAGCGACGGCGAGATGGGCTCGGCGGGCGGGCGCGGGCGGCGGGCGCGGGCGGCGGGCGGCCTGTTGCCGGCGGGGATCTGGACGGGGCACGACGGCGCGGCGGCGGCGGCGGCGGGCGGCGGCGCTCTGCCGCGCTTGGCCGGGGCGGCGTCGGGCGGCGGCGGCGGCGGCGATGCCGGGCCGGGCTTCCGGGGCCGGGCGGCGGACAGCAGCGACCTCATTGCGAGGGCATGCCGCAGACGTGAGGAGGCCCGTGGACGCGGTGCTGGAGGCGCGGCGTGCCGACTGACTCGCTGACTCGGCGGCCCCCGATTGGGCTGTCGCGTGCCTTGCAGAGGGCGAGCGGACGGCAGGCCAGGCCGTATTAGTAGGCGGCGTGCTAGCAGGCGCGCTGTGGGCCGGCGGCGTTGCTTATCTGCGCCGATGCAGCGTCCCCGGAAGGCTAACCAGGCGCTCACGCCGGCGGGGCGCAGGCAATAAATAGCAGCCCGCAAGCGTCGGCGGCCATGTATGTACAGTACATACACACAGCATACACACAGCATACACACAGCATCAGCTCCCAGCACGCAAACGCCTCCTTGACGCGCCAGCTGGCGCTCTATCGCATCGCCAGCGGCTATCTCTTATCTCCTCGGCCACATCACCAGCGTCCACGCCTGCGCCAAGCCGTCAACCGGCTGAATTTAAGGTTGTTGGTTGGCTGGCGCTGAGGCCTGCCGTGCAACGTCGCCGTCACGGGCCTCTCCACACTCTGCCCATGTACACGTCAGGTCGGTCCTCGCGCGTGCGTTGCCCGGCCCTGCGCGTCGACGTCGATGCAACCCGTTACTAATCCTGTGCTGCCTGGCTTCTGCTGGCTGCCAAGTAGTTCAAGTAGCCAGGCTACAGCCAGCAGAAGCCAGGCAGAGCCACCCCAAGTACACCTGCTGCTTATCACCGCCCTCCCATTGGTCCCAGCCCGCCATGTGCGCCATGCCCCCCCGCAGCCCCGCATGCGGCGCCCCGGATTGGCCCTCCGCGTCGCCACCTGCCTACCCTGCAGGGTCTCTTTGCCTCCCCGCTCCTTCCATCCTCTTGTTCGAGAAGGCTGCACCCCGCTGCCCGACGCAAATCTTTGACGCAAACCTTTGCTCCCTGTCGCTCCGCCTGTCTCGCTCTGGCGATGCGCCATGTCGTCGCCTGCGGGAATAACCATGATGCCCCCCTTTGTCCTCCGTCCCGCCGGCCCATCGCCGATCCGGCTTCCGCTCCGCCCCGCCGGTCCGCTCCGACGCCCCCCGGCCGCGACAGCCCCCCGTCCTCCCGTCCTCCGGGCCTCTCCGAGCCGATCCTCCGCCGCGAGTCCTCCGAGACCAAGACGCCTCGTATCTGTGCATGCACGCCGGCCCTGGCGACGCCCGTGCCCGCTGGCCGCCCCTGAATGGCCGGCCCATCGGGCAGGTGACCTCGACGCCGTCGTCTGACGCCCGTCTGACATGTGCCGACGTGTCCGCACATGTCCCAATGCGTCTCCCGTCGCAACCGTGCTTCAACCAGCCATCCTGGCCGTGACTGATCCGAGATCCAATCCGAGTTGGTCCATTCCCCTCTGGCGAGCGCCGCTTGCCATTGTCTCATAAGCTGACTTTGCAAGAAGAGGCCTGTGTTGGCGCACATGATGGCTCGCACAAGTCCTTATGGCCATATGGCCTCCACTGCCGGCCTTTGCACATCACCCGCGACAACTGCGGAATGAAAGGCCCCGTGCGGCACACTGGCAGTCACTCGATTCTCATTGCAGTTGTGGCGGTGCTGAGCCTCTCAACTCTTCGCGTTGCCGCAACAACACGCGCCTGGCAACATGCGCGACTCTACGCACCTCTCGCCAAAATTTCCCCCCCTTCTTTCCTCTCCTTTACCCGCCTCCTCTCTGAGCAACCCACGAATCCCTCTCATCAACACTGGCCCGCGATACCAAGAGCCGTCAACGCGCCCCACTATCCTCGAACCCTTCCTCTTCTCTTGATGCCCCCAGGGACCTGCAAATCTCGACATGCTGCCTCCGTCGCTGGTGAGCGTGTACCGACAGTACAAAGATGATACCGACGCCATCGCCTCGTGGCTTGCCTCCACCGCCAAGGCACGCGGGTATCCGCCCGACCTGCTACACCAAGCAAAACAGCAGAAGCCTTCGGGGAGACTCAAAGGAAAGGCAAGAAGAGAGGCAAAAAAAGAACGTGACAAGCCTGGCAATGGGTCGGGAGCACCCAAAGTCGTCATCGCCGCCACGAGTTTCGTCCCCCTTGCCGCCCACATTGCCTCGTCGAAACACGCTGTATCCGTCCCTGCAGCCTTCTCCAAGACTCTTAACCGCGTCATAGAGACCAGAGAGAGCTTTGGCGAGCGCCTGTCGGAGGAGGGGGTCGAAACAACGCCCGAGTCCGAGGCCAAACACACCTTCGTTGATGCCCTGCGCCAAGTCCGCGACATCCTCAAGCATCTGATGCCTCCGGTTGCCAAAGCTGAGAAGAGAGAGGAAGCGAGAGACAACTCTACCAGCGGCGCCGATGACCTTGTCGACGGCATTAGCAACAGGTTTGCCGGGCTCAAGCTCTACGAGCCTTCGCAGCAGTTCATGGATGCGCCTGACATGGAGCGGCCAACAAAAGCTGCCGACGACGACGCAGTTTACGAGGCCGAGCCGCAAACTTCTGCTCACGACGCTCTGATTTCACACACCATGCTGGTCCGCGATCTCAGCAGCTTCCGCAGTTACATTAGGCACATCTGGAGAGACCACCGCGACTACACCATGGACCTCGCAGCCGCCGCAATTGCCACCAACACGGGTATCGACCTTGCCCGTCATCTCATTGCAGAAATCACCCCTCTTGTCGACCAGCATGGCGGTGCCTGGGTCATGACACAGCATCTTCACTACTCGTTTTGCCACTCCTTGACACACGAAGACCACCCGAGCCCATCAAAAGCAGAAGGCGTCATCGACAAGTACCTCGTTGCCCAAGAATCATTGTTCGCTTCATTCTCCGTACTCCGATCATCTCTGGAGATGTTCGAACCCGGAAAGATGGCGTTTTTCAACTACGACCAGTGTGCCAGCTACGATCCGACGAGAGACCGCTCGGTCATGACGCCCTCGGAAAAATCCCATGAGGATGAAGTGCTTTTGCGGGAAATGATTGCAGTCCTCGGCCTCGTCGTTCGATTCGACATGCTAAGCCCTTTCCGAGACGGCTTTGTACAGGGCGTCAAGGACATGGATCAAACTGGCCGCATTCCCTTCTACCTCGTCTTTGCCGCCCAGGTTTTCCTCGACATAAACCACGTCCTTCGAGATAAGGCCCGTGAGTCGTTCAGTCACCTCATGGAGCAGCTTCGCATCATGGACCACGCTCTGGACAGACACCTTAACCTCGACCTGCATAATGCCACAAGCGAGCGTCCGGTTTCCGCAACCCTGCGAGAGCTTCAAAGCGACATCAAATGGTTTCAGGAAGATACCCTTCTGGATTTTCTGAAAAAATGCTACGCGGCCGCTGGCTCAACCCTCCCTGCTGCATGGACGGCGGAGCCGCATCGCCTTCTCGTCTTGTCGCCCGTTCTTGCGGGAACCGTTCTGTTCCACTACCGACAGCGAATGTTCCAGGCCGGCATCGACGTGGAAAACACATGGAGATACATAACATTCGCAAACCATCTGCACAACGCCTTGCAAAACGAACGCCTCCTCGCCCGTTGCTGGATAGACATGGACTGCATTAACCACTTTGTCGGCAGCTCGGCCTTTTTCGTCGGAGAGCCGCCGTCTGATGCCAAGGACTACTATACGCGGCTCTGTCTCCAGCTGGGCTTCTCCGCAGCCGCTCTGCCGACCAGCAGGGGCGTCCGCGAGAACGTGCGGTTGGGTTCTCGCTCTGGGGCGCCGAGAGTAAAGCCCGGCATCCCCGTTTCGTCCATGTTCATCGAGCGGTATGTGAGGGACGGCCAGCAGATCGACTGGACACCCGAGCGGATTGACGAGCTTCTCTCGCACGTCGACATCGAGACCAAAACACCTCCGGGAAGAAAGTCCTCCTTCATCGCTGTCCGTCGCATCAAGCAAGCCCTTGCTCGCGAGAGAATAAAGGCCAAACAGGGCAGGGCCAAGAGGGCCGAGCACGGGGCCCGTCTTCCTCCCTGGATGCTGATGCTGCGGCTGGCGTACGCACTCAACGCCGAGGCCTGGGAAATGACTTTTCCCTTTCTCATTCTCCACCGCGCCTGTTGGAATATCCTCCGCGACCTCTGGGCGCAGCTGGGGCCTTTGATCCAGCCGCCGGACGCAGAAGACCTGGTGGACCGGGAGTCCAACGCGCCTCTTGCCGTCGTGGGCATCCTCGCGGCCGCGGCGGCCGACTACAACGGCCTGGGCCGCACGTTGCTGCGCTTCTCAGCTGGCATGGTCGACGCCACGATAGACCTGGGCTGGGGCAAGCCTTGCTGCGACACGATGGCGTACATACTGCGGTCGAGATTCGACCCTTCGCTCAGCGAAGAGGATTGGCAGAGGCGGGGTGTGGCGTGG
This sequence comes from Hypocreales sp. Mo6-1, assembly GCA_002939055.1. NCBI lineage: Eukaryota > Fungi > Ascomycota > Sordariomycetes > Hypocreales > Hypocreales sp. Mo6-1. The sequence continues at coordinate 2,738,428 of PNEP01000013.1, forward strand.
ATGGACGCACGCGAGACGAGGGCATCGGGGCCGCAGGCGCAGAGCAAATGAGACGAGGCGACCTGGTACACGGAGGAACTCGGCTTTGGCATCCTGTTGATGGGCCGTGACGGCCGACGTCCTACCATCTGTCATGTCCGGACAGCTGCCGAAGCAACGTAGACTAGCAGTCGTGAGCCTGAACCAGCATAATCACCCGTCCGCGTCTCCTCGTACAGTCGATACGCCTCGCCGGCCACGGAAAACAGGATCCATCTCCCTCGACACGCGCGCCCGAGGCCGTACATGGCAGCATACAGACAAAAGAATGAAGCGACTTTTCGAACAATGTCCAATGCCGCCCCCCCCTTACGAGCCAGCCTCTACTTTTGATACACCCGCCGACATTTTGATACACCCGCCAACGCTTTGATACACCCGCCAACACGCAAACTCCGGAAACACGGCGCCGCTCAGCCCGGCCGGCTCCGCCCCGGCGGCCAGGCGAGCATCTTGCCGCGCGCCCTGGCGTCGCGCGCGCCGGCGGTCTCGCCGCCGTCGGCGGGCTCGGCCGACGGCTCGGGCTCCGACTCGGCGGCGGCGCTGGCGTCGCGGTGGGCGGCGCTGATCTTGCGGTGGGCCAGGGCGCTGATGCGGTCGCGCAGGCCGGCGGCGGCGGTGCGGCGGCGGTCGGCGACGTCGAGGGAGCTGGCGCTCGTCATGGGGCGGGCGTCGGAGGCGACGGCGCTGCGCAGGAGGCGGCGGTGCGAGGCGCTGCTGGACGAGGGCCGCAGCAGGTCGGTGCCGAGGCCGTGGCCGTCGACGGGCGTCGGCGGCGTCATGGTCAGGAAGGCCGGGACGGCCGGGCCGGCGCCGGCCGAGCTGGCGGCCGGGGCGCCGGAGCGGAACGAGCGGCTGCTGCTGGCGACGCTGCTGCTGCGGCTGGCCGACGGCGGCGCCGGGATGCTGCTGTGCGTGCTGCCGTGGACGGAGCGCGGGTAGTCGGCCGGCGACGTGCCGTACAGGCTCGACGAGTCGTCGCTGTCGTTGACGCTGGCCGCGTCCTGCTGCTGCTGCTGCTGCGACGTCGTCGTCGCCGTCGTCGCCGCCGTCGTCGCCGTCGCCACCGTCGTCCTCGACGACATCAGCACCGAGCTGCTCGCCAGCTCGCGCAGGCGGCTGCGCTGCTCGGCGTTGGGCCGGTGCTTGGAGAACTTGTTGCCGATGATGGCGCCCGTGTGCGAGATGAGGGCCTTGACGACGGCCTTCTTGAGCGCCAGGGCCAGGTCCAGGTTGGACCACGTCTTGTTCTGCCACTCCATGGTCGGCAGCCGAAAGACAAAGTCGTGCACGTCCTCGAAGTTGCGCTGGTCCTTGCCCTTGTAGCTGAGGCAGAGCACGACCGAGGGCAGCCGGATGTAGGCAAACGTCATGTAGCTGCTGGCCCGCGTCATCATCTTGCTCAGGTCGTCCGAATGCTGCTGCTGCTGCTGCTGCTGCTGCTGCTGCTGCTGCCCGTCGTCGCCGGCGGCCGCGTTGCCCCTGGCGCCGCGCAGGCCGAAGCGCGAGCTGCTCTTCCTGCTCGAGTCGCCCGCCGACGACTCGCGGCTGTCCTTGGACGACAGGCCCGTCGACGAGCGCCCGACGGCCGGGCGCGGCGGCGCGGCGGCGCGCAGCGAGTCGTGCGACGGCTTCTTGGACAGCGCCGTCTTGCCCGTGCCGGCGGAGCGGAAGAGGCGGAAGCCGTGGCCGTCGCCGCCGCCGCCGGCCTTCTTGGGGCTGCTGCGCTCGGGCGGCGGCACGCTGGACGACAGCGTCGGCCGCAGGCGCAGCTCGAGCGAGCCGGCGCGCGTCGAGAAGCCCGACGAGTCGCGGTCGACGGCGAGGCGGCCGTGCGAGCTGGCCAGCGAGTCGCGCTCGCCGTCGCCGTCGTCGTCGTCGCCGTCGTCGCCCTGGCCGTCGCCCCCGTCCTGCTTGATGATGAAGGGCGAGTGGTTGCGCGCCGCCTTGTCCCCGTCCATACCGGGGAAGATGTAGTCGAACAGGCGCTTGCCCGCCTCGCGCTCCAGCTGGATCTTCATGGGGAACAGGTTCACCTCGAAGCGGTCCATGACGGGGATGCCGGCGATGGCCTCGAGCATGTACCAGTAGACGCGGATCATGTCTCTGTCGGCCGCCGCCGCCGCCGCCGCGGCAGCCGTCGCCGCCGCCGCCTTGTCCCTGTCCCTGTCCCGGTCCCGGTCCCGGTCCCGGTCCCGGTCGCCGCCGAGATAGGGCGCGATGATCTCGGGGTACGTGGCGTCGGGCAGCAGGTTGAGGCCCAGCACCTTGCCGACGCGTATCAGGTTCATGTGCGAGCCGTCCGAGTTGTCGGTGCGGTCGTACTCGACGTCCTTGAGCTGCAGCTCGACCAGCGGCTCGTTCGAGTCCTGCATCAGGTGCCAGACAATGTCGCGGGCCGAGATGGTCCACTTGAGCAGCGCGTTGGAGTCGCTCTTGGTGTCGTACTTGCGCTGCGACGTCGTGATGGCCTTCATGACGAAGAAGAGCTCGTCCTCGCACGCGGCCAGGTCGCGCTCCAGCGCCAGCCGGTCCTCGCACCCGCGCCTGTCGAGGTGCCGCTGGTAGACCTGGAAGTGGTGCTTGATGTCCTCGAGCTGCCGGATGCGCTCCTGCAGCCGCTGCACCATGCGCGGCGCGCCGCTGAGGTCGCTGAAGTCGGACGCCAGCATGATCTTCTCGAGCCGCTCGCTGCGCGTCTTCTCCAGCGGCTCGCTGTACATGAGCAGGTCGAGCACGATGACGTACATGGCATAGTACTGCGACGAGTTGCACAACGCCCGCGCCTGCGGGAACTCGACCCAGAGGTTGTCGACCCGGCTCTCGGCGCTCTCGGGGTGGTGCCGGGGCGCCGGCGCATGCTCCGGAGACGGCGCCGACGCCGGCTTCTGCAGCTCCGGAGACGACGATGCCGCCGCCGCCGCCGCCGCCGCCGCCGCCGCCGCCGCGTGGGCCCCCTCGTCCGTGTTCACCTCGTCGTTGTACTTGAGCCGCAGGTTGTTGTACTTGTCGTACCGCAGCGTCGCCGACGTCTTCTGCACGACGCGCCGGAAGCCAAAGGGGTCGGCCGAGAAGCTGAACATCATCTCCATGGGCACCCACGGCGGCCACGAGGAGCCGTGCGGCGCGCCGTACTTGCTGCCCGCGTACATGGACAGCAGCTTGGTGGCGAACCACTTGCGGTGCGTCACGAAGAACTGCGTGCTGTCCATGTTGACGAGGAACCGGCGCTGCACCAGGCCGCTGACCGTGTCCGAGATGCGCTCCTTGTCCATGACCTCGAGCACCTTGAGCTCCATGCCCTTGGCCGTCACCAGCACCGCGTGTCTCTTGTTCTTGTCGCTCTGCAGCTGGATCTGCGGCGCAATCAGCCGCACGTGGTAGCCGCGCTGCGGGCTGAAGTCGCCCGAGATGCCGCTCTCCAGGTCCTCGATGGACGCGCACGTGCCGTCGCCGTCGGCCGCCAGGCTGGCGCTCGCCAGCCCGTCGCACTGCTGGAGGAGCATGTTCTTGATGCGCTCCCCGACGTCGTGCGCGCCGCCCTCCCTGTCCGCCGTGCTCGGGAGGTCGGGCGACGACGACGAGGCGCCCAGGCCGGCCGTCGAGCCCGACCGCGCCGGCTGCTGGCTCGAGCGCGCCCGGCTCTGCTCCTCGACGATGTCGAGGATGAACTTGACGGCCGGCCGCGACAGGTAGTAGATGAAGCCGCGGCGCTGGCTGTTCTGGTGGATGTAGCGCAGCACGATGTTGCGCAGCACGTTGTTCCACTTGAGCTGCATGTTGTGCACCACGAAGCGGTTCTTGAACTCGCTCTCAAACTCGGCCGTCGACGGGATGTCGAGCACGTCGTCGCTCGGGCTCGGGCTCGAGCTCGAGCCCTCGGGGCGCTGCGGCTGCGGCTGCGGCGGCTTGGTCGCCTCGCTGCCGCGGCTCGCGGCGCTCGTCTGCTCGAGCATCTTGTCGAGAAAGGCCTTCTTATCGCCGAGGACGCCCGTGTGCTTGCGCAGCGCCTCGAGGTCGGCGACGAGCTCGGCGTCGCGCGAGTTGGTCTGGATGACCCTGAGCTCGGCCTCGCCCAGGGCGCGCGAGTGGGCCAGCATCTGCTCCTCGAGCTGGTCGAGGCGCTCGCGGATCAGCTGGCCCTGGACGCGCCTGGCGTCGTCGTCGTGCGCCATGATGCAGGCGTGCGTCGGCTCGTTGCCAAAGGGGCTCGTCCGCGTCGGGTCGCCGGCGATGGTGCCGCCGATGTCGGTCTGGCGGAAGTAGGTCATGCGCGGCGCGTAGGCCAGCGGCAGGATCTTGGTGTCCGGGTGCGGCTGCGCTGGCAGCAGCCAGTCGAGCTCGACAAAGTCGTCCATGTCGATCCAGCTGAGGTCGTTGTCGGGGATGGTGAAGCGCGACAGGTCGGGCCGGTCGTCGTGGTCGGCGGCGAGCGGCGCCGACGCCGAGGAGCCCTTGCTGACGGCCTCGACGGCGCGCACGTCGGCGCTGGCCAGGTCGAGCTGGGCCGCGTGGATCTTGATGCCCGACGTGCGCGCCTCGGCGGCGCGGCCCTTGGCCAGCGTGTTGAACTCCTCGCGCCGCTGGTGCAGGTCGAGCATGAAGCTGCCGAAGCGCACCTTGAGCCCCGTCGCCGACACGCCGCTCTCCGCGCCCTCCTCGGCCTCCTTGTGCCTGTACACGTGGCCGAGGAACAGGGGCGCCAGCAGCAGGCTGTACTTGACCGTGGCCAGGTGGCGGCCGAACTTCTTGCTGTTCTTCTCGCGCCCGGGGAACAGGCTGCCCTGGCGGATGGGCAGCGACATGGGCCCCCCGAAGAGGGCCCACCACTGGAAGAAGTGCGTGAAGAAGCGCGGCGTCAGGTGCACCGTGTTGTAGCTGCGCGACGGCTCGGGGCTCTGCGCCGTCCAGTCGCGGTCGGCGGGCGCGCGCACGGCGATGGACAGGTGGATGTGCCGGCTCCGGAAGCCGCGCAGCGCGTCGTACGGCCGGCCGTCGGGCTGCGGCCGCGCGAAGACGGGGTTCTTGAGCACCACGTCGTAGTGCGGCCGGAAGTCGAAGCTGCGGCGCCCGTCGGCGGCGATGGCGCGCTCGAAGACGAGGCCCGCCGTCCACTGCACCCGGCCCGACAGCTTCATGACCACCTTGGAGAAGGCGGCGGCGGCGGCGGCGGCGGCGGCGGCGCTGGCGTTGGGCCCGGCCCCGGCCCCGGCCCCGGCCCCGGCCCCGGCCCCACCCGCCGGCCCCGGCCCCCCTCGGCCTCGCGCACCAGGTGCCCGTAGTCGGGCACGGCCAGGATGTACTCGCCGCTGTCGACCGTCATGAAGCGCGTGGCGTCGTCGTCGGCGTTGATGGTCCAGCGCACGTCGCTGCGCCAGCACATGAGGAAGCCGGCGCCGCTGCCCGTCACGCGGTACGGGTCGCGCGTGCCCTTGAGCGCCAGGTGCATGTCGCCGTCGCCGCGCCAGGCCACGGCGACGCGCGCGTGCGTGTTGAGCCGCAGCTTGTCCCAGAAGCCGACGGGCTCCGACGCGTCGGCCTGCGCCTTGGTGAAGGACTCGACCACCATCATCATGTCCTGCACCGCCGGCTGGTAGCACGGCCCCCAGGTGATGCGCGTCGGCAGCGCCGTGTTGATGTCGACGTGCACGTCGGAGAAGGACTTGACCGGCCCCATGGTCCGCCGCACCTCGATGGCGAAGCCGCCGTCGCTCGCCGCCGCCGCCGGGATCACGCCGACGCGCACCCGCCGCGTCGACTCGGCGCCCCGGAACTCCTCGGCCACGACGAAGTTGGCCCGCAGCGACACGGCCGGCGCCCGCGACGACTGGCCCGCCCGCAGCCCCGGGATGTGCACAAAGGGCAGCGGGTAGTCGCGCAGCGAGACGCGCGCCTCGCCCATGCCGATGGCCACGTGCATGGGCACCAGCAGCCCGTACTCCATGTCGCGCGGCATCCCCTTGCCGACCCTGTGGATGAAGTCGGCCAGCTCGTCCATGGCAAACGTCGGCTTGTCGACCGTGACGTGCAGGTCCGCCAGCATGGCCGACAGCAGCGCCGGCCGCTGCGGCACCCCCAGGATCTTCTCCGTCTCCTCCACCTCGTCCGGCACCTCGCTCGAGCCCCAGAAGGCCCTCCGCAGCTCCCTCGTCCGCGCCTGCGACTCGCGGTACGCCCCGTCGATGCGCCGCTTCCACGACTGCGCGTGGAGCACGTCGAGCTGCGCCCGCGCCTCCTCCTCCGCCACCTTGGCCTGCCCGCCGATGCTGCCGACGCTGTCCCCGTCCGGGTCGTACCGCGGCATCCGCTCCCGCTGCCCGTCGCCGTCGGCGCTTCGGCTCCGGAACCAGCCCGCCCCGTGCTGGCCCGTCCGCCCGCGCGCCAGCGCCGACTTGGAGCGCGCCTTGCTGCCCCTCCGCGACGCCTCCTCGCGCACCCTCTTCGACTTGGCCCGGAAGGCCTCCTCGCGCGCCAGCCGCTGCGCCTGCTCCACGCGGCCCGTGCGGTAGATGATGCCCAGCTTCCACTCGAACGCGCCGTCTTCCAGCTCCAGGAGGAAGTTGCGCGCCCGCACCGACACCTTGGGCACCCGCTTCGGGCCCTCGGGCTTCTTCTCCAGGATGTACTCGTTGGTGCCCGTCTTGAAGCGGTGGTGCAGCTGCTGCACCGCCTTGACCACGTTGACGAAGTTGTCCGTGATGCGGCTGACTATGACCTCGTGCGGCACGGCGACCCGGATGGCCTCGGTGGCCACGTCGATCATCCTCTCCTCGACGTATCCGCCGTGCGCCATCTTGTGCCGCGACTCGCGCACGTCGACGCGGCCGTTCTTGATGCTGATCATCCTGGCCCACACGTTGCGCATCCGCGGCGGCTCGACGTAGAGCCGGACGAGCCTGGACGTCAGGTACGGCGTCGACCACCGGTGGCGGCCCGTCTCCAGGCCGTAGACGTGCAGCATCAGCAGCGGCTCGTGCGGCATCTCCGCCTTGACCTGCACCAGCGCCGCCTTGACGTCGACGGTGACGAGCTCCCGGCCGACCGTCGACGCGCCGTCGGCGACGGGCGCCATGGGCGACGGGCTCAGATGCGTGCCCTGCTGGCATGGCCGGGCCACGTCTCGCCCCGTCCTCATAAAGGCCCTGCGCAGCGTCATGGCGGCCACGCCGACGGCGTAGTGCCGGTACAGCGAGTACTGCACCAGCACGGTCCGGATCGACGAGTTGACGTGGAACATGGGGCCGTGGCTGTCGCTCGACGCCGAGAAGGCGAGCTCGAACCGGGGCACGCTGACAAAGGGCTCGGCCTCGAGCCGGTCGGCCGCCTCGACCATCTGCGCCTCCATGCCCCGCGCGTGCAGGGCGAGCCGGCGGCCGTCGCCGGCGTGTTGCGGTTTCCGCCGGGCCTTGGGCGCCGGCGACACGGCCAGGTCCGAGTCGGACTGGTTGACGGACCGGCTGCACGTGCGCCTCCTCGTCGGCCAGCGCTGCAGCCCGTCGAGCCGGTGCGCGCGGTACTCGGCCGAGAAGGAGTCGAGGTGGAGCGAGACGCCCCTCGTGTCGTCCGAGATGTCCTCGTCGACGCCGGCGACCTCGACGTTGAAGTCGGCCGCCTCGAAGTGGTAGCGGTTGAGCCACTCGGGCATGGCGCGCAGGAAGTTCCCGTGCCGGCCCGTCTTGGAGCTGGCCCGCTTGTCCGGCTCGACGTCGACGCGCAGCTGCCGGACGATCTGCCGCAGGCCGTCGGTGATCTCGGGCCGGACCATGCTGATGGAGAAGGACCGGATGCTCCCGCCGACGTCGACGCTGACGTCGGGGTTGGCCCCCAGGTGGGCCTTGAGGTCCAGCGACTCGGTCGTCATGAGGTTGAAGATGTCGCCCGAGCAGGCCTGGTAGTAGAGGCGGTGCGACTGCAGCCTCATGGCGCCGTCGAGGAAGTAGTGCAGGTCCTCGACGGGCGAGTGGGACGACTCGACGTTGAGCGAGATGGACGATATCGACGAGATGATGAGGTCGAAGTCGTCGGCGTCCTCGGTGTCGCGCAGCGGCTTGAGCTTGATGCGCACGACGGGCTCGTGCATGGAGAACTTGACGCCGGCCTTGGGCAGGAGGCGCGAGATGAGATGGCTGCGCCCATGGCGCTGCGCCTTGGGCGCCTTGGGCCTGGGCCGCATCAGGGCGATGAGGAGCGGCAGGTGGCGAGGCTCGAGGTCGACGGCGGGCGAGGTGACGACCGAGTTGGCGAACAGGATGTTGGCGTTCTTCTCGTCGATGCTCTCGTCGCACGCCAGCTGGACCGTCTTGGAGGGCAGCGTCGTGCGCACCGTAGTCGTCGCCATGGGGATGTAGACGAGGCGGTCCGGCTTGCCGTGGCCGTCGTCGAGGCCGACCGAGATGGACAAGGCGGCGGCCAGCGCCTCGTGGGCGATGTCCTTGGAGGGGAAGTACATGCGATGCGCCGGCGACTTGGGGTCGAGGCGGTGGAGGTCGATGCCGATCTCCTTCATCGAGGCGCTGAGCAGGACGGGGCTCGAGGCCGGCTTGACGGCCGTCAGGCGTTTGGTGAGGCCGACGAAGCCGACGGCGAACTGGACCTCCTTGATGCCGCGCAGGATGGAGCCGGAGAAGTGCTTGGAGTCGGAGACGGTCTTGATGAGCTCCTCGTTGGAGCTGCCCGGGGGCTGCGGCGGCTGGCCCAGGACAGGGCCGAGGGGCTCGTCGGCGGCAGGGGGCTTGGAGCCGCGGCGGCCGCGGCGGAGCCGGTCGAGGCAGAGCTGGATGTCGTCGTAGGGCACGTGGACCCTGCCGAGCTTGAGGGCGACGGTGGCGTCGCGCAGGCCGTCGCGCGACTCGTGGAGGAAGCCGTGGACGTTGAGCATCAGGTGGTCGAGCACCTCGAGCGACTCGCTGCCGTCGGCGGTGAAGAGGATGCTGCGCAGCGTCACGATCCACTCGGCCTGGCGGTGCTCCGGCCTGCGAGACTGCGAGCGCTGGAAGAAGAAGCGGGCGCGGTCGACCATCTTGCGGCGCGTGTCGACGGCGATGGTGAGGCTGCCGACCTGGACGTTGCCCACGTCGACGACGTTGACGGCCGAGTTTGTGGCAACGACGTCGACCATGCGGAGCCAGTTGATGTTGCGGTGCAGCTTCTTGAAGCGCTCCTTGAAGTCGGCGAGCTGCCTCCACGTCTCGGTGCGGGAGGCTGGCGGCGCCGTTTGGCGCGTCTTGGCCTTGGGCACCGATTCTCCGTCATGCCGGGCCTCGTCTCCGTCGCCGCCGCCGCCGCCGCCGCCGTCCTTGGCCGCTGCGGCTTTGCGCCCCGCAAGCTCTCGGGCGTCGAGCGTCACCACCAGCTCGTCGAGGACGAGGCTGACCCACGTCGGCTGCGCAAAGGTGGGACGGTGAATGTTGAGCCCGAGCCCGCGGATCTCGATGGTGAGCCCGTCGCGGGGCGTGTAGGCGAGGCGGCGGAGGGACAGGTAGCCGATGCGCTGGATGGATACGCCGGTGACGATGCGGATGACGGCGAAGAAGACAAACGACGACAGGTAGAGGAGGACGGCGAGGCCGAGGAGGAAGGTCGGGTTGAGGAGCGCCATGGCTGCGAGGGCCTCGATCGAGGTGCCGGAGCTCTATCCAGACTGGCCAGCCTGGCGCATCAGCATGGGCGCATGGCCAAGGGAGGCAGACGCACACGGGAGGCCCGGGTCGGGTCGTCAGAGGCGCTTGCCGAGGAGGGGCGCCATGGCCAAGTCCGGCGGGGGGGGGGCGAGGGTCGCGACGGCGATGCAGGGCCGCTGCTGGCCTGTGTGCTCTTGGGCGACGCAGAAGCGAGAGTCGCCGCCGGGGGACGGGAGCGTCGGAGCCCGTCGAGTCCGTCTTCGGCTCGCCGCGGCCCGAAGACTCGATGCCGGAGCTCGGCGGAGGGTCCAGGCGCGGCAGGCAGAGGCGCGGGTCGTCGAGGCGGCCGGGGGAAGCTGTCAAGGCGCCGCAGCGAGCAGGGGAGGCGTCTGGGAGGTCGCTTTGGCCGTCGGGGGATGATGCTGACGATGGCGAGATGGCAGTCCCTGGTGCCTGCCTGGGGCGGTACGTACTGCTGCCTGAGAGCTCCGTGCGGTTCGAGATAGGCGGGTACAAGTCGGCGGGTACAAGTACGACTACCTCGCGTGCCGCCAGCAGTCGCCGAGGCACCACTGACACCAAAAATTAAACACGGCATGCCTCGCAGTGTTGCTCTGGCGACTGCATGAAACACGAGCAAAATAAGCAAGTCGAGGAGAGCTTGCGTGATTTCGGCACCAGAGTTCATCTTGGACGGCAAGGTACCGAGGCTCGCCAAGGACCCGTCTGCCGAATGACATGACTTTCGGCCTTGACGCAGGTCAGCTTACAGTATTATTGCTGCCGGAGGCCTCTCTCGGAACTGTTGGCCAGCAACGGCCGTGTTTAATGAGGCTCATCTGCTCCCAGCTCTGGACGGAGAGCCGGGATGAGGCTTCACTTGCCGACGACCTACCCTGCGACGACGTCGTCGTCCATGTGCATCAGCCTCTCTCTGGCGGCTTTGCATCCGCCTCGGCTTGCTCCTCGGCCCTCAGCTCTGCAATCCGCTCATCGATGAGAGCAATGTCGGCCTCGACCCTGAGTATCTTCTCGCCCATGTTGTCCATGTACTCCTGGTCCGTCAGCTTCTTGAGCGGAAACCACTCGGGCCAGGAGCTCTTGTCTCCGCCGGCGGCCTTGGGCTCGCGCGCGGCAAAGCGGTTGGCAGCCAGCTGCCCTCCGGCGCCGACCAGTCCCCACAGAGCCATGGTGGGCAGAATACGCCGAGGGCCGACTGGGACAGCTTCAGCAACCGCCCGTCTGCCGTCTGAGGGGGGGGACGTACACATCAAGCCCGAGATGGCACCGGCGGCCGTGGCGGCGACGGCCGTGGCCGTGACCTTGTCGCGCGGCCTCATATGCTCCTCGCCGCCAAATGACCTGATCAACACTCGCCTGGTGACTGTGCCTCTTAGCCGGGGCCCGAGTGCGCGGAGCGGCGACGTACACCAGAACGAGGCGCCGAAGGAGAACCAGTGGATGCCGTTGAAGGCACCGCCGACCAGGGGATTGGCGTCGTTGAAGACGGCAAATCCGACGCCGACAAGACTGCCGGCAGCGCCTGGACAGTCAGACGGCTGGCGGAGCAAGGAGGCATCCAGCCCATACCAGACCAGGCGCCCACTCTGAGCGGCGGGACGACGAGGTCGACGACTAGGGGGGAGAACAGGCCGCGCCTCGGAGGCTTGCCCGGGGCGTCGACGCTGGAGGCCATGGCTGAGGATAGGAGTCTGAACTCGTGCGCCGCTGCAGCCTCGCGCTTCGTCAAAAGACGTGCGAGACTCAGACAGAATGTTGGATAAGATAAGCGCGAGGCGCAGGTGGCTGGACGAGCGGCTAGTCCCGAAGCGCACTAGCGGTTCCCACAGGCAACCTTACCCTCCGCTCACGCTGCTCCTGCGTGTATTTTTTTTTCCAGGGAGCAAATTTCATTTCGTTTCGCCTCGTCAACGCCAGAAACCCCAGACACGGCCACGCTCGTCGGCGGTCCAACAGCTGCGCCATCGCCTGCCATCTGCCACGCGCGCCGCGCCTGGCTGAGCTCCGATCCTCCGATCCTCCGATCGCCGGCCTGCCGCTCCGGTCCCCGGTCCCTCGGCCGCGGATCGCCCCGTCTCCGACCTCCGCCTGCCACCGCGGCCCCGGCCCGCCGGAGAGACTGTGCCTGAGGCCCGGGCTGCCTCGCCTCCCCTTGTCTGCGCGCACCGTCTGCTGCGCGTGGCCGCCCTGCCGCCATCATGGGTGCGTCTGCGGCCCCGTCGTCGTCGCTTGCATGCTGACGTCGCCCCTCGACAGCTCCCAAAAAGAAGGAACAGCAGAAAATGTCCCTGGGGGACTTTCTGACTGATTCGGGTCCGTCTCGCCTCGCCCTTGCCCCTCGGGCCTCGCCGCACATGCGACGCTCGACGCGTCGCGCCGCCCTGATGCGCGCGCCTCTCTGTTGTCCTCTCTGTTGTCCTGGGCCACGTTGAGCTGACCTGCCCCCAGGTTTCGGTGGAGGCTCCTGGGCCGATGAGGTCGAGGAGACCTATGGTGAGTTGCCTCGCTCCTTGTGCCGACACACGCTAACGCGACGCAGTGGCCGGTATGTGTGCCACCCGCTCGCGGCCCTCTTGCTCGACGGCGCACTCATCAAACTCTAGGCACCCAGCCGCTCCCCCCCAGCGACAGGACCCGCCCTGCCGGTGCCATGTCGGCCTGGCAGGACCGAGGTGAGCATCCCAACGCGCTTCGCCCTTGCATGCTGACGCCCCCAGGTTACTCCATCCGCGAGACTGTCCCCCAGAGGCTCCCCGACAAGCCTCCCTTCACCGCCCACCTCGGAAACCTCTCCTACGACGCCACCGTCGAGTCCGTGACGGACTTCTTTCAGGGCTGCGATGTCGTCAGCGTCCGCATCATCGAGGATCGCGAAATGCAGCGCCCCAAGGGCTTTGGCTATGTTGAATTTACTCAGCTCGACGGGCTCAAGAAGGCCCTCGACCTTGACGGCCAGTCATTCCAAGGACGCATGATCAAGATCAAGATTGCCGACCCTCGTACGTGCCCGCCCCTGCCCGTCTCGCCTCCCGTCGACTGACAGGTGTGTGTGCAGCTCGCGGCGGCGACGGCCGAGGCGAATCCATGCGCGACCTGTCCGACTGGACTCGCAAGGGCCCGCTGCCCGATCTCCCCGGCCGTGGGGCCCGCCAGCCGTCTGATTTCGGCGACCGTCGTCCCAGGGACCCTGCCGTCGAGAGCCGCCCGCCCCGCGAGATGACGTGGGAGCGACGAGGGCCCCTGTCTCCCCTGCCGCAGCAGGAGATGGGCCCCCGGTCCCGCGACGCCAGCCGCCAGCGTCCTGCCCCGGAGGGCCTCGGCGAGCGCAGCGAGTCGTACCGCGGCAATCGGCCGAGCGCCGGGGCCTGGGGCGAGGGCCGGCAGCAGGAAGGCTCTCGTCCCCCCCGCCGGGAACCGGAGCGCGTCACCAGCGCGGCTGAGAAGGACATGCAGTGGCGGGAGCGAATGCGCCCCGACGCGCCGGTCAAGTCGTCGTCTTCGTCTCGCGATGGCAGCGAGGCCCCGCCGTCGCCCTCGGTGCCAGCGGCCGCCCTCGCGCCGGGGGGCCGCCCGCGGCTGAATCTGCAGAAGCGAACCGTGTCGGAGGCGACGGCGGACGCGGCAGCCACGCCGGCCGGCGGAGACTCCAAGGCGAGCCCGTTTGGCGCGGCGCGCCCCATCGACACGGCCGCGCGGGAGAAGGAGATTGAGGAGAAGAGACGGCATGCGATCCAGGAGAAGCGCGAGGCCGAGGAGAAGGCCAAGGAGGAGCGGCGCCTGGCCAAGCAGGCGGCGGCGGCCAAGGCCGAGGCCGAAGCCGAGGCGGCCCGAGAGGAGAGCGCCAGCAAGGAGGGCGCCAGCAAGGAGAGCGCCGGCAAGGAGGGCGCCGGCAAGGAGGGCGCCGGCAAGGAGGGCGCCGGCAAGGAGGGCGCCGGCAAGGAGGGCGCCGGCAAGGAGGGCGCCGGCAAGGAGGGCGCCGGCAAGGAGGGCGCCGGCAAGGAGGGCGCCGGCAAGGAGGGCACCAAGGAGGACGCCACGGAGGGCGCCAAGGAGGGCGAGGAGAAGCCGGCCGAGGCCAAGGACGACGGCGAGGCGACGGAGAAGCAGAACGGTGCGTCGACGGAGCAGAAGGGGGCGACGCGGAGCCGGGAGCCCCGCGAGCCGCGCGACCACGTGTCCAACTACAAGCCGAGATCGGCCGAGGCGGGCAACTGGAGGTCGGCGTCGAACGAGCAGCGCCTGAACCGGGGACCGCCGAGCGGGCCCCGCGGCGGCCGGGGCGGCGGCGCTCCGCGCGGCGCGCGCGGCGACGGCCGGGGCGGACGCGCCAACGGCTCGCCGGGCGCGCCGGCACAGCAGGCGCCGCAGCAGCCGGCGGCGGCGGCGCAGGCGGGCGGCGAGGCCGAGGCGGGCGGCGCGCCCGACGACGACGGCTGGACGACGGTGCCCAACAAGAAGGGCCGACAGGGCCGTCCCCTGGCGTCGTGAGGAGCGGGGACCGGGAGGGTTTAACGGAGCAAAACGGACGGAGAATGTACATTTAGTCCCCATTTTGTTTTCGTCTTATTTTCGCTTCTTTCACGACTATAGATGGCGTCGCAAGATGCGCCAGCCTGCGGTGGTGTGGGTGGCCTGTTCGGGCGCGTTCCGGCTCCCCTTCTCGCCCGTGGATATACGCCTGATCCTCCGTCCCGGGCGTTGTCGGGGCAGCGGCGTTCCAGCGGCAGGGAGTCGAGACACGAGCAGCAGGGGACACGGAGAGGGCATCACGGGCGCGGAGAGGGCATGGCGGGCGTGCGCAGCAGGCCTACTGCCGCTTGGCGCCCATGTCGTCGGCGGCCAGCTCGTCGCACCACGCGTCGTCGGCGTCGAGGCTGCGGGCGACCCAGATGGCGAGGGCGGTCAGGGCGGCGCCGGCGAGGAACCAGGCCTCGAACCAGGCGTCGACAAAGGGCGGGCCGAGGGCGCCGCGCACGACGCCGCGCACGGCGGCGCCGCCGGCGTGGGCGGGCAGCTGGCTGCGGAGGAGCAGCGTGGCGGCGATGACGTACGTCGCGGCGACCTGGCCGACGGCGAGGGCGAGGACGGCGCGGGCGTGGCGCACGAGGCCCGGGGCCCAGCGGGCGAAGAGGCGCAGCGTCTGCACGGCCGAGTTTGCGCTGGCGGCGAGCACGCCGCCGCTGAGGGCGAAGCTGATGGTGCGCGCCCAGGCGGCCTGGTCGAGCGTCGGGTCCCAGTGGCGCGCGAGCAGGCCGAGGAGGCGGCTGACGGGGTCGCTGCTGGAGAAGCTGGCGGGGCCGGGCGCCGCGGCCGAGGCCCAGGCGAGGCGGCGGGCCGTCGTCAGCGCCGTGGCCGCGACGCGGTAGACGCAGTAGACGCCGAAGGCGTGCGACGGCAGCAGCAGCAGGCGGCCGGCGCGCGTCGACGCCCGGGCGGCGGCGTCGCGGCGGCCGCGCATGGCGGCCAGGCCGGCGGCCAGGCCCGTCTCCATGGCCTCGAGGCCGGCGACGTCGACGCGCAGGGCGGCCACCTCGGCCTCGTCGGCGGCGGGCCCGCGCATCGAGCCGAGCACCTTGCCGACGAGGCCGCTGGCGGGCGGCGGCGCGGCGGGGGCCTTGCGCTCGAGGGCGCGCAGGCGGTGGCGCTTCGAGGCCAGCATGTCGCGCGCGGCGTCGAGCCCGGCCTGCTTCCGGCACACGTCGGCGTCGGTGACGGGGCGGCGGCGGCGCGCCGTCGAGTCGAGCAGCGTGTGCCAGGGCGACGACACGGACGCGAAGCCGGCGAGCAGCGCCATGAGGGCGATGCCCACGACGCCGATGCGCTCCAGGCAGGCGCGCGTCAGCGCCTCGGAGGGGCCGCGCCGGGAGTCGTCGGCGGCGGCGGCGGCCGGCGGCACGGCGCGGCCGACGGACCAAAAGGCGGCCAGCCAGGCGGCGAAGAGGAGCAGCTGCAGGCCCCAGGCGGCGCGCGGCGGGGCGCCCCGGGCGGAGCGCTCAAAGGACCAGCCGGCGGCGGCGACGAGCTCGCGGCACTCGAGCCAGGGCACGACGACGACGAGGACGACGAGCAGGGCGGGCACGGTGACGGCGAGGGCGAGGTTGCGCGCGGCGGGGTCGACGGCGTCGACCACCTCGGCCAGGACGAGCAGGGCGAGCGTGGCGGCGAGGGCGACGGTGGTGCCAAAGGTCCAGGCGACGGCGCGGCGGCGCCAGCTCCGGGCGGCGTGCTCGGCGTGGGCGTGGCGCAGGGCGGCGGGCGCGTGCCGGGGCAGGACGTGGCCGTCGGCGGCGTCGTGCGGCGCGGCGAGGCGGGGGAAGAGGCGGCGCACGGCGATGGCGTGCGCCGCGGCAAAGGCGCCGGCGAGGGGCACGAGGGCGACGGCCGTCGCGGCGCTCAGCGGGCCGGGCGCGGCGCAGGCGTCGGCGCCGCGGCAGGACAGGGGCCACATCTGGCGGCCGGCGAGACGGCGCCGCTCGGCGAGGCGGCCCGGCGTCGTCGGCGGCGGCGGCGGCGGCGGCGGGCCGGGCAGGCGGAGGGGCCGGAGCGGCGGCGACGGCTCCGGGGGGGCGGAGCGGTGCAGAGGCTGGCGCGGTCGGGGCCACGGGCGAGGCGGTCCGGACGTGTGTGCATGTGGCACGAGCAGAGGGCGCGCGCGCAGCAGGAGAGGAGGGCAGCGGCGGATGGATCGAGGTAATGGGCTCGTCGGCGGTGACGTCGGCCCGCAAGCATCTGCAGGGTCGTGGCCAGGAACGTGGAGTCCAGGGTCCCTGTGCGGGGCACTGTGCGACCGGCACTTGCCGGCATGCAGAGCGTCATGCGCTGCATGCCAGCCAGCCCTGGCTTCCCGCTGCTGACCGGCGCGCACGAGTCAAGGCATGCGTCACTCAGGCATGCAGCATGCATCATGCATGCTTTCCGCTTGCGTCTTGACGGGCCCGCGCGTCTCGACGAGCCCGCGACGCTCGCGGCCGCCAGCCGTGCGCATCTCCACGGCGCACCGTGCACCGCAATGGGCTTCGGCAGTCGCTGGCACGGCGCTTTTGTGCTGTCGAGCTACCCTACATTCTATACATGCCTGTCGCTCCCCCCCAGGCACCATATGCACCACCTGCACCACCACGCCCAGCGCCCGGCCTGCTCGCCCTCCAAGCCGCTCACCAGCCACGCCTCGGCCGGCGGCCCCTCCTCGTCCGGCGGCCCCGCATCGTCCGGCGGCCCCGCGTCGTCCGGCGGCCCCGCTCCGCTCCCCGGCCGGCCGGCCGGCGCCCTCGTCCCGGGCTCGCCCCCCTAGCTGGCAAAATCTCGCTCCACAATTCCCTCGGCCGCCAGGTCCGGCCGCCGTCGCATCGCCTCCGCCAACGCCACCTCTCGCCTCGTCTTCCTGCCCAGCTGCCCAACTGCTTCTCGGTTCATCTTTCGTCGGAAGCTGGCCCCCTTGTCTTTTGGCGCCTCGTCTGCTGCCGCGTCGGCTCTGCTCGCTCCGCCGCCGCCGCCGGCTCTGCCGACCCTGCCGTCGTCGGCACGCCCCCCCACGCCCCTGCTCGTCGCCCGTGTCGGCCACCGCAACGCCCCCGCCGGCCGCTTGCCCCTGTCTCGCCGTCGTGAACGGCTGCCGTCTCTCGCCCGCTGCTGCACGGCCCTGGGGCGGGGATCCTCTCCTTCCTCTTCTGGTATCGTCGCCAGGCCGAGCGCGTCGTCGACGTCGCGGCTCCATCTCCGCTGCGAGCCCGCTGCCGGTTCCCCCTCTTGCCCGTCTTGCCCGTCGTACATCTGCCATAGGGAGTAGACTTCCGTCTCGTGGTACGCCTCGCCGTCTCCCAGCGCTTGGAGCACGTCCTCGTCGAGGAGGCCTGCGTTCCGGGGCACCGCGTCTTTGGGGGCCGTCGAGGCGTCCGTCGAGGCGACGCCTCTGCCAGCGTGCACCGTCTTCTATGATGATGCCCTCTTTGAATCCTGTGTTTCGTCCGACCTGTTGTCCGACTCGTCCTCGTCGGCCGTGTCGACGCCCTTCTTCAGCGCCGCGCCCTCGCTGACCTCCATCTCGTGCAGGTGCACCAGCTTCTGCTGCTGGTCCAGCGCCTGCCGCCCGTCCATGACTTCGAACTCGGCGTCGTCGTCGTCTTCCTCCTCGCTCTCGCCCCCCGCGCTCGTCGGCGACGCGTCCGCAGCGGCGCGCCGGGCCTCGACGGCCTCGGCGGCCTCGGCGGCCTCGGCGGCCTCGACGGCCTCGGCGGCCTCGACGGCCTCGGCGGGCGGGCGCGGGCTGCTGGGACGCGAACGGGGCCGCAGCAGGCTCGCCTGGAGGGGCTTGATGGTCGGGTCGAACTTGGCGGGCAGCCCCAGCACCTTGGCCACCTGGTGCGCCTCCTCGTCGGGCGAGTTCTGCACCTCGAGCTCGTAGTTGCTGCTCGTCTCGCTGTCGGCCTCGTGGCGCCCGTGGGTAGCGGACAGCATGCCCAGGTACGTCTGGCGCGTCGTGTCGTGCGCCCGCTTTAGCTTCTTCTTAATGCGCTTCTCCGTCGGCCTCACCACGACGACGGGCACCGGCGAGTACTGGAGGCAGTACTTGGAGAAGGAGTTGCGCGAGTTGACCAGGCCCTGGATGCCGCCAAGCGACCTGCCTCGCGTGCCCACGATGAGCATGGCCGGCTGGTACATTTGGATCTGGCCCGTCAGTCGGCGTGCGCCCAGACGTGCGTCAGTCGGCGTCATACCAGTTTCTGAAAGGTCGCGTGCAGCTTGCCGACGGCGTATTCGAGCACGAAGCTGATGGCGCGGTTGGCTCCGTTCTTGGCCAGGATGCCCTCCATGACATTGTTGGCGTCGTCCTGGTACTGCTTGTCGATGCAGCGAATCTCCTTTTCGATGACGCGTACGCACACGATCTCGTCGCCGTCGTCGACCAGCTCGTCCAGCAGCCACTGGATGGCGTAGTCCGAGTACGAGTGGTCGTCGACCCCGACCATGAAGGTGCGTGACCTGCGACGGGCCTGGTAACCCTTGTGCCTCACATTGATGGTGAAGGAGAGCGTGTTGTTCTTTGTCGCCTCGCCGCTGGGCACGTTGTCGAAGCCGACGTGGTGCTGGAAGCTGTCGTCGGTCAGCGTCGCCATGTCGTCGCGAGGAGCGCCTTTGCAGAGCCAGCGTCTGACGACGGAAAGGTGGGGAAGGATGAGGGGGCACGTTGAAGAGGGCGAGGGCATGACGGGAACGGAGAGGCCAGCGGGTGCCTGGCTTTGAGGCGATTTTGCACAGCCTCGGGTAGCCGAGCCCGGGAGCGACTAGTGCAGAAGTCTAACGAGGCTTTGGGTCGTCGAGTCATCCGCAGCGAGGGTTCCATTTTCTGCGCGAGCGGCGGGGTCCGGCTGACCTGTCTGTTGGTGTGGTGCCAGCGGGCCCGAGGTTGCGTAGCTGGCAGACGTTGCGAGGCGGATGATTGGGACCGAGGCGACGCCTGGGATCCATCCAGCAGCCAACAGCAGCAGCAGGGAAGCGTGATCGCCAGAGGGCGGCCCTTGTGCCCGTCTGCGAGGCTCATGGCAGGGAGAGAGGCTGAGACGACGGCGGCGGCCATGCCCGATGGAGCCATGGCTGTGGCCTTGGTTGCCGCTCCACCCGGGCGCGGCCAGGATAGGCGCTTTGTGCGTGCGAGGCCGGGTCCCACGGCCGGAACGAGATGCCGAACTGGTGTGCCGCGGAGCAGGGCAAATTTAACGCTTTAAAAGAAGGGCGCACTCGCGCACTCAAAACTCGTGTGCAGGCCGGCATTTTCTGTCTCCGCCCAAGTCCTCGGCCGAGACGGACACGGCCCTCGGCCCAAGGCGGCGCCCGCTCGCATGGAAACGACGACCAAGGGAAAAGGAAAGTGATGCTTACCGCTGGTAGGGCGGAGAGCTGGCTCGTATGCGCGAGCCATCTGTCTGGCGCTGGGTGCCCTGGGGGAGGGCGGGATTCTGGGGGCGGCGAAAGGTGACCGACGACGCCGACGACTTCCTGCCCGCCGTCGCGTCCGAGGCCGCGTCGGCGGCAGCGTGGTCGGCCTTGGGGAGGTCGGCCGGGAAGGAGATGCTCCGTTTGCGCTGCTCGGCGGGCTGCTCCGCCGGCGCGTCGGGGTGCGACTCTCGGCCGGGGCTGGCCGTCGTCTCGGCGGCCGTCGACGACGGGGCGAAGTAGTCAGCACTGGCGTCGGCCGGCTTCAACGACGGCGCCGACGACATGGGCGAGACATCCGAGTCGGAGTTGCGAGGCGACTGGGGCGAGTCCATGATTGGCTCTGTGTCGGCCTGCCTGCGCTTCCCCGTCGCCCCCCTCGCCCTCTGTGTCTCGGAGTGGAAGGGAACGGAGCGATGGACCGTCGACGGCCCTCTGCCGGCCAAGGAGACGCGCGACGACGCGGCGGCGGCGGCGACGACGACCAATCGCCTCGAGGAACGGGCCCGACGGCGGAAGGATCCAGACGTGGTGGCAGGGTGGAGGTGACGGGAGGAGGGGTGCGAGGAAGAATACCGAGAGAGCGCGGCAGAGGCCAGAGGGAGAGGAGAGGCCAGAGGGAGAGGAGAGGCGCGAGGGCAGAGGCGAGAGAGCAGAGGCGAGAGAGCAGAGGCTCGGGTCAGGAGGCGAGGCTCGGGAGCAGAGGCGAGGACGCGCAGGCCGGAGGAAGCCGTCCCTTTTCTCGCCGTCGCGCCTGGGCCCTGCTGGCCGCCGCTCGCCAATGATAAGGGATGCTCGGGCTGGCACTCTGGCTCTCGTCCGGGACGAGACAAAGCGATCTCTGCTGTGTCACTGCTCGGCAGAAAGATGCCGGCTGGGGCAGCACAGACAGCCGCGTGGCAGGGAAGGCGCAGAAGGGACGGGGACCGGCGGCCGGAGGCGCTGGCCAAGGGGCTGCGAAGGCGCTGCGAGGCGCTGCGAGGCGCTGCGAAGGCGCTGCGAAGGCGCTGCGAGGCGCTGCGGCTGCTTGACAGGCGGCCTCGACAGGCGGCCGCGCGAGGGTCAGACGGCGGGCAGCGTGGCGATTGCCCGTCGCGGCGATGGAGCAGGCGAGGCCGCGAGGCTCGGGGGCAGCGACACGGCCAAGACCGGAAACAGGCCAACAGCGGCGCGCTCGAGGCTGTGCAGAGGAGCCGCAATGGAGCTCATGACTCTGCTCTGGCGCGCTGCTGCGCTTCTGCTGCTGCTGGCGTTGGCGTTGGCCCCACGAGCAGGTACTTGGCCCGGGTACCGCGAGCCGGCCAGCTTGGAGCTTGGGCCACCGGGGGCTGCCTGCCTGGTGCCCGTCGGGGGCTCGTTGGGCGCCAAAGACGGCCCAGATATGACGACGGAGACGAGAGATTAAAAAATACGCGTCGACGCAATAAAGGAGAAGGGGCGGCGTCGGTGGTTGGCAACGGGGACGCCGCCAGGTAAATGCGGCGGCCAGGGCTGGCTGTCGGCGCATGAAACGAAACGCGGCTGCAGCGTGAGCCTACTGGGACGGAGTCAGTCAAGAACCAAACCAACCCATGGACCAACCCAAGGACCAAGACCAGAACCACGAACCACGTCGTCGCTGTTGGCTTCCCAAGACAGCAGACAGCAGACAGCCAACAGGCGAGCCGTCGATTCATTCCAAATGCCTGTGACCGCATGACACACCATCCTCTTGGCCACCTCCCGTCCCGTCGCCGCCGCGGCCAACGCTGTGCCCAGCTGCCAGCCCCAGTCCCGCGCCTCCAGCACGCCTCGCCCTGGACCCCAGGGTCGCACCAGCAGTGACCAACGAGATGCTCACAACTTACAAGCCGCTTCCCTCTCCGGAGGCCGCCCGCGACCTGCCAGCCGCCGCCGCCGCCGCTGCACGCCTTGTCCGTACGCCGATTACACCCCGATTCCCTACCTGCGCATACGCGCCTCTGCCCGGGCTATCCTCGCCGGCAACGGCCAGCCAGAGGCTGCGCGAACACGACCATCTGTGCTGTGACTCGACCATCTGTGACTCGACCATCTGCGACTCGACCATCTGTGACTCGACCATCTGTGTGACCTAACCTCTCTAGACACATGCCGCAACGACTGTCTGATTGGCTCCGGGGTCCGGGGTCCGCTTCCGGGCCCCCGGACTCGGAGACTCCCGTAGCAAGCGCCGGGCCAAGTCGGGCTTGTCAGTGCCAAGCTGAGCTGATGCCTCAGCTCGCTCTAGCCTTCAGCCGCCCGCCAAGCTTCCCCTTGCCGTCCCCTTGCCGTCGTCTCGTTCCCCAAAATAGGCACAGAGCAGGTCACCATGCCGTCTGGAAACCCCCCCCCCCCCGCAGCTGCTCCATCTGCCGGCTTCACGTCCCCGTACCAGGTGCGAGCGACTTGTCCCCAACTCTGTGACGCCATTGCCATGCAACCCTTCTGCCGCCCCCATCCGTGCCCGTCGACTCTGCCCGCATCTAGTTGTACGTGCGCGACAGGTTGCGCAGATACCAGTCCACCAGCTTCCTGCCCACCTTGGCTTCCGAAATGTGAATCAGGTCCTGCCGCCCATCGTCAGCCTGGCCAAACGGTAAAATCAACAACCCCATCGCTTACCCCCTGCATGGCGTAGTCGAGGTCGCCGACGTTGACCAGCTCGCCCTCGAGCAGCCCCTGGTCCTGCCACCGCAGCTGCTTCGTCCGCTGCTTCGTCACCAGCAGCCACGACCGCAGCTCCTCGGGCTTGACCTCGAGGAAGCCGGCCAGCTTGTTGAGGTCCATGGTCGTGTAGAGCCGCAGGTACGACTTGATCGTCGGGCTCCACATGTTGGTCTTGACCTCGTCCATGAAGACGGCCAGGTGGTGCTCGACCGGGTCCACGTTGGACTCGGCGTTGTCGAAGTCGGGCGGCACCGGCGAGATGAACTTGGGGCAGGCCGTGCGGAAGAGCTCCTCGAAGATGGGCAGCGAGTCGGGCCCGCCGCGCTGCAGCTTCAGCAGCTGGTCGCCGTACTTGTCGCGCAGCGCCCCGTGGATCGTGTCGTCGAGCCGCGTGGGCTGAAAGGCGACGCAGATGGCGATGAGCGCGTACATTTGCTCGTTCTTCTTGGTCATCGAGTCGAACTGCGCGTTCTTCTGGAAGTTCTTGGTCCTCGACACGTAGACGAGGATGTGGCTGAACATGCGGATGGCGTCGGCGTACCGGTGCATCATCATGTACGAGAAGCCCACGTAGTAGTACGTGGTGAAGTGCGCCGCCATGACGCGCGCGAACATGGCCTTCTTGTTGAGCTCGATGTCGTCGAGCGTCTTGAGCGCGAGGCTGAAGTCGCCCAGCAGGCAGTGGACGCGCAGCAGGCCGATGATGGAGAAGTAGCCGAGCATCCGGTACAGGTTCTTGGACCCGTACTCGCCCGCCACCGCCATGGGGTCCTCGTTGCGCCTCATGGCCGCCAGCTGCTCCGTGATCTGCGACCGCTGGATGAGCGAGTAGAGCACGTTGAGCACGCTGTAGCAGCCCCACGTGTTGGGGTTCTCGCGCAGCATCTGCATCTCCTCTTCGTTGGACGCCTGCCGCGCCGTCCGCGACCGGTACGAGCTGAACGAGTTGAATTGGTAGATGAACTCGTCGATGACGTCCCATGCCCAAAAGTACTGCCAGACACGTCAGCCCACTGCCTCCCTCGTCGCGCGCAGACGCCGTCGACGCACCGACGGCGGCTCCAGGTCCACCGGCCCTTCCGAGTTGAGGATGAAGTGGAAGAGGCTGCAGTACGAGTCGTAGCTCTGGAACTTGACCTCGAGCGGCGCCGAAAAGTCAAGCGGCTGCGCCGCCTGCACGAGCCGCGCCTGGATGTCGTCGGCTTGCTGCGCCATCGTCAACGACGCCGTCTGGCTCAGCTCTTCGCCGTCCTCGTATTGGACGTGCTCCTTGTACTCGGCCACCAGGGCCTCCTCCTCGACGTCGCTGTCGTCGAGGCCGCGGGCCGGAGCCACGCCGTTCTGGTACGTCGCCATCGTCCAAGCTTCTCCGTCGGCGTCTTCGTCTTCGTCGTCACCTCCGTCGCGTCGAGTCGGGCCGAGAAAGGAGAGGGGATCGAGAGGGGCTGCGCGGCGGCGAAATTTCGCAGCTGAGGCGTGATGGATTTTGCCTTCTGTCTTAGGGCTTGTGCTGCCGATATGGCCATATCGCAAGGGTCAGCACGGCATAGATGCATGATCCATGCTCGTATCGGGGTTGTGCGTGGCGGGGCATAATCATCTCGAAGCGGGGCGGCTGTACTTTGTCGGGCTGCACTACATAAGCGAGACTCATCTGGACTCACCTTGGCATCTTCTTGAGTCATTCAAAGTCATAATTATTCGCTAGCCTCTAGCATCACCCGCGGATCCATCCAGCTGCGGCCTGGGCCGGTTGGTGGAGCAGCCAAAGAGTCAGACTTGGAGACTTGGACCATGAGCAAGCCGGCTCCGACCCGCCGTCACGGAACCTCGCTTGTCAGACTCCTCGAGGGCGTATAAGTCAAAGCGGCCCACGCTGCTCTGCCTGAGCCGAGGACAGCCACTGTGAAGCCAGCCGGCTGGATTCTCGCTCCTTCAGCCCTTCTCCTGCGAGCCTCGCTCACCATGCCTGCTGTCAGCCCGGAGAAACTGGCGAGCCTCCAGAGGCAGCCCGACGACATCCGAAACGTACGGAGGATGCGGGTTTGCGTGTCGACGATCTGCTGACCGGCGCCAGATCTGCATCCTGGCCCATGTCGACCACGGCAAGACGTCCTTGACTGATGCCCTGCTGGCCACGAATGGCATCGTCTCGCCCAAGCTGGCCGGCCAGGTCCGCTATCTCGACTCGCGGCCGGACGAGCAGACCCGGGGCATCACGATGGAGTCGTCGGCCATCTCGCTCTACTTCTCCATGCTCAAGCGGTCCGCCCCCGATGCGTCCCCTGAGCCCAGGGAGTACCTCATCAACCTGATTGACTCGCCCGGCCACATCGACTTTAGCAGCGAGGTCTCGACCGCCTCCAGACTGTGCGACGGGGCCGTCGTTCTCGTTGACGCCGTCGAGGGCGTTTGCAGCCAGACCGTCACTGTCTTGCGGCACGCGTGGACGGAAAAGCTCAAGCCCTTGCTTGTCATCAACAAGATGGACCGGCTCGTGACGGAGCTCAAGATGACCCCGTCGGAGGCGCACGTCCATCTTAACAAGCTGCTGGAGCAGGTCAACGCCGTCCTCGGCAGTTTCTTCCAGGGCGAGCGCATGGAGGAGGACCTCAACTGGAGGGAGAGGATCGAGGAGCGGGCCAATGCCGCCGTCGCAGCAAAGGCCGCCGAGGACCAGGTCGGCGACGCCGCAGACCTCGGCTTCGAGGAGAGGGACGACCAAGACATCTACTTTGCGCCAGAGAAGAACAACGTCATCTTCAGCAGCGCCATCGACGGCTGGGCCTTTACGTGCCGGCAGTTCGCGAGCCTGTACGAGAAGAAGCTTGGCATCAAGAGAGGCGTCATGGAAAAGGTGCTCTGGGGCAACTTTTACCTCGACCCCAAGACGAAAAAGGTCCTCGGCCCCAAGCACCTCAAGGGCCGCAGCCTCAAGCCCATGTTCGTGCAGCTCGTCCTCGAGCCCATCTGGACCGTTTACCAGGCCACCTGCGGCGGGGACAACGGAAGGGGTGACCCGAGTCTCCTGGACAAGGTGACAAAGTCACTGGGCGTCACGATGCCTCCTCACGTTCTCAAGGCGCGCGATCCCAGGCTGCTGCTCACCACCGTCTTCGCCACGTGGCTGCCCCTGTCGACAGCCCTGCTCGTGTCCGTCGTCGAGTCTCTGCCGTCGCCCCCGGCGGCGCAGGCCGATCGGCTTCCCGGCCTGCTCGACGAGTCACCGGGATCTGAATGCATCGACAAGACCGTGAGGGACGCCATGGTTTCCTTCAGACACGGCAGGGCAGACCCCGTTGTCGCCTACGTCAGCAAGATGGTGTCCGTCCCTGAGAGCGAACTCCCGCAGAACAAGAGGCGGACGGGGGACAAGATGAGCGGCGAGGAGGCGAGAGAGCTGGCCCGGCGGAAACGAGCCGAAGCCGCGAGAGCACAGGCGGCCGTGGAAGGAAGCGGCGTCGGCAGCCTGACGGAGGCCCTTGATTCTGCAGACATCGACGACGACTCGGCCCAGGAGGCAAGGGACAAGGAGGTCGACCCTGAGCACCTGATTGGCTTTGCGCGGATATACTCTGGCACACTGTCAGTCGGCGACGACATCTACGTTATCCCCCCCAAGTGGTCTCCGGCCGACCCCCGCGCCGGGCCCGAGCCGGAAAAGGTGACCGTCACGGCGCTGTACATGCTCATGGGCCGAAACCTCGAGTCCCTGGACTCGGTCCCGGCCGGCGTCGTCTTTGGCATCGGCGGACTGGAGGGCAAGATGCTCAAGTCCGGGACATTATGCAGCCGTCTCGAGGGCGCCGTCAACCTCGCGGGCGTCGGCATGGCCGGAAAGCCGATTGTGCGGGTGGCGCTCGAGCCTGAGAACCCTGCGGACCTGGACAAGATGATTGAGGGGCTGCGTCTGCTGGTCCAGAGCGACCCGTGTGCCGAGTATGAGCGCTTTTCCAGCGGCGAGCACGTCCTGCTTACCGCCGGCGAGCTCCATCTCGAGCGGTGCCTCCTCGACCTCGAGGAGAGGTTTGCCCGCTGCAGCATACAGAAGGGCGAGCCCATCGTGCCCTACAGGGAGACGATTGTTCGGGCAGAAGAGATGCGCGCGCCGGCGAACAAGGAGCTGGGGCGCGGCGGCGTCGTCGTCACCACCAGCTCAAAGCAGGTCACCATGACGATCCGCGTTCGGCCGCTGCCCGCCGACGTGACGGAGCTGCTGACCAAGAAGGCCGACTGCATCAAGCGGCTGTACTCGGAACACCGGCCGGCCGAGGACGCCGACGACGAGGAGCGCATCGTCGCGGACACGGCCGTGGCCACCGCCGCCTCGCTCTCGGCAGACGAGTTCAGGAGGCAGCTTCGGCAGCGGCTCGAGACGGGCAAGGGGCGCGAGGTGTGGAAGAACTGCGTCGACGGCATCGCCGCGTTTGGGCCGCGGCGGACGGGGCCCAACCTGCTCATCGACGCGACCAAGGACGGCATCCTGCCGCGGGTCTTGGTCCCCAACAAGAGCCCCGACGGGGCCGCCCGCGCGGGGGACGAGTCCCTGCACGCCAGCCAGCTGTCGGACAAGATTGCGTACGCCTTCCAGCTGGCGACGGCGCAGGGCCCGCTGTGCCAGGAGCCCATGCAGGGGGTTGCCGTCTTGGTCGAGGACGTGGCGCTCAGCGTGCCCGAGGACGAGCCGTCGACGCGCGACACGCTCGGGCGGCTGACGGGCGAGGTGATCAAGTCGCTGCAGGCGTCGGTGCGGGCGGGCTTCCTCGACTGGTCGCCGCGGCTGATGTTGGCCATGTACTCGGTCGAGATCCAGGCGTCGACCGAGGTGCTGGGGCGCGTCTACGACGTGCTGACGCGGCGGCGCGGGCGCGTCGTGGCCGAGGTGATGAAGGAGGGCACGCCCTTCTTCACCATCCAGGCGCTGCTGCCCGTGGCCGAGAGCTTCGGCTTCGCCGACGAGATGCGCAAGCGGACGAGCGGGGCGGCGCAGCCGCAGCTCATCTTTGCCGGCTTCGAGATACTCGACGAGGATCCCTTCTGGGTGCCCTTTACCGAGGACGACCTCGAGGACCTGGGCGAACTGGCGGACCGGGAGAACGTGGCGAAGCGGTACATGGACGGCGTGCGGCGCAAGAAGGGGCTGCTGGTCGAAGGGCGCAACGTGGCGACGGACGCGGCGAAGCAGAAGACGCTGAAGCGGTAGAGCTGCCGGCCGTGGGCATGTAGCGTTGTTGAAGCCTGTTTATTTCACGGCGCAGAAATGAGGCAATCAACTGCTGCCTGCCAGGATGTCACAACCTTCTCTTGAAGAGGCATCAAGCTCTTCCCAAGGCACAGACCGAGCATCTTGTCAGCTCAGGGACTCGTTGCCTGCCGGGTCAAGCCTCCGTGACGTAGGTTCTTTTGATTCTCCTTGTTTCTACTTGACTGTTTGACTTTCTCGTCTCCGCCCGGCTGTTTCCTGAGGGACGCGGCTGAGGGGGCTGTGAATGGCAGTTCGGTGCCGTGGCCAAGTGCCCATTGCCCTGCCAGGCACGCGCGCCAGCTGTCCCCGGAACCCCTCTGGTTGTGCGCGTTCGCCCTCCTCGAAAACCTCCTGTTACCACCTCCCCGGATCGTTGGCGGCGCGCGTAAGCAACCTCAACATTCCCCGCCGTGCCTACGTGCAATGTATTTTCCGCTTCCCTCTTGCCTTTCCCTTGTTCGAACGTGTTGTCTCTTTGGTCGCTGCTGACTCTGGTTCATTCATTATCGCCCAGACTCTAACCCCTGGCCGCCTGGTTTCCACGTGC
Source organism: Hypocreales sp. Mo6-1 (assembly GCA_002939055.1). Lineage (NCBI taxonomy): Eukaryota > Fungi > Ascomycota > Sordariomycetes > Hypocreales > Hypocreales sp. Mo6-1. Next base: position 2,766,497 of record PNEP01000013.1, read on the forward strand.
AGTGTATTCCAACCCCTTGCTGTTCCCTTTTCCCTGTCCCTCTTCCAAACGTGTTTCTCCTTGGTTGCCGACTCTAGGCCCTGAAGCTTCGTCATCCGCTCCAGCGGATCCAAGACGTCGGCGGCGGCTCCGTGCAGTGTAGTTCCGCCTCTTCCAGGCCATGCTCTTTCGCTGACTCTAGAGAAACTTCTCGACAGACACCGTCAGCAAGATGCCTTACTTGGAGGATCCCGAGGTTCAGGTTATCGAGGCCAACGAGGCCAGCCTTGCGCTGTGGCCCGCCCGCGGCGCGGCGGACAACGACGCCATGGACGAGGACGTCGGGCTTGTAGACCAGGGCCCTCCGACGCGCGTCTTCTTCCAGACTCGCACGAGTCCCATGGCGCCTCTTGTGCGCGACTTGCTCCGCCTGGAGCTCTACCAGGCGTATCCCCACGAGACCTTCTCGACGCTCTGCGTCAAGGACTTCACGATGCTGGCCGAGAGCTGGTACTACCGCCGCAGCGTCCAAGCACACGTCGGGAGCGAGGACGGCGCCAGGGCACCGCCAGCCGTCTTCGACACCGGCGTCGACACGTCCATGTGGCGGCTCCGGGACAGCGTCTACGGCGCCGTGGACCGGCTCGCCGAGCACCGCCGCGCCGTCATCAGCAGCACGGGCCGGGCGCCGGGGTGCGGGCTGGCGCCGCCGACGGGCGCCGCGCTGCACTGCGCCGTGTGCTCCGTCTTCTCGCTCTGCGCGGTGCCGCCGGCGCCGCTCGACAGCGCCGACCTGCAGGGCATGCGGGTGACGGCCGCCGCCGTGGCCGCCTCGCTGCAGCGCGTGCCGGCGTGGCTCTCGCACGGCGAGGTCCGCGGCAACGAGCTGCTGCGCTGCTGCTGAGCCAGCCGTACGGCCGCTACCTCGGCGGCGGCGTCGTCCTGGGCTGCGGCCACGGCAACCCGCTCATCCGGACGCGCGGGCCCGCGCCGCCGGGCCGGGAGCCGGAGCGCTTCCTCGAGTGCCGCTGGTGCGGCCGCACGGAGCCCATTGGGCGCAGCCCGCGCGCGGGCGGCAGCGGCGCCGGGGGCGAGTCCGCGGCGTACGTGAGCGTCGACGGCCTCCACTTCATCGTCGACGTGTGCGACAGCAAGACGTTCGTCAAGTTCCAGTCAGTCCCCCGGAGCCGCGCTGGGGGGCGAGTGCTGACGGCCCAGGTCGACGCGGTTGTCGGCGCTGCACGAGCGCCATGGCGTGGCCCGCGGCCGCAAGAACATCGTCTGCCAGGAACGCTTGAACGAGCCCGACGCCTTTGATGCCATGGCCTGCTCCATGGACCAGGGCGGATGTGCCTGCCGCCCGGCCTGATCGGCCTGGGTGTCTCTGGGCAGCAGTTGTCTGGGCAGGAGGGAGTTGCAAAGGCCGAGCTGGCTGATACGCGCTGACTGATGGGAAGAGAACGCATGGGTTGCTGCATCAGGCTAGCGGCCGTTGCGTGTCAACGGCCAGGGGCGTCTGATGGCGGCCGAGGCTGGAGGAATCCATGAACCTGGTCTCCTAGTCCCGTAGCAGCTACTCCTGCGTCGATCATGTGCCGCGGTCCGTCCTTGCGTGTTGGCCGTGAATGAGACTCCGCAGAGCCATCCCGCGGTCCGCCGTCACAGCCAAAGGCAAACAGCAGAGAGAGGCCTCGTTGCCTGGGGACTAGAAGATGAGGCTTCAAGGCTGTGTATCGCCGCTGCGTCAGTCCCGCCGCCTCTAGGGTAGGCATCTCTGAGGTGTCGTCATACCCGGCCCGACAGTTTGCCCGGCGCGCGCGCCGTTGGAACGTCGCGCCATTCCTGTACCTGGTACGCTGGGGCCAAGGTACAGGCACCTTCGCACACACTCTTCGGCAGGGCCCCCTCAAGTACCTGTACCCGCCCCCCCACGCCCCAAGGTGAGAGTTGCGGGCGCAAAGTACAAGGTACAGCCGCTGTTCGCCACGACGCCTTTTCGCCTCAGATTCCGCCGGACTGACGACTCTGACAGACACCGCCAACGCGTCCTCTGCACGCCATCTCCTCACGCCATCTTCTTGGGCGGCAGCCATATCCCCTGCCGCGGCTTGTATCGGTACATTCCCCGGCAGGCCTGCCCCTCGGCGTCTCCCTGCGGCGTCTCAGCGAGCCGGCCAGACGGCTCCAGGCGCCCCTTGATTCACCCGTGTCTTGGCCGCGCCCGCCTCGCCGTCGTCTGCACGCGTCCGCATTCCCGATCGAGCAGCGCCATGCCTCTCCTCGGCGGCAAGGGCAACAAGTTCAAGGTCGACCCGCCCAAGATCCGGATCGAAAGGGTGGCCGTCGAGCGCCCGTCGCCGCCGAAGCCGAAGCCGCCGCCCGGACAGGCTCGCCCGCGGCCCGCTGGCGCGTCGTCGTCGGCGCGATGCTCGCCCGCCGCCGCCGCCGCGCGCCCGCCGCCCAGGCCCGCCTCGGCCCGCCCTGCGAGCGACTCGCCCCATCTGTCGTCGGCCGACGAGAGGCGCCGCGAGCGCAAGCGCAAGTCGGCCGCCGGCGCGCCGCCCCCCCGGCCGTCGCCGGCCCGCGACCGGGTCGCCTTCGATAAGGACAGCGACAACGAGGACGATGGCTGGATGACGCTCGACGCGCGCAAGCGGCAGCGCCGCGGCACCGCCGACGGCGGCTTCGTCGACCCCAACCGCCGCCTGCGTAACTCGCGCGCCTTTGAGGGCCGCAACGACGGCCTGCGCTTCGTCCACGCCGTCCAGGTGGCGTCGCTCGAGACCAAGTGCGTGCCCGTCATGGGCGCCCAGAAGGAGGACGTGGCCATCGAGCTGCAGTATCCCAGCCTGCAGCCGCGGGAAAGGTACGCGGGCTCGCAGTGCCCATGCGTCTGTCCTCGCTGACGACGGTGGCAGGTTCGAGCTCGTCTGGGGCAAGGACAAGATCGACGCCGTCGAGGCGAGCATCCGCGTCGTCCGCCACGTCGCCGAGACATACCTGACCGACGACGAGGCCGAGCCGCTGACCAACCAGACGGGCGGGCTGATCCGGCGGCTCGAGAAGGCGTCGAACCGCAACATCCAGGACCTGGCCGGCTTCAAGGCGGCGATCCGCGAGTACAACGAGACGCTGCTGGGCCTGGTCGAGGACGGCGTGGTGGAGAGGAACCTGGAGCAGATGCACGAGCTGCCGCGCTCGCTCGTCGCCTTTATCCTCGACCAGGTCTATGACCGGACGGTGGCGCCCAAGGTGGAGCTGCTGTCCAAGTACGAGAACGGCAGCGACCACGTGTACGGCGAGCTGCTGCACCCCTTCATCTCGGAGATCCTGGTGGAGCAGACCAAGATGACGTCGGGCCAGGTCTTTGTCGACCTGGGGTCGGGCGTCGGCAACGTGTGCCTGCAGGCGGCGCTCGAGATTGGCTGCGAGAGCTGGGGCTGCGAGGTGATGGACAACGCGTGCAAGCTGGCCGAGGCGCAGACGACCGAGTTCGCCGCGCGCTGCATGCTCTGGGGCGTCAGGCCGGGCAAGGTGCACCTGGAGCGCGGCGACTTTCGCAAGAACGACGCCATCCACGGGGCGCTCAAGCGCGCCGACGTGGTGCTGGTCAACAACAAGGCCTTTACCTCGCAGCTCAACGACGACCTGGTGCGCATGTTCCTCGACCTCAAGCCGGGCTGCAAGGTGGTGTCGCTGCGGTCCTTTGTCGCCGACTCCAAGGGCAACCACAACATCAACGACGTCGGCAGCACCATCCTCGACGTCGAGGAGTGCATCTACCCGGAGGGCTATGTGAGCTGGACCAATGCGGGGGGGGCGTATTTCATCGCGACGCGCAAGTAGACAGACTAGTAGACTAGAATTAGAGCTTCGTGAGCGGCAACTGGGCTGGTTGGAGAGGTAGCGTACGAATACACGAGCAGCGTCATTCGCGGCCTCTGGTGACCCTTGCGACGTCTTGTGAGGTGGCTATGGATATGGTCATGGGTCTAGGCGTCATTCGCCGCGTTCGCCCCCTTGACTTGAGCATCACCGGTCCTTGGGGCGCGGCTCGTTGGCGAGGTTCATGGCGTCGGCCTCTTGCGCCATGCGCCTCATCCACCGGTCGACGAGCTCCTTGTTCTCCCTCTTGACCCGGTCCCTCTCCTTCTCGGCGACCGACACCTGCAGGTTGAGGGTGATCATCTCGTCCTGGACTTGCTGCGGCGGTCAGCGCAGGGCGGCGGCGTCTGCGTCGGCGGCGCGGCTTGCCTCGAGCAGCTTGCGCTTCTCGCGCAGCTCGTGCTCGCGGTCGTTGACGCGCAGGGCCAGCGCGGCGCGGTCGGCGGCGACGTCGCGGAGCGAGCGGGCGTCGTCGCGGGCGCGCGCGCGCAGCCGGGCGAGCTCGGCGTCGGCGGCGCGGAGGCGCGCGGAGGCGACGCCCCGCGCGCGCAGCGCCTCGGCGAGGTCGGCGCGGAGCTGCGCGACGGCGGCGTCGTCGGCCGGCGCGGCGCCGGCGTCGGGGGGCGGCGCCGGGCCGCGGGCCTCGGGCGCGGCCCTGGAGGCCTCGGGCACGGCTTTCGAGGCTTCGAGCGCGGCCCTGGAGGCCTCGAGCGCCGCCTTGGAGGCCTCGAGCGCGGCGATGCGGTCGGCCATCTGCGAGCCTGGGCGCCGTCAGCGCAACGCGTCGACAGGGCGAGGCAGGCGCGGCGCGCACAGGCCTCGACGAGCTCCATGTTGACGGGGCTCTGCAGCGCGGCATCCTCGAGGGATGCGAGGTATTCGTCGCGCCAGTCGGCCATGCTGGGCTGGCCGTCGTCGAGAGCTGTCGTTTCGCCGTGTGCTCAGCTGCACCGCCGTCACGTGCGCTCAACGAAGGCCAAAATCGTCACCGGGCCCACTATACTAATTAAGCAACTATTAATTAGTTCCTGTTTTAACGACAGAGCCGTATGTTCCGTATCCGCACCTTAATTCATATTATTATAGTACCATGGCCCTGCCCTGTACGCTTCTATACCGACGGTATCGCTGCATCGTCATCTTTCTCCTTGGGCATGCCCACACGTGCCCCGCCGCAGGGGCCCCCATACAGCCATCTTCCTTTTGCCTAAGACGAACCGTTGACTCGGCTGTGGGAGCCATGCCTGCTTTAATCAAGCGCTCTGTCGGCTCAGACCGCTTGTGTATACACAAACACCCTGGGCCTATAGCTGCGTAACAGGACTTATCGACCTACTAAGGAGAGGTGGTCTAGTTAAAGTTTGCTTTTGAAACAAGTGGCCATGCGTCCTTACGTTTGCGACGATGCTCCAGCCAGGGCTGACGAATGCTCCCTTGCTGCCTACAAATACGCCCAATCCATAATCTAGACTCTAGAGTTCCGTCACCGCAGGACATCTCGAGCCATTCTTGCATCAGCTGAGCCCATTCCGCGACTTATAGTATTCTTGATATATGTAACCGGCGACGGCCATTCTGTGGGCTCCGCCTTGGCACCACACCGCTAGGATGCAATGTCCATGCCCCTCCGCAGATCCCCTAGTCTATATATACTGAAGCAATCTATATATACTGAAGCAACCTATATATACTGAAGCAACTGTGGATCCCCCGGCTATACCTCTTTTTTTGCGGGGCCCCGTTAGTCCGCACGCCCGTAGCGCCCCTAAATCCCTACTACTAATAGACCCGCTTTTCCGTACTTTTCGGGGCTCCGTATTTTACGGAATAAGCTAATAGTACCGCCACTCCTAATTTACCCGTAACGCTACCTCTCCCGCTAACTAATTGTTTACGCCCCTAGGGGTTTTCTTAGGCCCGACCAACGGGGCCGGGTACATCTTCTGTTAGTGGATTTATCGCAGGGGGCTTAAGAAGCTGGCCTAAGGGGGCTTGAGAAGCTGGCCTAAGCTGGCCTAAAAGCTGGCCCGTAGAGGCTTGAGAAGCTGGCCCGAGGGGGCTTGAGAAGCTGGCCTAAGGGGCTTAAGAAGCTGGCCTAGGGGGGCTTGAGAAGCTGGCCTAAGGGGCTTAAGAAGCTGGCCTAGGGGGGCTTGAGAAGCTGGCCTAAGGGGCTTGAGAAGCTGGCCTATAGAGGCTTAAGAAGCTAGCCCGTAGCGGCGTAAGGAGCCGGGCCGTAGTAGTATAAGCCAGGCCGTAAAGCCGGCTATATATTTTTCCGTAATAGGCTTATAAAGACGCGCTACGGGCCCCCGCGTAGCGGGGTCACTTTCTAGTCAAACCGACACCGAACCGCCGACTTTCCATGAGCCGTGGCGGCTTGTGTCCGGCCGCCACCGAGTGGCCTGACACAGCTGCAGTGCCATCTCGAGCTGGGACTTGGGGATGCCTCCATCTGCGCAGCCATGTTCAGCTACGCCCAATAGCAAACCGTCCCGCAACGCGGCTGACCCGATGGACATGGGCGATCAGCTGTCAGAAGTGCCACTACATGTTGAACTGGCCCGCAGACAGCTGAACGTCGTCATACTGCGTCTGCGATTGGAACGACGGGCGAATGTCTCGGACCACGCTGACGTTGCTTAAGCAGAAACGGCCGAGGACGCGTCAAGCTGCTGGGAGATCGCCGATTCATTGGGTCGTGCGTCTGGTTGACGCCTACTTATACACGGCATGTTGCCGAACTACGGAATCTGGCCTCCATGTCCTTTCCCCTGACGCACAGATCGCTTGACCAGGATGAAACCTACCGGGCCTCTTCTTGTCGGGGCCCTTCTGCAGCTGTCCGGAGCCTCTCCAACCTCGCAAGATTGGACCGCGCAGACATGGGATGCCATTGTCGTCGGAGCGGGCACTGCCGGCATCATTGTTGCCGACAAACTCAGCGAGGCTGGGCTGAAGACTCTGCTCCTCGAGCAAGGTGGCAGTTCTTACGGCATCACGGGAGGCACCGAAAGGCCGAGCTGGCTGCAGGGCACAAACCTCAGCAGAGTCGACGTGCCTGGGCTGTGTGAGTGCCATCCAATATCCACAGCCATGTGTCTGACAACTTAGATTCTTCCATCTTCTCGATTGACTCATCGATGCTGTGCAAGCCGTGGGTCGTGAAATCCTTCCAGGGATGCACCCTCGGTGGCACGAGCGCAATCAATGCCGGCCTTTACTTCCAGCCGCCTGCTTCTGACTGGGACACGTACCATCCGCCCGGCTGGCACAGCGCAGACGTCCGGAACGCTACCAAACGGCTGCTCGACAGGCAGCCGCCCGTCACCAACTACTCGTCAGACGGCCAATTCTACGCCCAAAGCGGGTATGACGAAGTGAAGAGCTGGATTATCAATGCCGCCGGCTTTCAAGACGTGTCGTTTGCTAGCGAGCCCGACACCAAGTATCGAGTCTTTGGCCGCCCGGTCTACAACTACATCCATGGCCAGCGTGGAGGCCCAGTCATGACGTACCTGCAAACCGCTCTGAAGCGACCCAACTTTCGCCTCCAATCCGGCGTTCGCGTCAGGTGGCTGGAGCAGTCCAGAGGCGTCGCCACGGGTGTGGTCGCAGAGGTAGCCCCCGGCACCGCAAAGACTATTGCCCTCTCCGCCAAAGGCAGGGTGGTGCTCAGTGCTGGAGCCCTTCAGTCGCCGCAGATCCTCATGTACTCTGGAATCGGCCCGCAGGATGCTCTTGCTAAGCTATCAGCAAAGCATCACACGCCATACGATTCCTCGTCGTGGATTGTGCAGCCTTCAGTCGGCGACGGACTCTTTGACAACCCAAACACGTTTATTCAGCTGTCTGGGCCGTCCATCAAATCGTATACGTACAGCTATACGGACCCCATCCCATCTGACCGTCTCAAGTACCTCTCGTCCCGGAGCGGGCCGTATGCCTTTGCTTCCCAGACGTCGGTCTTCTGGTCATACATCAACCATACTGACGGATCGAAAACCGGAGTCCAGGGGACAGTCGGCAGCTCGGGATACGGAGAGTACACCAAGAACAACACCATCACGTTGAACGTCTACGGGACGTCAGGTCTGTTGTCGTACGGACGAGTCATGCTCTCCGACGACGGCAATTTCACAGCTCAACCGGGTGGCGGCATCTACTACGCCCACCGCCGAGATGGAGAGAGCATCGCGACCTTTATCCACTCCCTATTCCAACGTCTTAGGCCTTCCACGCCGAGTTCGCCCGCCGCCGAGGGACTCACGCCGCTCAACCTTGCTCAGAATTCGACCGTCGAAGAAATCTACAAGTACATCACAACACCATCCCCCTACGCTGTTGGATCCGTTCAGCACTGGTCGAGCTCGTGCCGTATCGGCAAATGCGTTGACATGAATACAAAGGTTAATGGCACGACAAACATCCACGTCATTGATGCGTCGATTCTTGCGCCGTTGACCGTCAATCCGCAGTGTGCCGTCATGGTTGCCGCAGAAAAAGGAGCTGAGATGATATTAAAGCTCCGTACGGTAGAATAGGGATATAGAGTAAAAGTTGGCCGTACAAGCCTACATGTACACAACTTCTCTTCGTTAACTCTACGTCAGAACATGGGCCTGGACTTGACTCACAATTAACACTATTCTTCATTAATGCTACATGTAATGCTATGGCTAAACTCGCCCGTCTAACCTTGCACACACACAGTCTCAAACCAGCGCGCAAACTCCACACTCTTCGCGTCGATTAGCCGCCAGACGAGGTCGCCGCCCCAGACCACCTGGATGGTCATGACGGTGACTGAGCAAAACCATGCGAACATCCGCCCAAGCATCTGCGCCTCCCCAATTCCGCCGACCACAGCCCAGATACGCGGCATCCAGAAGGGGTTTAACATTTTCAAAACCGGCCCATGGATAAGATAGACCGAGAAGCTGACGTCGCCAAGGTATTGCGCTAGTGGTGTGACGAAGAGCTTTTGTAGAAGCTTGATCTGATGCACCGCAGCCACGATCTGGATGGAGCCGAGGCAGAACCAGAAATTATAGGCCTCGACGGTACCCCAGTAGGGGCGGATAGTAAGAGGCAAAAGCCTCGATATCCCCGGTGTCGCTTCGGCGAATTTAGTCGGCCACCCAACGACGAAAAGTCCGAAGACGAAGTTCGCGGCAAGAAACAACCTGACGACTAAGCTTGACATAGAAATCGACCACCGTTTCGACTCGACAGGTTGGTCCGCGTTGGAGGGCAAGACCGTGGTTGGTCCCCGTCTTGCGTCCTGAATGTGATTTATCTCGGCCATGCCCATGCCGGCCAGGAATTCGACCGGACCCCAGTGGTTGGACTTGATGCAGTAAGTCATGATACCTAAGAGGAAGATGAAGCGAAGGTATGTCCTCAAACGACTGAGGGCGATGAGGGTAACGTAGAGTAATAAGGAGCAGCCAAACTCGACAGGAATGGTCCAAAAGTGTATGTTGTATGGCAGCCACTGAAAGACGTCCCAATTCCAGGGAAGTGAAATTACCCATATAGCCCCGAGCCAGTCTAGGACCTGTTCCCTTAACGTCGGAAAGCGTGCCGGTTCGGGTGCCCAGCCCAATCGGACAAGGACCATGAGAACAAACGAAACCCCGATGACCGGAAAATAAAGGCGTATTCCGCGGCGGAAGAGACTGCTCGATATAGCGCGATGCAAGCCTTCGTAATCGCGACTCCGGATGCACTTGATGGGCTTGTAGGAGAGGGCGAAGCCAGAGACGATGAAGAATATGTGGACCATGGGGCGGCCGGAAAATATAACGCGCAGGAAGGGCAGCTGAAGAGGCGAAGAGGGAACCAGGTCACTTTGGATCCCGTATGGCAAATGATAAAAGTTGAACGAGAATTCAGTCATGTGGTAGAGAAAGACGATGTAAGCGGCGACGCCGCGCAGGCCGTCGAGCCATGACGTCGGATAGAGAGAGCGTGGTCGAAAAGCAGCAGGCCGCAGTCGACGCTGGACAAACGATGGAAGCAGCAAGAAGAGCAGCGCCGAGAGTCGCGAGCTGATTGGTACATATTTCCGCGCGACTTTTGGCAGCTGCTCCGAGGCGGCTGACGAGAGGAGAGAGATGTACATTCCTACGACCGCAGGCCTCGAGACGGCAGTTGAGGATCGTGGGAGCAGAGGGGCGAGCCTTGAGGCGAGTCTGCCGAACGCGAGACGAGGCAAGAACTCGAGTCAAGGGCGGACGCGTGCAGTTGTATATATAGCAGTACCTAGGTATTAACGGGACAAGAATGCGGCAACGTTCCATTCAAAGGGGCTGGGAATGGCCTTCCGGATAGGACTAAGCTTCCTCTCCTGCCTTGGTGCCCTAGATGGAAATACTGGACGCAGAGTACCGCGCGCCGTGTCATGCCGCCTCATTGTAGTTACTGTTATTCGAAGCGGCAAGGCATAAATTTGCGGCACCGCAAGCGGCGAGGCATGGAGTTGTGAGACAACAAGTTGTGAGAGGGGAATGGACCGCGCACCAAACGACGCGGGAGGCACGGGCTTTGCGCGTCTTGACGGCTAGCTGGAAATGGCACGACGTAGAAACATGAGCCAGGCGGCACGAGAAGCAGCTCTGCCCTCTATATATAATTTCTACAAAAAATGTGCAACTTGGACGTCTGATAACTGTTGTACGAAACCGTACGGCCCCTTGCCCGGCACCCCGCATTCGGAGTCGACTGAAGTTTCTTTTCCGCTACAATGCCACATTCCGGAAATTGTCACGCCAATGAGCAGCGAGTCAGTAGTGCGCAGAAGAGCAGGACATCTTTGCTATGACGCAAGATGGAGAATATCAACTATAGGCACTATCTCCGGGGTATAAAGGGGACTGCGCATTCTAATGTATGCAGCAAGTCTGAGATAGAGGTCGATTCCAGTACAAGTGGGAACGGCTTTAAATAATAGTGAGGTCAATCGTTACAAAATGCATAACATAGTTTTATAATACGGACCAATTATTATATGATGAAATCATTATACAGGTATTATAAAATATCGTTATATATGCCTTAGCCAATTGGATTAAAGGGAGAAGGGCGCCCTTGCTATACGTCGGCCGAGTCCGGTAGGAGCCCTCTAGTAGGAAGGGGGTAGAGGCATAAGGGCCTACTAGGCATACGGTGTCCAGCCAAGCAGCCGGCGCCCCGGAGCATAAGAAGCCCCGAGGCAAAAGGGCCCCCGAGGCACAAGGGCACAGCCAAGTGACTAGGGGCACCTTATTCTTCGGGGCGCCGGCTGCTCAGCTGGGCACCTTGCGCCTCGGGGCTCCGGCTGCTTCGGGGCGTCGGCTATCCGGGGCACGATATAGCCAATTAAATGATACTACGTACCATTCGTCTAGCCAATTAGGGATTGATGGAGCTCTACTCTAATCGGTTAAAATGCCTCTCTATTGACCCTTAATCTATAGTCTTACTATTTGCAGATAGGCAAGCGCAAGCGCAATTTCTATTCGTACATGTAAGCCGGCTGTGACGTAGGCCAATGTAATTCATTCTACTTATACCTCTAACGGCTGATGCCGATTGTATCTAACTCGGAGGCCACAATTGTGCTTCCTATTGAACTCGTGATTATTCGGCGATCCCTGCTGAGTGATGAAGTATGTGGATTTGTGCAAAACAGCAGTTGGGCCACTCAGTTGAGACTTTACTTTACGCACGCCTCACCACAGGGCTGCGGAGGCCCTTGACGCTATATATATGATAGAATACACCCATGTGACCTTGTTGATACCTATAGTAGCCGCTGTGAGCCTGGTAGTACCATGTAAGGTTCAATACGAGGTGTTGCGCCTCAGGTGACACTTTTGACCCTTTCCAAATACGTCCAACAAGTCCGCCTTGTGTGCCAACTTCTGAATATCTCCACGTTGCTAACAGGTAAATTATCGACAACACGAAGCCGTTAAGTGCTGAAGTATATGTAATATGCAACAAAACGGGTCTATAGCAGCAGACCCAACATCTATAAAGAGCAGGTCGTACGTCCGGTGAGAGAGAATGAGCATTGTTTCCCCTTCATCCAATCTTCCATGTTCTTTCAAGCCTCATTACAAATTCCTGATTTCACTATGAAGCTGCTCACGGCTCTCCTTGCTACCGCTGCTACAGCGATGGCTGCAGGTGGGCTTCCTATCAAGTGCAGAAAAGCTGGGGAACGTTGCGACTGGGAATATACTTGCTGCTCGCAGAGTACCTGCATAGTTCCAGAGGGTTCTCCTGCTTGGGCATGGGGACTTGTATGACAGCCCGGATGACTCTATCAGCCGTCAGAGCCTGAACTAAATCCTCTTCAACAGTGCCGCGAAGACTGTACGTGTGCTGGAAGGACCGATTAACACTGCCATATTATATGTATGATGCAAGATACAAGGTATATATGCCCGACACTGTTGAGGCTCCTATATTAACGCTACCATCAACTCGTCCATGAATGAAGCTGACCCAAGGTACCTACAGAGCTCATTGCGCTGCGCTTCTCGTGCTGTTCCCCGGTCCACTGTGACATTGCACTACGGCGCCGGTCAAGGCACTGACTCGATTCATTAGCAATTTAGGCGTAGGTAAGATAAAGGGGGGGTTGTGGAGACGGAAATGGAAGTCCTTGCGTTCAACGAGACCTGAGATGTCTACCCCAAGGGGAATAGGGCTGAGGACGGCGACTACAATGGAGGTAACTTTGTTCGCTTTAGCACAAGCGTAATTGAAACAGATCGTGAAACAGGCGCCATAAGTGCCGGAGTCATGGATCTAATTCCGAGAGGGACTGTGCGTCAGGGTAACATAGCTTCTTCGCACAGGAAACTTTCAATGGCCTATGTAGCCATGGCACGACGCCCGTGCTGTAACCTGCGACAACCTTACCGGTTCGTTTTGTCATGCAGCATCGCCAAGCCAGGGCACGCCCACTCCTGAGACAATGGGACATTCACGTTGCTGCAGGCTAGAACTCGAGCCGTTCTCGAAGCCCATTGTTCCTTTAATCATGGGGTGGCCTAACGGCAGCACAGACTCGGGCTGGCCGAAGGTAAAACGGGTAAAACGATTCCGAGATTAAACACGAAGGGTGGTTTACTCGGAATCCGGGAAAGCATAGAATTGAATACCTGTATAAAATATGAACAGGGTCGGCCCGTAGAACACATTGAATCTCGTGCCTGGGCAGCTTTGGTCTGGTTCCAGTCTTTCATTCGATATCAAACATTGAAAGCTGTGCTTTTTTGAGTTAATGTTCAAGTTGACTTTTTAATTGCAACACCGTCTTTTCCTCTCGACCAGGCGTCGACCTTTTACTTGATCCATCACTCCAGCGTCGGTCTCTACTGATTTTTCCGGTCCTCACTTGTACCTTGTTATCCCCATACAACCTTTGAATTTAGTCGCCATGGTCCGCGCTTCCATAGCCTATCTCTTGACTTGTAGGTGGCATCTAGCATACGACTCGTTCCCTTGGACACGGGCATCAAGCTGACCTCGAATTCTAGTGGCCGTGACCGGATATGCCGTCTACCCGGACTCCAATCTCGAGGCCTATGTCGGCAACGGACGGTTCCAGCAGCTGACCACGGGACGATGCCTCTTCGGCCAGGATTGTCAGACCAATTGCTGCGTCCAGGTAGACGGCGGCTTTGGCATGTGCGCCACATGGGCCGACGCTGCATTGCCAAACGGCAATACGCGATGCGGCTTCGTCGACCCGAGCTTTCAGGGACAGAATGTCATCCAGGTCGGCAGTCAGGGCCGGCTGGGAAATGTCGTTACCGTGCCGGTTGCGGTTCGCGATCCGAATGGCGGCCCGGTGATCACTACGATCAAGACCCTGACAGTTCTGCCGGTTAGCGCTCCGACTGGCGCCCCGGTCATCATTCCCGGGGTCCCGGCTGGGACTCCCCAAGCTCCCGGGCAGATCATCCAGGCTGGCAGCCCTCAACCTCAAGTTCCCGGGCAGATCATCCAGACTGGCAGTCCTCAGCCTCAAGCCCCCGGAGAGATCATCCAGGCTTCTGGCAGCCCCCAAACTCAAGCTCCTAAGGAGATCACTCAGATCGGCAGCCCCCCCGAGGGGAACGCCCAAGCTGGCAGCCCTCCAAAGGACAACAACCAGAGTGGCGCCCCGCCGAAAGAAAACGAGAATGGAAGCCCTAAAGCTCCTAAGGAGGCCAACCAGGATGGCGGTGCGTCTAAGGAGAACGGCCAGAGTGGCAGCACTCAAGCTCCAGGTCCCAAGGAAACCAACCAGCCTGACAGCCCGCAAGCCCCCAAGGAGAATAACCAAGCTGCCAGTCCTCCCAAGACGATCAACCAGGGCAGCAGCCAGCTCAAGGATAACACCCAGAGTGGCAGCATGCTGAAGACCGACGGTGGTAACCAAATGGGGAACACGGGGGCCAGCACTGGAAAAGTGGGCAGTGGCCAAACTGGAAGCGTCAAGGACGGGCTTCTTGGCGGCTTCTTGGGCGGGTTTACCGGAAGCGCCGGGAGAAACAGTCCCAGCAGTGGAAGCAACACAGCCGGAGGTATTGGTGGCAGCATGATGGGAAGCCTCAACAGCCCCAGTAGCAGCATATCTGGTAGTGGCATGCTTGGAGGCTCTGTTGGCAGCACTAACTCTGGCAACGGCGTGCTTGGAGGCCTCGGTAGCAGCACTAGCTCTGGCAGCGGCATGCTCGGGGGCCTTGGCAGCAGCACTAGCTCTGGCAGCAGCGCGCTTGGAGGTCTTGGTGGCAGCTCAAGTGGCAGCCCGCTTGGAAGCACGAATGGTGGCAGCGGCTCTGGCGGCAGCGGGATGCTTGGGGGCTCCGGGAGCGACGGTGGCAAACTTGGCAGCAGCCCGGGCGGCAACTCCGCTGAAGGGAGCTCGGGGGGCACTACCATGGAGTAAAAGACGACGCATACATGTAGCGAGGCGGCAAGTTCATGGCATCCTATCATATAGACATAGACAGCGTCCTGTTTAATTTCGAGGCATGAACATTCATCCTTGCGGATGAGCTGCATTGTCCATCTCTCGTGAGCCGACAGTGACGAGGCTCCATCCGTGGAGTTTGTAGCAAACTGGAATGATGCCTCCGGATTTCCTTATTCCTCTTCGTCTGGCTGGCAGCCGTTCGTAGTCGGCTTTATTTTTGCGGATTCTGCCCAGTAACCCTGTGGAGCTGAAAGCCAAATTTGCACCCATTGGCGTTGTCACCGCGAAGCGCCCTCACCATCTGGTCAACCTGTTCGTGCGTCTTTAACCAGTCAAACCCGCCCCTGTCGACGATTCCGTGCATTGACTGGCTGGCGAAGGATGTCACCAACTCTGCAGCCACATTGTGCACTTCCTCCGTTGTGCTGAAGGAGTTGAATATCTTTTCAGTGCAGTTCACGTAGCCTTGGTTCTTGAATTGATCTGCAAGATGACAAGGCGTACTGGGTAGAAATATCAGCAGTTTAACTGGTAACGGCGGCCGAAGCAACCTGAGACTGGATCAACAAGGTGATTACTTACGTTATGTCCCTGCCTACCGAGGCCGCATATCGAACGTCCAAGTTGATCCACTTCTGAAAGTTCTCCGTCATAGGCAGACAGGTGACTCCTGGGTAGCTGAGCTCTTCCCAGACCAGCCAACCGCCGGGACGTAAAATCAGCCTTACGTTAGTCGCCAGCTCGTCCCACTGGTTTGCGCTGAGAGCACATATCATCAGCCGTATATGCACACAATCATACTGCACATGCAGCTCGGCTGGGAATGGCGCAAGGCAGTCGCCAAAGTCGAGTTTGACGTTGGGCGGGAGGGTGGAAGTGTCGGGAAACTTGGACACGTCAAAGTCGTATCCATCAAGCCGAGCCTGCGGAGGCAGCTCGGCGGCCAGGTCTTTGAGCCAGATGCCCGTGCCAGTGCCAATGTCGGCAACGGCCGGTGCGTGCTCGAAAGAGAGCAGGAATTTGTGGACATGCTCTGGCAGGAGCCTTTCGTGTTTGGTGAGGGCGATCAAGGCTCGATGCTGCTGGTTTAGACGATGCTGCTCCGTGCCATCTTTGACATTGACGTTGAGTGTATAGATGGAGGTGCTCATATTGCGATAGAGTGGAAGGATTCACGAGGCCTAAATGACATAGAGAGCGATGAGAGTGATGGGTTTCTTCTCTTTATACGACGCCGGGCTCCAACGCCGGCCACATCTCGTGATACATACATATCAAATTCTGGTGACACAACCCAAGAGAGAGGGAAGATCTGCGGTGGGGCTTGAGGGGTGTTTCTGGGCAGCCTCAAACTTGTCCAATCCGTCCTCGTTCCATCGTCTGATATTATCAATGAGAATTTGGGCCATCAGGTCAGTAAACGTCAACAAATTATAAATATGTGTGGTGATAAGCCCGCAGCCACCGACAGTGTTCTCTGGCTGCCCCCCCCTTTCTCTGCTCACTTGTTGGCAAACTTGACACCGCCTGCAAGGCAGCCACTTGGCGCATACATTAGACTGGGCAGTGTTTGGGCTGCGATGACTCTGCCCGGCCATGACCAACGAGGTTTGTATACGTAGGACCCAGAGCACGGGGATTGAAGGAAGCTCCAGTCGGCTGGGCCACATTGCGCGAGAGTAGATGGAGACTTGCGTGCCCTTGGGCATATTGGTACCGAGTCTCCTCCCAGGTATCTCCGTCCTACCATGCCTACAAGCGACTCCATGCTCCGCAGTTGGTGCGTCCTGTGTTCAATGCTGCTACTGAAATGCCGTTCGCCTTGGGCTTGCCCCTATGCATTGCCGTCATTGGTCCTGCCGCATTCCTCGGCGCTGCTCCAGCAGCTCTCTCATCCGCCGGCTTCCTACGTCATGGTCAGGACGGCGCGGAAGCGGACTGTGCCGTTGAGCATGGCCGCTGCGGACAAGGTGCTGTCAGCGGAGCAACGTTGATCGGGGGGAAGAGGCGCACCGTAAGCCTCGTTTGCCTTGTCCAGGGGGAACTTTTGGATCATGCAGTCGATGTTGTGCAGCTTCGCGAAGCGGATGGCGTCCTCGGAGTCGGCTGCGTGGCCGCATGGCCAGCACTGCACAGAGGCGCCGTACTTGAGCTGGATTCACGTCTTGTCAGAGCGACGGTCTACGAGACTTGGACCTGGAGGAAGCCCACCATGGTAACGGTGTCGACGGGTATGCTGCCGGGGACTGCCGCATGTCAGAGGCTCGTCGACTTGACGACGACAGCACGCCTTACCGGACAGGATGAGCAGCTTGCCCAGCACGCCGAGGCCCTTGAGCAGCGGCGGCATCAGCTCGCCCGAGGGATTCGTGGTGACGACGAGCGACGCGCGGCCGAGGCGCACGAGGGCGTCGCCGGCGTCCTCGCTGGAGGCGTCGATGTACTCGTGGGCGCCGAGCTCGCGCGCAAAGGCCTCCTTGTCGGCGCCGCGCGAGATGGCGACGACGCGGTAGCCCAGCTTGCGGGCGTACTGGACGGCCAGGTGGCCGAGGCCGCCGAGGCCCTGGACGGCGACGGTCTCGCCGACGGGCACCTTCATGTGGCGCAGCGAGTTGAAGACGGTCATGCCGGCGCACAGGATGGGCGCGTACTGCGCGGCGTCGACGTCCTCGGGCACGCGGACGCCGGCCTCGGGGCGGAGGATGCAGAACTCGGCGTCTAAGGGGGTCAGAGGGGGGCACTTGAGGCGAGGGTTGAGCGTGGGAACTTACAGCCGCCGGCCTTGGTCTCGCCGTTGACGACCTGGTTGTCGCACATCTGATGGAAGCCCTTCTTGCAGGCCTGGCAGCTGCCTGTCCCGCGTCAGCTCGACGTCGCCGCCGGCCGCGGAGCCGGCTCACCGTCGTGGCCCCCGTGCCAGCCGGCGCCGATGCGGTCTCCGACCTTCCACGCCGTGACGCCGTCTCCGACAGCGGCGACGCGGCCGACGATCTCGTGGCCCGGGACAATGGGGCTGTCCGGCGTCAGCTCAGCGCGCCGCCGGCGCAGAGGGGGCGTACAAGCCGCCGCCCATGACGTTGTGCTGGGCAAACGTGTCGGAGAAGCACACGCCGCACGCGTCCACCTTGACGAGCACCTCGCCCGCGCCGGGGGGCTGCAGCGGCACCTCCTCGATGGTCAGGGGCGCGCCGGCGGCCTTGAAGACGGCCTGCTTGAAGGTCGAGGGGAGAGCCATGGCTGGTGCGGTTCAATGGGCAGGGTCGCGTGAGAGAAGGGAGGCTCTGATGCTGGGCTCCGAGGGCACGAGGGGCAGCGGCGAGTCCCTTATCAGGGACGGCAGAGACGGTTGGCCATGCGTTGTGTCGGGAATAAGCCAGCTGAGGCTCCACATGGAGAAGCAGGAGTTGGGGGGCAGTCAGACTGGGGCCGCGCACATGCGGGAAGCATTTGGAGTCTGCGGAGTCAGCCGATGCATGTGAACGGCCTCCGGATCGTCCGAGCCGGGGGTTGTGCCGTGTTCAGGCCCTGGGATGACAGCCGGCCAACGTGAAGTTGGGCGCCACAAGCAATCCACTCAGTGTCACAGCCTTGTCGAACATTGGGCGTACGAAGCAGCATGTTTAGGCGTGCAACCTGGTGGTTGAGCCGAGGGAGCCCTGTAGAGCCTGATGCCCCTATCTCGCGTCTATTGATACCCCTATCTCGCGTCTATGCACCCCCAGCCCGGCCCTTGGCCCTCATGCGCGCATGCTCGGCCGTCACGTAGCGCCCCCGAGTCAGGAACAGCGAGCACAGCGTCCACAGCGCGCCGGCCGCCATGACCATGATCCAGACGTTGCGGATGCTGTCGACGACGACGTCGACGCACCGCTGCCGCAGCTCCGGCGGCGCCGTCTCGAGCACGGCGCTCCGGGCGCCGGCGACGGCGGCGCGGATCTCGGCGTCGGAGAAGCCGTGGCCGGCGAGCACGTCGCGCAGGCCGGCGAGGGCGGTCGTCTGGAAGACGGCGCTCGCGATGGCCAGGGCGATCAGCTGGCTCTGGCCCTGGGCGATGTTGAGGAACTGGATCAGCTCGGCGGCGCGCTCGGGCCGCACGAGCAGGTTGCCGACGGCGTAGCCGGCCTGCGACGTGGCCATGCCGAGGCCCAGCAGCATGGTGAAGCCGTTGATGTGCGCGACGGGCGTCTCGCGGCGCACCGTGTACATGAGGGCGCTGCCGGCGACGAGGAACAGGCCGCTGGCCAGGTACCAGGCCATGTGGTAGCCGGTGCGGCCCATGACGGCGCCGCAGAGCAGGATGGTGGCGACGTAGAAGCAGACGTAGGGCAGCAGGCGGACGGCGGCCTGGGTGCCGCTGTCGCCGGCGACGAAGAGGAAGTAGAGGGGGATGTAGTAGATGCACAGGAAGAGGCTCGCGCCGCCGCAGGCCATGCACACGTACAGCAGCACCAGCTGGGGGTCGCGCAGGAGGTCGCAGGGGAAGAGGCGGTCGCGCGCCGACGTCAGGAGGGCGTAGCGCTGCGAGAGGCAAAAGGCGGCCGTGGCGACGGCGGCGACGACGAAGAGGGCGATGATGCGGCCGTCGCGCCACGGCCAGACGGAGCCGCCGAAGGAGAAGGCGAGGATGAAGGCGACGTAGAGGCCCGCGGTGAGCACCATGCCCAGCCAGTCGAGGGCGCGCAGCTTGTCGGCCAGCGGCTCGTGCGGCCGGCGCGGCAGGGGGGGGATGAGGAACAGGTAGACGGGGCTGGCGACGGCGAAGATGACGAGGTTGAGGTAGAAGGCCTGGGAGAGTGGTCAGCCATGCGGCTTCGTGATGGCTTACACGAAAGGAGAGGCCTCACCCAGCGCCACGTCGCCGCGCTGTCGGCCAGGGCGCCGCCGACGATGGGCCCGAGGATGCAGCCGCTGCCGTAGACGAAGCCGGTGAGGCCGATGTAGAAGGGCTGCTCCTTGGGCGAGCTCAGGAGCGTGGCGAGGTTGAGGGTGCTGTCGGATCTGGTGAGTCGAGGAGAACAACAGCAGTAACGACGACAACTCCTCACCCCAGATACATGCCGGCGCCGCCCATGCCGGCCCAGACGCGGCCGACGATCATGGCGTCCATGGACGGCGCCGCGCCGCACAGCGCGCTCGCCGCGGCGAACATGGCCAGGCAGGCGATGAAGATGCGCTTGTTGTCGAAGACGCCAAACGCCTTGCCCAGCGGCAGGATGGCCACGGTCGAGCCGAGGGTGAAGCCGACGCCCAGCCAGCCCAGCTGCGACACGTTGTCGAACGTCTCCGACACGGCGCCCTGGATGTCGGCCACGATGGTCGTGTCGAGCCCGTACAGCATGTTGGCCGAGTAGACGGCGCCGCACACGAGCACCCAGCGCACGCCGCGGATCGTCCGCTCGCCGCGGTCCGCCCCGGGCGCCGCCTCGGACTCGCTGCTCGACGTCTTGTCCGACGCGTCCGGCGGCTTGGGCTCCGTCGAGACGGCGTCGTGGTGCGGTGCCGGAGCCATTGGAGGGCGTGGTCGTCGGTCGCTGCAGTTGCTTCGTCCTCCCGGCTGGAGACGAGCTTATAGACGCCGTCCGTGATGCAGCAGGCTCCATGGCCCCTTTCGACTGATGACCGAGCACGTCGGGTCAAACTCAATCTTGATCCAACGCAGCGGCTCTGGCCGGCTCACGCTCGCGCTCACTCCGGCACACGCCTGCCCTGTGCCCGAGCTCCGGAACTCCGCCTGTCCCGCAGAGTTTGCCTGAACACGCTGTCTATTCCCAACTCCGGACGCTTTGTCTGTTCGCCGACTCCGGACGCTCTGCACGCGTTCGGAGCTGAGGCGGCCCCACAAAACTCCGGAAACTCCAAGACGGGCCGGCCCCGCAGCCCCACAAGCATCCGGGGGATCGACGGGATCGACAAGCTTGCGCTTATTCCGACGAGTGTGGAAGCGAGGAACGGGTCGAATCTCTTTCCATCCACGAGTACGAAGTACTCTATACGTAGTTCCCAGCCAGTGTCAACCTCTTCAGCCCCTTCAGCTCGGACTTGGGGCCGTTGGCGGATGCCCTAAGCCCGAGTGCTTGTCGACACCAGTCTTGGCCGCCGACATCAGACGACTAATCACACCTTGCTGCGTCAACTTGACAACCAAGGACTAGGGTCCATCAGCAGGCCAATTGCCGGCTTGCCCTCGTCCTGTAGCGGCCAGTCGAGTCTAGTCAACTGTACAAGGCACGCTGTGCTCCCTTGCGCCGTTTCAAGACCAGACCCCGAGCCGCAATGTCAAGTGTACAAGTCCGCAGAGCCTCGAGATGCAAAGTCTAGGTTGATGAGGCCACATCGACGTGGCTGCTACCCTACCATGCCTCCATCCCGGCACGCAGAAATGCTAGCTGTGTCTATAAATCTCCACGCTTCTCGAGAAAAATATGACAAAAAACTGCCAAGAGAGCGGCTCCGCCCCTCCCTCCATCTAGTCCGATGTAAACGCCCAGCCCCCGCCAAGGTCGAGGCCGTTGGGGTCGAGCACTTCAAAGACGTTGTACGACGAGTCGACGGAAAACGCCACGTCCATGGTCCCGTTGAGCACGTCCTGCAGTCCCAGGCCGTCAAAGGCCCCCTCTTGGCCTGCAAAGGCCGCCGCGTCGGAGCCCGCCGCGTCGTCACCGCTTCGGCGGCCGTTGGCGTACCATGAGCCGTCGGTGGCATCCGCCGCCGACGAGGGGCTGTCGGTGACATGGCTGCACTGCAGGCTTCCCACGAGCATCTCCGCCTTGGCCTTCAGTTCCCCGACAACCCTGGCCGCCCTGGTGCCCACGGCGAAGTGCCTGCCGAATATCTCAAACGATTCCATGGCACACCCGATGGCCGTGCGCGCCGCCGCCGACAAGGGCGACAGCGGGCAGGCCAGGACGAACCCTATTATGGTAATCGACGCGTTCCACTGCCACTGAAAGGCCTCGTGCCAACCTCGCAGCAGATCCGTCTCCGACAGGGCCTGGTGCATCATCTGCGTCAGCGTCATGGCGTGCCTGACGCAGGCTGCTGCACATTCGTCGGCCGCAGGCCCCGACAGGCTCGGGGAGAAGGATATGAAGGGGCGCTGGAGGTTCATGCAGAGGTTATGATACAGCAGCTCCAGGAAGAGGCGCTGGCGTTGGAGCCACAGGGGCGCAAACGCCGCCTCCATGGCCAGCTCGGTCCCGTCCGTCGAAAGCGGCTCCCCTCCCCTCTTCCGCTGGCACTTGAGTGCGTCGGGCACGTTCTGGACCCAGACGTCGAGACAGGTCTTGGTCGACTTGAGCAACGTGGCGCAGCGCTCTAGGACGGCGGGGTCGTCGTATATGCCCGAGCCGTCGCCGGTCGAGGTGCCACGGATGCGAGAGCATTCGTTGTGGAAGTCCATGTACACCCTGCGAGCCGCCAGGACGAGCTTGACGTTCTGGACGGTGTACGTCAGCCAGCTGACGTTGCCCCCGGCGAGCGAGGCATAGCCGGCGTGGATGGCCAGCTGGTGGTCGTCCGAGGGCAGGGAGCACGTCGTCTCCGACATGGGCGCCGACCACGGCCGGCCGAGCTTCATGCACGTCTTGCTCTCGAGCGCATACAGCGTCCACCACAGCCGCTTGCGCAGCTCCTGCACCGGCCTCGGCAGGTGCTGGGGAGGCTCCAGATGGAGGCCGAGGATGTGAGCCGTCCGCACCGCCAGGGCGAGCGTGCTGTATGCCATGTTCTGGAACGAGGCGCAGCAGAGGTAGATGACGGAGAAGATGTGGCACTGGAGCGTCGACATGGTCGGGCTCTCGAGCTCCGGGATGAGGAGCGCCTGGCACTTCTGGTAGTGCCAGCGGCCGGCCATGGCCGTGTCCTTGGCGTCGACGCCCGCGCCGGGCCGCCCGCCGGCATCGCGACGAGCCGGACACGCCGTGTCGTACTGTATGCACAGGGCCAGCATGATGTCGACCAGGGCCGAGGGCTTCCGCGTCTTGGTGTTGGTCCACAGCGACTTGTAGAGCTCTCTGAAGCTGGCCTCGTCGACGATCTGGAAGGAGCAGTGGTAGGACTGCCAGAAAAAGCCCAGGAAGTACTCCTCTTGCATCGCCGTCAGGTTGGTGCCCGGGGCGGCTGCCTGGGCATCCAGGGGCTGATCCGAGGCCTTCGACGGCTCCAGGGCGTTGGCGTCTGCTGCGAAGGAGTTGCCCGCCAGGCTGAAGTGAATCGTGTGCTGCGAGGGCGGATGCTCGAGGAACCTGCCAAGGTGCGACGTCATGCGGTCGATGAAGTAGAAGAGCGACGAGGGCCCGAACCACTGCTTCTGAGGCATCTGACCGTTGCTGGTGTAGATGCCCGGCGGGCCCCCCTGGCTCGACACATGGTCGAGAGCCGACTCCGTCCGGACCTGGCGAAGCTGGTCGAGGGCGAGGGCCGACGAGGCTGTCCCCGAGGTGGTCGGCAGAGCGGCAGACGCAGATCCGGGAGACAGCGAAGGGGTGGGGATGGTGGCCGCTGCGGCGGCACGGTCGCGCCGCTCAATCTCGTGCTCGAGCTCGCGGATGCGCAGCTTCAGCCGCTCGATCTCGCTGGGGGCCCGGGTCAGCACGGCTGGCGGGAAAGGGGGAGATGGGCTCACCGGAAGGCCTGCGGCAGCGTGCGCACCTCGCTGGCCGTCGTGATGCACTGGCCGCCCCGGCTCTTGCAGTTGTGGCACGGCTGGCCGTCGTCGCACTTGACGCGGTGCACGCGGCACCAGTTGCAGGCCCGACTGACCTGGCTGCGCTTGGGGCGGGCCGGAGTCGGGCCGGGGAGGTCGCCCGCGGGGCTCCTGGACGGGCCGGGGCCGGGGCCGGGGCCGGCAGGGGGGCCGGAGTGCGAGGAGTCTGGCAGACGGGCGAGGGATGGTGTGAACATGGCCATGCCGGCGAGTCAGCCTGGGACCATGGCGCCCAGAAGCCACGACGGGAGGCCTTTTCTAGCGTCGGCCGGATCGACGAGTCGGTAATAAACGAGGCGACGGGCGCTGGGACGAGGGCTCTTGGGCGGCGTCGCAGAATCTCGCTTCGACGAGACAGAAGCTGGCGCAGCAGTGGGCCCGTCAGCCGGGCTGGAACCTGTGCCTAGGGAGGATCGAATCGTCTGGTGAGATTGTCAGATGGAGAGACTCTTGCCAGCGCCTTGGGGGCTTGTATGCATGTACCTCATCCTGCCTTGGGGGAGGGTTCTGCTGGCTGACTGGAAGATGACGATGCAGAGGAGGAGGAGCGGCGAGGAGAGCAGAGCCTGGGTGACGTTCTCGGAACTGCTCCGCCGGCCAATCACAGCTCCAGGTAAGCCGCCGCCTTTTCCTGCCTGTCCAGGTCAGGCGCCATTCCGGGCCGGGACTAGCGCAGGCGGACCGGGCGTTTATGCGCTCCGCGTCTTGGAGCTCGCCGCTCATCTGCTCATCCTCACTCCATACATAATAAGCGGCCTCAGCCCTGGGGGTCCATGCCCCTCCGGGGGCTGGAGGCTATCGACAAATCCTCCGCGGGCAGCGAGGCCACCGTCTCGCTTGTCATACGCGCGCCCAGGGCCCCAGCCGCAGCAGAGGAGCCGCGCCAACGCCCCGGCCCGGCCAAGGCTCGAGGCCGTCATCACGAGCTTGGCCGCCGACGGAGCGCGCCCGTTTTGCGCCTTGGGCCCGTTTTGCGCCTTGGGGCCCGGGTCGTGAGCCCGGACGGAGGGAGCTGAGCCGATGCCGCCCGGGGATCGCGACGAGGCGCCCCCGTTGGTCAGCCCAGCTGTTCCTCCCAGCGCCATGGGAGGATTGCAAGACCGACTTACGGCGGCCGCAAGCCCAGGCGACTTGGCTTGAGCCGCGATGAACCGGGGGCGGCGGGATCGAGCTGGCCGCGCCGGGATCCAGCCGGGGACGTCGGGCTGCGGCCGGTGAAACAGCTTTAAGCAGCTCGTCGTCCTCGGGCACCAGCGACTCATGGACGCCGCCTCCCCCTCCTGCGCCAAACATTGCCAACATGGTCCGCTTGATGAGCTGCTTCGGCCTCGTTGCCGGCCTCGCTGCCTTGGCCGCCGCCGACGCCGGCCCGTCGCCGCCGCTTCACGCCCGTCGGCTCCTCGGCTCGTCCTTTGGCATCCCCGGCGACAACGCCACGTTTGACTACGTCGTCGTCGGAGGCGGCACCGCCGGCCTGACGATTGCAACCCGCCTGGCGGAGCAGCAGCGCGGCCGCGTCGCCGTCGTCGAGGCCGGCTCCTTCTACGAGATCGGCAACGGCAACCTCAGCCAGATCCCGGCATTCGACGGCGCATTCGCGAGCAAGGGCAAGGACGACTGGCAGCCGCTCATCGACTGGGGATATGTGACGGCGCCTCAGCGCGTGAGTCTGACGCGGCGCCCCGGGCGTGGCCTCTCGACTCCCAACTGCTGCTGACCGGCCGGCCAGAGCGCGTACAACACGGAGCTGCACTATCCCCGCGGCAAGTGCCTGGGCGGCTCGTCGGCCAGAAACTACATGGCCTACCAGCGCGGCACCAGGGCCTCGTACCAGATGTGGGCCGATGCCGTCGGCGACCAGAGCTACGCCTTTGACCGCTGGCTGCCCTACTTCGAGAAGAGCCTCGCCTTCACGCCGCCCAACATGGGCCTGCGCTTCGCCAACTCGACGCCCGAGTACGACGCGGCCGTGCTGGGCCACGGCGCCGGCCCGCTGTCCGTCAGCTACTCCAACTACGCCCAGGCCTTTGCGTCGTGGACGACCAGGGGCCTCCTCGCCCTGGGCATGCCCATCATCAGGGGCTTCCAGAGCGGCTCGCTGCTGGGGCAGTCGTACTGCCTCTTCACCATCAACGGCACCACCATGACGCGCGACTCGTCCGAGACGTCCTTCCTGCGCAGGGCCCTCGACTACCCCAACTACACCGTCTACCAGTCGACCATGGCCAAGCGCATCCTGTTCGGGCCCGGCAAGCGGGCCACCGGCGTCCTGGTCGACACGCAGGGCGCCAAGTACGTGCTCACGGCCACCAAGGAGGTCATCGTCTCGGCCGGCGTCTTCGGCTCGCCGCAGCTGCTCATGGTCTCGGGCGTCGGGCCGGCCGGGGCGCTGCGCCGGCTCGGCATCCCCGTCGTCGCCGACCGGCCGGGCGTCGGCCAGAACATGCAGGACCACGTCTACTTCGGCCCGTCGTACCGCGTCAACGCGCCGACCATGTCGGCCCTGCGCGACCCCGCCTTCGCCGCCGACGCGGCGCGCCAGTTCAACGAGCGGGCGGCGGGCATGTACGCCAACCCGACGACCGACGTCATCGGCTGGGAGAAGGTGCCGCAGCCGCTGCGCAGCGGCCTGTCCGCCGAGACGCGCCGCGTCCTCGACGCCTACCCCGGCGACTGGCCCGAGGTCGAGTACATCGGGCTCGGCGCCTATCTCGGCTACCAGTTCAAGTCGCGCGCCGGCGACCCGGCCGACGGCTTCAACTACGCGTCGCTGGCTGCCGTCCTGTGCACGCCGCGGTCGCGCGGCAACCTGACGGTCACGTCGGCAGACAACGCGGTGCCGCCCGTCATCAACCCCAACTACTTTTCCGACCGCGCCGACGTCGAGGTGGCCGTTGCCGGCTACAAGCGCGTGCGCCAGTTCTGGAACTCGACGGCGGTGCGGCCCTTTGTCGTCGGCCGCGGCGAGCCCTTCCCGGGCCTCGGCGTGTCGACGGACGCGCAGCTCGAGGACATCATCAAGAAGAGCTTCAACACCATCTACCACGCCGCCTGCACCTGCGCCATGGGGAAGCCGGGCGACAGGATGGCCGTCGTCGACTCGCACGCCAGGGTCTTTGGCGTCCGGGGCCTGAGGGTCGTCGATGCCTCGAGCTTTGCCCTCTTGCCGCCGGGACATCCGATGGCCACTGTCTGTAAGTCGTCGAGCGGTCCCGGGCCATTGCGCGGGGCTCACGCTAACTGTCGTCAGATGCCTTGGCGGAGAAGATTGCCTCGGATATTACGGGTTGATACAGCTAGACTTGCGGGCTCGCGTCCATGATGGCCGTTGCGGTGCCATTGCCTGTAGATATCTGTATTCCACTAGCCGTGTATTTTTTTTTTCCTTTTTACCCCTTTCGCAGAGACAATGTTTAACTACGTGTCTCTCAAGTTTTGTTTGTACAAAGTATACAGTATACATGGAGATGTCTAAGAGAGTGGCTGGGTCGCCTCTACAGACAAGACTCTGCCCTGTGCCATGGACAGCCGTGGCGAGCGAGTTGTCTATTTGGACACACATATGGATACATGACATATGGCCGAGTCCCAGCCTGGCCTCCCAACTTGAGCTATGCCTTGGCACTCACACTCACCCCGTTGACCCCGTTGACCCCGTTGACATTGACAACAGGCTTGTCCTGCGCCCACCGCTTCATCCAATGGGCCACATACTTGGCCACGTAGCCGTCCTCGATGATGCGCGGCGGCGAGCGCAGAGCCACGCTGTCGCGCCGCACGGCCGTCGTGTCGAAGACGACGTCCGGGCCGGCGTCGCCGCCGTACGTCTGGGCAAAGTAGTCGAGCAGCTTGAGAGCCGGGATGGCGCGCTCGGGGTCCGGGCCGGCACCCTGGGCGCTGTCGCGCAGCAGCTGCAGCCAGACGGGCACGGGGACGGTGCGGAAGCGCAGGCCGAGGGCGCGCAGCGCGGCGAGCAGGTCGCGCCAGGCGAAGACGTGCGGGTTGACGACGTTGTAGAAGACGGGCGGGCTGAGGGCGTCGACGGCGCAGGGGCGCGGCAGGCGGGCGAGCGTCTGGCTGAGCTCGAGGATGGTGGTGGCGACGGTGTCGACGGGGAGCCAGGAGCAGGGCTGGCGGAGCGAGTCAGATATTGACGGGTCGAGGATGCTGGGGGAGAAAAGGGGCAACTCGGAAAGGGCAAACTGAAAAGGGGCAACTTGGAAAAGGGGCAACCTGACAGGGGCAACTTGAAAGGGACAACTTAAAAGGGGCAACTCAAGACACTCACACCGCCCAGATCCGGCAGCGCCCCGAGCGACAGCGCCGAGCGCACCAGCGACGGAATGGCCTCGCTGTCGTTCCACACGCCCGCCTGCCCGTCGCCGGCGATCTGGCCGATGCGCAGCACGTAGCTCCGGGCGCCGGCGCGGGCCGCGTTGAGCACCACCTGCTCCGCCACCCACTTGGACTGCGCGTAGCCCGTGCGCGCCGCGTGCCGGGCGTCGGCCACGGGCCCGTCCGGCACCGGCGAGGCGCCGGGCCCGTTGAGCGCCGCCGACACGGACGAGCAGAAGAGCAGCAGCGCCGGCTCGGCGCGGCCGCCGCCGAGCGACAGCTGCACCAGCGCGTGCAGCCCCGCGATGTGGCCCTCGAAGCTGGCCAGCGGCAGGTTGAAGTTGACGGCCCACGCGGCGTGCACGATGAGCGTCAGCTCGCTGCGCAGCGCGGCGAGCGCCCCGGCCCCGAGCCCGAGGTCCGGCGCCGCGATGTCCCCCGCGAGCCCGACCACCTTGGCCCGCTCCGCGGCGCCCAGCGCGAGGCCCCGGGCCCGCAGCGCCGCGAGGATCCGCGCCATCGGCTCCGGGCCGCCGTCGCCGCGCCGCACGAGGCAGTAGACGCGCCGGATCCGGGGGCTGCGCGCCAGCCGGGCCAGCGTGTGCGCGCCGAGGGAGCCCGTGACGCCCGTCAGGAGCTGGATCCGTCAGCACGCAGCCTGCCGCCCATGCCAGGGGCAACGGGGGGGGGGGCCGTCACGCACCGCCACGTCGGCAAAGTCCGAGTACTTGCTGGCCAGCTGCTCCATGGCGGCGCCGTCGTCGACGGCGTCGCCCGCGAGCCCCCTGGCCAGGGCGTGCAGGTGTCGCGCCAGCTGCCGCGCGTTCCGCCGCTCGTAGACGACGTTCAGCGGCAGCACCTGGCCGTTGAGGTCGAGGCTCTTCTGCAGGATGCGCCGCGTCTGCAGCGCCTTGAGGCTGTCGACGCCGGCGGCGAAGAAGTCGGCGTCGACCGAGGGCAGGGCCACGCCGACGGCGTCCCGGACCGTCGCCATGACGAAGCCCTCGATGCCCGCGAGGTCGAGCGCCAGCCCGGGCCCGGCCGCGTCGAGCCGCCCGTAGGCGTCGTCGATCTGGCGCGCAAACTGCCTGTAGACCTGCGCGCGGATGATGCTCCCCTTGTCGGTCCGCGCGTAGTCGGTGCCGGCGGGCATCACCACCACCATGTCGCGCGTCAGCTGCGAGAAGGCCTCGGCGCGCGAGTTGGCGTCGGCGACGCTGGGCCAGATGGCGTCGACGTAGGCGTCGTCGGCCATGGCGCCGGCCTCGGACGCGGCCCGGAAGACCAGGAGCCCCGGCACCGGCCTGTCGACGCCGAACACGACGGCCTCGCGGATCAGGGCGTCTTCGCGGAGCCGGCCCTCGATCGGCAGCGGGAGCACCTTCTCGCCGTTGGTCAGGGTGACGCGGTCGTCGAGGCGCGTCACGTACTTCCACACGTCGGCCATTGTCGGGTGCGGCGTGAAGACGTCCTTGGACCGCCAGCATCCGGGCGCCGGCTCGTCCGAGTTGGACGTCGACAGTGCCGGGTGTCCCCTGAGGTAGACGGCCTCGTACTCGTCGTCGCCGACCGGGTCCATGACGACGAACTGGCGGCACACGGCGTAGATGCGGATGTAGTTCCACGAGTCGTCCCCGGCCTCCCTCTGCATGCTGTCGCCCAAAAGGCCTGCCTCGGTCCTGGGAAGGGGTCAGCTCGTCTCGTCCCCTGGCGAGCCCTCACGCGACTCACGTGCCGAAAACGACTCCCAAGTTGACCCCCTGGCTCACGAGCCGGTCGCCCAGCTCGTCAGGGGTCCGGGCGCCGGCGGACGTCACCCGGGCGCACGACTTCAGGCGCTCGACGCCCTCGGGAGTCTCGGCCAGCAGGCCCAGCGCATAGGGGACCGCGTGCACCGCCTGCGGCCGCACCGCGTCCATGGCCGCGATGAGGTTGGCCGACGTCAGCGGCAGCGCTGCGTTGTAGATGCTGGCCGTCTTGCCCGTGTACATGGCCTGCAGGGTCGTCGAGAGGCCGTACAGATGATACCACGGCAGCGCCCCGAAGTTGTGCATGCCCGCGCCCTGCGTGGCGTGCGTCAGCACCGCTCTGTGGGACAGCGTCACGGGCTTGGGCAGCCCCGTCGACCCGGAAGAGTGCATGATGAGCGCCGGCCGGCCGTTCTCCGCGTCGCGGTCCAACTCGCGCTCGAAGCGCGGCCCCTGGCCTTCAGGGGCCACGTCGTAGACGGCGCGGGAGGGGATCGGCACGGCTGCCAGCGCCCATTCCGCAGAGACGGCGGCTACCGAGGCCTCGATCTGCGGCGTGCGGCCGTGGACGACGGTCCGGCAGTCTGTCTGGCGCACGAGGTTGACGATGGCAGGCGGCGGAATGCGCAGCGAGAGGCAGAGCACCGTGTACCCCAGGCGGCTCAGGGCGAACAGGGTGACGAGGAAGTCGACGTTGGAGGGTGCCAGCAGAGCAACTGTCCCTCGCGCGTTCTGGGGACTTGTCAGTGTGGCCGGCACACGGGTTATCCTGGCTTCCTTACGGGTTCCAGGCCACGAGACATGAGGCTCTTGGCCGCCGCATCGACAAACGCGTCCAGTTGCTTGCCGGTGAAGTTCTCATAGTCATCGACCGTTTCAACGCCATCGCGAGACCGAGGGTATCCGAGTATGTGCGTGGGAGGAGAGTCCGCGGCGCGGTGTCTGATGACGTCGTCCAGCACTTTCAGCTCCCCATACTTGCGGTAGAGCTCCTTCAGATACGATGCCGTCAAGTGAGACATGGCAGCAACCGCAGGGCGATTTCCACAGCACAGCAGTTCAGGTTGCTCAAGCCGTGCGAATTGATGTCAACTTGGAGAACGAGCTTCGCGGAGCAGACTCGACTGTCTGTATGAAATGCAGCATTTGAAATTTGAACTCATCCGCGGAGAAACGCCAGTATTGTTCTCCCTCCCTCGCCGTCTCTTTCCGCTTTTGTTCTTGTCTTACTCTTTCTTCGATTTCTAGTGCTGTGGCCCCTTCCGGCAACTCCTGCAACTCCTCCGGATACCCAGACTCCGTATCGGAAACCTCGCCTCACTGCTCCAGCTCCCGGCCGACGCCCTGCAGCTCAGCTCGCGGATCTGTGCGTGAGACTCCTGACGTCGGCGGCTACCATGTGGATTTGCTGCGCACATGCAAGTCATACATAGATCTTACACGTCACCCTTGCAGGCCAAAGCCGGCTCGTGCTCCCCGAATCCATGCTCCGTCAGCCACCAGCTCCTCCGTACGCAAGTATGCATTGTCAGTGGGTAATCTATCCAACCGAGGCCGCCTGGCAAATTGTTCCTCCCCGTCACGCCCGACGAGGCGTGTCCCTGAGCAAGACAGCCATCAGCTTCTCCGCGACCCTTGTCCCGTGCACCTCGGCGCGCTCGATGGCCTCCCTCATGTCCGACTCCTCCTCGGCCGTCAGCGAGACATTGTTGGCCCCCATGTTCTCCTCCAGATACTTGATTTTCTTGGTTCCCGGGATGGGGAACACCGAGTCCTGCTTCATCATCCAGGCCAGCGTCAGCTGCCCGGGCGTGCAGCCCTTGCCGTCCGCCATGGCCTTGATCGTGTCCACCAGCCGGAGGTTGCGCGGCAAGTTTTCCGCCGAGAAGCGCGGGACGGACCGGCGAAAGTCGTTCTGGTCGAAGTCGTCGAGCGACTTGTACTGTCCCGTGAGCATGCCGCGGCCGAGCGGCGAGTAGGCGACGATGGCGACGCCCAGCTCGCGGCACGTCTGGGCCAGGTCGACCCCGGGCCTCTCAATGTCCATGGAGAAGGGGCTGTACTCGATCTGGTACGCGTGTATGGGGACCACTTTGCAGGCGCGCCGCAGCGTATCCACGCCACACTCGCACAGTCCCAGATATCGAACCTTGCCCGAGCTGTGAGCATTAATAGTCAGCGCTGCAAATTTGCATGCCCAGTCTGAAGCGTACTCGACAAATTCCTTCATCGTCTCGACAATGTCTTCCACGGGTGTCTTGCCGCTGAAGCGGTGACTGCACCTGGGTCAGCATAACCAGCACCAAGAGCTTTGATGGCACAAACCAGTAGAGGAGGTCGATGTAGTCTGTCTGGAGGTGGCTCAGGCTCTTGGCGATGGACTCGCGGATGTACTCGGGCTCGTTCCGGATCTCGCGACCACCATCCGGCGTCACATGGTTACCAAACTTGGTAGTGAGGAAAATCTGGCCAAGTCCAACCATCAGCGCATGCGACTCATGAGTGCTGCCGAGGGCTGGCACCTCGCTCCTCTTGCCAGTCCGTTGAAACCACTTGCCCAGCAGCTCCTCGCTGTCCCCATACAGAGCCGCCGAGTCCCAGTGCACGCACCCAAGCTCGAGAGCTCGGTCGAGGAGCTTGAAGCGTTCCTCGTCCGGCGGCGGCGTTCCGTAGAATGCTTGGCGGTGCGGCTCAGAACCGTGCCGTGGTCATGACAGGAGCAGCACTCACAGCTCAGTCCCATCAAGCCCAGGCCCAGCGCAGGGATCTGCGGGCCGTTCCGGCCCAGCTGCCGGGTGACCAGTTTGTTTGGCATGACTCGGGCGATGAGCACCTCCAATTACGTATGTACAAATACGCTGGCGAGACCACGCGTGAGAAGAAGGGGGGAGCGGAGGCGATGACGCACCCTGGAGTCCCGGTGGTAAAGAGAAAAAAATGGTAGCCAAGAGGTGTCTCCCCTCCCCCCGTTTTATATGGCAGGAGGGCCTCGAAGGCAGGACTGTCACAGTTTTGGCCGTGCGGGGAGTTGGAGCCGGCAGCTAGGTTACGTTAAAACATATGCGCCTCTCAGCCGAGGTGACCATTGAGAACCGCGCCACAACCACGGGAATCCTTGACAGTGAGCATGTCTCCGGATGCTGGGTGCGATCCCGGGCCAACGGCGGACGTCAGCGGTTCTGAATTGTGCAGGCAAGCCTAGACGAAGCCCTTGAGCGGGTCTACCAAAGATTGATTGACACTGGCATCCAACGTCTAGGTACATGACATGCCCCCTCAAACCACACGTCAGCACGGCGTTCCTCAAGCGGGGCCGCCCCTTGTTAGTTGACAGTAACGTCTCGCCACTTGATCATGGTCAGCCCGTCGTAAACCGGGAGCAGCACCACGTCGATTCTCTCGTCGTTCTTGCAGCTCGTGTTAAACTTCTGGAGAGCCTTGCCGTTCTCGGTCCAGTACGGCCTGACCTTGTCAGGGAGCGTGGGATTCGACTCGGTCGAGATGGTCATGCCACGCGCAAAGACTGGGGCACACAGTTAGTGGACTCGGGAACAAGGACGTCGAGAAGGCTTTCACTCCACTCACTGTTGTCGCACAGAATCAGCCCCTGGTGAGAGAGCAGCTTGGCGTCGAGGATGTACTTGACGTAGCCCTCGTAGCCCTCCTTGTTAGCGTCGACAAAGATGATGTCAAAGGTTCCGTCCAGCGTCTTGAGGCTCTCTTGAGCCGGGCCCTCAATCAGCGTCACGCGGTCGTGGAGCCTATAACGGTCGATGGTGCGACGGGACGCCGCGATCATCTTGGGGTCCAGCTCCAGCGTGATGATCTTGGCCTGAGTCTTGATGGTGCTCTCGTGCCACGCAAGGGCGCTGTAGCCGGTGTAGCAGCCAATCTCCAGGACTGCCCGGCGCCCGAGTCAGCAAAGAGTCGCCGGTTTGACGCAATTCCGTTGTTGACAACTTACTCCTCTTGGGCTTCAGGAGCTCTGCCAGGAACATCATTGTGGCTCCCTGGAGGGGGGATGACATCTTGTCGGCATCGTCAAACTCCTTGACTGTCCAATCCCACAGCTCGTTCATCTTGGGGGACACGTCCTTGGAGTGCTTTGTGCAGTACTCCGTGGTGACGACCGCCATCTCGGGCTGGGGTAGAGGATGTTCAGCCCGGCCAACTGGACCTCGTACAAGGACAGCTTACCGTGAAAGACAGGACGCTTGTCAACATGGTCGTTGCGTTGCCAAGGATGAATCGAATTCTTGAGTCTGAGAAGCTGATAACTGTGTGATCCTCTCTTCATGCTGGCGCAAGCGCATCGTCTTTTTGTATTCGAGGTCGAGGTGTTGGTGTTGCAGTGGCCAGTTCTCGTCCATGTTACCGTTGTGCTGCATGGCAACCGACTTCCTGGTGCCACCGTCAGCATAATCGCGTTCAGCCTCATGTTTGAGTCTTTTCCAACGCTAAGACGGCAAGAAGGTTGCGCCCACCAATCATCCGCGGCTCCTGCGTAAGCAGTTTTGAAGCATCCCGTCAGCAGCCTCCATCCGCTTGGCCCGCCGTCAGTGTTTCCAACCACACTGGGAACTTACAGATGCGAGCACTGCATTACCCGGAGGCTTACATGCATTGATTGGCCAAGTGAATATGATGTAACCGATATGCCATGCAACATGTCGGACAGGCCGGCTCGAAAGTTCTGACAATAACGCAAGGATTCGGGGCACGGGTTGCTCGCTTAGCCTTGACCCGGCCCGGGCTTCATGCTTCACAACCGGAGCTTACGGAGCCGGAATTGCTGACCGCGCCGGCCCGGGCTCCGGAATCTCCATTTGGGAAGGTAATTCGGTGGTTTCCGTACCCGGGAGTGCGGTCATGGTATCTTCGCAGATACTCCGGGCTGACGAGCCAGTCAATGGATACTGCGTCTAGAAGGGATGTCTAATCGAATGCTGGGCGCCTGGAGTCTTTAGAACCGTGAGGCTAGCACAAAACGACAAGGGTGACGATGCGAGCAACATCCACCACACTATTGCAACACTCCTGAAGCAGTCTAATATATCTTAAAGTGAAAGAGCTTGGATTCCGCATACTGTGAGTGCGACAGCTCCATACATACATAGCAAGAAGCCATAGGTTGGCCATACATCCTCAGCGACTAGATTCTTGCTCCCAAGGCGACTTGAGAATGTCTGGGAAAATCATTCCTCGCCAAGATGTTCACGACGTTTTCAAGGCGGAAATGGCCACTGCCGGCCGTCTGGTGCACCTGATTCCCGACCAGCTGGCCGCAGCAGTACCAGACTACCCCCTATTCTCGTACCCGAGAGCAGCCAAGCTCCAGGATGGGTTTGTCGACATCTCGGCCCGGCGCTTCGCCAATGCCATCAACCGAACCAGCTGGTACTTGAGCTCCCTGTTGGGGCCGCCTAAGGAGTTTGAAAGCGTGGGATATATGGGTCCAAGTACGTCAGACCTGTGCTGATTTCTGTTGCATTGTGCTGAACGCCTTGAAGATGATATCCGCTACTTTCTGTTCTTGTTTGGAGCCATCAAAGTCGGCTACAAAGTGAGTTGATATGCAAAGCTCGGTCGAAGGAGTGGTTCTGATTTGCTTGAGCAGATGCTGTTCTTGTCTCCCCGTAACAATCTCAAGGGCCATCTCAACGTCCTTGCAGGCGCCGACTGCCACATCTTCCTCCACGCCTCAGGGACTCAGGTTGGAGAAATCTTGGCTCACCGAAAAATGCAGTCCTCCGTCGTGCCAGCACTCGCAGACTTGATGGAAGAGTGTCCGGTCGATGTCTACCCTTATACCAAGACATTCGAGGAAGCTCGCATGGATCCCTGCCTAGTTCTGCACACCACTGGTTCAACGGGCTTACCGAAGCCCATCACGTGGAAGCTGGGCATCCTGAGCACCTATGAAGCTTGGAGAACGGTCCCGCCGGTGGATGGTTATGTTCCGACCACTGTCGTCTACCAGCAGGCCCGCAGGATGTACACGTCGCTGCCATTGTTCCACACAAGCGGCTTGAATGCCGGCATAACCTGGGCGCTTCTCCTGGGCGTGACGCTTGTATACGGCGCACCGCGGGTGGTTCCAAATGCCGCCTTTACAGACGAGATGCATCGATACGCCAAAGTCGATGCCTCCATTGGAGCGCCCTCGATATACGAAGAGCTGAGCCGCGACGCTGAAGCGCTCGAGAGGATGGGAGAGCTTAAGTACATCGTTGCCAGCGGAGGTATGTGCATGGAACCCGTTCGCTCCGGCCTGGTCCTTGGCCTCTCCAAGTTTGCTGACACGTCGACTCAAGCCCCCCTCTCGCAAAGAGCCGGCGCCCATATCTCTCAAAAGACAAGGATTATTTCAAACCTCGGGTCCACAGAGACAGCTTGCCTCCAGAGGCTTTCGCCGTCCGTTCAAGACTGGGATTACTTCTACTGGCACCCAACGCATTCCGGCATTGAGATGAGACAGTTCATGGGGGATCTCTACGAACTATTCATCGTCCAGAAGCCGGGGCTGGAGCTCTACCAGGGCATCTTTACGACGTTTCCTCACATCTCGGAGTGGTCCATGAGCGACTTGTACGAGAGACATGCCGACCCGGCAAAGTCGTTCCTCTACCGATACAAGGGGCGCAGGGACGACGTGATTGTGCTGAGCAACGGCGAGAAACTCGTTCCGGCGCTGATGGAAGCGACGCTCAGGAGCAGCCCGCTGGTCCAGGGCGCCATGGTCGTCGGCCGTGGCAAGTTCCAGCCGGCAGCACTCATCGACCTGGGAAAGGAGCCTCCAAGCACGGTAAAAGAACGGCAGGCCCTGGTGGAGGAGCTCTTGCCCGTCATCGCCGAGGCCAACGAGCACGCACCCGCCCATGGCCAGCTCGATCAGTACCACATCCTGTTCGCGGATCCGAAGCGTCCCATCCACTACCTGGGACAGGGCAAGATCCAGCGATACCTGACCCATGAGCTCTACGCGAAGGACATTGAAAGGCTCTACGAGGCAGCCGAGAACCCAGAGGATCAGACAGCCTGGGGGCGCGCCGCGCGGCTGGACTTTAACTCAGAGGAGGCTCTCAAAATAGGACTCCAGGCTCTAGTGTCGGAGCTCACTGGCGTGCAAGAGCTGCACGCACATCAGGACCTTTTCGAAGCGGGCCTAGACTCCCTTCATGTGATCCGTCTGGCTCGCGAGCTCAGACTGGAAGCCCGTAACACGCCTGGCCTGGAGCGCACCGCTTTGAAGGAATTGTCGCCGAAAGCGATATACAAGAATCCCAGTCTCCATGATCTCGCAGCATTCATAATCCAGGCAACACGCAACGAACCAGCAGCGGATTTACAAAGCGCCAATCACGACAAGTCAACTCAACGCCAAAAGAAGGGCAGCGGCGTGAATGGCTTCCACGTGGTGGGCAACGGTCTGGACCAGAGGCCATCAGACGTGCACCTGATGCAAAAGCTGCTCGGAAAGTATGTCGACAGCTTGCCGAAATCCTGCCGCACATCGCAACCGTCTCGCCTCCGGGACATGACGGTTATCCTCACAGGCAGCACGGGGTCGCTGGGGTCCTACATCCTGGACGCGCTCGACAAGAACCCTGACGTTGTTCGCATCATCTGTCTGAACCGCGCTGAAAATGCGGCTGAACGACAACGGAACGCAGCGGCACAGCGTGGACTGAATACGCCAAAGACAGGGCGGGTCGAGTTCTTCAAGGCCGACCTGTCCAAGGCCTACTTTGGTATCGACGAGGCTGTTTACAGACGCATGTTGGGGACCGTAACTCACATCATCCGTACGTATCCCCCGGTGGCGAACCGCGTCATTTCTGCGATTCCGAAATATCGGGCTCTCTTCATGTTTGGAAATGACGCCCGATGGCTGACCATGATCAATGACTCCAGACAACCAATGGCCCGTCAACTTCAACTGGTCGGTTTCTTCGTTTGAGCCTCACATACGTGGCGCCCGCAACCTCGCATACTTTGCGGCGACGTCGACGCACAATGCCTTCTTGCTCTATGTCTCGAGCGTCTCCTCGGTTGGGTCCTGGAAGCAGCCCGGCGGCGTGCCAGAGGAAGTGGTGCACGACCTCTCGGTTGCCGCTCCCATGGGATACGGCCAGTCCAAGCTCATAGCAGAATGCCTCCTGGACAAGGCAGCACAGATATCAGGTGTTCGGTCGGCTTGCTGCCGCGTGGGCATCGTGGCTGGGCCAGTCGAGCGACGACAGGGCATGTGGAACAAGCACGAGTACATACCATCGGTGAGTTGCCTCGAACTGCTTCACTCGAGCGGGCAAATGCACCTCCGGATATGTGTTGATGCTAAGGACTCGCAAATTCAGGTCATCATATCCTCTGCCCACCTCGGCATCTTCCCATCCTCGATCCCAGGTCGAGACCGCGTCGACTGGCTGCCCGTGGATAAGGCGTCCCAAATCCTCATCGAGATCATGACAAGTGCTTCGTTGCCCCAGATCTGCCCTGCAGGCACCAAGGTCTTCCACATTGTCAACCCGCACTGGGCGTCCTGGAGCGACGGCACAGCGAGAGCCATTCTGGATGCCTACCCCCGGACCATGCAAGTGCAGCCAGTCCCCTTTGATGTTTGGGTTGACGGATTGCGACAGAGCGTAGATGATGCTGACGTCGACCGCAACCCGGCTGTCCGCCTCGTCGACTTTTACGCGGGTTTGGCAACTGCTAGCAACGACGCGCGCTCCCTGGCATGCCAAAAAGCAGAGATGGCCAGCGCAACGCTTAGAAACATGGGACCTGTACATGACGCCTGGCTGCGGAACTGGATGGCACAATGGGGGCTGAGGCCGAGGGGCTTCGCAGATGTCATGGCTGGTGAACTCGTCCCTCGCTGGCTTCTTCCCTTTGTCTCCTTCTCGGGCAGCCCCAAAGCCTACTAGGGCTGCAAACGCACCAGGCCACGTCCAGCCCCTCTCACGAAGATACGGCTCTGCCTAGTCGTTACATGTATGTATGCATCCGTCCAGATGTGGTTGGAAGTGGTAGATCTAGATTGAAGGCTCACGTCCCGGACCTCTAATGTTGGCTAGATTGGTATTACTCTCATTGACTCCTGGGAACCCATCGATCTCGCGCCGGAACCTGAAGCATGGCTAGCTTCGTTAAGACTACCGCATACAATTGAACTTGAATTGTTTCCAGTCATTAGCCAGTTGGGCCAGCCAGCAACAACTGAATAAGCACTCCGTTAAAAAAGCTAGAATGTGCTTTCCTGCTTGTAACAAATCTACATGAAGAACATGGAATTAAACGGCTCTCTGTTTGGTGCCTGCACCTTTCCGAAAACAACATTGAAATCTAGGTTTATGGCCCAAGCCGAGTATGTAGGGCCAGGAGTGTTCCGGGACTTGCTCGTTCCATTTTCTCCGCAACTCCTTGAGACCACCACCCATATGAGTGGACACCTTTATCGTGTCTGAGATCAATGGATTATAGTTGATAGCATTAATACCTATTGAAGTGCTAAGCTGAGGTGTGAAAATGGAATCGAAATTACAGGCGACAGCTCATAGCAAAGTAGCCGACTTGCAACGGTTACCCCTTACTCGGCTTCCTCCTCGGCCAGCTCCTCTGCATCGGCCTTGGCGAGCGCCGCGGCATCCTCGGTGCGGCTCAGCTCGAAGCGCTTCTTAAGGCGGAAGGCAATGGCGCGCTTGCGGGCAGTCTGAGTCTGGGTGAAGGCAGCCGAGCCGCCGAAGGGCCCAGCAGGGGTGCTGTTGCGGACCCGGACGACGCAGACGTTGTTGGCGCCGCCAACCTGGGCGTCACAGGTCATGCCCTGAGGCATCTGGACCTGGATGGGGAATTCGGTGTTGGTGGCCAACGAGAGGCCTCCGAGGGGCAGGCCAGGGACGTTCTGCATGACCTGAGCGCCCTGGAAGGCGCTGGGGTCTGTGCCGCCAGAGGTGCCATCGACTTCGGCAGTGAGAGGACCAGCGCCGTCCTGGTTGACCTGGCGTGATGAGACGGTCAGCATGAAGGACTCCTCGCAGACAGAGCTCAGGGGCCTACCTGTCGGAAGACCATGGTCACCATGCCGTTCTCGTCGGCAGTGGGGAGACCCTTGACAGCGCCCTGGCCAGCCATGTCGCCCACCATGGTCTCGGCAGCGAAGTTGTTCTTTTGGCCGGCGCTGTTGCCGCCGCCGCCGCCGCCGCCAATGCCACCGAGGAGGTTATCCAAGAGGCCGCGGACGTAAACCTGGTGCTCGCTCCGGCGCTGGGCGGCGCCACGGGCGCCACCAAGCCCGCGGATGTTGTCCTCGACGCCCACGGCACCGGAAGTCCCGTTGTTGGTCGGCATCTGGATACCGCCGCCCATGAAGCTTTGAATGCCGTCGGCAGCATTGACTGGGCCGTTGCCCTGCGTGCGGCCGAGGGCCGAGGCCCTGTTGCCGCCCATTTCACGGTCGCGGATGATGGACGTGTCGGCCTGGGAGCCGCACCTGTTGTTGGAGCAGTCACGTGGCGTGCCATCGGCCACTTGGATGTTCAAGTTAGCAGGCCAGACGCATCGTGGGGAGCCGCTTGCTTCTTGGGCATACCACTCAGACCCGGCATCGAGACGCCGTTGGCGCCCTCGATCGAGCGGATGAAGCCGTGTGCCGAGGCACCGGCAACGAGAGCAGAGTAAACAATTCCGTTGCGCATTGTGAAGGATCGGAAACGAAGAAGAGTGGAAGTAAGAATAAAAGAGAGTACTGTTGAATATTGCTATTGAAACAAGCCACCGGGGCTGCCAAAGAGAATTGAAGAGAGAAAGAAGAAAGAATAGAAGAGAAGACGAGTTGAGATGCTGGTGAGAGACAAGAGGCCGGTCGAGAAGGAACATGACCGGCCATATATAGTCGATTCCAGCTCAGTACCAACATAGTCGCCATGGGCTCTCGTCCGGAGCGTCCAACAGCCGAGCTCGACGACACATGTGTGGCGCCGTGACATGCTCGGTGGCACGGATGGGGCCTGTTCCTTGTTCCTGACACCAGGAGAGACGAGACCGTGATCCGGCTATTGGGGCCGAAGGCGCATAGGCGGTTGAGAGCCGGTTGCGCTCGGAGAGCGGGAGCCAAACGTGCATAAAGAGAAAGAAGCCTGAAACTCGAGGGCGCCATGCGATAGGGCCGCTCCCGATGGAGCCCGAGACTGGCGGCCGGGAGGCGCGGGAGTGCGACCCGGCTCGAGCACGGGGGCCATCTGGAGGGCATGAGCAGCAGAGGCCATGGTGTTCCTGGCATGTCTGCAACAGGCCTAGGCGGGACCGAGCAAAGCTGCAGCACACGGTTTCGCAGCCGAGACGAACGGCCGATGGAAAAAACGAACGAGCAGGGGGGCAGCACGGATGGCGCGTTGCAGGTTGGCGACGCCCAAACTCGAAGCGTGTTGTTGGCCATGGCCACCACAGCAGGCTGGCAGCCGCACCGGAGCCTGGAAACCTTTGGTACGCTGTCCGAGTCAACGATCAAAGAGGAAAAGAACCCGGGCCGACCAGACGGACGGTCCGTGGGTGGTCCGTGTGCGGAAATTCCCGGTCGCCCAGCTCACTTACGGGACAAGTGCGCGACAAGGCGAAGAACCGCTGCCCCGGTCTCCAGCTTGGCGCCAAGGGGCTGTTTTGGCGATCGCTCTGCAGCAGCGGCTTGGCTGCCCATCTGAAACGTGATCCCGGCCCGCGGATGGCGCTGATCTGTGTGCATGCATATTCCATACGCTACCGGCAGCACAGACACTCTTGAAGTTCAGGTCGCTCCTCAATCCGTTGCCCAGCCGGTGGAGAGAAGAATAGCCAAGCATCAAGCCCATCCGTAATCCCTAGCCGGTCTCAAGGCAAAATCGAATGACCAGCCTTCCGCACGCCACGACTTGGTAGTCCTTGAAACCCAAGAGCCCCACTAGCTGGGAGTGTCCGCGC
The DNA here is from genome assembly GCA_002939055.1 of Hypocreales sp. Mo6-1. Classification (NCBI taxonomy): domain Eukaryota; kingdom Fungi; phylum Ascomycota; class Sordariomycetes; order Hypocreales; species Hypocreales sp. Mo6-1. Next base: position 2,808,063 of record PNEP01000013.1, read on the forward strand.
TGTTGCCGGGGGCGATGCATCTCCATCTTGGCCAGTCCCAGATGTAATGGAGGTCTGGTACAGGTATCCTTGTCAACCCCCCCCCCTGGCATCACGGTGTTCCAGCCAGAGCGAAAATCACTTAAGCTTCCCGTGACCCACACAGAAGCTCTTGTTAATGTATGTGGAAAGGGCCTACTGGAGCATGATGCATCAATGATTCTAGAGGGACGAGGGCGGCAGCGCGAGGGCTCCTAACCTGCCCTGTAGGGCTCGGCTGACCAACCCCGAACCACAATATAACCGCAGCAGGCACGGTTATTCACAGTACGAGTGCGAGAGCCGGCATTCTTCCCGAGCCGACCTGCCGGCAGAGCCCCTAGCCTGAGGAGAAGCATACTACACCTAACTGGGCAAGCCGCCGAGAGCGGAGCCGTGGGGTCGCACTCGATGAGAAACACCCCATTGCGGAGGCCCGCGGGTCTGTTCAGGTTGACATCAGAGCGTCAACAATCGTGCTGGGCTTGGGCGCAGTACTGCTTGGAGGCTTTGACAAACAGCTGGAGTGGCGTCCAGCCCGCGTCAGGTTGGCCAGCAAAAGGCCCCAGCGCAGCTCGGGGCAGCACCAGCGTCAGGTGCCTCGGCACAGCCTTCCTCTGTTGATATCTCCGAGCGCGACGCAAACATCGAGGTGCAATAAGTTTCTTCAGGTGTCATAGGAGAACCTCGAGACTGGTCGATCAAATCGCTGGTTTGCAGGCAGCTCCTCTCTGCAGCGCCCGATGAGGGTGTACCGTCAAGCCGTCAGGTCTCGGTGGCAGCTTTTCGTGATCGGGCAGGTTCAGGCACTATAATACCAATTAAGGTTATGTATTATGGCTTTTAGTATAAGTTAATTAATACCCCCTACCTGTAGTTCTCGTTTACTACCCCCCGTCGCGCCGTCCTCGTCAGCCCGTGCTTTCGAAGGGTGCCGCGAAACGCGATCGCCGTCCGTCTTCAACGCAAACCCGCAGTGGATAGAGAGTATGACGGGCTGGGGGTCGTTGTACAGGCAGGGGAAACGGGACCTCTCGAGCTCCTCTGGCATGGGTGTCGTTGGGCCGCAGCCGGTTCTGGGACGTGAGTATGACCCAGATTGAAACCTGCTGGCTAGGGCTATCCTGACCGCGGTACAAATAAGGTTCTCTCCCCGTTTTGACTTGACGCACCGCTCTTCAAGAACTGCTTGATTGGAAACGCGAACGCGAGCCCAACCGCGACTATCTATTAATTCCAGTCGCCGAAGACAACATAAGGAATCATCCAGCCCGGTTATAGGATTCCTGCTAACGGACGCAGCTGAAGCTCTGTTAAGCTGAAGCTCTGTTAAGCTTGCAGTCCGTATTCTTCAACGTTCGAAGCGATACATGAGTCATGTATATGAAACGTGAAACGGGGTGAACGCTATGTAGTCTCAGCCACATGTTCAAATTAGTGGCTGACAGACTCCTTCGGCAGCCCTATCCATGCACTCATGACTTGTAGTATCCAACTAATTCGCGTAAGGATCCAGGATGAAGTCGGCAGCCCGGCAAGCAATAGACCGGAGGCAACATTGAAAAAGCACTTGACGCCAGACAGGCAGTTGACCAAAGCCTAATGTATGAAGCTTAAAATTTTGTCATGCCTAGTCAGCTGATGACAGGGCCGTCAGTCAGCCCTGGCAGGGTGGTGGCTACACGTAGGTATGTAGAGGAGCAGTATTCCTCCCGCCGGTTGGCTTGAACACCGGCATCGACAGCCGATTTCTTGGTGCCGGCTTTCGGAGTCCGTGGACTCCAAGTTCCGGGTCCCCTAGTGGCAGCTGTTAGTGTGCATCGTGGGCTTACATGGCAGGTGCTCTCGCAGCCGGCAGCGAGGGGTTGATACCGTTCGCCTCGGCCGAGTACACAAGAGGGAATGACTATGTACTGGGAGGAGTGGGGAATAAGATCACTCAGTGAACACGATACCAGGATGCAGATCCGCATCTAAATATAACTCGATATGGGGGCGGTGAGTGAAAGTGTGAGCTGAGATAGCGCTGAGTTTACTAAAGGCGGCAAAGTTTGGCGCGAGTCAGATATAGCTAGCGTGAAGGTCTCGGCTTGACATTCAACCACCCCTTGCTTGTATCAGCTCGACATTTTCTCCATCACGGCTGACCAGTTTTCCCCAGCAAGCAACCAGCCAAGGTCCCACTGCCCGTAATGGCACAAGCAGGCGTGGTTGCCTTTAACATTGGGGCATTCATTTCGACGCTCTTTCTCCTCGAATTCGGAGCCGATAAATTCATCGCTCATACTGCGGTTGTCGCAGGCCACATAGGGGTGTCAGAGGTCACTATTGGACTCCTCACAGCAGGCGCAGAATGGGAAGAGGTAAGCGACAAAGCATCGCGCTGGCCATGGTTGCTAAGGCAGCCAGCTTGCGGTTGTTATTGCGTCTCTGGCGCAAGGTCGACCATCACTAGCCATCGGCAACGTTATCGGTTCTGCTATATCCAACATTCTAGGCGCATTCTCCCTTGGCCTGCTATGTTATAAGGGGGACGAGACGGTCGAATTCGACAGGAGCTCACGGATTTACTCGCTTGTGCTACTAGTTTTAACGACCCTAGTGATTCCGATCGCCTATTTTCCATCACGCATCACCTGGTTGGTTTGCGGCTCTATTCTGATTGCGATATTCGGAGTCTACGTCCTGCTTGTAGGACTGGCGATTGGACGTGGCGTCCTTGCAGCACCGGAAGATTCCGACGGTGACGATGACGACGACGACGACAGCAGCATCGCTGGAAGTACGACAGGCCTGCTAGCCGGCAGCACAGACACTGAGGAGAGACAAGACCACCAACGCCGCACCCAACACGGGCTCAGCTACCATACGCTTTACCTGTTCTTTGGATTCCTCGCCATCTGCCTTGCCGGCTATGTCCTCTCTCAAGCTGCAATCAACATCACCGACCAGCTTGGCATTTCCGACGTCTTATTTAGCGTCATCATCCTTGCCATAGCCACTACGCTCCCAGAAAAGTTTATTGCTGTCATGAGCGGCTACCGAGGCCACCCTGGGATCCTCGTAGCAGGCTGCGCTGGAAGTAACATTTTCCTACTGTCACTTTGCTGTGGTATCACTATGGTTAACGCGAGGGGTCCCTTGAATGGGGGCAATGTGACGATTGTCGAATTATCAGTTTTGTGGACATCGACGGCTGCATTTACAGCGACGATCTGGTTTGGCGCTAGGTTTTCCCGCTGCATCGGCGGATGCATGGTCGCTGGCTATATTGCATTCATTGTGCTTGAGTTTACAGTGGTTTATGGAGTTGCAGGTTAGATATGTCGATTCCATAGTGATAGGAGTCTAAGGAGGGTCTAATATCTGCTGTATATAATTATAGGCTAAGTCTAGAAAGCTTGTTTCAGCCTCCGAATCTACCTGTAGCTGTCGCCGCTTTTTTAGGTCTCAGTCGGATCATTGACCCGGCTCTGTTTAGCCACCTAATTTATACAACAAAGCAGAAAATAACACACTCCCATTATACGGACGAACTCATGGCGAAACTAACAGGGATCCGCGATCTGGTGGAGAGCTCTTAGTGGCCTGACCACATCAATGGTTTGGTGTAGAGTTGCTCCAACGTCGGCAGTCTGTTGTTTACCCCAAGAACAGAACCAGCGCCATCACTATGCTGCCGATATATACGATGCTAATATATTCCCAGTCGACGCAGAGCTGTTGCTAATTAATTTGGCTGCCCTAACGTTTGTTGGGCAGTTCGCAACATGGAAGCCTCCATCCCGTATGTGCCAGCCACTGGTGCATCCCCTTGCTAATGATCGACTCCAAAAAGCAAACACGAAAATCAGCATCCGGGGCGGATTGAACTAGAGTTATCCAGGATACTGATTGCGAAGAGTAGGACTGGAGGGACGCAATGTATGACTCGCGGTCTTCCTGAAGGATAGTGCTTGGAGCCAGACGGGGAGGCTGGAGACGAATGAAACGAGGGAATCCGGCCGCCAATTGGACTGGCACCTTGGCAGAGAATCCCCAATCAATGATTCTTTAACACATCAGCTAAAGTCTAAAACCTTTACCTAGCGTTACGGCCCACTTACCCGGTGATATTGTGATGCGGGTCTACAACTATGTTCTGCGGGCATAGATCGCCATGATCCACAGCGAACGGCTCGTCGTTAAGTTCCGGGTAAAGCACGTCGGGAAGGAGTCTTCTCTGGTCAAAACAGTCCCGTTCTGTTATTCCTGGAAGGAGGCCATTGCCGACTCGGCGGAGCCTGTTGTTTATTATTCTCTCGAAATGCTGGGTGGCAGAGACCCCTAGAAGAGTTAGCCAATTCGAGTATAAGGGGTTGCTCGATAACACACTAGACGACTCTTTGGTACACTCAATAAGTGACGCATGTATTAGCGCAACTTGACGCAGGATCTTGTCTCGAAGGGGTCCCGTCGGGTAGTCCTCGGACCAAGAAAGTTGTGTGCCTGGGATCCATTTTAATGCGATGAATGGGTATCCAACCACGTTATCGAATGTAAGGCTACAGCCGCAAAGCTTTGCAGCCCAACGGAAGCCCTTCGCCTCGAGCTCTCGAATAATATTAGTTTCGTCTTTGATAAGGCTTATGATAACTTCTTGTGAAGCATCGCGCACAAAAAGAGGCACCCGTATAGCCCAACTTTCGCCATCCACAAAGTCTACCTTGAACACCCGGCATTGGCCGCCATCGAAATGCTTATTGAGGGTCGGAGTTTGGCCGTCGGATCGAATTCGAGAGATGGCTAGAGGGATTTTCTCTGGGAGGAAGCTTTGCTGGTGCATTGCTACCTGTAGCGCACCGCTGTCTATCGGGCTTCCAGTTTCCGCGGGAGAGAAAATTCGGAAGGCTGAATGGGAACTGAGGCTATCGCATATTAGGCTTAGCGCAATATCCGTCTTCCCGTTACTGCGATTCGTCTCCGAGACCGGCTGGCCATTGCCATGCAGATCGGAGACGCCGCCACGCTCTCCGTCCACTAATCTAACCAGCTTCCGCAATATGATATCCGGACGTATATCATCGTATACTGTCGCGGCGTATCGTTGGTGGCGGGCTTTGTTCCTTGGACTGCAAAACGAGTCGCATCCGCGGGTGGTTCGGGTCCGTATGCACTTAACAGACTCAACCAACAACCACTACTTCCGTTACTTCACAAATTTTCAGAACCACTGCACTACGCAGGCAAAAGTGGAATGCAACAGGTGGCTACAAGTGGTCTTGAAGGTGGGAATACCCTGTTACAAGTCTGCAGCTGCAAGGCGAAAGGTTCGCCCGCTGCTTTCGCCCTTGTTGATCCCGGTTTGCCTTCGGCTTTCTTAGGCTTCCCTAATAAGGAGGCAGCCCTAGAAAAGAGATGGATAGGACTGGAGCCTGTAGTCGCAACACATCCTGTCAAACATGACTTCGCGACATGAATACGAAGGCTGCGCCCAAAAGTAAGTAGACTGCCCACTGCTATCACGTGACCCCCCACCGTGCGGGTAAAAAGTAGATGCACTGCCCTATCGTCCTTATAGGCTGACTGGGCATCGCTATAGGTAGGTGTGAACTCGTAGAGTAGTGGTAGTAAATACAGTATATAAACTATGGTGGCACTGTGATATGGGTCACGTGATACTATGAGGTAGTCTACTTACTTTGGGCGCAGCCTTCGTACTGCCATGCAATTCTACATCGAATAGTAATATTTGGAGGCTCGAATACAAAATGCGTACGATGTCGCGTTGTTAAGGAGGGCGCGCTTCCATGGGTCCACTAGGATTAGTCCTCTCTGTAGCTTAGCCAGGCTGCCGGTCCCGTCAAGCTAGCCGAGCCAGAGGTCTTGCACCGCAATGCCATTTTCCCGACTGTCATGTCGACTGTGACTCAATATGATGGTCTGAAATGGAACGAGACGGCAAAGGTTCAATGTTGCTGGGTTGCGCCTCTGATGTGCGCTCCTATTCTCAACAGTTGCTGCCCGGGCTGCCGCCTTCGCCTTGGATCCCAGTACGAAGTCGTCTTCTCTTGCCGGTGATATTCTCCAACATTAGTCACGGCCTCCGCTTTGCTGCTGGTGCCTTAAAGTCCTTATCCTTCACCGCAGTACTCTCTGCAGTAGCCCTTCAATTCCTGACCAGTGAATTTTTCTTCGTCCTCGGGCCGCAGCTCATCAGCGGGGCTGGATGACAGCCTGCGTTTCCTCGTTCGCCGCCCTGACTTGACACTTCCTCCTCTAGCAGATTCCCTAGCTTGTTGCATTCGCTCGGCTCGATTAAGGAGACGGGCAAGCCTGTCAAACGTGACGGAAACCGAAATTGATTCATGGTCTCTCGATACAGGTACTTCGTCCGTGGCGAATTCGTCGAGTCTAAGGGTGAGGGCCTTTTGCTGGTTCGTAGCCGACCCGTCAGCGGATCGAAATGGCTACCTTACGTCAGTGTTGACTCTTCAGGGGAGAGAATTAACGTACCATATGTACAATATCCTGCGTGATCTCCAGGACTTCAATGTCTTCGTCGTCTGACCAGGTATATTTTGGACGCCATAGTGACACAGTGGACTCCTTTCCCCTATAGTTAATGTTGATACCAATAACGGCTTTGATGTCGCCATTTGAATAGAGAATATAGTCCTGAGCTAGCTGTTGCAGATTTTTCCCATCCTGTGAATATGATACCTCTACTACCACACCTGGGTAGGCGGCCTCTGGGTGTTGGAATTGTGCGTCTGGTTGACGCCGCATAACCCGTCTCGACGTCTCCTGGTCGGCTTCTGCTAGGAAAATGCGGGAAGAGCCTCCGCTGGCGATCTCCGCCGCAAAATTGCCAGCCTTATCTTCTGCCTTGGCAAGATTACCCAGCTGATCACGTAATTCATCTGCGAATAGGGTAGAGAAGAAATCGTGGACTGGTGAAGGCATGCGAAGAACAAGACGGCTATTTCGAGAGTCGTAATCGAATCGGGAAAAGGATCGCTCGATTGTTTCGCGGTGCTGGCGGTACTGCTGTTGGTCTATTTGGACCTCAATCAATGGTGCAGTGCGGCTTGTTTGTGCGCGGTCCTTGCACTCGTCGAGTATACGCATCACGTCGTTGACGACAGACGCGTCAGAAGCTCGTCCGCGTCGCTCCTCCGTCGTAGGAGGGGTCGGAGGCAGTTGAGCCTGGCGCTCGGGAGGTGTAGTGCTAATGCAATCCAAAGGACAATGGGGTCGCAATTCGTGAGACCCAGAAATATTTCGCCCCTGGGCCATGGTTAAAAAGGGATGATGCGCAAGAGTTGCAGTTTCTAGCGTCACGTCATGTTAGCCCATAAGCCGATTGTCACGTGCCACCAGGTCACATGACCTGGGCCACAATAAGTAGCCAGCCGTACACACGGAACTTAGCCAGATGATCATCACAAGAGAGAGTTTTCACTTTATTCACACAGAAGACTATCACACGTATGCATCTTCTAAACGATTTGGATTCGCTGTTCTACCTTTCCATTTGTCAGAAGCGGCGCCAGCGCCCAAGGCCCAAGGCAATGGTCCGGCCCGCGAAGCATTCAGCCTAATGGTTAGCGCCATCCTCGTATCGCTTGGAATGTTTCTACCCATCATAGGAGGTTACACATAGAACCAGGCACGCTATACTTTATGTATATAACGTGAGTTGTATCTATATTTTGAACCATGCTCTAGCCCCGAGCAGCTGAAGCAAAACTATCGCCCCAACTCGGGCGTCCCGCCGCCCACGTGCCCACGAATCTCTACTGTATCGCGCAATGGTTGCTTGCGAGTTTGCGAGCCAGCCATCCACTCCTCTGTGTTTCCGTAGTATGAATATATCTGGTTCCTGCCCCTTAGCGCCCCCAGCTCCTTCTTCTTCTTGGAGCAATACCTTAGTATGAAGAGGATTCCTGGATGGCGGCGAGACTGGCAACGCCCGCGCCGACACCGATACCGGCTTTTGCTCCCGAGGACAGATCGCCGGCCGAATTAGAGCTGCTGTTGGACTCGCCGCTGCTGCTTGTGGCCGCCGCGGATGAGCTGGACATCGTCGGTGTCGATATCGATGCCGCTATCGATGAGGCGGATGAAGGTAACGTGAACTCCGTGGAGGAAGAAGAGGCCCCTGGGTCGGTGGCGGACATGTTGAAAAACGCAGAGGAAAAGAGCCCTTGGCATAGCGGTGGCCTTGCTGGGAGGCGTCTCCCTCGAAGAGTCAGAAGAATAAGACTTTGGACGAGCTGAGGTCGAGGGAGTACATGTAGGGCTGCACGGGCCTGTTGAACTTGTGGTCGGGGCCATTAGTGTGTTGTTGCGTGAGTTCATCTCATTCACACCATCTCACGGAGAAGAGGCACAATATCACAATGCCGTCAAAACCTGAAGGTGTCTCGTCACAACATGAGAATAGGGGAGAAAAGCCGTTGAGAGCGGCGGATGAGAGCGGCGGACAAAAGAAACCTGAAGGCATTATTCTAGATGTCATCATAATAAGCAAAGATAAGAATGTAAGTGAAATATTATACGTACGGAATATAACGGGCCCGAGGATCGCCATGCTCTCGACAAGACTCTGCTGCCATAGCGCGATGACATCTTCACATACTATCGTCATCAATCGATGCACTCAAAAGGTCGTCATAGTGTAAGTTCATCTGCGAGCTGCCCTCTATGGCGCCATCTCTTAGCGACGTTGCGGTGACTAGTATCCCTGGAAATTATAGGGTGATTTTACCTTTCCTATTAATATAATAAGGTTTCATATTGCACCCGTTTCTTCCCGATAAATGCGTAACACTTCCCTCGGAAAGCATATAACTGATATATCAGACAACATAATTATACGATAGCCTGATCTTATATCTTTCCGCGTTTCCGAGAAATCGGGTATAAAGAAGGGCTGTTTGTTTCTCTGGCTTTATCTTATATCAATCAGACAGCACGAGACGTCTAATACCACAATTCAAACTCTTCTTACTTAATTATGCAACTACTACTATTGCTTCTTACTCTACTTTATATTCTAGGTATGGCTTCTACTACGCCGGAGATACTATCAACCTCTTATCGAGATATTATGATGTATACGCAGGGTGGAGGAAAGGTAGTGAAGTTCCGTATGGTACCAATTATATATACCGACCGAGACGTTAAACATGCGGATCTTATTGGAGCGATAACTACTTTTAACGATGGGTCAACCTGGCTAACGATGGACGACAACCGACTATTCCTAATGCCGGAGGACGCAATAGGTGACGTTAACGGTCCAGAGTCCGCATCTGATTGGCCAGTTATGTCGCCAGAAGAGCTTAGGGAGGCCCTTACAATCTTTCCACCATATGAGGAGCTTCATTCTCAATTTCTGAACGCCACTCGTGCTAAGATATGTCAATATAGTTAGCATTTCTACCGACATTCCGACGGAATGGGGAATTGTTATAGATGTCGTCGGACTCATTGCACTTTTTTTGTTTCTAGGGGTCAATTATATAGTAGTTAGGACGAATGGGTAGCTTGCTATTCGGCAATTAAATAGTTACTAAAATTTAGTGATCTTTTTATTTTAATCGTCGCCCTCTGTTTCTAGTTGTCAGGTGGCAGGCACCTGCCGGGTCATATGCAGGCGCACAGGCTACTAGAGCCCTGAGGCGGCTTCCTGTATTCTCTTCCTTGTCACTAGCTTCACAACGCACTGCGCACACTCAACAAAGAGTACCATTATCCCGAGGTTGCCCTTCCATGCGTGAAGCATGACACTACTTATTATACACGCGGCTACCGATCCCTATAGCTATCCCTCGTTTACGTTACTAAACGCAGCCACCTCGACTAAATTAATATACTAAATCCCCAATCCTAGCTGCGTCGCGAATTATTACTTTTATATATCTCACTCACCCCGTTCCTCGGGCGGCCGATATACTAAGATGTCTTTAAAGTAGTGGCGTCCGCGTCGGAGAATCCGATGCCCCACACCCTGTCGGTCGAGCTGCTCTCGACCAAGATCCTCTCCCCCGTGCTCATCGGGATCTCCGTGAGCCTGTCGTTCTGCGTGAAGTTGTAGAGGTTGACCACCACCACCATGCGCATGCACTTGCTGCCCCATACCGCGGGGTTGAAGCCCTTCACCATCCTCCCCATCCTCCCGTGCTCGGCCAGGTGCCAGTCGATGGTGCTGAGGATCATCCCCGCCGTCTCCGTATCGCCGAAGATTTCGCTTTCACATGCATCATGAGCTGCTCGGTGGTGGCGAAGGCCCTGCCGTCGCACACGAACAGCGACCTGTGCCACTGGCTCAACTCCCCGTAGCTACTCCCCGTGGTCTTCCAGAAGAAGATGTGGAACCCGCTAGTGTCCGTGGTCCCACCCTGCTCGCCATCGTGCTGATGCTGCACCTCAGTCCAAGCGCCTGTCCCTGTGGGTGACGAACCGGTTTCCCAGAAGCTCGATTTCGAGGATGGAGAACGACCTGACAGACCCGATGGAGAGCCCGTCGGTGATCATCTTCTGGGGGCCCAGCGGCGAGGAGGGCTCTTGCAAGAGCGTCTTGGCGCTGAACATCAGCAGGATCTTGGGCACCGGCGCCAAGTGGACGGTCACGGACCTGATCGGGAAGGGGGCCAAGTGGCCGGACGCCGAGACCGTGATGGAGCTGGCTGTGAAGAGGCTCATCATCTGCGACGGGTGCGACATCGAGGACGACATGAACTAACAACATCAAGAGGTGGACGTCCAACGCCCAGGTGCAGCCAAGGTGGTCTCCGCGTACCTCTCCCAGACGATCATCGGCATCACCAACAAGTTCGGCTTCTCGAAGGCGGGCTCGATCAACAACACCGGGAGGAGGGTCATCATCTACAGGATGAACAAGAAGCTTCGGAGGCTCAAGCCGTTCCCCAAGGGGCCATCACCAACAGGGTCAGGCTACAGTTCATCGGGCTGGCGCTGTCGGTGTCCAGCTGCTACGAGAGGCCCCCGGTCTCGTTGGAGATGGCCCTGGAGACGGCGTTCAATCAGAGCGTATATATATTACTATACGGACCGACCACTTCTGGCTGGTCAGATCAATAGCGTAGCATCCCTGCCTAGTACCTACGCCTCGAGACACACCCGGCGGTTTAGCCGAGGAATAGCCCCACTCTTGTCTTGAGAGGCAGCAGCAGAGCTTCCTCGTGCTTCAACCTCAGTCCACGAGCTTCCGATTGCCAGCCTCCCAAGGCCCCTGACAGCCGCGAGCGCGTGCCCACGATGAGCTGACGGCACACGCACAATGGACACGCTGCACGCGAGAGCCGACTGGGAGAGCGTGGGGGGCAAGTGGTTCCGAAAGACGCAGCAGTACACGGCCGTCTTCGACCAGGACCTGGACCTCGACAACTATATTGTCGCGGGTGCGCCCTATGCCGGGGCCTTGGGTATGGCTGCTGCGGTCTTTGGCGACGTGGGACGACGCCCGCCGCCTTGACAGCTGCTCGCGCAGCAGATCCGTGGCTAACGGGTGGCAGCGTTATGGCGCGACGATGCGAAGCTGCAGGCTCACATCCCCGGCAGGTCGTCGAAGCCGTCGATCGACATGTACAGCTTGGCGGGCAAGAAGCTGCGCAGCATTGCGTGGGACAAGGGCGCCATCAAGGGCCTGGGGTGGTCGGAAGACGAGTCTCTGCTGGTGGTGACGGCCGACGGAAACGTGCGCTGCTACGATCTTCAGGGCGACTTTAGCCACTTTTCCCTTGGCCATGGTGCCGACAACTACGGCGTCGAGTCGTGCCGGTAGGCGGGCTGGCCCCTGTCTCGACACTGGCTCACCGGTCCCAGGTTCTACGGCAGCGGCATGGTGGCGCTGCTGGGTAACAACTCGCTCGTCACCGTCTCGTCGTACGCCGAGCCGCGGCCGAAGCTGCTCGCAGCTGCCCCAGAGGGCCAGGTGCACTCGTGGGCCATCGTCTCGCCAGACTACACACTATCGCGGTCGGTCGAGGTGCTGCTCAGCGTCGGTTCGACGGTGCACGTCGTCGACGCGACCGACTGCGAAGACCGGCTTCTCGACATCGGGCCGTTTAGCCACATCAGCGTGTCGCCGGACGGGCGATACGTCAACCTGTACGGCAAGGACGGCAAGGCGCACGTCATCTCGAGCGATTTCCAGGACAAGCTGTTTGAGCACGACTCGGGCTCGCAGACGCCGCCGCAATACGTCGAGTGGTGCGGGAGCGATGCGCTCATTGCGTGGGAAGACGAGGTGCACATCATCGGACCGGGCGACCAGTCGTCGTCGTACCTTTACGACAGCACCCGTGTCCACGTCGTTTCCGGTAGGGCAGTGTCTTTTGAGAAGAGCGTGCTGGCTGACGCGACGGGTGTCCAGAGTACGACGGCGCGCGGCTCATCACCAACGACTACTGCGAGTTCCTGGAGAGGGTGCCGAGCGACTCGCTCGAGGTGTTTGGCCACGCGTCCGAGTCGTCGCCGGCGTCGATCCTGCTGGATGCGGTCGGCCAGCTGGAGAATGAGTCGCCCAAGGCGGACGACTACATCCAACTCATCCGGCCGAACCTGACCGAGGCCGTCGACACGTGCGTCAACGCGGCCGGGCGGGAGTTGGACACCAAGTGGCAGAAGAGGCTGCTGAGGGCGGCGTCGTTTGGCAAGTCGGTGCTGGACATTTACAACAGCGACGACTTTGTCGACATGTGCGAGACGCTGCGGGTGCTCAACGCGGTGCGGGACTACGAGATTGGGCTCCCGCTGTCGTTTGAGCAGTACCACCGGCTGACGCCCGAGAGGCTGATCCGGCGGCTGCTCAACCGCCACGAGTACCTGCTGGCGCTCAAGCTGGCGGGGTACCTCAAGCTGCCGTCGGACCGCATCTACGTGCACTGGGCGTCGATGAAGGTGCGGCTGGGGGCCGAGGACGACGAGACCATCTGCCGGGTGGTGGTGGAGCGGCTGTCGGGGAAGCCGGGCATCTCGTTTGAGGAGATTGCGCGGGCCGCGTACCACGAGGGCCGGGGCCGGCTGGCGACGGAGCTGCTGAACCACGAGCCGCGGGGCGGCAGGCAGGTGCCGCTGCTGCTGGACATGGAGGAGGACGAGCTGGCGCTGGACAAGGCGATGGAGAGCGGCGACACGGACCTGGTGCTGTCGGTGCTGACGCAGCTCAAGAGGAAGCTGCCGCTGGCGGCCTTTTTCCGCGTCATCAACTCGCGGCCGACGGCGACGGCCATGGTGGAGGCGTCGGCGGCCATGGAGGGCGACAACGCGCTGCTCAAGGACCTGTACTACCAGGACGACCGGCGGGTGGACGGGGCCAGCGTCTTCATCCGCGAGTCGCTGCGGCAGCCGGACGCGCGGACGGCGGCGGACAAGCTGGCGCTGGCGGCCAAGCTGCTGGCGGACTCGAAGGAGGCGGCGCTGGAGCTGCACGCGCTCAAGGAGACGACGGCGCTGCTGCGGATGCAGGAGGCGCTGGAGCGGGACCTGACGGACACGTTTACGGGGCTCAGCGTCAACGAGACCATGTTCAAGCTGATACGGCTGGGGCACAACGGGCAGGCCAAGAAGATGCAGAGCGAATTCAAGATGGCGGACAGGGTGGCGTGGTGGATCCGGTGCGTCAAGGGGGCTCGCGGGCCGGAGAGGAGGCCTCGGGGCGCCTCGGGGCTAACCAGACGCGCAGTCTCCGGGCGCTCGTGGCGAAGCGCGAGTGGAATGAGATCGAGGAGATTGCAAAGGCCAAGAAGAGCCCGATTGGGTGGGAGGTGAGTTGGACGCGGGCGAGTTGGCGGGACGGGCAGCTGACGGCGGCGGGCAGGCCTTCTTCAACCTGACGCTGCAGGCGGGCAACCCGCGGCTGGCGGCGCAGTTTGTGGCCAAGTGCACGGGGCTGGCGGCGGGGGAGACGATTGCCATGTACGAGAAGTGCGGCATGCGCGTCAAGGCGGCCGAGGAGGCGGTGCGGCTCAAGGACGGCGAGGCGTGGCAGCGGCTGCTGGAGGCGGCGGGCCGGGGGTCGCACGAGGGGCGCGAGATTGAGCGGCTGGGCGCGACCGTGTTTAAGAAGTGAGGAGCGGGCGGCGAGAGCCGGCACTAGGACATGGCCCGGGAGGAGGCACGGACGGGGATGACGGGGGCGCACGGAGACGAGGGCGCACGGAGGCGGCCGGCGGGGCCGGAAGGGAGGCGGCGGCGCGTACATGGTGGTGGAGGGCGCGGACGCGGGGCCTGGGCTGGCGCAGGCATTGCTGACGGGCGGACGGCTGCGGACGGACGGCTGCAGAGGACGGCTGCAGCGGCCGTCAGCTGACGGCTGCGGCGGGCCGGATCGGGGGCGGCGGGCGGCGCGGAGGCAGCCAGGCGCGGCTTGCAGAGGGCTCGAGGCGGCGGCGGAGGCCTCGAGGCGGCGGCGGAGGCCCCGAGGCGGCGGCGGAGGCCCGGCCGGCGGTGAATGGGCTGTCTCAGCTGCGAGCGCCACAGGGGGTGCCGGGGGTTGGCAGGAAACCTTGCCACGGCGGCGGATGGAGGTTGCCGGAGGCCGGAGGGCCGGAGGGCCGGAGCAGCCGCCGAGCGCAGACTGAATGGGCCGTGCATGACGCTCCCGTCGCGTGCGCGGCAGCCGGTGACCAGGCAGCCAGTGACCAGGCAGCCAGCGGCCAGGCAGCCAGTGACCAGCGCAGGCGCCGGCGCCGTGACGGCCTCGCGTCCGGCGCTGCTCTGCGTGTCTCGCCTGGGCCGCGAAGCTGCGGCGTGCCAGCCAACGGCCAAGGCGAGGACACAGACTCGCGTGACCGCTCGGGCCAATAAATCGCTCGAGTCGGCTGACGGGCAACAGGCACCCGCACAGCCTTTTGGCCGGTCTGGGTTAACGAGCGAGCCCATCCGTCGCCAGCCCCCTTTTCAGCGCGCAGGAGGCGGTCATTGTCCTTTCCTGATCCGTTGTGGTTGGTGGTCAGCGCCGGCCTGCCGTTGCGGTTGCGCGGCTCTGCCTCTTGCCCCCTCGCCTCCTCCCTTCTGTCCTCTGCCTCTGCCTCAGCCGTCCCTCTCTTCTGCCTCTGGCTCGCCTCTAGCTCTCCTGTCCCTCTGGCTCTCCTGTCCCGCTGGCTCTCCTCTCCCCCGGCTCTCCTCCTTGCGCCCCCCCTCCCTCGCCACCTCGCCACGACGCACCCAGCTCAATGTTCACGCAGCCCGTCGCCTCGCCGCCGCCCGGCCCCCCTGCCTCGTCCGCGTCGTCCGCGTCGCCCTCGCGCCCCAGCCGGCTGCGCGGGCTCAGCTACCTGCGCAGCTACACGCACAGCCACCTGCTGTCACGCGACAGCGCACGCGACAGCGCCCGTGACGGCGCCCGCGACAGCGCCCGCGACAGCGCCAGCAGCAGCGGCGCCGCCAGCGGCAGCCACCTCGACAGCGCGGCCACGTCGCCGGCCCGCTCAGGCGGGGGCAGCCTGGCTCGCTCAGCCAGCTGCTCCCTGGCTGTCGCCGCCGCCGCCCTTCCTCCCCCCGCCTCGGCCGCCCCCCCGTCGGCCTCGCCGTCCTGCTCCCTCAACGCGCACCGCCTGACCGTCATCCACGCCACGCCCTCGGCCGCCGCCGCCGTCGCCGCCTCGCGCCAGAGGATGACGCCCCGGAGAGCCACCCTCCTCGAGCCCGAGCCCCCCGCTGCCGCCGCCCCCGCCGCCGCCCTCGACTCCGACTGTGCCGCGCCCGCCGCCCACGCGCCGCCGGCCACCATGGCCCGGACCGCCGCCCCGGCCCCCGGCGACGCCCCCGCCGCCTCGTCCGACGCGGCGCCCTCGATCCGCTTCTCGGCCTACTACGACCCCCGCTCCGCCCGCCCGTCCCTCTCCTTCGCCCCCATCTCGCGCACCCTGCCCTCGGCCTCGGACGTGATCCGCGTCGGCCGCTACTCGGAGCGCGACGGCCACGCCGCCAACCTGGTCGCCAACCAGCCCTCGGCCGCCCCCGTCGGCTTCAAGAGCAAGGTCGTCAGCCGCCGCCACTGCGAGTTCTGGTGCGAGGACGGCAAGTGGTTCATCAGGGACGTCAAGAGCTCCTCGGGCACCTTCCTCAACCACATCCGCCTCAGCCCCCCGTCCCAGGAGAGCAAGGCCTATCCCGTCAACGACGGCGACATTGTCCAGCTCGGCATCGACTTCAAGGGCGGCGAGGAGATGATTTTCCGCTGCGTCAAGATGCGCCTCGAGCTCAACCGCGGCTGGCAGAACAAGATCAACACCTTCAAGTCTGTCCCTCCCCCAAACTCCCTTGCCCGCGCCAGCTGACCGTCCCGCTAGCCTCGCTGCCCACAAGCGCCTGCGCACCATGGCCAACAACGCCGCCGCTTCGTCCGTCTCGAGCTCAAACTCGCAAGACTGCTCCATCTGTCTCAACTCGATTGCCGTCCGTCCCCCCCTCCGGCGTGCCAATCGTTCCCGCTGACCCTCCCCTCATTCAGCCCTGCCAGTCGCTCTTCGTCGCTCCCTGCTCGCACACGTGGCATTTCAAGTGCGTGCGGTCGCTGTTGATGTCGCCGCAGTACCCCATCTTCGTCTGTCCCAACTGCCGCGCCGGCGCCGATCTCGAGGCCGACGTCGATGAGCCCTCGGAGGAGGAGTGGCAGCAGCTCGAGCAATGCCACGAGGAACAAGGGAACGGGAACAAAGAGGAGCCCGCAGGCGGCCCGCCGCCGTCGTGTGCGCCGGTGCCCGCGCCGCCCGCCGACGTGGCCGCCCAGGACCCCGACGCCATGGACATCACCGTCAGCGTTGGCGCGTCCGACAGCCTGGCCGACGCGCCGACCTTGCCGCACGCCGCCTCGGAGCCTCTGCCCATAAGCAACCCCGCCTCGGGCGCCGGCCGGGTCCACGACCTGAGAGAGAACCGCCCGCCGTCGCCAGGCGCAGCCGCCGCCAACGGCGAGGGCCCCATCACTCCTAGGAACAACGCCGGCCCCTGGGTCTTTGATGGCGGTGCTGGCCGGCGCGCTGCCGAGGCTCCGCCCCAGATGCCGAGCCTCGATGCTGCCGCCGAGATGGACCTCGGCGGCCAAAACCAGAGCGACGACTCGGCCCGGTGACGACGACGACGACATGAGTCGAGTCATGATGCTCGGGAAAAAGACGGGACTGGGAAGCCACGCGGGAACCAGGTTGCAGGCTGTAGATTCATAGACGGCGCCGGGCGTCTTGTCCTTGGCGCCCGACGGCGTACGGAGTTTGGGCTTGCATCGACGGCAGGCCACGTTTGGACAGGTTGATCTTTTTGCATGGCGGGCATTGGAGACGCCCGTTTGCTACTCTCTTTGTTCTTGGCTACGCCACAACACGGGTACATGGGCATTGGGCGGGGGTTTATTGTGCACGGCATAGCGGCAGCCGACGCCATGGATGGCTCGCGGCTGTCCGGGGCGCCGGGACCTGCGCGGAGGGAGAATAGTGTGTTGTCAGTGAAGACGAGTCGGATTGCTGAAGAGTTGGAGATGGTCTCCAACCGCGGCGACCTTTTGCGCCCCGTCTTCGGCTTTCGTGATGGTACAGGGTAGGCTGCTGTGGTGACGACGCTACCTCGTCGGCCCCGGGATGATCCGGCCGATCTATCGCCGAGCACAAATCCCTTCCGGCACTGCACCGACCATCGCCTCCAAGCAGCACGTCGCAACGACAGCCAGCCATGTTGCGCCAGTTGAGCTCGCGGCTGCGGCCGAGCCTCAGGCCCCCGTGCTCGAGGCTGCTGCGGCAGAAGGCCGGACTGGCGCTGGCGACGAGGCCGCTGGCGACGGTCGCCGTCGAAGGCATTCCCAAGGTGGCCCTGCCTCGGCCTCTGCGTCGCTCGTGCTGACAGCCCGGACAGGAGCCGACGGAGCTGGACCAGATCGCGACGCTGCCAAACGGACTGCGGGTCGCGTCCGAGGCGCTGCCCGGGTCCTTCTCGGCCGTCGGCGTCTACGTCGAGGCCGGGTCGCGGTTCGAGAGCGCGGCGCTGCGCGGCGTGTCGCACATCATGGACCGGCTGGCCTTCAAGTCGACGTCGACGCACTCGGCCGACGCCATGCTGGAGCGCGTCGAGGCGCTGGGCGGCAACATCCAGTGCGCGTCGTCGCGCGAGTCGATGATGTACCAGGCGGCCACCTTCAACGGCGCCGTGCCCGAGACGGTCGGCCTGCTGGCCGAGACGATCCGCGACCCGCGCATCACGGCCAGCGAGGTGGCCGAGCAGATCGAGACGGCGCGCTACGAGATTGCAGAGATCTGGGGCAAGCCCGACCTCATCCTGCCCGAGCTGGTGCACACAGCCGCCTTCAAGGACAACACGCTGGGCAACCCGCTGCTGTGCCCGGAGGACCGCCTGGCCAGCATCGACCGCCGCACCCTCCTCGCCTACCGCGACCTCCTGTACAAGCCCGAGCGCACCGTCCTGGCCTTTGCCGGCGTCGAGCACGCCGAGGCGGTGAGGCTGGCCGAGCGCTTCTTTGGCGACATGGAGTCGGCCGCGAGGCCCGATGCCGCCGCCGCCGCCGCCGCCGCTCCCTCGCCGGCGGGCTCCGAGACGGGCTCCGAGACGAGCGAGGCCGACATGTCGGCAGCCTCCCTCGCGTCGTCGTCGTCGTCGTCGTCCTCCCCCTCCCCCTCCTCTCCCTCATCGAGACTCCTCTTCAAGGTCCCCTTCCTGAAAAGCATCTCCACGTCGACCCCGCGATCCGCCGCCGTCGTCGACGCCCCCCCGTCCGCCCTCGAGCTCGACCAGCAACTGCGCCAGCCAGCCCACTACACGGGCGGCTTCCTCTCGCTGCCGCCGCGGCCGCCCTCGCTCAACAACAACACCAACTTCACGCACATCCACCTCGCCTTCGAGGGCCTGCCCGTCGGCTCCGACGACATCTACGCGCTGGCGACGCTGCAGACGCTGCTCGGCGGCGGCGGCTCCTTCTCGGCCGGCGGGCCCGGCAAGGGCATGTACTCGCGCCTCTACACCAACGTGCTCAACCAGCACGCCTGGGTCGAGTCGTGCGTCGCCTTCAACCACTCGTACACCGACTCGGGCCTCTTCGGCATCTCGGCCTCGTGCCTGCCCGGCCACACGTCGGCCATGCTCGACGTCATGTGCCAGGAGCTGCAGGCCCTGACCCTGCGCTCCGGCTTCCGCCGCCTGCAGGAGGGCGAGGTGGCGCGCGCCAAGAACCAGCTGCGCAGCAGCCTGCTCATGAACCTCGAGAGCCGCATGGTCGAGCTCGAGGACCTCGGCCGCTCCGTCCAGGTCCACGGCCGCAAGGTGCCCGTCCGCGACATGTGCCGCCGCATCGAGGCCCTGACCGTCGCCGACCTGCGCCGCGTCGCCGACGCCGTCGTCGGCGGAAAGGTGGCCAACCCGGGCGCCGGCAGCGGCGCGCCCACCGTCGTCGTCCAGGAGGCCCAGGCCTACGGCGTCACCAGCCGCGCCATGACCTGGGACCAGATCCAGGACCGCATCGACGGCTGGCAGCTCGGCCGGAGGGCCTGACGGGTGCGGGTGTATTAGTAGTGTACCTTTTTTATCAACCTGATGTACGGACGGACGGACGGGCAGGGCATTGTGGCGCGGCTTGTATAGCAAGAGCGGCGTGTACAACGGTCACCGGCATGTGAACTAGAGCAGAGGGCAAGACAATTCATTAAGCACCGTGGCCGGGGCGCGGCTGTCTATTCCAGTGTGCTGTCTGCTCGCCGTAGTGCGCGCTTCCCTGGCCATGGACCGACTGTGGTTGCTTGCTATCTGCTCTGCATGTGCAAGGACGTGTCTACCTGGCGTGTCTAGACGTTCCGAACAAGGAGAAAATAGGAGACATTAAGGCGGAAAATGAAGGAAAACAAAGCAAAGACAAACGGAAGCCTCACAGCCTGGACCGCACCGCCTCGAGGCGGTACTTGACGTCCTTGAGGGCCTTGGTGGCGGGCCGCCAGTCGTCGAAGCGGCGCAGCAGGTCGTCCGTCTCGGCGCTGAGCTCCGTCCTGACGAAGCGCTCCTCGAGCAGGCCGCGCATGACCCACGGCAGGACGTAGGGGTTGGGGGCGGCGGCGGCGGCGGCGTCGGCGGCGACTGGCGGGTCCGGATGGGCGATGGCGAGGGGGACGGGGGCCGGCGTCGGCGCCGTCTCGAGGGCGTGGGCGAGGGCGAGGTCGTAGACGGCCGGGTCGAAGTACAGGCGCGAGTGGCCGTCGCCCGAGTAGAGCGAGCCGGCGAGCGGGGCCGAGAGCTCGCGGACCAGGCCGTGGTCCGAGACGCCGAGGTTGCGCAGCTTGAGGGCGAAGGCGACGAGGTGGGCGATGAAGTCGGGCGGGTGGAGGCGGCCGTCGACGAAGACGGCGCGGTAGATGTAGGGATGGCTGGCGGGCGAGTAAACGGCGGACTGGGGGGTCAGCAGAATAGGGGTAAGGGGGGCGAAAGGGGTAAGGGGGGGAATAGGGGTAAGGGGGGAATAGGGGCCAGGGACACCAGGGCTCACCTCGAGCGGCACCACCTGGTCGTCGATGCTGCCGACAAAGGTGACGCGGGCGCCAAAGTCGACGACGCGGCGCAGGGCGTCCTCGAAGCGGCGCGCGTTGACGCTGCGCGGGTCGCCAAAGTCCCACAGCTCGGCGGCGGAGCCCCGGAGCAGGCTGGAGCGGTAGTCGGCAAAGGGCCCGAGGGCGACGCCGGCCATGGCGCAGACGCCGACGCGCGTCGTGGCCGGCGACAGCAGGCCCAGGTCCATCAGCTTGGCCAGCAGCATGACGGCGACGGGGACGCCCTGCGAGTGCGCGGCCACGACGACCACGTCGGCGCGGCGGATGGCGTCGATCCAGTTGAGCAGCAGCTTCCACAGGTTGTCGACGCGGTCGCCGACGCGGCCCTCGCCCTCGAGCGCCACCTTTTCCACCTCGCAGTCGGCGCTGCCGTGCGCCGCCGCCCAGCGCCGGATCGCGTCGGCGCACAGGCCGGCGAAGCGCAGCGACGTGCCCGTCGGGTGGCCCATCATGGGCCGGAGGTACGGCGCCGGGAAGAGCCCGTGCACGCCGATGGCCACGGCCCGCCGGATGCGCGGCGGCTCCGGCGCCCGGAACACGTGGCTGGCCGGCGGCTGCGACGCCCGCAGCAGCAGCCCGGCGATCTGCTGCAGGATCGACGGGTTGTCCTTCATCCGGAACGTGCTGTGGAAGCACGGCAGCACCAGGTTGGGCGACGGCGCCGCCTCGCCTGTGCCGCCGTCGTCGGCCGCCGCCGCCGCGCTCTCTGCCGGCTGGTCGGCCGGCGACGGCGCCCGGGGCTCCGTGTCGGCCGACGCCGGCCGCGCCCGCTTGTTGCGCCGCCACGCCGACCTGCCGAGCGACCGCGTCTCCTTGGCCTTGGGCTCCTTGGCCGCGCCGCCTGACACGTCGCCCTCGGCCATGGGTTTCGGGTGCGTTTCCGAGCCCTCGCCCATGACGGCAATCTCGCCCGACGGCAGGCCGCCCGTCGTCGGCGGGTCGCGTGACCAAAAGGCCCAGGTAGAGCCGGCCTTGGGCGCGGGCTCGCGCTTCGGCGGCGGCGGCGGCGGCGGCGACGGCTTCGCGTCCTCCATGACTGCGTCCGCCTCGCCGGGCTTGGAATCTGTCTCCGTGTTGCCATCGCCAGACGGCCAGAAGCCGAACCAGGACGCCGCGGCTGGTGCTGGGGCGGCGAGCGGGTCGCCGGGAGCAGCCGGCTGCGACGGCGGGGATGGCGGCTCGTTCGGTTGCATCGCGGCCGGCGGCGTCTCGGTGAAGGGCGTGCGCGACCACCAGCCCAGCCAGCTGGACGATGGTGCGTGCCGCAGAGGCGTTGCAGGCTCTTGGCCTGTGAGCTCGTCCTGTGCCGGCGCGTCCTTGCCGCCGTCGCTCGTCGCCATGCCGTCCTCGCGCGCCTTGGGCAGCAGGGCCGCCGACTCGTCGCCCCGCTTCGGCTCGAACCGGCTCAGGTCCGGCGCGCGCGTCGACCGGACCGTGCCGCCCAGGATGTTCTCGCGCGCGACCGACGTCGAGGCCGAGGCCTTGTTGGGTGCCCGCGGCCACGACCCGTACCAGCTCCTGGCCTTGCGGATCTGCAACACCGTCAGCACCCACGCACGGGGCGGCCCGCGGCCGCATACCTGTCTCGCATTGCACGTCGCTGCCAGCGCCGCGCTGCTGCAGTAGCTCCGCAGCGGCCGCGGCGCCTGTGGCTGCTCCGGGCCGCCGTGCGTCGCCGTAGACGCGCCGTGCGACGTCGCCATTTCCCGCGACAGGGCCGTCGTCGGCAGGCTGGGGGGGCTCGCGGCTGCCGGGTTCGGGCGCTGCCGCTTCCGGGGCAGCATCATGGATCGAGGGAGGCTGTCGAGGAATCCATACGCCGTGTTGTGTTTTGGCATGACTACGTCACCAGAGCGCTCGCGATACTAGATAAACGCGCCTGGGCCCGCTGTGGAGCTGCGCCGGACTTCGGCCCGGAACAATTGCTCGGATGCCACCGCCTGCCTTTTGCGCCCAGCTTATCGACGCCAGCGCAGAAAAAATTATTACTCGACGGTTTCGAGACGGAAGTGCTTGTCCTGCACCACGTCGTCGCCATGAGCAACCTCAAGCGAAAGGATGCCCCTGGCGGCCATCCCCCGGCAAAGTCGGCAAAAAAGTCCAAGGAGGCCCGGCCGTCCAAGAAAGACGCGCCCGCCAAAGAGGCCAAGCCTGCAAGCACGGTGCCCAAAAAGGCCGAGTCCAGCGACGACCGCGCCAAAGCCCCCGCCGTGACGCTCCTCAAGAATGAAGAGCCAATCTTCCCCCGCGGCGGCGGCAGCGTCCTGACGCCCCTGGAGCAGAAGCAGATCCAGCTCGAGGCAAAGGCCGATGCCCTGCGCGAGGACGAATTCAACACGGGCGCCAAGGAGCACAAGAAAAAGAGGACCGTCTCGCTCAAGGGCCAGAGCAAGGCTGCTTTCAAAAAGGATGCCGAGGACCACGTCAAGGTGGAGAGCCTCAACTTCAAGGTAGAAGCCGTCGTCGCATGCTGCTTGGAGAGTGCTGACCAAATGGGAAGAAACTGGTCAAGGGCTCGCTGGTCCTCGGCCAGGTCACCGGCATCAACAACCTCCATCTCCAAGTTTCCCTGCCCAACAATCTCTCCGGCCACGTCTCACTTGTTGCCGTGTCGGACCAATTGACCAGCAGGCTGCAGGCCGCCGCCGAGAAAGAGGGCGGCTCCGACTCCGAATCCGACGCTTCTGACGACAACGTCAGTCTCAGGTCCATTTTCGCCGTTGGCCAGTACCTCAGACTCCACGTCGTCTCTACCATGGATGACACGGTGGCTGGGAAGGGCAGGCGCAAGATTGAGCTGTCTCTCCGGCCCGCCGAAACCAACTCCGGGCTCGGCAAGGATGATGTCGTGCCTTGCAGCACCGTCATGGCCGCCGTCGTCAGTGTCGAGGACCGTGGCTGCCTCATGGACCTGGGCATCCCCGACTTGCGTGCTTTCCTCCCGACCGCGGAGATTGACCCCTCGATCGACCACGAGCGTCTGCAGCCTGGCGCCGTCTTCCTCTGCCACGTCACAGGCAGAGCGGCCAACGGCAGGGTTGCTCAGCTGTCTCTGCTCCAGAAGAAGCTGGGCAGCCTCAAGAGCCCCTCCGAGGCCACGACAATCAACACTTTTCTCCCCGGAACCGCCGTCAATCTTCTCGTCTCCAGCGCCGACAGCAGAGGCCTGACTGGCAAGGTCATGGGCCATCTGGACGTCACGGCAGACTTGGTTCACTCCGGCGCCGGCCCCGATGGGAGAGACCTCGAGTCGGCGTACAAAGTCGGAGCAAAGGCCAAGGCGCGCGTCATCTGCACCTTTCCGCAGGCCCAGCACCCGAAGCTCGGCGTATCTCTGCTTCCTCACGTCACATCCTTGACCCGAAAGCGCCCAGAATCGGATGCCAACAGTCTCCCGACGACGGTGCTGCCCGTTTGGTCGCTCGTCGAGAAGTGCACCGTCCGCCATGTCGAGACGGAGATTGGTCTGTTTGTCGACATGGGCATCGCCGGCCTCAGCGGTTTCGTGCACATTTCGCGCGTCAAGGACGGCAAAGTCGAGGCCTTGTACGAGGCCAGCGGGCCCTACCGGGTCGGATCTGTCCACAGAGGCCGCGTCTTTGGCTACAGCGAGCTAGACGGAGTCTTTCAAATCTCGTTTGAAAAGAGCATCCTCGAGCAGCAGTACATCCGCCTCGAGGACGTGCCCATCGGGGCGGTGGTGTCGTGCGTCATTGACAAGTTGGTCATCAACGAGGACGGCGTGGCTGGCTTGATCGTCAAGCTTGCCGACGGCATATCCGGCTTAGTTGCAGCGCGTCACATGTCCGATGTCCAACTGCAGCATCCCGAGAAGAAATTCCGCGAGGGCATGAAGGTCAAGGCCCGGGTGCTGTCGACAAACCTCTCCAGGAGACAGATGCGGCTCACGCTGAAAAAGACGCTGGTCAACTCCGAGGCTCCTGTCCTCCAGTCCTACGACCAAGTCGGCGTCGGCATGCACGTCCCCGGGACAATCATCAAGCTGCAGCAGAACGGAGCCTACATCCAGTTCTACGGGCCCCTGAGGGGCTTCCTCCCCATCTCGGAGATGAGCGAGGCCTATGTTCGCGATCCCGCGGAGCATTTCCGCATCGGCCAGGTCGTCAGCGTCCACGTCCTCGACGTCGACCCGGAGCAGAGACGGCTGGTCGTGTCCTGCAAGGACCCCTCCGCCTTCGGCTTGGAGAAGCAGACTGCGCTGAAGAAGCTCAGGCTGGGCGAGTCTGTTTCGGCCAAGGTCACACAAAAGACCGAAGACGAGGTCTTTGTGGAGCTGGTGGACAGCCAGCTCAAGGCCATTCTGCCCGTGGGCCATCTCACGGACAAGCCGTCCAAGAACAAGTCTGCCCTGAAGCGCATCTTCACGGGCCAGACCCTGTCCAACTTGATGGTGATTGACAAGAACGAGCAGCGGCGGGCCGTCATCCTTACTCAGAAACCAAGCCTCATCAAAGCCTCCGAGGATGGCAAGCTCCTTACAAGCTTTGAGGATGCCAAGGTGGGCTCCGTGCTTGCCGGCTTCGTCAGGAACATGACGCAAACCGCCGTCTTCGTCCAGTTCGCGGGCAACCTGCACGCTCTCTTGCCCAAGTCCCGGTTGCCCCCCGAGGCCCAGGCGCAGCCAGACTTTGGTCTACACAAGAACGAGTCGATTCAAGTCAGAATTACGTCGGTCATGCAGGAACTGCGCCGCATCGCGGTCGCCCCGGCGTCGGCGGACCCTGACAAAGCCGACAAGTCCAAGGGCGGCAAGGCAGCCGACAAGTCCTCGGCGCCCGCGGACGGGTTGGGTCTGGGGAGCGTCGTGACAGCGAGGGTCACGTCGGTGAAGCCGACGCAGCTGAACATGCAGCTCGTGGACAGCCAGGTGCAGGGGCGGATCGACGTCTCCCAAGTCTTCGACAAGTGGGACGACATTGCCGACCCCAAGCGTCCGCTCGCGACGTTCCACAGAAACCAGCAGCTGAGGGTCAAGGTCATGGGTGTTCACAATGCCAGGGACCACCGCTTCCTGCCCATATCGCACAGGTCGACGCACTCGGTCCTGGAGCTGACGACGAAGCTGAGCGACTTCAAGGCCGAGGCCCCCGAGCCCCTCTCGCTGGACTCTATCAAGGTGGGCGACTTCCACATGGCCTTCGTCAACAACGTCGGCCGTCAATTCCTCTGGGTGAATCTGTCGCCGAGCGTGCGGGGCCGTATTTCGGCCATGGAGGCTTCGGACGACCTGTCGCAGCTCAGCGACCTGGAGGCAAGCTTCCCCGTAGGTTCCGCCCTGAAGGTGAGGGTGACGTCGGTCGATGCACAAAACAACCACCTGGACCTGTCGGCCCGGTCCTCAGGTTCTTCGGAAGCGGTGATGTGGAGCGACCTGAAGCCAAACACGATCCTGCCCGGCAGGATCACCAAGGTCAACGAGCGACAGGTGCTGGTCAAGCTCAGCGAGGCCGTCTCCGGGCCGGTCCACCTGCCGGACATGGTGGACAACTACGACGACATCAACACGCTCAACTACAAGAAGAATGACATTGTGCGGGTGTCGGTTGTCGACGTCGACGCGAGCAACAAGAGGCTGCGCCTGTCGCTGCGGCCGTCGCGCATCATGAGCTCCACGCTGCCCGTGGTCGACCGCGAAATCGGCAGCTTTTCCCACATCTCGGCCGGCGACGTTGTCCGCGGCTTCGTAAAGAACGTTTCCGACAAGGGCGTCTTCGTCCTCCTCGGAGGGCCCGTCACTGTCTTGGTCAAGATTGCGAACCTGTCCGACAGATTCCTGAAGGACTGGAAGGATCAGTTCCAGGTGGACCAGCTTGTCAAGGGCCGCGTCATCTCTGTCGATGGCGCGGTGCACCAGGCCGAGCTGAGCCTCAAGGCCTCGGTGGTGGACGAGGACTACACGCCGCTGACCACCTTTGATGCCATCAAGGCGGGCCAGGTGGTGACGGGCAAGGTGCGCAAGGTTGAGGAGTTTGGCGCATTCATTGTCGTCGACAACTCGGCCAACGTGAGCGGCCTCTGCCATCGCAGCCAGATGGCCGACAAGGCTGTCAGGGATGCGACGAAGCTGTACAAGGAGGGCGATGCCGTCAAGGCCCTGGTCCTGGACGTCGACGCCAAGAAGAGAAGAATCAGCTTTGGTCTGAAGCCTTCGCTGTTTGAGGACGAAGACACAGACATGGACTCGGACGCCGGCGCCGCCCTGCTCGAGGACGAGGACAGCGACGAAGATGTGGACATGGACGACGCTGGCGCCACGGTCAAGTTTGTGGGGACAGACAACGCCGAGGATGCCGAGGAAGACGAGAACGAGGACGAAGAAGACGAAGGCGACGGCGACAGCGACGGCGACGGAGATGAGGACGCCGGGGCAGCACGCGGGGCTGGGAAGAAGGCCAGTGGCCTTGGCTTGGGCAAAAAGTCGGCGTGGTCGACGGATCCGTTCGACGAGTCCGAGTCGGAAGCCGAGGAGCAGCCGGCGGATCAAGCGGGGGGCGAGAAGAAGAAGAAGCGGAGAAGAGCAGAGATCGAGGTGGACAGGACGGCTGAGCTGGATGCTCACGGCCCTCAGACGGCGAGCGACTACGAGCGACTGCTGCTGGGCCAGCCGGACTCGTCGGAGCTCTGGATTGCGTACATGGCGTTCCAGATGCAAGTGAGCGAGCTGGCCAAGGCGCGCGAGGTCGCGGAGCGCGCCATCAGGACCATCAACATGCGGGAGGAGACGGAAAAGCTCAACGTCTGGGTGGCCTATCTCAACCTGGAAGTGGCGTACGGCAGCAAGCAGACGGTCAAGGAGGTGTTTGGGCGGGCGTGCCAGTACAGCGACGAGCAGGAGGTGCACGAGCGGCTGGCGACCATCTACATCCAGTCGGAGAAGCTCAAGGTAAGCAAGACGGAAGCGCGGGCCGGGCGAGGGGCTCTTGGCGGCGGCGGTGCTGACTCGTCGCAGGAGGCGGATGAGCTTCTGGAGGCCATGGTCAAGAAGTTTGGGGCCAAGTCGCCGACGGTGTGGACCAACTACGCGCACTTCCTACACGTGACGCTCAAGGAGCCGGGCCGGGCGCGGGCGCTGCTGCCGCGGGCGACGCAGCAGCTGGACAAGCGGCACCAGCAGAGCATCATGGGCAGGTTCGCGGCGCTCGAGTTCCGGTCGCCGCACGGCGAGGCGGAGCGGGGAAGGACCATGTTCGAGGGGCTGCTGGCGACGTGGCCGAAGAAGGGCGACCTGTGGAGCCAGCTGGTCGACCTCGAGGCGGGCCTGACGGGGGCGGCGGCGGACCCGAGCGCGGTGCGGGACGTGTTTGAGCGAAGGACACGGGTCAGGGGGCTGAAGCCGCAGCAGGCAGAGCGGTGGTTCCGGCGCTGGGCGGCGTTTGAGGAGACGGTGGACGGCGACAAGGGGCGGGAGATGGTGATGGCACGGGCGCAGGACTGGGCGGCGGCGTACAAGGCGAGGAGGGACGAGGAGAGGGGGTGAGTTTGGCTGAGTTTGGCTGGGCGAGGAGGGACGAGGAGACGGGGTGAGGTTCGCTGAGTTTGGCCGAGTTTGGCTGGGCGACGGGTCATAGGGGGAAGTAGGGTTAGGGTTGGCATGTGCAGCCAGGGATGGCATCAAGAATCAAATCATGACACAAGCACAAGCATCAAGTCATGAAGCGGCAGCATCCGATGGTCGAGGCGGGAAGTGTACATGTGTAAGACAGCATTGGGTGTAAGACGGACGAGCCGAGCGTGCTCGGAAGGAACGCTTCATCGTGGTCCAGGGTACCTTGACATGCGTGTCCCAATGTACTACGTACCTGGCGTGACAGTGCGACGGCGGGAAGGTGCGTCCGGGATGCGCTGCGGACGGCAAGATGCCGCGGACGGCAGGAGTCGGCGAAACGGCAGGCGTGACACGGCAGACAGATTTGAGCACGACTCGGTGACGAGTCTCGGGTCGACTCGCCATGGACTAGGGCGCGGCAACCAGCGCTCAGCAGCGGGAAGGGCGGAAGCCGGGGCTGGGCCAGGCGGCGGAAGGCGCCTTGGGCGGGCTCGAGCACGTCAGCGGGCCCCAGGGTTGGCGCAACGCGGATCGGAACCTCGGTCGGCGCCATGGGCTGCGGGCGACAAGACGCTCCCTGGGACTGGCTCGTGGCCGCGGCGCCTGACGGAGCGAGACGACGACCTCGGCGACGGACGGACGAGAGCGAGAGGCGGCGACGGGCGACTCGGACGCGCCATGATGGGCTGCCGCGTGTGCCGGGCGAGAAAGGTGAGCCGGGCCGGAGCCGGGCCCGCTGGGGCGTGAGCCGGACCGTCGGGCCACGGCGCGGCGCATCGCGGCCGGGTGTCGCTGACGGCGTCCAGGTCAAGTGCGACGGGCGGCCCGACGGCTGCCGCAACTGCGAGCGCCTGCAGCTCGACTGCGTCGGCGACGGGGCGCGCGGCGGCGCGTCGGCCGTGGCGCTGCGCAAGATCCGCACCTACCGCTCGTGCCAGAACTGCCGCCTCAGCAAGACCAAGTGCAACGGCGGCCGGCCCGAGTGCGCGCGGTGCTCGGCCAAGGGGGCGGCCTGCGTCTACGACGGGGGCTCGGCGCCGCGCTGGACGAGCAGCCTCAAGGGGCGCGAGGGGGCGCGCGGGCCGGACAGGCAGGACAGGGACGAGAAGGGAGAGGATGAGGAGGGCGGCGAGGCGGACGACGCGGGCAGACACGACGCCTACACGCTGTCGTGGTACGGCGCCTCTTGTCCGCCTCTTGTCCGCGCGAGCCCGGCTGACCCGGACGCAGGCTGCTCGCGCCCGACCTCCCCTCCGGCCGCAACCTCCGCCGCGTCGTCGAGCTCTACTTTGCCAACGTCCACCCGCTCCGCTGCTTCGCCTTTGTCCACAAGCCGTCCTTTATGCGCCAGCTCGACCGCGGCGTGGCGTCGGACGACGAGGCTGCGCTGCTGCACGTCATGTGCGCCCACGGCGCCAGGTGCGTGTGCCTGCTCCTATACCTTTCTCCTGGCCGTCCCCGGACGCGGCCGCCGGCTGACGGTTGCAGGTTCCTCGTCCTCGGCAGCGCTCACGGCGACGCGGCGCCTCCGCCGGCGGCCCTGCGCGCCGCCGGCAACCAATGGGCCAAGCGCGCCGAGTTCCTCATGCTCGCCAACTTTGGCAAGATCTCGGCGCAGAGACTCATGGCAAGCCGGCCTCCCCGAGCCGGCAGACGACGGCTGCTGACGCGCCGCCAGACGGCCATCCTCCTCCACGACTTCCACTTCCGGCTCGGCGAGTACGGCCAGGCGCTCATGATCAGCGGCCTGGCGGTGCGCATGGCCCACGCGCTCAAGATCAACACGGAGCACAACGCCGACATCCTGTGCGCCGACGACGACGGCGCCGCGCCGTCGGTGGCCTCGCGCGAGAGCCGCCGCCGCCTCATGTGGGCGTGCTACGTGCTCGACGCCTGGGCCGGCAGCGGCGTCGACCAGCTGACGCTGCTCCGCGAGAACGACATCAAGATCCAGCTGCCGTGCAACGAGCGCAACTTCGGCCTGCGCATCCCCTCCGTCACCGAGACGCTCGGCGTCGGCCACGTCCTGCAGTTCCTGCCGCCCGCCATCGTGCCGCGCCGCCCGGCCGCCAACATGGGCATCATGGCCTACTACGTGCGCGTCGTCGCCCTGTGGAAGCGCATCGTCAGGTGAGATGCGTGCAGACAGGAGGACAGACGGTCAGACGGTCAGACGGTCCTGACGGCCGCAGATACGTCAACCACCTCCACGCCAGCACGCCCCCCTGGCAGCCCGACTCGTACCTGGCCGCCCTCGACGCCGACCTGCACCTCTGGCGCCGCGAGCTGCCCGACTTCATCGAGTACTCGACCGAGACCATCTACGCCCGCCTCGACTCCAACCAGCTGGGCGCCCTGGTGCTCGTCCACTGCACCTACCACCACAACTACCTCGAGCTCTACAAGATCACCATGCCCGACCTCTTCAAGCTGCCCAAGCCCTTTGTCTTCCCGCCCGAGCACCGCGGCTTCCTCGAGACGGCCCAGGCCAACTGCTACTACCACGCCCAGCAGATCGCCGACATCCTGGCCGAGGCGGCCGAGCACGGCGCGCGCCTGCTGTCGGACAGCCTGCTGCCCTTTTTCGTCTACGACAGCAGCCGCGTCATGCTCTACTACGTCGCCCGCCTGCTCGACCCCAGCCGGCCCGACGCCGAGGCCAAGACGCGCGACGCCGTCAGGGCCGTCGAGAGCAACAGGCGCGTCCTGCGGCTCATGTCGACCCTGTTCCCCGTTGCCCAGTCGCTGGTGAGTGGGGGATAGGGTCTCCAACGAGCGCCCAGGGGCTGACGCGATTCACAGTCGGCGACGATTGAGCGCTGGCTGTCCAAGATCCAGCACACGGTCAGCCAGGACGAGCTCGTCAGCAGCCTGCAGTCGGAGCACCGGCTCGACGCCCACCGCGCCGAGATGTAGGCCTTCAGCATTCCGCGACGCGGGGAGGCCATCTCGCTGACAGGTCAGACTAAACGGCACGGCGGCGCGAGACCCGGACGACGTGGCGCCGCCGACGCTGCATCCCCTGGCCGGCGGCGACAAGGCGGCAGGGCCCGAGTCCCCCGGGGCCACGTCGAGCTGGAGCACCGTCAACCCCCACGCCGGCGGCGGCGGCCCGGCGTCGTGGGACGGCACCAGCGCCGCGGCGCACCAGCTCGTCGGGCTGAGCCAGGAGGTGACGGCGCGGACCGGCCTGCAGCACGAGCGGCCCGTGGCGCTGCGGCCGCCGACGCAGCCCATGTGCCAGGCGCTCGACCTCGACGACCTGCAGAGCTTCCTGAGCTGGGACATGTACGGCATCATGGAGATGGGCGGGGGGGTGTCCAACGAGGACATGGACGACTCGGTGTCGCAGTCGTGGACGGGCGCCATATGATTTTGATGACTGATTACTAGGCTGGGCTGTTGGCTGTCGATATCCGGCCCTTTGGGCTACTGGCTTTACGTTGGAGGCGTCGAGGAGGCTGTCCTGGAATATCCTAGAGCCAAGAGCCCTTCTCAGTTGCTGCTGGGTCCATGTGCTCGTGATGCTGTTGCTTGGTCTGAAGTCGCTAGTTGTTACCAGTCCTATATGGAGTTATGGCGCCGGACCAACAACCCCACTGAGGCAGTCGGTAAATACCTACGGAATAACTCTCCTGGGCGGGTGCCCTGTGGTAACCCTGCTGCTTCCCGACGGCACGTGCGATGGTCGGCCTAGGGCGACAGCAGCCTGCCCGAGCGCCCGTTCGCACACAGAATGACTCGGTGCCCGGCGACGATTCAGGGTTCGCGACTGTGCTCCGTAGGACAACTGTGACAGGGGTATCCAGACCGTGTCATGCCGGGCATAAATCCCAAAAGCTTAAGTTGCCTGGAATGCACAACGTGCTGTACGAGACAATCTTAAGTGGCATGCCAGAGTATGCGGTCGAGGGAGACAGCCCGGGGCCTCCGGTCACCGGGGGGCGAAGGGGCCCGGCTTCTCGAAGGCGCGCAAGAAGGCTTCGAAACAGGCCCGAGCCGGCGCGGAAGCGTGGCGTCGGCGCAGGGTCTGAGGGCCTGCGGACGCCAGGGCTGGAGAAACGCATGACGCGCCAAGCTGGGGCTGGCCCAGTTTCACCGACGCGATCCGCCGTTAACATTTATGCTTGCCTGACTTGCGGTCGAAACGGGGAGCGGAGCAGCGGCGAAGGCCCGCGGCATAAATAGACGAGGGCGCCCTTAAGGCTCCGGGACGACAAGTGACAGGGCCACCGCCATCGCCGTCGCGCCGCCGCCCATGAAGCACAGCGCCGTCGCCGCCGCCGCCGCCGCCGCGCTGGCCACGCTGGCGCTCGCGGGCCCCGTGAAGCAGCAGCAGCAGCAGCCGCTGCGGCCGTTTGGCCCGCAGAAGCCGCCGGGCCGGCTGCTGCCGTGGATCGACAAGCCGCAGTGCGTCGGCGACTTCACGGAGAAGTGCATGGGCTCGGACCAGTGGTGCAAGTCGCGCGACGAGGCCCGGTGCCGCGCCGATCGCGAGCAGCCGCCGTAGGCGGCCGTCGGCTTTGGGGAGAATCGGCGGCTGGGAAGAGCGAGGACCGGCGCGGAGGAGCCGGGCCGGCGCGGAAGACCGACCGGCTGCGGAGAGCCCCGGACGTCCGTCACGACGAGCCGTCTTATACCCCGGGTGGCCAGCCGTGGCACCTCTACACGGAACGAATCTCTTCTCGATCGACCGGCTTTGGCATCGCGCGGATGAATACCCTGGCGTTCGCACAACTACGAACCAACACGCGTCAAGCTTCCTACTCAGCATCCATCGCCGTCGACACCGGCGCAGTTTCGGCCTGGCCTGGAGCACCTTTGTCGATGACCCTTCTTGGGCTTGGATGCCTGCAAGTACAGATACCCCAGGAATGGAAATAGCCGACGTCAGGCTACCGTCTCATGCCTGCCGCATGACGGTGCTGAAACATGGTTCACGTCCGATGAGGCCAGGAAACTGCTAAGCGGATAATGTCTCTGCATCATTTAATCAAGGCAGCTTCTCTACACGAGTACTTGCGAGCACAGTTGTTGCCTTTGTCAGTTGACAGACATCTGCCCAATTCGTTGAATTCGCTGTTTGAGTCGCCATTGAGCCCAACCACTATCTACACCACTTGATCAAGGCCCTCACTGCCTCTGCCGCAGCCTCGTTGCCTCAAATCAATCACAATCGGACCGAGCCACCGAGCTGCATGCTGTAATTTCTCCGCCCATTTTCTTTTTCCCTCGGAACCAGTGTTCATGTTTTCTGTATCTACTGCTTTTGCTCTAGGTGCATGTGAGCTGACATCAACCCCAGACATGTCTCATATGCAGCCATTGATCAACCTCACCCAGGGCTCCACGACGCAAAACGAAGATTTGGCTCGGCGCCATCGCCGCATTCTTTCCTTTCGTAGAACCAGGCTGCCCTGTAATTCTGAGGCTGAGCGTCGACAACGTGGAGGTTACTGGAAGACTGAGACTTCTATGCCGTCTCTAATTTCGGCTGCTGCCTCCGCCAACTTCATTGACTCGAATACGACCATGGCTCCAACCCAGACGTCAACTGCCGAAGAGCAGGTGCCGTGGCTACTTCTTGCGAGTCGTCAAGACATACATGCAAACATTGCCTGCCAGCTGAAAGCATAATTCGTGAGCCTTTTAGTCACGGCTTTCTATAAATTGGGTAGCCCATCTCTCCAACCCGCCTTAAACTTGTCCGACATTCGCTCCTGGTTTTCCCAGTCTCGCTCTTTGGTCCCGCGGCATCACCCAACCAAAATGAAGGTCTCTATTCTCCTTGCATCTATCTTTGCTAGCTGCGCCCTAGCTGCGCCTGCTCCCAAGGACGGTGACCCCACAACATCGTCCGCTTCTACATCATCTACTTCCACGCTATCCTCTTCTTCCACGACGTTATCTGCTTCTACATCGTCCATTACGGCATTCTCTACTTCCACGACTTCCTCGACGACATCCCCCGCCTCTACTACGACGTCTACCTCCACAGCGACGTCTTCGTCAACTACAACTTCTACCTCGACTCTCACGTCCACGTCCACGTCCACGTCCACGTCCACACCCACGTCCACGACATCTTCCGCGATGTCCTCTACTACGGCGTCTACTACGACATCTTCCACTGCTACGTCTCCAAGTTCTTCCCCCTCTGCCACCTCTACTCTTGCTCCGCAGAGCTCGTCCGGCATTTTCAAGGCGGTTAGTGATTCCCGTAGTGGAACGAGACTAGTTCATCTGACTCACTTGATTAAAGGCATGTAACGACATCTGTCGTGCCCTCGATATCGACTTGGCGTTGTGCCTTCGGTGGTGCAACGGTAATCCTACCTGAGATGAATATCTAAAATTTGTAATAAAGACGACAATCAAAAACATAACAACACCTTCATCTTCTAATTCTTCAATTATTACACAAAGTAGCTTAATTTACATAATATATGCTACATGACATGAAAAGCTACTTCCGCGTTTTATTATTGATTAAATATGTACTTGTCTACTGCGTAGAATCCGGTGTAGATGTCTGCTGCCACCCTGAAATCGATCTTGCAACAAAAAGATGATGAATCATGGACTGCTAGTGACCTGGTCAATAAACCAGTTGACATAATGTTTACTAGCCGTTCCGTCTCAGCCACAGGGGAGATGAAGAAATGAACTAGAAGGTCTCTATTTCTGACGTCGCTTTCCGAGTTCAGGCCATCCATTCAGCACCCACCACATGCATCCCTTTTCCCGTAGTTCAGGTGAATTCAAACTATTGGACGCTGCAACCCTTCTCTCCTGCCACTTCCGCTACCAGCATGACTGACATCATTCCCGAAGCCTCATTGTCGCAAAACGAGAGGCTTCTCCCTCAGATCATTGACCAGATCGCAGAGATATTGATGCCCTATGGTTCGGTACCCCTGGTCTGCGAGAGACTGCCTCTAGGTTCCGTGCAATTTCCTACCGCCTCCTCGCGAACGCCGTCAATGGTGTGGTCTGGCTGCTCAGGAATAAGCTGGAAATAAAGTAGACTATCAAACTCTGGCTTACATGGGTCCTCGTGATGCCCGTTATGCCATCATTGTGCATGCTTCAATGTTACACCAGTGCAAGCTTCAACTGAGGTCGGTATTCTTGGGGTGACGAGTTGAATAAGGCTCATGGAAACCTATGCTCAGTGCCCTGGGCTCTGTTCTCTTCGCCAAAGAATAGCATCCGGCCTCTCATGGCCTTGCTTGTGGAACTCGACTGCGCCGTCATGGATGGAAGTTACCGTTGCCACGGAGCCGCCGACACTAGCACCAACGCTTTATGACTTCATCACTCATAGCGAATGGCCGCGGCCCATTAATACACCTCATGCCATTATTTCATATTTGTACCTCCCCGACCTATACGCTTAACGATACCAGCTTTGTAGTGATATCGATGTCTCAGAAACCCAGCGATAAATGGCTGCCTGGATTGCTGAGACACCGGCAGCCTCACCGGTGCTATTCATTCAGCATTAGCTAACGTCGTCTACAAGGCAGTCCAGTCATATCTCAACCCGCCCACTGCAGTACTTGCCAGGGATGTCCAGGCCGCCGCATGCGAGACACAAGGCTGGCGGTGAAATCTCGAGGAAGTCAAAAATTGAAACGGACGATACACGTGTATCAGCGCAAGGTTCGGGAACTAGCAACGGAAACTAACAAGCACGATGCGAGCAATTGCGAAAAGAGCCAGATGAGTTGCGTCCTACTCACGGCATCTACGGGATGTACCAGACATATTGATCCCTACATTCTCAATCGTGGCTCCATGACTCGTCTGTCGACCAAACATCTGTCAATCGAGTGCGCGACTCGCGAAGCCTTCAGATCTTTCGCAACTGGAAACAAGACGGCTCTCTCGCCACGTCGTTCTCCTCAAAACGCGTCACATTTTTGCCGCCAAGTTGGAATCCGGCAGCTGGGCGTCAAGGCAGGTGTCATCGGCGTTGGTCAGGT
The DNA here is from genome assembly GCA_002939055.1 of Hypocreales sp. Mo6-1. Classification (NCBI taxonomy): domain Eukaryota; kingdom Fungi; phylum Ascomycota; class Sordariomycetes; order Hypocreales; species Hypocreales sp. Mo6-1. Next base: position 2,844,188 of record PNEP01000013.1, read on the forward strand.
CGCAGGCCCTGTTCGCTCCGACGGCAAATGGAGAACCCGGGACTGGATTCATTAAGAAGTAAAGCCTGCCTGCCAACTTTGCGCAGCTTTGCTCAATAACCGACGAAACTTGGTGACTACCCGGGTAACCAGTCTTGGGCTAGCCTTCCGCGTTTCAGAAAATTAAGGAGACTCGCGCCGCGTCGGATGGGGCATGAAGCGAGTTTAGAAACATTAGCAAATCTTTACTAAGGAGCCAAGACTTACATATATTTATCAAATATTTGGGCCTATTAACATGAAACAAGTTGATGATGCCAATTAGCTACATAGGTCTGAAGTCAATCGTCCAGCTCCGTATATCCTAAGACACCTCTATCTAAGGTAATGATGCTGCTACAGGCAACCTTTCCCACATATTTAAGAGACAGGTGCTTAGAACAAAGGAGCTTAGTAGGGCATTGAAGTCTCGACTATTGCCCACAGAGTTGCCTCGGCCATGTACTACAATCTGAAACGGCACCAGGTCCACCGCAAACGGGAACTTCGTCCAATCCTTATGCAAGACATCATCCCACTTCATTTCAGCTGGACCCCTTCTACCTATAGCTACGAGTCACGACGTGTGGAGGTGCCGGCTGTCGTCGTCCCTCCACAGCGAGCACTGCTTGTTGAGGACGCCTTGTTCCTTGCCATGGCTCTCTCAGTTTCCTGTCTCTCCCCCTGTGCCTTTGTGGTCAGCTGTCCATGTTTTCAATGGAGTCCCTGAATCTGCTGCCCCAACTCGTTCCTCAAGATGGAAGGACATCCCGCTTGTGGACCTCGCAGAGAGAATTGAGCGTAACCTTCACACCCGCGCCCCGGAATGTCGATGAAGACAATTCAGGGTTCCTCTAAGCACAAGTCATTCAACCTTTCCCTCGGTGGGAACATTATGGCTGTTCAATGTCGGTTTGCATACATGTATTCTTCAAGACTGGATCGCCGCGTATGCGGCTCAGCGCCAGATGGCTCCATGTAACTAAGTCCGCTGCGTGACACCAGCAAACGGATATGACGCCGTAGGGTTGACTTGGTTAGTCCCAGGGAGACACGTGCCAGCTCCGTGTTTCAAGTTCAATGGGACTAATTCCATGAAGGATTATGAAAGCTGAGAAAGTGGAAAAGATCTACCTCTGGCCCCCTCTCTCTGCCTTTAGCGGCACCACATAGGTAAATATCAGGCATGTCGTCCCTTGGGGTTCTACAGTGACATTACAGGTAATAGTGTAGATGCATAATGCACCACTCTACTGTTTACGTCTCGGATTGCGAGTTACTCGCTCTTGGAATTCATTTCTATGGCTATGCACTAGCAATTGAAACGTGGAGGCGGACCGGCAGGCGAGCCAAGCTCGCACTCCTACCTCCCCCCGGTATACATACCTGGACGAATAGCTGCCGACATATACAGACATATAGATATTCATACACACCTAAAAAAATTACCGCAGATTCAAAGGTACAGGAAATGAAATGAAATGTAGAGGGGTATCCAAGCACTAATACTCAATGCTATGACAGTCCCAATAGCTTTTCGTAGATATAAAATCAATGGCTTCTCGTCGTTGGGTGTGTACATGTAATTTGTTCTCTTCGTATCCGCTCCTTTTACTCCAGCTTTTCCTTGCTGGCCACATTCCTTTGATCGAGTAGCAAATATGCGTGTCGCCGTCTTCACCCTCGCTCTTCCCCTCGTCGCGGCGCTCCCCCACGTGCCCACTGCGGGCAGTCAGGACAAAGCTAACGTCACAAGCATCTTGGATCGGCTGAAGCGATGGGTCTTCGATCCAGGCCATCCCAACGGGATGAACTGGTACTGGACTGACGGCCAATCCAGCTCCGCACCCAGTCAACAGGGCGGTGGCAACCGCATCGAGCGGAACAATTCCCAGCCCCAGGGTTATGGCCAGGGCTACGATTGCCAAGGCCACAGTGATCAGTACAATCACCAGGGCGGCCGTTCCCCAGACTACAATCAACCTCAAGCCACCAACCGCCAAGATGCCCCAAAACTCAACGAGATCGGCCAAGATGGTAATCAGCGGAAGCAGAAGCAAGACCCAGCTTCTAACCACCGCTTCCCGGATGACGCCGCATACAATAGATTCCAAGCCGCAGTCCTCGACAAGCACAACGTGGCCCGATCGAGGCACGTCCGTCCGGGGGAAGATAAATGGAGCCAGAACATGACCTGGTCCGAAGACATGGCCGAGAAAGCACGACAAAAGGCGGACGGATGCATCTACGAACATGGGCCAAAGGGCATGGACTGGGGCCAGAACCATGCCTGGAGGTCGATGAATGATGGTGAGATCCCAAGCCCGGAGACGCGGAGTTTCACCGACTTCGCCATATTCCATGCCGACATTAGTTTCGAGGGATTTTATGACAAGGAAGTCAATTTATACGACTATAGTAACTCATGATCTCCAGAAGGGTTTACATGAAAAATGGGCGAGCGAGCAGAGAGACGAGAGTACGGAACCCAAAGTTGGGCATTTTACTCAGATTGTCTGGAGAGAGACGAAACAAGTAGGCTGTGCTGTCAGGGTATGCCAGCCGATATGGAGGCCAAACATTCCGGCGTCGAACTTGGCAGCTTACACCGTCTGCAACTATTCCCCTCAGGGTAAGCTGCGTTCCCCTTGTTCTTGTCGTTCATTGATTCTAATCCTGGTGCAGGCAACATTAAATGGCAGGGGCCGGAAGGTGAAAATTTTCTTTACGGCAAGAATGTCTTGCCGCCCACGAGCTCGTCGAGTTGAGAGGCCTGGCATTACACTATGGGCAAGAGGCAGGACATCCTCGCAGCCGCCTGATGTGTGGAGCCATTGAACCACCATTGATGGGGGGTTTTTCTTTCGCAGCTCCAAGAGAGTTCTTTCAATTTACTAAGCTCCTGGCTGTGCTGGGAGTGTACATTATTCTAGAAAGGAAGCTTGATCACGAGTTGACTCGTTTGCCAGTGAATACAAGCTTCAGGTTGGCATGCGACAGGCGGGTTCCGTCATGTTCCATCCCTTCTCGCAATATCCGGCTCACAGCGTGCAAATCACTTCCATCTACCATCCTTCAGCCTATTTTGCAGCGTTCCTTCTCTTTTCCAGTCTTTACTGCTCCCTATACCATAAACACTCCCTTTTATTCCTTGCAAGTTAGCGATTGACGCCACTTCGAACTGCCCTAAAAGCAAACAGCTGCAGTGCCCGCCCACAGCACTGTCGCCTGTCAAAGGCTTTGTGGATTTACTGAAGACAAGTGCGGTGAGTCGGTAAGGCCGAGAGCGGCAGGCTTGAACGCTACCGCAGGCTCAAATGGCAGCTTGAAGCTAGCGGGTTCCGAGTCGACACCGCCTCTCACACACGACGACGATGTGCGCTTCATCCGGCATATTGCGGCCCGAGAGACGCCGCGGGCACGCGCGTGACCGGTGGCACATTGGTAAGGATGGATGCTCGCCGCGAGGCCCTTGAAAGGGATGGATAAGGGGGGCGTGATAGACATTATCCTCGTGACCGGCTTATTCCCTCCGAGAAGCAGTCTCTCTTGGGCCTTATTGGCGGAAAGCCGCCTCGTTACCCGACGCCCCAGCCCGATGGTACTATGCAGTGGAGCGATCCCATCGGTCACCTGTACAACGGTGTCGCCGACGAGGCCCAGTGGGCTGAATCCTTGGCGTGGCGCATTCCAGCGGCGGCCCTCGTGCCACGCGTATCCAGTGGGACTTGGCGGCGTGGCGGGCGATGCCCATGAGCTATATGCTGTGCGATGAGATGATTCCCTGTTCCGGGCGGGGACGATGGCGAGCAAGGCCAGGGCAGAGTATGTCGGAGGTCATGGGGTTTGGGCCGGCTGCGTGACAGTCCGTTTCTCAGCATGCCATAAGGGGCCGTGGAGCCTATACTCGAGGTCATGGGCTGGCAGTCGTTGCCAGGGGTTCCCATTGGCTTTGAGGGGTCACGGCCTCGTGGAGTACAGAGTATAGTATATATGTATGTATGTACATACATATACTTGGTAGTATATAAAACATTTGTTGTTGCATGGCTTTAGCTGACATGATGGCGGCTCTTGGATGTGTAGTGTGTAGAGAGGTGGCATGGAGTTCATGTTGGCGCCAACACGACAGCTTAGTCTTACGGCCAGCCGGTCCTGGCGCCGGCCAAAGCCCGTTGATGGAATCCAGTGAGGTGAAGCGGGCCGGCGGGCCAGAGCCAGAGGGAGGCAAAGTATAAAACCTGGCCATGGACCTGAGCCCCACGACGGGCATGTTACACAGCATCCTCGAGCTGCCACGAGTGCGGACGCATGTAGATACATGTCCAACCATCGCCCGGGCCTGGTGGAGGCGGCGGCCTCGCCCTGCCATCACGCCCTGCCCGTCGCCGCGGTCCCCGGCGCAACGAGCGCCATGGCTGCCGCCCCCTCGCGCCCTCGAGCGTGCTCCGTGGCCCGCGAGGGCCTCGTGAGCGCGTGCCTCTGCAGCGCGGCGCTCGCAGGCATCCCCAGCGGCGCCTGCGACTCGCACATGCACGTCACCGACCCCGAGCGCTTCCCGCCCGTGCCCGATGCCGAGTACCGGCCCGGCGTGCACACGGTCCGGGACAACGCCGTCTTCGAGCACGACATCCGCTGCGAGCACGTGGTCCTGGTCCAGCCGTCCATCTACGGCTGCGACAACTCGCTGCTGCTCGAGGCGCTGCGGGCCTACGGGCCGCACCGCGCGCGCGCCGTCGTCGTCCTCGACGCCGCCGACGCCGGCTCCGCGCCGCTCCGCGCCTGGCACGCCCTCGGCGTCCGCGGCGTCCGGCTCAACCTGCAGAGCCGGCGGTCGGCGGCGGCGGCGGCGGCGGCGGCGGCGGCGGCCGGCCTCGCCGACGCCCTCGCCAAGTTCGCCGACGCCATCCGGCCCCTCGGCTGGCTGCTCGACCTGTACGCGCCCATGGCCGTCATCCCCTCGCTCGAGCCGCTGATCCCCTCGCTCGGCGTCCGCGTCGTCTTCGACCACCTGGGCGACCCGACCCTGCCGCCGGCCACGGGCGATCCGCAGAAGCTCGACCCCTACACCCTGCGCGGCTTCGCCTCCCTCGTCCGCCTGCTCCGCGCCGGCTCTACCTGGGTCAAGGTCTCGGCCGCCTACCGCTTCTCGAGGCTCCCCGGCCCGACCTGGAGCGACCTGGACCCCGTCATCCGCGAGCTGCTGCGCGTCGCGCCCTCGAGGCTCGTCTACGCCTCCGACTGGCCGCACACGCGCTTCGAGGGCCTGGACATCCGCCCGTGGACGGCCCACCTGCTGTCTCTGACCGAGGGCGACGACGAGCTGCGGCGCAAGCTCTTCCGGGACAATGCACGCGAACTGTGGAAGTTTGAGAGCCTGTAATCTAGCGAGCCGTCTTGTTTTTCTTGCCATCGCTCTGTCCGGTCGTCCCCGTGACTATCCGTCGGTGCAGCAGCGAGGTGCACAGACTGCCGCTCCGTCCGGAGCCGACCTGCTGCCGGCCCCGACCCGGCCCCACAGCTCCGTCCCGCCGCCGCGGCCCCGGAGCTTGGCGTCCATCCGCCCCGGAGCTGAAAAGTACTTTCCTGCCCAAACAGGAAACTGTCTCGGCAAATAGTAGAGCGTGATATACGTGCTTTGTTAGCAGAACCTGAAATCACCACTTGGTGCGAGATTCTGTCGGGCAAGCACCGACCAATAACCATTTCATCGTACAATGCACCAATGGACAATAGTATTGTGCCCTCTGCTCCCCAGAAAACGGCACAGCACCCCTGTCCAATCCCAATCGTGGGAATTCCCCCGAGCAAAGGCCGGGACCAGCTCAAGTGCAGCCAACTGTACGTTGTAGGCCCGGCCGTCCGGGGAGCAGGCTGCGTCCGATATGTGTCGGAGGCATGCGATGCGACATCAGCCCCCTCTCGTCATCGTCGACGTGTCATAGCCAAGGTGCATCTTGCCAGCCTGTCAGGCTGGTCCAGCATATCAGAAAGCCCGTGCCGGCGGGCAGCCGCAGCGTGTTGGTGGCGTCCATATTGTCCAGCAGGACATCGCTTGCAATTAACAGCGCATCCAAGGCCTACGCCACAACGCATGCCGATCCAAGGGGAGATGGGTCTAAAATCCGACCACTGTCCAGGTCCCGGTGTTGCTCTCGGATTTAGACCACCCTAGCAAGCTAAGGTGGCGTGATGAATGGCCTCAACAGGCCCTCTTTGGGATTGAGCGACACCAAGCGCCAGAGAGCTCTCCACATGCTACTTCGGGAGTTTCGCTTGGCACTCAGCGGCTGACAAGCTAAGTTGGGGGCAAGTTGTGGGGGCGCAGTTGTCGCTCTAATCTGATGGGTCTACTTCAAGTTAGTGCTTGGCTGTGTATTGGTGCTTTTATATTAGCACCGTGTCTCAGTTCTGCTCTTTGTCTCGCTTCACAAATTCGACTTGATTACATGTAGTTGAGAATGACCACCTCCAGTAGTTTCAACAGGAAGAAATGTCGGACATGATAATTACATGTACGCCCTGTCGAGTCGAGCGTCGGGCTCCCCGAGAGCTTCGAGTTTCTCTGCGTCGCACGCTGGAACTGGCGGGTTTGGCTTCTTACGGGAAGTGCTTATACAGAATGTAGACGATTTTTCAACTTCTTACCGCAATTCACCAAGTCCCTCGCCCATTGGCAAGCCCCTCGGCAGTTGATGCCGAGGGCAGAGGCTGAAGCGGCCAGGGCGGCGATGGTTTTCAGCTTCAGTCTGGGCTCAGACGAACTGGTTTGTGGACAGAGAGACAGCTCTCAAGCGCAGCAAAGAGGAGGAATCAAGTTGCGTATATTAGGTATCAAGGGCTTCTAGTGGGTGCAGCAGCATTACGTGTACATAAGTATTGTTGCCTCCGTCTAACGCCTACGCATCCGCTCTGGCTGCCAAGTGTTCCTCATGATATAATCGTCAACGGACAATCCCGTTGCATCCATAGAGCAAGCCGAAGATGGAAGCCCAGCCATCCTGCCAGCCGCGACTCTGCCCTTGACCTTGAGCCTGCCGGCCTGTACAAGTCATGAATCATTGTCAACATTGTATCCGCCCCTTGCTCCCAGGGCAGCTGCCACTGTCCCGCCTAGAGGAGAAACGACTGGAATACAACAAACATGGGTTGTCCCAACTCGTGCCTGCACATTGACCACCAAGCCGAGACGACATGGAAGGAGCAACGCAGTCTCGAGAAACAGAGCATATGCATCTTCTATATCGGCTCCGAATCCATCGAACCCCATTTTGGCCATAAAGAACGGTACTACATTGCACGAAACTCTATGATAGTAACCGAATGACAATTTCTGGTGTCATCAATGGGTCTAGGATATCGGGCAACCTGGATGCTAATCCATACGTGCACGAGTTTACGAGTCAGATGGTCGAACGAAGCGTGCACGCAAGAGAACTTCCGATCCACTACAAGTTATGCTTGAACACGGTTGTGGCTGTTCTCCATGTACAGGAGATGTAAACTGTCAACGATGTAACCCACGAGGGCGGCAACGTCTTGGCTGCAGCGTGCATCATGCCTATATGGTACATACATACATATGTATAATATATGTAGTTACATCATAGGCCCGGCATCTGCAGACATTGCAGCATTATAGAAAATATCTACATAATTCATACAACCTTATTTCATCTTCCTTACATACATGTATGTATGTTGATGCCCGCGGGATGGGTACGTAGCAGTCGTATGCCCATGGCAACCAGAAGCAATTTGAAGTACGACTCTGCATATCACAGAGGCAGAACTCAGCTGTTTGTAATGAAAATTAAATCCGACGACTTGGGCCCAGAAGCTCTGCGCCAGGCGTTCCATGCCGCGCCACGCGCGCTGAGCCTCAATTCATAACATCCCGAGTCTGTGGACAAATAATATAGCAAATCCGAGCCGGGACCAGACTTTAACTGCAGGACTGAGCTAAAGACGAACATTTAACAAAAGGTTTCTACAAGGAGCTAGCTAGCCGCGAAGAACAACTTCTCGTAGTCACAACGATACAAAGGACCTTCAGTGTCTGGAGGAGGGCGTCCGTTCGTCAAACCCTGACTTTTTCACACTTCATTATTCGCAAACTGGTGTGTACGCAGTTGACTATCGCACTAAAGCCAAATGAATGAATCTCTCTGCAGTCTGAATCGAAAGCCCGTTGCCAATGTCGTCTCAACTTCGCCTCCCGATGCCCTAATCCACACCTACGTCTCAAGCCCACGCACTCCCTATTCCCACCCCTGCGAACATCATCGACTCCCCGAGCACTGCGCTCTCCGCCCATCACAGTAAGGGGCCGTTGGGTCGGCTGATGGTAGCTGGTAACAGAGAGGGGATGCATCGGCTTTCGTCGTCCTGCGGGGGCTGTTCGGACTTCAAGTTTAATGACCAGGGGGCTGGTAGCCGTTCTTGGGGGGGTTGTAGCCGTCCTTGGGGGGCTTGTAGCCGTCCTTCGGGGGCGGGGGAGGGTTGTAGCCGCCCTTAGGGGGAGGAGGAGGGGGAGGGTTGTAGCCGTCCTTGGGAGGGTTGTAGCCGTCCTTGGGAGGATTGTGCTCATCCTTAGGGGGCTTGTAGCCGTCCTTCGGGGGCGGAGGAGGCGGCTTGTAGCCATCTTTGGGGGGCTTGTGATCGTCCTTGGGGGGCTTGTAGCCGTCCTTCGGGGGAGGGGGGGGATTGTGCTCGTGCTTGGGAGGCTTGTAGCCGTCCTTCGGGGGTGGAGGAGGCGGCTTGTAGCCATCCTTGGGGGGCTTGTGTTCGTCCTTAGGGGGCTTGTAGCCGTCCTTGGGAGGGGGAGGCGGCTGGTAGTGACCAGGCGGCTTATAGCCATCCTTGGGAGGCTTGTAGCCGTCCTTGGGAGGAGGGGGCGGCTGGTAGTGACCAGGCGGCTTGTAGCCGTCATGCGGGGGCTTGTGATCCTTGCTCGGGGGCTTGTAGCCATCCTTCGGGGGCTTGTGGTCGTCCTTGGGGGGCTTGTAGCCGTCATGTGGGGGCTTGTGCTCGTCGCCCGGCGGCTTGTAGTCGTGGCCTGGGGGCTTGTAGTCGTGGCCAGGCGGCTTGTAGTCGTTGCCCGGGGGCTTGTAGTCGTTGCTGGGAGGCTTGTAGTCTTGCCGTGGCGTCAGCTTGATCCGGAATAGGCAACAACTTAAGCAAGCATCGGATTGGATCGTTGTGTCTACCTACCGCCAGGCAGAGGCTCTCCGTACGAGAGCGACGCCCTTTTGCAGAAAGGTCAGCCATCTTCAACGGTGCGTGTTGATGTTGGGGTTTCAGAGGCGACGTACGCCGTGACAGCCGCGACGAGGAAAGTTGCGAGAGTCTTCATGGTGTCGAGTTGAACCGTCAAAGGCGGATACAGTTCGATCAACGAGGGGGAACTACAGTCGAGCTATCGCAGAGAAGAGCGAATTGGCTGCCGAGAGAAGGAGCATCTCAGAGAGGGAGCAAGTTAGGATTAAATAGTCTCGCCATATGCCTCTCCGGGTTGTTTCTTGGGTCTGAGACCAGCGGAGAAGTTCACCCGACGCCCATGTCTGCACGGCATTCCCCTGGATACCACGCTGATGCTGTGGGACCTCGTATAGCAGTCGCCGTGGCTGAGCTGAGTGAGAGCTGAAACACGGGATCACTGCGGCTGTGGTGCATGTGCAGTATGCGGGACGGGGGAAAAGGGTATGCAATTTATATCCCCTTGCAGCCACGTCCAATATGGAAATCACGGGCAAAAAGCACGCCATGTTGCCAGCTCTAGACGTGGAATTGAGCTCAGGCTCGAGCCGGAGCTGGAAGCAATAAGGGTAGTTTCGCAGATGATCACTCGATGCCCTAGGAATCACGCCTGCACTGCGTCGGGCATTGGGACTCCCCTGCATGTGGTAAGCACGCTCTGGCGCGTTGTTGTTGGTGCCAGAATACTCAGTGTTGGCGTACATGCAGTCTGCATGTATGTGCTGGACAAATGACTATGGAACATTGGACGCCAGTCGTTGGGACCCGATGAAGGCTTCGCTTCCATGGCACCGCAGGACGCTCGCTTACGGGAATGGATCTTGGCCTTGGCCTCGGAGATTTCTCGACAGTCTTCCGTTGCACGGTACCACCAGACGGCGTTGGGGTAACTCAGGCAGTGCCTATGCTCCTCGCACAACTTGTCGTCACACCGGGGCCGGGGATAGGTCGAGTTGTCGGCCTTGGGGCCGGGTTTTCTAAGAATAACTCGTGGGCCGCCCTCGCCACGCACCAAGTCACACGGCTGGCTATGAGCGGGGCGTTGCCGGCTTCGAGGAGCCGATCTACTTCATGTTGGTAGCTCGGGCTCTGCCGTCAGGACAGGTCAGCCGCATTCAGCCACGGCCGGGAAATACAAGGATTGGAGCAGGGGCGACGCGGCCTCACTAGCGCAAAGGGGCATACTATTGCAAGGCGAGATAGAGTTGGAGTTGTCTGCCGGTCAGCCTGGCACCTCTCCGAGTCGGCGGCCAGTTTCGGCGCTATAGGGTGCCGTGAGGGGGTGCGCTGGCTGTTCTGCAACCTGATTCGCGAGGCGGGCGGTTCGGATGTAAGACGAGCGCAGAATATTCAATCGAATCAGCCTTATAACCAAGGTGAAGGGGCCCAATGTTGCGCTGCGCTTACTCTGCAGTCATACAGCGACCGAGCCGACCCATGGATCGGCAGGCTTCAGCTGCTTGGCCGAGCAGCATCGAGACAAGAGGATTCACGTCGCCCGGCCCGGGGTCGGAGTGGACCAGGAAGCGGGACGGAGTCGAGCCCATGGTGCCATTGGGGGGGGATAAGCTGTCATCCAACAGTTTGCTATTTTTGTTGCTGCGCCTTTGTGTGAAGGGAGGAGCCGGCACAGCCGTGAGACACAGGCGACCAAGGGGGACCTAGGGGCTGAATACGGAGGCTCAAGAATCGCAGAGAGTTTGGGTTTATGTCGACGGGCCGGGGGCTGTCGATAGGGAGAGTGCGCGCAAAGGGCTGTGAATCGCCCGAGGGTCGCGGGTGCGCAACTCGGGTCTTTGAAGAGTTGGACACATTCCGAACAGCGCTGTCTTTTTGAATAATGGTCATCCGAGCAGAGGCGACTCGTTCTCTTTGTGCCGCCCTCAGAGAGCGCGCGGCGAGTCGCGGGGCGTTGTGGATGGCGCCATGCCAGCGTCTTTAAACGGCTGCTTCTATATATTGAACATCTACTCATGTTCTCCCATCAACACTTCAGTTCACTGGTCGGCATGACAGAGCCCATGGCAGCTCCCAGTCAACGGGCTGTGCGATTGATAAGATGAGAAGCAACGCCATGCCCTTGCCGACGCCTTGCAAAGGCCATGTCAGCACCTATTTTGACAGACGGCAGTTGCCCGACTCGAGATTCGAGACAATGATGACTCATGGAGAGTCTGGAGCTCAAGCCTCAAGGGGTCCAACTGCGGACCGTCTCCGCAAACCAGTTGCCATGGCAACCCGCGGCTAAACAGTGGAGCGCTGGTCCCTTGGACATCGTGTCTCACCACCTGGCCAAAACAGAAGCATCCTGATCGAGCAGAGGCGACAGCAGCTTCGAGGATGCCCCTACGCCCCCTTCGGCGACGCCTGTGCCGCTCGACGACGACGACGACGACGCGACGAGAGACGCGACAAGGCCTGCGCTGCTGCACGTAAACAAAGGGCCGGCCGTGGCGACGCCATCAACAAGACGACAACGACAAGACAGCTCCAACGCGCACGCACATACCAGGCGCCTCAAGGCTGGTTCGGCTCAACTGCGCCGCGCCGCATTCCTTGCCTGCTCCAGCGTCTGCTGTCGCCGACGCGGGCCGCCATGGACAACACCAGCTACCTCGCGCAGCAGGTCGGCAACAGCATCGGCCAGCTGCACGGCCTGTTTGACGAGATTGGCGTCCCGGGCCATGAGCGCGAGGCGCGCGAGTCCGAGGTGAGCTCTGGAAGGCTCGCCAGGAGAGGTGGAGGGCGCTGACGCCGATGGCTGCGCAGCTCTTCTCGGCCCTCTCGGCCGCGCTCGACAACCAGGTGCGCCTGGTGACGGCCGAGAAGAAGGATATGATGGACGAGGCCAAGAAGATGATGACGGCTATCCGCCAGATGGAAGCGTCGCTCGACGGCTCGAAGCCGCTGCGCCGGTCGTATGACGCCGACGCCGACGACGACGAGCTCCGCATCACGTTCCCCCTGACGCGCTGCCTGCAGGTGCTGAAGGACAAGCACGCGCACATTAGTCGGCTCCACAGGGAGCGCTACGAGCAGGTCAAGAGTGAGTTGGCGCGCGGATGGAGGCGTGGACTGGGGCTGACGCGGCGCAGAGCTGGTCGAGGCGCTCGAGTCGTACTCGTCGCACCTCGAGCCGACGTTTGTGCAGATAGCGCTTCCGCCGACGGGCGCCAACCAGGCGGTGCCGCCGACGTTTGACCTGTCGCCGTCGTACATGGACAGGCTCGACGCCGAGTTTACGCGCGTCTACGACGAGTACACGCAGCGGCGCGAGACGGTGCAGGCGCTGGCCGAGGACATGATCCGGCTCTGGGCCGAGCTGGGGACGCCCCAGGCGCAGCAGGACGGCGCCATCGTCCAGCAATACCGCGACGCGCCCGAGCAGCTGGGCCTGCACGCCGAGGACGTCGTGCGGCTGCAGGCGCGGCGCGAGCGGCTGGCCGAGGAGAAGCGGAGCCGCGAGCGGCGGCTTCGCGAGCTGCGGACGGCCGTCGAGGCGCTGTGGGACAAGCTGGGCATGGACGAGGGCGAGACGCGGGCCTTTGTCAAGCAGAACCGCGGCTGCGGCGTGCGGCAGATCAACGAGTTCGAGGACGAGCTGGCGCGGCTGACGGAGCTCAAGCGGCAGAACCTGCACGTCTTCGTCGAGGACGCGCGCGTGCAGCTACAGGACCTGTGGGACGCGCTCTACTACTCCGAGGACGAGATGCTCGACTTCACGCCCGCCTTCTCCGACGTCTACAGCGACGCGCTGCTCGAGGCGCACGAGCGCGAGGTGGCGCGCCTCGATGCCCTGCGCGAGCAGCGCGCGCCGACGCTGGCCCTCGTCGACAAGCACAAGGCGCTGATGCGCGACCGCGACGAGCTGGCGGCCTCGAGCCAGGACGCGTCGCGCCTCATGATGCGCGGCCAGCGCGGCGAGAAGCGCGACCCGGGCAAGCTGCTGCGCGAGGAGAAGATGCGCAAGCGCATCGCCAAGGAGCTGCCGCGCGTCACCGCCGAGGTGCGCAAGGCGCTGGAGCGCTGGGAGGACGAGTACGGCCGCCCGTTCCTCGTCTACGGCGAGCGCTACCTCGACCGCCTCGACGCCGACGAGGCCCCGCGGCGCCCGGCGTCGGCGGCGGCGACGCGGTCCAAGACGCCGGCCGGTCCGGCGCCGGCGCCGCCCAAGCCCGGGACGCTCCGGCGGGCCAACAGCACCAAGTCGGCGCCGGCGCGGTCCATGACCAAGACTCCGACGGGCACGAGGGCGCCGGCGCCGGCGGCGGCCGGCAGCAGCAAGGGCAGCCCGTCGCGGATCCCGGCGCGGGTGCCGCTGGCCAGCCTCAAGCACGGCGCCAACTCGCCCGAGCGGCCGCGGCGGCCCGTGTCGAGGACCGAGTCGCGGGCCGGGTCGCGGGCCGAGACGCTGCGCAACGGCGCGCCGCCGCGGGCTCCGCCGCCCAAGATGCGCGACCTGGCGAGCGTGCCGGAGCTCGAGGCGCCGGCCAACCCGTACAAGGCGGCCGGCATGGTGCGCCAGGTGGAGCCCGAGGACGTGTACGACGACGGCCGGTGGACCGCGTCGGCGCTGGCGTCCCTCCGGCGGCCGGCGGCCGGCGGCGTCGGCGACGACGACGGACTCGGGCGCTACGGCGACGGCCGCCACGGCGACGGCCGCCACGACGACGGCCGCTACGACGAGGCCCCGTTCGGCGGCGTCTGGGCCGCGCCGCGGCAAATCTCGAACACGTCGCACTCGACGGCCGTGTCGGCGTCGGAGAACTGGGAGACGTACGACGACAACAGCGAGCCCGAGCCCGACGCGTCCGAGGCCTACCTGGCCAAGCTCCGGGCGGCGCGCGGCAAGCGGTACGAGCCCGAGCCCGGCCCGCGGCCCGGCAGCCAGCAGGCCAGCAAGCGGATCCGCGGCATCCCCCCTCCCGCCGGCTACACGGGGCCCGTCATGCTGGACCAGGACGGCAACCGCATCATCTCGGGGAGCGAGTGGACCGACGAGGAAGCCTTCTAGGGCTTGTGTGGTGCTCGGCGGCGGCGTTACGGCTCACGGGCTCCTCTTTCGTTCTTTCGTTGACTCTAGAGGCCCTGTCTGGACCGCATAACAACAGAACCCAGCCCCTCAGGAGACCGTCTCTGCTGTGCGAGGGGGGCCTTGTTGTGCTTTTCGTACCTTTGCATCCAAGTGGTGGTTGCTGGCCAACAGGGGGCGGGGGGGAGGGAAGGACAGGATACAGGCAACGAGACACGGCGTCTGGTCGTTTGTTTACACCCGCAGCGGTCCGCAACAGAGTCCCAGCCGCCGGAGCCCGGGCCGTGACGCTGTGCCCTGTGCCCCTGTGCTCCTGAGCTCCCTGCCTGTGCCCCCTGTGTGCTCCCTGCCTACCTATGCTCCCTGCCTGTGCTCCCCACCAACACAAGGACATATACGAGCCCCGGGGCTGGACATGGCTGCATCCGTTCTCCTCGAACCCTCCTTGATGACGACGCTCCGGACGGCTGGAGCCGAGGCTGATGGACGCGCCCCTGGTGCCGTCGCCTCTGTTAGTGCCTCGGCCCGCACCCCAGCCGCCCCACTAGCTGAGGTACCTTGCTCTGGCCGTCCTCCGTCAAGCCCCGTCCTCCGTCAACCCCCGTCCTCAACCTCCTCAGCCTCAACCTCCTCCACCGCCCTCAACCTCTTCCACCGCCCCCTGCTGCGTGCCAGCTGCCATCGCCCCTCGCCAATTCGCTCCTCCGCCCGTCCTCCGAGCTCGCCGCCCCCATGTCGCCGCCACGGGCCCCCCGGCGATGAACCCCGCCGCCGCCGCCTCGCCGTCGCCGCCGTCGTCCGGAGGCTCCGACGACGCCGCCGTGGCCCTGCGCGGCGCCACCCTCGCGTTCCACGGCAAGGCCGCCGCCCCCGCGTCGCCCGCGCCGTCGTCGGCCCCGTCCCCCGTGCCCCGCCCGCCGCCGCCCCCGAGCCGCGACGCCCCCCATGGCGCCGCCGCCCCCCCGAGCCCTCGGCCGCCTGCGACGCTGGGCGCGGGGCCACGGCCGCCGTCTCCGCCGCCGCGTGCGCCGGGCAGCCCGGCCGGCCTCGTGGCCGCGCGCCTGCAGCAGCCGCCCCCGGGCCCGGCGCGTCCCGGTCCGAAGAGTCCGAGCCTCATCGCGGCGACTCTGGCGGCGAGCCGCAGCGCGAGCCCGAGTCCCCGGGCGCTGACGGCCGCGCCCGGGACGCCCGCCGTCGACGCCGGCTCCATCGCCCCGGCGGGCGTCCTGATATCGCGCCTGGAGAGGGCGGCCCGCGCCGACGTCGACCCCGTCAAGCGTGCCGCGCCCCAGGAGCCAGACCCGGCCGGCTCCAGGTTCGAAACCAGCCCCGACGAGGCCCGCCATCTGGCCGTCCACAGGTTCATGGCCGCACCGCCGAGGCACCTTGCGGTCCCGCCGCTGCCGATGCCACCGGAGCAGTCCCCCGCGCCTCTGCCTCCATCTCGCCCGCCATCTTCTCATTCTCTCGAGGTGCCGAGGCGCCATCGTCCCAAGAGCCCCTCGTCTGATTCTACGATATCCAGACGAAAGTCGATGGCTCGTCAACCTACACCCAAGCCCAAGCCTCAGGACGCGGCGCCCAACAAGACGCGGCAGCCAACGCCTCCGCCCGCCACTCGTCGGCCGAAGCCAAAGGAGAAGCCGCAGGTTAAACCCCTTGAGCTGCGGCCGGCGGGCTCGCCGTCCGTCGCCGCGTCGACATGGGCGGCGCCGTCGCCGAAACCACGGGCTGTCAAGTCTGCGGCGGAGCCCCTGGTGCCCTCGTCGGTCGTCAGATCGACACCGGTGGTGCTATCCCCGAAGCCCGTGAGGCCCGTCCAGCCGTCCCTGTCGCCCGCGGTCGCATCGGCTCCCCGGACGGGCCCCGGCAGGTCCCCCCGGACCGTCTCGTCGCCGTCGCCGGATCCGCAGAAGCGCAGTGCCGCGGCCAAGCGGCAGCCACCCAGCCCGCCGAAGCGGCGTGCAAGCCAGGGAGTCGCCGCGGGCGCGGGGCGGCGGCCCGGGAGCCCGGACACCCAAGGCAGCCGACGGTCCAATGTGCCGAGCGACAGCAGCAGCAGCAGCAGCAGCAGCAGCAGCATTCCGGCGACGGCGGCTCGTCCCCGGCTGCCCGAGCGCCGGCACTCGAGCGCCGGCACGCCGCCGATGCCGACGCCGCCCCAGAGGCGCCTCACAAACGCGTCGGCGAGCAACGCGCTCGACTCGCTGACCGACGCCATCGTGGCCGGTTCGCTGGCCTCGGCGAGGCTGACGCCGCACAACACGGGCGCGTCGCTGCCGGCGCCGAGCCTGCCCAGGCCGCAACGGTCGCCGCGGCTGCTGCAGACGCTCCGGCAACCACCGAGCGCGGCCGACAACGAGGAAGCGGAGCGGCTCGGCAGGGGGCGGCGGCACAAGCTGCACAGCGCCAAGCACGCCCACCACGAGGGCTCGCGGCGGCGGTGGCGCGAGGAGATGACGGACCGGCAACGCAAGCGCTACGAGGCCGTCTGGGCGTCGAACCGCGGCTGGCTGCTCGAGCACGGGTCCGACAGCGTGGCCAACGTGGTGGTGCGCGACATCTGGCGGCGCTCGAGGCTGCCCGACGACGAACTGGCCGACATCTGGGACCTGGTGGACCGCGACGGGAGCGGCACGCTGGGCCGCCAGGCGTTTGTCGTCGGCATGTGGCTCATCGACCAGCGGCTGCGCGGGAGGAAGCTCCCTCCCAGGGTGTCGGACAGCGTCTGGGGCAGCGCCAACGGCGTGACGGTCGCGAGGCCGCGGGGGAGGTGAGGCCGGGTGGAGGTGAGGCCGGGGGGGGGGGTTAGTTAGGCATGGGCTGGGCCGTCGAGATGGACATGATACCCTACAGCCGTAGCAAGCATTGGTAATGGTATATTAGGCCGTCACGTCAGGGTGTGCGGCGTCCAAGTCGACTCCCATTCGTGTCGAAGAAGACACTCCTTGCTCCTCGACAGCTACCAGCAGCCTCGTAAGCGGGGAGGGGCTCACATGCTCCAACCGACTGCTCTCCGAGCTCTGGCCGCAGTAGCAATGCATCCGCATGGATGTACTGTACAGCTTTCTCTCAACTCACGCCTCGCGCGGGAAACAGGGGGGTGCAGCCGTCTGCCTCGGGCCCAGCCGGCACAGTCGACGCCGAGTCGCACCGGCCCCTGGACGAGCCGCTAGGTTTCCGCCTGGATCCATCGACCCGGGTCTGGACATGTTTGTATAGGGCCAGGGGCAATAACAGGCAGGGCACATGCCAGTGACGCGTGCCAGGGCCATGACAGCTGGTCGAGCTCGGCGCGCCTCACCGCCCGGGCTGCCTCTCGTGCCGGCGACACGCGGCTCGCGTCATGCCATGATGATGATGCCTTGGCCTCGGCCTTGGTCTTGGTCTTGGCTGGATGACGGCACTCGTCCCTGTAAGCAAGCCTTGGCTGCGACTAAGTGACGCCGGCCTGTCGGGCCGACGACAAGCGGCGGGCCGCGAGGGGATTTCCTCTTCGGGCATGGCGTCGGGAGTGGCCCGAGTCCCGGTCCTGCGTAAATCCGGCGCGCACGGAGCGGCGCCGACCGCTTCCGACGGACCAATCAGGGACTGCCGTGCACCACAGCTCCAGCTTCACCGTGAGACGACCATGGCCTCGTCGGCTCGGGCGTGCGCCGCCCGCGGCGTCCAGCCCGCCTGGCTGCAGCGGCTGCTCGACGACACGCGCCCGGCGCCGCGGCTCTTTGCCTGGACGCCGGCCAACCTCCCGGGCAGCGTCGCCGTCGGGTCCGGCACCGGGGCCGGCGCCGGCCGTCCGCCAGCGACGCCGGGCCCCCCCCCCGACGACGACGACGTCGACCGGCGCATCTTCGTCGTCGGCGCCGGCAACATCGGCCGCCTCCTCGCCAGCCACCTCGCGCGCCACGCCGACGCGCCGCCGCTGACGCTCGTCGTCCGGTCCCGCGACGCCCTCGCCCGGTGGCGCGCCGCCGACGGCGTCCAGCTGGTGCGCGCCGGCGCCGTCGCGCGCACCGCCCCCGGCGCCGTCGCCGTCGAGTGGTGGGCCGACGCGCCGCCGGCCGCCGGCCCCGTGCGCGAGGTGGCCGGCGGCGCCGCCGTGCGCAACCTCGTCGTCGCCACCAAGGCCGGCGCCGCCCTGCCCGCCGCCGACGGCCTGCGCCGCTACCTCGACGCCCGCTCCGCCGTCGCCCTGGCGCACAACGGCATGTGCCAGCTGTGGCCGCCGCACGGCGACGCCTACGCCGCGCGCCGCTTCCCCGCCGGCGCCCCGGCCTTCCTCGCCTGCGTCGTCTCGCACGGCCTCTTCTCCCTCGCGCCCTTCCGCAGCGTCCACGCGTCGGCCGGCGACGTCGCCGTCGGCCCCGTCCGGCCCGGCCCGTCGCCGCCGCCGCCGAGCGCCGCCTACCTGGCGCAGCGCATCGCCGCCGCGCCGCAGCTGGGGGGCCGCGCCGTCTCGTCGGGCGCGCTGTGGCTGCTGCAGCTGGAGAAGCTCGTCTACAACACGGCCATCAACCCGCTGACGGCGCTGCTGCGCTGCCGCAACGGCGCGCTCCTCGACGGCCACCACGGCGACGCCGTCGCCCGCGTCATGGACCGCCTGCTCGCCGAGACCAGCCGCGTCCTGCTCGCCCTCGTCGCCCACGCCGGCTGCGCCGCCATGGTGGCCGATGCCGGCGCCTCCCCCGACGCCCTCGCCCGCCGCTTCGCCCCGGCGCGCCTCGGCGCCCAGCTGCGCGCCTTCATCGCCCGCGTCGCCGCCAACTCGAGCTCCATGCTGCAGGACGTCGAGGCCGGCCGCCCGACCGAGGTGGCTCACCTCAACGGCTGGCTCGTCGACACGGCCCGCTTCCTCGGCATCCCCGACCTGCCGACCCATGGCGCCCTCGTCGGCCTCGTCGAGAGCGGCGCCGTCCTGACGCCCGACGAGCTGGGCCGGCGCCTGCTGACGTAGCAGGGGCAAAGCTCAACATTGGCAAGCTACGCTAGGTAGAGGTTGAAAAGGGTATCTCGTGTCCCATCCGTGCCGAGGGCATCCGTGCCGCAGGGCATCCGTGCCGAGGGCATCCGTGCCGCAGGGCATCCGTGCCGAGGGCATCCGGCGCCATCCAGAATGATGCCCCGTCCTCGCCGGCCACCCGTCCGTCCTGTTGTCCAGCCAGAGCAACGTGAAAGGGACACCAACACGAGCTGTGCCCAAACCCCCATGCCGTCTACCCCATCTACCCCCGTGCCATGCCATCTACCACATACCATGCCATCTACACGTGCCATGCCATCTACACGTGCCATGCCCTCCTCCGCACGCCTCCTACCACGGCCGCTGCGACTGCGTCAGCCCCATCGACTCGGGCAGCGACGCCGCCTTGGGCGACAGCGACTGCCACAGCTGCTCCGGCTCCTCGCCCGCCAGCTGGCCCGCGCGCTCGCGGCACGCCGCCGGCGTGAAGCCCGAGCCGACCTTGTGCGCGACGATGCGCCACTTTTCGTTCTCGTAGTCCTGCATGGCCTTGCGCAGCTTCTGGTCCTGCGCCGCGTCAGCCCGTCTCCGTCGCGTCTCGAGCCCCCCTGCCCGCTACGCACCATGTCCTCGGTCCACAGCGTCGTCTTGGCCTTGAGCTTGGTGCAGTAGCGCACCTGCAGCGTCCCCGACGACCGCCCCGGGAAGAAGTCGGCAATCTGCTTCCACGTCAGGTTCTTCTGCTCCTTGAGCTCGATGAGCAGCTGGTCGTCCTCGGCCGTGAACTTGAGCTTGGGCCCGCGCGGCCGCGGCGCCGGCGGCGGCATCCCCGCCTGCCCGACCATGCTCGGCGCCCCGCCGCTGCCGCCGCCGCCGCCGCCGCCGCCGCCGTCGTCGCGCCGCATCGCCTTGGACGGCGGGCCGAGGTCCGGCAGGTGGTGGTGGTGGTGCATCGCCGCCGCCCCCGTCGCCCCCGATGCCGACGACGCCTCCGAGGCCCCGCCTCCCGAGGCCGCCGCCGCCGCCGCCCCGTACGCTGCCGCCGCCGCCGCCGCCGCCGCCGCCGCCTGCGCGTTTTCCAGCCCGGGCCCGTCGACCACGGACACGCTGGCGACCGACAGGTCGAACTCGTCGGGCCGCGACCGCTTGATGCTCGGCGCGCTGTACGACCCGTACGGCGACGGCGACGGCGACGCCACGGCTGCGTACAGCGGCGTCGACACGGAGCTCCCGCCGCCAAACTGCACATGCCCCAGCCGGTGGCTGTGCATGCCGTGCACCGGGTCCATGCCCGGCTGCTGCCCCGGCTGCTGCTCCGACGCTTTCTGGCCGATGCCTACCGAGCGGCTCGCGAGATGGCCATGGGGCGTACCAGGCGGTCTAGTCGATCCCGTAGGCGACAGTCCCGGGAGGTGGATCGACGTCTGGTGCTGCGCCTGTGACTGATGTTGTGCCGGCTCCTGCTGCTGCTGCTGCTGTTGCTGCTGCTCCGACTGCTGCTGCTGCTGCCCCTGTTCTTGCTGCTGCTCCTGCTGCTGCGCCTGCGCCTGTTGCTGGTCTTCCTGCTGCGCCTGCTGGTGCTGATGATGATGGTGCTGGTTCTGGTGCTGGTGGTGCTGGTACGAATGCTGATGGGGCTGGTAAGAGGAGGCGTGGTGCTGCTGCTGGTGGTGATGGACAGGAGACGAGTACGTCTGCTGGAGCTGGCTCAGTCCTCTTGCTTGCGAACCCTGACCAGAGTAGTCCACATTGTACCCTCCGACTCGATAGTTGTCCGCCAGCGTGGCTCCGGCCCATGGGTCCCGCCAGAGCGGTCGGCTCTGGACGGCCTCCAGCTTGTGAGGGAGCTGCTTCGTCTCAGGGGACGCCCCCCCTGGCTCGTCGCCCGAGGTGCCTCGAGGTGCCGAGACGAGCACGTCGTCGACGAGCTGGGCCGTGCGGCAGACACGAGCCGCTGTCGCCTTGGTCGCCGTCGCCGTCGTAATCGTCGCTGCCGCCGCCGCCGCCGCCGTCGTCGTCGTCGTCGCCGTCGTCGCCGTCGTCGCCGTCGTCCTGGGCGGTGCGAGGTCGAGTCTCGTAGCCAGGCGGCGAGAGCAGTTTCGAGGCGACAACTGCCCAACCAGTGCCTCTACGGCTGCTCGCAACTGTCACGCCCGCCGCTTGATACGCTGGCGCCGGCAGGACCAAAAAGAGGCGTGCGTTGGCCGGCAGCCTGCAGTGTCCAGTAGGATGGGAGGGCTGGGCCGCTGGCTCGCCCTCGGCCGATTGTGCGTCGCAACGACCAGGGTTTTTGGCGAATAGGATCGTCTGGATAGGGCAGCTCGACCGTCCGATGGGCGGCCTGGAGAGTTGCGTGTGCGTATATGTAGGCAGGTACTCTTATGGTTGCGTTCTCTGCCGGATTGGTGCTGCCCCTTGGCCCTCCAAGCGGCCGTTATAAGGCCTATATGTCGAGGACCCAGGTCAGCGCCAAGGTAACCCGGCGGGCCGAAGCGAGGAATAATACAATACCTATTGTGAGAATGCAAGACCCAAACGTCTCGTCGGATCTTGTCGTCTCTGTTGAGGAAAGGACGCAGGCGCGGCGGCAAGGAGCGGCAGTCTACCAGTGAGCCAAGCGAGGGGGAGAGGAGCAGGCTGCTACAGCTCGAGTTGACAAGAGAGCTATAAGAGGCTCTTTGTTGCTGCTGGGCTGATCGGAAAAATAATTTGGTGGGTTTATGCCAGACCTTGGTACGCCTGCCTGCCGCGTACCTGGACTCCAAGACTCGGCCCCTCGGGTCCATTCCAGGCCATGATGCCACTTAGACGGACAAGGTGCATTCTTGGGTGTCCCACTTGTTCCGTTAATGTTCTGGGGCACGGGGCGAGGAGTCGCATGATGGACTCGGAAGCCAACCAAGTCAAAGGATGACACGAGAGAGCGCACAACCCCGGACGGCAAGGGTAGCACGTCAAGACTAGGGCCGCCCTATGAGCTTGGACGTGTGCCGACGTCGACGTGTAGGGCGCAGACAGACGAGGCCAACCCCAGGGACAGGGGGCCCGCGTTTCACGAGTCGTCGCCGATTCTTCTCGTCGTGCTGCGAGCCTGTGGAGACCGACATGCTGGTGGCAGGGGGATCCAGAGACGAGAGGATCCGTGAGGGAGAGGCCAGGGCCAAGTAAAGGGGGGGGGGGGGGGCGTGTATGAATACGGTAGTCCGGGCCGTGCTTGTAAGCCCGCGGGAGGCGTGATTCATGGAACAAACGCCCAGAGAGATTGTCGAAGGACTCCTCTGACAAGGACGGCGCAGAAAAGGGAGGGCCGGCCAATAGGGGTTTGCCATTCTCAAACAATGGCAGCCGCAGCAATCGACGCCCAGGTCCGGCATCGGCTGCGGCGGCGCCTGCCAGTGGCGTCCGGCTCACGGGTAGCTTTCGAAGCCACTGGGAGAGCCGGGAATGCTGTCAGGCTGAGACACAGCCGTGGCGCAACTGCTGACGACAGGCAGCACCAGAGGCTCGCAGACGGCCGAGATTAGCCTTGGGGCAGTATGGGCGTGCATACTTCGTACTCCGTAGCTGTATGGGCGTCGGTACGCAGCAGAGCCTCATGCCTGCCAGGCGGCGTCACGATATTCCACTTTTCCTTGTGGGGGATGGCCCTGTCCTTGCCGCGGACCACGCTTCAGATGCGGCACCAGACGCTTGCAGGGGGCACGAGAGCCGGCCGAGGACGAGGACGAGAATGAGGTTGAGACGGGCGGAGAGCCGGAGGAGAGGCGATCCCGGGGGCATCCGATCGATGATGCAAGAAGGCGATGAAGCCGACGATGCAAAAGACGATGAAGACGATGCAGAAGTCGATGCCGGCCAACGGAAGCGCATCCTGCTCCCTGCCCTTCCAAGACTTTCCAAGCCTGCTTGGCAGCATGGAAGGAACGCCATGGCGCTGCTGCCAAGTTGCGCTACGGTACAAGTATACGAATGCGGTACAAAGCTATGCCAGTAATACTCTGCAATCTGCAAACACCGGCTCAACTGCCGGCCGCAGTCCAACGTCCGAGGCAAGACAGGCGGGGGCAGCCTTGGCCCTGGACGCCCAAGACCCTGCCCTGCTGCCCGTGTACGAAGTACGAAGTACAGTCTGAGTACGGTCTGTACCAAGTACCCCTGGTCCTTCGCGCCCGCAACAAGCGGCGCCGATTCGTCATGTGAGAGCCGTCATGGTTTCGTAGTTTCGTATAACATCACCTGAACCTCTTGTACACGGCCGCTGTCGTCGTCCTAGTCATGACCAGCAGCCCGGCCTTGTTTGAAGAATGAGCCCTTCACAAGGTTTCGACTCGCCATACGCGGCATTGCGCGTGCCGTGACCGACGTCAGTTGCCAGCCGGGTCTCGATGGCGTGCTGCCCCCGTCGGTATCCAGCTCTCTCCGCCGCCTTTGGCACGCAAAATCCCCGAATCCCTCCTGGCTTCGGCTTCCATGTGCGTCCATGCATGTGCCAAGTCATTGCCTGTGACGGGCGGCTCGACAGCTGCTGCTGTCGTCTCGTCTGTCCCTCCATGCGCGCTGCCCGTTATCTCTCGTCTTCTGCGGAGGATGCCGGCTCCGGCTCGACTGAGCCTCGTCCGTGCCCATCACGCGTCAACAGGTTGGCACGCCCACGGCTAAGCCCTATCCGGCCCATGATTCACGTCTCACCGGCTGCTTGCGCTCGCCTGGCCCGAAAAGCCGACATCCGTGCCTGCTATGACTCTCAGGAGAGCATGGTGCAATGCACCGAGCAGCTATGCCCGACCCGCCTCGCGCTAAATCATTACAAGGGCAGCTTGCCATCGTATTCTCAAGTTTTAGCGTCCGGCGAGCATCTCCTTTTCAGAAGAGAACCTTGGCTCCGCGTGTGCTGCACGCGATACGAGTCATCGCTCCCGGCCTTCTCCGTCGTCTTTCCTTGTCCTGCCCCTAGTTCTCGGAGTCCTCCGCATCGGCCAGCACGTACCCTGCTTCCCTACCTCACCTGCGGCCCCGACACTCCTGATACACACGCCAGCCCTGTCTCAATCTTTCTCTCTGCCTCTCTCCTTGTCCTCTTTTCAGCTCGCTCTTCTGCCGCCGCCCGGCCGGCACCCAGCAGCGCCTCCTCCCGCCACGACTATCAGACGAACCCGTTACCCACTACCATATTAAATCTATGTATACATATGTGTGCCTGCCTACCGCTTTTGTCGACCCCTCCTCTCCTTGCCCGTTGATAAATCGGCCTCTCCTGACTCGACCCTTTGCCGTGTCTGATTGTCTGAACATTACATGCATAGCGTGCTTCGTAATCCGTAGACCTGTCCAACCAGCCGGAGCACGAGACCCGAGGCCCCTCCCCCTTCCCCCCATCTCCAAGACGACGACATTGCCTTGGCGGGCTGGGTCCGCCGGATCGCGCATAAACGCATAAATACACTCAATTTATACCCCCCTTCCATCTTAGGCCAAACCTTTAATCGACGAACTTATTGCCCCTTTGGGCCATGCGCTACGTAATTGCGGCCCGTCGAGCCGACGCTTGCAGCTGGCGGAAACACTCCGCGAGGTACCGGGGTGTGAGTCTATCACGGCCTTAATTACTCTCCATGTCCCTCGGCGTCTCCGCCATCAAACGACCTTGTTCTCGACAGACGAGACTCGCTCTCCCCAGACTCACAGCCAAGGTTAAATTTTAATCCTGCCTGGATCCCTTTACATTTACAGTGCCGAATACCGAGTACATTTGGTGAATAATCCCGATAATCCCGTCGTGAGAATCCTCCAAACGCCGTCTGCATCCTTCCCCCTCTCCCCAGATCAATACATTCTCATCCCATGGTGCCTCAGAGGAGAGAGGAAAAGAAAGCTTTTTCCTCTTGTTTCCCTTCAACACGCCTTGCCTAGCCATCGCTCTCCTGCACGCACCCTACTCAAAGTTGTCTGCCCGGTCCACCCAAATGTCCTCGAGCTCCGCAAAGCTGTGGAAATGCACGGGCCGGTGCTCGTCGCTGTAAAACGGGAGCGGCGCATCGAGCCTGACGTGGACCGGCTTCTTCTCCATGCCAGCAAAGGCACTGCCCATGAAGCTGTAGTTCCACCTGTTGTCATCCGGCACGAGGAAGAAGCCCCTGAACCGCGGGCTCAGCAGCAGCTTGCGCTTCTCCCCCATCGTCGACGTGAACCCCTGAGGCTGGTCGCTCTGCGTGTCCTTGTTCTCCGCCCCCCATTTGTACCCCTGCGGGGCCAGCCCCCAGGCCGACAGCGACACGCTGCCCGGCGTAAACGACACCGACACCGTCACCGTGTTGGTCTTGTCCCACTCCTTGTGCGCGTCCAGCAGCCTCGCGTGCTCCGTCACGTCGGCCGCCGACATGTACGGCAGTTCGTTGCCCGAGATGGTGTGTATGACCCCGAGAGGCTCCATGTCCTCGAGCAGCTGGCTCTGCGGCAGCTGCTGTGGCAGCTGCACGTTGCGCAGCCCGCCAATCTGCGGCATCATGACGATGCACTTGATCTCCTTGACCTGCTCGTTGTCCGGCGGCGACGACCCGTAGAGGTAGCCCGCCACCTGCACCCTCAGGTCGGCAATCGTGATGAACTTCTTGATCATGTTGTTCGGCATCACGTACGTCACGTCGTCCACGTCGTTGTCGACAGACGAGATGTACATGTTCTTGGTCCGAGCCCGCAGGTTCGACGTCGCAATCGCCCTCGTGCGCCACTCCGTCTTGGACGCAAACGTCTGCTGCTCAAACTGCGACGTCGTCGTCACGATGATGTCCTCGCCGTGCACGTTCTGCGTCCGAGTCGTCACGGCAGTCAGCTGCTGCTGCTCCTGCTGCTGCTTCTCAATCTCGGCCGCCTGCTGCCTCTGCATCGACGGCGCCGAGATCTCCATGCCCAGGATGATGTCGCGGACTTCCGACGTCGTCAAGCTCGACACGTTGACGTTGTTCTTCTTGCCGTAGTCGTTGAGGATGAGGTCCCGGAGCTGTGTCTCAACCCCGATCCACTGCTCCTCCGACAGCGAAGGCCAGATGTGGTGATCGAGCGTCACCACCGTCTTGTCCGGCCGCAGGATCAGCTTCGTCTTGTCCGGGTTGACGTGCAAGGCCCGCAGGATGAGGATCAGGCGCGAAAAGGCCGTGTACGACGCGTTGCTCTTCAGCCACTCGTCGTACAGGTTGAAGAGGACCATCTGGGGCTCCGTCGCCCGCAGAATCATGTCCCCGAGCTTCTCAATCTTCATTGCCGCCTGGAACGGGAGCTGCAGCTCCGATGCGCGGATCGAGATGTTGGGGAAGTCGACCAGCTGCACCTCGAGCGGGTCCAGCAAGCCTTTCCGCGTCACGATGAGCTGCTTGGGCTGCTCCTCGACGGGCAGCGACCGGATCAGGGCCGCCACTTCTTCCGCCGTCTTCCACTTGGCGAGCTGTCCCAGGCGCTTCTGTCCCGCCCAGACGCTGGTGTGGATGATCTTCAGGAACAGCTGCCCCGTCCGTGGGTTGAAGATGAAGATGGCGCCGTTGATGGGCTTGGTCGTCAGGTTGCCTTCAAACGTCTTGTGGATGGTGACGCGGTAGACGTTGGTGTCGTCGATGAAGAGCTGGACCTGGTTGCTGAACAGTTCCGAGTAGTTCTGCGAGTTGAGGAACTCCTGGTTGCTCTCCGAAGCGTACAGCTGCAGGCCCTTGCGGATACGCTCGCGCAGCACGTAGAGCGCCGGGTTTGCCTTCATAATCTTGGCCATCGCTTGCTGGATCAGCACCTTGAGCCCGGGGAAGTACATGCCAAACGCCGCGTACAGGTTGTACGCCAGGTCGATGCCAATCATCAGTCCGGTCGCCGACGGGTAGATGCTGGCACTGTCGGTCGTGTAGTCGAGGTACTTGGCGCGGGTATACCGCTCGATGTCGTGGGAGTCGTAGTCGCCGTAGCGGAGCTGCACGTCGATCCAGAACTTGTTCGTCGTCGTCGGCTCAATCACGTCCTTGGTGTCGTGCAGCTGCGAAGGGCGCGTGACGTTCCACTTGTGGCTGGCGAAGAGAAGGATGTCGGCGCAGGAACTGTTCATCTTGTACGACTTCCGCGGGTGGATCGTCTCCTTCTGGACCGTCTCGATGCCGAGCGACTCGAGCTCCTGGTCAAACACCTGGCAGAGGTCCATGACCACGGACTCGTGGATCTTTTGCCACAAGTGGGCCCGGAATATCTGGATGAGGGAGATCTTGAGGGTAGGGATCTTGCCGTGCAGGAAGATGCCCGTGAGATCGAGCTGCACCTGGAAACCGACGTAGACGTTGGCCCGGTTGATCGTCGGCGACCACCACAGCGTGAAGCGACGGTTCGGGATCTGGTTGAGACCGGACCGTTGGGCGTTGGTCAACTTTTTGAACTTCATCGACTCTTCGAACCCAGAGGCCTTCTCCCAGAAGAGGCCCTCCCAAGACGGGAATCCCGTCGCCTTGAAGAGGGTGTGCTCCAGAATCGTCTCCACGCCCCCCAGGGCTTGGATGACATCCGTCCGGTAGGCGTTGAGGTTCCACAGCTTGCCGTCGTGTCGCTGGCTAGTCCACCAGAACGGGTTGCTCTTCATCAGCTGGTACACCTTGAACTCGGCACGGGCCCGGAACCCCTTGTCGAAGCTCAGCGTGCTGCGGTCCTTCTGGAAGAGCGTGTTGATTCTGGGCAACCCGCGGTCCCAGCTGTCCTCGAGGTCCTCCAGCGTCAGGCGGCGGTTCTGCTGGTTCGCCTCCTGGCGCTTCTGGGAATACTCCGTCCAGACCCGCTGGGAGTCGATGAACTCGGCCTCCCAGGGGATAATGTACCGGAAGATGTTGGGGATCAGCGTCTCCTCGTCGTGCGACATTCCGGCCCGGTAGTGCGTGACGCCCGTGTCGGTCTGCTTGGACCAGCGCTTGTCGCTCGCGGGAATCAGAATGTGGGACCCAGAGATCATGCCCAGGCCGCCGAGCTCCTTTGGCGTGTAGAAGACCGCGGGGGGGAATCGCGAGGGCATCTTGGAGTTCAGCCCGATCTTGACTCTGGTTTGGATCTTGGTCTCGCACTTGACAATGGTGTCCAGGAGGTCGATGGTCGAGACGGCGGCTTCGCGATAGTAAGTGAAGAGCGCAATCAAGGCCGTGTTCCACTTGTTGGCGATCTTGGTGAAGGTGGTCGAGCCCGAGGACATGAGAATCTGCCGGATGCGGTTGTTGAACTTCTGGATGTCTTCTTCGGTGACCTGCAAGAAGGCATACGCGGTCCTCTCCTTCGTCGTGTTGTCCACGAGCGACCAGACGCTGTCCTTGATCGAGAATTCATCGTTCTTGTTCCTGGTTTTTGGGAGAATCCGGACCTCAAACCCGCACATGGAGAACAGCAGGTTGGGGTTGTCGCGGCTGTACACGCTGACGAAGCTGTCGTCCCACTCGATCGTGGTGACGGACCGCGGCAGCCGGTTCTTCAGGTCCCAGAAGACGGCTCGGCCGAGGTTCACGTCGTGTCGCATCAAGCGCATGCGAGAATCCCTGGGCCAGCACTTCTTGCTCTTGTACCCAATGACGTTCTCGAAGTTGGGATCGGGCTGCTCCGTGAGAAACCGCTGGATGAGATCTCGCGACTCCTCCGCCGTGAACCGGAGGAAGACCCAGACCTTGTCGATGTAGCGGCTGTACAGGCGGATGGGGTGTCTGATTTCCGCCTCTTGATCGCGGAACTGAAGGAAGTCGTTGGGGCTCTGCGGCGGGCCCGCGATCTCGCTCGCTCGCTGCGGGCCCAGAAGCAGGAGGTCCAGGACAAGGCCGTAGTACTGGAAGACAAAGGCGGAGAACTGGAGGCCCCGGATCATCCCGTAGCTGTTGACGTGGTTCATGTCCTTGTATGTGAGCTGGACGTTGTTCTTGGCCGTGATGTAGTCGGCCAAGTTGTGGTCCATGATCAATCTCAGGAGGGAGTTGAGCAGGGTCAGCTCCATCTTCTCGTACACCTTGGACAGCTCCGTCTCGATCATGACGTTGCACTCGCCGTCCTTGGTCTCCCACACCTGGCTCAGGTTGTTGATGCCCTGCGCCCACTTGTAGACCAGCAGCGGGGGGACCTCGGAGTCGGACGGCTTGATCCACGCGGGGAAGAGGTGTCGCTGGTCGGCCTGGTACCAGAGATACTGGTCCAGGTACGCATCGCTGATCTTCTCGATGGGCTCGATGTCGTAGACGGGATTGATGGTGCTGTAGTTGTCGTTCATGTCGATGTTGACTTCCTTGAACGCCCGCTGCGTGAGCAAGAAGCGCTTGATCCTCTCCAGCGTGGTCCCCGGGCTGTCGTACGCCTGCTCGATCAAAGCCAGCTCCTCCCGCTGGCTCTGATTGAGGCGACCCTTGACCGAGTACGCCTCTCTCAGCCGCTCGAGAGCCAGAATCAGGATCTTGGTGTCGTGCTTGTACGAGACGCTGGGGAAAGGGATGGGCGAGAATTTGCGCGACTCCAGCCAGTGAACAGTGGTGGTGTAGATGGCCACGGCCTCTTCGGACGACACATATGGGCCGTCCTTCATGTGGTTATGCTGCCGTTCTTGCTCGGCCTTGAGCCACAGCCGCGTCAAGCGACCGACGTTCTTCTTGGCGACCGTCTTGTCGACGGTTGCGCCTCGCCGGATTCGTTCGCGATTGTAGTGCGCCACGGAGATCCACCAGTCGGCCTTGGACTTGACGTATCGCAGAATGATGTTCTCGATCGGGGCCGGCAGGCCGGGGACCTTCCACGGAATATTGCTCTTCCAGCATCGCCAGGCCTCGGACAAGTGCTGGAGCACCGTGTTGATCTTGTTCTGCTTGACGCCCTCGGGCATCATGTCCATGAGATCGGCCATGACCGAGGCCCGCAGCTCGAGGTCGAAGTGGGACTCGACGCGCTGCTTCGTCACAGTCTTTGCGACACCCTTGCTGTGTCGTCCCTCGAACTGGCGCGAGAGCAGGTTTCCGAGCCATCTCTCGAGGAGAGGGATGATGCCTCGCATGAAGAACAGCCACACCCTCCACGCGGGAGCCCAGAAGCCACAGCCAGGGCCCTTGCCGACAGGGCCCGCGTTGAATCGGTAGTAGATGAGGTGCTTGAGGTCCTTGCAGGTCCGGATCTGATGCATGAGCTTGTACTTGTATCGGTACATGCCCGTCAGCTGGCCGACGTGGTTGAAAGCGTAGAGGATGCCGTCCGCGAGCTGGAAGGCATCAATGTTGCCCAAGCGGTACTGGACTTGGGCATCCACGATCAGCTTGGTCAGTCTCAGGATTTCGCGCATCAGATGGAACGCATTTCCGAATCTGGACTTCTTTCGCTCCTTGGTCGTAAGGGTCTTGACAGGCTTCAGGTTGAAGTTGTAGTCGAGGTGGAGGTATGTGAGGTTCTTGCGGTGGATCAGGAGATTCAACATGTTGAAGCCCTGGCGGCAGACCTGCAGACCCGCCTCGACCCAGTCGATGGTGGTCTGCTGGAAGAACTTTGTCTGCTTCAACGACCGCAGCAGGTCCTGCTTGTTGTGGGCCTTTGGGCTCTTCTTGTGGAGCTCGTTGAGGACAAAGTTCTTGAGCAGCTTCTGGTACGAGACTCGGACCTTGACGGGCGGCCGGTCGGAAGGGGGGTGCTCGAGATACCACTGCTTGACCAGCGGCACATCCTGAGCGCGGACCATTCGCCCAGATCGGCTGTTGAAGGGGTACGGAGCCCACCACAAGTCGATGGCGGACGAGGTGTCTCCATTTTCGAGATGCTCCCCGGCGAGGAAGGGTTCGACCTCGGCCGGCAGATCAAACGACTCGTCTTCCGGCTCCTCGTCTCTCCCCCGCCCGAACAGCTCGTCCTCATGGGACACGTCAATATTCTTGGGCGCCACCGTCCGAGACGAAATGGGGTTGATTCGCCGGTCGAAATGGAAGGTCGGGAGATCCGGGTCGTCGGCGCGGTTGAAGACGACCTGCGGGTACGAATGCCAGGAGAGATGGACGCTCCGGGGCAGCGAGTTGTAGAGATATGGGTAGGCGACTCGAAATTCCGTGCGGATAGGGTTCCGGAAGATGATGCGGTCGATGGCATTGAACTCGCCAAAATCCTCGTCGTTGGGGTTGATGTCCTTGTACAGGGGCTCGAAGCGCGGACCACCGGGGAGAGCGACGTTGAGCGCCTTTGCCGTCAGGAAGCTCTTGAGGTCGAAGAGGTAGAAGTAGTTCTTGTCTACGACGTCGGAGATGAGGGGCCGGCTGAGGCGGAAGAGCGTGGCCATCTGAGGCAGCGTGAGGTTCCACGACTTGTAGCTCGGGCCGTTCACATGGGACGTGTCCAGGAGGGGGCGGTGGTCGTAGAACCACTCGTAGACAGCCTCGTCTTCCTCCTCGTTGAGCTCCATCTGGATCGGTTCGAGGGGCTCGACGTCTTCGATGTTCTCGGACCATGACAGAGGCGGCTCTTCGTCGTCGAAGGGCGGGAAGCGCATGCGCTTGAACAACCTTCGGTCGGCCTTTTCCTTGCGCATAAAGGTCCACATCATGGCCCACTGGGCGAAGAAGACGGGCTCGATGACGCGGGGGATCTCGTTCACCACGGTCAGGCAGCCGTTGACGTGGTAGAGGACCTTGACCTCGCGCGCCGACTCCCACGGCATGGGCATGTTCTCCAGCAGCTTCATGACGGCGTGCGGCATGAACTTGAGCGCGCCGAGGTAGCTCCTTTTGTCGTTTGTGTATTTCTTCTGGGAGACGTCGCCGATATCCCGGACGATCTTGCGCAGGTGCTCGGGCGGCATGTCGGCCTTTTGCATCTCGACAAAGCCCGCCTTCCGCTTCTCGCCGAACCTGTTGCGCCGCTCCCGGAGCCATTCCTTCTTCTTCTGGGCAAACTTGGCGATCAGAGGGTCGGAATGGGGTTGATAGCCTGGGGGAGGCGGTGCGGGCACCGAGGGGGGAGGCGGCACGGGCGCCGATGGAGGAGGCGGCATCGACGACGAGGGAGGCGGCGGCGGCGGCGGCGGCGGGTCCCAGCCTGGGGGAGGCGGTGGAGGGACGCGGGACATGATGGCTTCACGGTCGGGAAGTTTTGGTCAAGCTCGCCGGTCGGAGGCTGCACGCCGCGGCGCGTTCGACGCGCTCCAAGTCTCGGCTCCCTGATCTGGATAAGAGTCGTCTGGTAATCCTCGGATCGAAAGTCTCCCTGTATCTGCAACCGGCCGTGCGAAGACAGGCAACGACCAGAGCGGTGGTGGTGGCTTGGTGATGGAGGCAGCTGTGAGGTGGTGACAATTTTCGCGAAGGGGTACCTTGCTTGGGGTCCACATCTCGTGGTCACGTGATCTGGTTTCTCGCCACTTACATGCATGATGTGGACTTTACTGTAGATTTCCTGCGAGTCAAGGGCCGGTTTTAGGACGGGATGTGAAGCACGCTTACCGATCATCTGCTGCGCACCGGTCTATGAATTGACACCTGGTCTGGTGTAGCATCCACGGAGTAGCTCGTCAAAAATGCCGCCATCTACAGCTCGTCCCAGAAGCGGTCAGTAGTTTCCAGACGCATTATTTATTATAAAAAATAAGAGACAGATGAATGCCCGGATACCAACTAAAGTCAAGATTCCTCTACACAAGTAACCTAACCGTCGAGATATTTCCTACTGCAAGTGGAAAGATGGCCCCAGGGTAGGTCGGTGCTGGCCAATAGTGACTCGTGGATGGTATTACATAATCTTCGGCTCAACGACCGCCTCAATACATCCGAGATCATCGTCCTCGCCCCAGCCTTGACAAAGCATCACAGAGACGCCAGCCGCACGTCCGTCAAAATGGCGCACCTCAGTATGCTGCATCTCTCCTTGGACTAAGCCAATTGCTCACCTTGCGCGCAGAAGTCAAGCCGGACCCGGCGCTGCTCAAGCTGCAGGGTGCGTGCCCCAGTCCTCGCGCAAACCGATGCCTCTGACGCGACCAAACAGCGATGCAGAAGAACCGACACTACTACTTCCGATGGACGCCGCGGACGGCTCGAATCACCTTCATGTACGTGGTCGTGGTCCCCGCCATCTTCGGGTACGTCGCATACAGTACAGACGTGAGTGCCATGGTCATGTTCGCTTTGGAGAGACGGCGGCGCTGACATGTCCAGGGCTTGTGGGACCTGCGCGCGAAGCTAAGGGGCGACACCACCTACGAGCGATAAAGGGCTGCTTGCGTCGGTGGTCGGTGTGGAAGCCCTGTACATATGGACCCGACACGGAATAGAAGCCCGGCGGACCTTGGGGACGTTTGCTCCGTTACACCATCAAATCGTCTCTGCCTGGGTATATCGCTGCGAGAACCGTACCTCGCACACCACGACTCGTCGACCCCTCGAATCACCAGCGGCCGGGGCCCCGGGGTCTGGCAGGCGGCACGTCAGGCAATGCCTCGCCTCGCCTCCATTCCCCCATGGGGAATCCATCTCGTCGCCCGCCTCTCCCTCCACGACCACCGCCGCGAGGGAATCCGTTCTCGCGATCGGGATATGCGCCGCGGCTGCCACGGCTGTCTCGCATTCCCAGGCTGGGGTCCCTCCTCGCATTCGAGGCCGGTGCTACCGAGCCGTCCGACAGCGGCGGGAGGATGGCGCAAGTCACATAATCCCCAATGACGAACCGCGCCTCGCTCAACGTCTTCCCGATAGCCCCTCGCTCTTCCCTCAGTAAGCTGCCCGTGTCTCCGAACGCTGACGTCTCCGCCCCGGGTCCGCCGTGCCCGATGACGATGCTGCCGAGGTCCTTGGTCGCGTAGCGGGCGGGCACGTTGGCGACTGCGCTCGCGCCGCGAAGGTCTGGATGCACCAGCTGGAAGGCCAGCCTGGTGCCAACGGCCGGATACGGGAGCGCAGAAGGCCTGGCTGCCGCGAGCTCCATGGCTAGCTCGCTCAAGGTACAGTCCGCCCACGTGTAGATGGAGATGTGCGGGGGGAGAGGCGTCGACGCGAACTCGTCGGACCTAGTTCGAGTCAGCCGGCGCAAACGCTTTTGTCCTGGACGCAGGAGAGTTACCGATGGAAGACGCCTGTTCGGTAGAAGAGATGCACGAGAAATGGCGGCGGGAGGTCGCCGTCGCTGTCTCCCGAGACAGAGGACATGGTGCCCCTATTCGCAGGTCAGATTCGAGAGAGGAACACTCCCCAGCCTCATTTCCACGTCTTCAACCCATCGAGGATGTCGCAGGCTGGCTGCCGAGGGTTTCCGACTTTGAAGGGGCGCCTTTTGTCGGCACGGAATTATCCGGGAAATACCCGCAATCGATAGAGAACTCCATGTGACATTCATCACAAGGCTCGCTTTGGCAGCCTCTATCATACCGCGACCGACCAGATCGACCGACCCGAGTGTCTTGTGCTGAAATCTCCGTCACCGCATCGATCGAAATTCCATAACGCCGGCCGGCTGTGCCTGAAAAGGCCCCCTCGGTGACGCCATCATGGACTTCGCGGCCTTGATGAACAAGGAGCTGGCCAAGTCGAAGCCGCCAGCCAGCGGGGAGAAAAAGTACCTCAAGCGCTCCGAAATCGAGGCCGAACGGACAGCCGAATACAAGGCGGAGCAGAAGGCCCTCGAGGCCGAGCGCGAAGCCAAGGCGGCCGCGAAGCGCAAGCGCGAGGAAGAAGTCGCCGCCGAGAAGGCCGCGCGCGAGGAGAAGCGCCACCGGCTGGCCGAGGAGTCGCGGCGGCGGCGCGAGCAGCAGGAGCTAGAAGAGGAGCGCGCACGGAGGAAGCGCCTGGGCCTGCCGGAGCCGGCACCGGCCCTCAAGGGCGGCGAGGCCGCCGAGGCCGACGACCAGGCCGCCGGGGCGGTCCCGGAGGCGCAGGACGTGCCGGATGCGGAGCTGATCGACGAGCTGCGGGCACTGGGCCAGCCGGCGCGGCTGTTTGGGGAGTCGCACGCCGCGCGGCTGCGGCGGTACAGGAGGCTGACGACGGTGGTGGCCCAGGGTCCGATACCCACGACGCTGGAGCTCGTCGACGAGAAGGACATGAAGGTCGAGGGGACGGTGCCCAGGGAAAAAGAGGGGCGGAGGTGGCTGTTTAGACAGCTGGCCAGCTACTTCACCATGGTGCTCACGACATACGAGCGCGCCATGGAGGAGGAGAGGAAGGACACGGCGGCGAGCAAGGCGGCGTACAACGCCATGGTGCAGGCGCGGGAGAACATGAAGCCGGTGCGTTCCCTCCCCTGGCCCGACGCCAGAACCAGAGGAGCTAACGGGGCGGGCGGCGGCTCGGCAGCTCTTCCGCAAGTTCGAGGCGGGCGACCTCGACGACTCCCTGCTCGAGCCCATTGTCGAGATTGTCAAGGCCCTGCAGGAGCGGCGCTACGTCGACGCCAACAACGGCTACCTGAGACTCAGCATCGGCAAGGCGGCCTGGCCCATCGGGGTCACCATGGTGGGCATCCACGAGCGCAGCGCGCGCGAGAAGCTCCACGGCGGCGAAAAGGGCCATGTCATGGGCGACGAGGTGACGCGCAAGTTCCTGCAGAGCATCAAGCGCTGCCTCACGTTTGCGCAGGTGCGGTGGCCGCCCGAGGACCTGGGCCAGTTGATGGGGTGATGCTCTGCCACTGCCACCGTTCCGCCTTGGCGGAGACTACACGACCGACGAGGCGAGGCAGTCGAGGCACGCAGTCATGTACATGCGGTTCGTGTTGGCGCGCAGCGGTTCGTGCAGACGCTGCGCGCCAACACGACTCGTGTCTGTCTTGTCTCAGCTGCACGTGCGGAGCGTCGTCACCGGCGGGCTGCCAACTGCGAATTGAACCCAACTGTCAATTCTGGACTGGGCGATTCTGTCTCCAAGTCCGGATGGGAGTGAAGAGGGGAGGGGAAAGGAGACGAGAGACCAAAAACGACGCACGCCTCGTCCCCCCCTTACTAGCGCCTGAGGACGCGCCACCGCCAATGCCACGTACTCTGGATGCCGTGATAACCGCTCCCGATCCCCTGAGCTCGTGGGCCGCAGCAATGCCGATGAAGCTGCGGCTGTCGCTCGTGCCCCCCCCCTCAGCCAATGAGCACATGGTGCCGCGATGGACTCGTCACCGCGCCCGCTCAGACCCTGCCAGCCGTGGCTCCCGCAGCCGTTGAGGCGAACTCCCAAGACAATCCACGTCAGCATCAGCCCTGGCTCTCGACCGGGCCGGCCCCTGCTGCTTGGGCCAGGTTCCGATTCTCGTCGTACCAGGACTCGTCCGTGCCGAGCCCCGGCCCAAGGTCCGGGCCCTGCTTCTTGGCCCCGACGACTTCCAAGCCGGCGGCCATGAGGTTGACGCGGCGCAGCCGCTCCTTGGCTTCGTGCTCGTAGGTGTGGGCCACCTCGAGCGCCTCGGCTTGCATTTCGGTGCGCGGGTCGGGACGAACTGCCACCAGGAGCTGTTGGCCCACCGAAGTTAGCTTGTGTTGTCTCAGGGGATAGCTGGGCATGTACCTTGTCCCTGGCGTCGATGCGCGCCTTCAACGACCCTTGGCGGATCATGTTGACGAGCTCCGGCTCGACGGACTGGCCCGGCTTGCCAAAAGCGGCGTCGAGGCTAGCAATGGTGACGCACGAGAAGGGCACAAAGTACTGGACGATGCACTTGCTCCGGATGCTGGCAAAGAGCGCCGGCACCTGTTTCTGGAGGTAAATGTCCAGCAGGTAGTCCGGGCGGGCAGACTCGAGTATCGACAAGCAGTTGGAGTAGCGGCCGCTGATGAAGAGGCTGATGGCCTTGCGAATGTGCGACTCGTGCTCCAGGAAGGCCCGGAAGGACGGGTTCTCGAGGACGCGACGCTGCAGGTCTTGCCTGTCCATGGTAGCGAGGGCGGCAAGGCCTCCGTAGACGGCCACGTCGTTGGGGCTCGCAAGATGGGCGTACTTGGACGCCGGCACGTCCGGGTCGGCCTGGAGGAAGCTCTGCGCTGCGTCGCCGTACTGGCCCTGGGCGAGGAAGGCGATGCCAGAGACGACCTTGGCGTAGGTATGCGTCGCCTTTTCCTCGTCGCTGTTCTGGACGCCAGCGATCTTGCCCAAGTTGGCCAAGGTCATTGTCCAGTCGCGCCGTTGCAGGGACACGTTGGCGAGATGGATGCCGCAGTCGACGATGTGCTTGGACGTGCTCACGTCTTGGCGCATGCGAGCGTAGGCTTCCGACGCCTCCTGGAGCTTGCCTATGCTCTCAAAATGCCTGCCCAGGTCCTCGTTGCCCATCTGCGCGCGCCGTCAGTTCGCCGCAGGAACGAACGAGGGGAAGAGGGGGCCAAGGGGCGCGTATGCTCTTACCCGGATGCTCTCCTTAATAAGGTTATTCTTATATCCCTTAAGCTCTGCCTCGAGGCGCGCCGTCTCGGCCCTGTTCGATGACTCTGTCTTGGCTATCCAGACGTCATCCCTGCCGGCCTCGGGCTCTTGTGGCGCGGCGACGCTGACGCACTCCCACGCCTCGGCGTAGCGGGACACGTCCGACCCCCTCTTGGCCTCGGCGACGGCCGCCTTGAGCGCGTCAACGCACAGCGGAACGCATGTCTTGCCGATGAAGAGGAGGCGTTCGAACCGGGTTCGGCCTGGAAGGGGCATCAGGAGCTGCCGAGCAGACGAGACGGTGCCATGGCCGGGCCGTACCGGTATAGTTTTGGATGTAGAGGTCGAGATCGAGCTTGGGCTGTTCTGCAGAGGTGATTAGAGACAGCAGTTGAGCCTCGCGCGCTGCAGCCTTGAGGGGCAGCCAGCTACCTGGGCAGCTAGGCGTCAAGAGCCTAGCCGGAGGGCATCCGTACCTTTGACGACGAAGCCACCACTGTTGGCCTGGGCAAAGAAGGCCTGCACCGCATCGGAGGCCGCCATGAGGCCCGAGAGGACGATGGAATGGCGAGCGTTGAGGCGGCAGGATCGCGGATTCCGGGCGGCGAGCAAGGCTGAGGTGTGGATGGAATCGCTGGTTCAGTGCTCAGCCTTGAGCTCTTGCACCCCGCCGGATGTGTACCCCGGATAGAAGGCCGCCAAGGCACCGGCAGGATGCAGGGGTGCTGCTGTCTGTCACTAACTGCAGATACTTGAGTGCGGGTGCTTATGTCATCCTAGAGGTGAACTACACCACGGATCGGTTTAACAAGGACTCCTGGACAGGCTCGCATGCTCACAGGTTACACGACGCGAGTGTTCTTGTCCGGATGCAGCGCCGTGCTCCGCGCATGCAGACACCGATCCCGATCCGAACATTGCCGCTCGGGAGACAAGGGCGACAAGGGAACCGCAGGGAACCGGGGCATCGAGGCCAATGAGCACGATCTGGCGCGTCAGGACCCTCGAGTCGCCTTGTCCTCTTGTGGCCCCGATGGATGCTATACGATTGGGGATTGGGGCATGAGGCTTTAATCACCATCACATGCATGCAGCCCACGGGATCCATGGATCCTCGATTCGCCAGCTCAGCAAGGACCAACCGCCAATCAACGAGCCGACGGATAGAGGTCAGAAACCAGTAGATGGCGCATCACGCGTCCCCGGCTTCATGTCGACCTGCCAGAAGAGCGCTCGGGCAGGGGCCGACGTGGCGTCGAAGCGGCTATCAAGCGGCCGCCCCGGCGCCACTGATGACATGGATAAGCTAACGGATACAAGCAACGACAGACGCAAGGACGAATATTAACAAATCTGAGGATAATAAATACAAGTAAAGGACGAACGGTTGCCCCGGTAGCGCCTCGATCGGCCCCGAGCCTGTGACTGACGGTGATTGTCGAGGCCTGATATAAGGAACCGCTTTCTCTTTCTCATCTAGCTGCGCCTGTGTGCTACTGCAAGCCCCGGATCGATCCAACTGCCGCCTGATGCACGCAGTACATACATACATGGGAGTGCTCCGCAGCGTGGTCAGAGGTCCAGACTCGTGCCCCCAGTGGAATCCTCAGCTGCCTCAGCCCCCGGCCTGGGAAGAGAGCAGGCCAATGAGAGGGATGGGCTACATAATAATGGTACGTTTGAAATTGCTCCAGCACATACGGCAAGGCCGGAGCTCGACTGGTCGGCGCCGGCTCGGATCCGTCTACCACGCCCCGTTCCCTCCCCCGCTTCCTCCTCGCCGGCAACTTACGTGGGACGGCTGGCACGATGCTGGTGGAGGCTGTCTGGCCCTCGTCGTCGCCATCGTCATCGGCCGCCATGGGCCCACGGGCCGCATATGTAGGCTGGATGTATGGACAGCTGCGATATGCTGCACAGCCCTCTTTGTGGCCCCAATCGCCTCGTCTGGACCAGCCGGCGCCGGCTGCAGTGACACATGGAGTGGTGTCTCTCGAAGACGGGGGTTCCGCAACGCCGTGCCTGCTCGTGAGCCGAACGGCGGAATCCGGGGTCGTCGACCTGGCGAACGGCCCGGCGATGCCTTGACAGCTCGAGTGGCTTACACGCTCGGATGTACAGGTACATGCTATTTTGAGGGTGCAAGGACGGGCCGGTGACGCGTCGCGGCACTGGCTGACGGCGCCTGAGTTTGCCACGGCCCTTGGAGCGATGCATCACGCACTACCGCTGGGTGCTGCGCTCCGCGATTTGCACTCCTGACTCCCTGTTGGCACTCTGCTTCAGCATCAATTGATGTTCCAATTCGGCCGCTGCAGGCCGTGGGAGACCAGGGAGCAACTCGGTACCGCTACAAGGCCGTCCGCGCCGCCTCCGAGCGTCCAAGTTTGATCGGTGCTTGCGTTACAAGCCCATGCTCGGGCTTCCGTGCGCAGGAGGGCGGGCCTCCCTATCTTCAACCTCCCCGTCGTCGAGAGGCTTCCAGGCGGCTTCCCCTCAGGCCGAGCGTGCATGCAGGCGCTCCCGTCCCGAGAGACGGTGCTGTGCTGGATCCAGCCATGGCCGCCGCACTCAGCCAGCGGCTCCGGACCCGTAGAGCCTGTAGAGCCGACGGCATGCCCTGCTGGGCGCCGCAGGCACCTCGCCGTCGGTCCTACGTGCTCCGTGCTCCGGGGTACCTCGACCCGACCCGTCGCTACTCCGTCCAGCTGCATTGCAGCATCTCTCGCGTCCGTCTCCCTCCGCCTCGCCAGCAGCAAGCAGCCGCTTCCTCCCTGTCCATCTCTTCTCTTCCCCCGTCCCGTCTCCCATCGTGCCTCCCGTCCTCGTCTCAGCGGTGGACGAGGCCGTGTCCGCAATCCCTGCCTACGTACTTCGTACCCGGTACCGTTACCGCGAGGTACCCGCCGCGCACCCCGCGGCTTGCTCCGCCGCCAGGTTCCTGCAGTTAGCGGCCTCTGCCCCGTCCGCCGTAGTTCGCAGTTCGTACCTGGCCCAGCGTCTATTCCGTCTCGCGCTCGCTCTCTCTCTCGCTCACTCTCCTCCATCGCTTTGCCCTCTTTGCCCTCCTCCTCTCTCCCTCCCCCCTCTCTCTTTCTCTACCTCCTCCTCCCCCCCTCCCGTCTCTCGCCTCCTCCCTTCCGCCCCGATTCCGCCTGTCGCACAGAATCAACCCTGCCTGCGGAGCGACGGCATCGCCACCGTTGCCCTCCGAGGGGGCGAGCCCGCGACCGCCTGTCTGATGGCCTGAATTGCCAGAGCCAAAACCAAGCCCGCGCCCAATTGGGGCATGCGCTCGCTGCCTGTGGCTTCGCAACCCGGGACCTGCCAGCAACGACGCCGCTCGTCTTGCACGAGCAATCTGCCCAGCGTCGTCCAGGGCCGGACAGGCAGACTTGCCTTCTTGCCTCGGCTCTGGCACTGGTTCCGGCGCTGGCCTTGGCCTGCCCCAGACTCTGGCCTCGGCTCTGGCTTTGGCTCTCGACCCTTTGTTCCCGACCACCAACACCTCGACTCCGTCCTCCGCTTCCGCGCGCCCTCGTGTATGACCTCCTGAGTCCTCACCGCCCCCCCCCCGACGGCCCGCGGCCACGCCTTCCGACCTGACGCCGACCGACGCCGACCGACGCCGATCCCGACTCCCTCCTCAGGTCCCAGCATGTCTGGCGACATGTCCGACGACGACGCCGGCCCGCTGTCCGTCAGCGACTGGCAGCTACCCGACGCCGCATCGCCCGCCGACAGCGCCAGGTCCGACACGGAGCTCGAAGACAAGGCCGCGCCCGATCCCGCCGCGCCCTCGCAGCCCATCCAGAAGCGCCGTCGGGTAACACGCGCCTGCGACGAGTGCCGACGCAAGAAGATCAAGTGCGACGGCAAGCAGCCCTGCACCCACTGCTCCGTCTACAGCTATGGTGCGCCTCGCCCTCCCCGGCTTGACCCCCCTTTCCCGCTAACCCCCGTGTCCCGCCGCAGAATGCACATATGACAAGCCCTCCAACAGGAGGCGGAACCCTGCGCCGCAGTACATCGAGGCCCTCGAGAGCCGCCTCGAGCGCGCAGAGTCCCTGCTGCGCAAGTACGTGTCTCATGTCGACTTGGCCGACCCCAACCTCGACCCGGCCGTCC
Source organism: Hypocreales sp. Mo6-1 (assembly GCA_002939055.1). NCBI lineage: Eukaryota > Fungi > Ascomycota > Sordariomycetes > Hypocreales > Hypocreales sp. Mo6-1. The sequence goes on from PNEP01000013.1 coordinate 2,885,916, forward strand.
AGCAAGAGTTCCAGAACCGCCAACGGCTGCGCGCCAACGCCGCCAAGCTGCAAGGCGGCCAGCCGGCCGGGCCCGATGCCAGCGATGCCAAGCTGGCCACCATGATCGACTCCATTGGCCAGTTGGATCTCGACGACAAGGGCGGCTGGGACTTTCACGGCACCTCGTCCGGCGCCGTCTTCTTGAGGAGGATGAAGGACCATTTCCGGGGCATGCTGGGCCCCATGTCCAAGGCCCCGTTCCTGCCCCGGCCCGAGCGTCCACCGGGGCTGGTGACCTTCGACTCCCCGTCTTCCGGCGGCAACTCTCCCTTTGCCGCGTCTTCCTTGCCAGAGCTGCCCCCCAAGGACCTGGCTCGCAAACTGTGCTACTACTCGCTGAGCTGCGCCACGTGCCTCGTCCGCATCATCCATGTGCCTTCCTTCTACGAGCGATTCGACCAGGTCTACGGCCGACCGCCTGACAGCCTCAGCCAGGAGGACACTCACTTCTTGGCCCTGGTCTACGCCGTCATTGCTCTCGGCTGCATGTACAACAGCCTGGATGACGCCAAGCCCGAGGGCGGAGCTTACAAGGCGGCCATGGAGGAAGGGTATGTCCGGTTCCCTTCTCCTCTCTGTGCGCACAGCTGACTTGTCGTCACGCAGTCTCAAGTACTACAAGACGGCCAGGGTGCTCCTCCAAGACCTCGCCGAGTGTCGTGACATTGTGTCGCTCCAGGCGCTGCTCTTCATGATTCTCTTTCTCCAAGCCACATCCAACCTCAGCGCCTGTTACACATTTGTGGGTGTCGCGCTGCGATCGGCGCTGCGGATAGGCCTGCATCGACATCTGCAGCACGAAAGAATCGGCGTCGTCGAGCAAGAGGTCCGGAAGCGAGTCTTTTATGTGATCCGCCAGATGGACATTTACGTCTCGACGATGCTCGGCTTCCCCCTCCTCCTGAACATCGACGATGTCGATCAGCCGTATCCCACCGAAGTCGACGACGAGTTCATCTCCAATGCGGGAATCATGTCCCCGCCTGCCGGAACGCCCTCCTTCTTCGAGGCCTTCAATGCGCAGACGCGCCTGATGGAGGTTCTGGGGAAAATCACCAAGTTCGTGTACCCGATGCATGGACAGTGCCAGCCGGTCGCCAACGGCAACCGACCCGCGCCGACCTACCTCATCAGCTACGCCCGGATCAAGGAGATCGAGACGGAGCTTCAAGGGTGGTACGAGAGGCTGCCGGAGATGTGGCGGCCAAGTCCGGACGGCCCGATCGAAGTCGTCCGGTAAGTCCCGCGGAATGTGGCATGCATGGCGTTTGTCGATGCTGACTCTCGACGACCAGCGTGCGCCATCTACTTCGCTTTGCGTACGCACATGTGCAGCTCGTGCTATACCGGCCCTTCCTGCACTACATCTCGCCGCGCCTCAGTCAGGCAAGCAAGGTGGACGAGGTGTCTTATGCCTGCGCTGCCGCCGCCATCAGCGTGTCGCGCAACATTGTGCATATCGGCCTGGAGATCCGGAAGCAGCGCGTGCTCAGCGGGCCGTACTGGTTCATGCTCTACACGGAATTCTTCGCCGTGCTCTCCCTCGTCTTTTACGCCCTCGAGAACCCGGACAAGCCGGGGTCCCAAGAAGTGCTGGCAGATGCTCGCGCCGGACGGCAGATGATTGCCGACCTGGCCGACAAGAGCATGTCGGCCGACCGGGTGACCAAGGCACTCAAGGTACGATTCGCTTGGCCACTCCGCTGCCTTGCCCGCCTCTGATCTGGTTGCCGTCGACAGCCCCTGTTTGACCAGCTGCCCGAAAGGCTAGAGCAGGCTCGCACACGGCCAGCGCCGACGAGGAAGAGGTCCGCCGCGACAGCCAAGGCGGAGTCGGGCCTGGCGCATCACGCCGCACTGGCTCCGGCCCTGTCGATGCAACGAACCGAGGATTTCCTTCGCGCCCGCACGGGCAGCTTACAGGGCGGGACATTTGGCACGCCCAACTCGGGAGCATCGGCCGACAACATGATGCAGTCGACTGAGCACGCCTTCCCGGACCTGACGTTTGCTTCGACGGGCATGCACGACATCATGCCGATGGACCTGTCGTCGCGGGCAACACCGGACTCGACGAGCACCGGGAGCTCACATCATCCTCAATTCCTGTCGCTGCCACTCAACGCCCACGGCGCGCACAACCCCGTCAACAAGCTCGACTCGCTCATGTTCCCGTCCGAAGACCCGTTTGCTTATCCCAACCAGCCCATGATGGAACTTGGCTTCCAGCCCAAGTCGGAGGCAACCACAGTAACCATGCCCGCGCCTGGAAACGACATGGCGTTTTTCTTCCCGGGATCACTGGGTGACATTGGAGATCAGCTGCTGAGCAGCAACCCACAATACTTGGTGCAACAGCAGCAGCAGCAGCAGCAGCAGCAGCAGCAGCAGCAGCAGCAGCAACAGCAACAGCTACAGCAGCAGCAGCAGCAACTCCAGCTTCAGCTTCAGCAGCAGCAGAGGCAGCGCCAGCAACAGCAGCAGCAGCAGCAGCAGCAGCAGCAGCAGCAGCAGCAGCAGCAGTTCTTTGGTCTTGGGGGCAATCCGTACGACGCACACAACATGCTGGCAATGCATACGGCGCAACACCAGCAGCCATCGCGGCCACCTGTGCAGCAGCAGAGGTCGGGGGGCATCTTTTCGGGCTTCCGGCGAGCACGCGCCGACCGGCAACAAGTGCGGCAAATCGAGCAAATGTTTACGCAACAGGGCATGCAGCCCGACTGGGGGAGTTTTTTTGGTTCTGGACGGGGCGGATTTCAAGGGATGTGAACGGCCGCCGCCACGACGTGATACCCATCTTTTCTTTTCAACTTGGCCTTTCTTATGCCTTTTATTTTTCTTGGACATGGGTTGTGCTTGGATCATTTCGACAGTGCCGTCTAGGGAATGACGGGCATCGGAGATGATTTGCTGGCGTTTTGCCAAGTGCTGTCGTATACCAGGGAGGCTCTGGATATGGCGGGCTGTTTTGGGCGGCTGGATTGTGCGGGCGTATGGCTGTGAAAACGAGGCAAGGCAGGGCGGCGTAGGGCGAGGCTGGTTTGCTTGCTTAGAAGGTTGGAGGCTTTGTCGTTTGCTCTCGAGCATGGTAGACAAGACTTGTACATGTGTCACGAGGGGCGGGCACGCAGGGAGTTGGGGCGAGGAGGATGGCGCGGCCATGTGTACGGATATCTAACAGCCATGTTAGGGGTATGTACATGACGGGCGTCGGGCGCACATGGTGTCTAGAAGGGGGGCGGAGGCGCAGGGGTCGACGTATGGGTACCTATGCGGTGAGAATGCGGTGAGAATTCGTGGCTGGCGGCTTAAGCGCTTCAATTGCCGGCGTCGGCGCCGTGGTTGCCGGCGTCGGCGCCGAGGTCGGCAGGCCGGGGTGGGGCCGGTGGCGGCGGCGGCGCGGATAAACGTCACCCCGCTCCGGGCTCTGCTTGGACGCCATTCCCGGAATCAGGTGCGGGAGGGCTGGCCAGTTTGGGCCGCCTGTGGTTCGACGTCGATTCCTCAGCCCCCAGTTGCCGACGATGGACCTGATCTGCGATGCCGTCCTCGATCCCGAGTTTGACGCGCTGTAGGTGCTCGCGGGGGCGTTTCCGAGCTCGGCAATGCTGATCCGGGGGAGCTCAGGTCGCTGAGCGTCACGGGCAGCGACGCTGCGTCGAGGACCGTCAAGTATCCAGGTGAGCGCTGGCGCTGCCCGCTGCGGCCGTTCGGCTGACCGATGGCGCGCCAGCCAAGCTCCACGCCCGCAGGGTCGCCGCCGAGCTCGCCGTCGACGATGGCCTCGTCTATCTTGCCGGCCAGCCCGAGCTTGAGCTCGAGGACTCGGACCAGCCCCGGCCCTTCCGCCAGCGCCGATAGTAGGTGCCGTGCTTGCGGAGGAGCCGCCGCCGCCGACGCTGACCATGTGCGCGCCCAGCTTCTTCTACCTCTCGGGCGCCAACCTGCCCGACTGCCACGTCACGTACGAGATGGCGGCCGACCGCCTCACGCTCTGGATCCCGCACGTCGAGGCGCGCCAGGTGCTCTGGTTCGGCGCGAGGCCCTCGCCGGCGCGCTGCAGGCGGCTCTACGACGTCGACGACGTCTACTACGCCAGCCAGCTGCCCAAGTTTGTGCGCCGTCACCGCGCCTCGCACCCCCTGGCGACGACGTACGTGCTGCACGCGGACCAGGCCCCCGACGCCGGGCCCGGCGCCGCCGCCTCGCGCGTCGACCACGTCCGCCTGCGGCCGGCCATGGACCGCGCCCGCGTCGTCAAGACGGACTACGAGGTGGCCATGGTCCGCCGCGCCAACGACATCTCGAGCGCGGCGCACCGCAGGGTCGCCGAGCTGCTGCTGCGGCTCGACAACGAGCGCGACATTGAGGCCGTCTTCCAGGCCGTCTGCACCGCCCACGGCACCCGTTCGCAGGCGTACCCCATCATCGCCGCCGCCGGCACCAACGCCTCGACGCTGCACTACGACGCCAACGACCAGCCGTTAGGCGGCAGGCAGGTCGTCGTGCTCGACGCCGGCTGCGAGTGGGACTGCTACGCCAGCGACATCACGCGCACGCTGCCGCTCTCGGGTTCGTTCCCGCCCAAGGCCGCCGCCGTCCACGCAATCGTCCAGCGCATGCAGCTCGAGTGCATCGCCCGGGTGCGGCCCGGCGCCGTCCTGTACGAGCTGCAGCTCCATGCCTCGGCCGTCGCCCTCGACGGCCTGCTCCGGCTCGGCATCCTCACGGGCGACGCCGCCGAGATTGCGCGCGCCGGCACCGTCGCCGCCTTCTTCCCCCACGGCCTGGGCCACCATGTCGGGCTCGAGGTTCACGACGTTTACGGCCGCGGCGAGGGCAAACGCGACATGGTGACGCCCGCGGCGCTGGCCGCCATGGCCGACGAGGCCCGCTGCTCCTCTGCCTCGAAGCGCCAGCGGCAGGGGCTGAGGCCCAACATGATCATCACCGTCGAGCCGGGCATGTACGTTGGCCCGACGTGGACAACCCCCCCCCAAGCACCGCGGACGGGCTGCCTCGGCTGACGCGTGCCGCCTACAGCTACTTCTGCCGCGAGTACCTCGAGGGCTATTTCCTCAACGACCCGGCGCACGCGCGCTTCATCGACGGCGACGTGCTCGAGGGCTACTACGCCGTCGGCGGCGTGCGCATCGAGGACTGCATCCTGGTGACGCCCGAGGGCCACGAGAACCTGACGACGGCGCCCAAGGGGGACGCGCTGCGGGACGTCATCAACCACAGGGGAGCCAAAGCTGGGTGACTGACCCGTTACCCGGGCTCGTCTAGTTGGCGGGCGTGATAAAGAAGCGATGGAAGACGCTGCATACATGATATCTGCCTGCTGGTGCCCTAGCTTGTACAAGACGAACAGACCACACCCATTGACACGACACACTCGCTCACCCTCGCTCACAGATACTTTTTGGGGCTGCTCGCCCGGCGGCGCTTGTACACGACGTACGCGACGACAAGGACGACCTGGGTGCCGACAAAGACGGCGACGAGCCTGCCGTGGCCGGGCACGCTGCTGGCGATGGCGCCGGCCAGGGTGGCGTGGTGCTCGGTCAGCTGGCCCTGGAAGGAGTCGTGGTGGGCGGTGAACTTCTTGTTGATGTCGTTGCGCATGGCGCGCACCTCCTTCTCGAGGTCCTTGATGCGGTTGAGCAGGTCGTCGGTCTTGTGCGTGGCGACGGCGTGGGAGGAGCGCAGGGCGTCGAGGGCCTGCTTCGTGTCGGCGTGCCGCTGGTCGTCCTGGTCGTGGTGCTGCGTGACGGAGCGGTAGACGGCCGAGATTTGGTGCATGGCCGACTGCAGGCGGTTGTGCAGGTCGTGGAACTGCTCCTTGGACGTGGTGAAGACGTCGGGCGACTGGTCCGGCATGGTGTGCTGGCCGTCGTTCTGCTGGCCGTCGTGCTTCTGGCCGTCGTGCTGGTCGGCGGCCTTGGGCGGCGCTTTCTGCTGGGCGGCGTATTCGACGCCGTCGCCGCTCGACACGGTCGAGCCCGACTGGACCACCATCTTGAAGACCTCGAACGAGTCCGGGCTGTCCGGGGTGGCGGCCGTGATGCCAAAGAAGTAGCCGGGCGGCAGCCTGACCTCCTTGGTCTCGAAGCAGAGGCGGCCGTCGACGTCGACCCTGAACAGATGGCTCGTCTGGCGGACCTTGATCTGCGACGGGCGACCGAGGTTGCGGTACGAGTACTGGCAGTGGCCAAAGGCCAGCCTGTCGACGCCGGGCTGCCGGGCATAGTCGACGGAGCCGTCGTTGAGGAAGCCGCGGACCATGCCGGCCGAGCCGTCGTGCGTGTCGACGACGAGGGCGAGGCCGTCGAACTTGGCGGCCGTGTAGATGCTGTTGGCGCCGATGTCGTGGGCGCCCTGGCGCGCCAGCCAGACGTTGAGGTTTCCGCCGCCGCGGCCGCCGCGCTCGGGGCCGCTGGCGCGGAACTCGACGTCGGCCTCCCAAACGGTGCGCGTCAGGGGCTCCTCGGCCCAGACGGCGCCGCGCTGGTTGCCGGGGGCGACGGGCGTGAGGACGAGCCTGTCGGACAGCAGCTGGGGCGCGTTGGGCTGGCCGGAGAGGGCGAAATGGGGGATGCGGCCGCTGTCGTCGGCGGAGCTCAACCTGGACGGGGCGGAGCGGCCCGTGTCAGCGCCGGGGAGGGGGGGGGGGGCGAGGTCGGGCGAACCGTCCCGAGTGTCCGAAGCTGAGCTCGTTGATGAGCCACTGGGCGTGGCAGAGGCCGGCGGCCAGCAGCGCGGCCAGCGCCAGGGGGACGCGGGCCGGGACGCCGGGGACGCGCATCGTCGGACGTCGGCCCGGGGCCTGCGGCGGCGCGGCAGAGACGGTCGGTCGCGTTTGGAGACGGACGGGTAGACGGACGAGGGCTGCCGGAGCTTGGCTCGCGCCGGGACTCGGCTCGCGCTGGAGCTCGGGCAGCTGGCTCTGCGCAGGTGCGCGCGAGGAAGCAATTGCAGAGGCAGACGCAAGACGCGCGAGAGGCGGCAGCGAGCAACGAACAAACCCTGATGTAAGGCCAAGTTACAGTCTGAGACATGCATGCGCCACGGATGCAGTCAGCCGCTGGGGCGTGTGGCCGTGGGGCTCAACGGCGCTGACTAAGGCCCGCAGCACTGGAACAACCACGTCGATTCACCAACTTGCACCGGCCACGATGGCCTCGACCATGGCCGACCAGCGCACACATGGCTGACTCGTACCCGTCGCTGGCGCAGTGCGCGGCCGTCGCCGCCGCCTTCAAGGTGCTCCTGTTCCCCGCCTAGTAAGTCTCGCGCTCCGCTCCGCCTGCAGGCAGACAGACGTCCAACGCGGCGCGCAGCAAGTCGACCGACTTCGAGGTGCATCGCAACTGGCTGGCCATCACCAACAGCCTCCCGCTGTCCAAGTGGTACTACGACGCGACGTCGGAGTGGACGCTCGACTACCCGCCCTTCTTCGCCTACCTGGAATGGCTCCTCGCGCACGTGGCCCGGCTGGCGGACCCGGCCATGGTGCGCCTCGACAGCCTCCGGCACGACAGCTGGCAGACGGTCGCCTTCCAGCGCGCGACGGTCGTGGTGCTGGAGCTGCTCCTGGTGTGCGCGCTCCAGGCCTTTGTCGAATCGACGCCGCTGCCGTCGCGGCGCGCCGCCCGGGTCGCCGCCCTGTCGGTGCTGCTGTCGCCGGGGCTGCTCATCATCGACCACGTCCACTTCCAGTACAACGGCTTCATGTACGGCATCCTGGTGCTGTCGCTCGTCCTCGCCAGGTGCCGATCGACGCTCCTCCACAGCGGGCTCGTCTTTGCCGCGCTGCTGTGCTTCAAGCACATCTACCTCTACCTGGTGCCGGCCTGGTTTGTCTTCCTGCTCCGCACCTACTGCCTCTCGGCCAGGTCCGTCTTCTGCCCCAGGCTGGCCAACTGCGTCAAGCTCGGGGCCGGCATCGGCGCCATATTCGCCGCGGCCCTCGGCCCCTTTGCCGCCATGGGGCAGATTCCGCAGCTGCTGAGCCGGCTGTTCCCCTTTTCGCGCGGCCTCTGCCACGCGTACTGGGCGCCCAACATGTGGGCGCTGTACTCGCTGGCCGACCGCGTCCTGATACACGGTGAGCCGCCCGTGCCGTCCGCCCGCCGTCGTGGCCGTCGTGACAGCTGACGCTGCCGCAGTGGCGCCGCGGCTCGGCCTGCCGGTCAAGACGGAAGCGCTTCAGAGCGTCACGCGCGGCCTGGTGGGCGACACGGCGTTTGCCGTCCTGCCCGAGGTGACGCCGCGGGTGTGCCTGGTCCTGACGCTGCTCTTCCAGGGGCTGCCGCTCGTCAAGCTGTTCGCGCAGCCGACGTGGGAGAATTTTGTCGGCGCCGTGACGCTCTGCGGATACGCGTCCTTTCTCTTTGGCTGGCACGTCCACGAAAAGGCCATCCTGTTGGTCATGATACCCTTCAGCCTCATCGCGCTGCGGGACCGGCGGCACCTGGGCGCGTTCCGGCCTCTGGCGATAGCAGGGCACGTGTCGCTGTTCCCGCTGCTCTTCACGCCGGCCGAGTTCCCCATCAAGACGATATACACCGTCTTCTGGCTCGTGCTGTTCCTCGTGGCCTTTGAGCGGCTGGCGCCGGCGTCGAACAAGCCGCGGGTCTTTCTGCTGGACCGCTTCAACACGCTGTACATTGGCGTGAGCATCCTGCTGATTGCCTACACGTCGCTGCTGCACCGGGCCGTCTTTGGGGCGCGGTTCGAGTTTCTGCCGCTCATGCTCACCAGCTGCTACACGGCGATAGGGGTGGTGGGCAGCTGGGTGGGGTACATGGTGGTGTATTTTACGTCGTGAGCACGGGCGAGGAGGTCAGCGATACCCAAGGTCATACGGATAGGTATAGAGAGGCGATAGAGGATTAGAGGATTAGACCTCTAACCAGGACGTTTCCGCGAGCGTCATGCGTGGTACGTACAGCAATGCGGTACAGTCGGGAGGCTGAGTCAGCGGGGCAGGAGACGCTAGTGGCTGTGGGGCGCCCCACGTGAGACGCAAGGCTGAATCGGATGAATGAATATTCTCACGGAGCCTCGTCTCCTGGAGGCGGCGCCATTTGCAGCGAGTGGGTTGCGTCGCGCATTGAGACAAGAGTGCTTCGTACACGGTGCCAAGTACACGCATGGCCCGCGACGGCAAGCGAGGCCTCGAGGGCCAATGGTTGATGGCGGCGGCGGCGTTGCGTCGGAAGGGTTCAAGCGGGCGGGCACAAGAGGATGGCCTGCTTGGATGCAAGTGGAAGAGGCAAGTGGAGGGCAAAAGCTAAAATGGAAGAAAGAGGGGGCGCGGTCCAAAGGGGAAAGGGCCCCAGGCAACACAAAGCCGGGGCCAGCGCAGCAAAAGCAAAAGCAAAAGCGGCACGAGTCGAGTTGGCGCGTGGCCGTGGGGGCTACCCGGGCAGGGGCACTGGCGGCTGGGCGCATACACGGGGATAGCTCGGCGACCGGGAGCGGGCGGCGGCGGCTTCGGGGGCGCAATCGACTCGGCGGCGCGCGGCGAGCAGAACGAGCCCAAGAAGGCGGGTCGGGGGCGGCGCGGCGGCGGCGCGGCGGCGGCCAAGGGGTGCGGCGGGCGGAGGAGCCGCAGGGTCGGGGCTGGCGGGGGACGAGGCGCCGAGGCGAGGCGGGCCGAGGGGGCCTGCGGGCGCGCGCGCGCAGGCCGGCAGCGCAGGGGGGGCGCGGCGGCGAGGCGGGCGGCGGCGCGCAGGCCGAGGCGAGCAGGGCCGGGGGGCCGGCGGCGGCGACGGCGGCGGCGCGAGCGAGCGAGGCCACGGGCGCGCGTTGGGGCGTGACGGCGGCGCGCTGGCGAGGCGGCGGTGGGGACGGGGCGTCGCGGCAGGGCGTCGCAGGCAGGGCGGCGCCGCAGGCAGTGGCCTCGGCCGCGCAGCGCGGCGCAGGGAGGGCCGGCGGCCGGCTGGCCTCCAGGCGGCGGCCTCCAGGCGGCGGCCAGGCGGCCTCCAGGCGGCGCCCTGCTGCGTCCTCGCCTGCGTCGGCGGCGGCGGCGAGGGGAGCCGCGGCCGCCTTTGTTTTCGCCGCGACGGCCCCCCGACAGCCTCGACGGCCGCCGGTACGCGGCGCGCAGGTACCCCGCGCGCGGCCGCCGCGCAGGCGCTACCGCGCGCGCAGGTACCCCGCTGCTTTCGCTCCCCGGGCCCGGCGCAGGTACCTTTTGGCTGGCTGGCGCCGGCGCCGTGACCTGCGGGCCTGGCTTCCTTCTCCTGCCCGCCGCCTCGCTCGCTCGCTCACTCTCTCTCTCTCTCTCTCTCCCCCCCACAGTTTTTTCCCTTGACCTCCTCGGACCTCCTCCCGCCCGCGCAATTCTTTTTTCCCTCGTCGCCCGTCCAGCCCGTCGCCTCGTCGTCGCGCCGCCAGCAACCCGCCCCCGAGCCGCGCAGCCGCCGCCGCGCAGCCAGCCATCGCCTTTTCGCCCTCTCGCGCGCGCGTCCGCCTCGAGCCGCCGTGCGTGTAAGTCGCCCAGACAGGCGCCAAAACAGGCTCGTCCCCCGGCCGACTCGGCTGCCGCGCGCCCCCGAGCCCGCCCTCGGCACATGCCTGGCCTGCCCTGCGAGGTTGATGGGCCCTCCCCGCCACCGCCAGCTCCTCAGCCTTGCCGCTGCCGCCCCAGCTGCCGCCGGGCCTGCTGAGCCTGCTGCCGCCGCTGCTGCTGCCGCCGCCGAGCCTGCTGCCGGCCCTGCTGCCGGGCCTGCTGCCCCGAGCCCGCGTCTGCTGCTCCGAGCCCGCGTCTCCGAGCCTGCTGCCCCGAGCCCGCGTCTGCTGCTCCGAGCCCGCGTCTCCGAGCCTGCTGCCCCGAGCCCGCGTCTGCTGCTCCGAGCCTGCTGCTCCCAGCCTGCTGCTCCCAGCCTCCTGCTCCCCGAGGCGGAACCCCCCCCCCGACGCCCCAGGCACCATGGTAAACAAGGCCATTCCTCCCCCCCCGGCCGCGCGCCGCGCTCACCCCCCCTCCAGGTCCTCTTCAAACGCAAACCCGTCAAGTTCCTGCCGCCCCCGGAAATCGACCATGACGACGCAGAGGTAGCTCCTCGCCGCCCCGTAGCCGCCTCTCTGCTCTGCTCACCCCTCTCTCCCCGTAGGTGTGGCATATCCCCCAGACCGGCGAGGTCTTTGTCACGTACGAGGATTATCTGAGTCGGTGAGTCGACTCCCCCTGCCCCTGGCAATCACCGCTGCTGACTCCCCGGCCCCAGCATGGACTTTTACAAGCAGGTACTTCACCTCCCCCCTTCTCTCCCGTCACATGGCTGGCTCACGCCTCGTCTCCAGCGCCGCTTCAACGACCAAATCACCGGCCACTCGGGCCTGACCTTTTTCGAGGCCTTCAACAGCGAGGTTTGCCGCCCCTGCCCCCCGCCGCTCTGCCCCGGCCCCCTCCTCACGCTCCCTCCCCTGCAGCTCACCGGCGGCCGCGAGGTCGAGGCCTCCTTTCCCGAGGCCCTCAAGGGGCCCATCCTCCGCAAGGTCCAGTTCCAGACCATCTCCCGCCTGGACAACCTCGTGGACATCATCTACGACGAGTTCAAGCACGACTACTACCCCGGCGAGGACGTCACCGTCACCATGGACGGCGGCGAGCGCGTCCACGGCCTCGTCCGCGACAAGACGGCCTTTGGCCCCCGGATGCTCTCCGACGGCTCGCAGACGCAGCCCATCACCCGCTACCTCGTCAACATCAAGGACTCCGAGGAAGAGACCATGGTCACCGACGAGCACATCTGCCGCGACCGCGGCGTCTTCACCAAATCCATGCTGAGGTCCTTCATCAAGAAGACGGTCATCCGCGAGGCCTGGAACGGCGCCCCGTGGCTCGTCAAGCACGACTACGCCGGCCAGTACCACATCGACACCAGGGTGCCCCCGCACCTCCGCTACGACACCAAGATGCAGGAGCGCCGCCAGCTCCAGGCCCAGAAGCGCGCCCCGGCCTCGCACGACGTCAACGGCCACGCCTCGGCCCTGCACTCGGGGCCCGTCCGCCTGCCCGAGCTCAAGCCCGCGCCTAAGAGCCACAAGGGCAAGCAGGGCCAGCACGGCGCCAAGGGCCTCAAGTGGCCCCTCAACATGTCGGTCAACGGCGCCAACGGCGCCGCCTATCCCTCGCCCTTCTGCGACCCTCACCGCGCCCTCGCCCGCGACCCCACGCCGCCGCCGCCGCCGCCGCCCCCCAAGTACCCCATCGAGGACCTCCTCCTCGAGCCCAGGGAGGGCAGCGTGCGGCCCCGCCTCAGCTTCATGTGCAGGGACCCTCCCGTCAGGGGCGCCGGCCCGCCGGAGCCCGCCTACGACCACGACGTCGCCATGGCCTCGGTCGGCGCCCTGCTCGAGACCTGGGACACCCTCAACGTCTACTGCGAGATATTCCGCCTCGACTCCTTCACCTTTGACGACTTTGTCGAGGCCATGTCGGTCGCCTCGGACCAGGTCCCCGTCCAGCTGTTCGAGGAGATGCACTGCGCCGTCCTCAAGGTCCTCGTCGACTCGGAGACGGACGGCGGCAGGGTGCGCATCACCCTCCCCGAGCTCGACGAAGAGGACAGCGGCGAGGGCGAGCACGAGGAGGAGGTGGTGGCGAGCGCCGACCTGTCCCCCCAGCCGGAGCCCAAGCCGGCCGGCCGCGCCACCCGCAGCAGCCTGGCCAAGCTCGAGGCCGAGCGACTGGCGGCCGAGGCGGCCGCCGCCGAGGAGGAGAGCCTGCGCGCCGAGCTCGAGTCCAAGCACCGCGCCGAGGAGCTCTTGAAGGAATACGACTGGATCGACCACCTGCGCAGACGCGACTTCGCCAACGGCGGCTGGCAGAGAATCGTTGTCGGCCTGCTCTACCAGCTGTCCAAGAACGGGCGGCAGCAGAAGGCCTGCGAGGAGCTCCTGCTGCAGCTGCTGCCCCCCAACACGGAGCCGACGCAGGAGGCGGTGCGCCAGCGATACGCCAAGCTCGACATCAACCACCGCGTCCAGGCCTTGCAGATCCTCTGCATGCTCACCATGGAGACCAAGGCCGTCAGGGGCTACATGGAGGACTGCAGCGAGACCATGACCAAGTACCGCAAGGACAGGATCGAGTGGCAGAGACAGCGGAAACAGGCGTGAGTACAGCCGAGTCGACTGGGGCAACATTTCCCCGCCAGCTAACACGGCCCGACTGTTAGGATCGAGGATCTCCGCCAGCTCAACGACGAGCGCAAGGTGCTGGTGCCGGACAACGCGCCCTTGCCGGACCATCTTCACAACTCTTTCAAGAAGGAAGAGGACGTCAAGGTGACGGACGTGGACGGGTCGCAAGTCGACAAGGACGAAGAAGCCCGGGGCAGCGACGACGACAACGCCAAGCCGCACAAGAAACGTCGGGGCCGCGGCCAACTGGAGAAGCAGCGGAAGCGCGACGAGGACAGGGAACGAAAGACCAAGGACAAGGAGCCCAAGGGGTCGACCAGGCTGCCGCCGCAACAGATGAAGCAGTACAACAAGATCCTCAAGGAGATACAGAAAAGGGAAGACGTCATCAAAGAGTGCGAGAGCGAGATTGCCGTCATCGAAAACGACCTGCGCGAGGCCGACTGTCCGAGGACGCGGGTCATGGGCAAGGACCGGTTCTGGAACCGGTACTACTGGTTCGAGCGCAACGGCATGCCTTATGGTGGACTGCCCAACAGCTCGACGGCCTTTGCCGAATACGCAAACGGGTGCATCTGGGTGCAGGGCCCCGACGAACTGGAGCGCGAGGGCTACATCGACGTGCCGGCCGAGCTGCAGAACGAGTACCGGGCCAAGTTCGACATGACGATCCCGGAGCGCAAGGCTCGGGAGGAGGACGGGACGAGCGTCTTCAACGCGCGGCAGTGGGGGTACATCAGCGACGCCGAGGACGTAGACCGGCTGATCCGGTGGCTGGACCCGCGAGGCCTCAACGAGAGCAAGCTGCGCAAGGAGCTCCTCAACTTCAGGGACAAGATTGCGACGCACATGGAGAACCGCAAGAAGTACCTGGCCCGGGGGGCGGCCGCGACGACATGGCCGTCGGGAGCGGCGGCGGCGGCGGCGGCGGCGGCGGCAGACGACAAGGACACGACGAAGCGCGTGAGCTCGCGGGCCCGAGACAAGACGCCGGAGCAGCCGGGCTTGCGCTGCCTGCGGTGGGAGAACACGATGGCCCTCGAGGAGCTGGGGCACCTGCACATCGACCAGCCGCCGCCGCCGCGGGCGCGGAAGCAGACGAAGAAGCGAGAGGCCGCGGGCGATCCGGGCGGCAGGGGCGCGACCAAGACACGCCGCCGATGAGAGGAGGACGAGGGGGACATGTTGCGCCGTTTGCAGGCATGTCGATGGGATGATGCGTCGAGACAAGGGGGCCCGGCCCGGTAATGCGTGCGTGCCAACGGGGCAGACAGGCGATACGGCTACGACATGGAAAGGCACGGAGCTTTTGTGGATTTTGTCGATTTGCTGCACAGCATGAGGGCGCATAGAATGGGCGACGGTGTTTCTGAGTTGCATAAAGCCACGGCAAGGCGGCGTTGAGCGGCTGGAGGCAGGCCGGCTGGATGCCGGGGGTTTGAGCCCCTTGGGCGTTGCGAGCTGTCTTGACTTTTTTGCGATGCAGGCTGGGGGTTGCGTTTGATAGAGGATTACTGCGAATGCGTGCAAGACGGGAATAGAGGGCGCGAGTTTCGCTTGAAGCCAAGGTTGCAACAGTCAGTTGAGCGAGAGGCATCTGCCATGGACAACCTTGGCCGAGGCAGAAACGCCGCCGAGCCCCGCCGTCAGGGCGCGGTAGCAACCGCAGCTAAGCGGTAGCAACCGCAGCTAATGACGGTCCATGTCGTCATGAAACCGAGGTAAAAGGAGTGCCGAAGCTGCCATGCTCTCTTGACCCAACCATCGTCCGAGAGGCCGCGCAAGACCAAAATACCAAAATACCAAAATACCAAAAATACCAAAGGGCCGTCACCATGGCCATCGACAGCGAGGACCAGCAACAGCAGCCCAAGATCAAGGTCTACTGGTAGGCGGCAGGGCCCCCGGCACAGCGGCAACGGGTGGCACGGCTCACGGGCGGCAAACAGGCTCGACCAGTCGCGCTCGCAGCGCATCCTGTGGCTGCTCGAGGAGCTCGGGGCGGCGTACGACGTCGACGTCTTCCACCGCGACAGGCGGACGATGCTGGCGCCGCGCGAGCTGGAGCGGGTGCACCCGCTGGGCAAGTCGCCCGTCGTCAGCATCGCGCCGGCCGGCGGCGGCGAGCCGCTGGTGCTGGCCGAGAGCGGCCTGGTGACGGAGTATCTGTGCGAGCACCTGCCGGGCGGCAGCCGCCTGGTGCCGCCGCGGTGGCGGGAGGCCAAGGAGGGCCAGGTCGGCGGCGAGACGGAGGCCTGGCTGCGGTACCGCTATTACCTGCACTATGCTGAGGGGAGCCTGATGCCGCTGCTCGTGCTGGCCCTGGTGCTCTCGCGTCAGTCAGCGCTCTCTCTGTCTCTGCGCCTCTCCCCGGCGCTGACCCCCCCCCCAAGGCCTCAAGTCGCCGCAGGTGCCCTTCTTCGTGCGCCCCATCACGGCCGCCGCCGCCAACCGCGTCATGGCCCAGTTCGTCTTCCCCAACGCCCAGCGGCACCTGCGCTTCCTCGACGGGCAGCTGGCGTCGTCGGGCGGCGCCTATCTGTGCGGCGGCGAGCTGTCGGCGGCCGACATCCTCATGAGCTTCCCCCTCATAGCGGCCAAGAGCCGCTGGGACGACATGGGCCGCTGGGAGGGCGGCTCGTGGGCCAGGGCGCACCCGCGCGTCGCCGCGTACGTCGCGCGCCTCGAGAGCGAGCCGGGCTACCGCAGGAGCATCGAGCGCATCGAGGCCATCGACGGCGCATTTACCGCCTCGCTCTAGGGTAGGCGATTGCAAGAGGGTCTTCCTTGGGACAGCCGATGCCTGCCGAGCTTGTGCAGTCTCGTGATTAGTCATGTGCACCACGCCATTGGCCGGGACAACCGCAGCTCTCTCCGACGCTCCAACATCAAAAACTCGACGCTGCACCTGGACGATTCCACCAGCTCCCTGCCTCCCCAGCGTGCGCGCGCCGAGAATGCTCTGCTCGCGGTTCTGCGCGCGGAAGCTCCTGGTCGCCTCGGCGCACAGGCAAGCAGCAGCCGCCGCCGCGCGGCTCTCCACCCTCGCCGACGCAGAGCCTCGCGCAGAGCCTCGCGCAGAGCCTCGCGCAGAGCCTGGAGCCCCATCTGAGCAGAGCGCACCTGCTCCCCCCCCCCCAGATTCGTCTCCTGTGAGCCAGCGGGCGCCGAGCGGAATCCAAAAGCACGCGTTGCCGAGGACTTGGTCGCGGCGCTCCTCGACAACAGCCATGACGAGACAGCCGACGGCTCCGTCTCATTCGCCGATGAATGCCAAGTCGCCGCCAAGATACGGGAGCTGGACATGGCGCAGTTCGGCGTAGAGAAAAAGATGGACATGTTCCAGGCCGACATCTGGCCTCGGCTCGACGAGATGCGCGGCCGTATGCCCAAGAACACATACATAGCCACGACCCGTTTCCTCGCCTGGGCCTGCCGCGAAGTCGCCGACCGGGGCATCTTTGGCCTCAGCGTCACGCTGTCGAGGATGCAGGGCAGGATCGGCGTCTTGGAGCTCAACTGGCGCAACGCCCTCGTGCTCAACCTCTGCCATGAGCTCGCCTTGGGTCACCGTCGGTCGGTCGAGCGCCGCCTCATGGTCAACGAGCTGATTGCCATGTGGCAGCACCTTTCCCAGCTGGCGCGGCCGAGCCAGCCCTTCGACGCCGACCCCCGGTTTGTCCTGCCCTCGCCCGACGAGATTCTGACCGACGCCGCCGACAAGGCCGACTGGCAGCCCCAGCTGCCTCTGGCCACCAAAGCCCTGGCTAGCATCATGATCCAGTTCCACCACGAGCAGTCCCCCAAGTTGGTGTCGGGGCTCTTGGCCACCCTCGCCGTCTTTTCCGACGAGCGCCTTACCAGGCTTAGCCAGAGAGTCAAGGCAGCGCCCCTGCTGCACTTGGTGGCGGCAGCCCTGCCGCAGAAGAGCGCAGACGCCGACTACGTCAGCCGCGTATTCGCCTCCTTTCCCGTCAATTCCGGCCTTGACCGGTCCAGCCCGGGCACGGGCATGCCTCTTGGGCCGGCGAAGCTGCGTATGCTGCACGAGTACGTGGTGGCGCAATGGCCACGGGCGTCGGCCATGCTCTTCGACGCCGACGCGACGTGGCGGCGCGGCGACGCTTCGCAGAAGCCCAGCGGCAGACGGACGCCGGCGAGGAGCCTCGCCGTTTTCCACCAGCAGCTCCAGGAGGCCTACCGCTCGCGCAACACGGGCGCCGTCATGTCCATCTGGCAGGACCTCCGGGCCGAGCTGGCGCGGGAGCCGGAGCTGGCCAAGCTGCTGGCCGAGGACGTGCTCTTCCTCGACTTCTGGATCTTTGTGTGGTGCGCGGTGCGGCGGCCGACCATGGTGCAGGAGACGCTCGACGTCATGGAGGAGGTCGGGGTGCGGGCGACGGTGCGGTCGTACACGGCCATGATGCACGGGTGGAAGATATGCAAGGACGGCGAGCGGGTGGCGGCGCTCTGGGAGCAGCTGGTCAAGGCGCGCGTGCGGCTCGACGCGGCCATCTGGACGGAGCGCATCTCGGCCCTCATCGAGTCGGGCCGGCCGCAGGAGGGCGTCGAGGCGCTGGCCGAGATGATGGAGCTGTGGCACCGGGCCATCGCCGACCGGGGCTTCGAGGGCGCGGCGGCCGTGGCCGTGGAGCCCAAGATCGAGGTCATCAACGCGGCCTTTATGGGCCTGGTGCGCGTGGACCGGCGGGCGGCGGACGAGGTGCTCACCTGGGCCGGGCGGCACGGCATCGAGCCCAACGTGCGCACCTACAACATCCTGCTGCGCGAGCGCTTCCGCGACGGGCAGCCGGGCGAGGCGCAGCGGCTGCTGCAGACGATGCAGCGGCAGGGCATCGAGCCCAACGCGGCCACCTTCACCGTGGTGCTCGACGAGGCCCTACGCGCCATGGACGGCACGTCGGCGGCCGAGCAGGTGCGCGCCGTCGAGCAGGTCCTGGGCGACATCAAGGCGGCCGGGCTGCGCGCCAACCTCGAGACGTACGCCAAGATGCTGCACGCCGTGGCGTCGCTGACCAACGGCGGCGCCGACGAGGCCGTGGCCGCCGTCGTGGCGCACATGCGCGCGGCCGGCCTGGCGCCGACGGCCTACATGGTCACCATCCTGCTGGAGCGCCTGCTGGCGCGCGACGCGCCGCCGCCGGGCGCCGTCGCGGCCCTGCTGCGCGAGCACGGCCTCGAGCGCGTCGACCAGGCCGACCAGACGCTGTGGGAGCGCTTCACGAGCGCCCACGCCGTCACGGGCGACGTCGACGCCGCCATGGCCCTCTGGCGCGACCTGGCCGCCGCCGGCCGCCCCGTCACGTCGCTGCCGGTCCTGACGGAGCTGACGCGCGCCCTGCTCAACGCCGGCCGCCGCGACGAGGCCCGCGCCGTCGTGCGCGCCGTCGTCGCCAACAAGGCGGCGGCGGCGGCGGCCGAGGGCGCCGACGCGGACCGCGACGCGCGATACTGGCGCCATCACCTCTGGCACCTGGCCGTCGCCAACGGGCTGCTCGCGCGCGACGAGGTGCCGCTGGGGCTGCAGGGCCGGGACTGACGTTGGCGGATGCCAGGGGGGGTTCGGCCGTGGCGTGTAATACATGGCCCCTTTTCCTCTGTCTGTCTTGATGTATCGCGTCACGAAGAGCGTCAAGCATCGTCAAGCATCGTCAACCACCGTCGACCACCGTCACTCGTCCACGGCATCGCTCCCCCCATCATCCCCCCCATCACCCCCCCCTTCACCCCCCCCCAGCGCCGCCGCCGCGCGCTCCAGCTCCTCGACCTCGCCGCGGCCCAGCGCCCGGCCCTCGCCCTGCCACTCGCCGTCGCGCACCTCGCCGCCGGGGCCGAGCTCGAGCCCCGCCGCGCGCTCCAGGTACTTGCGCGACGAGGCCTCGATGTACTCGGCGCGCTCGCGGCGCCACGTCCTGCCGCCGGCCGAGGCGGTGCCCTGGCCGCTGCCGCTCGCCTCGCCGGCGTCGGCGTCGGCGTCGGCGATGTCGGGCAGCAGCGCGCGCAGCGACGCCGACAGGGCGCGCAGGGCCTGCAGCTGCGACAGGGCGAACTCGGTCGTCGTCGTCATGGGCTGGTCGGAGCCGCCGCCCTCGAGGTCGCCCTTGTCGGAGAGGAAGGCAAACGGGCCCGCCTCGTCCGGCTCCCTGCGTGCCTCGTCCGGCTCTCTGCCCGCCGCCTCGTCCTCGGCCGCCCCGTCCCCGTCCGCCTTGACGCCGCCGTCGCGGACCCCCATCAGGGCGCGCAGCCGGCGCAGCAGCGCGTCGTTGCGGGCGCGCTCGGCCTCGAGGGCCGCGTGCAGGCGCTGGCTCGCCTGCAGGCGGCGGCGCAGCGCCGTCACCGACTCGGCCGTCGGGCCGTCGGGCTGCCGCTCGTCGTCCAGGTCGAGGCCGTGGTAGTGGGCCAGGCGCATGTGCGGGCGGTCCTCGGGCCGCACGGTGAGGATGTTGCGCATCGTGTACAGCTCAAACAGGTCGAAGTTCTTGTCGATGGACGCGTTGAGCAACGTCTCGAGCTGGTGCGTGCCCGCCTCGATCTCGCGCCGCGCCGCCTCGTCGGCCGACGCCCCCGCCGACGCCGCGAAGCCGAGCTTGTGCGCGGGGATGGACAGCAGCAGCCGCTCCACCGAGTCGAGCGCGCGGTCCGCCAGCACGTTGACGCTGTTGATGATGTCGTCGAGCAGCGCCTGCGCGCGCCGCGCCGGTCAGCGTGGCGCACCGACGCCCGCGGTGCGCGACACGTACGACGGGCGGGAAGCCAAAGTGCTCCGTCAGGAGCTCGTAGTCGGAGCTCGCGGCCGCCGCCATGGGAGCGACGACGCGACGGGACGCGTGCCGGCGGATCGAGCGTCGAGTGCGCGCGGCGCCGTCGAGGACGCGGATCCGTGCCAATTGGCGTCGCAGGAGCCGCCCGTGCCTCGATGCCTGCGGACTCGGGCTGCTTCTCTGCCGAGGTGGCGACGCTGTCGCGGTCGATGTTATCGGCCTTGTGCAGGGCTATGCGCGGTGGAGGAGAGGTCGCTTGGCTTCCCGGCAGGTAATTCCCGTAATTCAGTATCATTAGTTAATCCACCCCCTTACGTCACCCGCGTCCTCAGCCCCCGACTGCGTCTCTCCCCCGTGCAAAGGCTGACGACGGCCCGGCCAGCGCCCTCAGCATGGACAGCGTCAAGGACCTCATGAAGAACGGGTGGCACCCGGAGAAGCAGGGCACGACCCTCAAGGGCCAGGTGGTGAGTGCCCGCCTGCGCCCCCCCCGGCGCCGACGCCCGTCTCACCCGGCACCCCTGCAGTCCAGCCTCATGGGCCGCAACAAGGGCTCCTCGTCGTCGGCCGACCGCTCCAACCACGCCTCGCGCCCGCTCGCCGACCTCAGGGACCCCTCGTCCTTTGCGCCGCCCCCGAGACGCTCCGCCGCCGCCGCCGCCGCGCCCCCGAGCCTGCCCCCGCGGCTGCCCCCGCGCCGGCCCAGCGCCGGCCCGCAGAAGCCAGCGCCGCCGGGCCCGGCCGCCGCGCAGCCGAACCCCGGCGCCGTCAGCCGCCTCGGCGCCGCCGGCGTGTCCGTCCCGGCCCTCGGCATCGCGCGCCCAGCCGCCGCCGGGACGGCCGAGGCCGGCGCCGGCTTGGGCGCGCCGGCGACCGAGCTGCAGAACCGCTTCGCCAAGCTGCCGGCCTCGTCGCCGTCGGGCTCGCCGGCCGCGCCGCCGCGCGAGGGCACGACGTGGGCGCAGAAGCAGGCCGCCCTCAGGACGGCGGCGTCGCTGCACAAGGACCCCTCGTCCGTGTCGCTGTCCGACGCCAAGGCCGCCGCCAGCACGGCCAACAACTTCCGGCAGCGGCACGGCGACCAGGTTGCTGCCGGCATCGGCAAGGCAAACAGCCTCAACCAAAAGTACGGCATCGTGGACAAGGTCGGCGCCTACGCCGCCACGCACGCCCAGGGCCAGGAAGGCCAGGGAGGCCAGGGAGGCCAGGCTACGACGGCCGGTCCGGCGTCATCGGGCAACGGCAGCGCACCTGCCACGGCAGCCAAGAAGAAGCCGCCGCCGCCGCCCAAGAAGCCGCGTCTCAGCGGTTCGGCAAGCACCGCTGCCGACGCCGAGCCGCCGCCGATACCCATGTCGACGAGGCCGGCATTCTGACCATGGTTCTTGCGGGCCTGTCGTACACATCGCGCTAGGCGTTTGCCATCTATCACGGGGTGCATCGAGTTTCCGCAGGGGCCTTGATTTTCTTCTTTTTTTTCCCTTGCGGCGGTCATGCTATGGCCGATTGCCGGGATACGCCAGGCGCTCGAGGGGGGGGGAAACGTTGCAGCATAGTTTTTTTTTCTAAATCGTGGCCCGGGAAAGCGGGGCGCACGCATATGCGACAGACCGAGTTGTTTAGACCTTGGTCTCCTTGAGGCCATGCTTCCAGATGATGACATATGGAGTGACACCGTCCTCGCGGTAGTTGAGAAGGACAACGCTGGCGGTCGAGTCAGCAAGTCGTACAGGGTCATTCGGGGAGCCAGAGGGATGCGCACAGGCCATCGGGGTTCATGGACTCGCCCGTGTAAAACTCAAAGTCCTTGAAGTTGGGCAGCAGCTTCTCCTTGACGTAGGCCTGGGCGCCCTTCTCGAAGGCGGTGACGGTGTCAGCATCGGCACCGCGCTCCTGGAGCGCAGACTTGACGGCCTTCATGTAGCCTGCACAACGGGGCAAGGTCAGCGACGACGGCACGGGCAGTCAAGAGAAGGCGGCGCCATGTGGGCGAGTTGGGGGCGCACCCTTGAGGTAGGCGAGGTAGCTCTTCTTGTCGAAGTTGGTGGACTGGAGACGGAACGAGTGGACGATGTTGTTGACCTTGATGGCCTGGTCTTCGACAGCGTCATCGTCGCCGCCCTCGGCCGAGGCATTGGCGCCGGTGTCTGGAGGCGCGCAGCATCGAGTCAGCGGTGGACGGAAGAAATGCTCGGCGCGGTTTGAGGGCGCGACGGGGCGGCGTCGGCGTTCTGTCGTCACAGGTGCGCCGAGGCCAGCGGGAGAGGCGCGCAGGAGGGGCGTGGCGGGCTTGTCCTCCTCTTCGATGATGTTCTCGACGTACCGACGTTGACGGCCTCCTCGGTGATCATGGCGCAGTCGGCCTCGTAAACGATGCCATCGATTTCCTTGAGGTCGTACGAGTCGGAGATGATCTCGTCGCCGGTGAGGATGTCCTGCGGGCGGCAGCCAAGCGTGTCAGTTACGTTGCGAGGTGAAGCAGGCGGGGTAGATGAGAGGTGGACGCGAGATTTTGCGCAGCGGGCCTACGTTGAAGATCTTCATGGTGACGGCTTTTGCGACGGGGCGACGGCGGCAGGGACGAGGGACGAGCTCTGGAGAGGCGCAGGGACGGGCTCTGAGAGGAGAAAGAACGGGCGACACAGGGGGAGAGAAGGCGGGGGGGAGAGAAGCCCAGATGGGGAGCGCGGCTGTTGGTGTCGTGGTTGAAGAGGGGGATAAACGTGGAAAATTCAAAACGGGCATCGAAGTTGTTGGTGGGGTTCTGCGGGGGCGGCTGCTGCTGGATGTAGGGTAGGTGACTGCACAAGCAGAGCAAGAGGCAGACTGAGACTCTCCGGTCAGGATCTACTGTCTACATACTCACTCCATGCTACCAAAGCGTTAAAGCGGATTCATGGAGCGACGACAGGCGCAGCCGGCCAGGGACCAGGCCCACAAGGCTGATGGGGAAGGGCGAGCCCCTGGAAGCGCCCGTCCAGGCTCGGGCTGCGCGCTCGAGGCCGCAGCCTAGGCTGCGCCGAGGGACAGGAGGCGAAGAGGGCGGCAGAGGGCGGCAGAGAGCGGCGTCTGGAGCCAGTGGCCTGATGTCGAGGCCGGACGCGTGACGTCGGAACATCAGGCAGCCGAGATTGATAAGAGGGCAGACGCATCTTTTTCTCTTGGAGGCAGCGAGGCGATTCCGGTGCCAGTAAAGAGTACAGCGTACAAAAAGAAAAGAGGCAAATCCGAGCTCCGACAGCATCTCGGAGTACTTGGTACTCTGCGCATACCTGGCAGGCGCCACGCAGCGGCGACGCAGCCAAAAGAGCCTCTATCCCCTGACGGACCGTCCATCTTGGCATTTTTCCATCGCCTCTGCGCCACCTCGCTTCTCTCCTCCCCCCCTCGTCACCTCGTCCGACTCTCGTCCGCCTGCTGCTCCTGGATCCGACCGACGCCGCCGGCCTTTGCTGATTGGACCAGGCGCGCTCAACGTCCTGGGGCGTGACGTCGTCTTGCCTGTCGCGACGCTTGTCCGCGGCGCCGTCGCCTCATCGATTGCGCCGCCTCGGCTGCCGCGCGCCCGACGGCGGCCGCCCTGCGTCCTCTGCGAGCGAGCGAGGCCGACGGCCATCGCGCTGCTGCGCCTGCGAGCACGTCGAGCGAGCCGAGCCAGAGCCAGAGCGAGCGCGACGGCGGCGAAACGAGGGGGCCATCGAGCCTCGAGCCTCGAGCCTCGAGCCTCGAGGGACCGTCAGCCCGAGGCCGGCAGGCCATGGTGGTCAACTACACGTCTGGCCTCCGTCCCCCGTCCGCCCCCGGCATGACCAACGACAGCCTCCTGGACGCGGCGCTGCCGCCGCTGCCGCCGTACCGCGTCGAGGCGGCGGGCGACGCGCTGCCCTGGGTCTCCGACTTTTGGCTGTCGCTGCTGCTGCCCGTGGCCGCCTACTGGGCCCTGTCGCTCCTCTTCCACGCCGTCGACGTGCTCGACCTCTTCCCCCGCTACCGCCTGCATCCGCCCGACGAGATCAGGCGGCGCAACCACGCGTCGCGCTACGAGGTGGCGCGCGACGTCGTGGTGCAGCAGTTCATCCAGGTGCTCACGGGCGCCGCCCTCGCCGCCGCCGACGGGCCCGAGATGCGCCTGGCCCCGGACTACGCCGTCGCCCTGTGGGCCACGCGCCTGCGCCTCGCCCAGCGCGCGCTGCCGCCGCTGCTGCGCCTGGTCGGCCTCAACGCCGCCGCCATCTCCAAGTCGCTCTCGGCCTCGCACCCCCTGCTCGCCGGCGTCGTTGCCGGCGGCTACTACCCCGTCCACGCCGCCCAAGCCGGCGCCGGCGCCGGAGCCGAGGCCGCCGGCGCCGGAGCCGAAGCCGCCTTTGCCCCCTGGGAGCTCGCCGCTGGCCGCCTCGCCTACTACGTGGCCGTGCCCGCCCTGCAGTTCCTCGTCGCCGTCTTCATCCTCGACACGTGGCAGTACTTTTTCCACCGCCTCATGCACATGAACCGCTGGATGTACAGTGAGCCGACGCCCGGCCCGGCTCGTCACCTGCTTCGCTGCTGCGGCTAACCAGCTGTCCAGCCACCTTCCACTCGAGACACCATCGCCTCTACGTGCCCTACGCCTACGGCGCCCTCTACAACCACCCCCTCGAGGGATTCCTGCTCGACACGCTCGGGGCTGGCATCGCCTTCAAGCTCACGGGCATGACGCTGCGCCAGGGCACCGCCTTCTTCACCTTTTCCACGATCAAGACGATTGACGACCACTGCGGCTACGCCTTCCCCTGGGACCCTCTGCAGCTCATGACGAGCAACAACGCAGCCTACCACGACATCCATCACCAGACGTGGGGCATCAAGGCCAACTTCTCGCAGCCCTTCTTCACCTTCTGGGACTCGCTGCTCGGCACAAAGTACAAGGGCCCGCGCGCCGACCGCCTGGGCGACAAGAACCGCGCCGACAAGGCCCAGTAGACGGCTTGATGCCGGCGCCCGCTGGCTTGTGCGGGGGCTGTGTCGTGTACAGTTTCCTCCTAGTTTCCTTGGCTGTCCTCTTGCACATTTGACCTCGGTTGTTTTTGTTTTTGTTTGGGAAACAATGATGAAGCGGCTACTGCTTGGATGACGACGACGCCAACTCCCCAGGAGCCTCGAAGATTAATACCTCGATAGCTTTTCTTCTTCTACTTTGGTCGGCTGCTTTTGCCCGCTCAAAGATTAATACGTTGATAGCGGTCGGCCTGCTTTTGCCCGCTCAAAGATTAATGCCTTGATAGCTTTGCTTCTTTACTTTGGCCGTGCTGCTTTTGCCCGGGAAGGCGGGGGCTTCTACGAGCGAGTGGGCAGCTTCACATGTGTATATTGGGATGAAATGGGGGGTTTCCTTGTCTCGCTGGCTTCGCTAAAAATGACGGGGGGTTTCGCAGGGGAGCTGCGCGTCACTGGGGCTGTACTCTGGGTTTCCGTCTTGGCTGTCGACGACTGCGGCCTGTGGCATTCGGTTCGAATGGTAGGTGGAGAATGGACAGCTCTGGCTGGGTGCGGCCGGGGATACAAATGTGCGACGTGAGCAAGTACGGAGGCGCGAGTGGCACAGGTCGAGGCCAGGAAGTCGGCGGCGGCAAGGTTCATCAAGGGAGGGAGTGGCACGAGGTACGAGGTGACGCAAGCACAGCAGCGACGACGATGATGGGGGTTGTGCATCGGGACGGCGAGGATGGGCGTCGAGGATGGAGGTGAGGATGGAGGTGAGGATGGAGGTGAGGATGGAGGTGAGGAGGTGAGGATACGAGGTAAGAATGGATAGGACAGAGTCGTCGAAAACAGGATGATGACAGATATGGGGCCGGATCGGGGGTGACGTGGTCCGGGCGGCGGGTGCAACGGATGGCGTGCATGTGCGTGCGTGTGCGCAAGGTGTAAGGTGCATGTGCGTAAGGGTGCATGTGCGTAAGGGTGCATGTGCGTAAGGGTGCATGTGAGTAAGCGGCGCATATGTACGTGTGCAGCAGCATGCACGTGGCAACTGGCTGAGACACAGCGTCGACGACCAGCCGTGCCGCGTCGACGCGGCCCAAGCAGGGCAGAGGGCGGCCAGCAGGGCGGCCAGCAGGGCAGCCAGGCAGCCAGGCAGCCAGCTGGGCAGCCCAGCTGGGCGGCAGCGCGGCCTGGAGCCGTTGGCCAGGGCCTGGCCTCTCCCCGTGCCAATCTCAATCTCCCCGTCGTTCTGACCCTGGGCCTCGGACGGGCCTCGCCTTGGCCGTGCGTCGCGCGCCACACTGTCGCACCCGTCGAGGCGTCGCCGTCAGAGCCATTAGACTTTCCATTGGTTCCGGCTGCCGCGAGCCTGGCTAGTCTTCAACTCGGGTCTTGACCTCTGGTCTTGACCTCTGGTCCTCACCTCTGGTCTACACCTCTGCCATCTCTCTTACCTCTGCTCACCTCTACTCACCTCTGCTCACCTCTGCTCACCCCTCCTCGCCTCTCCTCACCCCTCCTCACCCCTCCTCACCTCCCCTCCCTCGTCCCTCGCCATGGCCAGCCTCTCAGCCCCGTCGACGCGCTGCCGCGGCCGCCTGCACAAGCGGCAAGCACGGATGCCCGCCGACCTTGGCTGTTCCCATCTCGCCTTGCCTCAGCTCAGCTGCAACCTAGGTACAGTAAGTACCTTTTCATGTTGGACACGGCTGTCCAATCCACCACTCCTTTCCTCTCTCGGCTCGCCTTCCCAAACTATATCCTCTCTCCCGTCTCGCCCTCACTCCCAGTCTCTCCCAGTCCTCGCCCTCTCTTGCCTTCTCTCACCCTTCTCTCACCCTTCTCTCACCCTCTCCGAGCCTCTCCTCTAAGCCCAGTCTTCCCAGCCGCCGAGCTCTCCTCGCCCATTGTCCACCGTCCGCCTCCTCTCCTCCATCGCCACTCTCGGTTTAACCGCCTGTATCACCTTCCACCCCTCTGCCTCCACTCCTCACCGGGGCGCCGAGTCAATCTGCGACATCATCCCCATCCGCCTCAACTTACCCCTGCTCCATCCTAGCCATTACAATACAATAACCGCTGCCTCGTCGACCCTCCCCCTCTGTCCTCTTTCCATCGTCGGCCGTCCCCTGCCTTCTCGCCAACAACGTCGACGCCTCAAACATGCTGCCGCCCTTGGCGCCTCGCCACCCTTTATGATTTGACGAGTCTCCCTGCCATCGACTCTGCTGTCTTGGATAGCCGCTCGCCCAAGAAGCTTCGTCATGGATCCCACCACGACTCTCGTCACCTTCCTGCTGTCAGTCCTGCCCACAATATGCTCTCCGTCTCCTTTCTTTCCCTCCTTCCCTTCCCTTCAGCCTTACACTCCACCCCAAGCCGCGAGCTGACCCTTGTCTTGCAGTCAGACGGATCCTTCGGTCCAGTCCGTCGAGCTCATTGGCTCCTGGGACAACTTCTCGACGGCATACACCATGAAGCGCGACGTCCGCCGCGGCGGCGGCCAGTGGCGGGGATGCTATTCCTTCAAGGACATTGTCTGCGACGACGGAGCCATCCGCCGCTCCAGCCGCAATGGCGGCCTCAAAATGGGCGCCACCTACTACTACTATGTGAGCCCCCGTCGTCGCCCCGGCCCAGCGCCTCGTCGCGCCTGACAAGGCTCGCAGTACGAGGTTGATGGCTCGACCGAGACGTATGACCCGGCCGAGCCCTCGACGACTGCCTGCCCCTATCTCCCCGGCCAGACGGTCAACACGCTCAACGTCCCCGTCGAGCGCTCTCACCGCAACCGCAGCGCCTCGACCAGCTCCATGCACCACGAGAGCTTCCGCACAATGGACCCCGACGCCAGGTTCACCAAGCCGCGCCCCGCTGCCGCTCCTCCCTCCGAGACGACTGTCCGTCGACTCGCCTCGGCCTCGTCCCTCCTCCACGCCCGCCCGCCCTCTCCTTCTCCTTCGTGGAAGCGCCTCTTCGCCCGCACCCTGTCCACAAGCGATTCCCACCTCGGCTCGCACCACCAATCAGGCGAGCATTCTGCTCTGTCGCTCTCGACGCCAGACCAATCCTGTTGCTCCGCCCCTTCCAAGGACAGCCGGCCAAGGCCCATGTCTCCCGCGTCGCTGAGCCGCTTCCTGTCCCAAGACACTCCGCCTCGGCCCGACCTGAACCCTATCCATCCTTCACCCGTCCTGGCCATACCCGAAGACATTGCCGAGGAAGTCGACGACGACTCTGCCACGCCGGCGTTCGCGGAGAATCAAGTCTACGTCACATCGCTTGCGCCGCCCCCTTGCCAGCGCTCTGTATCCTCAGACACGGTAGCTCTAACCGTAGCCAACTCGAGCTCCCTGACCCTCACGTCACCGCGCCCCGCCGCCGAACCGCAGCCGGTCAGGAAGCCAACTCGGGGGCCATCAGCTGGTCCCGTCCTCGCACGGCTGGTCACCGACTCGCAACCCCTCTTCCCCGGGTCCGCCGCCTCGAGCGTCTTGGCGACCCCCGTCTTCCCCGAGTTGATGGAGGATGAGCCTCCGTCGTTTTACGACTCCAACGACGAGGATGAGGAAGTGCTGTCGACCAACGATGACGACAACGTCTCGCACCAGCCTCTGCCGAGCCTGTCCTCGACGGGCAAGGCCTTCAAGGGCTATTGCCTTCCCCGACAGATAGACGGCGTCAAGGGCATAACTGACTCGAGCACGGCCGTCGCAAGCCCCAATTCTCCCCAGGTTCTGGCCAGGAGCGACTCCGGCGTTCCCATCAGCGGAGCCAACCTGCTGGGCACAACAATCGACACGGGCCTGGATGATTTTGTCAACGAGTTGGGCTGGATAGTCGACGTCATCGGCAACAAGCAAGAATGACCCTCGGCCATTGCTTGCCCCTGTTGCGGCAACGATTTCGCCCTCACTTGACCGAGCGAGGACAACTCTACCTGCAGCATCTATCCAAGCGGACACGATGCCACCAGACATTGTTTGGCCTGTCATTTTATTCACTCATCGCCCCCTCTTCAAGTTTGAGATCAGCGACAGGGTGCCCATTTCTGGCAGATGGGCCCTGATGTTCATAAATTTTTTTTTTGATACCCCAATACCCCCTTTCCCTTTTGTTGGTTGGTGCTGGGCTCCGGGACATGGTAGAAGATTGGGAGGGGGAAGCGGAGTCGGCGGCCGGAACCTGGCCATGTCCGCAACGCATGGGACGAGAGGATGATGTCGTCACGACGGCTCTCCCGGCGAGACAGGTGCTTGACGATGTGGATGGAACAATCTCTGCCGTGCCTGGGCAGCGGATCTTTGCGACCAAGTTGACGGGGAGAAGAAGAGAGGCCATGTCATACACGTGAATGGACCATTTTGAAGGCGGGGCATCTCTGGCCAGGCTCACCATGACCCAACCAAGCCAGTGAATGCATGCATGTATAAGGGGTATCTGATTGTCTACTTGTAACCGACAGCGCCGTAACACCCATGTCGTCGCGTTGAAGCCAGCTCCGGAGCTACTGGGCCGCCACGGCCGCCTGTTGCGGCTGCACACCCCCCCCGGCTGCATGGGCCTCGGTCGCCGCCGCCTTGGGGGGCTTCTTGACCTCGTCTCCCGGCGCCGTCTCGCCCGGCGCCGTCTGCTCCGGCTCGGGCGGCGCCGTCTGCTCCGGCCCGGCGGCGGTCCGCTCCGCGTCGGACCGGGCTTGCCTCTGCCTCGCCGCCTTCTCCTCCAGCCGCCTTCTCCGCTCCGCGTCGGGCTCCGGGTGGAGGAACCTGTGGGGCACGCCGCGGGCGGCGAGCGCGCCGGTGCCGACCCAGGCGCCGAGGAGGCGGCTCCAGCGGTAGTCGCCCCTGTGCAGGCGCTGGATCTCGCGGTAGGCGAAGGCGTTGTAATAGGGGAGGCCCGTCTTGGGGTCGCGGTAGCGCGCCGGGTGGTTGGTGATGACGCAGAGGGGGGCGGGCGCGGGCTCTGGGGCACACGTCAGCCATTGAGACGTTGGGGGGACGCGCACGGGAGGGCGTCTCACTGGAGAGCCTGGACATCTTGCGGCCGAAGAGGATCTGCGTCTGCAGCGACTTGTCGCGGATGGCGTGGTGGTCGAAGCTCCTGTAGATGATGGCGTTGCGCGCCGTCGTCGAGCTGCGGGCCCGCGGCGGCGCCTCGGACGCGCCGGGACTCGCCGGCTTGGCGGCCTCGTCCTGGGCCAGGATGGGCTGGAAGCGCGCCTCGCAGGCGGCGTATCTGGAGCCGGGCTCTGCTGTCGCGGCGGCGGCGGCGGCGGCGGCGGCAGGCCGTTCCGGCGGCGCGCTCTGGATCGACGGCGGCGCCAGGACGTTAGACTTGGGCCCGTTGATGGGCCGCGGCCCGTCGGCGTTGAGGCCGGGCGGCGGGGCGAGCACGGGCGCGGCCAGGACGCCCGACGGCCTCGGGTCTTGCAGCCGCGACATGGCCAGGGGCGTTGCCAGCGGGCTGGAGCTCTGCGGCGGCGGCGCGGGCGCTGCGAGGCCGCTCGACGGCGCCGACGACGGGGGGCGAGGCAGAGGAGGCATTGCCCTCGGTGCTTCCGTTTCGGACACGGTCGCGCTGGCTTGGTTGCCAGCGACATTGGGCGCGGTCGGCGGAGCAGCGTCTGGGGGGGGCCTGACGCTGTCGACGTCAGGCGTCGGGGCGAGAGAGGCAGACACAGACACGGCCGACTCGTCGCTCTTGGCAGCCAGGGCGGCAGCCGTGTCCCTCTTCCTCTTAGGCTTGGCCTCGACCACGGTGACGTGCTGGCCCAGGGCGTCCTTCCACTGCCTGACGCCGCTCCAAAAGGTAATGACGGGCCCCTTGAGGGTGCGGTTGTTGAGGGCGGCCAGCTTGGCGCGGCGCTCCTCGTCGCGCTGCTTCTCGGCCTCCTCCCAGCGGTTGAGGCTCTTGCTGTTGCGCTTCTCGACGACGGCCGCCTCGGCGAGGCGCTGCTGCTGCGTCATGGGGGGCTTGCGAGCGGCCTCGAGGCGGGCGGCCTTGTGCTCCATGAGGGCGAGCTGGCGCAGGCGGCGGGCCTCGCGCTCGGCCATCTGCTGGTGCAGCTGCTCCTTGGAGACGCGCGTCGTGTGGCGCGACGAGGCGCGCGTGGGCAGGTCGGCGGGCAAGGGCAGCCACGAGGCGCGCTCCGACTTCTTCCGGGGCCGGGGCGCCGCGGCGGCATCGGCGGGCGCGGCGGCATCGGCGGGCGCGGCGGCATCGGCGGGCGTCGCGGCATCGGCGGGCGTCGTGGCCGGGCCGATGCGGACCCTCTTGCGGAACTTGGCCGGGATGGCGGCGCGGGCGGCGCGCTTGCGCTGGGCGGCCAGGCGGTCGCGGGCCTGGCGCTCCAGCTCGCGCTCGCCCTCGAGGTCGTCGTCGTCGTCGTCGTCGTCGTCGTCGCCGTCGTCGCCGTCGTCGCCGGACGAGTCCATGCGCACGTCGGACCCGTCGTCGCCGGCGTCCGAGAAGCCCGCGTCGTCGTCGTCCTCGGCGAAGAGCAGCTCCAGGTCCGAGTCCGGCTCCTCGTTGGCCACCAGCGTCTTCATGCGGTTGCCCGCCGTCGACCGCCGCTGCCGCGTCGTCGCCAGCCATTCCGTCGGCTGCTGCTCGCCGTCGCCGTCGCTGCCCAAGCTCGAGCTCGCCGTCGGCGGCGGGTCCGACAGCTGCGATCCGTCATCGTCGCGGTCCGACGTCTTCGACTCCGAGTCCATCTGGGCGGCGTCGCGCGTTGCCAGGGGATGACGGACTATGGAGACGAAAGATGCTAGGGAAGAAATGCATTTTGGAGTGGGGTCATGGAAAAATCGGGGTCCGTCTCCGTACCAGCGCAGTATCGATAACATGATAACACCAGGCACATTCCAGAACACATCGTCGCGCTGCATTGTCACGTCTATATCCAGCCTGTCCATCCTGGAGCGCAAAAACGAGTCAAAGCAGTCTACCCGTCAATCCCCCAACGCCTCGCCCGTATCCTGAAGCAAGCCCATGCAGAACCAACCAAAGCAACCCAGGCTTCGTGCTTCTGCCATCACAGCGTCGCCGGCTGCCAGATCACGAGCCGCCGCATCTGAAGCGCCCACAGCGCCATCTTCTCCACGCCCACAGTGTGAGCCCCAAGCCCGATAATCACATGCTCAACGACCCTTCGGACATACTATATCTCGTCGGGCTCCAGGGCCGCCTCCCCGCCCGTCCAGCCTTTGCACGAGCCAAGCCAGTTGCGCTGCCGGCATGTACGCCCCGCTGCCGGCGCGGTGCCCGCCGCTGGCGTTGCCGACGCCGTGGCGGATGGAAGCGTCATGCTGGTGACGCTGCCCGGCGTTGCCTTGGCCGGGGTCGCGCCTGCGTCACTTGCGCCATCCCAGCAGCCCCAGAACCAGCCCGGCGTCTCGCAAGTCGTCCGAGAGGCTGCGTCAGACGACGACGTTGTGCCCGGGCCTGTCGTGGTGGCGTGGCTAGTCGGCGTCGTCTTGTCCTTGCACCCCAACCACCCGGGCGTCTCGCAAGTCGTGGTCGAAGACGACGGCGGCGGTGTCGTCGTCGTCGTCGTCGTCTTGTCCTTGCACCAGAACCAGCCGGGAGTCTCGCACGTCGAAGTGGATGATGTCGACGTCGTCGTCTCTGTTGTCGTGGTGGTTGTTGTCTTGTCCAGGCATCCCCACCAGCCGGGTGTCTGACACGTCGACGTCCGCGTCCGCGTCCGCGTCGACGTCGAAGACGACACTGTCGTCGTGCTCTCCGTCCCGTTGCTCTCGTACATCTTCCACTGGGCACAGTCTCGACACTCGGGAGTGGATTTGCACTCGGGAACGTCGTCGTACTGGAGTATGACGTCTCGAATGACGGACCGGATCTTGTGGGTGCCAATGCCGACGCGCCAGCCCTTGTCGCCGACCACGTCCCAGACACACTCAAAGCCCGTGTGGCAGGCCGTTTCCATGGCGTAGCCAGCAAAGGAACACGAGGCTGTCGCGCCGTTGCACGTGCCAATGTAGATTGGGTCCGCAGTGTGCCCGAAGTGAAAAGTTCCCGTGTTCTTCCGCGTCTGGGGAGCATTGGGGTTGGACCCGGGGGGAACAGGCAGGCCGAGGCGCGAGGCGGGAAGCGCTTCGGGGACAGCCTCGAAGGTGACGGCGGGCAAGCCGTACGTCAAGCCGAGAAAGGAGACGACGGCACCTCCGAGCGAATGGCCGACCAACCAGACGGTCGAGTCGGGATACAGCTCTGTCACGTTGGAGTAGAGTTCGCGGGCGGCAGCGTAGTAGTGATTCTCCTCGCGCAGCGCGTCGACGACGCACGTGTTGTTGCACGAGTAGGTGCCCGTGGCGCAGTCGCACACCTTGTGCCAGGTCCACTGGCCCTGCTGTGCGCAGCAGCAGCTGAAGAACAAGTTGTCGTTGACCTTGTCGTTGGTGGTGGTGCCGTCTCCGTCAAAGACGGCGGGTGAGGTGCCCTTGAGCCCGATGACAATGGTCGAGTTGGTCTCGTCGGCCCAGACGTGGCCGCGGAGGCCGTCGCTGTGCCATCCAAAGTCGGCGCTTCGGTTGAAGGGCCTGCCGACGTCCTCCCATTCGCCCTCACCCTCGCGCTGCACATATGCGTCGGCGGCCATGTAGGCCATGCTCAGGACGGTGCCCTTGTCGGTCACGTCGGGAGAGGCAACCTCGTCCATGACCCAGGCCGAGGCGTCGAGCACGGCCGCGTAGCCGTTGCGCCGCGACTGGGCCACCAGGGGGTCAACCACCGAGGGACGCCGGTCGGCCAGACGCTCTATCGTGTGGGCCCGGCTCTTGGCCGTCAGGCGGGGCAGCTGGTGTTGGGGGAACTCGTCGTCGGCGGCGAGGAAGACGCGCGACGAGGCCTCGCGCGCCACGTCCTGCCTGCGGTGGAGTTGGGGATGGCGGCCGGTGCCATGGTGGAAGATGTGCCGCAGCGTGAACGAGTGCTCTGCGGGCCGCGGGGGCTCCGGGCGCCGAGGGAGACCCGGGAGGGGACCCGGGAGGGGGCCGCCCGGGAGGGGACCCGCGAAGGGAGCCAGCAAGACGTGCTGGTCGTCGAGCGCCGCGAGGGTCGGATCGAGAGTCGCGAGGAAGGAGAGGAGCGCGGCTGTGACTCTGCCGGCAGAGGGGCATCGGAAGCCCGGCAACATGGTCATGCAGCCAGCGATGGAGGAGGAAGAGGAGGCGGAGGCGGAGGAGGAGGAGGCATCAAGGCGACGGTGGAAGGAGGGGAGGCCCAGGCTCTTAGTCAGGGGTGGTTGGCAGGTGGCTCTTGCTATGACGGGCCCAGCATGATGATGTCGCCGGGTGCGGAGCCCCAAGTGTTGGGATCGGGTACCTCGGCAGCTGCTCCCGTGCGGAGCAGTAGCGGCTGCGATGGCTGATGGCGGTACCCGTGCCAGGAAAATGCGCCCAGCGGTACTTGGCGAGGCGCCACCCGTTAACGAATCCTGCTAAGCCGGCAGGGGTGCAGAATGGCGTCGCTACTTCGGCGCATCGGCCGGCCGGTCCATGTGACCTTAAGGGGTCGTACCTTGGCCCCTGGTACCGACAAGTACCCGGTGGCGCGTCCGTGCGCGCATCTGTACATGTCGAGTACCTGGAGCCCATGTGCACGCGGCGTTGGCGCGTCTTCGCGCGACTGGAGCTACGTCGGGTGAAATTTATCGCCGTGCACCGCGACTCTCGTCTTGCAGCAGCTGCAGAGCTCTCTCGCGGCTGACGGCTTCACCTCTCGGCCTCTCGTCCCCTTGTCCTCGCGTCTCCTTATCCTCTCGTCTCCTTATCCTCTCGTCCTCTTATCCTCTCGTCCTCTTATCCTCTCGTCCCCGTCCTCCCTTCCATTCCCCCGACAGCCTCGTCATGACGGCCATGTGAGTCTCCATGGCAACCCGCGCGTGGAACCCCAGCTGATAACCCCCCCCCCCCCCCAAAACGCAGCGAGAGCTTCGACAGCATCTACCTCGACCTCTCCAAGGAGAGCGGCAAGTGCCGGTTCGCAGAGACGGGCTTCGGCTGGAAGCCCGCGGGCGGCGGCGACACCTTCACCCTCGACCACAGCAACATCGGCGGCGCGCAATGGAGCCGCGCTGCAAAGGGCTACGAGGTGCGCATCCTGCAGCGCAACTCGGGCATCATCCAGCTCGACGGCTTCCAGCACGAGGACTACGACCGCCTCAGCAAGGTCTTCAAGAACTGGTACAGCACCGTGCTCGAGAACAAGGAGCACGCCCTACGCGGCTGGAACTGGGGCAAGGCCGAGTTCGCAAAGGCAGAGCTCACCTTCAACGTCCAGAACAAGCCCGCCTTCGAGCTGCCCTACTCGGAGATCGGCAACACAAACCTCGCCGGCCGCAATGAGGTCGCCGTCGAAATGTCGCTGCCGCAGGACGCCAACGACACGGGAACCGACGGCCGCGGCGGCGCCCGCGGCAAGGGCAAGAAGGCCGGCGCCGGCCGCGACCAGCTCGTCGAGATGCGCTTCTACATCCCCGGCACCACCACCAAGAAGGAGGCCGAGGGCGACGACGCCGCCTCGGACGACGGCGAGGAGCAGAACGCCGCCACCCTCTTCTACGACACCCTCATCGAAAAGGCCGAGATTGGCGAGATGGCCGGCGACACCATCGCCACCTTCCTCGACGTCCTCCACCTCACCCCCCGCGGTCGTTTCGACATCGACATGTACGAGGCCTCCTTCCGCCTCCGCGGCAAGACGTACGACTACAAGATCCAGTACGACGCCATCAAAAAGTTCATGGTCCTCCCCAAGCCCGACGATATGCACTGCATGCTCTGTATCGGCCTCGACCCCCCCCTGCGCCAGGGCCAGACCCGCTACCCCTTCGTCGTCATGCAGTTCAAGAAGGACGAGGAGGTCACCATCGACCTCAACCTCGACGAGTCCGAGCTGGCCTCCAAGTACAAGGAAAAGCTCGAGCCTCACTACGAGGAGCCCCTGCACCACGTCGTCGCCAAGATCTTCCGCGGCCTGGCCAACAAGAAGATCTCCTCGCCCGCAAAGGACTTCATCACGTACGTCCCCCTCGCGTCTTCCCCTGCCTCCCCGCATGTGCTGACCCGACCTCCCCCCCCCACAGCCACCGAAGTCAGTACGGAATCAAGTGTTCCATCAAGGCGAGCGAGGGCTTCCTGTACTGCCTGGAAAAGGCCTTCATGTTCGTGCCCAAGCCGGCCACGTATATTGCCTACGAGCAGACTCAGTCCGTCACCTTTTCCCGCGTGGGCGGCGCCGTGTCGACGCTGTCGACGTTTGACATCACCGTCGTCATGAAAAACGGCGCCGGATCTTCGCAGTTCAGCAACATCAACCGCGAGGACCTCAAGGCGCTCGAGGCCTTCTTCAAGCTCAAGGGCCTGCGGGTAAAGAACGAGATCGACGAAGACGCCAACATGCTGGCGGCCGCCCTGCGCGAGCAGGACATGGACGAGTCGGACGACGAGGTCGTGGCCGGCAACCCGGACCGCGGGTCGGCCGACGAGGACGAGGAGAGCGTCGA
Source organism: Hypocreales sp. Mo6-1 (assembly GCA_002939055.1). NCBI lineage: Eukaryota > Fungi > Ascomycota > Sordariomycetes > Hypocreales > Hypocreales sp. Mo6-1. The sequence goes on from PNEP01000013.1 coordinate 2,922,392, forward strand.
CGAGGACTTCCAGGCCGACAGCGAGAGCGACGTGGCCGAGGAGTACGACAGCGCCCACGAGAGCTCCGGCTCGGGCAGCGGCAGCGACGCCGAGAGCGGCGTCGACGACGAGGAAGACGACGAAGAGGAAGAAGAGGAGCGGCCCAAGAAGAAGAAGAAGACGGCGGCCTGAGTCCCGTGGATCTAGCTGCTGCTGGTGGCGGTGGCGGCGGCGGCGGTGGCGGCGGTGTTTGCGGTGCCATGTATAACAACCTCTCTCTCTCTCTCTTGTCTACCAGGGGGGATGGATAACACGGCTCAGACACAAGGAAGGGGCTTTCAAAAGGGGAGAGCGGCGTTCCGGTTACAGCAAAGGGCAGGCCTCTGTCATGGTCGGTTGATGGAACAGTGTATTCCCCCGAGAGAAATGACGCGAGATTTGTTTCCACAGGCAAAGTCCTTCGCCGTTTTGATTTTCCTCGCCTCTAGCATGGTTGTAACGAGGATCCTCGAGCCGCCTTGTCCCCAGAGACAAGCCATACCCTGTAGCCACCTAATCCGCGGCGGCTGCAGTCGTCGCTGCCGGGCGCCCGATAAGACTTTTGTCCGTCCAGATCCAAGTGACAACGCCCTAAGCGAGAGATGGCCAACAGGCCGTCTCTCAACTCCCCACCTTCTGTTGGGGCAAACTTGTACAACTCCAGTATATGCAGCCCCGCGTACATAGCCACACAAAGAAAAATCGAGCCGAGCAAAGAGTGCCTCCAGTCCTGTACCAAGACTCAAATATCAAACTTTGCTCCACTTATTCTTCCCCCCTTCCACTCGTTCTGTACATAGTGAACGAGGCACTGCTCTCAAGGCCTGCCAGTACTGGGGGAGCAGATGACAGGGACACCCAGGTGGAAATCACAAAGACAAAAGGGAGGGGGAAGAGGACAACCCTAGATTTGGTCGCCGGTCGCCTTGACATAAAAGCGGGGGAACAAGGCATACTGCCCGACAGGCGGCGGCACCGGGGTGCCCAGGCTCGTGGTCCTTGCACGCTGTCTCCGCAGCCTCGGAACATCATACGGCTTCGCAGGCGTTGTCTCGTCTGCAACCGACGTCTCGCCGCCATGGCCCTTGCGGTATGTCTTCGTCAACCCTGACGACACGGAGGACAGTGGGAAATGCTCGGGAACGACGTCCCGCGAGGGGGGCCGGCTCAGGCCAGGTTCCGACTCTGGCGGAATTCGGCTGGCCGTGTTGGTCGCAGCCATGTGATCCCCCTCGTCGGCCCATGTGCCAGCCATCTTGTTGAGGGATGTGCTGCTCGCCGTACGCCGTGTAAATGTGGTCCAGGACGAGGCCGCCGACATGTGTCGCTTCTCCGTCGAGCTGGAGCGCGACGTCGAGCTTGTCGTCGTGGTGTAGGTGCTGGACCGCTGGCGCAGGGCCACCGACCTGACGCTCTCCTCGTAGAACGACATCTGGTGATACGGCCCGGCAAACTGCTCGTACTCCCTCTCCCTGAGCAGCATCTGCTGCTGGTAGTCGCTGGGGATGAACAGTGACGGAGACAGGGAGAGCCCCTGGGGCTCCCTAAAGCTCGTGCCGCTGCTGCTGCTCTTCTTCCAGTCCAGGGAGCGGGGGCCCTTTGCCGGTTTGTTGGCCGCGAGGGGGTTGGGCGTGGGCGTGACAGCTTCATGAACCATGTCAATTGACGCCTGGCTGGACGGGCTCAGGGCCGGCATGTAGGGAGAGGCGGAGGGGGCGCTTCCCAGGGACCCGTGGGCGTGGGCGGGTCCGCTGGCCTTCAGCTGGTCGACAAGGACGCCTGGCGCTGGCAGAACGTCATCCCCTCGAGCAGTGTCAAGAGACGGGCGGTCCCACGGGTAATCGCAGTTGGCCTCGGCCTCGTGCTCGTAGCAGTAGTCGATGTCGTCCTCCCAGCTCCCCTTGAGCGCTGTCGCTTCCGGCTCATCCTCTTCCTCGGCGCCGGCGCCATCGGCCACGGGGCCTGCGGCCGCTGCCATGTCCAAGCGACCGAGGGTTTCCGAGGCACAGCTCATCGGCCGCTGGGCGCCGGCCATGGATCGCAGCACGGGGACCGACTGGCTGCCCCGGAGGGACGAGTTGTTGCTCACTAGGCTCAGCCTCGAGCGGCGAGACGGCCCGTGGTGCTCGTCCTCCTCGGGTACATCAGGTAATGCCGCCTCATACGGCGCCGGGTTGGTGCAGGCAAGCGGCCAAGCCGCCTCGCGAGGACTGCTCGGCACCGAGGCCGCTTCGCCCTGGGCAGCCGGGAGGTGGTTGTCGTGATGGAGTTCCAGTTGCGGCAGACACTCGGCCGAGCCGAAGGGGCTGAAGGGCCGTGGCCGACGGAAGCCGGCGCTCGTCTGTGGCCTGTCGACCGCGGCCGACAGGGCCGCGTCATATAGCTCCTGGTGGTTCGATTGGAGACTGGAGACTCGCGGTGGAGGGGCGGGAGAGGGGGCCGAGGGCGTGGACGACTGGGTGGGGGATCGTGGGGGTCGGGCCGTGGTCGGAGGCGGCGTCGTCTGGAGCTGCTCCTGAGATCGGGCGTGCTTCATCATCAGCCGACGAGGGCCCGGGCCCGGGGCCGTGTGGCGAGGGACCAAGGGCGGCCGGGGGATGCGGGCATCGTAGATGCCGCCGTGCCGCTCGTCCGCCGACGCGGGCGAGTGAAGAAAAGGGCCCCGTGCCTCGGCCGAGTCGGCGGCACCCCGTCGCGCACCGGCAGGGAGGTTGGCACGCTCGAGGGCGACGGCGTGGTCCTCGCGCCGCCTGTGAGCTACGTGCTGGAAGTTGAAAGGGCCCGAGATCTGAAGTCTCCTGTGGCCGGCATCGTCGCCACGAGAGACCTTCCTCCGGGAGAAGATTGCTGGCAAGAGGAAATCTCTGGGGCCGGCCAGACCATTGTCGACCGACGCCTCGGCCGAGTATACGGAGCTCGCCGTCGACGAGCTGCGGGAGCTTTCGTGGCGTTTCGCCCTGCGCGGTCGATGGAAGAGGCTCTTGCCAAAGGCCTGCACGCTGTCCGGGCGGTCTCGAGATGGGACGCTGCTGTCGGTGGAGCGAATGGACGAGCGGCGGACCAGAGACATGTTCTCCAACGCAACCTCCCAGGGGGGACGGTCGCCGCCAGTCATCGAGGCCATCGACGACGACTCGGACGAGGCAGCGCGGTGGCCACGTCGGTGGTGTAGGCGCGGCACGCGCTTCATCTGCCTCTGGAGCTGGCGGATGCTGTCTGGCGAGGGAGGACCGTCCGCTGCGGGCTCCAGCAATCGGGCGATGGTCGCGCTCGAGAGCTGTTCCGACGGGCTGGGATGCTGGCCGACTCGTGGAGCAAGAGAGGGAGAAGCAGCAGCAGCAGGTGGATGAGATTTAGGAGGGTCCTTGCTTGTGGGTACTGCGCCGTGGTATCCAGCAGACGACGGGGCCACGACTGGGTACGCCATCATGGGTTTGTCCGAGTGGAGCGGCAGGGTAGAGACCGGACGACAAGATCGAGCCCTTTTTCGAGCGGCCAGTCCGCGCTGAAGCTCTGTTGCACCCCCTGGACGTGCGTCTGATCCGCAGACGCGCGAGAGTTGGACGTGGAGCCCGAGGCCAACGCGAGACCGAGTTTTGAGGACGAAGAGGACAGGCCGCAGACGGGCGATAAGAGAAAGGTAAAGAGAGGCAGGCAAAAGGGCTCTATGGATCTGTTGTGGGGTTGCGAGGCTGGGACAAGCTAAATATAATGATAGAGATTCGAGGAGCTGGAAGACGACGGAAGAAGGCAGCCCGGGGGGTGAGGGGATATCCGGCAGCCAGGCTGTTCTGTTGGTCGAACGTCACCTCGGATCCGGGGTTCGCGCAGACGCCTGTGATGCGTGTAGCTAGCGATTGGACAATTGCGAATATCCGACACGAAGAGAAAGGCCTCGGATGTGTCTGTCTGCCTGTCTGTAGGTATCGACGCACGCGAGGTGGTCAGGACGGCAGGTCGATGTGAAACCGGCAGCAGTGCTGTCGAAGCCGTCTACACGGCGACGAGGACCAACGAGGGGCCGGCGGGCGCAGGTCCGTGGAGGACGGACTCGGTGTCTGAGACAGGCAGGCCAGGGCGTCAAGGATGAAGCTGTCCAAGGGAGGAGAGGAGCTCGGGACGAGTGTAATGAACGACGAGGAAGCGAAGGGCAAAGACGAAGGACATGGACCTCGGGCGGCCTCGAGGGAGAGGAGCACAGCAGGCCAGGCTCGTCTTGTGGAAGCCGTCTGGACGAGACCAGGGACTGCTGTCAAGCAAACTCATATCATCAGTACTCTGTACATGCGAAGCCAGTGTGTGCTTGATGACGGATACACATGGCATTGTCCAATCCGCCGCGTCGGGACTGCGGCCGGGGCTGTACAGAGTGTACTTGGTACAGGACGATGCAAGCCCCCTGAGGCCGGCGGGTCGACGAGTCGAATCCAGGCCAAGGTGTCAATCATGGCCACCTGTGCTGCAGGTTGGTGCAGGCTGCAGCAGCGACCTGTGTAGCTGCATGTGTAGCTGCATGCAGGAACGGCATGCCATCACCCACGGCCGTGGGCAGAGAGTCGAGCCTCAGCCGGGCCACAGGGGCGCGAGGCGCTGGCGACGGATTGGCCGAGGCGATTGATTGCTGCCATTGGCGAGGAGCAAGCCGACAAGGGGGCCTGTCGGGCCTGTTTTGTGCGCGTCTCCACAGAAGCTCACTCCAGCAAGCTCACGGCAAGGGATCCTCGCCCCTGGCGGAGGGTACAGTGCTGGGGCCGTATGTAGGGCATACTGGTGGCTGATGGGCAGCACGGCTGCGCTCTTCGCCTTCCAGTGCCATCGGCACGAGGCCTTGCCTACCTAGGAAGGCAGCTTGTCAGCGCTTGCCGGACGCGGCTGGAGCCAGGGCACTCACCGGAGCCCAGCGTCTGGGCGGATGCTCGGTCCGGAAACATGGGCGCTGCCAACAGCCTGTCTGGGCCAACTGCTGGTTGGCGATGATGGGGCCATGGCGGTGGTGGCGACGGCGATGACGACGGTGATGATGCCTGCATCGGCTGCTGAAGCCACAATTGGCGACGGAGATGCGACGGCATCTGGTCGATGCCGGACGTGTCGAGAGCGAGGGATGACGGGTGCGCAGGGATGCAGGGCTGCTGGGATGCTGGGATGCTGGGATGCTGGGATGCTGGGTGCTGGGGCAGACGTCAGACGGGAGCTTGTTTCCCATCTCGGACGGTGTGCCTGAGTGCCTGAGGCGCCAGGCGTGCCTGAGGCGCCAGGCGACGTGCCTGAGGCGTCAGGCACTCAGGGCGCCAGGCACGCAGAGCGCCAGGGCGCCTCGGTACCGCAGTCTTGTACAGCGCCCGGCGCATTGTGCAACCTGCACATGCATGATGCACCCACGCCGCAGCTCGCCAGGACGCGCGCCGTCTGCAGCATGCACGCAATACAGACGAGCCTGTTGGACGCAGCAGCAGCAGCCGGCAGCAGCCAGCAGCAGCCAGCAGCAGCCATCAGCGGCCAGCAGCGGCCAGCACCAGCAGCGCCAGCAGCCAGCAGCCAACCACCGGCCCGTACGACGCAATATTGCCCGTCTGCAGCAGGGAGTTGCTCCGTATTACTCGAAGCAGCTGCCGTCGGGAGCGGCGACTGGGCGAGCGCGTGTGCGACGCGCAGGCCAGGCGGTTGCTGGCTGCTGGCTGCTGGCTGCCGGGCCCCCTGCTGTGTTCCCCCGTTGCGTCTCGTATGTCGGTCTCTATGCTCTCGCCTGGCCGTACCTGCATGGATGCCCTCTGTGCAATCTCGACGTCGTCGCCCGAGTCGCACGACCACGGATCCCCCCCCCTCAACACGTGCTGCGCGCTCCGTCGAAACTGACAGGCCCGACAAGGCGGATCGCATCTCATTTCCAGCGGCGCTGCACCTCTGCGGAGACGGGCGGGAAACGGCAGCAAGACGTCGCCGTCACCACTCGTATCACTTGCAGAGACAATCAGCGAGGCATGCAACGTGCGGCTGGTTCCGCCGAGCCACCCTTGGGCTGCGGATATGCGCTCCTCGGTCGACTGTTGATGACCTCAGCGAACCCCAGCCCGTCGGATGGCGGCAGCCCGGCGGCAAGGGACTCGACGGGCCTCGGCGTCTCACCGCCGGGACGAAGCAGCGCCATCACCACGTTTTGCTCGGCGCCCTCGTGTCGAGGCCACGGCACGCGGGCACGGGCAGAAGAGCCGGTGCCCACCAGCCCCGGCCGCGCGGCGCAACGGCAGTTGCTGAAGAAATTTTACAGGGAGCCGAGAGCTGTATACAGATTACGTGCAAGGGCAGATATAGCCATGCGTATAGCCATGCGCGCAGCATATAACAGCGCCGGCGGACCAAGCACGGATAGTATCTCCTTTGACGCCTACGGAGTGCCGAGCGAGCCCTCTCGGACGCCCGTGCCACCACGCACCGCATCCACGAGAATCCAACACAGCATGCCTATTTTTCCGATGCCAGGTGCCGGGTGCCGGGCTGCCAGAAGCAGCGCTGATGTCGTCTTGGCCGAGGCCGTTGCCCGGGACGTATGTACAGAGTACCGAGTACCTCCAAATGCTACCCCACGCCGTCCCATTGGCTCCAGCGCCGCCCCATTGGCTCCAGCACCGCCCCATTGGCTCCAGCACCGCCCCATTGGCTCCAGCGCCGCAACCACGCCAATGGGAACGCGGGGATGGGCCGCTCAGCATCTCGCGCACCACCGCAGAGAGCAAACCCGAGCATCAGGATCCGAGCCCTCGACGGTGTGACGGGGCCGCATACGGACGCATGCCTGGCGAAAGTGCAAACAGAGACGCAAGACGCCCAGCTTCAGCGTCGTCTGCCATGGGACACGGCCCCCGCCCTGCTAACCACTGCACCGGAGATGCAGACGGGCGTCCCCCTCCCAGCCGCACCAGCAAAGGCCCGATAAACGAGCCTCTGCGCGTGCCGCCGAGCAATGCGACTCTGCGCCTTTCCGCTCCCGTCTGCAGGCGGAGCGAGAGCTGGGCCGACTCCCAGCCCCCTCCGTCGTGCCGTCTGTCGTGCCGTCTGTCGTGCCGTCTCCCGTCCGGTGCAACAGCCGCCGCCGGCATCTGCCTCCTCCGACGGCGTCCCCGTCTCGGTGCCTCGTCTTTCGCGCCTCGTGTCGAGGTCCAGGAATATAGCTTCTCATCTAGACCGCCCGGCCACCGCCGCCGGCGCCAAGCTGCACACATACATACATATGTACATCCGTCCACATGTTTTCATACAAAGTAGAAGAGCCCGGTGCTCCAGCAATTAAATAAGAGACAAGGAGAAGGGAGGAAATCCAACAAGCAGAGGGCCATGTATGTCAAAATGCCACTGGCATCCGTACGTAAACGCCTGCATGCACCGCAAGGGGGCCGCCAGTGCGCAAAAAAAAAAACCCCCCCCAAAAAAATAGAGACGACCAGCCCAGCCCGCTATCGTGGCCTCGTCGGTCCGCTGGCATCGGCGTCGGCATCGGCGCCTTCGCCGTCGCTCGGCATATCGCGCCTCTTCTTCTTCCTCGGTCGGAACAAGTCGCCAAGAGCGTCGCTGACGCTCCGTGACCTCCGCCGCTGCGCCTCTTCGTCGAGCCCCTCTCCCTCTCCCTGCTGTCCCGGCAGCGTCCGGGCCAAGTGATCGTCCGAGGCAGGGACCGCCAGCCGGCCCGGGCCGGCCCCGTCCTCGTCCTCGTCGTTGAAGAACAAGCCGGCGCGGATGCGGGACCGGAGCCGCCCGAGAGACGGCCTCTGCGCCGGCGAGTCGTCGTATCCTCCGAGGAACGCGTCCTTGACGACCGTCGTGACCGTGGACGAGAGCGGAGAGGGCGATATGAACGTCTTGGACCGGTGGCGGCCCACGCTGCGCGAGAGGCCCGAGTTGCGTCGAGCCGTCGACGGCCGCTCTGCGTTCTGTGCGTGGTAGATGAGCGGCAGCGGCGCGTCCCTCATGGGCGTCGTGGACAACGAGTTGGTCGACGTCGACACGCCCGCCGACGTCGTCGCGACCGAGTCGGCCGACAGCGCCCCGGCTTCGTGAACACCCGGATCCGACCCGTCCCACGACTCTCGCCAAGGATTGCTGAGCAGCGGCGACGACTCTCCTCCGAGCAGGTCCAGGGTGCTCTCGGCGGGCCCGGCATGTCGCATCGACGCCGCGTCGCCATCGTCCGGTGGAGACCCCGGCTTGACCGTCTCGGCAAAGCTCACCCGCGACAGCCTGCTAGACCGTCGCGACTGGGACTTGGGCGTAGACGCCTCGCGCGCACGGGCCCGGGGGGACGCGTTTGCTTCGTGGTGCATCAGGCCAATCGTCTCCTCGACGCCCTCTGCTTCCGACAGGACGTCGTCGTCGTTGTCGTCCTGCCTCTGCCGCCCGCTCGTGATGAGGAAGACGCCGAAAAAGGTGAGCAGACAACCGCCGACAAACTTGGTCGCCCGCTTGGCCGTCGTCTTCTCAAAGTCGCGGTAGAGGATGGCGCTGCCGACGATGACGCAGAGGGTGAAGAGCACGAACTGGATGGGGATGACCTGGGTCGAGTCGAAGCGCTGCAGCGCCTTGTTGACGTAGCGAATCTGCATGACGGCGGTGACGAGCAGGATGAGGACGAGGGCGTACGTGACGGGCGTCGTGAAGGCCCTCCACAGCGTCGAGGACAGCATCGACGAGACGCCCTTTGTGGCCAAGGCCGTGTAGCCACCTGTTTGTGTCTGACGTTAGCCTCGCCAAGCTTGGAAGCCCGGGGGTGGAGCTGCTGTCTTACCAAAGAGGCCGACGAGGCCGAGATCAATGAGGATTGTGCGCCTGCCGTACCGGCTGCTCGCCCACATGAGCACGAGGATGAGCAGGACGGTGGCGCCGAGGTAGATCTCAAAGGCCATGGTGGTGATGGCGTCCCATACATCGTGGGGCTCGAGCTTGGTCTCCTCCTGCTTGGCGCTGAGGACGACGGTGACGACGCCGGCGACGGCGATGACGACGCCCCAGAAGTCGCGGACGCGGAAGCGCTCGTGGAACATGACGGGCGCGATGATGCAGTTGGAGATGAGTGCGACGACGCCGATGGGCGAGACGATGGAGGCGGGAGCGAAGCCGTAGGCGAGGAAGTTGCCCATTTCGCCGAGCGTGATGAGGATCTGGCCGAGCCACCAGTAGGGCGACTTGAGGTAGGTCGAGGCCACCTCGGCGCCGTCGCAGTCGCAGTCGCCGTCGCCGTCGACGTGCGTGGACGCGCCGGATTGGTACGAGGCGGCGAGCGGATCCGACTGGTCGTCGGCACGGCCGTTGGTCTGCGCGGCGTGGCCTTGGCCGCCGATGGCTCCGTAGGGCGCCGACTGGCCGGCGCCGCTGCTCTGAGAGCGCTTGAGGGCGGCGCGCGCCCGCTGCCGCACCCGCACCCGCTCCTTGTTGAGCCGCGTGTGGGCGTACCTCTGGACGTTGAGCGCCAGCGCGATGAGGACGTTGCCGACAATGGCCGTGACGATGCCGATGAGGGAGGACCAGTTGTTGAGGGCCTCGCCGGGGTCCTCGGGGGCGGCGGGCGTCGTCGTCGACGCCGTCATGGTCGTCGCCGCCGCCATGGTCGTCGTCGCCGCCATGGTCGCCATCACAACGGCAGGGCGAGCGTCGTTGCCAGCCGACGCTGCAGCTCGGGAATGTCAGACGCCAGCTGGGGCCGTCCGGGCGCTATCATCGAGAGGACGCTCAGCTTCGAGGCCCGGCAGCCAGCCCAGCGCATGGCAGTCGGCGAGGGGTTCGGGGGCTCGGCGGCCCTGCGAGCGCCCAAGGCCAGGTGCAGCAGACGGCGGCTGCGCGCTGCGGCGCAGGCGAAGCACGTAGCCGAGGCGAAGCACGTAGACGAGGCGGCGCAAGCAGCAGCGAGCGAGGCGACACGCAGTTCCAGGCAGCCTTGCCCATCGACGTCGGTTTTGAGTTTCGCCGTTGTGTCGCAGCCACTGTGCTCTGCGCCACGCCCCGGGCCCCGGCGCTGGGCCGTTTGCGCCACACCGCTGCGCCACCTCGTCGACTCTCCAAAGCCATGACGCCAGCGTCAACGGCCAACGCCAACCTGTCATCTCCTCCGCCATGCGCCGCAACGGCGAGCCCGCCACCAGCAACGTCTTCGTCCGCTTCAAGCACCACGTCGACGCCAGCGTCGCTGCCGGCCTCCACTCCTTGCTCGGCTTCCCGGCCCCGCCTCTCCGGCCCAGCTCCGACGCCTCGCCTCCGCCCCGCCCCGACGCCTCTCCTCCGGCCAGCCCCGACGTCTCTCCTCCGTCCAGCTCCGACATCTCTCCTCCATCCCGATCCGACGTCTCTCCTCCACCCCGCTCCACCGCAATGGACGTCCAAGAGCCTCGCCGCCCGGCCAGCTGGGACGTGCTCTCGCTCCTCTCCTCGGCCTCGTACGCCCCCGCCACACTCCGCCACCTCCCCCAGCCCGTCCCCAGTGACCTCCCGCCCGCCCTGGACCCCTCCGTCTTTACCTTCGAGGACGCCTTTGAAGACCTGCTCGCCGTCTCGCAGGGCCGGCCCCTCCCCGACATCGGCACCCGCCACGACCAGCGCAAGCTCCTCCGGTCCATGTTCCCCGCCGGCGAGCCTGCCTGGTTCTGGATGCGCAGGCTGCAGTCTCAGGGCCTGATCCAGAACCCCGAATGGGTCCCCTTCGCCCCGACTCTGCGCCCAGACTGGGACAGCTTCCATCGCGAGCTGGACAGCCGCGCTGCCGAGGCGTGGCGTACCGCTACTGGTGACGCTGACGGCGAGAAGAGCCCCGGACATCTATTCCACGAGCTGGCCAAGGCGTTCAAGCAGGTGGAGCGAGGCTTCTCCCGCGACCCCTCCCGGCACGACGAATCAGACCCGCACGAGTGGCAGCGCCCTGGGCCACGAGAGCCCGACACTTTTGACGAGCTCTTCTCCTCCCTCTCCTCCGCCTTCGCAGACGGCCAGAGGTCCTGGGACACTTTCGTCAAGACCATCACAGACCGCGCCGAGCCGCCGGAGAAGCGCCAGACACCCGGCGCTGCCAACGACGCGAAGCAGATCGAGACCCGAGACGAGTACGTCGACCGATTCGGCTACCTGCACTCGACCGTCACGCGCAAGACTCTGGACAAGGACGGCAATGAAATCGGCCGCGAGACATATGTGACGATGCGCCCGGCCGACCGGCCGCTGGACAACCAAAACAGCGACGAGCTGGACCACGTCGATTCCTCCGGTGACGAATCTGCTAGCAAGAAGTCGGGTTGGTTCTGGAAATGAGGCCAGCCATGGGCAAGCCTGTATGATTTGCTGCCGAGTATGACTTCTGAACTCCTCTTGTGACGCTTGCAGTCATACGAAACTGCGACACTGTACATGTCAGGCAAAGACTCGCGTCAAAACAAGGTTGGATAGTTGCTGGCATGCCGCTTGGCTCGCAATCAGATCTGTCATGACATCCCCAGGAAATCACCATCGGCAGTGTTCTATTGAAACGCATCCCCCCCTAGCTCTTGCTCCGAACCTTTGCCTTCTTCTTGCGCGTGAGCCTCTTCCGCGCAATCAACTTTTGCTTCATGGCGTTCTTCTTAGCCCCATCCGCTTCATCCTCATCACCGGCCTCCTGTCCTCTGCCAACCTTGCTCCGTCCCGCTGTCCCGCGGCCTGGGTCGCGTTTGCCTCGAGCGCCGCCGTCGGAGCCGCCGTCGCTCTCCTCGGGGTCCTCGGAAGCAGCAGCAGCAGCAGCAGCAGCAGTCTTGTCCTTGGCGCTCCCCGACAGGGCCGACTTCTCCTCTGTAGCACGTCTCCTCTGCACCACCTTTGCGTTCTCAATGGCAAACTCGACAATCAGCCGCTGCTCCTTGCCATTGTCGCCTTGCAGCTGATGGCCGTTCAGGTACCGCAACCCCATCAAGGCCCAGTGGTGCGATGTATACTCGATGAAGCCGTAGCCCCGGCTCTTTCCCGCTCCGCTCTCTTCGGGCACCTTGGACCCCTGGCTGCTTTCAAACACAACCTTGGCCTGGCGGACGATGCCCCGGCCCTTGAGCTTTCTCTGGCGTTCCTTTGCCTTGGCATCCTTGCCATCTCTGGCATTCTCCTCCTTGGACAGCGGCTGCCGCCGGCCTTCCTTGACATCCTTGGCGAAGCCGACGACGGCCTTTCTCGCAAGTTCCTTGAGTTCCTTGGACCCCATGTTTCGCGGCATGTTGCGAATGGCAAGCCGGGTCAAGCTAAGATGCAGGCTGGGGTTGTTTTGCACCAGCTTCTTGCGCTGTGCCGCACTCGCCTGCCTCATCTGCATCTCGGCCGGAGACAGCATGTCGTAGAGAGGAGAGCCCCGTCCGATGGCACCCTCGGAAAGCAGGTACAGCCTTCTCTTGTCCTTCTCCCTTCGCTTGGATAGAGAGTTCTCCGCGAGGGTGGTAGCCTCCTCCTTGTTGACGGCCTGGACCACTTGAAGGATTCGGCCATCAAGCGTGTACTTGCCACTGGGGTCGGCCTTGTCGTCCACGAGAAGCGACTGCTTGGCTCCTGCTTGCAACGACTTGGGCCGCGGGGCTCCCTTTATGCACGCCTTTGCATCCGACTCGTTGGCGAAGCAGACGAAGCCTGTCCCGGCTGGCTTGTCGGTGACCTTGTCCATGACAACCCGGGCATACCGGACTCTTCCGAAGTGGGCAAAGAAGCCTTTCAGCTGCTCGTCTGTCGTCGTGAACGGCAGGTTCCGAATGAAGGCGGTCGAAGAGTTGTCCGTCACCTTCCGGCGCGGCGTCTCGTCTTTGTCTTCCGCGTCATCGGTAGCCTCGTCGTCGTCGCCCTCGTCATCCGACTCGTCCTCGAGATTTTTCATGTGATTCTTCATGAAATTTTCCAGATCGGCGTCCAGCCCTCCATCACTCGCCTTCTGGGCAGCATCGTCTGCGGCGGCCCCGGCTGATTTGTCGTCGTCACCAGAATCGACATCCTCCTCGTCGGCGCCCTCCTTATCATTCTCCTGGGTCTTATGTTTTTCCCACGTCTCCTTGTCGACGGCCCAATCGACAGCCAGAGTGCGACCGTCAACCTCCTTTCCGTTGACAGCTTCCAGCGCCTTCTCTGCATTCTTTTTTCCGCGGATCGTGACAAATCCAAAGCCTTTAAGCTTTCCCTTTGACTTGGGCAGATCGGCAAACTTGACCTTTCCGAAGCTGCGGAAGAGGTGGGACAGTTGCTCCGAGGTCTTGATGCTCCAAGGCAAGTTTCGAACGATCAGCTTGGGGGGCTTTTCGAATTCGGGCCTTCCAGGCTTCGTCGGAGGGGCATCGGCAGGTCCATCGGCCGCTTTTCGGTGCCGCGGTTCTGCAACGTCGACTCGAATGCGTCGCCCGTCCCAATCGGCCTTGTCCAATGCTTTCTGGGCTCCTGCAGCATCCTCTGCATCGCCAAGGGTGACGAAGCCATAGCCGCGCGACGTCTTGGTCTTCTGGTCGAGGACGACGACGGCATGCTTGACCGGGAAGTGCTGTGAAAAGAAGTCTGCCAGCGTCTCGTTTGTGGCAGAGGGCGGCAGCGAGCGGACAAAGAGTGACCTCCGTTCCTCCACTCTGGCCCTCTTGGTCGTCTGAGACGCACCGGTCTCGTGGCCTTGGAGGGCAGCGGCCACGGCATCCTCGATCTCGGAGCGCTGTCTTTTACGCTCGTTCTTTGGAGCAGCCATTGCCACAGCCAGCTGGAGGTTGACAGCTGTATGCCTGCAAAATGGAAGCGAAAAAAAATCCTAGGGAAGCAGCATTATCTAATCGCACGTGATGGCGAACAATGCACTATACCGCAAACGGAACATTGTTGACTTGGCATCTGAAGCCTGACGCGTGCCCATCCAAACAAAGCAGCACCACACGCCTTCGGCTGACACACTACAGCAGAGTTGCGTGCAAAGGTCGCGCTGCCTGTCGACCATGCCTACACGAACGTCAACGCGGCCGTCGAGGACGTCGTCGGCCATGTCGAAGAAATCGTCGATGGCAGGGTTGGGCTCCCGCGCGTCCGTCGCCTCGCGCGTGTCGACGGCGCCGGTAGAATATGTCGATACGCCGGGAAGCGCCTTGCGGACGCAGATCTGCGCTGTGTTCCGCGATGCCCAGCGGACGACTGCGACTCACAGGAAACTGGCCGTCAATCTGCGCAAGATTCACGAGTCGTGCTGCTACGAACCGACGGCCAAGCGCGGCCCGCTCAGCGAATTCGACGAAGAGGCCTTCAGCAAGGAGTTTGTCCGCTGCGTGTTGAGGATCATGCCCGTCAGGAAGACGGAGAGCGTCGGAGAGAGATGCATCCGGTTCGTCGGCTTCTATCTGCGACACGCCAGCGACAAGGACAACGAGATCCTCGGCGACGTCGAGGCCGACGCCAGCTTGATGCCCGAGACGCCGAGCACGCGGCTGACGTCGGAGCTCCTCGAGGCAGTCCTGCCCTTGATGACGGCGAAGGACAAGTTTGTTCGGTTCAGGTCGACGCAGCTCGTCTCGCACATCATCAACTCGCTCGACGCCATCGACGACGATGTCTTCCAGAAGCTGCGGCACGGGCTGCTGAAGCGCATACGCGACAAGGAGGCCATGGTCCGCTCCCAGGCCGTCCTTGGCCTGGGCCGCTTGGCCGGCAACCAGTCGCAAGGATGCACCGACTCGGAGGACAGCGACGACGAGGAGGCTACCGATCTGCTGGGCAAGCTGCTCGACGTGATGCAGAACGACGCCAGCGCCGATGTGCGAAGGTCGCTTCTCGTCAACCTCCCCATTCTCCCCAACACGCTACCCTACCTGCTCGAGCGGGCCCGGGACCAGGATGCGGCGACGCGGAGGGCCGTCTACTCGCGGCTGCTGCCGGCGCTCGGCGACTTTCGCCACCTGTCGCTGTCGATGCGCGAGAAGCTCCTTCGATGGGGCCTCCGCGACCGCGACGAGAACGTGCGCAAGGCGGCGGGGCGGCTGTTCAGGGACCGCTGGATCGCCGACTGCGCCGGCACGGGCGAGCACGACGACGAGGCGGCGCCTCCCAGCTTCGACGGGCTCCTGGAGCTCCTGGAGCGCATCGACGTGGTCAACTCGGGCGTGGAGAAGGGCGTGGCGCTCGAAGCCATGAGGGGCTTCTGGGAGGGCCGCGCCGACTACCGCGAGGCCGTCGTGCTCGACGACAAGTTCTGGGAGACGCTCTCGGCCGAGTCGGTCTTCCTGGCGCGCAGCTTCAACGACTTCTGCCGGAGCGAGGGCAACGGCCGGTACGAGGCCTTGGTGGAGGAGAGGCTGCCCGAGGTGACCAAGCTCGCCTTTTACCTGGAGCGCTACATGCACGTCCTGGTCGAGGCCCTCCGGCGCGTGGCCCGGCAGGAGGCTGGCGGCGAGGGCGAGCAGGACGACGAGGACACGGTCGAGCAGGAGTTCATCGTCGAGCAGCTGCTCCACATTGCCCTGACGCTCGACTACGCCGACGAGGTCGGGCGCCGCAAGATGTTCGCGCTGCTGCGGCAGTCCCTGTCCGTGGCCGAGCTCCCGGACGAGGTGACGCGGCTCACCGTCGAGGCGCTGCACTACATGTGCGCCCCGGACGCGGCCGGCGAGCGCGAGTTCTGCAGCATCGTGCTCGAGTCGGTGGCCGACGTCCACGACACCATCGTCGACGACGCGCCGCCGGCCGACGGCGCCGACGACAGCTTCCACTCGGCGCGGTCCGAGGTCAGCCGGGCCAACGAGGAGGACGCGCGCGACAAGGCGGTTCGCGAGATCGTCGTCAACATGAAGTGCCTGCACATCGTCCAGTGCATGCTCGCGCACGTGGCCGGCAACCTCAAGGACAACGCCGACCTGGTCTCCATGCTCAACAACCTGGTGGTGCCGGCGGTGCGGAGCCACGAGGCGCCCGTCCGCGAGCGCGGCCTCGTCTGCCTGGGCCTCTGCGCCCTGCTGGACCGGTCGCTGGCCGACGAGAACCTGGGCCTCTTCATCCACTTCTTCTCCAAGGGCCACCCGGCCCTGCAGATGACGGCCCTGCACATCCTGACCGACATCCTCAGCGTCCACGGCCCCCAGCTGCTGTCCTCGACCCCGGGCCTGCTCAAGGTCTACGTCAAGGCCGTCAAGGCCGGCGCCAAGGCCCCCGACGTCCAGGCCGCCGCCACCGTGGCCGCCTCCAAGCTGCTGCTCGGCCGCGTCGTGAGCGACGACGAGGCGTGCGAGGAGCTGCTCAAGGCGCTCGTCATTGCCTACTTCGACCCGTCCTCGGCCGCCAACCAGACGGTCCGCCAGGCCCTGAACTACTTCCTGCCCGTCTTCTGCTACTCGCGCGCCGCCAACCAGGACCTCATGCGCTCCGTCTCTCTCCACGCCCTCCACTCCCTCCTCAACCTGCGCGAGGGCCTCGAAGACGACGACGTCGACGTCGGCGAGGACATGGTCAGCATGACGGCCATTGGCGCCTGTCTGGTCGACTGGACGGACCCCCGCAAGTGCTACAGCCCGGGCGTCGAGCTCGACGCAGACCGGAAGAACGTCAACGGCGACGTCCACCTCGACTTTGGCCGGGATGTCCTGGAGAGACTCCGCGCCAACATTGGCAGTAAGTGTCGACCCGGCGATGGAGGAGCGGCCGGTGCTGACCATGGCTGCAGAGGAAGAGAAGAAGCTCGTCGCCGGCCTCCTCGGCAAGCTCCACGTGTCGCCCCGGTCCTCCGAGCACAAGATCCGCGAGCTCTACGCCCGCGTCAGCGAGGCCGTGGACGAGGGCCTGCTCTCCGACGCCACCAGCCGCAACGCCCTGTACAAGATCCACGTCAGCCTGGGCAAGATTGTCAACAGCCTCGACGAGCAGCAGCAGCAGCCGTTCAACCGGCGCGCCAGCCGGAGCCTGTCTGTCAACCTGGACCGGCAGCCTGCCGGGGACAAGACGGTCGTCGAGGAGCCGAGGATCAAGGAGGAGGACGAGGGCGGCGACGAGGGCACCGTGGTTGCCCCCAAGCAGGCCGGCAGGGACTCGCTCGTCGACGACCTGTTGTCCGACGACGGGGAGGATACAAAGATGCTGGATGCCTGAGCTGATGCGCGACGAACCATGTATGACTGAGGCTGCGCGATTTATGAGGGAAACGATGTGGATGGAAAGCGCCGCAACCATGAGCAAGCGGGCGATGCCTGACGGGCGGCTATCTTGGGACTTTTGTACGTCTGGGCTCTGTTCTGTTGGTTTTATTGCTGGCCTCTGCTTTGTCTACATACAGGACAGTTGCTGCCTCTTCTTCCCTCGAGCTGCTTTCATCCCTGGTCTCGCAGTAATCTATATACCAACACACGCCATCATCTTGCCCCGAGCCAGAAGAGCAGGCTGCCCAGTCCGACGTCTACGGCCAGGTGCTGGCCCAGACTCCAGGCCATGCAGTAGAGATACTTGGGCGAGAAGACGGTCCAGATGAACAGATGGGCCCTCAGCGCGGTGCAGGCCGCCATGACAAACGCCACGCTCGCCGTCGTAAACACCGTCAGGAGGGCGAGGTGGTGCCGGAGGACGTCGACCTGGCCCTCCCTGTGCTTGTGCAAGAGCAGCACCGTGGTGGCAGACGTCCAGAAGATGGGCCCGGCCCAGTTGCCGACAAAGGTGAGGATTCCGACGACGACGACGTTGAAGCTGCCGACGCCGTTGTACGCGCTCGACAGGTCGACCGAGGAGATGGCGTTGGAGCCGCCAAAGGCGAAGAAGAAGGCGTGCTGGAAGAGGATCGACGACGTGGTGATTTCGGTGACGGAGAGCTTATCAGCCCCTAGAGAGTGGCACAGCACCGTGGACAAGAGAAGCAGGGGGATGTTGGTCGCGCGGGACTGTGTCATGGCCAGGAGCGTGCAGAGGTGATGGAGGAGTCGGGCTCGCGGATGCTGTCAGCTTTCGCGGCCCGTCCAGAGGAGCAAACAGACCGCTTGGACGACCTACCGGACGACATGGCGTGGCGACCCCCCCTCCCGCCCTGGTAGACTGCAAGTGCCGCAAGCACCGCGGTGGCCGCGAACACAACGCGCGCTCTCGATACCAGCGGCTGGCCTGGGAGCGCATCATTGAGCCTCTTGGCGAAGCCCTCGATGAGCTCGGGGGCGTCTTGGGCGGTAAAGGCCAGCTTGAAGGCGAAGGCTGCAGAGGTGAGAAGCGCCGTGAGGGAGGCGGCGACGATGAACGGGAGGCCATCCAGGTCGCGCAGCACTTGCAGCGAGACCAGCACGTACGCCAAGCTGACAAGGGCCCAGAGGAGGCGTGGGTTCGGGGCCAGGAACAGCTTGACAAGGTCGGGCTCGCCTGCGAACTTCTGGCCCGTCTGGTTCCAGGCCCTGGCCAGGCGCAGGGTGCCCAAGGCAACCAGGTGGCAGGTGGCCGTCGACAAGAGTACAGTCCTTGGGCAGAGTCGAATCAGCTCGGCCGTGCACAAACGAGGATTCGCGGCGACTTGTGCCTACCTTTGGGCGGCTCGCGAGCCGAGCCACGCCACCCAGAGCGTCGACGCCCAGTACCAAAAGTGCTGCTCCTCCTCGACGTAGCTGCTTGCAAACATCATGACGCCGTACGAAACAGTCAGGAGCAGCAAAGGCGTCCAGGCCCCGATCCCCGGCGCGGCCGGCGAGAGTCTCGCCGCCACGACGCTGGAGAGCACGGCAGCCGTGGCCAGGCCCTGGCCGATGAACAGCCGCGGCATGTCGTAGTTGGAGGCCATGCTGCTCATCAGGTCCTGGGCTTTGCGCAACCAGGCCGACGTCGCAGAGAGCCAGGCCTGGTCCATCTCGGCAGCCGACACCAAGGAAGCGGCTTGCTGGCTGATGTTGCGCCACGCGCAGGCCAGCTCGTTGACGTCAGTGGGCTTCAGGGCGCAGGGGTCGACAGCGCTGCGCAAGTCAAACAGCTCGTTGCCAAAGGCTGCCGTGACAACGTTGAGTATCTGCCTGGCATTGCGGACAAGGATCTGGACCTTGTCTCTGGGGCTTGGCCAGAAGGGTAGGAAGTCGGGTATCAAGGCGCCAAGGTTGTTCTTGGGGACGGGGAAGCCGAGCAGCGCGGCAACGGTCGGGGCAATGTCCGACTGCTCCACCATGGTGTAGTAGTCAAACTCGCCCCTTGGCTGTGCCGGCGCAGGCAGCCTTGCCGAGATGTCCTTGAGCTTGGGGGAGACGAAGACGAGCGCCGACGACGTCTCGCCCGCCGACGAGGCTCCGTGGTTTCCGGCATCGTTCATGCCATGGTCACCACAGAGAACAAGCAGGGTAGAGCCAAGGCCGTCCCGGGAGTCTATGGCCTTGAAAATTGTCTCGACGATGCCATCCATTTCCCGCTGCTTGGGGCGCATGTTGGAGCTGCCTCGGAGTCAGCGGGCGCTCGTCTCGGCTCTGCTGTTGGCTGCCCACCTCGATGGGCCTGCCTTGTGGCCAATGTGGTCGAGGCCGAGGTAGTGCAGGACCATGAGGCCCCAGTCGTTGTTTTGGAGCTCAGCAGCGATGTTCCTCGTCACGTTGTTGTCGACCTCGGTGAAGTCCTTGACGAGAGTCAGCCGTGGTTGGTCGGCGGGGCTGCCTGGGTCGTTGTTTTACCGCCACGAAGAAGCTCGAGGTGCCGTCGTGCCGGTCAAAGGTGTCCGGGAACAGCTTGAGCCATGTCTCGTCGCCGTACATGAGCAGCTTGCCCCTGCCGGCTGCCTTGAGCTGGGCCAGCCACGAGTCCTGAGTGGCAAGCGTGGACGAGGTGTCGGCCTCGTCAATGTTGAGGATCAGGTCGACAAAGGAGGGGATGGACCCGGTGGTGATGGCCTTGATCCTCGGCATCGTCACGGTTGGCGACCGAGCATTGGCAGTGAAGGGCATGGCGGCGCCGTCGCGGATAAGGCTTTGGATGAGGGAGTCAATGAGCGCCGCTGGACACCCGACGACGGGACACCGGCCAACCTCTGCGTAAACTCGAAGCCCGAGCCGTGGGAATAGACAAAGTCACTGCCACGGAATCAGCACAGGTGCTGCGCACGAGGCCGTCCTCGGACCCCTTGGGTGCTGCCTACCTCCTCAGCGCATCGACAACCATGAAGATGAGGCGGTCGAAGGGGGCGGCGGGGGGCGCGCCATACTCGAGAGGCTCATACTCTGCCAGGCCCGGAAGGAAAGGCTTGTAGGGGAAGAAGCCGGCGGCAAAGACGAGGATGGACAGCGGCATCAGGAGGCTGGCGACGGCGAGCAGGAGGGTGCAGAGCAGCGACGCATTCTTGGCGGCCACCATGACGGCTGCGGTGCGGGCGAGGCGCAGTGAGCGTGCTTGTTATTGCGGCAGCTTCTGAGCCATCTGGAGAGCGCGCGGGAGGGCCCCGACGGCAGCGCAGCAGATGGGGCGCGGTATTGGCGTCGTGGAGCGAGACAGGCATGGATGGAGGTCGATGAAAAGAAGGACAAGGTGTGGTGTTTGGGGCCATGGAGGTGCGCGCGTGCCTGCGCCACACCGAAGCAGGTACCAGTCCGGGGTACTTGGTACGAATATTCGCTACCTACCTAGGTAGGTACCGGCAGAATGGAAAATTCATTGCGAGCCCTTGTTCCGCTTCTTCTTCCTGGCAGCCAGCCGAGGGCTGTACTTGGCAAAGACGATGCTCGACTTGCTGTGCTTCCTCTTGCCGACGCGCCTCTTGCCGACGCGTGCCTTGGACGGCTTCCCCGAGTCGATGTCCATGGCTGAGGGACGAGCGCATCAGCGAGGCATCCGCGCGCGCAGCTTGCAGACATACCCGTGTCATGGGCGTCGGCGCCATCCTTCTCGTCGGGCTCGGGAGCGGCGTCGTCGTTGCTTGCTGGAGCCAGCGTGAGCGCCGAGCTCCAGCGGGCCATGCATGGCTCGACGACTTACTGTCCATGGCCACCTCGGGCGGCTCCGGCTTGGGCTGCTTCGCCAGCTCGAGCAGCTTGGCCGAGAGGCGCTCCTGTCGCGCAAGCTCTGCCGGGCCGAAGACGGCGGCGGCCTTGCGCCGGTTGTTCGCCTTGTTGGCGCTTGACCGCGAGCTCTTGGCCATTTTGTCCTGCCGTCTCTCCGTGCCGGGGCGAAGAAAGGGTGCGATGATGTGCCAGGCGGCAGTGTGGCTGGGGCGGGAAAAATCGTACCAGCACTAGTACCGAGCAGGTACCTGGCTGGCTCGGGGGAAAAGTTATCGCCCCGGCCCGCGGCTGGTGGCTGTCGTGGTGACTGCATGCCGCGCCCGCGAGGCGACCAGCGCCACCTCGTCGTCAGCATCAACCGCAGCGATCAACGGCCAGTCCCGGGCGCCGACCGGAGCTGCGCCGACCGCCGCTGCGCCGACCGCCGCTGCGCCGACCGCCGCCTGCACGTCCTGCACCGCCGACTCGCCGGGCACCGAGCCCGGCCCCGAGAGCGGAGCGCCGCTGCCTGCGCGACCCCGACCGACCCTGCGCGACCCCGACGCCTGCTGCCTGCTGGCGGGCCGGGCGCCTCCCCTCGCTCCCCTGCCCAGCATCGCGGCCGCCGTGCATGACGGGGCGCTGCGACTCACCACCCGGCTAGAGGCACCCGAGCCCCGACCCCGTCCGCGTCTCCGCCCCCGTCCGCGTCGCCGCCCCCGTCTCCGTCTCCGCCCCCGTCTCCGTCTCCGCCCCTGGCCGCCGACGCCTGCCTCTGGGTCCGCCTCCGGCTCCGCCATCATGGCTTCCCCGGCTGCGCCCATCTCGCGGCAGGAAGTGTCGGCGCTCATCCGGCAGGTCCAAGGCAACCAGCTCATCAACCGCCAGCTGTCATCCGTCTGCCAGGTCAACGGGCTCAAGAGCACTGGTGTCAAGGCCGAGCTCCAGCGCCGCATCATTGACCGTGAGTCTCGCCGCGCCGTCCTGCGTTCCTTCCTCCCGTCCTCTGGCCGCCTTCCGTCCCAATATGCCTGCGGCCGGGCTTGCCTGGTGCCTCTCATTTCATGTTGTTCTCCTCTCATCCAGCCCTCACCTTTCCCCCCTTCCATCGACGCGCCCGGCAATAGTCGCTGGCTACGCTGCCCCTTGCCGTTCACTCCGTCCTCTCTTGTTTACGCCCTCTTCTTCATTGCGCCCTGTTCCCTTCCCCTTCTTCCTTGGCCCATTGGCATCCCCGACTGTTGTCACCACCTCAGCACCATCCTTGGCGCCCTCAACTCCCGCTCTCCGACGTACCACCTCAACGTACTGCCAGCCTTCCCGCTGCCTCAAGTCTCTCACGTCCTCACCGCTGACATGCATTTCTTGCTCGAAATGTTCAGTCATCCAGGAGACCGTCAACGCCAACGACGTGTCGCGCTTCCACCAGGTCCGCCAGAGCATCGTCAACGCGTTTGCCCAGCGGTCCAGCCCGTCATCCAAGGCCTCCGCCGCCGCCGCCGCGCGAAGCAGCAGTTCAGCATCGGCACCCTCGCCCTTGCCTGGCCCGCAGCTCACGTCTCCCATGTCGTTCAGCCACAGCAACGGTGCCAACGCCTACCAGCAACGGGGGCTCTACCATGACGCCGGTGCTGGGCCTTCCGCCGGCCACGCTTCTGGCGCTCCGTACGGCGCTGCCGTGTCGCCACTGACCTTTCGGCCCAGCCCCTTCTATAGAGTCGAGTCCCAGATCGGCGCTCGCGTCTGCGAAGGTGAGTTTTTGTCCCGACCTTTCTGGCTCGCCTCGACCCCATTTACTGACGGACCGCAGTCATGGCGCAGCACAGAAACTCCATCACTATCCCCGTCAAGCTCAACGATCACCCCATGCTCGAGCGCTGTCTCGGCGACAAGTCGTACCGGGTCATGGTCTTTTGCGCCGGCGACTCGGCTGGGGTTCAGGATGTCCTCTTTCCCCACCAGTCCGAATTGAAGGTCAACTGCGGTGAGATCAAGGCGAATCTGCGTGGGCTGAAGAACAAGCCGGGGTCTACGAGACCGGTTGACATCACCCAAGCTCTCCGTCTCAAGCCCAGCTACACCAACAACATTGAATTCACGTACGCGTTGACCAACAAGGTGAGCCCGAGCCTCTCCTTTTCCAGCGTGGTTCACATGTCCGTCTCGACGTCCTGTCGCTAACCCGTGAGACGTGACAGAAATTCTTTCTTGTCGTCTATCTCTGCAAGACGACGTCGGTTCCCGACCTGGTTTCCGCCGTATCCACCCGCCGCAGGATTCCGAAGGAGTCTGTGGTGACGGAACGTAAGTCACGACTTATTAATGCGCTATCCGAAAGCCGACTCTGCAACGTGCTGACCATTGACCAGTGAACAAGAAAGCCCAGGATCCCGACGTCGTGGCCACGTCTCAGGTTCTGTCGCTGAAATGTCCGCTGTCGTATATGAGGCTGCATGTCCCTTGCCGGAGCCTGAGCTGTACGCACATTCAGTGTTTTGATGCGACGTCGTACCTCCAGCTACAGGAACAGGGGCCGCAGTGGCTCTGTCCTATCTGCAACAAGCATGCGCCCTTCGAGCAGCTTGCTGTGGACGAGTAAGTTGCCCTTGCGAGCGCCAGGAATCCAATGCTGACGGCCGGGCAGATACGTCCGCGACATTCTCGAAAACACGCCCAAGGACCTGGAGGCGGTCACCATCGAGCCCAATGGCCGTTGGTCGACCAAGTCGCATGATGATCACCAGAGCGTCACAAACGGGGCGTCGTTGGAGGACGACGACTTGCTGGAAATATCCGAAGTCAACGTCGGCGGCGGGCGTCGGCTGGAGACTCCCAAAACAGTCACTCCAGGCGTTAGCACACCCGCTTCTCGTGTTAGAGATGGCTCAGCGAGCGCCTCTCGAGGTGCTGCCTCGGCCGGCGCCAAGCGACCGGCAGCGGCAGTCATCGACCTGACCGCGGACTCGGATGACGACGAGGAGCCCATTCAGCGGGCCCGCAAGCGACAAAGCACAGCGGCAAACGGCGTTTGGAATCCCAGTACCACGGGCTTCCTGAGCGATTCTCCTGTCGGGTTCCATGCTTAGTCGGGAGTCTCCCGGCGCCGCGGCGGCGACTGACGCTACAGCGCTGCCGAGTGCCATGTCGGCTCGCCCGGAAGGCCGAGAGACGTGGGCATGACTTGTGATTTCTTTCCGTTTTGCATGGTAGGGTGGCGGTGGAAAGGCGTTCAGGGCAGACGGATCAGGAAAAGAAACGAGATTCCCCCTTTCTGTTTTTGACATCGGCACCGTGTCGCCGCGCGGTTTCGGGGAGTTTGGGCCTACATTTCAGGGCACGAGCAAGCTCCTTGGTGGCTTGCTCTTGATTCTCGGAGAGGGACGACAAGACGAACGAGGGTTCGGGCCCGGGAGTGGGTAGTTGCAACTTGCGGCCCGGGCCGAGGGAGTAAGAGGCGCTGCGCCGCTCGTGTCCGCTCTTGAGGCTGATGCCTAGAGCGTGAATATTTGTCTGGAATCAAACAGAAGGATATAAGACAATGACAGCCCTTGGCCCGACAGGTGGTTTGCGGCGTTAGTAATCGACGGGCCCGAGTGTATGTACATGGTACTCCGTCGCCGTGCTCCGTATCCGTACTCGGCGGAGACTTGCCCAGGTACTACCACAACCACTGGCTTCCCCATACCATCGACCAAACCATCGACAAACCATCGACCATGGGCATTTCCGTGTCGCACGCGTGAAGTTCGCTCAGTCGGCGTCGCCTCGCCGCCCCGCCGCCATGTCGCTCGAACCCGTCATGCCGCCGTACAACGCCTCGGACCCGTCGGCCACGTTCCTCGCCTCGTCGTGCCTCGACTTCCTCCTCATCGAGCTGGTGCCGCTGGCCTACCGCGTCACCCGCCAGCGAGACGCGGCCCCGCAGGCCGCCGACGGGCCCGCCGCCGACTCGGGCTCGGCCAGCATCCGCGCCGTCAGCTCCGCGTCGGCGGCCGTCGCGGGCCCGGGCTCGGCGCCGCGCAAGCTCGACGACGACGAGGAGCTGGACGCGGTGCACTTCCGGCTCGAGTCTCTCGGCTACCGCGTCGGCCAGGGCCTTGCCGAGCGGTCCGTCCCCCGTCGTCACGCAGCCCGTCGAGGCCTCTCGCCCCCTCCCCGCTGATGCCGTGCCCTCGCTGCAGCTTCTCCAGAGACCGGCCCCGGTTCAACGATGCTCTCGACGTCATCAAGTTCCTCTGCAAAGACCTCTGGTCGCTGGTCTTTGGCAAGAACATCGACAACCTGAAAACTAACCACCGAGTACGCGCCCTCGCCCCGACGAGACGAGCCGGCGCCTGCAGACACCGACTCACGCGGCCGCAGGGTGTTTACGTCCTCACCGACAACGTCTTCCGTCCATTCTCGAGAATGAGCACAGATGCAGGCGGCCAGGCGCTTGTTCGCGCCCAGCCGGTACGTCAACCGGGAGCCGAGCCTCTGTTCGTGGTCCCAGTCCTGACAGCAGAGCCAGTTCCTCTGGTTCCCGTGCGGCATTGTGCGAGGGGCCCTGGCTGCTTTGGGCATAAACGCCACTGTCCAAGCAGAGATCAACGAGCTGCCAGGAGCTGTCTTCCAGATCAAAACCCTCCCCGCAAAGTCATAGCTGCCGGCCAAAGTAAGCAACGCACGTCCCTGCGTCCCCAACTCAAGCCTGCCCAACGGCCCCCGCTGTACCAAGTTCCCCCCGTCCTGTCCTGGCGGTAATCTCTTCCAGCCTGGCCCCCGAATGCCCACAGGCCCCGGGCGGTCTATGGCACACGGCTCAACATTGGAGACGGATATGGCGGAACAGCACTTCACAGCCTGTGGAAAGAGCGCATCATCAGCAACTCGGGCCTCAGTCACATTTAGGCCTAGCGTCATAGCTATTGACGGCAAGACAGGTCTCCTTTTCTTTCATCGGAAAAGCTGCTTACTGGGAAGGGGGGTTGGGGACTTGTTCACTTTTGGGGAGGGTTGTGGGCGAAGCTGACGCCCTTGGTGATGTTGTCCTTGAGGCCTTCGACAGCCTTCTTGACGAGCGCCTTCTCCTTGTCGGTGATGCCCTCCAGGGGGTTCGTGGCCTTCTCAGCTCCGTCGCGCTAAGGGTAGAGGAACGGCAGTCAGCCAAAGTCAAGCCATGGTAGAGCGAGGGATTCAACCTACTCCGAGCTCAATCGGGACCGAGAAGTAGTCGCAGCCGGTCTGCTTGGCAATGGCTTCGCCACCGGGGACACCAGGGAGGTAGACGTAGCTAGGCTCAACGAGACCCTTCTCGCCCTTGATGGCTCTGAGGAGCTTCTCGGCAAAGCTGGAGGGTGCCAGTCAGCTGCGGGCTATCCCTTGACGAAGCCTTGCGCCTCGTGAGCTCACCGGAAGCCAGCGTAGGCCATGGAAAGGGTAGCCGAGCCAGCGCCATCCTTGGCCTTGACGACCTCGTCGCCACCAAACTGGACGCGGTTGACAAGAGCGTCGTACTTGTTGTCGGGGATGGTGACGGCGGGCGCGACTTTGCTGAAGAGGGGCACAATGGTCTCTCCCGAGTGGCCGCCGACGACAGGCACGGTGAGCTTCTGGGGCTCCGACTGGCCGGCGATGTCGGCGACAAACGTCTCGGCACGGACGATGTCGAGGGTGGTGACACCGAAAAGGCGCTGGGCGTTGAAGACCTTCTTGGCCTTGAGCACCTCGGCCGAGATTGGGACGGTCGAGTTGACCGGGTTGGAGATGACGAGGATGAAAGCCTTGGGGGCGACCTCGGCGATGGTCTCGATCAAGCCCTTGACGATGCCGGCGTTGATGTTGAAGAGGTCGTCGCGGGTCATGCCGGGCTTGCCTGGGGACAGCGGCTGGTCAGTTCCTGAAACCGGCCTATGCCCTGATCAAAGGGGGAGGCGGGTCTTTGCTCACGGGGAATGCCGGCGGGGATGACGATGATGTCGGCATCCTTGAAGGCAGTCTTTGCGCCGTCGTTGGCAGGAAGGTAGCCGCTGATCTTCTGCAGAGCGGACGGCCAGTTTAGCCCCTCAGCCTGCCATCCACGGTCCAGGGGCGGCTTACGGCACGCGTGGAGATGTGGGAGAGGTCGGCCACAACGCCGGGGGTGTTGACAACATCGTAGAGGACGAGCTCGTCGATCAGAAGGCTGGTCTTGAGCAGCAGCGACAGAGGCTGTTGGGACAAGCGTCAGCGAGCCACGACAGCAGGCCTGCCCGTGTCGAGACGGCCAAGACGAGGTGAGCTGGCCACGCGTACCTGCCCAATGCCGCCAGAAGCACCCGCAACGACTGCATCGAGGGGTCAGCTCCGCAACAGCGAGTGCGGGGTCGAGGGACGGGCATTTCGTACCAGCCTTGACCATTGCGGCGACGCGGACGGCTTGTGGTTCCTTGGTGACGGGGGGCTCGAGAGGGAGGCGAAGACGAGAAGGACGGCGATGACGAGAAGGATCAGGAGCCGCGAATGGAGAGGCGATGGATGCACTTTGGAGCTTGGGTTTGGGAGAAGACGGTCAGTAAGGCGGGGTGCTGGGAGGGGTGCTGGGAGGGGAAGCAGGAGGCCAGGCCGCCAATCGGAGGAACGGAGGCTTGAGGGTAGCCGTTCGCAGGCAGCTTGGACGCTCAGCCCAAGGATATGCCCATCATCAGGAGGCCGAGGATATCACTTCTAGGCGTACGGCGCACCCAAAATGCGTCTATCCGTCATCTCCCGGGGCGGCGCTGGCTTGCGGCCAAAGGGCAGCACGACACATCCCGGCCAGATCGGGTCTGTGGCTGCCGCCAGCCGAGGTCGGCGCTTGTTCCTCGCAGACCGACGCAGCTCGCGGCAGTAATGGCAGCACCCGTTCCGGGTCTCTCCGGGCCACCGAGCTCCCGCCCTGCTTCACACGTCTTTTCTTGAAGGATTGTCATTCCTACGCCTCAGGGGACGCCAACTCGGCGCCCGCTACAAGGTTTGCCTTGCGACATCAAATGCCAACTCCAACCGTGACCCATGGTAGATGCTCCCCATCATCTAGACACGCGCTGCACTGCCGCCAGCCCCCTATGCCAGCCCGTTGTGATTGAGACCCACCCCTCGTCAAGTCGTCATCCTCGCCATCTAGGACGACTCGGCGGCCCTCTTGGCCTTGTTGCCTCGCAGCTTGCGCTCGGGCTCGGGCTTGGCGGGAAGCTGGCTTCGGCGGATGGCAGAGACGCGCTCGACGGCGGCAGATCGCAGGTCAGCCCGGTAGCCCGTCTTGGCGGCCTGGTTGGCAACGGCCTTGTAGGTCCTGTTTCGCCCGGCAGTCAGCCTCGGCAGGGCGTCGACGCCATCTGTCCGCAACTCACTTTCGCGTCGACTTGTTGCTGCCGTAGGGGGTCTTGGTCAGAGCCTTGGTGGGCCTGGTGGCACTGGACGTCTTCTTGGTGATGACAATAACACCGCCCTTCTCGCTGGGGACAACGCCGATGGCCTGGTAATTGGTCGTTTAGCCTCCCGGTCCGCTCGTGCTCAGGGCTGCCATGTCGCTCCGGATACCTTCTCATTGACGAAACCGGCATGCTACGGCCCAGGGTCAGCCTCGATCCTCGCATGGCCAGAAGGACTCCCAGCTCGCACCTTTCGGCTGTTCTTGTTGGTCAGGTTCAGGGGGTCTCGGGAGAGCTGAACGCCGCCATTGCGCTTGCTCTTGGCGAGGAAGCTGTTGTTGTTCCCTGGCCAGACAGGCAATCAGCATGACCGCCCCGTCGCCTCGGGCCTTGCTCAAACTCACGGACAATCTCCCAGATGAGATCCGAGGACACGTTGGGCAGGGCGGGGGAGGCCATGGCGACAGAATTCGGTGCTTCAGCTCTTCAGTCAAAAGTCTCGAAATTGACCGAGGGAATCGAGCAAAGTGTGGTGGGCTCGCTTACCTGCCGCGACTGGGTTAGTTAGTCCCCCGTTAGGTGAATGCGGCGGTGCTGTGGCGCGGCAGGTCAGGTGCTCCGCCCGAGCTGGACAGGTACATACACGGCGCGGCACGTCAGCAACTGTCTCGAGCGCATACCTGAAACACTCGTCCTTCGCCTATACGGCTTCAGGGCATGCATGCTCGTCCCCGGCCGTTTCTTCCTGCCTGAAGAAGACCGGCCTCTGCTCGTCGAATCTCTCGTCCAGCCCGGGCGACCCTACGACAACCGTGTACGGGGCCATCGCCGCTCGCCGCTGCCATGGTCTACCTCCTCTTCAGCCTGTCCCTGCTCCTCGTCGTCACTGCCACGGCGCTCTTCTTGACGCGAGGCTACTGGAGCCACCACATCCCCGAAATCCACCTGCCCGGCGCAGGCTACATCTACTCGCGGCTGCCCGGCAGCTTCGCTGGCGACATCGAGGCGGGCCTGTCCAGCGGCAACTTTGACCTGAGCGCAAACGTCGAGGCGGGCGACAGCCGCACAGGGCTGGATGACGCGAGCAAGGCCGAGGTTCTCAAGATTATGAAGAAGAGGAGGATGACGTTTGACCAGGCGCGCAAGGTGTACATGGAGAACCGGTTCAAGGCAAACGGCATCGGAGCAGACGGCCGGCCGAGAGATCCCAAGTTTGTCAGCTTCTCTTGAGCAGCAGGCAGACGCGGGAGCCCTACTTGTGAGAACCACGGTCGGCGGCGCTTTTCTGCATGGCCCCTCGGCCTCCTCGTCAACCGGGCCACGGCAGGCTTGTCGAGGCCATCGGCCACTCCCTGTGGAGTAAACCAACGGACTCGAGTCCCTTCTGCCATTTCCCCCTTGTTTTAAAGAAAACCAGTCTTTGCCGTCTCCTGTCATTTCACCCCGGAAAGCAGTGCTTCCAGCCCCGGGCAAGTTATTTCTTGTCCTCTTCTTTCTTTCCCTCTCTTTGTCTGGTGTCGTTATTGTTTCCTGCCCGTGAGTTTCCTATCGATTCCCCCCATTTCAAAACGCTGCATCCTTACAAGGGGAGTTTAGGGAGTGAGCATTATTTATTAAGTCATCGGCCGATGAATGCCGGTATGTACATGTGCGCTGAGCTCGACTCTGTGAATATACAAGTCATTCGGTCTTTCGGTAACCTCGCCCCAACGCCGCTGCCATGCCGCATCGAAGCGAGCCGGAGCCAATGTCTATATGTTGACTCTAAATACAGGGGTACCAACTTTTCCCCCTAAGCTCGCGCTGACGGTGCGTAGAAGCTGCACCAGTTGTTTCTTGTGTAGCATGGCAAAATTCATTCAATTCAGAGCCTGTTCACGTCAGCAAAAAGAGAAAGAAAGCCGGCCAACAACAGAGCAACGGCTCGGGCGCCCCCTATTTGCGCTTTTTGGCGGTCAAGTCGGGGCCGTAGGTGCGGTCATCGGTCCCCTCGATCTCCTTGACAAAGTCGTCGACGGCCCGGGATTCCTTGTTCCACTGTTTTTCGGACATCTTCCTCTCCCTCTCGAACATCCAGGGCTCGGGCATCCTGTAGGTGCCGCCGAGACGGTCAAAGGCGGTGAAGAACTGGCCGTAGTTGACCTCGAAGCGAGAGTGGTGCAGCGAGTGGCAGGCGGCGCCGTTGACGACGGGGTTGTTTGTGAGGTACTCGCCGTCGTGGATGAGGATGGACCAGAAGTTGACAAAGACGAAGAGGACGACGTAGGCCACCTTCTGGAGCGGGAAGATGAAGGGGAAGACGTGGTAGGGAAGCGACTGGGCAAAGCCGTCGAGGGGGTGAAAGGCATGGCTGGCGTAGGGCGTGGGCATGATCCACTTGTGGTGAGGCTTGTGCAGGCGCTTGTAGACGAGAGGGTGGTGGAGGTAGCGGTGGATCCAGTAGATGCAGAAATCGGTGAAGAGGAGGAAGAGGGGGAACTGCAGGAAGTTGTACCACAGGCCGGGCCCCTCGTCGGTGGTGTCGTAGAGCTTGCCGTAGCCGCGGACCTCGAGGAGGAAGAGGGGAGCGGTGCAGACGGCCATGAAAGGCATCGACTTGTTGGCCTGCTTGATCTCGAGCCATATCTGGTTCTTGATGAACTTGGGGTGGTTCATGGTGCGCTTGTCGAAGATGAGGTAGAAGGAGAGGGTGGCGAAGATGAAGTAGACGATGATGCCAAAGATCCTGGGGCGCGCAAGTCAGCGAGAGCGCGCGGACGGGGCGGGCGGGCAGACGGAGCGGGCGGGCGACGCGCGCGGCAACGCACCACGTGATGAAGAAGAGCGTCGCGACCTGGCGGTACGGGTCGTCGCGCGTCAGCGAGCTCATGTAGGCAGCCTGCGACGGCTGGACCTGGAGGAACTTGGTCGCGGGCTTGTAGGCCCAGGCCGAGAAGGTCTGCGCCGAGGCATTGGCGGCCGTGGCCTGGGGGAAGTCGTAGGGGGCCGGCCGTGCCGGGAACAGATAGGCGTAGGCATAGTCGGCGATGAAGGTGTCGGTGAGCTCGAGCACGATGTCCATGGCAGCCACGCGTCTGGTCGGCGATTGATGGTGGTGATAGATGGATGGCGGAAATTTCGAGGGGGTCGCCGGGGTGGCGGAACTTTAATTGTTCCCAGCGACGGTGGGCCGGCGTTGGCAAAAACCCGGGCCCTTGGATTTCTAGCCGAGCGCTCCGTAAAGGGCCGTCGGGCGGCCGGGGAGGAAGGAGGTAGCGGTTAGATGATGCCGTCAGGGGCAGGAGGCAGGTGTGGGTGGGCAGGCACGGGGGAGTGCAGGCGGGCGCGTGAGTGCCTAGGTAGGTCAAGACCGGCTCAACAGCCAGCCCCTCGACTACCATGAATTAGCACATGGCGACGAGGTGACGGAAGCTGCCGATGACGCGCAACGGAAAAGGAAAAGGAACCGGCAGAGAAGCCCGGGCAGAGGCGAGTCAAGAGGCGAGTCAAATCTGGAGCGGCCAAAGTCTGGGGGGAGGGGGGCCAAGGAGATGGGGGCGGATGACTGCGTCGAGTCCACACATGTTGGAACTCACCTTCTCAATGGCGACAGGCGACGGCGGCTCCAGGCAGCAGCAGATGGCGAGGAATCTCGAAGCAGACGCCGTGCGAGCGCGGCCGTCCATGGACAGCTATATATTGCGCACGCCGAGCCGGCTGGGCCCAGGCGAAGGGGGCTCCATGCCGGAGCGACGGGCTTCCGGGAGCGCAGAATGGCATGATGAGGACAGGCCGGGCCCCGATGCCCCGATGCCCCGATGCACCGCAATTTGCGCCGCGGCGGCGTCGGAGGCGGCGGTCGGACAGCGAATCGATCGACATGGTTCGACCCTGGCGACTTTGGTCTTCCTGCTCGACCGTGTTGGTTCCTGTCATGCGAGCGCTCCCCTCTTTTTGCTCCCGGAGCTGAGGCGTGCCAACGACGATGGGGAGGATGGGCTGATTGATAAAGGACCTGGCAGAGGGGGAGCCGCGATATATGTGAAGCAGCATCAGCACAGAAGCTCACCATGCTGAAAGAGTGCATGGCGTCGTCTGCCAGAGCGACGCGAGCCTGTGTTGGCCCAGCTCGACTTGACGGGCCGCGTCTTGGTCAGTATCCCCTAACGACTAGCCCGCGACCACACCCTTTGGCTGGATAAGCAGGTACTTTATGCCTGTGTAGACGGCCCGCGACTCCACGCCACCAATGTCTCTCCGCCTGCTATATCCGACTTGGGCAGGTAGGTAGGTAAAATGCCATGCTATCTCTGAGCAACTCATTGTACTCGAGACACCATGTAAGACTTGTGGCCCACACAGTTTCCACGGGAGCATGGCATCTGGGCGTGAGGAGTAAAACTTGGCGACGGAGCTGCTGTCGTAGCACAGACTTGCAGCCGTCCGTCCCCAGCAGTCTTCTGGCACCAAACCGAGTCTCGGGCATGCAGCGATCCCAGGCGAACCAAGACCTTGTTAATGGAGGCGCAAGCCGCCTAAATGGACCTACAGACAGCGGATTCCATGTATGACGCCTCTCCGGAGGAGTAACACAACAACCTACATGCAGAGGCTCTTTGCATATACGTCTGTATCGACCGACGCACATGCATGTAGGCATGCATCAGCCAAGCGTCTGTTCGAGACAGCATATACTGTAATACCTGGCATGCAGCCCGCTTGGTCTGTGCGTCCATCGGGTTACAGTGGGGCTCCTCGGAAAGAGAATCGAGGTGTTCAGGTACTCCGTGCTTGGGGCTGAAAATTTTAGGCACATTTTAGCACAGGCTAGGTCCCGCCTGGTCTATTACTCAGCACCTTATCCTGCGGGCACGGACACAGAAGGCGCGGCGCCAACCAAAGACGCCCGCCAGCGGTGTAATGAACTCGGTGCATGGGGCGGCGCTACCATGTGCTGCGTGCGACGTGCCTTCCCTGTGCGACTCTGCCTGCTTGTGACTGATGGCGATGGAAGCGTGTGTGGTCGGGCGGTGCGGTGCGTGCTGCAAGCCACCCTGCATGCAACCCAAACATGTACATCCAAGTACTGTACCTCGGTCACGCTTGGTACCTGGTAGGGGCCCAGGTATCCATGCAAGCCACAGCCCTCCGCGGGCAAGCTGCCAACTCCCGCCCGTGGCCTATGCGCAGGCCCGAGTACAGGTACCTAGGTGCCTCCATCCATGACGGGTGCTCTACGGCAACTGATACATGCCGCGACACGCGCGCACATGTACCTGTACTTGGCTACCTACCTACCTACCTAGTGCGACCCCGTACTCGGCTGCAGCGGGGCTCCCTGCCCCAGGTACGTACATGCCTGCACTCACAAGCCACAGGCCTGCATGCATGCGCTTCACGGAAGGACCCACTATCCCATCCATCCCCAGCAGCGCCTTGCCAGACAGTACTCCATCCTCCATCGTTCTTTCCCTTCACCTTTTTTTTTCTCCCCTTTCCCACCAACTCCACCGCGGCCAGTCCAACCCCAAACCACCACCGACCATCTCCTCCCTCCCCTCATCCTCATCCTCCTCACCCTCACTCGCGCTCGTATCCATCGCTGCCATCTGCGCCAAGCCGGACCCCAGCAAGGCTCGCGCCCTCGACGAAACGTATCGCTATCGGTCGCCGCTCCGCGCCTCGTCCATCGTCGTCTTGGTCGAGTCCTGATCCGTGCCCGTCTGCGCCCGGCCACGCGTCGCCTGCCTCGTGCACTTGACCCGGAGAGGCCGACGACTCTGCTCGCCAGCGGCTCCGCCGTCACCGTCGCCACCCACGTCCGATCGCGAGTGCCTGCAGCCGTGACGCAGCTATCCAGACCGACCCGTCGCCTCAGCGCTGCCGCGACC
The DNA here is from genome assembly GCA_002939055.1 of Hypocreales sp. Mo6-1. Taxonomy (NCBI): domain Eukaryota; kingdom Fungi; phylum Ascomycota; class Sordariomycetes; order Hypocreales; species Hypocreales sp. Mo6-1. The sequence continues at coordinate 2,956,548 of PNEP01000013.1, forward strand.
GACCATGTCCATGTACTCGCATCGCGGCATGGGGGCCGTGCCCCCCGGCAACTCGGCTCGCCTCAACGAGCTCCTCGATCAAATCAGGGCCGAATTCGACTCTCAACAGCGCCAGACCGAGGGATATGAGCACCAGAGTGCGTTAGCCGCTGCCTCATCAACCCACCGCAAGTGCCTCGACAGCTGACAGCGCCGCAGTCTCTGCTCAGGTCAGCGAGATGCAACTCGTCCGAGAAAAGGTGTACGCGATGGAGCAGACACATATGACTTTAAAGCAAAAGTGAGTTGTCCCACGTCCCGCCGCGTCCTGCAGCATGCTGACCTGTGCTCGCCCGCCCTCGGCCAGGTACGAGGAAGAAATCAGCATGCTTCGACATCAGCTCGAGGCTGCCCGAAAGGGTGGCCCCCAACCCGGCATGCCCGGCCCCCCTCAGCATCCCGGCCCGTCCCAGCAGCCGCCGTCCATTGCCCCTGGCAACGGACTCTTCAGCGGCATCATGGCTGGGGGCAACCAGGCTGGCCTCGCCCCGCCCCAGCAGCACCCTCCGCCTCAGGAGCAGCAGGTAGGACCTCAGCATCAGATGGCCCAGGGCCCGCCGGGGCTCCCCGTCCCACCACCGCATCCTAATGCCCAGCAGCCTCCCTACCAGCAGCAAGGCTACCCGCAGGGCCCCGTCTCCAACGGCATGGGGCCTCAGCCGCCGCAGAGCACCGCGTCCCCGGGGCCTGCCAGGCGCGGCGTCGGCCGCCCCCCCAACGCAGTCGGCCCCGCCACGCCCCAGATCAACACGCCCGTCCCGTACCCGGGCAATGCGCAATCGCCCCAGGTCAGCCACCCGACGCCGGACCACGCTCGCATGGGCGGCCCTCGAGCGCCCCCCGTCGGAAACTCGCTGGGCGACCTCGAGCCCGACACGGTCGCGCCGCACAACAAGAAGACGGGCAGCGACTGGTACGCCATTTTCAATCCCCAAGTCCAGCGCGTCCTCGACGTCGACCTGGTCCACTCCCTCACCCACGAGAGCGTCGTGTGCTGCGTGAGGTTCAGCCACGATGGCAAGTATGTCGCCACGGGCTGCAACAGGTCTGCCCAAATCTTTGATGTCCAGACGGGCGAGAAGGTCTGCGTCCTCGAGGACCACAATGCCCAGGACATGAGCGCCGACCTCTACATCCGGAGCGTCTGCTTCAGTCCCGATGGGCGCTATCTCGCCACGGGCGCAGAGGACAAGCTGATTCGGGTAAGGCGGCGCCCCTGCGCGGAGCTCTCCCGCCCGGGCCGTGTGTGGCTAACCGTGGTGATTCAGGTGTGGGACATACAATCGAGGACCATCCGCAACCACTTTGCCGGCCATGAGCAAGACATCTACTCGCTCGACTTTGCCCGCGACGGCCGAACCATCGCGTCGGGTAGCGGCGACCGAACGGTGCGGCTGTGGGATATCGAGCAGGGAAGCAACACCCTGACGCTGACCATCGAGGACGGCGTGACGACGGTGGCCATCTCGCCCGACACGCAGTACGTGGCGGCCGGGTCGCTGGACAAGAGCGTCCGCGTCTGGGACATCCACACGGGCTTCCTCGTCGAGCGGCTCGAAGGCCCAGACGGCCACAAGGACTCGGTCTACTCGGTGGCCTTCTCCCCCAACGGCAAGGACCTCGTCAGCGGCAGTCTGGACCGGACCATCAAGATGTGGGAGCTGAGCTCGCCCCGCGGCGGTGGCAACGCCGGGCCCAAGGGAGGAAAGTGCGTCAAGACGTTTGAGGGCCATAGGGACTTTGTCCTCTCGGTCGCACTCACGCCCGATGCCAACTGGGTCCTGTCGGGATCCAAGGACCGCGGGGTCCAGTTCTGGGATCCCCGGACGGGAACAACGCAGCTGATGCTACAGGGACACAAGAACTCGGTCATCTCGGTGGCGCCAAGTCCCCAAGGAGGATACTTTGCGACGGGGTCCGGCGACATGAAGGCTCGCATCTGGTCCTACCGCCCATTCTAGGTAAGAGGCGATGGAGCGCCTCTGGCCTGGACGCCTCTGGCCTGGTCGCCTCCGGTCTTGACGGCGCCACGGAAGTTCTCTCACAGAGGGCGGGGGCGGGGTGGAAGGGGCCATTGATTCTTTGGGATACGGTCTTTGCTGCGATGCCTGGGCGCTGTGCGGCAATGGCAGGGGGAGGGGGGACACTGGGCGCCTTGGCAGGGATGAGTTTTACTTTAGGGTGCCAGGGGGCGTGCGTGGGTTATTCGCCGACGCGTGGCTTTCTCCCCCTTTTTTTCGTTTTGTACGTAGTCGTTGCGTTTGGTAATCAAGATGCAAGGTAAGACTTTGCAACAGGCCTTGTGACGACGCGGTGATGGGCTCGATGCCAGTTAGCCGAGGGAGCTGAAGAGACTAGACAGCGCGTCGGCCCCGTTGTTTCTCGCGCTCTTCTTCCTCGGCCTCTTGTCCTTGTCGCCACGGCGGCTGCGCTCGGAGGCCGTGGAGGCCAGCGGCCCGTGGGCGGCAAGAACGTCTCGGCGGGAGACGACGACGCCTCGGTCTGGGCCAGGAGGCTCTGCGGGGGGCTGCGGGCGAGGCTGGGCCTTTGCCGATGGCTGGCGGGGCGGCGGGGAGAGCTGGGCGTCGGGCGCGTCGGGGGGCGCAAGGTCGGCGAGGGCGGCGTAGGCGCGGCCAAGGACGGCGAGGAGCATGAGGCCGAGGGGCGCGTGCTGGTTGTCGGCAGCCAGCTGGGTAAAGGCGCTGGTCGGGGAGGGACGACGGTCAGGTCAGCGAGCCATGGGCCACGGACCGCGGGCCACGGACCGACCGGCGACGGGGTCGCTCACACATAGGCGCGGGGGACGACGTGGCTCGTCAACCAGCGGGCGCGGGCGACGGCGTCGACGCGGCGGCGGCGGCGGCGGCGGGCCGGGGGAGGCGGCTCGGGGCCCGTGGAAAGGGGGAGCAGGCCGTCGGCGAGGGCGCGGAGGGCGCGGCGGAGGATGCTGAAGGGGGCCCACCAGGGCGAGGCGCGGTGCTGGTTGCGGTGGCGGTGGTTGAAGGCGTCGACAAGGGGGAGGAGAGCGGCGATGGCGTGGCCGGCGGACGACGAGGCCATGGTGCCGCCGGGCGCGAGAGTCGCATCCCTGGACAAGAGGATCAGGATAGGAGGTCTCTGGATAAGAAAGACTCTGGATAAGAGATCTGGATAAGAGCATCCTGGATAAGATAAGGAATCGAGCGAGGTTTCATCGTCCACAGCCTAGCGCTTCCGGCAATAAGCCCGAGCCTGCCACCACCTCCAAGACCCGTCAGTCATGTACATCATACGTGGTCGGGCGAGGCCAGACGGGGCCTATCTGTTAAGCACTACCGAGGCCTGGCCGCCTATCTCCATGATGCGGCAGGTCAGGGCTCCGCCGTGCCGACGCCGTCGTCTCCTTGTCGGCAGCGACGATTTTTTGCGTCTGCCAAGCGAGAAATGGCGCCGACGCCGAGGAACCGCATCTCGTGGGACGAGTACGAGGGGCAGCTCTCGCCTTGGGGCAGCCTCGAGGAGGAGGCGCTGCTCCTCGACGACGACGACGACGACGACGACGACCAAGCCGTGGCCCCTGTCGACGGCGACGCCGAAGCCGGCCATGGCCGCCACGCTGGCCAGCGCAGACGGTGAGCAGCCCTGGCCCGGGCCGCGGGCCTCGGCGCTGACGGCCGCGCAGGTCGTCGGTCACGATGCGCCTCGCAGCCGTGGCCGACCTGGGCGGCGTCAACAGCTTCCGGTCCTTCGCCCGCAGCTGGCAGCGGGCCGCCGCCTTCCCCGAGGTCATCCCCCGCCGCCCGAGCCTGGTGCTCTCCCCGGACCAGCAGCCTGCTGCCGACGGCGGCGCCGCCGCCGTGCCCGACGGCCGTGGCCCTCAGGCGACGGGCCTCCTGACGCACCAGCTCGCCGCCGGCCCGCCTGACCAGGCGCTCCCCGGCGAGCCCGGCGCCGGCTTCGGCTCCGCCGGCGACTTTCCGCCGCGCGAGACCAAGGCCCTCGGCGCCGACATGGCCTCGGGCGCCCTGCCTCCTGCTTCGCCGTCCGGTCCCTCCGGCCTCTTTGCCGTCCCTCCGCATCTGGCCACGCCGTCCGTCATCGGCAGCTATGGCTCCTTCCGGAGCTCGCACTACGGCTCCATGGCCCGCGTGCCGTCGCGCTCCTCCTTCAGCCACGGCAGCGGCTGGCGCATCGACACGGGCCGCGCCGCTGCCGCCGCCGACGGCGACGACGACGCTGCTCTCGGCGACCACCAGCCCATACTGGTCAGGGAGGTCAGGCAGGGCGACAAGCTGGTCCTGGCCGTCGAGGGCCAGAGCACGCTGCCCCAGTCCGTCTTCAACTCCATCAACGCCATCATCGGCATCGGCCTCCTGAGCCTGCCGCTGGCCTTCAAGATGAGCGGCTGGATCGTGGGCATGGCCCTCTTGACCCTGACGGCTGCCGCGACGGCCCATACCGGCAAGCTCCTCGGCAGGTGCATGGAGTTCGACGCCAGCCTCATCACCTACTCCGACCTGGCATACGTCTCGTTCGGCGCCCGCGCCCGCGCCGTCGTCTCGGCCCTCTTCACCGTCGAGCTCGTTGCCGCCTGCGTCGCCCTCGTCATCCTCTTTGCCGACTCGCTCCACATCCTCCTGCCCGGCCTCGCCGCCGTCAACGTGTGGAAGTGCGTCTGCGCCGCCCTGGTCCTGGTGCTCAACGCCATGCCCCTGCGCTGGCTGAGCTACACGAGCGTCGTCGGCATCCTCTCCACCTTCTGCAGTCAGTCGGCCCTTGCCCGTGCCCCCGTCCGCCTGGTTGCTGAGCCCCGCGTCCGTCCAGTTGTCTGTCTCGTCGTCGTCGACGGCCTCACCAAGCAGCACGCGCCCGGCTCTCTGCGCGAGCCCGCCACGACGTACTTGCTCCCCTCCAACTGGCTGTCCCTGCCGCTGGCCTACGGCCTCATGGCCAGCCCCTGGGGCGCCCATTCCGTCTTCCCCTCGGTGCGCCCTGTCGAGACGCCCCTGCGCCGCCCGCCGCTGACCCGCCCCCCCGTCCAGATCTACCGAGACATGCGCCATCCCCACAGGTGGAAGACGGCCGTCAGCGTCACCTTTTCCTTTTCGGTAGGCCACGCACCCTCTGCCTGGGACGAGGCTGACCGCCGCTGCTCCCCCGTCAGTACGCTCTCGACACGTGCCTGGCCATCGTCGGCATCCTCATGTTTGGCGACGGCATCAGCGAGGCCATCACGTCCAACATCCTCGAGACCCCGGGCTACCCCAGGGCCCTGACCCTCCTCATGTGCGTCTCCATCGCCATCATCCCCCTCACCAAGATCCCCCTCAACGCGCGCCCCCTCATCACCACGGCCGACGTCATCCTGGGCCTTGACGCCGACCCCGTCCGTCGCCACAGCCTGCCTGCCGCCGCCCGCCGCCCGCCCGCCCTGGCCCGCCGCTGCCTCCGGGCCCTGGTCCGCCTTGGCGTCGTCGTCGTCCTGCTGGCCATATCCATCCTCTTCCCGGCCTTTGACTCGGTCTGCGCCTTTCTCGGCGCCGCCCTGTGCTCCCTCATCTCCATCGTCCTGCCCGTCTCCTTCTACCTCCGCCTCTACGGCCGCGACATCTCCGCGCGGGACCGCGCCCTCTGCTGGCTCCTGCTCGTCGTCTTTTCCCTCCTCGGCCTGGTCGGCACCGTCTGGACCTTTCTGCCCAAGCATCTCGTCGGCGCTTGATGACGCCGTCGCACGCTCCCCTCTCAACTTTGTCCGCCCCAACATGTACGGTGCATGATGCGTGTTCACCTGCACACGGTCCTGTCCAGTCCCGTGCGCGAGGCAAGAGTCGGCAAGCAACAGGGGAAAGGGGAAAGGGGGGGGCGTCCTCGTACCGACACTCGCCCTGCGCCCGGGCCGCTGTTACTGCTACGCCAGTCGGCAGTGCCATCCGTCCAACGTGTGGCCCCGAGGGCCGCGTGCCGCAGGTCGCACAACCGAGGCGGCCGGCGACTCGGAGAGCTCCATATGCGCAGCAGACATAGGATAGCACCTGTAACAGTATTGCTAAGACTATTGCCATGTGCACTCACTCGCCCTATTCGCACTTATACCCCCATACCATACCTTCCAGGCACTAAGGGCAGACAGTGATTGAGTGGGTAACTTCTGGTATTCTTTGAACTATCTCTGGAAATATCCGATACACAGAAAGCGAGTTAAGGCCCGAGTCATCCCCTCGGCGCCGAGGAGCAGCCGCTGCGTGCCGTAGCCAAACCAACATCCAACTTGGCCTTGTCTGGAGCGTCCGCTGGCGACGACGCAAAGACTGGCATGCTGGAAGAGCCCGCGGGCGGCAGCCGCTACCCGGCACCGAAGTACATGACAGCCCCAACCACGATTGGAGGGTGATCAAAGACTTGGCTCCCTACCACCCACCAACCCACTCAATGTCCCCGAGATCGGGGCGCCTGTCGCGGCGCCAGTTCCATTCCCGTCCCTTGTTTCGGGGGCACTCCTTGGCTCGTTCTCTGCCCCACGTCTTGCCTGCGTTGTTAAAATGGTGGTAATTGCTGTTGTAAGAATGATAGTCCGAAACGCCCGCTTCGTAAGACTTGTACCCAAAACCAACATGGCGGCGGGGCTTCGAGCCTGGTGACTTGTCTGCTTCCGGCATGGAGCCCTGGCCCCTTCGGCGCTCGCCCAGCGCAGCCCACTTGTCATAGTTGAATCGCTTCGACGGGGGCGAGTAGCGAGGGGTGACGGGCGCCGTCTTCTTGGCCATGGGTGACTCTTGAAAGAAGAAGCCGTCCACCAGCAGATCGTCGTCGACGTCTCCCTTGATGTCGTGAGACGCAGACTCCTTGTCGTCCTTCTTGGGAAACTCCCTGCTCTCGTGGCTCCAGGTCCTCGAGTTGAGTTGCTGACGGGACTTGATCTGCTGCTCGCGCTCCTCCTCCTCGTCCTCATCCCACATGTCGCTCCAGCTCTTGGACACGGCTTCCTTCCGACGGCCAAAGACCGTCGACATGGACAGGGTCAGCGGCTTTGCCATGGTGATGGGAAGCGATCCGCTTGCTGGCGAGACCCTGGTGGGCCGCGAGGGCCGGTTGAGGGCCAGAGACTTCATCGAGGCGCCCAGCTGCGAGTCAAGCATGGAGGACATGGATGGGGTCTGGATGCTGGCCGAGCACCAATCCGCAGTCTCTCCAGACTTGGAGAACAGGTCCTCGGTGTAGCTCTCGTCGTCGGGTATGGCACTCAGCTGGCGACCAGGGCGGTTTGGGGCCGCGTGCAGGGCCGTGGCCCAGGGGAAGGCGCCGGCCTCGGCATGGGGGCTCTGTATGGACGGGGTGCGGAGGGGCTCGCGATTGGCCGACGCAACCGTCGCCTTCTCGGCACCGCAGAAGTCGTCGAGGGACTCGTCTTCCGTGGTGAAGCTCACGACGCGGCGAAGGGCCTCGCGTGCTCCAACCAGAGACCGCCTCCTCGGGTCCAGGTTCATGCACTGGACAATGACCTCATACGTGTCCTGTGACATGGCAGGGAAAACGTCGAAGAGGGACTGCTTGTCGCGAGAGAAGTCGAGGAACAGAGGGTCGGCCTCGGTCGGCGTAGTGAAGGGGTTCCGCGAGAAGAGAATGTTGAGCAGGCAGATGCCAATGGCCCAGATATCGGCGGTGGCAGGCGAGTATCCAGCACCCGCCGAGTCGAATTGTTCCGGCGCCATGTAGCGATCACTACCGACGGTCATCTCGTAAGACCACTTGTCGGTTGTCGCGAGCCCGAAATCACCCAGCTTCATTGCTCCATCCTGGGAGAGAAAGATGTTCTCGGGCTTGATGTCGCGGTGGTAGACGCCTTTGGAGTGAATGTAGGCGACGGCGTCGACCAGCTCGAGCATGAACTGGCGAACATGCTCTGTCTGCAGAGGCCCGTGACCGTTGCGAATTGCCTCGTACAAGTCGCCCTGAGAGCAGAACTCCATGACCAGATAGATGTGCGCCTCCGTTTCGAAGGAGTGGAGAAGGTTGACAATGTTGGCGTGAGGGCCCAGGCTGCGATGCAGAGCGAGCTCCTCAGATCTGTCATCGACAGCAAGATCAAGGCCAGCGTCGTTGGATGCGGACTTCTTGGTGAGACATTTGATGGCCACAGGTTGGTCCTTCAAGAGATCCTGAGCCATGAAAACCATGCCGAACGAGCCATGATTGAGAGGCGAGATGGTTTGATAGCGCCCGTCGAGGAGGACGCCGGCAACGAACTTGTCCCTCAGGCATTCCATGACTTGGTCGTCTTTTTTTTTTTTCCCCTCAGGGAAGAAAGAAAGGGAAGAATCGAAACAAGAAACGAGAGCAGAGTGAGAATGGAAACGTGGCGTAGACGGGCAGCAGACAAGAGATAATTGTACAACCGACTTGACAGCTTGGTCGATATATCCGGTCGTCGCAACAGGGGACAAGGTACAGCCTTTGGTACAGGGAGGCAGTGTACCTTGTAGAAGCGTGTGAAGGGGGTAGGGTTCGAGAAGAGCAAGAGGGCCAACCCGGGTAGCTGTTGATGGGGCGAGAAGACAGTCGTTGGCATGTACAGGTGGTTCGACAGGTTGAAACGACGAGGTATTCGACGGCGGCGGAGGATGCGGCGGCAGAGGATGCTATGGTTGGCGCAGAATCAAGAGTTCATTGGAACAATGCCGACAAGTAAACAAAGGAAATGCGTATTATCGAATCGTCGTCAGGGCGGACTGCGGAGAGCCGGGCGGCCCGTAAGCGACAAGGCAAGAGGAAAGTCGTTATGATGACATGGAGATCGTGTGAAGCTGGAGCCAGAGAGAGCGAAACCGGCAGACAGTCGTCTGGAAAGAGTTGCAGACGGCGTGGGGCGAAGCCGTCGAGTCGTCCGAAAGGCGGGAGTGATGAAGCGGAAGAGAGGCGCCGGAAGAGAGGCGCGAGGGCGGGGGAGGGAGGGGAGGCGGATTGTCGAACTCGCCAAGCCGGAGGCCGAGAGGGCGGAAGTTGGCTCAGCCCTGACGGAGGCTGCTCAAGCCAGTCGACGATGGCGACGCCGGGGCCTAGGACGACGGGAACCGAGACCGCTGTCAATGCTGTCGTGGGGGGGGACCCCAACGACACAAAGCGTGGCAGGAATCGTCTCGAGAGGCCCCAAGGGCGTGAGTCGGTCGCAGTCGACAGGCGAATGAGGTATCAAGGTGCGTCGATGGCTTCCAACGTCGGCCGGCAAGTATTGAACGCACACGCGGCAGCGGGGGTATGTCGAGGCGGGGCGCGTAGGAGCTTGCAGTCGGGCTCTTCTTCCTCTCGAAAGCGGCCGAGGGCGGATGAGTCAGGCGTCGAGGCCAACGCTTTCAGCTTGCCGGGGCGGATTGGACGAGGTCGACGAGTCGGGCCAAGGTGGTTGGAGCTGGTTTGGGCCGAGGAGCTGGTAGGAGACGGGAGGAGAGAGATGAGCAAGCTGGTTGGAGACGAGAGAAGGCCGCAGGCTGCCGGGGGCGGACGGACGACGGACGACGGACGGCAAGAGGGAGAGGAAGAGGGAGAGGGAGAGGGAGGGAAGGAGGAGAGGGGAAGAAGAGGAAGGGCAGCGGCAAGGGGACGGAGGGGATGTTATGGAAACGTATGTACTGGCAATAAAGAGGGCGAGCAAGAGGAAGGATAGGGAAGGTTGAGAGAAGGAAGGGAATGGCGGTGATGAGAAGCGGATGGGATGGGATGGAATGAGGTGGAAGCGGCAAGGGAAGGAGGGATGTACATGCAGGCGTAGGAAGTACTCGGCACTGCCATGCCACTGCTGTTGAGGGCCAAACATGGGGAGCGGATGGGGAGCAGATTGTCGTACACAGTAGCATACTGTAGGTACCGCGAGAGGAGGCTGCCCCGGGAGCCCCCTGCCTTGGGTGGGTGTCAATGGCACGCCGTCCGTGCGCACTGTGCGCCTCGACTCGCGGGACAGTGCGTCGGGTCTGGCGATAACGCGCGCGGCGAGGCTGCGGCCATCGTTGGGGTGGCGACGGCGCTAGGGCGATACGAGGGGCGCGGCGGCGGCGCCGCGCAGGGTGGCTGGTACCGCGCAAACGGCCGCGAGCGGCGGCGCACCGTACGGGGCGCGGGTGCAGGGGCCATGAGGCCACGTAGGCGGCGTCTCGCACTGCCTCGCTGGCGGCTCCACTGGCTCGAGCTACGAAATGACGAGCGGCCAGCGTGACCGGACAGTGCCTGCAGGGCGCGGCGGCACGGCGCGCAGGGAGTCGACGCCGCTCCGACACCGCCTGGTGGGCCCGCCACTGGCTGGGCTGATAGCGTGCACACCGCCCGGTACGCGGCTGCGGCGTACCCTGCAGCGCGCGCGGCGGCGGCGGGGCGACCCGGCGGCCAGGTACCGCGGCGGCGGGCTGCCATCAGCCATGCCAGGCGCCGGCCCAACAGCCAGCAGCCAACCATGCACGGCGCGGGTTGCGTGCGAGGAGCGCGCGGAAGCGTGGCACCAATTGGCGCCGCCGGCAACAGCTGACGGCCACAGATTCATGTGCGCGCGCCTGTGCTCGGCACGGAGTACGGGCATGGCCTCCTGCATTGAGCTGCTGCTGCTAGGCCAGCTGCTGCTAGGCCTGTCTCAGCGGCGGTTGGGCGCTGGCGCTTGCGGCTTGCCGTGGCTGGCGCCGCTGTCTGTGCAGCGCGCACGCTTGCGGGGGACAGGGCTGCTGCTTAGGCCATACCTAGGCCTGGGGCTGTTTACATACCTAGAACCCCCAGGGCTGTTTAGGCCCTCAATGCACAAGCACCTCGGCGCAACGCCCTGCGTTTCACCAGGCGGGAGAGCGGCGTTTCGTCGCGTCACGATCAGCGTCAGGGAGCGTATCCGTAAGGCATGCGTGTTTACACGCCTGTGCATACCGCATACGGTCCTGGCATCTCGCGTCTTCATGCTGCTGGACCCCCTCATGCCGTCGACGCCTTGGGACGCGCGGCACTCGAGCCGCTTTCGTCCCGGCTGGCTCGTCGTGGCCACCATGACCTGTCGTCTGCGGCTCCGTGACCGCCACTGCGAGCGCCGGCCGTGGAACCATCGGCTAATTACCCTGCGCCCGGATCGGGGGCCCCCATACAGTATGCGTGCTGCATGAGAGCTGTGCAATTCATTCGACGCAAGGGTGTTTGGTGAGGCATATCGTACTCTATGCGCAAGATGGAGCGGGGACCAAGGGCAGAATTCTATTCCGTAGCTTCCTTGCAAACAGCCACGCCGATGAACCCCGCCCCGAGATCCCCCTCCGGCCCCGTCCGTCACCGCCTGCTTCCGATTCCCGATCCCGGCCCCCGACCCCGACCCCCGACCATGGCGCCGCCGCCCGGCCTCGTCGACGTCGACGTGCTGCTCCTCGATATCGGTGCGTGCAGCGTGCAGGCCTCGATCGACGCGCCTCCCCCGCCACCGGAATGAAACCTCCTAACACGCGTTAGAGGGCACCGTCTGTCCCGTCTCCTTTGTCCACGACGTGCTGGTGAGTTGCACGACCCCGTCGACCACGACGTCGCTCGTTGGCTGGACCGGCGCGTGCGCTGCTGCTGCATCTCTTCTGCAGCCTTCCGTCCTCGAGCTGACTTCTCCCCCCCCCCCCAAGTTCCCATACGCGATCGACGCCCTGCCCCGCCACCTCGACAGCCATTGGGACAGTCCCGACTTTGCCAGGTATCGCAACGCCTTCCCCTCCGGCTGCCGCAACGACCGCGCCGCTCTGGAGGCCCATGTCCGCCATCTCGTGGCGCGCGACGTCAAGGCCCCCTACCTCAAGGCGCTCCAGGGCCGCCTGTGGCAGCAAGGCTACGACTCTGGTCAGCTCAAGGCCCCCCTCTACCCTGACGTGGCACCCCTCATCACGGCTGCCCACGCCGCCGGGAAGACCGTCATCATCTATTCGTCCGGCTCGGTCCCGGCCCAGAAGCTCTTCTTTGCCCACACGACTGGCCAGCCTTCCGACCTCACTCCGCTCATCGCCGCCTGGTTCGACACCGTCAATGCGGGCCCCAAGACGGAGACGGCCAGCTACGCCACCATCCTCTCCAGTCGTCCACACATCGCCCCCGCCCGCTGGCTCTTCCTGAGCGACAACCTCGACGAGGTCGGCGCTGCCCTCGCCTCCGGCATGCGCAGTCTCCCCGTCACCCGCCCCGGGAACGCCCCGTTGCCGCCCTCCAACCCCCTGTCACGCCTCGCCATCGCCGACTTCGCCCCCGAGTCTGCCGGGCGAATCCAGGCTTGCCTCGCTGCCTTGCAAGACTTGCCCACGTCGAATTAGCCAGGATCCCCGAGCGGGACAAGGAGGCAATGTGAGTATAGGCCCTCGGCAGGGGCAATGCGAGTATAGGCCCTCGGCACCGGGCATCATCAGCAATATACGCAGCAGTGCCCATCGGTGCCTGTCTCGTCCTCCAATGTCATCGTCTTCGCTGTCAAAGAGTCGAGTCGAGATGCCGACGGTTTCCCCAACGGGCTTGCACAGGCCGTCAATAGTCTGCCTATAAGCGGGGGCTGCAGCTGCTGGGACCAACGGCAGCGACAAACCAGCACGAGTCGTCGGGCACATACGCATGCCAGATCCCTGCCCGAACTGGTCTACCGTCGCGCCGCTCAAGAGCCCTTGCTGGCGGCATGGTTCAGCGTGATGACAAAGTTGTTTCTCGACCGGCCGGGATTGATCTCTCGCTTGGTGAATTCGATGCCGTCCGTCGAGGCCATGACGCGGACCCGCGTCCACAAGCTGTAGGCGAGCTTCTGCGACATCTTGGCCTTGACCAGCTCATAGCCGAGCGCCCCCATAAGCTCCCCCAGCCTCCTTTCCGTAAAGTATCGCGAGTTGGTAATGCAGCTTCGAGGCAAGACAATAAACAGCGCCGGAAAAGGGAGACGGAGACTGCCCGTGTCTGACGAGTCCCCGCCGTCAGTCCGCAGAAAAGAAAGCGTCCGGCAGAGCATCCGCCCACGGCCAGCGGCATCAGGCACAAAGTTGAGCACGAGACTCAGCGATAGCACGTCGAACTTGTCCGCCTCGCTCCCGGGAAGCGGCCGCTCCATAAAGTCTTGCTGCAGGATGCCCGGCTCCTGGCTGTTGAGGTCAATGTGCACCATGTCGAACAGACCACTGGTCGAGCAAGCGTTACGAGTGCTGAGGGACCCTATCTCGAGCATCCTGAGCCGCCGACCCGAAGACCCTTTCATCCCGTGGGTGGGTAGCCACTCGAGCAGGGTCCTTGACGTGTCGCCTCCCCGTTCGAGGCTCTGGCCCTGGAGGCTCGCCAGCTGGTAGAGGTTCAGGCCCCCGAGGGCGGCGACATCTGCGGCAATGGCCGCTTCGGCTTCGCTGTCGCCGTTGACCGCCGCTTGCCGCCGTCTCTTCTCCAGCCGGTGATGGCGGTTGATCAGGGTGCGGCTGGCCTTGCGCGACATGGACGATCGAGTCGGCCGCGCCATTGGAGGGCGGCCAGACTTGAGACTCTTGAGCGGCTTCGTCTTGGTTCCCATTGCTGGACAGGCCGCAGCACTGCCGCGACTTGAGCCTCGACCAGCGAGACTGCCAACAACAAACGTACGTACAACCTGCGCTGTAACGGGCTGTAACGCCTCAAGAAGAGTTGAGGTTCTGATGGCGCGAGACGCAGCAGGGTCACGTGACACATCACCTGCAAGAATTGCAGCCAATCACTGGCAGTGGGGCACGGCAACACCCTTGCAGCCCTAGAATTTCACCCACAGCATTTAATAAATCCGATCCCTCTCCAACCACCTGCGACGTCGACGATCCAACTCTCGTTCGCAGACAACACCGAGACGCAATGGCTGCCGGCAAGGAAGCCGCCAAAGGCAAGAAAGGTACGGGCTGAAGATGACGCCGGAAATCAGCTGCGGCAGACACTGCCGCGACCGCCGCCGACATGACAGCATTTGTCCTCACCGAGCCGTCCGCATCATGCAGCAGCAGATTTTGCGAGTTCTGAAAAAGGGCGATTGCTGATGCATACTCCGCTGCAGCCGCCCCCAAGGGCACCAAGCAGGCCAATGCTGCTGCCAAGGCTGCTCTCAAGTCCGTAAGTTCTCTCGGCTTGGAGCCTCGTCTGGCCCGTCACAGTCGTGATGGGAGCCGTCGGTCGCTAATCAGACCCGCCGCCCTCTAGTCGCACTCGCACAAGAAGCGCAAGGTCCGGTTGAGCACCTCCTTCCACCGACCCAAGACTCTGGTCCTCTCCCGCTCGCCGAAGTACCCGCGGAAGTCTATCCCTCATCTCCCCCGCCTGGATGAGCACAAGATCATCATCCACCCTCTCAATACGGAGAGCGCCATGAAGAAGATGGAGGAGAACAACACCCTCGTCTTCATCGTCGACGTCAAGGCCAACAAGGCCCAGATCAAGCAGGCCCTGAAGAAGCTGTACGACATCGACACCCTCAAGATCAACACTCTGATCCGGTATGTCCCGTCCGATCCTGTCGCCTTGCAAGGCCCTTCGGTTTGCTGATGAGTTGAGCAGCCCCGATGGCTCCAAGAAGGCATACGCCCGCCTGACCCCTGACGTCGACGCCCTGGACATTGCCGCCAACAAGCTCTCCTTGGTGTGAGCTCTTATCGCTCGAGGTGGCTCTTTGTTGCTTCTGCAGGTCGGCCAGGTCCCCAATGAACGCATGGCATGGGCATGGGCGTGAGAGGGAGGGAACAGAAAATAAAGGCGCACTGATGCATATCATTTTCAATGCAAATGGGCGAAACGGTTAACCGCGGGCCTTTTCCGGCCACGAATGGGCCAGGTTGGTCTGCGTGACGACCATCAAACTCGGCGTGACACGGGACGGAGGGATGCAGGCACGTGCTGTAAACGCGGGACGGCTGGGTCTACATAGGGTACCGGTAGCTTGGCTGGCCCTCCCCGTCCTCGGCGGGGGTTGTCGTCCCTCCAATGTCATGGGCATCTCATCAATGTATCGTCTTGCTCCATTTCCAGGCACCATTCCGCCAATGTATCATACACCCGCCACCGGTAACAAAGCCCGACCTTCAAGAGGAGCGCATCATGTTCAGATGCTTCATGGTCAAAAAGTTCATGTCGAGAAAGCGGTCGACGCAGTTGGCAAGGCAAGTCTCCTCGGACCGATCGAGCTTGGCGTTCTTGATGGTCCCCGTGACGCACTTTTTCCAGCAGACTTGCGTCAGGTTGTGCGTCTCTGGGTCCAGTTAGACGACGACGATGACGACGACGACGATGACGACGACGACGACGACGGAAGCCGGCCAAGCGAGGAGTCTCGTGGGCTTCCGGCATGCTCTTGGGACAGGCCGCAGAGAAACAGGGTCCAGAGGGCGACTCACGAGACTGGATCTGCGAGCGCTGCTGCTCGTTGGCGAGGAACTGGCGCAGCTCGGCCTTGTCTTTGTCGTTGAGCCTGTCGAGGTCGAGGTTCTCGGCGCCGGTCTGTGCTGCGTTCATGCTGGGCGAGTCTGTCTGCTTGAGATGCTTGCCAGGTTTGCAGGCAACATCATTATATACCGTACTCCGTAGCCTTCGCCGTATTATCGTATTTGCGGACGAATGGGAAGGCGCATCGTGCGGCTGCAGACCCACTCCACCTCTGGGTAGGTACCATGTCCGAGGCGGCAAAGGGAATACACCGTACGGCGTGGTTGGGGCGGCGTTTTATTAATGTATCGCCATGCTCCCTTTTTTTGGATGCCTATTTTTTAGAAGAAATTCTTCTTTGCGACACCTGTGTACGGGGTACATACATGCACACAGCGTTGATCGTCAGCACACCGTAAATGCTGGACATACGTACGGAGCACAAGAGACCGGAGCTCTCCAAAGGAAATTAAGAAAAAGGCAAACGCTCATCAGATGTAGTGCTTCCAACGTGCCCAGCCCAGAATCATCGAACAGATGAGTATCATGCACCCGATTATGCCGAAAAAGGGCTCCAGGTGACCGCTCGACTCGAAAGGCACTGTCACGTTCATGCCAAACACGCCGCTCACCAGGTTCAGCGGCACCAGGACCGACGCAAGGAAGGTGATCTTGCTGAGGACGCGGTTAGTGTCGGTCCCCTGCGAGATGTTGTTGATGGACAAGGTCGCCAGGTAGTTGCTGTGAGCCCGGGACAGCATCTTCTCAAAGTGGCCCAGATTCGTCGCCATCGTCACGACGTGATCCTGGATGTCGCCGAGGTACATGCCAATGTCCATGTGCGGCGTCACTTGGTAGTTCTCGTTGCAGCGCTTCGTGAAGCCGCGCAGCACGTCGGCTTTGCCGCCCAGCAGTCGCATCAAGGCCATGCAGTTCTTGCGCACTCGCCCTATCGATCGAAGAAACGAGCTCGAGTCGTCCTGCCGCATGACAAACACCTCGTCCTCGATGGCGTCGGCCTCGAGCTCGATTGTCCGGATGACGGGGGCAAACGAGTCGACAATGTTGTCGCTGCAGTTTGAGCCGCTGGTTAGCCACGCAGGGGTGCGGTCCTAGCAAGCCACGCGGGAAGCCTACATCAAAGCATAGCAGATCCAGTCGCTGCTGAGCGACACGTATTCCTTGAGAGCCGTGATCCTCTTGCGAACCTGCGACGCGTGCGAATTGGGGGCAAAGCTGAAGCTCAATGTCCCTTGTCGAAAGACGAGCACGTAGATGTTGAACGGCTCATACTCGACCCCATCGGGCTCCTCGACAACGTTGAAGGACCGGAAACAGGCGAAGTAGTAGGAGGGGAACAGCTCAATCTTTTCCCGGGCTTCCTGGGTGATGATGTCTTCGATGGTCAGGGGGTGGACGCCGAACGCTTTGCAGATGCCGTGGACCTCCTCCTTGGAGGCGCGGTTAACGTTGAGCCACCACACCCCGTCCGCCTCGTCCTTGGGGAGCTCGAAGAGACCGCGGATGTCCTCGCCGGGCAGGACGAGGTCGCCCATCTCGGCAGCGTGGATTGTCGATTCCCAGGCAGAGGAGAAGAAGCTGAAGCGGTTGTTGTCCATTGGGTGAGGCGCTGGCTTGACCGTCGCCTCCACGGGCCCCTTTTCGTGGTTGGACATGGACCCCTCGGATGGCATATCGACAATGTCGCCGTCAATGGTGGCCAGCTGCGTCCGACGAACGTCTGCCGACTGAGTGCGCAAGTCTTCAAACGGTTCCGAGGGTGCCTGCCGGCTGTCGACATGGGCGGCCCGCTCCTCGTTGATGAAGCTTTCGAGGTAGTCAAAGTCGATGCGCAGCTCATGGTTCCGATGGCCGTCCTGGAGGGGGAAGCAGACGTCCTCCTCCACCTCCCTGTTGGTCAACAGGCTCCCGGTGTCATTGTCCACGGTGCGAGGCTTGCTACGGTGGCTGCGGCGGCTGGACACGGACAAGGCTCGGCCGAGGCCCTCTTCGTGCTCACCCTTGGGCTCGGAGAAGGACATGTCGCGCTCCCGCCGCCGGGCTTGGGCAAAGGCCTTGACCGAGTTTGGCGGCGACAGGGACCTTGCATCGTTGGCTGTTTCGACAGTCAAGCGGCGGCCGTTGCGGGTCACCGAGGGAACTTCCAGGCCATCCTCGTCGACGACGGCCTCTTCGAAGTCGCGGATGCGGATGCCAGGCGTGCTGGAATCCGGCTCGGCTTGGCGGGTCCCGTACAGGGAGTCAAACGTGCCCCTGCGGGGGCGCTCTGCCCGCTGGGACGATGTCGGTTGATGGCGATGATCGTCAAGCTCGGGGACAGGAGTGCCGTAACCCGCGTCCGGCATCATACCATCGTGGTCCGACATTGCGAACGTCGCTTGACAGCCTTGCCAAGGCGAGTGGTGTATGGATATTTTCGGTTCGGCGTGGCTTGATGGCGCGAAGGGGTCCTGTAAGGTCGGCAGTCCTGGGACTAACAACGGCCGGTCAAGGATAGCAGGTCATAGTTGATAAGTCGTGACCCGTAACGATCATCTGCAGACGGGCAATGGAGAAATCCGTGGCGCACCCGGCGCGGCGGAGGCGCGCCGAGTGCTGGATGGGAGCAGCACGGCGGCCGCCAAGGCAACCTTGCTGGAGGGCGTGCGCGGGAGGCGGGACAGCGAGGGCGTCGGGGAATGGGCGTCTTTGGCTGTCGACGGCTGGTCGGGCCAGGGCCTTATGGCGGCTTCTTGTTGACTCCGCTATAGACCCAGAACCCGGGGCCGGAAAGCGAAGCGGCGGCCAAGGCTGCGACGGCGAGTTGAGCCAACTTGAAGGCTTGGTGAGGGGATGAGGAGGAGTCAGGCGGGCTGCAGCGATATTTCGCTCAACGACGCAGTCGAGCGGGCCGTGGTGGCTTCGGGCGGAAAGCGGCGGTTCGGCGCAGCGTTCAGGCCAGGGAACGAGATATCCAGCAAGTTTGCGAAGAAAGAAAGAGGAAGAACAAAGCGGAGAGCGATGAAGAAAATAACCAGCGCGAGTCCGGGAGAGGCTTGGATTCAAGACGGGGTGCTAAATGTTAAGGTTGTTTTTTTCCGCATCGCTCGTGTGTGAGACGTCGCCACCGGCAGGCGCCACTCGGGGCGGCCGCGGGTACATGGATGTGTACCTGAGTTACGTAAGGCAGTCGTAGGCGGCACCTAACCGAGTCGCATCGGAGCCAGAAAACACCTGGCCAGCCATCACCACCATCGACTATACATACGTGCCCGCCAAGGTGCCTGCCGATACCGACGCCCCTGGCCGATCGACCACGACATTCCACCCCGCGCAAGGCCACCATGGCGGAGGAGATTCTCGACAAAATCCGCGACGTGGTAGATGGCTCCATTGTACGACGGCCCGGCGCATTGCCTTGCCCTCCCGAGATAGCGGCGTGCCTTGCTGACGTCGCTGCTCCAAGGACTTCGACGGCCAAAGACGCGCCGAGGGCTATGCCACGCTACTCCTCGCCCTTTCCGGGGTATGACGCTCCCGTCCGCGCCCCAGTCACCTTGCACCAAGCCTGCTGACGCGACGTCGAACAAGCTCCTGGCATTCAACGTCGGCTACCACTACCAGGACATACAGAAGGCTGTATACATCGGGCTGGGAGGCACCGCCCTGACGTTTCTCCTCGTTGTGCCGCCGTGGCCCTTGTACAACAGGAACCCCGTCAAATGGCTGCCGGCCGGCTCGGCATGGCAATAGGCTAGACGACAATGAAACACGCGCTGATTTGATCCGGCCTGATGGATGATGATGGCGCTGATGAGGTCGACGCCGGCCATTGTGGTGCATTTGCCTTGGTGCCGTGGAGCCAGGTGGCTTCGACGCCTTCTCTCCGCTAACACTGCTGCGTGACTGTCTAGATGGCATGGCGATCGTCGGCATGCCCGTCTTCATCAACGGCCGTACTTCTGAAACTCCCAGTCCCGGTTGTCCAAGGGACAGACCGATCTGGCCTTGAGCCATCGCGAGATGCAGTGGAAGTGGAAGGCGTGCTGCGCGTGTGTCAGTATCCATCGTAAGCGCGAGGCTAGAACCGGGCGAGTGCCCTACGTTGCATATGCCCCAAGCTACCGTACACTCCTCGCTGGTGGCCGACGCTTGGTTTGCCTGGCACTCGATGCCTGCACAGCCAGCCAGTCAGTCTGCGGCAGCGCCTCGTCACGGGGCCGGGACCAACGCACATAGATCCATGATGTGATTTCGGCAGATGGCGCAGTTGTCCACGACGATGTCCCACGCCCACAGAGCAACGGCATTCCACTGGGCGGCCGGGTCAGCACGGCCTCGTCCGTCTCACCGGCCGGGTCGGACCCAGGACGGACCTTCTTGACCTCGAACTTCTTCTTGCCCTCGGACCCCTTTGCCGAGGCACCGTCCGCCTTCTTGGCTGCCGCGGGGGCATCGCTCATCTCGACGTCGGCCATGCCTGGAGAAGGACCGGCAATGTGGACACTGCTCTGGCGCTCCAAGGGCTGCTCTCGTGCCTGGCTTGGTTTATTGTGCGACGGCCGAGAATCGAGTAGCCTTGCGATGTGCAGGTCGGGGTCCAAGGCTGAGGCTGACCAGACCAGGCTGGGCGAGGAATCCCCGCCGTTTTCCCGCGGCGAGGGGCCGCCAAGGTGCCTGCCTGCCTACCTAGGTAGGTACCTAGGTACCGAGGTGCGAAGTACCCAGGCACCTGAGGTAGGAAGGCGGTACGGAGTACTTGATACCAAGTACCTACCCACCTGCAGCAACGGAAGCCGCTGCGGTGGCTGGGCACACGGGAGCGTTGCGGGTACCTCGTGCGCAGGTTCCTTGTCGTACTTTTCCGCTGGGCTCCTGGTACCTGAGCGGCCGTATCCGCACCCGGGTCAGCTTGCCGGATACAACGTGCGGACCACAGGCGTTACATCCAGCCGCGGTACTCGTCGCAACCGTGCTCCTCTTCGCCCAGCCCGAATTCCAGCCTCAAACTCGACGCCCCTCCGACGACCATCTTCCCTTGTCCCGCCAGCAAACAAACACGTCGACTCTCCTCTGTCCGCCGACCTGTCCTAGACCAGTCCTGGACGCACCATGGGCATACCAAGCACGCCTTGGCCACGTCCATCCGCCTTCCGCTCCGCTGGTCAGCCCGCCGCCGCCGCCGTGCCCAGTGCCCGTCTCCTCTTGAGCCGCCCTCGCTCGAGACCACGACGCATCGCATCAGCCCTTCTATGAGGCCCCCGCGGCTGCCAGGTGCGCAGACATGGACGACGCGTCGTCGCAGCCCCGCAAGTCGGTGCCGGCTCGAGGCGATGGCAGACCAGCCGCCCACAAGGCATACGCATCCGAAAACGACGCGGCAGTCCTCGACGCTCCGCGGCACCCCAGGGCGCCGCAAACGCCCAAGAAGCCGACCCCTGGCTCGCCTGCGCCGGCCGACGCCAATCCCGGGCACACAGGCTCCAAGCAGCGCAGCAGAAACGTCAAGCCCCGGCCCAAGAATGTGCCCACGTCGCCCGACTCGGCTCAGCGCGGTCGCCAGACTCCTCCTCATCGCTCCGTGTCCATGAAGCCCGGCAACGGCGCTGCCTTCGCCGGCGCCACTTTCCATGCCTCGCCGGCCCCATCGGCCTTGCCCATCCCCAGCTTCTTCGCCAAGGCCTCGAGCGACAGCCCCGTCCACGGAGACGCCAGGGACATCGCCCAAGAGCCGTCACCCCCCGCCACCGACATTGACGCACCTACCCCCTTCCGTCCTTCTTCCGTCCCTCGAAATCACGAGTCTCCTCTGGATTTCATGTTCCGGGCTCACCGGGAGGAGAAGGAGCGACAGCATCGTGGTACGCCCATCGCTCATGGTTCCAACTCGCCAGAGGCCGCCTCTCCGCCCTCCCATGCACACTCCGACCCCAGAAGCATCTCTCCGGGCTCGTCCAACGTCCCCCAGGGCCGCCGCTCGTTTGCCAGGCGGTTATCGGGCGGTATTCACGGCTCAGAGCTAGACGGCACCGCGGCGCTTCCCATGGGCCCAGCCTTCTCGACTCCCTACCAGGATCGTATCCGAGCTGCGCGTTCCAATGCGTCTCGGCCGCAACCCACCAGCCAGCGACAGGCCGAGCCATCCCCGAAAACGCTGCCGACAGAGGACCCCGCTGAGGCCCTCAAGAAGTTTCTCTTTGGCGGAGGCTCAGATTTGGGCAAGGCTGCCCCCGAGACCACGGCTGCGTCTGTCCAGACCGTCCAGACCGGTGGCCGTACGCCGTCGTCGTCCACTGCCAAAACGGACCGCCAGGAGCCCGTCCACGCCAGCAACATCCAAGCGCTGGAGAATGACCTCCGGAGGATTCTGAAATTGGACCTCACATCGCATTCTCCATCGTCTGGCCGCTGACTCTTTTCACGATGAAGTCGTTGATTGCGTAATTGCGGCCCCCCTCCCCCCCTTCCCCGTCCTCTTTTCGGTATTGGTGGTGAAGGATTGGATTTTTTCGTCTCTTTACTGCTCCGGGGCGATAGCGCAGCAGGGAGTTGGCTGTGTTATCGGGTTAGGTCTGGCTCGGGTCAGCCGCTATGCATCGTTGGCTTTTATGACTCTCGTGATGGGTTACAGCTCTATCCCGCGTGGTCTGGGCACAGGGCTGCGCGGGCTAGAACTGCATCTCAGTTAGGTGTCTCGGTTGTTAGGGAGGGGCATTTGGATCACAATGTTCATTGATGTCGGCTTGTATCGAGGCGAGCATCTGCATGTGGCGGCTGGTCGAGGCTAGGGCTTTCTTTACCTTGTTCGCCTTTTTTATCTTCCTTCTTACTCTTCTGCTCTTTCTCCACGATACCCGAGGGTCTAGGAAGGTGCAGGGCTGGTTCAACGGGTGGACGAGATTCCATTGATCAATGTTAAATTCCGGTATCTCATGAATTATTGAATGCTTATGCCAGCTAACGGCCGGCGGCGTCTGTCGTGTTTGCTTCATACTTGCGCAAGTCTCTGTTTATACTTACTAGGTAGCTTTTACACCCCTCTTAGAGATACGTATAGCTTTCTATATCTCACCGGCTCCCCCGCCCCCGTCCGCATTTCCTGTCCGATGGATAGATACTTGAGGAGGCGTAGGGCTAAGTGCAAATACCTGGATTTGCGCGAGTGCAGACAGCATTACCAGCTCAGAGCCACGTGCATATTCCGGGACACAAAGGGAGGTCAGCGCTCCTCGTCGTGTAGTCGGGGGAGAGGGGGTTGGTGTTGGTTACCACGAGGGTCCAAGAGCCAGCAGAATGCGTGAGATTCCGTGCCTGGAGGAGCATCATGCCTGAGACGACGCGGAGATGATGCTGCCATCAGTGGCCGTGGCCTCGTCAATCTCGTCTTTCAATTGTCCACGGGTGCTCCTGGTCCTTGCCGAGGAAGATGGTCTGGTAGACGGGCTCAAAGGCGTTGCTGTCAGGGCCGGAATTTGCCTCCTTGAGCCGACGCTGATGGTTGCTGCAGTTAGACATCTCGATCAGGCGGGGATCCTGAAGTATTTCCCATCACTATGAGTGACCGTCATCGTAGGCGGCGGCGGCGCCGAGGACCTCAGCTCACGCCACACGGCCTGCTTGCCCGGGAAGAGGGCGATAAGGGGGCACCCCATTTTTGCAGCCAAAGACGCTGCTGAAGAAGAGACGCAGCTTATGGATATGGGCGCCAGGCCCAGGACGGGCATGGTCCTCTTGATGACCCCCAGGAGGAGGCCAAACTTGCGTACATTGTGAACACGGCTGGCGTGCTGCCCGACTGACATGCGAGCCACCAAGACTCCATTGTTCATCCAGGCCGCGCCATGCTGCCTCTCGTCGAGAGCGATCGAGGTCGCCTGGGCGCCTACCACGTCGCTCTTCTCCAGCAGGCCAGGATGGCTGCGCACGACTGGGAGCTCGGCCAGGGGGTGTAGGAACGAAGAGGAGCAGAAGGCCTTTTCTTACACCTCCGCCGCCGACGACGTGTCGTGTTTCGTCGTCAGCCGAGGCCATTGATTTATCCGGGTCAGAGATATGTTACGTTCTCTTCTCCCGGTTGACTCGGAGGCCTCCGTGAGTGGCAACAAGAAGGCAAGCTACCTGAGTAGGTAGGTAGGAAGAAGGGCGTTTTTGTCACTGCCGTCCTGTCCGCCTCGAAGCCGCTCCCCAGGACGCCATTGACATGCACTTACAGGGTAACTCTGGGACAGCCACCGACGCCACATGCAGGCATGTACCTAGACATGGTCCCAGCAGCCCGTGGGCAGAGTAGAAGAGGGGCGCAAGGAGAGAGAACGAGCGAGGACGAGGGTCGTCGGAGGGCCGCCTCAGCCACATGCGGCTTGTTGGCGAGGCCTCTTTGTTTCAGCGGCCAGCGTGCGGCCGCGACGTCATTGTCTATGCAACCCTGGCAGGCAAGCAGCTCACGTGAGCCGCTGTCGACTTCGCACATGCATGCTCCCCGACCCGTCACGACTCGCGACAACACCCTCCAACGTCGAATCCCAGGGAGCCAACGCGCTGCCTGTCTCTCGATCATCGGCGGATCCGTCATGGCTCGACCAGACCCGGAGCTTGGCAGCGACGCTGACGACGACGAGGCGCTCCGCCGTGCAATCGCCCTGTCTCTGCAGGACCAGAAGCAACAGGTCGCGCCGGCTGCGAGCAAGGCCCCGCCAGCCGCATCGCCCGTGCAGGGGGGGGCGCAGCCATGGGACGCGTTTAGCCTGCGCTCCCTCGACCGCACCAAGATGGAGCGAGAGCGGCTGGCTCGAGTGGCCGGGAAGCGACCTCGACCACCCGACGACGACGACGACGACGTCGTCGAGGTGCCCCCGCCGAAGAGGAAGCTGGTGCCTGCTCCCCCGGCCTTGCCCTTTGCCAACGGCGCCGTCAGACGAACCTGGGCCCGGGGCTACCCCCGAACTGGCGACGACATCAAGATCGAGGAGGTGCTGCAGAAGGACAAGCTGCTGCTGGCCATGCTCTCGTCCTACCAGTGGGACGAGGAGTGGCTGATGAGCAAGCTCGACATGGCCAAGACGAAGCTCCTTCTCGTCGCCTTTGCGGCAGACGATCGACAGGTATGAGACTGCCAGCGCATGCATACATGCATGCATGCCTATGCGTACTTTGCCGCCAGCCACCACGGGGCCAAACTCTAATTCGCAACACGTGTGACAGAAAGACGCGATGCGCGCCAATGTGCCGCCAGCGAGCATAAGGTTTTGCTTCCCGCAGATGCATGGGCCTGGCGCTATGCATTCCAAGCTGCAGGTTCTCAAGTATTCCGATTACCTTCGCGTCGTTGTGCCCACCGGCAACCTTGTACCCTGCGACTGGGGCGAGACGGGTGTCATGGAAAATGTCGGCTTGCCCGTCGGCTTTACATGACGGCGGCGCGCTAACTGTGCATAACACGAGTGGCAGATGGTGTTTCTGATCGATCTTCCACGGCTGGAAAAGGCGGCAGACCACAGGCCGACCGTGTTCAGTCTCGATCTCGAGCGTTTCCTGCGAGCCATGGGGGTCGAGGACAAGATGGTCGATAGCCTCGCGAGCTACGACTTTTCGAAGACAGCCAATCTCGGGTTTGTCTACACCAGGTCAGCCTCCTCGACAACACCTCGCCGGTGGAGCCAGCGGCAATTGTTTACATGGCTTGTTAACCCCAGGCCCGGAGGACACACGGACGAGTCCGTCATAAAGCGAGTCGGTCAGTGCAAAGGAAACGTGTAGGGCGCGAGCCTTGTGGCTGACAAGGGTTTCAAACATGTGCAGGGTACTGCGGCCTGGGAACCGCCGTGGCCGCATTGGGCCTGGCGACGACGGGGCCGGTCGAGGTGGATGTGGTGGCATGTGCCCTGCCCTGCCTCGTCAGGGCCTCCGCACTGATAACGCGCGGAACCAGAGCGCCTCTCTCGGGTCCATCAAGTACGATCTGGTCGAGGCCGTGTACAATGCCTGCCAAGGTAACGACATGCCCGACAAGCAACTGGATGCAGCACACGACACACAGCCAACGGCCCTGGCTGACATGGCCCAGGGGATGACGGCATGAAGGAGTACCGCGAGAGGCAAGGCCGCAAGCATGGCGACAGGCGGTCAAGGCCGTGTCCGCTGGCGGACCGATTCCGCATCTACTTCCCTACAAATCAGACAGTCTCCGAGAGCCGGGGCGGGCGAGCGGTAGGTGGCCCAGGGTCGTGTGGGAATGGGGCGGCTGGGGGCTAATTCGGAGCACAGGCGGGCACAATATGCGTGCAGGCAAAGTGGTGGCATTCGCCAGAGTTCCCGAGGGAGCTGGTGCGCGACTGCGTCAACACGCGGGAGGGGCTGCTGATGCACACCAAGGCCATCTTTGTGCGCAGGGCCGAGGAGAGGGCCGATGGCAGGGCCGAGGCGAGGGCCGAGGCTGCTGGGGACTGGCAGCCGAACGCGTGGGCGGGCTGGGCGTACGTGGGGAGCGCCAACCTGTCCGAGAGCGCCTGGTGAGTCGTCGGCGCTGGGGCTGGCTGACGGGCCGGCGCTGACGGAGCCCTGGCTGACGCTTGCAGGGGCCGTCTGGTCAAGGACAGGAAGTCGGGCAAGGCCAAGATGAGCTGCCGCAACTGGGAGTGCGGCGTGGTGGTGCCGGTCGGCAGGGCCGGCGCGGCAAGGGACCTGGCGGGCGTCTTCGGCGGCACGGTGCCCGTTCCGGTGCGAGTCCCGGGGCGCGCGTACCGCCCAGAGGAGGAGCCGTGGTTCTTCGACGGCGCCTGACGGGCAGGGAACCGGCAAGTCGTCGTCTTGTTTCGCCATGTGGGTGGGTCTGAGGCGGCCGCTCAGGCCGAAGGACTCGAAACGACCGGCGACCAGGGCAGGGGGGGCTCTGGGGCGCATGGGGCATGGGGCGCTGGCTGGCCGCTGCGGCCTGCATTGGCTGGCTGCATGGCATGGCATGGAGATTGCCGACGACAGGGTGCGCCGTGGTGGTGTTGTGGTGTTGCAGCGTTGCAGCGCTTACACGCCTGCGTCTGTCGACGACGACGCTGCCCAGATAGGCAGTACGACATCAAGCCATGAGTCGATGGATGGGGCTGCTGCCCAAGCGTGGCTGTCCATGCGCAAGTCGGGCGCGGGCTTATTCCCACCTCGTATAGGAGGCCTGGGTATATGTATGTCGTGTCGGGACACGCATCTTCAGCAAGCACCGTGGAAATGAAGTCGTCGTCGCACGTGCAATGGGTGAGGACATGAGAACGGCTTCTCGGTATCTGCCGTCCGGCCCGTACGGCTGCGTCACGCGTGCGTGAATGGCCTCGGCCTAGGCCAACGAGTTATGTCATGGCTACCACCCGGGCACGGAGCACTAGGAATAATCGTACGAGTCCACTAAAAAGCCCAGCTGGGGTGGATTCTGGCCGTCGGCGCCGTTGATGAGACGCCCGTCGAGAGGCGAGACAATTCTAAAGACTGGGGGAGGGGAGGAGGGGCTTTAGGGCACATTCGAGCATGGAGCAATGTACCCAGCCGTACGGGTACCTATGACGCACAGTATGGTACAGTGCGCACTGTGACTCGAACGATTTGCGCGAGGTGAGGCGCGGACTTGGGTGGCGCCTGTTGCCCGTTGTAGAGACGAAGAAGAGCACCAGGCAAGGGCATCGGGCCTGGCCGCCTGTCCGGGTGAAAATGGCGATACGCTCTCGTCGTCGGATTGCTCTTCTCGTCAGGATCCAACACAGGTACCTGTATACATGCAGCGCTGTTGGTCCTACGATATGCCTGCATGCGTGCCTGCATGCATGCAGGCATGGATCGTAGATGGGCCCAGGAATGGATCCCCACCCCATCTCATGCACCCATCTCGCCACTGCCGGCTGGGTCCGTCGACTCCGTCAGGCGAAAGCGGCCGAACCAGGGAGGGGCTGGGACGGAGCCGGGGGGAACCGGGGACGGGGACGCATCAGGAGCGCTCCCGCATCACCTCGACCCTGTGCTTCGGACAGCCATGAGGCGTCTGCTGCCAATTTAGGCATCATCTGGACATTTGGATGGTGGTAGTCGAGACGGCCATTTTCTCGCGAGCCAAGTGCTGGCGCCGGCCCCGATTCCGGCCCCGATTCCGGCCCCGATTCCGGTGCCAATTCCGGCCCCGATTCCGGCCCGGACAAGCCAGCGGCCTGTCGCTCGCGCGCTGCCTGGCCGGCTCTCGTTTTCGTCCACACACACCTTCGGCCGTGAACGGCTATTGTCTCGTCGGCCACTTACTGCCTGCCGCGTCCATCTCCGTCCATCTCCTGATAGGTGCCTGCCTGGGCGAAGCATGGCCCGACAACCCAAGATCTGCTCCGTATATAATCAAAGCGTCTGCTCTCCACATTGTGGCTCCCTTCGCTGACCTCAGCTCCGTGCAGGAACTTTGCTGCTGCTGGCCCTTGGCTCGACTCCCAGGGCTCCTGGGCCGGCCCCAGAAACAGATTTTAGATTCTGGAACTGGCCCCGTCACCGCCAGCATGCCCTGTGCTCGACTTGCGCCAAAAGCCAGCCCTGTCAAGCTTGTCTCGAGCGGGAGCGGGCCCGGCAGCGGGAAGTCAAAGGCACGCACGTACGCAGGAACGGCAGCCATTCAACAGCTATATCTTACAGGCATCCGGGGTGAGTGAGCGTTTACCACCTTGCGCCTTACAACGAGGTGGTGAGTGTCTCTACCTTGGCATCAGTATGTGCCGCATATTAGGCAGTAGCGACTAGGCCCGGCATCTGAGCAGGTACCCAATAATAGGCTACTCGAGCGGCCTTTGTACTATCGTCACATTACTTGGTGAGAGCGAGGCAGCCGGGGCCGAGAAGCGTTCTTATGGATACTGAGACCGCCCCATTCTCTGCAACGATATATGCATGTTAGATAAAATATGTTTCTATTTAGGGAGTCAAGTAGCGCCTGTACCACCTATACATGCCCAAGTACGTCCCAAGGTAGGGTACGGGGTACCTTTGTGCCCATTTTCTGCCGGTTAGGTACGGAGCACTCTATAATTCAGTAGGTAACTGGGTAGGTACCAGGTAACCTCGTCTACGTACGTCTACTCTGGCATCTCCACTAGGCTTCTATACATACCCCATCTACCCACACGCCCTCGCTCGTGTCGCCGCGTCTGCAGAGCGCACCCCCCTCTGTCGCTGAGATCATCCATTTTAGCCTGCTCCGCTCTCTTGGGCTCACCCCACGCACACGCCCGTACCCGTACATCTTCATGGGCCTGCCGCCGCCGCTTCCCCATTGCCGAATGCCGCGCACCAGAGGCCTTGCAAGGCGCGATAGGCGTCGGCTTCTGCCACGAGCCCTCCCTCTGGGCCGTTGACGGCGCCGCGTCTCCCGGGGACATAGAAGTCGGGCACAGTGCGGCGTGGGTAGCGGGAGGTATCCCCTAGCATGGTACTCCGTACCCCATCCAAGGTACCCAAGGCATGTACCTCGGCCAATTGAGAGAGGAATCGTGCGCGGCTTCCCGTCGTCATCAACACGAGCTTGTAGGTGCTTTGATCGTCGCCGGCCTCCGTCCTTCCATCCATGTCCTGCCAGGCGCGGCAGGAAGGCGTCTGCACAGCCAGCACCGCTACGCTACCAGGGGCACCCGGCGACGCTGGGCGGACGAGGTGCCAGGCACTGCTGCGAGCAACGCCTTCAGGGTGCCTGGAGGCAGCATTGACGAGGCATCAAAGCTTTCCTCTTGCAGCAAGCCACCAAAGCTTCACGGAGACTCCTCCCGGGCCGCAACCACGTCGTCTCGCTCCATCGCCCAGCATCGCGAGGACCCTCAAGTCCCAACGAGCTTGGCCCACGGATTCGGCCCGCAGATCCAGTCGGTCCACCAGCATCCATCGCTGTCGCAGCTCGAGTCTGCGTCGCCGCGCCAGTCCTCGCCGGCCTCTCGCCAACCATCGTCCCCCACCTTGGCCTTCCCGCATCTCTGGCGCCTCCCGCCAGCTTCGACTCGACTCGAGGGCCCGGAAGTATTTGCGCCCATAGGAGGAGACATGTAAAAGCTCTGGTCCGCTCGTCCCCATCAGAGCGTCCCCATCAGAGCGTCCCCATCAGAGCTCGCCCCTCCCCTTGGTCGGGAAAATATCGCCCGCACCCGCTCGACGGCGCCGCCTGTCAGAACACGCACTTCAAGAGTCAATCTCGTCCAAGGACCTCGCCCCGCCCTCAACTTTGTTTTCTTGACTTCTGGAGCTTGTGCAAGCCACCCGCTCTCTCTCGCTGCCTGGCGCAGGCACGGCTCCGAGCAGCACGCACGCACAGTGCCCGGCTGCTATTTACCCCGGGTCGCTTCCGTCTCCAACCGCGTTTAAAAACAACCTGCTGCTGCGCTTCCCCTCGCCCCCTTCACTCCTCAACCGCAACCCTTCCCGTCGTCGCTCACGCCCTCGCTCTTCTCTCCCTGCCTCGTCCTCCTTCCCGCCCTCCCGGCTGCCCCAGCCTCTGGTCGTCTGCTCCTCGACGACGGCACACAAGCTTCTGGCGCCGTTGGATCCTCGACCTACCAACTTGGCGTATCCAAAGTTTTTTTCCATTTTACCTCAGGGTTTGGTTTTCCCGGCCATTGCTATTGTATACCGAGGTTAAGATTTTCCCAGTCGACGGCCATGTCGAGCCAAACAAACCCGCTCAGCCCGACGTGGCAGGGCCATATAGCATCTACTCTCGACGCCCTCGTCCTCTTCGAAGCATCCCTCGAGGGCCGCCTCACCCATGTGCCGCGCCGGCCGCACGACCGCGAGCGCCAGGACCTCATCAAGAGCGGCAGCGTCTTCATCTACGAGGAGCACGCCTCGGGCATCAAGCGCTGGACCGACGGCGTCTCGTGGAGTCCGAGCCGCATCCTCGGCAACTTCCTCATCTACCGCGAGCTCGAGAAGCCCTTCCCGCCCGGCGAGAAGAAGCGGGCGCTCAAGAAGAAGAAGAGCCCGACGGCCGGCATCAGCAAGGGCGACAGCTCCTCGCGCCCCAGCCTCGGCAGCTTCTCCTCGTCGTCGATGGACTTCGGCAAGGACGCCGAGAGGGCCCTCATCGGATCGCTCGTCGACTCGTACCCCTTTAAGCGGAACGGCCTCGTCAAGAAGACCATCAGCATCACCTACCGCGGCGTGCCTCACCACCTTGTCAGCTACTACGGCCTCGACGATGTCATGAGCGGCCGCCTCATGACGCCCTCCAAAGACGCCCGGCTCCGGGACGTGGTGCCGCGCATGGAGCTCATGACGTCGCAAAACTTCCGCGCTCCCGTCGACGAGGTCGAGTACGGCCCGGACGGCGCCCCGGCCCTCTTCGCCGCCGTCCCCAACGGGCCCCACGACTTCACTTCGGGCAGCATCCTCCAGAGGGCGTGGTCGGGCCCTGGCGTGCAGACAATGTCGGTGCCGGCCTATCCCCCGCCGGGCCCGGCCTCGTTCCAGTTCCCCCATCCGCCGCCGCACAACTCGTACGTGTCCCCGATGAGCTCGTCCATGGCGGTCCCGATGGCCTCGACGATGCCGCCGCCAAGCACGACGCCCCTGTCATACGCGCCGCCGCCGCAGGGCAACTACGCCCTCGACCCCAGCCGGGCGGCCCGCCTTGGCTCGGGCGCCAGCATCGCCAACGAGTTCCCCCGCAACATGCCGACGCAGAGTCCGCCGCGGCGGCACTCGGCCTTCGAACCGGCCCCGCCGACGGACCTCTCGGCTATGTCCCTGGGGACCATGGCCGAAGCCAGGCCCGCAGCGGGCAGCGGCACCGGCCACAACAGCAGCGGCACCGGCGGCGGCGGCGGCACCCCGAGCGCCAACGCCGGCCACGGCGGCGGCGGCGGCAGCAACGCATACCTCTCGCAGTCTTCGTACTTCATGCCGCATCGCCCCGCCTCGATGGCCGGGCAAGACAGCCAGACCTTCCCGTCGCCCCGTCAGATGAGGATGGGACCAAACGCCGTCGGCAGCGACGACGGGGCGGCCCAGAACTACGGGCTGGATGAAAATGGCTCCACTCCATGGAGCTTCGACGCGGCCGCCGCCATGGACGGGTCCCACGACCAGCAGTACTTTGGAGGCAATGGCCAGCCCAACGCGCCATCGCAGCAGTGGCAGGGCAACTCCAACAGCCTGGGTCGGTAGCGGACCCGTTGAAATCACGTTGTGTTTGCCGGCGTCGGGTCGGGACATTGGGAGGTTTGGCTCTACTCTTTGGTCTGGTGCGTCTGGAGTTGAAGGGGCTCATTCGGCCTCTGGGCCATTTCCACTCGTTTGAACCATCTCCTTTGTTCTCGTCGTCTTGTTTTTTTATCAAGTTTTGATTTTACGGCTTGTTTTTCTTGGGGTTTTGGGTCGGTTGGTCTCATTTTCTCTTGGGCTCCGGTTCCGGATGGGTTTGGGGTTTGGGCAAACAAAAGGCGGGACACGTTGGGAACGGCGAACCGGCAAAGGCGGGCGTGCTTGTACACTAACATAGATGCATGAATCTCCCGAGCCAGCCACGACGACGCCTTGGATCTTGGATTTTGTACAGTATAGCCAATCAGCTGGACGGGCTTGCGTGCAAGAACGGGCCAAGGGCGAAAGGGGAGGGGGGTAGAGGAGGCGAGACAGGATACATGCAAGACGGGAGACAAGAGGGGGAGAAGAGGAAGCAGAATGCGGGACCCGCGAGGGGCGACTCCCATCTGCAACTTGCCATGGTCGGTAGCGTAATGAAATCGAGGCCAGCTCGAAGGCAGCTCGCACAAGCGTTTGCGTGTTCACGTGGTGGTTTGCGGCGCGACGCCTGCCGCCTGTTAGGTAAGCAGGCGGCCGAGGAGTGAGGTCCGGGGGTTCACTTTTTCCCTGGCCCGAGGACAGGCATGGCATGACGGGGCCTGGCGGGGAGCAGGAGAGCGAGCCCTTGGATGCGCCCTCGATGTCGTCGCTCTGCCTCGGCCGGCTGGCCTCTCGCGTGCCGACGCGGCCGCTCTGCGCCGCCGTCGCTCCCCGGTCTGCGGCGTGGCCCCGGCTCGCGGCCGCGCGAGTCGCCGGCTGGACGCGGGTGCGGCAGCAGCTGGAGCCGCGACAGCAGCAGCAGCGGTGCAGCAGCAGCGGCGGCGGCGGCGGCGGCGGCGACGGCGACAGCGACAGCAGCGGCCGCGCCAGGCCCAAGGCGCCGAGCACGCGGCCGACCGACGACGGCGCGGGCCTGCGCGAGGACATCTACACGCTCCCCAACCTGCTGACGCTGACGAGGCTCGCGGCCGCGCCGGCCATCGGCTACCTGGTGCTGCACGACGCGCCCGCCTGGGCCGTGGGGCTGTTTGCCTATGCCGCCGTCACGGACCTGCTCGACGGCTGGATCGCCCGGCGCTGGAACCGCAAGACGGTCGTGGGCACCGTCATCGACCCCATGGCCGACAAGGCCCTGATGACGGTCCTGACCGTGTGCCTGGCCGTCAAAGGGGCCTTGCCAGGTGCGTCGAGAGGCTGCGTCGAGAGGCTGCGTCGAGAGGCTGCGCCAAGAGGCTGCG
Organism: Hypocreales sp. Mo6-1; assembly: GCA_002939055.1. Classification (NCBI taxonomy): domain Eukaryota; kingdom Fungi; phylum Ascomycota; class Sordariomycetes; order Hypocreales; species Hypocreales sp. Mo6-1. The sequence continues at coordinate 2,989,484 of PNEP01000013.1, forward strand.
CTCGAGGCTGCGCCGGGGCCGCGACAGAGCCGGGCGGCGCTCGCAAGCTGACGTGCGACAGTGTGGCTGGCCGCCATCATCCTCGGCCGAGACGCGGCCCTGGGCGTCGCCGCCGTCTACTACCGCTGGATCTCGCTGCCTCGGCCCAAGACCTTGGCCCGCTACTGGGACTTCTCGCTGCCGTCGGCCGAGGTGCGCCCGACGACCATCAGCAAGTGCAACACCTTCCTCCAGCTGGCCCTCGTCGGCCTCAGCACCGCCGCCCCGCTCTTCGACGCCGACCTGACGCCGGCCCTCGGCGTCCTGCAGTGAGCAGCAGCGCCGAGCCGGCCGCCGTGCCGTGGCCGGGCCCCGCTGACGGCAAGCAGGTGCGTCGTGGCCGCCACGACCGTCTGGAGCGGCGCCAGCTACATCTTCTCCAAGGACGCCGTCAGAATCCTCAAGAAATAAGTCGACGACCTAGCTGGCGCAGCCGAGCAGCGCCCCTTTCCCGGCCCTGCCAACACGCCCGCCGTGGCGACCCAAGAGTCGCTCCGGCTCGCCTCGCCTCCACGTCAGATAGCTAAATGCGCAAACCGCCGGCCCTGGCTAGCCGCCCCCCTTGCCCTCTGCGCAACAAGTAGGCGCCCCCTTCCCAACGGCTGCCGGCCCAAGGGCAGCCTCTGGCCGTGCTCCGGATAGCGGGGGGGGGAGGACAATCAGCGAGACGCGTCGACCGGTGCCGGGTCCGGGCGACGGCGGACATGGGCCAGGAGCCGGAGGCTGCCCGACGGCGTGACGCCCTCCACCCGGCGAGCCTGTGCCAGCGTCTCGGGCCGCGTAGCCTTGAGCACCTCCTTTTCCGACAAGGCCAGGCCGGGGACCACGTCGTAGTCGAGATGGACGGGGATCCGGATGCTCTCGTCATGGGCCAGCTGTCCACGCTCTGCCGCCTGCATCTTGACATAGGGCTCGTACGACGCCTCGATGACGACCCGATCCCGGATGTGCGGCGCGTACGCCGTCACCTCGGGCAAGACGGAGCTGAGGCAGGCCAGGTTGACGCGCGAGCTGGTGTCGCACATCCGAACCATGTCCAGCCCGGAGCGGCGCCGCGAGCCTCTCTTGAGCCGGAATCCCATCTCCTTGAGCTGCTCCGGCGTCAGCGACACCTTGTCCAGCGCCCGGCTGAGGTCGGCCATCTGCTGCCGTTGGTCGCAGAAGGCGCTCCACCGCTTGTCGGAAACGACGCCCCAGTCCCTCCCCTTCTCGGTCAGCCGGACGTCGGCATTGTCGGCCCTGGCAGCCATGCGGAACTCGCTCCGCGACGTGAACATCCTGTAGGGCTCCGTCACGCCCTTGGTGATGAGGTCGTCAATCATGATGCCAATGTAACCGTCCGACCTGGATACCGAGACGGCCGGTAGCCCCGAGACGGCCCGCCCCGCGTTGATGCCGGCGACGATGCCCTGCCCCGCGGCCTCCTCGTAGCCCGTGGTGCCGTTGATCTGCCCGGCCAGGTAGAGGCCCGAGATGGCCTTGGTCTCGAGCGAAGACTTGAGGCCGCGAGGATCCACGTAGTCGTACTCGACGCCGTAGCCGGACTGGAGCATCTTGACCTGCTCGAGGCCCTCGATGGTGCGGAGGGCTTGCTCCTGTGCCTCGGCAGGCAGCGTCATGGACAGACCGTTGGGATAGACGACGGGGTTGTCGAAGCCCTCGGGCTCGAGCCAGACGATGTGGCGCTCCTTGTCGGCGAAGCGGATGATTTTGGACTCGAGCGACGGACAGTAGCGGGGGCCCTTGATGGTCTCGCGTATGTGTATCGTCCTGTCGAGGTTGTCGCGCACAACCTTGTGTGTCGCCTCGTTGGTGTGCGTGATGCTGCAGGTGAGCTGGCGCTCGACGGCCACGCTCTCGTTGAGATAGCTAAACGGCGTCGGCGGGTCGTCCCCCAGCTGCCTCGGCAACGCCGCCAGGTTGATGGTGGCCCGGTCGAGCCGCGGCGGCGTGCCCGTCTTCAACCGCCCGAGCCGGAAGCCAGCGTCCCGCAGCGACTTGCTCAGCCCAAAGGTCGCGGCCTCGCCCAGGCGGCCGGCGGGATAGGTCTGCAGGCCGATGTGTATTTCGCCGCCGAGAAAGGTGCCCGTGGTGACGATGACCTTGGTGGTGGGCAGCACTCGGCCCGAGTCGAGGCGCACGCCGGCGATGGCGTTTGCGGCGCCGTCGGCAGGCGGGCCATCGATGGTCGAGAGCACAATGTCGGACACGCTCGCCACGACGATGGACAGGTTCGGGTAGGCCTCGAGCTCCTGCCGCATGTATCTCATGTAGAGGCTCCGGTCGATCTGAGCGCGCGGGCCCTGGGGCGTTGCAAGAGCTGAGCGTCAGCCGGATCCTTCGCGGCAGAGGAGAGAAAGGGGGGATGGATGGATGGAGCACCTACCCATACGGCCGGACCCTTGCTGCGGTTGAGCACGTGGAACTGGACGCCGGCCCTGTCGATGATCCTCGCGGCCAGTCCGTCGAGGGCGTCGATCTCCCGGATCATGGTGCCCTTGCCGATGCCTCCAAAGCTGGGGTTGCAAGAGCACGTCCCGAGGTTGTCCATCCTGGGGGTGATGAGGGCCGTCCGGGCTCCGGCTCTGGCCGCGGCGGCACTCGCCTCGGCGCCGGCATGGCCGCCACCGACGACGACGACATCGAAGGGCCTGCGCCGCGCGCATTGCCAGTCAGCGACCCGTCGTCCCGCCGTCCATGCCCGTCTGCCAGGGACCTACGTACCTCGAACCGTCAGCTACCGTCGCCAGGCGCCGCTTGCTGCACATCGGCCTTCGACGCGGCCACGAGGGCCATCTCGGGCGCACGGGGCCATTCATGGCATGACCGCAGCCGCCGGGCGCGTTGATCCAGAACTATGGCCGCCTTGCTTTGTTTCTTCCTCATTTTTTTTCATCGCGGCGCTCGAGGGCAGCTTCGCCTCTATGCAGGCGGGTGTGGATATTCGTTGTACCGGGGCGATCGGATACCTGGGTACCTGATTAGAGGGAGGTACAGTGGTACCTAGGTTGATATACGGAGTGTATAAACATGCCTTCGGTCGTCGACTCTCCATCACTTCCCGAGGGCATTCTGGTCCCGACATGCCGGGCATAGATGGGTATCCTTCCTCTGCCCTCGGCCCTCTCTGGCTGGCCAAGCGCGGCGCTGCATCTCATCTCCTGCTGCGTGCCTCGGGCCAGGCGCTCACTGCCTCGTCGACCTCTTCCAGGAACGTTGCCGCATTGTGCACCGACGTGCCGCCCAGCACCACGCGGACTCCGGGAGTGCTTGCGTTGATGCCGGCAATCATCTTGGCCTCCTCATACGTTGCCCCCCCAACCATAAAGAGAATGATGTCCTGCGGCTTGTCTCTCGTCGAGCCGCTGCCCTCCACAAAGGGATATTGTTGCTCCCTCAGCCGCCCTTTAATCAGATTTTGCAACGTGCTCTCCAGGAGCGTCGTGTGCTGCGTGTAGACATTCTCGACCCCCTTGAGGCCCTTGAACCGACTCGAGGCCCCGGAGAAAATGCCCGCCGACTCGAATATCTCCGAAATGCCGCCGTGCGACTGTGGCGTGTGAAGCGACGAGTGGTATGCGAGCACTTTTCCGACATTGTTCGCATCGCGGGCCGAAACATTCCCAGCCGCAACCAAGAGATCCATGAGCATGGGGACGGCGTTGGACGGGTGCTTGTGGTATCGCAGGGCATACAGTGCCACCAATCCGACCTTGGCCTCTGCCGTTACGTTGGGTGTCTGGATCAGCCGTTGTATGCTCTGGCAAACTTGGTTAGTACCGGACAAGAGGAGAGGAGGGAAGGAAAAGCGCAAGGAAACAAAAGGAAAAGGGGCCAGAGGGCGGGGGCCCTACCTTCAGGTCGGAACTGTGATTGTCGTTGCATGCTAGGCTCTGCTCTAGCTCACTCACCTCCAACAGGTTCTCGGCGGCAACCCGGCGGCTGAGCTCCGACACCAAGGTGACGTGCTTGCTCACGTTGCCAGACAGCCTGCGGAACTCCGGGTACTCCTCCATGAAGCGCTTCATGTCGGAAATCGACTCGATGTTGGCATTGTTTTTGGTTTTGGACTGATACTGCTCGACATAGTCCTTGATGGTGCCGCCGAGGTCACCAAAGTTGAGAAACATGTTCTTTTTGAAGAAAGGGTCCTGGTCTTGGGACAGGACGATCTCCCGGAGCTCGGGCCTAATGTCCGGCACCTCGCTCAAGTCCACCCGGCCGTTGTGAATTCCGAGCAGATGGTGAACCATGGCCTGGTACGTCCACTGGGTAAGGAGCGGAGTCACGGGATCCCCCCGCCGATCCAGAATGAGTAGAATGGGCGGCGTGTCGACGGTTCGGAAGTCGAAAAGCTGGTCCTCCTGGGACATGAGATAGCGGACCTCTGACGCCAGCTTCTTGGCCAAGGTGCTGCTGCCCTCGTATCTGATGAGGGCCTTCTTTTTGAGGGAGAGCAGGAGGGCCATGAGGCCCTGGGCGCACCTCTGGAGCGCATCGGGATTCCACGTGTCCGGGCCACCGCCCCATATCCGCCACTGCGGCAGCGAGAGGTCGAGAGAGAACAGGTCTGGGTTGACGACGGTGTAGTCGGCAAAGTGTTCCTGGACTGTCTTGACGACTTCATGGTCGTCTGCCTCGGCCAGGCGCTCCAGGGACGACTTCTTGGCCACGTTTGTGAAATAGAGGTGATACTCGCCGTACTTGGGATTGCGGAGCTCCTCGATGAGCAGGTCGACGGTTTCCGGCGACGGCCGGACGAGGCAGAGGCAGCGGAGGTGGCGCATCTTGTCCCGCGCAGCGTTGTCGAGCCGGTCTATGAGGTAGATCTCATGGTTGAGCAGCGACGACTGCGTCACGGCCGTCGAGACAATGGAGACAGTGTCGCGGTCCAGAAGCAGGATCTTCATCTTGGCCGAAGTGTCGCCCGACGTCGAAACGATCTTGGAGATGTAGCCTGCCACGGCCTGGGACACGTCCATGGTCGGCAGACAAGACGGGGAACCGACGATGGAACTGGCCACTGTATGACGTGTGGGGGAGCCTCCACAGGCGGGCAGGGGTATGCAACGGTAACGTGGTCTCGAGACTGGACGTCCAGCTGGAGACAGCTTAGTTGAAGAGGGCGTCTCTCTGCGGGTGAGGTTATGTTTAGCTGAGGTAGCCAAGTACCCCGGGGTTAGGATGGCACGCCCCGATATTGTCATAGCTTGCATACCTCGGTATGCAGTTTGACGTACAGCTTTCACCTACCGCCGCCCAGCCGACATCATCGACGCCGACGGGGAGCGTCCAATGCGGAGGCATGGCACCAGACACATGTCCCTCGAGGCCTGAGCCGACGTGAGTGGCCCTAGATGCCCCACGCACAGCCAGGACGGCGAAGCGAGCTCTCGCTCACCGGGACTGCAGACTCTCTTTCACACAGGGGCTTGTTGTCGGACAGCTCTCCGTGGTGCTCATCCTGGCCGCCTTCAT